>OZ016543.1:12464821-14964821 GCA_963966675.1 Lasioglossum calceatum | reverse complement strand
GATGATGATGCCTGGCCGCGGTGTACGGCGAGTAGTTGCACCAGCTCTGCGAGAAGCTCTGATGGCAGGAGGACACGGCTGGATCGGTGGCTCCGCTAGCCACGGACGACGATCCTCCGGTGGAGGAGCTGGTGGTGGCAACCCCGGCGGAATTGTAGGACTTGTAATCGGTCGCCGAGCCACCGGTGGCGGCGGATCCGGCGGTTGCCGCGGCGGGCGACCAGAAGCTCAACGATCCTGCCTTCCGGTTGTCCCTGGCGGAGCCGGAGGTGGACGTCGGGTCGGCCAGGTTGTAGTAGGTCGGGGGGTTGTTGCCCCCGTATGCCTGATGGTGGTTCAGCGAGTCACCCGCGGCCGCGGCGGACGAGTAGTGCGAGTCCTGCGGGTGATGGGGGCTGTAGCTCCAGCCGCCTTGCGAGCCCGCGGAGGACGAGTGGGAATGACGAATGACGCCCGCTGGTCCAGCGGCGGGCGGGCCCGATGACTCGACGCAGCCGACCTCGCCGTACGATGACGCGGCCGGCGTCGCGGTCAGCCTTTTCGCGGGAATATGAAGAGGTCCTGGGGCGCTGTTGCTCGCGACCGACGAGGCGCTCGGCGAGGTCGAGCTGGCGCTGGCTGTCGGTGCCGGTGGTGCTGTCGTTGCCGATGACGCCGGTACAGCGGGCGACGTTGGCGTCGTCGCTTGTTGGTGGGAACCTGGCGTCGACGTAGCCTGCTGTTGTTGTTGTTGTTGCTGTTGTTGTTGCTGTTGCAGCGAGACCAAGCTGGAGGCAGTCGGCGGGACCGGTGGCGGGCTGTCCTCGTAGAGGGAACCGTTCATCATGGCCCACCAGGTCACCCCGGTGGAATTCCCCGCTCCGGTGGCTGTCCCCATCGGCGTGACGGAGCCAGGGTGGCCCACGCCGGAGCCGCACAGCGGCGCGGCGTGAACATTGTCGTACAGCGTCGCCGTCGAGCAAGCCACGTGATCGGCGATGGTGCAGATGGTGACAGTGGATTGCCGGTGTTATAACGACGACGCCCGGCGCGGCGACGGCGGAGACGTTGGCGGCGACGATGACGATGACGATGTCGGCGTCGACGACGAGCAGCGGGGTCGTCGGTTCCGTGGCACCGATCGGGTGGATCGATCGGAGCGTGATCGGATCGAGCCGGGCCGGATCGACGCGATCAACGACGACGATGTGAATGACGGTGTTGCGTGTGGCGATCGGTGCGTTGGTGCGTGTGCGGCGATCGACGATCACCGGGAGGGGAGAGGAGAGAAGAGAGCAGATCAGCCGGGAGACGAGGAGGATGATGATGATGTATACACGCGCGCGGAATCACCAGTCAACCGGGAGCCACGATCGCATCGCGATGTTGTCCAGCGATCGAGCGATTGCGTTCACCGGCGCGCGCCGCGTGTACGCGAGTCCAAGGACGAGCGGGAGCCAGGCAAGGTGAGATAGCCGAGGTGACGGTGTGCGCCTCGGACGTAGGAGAGGAAGGAGAAACAGAGAGAAACAGAGAGAGAGATCAGAGAACAGAAAGAGAAAGACAGAGCGTGTAAGAGAGGGAGAGATAGAGAGCGTGGGTGGTGGGAGAGAGAGGGACCGCGTTAAAACGGCAGTTTTTATCGTTGGGTTTACGAGGCCGGTCGTCGCGACGCGCGAGGCAGAAGAAGATGTGGAAGCGGATTCGCGGCGGTGTGCGCGCGGGTATCAAAATACCATGCCCCGAGACCAGACGAGACCGGACGAGGCCAGACGAAAGAGACGGTGCGTGTGGCGCGACGCGAGCGAGCGGGGCAATTTCAAAACGGCGTGGAAAGGAGGAACGCGGGAAGAGGAAGAAGAGGAATCATCGTGTGCCGAAGAAGAAGCGACCAAGCGTTGCTCCGTGGAATCGCGGAATAAATAAAGAAAACGCGTGCGGAACGAAGGCGGAGAGGAGCCGCGGGCGGTAGGTGGGGATAGGGAAAATCGTATACGGGTGCGAGGGACCGTGCGAGCAGGGTTGCCGGAGGGAGGAGAGGGTGTGCAGCGGCGCGTCAGACAGGTGGAGGGGTAGGTGAGCAGGGGGGTGGAGGGAGACGGCACAGGGAGAAAGAGAGAGAGAGATAGAGAGAGAGCGAGAGAGAACGAGGATGCGAAGGAGAGACGAAGACAGACGGCGAACGAGAACCGTTCGAGTAGAAAGAGGGAGAGAGAAAGAAGAACGGGACGAAAGAGAGAAAGAGAGGGAGAGACGAGGACGCCCAGGGGCGCGATAAAATGCGTAGCAAATCCGTCGAGAAAAGGTCCATGCACCACCACCACCACCACCACCACCACCAACGCGACAAACGTTCAAAGACGACGGGGCCGAGGTTGATATCGAGGTTGTTGATGGGCCACGTGCGGGAACGTGGTCGGCGGGTCGTCCGTAAGCGATTCCCAGCGAAGATCCAAATAATGCCACGAGAATGTCCCAGAATGGTCCCAGAACGGCGACGGAGACCAGACGAGTCGGAGAGGTTGTAAAAAATCAAAACAAAAACGACACAGCACCCTTTAGTGAACAGTCGCTCTCGAGCACCCTGCCGTGCGAGGGTAGTTCCGTTTTTCGGGAGTCGAACCGGTGCACAATTCTATTACATTAGCTACGCTATTATCGAGAGTCAGATCGAAGTTCGCGATCTGTGTTGGGCACACGGTAAACCGGAACGATCGGGAACGCGGCTAGAACATGTCGTCCGAACACTCGGCAATCGAGCTGAGGCCTCGCTCGTAGAATCGAACGCGTCCCGTCGTCGTACGCACAGTACGACCACGTTCCTCTCAGTGCTCCGATCTTGCTGCGGTCGTCCCGGGCCGGGTCATGCTCCAGCTGCATGTCGTCCCGCCAGCTGCCCCGACGAAGGAAACCGTCACCCTGCTCATAACTTTCGCTGGATGCACACGCGACACGTCTTGATCCGCACTTGCTCTCCACTCGTCACCAGTTCCTCGTCACACGATCAAACCAGAACTCTGTGCGAAGTCACTTTCTCTCTATCTATCTATCCAGTCAACTTCTTATTCCTCTAGCAAATCAACAACTTCGAGTCAACTTGAAAAGTCAACGTCAAATTAACTCCTCTTCCTGTAACCGATTAATCCTTTTGGGGGTGGGTCGAGGGTTGCAAAGGGTCTCTCGACGGGCCAGGAGAAACGTTCCGCTCGTGGTCGGACGGTTTCAGGTCCCTATAGTCCCCGTGTTTTTTTCTCTTTTCGGCCGCTACTCGGTCCCCGAAACTCAGGTAGCCGAGACCCAGGTCAGCGCGGCGATGAGGTCTAGCTCAGGTAGAGAGGAGCCCAGTCGGTCCCCGTGGCTGCCGCGGTGAACACACACGCGCGATGTTTACACACACGAAAAGACTCCCTTTCTTCTCTCTGGCCTCGCTGAGCCGAACTGAGCGTCAACTGAGAGCTCTGCCCGCGGCTCGGACGCGCAAACGGGCTGAACGCGACTCGAGCGCGATCTCTCGGATCGTTTGCCAACCAAACCCTCCACGGACACGTCTCTCTCTTGCCCCTACCACCGAGCAACTCGGACTCTCCTCTACCCTGCCGCGTCCCTCGTCCACGAACCTCTAATCTGCCCCTCTCTCTCGCCACACCGCGGAGCACAGAGAACCGCGGAACGCGAATCACCCATATACACGCACCGCGCGAATCCTGCTCGAGAAGGATACTCCGAGGCCTGCAACTGTCGGGAATCCTTTTTCATGAATCTGGTCCGGCTTTCCGAGGCAAGTAGAAGTGACGCTGAAGGAGTATCGCGGAGGAGTCGCAGGTGCACCTGTCTCCTTTTCTTTCTTGCACCCGGTAGATGCTGAGGAACTGCTTCGCGACCCGTTTCGCGCCATTGGAGTCCTGTCGCGGGGAGGATGGAATACGACTGGGACTCCAAGACTTTGATTTTGATAAATCTTCGATGGTTTCTACCCCTTTATTCATCACTTGACAATTTTATTTAACGATGTGATAGGCACTCTCTCAAAGATTTCTCTGCATTCTTCAATACCGGGTGTACATTCAATGATTTTCTTTTTTGTAACACAAAACTAGGAAGACATAAGAATTTAATTATTTTTGCAAGTTGCAGTAGGGTGAATGAAAATGTTCCACCATTCGGAACAGTGGAAATAAAAAATTTGCAGGTCGACCAAATCGCAGAGAGGTCAATTGAAAATTCGTTTGACAGTTCCAGCAGTTAGAAAATCGTGTTCGGGACTCGGGAACACCAATTGGCAGAACGTGGCAGCTGAATTCAGCGGGACGAGACAGCGCAATTAGACCGAGCAGAAAGACGGTGGTTTCCGTCGCGGAGACACCGCTCTAGACAAATAATTCAATAACGATAACAGGTAGCCGTTATTCGCCGAGATAATGGTGGTCGTAAAAGGTGCGCGCCGCAAACAGGACAGAGACGCGGTTTAAGCGACGAAACACAGGCCGTTCCTTCGAGGGCAACGGGGGAAGATGGACTCTCTCTCCAGGGAGACGGGAAAGAAGCGAGTCGCGAGAGCAATTAGCGTTTCATGGGCGTCGATAAATTTCTCGGTTAATTGACCGCGTGTCTCGCTGGGTGAAACGCCGGAAAAAACCGCGACACGGCGGTGGCTGATGCCGGGAAACCTTTAGCCAGGATCTCTCGGACAAGGACACAAAGGATCCCGAGTATCGAAGGAATCATGCTTGCACCTGCTGCTTGCGGCCTGTCGCAATCCTCCAGAGTTTAACTTTTTCAAACTTTTTTTAATGCATTTCGCATGCTTTTTACCGCGTTCAAACTGCTTATAAATTGCTTGTAGCCGATAAGGGTAATCTCGTTTCGATCCTGGATAATTATGATTGCGGGTGCTGTTAACACGGGCCGTTTTACTGTCGATATCATGTGAAGCCGCATGAATGATACAAAAAGAGATCTTTTCTACCATGGATTTCTCATTTCGACAGCTACCGAAAGGATTAAGGTCCTCGTGGAATGATCCGGGAGCCTCGAAGTCAAGTGATCGAGCTGAAGGATCGAACAGCGCAGAGAACCGGATGAATGAACGGTAGGCAGGATGAACGAGGAGATAGGTATTCATCGCGATGTCACGCGAGAAGGGAAGAATGGATGATGTCTCTCGTGCGTGCACGCACACAACCGGGGATCCTGTACGTGCACGGCCGCGCGGAACGCCGGCAATACGTCATGGCAGTATTGCAGTCTAAATCTCGGTACTTTTATGGGGCAGTAAAGTAAAACGGTCTGACAACAACTCCGGTGGCACATACGCCTTCCATCTGTCCATCAGGCGAGCGCGCGCCACTAGATCGCGCCACGCGCGGGACCTCGCGCCTCTTAATCGACGACCTGCCCTCGAATCAGCTGGAGAATGGATCAAGCTTATCAGTGGGACCTTGATAACGTTCACACTGTTTGGGTACTTCGACTCTTTACTGATAGGGAGCTCGGAGAGCTTGGATGGCGAACTGCAAAAGAGTCAAGCCTATGAAAAATCTGAGATAGATGAAAAATTTAGAGTCTCGCGAACCAATGCTAGCCGGAATTACATAAACACACTGATTCGAATTGTCCATGTTCCGGGTTAAAAGATCCGGGCTCGTTAAACGAAGTTCTCGCGACCCAATGAGTCCCCCATTAGAAGCGTTTAACGCTGTCATGTGATCCTAGACAATGTTTCGGGTGGTCCTCTCGAGGAGACTCGTCTCTCATGGGGTACTTGAAAGATCGATTCGGGTTCGGGGTGAGTTGCCACGATGCTGTACCGTGACTCCGAAAAAAAAATTCTATACGGACACGCTGGTGAGAAACGTATCCCGGAATTTATTACACTTTCTTATATTAAACAGAGAGTATTTATTTTTTGAAACTGCAGACCAAGAATATTGTTCTTCGAACTCTGAACTAGTCAACCGAAGTTCCTGAAACTCCGTAAAATTTTTGGAGCACAGAACTATCTACATGTGTGTGAACATATTATTAGGTGTGCAGGTAAGTTCCCTCCCTTTTGTTTTATACGATTATAACCTCTGACTGAATCCGAATTAAATCCCGATTTTGGTGTCATGTGAAAGAGCGTTCTTTTAGTTTTAAGAAGAGTCGTGATGAGCGCCTAACTGCTCCAAATCGGGGAACGAAGCTAACAGTCCTCTATTATTTGAATCGCCGGTGAAAAAGCGCGAACGGTTATTTTTTTGTCGGGCGAATCGTTCTGAATGAAACCGCGCGCGGTTGAACTTGAGACGCGCAATTTATGGCATCGTCGGTGAGAGGTGGCTGAACTTGAGACCGATATATAAACGACCCTCGCGCGTTGTGTAATTGATCCATTAACGGGTTTTTTATTGGCGCAATAACGCGCCGGCCAGAGGAATCTATAAATTTCCGTCGGAATTCTGTCGTTCGCCGATTCCCGGACTCGCGAGAGAAGCGTATATCGATAAGCGGGATCGTTCCTCGTAATCCAGGACGATCGACCTCGAATATCGAGAAGGGAAGAAAACTTTTATCGTCCCTCAGCGTTTCGCGAACCCTTGCGATCTTATGAGCAAATTTCGACGGGGAGCTAGCAAACTTTTTTAACGGCTCAATGTTGCCAAAGGGATCCTTCCAAAAATGAAACTCTTTGTGCTCCCACGGAAATAGAGAACCCGCTAGCGATAACTGTAATTGGATTGCGAATTTTTATACTGAAAATTTTCAAACACGAAACTTTCCGGTTTTCGAAGGAAATTTTTCGTTGGTTCCGATTTCAGTGCGGCTCACAAGAGTGGAAATTCGAGTGAAGAGTCGAAGAAGAATTTGTAATTGGAAAATAATGGGAAAGCTTGCAACAATCAATTGTATTTTCAGCTTCATCAACGATCCGGTCCGGGGTGTGCTAATTAGCAGTGAATTAGAGAGAATACGCGAAGAAGATTGGCTTATAACGGCTGGATGTCGCGGGTTTATTAGCGTTTCCCGGAATAATGGGCACGATAATTTGCTCATTAGCGCACAGATAATGAGTCGGATCGGCGAACGATCGTGTGCACGTGGTGATCGTGTGCAGGAAACACGGGCGAGAGAGCCTCTCTCTCCTCTCCTCGCCCCTCCTCTCCTCTCGAAAACACGAACGCGATAAATCGCGGGGGAGGCGCGAGCCACCTGACGTTTGTTGTACAGGCGACGCGATCATGAATGGACTTTATAGCGACCCGCCCATTTATAGGTAGTATGCGCGGTTTAGTGGCTATGGGTTTTAGTGCGACGCAGTTGTATACAATCCTGTGTTTACGGCGAGTACGTATACCCCGGGAAACGGCCCGCTTATCGGCGGATTTTTCGTTCGAGATTTCGAGGTCGGAATTAACCCGGCGAGATTTCCAACGGGCCACTCGTCAGACGATCAGATTTCAGTTCCGTAAATATTTATATTCTCTGCCTCTGGTAATTATTTGATAATGTCACTGTGCTCTCGTCTCGTCTCCGAGTACTATTATTTACGGGTGTAAAATTACCTTCGGTCTCCTTGGAGTTTTCTTCGGATTGAGGTTTAAGTTTGCAATTTCTTTGCCGGCAAAAACTACCCTTAATCTTGCTGGTGTTCTCTTGAGATTTTGGTTTTCGTTTTCATTTTGTATAGTGGTAAGAGCAAGCCTTGATCTTCTTTATATTCGCTTGAGATTTTGGTTTTTGTTCTCATTTTGTATACTGGTGAGAACAAGCCTTGATCTTCTTTATATTCACTTGAGATTTTGATTTTTGTTCTCATTTTGTATAGTGGTGAGAACAGACCTTGATCTCCTTTATATTCTCTAAGATTTTCGTTTTGTTCTCATTTATCGAAGTCGTCTCCAAATTTTAGTCTTGTGTTCTTGAGACATTTTTGTTTTAGTTCTTCTTAGACAGATTTTTGTGATTTTGTGAGCACTGGTTTTAATTGACTGTAATCGATTGGTTGATTGCCAAGTGTTTTACGAGCATGTTCTAGCCGCGAGAATTTTAAAGTATTGAGATGACTATGGTTTGAGAATCGTTTGATAAAAGTGAAAAGGGATTGCAACTCACCTTGTATACCGGCCAGTGTTCCCGGCTGGAACACGCGGGAAAGCCTGGAACATTAACGAATAATGTTAGGAGTCCATCACAAACGTAGAATATTTTATAAAAATTGTTGCGGTCGATTTTACTGAATTCTTTCTGGAACGAATTTCTTTGTTTAAGGGAAGACTATTTGAGATTACAATCGTAGGACATAATTTCGATTTGTTAATATTAATTGTCAGCAAATGGACGCTTTTCGTGATTGTATTGATGTCAGTGATTACCTCCATTTAATGAGTTGTTCGTCAAATTTTTTAAACATATTTCTAATGGTATTTTATCTAGATTCATTGATTTTCTTATTGCATCCGATTAAACAGCCTTCGATTGAATATAATCACCAGGAGCTGTGTAGCCAGATGATGCCTCTAAAATGCTGGGTCGAAATGGACCCAGGCCTCCCCATCTAAGTATTAACATATAACAGTTCTGATAAGACAACGTCGTTTTGTACAAAATAATATTGGAAAATTGTGGAGGCTGAATGTGGTTGAGTGATTGTCATGGGCTGATTTAATAATTGATCAATTACCTGCTGCACAGCTCGAAGGGGCGGAACGTCTTCTCCACGGCGCCGTACACTTTGAGGCCTTTTATTTACTGGTCCACGAAGAAAAACATCAGCCTGAAGCAGAAAAAGCGATGGCGGATTAGAACGGACCGTTCGCCGATATGGTGTACCAGTGTACGATAACGCATCGCCGTGTCACCCTGATTTTATGTAAGCTTTTGTGCTTGATATCGCACCAGGTATAAAGTCCCGTATCGTGTTCACCGGTTAATGGACTCGGGACTCGCGTTCTTTACCATGGTACTTTAGAAAACGAGCTTCCATCCCTTAAGCTTCCATATTTTTTCCCGAACGCATTATCCTAAATGGACAGCAGCCGAATAAAAATGAAATAAAAACATACTTTAGACTGTATGTACATTTTCTGTAAATACATATTTTTGCAAAAACACGTTTGCAAAAACACGTTGGCGTTAGTCACAGATTTGATTCATTTTTATCGTGAACATCTCCCCGGAGCCGCACCCCAAAACCATTTTCCGCCAGCCAACTCCCTCTCCGACCACGGAGAATCGAATCGTGGGCGTGTCTATGAATTTCGATTTGCCGCGCGTAGCGCAGGGTAAATATCAAAACCGAGGCTGAAGGTGAAAAATGTGGAAATACTCTCTGGAGGTGTCTGCCGAGGCAAATCTCCGGGGGCGAGTTTACGGCGGAGCGGTGAACGCCGCTCGGAGGGAGAGACGTGTCAATCCAGCACAGGAGAGAGAAACAGAGAGGAAGAGTACCAGAGAGATTCGTAACGGTCTGGCAGGAACGATGTGTTTCGGAAATGTCGTCGCCGCGAATGATTTCATCCGAAAGCCAATTTTCGTTTCTTATTTAATGCTTTAAACAAAGTCTGGTTTATGTAGCAATTTTCGTTTCTTTACACAATTCTGCGGACCCGGAAGTATAAAAAATGGGTAATCTATGTTTGTGCCCATAATTGTGAAAGTGGTCCAAATCAGAATTTTAAAAAATTAAATCAATGTAATTTTTACGGTATTGTTAGATAGTGCTTGTTATTTCAACTCTATAATCGTATTGATTTTTTTACTGAGTCTTTGCACACTTTTGAAAAACAGTTACGCAGAATCATAGGATAATACCATATCGTTTGTACCATAAGTTTCTGTGCATGTCCCTTCTTTGTTATTATACGACTAGTCCTTTATCTTTTTCTATTGTAAACATTTATGTAAGAGGACTTCGGTCCATCTATAATAATAAATAAATAAATAATAATTACGTGTGGAACTCATTTAGTGTTAATTTCGCTTCAAATATCACTCTTCAACCACAAACTCCGTCAGCGAATTACAAGTTACAAGCGACCCGTCACTTCGAACCACTGAAACACATAACCTAATTCCTCCGCCTCACTGTGCTCAAACAAGACACAAAACCAGCCTGCCATCGACACTCACCCCCGCCCGGTTCCCCGAAAATCCCCGAAGAAAGGAAAATGATTTCGATAGCAATCTCGCAGTTCGCAGGCGATAAACGTCGACGGAAACACGCAGTCGTTAACGGAGGAGAATAGTGTAGCGATCGCTCCACCCGAAATCCGTTTTACCCCCGTCGGCTGTCGTCGGTACACAAATCCAGCCCATCCGTGTTGCACAAAGGGGTCGACAAGTTTCTTTCGTGGAAAGGGAGCAAAAGTGAGAGCCCTCTCTCTTTCTCACCCCTGGAAAGAGGAGAGAGGGTAGCAAAAGCTCTGGCGAAATGTGGGCAGGACGTGCCACGGCCGATATTACCCCGAGCAGCCAAAGTAAAAGCTATAGGGGTGGTTCGGGGGTTAGAAAACACGTTGGCCAGCGTGTCGGTGTGTACAGAAGAGATTTGAGGGCGCAACAGCCGGACACGAGAAAGCTCTCGCAGCCCTGCTGTACTTCTAAAACCAAGGGGTGGGCCCCTTACCCCCATGATTTCTGCGAGACTACTCGCGGAAGCCCTCCGTTTGGCATTTTCACCGTGACCGTGCATTTTGATGCTTAATTGAATTAAACGCAGTCTTAAAATCGTATTGGTAGTTGATTTTGGCTGACGATGGCGCATTGCTGCGGGATTTAGGAGAAGGCAATGAAAAAGGTTCGAAGACAGTACTGTTCTGTATTTTCTATCATGTTTTCTGGAGGGTGGGAAAGTTTACGGACAGGGTTTGGAATGCTAGGATCGCGGAAGGTCAGTTGAAAAATGATCTGGCGACCGACTGGAAATATGGGACACTTCACCTTGACCCGTGGATTACGGGGAAATTTATTACCCTCGGAGTGACTTTAACGCGCGTTTTCGATAACACCCTGTGCCACTGTAATGGGTCGATATTTATCGCCTCGTTATCCCGCGGGGGTGGTTTATGTGAAGTAGACGGATTTTTCAGTAAACACCGGCCACTATACACAGTCTCGCGGGTTTCCAAGCGATTGAGAGCAGGCCTCCACCATTATTTACCGTCTGAGAACTTGCACAAACTTTGCCGTCACCCACTAAATATTTTTCTTCAATTAACGAACACCGTATCTTTCACACATCTCAATATTATCAATCTACTTGCAAATTACCCTGAATAATTATACATAGACGTTGATGCAAAAGGCAGTCAAGTGATTTTTCTACCACCCTGTATCCTCAATGCTTATAAATACGAATTACAATTATTCGGGATGCGGTATAATTATTATTGAAAATGACAGGAGTAACGGAGATAAATTCTGTAGCGAAAGAAACGCGTATTACATATTTTTGCTTGAAAAAAAGGATGATATATCTCGACAGAGCACCATTTTATCAGGCGGAGTCCCGCCGCGAAAAAAGCGACTCGAGCCCGAGATAATTAAAAAAATCCGGTCCCCGAGGAGCAAGCTCGAGTCTTAATTCACGCCGGGCCACTAAACCTCGACAGAAAGGGTTGCATTCATCGCAGCCGAGACACCCCTTTCGGAGATTACGAAACTGGAGCCACGAAAAAAAAAAGTAAAGGAAACTTTCTGACGAATTAAACCCCGGCCAAGGAACATTGGCCCCACACAGGCGGAGACTCGAGAGAAGAGTTTACTCGTAAAAGAAATATTTATTCGAAGCCAACGACGGGATTGAGCAATGGAGCCCTGTGGAATTTTGGGGGCTTAATTAAAAGGAGAAAGTCCTGCTATTCTTTATCCGTGACCCTTCGAGACTAATTTAATCAGCACTCGGTAATATCCTCTGCGCTGATGTAATTAAATTGTTTGACGGAATATGAAAACGTCGGAGAATAGATTCGACAAACTCCTCATCTAATCATTCTTATTTTATTTAATTATACAAATACTGTTCTCTGTCTTTATGATTTGTAACTTGTAGTGTTTTAAGAACAGCAGAGCAATGGGATCATTCAATTCGCAAAGTAAAACTATTTCACACCCTGATCTAATATGAAAATTGAATCAATGCATCTTGCGGTGCACGCATCGTCGAATTTCTGGTGTCTACGATCGACAGACACGCATGCCCCGGCGCAACGATGCGTGAAAACAATCCTGGATCGTCCAACCAAGTGCACACGAGCGACACGATCGTTATTCATTCGCAAAACGCGTCTATTCTATTCCGGGAGACCCTCCTCTTCAACCCCTTTCACGAGATCCAAGATCCTGAACCCATTTCACCATCCCCAATCTTTTCTTCGTGGCGGGGATTCAGAGATCCTCCGAGAGGATCTATAAAAATCAACCCTTGCGTGCTTGTGCACAGTCTTCATCAGTCGTGGCTGGGAAAATTGAAATGGGGGTCCAGGGAATAAAGAGAGGGGACCGTAAACAATTTATCATTCCCCAGAAAACGGGAAATTAATAATTCAATCTGTAACTTCACACCGTTGTACCCTCGAATGTCTAATAGTAAATTACAATTTACAAAATTACAAAGATGTCTCGTATTCGTTTTAAATTTTTGTGTCAAATATTGAGGGTGATTTCTCGGCTGTCAAACTTGGCAATATCTTTTTCCAACGTTCTCTTTTCTTCCTTCAACTATCTTTCCAAGGATGAACGAGAAAAGGAGAGAGAGAGGAGAGTATAGTTAGGGGTTAAAGCGTCTAAGCGACGGCGAGCTATGCTCCGGGGGGTGGAAAAGGGGTCGCCGTCGAGTCCCATAACCGTGTGACGTGACGCGTGCCGTTTTTAGCGGGGCGTCGAGACGCCTTCCGCGTGGAACGCCGCCAGCACCGGGACGCCCTCTCGTTTCCACGCGCAGACGGTATGGCCGCGCGACCAATCGCAGCTTTCCATTCCGACAGGCGCCACCAACATGGCAGTGGCGTGCGCTCTGCCAGAACAGAGCCAGACCTCCGAGTATGTCAGGGGATCTCGACTGCTCTCTTGGATTCTGAGACTGCTGCATTTTTCCAAAATTTTCGTATACATATTCACGTACTTAATTCAATCTTATTAGTAGAATGTGGATCCCCGCAAAATCAAAATGAGCCTTGTCGTTGTATTGAAAGAATCTCGAAAGGACGTTCGAGTTTTAACATGCGAATAAATGCACAGCATGTATTTTCGTTTTCTGACTCTGCTAGTAATTGTGAAGGTTCAAGAACGTCACCTCCACTATCTAAGAGTGCTAAAAATCTTTTAGGAAGCTTGGATATGTGGTTTAAAAACAAGAGTACTACAATACAAGTCTTCGAGTCTTCGGAGCAGCGATCGGTAGCGACGTCGAGACCCGGTACCGCCAAGAATTCGAGAGGCTAGACAGCTTAATCGTTCGACGCGACCGAAAAAGGGAGAAAGTCGGGTGGATCCAATCAGGCTATCCCAACAAAACCTTGAGCGCTCTGGTCGCTCCCCACCACGAGAAAACAAAACCGCGAAACATTGTAGGCTCCAGGGGCGAGACAACGCGGGTTCGGCCATCAGGCGACGTTATCATCTGCTTGGTTCGTCGGCTGGCCGGCTTTCCAATCCTCCGGAGGAGGACTTTATCTCGAGGTGGCCGGCTGATAGAATGCAAAACAGCGTCGCAGAAACGAGCAAATGGAAAACGATGAAGATAGGAAAAACAAGCAGGAGGAAATCGACGGAGGACGGCGATCTTCGAGAGGGCTCTGGAGGAGAGAAAGAGGAAGAGGGAAGAAACATCAGCTGGAAAGAGGGAAGGAAGATCTTGGGAGACTTCGGCTGATGAGGACGGTTCCCATGACGACGCAACCCCAGGAACACGAAACGGTCTAGCCATCCTTGACTCAATACCGACTCGCCGTATACTCACGTACCGTCGAACCTCCACTTCTCTCCCCGGTCTTCAAACCCTCTTAAGCTCTCTCCCTCTTTCTCTCCTCGATCTCTCTCGCTCTCCCTCTCTTGGCCCCTCTGTTTGGCCCCTCTGCTCCCGCCTTCCTCCCCTCGTCCACCCACTTTCGCGTCCCTGGCCAAATGGAATATCCCACGCTTATACTTTGTTCCATCTGCAGGTCCATATCGTACGTACACACCGCCTCGCTTCTACGTATACGTGGATCGTATAACCAAAGGGATCAGAGCCGGAATACAAACGATCGGACACACGCCAGCCTTTGTATCCCGCTAACGAAAAGAAAAATGACGGCCGCGACTGGACTTCGAATTGCTGCATTAAGGAACTGGATGCCTTTCGATTCCTTCGCCGATCGTCCTGCCGACTTCCGGAGAGAAGGAGGATTCCGTAGCCTCCTTCCCATCAGAATCCTATCATGTATTTAGTAAAGGACACACGGACTTTGTGCGTGAAAAAAAAATCAGGGTCTCGAACATTATAAGAAATTTTAATTCTGCTTCTTGGGAAACCAGGAGTGATTTTTGCAGGAGAAAACGTTTTAGATAACGACGCCGGAAGACCCAGCGTATCTGAATCGAAAAACCAGGTCGCGAGGCGGCTATATCCGAACGCACGATGCGGCAGCCTCGAGATAGCCAAATGCCAATCCCTGGAACCCACCCCCGCTCCCTATCGACTCGGATGTATCGATAAATTCCTCGGTATCTCGGCGCGATACGCGAAAATACCGCCCCGCTTAAACTCGGCCATCGACCCCGGGAAGCTCGATCCAGCGAACCTATCCCGACAAAAGCGATCGCACACTCTCGCCTGCTCGTCCGTGGATCCGTTGGAAACCCCTCGATTATTTTCTTCCAGCTTTTGTTCGGAGTCAGCGAAATTTTATTCCCGAATTCTATTCCCGAGTTCCATCTTGTTTTATTTTCCGGCGCGCGCACTGGAAATTCTACGTACGGTGAAAAAGAAGAGGGAGGAGTGGACGCGCGGCTTTTTCACCCGCGACGCTCTATAAATAATTCAACTAAAATAATATGATCCCCTCGCACGGTCGCGGCCTTTCCTAGCGGCATTCAGTCCCGGCTTTCACCACCGCACGTAAACACTATGGCCGCCGTTCCGGGATGGGAGCCGCTCGCTCGCGAAGCTATCCTAACTCATGGCCCCTTTTTCCTGCCCCCTGCCTGCCCTAATCCTGATTCCAAGCCGCCTTTTCCGCCGAGTGGCTTTGCCTGTATCCGCCGAGTTACGTCGACGCTACACGCCACGGGAAATGCCTTGAAAAATGCCTTTTGAACGGTGCCTGCGTTGCCACAGCGGCCTTTCAATTTTATTCTCGCTTGATTCTTCGGTGGAGAGCTCACTTAGCAAAATTTTTCCCAGGCGCAGTGAAAATAAATCGCGGTCATACTCGTGTTAGAACGAGAATATTACCGTTGTCGTTGAAGGGAACCGTTGTTGAACGAAATGACAAGAACGCGCAGCAAGGATAACATGAAAGATGAAAATTTGTTATGTCAGAGGTGATGATAGGCCGACCATAAATTGATCAATTGTCAGATCCACATTTAAATCGTCCACGCAGGAAAATCACGAAGACACTCCAGATTTACAAACATTTATTTAGCACAGATTTTAGAGAGAATTCTGGCAGCCAAATTCTTTCTGAATTCCGACAGCTAAATTCTTCGGTTTAGTGTCTTCCGTTTCGCCAGTGTTGTCCACACAATATAAAATCGTCAAGTGGACATGTATAATGATGGCGTCTACGAGCTGACGTTTCTAGAATCTGGCACCCCCTCTGACAAAACACGTGTGAACATTCGTTGAATCGCTCAAAATATGCTCATGTTTACACAGTTGCCGTGAACTTCGTGCCGAACATGTGTACTCGTGTAACAATATCGTAAAAATTGTATTTTCTGCTCTTATTGCTTCATAGACTAACACAACCGCTGCGTCATTTATTATTTATTAGTAGCCGAAGACGCAGCGTCTGCGTCGCGAACTGAAACAAGAATGTCGGACATTTCTAAAATTTCCACAAAGCATCTGTGCGCAACCACCCGAAATCCATGGGGACCAGAAAAAATTTGAAAGTTTCCCAATGAACCAAATAAGATTTTCTCCTAGAACCTATTCCATGAACCTCGTGGCCGACTTTCACATGGTCTTTGTTCCGAGGGACGAATTTTCAGTGAGATCTCGGACGATCGTCGACCCTAGAAATTTTTTCATACGAAGAGAAAGCTGCAACCCCGAGGAACAGGCGACGGGGACCCATGGGGACGCGCGTAACCGCCGGTTTTCATTTGGCCCTCGCTGCTCGGACGGTTTGCTCGATCGCAGTTTACCGTGCTCGTTCGTCGACGAACACGTCCGTTCGTTAAACAGTGGCCGGCGTTGTATCTACACGTCCGACGTGTCTGCGACGATAAAAGCCAGTCTGATAGAAGATTGCTGGGAACGAGGGGTGGACACCCCCATTCGGACGCCTCGCGCATCGATCGCGGGAGTGGACCTGGGAAAATGGCGAAACTAGGCTGTCAATTGTGTGTGTGAGTGCTTTTGAACCTTCGGAACTCTTACTGTTAATTAACATTGTTATTCCGGGACGCAAGCTCTGCGACTGATGGAGGATTCCGGTTGGAAGGGTGAGTGTACGATGATTTGAATGATTGAAAGTGGGGGAATTTTGTGGAAAGAAGATTACGTAGTTTATTATGTAGGATTTTTCTTACCGAGGCCCAAAAAGTGTTAGACAATGATTCGAATGACTCGAGTGAGGGTCGACAACGTCCCCGTGATAAAATGATCGAGATTTTCCGAACGGTAAGAAGTTCAGATCGCGACGGGACCGGCCCGTATCCCGAAAACTGTTACAAAGTCTCGGCTCATCTTATGATGAAAGAGATCCGTGACGAGTCGCCACGAGGCCCGCGCAAAGCACAGCTGCGAGAGACGCACACCTATAGGTACTAAGCATCGACGGACCGCGCGCGACCATAAAATGATCGTAAAAACTTAATTTTACGAGAGGCATAATATATTTGCCACCACCAGTGCCGTCACCGCCACCACCGGCAGCAGAACGCCGGCCAAGAACAAACGGTCAAGCAGCCAGTGTCTATAGCCGGTTGGAATTTCCTAAACCGGACGCGAACTTGCGGCACGCGAGCCATGGTAACTATGCGACAGGTAATAGCGATAGGCTAATAGAAAAATCATTTTTCCTAACTACATCCCCCGGAGACCGAATTCACGCAGACGACCACCCAAACGGCGCATAGTGGTCTGTTTGGCCAGAAAAAGTGGAAAAAACTATTTTAGCGTTCAAGGTTATAATATTATGTATCGTTGGATTCGTCTCAGAACTATAGCAGAATCGTCAATCAAGTTTTGTAATCGTAAAAAAACTTACAGAATTATTGGTAATGTTCAAATATTAATAACTGTAATAATTTAGATGATAACTAAATGAAATCTATGCGAAAGTGCTCTGTACACCTATCTGAAAAACTTTTGTAACTCAAGAATTTACACAATTTTCCTTAAAATACATGAAAAACGCGCCTTAAAATCTCTTCACTTTCGATGAAGTTTACTACCTCACGGGAGTACAAATAGAAAAAACCACATTGAAGCATTATTCTTCAGACCTTTAACTACGACGGACAGCAAAAATTTTATGACATACGCAAAAATGTAGAAATCAACTTTGTTCCACTTTTTCAGGCCAAATAGACCACTGTGCTCACCTGTGTTACCCCTTCCGAACTACGTTGATTCACAATATTTTTGTTCGTCTTCTTCTTATCATTATTATCAGGATTATAGTGTGATCCTTTATTCGTGTTGAAGACCTATCATTTTACTCTCTGTCTTCGCATTCACAGAGTAGAATCCCCATACCCGAGCCAGGAGCCCCTAACTGTCGAACTCGTGAAGCTCCTCAGTTGATGACCAGTTAATTCCCATTTATCAGGATCGAACTGTGCGACACCGGTGAGGCATAAGAACTACATACCGCGCTCGAGAGTTTTTGCCTCACCACCGATATCAGCTGTGCGAGTTCGACAACATCCTGCGAGGTGACCGACCGGCTAGGTAAACCTCGCTGAATTGAAAGTTTGTCGAACCCGTAATTATTGTCTCGTTGGCCATCGCATCCTGTTTTCCTTATGTCAAATCCGTTGTCCAATTCCTTTGTCTCCCTCGCAACACCGTTTATTAGGTAATTGCCCTAACGAACGCTGCTGCGATCCTAGATGTTTAATTTCAAAGTACCCAATCCTTGTTCCTTCCGAAACCGATGGCCCAGCGAGGTATAAAAGAGAGGAGAGAATTCTTGTAACTTCTGAGCATCTTGTCAAACTGACAAATCTCTTCTTGTCATTTCTCTTATCAGATTGCGTTCATTCGTCACTCGCGCATCAGTCTGACCGTGATCGAACACTATCTTTAAACATTTTGTCACCTCCATTTCGTAATCTTCTCCTTTTCGTATCTTCCGCTTTCTTTAAATATATTTTCTTTTGTTAACCATACTCTGTCAATTATCTCTTCTACACCTTACATCTTTCCCTCAACTAGAGTTTACAACACTCGTAGCAGGGAAAGTGCGAAAATGGTTAAACATGTGGGGGGTTCGTTAAACACGAAATCTCGGCGGAGTAGCCAATCCAGAGTTGGATCTCGAAGCAGCCTACGAGGATCGAGCTGGAAAGAACGAGGCCCGGCCTCTGAACATAATTTCCTTTACGACCAATTAGTAGATCCAGAAACACATCTACACAGTCCTGTAGGAGGAGACGAAAGGGGTGGAGAAAGAGAGAACGCGAAAGGGGGCAGAGGAGGTCTTCGGTAATCTCTTAAAACGCGTTCCAGCTCGGAGTCTCACGATCGTCCCCCGGTTTTCGGATTTTTGCCGGGGCGAATGCCGCGAGCCACGAGGTGGAACGTCGAAAACGCTCGAAATTGAGGTGTATATAATCAGCCAGCTCCATGAGGTGGGTGGTCCCGACACGTGAGTCTCGTTTAAAATGACCGCCGCGTCATGAGAACGTGAAGCCGCTCCGTACTGGCTCTCTCTCTCTCTGTCTCTTTTTCTTTCTATTTCTCTCTCGACCTTTCGCTTGCTTCCTCACGTTCGATAACAGGACGTTGGATCTTGCGAATTCTCTTCCACGATACGAGTTCTTTTATCGTCTTTAGTCACTCTCGCGATTCGAACGTCTCGGATGCGTTCCCGTAGGTTTCCTGCTGGCGTTCTCTTATTCATGAGAATCCGCCATTGTTGGATACCTTAATCGATGCAGATAGGGTGCAGCGAGGTTCGGGAAATGTACAATGTTGCCTTGGTCTGCTGGGATTCGGCTGGGGACTTGGAAGTTCGGGGTCTTCGAGGAGTGAAGCGTTCGAGGTTTCAGAATTTCGAGATGCGGAAGATTGTGGAGCTAGAGATTAAGAATTCTGAGAAGCTGAAGTCTAGGGAGTTTGACGTCTAAAAATCTAAAAAGCTAGAAATTTCGAATAATTGGATATTTGAAATTTGGAGACTTGGAACCTCACAAAAACCTAGCAGAGGGATGCGAGCAGAAGGTTCGCCTTCTTGGGGCTAGAAATAGCCGCCCAAAAGGGTCGAACATAGTAGCCTCTCGTTAATGTGACTTTTAATCGATGGCGTTCACCGATTCTCAACATTGTTGCGTTCGAGATCGACTTTGTCGGTCCGTTAATGGGATCCCATCCCACTTTCACGCCCGTCCACGGGGAAAAAAGTTGAGCATGTATCCTATCTTCGAATACAAACTGGGCGGGTCGGTGTTTTGGAAACATTGCAAGACGGGGAGAAATTTATCTTTATGGAAATTCTTTTGAAAGTTCTCTCGACGAATGGGAATTAATCGGGCGCGGACGACCGGGGAACGTTCTTTTAATCTCGTAATATACGGCGCGCTGTAAATAATGGAGTTTATCGCTCCGATAAAGTCGTGGAGACCGATGCCGCGTATTCCGGCCAGTCCTCGATTACGATAATTCTTTTAATCTGAAGCAGAAAATTGCAACGAACGGGGGGACGCCGGACGAAACCGCGATAAAAGCTTGAATACACCCATGGAAACCGGACTTCTCTTACAGGCAAACACTGCTAATCTCCCGTACAAATATTTTTAGTCACGGAATCCTGCAAACCGCATCTACGAGCTGCAAACTTCCCCAAAATGCGAATATTCGAACGCACATATTTTAACACTCGTATTTGTTCAATGAAAATTAGGAATGTTGTCAATTTGTTAGAGGCAAAAAACACCATTTGGATCTTGGAACATTTATTAAATTCACTTTGACATTCTCAAGTCGCCATTATCTCTATCTACAGCTGGTCACAAGAAACCACCATTTTTCTTCCTAAAAAGATCTAATAAAAGACCTCTTTTCATGAAACTATTTCGAACAATCTCCTCTTTGTTGCCTACAGTCTCAGAAGAGTCAAAGGACCTTTTCATCGTTATGTTTTATTATACTAACGTCACCTTCTGTGAAAAAGACGATGGTGACCTAAGTATGTGACTGTAAAAAGTCTAAAAACCGCTGCTGCATACAATAAAATACTGTTCTAAAGGGTGCGGCTATGTTTTCATTCGACCGACCGGTACGACGACGACCACTGCTTTTCGCGGTCAGAATTGAACCAGTATCCTCAAATTTTGTGATTAAATGCGCCACAGTGTTGCGAGATGGTGTCTGCAAAATTTTCACCATTTTTTGTAGTGCATTTTCACCATTTCTATGCGTCGCTCGATCGTGTAATTCTCCACGACTAAACCTCAATACTGCCTGATGCCAATTGTCAAAGATAAGCACTCTCTGTGTTCGCTACAAAAACAATGGCGCGCAATTTAAAATGTCAGGCCATTTTGAGACACACTTTAGAGTGTGGTTGTTGATTTAAAAAAGTCTCTAAGAATTGCACAATTCATATTAATAGCCACGAATTAATGTCTACACCCAATAAGCTAAACTTAAATGTCGCGATCGACTTTACACTGTCAAGAACCCCCACAAGGTAATAACGCATAATTTACGAAAATTGCTGAAATCGCAAGAAGTTGCAGACTGTGACGGACAAGCCTAAGCGATCCCAGGAGCGTTAGATCGTCGTTTCCCGGGTAACTTCCGAAAATTGTGATTCGCGTGTCCTAAGATGGCGCCTAAACGGGCCGTTATAGGTGCGAGAGTAGTCCGCGCTACCGGCAATTACTTTAACGACGCATATTAATCGGCACAATAAAGCCCGTTACGAGGGTATAATTACAATATTGAATTATGGCCGACGTTTATTCTTGTCACGCGATATTAACGGGCGGCCGTTGCCCACGCGTCTCCCGCTCTGTCGTTTATGCGTTCATTCAGAAACGGCCGGACAGTGGATTAGCAAAAGTCAAACCGGGAAGAGTGCTTGTCCGCCTCCTACCGTCATTGAGAAAACGTTTTTGCCCCGTTACCGCGTCCCCTTTCTCTCCGGAGGGCTCTGTTCAGTTACTGCCGGATTCATTGGCCGTATACACTGACGACTTCATTTCAATGTCCAAGGGGCTTGACAAACTGGCAGCCAGCTCGCCGATCTCTTCCGATGCATTTAACGACGGCTGCCGTACGAAACCAGTCGCGTTTTTCGAGGTCCAGTGGTCAGGTTGTCCGGCAATTGTGTTCTTAAAAATCTTTTTCGAAAAGTTTGATGGATAGCCGAAATCGCTAGGAGCATCCGCCTCGCAAGAGTTAACGAATCATCCACCCATTAACAGTCGAATTCTTTTCGCAATATTTTATTTATATCGCGATCGTTCCTCGATTCAAGGTGAGCTACTGGGTGGAAGGATCGTTTTTGAAAAAAGAATCGCCGGCGTTTAGAGCGAAAAATTTTTGCAGCAAAGTGGGTTGTAAATCAGTCGGTGCTAATGGATGTAGATTAGGTCTGCGCGTGGATTGAGATTGAGAGTGAGCAATCTCTCGAACAAAATTGGACTTGAGACAGCGGGTGTTAATGAGCTTCTCAAATGTTTGAACAGGTACTCATGGTAAACAGAGGAGTCGATGTTTGTTTGCGTATTTAATAAGAAATGTTCGCTTACTTAGGAGTTCATTGAAGACTCTATTTTCTCCTTCCGATTTTGATTGCTGGAGATAATCTGTATCGTCTAATTTTGACATGCACAACCAGATCGCAGCTGCTCACCTTTTGGCTCACCGTGTATAGCGTTCGTTCCTACGGATTTCTGTAGGCGGGAAAAGGATCGGCGGAGCCAATGGCTGGGTCGGGTTTCGGAACCGGATCCGTCGACTGCCTGCGGACTTCTCCATTAATTAAGCTATCGAGGTCCTCCAGGAACCGTCTACCTTAGTCTGGCAACCGACATGGCCGTCGACAGCGCGTTCAACGAAAATCAGCGTGGAGATTTCTATCCTACAACGCGGAACCCAATCCTCAAAAATTGGCACGTGAGTACCCGAACCAAAATTTTAACTCCACACAAATCTTCGTTGACATTTTGAAAATTCGCTGTACTCATCTTATAAATTACGTACAGCGAATTTCAGCGTAGCGCTCGTCTTTGCGGATTATTCGCGGATAGAGTTAGGAGATACGGTATCGACGATATAAAATGAAATTGGAATGTTTTAATTACAGGGAAGCAGCAGTCAAGTCGAGATCTTTATGGTTCCATCTCCCCTTGCCGGTGTCGTCTCTCTTCAACATTGACCCGGAGAGACTGGGATACCGAGTCGACGGAAGGTTTGCTTCTTATGTAATATATACGACCTGGAAAATCGCTCGCCAGCTGCAGACTATGTCGATATACAGGATACATAACCTGGCGGCAGAGGAGGAGTCGCCGAGGGAAGGGAGAAGATGGTTCGAATGGAGAGAGAGAAAGGTAGAGTAGACCTCTAGTCTAGCGTACGACAGAAAGAGCGGTGAATAGGAAAGCTCTATTGGCAGAAAGAGAAAATAAAACTGTCTAACTTCTTCCTCGGAACGATCGTGGAAAATGAACGCGAGTAATGAAACGAGTATTAGCAAACGAGAAAGACTTGTAGTTGGAAGATAACGAGGACGTGGAAGCACTAGGAACGGCGAGTCGTTCGAAATAATTTAAAAAGGCGATATTGATAATGAAAGGAAGTTGTTAATAAAGAAGTACGTATCGGAAGAAGCAGGAAACGGGAATGAAGAAGGGGTATGTGCTGAAACATGAAACCACCCCCAGAAATCGCGGAGGTACCGAATCGAATAGGGCGGCGAACGGAAAAATGCACTTTTGCCAAAGAACATTAGCCCAGTCGGCGAGTTGAGTGTCTTGCACAGAAGCCCGCTTAAACATTTTATGAGGTGGTCGGCGTAATTTGATGGCCCATAAAAACGCCTAGTCTAGTTTTTCCCGGGGCATCGTGATCCGTCGTCGGCGCAGTGCCACGCGCCCCGTGTCCCTGACGCTTCCCCGACGCCTATTTCAACCAGCATCCGTCGCGCGCACGGATTTACTCCTCTGGAACCTCTCTTTTCGGTCAACGGATGCGTGGCCTGGATTAACGAAGCCCGTCTCCGACCCCCTAGACTCTAGAAACTCGACGATGTCCGATAGAATCGCAAGAAATCGGCCGATCGCTCAGAAACCGTGTCTGGTTAGGGCGGAAAATGTTTATTTCGCATGAAAATCCACAGTTTAATTATTAGTATCTGGCATCTAGTATCAGAGGAGATACAAAAATTGCTACGGGGAATTAATCGACTGTCGATTGTGAATTTATGTAATTTATTTAACACCGAACGAATTTTCCAGGCACCCAGAGAGGAGGAAAGAATTGCGGGATCGAATGGAGATTTCTCGGAGCGGTTCTCCGCCTCGAAGGCCATTCGCGTGAACGAGCGTGAAGCGGACAGCTTCGGCTAGGCCAATGGAACGAGGCTTCCACCATGATGGAACCCGATGGGAGAGAGACCGGGCAGAGAGAGCCTCGTCGTCGTCGCAGGAAACGGGAAACGTGGTGGAAATTGAAAATGGGATGGACGACGAGGCACGGGGGACAGATGGCGGCCCGGATATAGGAATAGAGCTGCAAGCCTGCGGAAATTACGAGACCCGTTTCAAACCCGTGCCTCTCTCCGTGAATGTCGCGAGCACCCACCGAAATTGTCTCGAGTCTCCGTACCACCGAAACTCCACGCGAAGGAATTCCAAAATAATCTCCCGAGGTACTTCAACTTCTACTCCATACTCTTCTCTCGTTTAATTTTCTTCTGGTTCACAATTCTCTGCAAGTTGGTTCACACAGTTTAGAACTAAACGATGCCTCAAATTTTGTACTTTCTCCTGGCAAACAATTGCCACGATAGATAATGTAATATTGCAGATAACAGCGCCAACATTCTTTCAGACCACCTCCAAAGACTGCCGAACGATGCGCATAATCGCAGAAAGGGCAATTTCAACGCAGCCAGAGCCAAACAAAAGCTGATCTCACGGCCACATCTCCAACCCCCGGTTTCGAGGAATCGATCCCCAACCCCCATCGGAATATTCGTCTGGCTCCGGGTCTTGAGAATGATTCAGATCACACAAGACCCGAGCTTTGTCGCCAGGACAAAGGCGGAGGAGGATGAGAAGGAGGTTGGAGGTTGAAGGCAGCGAGCGCGACCAATAAGTCGCGCACCCCGGGGCGGTCGGTACGTTACATATAGTAATCTAAGTTGTGTTTATGGCTGAATATATATGCATAGCAGTCCGGCGGATCGTGGTGGCGCGAGGAACTCATTACCCCACGTCGGGGGTATTAGCATATTTAGAGGCAGTTCCCCACCCCCTTGGCTCCCTGTCTGCTGGCGCTCCACCTCTTATCAAACCCCTACTTCCTCGTCTCCCCTCGTACCCCCAACCCCCTCTTCCATCGTCTCGTCTATTCTCTGCTGCATCCCCCTTTCGTCGCAACCCCGTGACACGGTGCATCCAATTTCACGCATGCATTCTCGGTCTTTGCATTTCGCTTTTTCGAAGGTGGAAATATTAGGTGTGCAAATAAGTTCTTTCCCCTGTTTTTCCAAAGTTAAGATTGTATTACATAAATCAGGCACATGATTACGTCTCAAGGTAATTACCCTCGTTCTTTATAACCTTTTCCCAACTGGTGGGTAAATTATAAATACCATCTTTGAAGAATGACGACTGCTCGCTGGTTTTGAAATCATCGATACATTTTCGGATATCTTCTTCTGAGCTGAAGTGCTCCCCCAACAAGTGGTGTTGCATTAATTGATTTTGATAATATTCGACAGTTGTTGTTATTTTGATAATATTCGACCGGATGATTACTCGGAAGTCCCACCACATAGACAGCAAAACTTTTTTGCAATGCAAGTTCGGTTTTGCCACTGAAGTCAACGGTTCCCCAGAATTAACCCATGATTTCTGTCGCTTAGGATTGTCATGTAAGACCCATTTTTCATCGCCAGTAACAATTCTGTGCAGAAAACTTATGCCGTGAAAGCAAGCAGCTAACTTCTGAATCTTACCCAATTGTTTCAGTCGGATAGATACTGTTTGTCTGGTGACTCCCAATCTTTCTGCCAATTCTCCTTGCGTCTGGGTCGGATTTTCGCTGAGCAATTCGTCCAACTGACCGTCATCAAACTTTCTCGGTGCACCTGAACGATCGTCGTCTTCCAAATTACAATTTCCGGCTTTAAATCTTTGGCATCACTTTTTGTATGTTCTGTAAGATACAACGTTCTCTCCCAGTGCCGCACAATTTTCAGTAGCTTCAATAGCTGATTGCCCTAAGCTGGAATGCAAAGAGTAAGCAGTGATGCGAATGATGCTTCTCGGACGCCATATTCTTTAAAATTGTTGCATATGACTGGAAACTCTCAGAGCGCTCATTACGACTCTTCTTAAAGCTAAAAGAACGCTCTTTCAGATGGCGCAACAATCGGGAAGTAATTCGAATTCAGTCAGAAGTTACGATCGTAGAAAAAAACGGGGAAGGAACTTATTTGCACACCTAATACTATACTCTGCTCTGCTTTTAGGAACACCAGAGATATTTGGGAGACCTATGATTTGGCAATTGGAGAATTGTTTGCAGAAGGAGAATTTTGTGCTGCGCATGTAAGTTGTATTTATTTTTACACATTTATATTCAGTTTGTTCATTCTGTCACAGATAAAGATTCCCCTTCGGAAAGTTTTATTTCGATCAGCATTTGTCCAGCAACCTCCCTATCTCGCTCTCCCGAATGTTTTTTCCATCCGCCAATTTTACGACCGCCGCTCTAAACGTTTCAGAAAACTCGAGCAATTACGATTCGAGTTTTAAGAGTGTTTGGACCACCTCCGAGGATCGAGCCGAGAATGAGAGCGCTTGGATAAAATTTCCTATCCGAAATAAAAGGCGAGACAAGCCGGAGAAAGGCAGAGAAGGAGCGCGCGCCGTCGGACTGGCTAAGTAATTAAGGAAGCTCATCCTCGGAGACAATTTAGCTTAATGAGAGTCAGCCAGTGAGAGACAGAGGTCCACCCCAGCTATCTTCCTAGCCCCGGCTCTGCCGAACCCATCCCCTAATCTCCGACCACTCGGGCTTTTCCCTCCACTTTCCCCACGTTCTCTTCTCTCGCCCCCTTTCCCGACGTTCGTCCATCTTGGAAGTAAAATGTCTACTTCCCAGACGTCCGCCCCTTTCCACCCTCACGGTTTCCTTTTTTCCGGCTGTATCTCACCTCGCGATCCGGCCCAGAATTTAGATAAGACTTTATACGAGCCGGGAGCCCTCGATTGTCCAACCCCTTCTCCACCCCGGGCTAGACTTGCTTTGAAAAGGGGATTTAAAAACCCTTGGGTGACAAGATTGGTTAAAAACATTTGCAAACAATTTGTAAAACCGCCTTTATATCTGCCACGAAGTTCCATTATCAATAATCACATGCATTAATTTTCAGAAAACCGTTTTCCTCGGGGCCAACTCCAACAATACCGAGATCGAAATCGATCGGTTCGCCATTCAAGGGTCCACTTCATTGTTCAAGAATCAATTTTGCAAAGGAGCGAGCGCAAAAACAGCGAGGGTGAAACCATGAACATTCGCGTGACCATAGAAATGTTCCTCGAGTTCCAGCATCGATGGATATTTGATGTCTGCGTGCTCGATTCTTCGAAATCTCGAACAGCGATCCGGCTCGCGGACGGTTTTAGCCGTGGTTCTTTGTGCGTCGACGCGCATAGACGTGTATGCAAATCGTGTTACGAGTGCGCCAGCCCCGCCCACGCAACGCGGGCCTATTATAAAAACGCGTATTGTGTAGCGATCCGCGTCGGCGTATGCGATGGTGGAGTGCGAGAGAGAGAGAGAGAAAACTAAAACGAAACCGCCGATCGCTTTAAGAGCACACGTATACTCTCGAGTGGGAGGGTTCTGGCTCTGCTTCGTTGAATAAAAAGCTACGGTTTAATAGTTTAATCCGCCGCACTCGGATTTAAACGACTGCCCATCGACTCACTCGATTTGAATGCCCTTTGTGCATTGTAGGGGTTAAGAGATTGCCAAAAAGACGTCACGCCTATTTTCAACCTTACTGTACTTCAACTTCGTTCGATTGTCTTCAGTTATCTTATTATCATTTTTTGAACGTCGGCTTCATTGTCTAGACGCATTGCGTGTATGCTAAACGTTCGTGGATTCTTTAATTTATCTTTTAAACGGATGTCTGTGGGAATTTACACTTTTCTTTTTATTCTACAAAAGGAAAAGTGGATTTTTCTAAAATTTTACCACTCCATTCGATTGTCTTCAGTTATCTTCTTATCATTTTTTGAACGTCGGCTTCATTGTGTAGACGCATTGCGTGTATGCTAAACGTTCGTGTGGATTCTATTATTTATGTTTTAACGGAAGTCTGTGGGAATTTACACTTTTCTTTTTTATTGTACAAAAGGAATAGTGGATTTTTCTGAAATTGTACCTTCGGAAACTAGTTGCGATATTACGAAATAAATGCGAATCCGAATTCCTTGTCAAAAATTTTACGAAGGTCTACTTATCATACAGAAGCTATTCGCCCGATAGCAAAGCTATTAACCTGATTAGCCTGAATATTATTTTCATTTTACCTCGCGTTCTGTGACAGCAATGATGTGCAAGTTTCAAGCACCAATTTCTAGTGTTTTATAATTGTTTATTGAACCTAGCCATGTCAATGCTAATTGTCAACAATTTTCGGGTCTGATTAACATAGATAAGCTATTAACCTCTGATTATCCTAAATATAATTTTCATTTTAACTCTCGTTTTCTAACAGCAGTTATTTCCAAGTTTCAAGCACCAATTTCTAGATGCTTCTAATATTTTTTACCGAATCTACCAGCGTTGAAAAATTATGTAGATAAGAGGAGTTTCCAGCGAAAAGCGGCATGTTTGAAGTTTGCACCGGGTTCGAAACCGTGCGCACGATTAGCTCTCTCCGTGGGTCGTTGTTTAAGAAGCAAGAGTAAAGTCTGCGAGAGGTTCGGCGCGTCTCGAAGGACACCTCTTTTTCTCGCGATAAACATTTCGCGCGCTCAGGCCCCGAAACGTTTCGACGACGTGCTTTTTATACCTTCGAGATACACGTTGCATCAGACCGTAGGAAAGTCTGCGTTTACATACCGGGAATTCGTGTTTAGATCGCTACATTTGCCGTTCAGCTGTACCGCGAGCAACGGTTTACTCGAAGGATCGCGGTGGAAACACAATACACAATTCCACGTTGGTACAACGTACAAAAGCATCACAATTTTTCAATATTTTTTTGCGGCAATTTCACTTCATAAAAGATCATGCAATTTTTAAATTACTCTTTAATGCGGCAAAATTTAGGGAACAAACTCTAAATGAATTTCTGTTTTATTGTTGCCACGCGAAAGAAATATTTCTCTCGTGTTAATTTTCACGGCGCGATGTATAAAAATGAGAAATTATCCGAAAGATTGTTGCAGGCCAACGAGATTTGTGATCTATTGATTAAGAAGCGACGTATACACATGGAGGATCGTGAACGGTCGAGAACGTCGCGGTGAAAAAGCGTTCGACGCGATTTGTTCGTCGAGCGTCCGACGATAAAAATCAAAAGTCCGTAAAACTTTTTTCTGCAGGCGTGCTCGGTAAGTTTATTCATACGGCCGTTGCACGGCATCGCTGGCCGAGCAGCGAAACAACGTATCTTCACACTTGTTGCGTTCGACGCCCTTCGCTTTTACCGCAGAACGGATAACGCTCGGTTTCCATTTTATGTTGGCCGTGATAAAACCCGTCGGAACCGGTAGATAATTAAACGAGCCTGAAAATCGAGACACTGTTCGCGATACCATAATCAACCGTAGACCTCGGTGCTCTTCGTTTCTCGCGAATGTGCTAGCAGATCGGAAAGACCTTGTCGGGATCTGCGATCGTCCGCCAAATACAAGTTGGCTTAAAAATATTATAAATACCACAAATGCATAAAACTACAAAGCCTAGCAACACCTAACGCGTAACGAAGCTCACGCTGCGCCATCCAAAGTTGAGAAACGAGGGAAAAACTCGAGGGGTAAGCTCAGGGGTGGGAAAATGAGATTTCCAGGCGGTGACCTCGGGGCGCTGAGATTTCCAAGATCCAGAGGCTGTCCTAAAGCAAAGAGGAGACGATAAATAACCTCCGGGCGACTACTTTGCATTTTTTCCTACCAGCAACTTAGTTGGAAGGGTGGGACTCTTCCAAGACGGGGTTGAAACGGGGGTATAACGCTCGGAGGAGGGCGCGCGGATTCATTGTTACGGAAAATGGATGGAGACCCGCGATGCAATCTTTGTCTGCAAGGTAAATGGAACGGAGATAGAAACGGAGATGAAGGATATAAAGGATGCTCAACGTTGGCTTCCAGTCGGAATTAAGAAGGTTTGGATTGCTGAGCTTCTGGGTTTAATGGACGTCCGATCAAAGTTTTTAATGAAATTCTAAAATTCTCCTGCGGAGCAATCTGTTTTGAGGGTTTCTGAACGATCTGCACAAGATGTTTTAATTGATAAAAAATCAAATCCAACGGGTGGAAGCCACCCCTATGGGGAAAGGTAGGGTATGGAGCAGTTCGGGAGGGTTCCAAGTCGCGGCTCGATCGTGGCGCCATCGCACGAAGCATGGTGAAAGGTCAATAGCCGAGAATCGATAAGGCAGAGAAGGGAAAGGTCGATAAGGTTACCCCGAGATAGAAACAAGTCCATTTCATTATCCGTATTACGGGAAACGTATAAAATCTAGCTCGGGGATGCCGAAAGGGTGAGGTGGCATAAATAAAACGGATCTAGCGAGATGAAAAGTTATTTTGCTCGAGAAGAAAATGAACGGGTTCATAAACTGCTGGCGGTAGACGTAAACAGATCTAGGGGAAAGTATAGCAATCGTGAAAAGGAAAAACAAGACCATTTGTTCCCTGTGGAGGCCTCAATGCTGAACGATATTAAACTGAAAATGTAAATCGATAATGTCTCGAACACTTTTGCGAAAAATAAGAAAACAAACGAGAACGTAACAATGAGAGTATAGCGTGGCTAGAGGAGAACGGAGGAGATTATGGTAGCTCGGATGCAACAGAAATGGATTCAAGAACGATAATCGACAAGGCAGTCGTTCACGGAACAGCCATCTGGTCACGAGTTAATTTTGCGATCAATTACAGCCAAGTGGAAGACATAACTTCAAGTAGTGGCTTCTGTTGCTCCGAGGCACTACGTTCTCGAACAGTGCATTCTGCTCTAAATGCTCCATTAACCGGCAGAAAATTATCATGGACGATGCTCTCGCGCACTAAAAAACAACCAAAAACCTCGGAACATTTATTCCACCATCCAGACCTCCATAATCCGACGAAATTGAATGTTCTCAGGACCAAGCAGGGATGTTGACCGTTCAAATTATAATGATTCAACGAAATTCTAACGACGACGTCTAAATGGCTCCAGGCCCAAACAGTGCGCGATATCAGCGCGAATAAATGGACCAATCACTGCCGAGGCACTCCCACCCCGCCAATCCTCTTGAAAGAGGCAGATGCTCCGAAATATTCGCGTCTTAATCGAGTTCTGTCTCATCAAGCAACGTCCTGGCGCGATGGATCCAGACCGTGGCCGTATCTCAGGCCAGCTACCCGCGTAAATCAAAGCTAAGTACCCGTTATAAACGTAAATCCTGTATATTTACAATACGAGAAATGCACGTGGAAGCCGCCACCATTTGATTCGTAGTCGAGATTCGGGAGTGGACGCTCGGATATCGTTCTTTCGACTCGAAAACCCATTAACTCGAGCTCGGCGCTCGGGGCCTGTTTGCGTCTTGTGCATTTCGAACGAACGAACGCCGGTGCTCGAAAAACGATACAGTAAAGCCTTTATCAAAGACTGCATCGGGCTCGCCGCTGCTATAAATATTTACCGGTTAGTGGCGGCGAAAACCATCCTACTAAAACGGTTCTTATTTTTTTCGTTCGAGATCTTATCCGCTTTTTCGAGACACTTGCTTTGAAATACGGCGACAGACGCTTCGCGACGATTCGGGATCGAATCAGATAAAAATACATTCTCTTAATTTTTTGATTGTAATGAACTGGAGAAATTGTATATACTACTGTACTGAATGTATGTGCGAGGCTCGCTTTAGGTGGTCACGTCGATGGAATCGGAGGATCAGTTTTCAAGGACAGTCGGAGCAGCGAGGAGCGGTACAACATGAGGATGCAATCGTGGAAAAGGCGCCCGGATAACGAGCCATCCACGTAAACTTGTCGTTGCTCGTAAACTGCAATGTTTAGATATCGCTCGAGCGATCCGCCGGTTTTATGCGAGCGCTCGCGCTCGCGCGATCCCAAACATAGGAAGTTGATATAGAAGTCTATTCTCGTTGAGTAAATAATCCGTCTCTGCGGCTCGAAAACGCGCGGACCCTGTTTGGCTCGTGCAGGTTTTTCGGGTGAATTCTCGACTGTTGTGGAGAACCGTGACCTCTGCTTCCGGCGGACCTTCCTGCTCGATCAAAAGCACGAAGGTCTGCAGTAATTCCGCTATCGAAAAATAAAATGAGTCGACAACAATCTTTTACTGACAAACGGACAACAAGAATTTATTCAGCACTGAAAATGTGAGGTCACTGAACGTTCTAAAGTTGCTCAATTCGAAAGGCAATAAGAGTTCCCAAGACATTGAAATATTTCAATCAGCACTCCGCATGGATCGGGTGAAAGCTTAATGATCATTCATGCTCCATAAAATCCGCCTGATGCAATTGCTGAAAACTGGCTTCTAAAATTATCCTCTACCGAAGTTCCTACAGTAAACGTATTGAACCGAATGGGCCTGGGGACGAACGCAGATGATCAGCCATTGTCAAAAAGAGTTGTTCAAGGTAGTTCGAAGATGAAAGGGGAGAACTTAGGAACACGATGAAGGTCACTACCCAGAAAAAAGGGTTGGAATCCGGGCAAGAAAAGATCCTTCTGCAGCTTCAATAGCTACTCAAGGCAGTGGGAATTTATATTTTGTCGAAAGCTAAAGTTCACAAAAGCTGAATTGCAAAAATGAGAATTGCAGTGTAAATCGCCAAGTCAAAAACTGGTCGAAGAAATGATCAATCTCGGGCCCGAGGGATCAAGGAACCCAAGCCCGACTGAAAAGAGGAAGAGAGCCAGCCGGCGTTCCCGAATGAAAAATTCGAGCTGATTAACGAACCGGTCGAACGTTTAACAAGCGAAGCGTGTGCGCATAATAAGGCGCTCAGCGCCACGAGGAATCCTCGAAGGTCCTTCGCGCGGAGAGAATAAATTCTGCAGCTTATTAGAGGCGAAATGGCGGGAGAGAAGGAAAGAGGAGGAAACGATTGTAGCCGGCCTCGCGCGAAACAAAGACGAGAGACGCGGCGAGGAGGAAGAAGAAAAAGGGACGCGAGGCGGGCGTGATAAAGACTTGCTCGTCGAAATGGAATACTCGGCGCAGAAAATGGCAGCGGGGCCCGGGGAATTCGAATAAATTCGAGGCTGTTCCGTAAAAACACGTCGGCTTTACGACATCGTGCGCCCGGTAAGTTATGAATATTGCAGCTCGTATGGTTGATTAAGTGAACGCCCCTCTTTTTCTCTGGCGAATGCCTGTAGATACTCCGAATCGCGGCCGCCATTAAGGCGTCCAACACCTATGGCGGTGTCCGCGGTGCAACACCCCAACATGTTCTCCCTGATTTTTTTATTGGATTATCGAGCAAGGTGCTCCGGGAATCCTAGGAAATTTCGAGGAAGCTGCAGACTATCTTCAGACACGGAAGGCGACGCCTCTTTGTAAGTGTGTTCACGCTGTGACTTCGATTTTCTCGACACGCTCGTGCCTTCCAATATTAGACGCACTTCAGCCTTGCTTTATTTCTAGGCTTAATGTTTGTTATATGCACTCTCGATCGCGTGGACAATTTTTACAAACGTGAAAAAATGCGTGAATCGAATGATAGGTACACTGGCAATGAACGAAGCAGTCTCGGCGAATAAGCAGAAAGATTTATGAAGACTAAGTAGCTACTCGAAGCAACATTATTATTCCTGTTATTGTGCAGAATAATTGCTACATAAACTCCGGGTTTTATATGTATGTTTACAGTGCACGCAAATCGGTGAAAAAAATATCGCAAGAACCATCGACGGCGTTCGCGCTATGTTTAACTTAACAAACTGCTTACTCGTTGACACAGATGTTTTTCACGGCGCGGGTTCTATAAGACGGTCTATAAAATTTCAAAGTTGCATAACCGATCCGCGGTTCGATAATTACGTGCTTCGCGTACATGAATACCGATCGGTAATCTGTTTTCCTTCGTACTAATAAACACATAACAACTGGACCGTGAAAACCATATTATTTACACCGCGAGTAAATCCGTCGACGATTGTTGTTGTAAAAGTCCTAGCAAAATTTACTGCGGCAACACCGGTCGCGAACAAAATTCATTTCTGGTTGGTGTCGATGTTTCTAAACTGATTTAGCCGGGACGTACACAAACGGCAATTGACTTAATTTCTCTCTAAGAGAACCAAAAATAAATTCGCGTGAACAGCAGTGGTCTAGCAATAATTTGATCAAATTTCTGACTGTGTAGAAGGCTGGAAGGTTTCTTTCCCATGCAAGAGACCGTTGGAAGCGGGGACTACCGTGCATCTCCGCAGCAGAGAAAAAAAACCGAAGAAAACGCGTCCCAGAAGAAAAAGAAACGGATCTCCCGCTGCAGAGAGGCTGCAACCGAGAGGCCCCGGAACATGGCTGCAACATCAAGTATCAACAATATTGCCTCGTGGCCTCGGTCCTTTGACATCTGAAAAATAAGACGAGGACACACGCCGTATCTCCTTGTCCTCTCTTCTCGTTCCCCTTCGTTTCCCTCGGTTTGCCCCCCCCCCCCTCCCTCTGAACCTCGACTGGGTTTCGTTCTCTGCAGAAAGCCTGCTGGAATTCAAAATGGCTGTCCTCGGGTTGCAGTGTGCGTGGGCAACACCGGTAACAACCACGTCCCGCGTTCTCGAAGCCACATGTGTGTCCCCTCGCCCGGAACGTTTCTATCTCTCCCCGTTGGCGTCGCGCGTTCCACGAACCGCTCTAACACCGAGCCTTGAAAATGGCCTCCGTGGAAATTAGGCACCCCGGCGGACCCTTATCATACTTGAAAGTAACGAATTGCGAGCTCCGTGTTGTCCCTTGACCCTTGCGGAGGCGAAGTCTCGCGACGCGCAGCGCTGGAATTCTTATTTCGCGTGATTTTGAGTGCAGTCGTCTTGTAACGCGATGAAGAAACTGTTTTGAAATGTCTGTGCATTTGTCAGCTTCAACAACATTCCACTAAACGCCTTATCTCGACTACACCGAAACCGAGACAGCCATAAAAATCACGATCTCCAGCCGCACTATCGTCTGCAGCAGGAATTAGCATAAAAATCCGCAGATTAATAAAACTCCTTTTTCAGAGCCGTCATCAATTAACTCGCTCATTAACGACTGCAGATAACTGAAAATGACCATTCTCGCTCGGAAATCGCAGTGTACAATTCTCATTTGAAAAAGAGAGAAACACTGAAAACAAGTCGAGGAATCGAAAGAAATCCGTGGCAACGAAGGAATTCCTCGGGCGGCGCACGGGTTTAGACATTGGTCGGAGCGGTAGGTTAGGTTGGGCTCGGTTCTGGATTCCCTGCGAACCGAAACGTGATTCCTTGAAGTGGGGATGCCGGGTGAAAGGAACAGGCAGAAAGGAGAACCATGGATCGAAAGCGGGAGAACGCCATCGTCCGACGGCGGCGGCCATGCTTCTGCTCCTTCTGAGCAGAAGGTTTCCATCTTTGTGAATTCTCGGGGCGCTTGAACCCGGAGGCGTGATCAAACCGATCGATAAATAGCCCCACTACTGTTCCTCGGCTCACCGTTCGGTCAGGTTAACAATGGCCTCGCTGTTTAAATCCTTATCCTAGCAACTAAGTCAGCGAACATTAGGTTGTGGCAGATATGAGATTTTTCTCGGATCACTTGATTGAGGTTTGAACACATTTTAGGGGATTGTCGCGAAATGGGCTTCGTGTGACATTTTTCAGCAAAGTATAATTATCAGAAGACTACTCGGACCCGATAGAACGTTCGTCGACAGAAAACCTGGTGGGGAAATCGCTATTAAACTATTAGCTAAATTGAATCGAGTAACAGGAGCTTTTCAAATCGCGACGAGATTTATGATCAGCCCCGGCAGAAGGATCGTATAATGTCCGAGGAAAATAGAGGAGTTTCGAGAACAGAATTCTCGTGCCGACGGGTCCGCTGCGTTTTCAAAAAATCGAATCGCTTCTCGTTTATTACGTACTATCAATTAGAGAGAGACTGCGGAACGGAAAAGTGAGAGAAAGAGAGAAAGAGAAACCTGGAAACATAATTACTCCGATTCGGATTACGGCTTCGTGTAATCCAACTCGGAACGATTTTATCCGTTGTGTCTACATAATATTATATAAGGCGTTCGAGCATTTATGGCTCGCGCAAATTGCTAATCATAATACTTTTCATCGTTACTAGACCGGGGTACGTTCACGCCTACGCGGCGGGTCGAATCGGGTGTTTTGTTCCTGCGACATGATTTCGAGTAAAAATTATACCACGAGTACGCCATGAGAAGTTAAATTATGTTCTTTCATCAGAAATGTTCTTTCCAAAAAGGAGCCAGGAATAGTTCAAATAAAAAAATTGTATTAAAAAAAATTAATCGGTGAACATACATAGAAAAAAAGGCACATACAGATCGAATTGAGTAACCTCCTCCTATTTCGAAGTCGGTTAAAAATGAAGCTATAAATCGGAAACGAAGGCTGCCTTTGCGAAAACAAAAGGAAAACGCATATTTCGCCGAGAGCCTCGTTCCACCAAAAATGCAAGCGTACAAAGGAGCGAGCTCCCCAAAACGATCGGTCGGCGTACATATTTCAGGGCTTGAAAAAAAAAACGAGGATACAGAGGAGGCTGAGTGACTTCCTCTTGCCGATCGGTCTTTTCAGCGCGACAACATAAACCGACGTTGTAAAAACATGTTAGTCGTATATGGCGACGGCGCGTATACGTAGGTACATCAGAGTATCCATTTTTCTCATGCGAGCAGAAACGCAACGCGCCATAACCGCCTACCCGTTCGACCACCCCTACCACGATGCCACTGGCACAGTACAAGCATCGTCCTCTCTGTGTTCCCTCTTCTCTTCCCCTCGGGGCTATTCCGCCTCTTTCAGCGTACCATTTTTATTCAAATTCATCGGGGGCGCTTCTCTGGCGGTGGCCGAGGGATTGCAACCCGCCTCGGACACCAGCTAAACCCATCCTCTCTTCCGTAGCGTCTCTTCCCCCGTAGGTTCGCCGACGTCCACCTTTCGCTCCTCGTTTTCCATAAATTCTGAATTTTATTTAGTCCAGCGGCGCCGACGCTTTGCGTCTTTATCCCCGCGAGGACTGGTCGAGACCCGTCCGAGATCCAATCCCGTGAACCAGAGGGTGAACTGGTAGCTGGGACACGGTTCAACGGCGGACAAGATGTTGCGAGCCTCGGCAATCACCGAACAGATCAGAAATTCATGGGATGCTTTTTAGGTGGCCCGGAGAGTTGGGGATCGCTAATAGAGTTTGGGCGATGGGCGACTGCCAGGTGAGGCTAGATGCCTAGATGTGTCCCTAATGGCTTCTGTGGGAAGAGAACAAAGGATTCGTGGTGTTGGATATGAGTCGGCAAGATTGGGCTCGCCGGTGGAATGAGTTAGCGAGTGAAGCTTGTAGTCTGATTGGATGATAGAGCTGATGGTTTTCTGGCGGGTAACTGCGACTATTTTGAGAGTATCTATCCGAAGAACGAAGTGTAAAGAACGTAAACTTGGAGATGACATCTGATCAAAAAGAACAGTTAAACGGAGGAGCCCGAGCGTCGATCAATTAATTCTGACCCGAAAAAAAGTCAATGGAACACGAGTGAAACAGACCACGAGGAAACCGTGCAAAGGATAGTATAGGTGTCTACCAGTGGAGCGGGTAATTGCCGCGCGGGTTCGCGAGCGTGTAATCAGCCGCGAGTCATTTAGATAGCGGCGTTGTTCGCCATCTTTTACAACTGGCGTTTTCGCGGGAGAGGGAACGCGCGGGCTTGCGAAGTTACGTGGATACGATGGAGATGGACGAAATAATGCCGTACACGCGCGCAAACCGTCGATGCCAGCGTCGTAAAACCAAGAGGAGAAGGGGACCGACTGTGGCAGAGAGAAACGGACTGGTCCGTTGATGTTGATAGTTCCTACACACGCCGCTTTCTTTCGCAGCCGTTTAATGAAATTGCCTCTTCGTGGCGGGAATTCCGGTGCCCTAATGAAGATCATACGCGAGCGAGAGAAGAGTCGCGCGCGCGCTTGTGCTCGCTGAGATATGGCCGCTGATAGCCGATGATAAAACAAAGCCCCGTGGATCGCATTAAACCGGGAAAGGGCGCGACGACACCGACGTGTCCGACCGTTAATCTACGGATTACGAGGACCGCCTCATGGAAACGTGACAAGGGATTCCTCCTTCTTCGCCTTCTTCTTCTTCTTCGTCGTTTTCTTCTGCAAGACGTGCTCGCAACGAGAAACGTGGCGGAATTACGCCGAGCGGATTACATTTCCGCGTGAGTACTCTTTCGAATGCTGTATAGTCAATTTTTGCTGACCTTCGCATCTAACACATTACCTCCCCGGGATTATTTCAGAATTTTTTAAAGTCTAAGGATTTTTTAATTATTAGTGTTCATCTGCTTGGTCTTCGTCTACTTTCTCCTTGCCGTGGCAGCAAGTAGTCTAGGTAACCCAGTCAGACCAAGTTTACCATACAGAAACGGGATTCAGGATTTCCGGATGTCGACGTTCTTCGAAACACTCGTCCAACACTTATGCAAAGAGATGATCGACTATCATCATCATCCGTTTCCTCTACTCTACCCATCCAGTGGAAAATCGTTCCATGACCAGTGCTTACTGTATACCTAGTATTCGTTTCAAAGTCTAATTAATCCCACTTTTCATAAAACCGCGAATTACTTTCACCTTGTTCCTCTACGGAGAAAGTGTCGGTGCATGTTCATTATACGTCATAAAACATGCGAATACCACGGCGGTGGTTGATAATAATCGTTTATTATCCTGAAGAAGGAAACTCAAGGTTACGACCTGGGCCGGAACGTGGTTAATTACCACGTGCAATTCCACATACGCTCGTGACTGAAAAATCTGCATCGAAGAATGCAGAGGTCTCTAAACTCTCTAGCTCAGGTGGTATCAATCAAACGACGATTTCAACCGGCGTTTATCAACCGTAATCAGAATGTACTCACCTTCCGGCTGAGAGGATCGGGGTGAAGAGGTCGGTGAGGAGCGGCGTCGGTGCCGCGTCGTCGTGCGTCGCGACGGTAGCAGGCCGCGGGGAGGGGATGCTGCTGCCCTTTTCCCTTCCAAGGGTTTCCGCGACCCGAGCGGCTAGTCCATGCCGTCCCGTTTTCCAGCTGCTGAAACATCCAACGCACGTTCAAGTCGGAGTTGGTCTGAACGTGCCCGGCCAGACACATCGGACAATTGCTGTTTATCTCTGGGCCAGGGCCAGGACCAACGCCAGACCGGTCTCCCTCTGACACGTAGAAACCAGTCGACAAAACTGCACGATCCAATCTCAATCTCTACGCACAATGTCTATCATCGTTAATCAGCACTCACTGGTAACGCGACGCGAACTCGCTCTACCAGCTGTCCTCACAGAACTCGGACATATTTATTTTAATGAAACTGAGCATCAATGATCGCGGACCGAAGACTATAACCATGAGAGTTCACGTTCTCCAGCCGATGTCCAGTACTCGCGCACACACGGAAACGAACCCCTAACTCGAGCGACTGAGAGCTCGCTCTACCGAGAACTTGCTTTGTCCCCGCAGAACTCGAGGGTATGTAGTTTATCGAAAGCGAGAGGCGAGTATGCCAGGTCAAGGACCTCTATCAGGGTCCAGTGGGAGTCCATGTTCTCCAGTAGGTGTCGGAGTACTCGCGCACACGTGGATCGGCGGGTTTCGATATGGCGACCGTTCGGAAGCTGAAGAGCGTATTCTAGCAGCGTGGCATCGCGTCGGCGAGATTTCGACTGGTGCCGAGCTAGCGTGCGAATAGCGAGTGGGCTCGGAGGACCTATACGCGCGTTGGCGAACGCAACGGAACGGAAATACACACGCCGAACGAGCTAACGACGAGTTAGCTCGCTGCCAAAGCTTGGCAGGTCTACACTACGCGTGCAGCCGCCGCCGCCAGGCCTGATCGTCGGTAGGCACCGGCCAACGGGATTTACTATGCTCCAACTGTAGCGGCCTCCTTCTCGTCTCCTCTCTCTCGCTCTCTCTCTCTTCCTTGTGCCCCCATTCTATCCCTTCTTCGGGTTGCTTCGCTGGCTCGAGCGAGAGCCCTGAAGAGAACAAGAGCCGCGCAACCAAGATGAGTCTTGTTGCGAGCGACACGTAACAACGACCGCCTCTCTTTGCCCTCAACACACTAGCGTCGCTAAACCGTAGGATGGAACACGGTCGAAGCAGGCCAATCAGGCGGCCACCGTATCTACCTGCGGACTGCCTTCTGTGCAGCACCTGCGGCCAACGTGACTAAACCTTCGCCTTCGTCGAACGCCGGCTCTAGCGATGACAGATCCTGAGCTACCCTCTAGGTTTTTTAACGAAACAGTAAAAATTGTACTACCTTTTCAAGAGAATACCAAGAATATTTCGTTTCAATCAAATTCCTCGGTCCAACGGGACGAAAAAACCTGACATCAATTTCCCGACCTCCATGCCAGCAATCCGCAAGATCTCTGATTGCTCGGCACTCGAATCAAGGAAAGAAGACTGAAAGCGAAGGATTTGCGGAGCAGAACGCCGACTGATTGAGTCACTAGCTTTTATTTCGTCGTCTATTATCTTCCCTGGACCGAGCCGTGCAAGTATGAACAAAGCCCGAGAAGCATTGATTGTACCCGCTTCCGTCTCTCGGAAACGTTTAGCCCTCTCTGGCCGCGGTTCATTGCGAAATCGTCGGCGTTCCGCTTTCGCTGCAGGTTCCCCAGGCCGCTCATTACCTCTATCATCATCGTCCTCGTCATCATCCCCATCCCCATCTGTAATCATCATCGGTATCGTGGCGAATCGGGCCCCGACCGAGAGAGCTCCTACACAATCCGCTCTCGGTACTCGCTCGTAAAAATATCCTCTCCCGTTTCCCAGGCGTAAACATTCCGCGAAACGCACCGACGTTTATTAGAGATCTATTGTCTTTATCCGAGCGTGATTCAATTATTTATTTCAAGCAGGCTTCTCTGTTTTTCCTCGGAGATCCTGTGGAGAGCTGTGGCGGCCATTTTGGAGAACCGTGGACTAGGAATCTTTTCTGATCTCATTTTTATCATCTGAATAAGTCTCTGCCAGAAGAAATTTTGCCCATCTCTCTCGTATCTTTTTTAAAGAATTGTCTATAAAAATTATTACATGGATTGATAATCAGGATTAGCTAATTGTGAGTGTAAAAATAAGGTTCGCTGGTTTTCGAATGAGTCAAATCTCGGGTGTCGGAGGTTGTCGGGCTCGCAATGGCGGCCGTTATTGTTTGCCCGAGTATCTTGTAATGACTCTTTCACCTGTAAAGGTGCGTTGCGCTCGCCAGGCCAGAAACTGCTCGCTGGAGATGTGCATCGAGTTTATGTCTTCGTCGTTCCGCAGACATTTTAGCCCATCAAGCCTCAATATCTTCATCCGAGGCGAGCTCCGCAAGACCTCTTATTATTGCCTGCCGAAGTCTCTCCTACCGGAACTTTGATCCTTGCCGAAGACAAATCTGCCGGCTCCATCTTTCTTTGCGATAGCTCTTCACGATATTTTACTCGGACCTCGCTGCCCCATTATTCTAACCCTCATAATCACAGAAACGTTGTCAATTAATGCGAATTAGTTCACGTTAAAGCGAAGTATCGAACGAATTGAAAGAGTGAAATTGTAGAATTACAAAAATTGGGAAAGAACTCATTTTCTTTATTCTTTGGGATGAACCTTTCTGAAAGTTTCTGCTGTTTTCGAGTCTCTTATTCCGGCCCACGAATTTGATAATGGTCGCCGCGTAAATCTCTCGGAAACGCGGTTCGCGTTCTCGTTTTCTTCCGAGCAAGGCGAACGATAAAAATGTCAAATATATTCATTGGCCTTTGTACGGGGCCGCCACGTGACGTGAAATACTTTAATTAATACGCCGGTGTCGGAGGAGAGATGCGATCGGAGCGGGAATTTTCGAAGGAGCCGGTCTCTCGCGCCGATTTTAATGTTAATTCCGACGATTGGTTGCTCGAGACCGGTCGCCTCGAGAGTTTTAGGTCCTGCCCACGATATCTTAATAGGTTCCCTGCGACTCGCACGATGGCCGCTCGTTTATTTTCGATTCTCGACCACCGCCCTCTCAGAACATTCTCTTTCTCTCCTATGCAAATGCTACTTCAAGCCTGGCTATTGTTCTGCAACATTCGCCAGATCAAAGTACGAAACTGAGCAAATTTTTGTAAGAAAGAAATTTTGCTAAATATTTGTTCAGATGCCAGTCTACAGCAGCTGAAATTCCCAAGGTTCTCTAAACAGTCATCATGCCAACACGAAAAAACCGATCCCATCGCTTAATTGTGCGCGAGAGAAGATCGGAGAGCGGTGCCACGTAGATCCGTCGCGTGTTTTATGTTCATTATTTTATAGCAGCGTAATCTGCGAACGGCGAGCCTCGAATAGGCGGCCACCGCGTTTAAATAACGCCACTCGGCAGGTTTGTAAAGTCACAATTTATCGTTGATCATCGTTCGTCAAAAGGGCCGTTCGGATACAAAGTCCGAGAGAGGCTGCGGGCCCAATAAATTTACAACCTCTGAAACGAAAGCATAAAACCGTGATACCTGCACCGGGCTTCAGCCATGGCGAACCCTCGACTTGTCTTTCTGTATACCGGAGCGGCCAATAAAGCGGTCGTATTAACTAAAATCGTTTTTAAACGATTTTTTAACCCTTTGCTCCAAAATTCGTGTCCAGGAACGATCTACTAAATTTCTAAATCTCCAGTTAACGTTATGTAAGGAGCGATGACCGGAGAAGACCGATCATATGGTCAAGATCGCGGACCCCGGAAAAAACGAGAGCAACAAACTCGGAAGGCCGAAACTCTTGGTACTTTGATTTCATCAATGCCTAATCGAATTTTCGACGTTATTCGAAGAAATGGCAATTATACTAAGTATTAATTTGTAAATATAAAAGAAATTTTCGATAATCTTGATGTTATCTACTTAAAAAACGTGTGGCTGTATGGAAATTTTCGCAGTTCGTTTTCTGTTGAACTATACATATAACTTTCCATTTTTCCGTAGATAAATAATATATCTATAAATGTAATCATGTAAATGGTTTCTTTTATTAATCCTAAAATGCTATCGTGTGTATGTGTGCATCAGCTTCTCATTACTATGACATTATTATAAGATTTCACCAAAAAATCAGGTGGCTTTATGGCAATTTCGGGCAGTGTATGCTTGATCGTGAATGGGCCTGTTAAGTAAGCGACAGCGAATAAATACATACATGTCTATTTGTGCCGTCAATACGAGAGTTTCTTACATCCCACACTCTGTTCCTACAGTTGTAATTGAAAATCTGAAACGTACAACCCCGTGAGCAACAAATGCGCGTTTCAGCGACCAGCCAACGAACCAAATTTGCGCGGCAGCAGAACGATATCCAGCATGATCACGCGTGGCCAGAACCAATGGCGCCGAAAGGTCCCCGACAACAATGGTCACTTAATAACCCGATCAGCAGCGAAAATGAGCGGCACGCAAGCTGACGATCGCTCGGGCCACCAGCCGAGTTCGAGACCATGAACGAGGCGTTGGTTGAAGTATTTATAGCGGTGATTGTCGCGCGACATACGTCGCAATTATCGGCCATTTGAATCTCGCGCGCGTGATTCGGCGTTTCTATCCACGAGGACACCTTGAGGCGATTCGCGAAGCATCGGTCCACTCGCGCTCGGAAGACGAGAACGAGGACAGAAAACGGGGCCGGAGGAGGAACATAAGAGCTCATAAATGCGAATTTAACAGGCGCAATAAAAACACATTGAAATTGAGAGTGAACGAGCTAGAGCACGTGCTCTCGGACCCCGAGCTTCCCTAATATTCGAAACGTTCAGGAAACACACTCGGGCGGTTTCCCTCCGTCGACGACTTTTTCCACGTTCCCACGATCGTTATGGCGCTTTTACTGCGACCGATTATGCTGTCTTCCTCAACGGGAACCACGTGTGAATTTATTTCACGGTTCACCTACCTATCGCCGCTTAATTAATCTTCCCGGAGTTTCACCTTATCGCACGATCCAATCTTCGCGCGTGTTATTGGGCCCGGCGATTTTTATATCGAATTGTACGCTGGGACAGATCAACCGGCTGAGAATTCCCGCATGTAAACGTCCCCGTACAACCCTGAAGAAATTTCAAAAACATTCCAAACAGCCTGCGACTCGCCGTAACCCTCTCATTTCGTCGCAAGGCTAATTCATTCCCCGAGACCAGCCAGCGGCTTCGAAAGCCGATGATCACCGGCAATTAGAAAGTTTCGTAACATTGAGAGGAGTCCGAAGGCCTCGAAGGGTTGTCTTCAAAGGTGCTCCGCCGCCATTACCGAAGAAAGGTCGGTTTACAACTGGAGAAGAAAAAAAAAACAACAATGCCAGTTTACAACCCCCGTAGGATTACCTCGCGCCCCTGCCGACGACAGGGACGTCTCGAGACGCTATAATCTGCATATTTTCGTCATCCCAAATCGAGCAGCACGCTCGGAACGTCACCGTTTCACCACGATCACCTCGTAAACCTTATTCGAACCGGATCCTCCCTCGCTTTCCATCGAGGCTATATGCCAAAAAAAAGAAACCTTGGGGAAAGGGTGAAAACCTCGAGTGTTTACCTTTCGCGCGAACGATGTTTCGCCTTGGATTGGTCACGGCGGAGCTTTTTCCGCTTCCATAAACGCTCCTGAGACGAAAAACGACCCTGAGAGGCCGCTTTTCAACGCTCTGCTTAAATAACTTATACGACCGGTCATCCTGTGCTCTAGGAATTTCGTCGACAGCATGATCTCTCTCTCGCGCTCTCTATCTTTCGCTGTTTCTCTTGTTCTCGCCGAGGAATCTGCGAGTTGTAAAGTCGTTTTGGATCGTCTCGGCTTCGAGCGCGTCCCTTCGGCTATGTTTCCTCCGGTTTTCCCTCCTCGCGAAGAGATTCATGAATGCGATAAGATATTTATCGCTCCTAGTTGCCGCATTTATCGTTAGTGACGGGTTCGGGTTGGCAATTGTTTTTTAGGACGGAAAGAAAGACTGGACTCGGTGAATTTGGAGGTGAGAGATCGGTACTGATTTTTGTAATAAAATGTCTCCTTGCTTAGAAATAAAGTGGTAGCTATGCCTGAATTGCCAAATTTCGTCAAAGGATTGAGGACGTTCGAGATAGAAAGGGTGGTGCCTGACCAGGCTGGTAAGAAAGTGCAAATTCCAGACGAGTCAGTTGGCAACACTGCTTCCCTCGCGGAGACGCGGTATCGACCGCGGCCCCCAGAGGCCAAAGTATCCTCAACCTCCGAGTTTCTCCTACCTTCTGCAGTCCGAACAACCTCCAGAACCCTCCACGACCCCTTCACCCTTTTACTGCCACGCCGGCAAACAAGGCGGTTGTGGATCCCGTCGAATAATTAAAGCGAATTAAACATTCCTTATCCCGGCTCTTCCACTCCCGCGATCAAAATGCCTCGACAACAAGCTAAATTTATTTCTACCTCTAAGAACAGAAACATTATACTTCTTACAGGGTCAGAAGATTATTAGGAACCTGTAGATTTTATGAGTTTACGATTTTCAACCTGTTACACAGGTGCAATCCACCCCCAACGTTAATTAACACTTCGAGAAATTTAATTAAACCACTGTAATTCATTCTAAATTCCACTGGAAAGAATGTTAAAAAATACTTGTGGGTCGTAAACGTATAAATACCTAACGGCTTGATAAATATCTCAAACTTCTATATTCCATGCACTCGTATCGAGTTCAAGCGAGCGATGAATCGCGTTTGAGGGCCAGCAGCACTCTCGAGGGGTTTCATATTCGTGGCATTGTCCGTCGTGTAGTACAAGCTTTGGCTAACAGCCAGGAAATCATTAAACACCTTGACGATGTCGGGAGAGAAGTCCATGGTAATTTGTGGGTCCGAGACGCGTGGCACAGGTGTCCACGAATATTCGACATGCACTAACACACCGTGGCGCACGGGACAACGACGACCAACGACGACGAACGAGGATGACATAGTCTGCGCGCGTGCGACCCGTGTGATATACCTACATAGAACGTAAGTGCGCAACGAGGAGGTCGGCTACGAGCAGTTTATGGTCTCTCAACGTTATATCGTCCGTGTATAGCTTTCTCTCTCTCCCTGTCTCTCTTCCTCTCTCTGACAATTCGTCGCTAATGCCCTCGCCATTAGTTCCGATTGCGCCGCGTGTCTGACGCGCGCGACTCGCGGACACGCTTAACGATCAGAAATTATGCGGACGACTCGCCGCGACGGATTGCGCCGCGTTCCGCTCGTTGGGCGTCGTGAAAATTTCTATCCACGTGCTACATCGCCAAATCGTCTCTACGATCATTTTTCGAAACCCCGATTTTTTTCAATCAGAAGATAACATTTATGGCGCCCTCTTCGCGTTGCTTCAATGGAAAAAATGGACCCAGAAAGTAGGGGTGAGCATCGCGTTTCGAAGAAACACAGCTTCCAAAAATACGCGTCAGAACTGCAGAAGATATTTAGAGTGTGCACCCTGTCCTCGTTAAAAATAGCTGGCGTGCTAAGCGTCTAATCATTTGTGGACACAAAAGTTGGGGTGAGAGAGGATCTTAAGTCAGAGGAACGTCAATATTTGCCCAGGATCAAGCTTGCGGCACCTACAAACAACTACCTTGACTCCAACTTCCTCTTGGTCAAATAGCACGAGATTTGAACTGGAGGCAACCTCTCGGACTTTCCTGGGAGGATAAAATCGAGTCTGCGGCAGCAAACGCCATCAAACAAGCCCGGTCTTAATTCTCGTGCGGCTTTGATTCCTCCAGTTGCCAAGGACCCCGGCAGCACCTGCGGTTCCACCCCCGCGTCCTCATCCGCAAATCCTCAACCCCACGAGGACGAACCACGCAGACAAAGAGAATTACAATTTAACAGCCCCCGTTCTGAGGAAAAGAGTAACGAAAGGGGGAAAATAAGGGAGAGAGAGAGAGAAGAATAGAACAGCAACACGGTTAAGCAACATTTCCCCGGAGCGATACAATTTCCACTCGAACAGGCGCGTTTTAAAGTCGCCTCGGGTAAAGCCCCGAGGTTTCCCCCTTCGAAAGATACATTCTGGGGTGGCATTTCGCTATTGATCCGTCGGAGGAACCGTTTCAGGGGTGGAGCTGTTGCCAAGGGGTAGTTTTCGCCCCCACCTCATGGATTCGACGCGGGATTGGTCGAGGCCCAGGCAAGATGGCCGACCAGCCGCGTACCGGAAACGTGACCGACACACGGCAGGATGCTCGTTCGACCGCTTTCCTTCGGCTTTTCATCGTCCTTCCTCCTCCAAGAAGCACCAGAGGCCCTTCGAGGAGAGAAGCAGCCGAGCTGACCGACCGAGAGAACGAACCCTTGCCCCTTCCACGACCGGCTTCTTGCGAAATTTATTACGGCGATATATTCGCATCCATTAGATAGCTCGGTTCCTTCGCCTGCATCCTGCCACCCCCATCTCCCGGACTACCTCGCCTAGCAGAGAGAGATCCCCGGCGTCTTTTTCCAATCCTCCTTCCGTCTCCGCGTGTAATCAATTACTGTACCAGGCAACCGGGGATGCTACTTTTCCCCTGTTTTCGGTGGTAACGTTAACCGAACGTTTGAATGAACGTTTCAGTCTTAGTTTGGCGTGTTGATGAACATACCCCTAATCATTCCCATCAGCAATGACGAAAGCGGGGGACCTCGAATTTCCTAGGTTTCTTCAATAAACACCCCTAACAATTTCGAGCACATACAACAAAAGCAGGGTAGTCCAAAATTTCTAATCTTCCTTAATCCCACATCGAGCAATTCCTATAATACTCGTCAGACCCGAACAAAAGGTCCTTAACAAAAGGTGCTCGAAAGTTTCCCGGACAGTCTGCGGCGTCCCCTTAACAAGATGTTATCTACGGGTGAACCCGGTGACGTCTGACAGCCGCCACGTGAAAAATGCATGGTGGTTTCGCGGCGGCGTCGACGTGGACGCCGAGCAACGACACCCCACGGTATTTCCGAGTACGTCGTGTACACGGAAATACACGGGAATACCTGGAAAACCGGCTGTCGTGTGCTCCCTTCGCGTTTCCCCCTCACACGTGGGACCTTTCTGCTTTCGAATGGAATTCCACCAGCATCCTCTCTCGCCCTACCCTTTCGCTTGAGAACATGGCCGCTGCCGGAGCACCAAACAACGACGTTTGCAGGAAGGGGTTGTTAGAAGGTGCAGGGTACCTCGGAGGAAGAACGGGGAACAAGGGGGTGGTCGAAGGATGTGGAAGGATGTGGGAGGATGAGGAATTTCACCGGGATGCTTCGGGGGGGGGTAAGAAACCATGCCGGGACAAGGCGGACCGTCTTAATTTTAAATGCCCCGCGTAATGAAAACTTTCCTCATCAAGGGCTCCCTTAACGGCTCCGACGCCATCTTGCGTTGCTGTCTCGTGTTACGCTGTCGAAATGTGCGATCGGAAAGTTCCTGTACCGTGAGCATGGTCGTTGACGACGGGAGAGCACTTGTTTCGGAGGCTGTTTCGAGAAGATGCAGTTTCGAGAATGTACTTGCACTTCGGGGCGGCGGTTAGGCGACCCTGAAGTGCACCTGAGGTTGAAAATGGTTTGAGGGTGGCTTTCACATGTCGCATGACATACTTGAAGAGCGACAAGAATACCATCTCAACTTATAAAATTGACTTAATATAATACATCCTGACACTTTTCCTTTTGTTTTAAGTCAAAGCAAGCTATTATAAAACAAAGTTCCTACAAAAACATCGACATACTTGAAGAGTGACAAGAAATACCATCTCAACTTATAAAATTGAGTTAATATAATACATCCTGACACTTTTCCTTTTGTTTTAAGTCAAAGCAAGCTATTATAAAACAAAGTTCCTACAAAAACATCGACATAGTACTTGAAGAGCGACAAGAAATACCATCTCAACTTATAAAATTGACCTAATATAATACATCCTGACACTCCTTTCCTTTTGTTTTAAGTCAAAGCAAGCTATTATAAAACAAAGTTCCTACAAAAACATCGACATAGTACTTGAAGAGCGACAAGAAATACCATCTCAACTTATAAAATTGACTTAATATAATACATTCTGACACTTTTCCTTTTGTTTTAAGTCAAAGCAAGCTATTATAAAACAAAGTCCCTACAAAAACATCGACGTACTTGAAGAGCGACAAGAAATACCATCTCAACTTATAAAATTGACCTAATATAATACATCCTGACACTCTTTTCCTTTTGTTTTAAGTCAAACCAAGCTATTATAAAACAAAGTTCCTACAAAAACATCGACATAGTACTTGAAGAGCGACAAGAAATACCATCTCAACTTATAAAATTGACCTAATATAATACATTCCAGTCTCAATGGCTCGAGACTGTAGCACTTGCTTCTCGCTGAACAAAATCGGGCGAACAAAAAAATTCCAAAAAATTGCAGTAAATTTTCAGAAGCCTCGGAAGACGGGCAACTAAGAAGGAAGACAGTGTCAGAGGCCGAGCACAGCGGGAATCGAAGAGGAAGCCGAAGAGGCGAGCGTAGACCGTTAACAACGAGCGTCGAGCGTGCATAGGAACCGCTCTTTGATTATCCGTTGGTTGCTATAATAACGAGTTCATAAAGATGTTGGGGCGCATGCGCTCGCGATCGGCCGATCACCTTTTCGTTCTCTCACTCTCTCTCCCTATTCTCTCTCCCTCCCTCTCCTCTCTCTCTGAACTTCGAAGCGGCACACTCACACGCGTCGCTTGTAATATTCTCCATTTCCATACTTGCAGGCGCGCACACACCAACCCGGATCGAAGTTGAACCCTCCTACCGACGCAGCCTCGGTCTTCAGCTTCCATTCCCTGACTCCCTGCCTCTCTCTCTCTCGGTTCCTCCCCTAGGTCGCACTCTCTTTCTCTCTCTCTTGCGCCATTTTTCTCTTCGGCTCGTTCTCCTCTACGGAGTCGAGCTCGTTCTCCCTCGCTCCTTCGGGACGAGGATGAACCCAGACCTCTTCCAGCTTACTCCTCGTCTGCGCACACCAGGTTCGAGGCTCCGTCTCGGTCTTATTTCGATCTTAATCTCCATCTATATGCTTATAGGTCCGCTGAACCGTGGATCAATCCTGAGATCCTCTCTCGCTCTTTCGTCTCCTCTTACTCTTCCTCCTCAGCCTCGTGCTTGTATGACTACGCCTTTCTACACCGAACAGATCTGCATTGAAGTTTCTAGGGGTTTAAGAGCTTGAACGTGTCGTAGTGCTAGAGTTTGATGGAGTTTGTTGGGGTCTTAGGTGACACCGCTGTGTTGATTTATGCGTGGTTGGACTAGGCTTGATGGTGTCCCGCGACTGTATTCAATTTTGGGGATTGGTTAAGAGGTGTCTGTTACGGGATCCTAATCGATACAATTCTAGAATGTTTTCACTACAAGATACAAGAGCTACGCTTCTTCTGTTTCTTAATTAATTTACTCGGTTGAAAATTATGTGTGCTTGAACGTGTACGTGAAGATTGTCAAAAGTATTATCCAAAGCAAACGACTCCGAAAATATCACTCGTTGAAGACAGCATACACAAATTCTGTTCCTCGATTTCCTCCCGCGCCGAAGCTACGGGGCAAAGTGTTACGAAACTGTGCACGCAGCGTCGTATAACATCTGTAACTGTCTTGGGCCGTGTATCCGATACTTCAAATCGAGAATCGAGTATTCGCAGGGTCTCTTCGGGGTCGCACAGCCGGCTGCTTCTTCTCTCGGGTTTCGAATTCCGTGGCAACGTTTCGCAAAAACCGTACGGGCGATATATCAAAGGAATGGACGACGGTATTCTACAAGGGCGGTCGAAGAGAGGAAGAGAGTGAGAGAGAGAGAGAGAGAGAGAGAGAGAGCCGTGGAATCGGGACGAAGGTCGACGGGAAGGGTAGAAAGGGTTCGGGGCCAGGCGCAGCGAGATTTTATATGAGTTTCGGGATTTGAAATGAGGATTTACGGGCGGAGGAGGCAACATTGTTTCAAATAAGACGTCTCTCGGCCTCTCCTTTACTCTCCTCGTTCCTCTACCTTGGAGGTAACTCGTGCCTGGCTTCCAGAGAAAAAAAAATGGGGATCGCGATGGGGAGTCGCGCAGAAGGCCGCGTTTCACCGGGAAGATAATGAAACGGTCTGTAATGGACGGGTATCCGGCAAAGGTTAACAGACCGCGGAGATTTTTCTCCGACTTTGTTTTTACCGGGAAAAACGATGGAGAAATTGCTGTTGCTCGCGAAACCGTTCCCCTTGCAAATAAATTGCGATGTTTCTCGAATCTTCCTGCAGTTGCTTCTAAACGTGAAGACGCGGCAGAGAATTCTTCGCGTTCTAATCTTACTCGTACAAGAGCACTTAAATTTTTCTGCAGCTTCAAAAGAAATCCGTTTTCAGTGTTTTGCACATCATCTATATGTATTCATCTTTCTTACAACTGCATAAAAATCCACAGTCTCGATCAGAAGCTACTTCGGAAGGTCCAAGTGCAGAAAGGACATTTAACGTACCGTTCAATTATGTTTTCCTTAAATGAATAGTACTTCCGCAGCAACAAGGTGAAACCGGTCGATCTACCTCATCCGATAACGATCTTATTACCGCGGCAACTGGGATAATACTCCTAATAATTGCCGCAAAAAAATGCGCAATATATCATCGTAACACCTAATGAAAGTTCGAAGTACTGCGGGTCGCATAAACGAAGGTACCACAGCACGTAACGTGGATCGTATCGCGGTGACCGTGCAGTGGGACATAATTTATTGTCGTTTAGTTCATAAACACATCATTGCGAGGATGGACGCACGACATAGCTGCCGAGATTGTAATCTGTACGAATAAATTTTTCGCCAACTACACCCTACGTATGCGTATTCGAACGATGGAAACCTGTGCGCAAAAAACACAATGCAGAATGGTTTCAATTATTATTTTAGAGGAATTTGCGGAAGCGACACACTCAAATAAAAGCTTGAAGAAAGCGTGGCAAAAGTCGCGCGATATTTCTGCTTCGAGAAGGATTTCCCTCGATGTTCGTAATGTTCGAAGATTACGCAAACGGATCCTTGAGTGGTCAACGAAGCGAGCAGAGGAGGATTGCTTTCCACCGGGGCAAGAACTGGCCCAGAAGAGAACAGGGCCTAGAACCAGGCCCAAACAGGTGAGCGTCGGTGAGAGACGGTAAGAAAACCGAGAGAGTCGGCTCTCTTGGCCGCGCGCTCGACGATAAATCAGCCGAGCCGAAGCCCCGCGACACGTGAGTCGTAATATTTAAGTTAATGACTCGGTATAATAAAGTTAATGGCTTTATGATAGCCGTCCGTGGGTACGGGCAGGGTCCTGGGATTACGGGACACGCGCGAATGCCCGCGACGAATGCGCTTTCAGCGGTGGACAGAGCGGACAGACGCGGATCGCGGGCAGATTGTCTTCTCCAACGTCTTCTTCCCTGATTTTTCTTATCATTCTCGGTTGGATTATCGTATCGAGGCTATTGGTGAGATTCGCTGTACAAAATGGTTTGATTCAAAATTTTCTAATCTCCATCTTCGGGGACGCAATGGTAATTGAATTTTTCGTAATCGGATATCCAGGAAGCAAATATCCGTTCACAGACCTCTCCGCACCAGTTCGAACGACCAGGTTTCTCACGCGGCGACAACGCAACGCAACAGAACGCGACGCGAACCTCGCCTTTATCGCCTTTATAAAACGAGCAGCGTCTCTCGCGCGCGCAGAAGGCCGTAAATAATGGTCGCCGCTGCACGACACTCTCTATCCCTGAGAGCACACGCGTGTCACGCCACGGAATTCTGCTTTCCGCTCGTCGTTCCGATACTCGCGGCCCGCGGAAATGGGGGATCATGGTTGGGCTAGCATTTTACTGGCTGGAGACACCGTACTGCAGAAAATCCGCAACGCGGAGAACTCATTCGTCATAGTTACACTAAGGATGTTTATCTTCCCGAACTACTCCGCCGCGCCGGACCATTCTACAAATTGGACGTTGCTGTGGATAATGTGATTGGACGAGTCGAGAAGAATACGGGTGAGAAGAATAAAGACGAACTGTTGCGGAGATGGTATAGAAGGGATGCAAGAACTTTCCAGAGAAACAGAAAATCCTAACTCAAATGAACAGTAGAAAAATCGAGAGACATTATCACTATACTAGTTACAATCGCGAATGGAAGAAATGTTTTCTGAAGGCGTGGAGGAGCATCCATCCCCAAACAGAGAAAGCAATTGTACGGGGTAATCGCAAACAACGAGGTGGGGGTTAAAAATTTTACTAACGCATTAAAGCTCGCATGACCGATGTCTCAGCACTTCCTTCCCCTCGAAGAAGCAATGAAAAGCCTCGGTAAGCTGTTGGATTCGTCGAAACCGAGACACACGGTGGAAACCGGAGAGGGTTGTTGGCTCGAGCGAGTATGAGCGTGTACGACAGAGCGAGAGAGAGCGAGTATAGCATACACACCCGTTTCCCTTCGCTCGCTCGGTTCGCCAGAGAGGCGGAAAGAAGAAAAATGCAATTTGCTCGGGTACGCGAAACCGGGATTTTATACAATCGCGCACACGCTAGCTCGTAAATATCGGAAGGCAGCGCGCTGCCGGAGGATTTTTTTTCCCCGAGCCGGTTTTACGACGCGATGCATGCAACAAATCAGTAGTTTTGCAATCGCCGGTCGGCTCGGCTGGCACCGATTTACCGAACTCGACGCCGAACATCGCTCGACCGGAGCCTGAACGCCTCGATCGCCGCCATTTTCTCCGAGGAGCATCCTGCAGGACGTTCGCGATCCTTCCACGTCGTGGCCATCAGAAAATTCATCGTATCGAGTACTCGTCGATAATGACCACGTCTAACATGCTAATTAGCCGTGGTTCGTTGGAAACCATTTTCTCGACGATTATATCATGTTCGTGCAATGCACAAACTCTCCACGCAGCTTTTGCGGATAATACCTGGATGCGTGATATCGCCGAGGGGCGGAGGGGGGCAACGGGGGATTAATTTAATGAATCGAGGAGGGAAGAAGATACGACTGGCTATAAATAAACCGCGTCAGCTTATCACGGTACTTTCGAACTACCTCGATGATATTACGATCTTTCTTGCGCGTCTCGATGATTTAGGGGTAAACAAATATTTGCTTGAACGGCCCCGATGTCGTCGACGTTTCGCTTTCTGCGTATTTCTGATTAATCATTTTAGCTTTTCCACGCCTCAAATAAACTCGCAGTACCGTTTTGTAAGGTCACTAGATTTTTAAAAGATCCACACAGAATTAATGATAGATCCCAATTAAACCAAAACAACTTTTTACCTGCGGTACCATTTTTACCATCGCCGGACATCGTTCGATCTCCTCCCAGTTCCCCGCACTTCAAATAATGTGAAGTTCCTTGGAGTTACACGAAGAATCGAGGTCCTCGGATTTTGTTGTTTAACTTTCACACAGGCAGAGAGAAAGCAGAGAAAGATTCGTAATCCCGGCACGCGTGACACGACCTGACTCGTCCGTGGAACATAACACACTGACTAATACGATATTCCAGCAGCCCTTATTTGGAGCCCTAAACCCTTGAAGGTGTGTCCCTGCAAATTTACGGTTAGGCACATGTGCTCGATTTCGCGGACCTGTTTGCTCCACTCCTTCGGCCCCGAGGGGGGAACCGAGTAGCCTCCCCCTGAAGCAGACAGTCGGAAATCGAACCACAAAGGGTCGGGAAGAATTTCGATTCGAGAATCCTCAGGAGATCTCGAGATCCTGCTAGAAATCCGAAATATTCTTTTCGATTTTTATCACTGATTATTGGTGCTCATTCAAACTGTTAAGGCATGGATTCCCTCAATCGTTTACGGCTGTCCTCATCAGGAATTAGCGAAACCTCCTCAAATTAAGGACATCGTACTAACCGAAACGAAGCATAGCAAACGAAGAGCATACACAGAAGCAACGCCGGCCTCTATTAGTCGAATTAACCATAAGGGATGGAGAACACGTGAATTTAATAGCCCCATCAAACAAACCACGTGTGAACATACCCGTAATACCCATCGTTGCCTTCGGATAATAAAACGAAACTTTCGTAAACGTTGCGACAATACAGGAAACATTTCCATAGTGTACTGGGACATCTAATGCTACCTGGGTCGTAAAAGATCTCTTTGACAAAACGATCTCGGCGTGCGCTATCGCTACATTGAATACAATTAATCGAAATCTGATGTTCATACCATTTTGTATAACTAAGAAATTCCAATGCTAAAATCGTTATCAATTCCTTCTCGCAAATTCGCTCAAAACAGAAAAGCAGAACGATGCTGCTTCCGTTCACAGTTTCACCGATCCGAGGCCGTCGGACATGGAACGACGGACAGCCGACGCTGTCGTCGCGCTATGTTGCAGCTAGAATTTTACGATACGCGTGTTAATCATGCCGGAGACGTAATGCGCGAGCAGTGCGTTTACGTCGAAACAGATTTACGACGAACGACGTCGACAAATTCGCATTTAATGAGCGGCATGCAACGGGACGCGGCGATACCGCGCCACTGTGCTTGGGAAACGTTCGTTTACAGAATCCGGGACCATGATACGTGCCTAATCTGCCCGCGATGGACGACACGCGGTGGAAACACCCCTTCAACGCGAAATTTGAATAATTAACTCGATCCTCCGCAAGTCCACCCTTCTCACCTCCATTTTCACACACAGCACCTTTAATTCGAAACGTATTTCAATGGATGAACACACCAATTTTGTTGTACCACTTGTTACATTACGCCATTGACGTATTTTCATGCGTGTTTCCTCTCGCCAAACTCTTTCGCAAATTCCTCCACAAAATGGCAAGTGTGTGGGAACTTCCTAGCAAGATCGAGTGTCCGGAATCGTGAGAGAAACGGCCGCGAGTATATTCCGAGCTAATTAATTGGGAGCAATTTCGCCACGGGAAACGCTCCGGCTCTTATTAATTAACAATACGCCCGGCAATTAGCAAATGCCGATTTATCGAATCCCTGGTCCTGCGTTTCTCGCGTGTTTCTCACTCGTTAGATGTTCGTTAAAGCCGCGTTCGACTGGTTCCTTCGCAATTAAGTATCATCATCTCTCTCACTCGCTTCGACTGGGTTTGCGCGAGAGCCCAGTTGTAAATTATCCTTTATTGTATACGCACTCACCTTCGATGGGCCGTAGGTGGGGCGGTGAATGAATAGTGATAACTCTTGTTCGCCACATGGGGAAACCTGCGGACAAAAATGACACACGTTTAAGTCTATCTCTCTCTCTCTCTCTCTCTTGCAATTCTGTGTCTGCTCGCGCGTACACAGTTGTCTGCTGTTAACGTTTCACGAACAGCGACGACTGCATTACACCGCTTCGTGAATATTGTAATAACGACGCGCGGAAAGGCAGAAACACTTCGACGTTGAATATGGTAATCAAATTATACATTTGAAAAATAAGTCTCTCCCTTCGCCTGCAGGTTTCAGTCGAGAGCTGTTTATATATTCCGAGATTTATTATTTTATTTAACGGCGTGCTCTCTTGCAGACTTGCTACTCTCTCAATCTCTCTCGCGTCGATGATGAAATTGTTGCGGGTTTAATGGAGTTGCTGAATTGCAGGTATTGGGATGGAAGCTGTGAAGTCGATACCGAGTACGGATTGACCGTGAATTAACCATCAGTGGATTCGGCATCTTTGCGCAACTATAATCTAATTCATAGGACGCGGAGTCTGAGGATAATTTTCGAAGTGTTCCTGAGAAAAGTAACAGCTCAATTTTCTCCGAATACAATTTGAAGTTCTAACAATAAGTTTCGGGAAAAGAAACAGGCTTCAGAAACGAGTTTGCACGAAATTAAGATAACAGAGCACACTCTAGACAAGAAACCAATATTTACACGGACATTCTCATCGCCAGGAATCTCATTAACAATTTCACAACGTCGTCGTCCCATTAGCCATTTTAGAAACGACTCGGAAAAAAATGCCAACTATTCCTCGCACACTCGAATTGCGAATCAAAAATACTGAACTCCAACAAAATTCCATGAATACATTATCCTAGCACTTAAAAACCTTCTTAACACAATCGAGAGTACAAAATTTATATAAATTACGATTAATAATAAAATCGCTGCACGGGATAGGCATTTATTTCGCTATAAATATCTTATTCACGCACGTCGTTTATCTAATTTCTACCGTAGGATAAAAGCGCTGTTATTACGATTGATAAATTATTCATAGAAAATCGGTTTCCGATTCACCTTTGACTGCGTCGCCATTCCCGAACGTTCACTCGCGAGCGGATAAAATGGCGCCGACGGATAACGCGCGGAACACAGGATAAATTCGAAATCTCGATGAATTCGCGTCATGTCGACTCGATGCCGAGACGAAAACTGAAAGATGGACATCGGAGGGGACACGCAGAGACCAAGTAGAACAGAAGAAAAAAATCGGGCCGATCGTTAGGACACGGCCTTGGATCTTCTATTAGGTCCCGGCTAACGTCCGAGAGGATGCCAAAAAAATTGGAGTATTGACGGAAGGAGGCCTTCTGCGGGCTGAGGGAAAAAAACTTCTACGACCATTTCGACCATGCTTCGATTGTCCACTCGACCTTCGAATGAAATACTATGTGCAGCCTTGCGCTCTGATGCGACTCGCCGACGGAACTGCGGGAACGCACGCCGACGGATCGTTTGACGCTCCGAAACGCGTCGGTTTTTCTTGGAAACGGTTGAAGGCAGTCTGGGCATTGTTCCGCGAAGGATGGTTGGCTAGAAGACCGTCTAACGCAGTGAATAGTATTCCTTTATAATAATTTTTAACTGTGGAGGCGGTGAATCCACGCATTTTATTCGTGAATGATTTAATAAGTTGAAATAAGGAGAGAGTAATGGATTTAAAAGTACCTTCTTATTCGACGATGTTAAAACATGCATCACACACATAGTGTATGAAGGGAAAATATTACAGTGTTAATAAAGGAACAATAATTTTCTTATTGAATTCATCTGTTGTGGAGAAGAGCATTCTTTCGTTCATCCGACGGCAAAAGCTTTTGAACAACTTAATGTGAACTACTGCCGATCTCCGGTTATAAAAATATCAGAACGCCGCCGGTAAGTGAAATATTAACAGAACACGGGAAACAATTCTATTATCGATGCAATTCTCCATGAAACGAAAGGGGATGTTCCCCTCGCCCCGCAAAAACCGAATCGACGAGCGGATACATAAACATCCGAGTAAACTCAGCGATACATCCCGCAACCCCCATGGACGATGACAACCCATCCCGTAATAAATAGAACCCGTATAAATGTGTCCTTATACAAAGCAGCAGCATTTAATTCCGGTCGCAGGATGTCGCCGAAGGAAGCAATCATCTTTCCGCGTGACTTCGTAAATCGAACGCGTCGTGACGCCGCGAGACAGTAGGCGGCGCCTGGCGTCTCATTCGCCATAGATATCGACCCCCGTTTGCTTTTTCTACGGCCACCCCTTTACACCCCATCGAGATTAGAACGAGTTAGAGAGAGAGAGAGAGGGGCCACGGGGAAGGGGAAAGTTTAATCTCGTTGCTTATTTTCCGCGATGAGAACGATGCTCGATTCGCTGCCGACGATAAAAGAACCTCCCCCAGAACGTTATACACCGCGGTCGCCTGGATTCGGCGGCCATTTTGTCCTTGTGTGGGAGGGTGAAAGCAATTTGTCGCTATTTGCAAATTTGCCGATCGGCGATGTTAAGTTATGAGGGTGAGTATGTATACTGTTCCTGTTAGTCATTTTGTGTTATGGATATTGCGTTTTCCATACTTTAGTGTTTCATCTTCTGAGTGAGATTGTTCGTGTGACGCGATTGATTCTCATGATTAGATCTTTGTGCGTTTAAGGCTTATGGAAATTGTCGAAATATGCTGGAATATAAAGCACGATAGTGTTTGGTAGAATTTTTATTTATTGTAGATCTACAATGTCTGTCCCCACTGAAAGAAGCTGAAGACTTTCTTAATCAACCTGTACGAAGCTTGAAAAAACCAATTGCTTTTGCCAGGTTAAGAACAAAGCGTCTTTTCCAGAAGTCTGTCCTCAGTGTTCGTTTTGCAGCGAGGCGGCACACAATGTAGACATTTCGTCACAACTCGGGCAATTTGCAAGATGGCAGTAAAAGGAGTCTGCCGAGGCGAGCCAGCTCGTGACCTCGAAGATTGATCGCGCCGAAAATGGTCGCCTACGTGGTGGCCTAATTAATCGATGTCTTATCGACGAAGGGCGATTCGGGAATATCAATTTGTGGATCAATTGACGGAGATCAATTGAGGAGATTGCGTGGAACAGTCTGAAAATTGATGCCGGAGACGCGTCAAGGACAACTCCCTGGAAAATTTCCAAACAGTAAAAATATTTCCGATCAACATACTTAACAAAAATTCTGGATTTTTCGAGCAACCGGTAGTAAAATACCTGTCTGGCAAAGAGGTTGTTAAATTCGAGCAGCCAGCGCCGAGCAGGCAGAGGCAAGCATCGATCCGGCCTCCTCTTTCCAAAAACCCGAAAATTCCCGAGCGAACGAGCGTCTCGGTAGTCGGCCATCTTCTCCGCGATCCTTTCGTTGGAGGAAAGGACGAGGGACCGTCGAGAAAGAAGGTAAAAAGGGTCGGAGCAACTCGGCGATTCGACATTAAAATTCAGGTAGACGAAAACTGGGAAAGGAGAGGAAGAATCCGGTTCGCGAGGGAGGTGGGTAACCTGGTAAGGGAGGGGCCAGGAGCCAGGAGCCAGGAGCCAGGAGAGGAGAAGGCAGGACGAAGGACCTCTCTCCTTTCTCTTTGTCCCTCTCGTACTCTGTCCCTCTCTCGCCGGGTGTAGCTCGTTTGCCCGATGCAGGACGAAAGGGCGAGGAAAAAAGTAATCGGTAGCATGCGAGGCACGCTCGGTGCCTTCGTACACATTCTCCGCTCGTAATATACGACTTCCGTACGTTGATGGAATATTCGAAAAATCCGAGAGAGAGAGAGAAGGAGGGAGAGAGCACGTTGGTGATAAAAGTATGGAAACGCCTGGCGAGAATGTTGCGACGTGTGTGGCCGTGAGCCGGTGCACCGGCTCCTGCAACCTCGTTTCTGCGAGCGATCGTTGCACCGTGATCGCTACTATGTCCTCAGACCCTCTTTCCTGCCTTATCTAACTCGATACTCGTCATTAGATTGCAGATCTTTATGCAGCGTAGAAATTGTCCGCATGGCTCCGACAGCCACGGGTTCGTCGAACAGCTTATGTTTATAAAAGTGAACACTTTCGCTCGACCAGTGGTGTTAAATAATCGGGACTGTCCACATATATTTTGAGCAGCAGTGTAGGTCGATTTGTGGGCGTATAACACTATCTTCCAGCCGCTAGAGCCGCGCAACCCCGGTGATATTCTTCCAAATATACGATGGTGCCAACCTACCGTGTGCGTCTGTTGGCATTTACACAACCGGGACTCGCTGGAATGCAAGACTATCTCGCGAAGAACCAACGCCAGAAGAGAGCAAGAAAAAGAAAGATAGAGAGAGAGAGAGAGAGAGAGGGAGAGTCCAGAACGCAGACAATCTGAGTGTTTATCGCCCGACAACCGAACGAAAAGAACGGAATCCCGGTTGAACGTGTTTCACGCGACGCTGACCATTTTTAGAAACGGCCCTAGCTGTAATCCGAAACTCCGGTTGTGCCAGTCAGCCTCTCCAATGAAATGTCCTCGAAAAATGGAATCCGATAGCAATATGTTCGTAGACTAAATTACGCTCTGGCGCAGTCATGGATGTGAAATTTTGGAGTGCCCACTGTTGACGGGCTGCTCAGGGTATTTATTCGAAGATGGTTCGTTAAAAATTACGAACTAATCAATTTTCAAGTGTATATACAAGTGTCCATTATAATTCCAACAATCTCAGTTCCTAGGTAGCTTCAAAAAATTTATTAGGTGTCGGAGGTTCAAATGACAAAATCGCCAGAATACAAAGAGTTGAACCGTCCCCTACTCCATTCCAACACATCCACCCTTATTCCCAAGGACATCAGACATCCTCCCCAGACCCTGACCGTCTTGGACCATTTGTCTCCAGGGCTCCAGCCGGAAGCGTTATGGATGATAAACTTCTTTCCCGCCTATAACGTGTCCTGAGCTACCCCAGACATCGATGATCGCATCCCCTGTGGCATGCCACGTTGCACTCCATGTGAATACAATTACGTGAAAACTTCGAATGGTAAACACCCTCCGGACGTAGCTCCTGACGATCGTATTTTACAACTATCGGCCCCGCCTCGTTTCCTCTGACTTTGAACGAGAATAGGGGCTCGCGCGGTTTCCGTAAGAAGGATGCTGAGATATGGGGAGAGTCGAGTGTTGCGGATAAGGGACAAGGGTTCGAGGAACAGCTATTGTAACCTTCGTAGAAATGAGGCAAATTAGTGACTTTATTCGACGGAGACTAAAATCTTCTCCAATTGCAACATGAACAACGGACATTTATATTTTCCCGAAAACGCGACTTCGTGGTGCGTAACTTCGAAGAGGACACTAAACAGACCTCGTGCTAGGTCCAGCTAGTGGGCGCGTTGCCGAGTCGTGAGTCACGTGAAAAATGATTCAGCAAACCACGCAAGCCGTCCCCGAGATATCGAATCGCCGGGAGACGAGTAACTTTCTGGCTACTCAGCGATATTCCTATCTCGTCCGCGTCTTTCCAACCCCCGTCGGCCAACGATGAGTCGAATCCTCTCACCTTGGTCGTCGCACAGATACCTGACCGTGGAATCGTTGGTCGGTGGAACAGAGAAAGGGGGGGGGACTGAGAGAATCGAGAAGGGACGAGTCGGTGGAATCGAGAAAAGGCGTTCAAGGATAAGAAGGTGGAGACGCGAGTGGAATTGGAAAAAGGAGAAACGCGCGCGAGCGAGAACAGAGAAACGTGGAGAGAAGGAGAGAGAGAGAGAGAGAGGGCGGGGTAAGAATAAAGAAAAAGGGTAAAAAGAGAGAAAAAGGGAAATGGTCGACGTGAACCAGGGGAGGGGAAAGGGGAGAGGAGAAAACTTGCCTCCTAACCGTGAGATAGGGAGGAGAAATACGCGGTCGTAAAAGACCGAGCGCGGTCCCCAAAGAAAATACGAATTAAAGAAGCTAGCCGGCGATCCGTGGAACTTCTGTACGATCGGAGGAAGACGTCACTGCACGCTCACGCTGGAAAAACAATTAAAATTTCCATCCTCGAAACAAAGACAATCTTTTTACCCCCAGAAAATGGACCCCGTTTAAAAATATTAAAAACTTATATATTGGAAGCACAGAGTTGTCCAAATTCTTGTCTGTCAATTTTCCAATACCTCACAGTTTCTTCATACGCGTTCGTAAAGATCGTCAAAGACGAGGTTTAAAACGGTTGTAATGAATACATTACGGCGGCACGAGGCGCCAGATTTTTATGCTAATGCGCGAGTTTGTAAAAGGTTGGAGAAAGGTGTAAAATTAAATTGCAATTGGACGAGGTGGGTAATGGTTGTTCGAAGTTTGTCCCATAAAACAGCAGGAATGTCTTCCGGTGCTCGATATTCACCGAAGCACAACAGACATGCTTGGCAAATCGGTGCCATCTAGATTTCGTTCAAGTATCGTTTAGCCGGAGGAACATTGTGAAAAATAATGATCGCGTGACACGCTACCGTCGTTAGTGTTAACAGCTCGAACTGTTGGGCGGAATCGTTAAAAAGTCGAGAAATTAACGTTACTGTAAAGTTGATCGCGCGAAGGAACTAATATTCTCGTTTTGGAAACCGGAACTCGTTTGTCCCCTAACGAGCACGGCAAACTTTCATTTATGATAACTAGTCCCTCCTCCCTTCGCTCCAGGTATTTATTCACAGACTAGCGAATCACCAAAATATTTAATTGAGAGGTCACATTCTGCACCCTCTTTCCAGAAAGGCAGAAAGTGTTCGTTCAAAATGAACAAGTAGATACGATACAACACACTGTCTTTATTTCCAAGCAAATGGAGCGCCAAAATATTTAATTCAGAGGCCATATTCTGCGCCCTCGTCTCCTCTGCATATAGCAGAGAAAATTGCGTAGCCTGCCCCCGGTTTTATGCATTTTTCAGCTGAATCTCTAGAGCCAGCAAGCAGCATAAAACTACTATAACCCGCGCAGAGAAAACGTTCGAAAAAGAGGATCAATTCGCCGACCCTCCGGCGAGCACCATTTAATTTTAAACATCATGGCGTACACGGCGTACCAAGCCCCTTTGTGCTTTATCGGGGGGGTGAAGCGTGCACCCCGATCGAAAATGTCGCAGATCCGCTGGCAGGCAGACCCACCCCCTCGGGACACCGGGTATTAACTGTAGATAACAGGGGCTCGGCCCCTGTGCACCCCATGCGACACGATACAATGGCAGAGCGTGTGGTTTCAACCCTTTCCCCGGGCAACCCCATCAAAACCACCCTTCGGTACAATAACGTTGGAACTCCTCGCGGGAACGCCCGTAAAGGCCACCCCCTCTCTCGTATTTAATTTACTGAATAATTGGAATCAAGCTGCCTCATTTGTGTGCTGGTCGACCAGCCACCGCCCCCCTTTCCCTTCAACCCCCTCCGCAATTTCCAGCCCCCGCAATGTCGGGATTCGGGATCCTGCGGGAACCTGATGAGGAGATCTGTGCGCGTTCGTAAAACTCGACTCCTCCCGCCCTCTCAACCCCTTAATCAACTCTCTCTCTCTTCTGTACTCCCTCCGTATCGTCCTCTTTCTCTCGAGGACTGTTTCGATCCTCCTCTGACTCCTAGCACTGTTCTCTTTCACTTGCTAGACCAGTCGCTAGCTTCTCCACTATTCCACCAACCACCGAGGGTGAATAAAGATAACCGGATAATGGAACGACGAAACTGGATTACAGTTATTTGAACGGGGGACCAATCCAATCCCCGGTTTTAATAAATGTTCTGCAAAATTTTCTGGAGCCACGGCGCAACTTAATATGCGAATTCCGAAGGGCACCGCTCCGAGGGTTGGCATTGTTTTCAACCCTGGTGTGGTAGAGGATTTTCTACATTCCGCAAAATGATTCAAGAATGATCGAATTGTTCCGATTTCTTAGCGATCCTAGTTCATGAGGCGTATGAATTTGTTGAAGAAGATCCAAGCAATCGGATTCCCTCTAAAATCCGCGAAGGAAGATAAGCTCCCACGGTCGTAACAATCCCGTTTCACAGTTTAATCCTGCGATGGATCTAATCGCTGATCAGGACACCATCGAGGCAACCATAATTCAGCCCGGAGCGGCTGATTGCACCGAGGAAGTTCGTTCGAGCAGCAGCATGCGGTGGGAAGAAGATTGGATAGGATGAGGGAACGAGAGCCGCAAATGGAGGAGAGCCGAGAGCCTAACCACGCATGCGTCTTCAAGGTAAGCAGAAATCGATGGCCGCGGCTGCCTTATACCTTGCTTCCATGGTATGTATCTGCGAGATTCAACATTGATGAAAATTACGTGCCCTACACCGTATTTTCCATGATATTTATGACGAATTCCTGCTAGAAATTTTTTAGCAATTTTTTAAACTGGAATTTCGTTCGCAAGAACAGCCTCGAGCCCCGGGAGATTTGAAATTTCTTTGTAATTTTTATATTTCCTGAGAAAAATTGCACAAGGTGGTCGATAAAAAATAAATCTAGAAGTGATTGTACTATTTTGTAAATTAATGGAATCACTTGGAGGTCACTTGAAGGTCATTTTATGAAACTTCAAGGAGGAATTAGAAAAATAATAATCGTAAAAATTGTGAATGGATTTTTCGGATAATGTTTTCGGTACGAAAAATTAGTGTACATAATTAAAGGCACGCGTTGTACGTATTTGTAGGGGGTAGCGACAACCCCCCGGAGTCTGGCAAAGAAAACCCCATAGCACAACTGGTGGCAGAAACCATAACTATCCCTATCTGTGCAGTCGGTATCAAGGTCTCCCCTACTGTCGATACAAGCACCAGGAAATTCGCTCTACCTTACCATCATCGAATTAAAGAGGGAGTTACGAATTTCTACTCCGACTATCAGTAATTCAACATTTGAGAATTGTTTTTTAAAGCGCCCTGCACTACACAACAATCTAGTTTCCCACTGTTACAAGTTTTTTAACAATTACAAAATTAGACAAAACATAATAAACGTAAGTTCACATTTGTTTCCAGACTTAGCTGACAAATGTTCCTGGTCGTCGATATTTTAGAACTCTGTACTATCGACGTAGACAGTCCTACAAGAATTGGCGACCCCGCAATGGGCGAGAAAATAAGTTTGCACATAATAACAAGCAATTACCAGGAGTTACTTAAACAACGAGCACACAGTAAGTAATACACATTGCTTAAACAATTACCCTTCTGTATCCAAACAAAAAATCTTGGTCCAAACGCCATAAACATCTTAAAACGATCCAACAAAAGTTTCATTCCCCATATTGATGTATGTGACTGAGCCACAATCGATCGCTCGGCCCAATTGCAATGCACAATTGCAAAAAACCACAAATGCATATTACCTGTCATCCATATCTGTCAATAGCATTGAAACTCGAGTCATTGTGGTCATCCTGTCAGCTTTTCCAACTCGAAATCAACATTAATTCAACTTGTTTCTTGTAAAAGTTTCGAGCACACCTTCATTCCACGGAACCAACACCTTTCCCGGGATAACGGACGTCGATGCGCGCGCATATGATCCATGATGGCCGCCGTGAGAGAACGATCATTGGTTGAATAAGTATAGAGTGGAAGAAGATAGAAAGGAGAGGGATAAGAGCAGTGGGGATGTAATTGGTCGGTGGAAAGGGACCGAACGCATCGAGCGAGCTATTGGCGGGACAGCCATGACGCCATGATGAAAAATCAGGGCGGCCATCATGGATTTCAACATGGCCGTTGCTGCAGGACATCCCCTTCGTTCTTTCAGCCGTTCCAATGTAAGTTTATCGATTTATTTATAAACCTTGTGGCAAATATTTCTCTTGAAGTGTATAAATATTCTCCGAGTAATAATTAGTCAGCGGATTTTATGCATGCATGACAAAAATGAGTAAATGTAAATTCAACCCATTAAACGTATCAAGAAAGAAAATCAATTTCTATTTCATTCCAGTTTGTTGAAAATCAGGTAGAACATTTTTATTCTGCATAAAGATCCGCTGTCTAGTGCGAATTCTCAATTTACAAGAATCAGAATCGAATTTATTTTATCCCGAAGAAAATGTTTTCCGAGTAACAATAAACTGGTCGTCTTAACATCGTTAAAATTTCTTCCTCATATTTCTCACACCTTTTCCGTGGGAGAAACAATTTTGTAGTACAGATTGTTGCTTGATAAAAGTACAAACTGAACGGAAAGTTATCGGTGTGTAATGGTACGAACTCAATTAAAGCACAGTAAAAAATATTTACGATACGCAGCGCGATGTAAAAGCCGGCGAATAAAATTAAGCAAGAGTGTCGTCCCTCATTTCTCGCCGCGATTTGCATAAATATCTATAAGTGGACAATTAGTCCCCCCATCGCCGAAGCCGCTGAACTGCAGTAAATTTTCTCCAGTTACCGCGAAGATTATACGCGACCGACGTTCAATAAAACAATCGTAAACACTTGTTGTTCGCACACTTTTTAACAGAACGGCAATTACTCCCGCTGTTACGGAGACGTTGCGGCGGTTGACGGCGTCGAATAGAAAATCGTCGCATTGTAGACAAAAGCGTTTGATTTATTAGGCATAATTCATGGGAATAGCACTTAATCCCCCCGTCTTTGCATATGTATACCGCTATTCTTCCGGAGCGCTGATATCCTGTTTTATGAGGAAATGTTACACATACAGATTAATTGTCTCGTATATAGGATTTACGAGCAATTAAAGGTGTAACAGTAGGCCTGACAACACACAGCCTCGGATTCATAAAATCATGAACTCCCGGTGTGTGAACTATGTGGGCAAGTAATATACCTGTTTGTCGTCCGCCGTAAAAGTCGGGGCCCCGAAAGATCCTTACGCAAACCGTGGCGTTTCGTGCATCCTAAACGCAAAGGAAAACAGTCGTAAAACGGTTTAAGTATCGACGACTGCATTTGCTCAGTCAATACTTAATTCATTCACGGCGTTCCGAAAAGACGTTCCGCGTTTACAACGCGACCACCATACACACCGGAACAAACTGATCACCAATAAATCCGACAATCTCTCCTCAAAGACCCAGAGCCTCATTAAACCATCATTAACCCACAACTATAAAGGGCCCTGGCTCGTTTACATTAGTCAAAGGCGGACAAATTATGCAAATTGCATCGTACAATTCTCAGTTCACACGAACATTCAATCCTTCCTGTAGGGTAAAACATACATTTAATTTAGTACTTGATCTATCTAATGGTAGAATAGATTGCGATTTGACTCCAACTTTTCGAAAAAAGGATAAGAAAAATGCTCGCACGATCTGCGGCCTGGCTTGCTGTAAGTAGAATACGTCAGCCATGCACAGACACGCTCAGTCCAGCGCGCGTTTAGGCATTTTTGACCTGTGTCTTGTTAACTTTTATTTACTCGCGTACGGTATTTACAATCTCAAAACTTAAAATTTAGTGTTTCAAGCATAACTAAAGGTGCCGACCATATTTATTTCGCATTAAAGTAATTTCATTGAATGAAAATTGATTTATGTTGGAGTGATGTAAAGTTCCATGCGACCAGTTATGTAGAAAGTAAAGTGCGAGTAATTGAAGGTTACACTTCCGCAATTTGCTAACGAATAATAGAGTATTGAACTACGATTACGGGTTCGAGGAATACAATCGAACATGTTTGCACGGCCACCAAGGGAAATAGAAAGGTCCCGCGCGTCGGCCGTGCGTTCCCATTTACGCGACACTCGAGTTTCGCGAACGAGAAACAAGAATCATCGTTCACCTGTTCATAAGGTCAATAGGTAATGCGATAACGACCGTTCATAATGGTTACGGACGAAGGAATTACCGTGCAAACCGACACTTAAGGTTTATCGTGTCTCTTACCCACGGAGTTATGTATACCGTTCTCTTAAAAGTGAACGGTAGTGAGTTGTAACAAGATTATTGACTTTAAATCCCCGCGAATGACCCTATAGGAGATTGAGGCTACAAATATATTACCAATACTAAACGGGACCCCGTGTATACATATGTACTATACACAAATCATTCGGCCACTTAACGTCGGAAAAATAGCAGAGTAAACAAATTGCGGGAAGTCGTTCGCCGCGGGAACGTTACTTTCCGTACGAACTGTCTTCTAACCCCGAGAGAGCCTGATAATGTCCGGACGATGAAGACGTCACGGTAAATTTAACAAACGCCCCAGTTATTTATTTCTCAGCTGTCGAGGCACCGCAATTCTTTTTCCTCGTTCGCGTTTCACCTTTCTCGCCGTTTCTGCGGAGTTTTATGCATTTACAGTAAAAAGTGTTCAATGAAATACGAACCCGAAACGCTTAAGCAGTCTGAAAATCTTACCGTATTCCAGCTCATTATAATTGTTGGGATAAAATTTTTGTTGCGTAGAGAAATTCGCAGTCTAGCTATTACTACCAAAGGAGTAGTTGCGTGGAAAATTTGTTATTCTACGTAACAGGGCTAGTTAATAGGGCTGTTACTTTTCCGAAGCATCGAGTCTTCGAAGATTCGAAGCGGTTTTCGACCCGGCCGCGCGTCTCGCTTCCCGTGGCGGTCCTCGCGATGCGAAATTGCGAACAGCTACGTCCAAACTTTCGCATCGCCGGCAAGACGCTTACATTGTAACGCATTTTAGAAAATAAGCGTCTTTATTCGCACAGATTCAACTTTTTCCGCCTCTTATCCGTTAACTGGAAACGAATCGAACAAATCGAAACTTCGAAGTTTCGAAGCTTCCAAACTTCAATTTTCATCACCTTCGAAATTTCTGAAATCGGAGCTTCGAAATTCGAAGCTTCAAAGCATCGAAATCTTCGACCCTCGAAGGAAAGTAACAGCCCTACTAGTTAATTGGAGAAGTTGACGAGAGGGGTGGTTTTTCAGCTTGCAAAATACAGGGTGTGGCCGGACGGGTGGTACAACCGAGCAGGGAGTGATATTACATGTAAAAATGAGTCGAAAATCGAGTTTAAAGTTCCGCCAGGTTCGCGTGCTTCAGTATATGCACAAAGTAGAAATGGTTGATCATGGTCAGACGCGTCAGACGATTCCTACGCAATAGCACGTGTATTAGCTGCATTTTCGAACCCGGTTTTCTCGAAAACGAAGCGGCAAACAAAAAGATCTTAATCCTTTTTCTCGACTTATTTTTACATGTAGTATCACCTCCTGCTCGGTTGTACCACTCGTCCGGCCACACCCTGTATATTAAGGCTTGTGACCCTCGAAGGATAAATTGGTTAGCAGCATATTTTGATTAAAACAGCGGAATCATGGTGTTTAACCTCTACCGTTCGTAGTGTACGGTGTGCGAAAGCTTAATTGCCCTTGACAGACGTGGCCCTATGTCTATTACGTTACCAATAAAAATGTCGCTTTCCTACGATAATTGAGAAGGTCGAATGTCAAGAGATTTGACATTTAAAAGTAAAAAGAAGAGGCAGACGATAATTAAAATTTTTAATTTTATTGTATTATTGTGTATTTTTATTGTTTGTGTTATTTATAATTCTATGATAGCCATTTTCGGTAGCGTTTCAAACCGAGTTGCATACCGAAACGCATTCGGCAAAAGGTAGAGACGAGAAACCTATTCGCTATCGTGCTCGTCGTTTACGAATGCAACGTCGGAGCAAGCTATGGTCGTCGGTCGTGTTCACCGATAACGAGCATTATCGGCTTGGAAAGGCAGCTCGGAAAATCGAAAGAGAGCGAAAGAGAAGAGAGACTACACGGGCACAGTCATCGAACGGCGTATCTGTGGGACTCGCGTGTAACGATCGGAGATAATTCCCGTCACGAAGCAGTGCATCATTGATTGCACCGCGCTGCACCGGGCTATAAAGATTTCGTGTATTTCGGTTTAAATGCTCGCGGACCCGCCGAATCTATCGGCGGCGTTGATAACGAGAGACCCGAGCAAAACGAGACCGAAAGAGAGCGAAAGAGAGAGGAAAAGAAACGAGGCGAAGATACGGTTCTGGAGATAAGCAGAAGCAACGGGCTGACGTCACGGGGCAATAAAATCCCTGGATATGGCGGCGAGCTTCCCGTCGCCGAGTTTCTTCGACGGGCAATTCCGTCGGGGAAGGTCAGACAGGAGACTTTTTCCTTTTGGTTCGGCATCGATTAATTATTATTGCGAATTTCGCTGGCGAGCGCCCGCCGTGCCACGCCGCGGACACCGCAGGAGCCGTAAATCCTTCACCGCAGACGATCGGCCTGGTCTTGCGTAATGCCGAATCACAATTACGTATTAGCTGCCTCGTAATTGCTGCGAGAAAGTACCACGTTCGCGGGGGAACCAGTTTCTGAACCGCCGGGCAGCTTTCTTCGCGGAGAAAAGAAACTTTTGCTAATTTTTTCGGTGCACCTGTTCCGCCTGGTCGATTAGAAACGTTCTCGTTCAAGTTTTATAATTAAAACGACACAGAAACGCGCGTGCTCTTTTTATAAGTACGTAATACTTCTATCACTTCAGAAAATACCCTTTTATTCATTCTACTAAATTCGAAGCAGACACCGAATCGAGAAATAAATTTCTCTCTAGTACAGGAACTCTAGTAGACCTTCGTTGCAAACACGGCGGAGCAAAGAAGACACTTCCGGTCTGACGACATATTTTCGAAAAGCGACGGCCGGTGCGTTCGCGTGAGAGTCGGCGGTGTGTCGTGGAAAAAGCACGTTCCGTTATGTATAGAGATCCGGCGAGGACGGTTTGCACAGTGACTCTATCCTATCTCCGGAACTGTTCCCTAATTGCTAAAGCAAACGGTCTAATGAGAAAACCTAACGCCGTGGTGCAGCGGCCGGCCACACGCTTTGGGACCGGTCAATCTTGCTTCCTCGACCTTCTCCGGTGCCGTGGGTACAGCCAGCGTTGTTGGCGTTAGAATTCGCACCTTCGTATAAATTATTAACGGCGTCTGCCCCGTTAATGATACGATTACATTGTATGGGGCCGGACACGTGGCGCGTATGCTCTGTCGGCGAGTCTGTCAACTTTCCGAACATGCGAGCCGGAGACTTCAAACGCGTATTTTGTTACGAAAAATTTATTTGACAACTTTACTAGGTGAATCGGACAGAAACTTGCTGAACCAACGAAAAGAATTCACAAAAATGTACACACCGTTGAACTCGGTATAAAATGATTACCTCAACACTCGATCCTCGGCCAGCAGTCCCAGTGGTCCCTCGGGTCTCGAAACTCAGCGTCGTTGATCCACAAGGACCGGCGAAGCCAAGTGTCACCTCAAACAAGGGTAGCTCTCACTCACACTTCCGTCCCGGCCATTTCACGTCTCGCAGACCAAACAAAGCTACCCATCGGTCCAGGCGGCCCTACATAACTCGGCTAACTATCGTCCGCTATCGTCCAACCACCTCCCCATTATCACTGGTGATATACCAACTTTCGCGGCACTCACTCGAACCCGAAAACCGAACTGGGGATCAACGAAAACCGAACTATCCGAACAACGGGGCGACGGTTCCCTCCTTGAAGAAGTGACACGGCGAAAGAGGGAGGGGTGAAGGGATGATGAAGAAAGCTGGGAGGGATCAGGATCCGTGCAAAGTGTCCTCCGAGGGGTGAGTTTCGGGATCGTCGCGCGCGGGAAAAAAGGGAAGCAAGCTCTGGCGAAGAGCGTGGATCACAAAAGGAAAAGGTGCGCGCCTGCGTAACGCCGACAATGTACTCCGCAGCTACTTTTCGACCGCATAATAATGGACCACGTTGATGAAACCGGGCTCATGGTTTCTGGATGGGACGTGCCGCGCACTGAACCAGTTGTTCGACCGCGCAGATTCCTCGCCCCACCCTTCAACCCCTACCAGACCTCCTGTCGACGCGATTGCTGAGCTTCGAACCCCCTCCGGTGTCCACGGAACCATGGAGCCGCTCTTGGACCATGGATCCCCACCATGAACACCTCTTCCCCCACCACACGTGGTTCCTGGTCCAGCAACCTTTTGCTTCGGCGCGCGGCTACGCGACCATCGGAAACCCCCACCAGGCACGCTTCATCGACTCCGTCTAACGGGTGGGACGAAACCGTCCACCCTGATGAGGCACACTCGCTGATATCATGGGGATGGTGCTCGAAATTTTTCGGATTTTTTGGGAACGGTTTTTCGAGGGAGAAACTCCGTTTCGTGAGTAAAAATTTATTTTACAAGATCATTTTAATGCGAGGAAAATGATAAAATTTAGGTAATCGACGTCATTTTAAAAATTGTATTTAGTCCCAACCCTTCGCCAAACACATAACTTAACTGGCTCCTTGAAGAGCAAGTTGAAAATCAAAAAATTAGCAGTACCTCTCCGAATTTGTTACAAGCTGAACGTAAACTAACGGACACAGGTTTCTTCAACACTGTAAAAGTTATCACAAATGAATAATCCTCCAGATGGTAGCCAAGAATCAGGACGCGAGAGTTCTCATTCGATTTTAATAATGATGTCACTGAAATGTGACGTGACATTATAGAGAAATAAGCTATAAAATTGCACGATTGCGTCAGTAGACTGAAAAGTACGGTTTAACGAGCGGACATTCAATGGAAGCAACATTTTACAAAACATAAAGACACAAGTATGCAAGGCAACGTTCTTGAAACGGACAAGTGGAACCCTGCCAGAGCCCCGCCGCCATTAAAATTTGTTCGAGTCCCGACGAGGTCCTGTATCGCACTTGAAAGCAGACATTCTCCAGCCATGATTCAAGTGACGACGACGCCTTTTACCACGCTTGACCGATTTGAAAAAATTCGAACCTGTTTTTCGAACAACCCTCCAGAGACCCTAACTGGTTATGACCCAACCCTCTGTTAAAGAGAATGCTAACGTTCTTTGGCTCATGGGGTGTGGTTTCCAGAGAATCGACTTCAACCACCGCCGCCATTAATGTCTGCAATCCTTGCTGGAAAGACGAAATGCATAACTGCATACACCCGGTGCCTTTGTTTCACGACGAACCATGCAACAGAGTTTATTTGAGGGACTATTTTCTGTGCTTTTATGGCAGTATAAATTGAGAAGAGAGAAAAATGTTCCCGTTGGAATGACGGCAATTTTATCGAACATAATTTACCACTATTTTCAGTGCTTTTATAGCATCGTAGGATCTTGTTAACTCTCTGTAAAATTTACTAAATACCTACCTCGAAGAAAACCGAATTTTATTCAACAGAATTTACTGTTATTCTCAGTTGAATGTTATTTTGAATCGCAAATCGCGTTCTATTTTTAATACAGGATCAGGCAAGCCGAGAGGAGCATCATTCCTCGATCCTCCATCCTTAGCTGGCTTTATTGTTCGCGCCATCGCCGATACAAGTCTCTTCTTTTCTCTTCTTTTTCCTCTTCTATCCCCTTTTCGGACGGACAGGACGCTCTCACGCAGAGTTCGAGCAGCTCGCAAGGGGTTTGACACTCGGAATAAAATACGAGCCAGTTCTGTCTCATGTCACGGGCCGCGCCTACGTATCCAATTGTGCTACACCAACTATACGAGCTACACGCGTATCATTAAAACAGTCCGTTCCGTTTTATCCATCGCTATTCATCGAAATTCTTCGAGAGACCATTCCGCAACTCGTTTGCTTCAATGTTGGCAGCATTAAAATCCTCATTTCCTACTTGCGTGCAAACATTTCGTATCCAGTCAGCAGATTTATTAGCAAATGGGACATTTCTTGAAACGGCGGGACCTTAGTTCTTGCTCAGATAGCACTTTTATCATAAATGCATTTACATTATGTTATTCACGCAGGTCCTGGTAGAATAGATTGAAAGTTTGGCATCGTTCCTCAAAGTTTAAATGTTTCGCAGTACCTGAGCACAGAAGAAGGGTGAATTTCCACCCTGAGGGACGTATGGGGGATGAAAAAATGATCCAAGAGAGTCCACAATCTGCTGAACAAACTTCTCCACAATTTTCCAAATTGTTCATACCCTGTGATCCTAAAGACCCATTTCTCAGACCCTCCAGCGTTGAAAACGTTCTCCAATACACTCTCATCTCCGAAATTCTCTGCCTAAAAAGCTCGCGGCCATTTCTGGTGGCATTTCCGCGGTTCCCTTTCAAGTTCCGACGAAATAGTGCTCGTCTATTTTTGGAAAAAGATCGGGTGGACGAAAGAGCAACGTGTCGGGTTCGCCGGGAACGGTCATACGTAAGGGGAGGAGAAATAGGGAGATTCGTGGAAGAGGATGAAGGAGGGGAAAGGGAAGAGAGAGAGAGAGAGAGAGAGAGAAATATAAAGAAAGAGAGAGGAGAAAACGACGGTACAGGAGAGCAGACTGTGGAGGTAACCTCACTGGGAACCGAATCGATCTCTCGGAGCGAGCCAAAGCCCGGGTCCCGACCGACGTCCCGACTGGCATCCTCCCCCTTTTGCGTCTCTGCCCCCCTTAGCGTCCTGCTCGAGCACACAACGATACGGAGACGACCACAGTCACGCTGGCCCGCGTCGGTACAGCATAATTTACAAGTGGCCGATCGTTGTGCTTTTTTAAGCGGGCATTAAACGGCCTTAAAGATTGAAATTCACGACGTTTGCGTGTCGTCGTGAGTTATGCCCGAGGAAAGCTTGGACGCGAGCGAGCCGCCTCAATTTGCTGAGATTATGCACCCCCGTGGCGGAACCGGTGGATTAACATTATGCTAAATCTCTCCCGACTACTCCGTTTGATCTTTTAGTGTGCCTCGTCCTTTCCTCTCGTTTTTCTATTCCGAGGACGATCCCGCAAGAATGCGAGGCACGCGAGAAATTCTAATCCGATCCGAGGAGCCAAGGGTGGATTCCAGTTAATTCCAACCCTCTTCGCTTAATTAGCTTTTAGCGGGCTGGGAGGTTTCTTGGGGAACGTCCGAGACGCTCTAGAAATTTTCTGGATTATCTTGAGAAAAGTTAATCGAATTAACAGTCCCCACTAATTAGCGGGACAAACCGCTGCGCTGGTAAATGGTGAGGGACTGACTCATCGCCAGCTGCGTAACACTCGGCGCATCAACATAATCGATCGAAATGACTCGCCTTCGTGTAGGACTTGAATTATTTTTGAAACGATCGGATAATCGTTTAACCGTCCAGCCGACTGTCCGTTTCAATTATGAACGCGATAAAGGGGAAGAACTATTCACCAATTTCAGAAGAAAATTAACAGAATCTGAAAGGACTGGCTGCCCGTTCAAATAAGTCGAAATGGCGGAGAAAGTCGATGAAAAAGGAAAAGTGAGAGATTCGATTAGAATGGTCACGTGTCTCGGAATTTAGGCGAATTATTTTGTATCACGTCGCAGCGGTCAAGCGTAAAACGTTAAGACTCGAACACCGAGAGTTGTTATATTTATCGTGATACTCAAACGGCCTTTACGATCTATTAAACACCGCGTCAAACATTTCGTGTCGGGGCCATGACACCGGATCCTTCGGAGGCGTCCTATTGAACCGTGGAATTGTTTGATCAGTTTATCCCTTTGCTACTTCCTCATCTTTGAAGACCACCGTTCGCCGAAACGGTAACTGTGCTGAAAAGTAACGCCAGCTTCTCGCGAATGCGTTCACGGTACAGAAACAAACAATTTGCTCTCTTCGAAGACGATATTGCTCGGCGAAATGGTAACTGGCGACAGTTCTTCGTAAATATACCGTTTACAGTGTCCGTTGAAAGATTTAGCGTTCTGGAAGATCACATTGCTTCACAAAATGGTAACTTCTCTAGCGACTAGCAAGTTTATAATAGAGTTGCCTCAGGGAGCAGTCCATTTCTATTTTTAACGAGCTCCTTCCGAGATGGAAATTTAATGAAACGGTACCTCCAGCAGCCTGAATTTATCTCTCCTAACTTGTGATTCTCAAAGTCCAATTTTAACAAAATATTAGGTTGGCAACTAAGTTCGCGACCTCCACATTTCCTCAAACAAAGTCATTTATATATATTTTTTAAGCACGAGTATTTTATATCAAATTAACAGTTCAAAAGGAATGGTCACTGAATCAGGTTATAATGATACAATAAAAGAACTACGAAACAAAAGGTCGCGAATTTAGTTCCCAACCTAATAACTAGTTTCTGTAAAAAGCTTTCGGTTCGCTTAAAAATTTTAGAATACTGCATTGACCGTTCGAATCTTTTTGGAGCGTGCACAATGGCCATTTCAGAGGCGAACGAGTACGCAGAAAAACGGTATTGCTTCGTCGTCGATTTTCTGCCCGTTTAGTGTCATCGGTGCGAGCAGCTGACATAAAATGGGTCGATTTGGCGGAATGATTCCGGCGCGGCGCATCGCACAAAAACAAGACGTGAAATATGAACGGGCTGATTTAAGACGTTAGATTATCACCCGGTGAGCACTTATCGCGTAACCAAACGAAACATTAACTCCACCGTCGTCGCAGAGCTCTGTGCAACCAGCGGATTTAATGCGCCTATTCCTATTTAACTTCTCAATTAACATAAGCGCGCGACTTCATTATTGGCGACGCACGCAACCCCGTCCCCCTCCATACACACACACACACACACAATGGAAACCGCGACGCTTTCGGCGCTTCCTCCGTTTCCACCTGCTATTCAAATTCGACGCCCACCTGTCACTGGTGCCGAGGTATAATAAGCACGCGCCATTCCTCTCGCTGTACTCTTTGAACCCCTTCTGCTCTCTCCACTCTGTTCATTCATTCCGAACCTCAATTTCGGAGAAAAGATTACATTTTCTTAGCCGTTTCTGCACATCAAAATGCAGTGAAATATTTAACTTTTAGTTCGCACTATTTTCGTCGTTCTCAATTTTGAAATCTTCTATTTACTTTATAATTAAGACCCTCAGAAGTTAATCTGGTCAATTTCGCCTCCACGAAAAATTTAGTTTTCTTTCCGGGCAATAAAACAACGGTCTCCTTTCTCATCGAAGAATTAGCACCTTCCCCAATCAAACTAAACGATTCCGGAGCCGATACAAATCATCCAATGGCTCCAAAATTGATTCGACTACTGAAGCTTTAAAGCTGAAGTTTTTCTAGATAGAAGGATTAGAAATTGACCAGCCGAAGAGCTAGGCACACTGTTTCAAGGTCTCTCGAGCTACCCCTATCTCCTAAACAAGCACCAAAGCAATTTAAACCGACGGTAGAACGCAACGTCGGCTACCTAAAGTTTTCAGAAAAGGATTGCGGTTGGAGTGTTGCCGGAAACGGTCACGGATTAAAGGAAGAAGGAAACCGAGATCGAGACAACGAGGACGACCTTGTGGAAGTCTCGCTCTGCGTTCCAGATGCTTCCGCCTTTGAAAAAATTGCGGTCTGAATTGCCGCGATCCTCCGAAAAGTGAAATCGACGGTCTCCCTCGACACACATTTTTTCGGGAAAAACGTTTCGGCGGTGTTCTCAACTCGAACCAGCTTACGAGAAGAGACTGTATTTCTTCCGAATAAAATCGACCGGGGAAAAATGTTCGATTATTCGAGCAACGGAATGAGAAAAGATAATGTTGTTGCGGTAATCGCATTGTTTTTATGGCGAGCGATAGTGCAGCCCGATGCGATAGCAGCCGATCGTTTCGTGCGTACGCAATCGGGTCGATTAAACGGTCGTGACTGCGCCGTGACAGGTGCTAGAATCGGCGTTATTGTCATTGTAAAAAAAAGATAACGATGTTTGGTCGTCATTCACCGAACCGCGACACACGAGGCACCATCGGAGAGCTCGTACGACTGTTGCTCGTTCGGAGAAGCATGTATTTCCTCCTCTGAATTTCAGTTGATTCCCAAGGTGCACGGGTCTGGGTTCAAGCGGCGATGTTCGAATGTATGCAGGCGGTATATAAAACAATTAAAAGATCCCAAGGTTAAACGTTAATCCTGCTAATGCGATAGTCTCAAACATTCCCCTTTACAACTATGTAGCGCGTTGATATTTTAAGTGTGAAATGATTTAATGTGGAAAATAGTAAGTATCTTTCTCACTTTATATTCATCGCAGCACACAGTTTACTTTTTAACGGCGGAATAGTTGAACGAGCCGAGGGAAAGCAGGGTGCACCAATTTCGCGCGAGCCCGAATAAATTGAATCTAAATATAATAGCGCAAAAGTTATGAGCGTTTGATGCGAATAGATTCCCGGTGCGTTCGAAGCAGCTCATCGCGGATCGAGACGATCAAAGCCCGACGAATGATACACGTGTCATTAATGGGCCGCGATTTATCATCTTATTAACGTTACGACCAATCGGCTGCAGAATAAAAGCGAATTAACGGCCGTATAAATTTCCGCGAGACCTTCGGAGTGATTAGGAGGCGTCGGGAAAGCGCGTTGTATTTTTCGGAAAGTATTAAACGCCATCGGAGTTCGAATTTATCGGACAACCTCCGCCAGGAATCTCCGTCCACGAATTCGGCGGCAAACAAATTCTCATTTATAGCTGCGTAAATTTGCAACGAGACACGCATGAAACGAGTCGCGAATTTTTTCGCTATAGTCTTCTTTGCGGTGTTTAGAGTCGGTAAAGTTTGCTTAAAAATCTGTTTGTCTGTGTGTAAGAATTGTTACCACTTTCGCATTATTATCACTAAAAGTTGTTATTCTAGGTTCACAAAAGATCGAGTTTGTTCCGAAAGGAGGCTGTTTCTTTCTGGGTCTATGCGCCGTCGGCAGCCAACAGCTGTCACCTCGCGCGACTTTCATTCTCGTCTTATTCAATCTGAAGTGGATTGTTAAGACCATTGAACGACATCTAATTTACTAATAATTACTATTTTCCCCCACGATGTTACCAGACCCACAATGACGAGAAAGAAGAAATACGTTTTTATTTAGCTTCCGTTACCCACAATTGACTTGTGCAGTTTTTATCTTACAGAACGATTCTAATTATAAGACAAGGGTTGATTTTTTATTAAATCGAGTTCCCTCCGCAAACTCGTCAAGAACCTCTCACAATAAATCAAGCAGGTAGTCGACCTTCCGCTACGACAATCCACAATAGCGTGAACCATGAACGATAGGGACAATTGATCGAAAAACCACAGGTTGGTGCTTCAACCCCCGACGGCGCGGTACGAAACATGAATTTCTCACTCACCCTTCGAGATGTTCACTGCACGCCGAAGTCTCCGAGGAACTCGCTGGTGGTTTGCATCAGGAACAACCGGAAGACTCCTCTTGCACAGCGTAGTAGAACAGTTCGCAAAATCAGATTCGCGGTGAGATGCGTGAAAGTTTATGGTATCACCATTGGCCGATAGGTTCGGAACAAGTGGCCAGACATAAGTAAAAGTGTCTTCACCTCTCGAATCGAATCGAAATGGGGTGCGGGCATCCCGGCCTTGGTTCCGGGTTCCCGTGGACCCTGCGTCGGCGTCGTTGCACCCTTGCGCGGACCTCACCGCGCAAATTCATCCCATCCCCATCGACGTCCGCCCTAATCCTCCTCTGTTTCCCCTCGCACGGTGCCATCCTGCCTCCATTTCCACCACCGTCACTCCATCCTGATCCTGTGTGCGTTGCGTGCGTCATACGGGACCGTTTCTATCAGCCTTTCGCAGGGCCACCCTTGTGCCGCCAGCCCTTCGCGATCCTCGGCCACCTCCAAGCTGATGGAACGTCTGAAAAATTCATCGGTGTCTTAACGTATCTTCGCGCACAGAAATTACGTTTCCTGGGACATTATAAAACCCGTGACAGAAATCCTTGCCCTCATCGGGATTTATTTCGCACCCCCTGCATTATTTGGCAAGATTTTACGGTGCTTTGATCTTTAAGATGCTTTAACGTAGACTGTGTCGAGTCAGAGTCTGGTTAGGGCCATTTTGTCGATGTTCGAACTAAAGTATGCTTAATGTCCAGGGCCGTCCACTCAATTTTCGAGGCGTTATTCGAGCGTGGATTCGGGCGTGCGAAGTGGAACAGGGTTCGCGCGATGTTCTTGCAGCTAAATGAAAATAAATTCACGACCGGCTAATGGTTTTCCCTTCGACAGGCATTGGCCGAGCCCTCCGCGCGGATTTTATGAACGCAAATTACAGAGCTCGATGGCCGCCTCCTGCCAACGCCGACACTCTCGGTGTTCCAGGGCCTTGGTAACTTTTTCAATTTCACGGTCAACGACCCCCTCTGAACCCCGCCAGCTCCCGTGTATTTCTGCGATCTACCTTGTAAGAATATTTTTTTTTTCATCGGCGTCCATCGACCCTTTTCGCCCAGTGGGAGTAACGAGCGTTGTCGGGAAAGCGCATGGCGGCCGCCATGATCGGAACCTACGGACGCCATCCATTGGATATTTATTAGTTGAGACTCTTTCTTTGTAAAATCAGGATGCCTCGGCGGTTTAAACGCCGCCATTTTGCGATTCGGCGGTGCTGTAATTTGCGACCTTAACGCCGTCGAGCTTTAACTCGAGGGAACGTTCAAGTTTCGGCTCGATTAATTAAATTATTTGAATATCGCGCGGCTCGCTTAATATTCAGCAGCGCGTGGAAGAAACAAATCGCGCAGGTCGAAGTTCAGGGATTTGCTGAGAGAACGGCTTTTAAAATGCCCGTTCGTAAAGCGCTCTAATTACTCCGCGAGGTGCACAATGCGCCAATTAAATCCTAGAAGGACTGCGCTCGGCATAATGCTGGACGCCCGTAATCGCTGTCTCGAGAGGGGACAGAGGAGAGGCGCTCTGTCTGGCGCACATCCACAGGATATCGGAATAAAAGAACCGCGAGGACAGTAGCCAAAGAGATTCGATTCCGCCGGCGCAGCGGAAACGAAAATTCGGCGTACGACGCAGTCTGATCGTTTTCCAGGTAAAAACTTTACCACGGCCAGAGCCCGAAGACGCATAAAAGAGTTATCTCTGGCTCGCGACTGCCGTCGTATCACCCACTCAGCTATTTCCTACTCGCACACCCGTCGTATATCCGAAAGGATCTTGATTGTTCGTTTCCTCTCCGTGCTTCTTTCGCCCCCGTCGATTTCCGTTGGAACACCCTCGTTGCTACCACCTCCTGATCTCCGATGGGAATTCTAGCAATTTCCTACGGGGTACCTGGTGTTCGACTTCCACCGGCTCATTTAATTAGCAAACTATGGAAACGAGATGGCGGGCCGAATCTGGAGGGTGAAGTTGCGAGGGTCGACTATCAACGCGTTTAACTTCCTCAAGGTAGATTTTCACACGTCCGTAATCGGGGAACAAGCCAGGAAAGCCAGGCTGGTGCGCACCACCTAGATTGTGGGTCTAAGAGCAAATTGCTGTTTTTGAATAACCGTGGCCCACCACCATCAGCTACGTGCGACCCCATAGACGTTCCCAAAAATGCACTTCCATCCAAAAATGTAGAAAATCAAGAATAATCGAGAAAGAATTAACGAATCACTGTTCCTCCCAAATCGCAACCAGCCAGAATTACTCCCCCATCGAACCGCGCCATCGCCCAGCAGAGAGATCAGTTCCGCGCAGCCACCGTGTCTCATACCCCGTTCATTTATTCATACCGTCGCGTCGTCGTCGGAGAGAGACAGATCCCTCCATTGTTTCGGCCGGGTCGATGAATTCGAGCGCGCCGGGTATCTCGGGCCGTTTCGTAGCAGCGCTGCCCGTGCCCTCCCCCGGCAGGGGTTGACGTGTCGTTATTTATGCTTCGCGGCTCTCAATCCAACCTCCGACGACAGGGAACGGCATAAATCCCCTCGTGCCCCTCTCTCTATCCCCCCCTCTCTCTCTTCCCGTTTCTCATCCCTGTGGCCGCCATCATTGGCTGTTCCTCGGGTTCTCCGGGTTTCTGGCGTGCACACAGCCCTACGGAGATCTCACCCTTAGCTCCCTCTCTCATCTCTCTCTCTCTTCGTCTCTTTAAAGAGAGAGAGAGCAAAACGGAGAGGTGAAGAGAGCTGAAGGGAGAGGAAGGGAGAGATGAATAGAGGACGCAAAATCGACCCAACTTCAGCCCAGCCTCCGCCTACGAGCGCCGCAACGATCTCCTCTCGCGGCGCTGCAACGTACAGCTTCAGCTCGGCTTCCAAGCTTCTATCTGGTCCGTGGAAATTTATGGCAGCTTCGCGGGGGCTGATATCGATCGGTGCAATATTAATAAATTGATCCCGAACCGCGTAGGCGCTGTGTACATAGGTACACAGATTCCAAAGGCAAGAAGAGGCTCGTGCGCGCAACTTTCGTTTGGTTTTGGACCTCTCCATCTATTAGGTGCGAACGATATTCGTGTTTCGACCGGCAGGGAACGATAAAAAACGTTTACACGGGGATTTACGACGGTTCACTAGCACTGGGAATTATCGTCGCCTCATTAACTCATTAAGACCGGCCTGCGAACGATTCCTGAAGAGGACTCGATCTCATCGTTTTTCGGGACAGGTAAACAAATTTATCGCGCAATACGTACACATCACGGTGGAACTATCTTGATGGAGAGAGATCATCGTGCAGGAAGTCCTCTCGGGCGTTTCGCGTGCTAGGGGCTGCTTAAAACGAGCATTTAGAGGTCTGGCGTTGTTCGAGTTAGGGGAAACTTAAAATTGAAGCTTAAGAGGCTCGCCGGTGTATTTTGGTAATGGAAAGAATGCCGGGGACGTTATGGCGTGCAACCACGGTGTGCACCGGTTGTTTTCCCAGTTTGTCGGCCGTCGCATACCGATGCTCGCCCCTCTGGTTCGGCCCGAGCACTTAGAGTTTCAGTAAGCGGTAGTTTATGAGATCTTAAACAAGCTATGAAAAAGGTATACCGCGAGGACGGCTCGGCCGCGAGCAGATAATCGCGGAATATAGTCCCCGCGGCTCGTGATAAACCATACGTTATTATCATACGAATTACCATAGTTCCTTTTGATATAACGGTCACGGTGAAATCAATTTTCGCATCTTTGCGAGCGCCCGGCCCGGCGATTTTTCTCGCAGCCGGTTATCCTTGTCGTTCGCCGCTTCATTTTTATTATGAGAGCGTTTAGTTTGGTCAACCCCTTGCCCTACGATTTATTTTACGGTTTCAGTGATTAGAACTTTCTTTGTAGTTCGTAATTTCCTAAAAAAGGAGAACATTGATATCTATTGTATGCCTACATGTTCTCCGATAACTATACATTCACGAAACCAAAATAGAATTTCATCTCGGTTTAAAGGAAATTAATAACTAGATTGCGGATCTTTATGCAAAATAAAAATTATCTGTATCGATTGCGAGGAATAGAAACCAAACAGAATGTTATCTCTTCCCTCAATAATTTCAATAGATGAGAAATCATATATTGACATCTTCAATTTTTGAAATTTTCCCTCAATTTCCGATTTCATCTACTCAATTTTGCTATAAATGCATAATGATCCGCAGTCTATTATACATATTCATTAAACTCTGTTCAGAATCTTCATCACGAGTCTGACACGATATTGTAAGGCAAGGGGTTAAATATTACAGACTCGATCGGTTTTATTTCCATGGTGTACTTGTTCATCGTTGGAATGCTGAAATTTATCAGCTGTTTGCACGAATTTTTGTGGTGGCGCGATCTGCCATGTTGGAGGTTCAATTGTCCTGTAGCAGATTTTCTGTAATTCCTAATTCAACTGGGTTAATGGACAAATCGCGCCGCTCTTTAACTCTAGTTAATGCAGCCAACGCGAGCTATGAAAGTAGGAATTTGCATGTGCATCTGCAGTAAACTCGTACAACATCTAATTTACTTCGATAAAGAAACAGTCATAATATTAAATGCGCTTATAATAGTCTAGTCGAGGAACGCGTACAACTGGGAGATTCGGGATTAACGAGATCCCAAATGAGGAAGCAATGCACCGTTCCTTTCGTTAGAACAATAATTAGCCTCGCGTGTAATAGCTGTTGGATCAGCAATTTAGGTGTTTCATGATATGCTCATGGTCGTGGAATAAAGAGGTCTCCAAAGAGGAATAAAGAAATAGATATTTTCAAGAAACTGACGTAAGGGAGATCAATATTCATCTCAGTTGATTCAACGATTAGGAAAATTGACGACAGTCACCGGTACAAGAAGAATCTGCGGGAATTCCGAGGCAATTTGCTCAGTCGATCCTGGATCCGCGAAGATCCGCAGTCCATCCACGATCGATGAACCTTCGCCACGACCTCGCAGGCATTCCCAGCAGAAAAAATACTCGCCTCGGACACGCTCGAAACGGCCTGTCGGGGAGTTAAAGCTAGCCGGACGGAATCCGAGATCCCTGTAATCAATATAATCCTTTATGTCGACGTTGTAGAATTACGTTTATCGTTCCGCAGGACGCGTCCTATATAATACGATGTTCCTTAACAGCACCGTTGTATTTCTTCTCTCCCCGTCCCTCGTGGATCCTCTTGCGGAGAGGAACGACTGGATGGATCCTCGATCCTCGTGCTCTCTCGCGAAACCGAGGATTCAGTCCGCCCTCGGACGTCCTCGTGTCAGCCGGACTTAATTCATGGCCGTCTTAGTTATCTCTCGACGAGTTTCGCTGTTGCTGGTATATCTGTCTGATAGTCCCCTCCCTGTTTCGCCGTCGGCAGAAAACGAACGCGATGGAAATCGCGGTGGACACGGCCCGTCCCATAAACTAACATTAATTGAAAATACCGTGGAGCTCTCCCGGGGACAAAGAACCCGGGGAACATGGGATCACATGCGCTAGATAAGAACCTTAACGACCCAGACCCGCCATGCTGGAACACTGCGGAACATCCAATCCGTCGGACCAATACACGCTCTCTCTTTGGAACTTCGTCCAGCTTTCCCTCTTCTTTGGTTTGGTAAAAAGGGAGTAGACTCGTTTCCAGGATTGCAAGGGTGCGCGATTCGCCTTCTCATTTCTCGATAATAAAGGGTTATCCAAAATAGACTATGGGAAGTTTTTTTTAAATAAAGAACATAATATTTATTATTTTATATATAGGTTTTCTTATTTAATTATCAGGTGTCATATAAACATCGATCGAAACGTCGAAATTTTAATATAAATTGCAAAATTGCTTCGAAGTAAAAATTGATCGAACCAGTGCGCTGAGAGCATATCAACAAATCGATAGAAAGGAATATTTATTAATGCAAATTACGCCTCGTAAACGGAAAAATAGGACTTTTGAGGTAGATAGCGTTTTAGGACTGCTGAAAACCCCCGTGTTTGTATTATCGAGAATTGAGAAGGCGAATCCCGCACCCTTGCAATCCTGGAAAAAGGAGTCTACCCCCTTCAGTATATTTCATTCCAGCTCAAATATTCTGCTCTATTCATTTGAAACTCTTATACGCCAGAAGCGTATTACGTGCATACGGGTTCATTTCTAAAGTTGCCGCATCGGTCGACTTCGATCGTGCGAACTGTCTATCAGTGAATTACTCAATCCAAACACAGCTATCGATGAGGATTTATATTGTCAACAGGTCGAGGGAGTGTTGAAAGGCCTGCAGACTTATCTTAGAAATTAGAACCCGACGAAAATGGTGTTAATGGACTGAGCCAGAATTCGCGTACCGCGGAGTTATCTGATCGATGCCGCTAATACGATTGTAAATGTTTCCTGAAAGTACACAGTTAAATGAGATTCGGAGCAAGATCAAAACGGGAAAGTCGGAGACGAGAATGGGCGACGTCGGTCAGGTCGAAGATCGAAACGCGAGCTAAGATGGCTAGGTGCAACAAGAGTGAAAGAAAAGCGTCGGTGTTGCGGCGTTGGCTGCGTGGTTGCAGGCGGGTGTGCACAAAGCGTCTCGCGATGGAGCACAAAGAAGAGAAGTTGCAACTTGCGGCTATTCACTGTCGGTGGTTAAGTGTTATTATAAGCTATGCGATCTGCAGGAACGGTCGGAGCGGTCTGGGTTCCGCCGGGTAGGAGAACACGCAGACGTTCTACCTCCGCTCGTATAGCCGGGCAATGATTTCACGTTTACGCCCTGGCTATCCGTGCTGGCAACATTCTGAAAACGCTGATGGCAGGAGGAAGTCGAAGAGGGGTTGGGCCAGCGGCAGCTACGAGAGATCCCGAAGACGAAGAAGAAGAGGAGGAGAGAGCAGAAGATATCCAGCTCCGAAGAGGCAGAAGAGAACAGGAAGAAAAAAGAAACGGATGCGGGCGATGAAACTCGAAGGGGGTCTGATGGGGGTATGGGGAGTCCGGGGGAGTTCAGCAGCGGCGGGTGCGAGCCTGGAAGACAGAGGAAGGCTTTATTTTATTTTAATGGCGCCGTAAGCTCGGCACCGCGCGCACCGAAACCGAGCCCCCGTCATTCAGACTCCTCCGGAGTTTGACACGACTACACGGGATTCCGTCTCATCCCTTATTCATGAGAGATTTTTCTTATCCGTTCCTTTCTTTCCCGTCTCCCACCCCCCTCTTCGCAATCTTTTCCCTTATTCAGCGCCGAATCTCGAGGGTGGAGCACAGGAATTATTCGAGCCTTTTTATTTCTTCTGGGTTAATGACGGGACGCCTAGCGAATGTTAGATGGATCCTGATAGCTTACAGGGTGTTTAGAGGGGTTCGAATGATCAAGAGGTTAATCGATCTTCTGGTGAGATCATTTGTTTAATTTGTAGATATTGTAAAATGACGTCCGAGTGCAGACACGCGCGAGAGGTGTCAGCGTCTCGCGTCGAGGCTCGCGTTCGACACAATGTAAAGTTATCGCCTATACACCTATTGTCGTACTGAACGTTACGGCATATTTAAATATTTACACTCTATAAACACAGAGATCGTGGCCGTAAAAATCGCGGGAAATGCCCCGAGATATATCGCGTTGCTCCAGAACGAGAACGGTCGGCTCGCTTTAATCAAACATGAAACGTATCGTCCTAAATTTAGTTGTCCTGCCGACGCTGCTGCGCCGTTTACCTGTTCGTCTTGCTCGAGAATCACTGTACTGCGATTTTACAATTTTATTTCAGAATTGCATTTCCTCGTGCAGGAACAATTTTCTTTAAGGAATGTCCTCGCTCGAAAAATTCTAAAAATTCGTAGAACAGCCCCGACTAATATTAGGGGGAAGAGATTATAAAGAGAGAACGATGTGGAGAAGGACACGAGCGAATTCCAAAGCAGAGTAGCTCTCACGTTATCGATGTAACAGGAGGACGCGAAAGTAACGTCAAAATGACGGGTCCTCAGACCGACGATCTATTCCGTACGGAACGAACGGAACGATTCTATTAGCGATACCATTAACGAGTCGAGTTTATTATATGCTTGACGCTCGTTTTTATAGTTATAACTCGGGCCACGTTCTTCCCCACTCCCCTCCCGGAATTTTGACGTCGCGAGATAGGGGATGACTGGCAACCAATTAGGCTCGATATAGATGTATCCTCGCGATATCTTCTCCGATTCGGGGGAAAAGCTCGTTTATACTCCTCGTTGCCCTCATCTCGGCCCCCATAACCGAATGAAATCATTGTGGAAACGTTCCGTTCAATCGTGACTACAACGTTGAGCTGTTTGATCTATCCGTTATTCAATTTTCCAATTATTCTTGCCGGCAGTTGTTGACAAAATGGCGCCGTATGGCTGGGAACGACGGAGAACGTTTATCAAGAGAGTTTATTTATTCGCGCTCTCACACCACACCCCACACACACGACAGACCAAAATAAATTAGAAAACAATCCGATACTCTTGAAACTCCTACTAGAACCAGAGTTTGGCGAAAAATTTAATCAACCATTGAGGACTAAATTTCTAGTTCAATCGCTAATCGCAATTAACAATTAATCTCCTCGTTCAGTCGTTAATTGTGGTTAACGATTAAATACTTATCAATCGTTAATTGCGGTTAACGATTAAAAACTTATTAGTTGTTAATTGCGATTAACGATTATTAATCGCCAATCGGATGATTGATTAATGATTAACTGCTGAAGTTTCGAAATGAAATGCGGAATCAAAACTGTATGAATACTGATAAAAATGTAAACTTAGTTTAGGTGTATTGTCATTTGGTCTATAGTCTATTAAAAAAATAAAAATGATTAAAGTATAACCAAAAATATCTTTAATTAAAAAATATGGGGTGAACTATGTACATGTATAACACAAGCTCTGTTTACGTGCTTTTATGGTTTTTTTCGATAGTTTCTTTTTTTTAATCGACGATTGACGATTAACTTCTTCAATCGATTGAATCAATCGTCGATTTTTCGATGATTTCTTCTTTTAATCGTACACATTAATCAATCAATCATGATTAAAATTTTAATCTATTAATGCCCAACTCCGACTAGAACCTTCTTCGAAGACTCCTAAAAGCACGGAGCCCGTAAAAATCGTCTCTCCGCAAACAAAGCACTCTTTCAACGAACTCCGAAGACCACTTAGCTATTTATTTATAATTCACCCCGGGCAGGAAGTCCGTCCTCTGACTTCGAGTAAAAAGTCGCTCCCAAAGGACAGAGGGTTGTAACTTTTCGGCTGGTAGACAGGAAGGAGCTCTTCTTGGCGTCGGCATTTTTCAAGAAAGAGCAACATTTACGCGAGAGAAAAAAAATGAACGGCTCGTTTAGTTAGGGCGAGGCTGTCATGGAGAAGGGGGATGGAAGCCGCCGGAGCTTAACAATCCTCCGCAGGGGTGGGATTTGTATGCTTAAGGGTGGGTAACGACTTAGGGGTGGAGAGAAGAGAGAGAGAGAGAGAGAAGCTGGTAATGTCCGGGGGTCGTCTGGAGAACGAGGAGCCCGGAAAACGGAGGGAAAACTCCGGATATTAGAAACGCACACGCGAGCTTCGTGCCACATGCGTCCAATAAGGGTGGCTGCTAAAACCAACGTTTCCTCTCGTAAATCTTGCGATCTTTTCCGTCGCAACATTGTGCGATGTCCGTGTCGACATTGTGTCCCGTAAGTCTCGCGGAAAAATGGCGCACGATTTTATGGGAACGAGCTGATTTCCCTCATTAAACCTCGCTAGATCCGCTGATCGTTTACGTTTCGTTCGTGGACAGATGGATCCACTCATCTTCAGGCTAAGCGATTTTTTCTTGCCACGAGATATTGAAGAGGATCGAATTTTCACCCCCTAAGCTTGTCCGCGCCCTTCGGATTGTCGTAAAAATTGCGACGTGGAAGAATTGTTTTCTGGGGTTGTGGCGATAAGAAACGAATGTCTAACGGCTGTAATTTTAGGAAATAAAGTGTGTTACTCCAGTTTGTTACACAATCCAGGTGGAGAATCTGAATTCTGTAGGATTCGCAATCTAGTAATTATTTTCTTATCCATTCGGAGATGGACGTTCAGGGTTTATGGGAACGGTTCTGATATAATTGTAATATTTTACGGCTTATAGGGCTGCCGGTCATAAACCAGCTTATCTGAATTAAGGAAGATAGATAAGGGGCATTGTTTCTCTTGGCACTCAAGGTTTGTAGCCGAGAATGACGCGAACGACTGTTGCGTACCCCATAGCTGCTCAGTTTGGCCATGAACGCATCAAATCAAATACATTTCTCTTTACGACGTCAAATTCTTCTCTTGCGAAAATTCTTCGTGAAACAGTAATCTGTGATTAGGGCGGGAAACCGAGAAAGATTGTCGAGCGACTGTATCTGTGGGATGGATGCTAGTCCACGCGATAAAAATGGCGTCGGAAGGGGATCGAACGGGATCGACACGCGGTAAAATATTCCGGAATGTGAACGGGCGATGATGGCCGTCGTTTCGCCGCTTTTGTGGCGTGGCCGTGTTCGACATCGTCTGCGAAGGGATGCAACGGCGGGACTGTAAGTACGAGCAACGAGGTAATCAAGGGGTTGAATTGCGGCGACATTTCCTGAAGAGCGTTGTCCGCGATCTCGCAGACCACCCTCGAGCGTCGGGGCAATCTCCATTTTAACAGTCGGGCTCGCGATAAGATGATAAAACCGCCGTTCCAGCCGCGGCTTGTGTCTTCAACGGAGTAAAAAAATATATTATATTGTTACGCCTGATTTGATGCGGCGATTCGATGGGATTTAACGCGACTTAACGTTCCCATTCGCGTTAACGCGCCCGTTCCGGGCCTTTCGCATCGCCAAACATTCCTCTGGCGATCAAAATCGTCCGAAGCGATCCCGCACCCCGGATTTGGGGCATTTAAAAACATTTCTTGAACCCACACTCCTCCGCGAGAGTGGGAAGTCATTTGCGGGAAGTTCTGATTCACTTCTTTAATTTGAAGAAATCTGCAGCTGAGGCGCATCGATTGCTTGTAGAAGCATATGGTAAGACTGCATTAAGCGAGAGAAGTTGTCGTGAGTGGTTTCAAAAGTTTAAGAACGGTGAATTTGATGTCGAAGACAAAGAACGTAGCGGAAGGCCGAAAGTGTACGAAAACGCGGAATTGGAAGCATTATTGAACGAAGATTCGTGCCAAACGCAAGGAAAACTTGCACTTGCATTATCAGTGACTCAACAAGCGATTTCACATCGTTTCAAATCATTGGGAATGATTCAAAAGCAAGGAAATTGGGTTCGAAATCATTCTTCTGCATGATAATGCTCGTCCTCATGTTGCGGCGCCGGTCAAAACCTACTTGGAAACACTTGATTGGGAAGTTCTACCCCACCCGCCGTATTCACTAGACATTGCTCCTTCTGATTACTACTTGTTTCGATCGATGACGCATGGCCTGTCTGAGTAGCATTTCACGTCATACGAAGACACCAAAAATTGGGTCGATTCATGGATAGCGTCAAAAGATGAAGCGTTCTTCCGACGCGGTATTCGGATGCTGCCAGAAAGATGGGAAAAGTAGTGGCCAGCGATGGACAATACTTTGAATAAAACATAAGGTACCGTTCTTCCGCAATAAATGCCCAAATTAAGATGAAAAACGGCGGAGACTTATTTGTACTCCCAATATAATTTGGAAAAAACTTACGATCGAACCGGAAGTCCTCGAGGTTGGCCGAAGGAGGCGCGTCGAGTAGGCAGAACAAGAGCCGCCCCGAGTGACGAACATAATGACGAGCCGAGTATTGTTTCACGGAAGTCGATCTGACCGAGGCGTGCTCGTTCGACTGGTCGTTTGATGGGCAATAGACACTCGGTGACCGTTCGACCGGCCATCCGGCACCGGACGACCGCCTCCTCGTTTCTCCCTTCTTCTTCCTGTTAAACGATTATTTTTGTTGTCGTCGTAAATCCTTTTAAATGCGTCGCTCTCCTGGATCCTTCGCGTTCTCCGTCCGCGCCTGCCGGCGTCGCTCTCCTCCTCCTCTTCCTCTCTTTTTCATCTTGATATCTCACTTAGTCGTTCTCATCGATCGAGCGACCACGATTTTCGCGGACCTATACGGTTACCGTTCTCGGGACCAAGTTCAAAACCGTTCCAGATCTCGGCGAACCGCAGACTGACCTCCTCGAGCCACGAGGGAATCATCGAACCTGTGCCGAACCGCGGGAAGCTGATTTCACTTGGATTCCTATGGAGTTTCTAATTTTTTTTTCTGGCTCGCCGGATGCAGTATACTGGCCGGACCGTTTTCCAGTGGCCCGATTCGTCGGGAGGCATCAGGTAGCTGAGGTATATTCATCGGAAGACTGTCGATTTTATGAGGAAAACATAAAACAGCAAACATTTCGGAAGATTTTCATTCGACGCCTCAGTTGTGGATCAGAGAATACTGATGTATTATTATCGAGAACAGAAGCAAATGTTTATGCAGCTTCTGTGTCTCGCCACGAACTCGGAAGAAGACATGTTCACATCGTAAAATATTACCGAGCCGTTTCCCAGAAGCAAACTCAATAATTGTCTAGAATTACAAGCTCGCGAAGCCAGCAGAATCGTGGAAAAATTATAGCGGAAAAAGACCGGTGTAGCAAGAAACAAGCGGGGAATTCGGAGAAGAGGTCGGCTTGGAAAAATAGATTAACAGTGGTTTAACGACGCCTGCAGTGTTTTTCCTCGGCTAGAAACAGTTCCGCTAACAAAGGGACGCGATTTACGAGGTCAACCCGGAAGCTGCCGCAGGAATCGGCGAGTCTGGCGACCAGCCGGCAATAAAGTAGCCAGCCCGAAAGGTTCACGATGACCTTAATTAGTTTATTGGCCGGGATTACGTTTCGGTTGGCCGGTTGAACGGCCTGCATTCTTCTTCTTCTTTTTTTTTCTTTTCAGTTTCTTCCTCTTCTTCTTCTTCTTCTTCCCACCGGCTCCTTTCCCGGCATCAAAGGCATTTCCGCGTTCCTTGTCGAACCGGCTGTTTCGGATTTTCTCGGCGGTCGTGATGGTTTCGCCTCGCTTTCGAAAGCATCGACAATGGGGTACACCGACGACGGACCGAGAGATCGAAGCAGGATATCGAATCGTTTACAGCTCCTCGATCGTAACAAACCTCTGAGAACCTGAGACCTTATTACGCCATCCGAATGACCGTTTTCGAAAGTTTCTTTATCGTTTTAATATTTTGCCCGACTCTTCTGACCGTGTCGACATCCGAGAGATTAAGACCGCGGTTCGGTAATTTGTTCTTTCACTGGGAACTTGCAATCTACTTGTTGCTGTGTTCTTTTTCCACCGCAATTATGACAGGAACGGAGCCGATCGAGTTTCGAAGGAAACGGGAGGAAGATAAGATTGATCACGGGCTGAGAAGCAACGTGACGACTTAAACATTTAACGCCGGCCTGCGTAGAGAGGCGTTTTACAGCAGCCACCGTAACAGCCGCAGTATATTTGCACGCGTATTTACGACTGTCCACTCCATTCCGCTCGAGATCGGGCCGTCGACGGAATTTCGAAGCGATCGAGACCCTCGCGAACGCGTAAAATCGTTCGAACGCCCTAGAAACGGGCTTCGATTATGCTCCTGCAGCCATGAATGTTTTAAATATTCACGGGACTCGATGGACTCCATCTTTGGTGGCCGTACCTCCGCATTACACCTCAAAAAGTCACATATCGTAGTTAGAAACAGAAATATCTGTGGTTGTCAGGAAGAACGCCGCATTTCACATACTTTCACTTTCGAGATATTGCCATTTCAAAATTCATCACTAGACTGCGGATTTTATGCATTTATGAGAAAAATGGGTACGTACAATTTAAAACATTGGAGGTATTAAAAAGATTTAAGGCCACCAGTGTATTAGTTTCACCTTAATTAGATCATTAGAAGAAGAATGAAATTATTATTTGGCTCCTGTGTCTCGCAATCAACGCATACAATTTTTATTATGCATAAAGATCCGCAGTCTATTCATCACCAATGCTTCGACATAGAACATCGGTTAAATTCCATTATGCTTTTGAGCCTTCCGAATTTATTTTCATGACTTTTTTCTGGTAAATACGTAAATACTATACTGTAAAGTTCAATTAATGCATAAACTCGATTTTTTTGAAATTGTGACATGCGGCGGTTCTTCCTGACAACTACAGATATACTGTCTCAAAATCCTTCAACATCGGCAACCATTTTACCACGGGTATATTAACTTGCCGTGTTGATTGATTCCCATAGTCCAATCATGCTGAAATTTTGTATACACACTTGCTTCCGATGACAATAAAAGTAGAAAATAAAGAAAATAAAAGAAACTTTTTAAAAACCACGCTTATATTAAAATGCACTAAAAAGGAGAAAATAATTTTTTCCATAAAATCCAGTTAAATGATTAATGATACTTTTCCCCAAAATTTTAAGCAATTAGTTCATTTCTTCTGTTGTAAAATTATTGTCGGAATAGATAGAAAAATTTAATATAAATTTAAATAAAATCATGACATCAGTGACTATAAAAATAAAAGCGTGAAGCACCCACGACGATTACGTCAATATAGTTTAGCGCTCCACGCTTTTATTTTTATATAGTCACTAATGCCATGATTTTATTTAAATTTGTATCAAATTTTTCTATCTATTCCGACACTAATTTTATAACAGTGGTTTTTAAAAAGTTTTATTTATTTGTCTTCTCTGCAAGAAGATTCGAAAAATTTCGAAGTACCTTTTAGAAAGAAAGAGAGGAGAAAGAGCCTCGGTCTCCAGGAATGTAAATCCGTGATGAGTGTCCCCGAAAAACTCTGGAAGCACAACTTACATGGTCCCGGGGAACTGTCAGAGACACCTGCGAGAATTAATCACAGTGATCCTGCCTAACAGCTGCCATAAAACCCGAAGATTAAAAGGAGCACGGTTCGTCGGGAGAGGTGGCTGCAAAAACCCGTTGCACTTCGACTGGAAACGATTTTCGAGTGACAAATCTCGACTCGAGGAGCAGCGAGGCGGACCGATTAAACTGGAACAGCCTCTCAGCGATACATGCGCTCAGCCATAAAAATGTATAAATACATATCGGAGCAAATCGTCCGTGAGAAAACGAGTGGAAGCATGTGCTTGCTAGCGCGGCCTCTTTCAAGGATCAAGAGAGGAAACCGAAGGAGAGGAAACCATAGTCGACAAAGTGGGTTCCACGGTAAAATAGTTCGCCACTCCCACGGGATCGCCTGTTAAAAAGATCGAAATCCCACCCACTCCACCGGTTCCCCGGTCGCCATTACGAATAATTCGAAACCTGTTCCCTGTCGAGGACCACGAATCGCTCTTGTCGGGTGTGTCGCCTCGTTTTAATGCCCGTTTCGCTAGGAAAGGAACGCGACGGTCCCTCTCGAGTCCTGTCGGACAGTTAAAGCCCCTTATCTGAGCTCCTCCGAAGGGAATTCCACTGGAGACAGACCCCACGATCTGCCATAATTGAATTCTCCCAACGACGCCGTCTTTCCCTCGTTTTACTTTAAATTCAACGCAAGGGAGCACCGAGACGCGACGCGCTATGCAAATTTATATTCATGCGAACAGATTCGGAGAAATGAAAGCTGAGAGAGAAAATTGGGCAAATAAAACACGCGCCTCGATGTCCGAAGATTAATCGCGAACGTTGAAATCAAGCGTGCCAGTGGATTTGCGAGGTGGATCGATGAATATTTTTTGCTCGTTTTGGCGAACGCTGATGGTGCAACCATCAGACACGAAATAACGCCATAACGCACTGCTTTTGTTTCAGTTCCGGCCGTCAGGCGTGCTTTTTAGTTGCGTTGTTCTGCACTGAAAGGGTTAATTAAAATGTCTCTCGTTGGCTGAACAAGTTCCTAGCGAGTTACTGCGCGCGGCCAGAGAGACGTCTACGAGCTCCATCTCCTTAATGACGTGTTTTTATGGGGCATATTTGTTCCCCGCGAGATCTCGTCATGAACACCGAATCGTGCAAACCCCGAGTCCAATGGTCCCCTAATTGCCTTGACAAACCGATTACCCCGGACGCGTTGACAATGGACAAAACCAACAAAAAAAATCAACTTTCAAAACTTTTACGTGTTCGTTTTAGACGCTTTTCGTTATTTTTCTTTTTTTATTCAGCCACTGAAACCTATTACAGGTTTATTTCAGCTTTAACAATTATACATTGGGCTTACAGTTAGCGTACAATTACAGTCTTAATAATCGCTAGAGATGTAGACTGCAGTCGATCAAAAACTAAAAGATAAATTCGCAGGCTTTAACATTTGGTTCGGCAACTTTTCGTTATCTTGTTACTCTAATATTTCTTTGTACTTTCATATCCTCGATCGAATTAATAAATCGAAACGCTGCAACCTCGCGCCAAACAATTAAGACGTGGGACGTCGCAAAAAACTGATTTCATAATTCGTAATGTTAATGCAAGTAGAAAACCGTTCCAAGAAACGCAGACGTGGAAATGGCGGTCGGCACTGCAGGAAAGCGATCACGAAGCCGTAAAACGAAAGAAAGCCAATAAAGGAGCGGCGTTGGAAGGAAAACCGGTGGAAGAAGCAGAAGAAAAAAGGCGCGCGCGAAGAAGAAAGATGGGCGGAGCCTAAAAAAACCAGCTTGAAAACGGATCCGAAGGAAAAAGGACGAAGAGGAGTACGACGAAGAAAAAGAAGAAGAGGAGGAGGAGGAGGAGGAGGACAAGAGGGGAAGGGAGGAACACGAAGGGGGCAGTAAAACGATGAGCGACCGGCCGCCAAGGAGATCCCGCGAGCAGATAATTGTGTAAGTGGATCCCGTTCGTTCGTTCTTGCGGAGAGGCAACGTCCAGTCGAGAGAGGAACCGGCAACCAGTCCTGGGGATTATTCCTCGAGAGCGGAGTGGAAGAGACACGAAAACCAAGAAACCGTCGGCCATCGTTCGTGGAATGCGCCCACGGACAAGCGGAACGGTTTCGCAGAAATGATTCCCTATAAATTTCACCCCGATCCCACGTGCGCGATCAATTTTCTCTTCGACTCCCACGCGAACACGGGGAAACTCGCTCCTCTCGCGGTTCCGACGACAACGCGAAACTCCTACGTTCTTGCGTTTCACTGCTGAGCGATTTTTGGTCGTTTCACTCCTACACGTTTCGTTAAACACGATTAAAAATTTTCTGTTGAACGTTCTGCTCAAATCGTAAGGATGCAATCCCTCCATTCAACACGGACAACGTGCTTTCCGTTTGGGTTGCAATTCCCAAGATGATGAGGTACCCCATCCGGCGGCCATTTTGAATATCGTTTACATCCCAATGAAGACACAAAGTTCTCCAAACACGGTTCAACGAAGAACCGTTTCCCCTTCGGCTGGAATCGGACAACCTCACACGAAATTCTCCGCAATGAAACTGAATCTCCATTCTCGTAAATTCATTTAAAAAAATATGGTACAAGCAAAATAAATTACACCGACTGCTTGCCAGAGACCAGTTCCATTACCTAACTAACAGAACTGCCTTGAGAACGTCTACCTACGAGCGACTTCGCATTAATGAACAATTAATTTCCGTCGCAGCAGCAGGACACCGAAGGAAGCATCTTCTTGGGCCGCTTTCATGCGCGGCAAGAATGATTGAACGAAACACGGGGCTGTGAGAGCGCGAGAAGAATTTCCAAATGCTGTCATATAACTCACCAGAAACTCTTCAGCATTTTCTTCGGGCTGTTCAGAAACGGGACAACTTTCTATTAAACTCCTTTTCGGAATGCAAATTGTTCATTTCGCAGGATCCTAAGCACAAAGGCTGCGGACCTGTTACACGAGTCCGGAGAACGCGCATTGATTGACGACATAAATAACGCGATGATAGTGGATTTGTTTCGTAGGCCCTCGATGATTCATGGTACCCCGAGGAACGTCAAAGGATCAAGGATCATCGCCGTGAGTCGCTGGCGTTCGCCCCGCGGAGGATCGACGCGACGGCTGCACGCGTCGTTGCATCGCTGTGCGAGGCTGCACGATGCAGCGGTAGCATTTATGGGCATCGCGAGCGTGAATATTTATGCGGGGACCATTATCGTCTACATAATAGCGGGTACGGATAAGCGCGCCTCGAACCTGACGCACGAACACTCTTCTATCGTGCCTCGAAATGAGGCGAGCAGGGCCGTAAGATGATTTCACGATGCGCGTGCAACCGTACAGCTATCCTTTGTCCTGATCGAATCATCCGACGAACTTTTAGCTCCCCGCGAACCCAGAATACAGATGATCCTCCTTCAAGAGTTAGATCTTTTAATTCCTCTTGGCAAAATTTCATTGCAAAATGCTATTATTTTTAATCTGACCATGACTCCCGAAGAGTTTTAGAAGGATCCAAGGTCCTCTCCAAGGTCCTCTCCGAGACCTCTGCGCATGCAGTCGTAAATAACGGCTGTAACGAAATTTCCGAAGCTTCGAAAATCACGTTTGATCGTTTTTCCCCGATCGGCGTCCGCCATTTTCTCGAAACCGGTCGGAGCAGTCTTCGGGACCAGCTCTTCAAGCAGAGAAAGAAAGAGAAAGAGAGAAAGGAGAGAATCGGCGTGGCGGTTTGAAAATTTAATCCCTTCTACGGTCCTGAAAACGCCCATAGTGCCATGGTGAACCATGGTGCACCGCGGTTGGTATCTGCTCAAGAGGAGATACGAAACGCCCATGGCGCGGCGCGTTCACGGCGAACGGCGCGCACCGGCCAAGATCCTAAATCACATTTGACTGTGGTAATAGGATTGCTCGGAAAGCCTAAACCCTCGAGAAATGAAATCCGTCTGATAGTAAATCTACCTTCTTCCTACACCTACGGCCTCTCCCAAAGCCTCCTCCAACCCTGTTCCTGCCCTTTTTTCGCTCGAGTATACTCGTAATCGTTCGACGTTTCGACCCGACCATTCCAGCCTCGTGGAATGCTGGACACTCGCGTTTTCTGTGTTCAGATTCTTTTCGGGTCTCCCTTTGTGGATAAAGAAACCCTCGATTGCCCCTCCTAACCCTCCTGGAATTTTTAACTGGATCAAATTCGGAGCTGACCGCCTCTTTTAATGACATTAACAAATCCGCTTAATGTCGCTCCAATTTTGCAATGGACGTATTCATTTTGATTAATTCCATGAAATAGGAGACACATGGATATATCTTTCTTCATTTCGTAATCTTTACGAGTTGCAACAAAATTTTACATTTTCAATTAACTCTTATCTATTCGTAATCTACGTATCTATCCGCGACATATATTTCATATTTCAAAAGCTAACTGCATACAATATGCAAAGAGCAACCCGATGCAAAGTGGCAACAGAAAATATTGCATACATGTATTTCTTAAAAATAGTATTATTATACAGGGTGTCCCAAAATTCCTTCAACAGCCGGAAATGGGAGGTTCCTGAGATCACCTGAATCAACATTTTCCTTTGCAAAAATGTTATCAGCGGCTTTGTTTAGGAGTTATTAACGAAAAACACGGACCAATCAGAGCGCGACCTAGACGCGAGTTGACACAGTCGGCCAATAGACAGTTAGCGCGCCGGGCCGGCTGTGCCAACTCGCGTCTAGGTCGCGCTCTGATTGGTCCGTGTTTTTCGTTAATAACTCCTAAACAAAGCCGCGGATAACATTTTTGCAAATGAAAATGTTGCTTCAAATGATCTTAGGAACCTCCCATTTTCGGCTGTTGAAGGCATTTTGGGACACTCTGTATACACACCACGAACAATTATATAAGGACAATGTCTGTTCACTCCTCCCTGTTACATTTTATGTTAACATTCGATTGAAACATTTTTGAAGAACATTTTATGTAACATCGAATGGGCGCTTTAAAATGTGAAACAGCGGAGCAGTATTTAACGAAGAATAGAAGTGTATATTCTCCTTCGATATCCCACTCGATACAACAACAGATACCTTCACGGTCTTTTTCTGCAGAGACTTCGCAGAAGAGTGAAACCTTCTCACAAAAAGGGTGAAATCGCCGCGCGGCAGCCCCGGAAATTGTGTTTCCCAGCGTTCCATAAAATCGTTCCGCGCCTCCAGGAAGTGAAAACGGATTGGGATATAGGCCAACAGGTCAGTTTTTTCTTCCTCGGCCGAATAACAAACAGAGAGGTGCACCAAAAACGGAGCAAGATGTTTTCGAAGCTGGTTAAAAGGGGCGCGGGGAGAAAACGGGCGAAGGGAAAACCAGGGAAAACTCGAGCCCGAAAGAGAAACTGGCCGAGAACTTGAAGAATGTGCCGTAGAGAAACACATTTTCTTCTGCTTGGACTATTTTATGATTCCCGAGCCGTTTCACACAAAAAGAACAAATAAAGTTCGGCTGCGGAACGATAGATTTGGAATAACGTGTAATATTGAACAGACTAAACGCAATGAAAAATGGTTCGTGAATAAAAATACAAAAAAATGCTTGTTGCAAAAACCAGATGATTATTTTACTTAAATATTAATATTAATATATTAATTATATATATTTTACTAAAAAGTAAAGAGAATGAAGAGCTGAATTTTGTGTTCGATTGGACCATTTCTCCGGTTTCGCACGAGAAAGCATAATGCAGTTTGTTGAGAGGCATTAATATAGTCGGTGAGTGAGTATGCGGCAGAGTAATTGATGGAAAAAGCGTGGTTATTTTCACCGCGGAACAAATCCATGGACGAATCCGAACGGAACGCGACAAAGAGATTCGCCCGAGTGTGTCGGACATGTTTGTTCCCCGAGACCCGTGGCGTCTCGTTTCACGTGTTAATAAATAGCCGGGTTATTACCGTCAAGCTAATTCCTCAGTCACTCTCTTCATTTAACGAAGCCAATTATGAGAGGCATAAATGTAACCAGTTAATAGTTGTATACACAGGCACACGAGCGCGAAATTCTGCTCCGAAACGAACGCTGCCGACGCTTCTCTACTTTCTCCGTAGAATCATGTTATCTCTCGGTCAAAAAATCGGTCAAATTTTTCTTGTATGTTTTTTAGAAGCAAACACGCTTGCTTGTAGAGCGTTCGTTAACGAAAAGTGTTTGCAATTGAATTTTAAGCTGTTTTGGCACGGCATGTCTGTTACGTAAGTCTCAATCGATGTAATCTACATACGTACAACTTTTTTTAACATTGGACTATACGATTTGAACTTTTTTGAGAAGTTAGAGCAATTAGTTTACTGCATGATGTGAAAAGAAAATTTTTCAGAAATTGCAATTGGTCGGAAGTGTATAGAAAATACTAAAAGTCGCATTATACAATTTTTTAATGGGAATCTATAGTGAAAATATAGAAAAATACATTTTGTAGATCTGCACTGTGGAAGTTTCATCGGAATCAGTTTCACTTCAGTAAGAATCCTTAAATTTATTGCTTAGCAAACCAATTGTTCTAACTTCTGAAAAGATTTCAAATCGTATGGTCCGATATTTAAAAAGTTCTCATCTTTTTAAGAGTGTCCGAATAATAGTGGGAGTGTGAAACAGAAACTCTTCTAATCCTTACGTATCGAAACGAAAAGGTATTGCTTCTAACCCAAGCTCCATCGATCAATCAAGAGAATGGAGTCCCACGGCATCGGTCGCGCACTTCGCAACGTCGACGCGCGGCCTCGACGAATTTTCTTGGAAAAAATGAAAAGAACAAGGGGAGAATGGTCGATGCGAACATTATCGAAACCGTTCGCGAATCATTCATCCGCCGCTCCGAAGCGAGACTGAAACGCCGCGAGCGTTTCGCAGTTAAGCAAGTGCTCCGCTTAATTGCCGCCATGATACTTTTATTGTGCGTTAATTCCGTGATTGTCGTTACGAAATCAATTTGCCACGATACTTGAGGCCTCGTAAACTTATTTAACGCGTATTATAAAAACATTGTGGCTCGCGTGGCCCCTCGCGCCGTAGCGAAGACGAGCCGGCGCGGCGCGGCCATCGTAAAATTTCAAACGTATCGACTCGTTTCGCTGTTTCGAACGAGTTTAGTGCGTTTTAGCGAGTTTACGTGGCTCTGGTACCACGTTGGCCTCTCCCTTCGGGAACACCTTAACCCCTTGAGAGTCCTTACCGCTTTAGGGGGTTCGAAGAATCCAATTTACTTTTTATTTTTCCTTCGCGAGAACCCAAAGCTCGCGAGAAACACCGACGAGCGACGGCGCGTGCTATCCACGGAAAATTCGGGTCTATCTCGGACACATTCTGAACCTATTCTTTCCTCGAAAGATTCGATGTTGGTTCTTTGACTGTGGTTTTTGATGTTACACTGTCTTCAGAGAGTAAGACCCCGTTCAGACACAATCGAAAACAAAAATCGCTCGGTTTCCGCCGTGTCTAAACGATCTCTATATCTTCCAGGTACAGATTTATACAAGAAAATGTCGAGTAACAAAGATTCAGAGTGGTTTTTACCATTTTGGTTGCTCGTGCGAGGAGAAAGATGATGGCTACCGTCATGGCGATCTTCTAGGACCGTCGGATACCTCTTCGACTAAGGTACGGTGACTGCCGATATAGACAGATTGAATTTTTGATAAATAATTCTTGAACATTTAATAACCCATTACAAGACGAAGCATTTTTATCGGGAAAAACCACAACCGTCGAAAAATAGAACGATCAAATAAAACCTCACTTAATAAGGTGAAATACAAGATTATTCTATCTACATATCCTTACAAAAATGCATAAATCAAACAAAGTCCCCGCACGAGATGAACGTCGATAAAAGTCACGAAAAAAATCGTCCGAAATCCAAAGTAATTTGCATATATATTTTCGAAGCTTGACGAAGAAGAGCTACCTGATTCCATGCGAGTGTAAGTTGAAGTCAAGCCGCAGTTGCCCGAACAATCACTGCACCCTGCACCCCGGAGGATCGCGACCACATGATTTTTCGTTTTTCTTTCTTTCTGGAGAAACAGGACACGTTGGCGAACGCAGTGCAGTTACACGTGTTGCCCGCGAGGAACTGATCATTCGCAGCGGCCACGAATCGTCCGTGGTCCGACGGCCGTCGCCGGTTATTTGTCCGACGAATTAACACGGCTGTTGAGCAAACACGCGGTGCAGCTTTTAAAGCTTCTCGCGTTCGTACCTTTTTTTCCACGGCCTCTCTGCTGGTAGCCTCGAGCTAGCCGCCTGGCATTCTTTCCCGTTTCTCGTCGACACGGAGCTCGTGAAATTTGTCGAACGCGGAAAAACAAACAGCGAACGCCGAGGAATCCTTCTCCGTGTCCCGTTGCGCGGATGTTGCGTTCGTCGCGGTGTCTTGTGTGCACAGGGAAAAACGAATCGGACGAGTCGCATTTTGTGACGTGGTGGACTTGATCCTCTAACATGATAGGTGTAATTGAATATTATAATTTTTGTGGACGCTCCTGAAGCATTTTTGCAATTTTTCGAAATTGTGTGCTTTGATTTTTCTGTTCTCCTATTGATGATATTTACCTCTAATTATTGACAGAATATTGTCGTAGTATTTGAAACTTGAGTACGAGTAATTAGAATGCTCAAAATTTGAAAAGAGCGCCATTTGCAAGAGTGGCGCCGCTCGACGCGAAATCTAGAAGCTTCATTCAGAGGTCCCTAGTGGCAAAACGCCGAAACTAGTAGCCGACAGTTATCGACAGAGCAGTTCTCACCATAGAATAAGATGGTGGCTCCATCACCTGTGCTATCCAGCGAGACCAGTAACTGGGAGCGACCGGGCGCGGGGATAACGTGGAACTTACAGTAATCTGATATACCACATCGGTAAAAGTTCTACCACCGACGAGATACTCGTCATCAAGTAGAAGAAGAATGACATAGTAGAATGCTGGCATTACACATTCCGTAAATGCCTTATAATACGATCGAGATACTATCTCGTCGGTGTCGGTGGTTCCGCACTCTTTACCTAAATAGAACCAGAGAATATATGACAGTGTTCACACCCGAGGAGAACCAGCTTGAATAATAGACATATTTTGTTCTGAAGGAAGGCGAAATTGAAGAATGTTACGGAATAAAATAGGAATAGGAATATATAGGAATAGAATTTATTGAAAATCAACATATCTATTAAATGTGCAGCTATTAGCTCGATATTATCCTTTATCCATAAGACACTAGAAGGTCTTACAGATAGAGGATAATACCGATTGCCCAGGTCTCACCACGAGGAGGTTGCCGCACAAGAGACCCGAAAGGGAGGCAGAACGAATGCAATATTCCTTCTGGCTCCCTTTCTTACAACGACGGACTTATATTGAATTACGCAAGTATGTCGAGTAATTATCGCGGAGCAAAAGGTGTGAATCGGAGAAGAAGTCTCCGACCCACGGGGGGCCGAAGGCGAATCAGGCAGAAGGCTCTGATTCTTTTAAAGTGAGAAACAAGAAGAGCGAACCAGAGCTGAAGGCTCTGGATCGAAGGTGACGCGGCGCGTACAATGCTTGCTGCCCAGCACCGGCTAGAACCGATACCCGACGTGTCCTCACCAAGAGGAATGGCCATGAGAAGTGTTCAAACGATATCCCATTTCTCCACCAACTACCTGTCACCAAACAACAAAAGTTGAGGTGAACGCGGGTAGGATTACGAATAGAGAGGACACTGTAGCATGGCTACACGAGTGAACAGGTCTCAATGAACCATCCCTCTCAATGAATCGACGCCGAATACCGGCTCCAACCGGACTGATACATACAAGCAAGGTCCGACACAGCAGAAGGCTGTGTCGGAATCAAGAAAACGAGTCAAGCAAAGTGAAGTTACGGCAATAATTACTCGACATACCATATTTACAACAACAATATACAATCTTAATAACTAACGCACGCAAGCCGAGCAATTATTGTGGACCAAAAGACTAAATCGCAAAAGGAGGATGAATCAACGCAGAAGGCTGTGATTCTCAAAGAAGAAACATGAGCCTGAGCAGAAGGCTCTGGTTCGGGGGTGACGCTAAGACAATAATTGCTCGGCAAATAAAACTAACTTATGAATATGCCGCAGTCTTCTTGATTTGTCCTCTTCGTGGTTTGCCCTATTTCCGGTGTGTCCTCTTCTTGGTATGTCGTCTTCCCGGTGTGTCCTCTTCTGGTGTGTCCTCTTCTTGGTATGTCCTCTTCTTGGTGTATTCTAGCTAAAACAGACTAATTATAGTTAGACATGATAATACATAACCCAGCACACGAGTGCGAATCTAACCAGCTCACGAGAGCCAAATCAACCCCGCACACAAGTGCGAATACAATCTGCTCACAACAGCAATTACAATTCTGCACACGAGTGCGAAAACAAGAAGAGAACGAGCTCATGAGAGCGATTGTAACCCCGCACACGAGTGCGAATACAATCTGCTCACAAGAGCAATTACAATTCTGCACACGAGTGCGAAAACAAGAAGAGAACGAGCTCATGAGAGCGATTGTAACCCCGCACACGAGTGCGAAAACAAGAAGAGAAAGATGCTCATGAGAGCGATTGTAACCCCGCACACGAGTGCGAATACAATCTGCTCACAAGAGCAATTACAATTCTGCACACGAGTGCGAAAACAAGAAGAGAACGAGCTCATGAGAGCGATTGTAACCCCGCACACGAGTGCGAAAACAAGAAGAGAAACAAGCTCATGAGAGCGATTGTAACCCCGCAAACGAGTGCGAAAACAAGAAGAGAAACGCGCTCATGAGAGCGATTGTAACCCCGCACACGAGTGCGAATACAATCTGCTCACAAGAGCAATTACAATTCTGCACACGAGTGCGAAAACAAGAAGAGAACGAGCTCATGAGAGCGATTGTAACCCCGCACACGAGTGCGAATACAATCAGCTCACAAGAGCAATTACAAATTCTGCACATGAGAATTATAACTGCGGCCTATAGGCGATTCGGGTAGCCCCGGGGACGCTACTCCCCGTACTCACTCACGGCCCCATCCGTGAGTGAGCCCCTGAGGGACCTCCGATCGGAGGAATACCATTTTTAATCAAGAAATGTAAATTTGAAGAAGACTCAATACCGAAAATTTCGATGGAAATTCCAATTATCATATGAGAGGTAATAATAGATGATATTCGTTGAATGAACAGTTGAAGAACAGGTCTGTTGAACCTGGGCCAAGGGTAGACAAAGGAAGTATTGATAAATATGAATAGTAATCAAACTTACCGTTGTCCGTTGAATGAACCGTTGAAAGACGAAACAGGATGGTTGATGGTAGGCCAGGATAGCCAGGGTAGCTGTAGATGACCCCTGGTCCACCTCTGGTGAGTCTCTGGTCCTTCTGGTCCTCCTGGTCCCGGAGCCCGACGCGACGCCCGTCCGCTCACTCCGGCCCCCCGCCCCAACTGACTGACAGCGGGCTCTCGCCGAGCTCGCGCGGCATCCCCACCCCACCGAATATCGATCGATGTCGATCGCCGTTGACAATTATTGATAAATTTATTATTTCTAGCTGGTTAACGTTTATAACAATTCGATTTTACAGCGATGTCCATTAGCACTCCCTTGGCTATCTGACCACCTAATTTTTTAGTAAAAGTGGCTAATAGTATTCGAGATACGGAATAACTTTTAAACTATGAACATTCGCACTCATTAATTTATTCAATACAATTCACAGATAAATGTATTATTTCTGGCTGTTTCATGTTGTTCGAAAACCTGCAATCCGGTTTTCTTATAAATTGCAGGGCGATTCCGAGCCGTTTAATTCCTGTATATTTCGTACAATAAACCTCACCGGATCGACAGTTCATCGAACCCGTCAAATCGTCTCGTGGGCCATCGCATCATGTTTTCCTTACTCCAATTCCGTTACCCTATTCCTTTGTCTCCTCCGCAGCACCGGTTATTAGGTCTTTACCCTAACGAACGTTGCTGCGATTCTACTCGTTTAATTTCAAAGTCTCCACTACGTAATCCGTCCAAAACCGATGACCCACGCGGGTGTAAAAGAGAGCTGCCTTGTCGCTCTCGCTCTCTTGCGATTATTCTGGTCATACTGACACATATCAAAGTTTTCGTGCGTTTATTCTTGTCATACTAACACTCATCAAATCTCGTTTCGTTCGATCATTCACTGTTCATTTTCTCACTTTGTTATATTTCCTTTTGTTTCGTCGATTTCTCGTTAAATATGCTTTCTATTGTTAACCATAACCCGTTTCACCTTTCTCTTCTACTTCTTTTACATTTCCATTAGCTAGAGTTTACAACAAATGTTTATAACAATTCCTTTTGCTAATTAATGATGTTAACGAGCACTCCCTCGACCACCTTGCCATCTAATTTTTTCGTAAAAATAGACAATCAAACTCGAGATACAGAATAACTTTTAAACCATGAACATTAGCACGCATTAATTTATTCAACATAACACTATGATACATTTATTAATTCGATTAATTAATTAAACTGAAAAATTACTGAAAGAAATGGCCGCTATTAAGACTTCTGTATAGTGGACTATGCAGAGTTTTACCGAAACTTTCGGCTTCTGAGCGAGTAAGTAACATCAAGTATTAAAAATGTTGGGAGCCTCGTACTGGCCCCTCGAAAGAAAACCTATAAACCTTCTTAAGGGCTGTCAGTTACTGGCATCCATAAAATTTTACGAACCGAAAATATCAAGCCCACTCGGACGTGCGCAGATACATTGCTGCTCTTTACTTCCTTTCTCGACGCCACAGTCTTTAAAATTTGCATTTATTATTAATATTCGTCTACCATTAACACATCGGCGTCACAAGTCTTACTGCGTCAACAATTTTAATCGTGAATCCATAGTTCTTCGCTAGCGATGTAATCTTACAATTTCTTTTAAGATCAACGTCAACAATTTCAATCGTGAATCAATAGTTCTTCGCTGGTGATGTAATCTTACAATTTCTTTTACGATTACCAAGCACTTTTGATAAACTTCTACTACGTCTTGTTTATGGAGACAGCTAATATTAACTTAGAAAAATATAAAACGTGCGATAACTACGACAGAGTCACCTAGAAGGTGATCAATACAATCCTTATCATTCGAAGGTTGTCAGTTTATGTAAATAATAATATTATTTTTCCTTCTCTTGAAATTTACTTTCCTCGATTAATAAGATCTCTATAATCAAACTAAACTCATTGGACGATCCTTAAATATCCATTTTTACTGTTACATACCCGAGTAAACCGAACGACCAACTTTAACTCCGCAGTTCCTGTTTCGTTAGCTAAATTATTGTGATTTTATGGACTTTTTCGGCGTGGAGGTAGTAAAGCGTCACTAAATGTATTATTCAATTTTCAAGCATAATTGGGAGAAATTGTTAAGTCTATTCAAGCAACAAATCTCCTTCCCATTTGATTCAGTTCACTATGTCGATACTGCGAAGTCTTTGATGTCGTCCTGTTTGTGGATTTCGTAAATTGGGGGATGTCGTACACTGTATAATTATGCTTGGTGCTAAGTTGATCGCGGCTTGGAAAATGTCTTCGGTAGATCGTGAAAGACAAAGGAAACGGGGGCGAGGGCTTTACCAGGATGTTCTTCACTCGCTAATGTCTTCTGTTCCCTTGGAAACGATCGCAGAAGCCAGCTTCTTCGCCGGCAGTAACGTCCGCCAATATGTCGCCTCTAAAAGCGGCAGGGTGGCGGCCGTTGCTTCTGCAACAGCTGCTGAATCGTCAGTTGGTTTTACCAATCCAACCGAACGACCGATAAAAGTAACGTTGCCGTTCTTTCGTCGGTCCAATCGTGTTTCGATCGTCAAAAAACATCTGCAACCGTCAGACTTCGAATAAGTCCACAAACTAATAATTCCAACTTCGTCGAAATTGGAGCCTCGAGACGATTCCTATAAAATGAATACTAAAACGCTCGTTTCTCGACGTTAAAGACTACATTGTCGAGCACCTAACACTGCTTACTAACCCGTTGCAAACGAGGATTTATGAAAACATTTCAAATATTGAAGTCTTCAGCTCTGGAGAAAAATGAAACTGTACACTTTTCTCAGTAGAATTGTTAAATTTCTTCTTTTCAATGTCAGGATCAAATACATTAACCTTACACAAAAAATGGACACGTTCTACCTTAAAAATTGAGAAGTGCAAAACCGTGCAGATAATGTTCAGAAAATTGTTTAAATGTTAAATTTCTTCTTTTCAATGTCAGGAACAAATACATTAACCTTACACAAAAAATGGACACGTTCTACCTTAAAAATTGAGAAGTGCAAAACCGTGCAAATAATGTTCAGAAAATTGTTTAAATGTTAAATTTCTACTTTTCAATGTCATGAACAAATACATTAACCTTACACAAAAAATGGACACGTTCTACCTTAAAAATTGAGAAGTGCAAAACCGTGCAGATAATGTTCAGAAAAATTGTTTAAATGTCACCCACTCGATACAATCGCAGCAAAAAGAAAGGAAACTGCATACAACGGAATAATTCACACAAAAATGGTCAGGAGAACCGAATCTCCGTGGAATAAGAATTCCACAGGATCAAAGAACGACTACTGGTCCACAGATTCTGTTAGAAACACGCTACAACATTTTTACAGGGGTTGTTTAGAGCCGGCCAGCTGCATTTCCGCCGTTTGTCCGAAATAGCGCGGACTGACCGTCATATAAGTGCAATAAAATGGTAAGTTCGTCGGTCTATTCATCTAAATCCTTTCGCTGTAGGAAATCCACGTCGCGGAGGTTTACCTGTACTTTTCTATACGCAGCCCCTGTGTCGGATCTCGAAATTTGGACTACGGCTTCGCCACGGTGCCGGTTTATTGCCCTTTTTACCTTTTTTCGGGATCAGTTTCCCGGTTCGATTCTCCTCGGTGGCCAGTTCGTCACTATTCTCCGATTCGGTCGGACGTTTGTTGCACAACATGCTGTTTACCAAAAAAGTGGAGTGTTTGTGATTCTGTTGCGAGCGTTTTCAAGAGAGAATATTTTTTAGTGGCCAATCGTCTGCGGATCCTCGTACATAATAAAAATTGGCAGCATCGATTGCAAGAAACAGGAGCCAGATAAGAGTGGCCTTTTCTCAATAACGTTTCTACTGAGTTTCATTATAAATACAGAAAAACCGTTGTCCAGTGATTGGAGACGATTTAATTTGTGTTCGCGGTTGCAAGAGTGCAGTGACAAGCATACAGAATCTTCTTAGCGAGAAAATGCAAAAATTATTGCAAAAATTCAGTGGCGAAATAATTTATATTTAAGGCGTCCCCTAAGAAGCCTAAAAACAAACAATTTATTAGCAGAATCAAACGATACAAAAAATACTCTGTACAATTTTAGAAATTGTATTTCACAATGAATGAAACACAATGTTCGTTAAACATATAATTTCTCGTTTGTTTTAAACAAAACGTGGAAGCAGGATAGAACACGGCCATAGCGAACACGGTGAATTATCGAATTTCTCAGGACGTTTCATCCATCACGCCCCGGGCCAACATGGCCGCCGCTGTATCCATGGAAACACCCTCTGACTTTACTACAACCCCCATGAAATGCTTGCATTGGGAACAGAGGGGCGGTACGGAACGAGGGATGAAATTACCATGAGGGTTGAACCCAACGCGAAACATTTCTTCCCGGTGCGTCGGCCATTAGGAGGTCCACACATTCTTTTCCGTATCTTCCTTATTCATTTCTCCCTGTAAAACGGTCTAAAAATAGGAAGATTCGTTTAAACAACAAAACCGTGTACACCATTCTTTAATTACTTAACGAGAAACTCCTTGACAAAAAATTCTTTTAACATCTTCAGAACGGATACAGAGTTAATAAGGATTTAGGAGTAGATAAACATTCCAGCGCTATGATGTTTCTTAAGCTCTTCTTATGTCACACCGGATTGTTCCAATTCAGGTGGAAAATGTTTATTTTGCGTAAAGATCCGCTATCTGATAACCACTCCGGAGGTCTTCGAATATTATTTGCAGAAGAACAAGATTTAAAATACATTTTAAGAACAATGAATTGATTTAAAAGTGACTTTTTTAAACAAGTTCCCATTGATCCACTACTACACAAAAACTTTTGCAATATAATATTTGCTCAGACCATCGAGAGTTTGTTGGTACCATATAATTCTCCTTCAACAAACTACATGAAAGAATTCTAAAATTATAATAAGACCACACGCACGGCGCAATATGGCGAACAATTCCGCAGCGCTCCTTAGAACGCCAATTTCCCTAACCACGTGTTCTGTTAATTACCCCCGGCGCAGCTTTATACCCCAAAGGGGCCAGAGAAAAGGCGCATAGTAATTTCCGGAATGGATACGATAAAAGCCCACGACTTTTCCCTGGCAGGAACAAATGGATCGCGTCGTTTCCACCCCCGTCGGTTCCAGGGAAGGGACGACGCGGAAAACGACTTTCCACGTGGCCAGGAATTTGCAGCAGAGCCGGGGTTTTATTGGTCGATAAAGGCAAAGCAGCGAGCGCTGCATTTTCGAATGGCAAACGCTGCGACACCGGCCAGATAAAAATCTCCAAGTGGCACTGTAAACGAAACCCCTGATCAATAAATTCTGGACTCTCTTTCTCGAGGAGGAGGACGGTGTAAACACCGCTCTGTCATTGCGATACTAAAATTATAAATCGACAATCGACGTGCCATATCACGTACCGAGTGTATGGGTCCCATCAAACCATAGGGGATCTTGATTCGCGGCAGATAGGCTGCGAATCTTCGTGCGAATCCGCGACTTTATAGTCTGGATACTGGTTTTGTGGAAGATGAATCAGTACCTGTGTTCGTTTCGTTAGAGATTCTGTTCGGTCGAATCACAATCATCATTTTGTCAAGTCTTATTCCTTCATTGGCACACTGCGAGCCTTTTTAATATTAAATATATCTAACACTGGCTTGTACGTATTGTCTTGTAAAAATGATTAGATTGTATTAATTTAGAGTTCGATTTTTATCGTAGCCTTTGAGAGATTTTGTTATTCCTTGTGGGTGACAAAATTTTATAAAAAAAAATTAAACCGACTTCGAAAAAAACGCACTAAAATGTATGAAATTATTTCCATTTAATTTATGTGAATACCAATATAATCTTTTCGGAGGCTGCGCAAAATTGAAAATTTTCCGAATGACAGACGTTGCTGATTATGATTTCATTGGAATATGGTGGGTTTGAAAATCAGTAGGTGGGAAGAGAAGATACATTAATATGTGAAAGTATTCAGAAGAATTTAAGGATTTTTGTAATTTCCAGTGTCGAAAATTTTCAATTTTGCGCCGCGCCGCCTCCGAAAAGATTGTATTGTATTTAAGTTCGTGTGTATTCACATAAATTAAATGGAAATTATTTCATACTTTTTAGTGCATTTTTTTAGTGCGTTTTTTCGAAGTCGGTTTAATTTTTTTTATAAAATTTTTTATTTCACACTTTTTAGTGGAACGAGCAGAATTTTAAGAACACCGTAGGATGGTTGTTCGGTCTTTCAAAATTTATCAAAATTTATTTTCACAGGACCACTCCGGGGATATACCCTACAAGATGCAAAAGGTTTCGTTCCGATTGGTCCATCCATCTCGGCGTAATCGGTGAACATACATAGAAAAAAAGCGAAAAAAGGCACATACAGATCGAATTGAGTAACCTCCTTCTTTTTCAAAGTTGGTTAAAAAGTGTTCCAAGCCAATGGCTTTTCTCCTTTGGTGAATTTTAATTCCCGCTCTTGAACACTCTTAAAACCTCTGTGGCTTTTATCCATCGCAATGATTTGCTTACAAAATTATCTGAAACACACTTCATTAAGAAGAATCTCAGGCAATTCCACGTTTTATTTAATCAATATTCGCCAACATAATCGCGTACACCGTTAGGCTACAGACTACAGGTGCTCGAAATGCAGGATGAAAACGGACGAATAAATTCAACCTAATTCCTGAACTAGCAAACAGTCTAAAGTCATTCGCTATTTGAAACACATGTGCTAAGAATAAATTAGTGATATACTTCAAGAAATAAAGCAACCGTTGATTTTTCAACGAGACTTGTGCTAGTTTGTAAATAAAAATACGATTTATACTTCCAAGGGTAGCTATACAGGAAAACGTCGACATAAAAGTTCTCCAAACGAATACTGAACAAACGTTTACTCCTTTATTCTTATTGAAACAAAATTCCGTTCAAACAACGAGAGCCAAAACAGATCGTCTAAGCTTCAGGAACACTCTCTCAAAAATTTATATTTCACGTTCGAATATATCGGACAGGTACAAGGGCTGTCACGATGAAAATAATTTACAACAGGATATATTTTATTTTTGAAAAAGGGGGTGAGGAACATGTCCGTTACAGGAGATCGCTATTACGAATCCACGTAGCTCGAGAATCATCCCCTTCGAGAAAAGATATTGGTCGCCGGCTAGTATAAAAGTTCTTTAGCAGGGTGCCTGTCGGGGAGGAATAACGACGGATGAGCCAATCGTGTTCGTTCCTTCAGGGGGTTGCTACCGAGACCTCATGCTGATCGTAAAACCCCTCGAGGACCAATGGTGGCCCATGCAACTAACCCCCTCGGTTCCTCGAGACCGCTCGTTCCGTCGTGTAATGGCGAATATCTCGCAGCTGATATACTTGAACGACTTTCATCAAACGTTAGTTGTCTGAAAATTAATCTCGTAAAAAATGACCGTCAAGAAGGGAAGCCGGGACCGGTTCTCCCCGAGAGAATGAGCGTTTTAAGAGTCTCTCTCCTAGGAGCCTGGCGAATCCGAATCATCCTAATCGGGGATGGACTCCTCTGTTTTGTCCTCCTATAAAAGAGAAATTATGCACAGCGGCGCACTGTTCGCGATGGAATCGAAAAATGGCTATTCAGAGTACCTCGTTCGAAAGATACGGGCACGTTTCAGACCGTGTTTTCTTCAAACGGAAGTTTTGTATCTTATTTCTACTGTTTTTGCTAGTAAAATATAGATATACAGCTCTCGGATCTTTATGCATTTATAGCAAAATTGAGTAGATGAAATTTAACGTTGTAGGAAAATTTTGAAGTTTTAAGATGTCAATATATGATTTCTGAACCATTAAAATTATTAAGAGAAGAAAAAACGTATGCTTAAATTATAACTAGACTGCGGATGTTTATGCAAAATAAAAATGCTCTGCATTGATTGTGGGAAGCAGGAATAAAATAAAAATTGATTTCATCTCTTAATGACTTTCTTACATTAAAAACAACATTGCGAGATTCTTAAATTTTTCTTATCCTTCGCTGTTTTATATTTCACCCAACCAATTTCTTCATAAATGCATAAAGATCCGCTGTCTACTTATAACCATATAATTAACAATGTCTAGGACCACTGGTTCTTTTATAAATTTTGTAAAACATATTTCGAAGATACTTATTCTAATCTTTCTGCTGTTTCTAATGCAGCAGCTATATATTTAATTAATTCGTTAGATACTGGGCAATTGATTGACGATTTTGATACTGCTTCTGATCATCGCCGCGGATAGATAAAGTATTTTTCAAATATCTACCACGATATAAGGTTTGACTAATCGATACATCGAAATCAATTAATTTCTTTCCAAAATTGTCAGCAGAGGTCGCATCATAGTCAGTCTCGGTCAGTGAGAAAGTTTCCTCTGTCAGACAGATTAGATTCTGTAGAAATTCTATTTATGTGACAATTTAGTTAACAAAACAATGTTAATCTCACGAACCGTACCGATTTTGAAAGCTGTGTATAACATAAATACTAGAAAAAATGCCGCTATCAATCTAGCACAGGTTCGCCATGTAAAGTAAGTTGCTATACGTCCGTTATATAATTCGAAAAGAGGTTATGTATATGTATTTTCGTTTTCACTCAATTCGCTTTTAACTCCTTGATCAATATTCTGAACAGAGTCTAATAAATGTGTATGTTATTTAATTTCCTTTAAACCGAAATAAAATTCTTATTTGTTGTACATAATCGATATACGTGCCCATAATTATGAAAGTGGTCTATTTAGTGAAAATTAAAAAAAAATGAGTTTATCAGTTATTTCGCATTACATTATTTTAAACGAAATTAATTCGGTGTGTATTTTTACGATATTGTCTAAACTGAACCGTTAGATAGCGCTTGTTATTTCAGCATTATATGGAATTCATTTAGTGCTAGTATCCTTTTCTAGTATCATACTTTGATTACATATATTTAGTCTTCTGAACAACAAAGAATTTCTAAATGCTATGACCACAAAACAAATAGTAGCGCAAGGGTTCCGCAGACAAATTTACAGAAACGAACAGACACGTGTCAATACCTTGCAAATCTTTTTCTGAGCGAATGCAAATCAGGAAGTTTATTTTCGTTTTAGTCCACTCGATTTACTAGAGCACTGTTCAGAGCATTTTATTAATTTCATAATCGTTTTCAGATTATTATACCGTAGCAAAGTTGCACCGTCTAAATTTGAATACTGGACAGCAGATGTTCTTACAGGAATATTTTGGTGGTGGGTTCTCTGGTTCTTGTATCATGAGTGGGACAATTTTTCCAAGGTAAGAAAAATGTTAAACTAGCAAATCATTCCCTATATTATGCAGGAAATATGAAACTTCCAGAAACCTTTTGTAATACATTCTCTATTTCCAGGGCCATATTCCAGGCCCGATACCAGAAATATTTTCAGACGAAGAGTTAGGAATTCCACCAGAGGACGATGATTAAACGATAAGTAGGCTTCTGGTACAAATATGGTACTTCAAACAATTTAGTTTCAAATACAAAGTCCTAGTACATTGCAGAGTTTTCAACACATTATCCTATAACGATAGGGAACGTAATGCTTAATGATTTTTATATAATATTGTTTCCGAAAATAAATTGTTTTAGAAAATTTATCGATGCATCATGTGCGTTTATTTAAAGGCAAAGTTATAAAAGTTTGTGCGTTCTGACGTCCATTTGTTCTCCTCTTAACTACGTGTCGGCACTTTGATTGTGACAGTCTTGAGTTCCAGATATTCCTTTATTCCCTCAGCACCCCTAGAAGCATAAGAAGGAAACATTATGGTTCCAGTTCGCTTTTCGCAATTGTTTTTCTATGCACGACTCCAAACTTACAGCTCGCGACCGATACCGGACTCTTTGAATCCACCGAACGGAGTTTGGCTCGTGACAGCGTCGTAACAATTCACCCTGTTGAAATGTATGCATTTTAGAGAATTTACGAACTTGCTGATATCATTCTGAAAATTCGCTATGTGTTGTTTATAGAAATTTTTACCAGACACTGCCAGCTTCCACTGCTTGTGCGAACGTCAACGCTTTGTCGATGTCTTTGGTGAGCACACCGGCAGCCAGACCGTACTTTGTATTATTCGCACGCTCGATCACCTCGTCGAGGGTTTCGAATTTCAAAATAGACTGAACGGGTCCGAATATCTCATCCGTAGCGATCGTCATGTTGTCGGTCACGTTCGAAAAGACTGTCGGCTGTAATTAACAGAAAAATTAGTGGTCTTCATTCCAATGGAACATTTAATTCACTGTCCCAACACCAAGTATGTAATGTCATTTTTCGCTATCGGTCTTAGTTTTTCAAAAAATTAATTTTTTAAACACTGGGTTGCGGAGCACTAAAACATGACTATTTTACATTATTTTCTAAAAAATAACGAGGCCGTCTATCCAAATTTTTACAATATATACCCAACGGAATAAATTTGTTAAATTTGCTGAACCATGGAATTATACCTTAATGAAGTATCCAACTTTGCCGAACTGTTCCCCACCGGTTTCCAACACAGCACCTTCTTTCTTTCCAATCTGAATGAATTTCTGAATTTTGTTGAACATTTCATCGTCGATTTGCGGTCCCTGTTGCGTTTTCGAGTCGAAAGGATCGCCGAGCGTCCTCTGAGCTGCCAATTGTTTAGCATGGATAACGAATTCATCGTAGATCTTGGCCTGAACGAAGGTACGAGAACCAGCGCAACAATTTTGTCCGTGGTTAGCGAACACGGCTTCGTGAGCGATTTTCGCAGCTTCTTTAACTGTGAATCATTCTTTACTATTAATCTGTAATCTTACGATAATTTTCTTAGAAAGGACTTCGTCAACGCACCATCGAAGTCGTCGAAAATAACCAGAGGACTTTTGCCACCTAATTCCAGGCTGACTCGCTTAAGGTTCGTCTTGCCAGCCGCTTGCATGATCAGATGGCCGATCTAGAGACGAATATTTTTAGAGGATATAATTGGTAATTAATAGAGATATGCGAGAATTTTATTCGGGATATCCGAACACTTTCCAGTTCTCAAAATTATTGAGAATTCGACTCGTCCCAGGTTCTCGCACGCCTCTAGTAATTCATTCTAGCACCACCGCAATTTCAAGATTAGCGTCGGTAGAAAAATTGTTAACAAATTACTTCGGAGGATCCAGTGAATGCAATTTTGCGGATGTCTGGATGCTCGGTGATGGCAGCCCCTGCAGTCGGTCCATAGCCCGTGATAACGTTTATAACACCAGCAGGAAAACCAGCTTCCTTGGCCAGCGCTGCGGCATACAACGCGGTAAGTGGCGTTTGTTCAGCCGGTTTCAATACGAGAGTGCATCCGGTTGCCAATGCTGGAGCCCATTTCCACACCAGCATAGTGAAGGGATAATTCCAAGGAATGATTTGTCCTACCACACCAATTGGCTCCTTTCGTGTGAAGGTGACATAGTTTCCATCTAGATAATGTAATGTTTTAACGAATATAGAATCAATAGCAAGCGAGATACTCCCAGTTGTGCATATATACCTGTTGGAATAGTGTCACCAGTAATTTTGTCGCACCATCCAGCATGGTTACGCAGTACGTCCGCGGAGAAATACATTTCTCCAAGAGCATTTTGGTATTTCTTACCAGTGTCCATGGTCTCAAGGGTGGCTATCTTCTCCGCATCGCGTATAATAAGGTCTGCAAGCTGTTGCACAATTTATTTAGTAGAAAATAGTAATATGTTGAATCTTCCAAAAAAATACATGGTAAAAAATGAACCTTGTTGATCAGACTTGCACGTTCGGTTGCATTCATGTTCCTCCATACCGATCCCCTGTGGAATGCCTTCTTTGCAGCTGCAACTGCCTTGTCCACGTCAGCCTGTGTCAAGATTGCGCGAAAGAACAGCATTTGAGAAAACGAATGCTAGACAATTGAATGAAAATATAAGAACTTGATATTACCTTGTCACCCTCGGCTACTTCGATGATAACAGCACCGGTGGCTGGGTTTATGGTGGCAAACTTTTTGCCACTCACTGCATCCACGAACTCATTGTTGATGAACAACTGCGAACAAATTGAATATTAATGAAAATCGTGTTTCAGGAGTGTATTCTAGCGTCCATAGTAGCTTGGAATCAATGTGAAAAGCACTTGAGAAAATAGAAATCTAATCCGAGGTGTTAGTTATCATCTACCTGAGTGTACTTGATGTCTGTCTTCTTGCAAGTCATTTTAACGTGTGCTTTCTTTGCCGGCCGCTTCACGAATGATCTCGAATCTCGGGTCCTTCAGTCGTCACGCACCAGCTAATTTATAACAGAAGGAAACGCATGATCTAATCTAGCTTGACGATGCATAATATGGAGGGGGCACGGTGCGATAGGATACTGACGTCGAATTTCGAATCTTGTTTCTGAAAACATTGGGATTTCTATGGACGATATTAAGCCACATCTTCATCCGAGATAAGGTTACGATAGATTTGGGGAATCTTCGATGCGTTGATAGGTTGAAGTGTGTTAATAGCATTCTGTCTGACTAGTACTGTAATTATAGCTTTATTAAATATAGACAGCCGCAGTTTAATCTTTAGTTATCGAGAAGACCTCCCGATCAACCAGGCCATGTCAAGGCACATCTCGAGCCCAGCGTGCGGAGGCCACCTAACGGGCATTATACTGGCCCTAGTTTTAGGGACCGTTTTACGTTTTGCATCGATTGCAAGAGATAGAAACTAAATTGAATGTTACTTCTTCCCTCTTAACCCCTTGCCGCATCATTTGCTTTAAGGTTGCATTGATTATAACGTCTTTATGCAAAAAGAAAAAAACCGAGCGGCCAGGATTGTGCCGAGGGCAGCTTGTGCCGGGATGGTGCCCGAGGTAAGAATATGAGCCCACGCATTTTTGCTGACTGGGCTCATAAAGAAAATAATAACAACTCTTTTATAACAAACTGGTAATGACAATACAATTTACATGCGAGTAGAATGAATATAGTTGCATTAAATAAAAAAAATGGTAAAGAGAGGTATTTTAATTTTTAATTAATTTTTCATGAACCATATGAAAATGTGGCACAAAGGAGAAAATTATTTATTCGTTTCGGAGATTTAAGAAACTTTTATGAAATTAATTGAACCGTTGATAAAAAGAGCAACAGCTTATTCGATAACAAAATAAAAGCTCCAGTCGCCGGAGTTTATTAAATCGATAAATCACGTGTCAGAGTCCGAAGAAGCGGACGCTGTAGGTAAATGGAAAAATTTCGTGTTGTTTAAAGAAGAATTGTGGTTGTGATATCGTGTTACGTACGTATCAGAAAAAATAAATCTGCAACTGGTCAAGAAGTCTGCAGACGTCGTTAATTAACATCCTGTTCATATTAATCCCCCTCGATACAACGAAATATTTGATATGGATACTGATCGAGATTGTACAACGAACCAACAGTTCCCGCATTGTGGGACCGGCGATGCGGTAAGTTAATTAACTTTTAAACAATTTTGATTTACAAGTATAGACTCGATAGTAATTTGTGAAATTAATTATGATTGCGTAACATGTTTTTAATGCGACACATATCATAAGCAGAAGCGATACAATTACGGTGCATATTATTAGATTCATAATCTTTTTCCACTCGCAACCGCGCTTTGATAAAATTGTTTTTAATCAAATATTTTTAAATGGACATTTGAATCTATAAATGATTGATTTAGAATTATTAAATTTATTTTTAGTCTCCACCTGGAGGAAGCATTGCGGTGCTGAATATGCATTGGGAAACTACGATAGTTTATACTGAAAATATTGTCAGTCATCGCAATGATTGCAACGCCGTCAAATAGGTTTCATCACAAATAGAATTCTGGTATCTATAAAAAACGATATCTGCATTTATCTGTTGACTTACACCTCTCGCTTTCGATTCGCCGTTTTGCGGACCATCGCGTAGAAGATAAACGACACGGTCCGAGACCAAAATATCAATGATTAAAAGTCAAATGAGCAATTATAAACTACATACATATTTGCATAGATAACTTTTATCGGTCGACAATAACACAGCGTGTTTTATTTCGTGCAACGTTATCGCACTATTAAAGTTTAAAACAAATTTAATATTCCGGTATATGATATATAGGCCATTTCAATGTTCATTTGTACGTCAATTGCTGAAGGTTGCATATACAGGGTGTTTATTTGAGAACTTTCCAGCCGAATATCTCGAAAAGTATGAAAGATATTAAAAAAGTGTAAAACACGTGTTCAAGGAGTTCGAGGGGGAAAGAGGGCGTCAGTATCATTTTTTTATTTGGGTGGCGTTTTGAAGGTCATTTGAAGATCAACTTTGTTTTTTCAAATGGAAACCTATATTTTTTATTATGGGATCTTATTGCACGTAAAAAGACCAGCAATTTTCGTAGGATACTTTTTTTTATCCGCGCACTAGTTTCGGAGATATTTAAAGAGGAGTAGAGCGAGTCATACTTACACTGCGAGAAAGTTTGTAATTTCTTTATAATTATAACAAATTTTAAACATGTTCTCCGCATTGTTTTCTAAACAATAATATATAGACGATTCTCAAATTCTGAACGAACATTTTGAAGGTATCTGTTGGAATAGCTCTACATTCCTGTACAATTTTGCGACACAAATCGTTGACGCTTTCTGGTTGTGTTTTATAAACAACAGAGTTTAAGTGTCCCCAAAAAAAGAAGTCGACTGGAATTTATATTGAAAGACAGACAACATAAACAGGAGATCAATAGAGGACAATTTTGGTCAAACGATACGTGCTAGTACAACTGGAAAACATCAACGATTTGCGTCAAAGAATTTTACACAATAATATGCCACGCTCTACTTCTCTTTAAATATCTCAGAAATCAGTGCGCGGATAAAAAAAAGTATCCTGCGAAAATTGCTGGTCTTTTTACGTACAATAAGATCCCATAATAAAAAATATAGGTTTCCATTTGAAAAAACAAAGTTGATCTTCAAATGACCTTGAAAACGCCACCCAAATAAAAAACTGATACTGCCCCCCTAATATCTTTCATACTTTTCGAGATGTTCGGATGGAAAGTTTTCATGACCGAAAGGTGTCGTGCGGCACGAAACAGTTTTCCTTATCCGGAAAACCGTGTTCGCACTTCGAACCCTCGAAAGGCCCAAGATTCGGACATGTGTAAGTGACAAACGAAATTTTTACGATATCGGCTCTACATTTTTTAAGGAGTCAAGTATTGCAAAATACGCGGCCACGGAGCCACAATCCGAGTATAAGGCAAGAAGCGCACGAAATAGAGAACGAGACGGAAAGCGTTTCGTTCTCACACGAAAATCACGGAGCCATCTCGCGAAATAATAATAGAAAGATCACTACGGCGACTTACCGTTCCTCGTAGATGTTCGGATTCCTCGATTTTTGCTTAGACGCAATAATTATGTGCTCGATAACTATCGGCACGAATGATAGTCGAATGATAGTCCGACAGTAATCCTTCTCGGCTAACTTATACCCTTGCTTCTCCCACCTTACTCATTACCGTCGACTTAATTACATAGCATAATTTGGTTTGCTATGCGTGCGGAATTCTACAGTGCTCCGGGCAATTACCTTGGATCAGGGATGGGCATTTTTGCCTCAATTGAGGCAAAGCCGTCCCCACCGTAGCGCCTACTGTCCCCCACTAGCTTCCGTCGTTACTATGAAAGAAAGACGCGCTTCGTCCGTCGCAAGCAGTGCGCAGGCCTCGTGCATCGGAGCCGCGAGGAGCGCTACGGAAAGGAAGCTTGGTGGGGGAAGCAGGCGTTTGAGGGGCCCCACCCGTGCCCATCCCTGCGGCTTGGATGGTCCCGCCCGCTATTTACATCGTTACAAATGTTGTGGAAAATGACACTAATGTATTCGGGAGAGCCTATAGAATCGTTCTAGGTAAAAATCATATGTACAGATTTTACGATTAGAAAAAATTCTTAAAACATTTGATTTTGTTTCTCCTTTAGGAGAAAGTTAGACACCTCGACTGGTTGCTCCAAAGGATCTTTCAAGCATAAACGATTTGTTACAGCCCTGTCCCATGATGGAATTGTCGAGCGAGGACGCACAAGACAGACCAGCCCCCTATTTTCCTCAACCAGGAGACGAACTTCCGGCACAACCGGAAGCGTCGATGGACGCTCTTGGTCCATGGGCCACCGGGAGAGTAACCTTCACACCCAAAGATGGTTTAACAGGCGTGAGACCGGTGGTTGACCGATATTCCGTGACTAAATTCGGCGCGCCGCAATGGAGGGCCCACAATCTTAAATTTTTCCAACAATCCAACGAAAAGATTCGAGACGCTCAGTACGAAAAGATACCTCCGCTTTTCGTGCACCGTTTACAACTCCCATAGTGCTCGGCTGGATAGTGGAACATTATCTACACTCTCGGGTCTAATTTAGCTACGCGATCTTTGATACTAGAAACGAATGGCAAAGATATACAGTCTTCCCTCGCATAGTGTTACTACCTCGGCGCCACGACTCTGCGCGTCTCTTTCTTTGTGTTTGGTCTTGTTTTAATCAGAGAAATTTCGCCTAATCCGTTGGTAAAGGTTGCGTAACGAAATAACTAAAAGTAATAATGATTTATCATTGCATTTGTATTACCTCACGCGGCCGACAGCCCAATGAGGAACCTCCTAGTAGAAGAGATAAGAAAGTCTAGATAAGAATGCGAGAGAAGACTGTACTTCCATACTGCTCGCCCAAATCTCCAAGTCAAGCAGTATCGGAGCAAACGTCATGTTTCTATTTGAATTCCTACTCTTGTTTCCTGGTGGAACGAATGAGCGAACCAACTTTATCGCAGGCTAGCAATAAGCAACGCGAAAAGATGCGTCTATCAATCGTACAAGCAGGCGGACAAGACGCAATTGGAGACGACGAATCACTTGAAGAGTCGCTCCGCCGAGGTGTATCGTTGGAAAGTCGAGCTGGAACACGTGAACCGGGACATCACCGAAGAAATTGAATTACTGGAGGCGGAACGTCGACGAGTAAAGCAATCATTGTCGGTTCTCACGGTCCCGGAATCGATCGCCGGTGAATTCATGCAACTACGCTCGAAGCGGTTGGAGTCCGATCTGATCCGCGACGAGGTCGAAGAGGAGTTGACCAAGGTGCCTGCCGTATAACGTCTCCTAAGAAAAGGGGGAATAAATCATAGCTGAATCGAACATGATTGTCAATTGTCGTAGGAGGTAGCGCTTTGCTCGGAGATACGGGAGTTGCTCGGCAGGACGCGCGAGCAGATAGAAATGCAATTGACAGAGCTGAAGGCAGCCAAGGCGAGACTCGAAGTAGATTGGACGGACAAGACTGATGCGTATCAAATAGACTCTGAAGCCGCGCAACTGAAAAACGACTCCCCCGTTATTCTGTGGAGACCTGGCGCGACGAGGTTCCCGGCAGAGTGCGTAGCAAGTCATTGAATGTAACTAGAGTCCTGATAACCCGCTCGCGAAAGTGATAAGCTATCCAGTAAGCAAAAATGCTCGATTATCTTCGGGATCTACCAGTTTCCCAAATCCGAAAATCTTCATCGTTTCAAAGAACTTTTGCTGCGTGACCGACACTTACACAGAACGACTCTATAGACTCCCCCGAATACACAATAATACATATTTCTATAACATTATAGGCCTAGCTTACTTGCTAAAAGGAAACACGAAGTCGTCCCGTCAGGGTTTCATAAATTATACAATATATTCCATGATTCTTAAAATACCGCACAAGTTTCCACGTAAATTAATCTTAGGGTACAGATATAGTGGAGCGGTGAAGATCGAGGACCGCGGCAAAATAAAACCAATGTAATAAAATGCGACTGTATATAGTGGAGCGGTGACGAGAGAATAGCGGTGCATATATAGGATAAAAAAAAATCACCGCACCGCTTTTCCTCAACGCTACACTCACCTCGCCGCTCCACTATATATTCTAGTGCTTAGGTTGTAAATCGATGTACAAAATGCAATAATTATATTGAGAATAGGTCTCTCGACCAACGCTTCTGTCGACAGACAATCGACCCCAGCCAGCTACGAACATTACACGCGCGAATGTTTGACCGACGCAGAGGCCGCCAGACAGAAATCGGCGAACCTGAGGGCCGCGTTGGGCGCGATTTTCACGAATTCCATAAAGGATCTACGCGATCAAGCGAACCGTGTGGATCTCGCTCTCGGTGGTAAGATCAAGCTTACGGAGGAGGTGTGCTCGCAGCTGGAGAAGGAGCTGCTTCGCGTGAGTTTCGTCGCAAAGTTACAACGACGTATCATTCTCGCGTAATTTGACCGGCACTTCGAATGCTTCCAGTGCTTGCACGAGCTGGCGAACACCGAGAAAGCGATCGAAGAGCTTCGTCATTCAGCGAGGGGGCTCGATTACGCCATGAAAGTTGCGCAAACGCGATTAGCAGAGAGATTACAGCGGCGGAACGTTGAAAACTGCCGCGATACGCCCCAATTTGCGTGAGTATCGTGGACCAACGCGAATGATCAATCAATATTAAGCGAGTCATCTACCTCTGAAAGTCGAGAACGTTCCTTGAAAAAGGCTTGTTTCTTTACTGAAATTATTTCACAGTAAACGAAATCTTTTTCCTAACGATGTGTGCGAAATAAAGTTGCACAAGCCGTTTTCTTAGAATACAAGTAATAGATTGCGGATTTTTATGCAGGATAAAAATTGTCCACATTAATTGCAAGATACAGGAGTCACATATAGACATCTTTTTTAAACTGCATAAAATCGGCAGTCTATTCATTGAAGTAAAGCGTACAGCGAATCGAATACAAATGGCTTTCAAGTAATTATTTCTGTATGTGTTTCGATCAGGCTCATAGAGGAAGTGAAGATGCTGAACGAACGCACTTCCGCCATGCTGGCCGAGCTGAGGAGAGCCGAGGAGACCCAGACTGGTCTGGTCAAAGTCAGAAGCGACCTCGAACGAGAGATCATCGTGAAACGGAAAACATTGTACATAGACAAGCAGCGTGGCCAATTGTTGCGATCTTTTTACCCCTCGGCCACGACTCTGTCCGGTTTTTAATGGTATTTAAATGCTTCTATTACGGAATGCTAATTAACACGTCCCGTGCCCTTCGATCATTTGGTCCACCATATGCAGGGTTTTGCTAAATTGCCTCGTCAAAATTATTGTCGTGATAAACATTAAAATTCGGCATAGAAAAATATTTTCAAAAATTCAGTAAGCATTTTCTCTTGGTTCGCTCGTGAAAATGTGTATTTGCTTAAAGACTCGCAATGTGCCATTTCTAAATTGCCTGTGAAGAGCAAACAATCTTGGGCAAACATCAGAATGATAATGTTTGATTATGTTTAGTTACAACTTCTTTGAGAAGATGTTTTGCAGTGTACCGTTTGTTTAAACTGCCGAAATTTTCCACTTCACATGACACAAATCTGATTGTAATTAGGGGGCCGGTTACCACCGGTGACTGTCACGGTAGCGAACGCATTAAATTATAACTCCAATGTGACAAGTATCGATTGAACAATCAAGCACAATGGTCCACCAATTTAGGAACGCCCTGTATGCCAACAGCGATTAGATAAATCAGACTATGAAATCTTGAAAGACATGGCACGGAACGTGTCGAACGAATACACGGAACACGAGATTCAATGGAGATTAACGTTGGTTCTATAAATATATTTCGGAAGTACACCATTTAACCACGCGAAAAATATAGCGGTCCTTAGTATTTATGTGTAATAGTTTTGTATAACATTTTCGTTTTGATATTTTATACAAAAATGAAAAAAAATATACGGCCTGGACAGATCCGTAGCTCTGTCTTCGCCAGACGCGTCGCACGTACTCGTGCGTAGAATTAAATTAATTGTTACACGTTCCGGGAAGCGGCGTAAGTTATCGCCGCCGTCGCGGGATTAAGTTCAGTAGAAGATAGATACATAATCATAGTTCGTCGTGCAGCTGTACATTGTTCAATACAAAATCGTAGAGATCGTCTAGATTGCGGCCACCATTGTATTCGTACACCTTCTGCCCGTCGCGGTATAAGTACAGAGAAGGAAAACCGTCGACCTCCTGTTCATTGCACAGATCTTTGCTGGCGTCAAGCGTGCAGTCCACTTTGGCGATCATCACGTTCTCCTTCCCGAAGAACTTTTTCCCGAGCTCCTCCCAAATGGGCGCTAAACGCTTGCAGTGGCCACACCACGGCGCGAAAAATTTAACAAACGAGACTCCTGTTTCAATACCGTGCTTGAAACTGTCGCCGGTTAAGCTGAGAACAGCGTGGATGGTATTGTCCGAGCTATCAGTCTTGACGTCCACCTGCTCGTTGTTCTTAGCGTGCATCTTCGACACGTAAGCCTTCAATTCTTCGTGGGTGCGTTGTCCCGCGTATTTGTCCACCTGAACATTATTTCATTCAAGTTAGAAATGTTCTTAAAACGATCGAAGATTTATATATCGCATTATTCAATCTTCACCTTCTTCCCATCTTCGATCCAAAGCAAGGTTGGATACCCCTTTATATCGAACTGACTGCAAACACTACGGTGCTGGGTGCAGTCCACTTTAGATATGCTAACATGATTGCTATTACGTAAACTGTTAGCTAACTCCTCCCACGTTGGTGCTAATTTCTGACAATGACCGCACCAAGGTGCATAGAACTTCACGAAATGATAGCCAGAGGATATGTGCTTGTCGAAAGTGTCCTCTGTTAATTCCAGCAGACCGTTCACCGCATCGGGAGGGGATGGAGCTTCGCCTGCATTCTAAATTCGAACGATTATTATTAGAATTTGAATGGCGTGTATTATAATTACACTATGAATATTATAGAATTAATAATTACTCCGAAGGGGGTGTTTATTTGTTCCACCACAAAGGAAATTAGAGAAGGCAAGTCTCTCGTACCCCTGAACTTAGTGCCTTTTGACTCTCCAGCTTTGAAGAATTTCAGCCTGCAAAATAAGCACAGCTAAAATGTACTTTTTATATATGTATGATTGTTCGTTACATATTAGTGTAAAAATAAGGCGTAGTAAATCAATGTTACACGTACGTAGGATAGCCAGTGACGTCGTGCTCGGTACACAGACTGCTATCGGTGGTGCAATCTACTTTAACAATTTGTACATTGTTGTCTTGTTCGTTCGATATTTCGGCTAGTTGTTCCCAAGTTGGCTCCAGTCTTTGACAATGTCCACACCTGAAGAAAGAATTGTTCATCGTACGAGAACAACACGTAAACAATACATTGTTTTCATTAATTAAATTCTTCTACTTCTGATCCAACAGTTAATGAGTTAATACAATAGATTCGCGTAATGTAGCGTTCAAAAATAAAACGTCGAATGTGAGAGACATCTCTTTGTTCCTGCACTCCGAGTCAATGAACAAAGAAAAATATTTTCTTTCGTGAATAACATTATTTCCGATTAATCGTGCATTAAGCGAAACATGATAGGAACGTACCAAGGCGCGTAGAACATAACAAAATGATTTTTCTTCTTAATTTCAGCCGCGAAATTGTCTTTGTTGTACTGCACGGTGTTGTGTTGTGCGGCCTCCTCGTCCTGTTCACTGTTGACTTGACTCAGCAGAAATAGAAAAACTAGGATATGTTTCGTTAACATGGCAATGCTTGTCGAGCGTCTCATCATTGCGATAGATTGCGAGAACTTTACAAAATAATTCGTGATTCGGTATAAATGTTATATTGCTGCGGCTGATAGAAGCGTGTGAGATTTTTAAATTCGGAGCGTTGTCGCGATCGCTTTATTCTCGGAATTGCAACGTCGGAGATTCGAATGCTTTCGGAATGTGTTCTCAGGGATTTAATAGTTTTCACTGTCCCTACTTAAACAGATAATTATTTAGTGCCACGCGATTCTAATTGAACTATTCTTTTCACTTCGCAGTCGTCTTTCAGCCTCCCACAGGGGGTGTCGACAAAGTGGCAACCAGGGGGAGTAAACTCTTATGTATGACCTTGGACTCGTTAGTACACTCTCTAAGGAGTTATCTTAGATGGCACCACGATCACAGCACATCACGTGATTAAACGTGATTGGACGTGAGTGATATTCCAATCTTTGGCGCCACTATTTGTCCATGAACATCCATGAAGTTCTTACTGGTCCTTACTTCATGTATTTGACTATAACCTCCAAAATCACTGTCATTTGTCAATCACAGTTTCTCGACCATTGTTGCGGACTGCGATTTTTTAATTTATAGAAGACATTTTTATATTGTGTTTGAAAAAAGAAGTCTGCTCAGTGTCAAATCAATTGTGGAAATAATTTTTTAAAAATTGAGCGACACTCGCCGGTGAACTTATTTCAGAGAGAGCTTATATTTTTTGAACTTTGTCCATAAATTATAAAATTTTTTTAAGTTTGTTTTTAGGATAGTAGGATAGTAAGGTGCAGAGCAGTGCAGGTTGGTGCAGGTGTAGATATGAGGAGTGCTGCAGCAAGTATAAAAAGTGAAACAAGTCTGTATTATTATATAGTACATTATGTATCTACATATATTACAATCAAATAAAATATTGTTACAGAACATGTTATGTCCTTTTACTTCTAATTGTATGTTTAAAGTAATCGTACCGTACAGTAGGTACGTATGTATATATAGAATCGTATATCTATACATATAAATAGTTGGGTCACAGTTATAATCTCTCAGACTAATACTCAATCACGCTTTCCAATAAATATTTCAGATCTTGTTCCCTTAGACAGCGGATTTTATGCATTTATGACAAAAATGAGTAAGTGCAATAGAAGAATTTTAAAATACTGTCATGTTATTTTCAACATATTAGACATGCTAAGGGAGAAAAGAAAGTTTGTTGTAATCATGATTATGATTACACTGCGAATCTTTTGCATTTATAGCAAAATTGAGTATATCTATACAGATGAAATTCAAATTGTTGGAAAATTTAAAAAATTGAAGATGTCAATATATCATTTCTCCTCTATTAACATTCAATTTGGTTTCTATTTCTTGCAATTGATACAGAAAATTTTTATTTTGCATACAGATCCGCGGTCTAATTATGATCATCTCTGTTATTATATTATTGTTATATTATCTACAAAATTCAGCGTAAAAGTTACTGTAACGATACCATTTGTGTGCTAGGATTTTTAGCGATAAAGTTCTAGGGAATCATTCTCATGGACTCGTCTCCCCAACCGGAACTGTCCGGAACCGTAAACATCTCAACGAACGCCGGATAAACGTGATTGAACGTGATTGTCAGGCGGCGTTTGAAAATATAAGTGATTTGAAAATATTTAATACTGCTTGTCATTCGAGGAAACATGGATCTTAATTTTCCGGATTTCTTGGTGAACGAGCCCGTTCAAGTAAGTGTTATGTTCTTAAAGCTTCCTCCTCGAATCGAATTTAATAACACCGACTTGTTAGGTTACTTTGAGGTTATACTACCTGTACGTTAAACAACGATTTATAATAAAACTACGTTACAGTGCTCTACATGTTATAATAAAACTACGTTACAGTCCTCCTCAGATGTTTATTTAAATATTATCCGGTCTGTTCTGAATATTCGTAATTTCGAAGTTGTGAGAGAGTGTAAATGTTTATATTGTTGTAGAACGATAACCTCGATCCGGCAGACTTAACGCAGAATTATCTGTTACTGAAAAAGAAGATCTGCGAAACTCAGTGAGTATTTGAAATAAATATTTCGTTTATGACCTCTTAATTCTGATAAGGAAGTTTAATGAAAATACATCTTCACAGCGAGGTAATTAAACAGTACAACGATAAACTTAAGGAGTGCGAGCGCGTGAAGTCTGATTTGGATTCGGTGACTAAACAAGCAAAGAAAGTTACTTGTAGTTACAATGCCACGTTGGCCAAGGTTATCAAGTTGGAAATTGTACGTAAAAATTCGTTGTTTTAATTCGTAGTCCTTTGAGGCAGCCCTTGTGCTTATTTTACATTGTTCGTATTTTTCAGCAAAATACAGAGTATAAAAAGAATATCAATACAATGACGACGCAAGTAAATGACCACCAAGTAAAAGCTGCTGCCGACCAGCAGTATATACAGCAACTAATATGCAAGATAAAGGATGTGGAAAATGAGAGTATCGATAAAATAATGCAGTACGACTTGAAAAATTCCTCTTCCGAAAGTGAGTACTTTGATGTATTCAAATATTATGTATGTCGCTTTGAGATTTATTTGCGATTTTTCTTTGCCAGTGAAAATCAAAGAACTCGAGGCAGAATTAAAAACGATGAAAAAGACCTACGAAACAAAGATTAAAAAGATGGAAAAAAAATCTCCTGTGGAGAATAACGATTGTCATAGTAGTAACAATATTATCACTAAGAACGTTGCTACCAACACGTGTAGCAATAGCAACAATATTATCACTAAGAACGTTGCTACCAACACGTGTAGCAATAGCAACAATATTATCACTAAGAACGTTGCTACCAACACGTGTAGCAATAGCAACAATATTATCACTAAGAACGTTGCTACCAACACGTGTAGCAATAGCAACAATATTATCACTAAGAACGTTGCTACCAACACTTGTAGTAATAGCAACAATACTATCACTAAGAACGTTGCTACCAACACATGTGCTAATAGCAACAATACTATCACTGAGAACGTTGCTACCAACACGTGTGGTAATAGCAACAATGTTATCACTAAGAATATCGCTACCAACACGACTAGCAATCGTAAGTTAAACGGGTCAGACAGCTATGTTTCTTGCAATTCTCAGACTAGAGTATTGATAAATCTTTTCTTTTCATTATAGAAACAAGAAACGTTGGAACGATTACAATACTTCCCAAGGATGACATAATGAAACAGTCACAAGTCTCGGACAAATGTGTACTGACGGATGAATTTTATAGGGTAAGTGATATGTACCCTATATTTTGTGCCAAATGCGAGGTCCACATAGAACCCACACCTGTCGACAAAATCTGCACGGTTATGACGGAGTCGTGTCCAAAGTTACTAGAAAAGATCTCATCTCCTCTAAAAAAACCTGCGCCAGTACGATCAGGTAAGTAATCACTAGAGTTAATCTATGTACGTTAATCGCATAAAATTCCACATCTTACACAGTCCATTACCAATTTCAATACTTTCAGACGTGACCAATGGATACAGTAAAGCCGAGAATTTAATAGCCTTACCAGAGACTCCTCCACCGCATTTTCACACGGAGATCGCCCGTTCCGCATTTACTTCGCCGAATCTTCCAGCACCGATGCCATTAAATGACATAGATTATTGTCACAATTTCTCCCAACCGCCTAATTTGTTCAATCAGAGCGCCTCTTGCATTAGATCAACGCCGATCCGCGCCTCATTGGCGAACACAACCACGGCTAGTCAAACAGATCGCTGCGAGGGCAAAACGATAGACACATCTTCGCAGTCGTCGATTTCCTCGCTGGAAAACCGGATGGACAAGCTAGCGAAGAAGCTGCGGAAGAAAATGAAGAAGCTGAAATCGCAGAAGAATAGTAGCTGTTGTCAGCACAGTCATTCTACTCCGCCCCACATGTTTGACATGAACAGCACGATGCAATTTAATTTCATGGAGCTGTGCAGGAGGATGACAGACATGCACCAATTCCAGGAGAAGGAGCCGGTGGCCGTGTACAAGCCTAGAGATAAGACTCGGAAAGAGTCGAGGCTGTCTCGACAGAAACCCACGAAAAGACTACGAAGCACGCACGGCGATAATTCATGGGAAGTGGAACCGGTTTCGAAGAAAGCGAAGAAGAGTTCTGCTAGAAAGAGGCCTAAGAAACGCAAGCACAGTCATTCTATGCTTCTTAAGAAATCCGACGTCTCGATAGAAAACTCGGAACATATGGAAGAACCGGCCAACGACTCGGATTCGAACTCGTACGATAATTTGTTCGATAGCACTCTTACTAATGAGGATATTAGTAATAAACAGAATGATTCGTCGTGCGAGAAAACGATGAACGAGACGTGCAACGATGTTATGAAACCGTTAACGCATTCTTCCTCTCATTCTACGGACGTGGACGAACGGGAGACTGCAGACAGGGTGAAGAACTCGGTCGAAAGTAGCAAATCGATGAATGGTGAGACCGACTCGGGGATACACTCAGACTCGGTCGAGTCTAGCAAGCTGGTACAATATGAGCCGGATTTGGACTCGTGTTTCATTTCAAAGACGCGTAGAAATGCGAGGAACAAGGTCGCCGTGAAAAGAGCGTCGAGCTTCGCTGGAAACTTTAAATCAAATCGGTCTCGCTCCACTGAGAAGTCCCCTACGAATGAGGATGATAAACCTAATTCGGCACTTCCATCGTTTCTGCGAGAGGAGCCGGAATCGCCGGAAACAAGCGAAGAGCCCGAAATTTCGGAATCCACAACTAAGAACGTCGCTGTTACGAGGAAGAGGAAGATTGGAGAGCTTGAGGAGCCGAAGCATCGTTTGGAATTGATGAGGAAACTTCGGAACTTGAGGAAGAAGCCTATAAAAAATCAGACGTTCCCGAAGCTGAACATCACGGAAGAAGCAGTGTACTGTGAGAGTCAAAAAGAAGATGAGAAGAAGCAACTGGAACAGAAGGCCGAAACAGTTGAGAAGGATTATGTTCCTAAGAAGAAAGCTAGAATAGCCCATACAGCCAAGGTCGCGAAGGAAGAAAATATTTCCTCAAACAGTTGTGCACAGGCTAGAACTTCTTTAGTTAAAAATCTTAAGGATAAAAACATGAAACCTCAGACCACTGTCGTAAATAGAACAGAGGCTGATCCTAGCATAGCGGAAGAGATCGACATGACACAAGAAACACCTGTTCAGACAATAGCGAAAGAGGATAATGAAAAATTAGCAGATAAAAGTAGTAGCGAAGCTGTGGAAGATGTAAGTCCGTTGAGTCCGAATCCTGATTCACCCAATAAAATGTCTGATGAAGAGAGAAGCGAACAGCCAAAAGTTATCCCCGTTGAGCCCGTTTTTGATATCTCTGCATTGATCGATCAATCCGCGGAATCAAGAAAAGAACTCGAAATTAATTTGCCAGTTCGTAAAAAATCAGTTACTGAGACTGGTAATGCTACGAACAATATCACTGCGTTAATCGAGCAATCCGCGGAATCAAGAAAAGAACTCGAAATTAATTTGCCAGTTCGTAAAAAATCAGTTACTGAGACTGACAATGCTACGAACGATATCTCTGCGTTAATCGAGCAATCTGCGCAATCAAGAAAAGGACTCGAAATTAATTTGCCAGTTCGTAAAAAATCAGTTACTGAGACTGGTAATGCTACGAACGATATCTCTGCGTTAATCGAGCAATCTGCGCAATCAAGAAAAGGACTCGAAATTAATTTGCCAGCTCGTAAAAAATCGCTTACTGAGACTGGTAATAGTACGAACGATATCTCTGCATTAGAGGAATCTGAAAAAAGAGAAAAAGGACTCGAAATTAATTTGCCAACTCGTAACGGGCCAGTTATCGAGACCGACAATACTACAAACGACATTTCTACGTTAATAATTTCTACAGACGATGTCTTTACATCAACTCTGCAATCTGAACAAACAAGAAAAGGACTTGAAATTAATTTTCCAGTTCGTAAACAACCAGTTATTGACTCTGACAAAATTAAAAACGAGTCTAATGACGAACTGAGGACTAATGGAAGTAATCAGCTCAAAGAAAGGACAAAATCGGTGTCTTGCCAGGAGAATGATAGCCTCCTTATGATCGAAGAAGTTGTAGAAGATAATAAGCCATTCGATTCTAAAGGTCCTTGGGTACTTAAAGAATACAAAGCGAAGGAAATGAACTACTATAGGGACATCAAATTGAATTCTCATACTCCGGTTGAGATTCTGGAACGACTCAACAAAGAGAATACGTTTAAAACTCTACACAGTACGAAGAAATTTAAAAATTTGGAAGCTGTCCGCGCGACAACAGGTAATATTTCTAAGTTTAATTAACTATTTTATGCGACTTATGCGACGTGTTCTATTTCAGATAAATTTGTAACGAAACAACTGCAGAGGCTTGTAGATAGCGAATGGAAGAGTGATGTGCATCTGGACGTGCTTGAGAAATTGAAAACGACATGTACGCCCCGAATCATAGCAAAGTAAGGATCGGCATGTAATTGGTATACAGGGTGTCAAAATAAATTAACAAATAAGTTTATTAAACGGGCTGTAATCGATGTTATCCGATTTCAGAAATATCGTAGATTTTTTAAGCAACGAAGACGAGAACCAACAGAGCTTGGATAAAACCCACACACCGCCTGCGCCTTTGATGACGAAATCGCAGCAAAGGATCACGGCGCTATTGGTTGACTTGGAGTTAGAATTTCCGATGATCATCGAACTAGTTCAAAGCGGCATTGAATATAAAATATTTAGGTTTAACCAGAAACTATTTGTAGGTTGAAATGACATGAATTGACTCGGTCTAAAATTCGATAATTCTAATTTAACAATCACCTGTTTTTATTCGTAGAGACACATTGTGGTGTCGCTTGCTAGGATGTACACGGTTCTAGCACGCGTTCAGAAAGACAGAGAAAGAGTAAGGATATTCTGTTGCGATGCGCTTTATTGTTTAGGGCTTAATGCAACCATTGTTTTGTACACAGTATTCACTTCTTGGCCAGAGGTATTGCCATGTAACGATATCACTCAAGGTACGTAACAGATATCAATATCAATGAATGAATTTATTTAATAATTCGGTAGTTGTATACACAGTTGTATATAATCTCCAGAATATTTGCCAAAATGTATCGCGCATCTTATCCTGTCGATGACCGCCGTCGACTTTCCTAAGTTGAGCGCATTGAAGAGCTTGGTGAGGATATACTACAAGTATCCATTGGGAACATTGTCCAAGGATATGATAGTCGACTTGTTGAATGCTTTCCAAGGTAAGTAAAACACTGGAATAAATGATTTCACCGTAATTGATTTTAATTGTTTTCGTTGTAGAAAAATGTCAGGGCGAAGTAATGGCCGCCATCATGCTCATAGCGAAGAAGGAGGGCACGGCGTGGACGTACAAAAATATCGTTAAGGCTGTCTTGTTGCCGATGATAATTAACAACAAATGCTTCAGCGAGTACAAAGCATTCTGCCTTCTCGGTAATTAACTTTCGCTCGCTATTATCAGAGGTGTACGAGAGCCCGATAGTCGGAACGAGTTGAGACCAGTCGAGTCCTCGCAGATTTCGGGATTCGAAAACGTTTCTCTATTTCCTCTATCGAGAAATTTTCGGCTTCTCGCACACCTTTAACTATTACAGTTAATACATAATATGGTAATATAGTATTATAGTATATAACTATTATATAAATAGTGTTGCGCTAGCTGCGGGTTTGCGGCATCCCTAGCTTTAAGAACAAGACGAATTGTATTTAGTAAACCGCAATCCTTTATTCTCGGAGACTCACTCTTGTCTCCGTTGTATCGTCGTCACCAAGACCTTCGTCGGCTGCAACGAAGACTACTCGGTGTTACCAATATCGCGAGATAATAGCAATTGATATTTAATTGTTTCTTGTCATAATTGCAGGAACTCTGATGCGCCCGTTCCCTACAGAAGACGACAAGGATGTGGGCGGTATCGTGGAGCAACTAAGCTACTTATGCGATTCCGATGCAGGTACGCTTTTTATTGAAATCGCTTAACCCAGATCGCAGGTTGTCGAGAATATGCTAATCGGGAATTTGCGCTTCCAATCAGTATCGGACGAGCAACAAGAGGGTGTGATGTCGGCGTTAATAAGTTTGTCAAGGCACAAATTCAATGAGGCGCTGTCGCACCTGCTGAAATGGACCCCTAATTTACCACTTCGTGATCGAACCGTGGATCAGATCTGTGGAGTATACAATCAACGTAAACCAACTTTTTGGGCAAAATGTATCAGCAATTACAAAAAGAGGCGAACGTGACGTGGACCTTCGCCGCCGCCGCCAACATGAATCATGTGATATTTATTTAGCAAATTATTTATGTATATACAGTCTCGTTGATTATTTTACGTTAATCGTTCATTGATAGTTGATCGATACATGTTTTTAGTTTCAGTAACGTTGATAATCTACCGGTGATCGGTTTAGTACTTTACCTATCTCAGTATCTTTATCGATCAAAATGTACGATTTACATTTTACCGGAGTGATCTCTTTTCTACGATTACAATACGAACTTACTGTGTACATACTAATTTGCGCTTCGTGTTAGAATTAGTTTAATACATGCTTCAATCGAGTCAACCTCGGAACGTTAGTTCACACGAAGGACTAACAACTGTGGTAAACCAAAGAAGATATATTTGTCGTGCAACAGAAGCATACCCCTTGGTACGAACTAAGTTTGTTACGTCGAGAACCTCCTATACTTTTAACGTATTTCGAATTTTAACGAAACGTCGTTTTATGTTCAAATAAAGTGAAAAATTGGTTTTTTAGACCGACTCTATTGCATTTCCATCCATCGATGTGTTTAAATAGGTATTATTTTTTAAGTTGTGATCATTTTTATAATTATTTGGTGTCGATTTTGCATGTGGGTTGGTTTTACGAGCACCACCCGGTATAATTCCTGCTGTATCTCCTGAACCGAAAGATTCTGCCTGAAAAATGCAGTGAAAGAAGACATTGGTCGGACCGGCGCGGCAGCTGAATATTCATGAGATTCCGGTCTATCGCATGAACGAGACCATTAACCTGAACTCAGGATAGCACTCATTATCGGGGTAGTGCACATTAAATAGTAATTAAAAGGTGTACGGACTTACGTAGCTCAGCGACTCCCGCCAGGATGCTGATAGGGCACTTTTTGAATTAGCGCGCCGCAGGAAGCCCAACTACGCCGCGGGAAATTTCGATTCCGATTCATCGTTCTAACGCTGCTCCAACAGTTTTAGGTGAGTTTTCTTACTGCTTCAAAACGCGAGAATTTTCTACAAAAAAGCTAGACCCACATTAATAAGTACTGTAATTAAAAAGCTTTATATTTTCTCCCAGTTACACTTAATTGATTTTGATTTATTTCATTTAGGGTCTACTAGATGCTAATGGCGATTTGTATATTGCTACCGGAAGTCCTCTGGAGGAACGGCGGTAAGAAACATCAACGTTTGAATTCGTAATCATGTGGACAAATAATCGAATGGGTACAGTAAACAATCAACTTTTAACTACCTCAATTAATATAGAATTTACAGTTATTCTCGTGGTGTTCGAAGAGTGGAGGGATCGGGGGGCAGGGGAACGTCGAATGAAGTATAAAAAGTAGTAACGTGTAAGATCTCGATATTTATGCTATTTAAACATTTCGGGAAACAAGATTACAAGTTTTTATTCCTTTCAATATAATAATAATAATCATAATCATAATAATAATAGATAATAATAATAATAAAAATAGATAATAATAATAATAGCAATAATAATAATAATAATCAACATATCGTAAGCTTCCATACGCAGAGCACGCTAAGTTAATACATGTACATGGTTTCTTTACAAAAATAATAACAATGTTTCGATGCAACATTGCGGATCCCAGTGATCAATCTCGTCTAGCTAAATGACACTTTAGCAGCTTCCTTTGGATAGATAACTTTCGTATATTAATATATATGTCCCGCATTTAATCTTGGTCGTTCCCTCTTCAATTTTCCACGAAGGGGGAACGTTTGAACCCCTTACTCTTCCTCTCGCATCTATCTTTCTCTTATCTTCTATTACTCTCGCACGGCTCACCGTTTCTCATTCTTTGCTTTTTACTTGCCACGCGTCCTATCTCTCTCTCTCTCTCTCTCTCTCTCTCTCTCTCTCTTTTGCATTTAAATAAACTAAATTATTTGTCAGTTAATCGACATTGTCTTTGGTACATTTACAACGAACAGCATACCGCGCGATACAGTACGGATTTGGTAATGTCGGACGGGGGTACCTACCGTCCGCCGTCACGTGCTTAAAGCGCACGTGATTCGCGTTTTGGGAACGAGACAATTTCGTTCTGGGAGATCCGACGCGTGTCCCCGGACGCGAGCGGATCTCCGTCCGGAAATTAAAACGGAGAACTGAAGAGAACGCGTTTTTTTTTTAAATCATTGTTAAACAACAACACTTCTGAGCGAGCAAGCGAGTCGCGGGAACGAGGTGAAAAAGTTCGAAGAAACAGACTCACGATGTTCGTTTCGTCCGCCGAGAGATCCGGAAGCGAAGAAGTAAGCTGGAAATCGATCGAGAGCTACGATCAAGGTGAACCGCGAATTTCGAAGTTCCGGTCGGCCCGAGAATCCTCGCCGATCGATTCCCTAAGCTTGCTACTTCGATGACAGGCGCTCAACTGACCCAAAGAAAATTGTCCGATATTTCTTTCGTCCTAAATACGCTTTTCCGGCTCGAAACCACCCGTCTTCCTCTCTCTCTCTCTCCCGTTTTTCTGTTCTTTCTCTTTTTTCCTCGTTTCCGAGTTCCCTTGATCGCTTAGATCCGTGCGATCACACGGCCACGGCGCTGTCGGATGTACTAAAATGCCACCACTCTGTCTACACGCTTCAAACGATCGCTGGATCGCGGAGAGCTCAAGCGATCGTTCTAGATCCAGGCAATGGAGTCTTATTTTTTCAAGTTTCCCCGTGGAGAAATGAAAATTCTGAACAATATGGAAAAAACGAGCGAACAATTCGCGTTAATCGATCGCTTCCGATATGGAAACCACGGGGAAATCGGATCCTGGAGGATCCACGCGTCTTGAGCGATCGCTCGATCGCGACTAGGTCACACTGCGATCTACGCCAGCCGGTCCACCGATTTAGGAAAATCACTCATGTTTTAGTCGCGAGTCCGAGGTTTTTGGAAAATAACTCGAGATTCCTGGATGACAGCTCTAGGAGCTACAGGGATCGATGGTGATCTATGGGCTGTTCTAGATCCCCCGACGCTTCGTTCAACGAATCGCGGATCAGGATGTGTCACGATCTTTCTGATTTAACCTCGAGACAATCTCGAATCGGATAATGATGGACAGATAAAAGATTTTACAAAAAAATGGCGTTCCGAGTTTAGCAGACCGTCTAGCTTTGTCGATCATCTCGCGATCCTCGCCGCCTCCGTTCACCTTCCACGTTTCGTCTCTCTCCTCATAAATAATAAATTGTGTCCTTAAAACAACGTATCGTTAACCAAAATACGCGAGAGCTAATTTATTAGGAATAACTGATTAATCGAGTTCTGATCGATAGGTAATAATTAAGAGGAAAGAAGAAGAAAAAAAAAAGAATAATTGAACGATCGTAACTAATGACCGTGAATTAGTAAGAATAATTAAATCGTGATAATTAATTAATTACGAGAAAGTAAGAATAAATTAGGAACCAAGTACAAAGTATGAGACGTACGATTCTGGGGAGGGCGCTGGGCTTCTGTCTTCGTGTCTCTCTGTGTGTTTATGTGTGGCGTGTGTGTTTCTGTGTATGTTGTTGCGTGTACAAGGGGGAGGAAAATTAAATTAGAATAACGCCGTTTCTCCACGTTAATTAGGACTATTTATAAATTAATGTCGGGCATCTCCCCGAGAAACACAACTTCTCCGTTAGGCCACCTCCACTGATCGCGACCTAAACTTCGTCTCCAATTCTTGTCTCTTCCGTTCCGCTCCCCTGATTCGTTTCTCCCTAGTCAAGGAGGAACTATAGTTATCAACCGATTGGCTGACAACTTCAAGGGGGATTGAAAGCATGGGGGTGCGAGGGGGCTGACTGATCGCGACCCGTTAAGACACAAGAAGAGTAGACGATCTAGCGTTTGGAAGCTTCTCCTCATTCCGCAGTATCTACAAATATACAAATCGCCGTTCTACACGGATAGACCTTTCTCCTAAACTCTCTCTCTCTCTTTCTTTCTTTCTCTCTGCGCGGAGAGCGTTAGGTACGAACGACGAGAAAAATATCGTGTATCTTCCGCGCAACACTCCTCGGGACGGCGGCGGAACATTTTGTTTTCGGTTCGCCTCTCTCGTTCTCTCGCTCTCTCTTTCTTTCTCTCCATCTATTTATCATACTCTCTTTCTCTTTCTCGCTCTCATTCTCTCGAAAACCACGGTTATTTTCGGTGGTGCACGCGACCCAGCGATCTCTCACGCGACCCCTGTCATCCAACCGACTCGTCTCTCTCCCCGTGGAAATTTATTTGTCGTCACACTGAGGGGTACTGAAGGGTACGTCACTCGGGGGTCCAAGGGGGCTGGCTTAATCGAAGCGTCATTGATTGTAGTTTCTCCGCTACAAACGGCGATTCTCGCATACGAGGCTCAGATAAATTACCCAGGGGTTCGAAACGAGTCGATCGGCTGGCCCTCTGCACGCACGGATAATTTACTATTTACATCGGGGCGGGCGGCAGAGGGTGAGTCTCTCGTCCAAAGACGCGGACCCGGTTCCTTCTATTCATCCTACTCACCGAAATATGCACGATGCTGTCCGCTGATCTTTACAGAACCTCGCCGATCTCCGGATTCGGACAGCCTCGAAGATCCTCGCAGATCCTCGGAGACTCCACGTTGAACAGTAATCGGAGGACTCGACACGGCGAACGGAAAAAGTACTCGCTGACGGACACTGGCAATTAAATCGCACATGTTACTTCTCGGAACTTTTCACAATTTTGACTGCTTGAATTTCTGTAGTTTGTGCATTTTTGGAGCAAGAAAACGAGGTACCAAGAGAAGTGGCGGAGCCAAACACCGTCCATTATAAGATCTATTGAAAGATTGAATGAACGAGCCGGTTCCTCAGCTTCTTTCTAACTAAAGAATTCGTTTATCATGATTCTAAATACTTGACAGCTCTAATCACGTTTTCCAATCCCTGTTCAAGACGATACTTTTTGCACAGGCTTGGAAATATTGAATCATAGAGGATTGACAGAGAATTATCGAACAATATAAATTAACTGATTTATACTGCCTCGTAAAAATAACTGGACTGCATTTATTCAATTGGTGGTATGTCTTAATAAATAAATTTAGTCAATCGTGTTTTCTAACCCCTTTTCGAGATACATATTTCTTATTGGAAAAATGGAATTATAGTGAGTCGACACGGAATTACGAAAGCAAGGATGAACTGGTTGAAACTGTCTCACGAAAATAACTGGACTGTATTGATTTAATTTTTAATATGTGTCTGAATAAATAAATTTACTCAGTCACGCTTTCCAACCTCTTTTCGAAAGACATACTTCCTGATAGTGTATGAAAAAGAGAATGAATTATAAAGAATTAACGTCAGAACCATTGGATACTAAAAATTAACTGATTTACATTATCTCAAAAATAACCAGACTGTATTTAGACAACATCTGCGCGATTTCTAACGTCTGTTTTACCAAATAAACTTATTCAATCATTTTCCCAAGTATATGATCCTAGAAACTGTGAAATCAAAAATCTGTAGCTAGTGTTTTCAATCTGTTTCATAGTTCTAGCGTTAATTTTAGTTGATCGTGTCCAAAAGGATATTCCTAAAGTCCATGTTAATGATCACAAAAGCTGTCTACCTTGCTTCTGAATGGACACATCCATCGTGATCGCGTCCATATCTTCCTATTCTGTTTGTTTGAAAGAATAGAGTGTACAGTAGCGATTTTAGCGTTCGATAGTGTGTTCAGAAGCGAATACTTTTTCCGAGCGCCGCGTCTCGCATCGGAGCGCGTGTCCCGGTAAATGGAACATCGTTTTTCTCAATTGTCGAGCGTTTTGGAGACGTTACGCGACTGAATCAACTTGTTTGTTTGTTTTCTTTTCCCATGGTATATATATTCCTTTGCGCACCATTTTTCTCGCAGTCCCGCAGATCGATCCTCCATCGAGGACGCGGGGGACGCGCGTGTTCTTTACACGTTCCGGATAAACTATTAAGATACACGGTTACACGGTTCGTTTTGGATTCTCTTTGGCGTTGTCTTAGATATAGCGTGGAGCGATCCGAATAAAACGAGGACACGTCGATGGATCGAGAAAACGACATTTCATGAGCACCAATCGTTTCGCGACGGGACGACACGACACATACACACGCGCATACAACACACATACACGCGCGCAACGTTTCGATCGTTGCGCCGTGATCCTCCGATTATTCCCGCGCCTGGGACGAGCTTCCGAATAAATAAATAATCGTCTATCGAGCGGACAGCCGCGAGTCTCACCCACACGCTCGCTCGCACAGATACATACACAACAAGCATGGACAGATACACACACGCATACAGTCTTTCTTACACAGTCGCACCACCAGCAGCGCAGAAACACGCTCTCGTCTGCCTAGGAACCGACGAACCGAGACGAACAGAGAGAACAAAGCCGGAACACGAGCATTTTTCGAGGAATCTCCGCAGATCGCTTCTCTCTTCTATCTCTTTTCTCTGGTGTGTTCGCGAAGAAGGAACTTCCCGCCGAACCGATCGAGAAGAACGAGAAAATCGGCGCGAGAAGCGCGGAGAGAAAAGAAGAAACGACGAACAGAAAGTGAAAATAACGTGTAACGCTGATATCCACCGGAAAACGCTTCTCCTCGAAGAAGCCGGGAGAACAGAACTCGTCGATTTCCTCTCGTCGCTAGCTGCTACAGTTGTTGTTGGATTTCTCTCTTGTCTCTTCGATTCTTATTATTGTCTGATCTAAAACTATTTCACTTTCCGTCCGGATAGGAACAATCATTTGGGTTGTGTACACTCTCTCGTTCTCCTCTCTCTCCCTCTCACCATCTGCGAACGAGTGTCCGAGGCTTTTATTTTCAAAGCCTCCCTTTCTTGTCCTCGTTCTGTGTTCTTCCGATAGGTCCAGCACTAGTTTAAGCTACGCGATTCCTCCTCGATCTCTTCCGCAATCGAATCCCCCAACTCGTCTCTCAGACGATTCAAGGGATGGTTAAGCTTGCCGATCGGTTGGTGATCTTCTTGCAAGATTTTTCTCGCGAGAGAGGAGAGATCGGTTTAAGAAGAATCGAGGGAAACGCGTCTCGCCCGTAAACGTAGTCCATGGACGGAGACAGAAAGCATTGGAGACGGGCGAAAGCGGTCGATTCGTTCCGTGGACGCGTCCCTGTGTCTCTCTCTCTCTCTCTCTCTTTCACGACGACGACGATGACGATCTAGGATGATCTACGCCCAGACGCCGTCGGTCCGTGTCGTTTGGAATTAGGCACCAGATTGGCTATTATTGATTCGAATGCTTGCCCTCGCTGATCGACGCCATTCTCATCGACTCCGCTTCCGGGCTGTTCCATCCGGGCATTCTCGTTTGCTCGATCGCCGCCTGGGAACAGATCGAACGGTGCTCGTGGTGACTTTACTCGGGATTCGGCCGTCATTAAATGATATCGAAGCTCAGTCATCGGAAAGCATCACTGACGAGCTCGGATTTTATCACTGTACGATTTTTTGTTTTAGGAAATTATTAGGTTGGCAACCAAATTCGCGACCTTTTGTTTCGTAATTCTTTTATTGTATCATTATAACCTCATTCAGTGACCATTCCTTTTTAACTGTATATCATTGGAGAGCTCTGAATTTTGCGATTAATTTGATATAAAATACTCGTGCTTAGAAAATGTACCGGGTGTTCATTGGAAAACTTTCCAGCCGAATGTGTCAAAAAGTATGAAAGATATTAAAAAAGTGTAAAGCACGTGTCCAAGGATTTCGATCTTTAATATCTGTCATACTTTTCGAGATATTCGGCTGGAAAGTTTTCAAATGAACTCCCTGTATATAAATTACTTTGTTTGAGAAAATGTGGCGGTCACGAACTTAGTTTCCAACCTAATATAAATTTAACCCCTTGCCCTACGATTTATTTTACGGCTTCAGTGATTAGAACATTTTTTTGTAATTCGTAATTTCCTAAAAATGGAGCAAAATATATAGGGTGTCCCACGTAAGACTTTTCACGGTTTTTCAAGTACTCGCGATAATCCGACAAAAAAAATGTTTTAAACAAAAGTCGATCAGTTTTCGATTGGCTATACATTGCAATAAAAAAAGTTTGAAATTTTTTTTAGTATTCTCCAGACCATCTTCATTTTTTAAAATGGCACTTGGTATTTTTGTCTTAACAGTACTGTAGCCCGTATCAAGACGAATTCGACGACCTTCGGATGACCTTGAAATGCCATTTTAAAAAATGAAGGTGGCTTCGGCAATAATTAGAAAGAAAATTTTCGAACTTTTTTTTATTGCAATGCCAGTCGAAGACTGATCGACTTTTGTTTAAAATATTTTTCGTGAGATTATCGCAAGCACTTAATTGAGAAATCATGGAAAGTGTTACGTGGGACACCCTGTATATTGTGTATGCCTACATGTTCTCCAATAACTATACATTAACAAAACGAAAATAGAATTTCACCTCGGTTCAAAGAAAAGTAATAACATACATATTTATTAGAGTTTGTTCTGAATTTTTATCACGAGCCTGACACGCTATTGTAAGGCAAGGGGTCAAGTACAGAGAATATTTCGAAAATTAGAAACGCAGTAACCGAACACTTTTTAGAGAAGAGAATTTTATTCGATTGCATTTATGATCGAAAGAGACTGGACAAGGTGTAGCGATATTAATATTGGTATTCTTCGCTTACCGAGCTATTAGGATTCTTGGTCATGAAGATCCTGCGGTTGCTAAACGGCCTCAGCTCCGGATCTCGTCCAGGACCATCCACCGTGTCGACGCAGTTGCTATTGCCACAAAAGATAACATCCAACGTTCAAATTCAGCACACAGAAAGGGATTATCAGATAATCCCGAACGCGACAAGCTAACCAAACCGTTCGGTCCACTGGAAAAATCTTTTCAACTCTCAGTAAGCCTTGGAAAAATTGCTAATCTCTTTACCGACACGAAATACCCTTCTTCGACTCAATGTTAACTTTTCTTTTTTATATTATCGCGTGAGCAAAATATTCTTTACACTTCAAACAATTTTCGTAACGAATTAAATAATTATTTTTGCCAGATCTACATATAATAATTTAATTCTTAGTTCACGGTTCCGTCGGACAGTTCCAATTCAATTTACCCACGATCAACCGAGACAATAATTTAGGGCTGTTACTTTCCTTCGAAGGTCGAAGATTTCGAAGCTTCGATGTGTTCGATTCGTTTCAAATCGCGGACAAAAATAATTTTTGAAGTTACTTCCAAGTTTAAATTAATAAAAATGGTACAGTTTTATAGATTTCGAGGTGTTGAATTCAAATTAATGATTAGATTTTGCTTAATTCCGAATCCATAAAAGTTATATAAGGTTTTTTAGAAGTGGTTTTCTCGAATTTGGACGTAAATATTATTAATTATTTTATTATTAATAATGCTATATTCTTAAGTTATTATATACTAAAGTCTGTATAATTTACTTAATGTTAATCGCCGGATCCTATTATTGCCTTGTTATATTAAATTCAAAATTGTCGAAAAATTTTTAAAATTGTATATGTCAATATATGATTCCTCCTCTATTAAAATCATTAAGAGAAGAAATAACATTCGATTTAGTTTCTGTTTCTTGCAATCGTTGTAGACAATTTTTATTTTGTTCTAGAGACTTCGAAGTTCCCTCCGTTCCCTCGAATCTTCGGAAAAGTAACAGCCCCACAATAATTTACACAAGAGCGTGCGCGAGTGAATAAATAATGGTTTCTGTCGGATCGGTTTCCCAGCCGGGTCGGTCCGATTAAAAACGCGGAAGATAGATCTATCCGGGGTGGACCGTAGCGTGGTTCGGAAATGGCAAATGTATGGGGATCGAATGTAAATACGTACCTCGAGCGCAATTCCTTTTGCTTTCGCTTGCAGTGGATGTAAGCCGCTATGCAAATGATAACGACGAGGAATACTGCTATCGTGGCACCGCTGGCGATGCTGGCCGTCTCCAACATTACACGCTGCCGGGAAGCTGTAACGCAAGATCGGCTTCTTAGAGAGGAGCAGACGCGGTTTCCTGTTTCCCAGACTCGTTTCTAATGCGTCCCGAGATTGAATGCCCAACTAATTGTATCGCCTTGAACGGCGTCTCTCGACTACCGGTTCACGAAACAAGGACTCTACATAACTGGACCACTGTCCGCGACTTCCGGGTGCGATCGGTAATCCTCGATCATAATAAACACTGTCACGCGTACAGTAATACACCGGAACACGTATTTCTACCGTTATCACTAGGTTTACGCGGGAAGGATGCATCGATAGGAAATTCATTTAACAAACTTATTCATTTCACATTTCTATTTAACACTTACGTAGTCAACCAAAATGTATTGATTATTAAAAACCTTTCTGTATTTAACATGTTTGCACAATTTCTCAATAATATACTTCTGCATAAGTTCGTGCCCGATTTGAAAATAAAATTCAATGGTTAAATTTGAAAGATTGGCTAAAGATTTGATTAAATTAAAATTAAGAAATGGTTAAATTCTCTACAATTGGAAAAGAATGGTGACTATATGTATAATTGATTAATAAAGTTGTATCCTTTAAAATTTAACAATTGAAATTAATTTCCAAATCGGGCACGAACTTGTGCAATCATCTAATATATTATCGCGTAAAGAATGGACTTTCAGAGAAATTTTGCAATATTTTTTAGAGGAACATTAACGGACTGTTGAAAAAAATGGCTGAAAATTTTAGTGCTCCGTAAACCTAGCGTTATTATAACATTTATCATCTCCCGATCATTGCTCCTGCCGTATTTTTAATCGGAATACAATGGAATACGTAAATAGTGTTCCCGTGGCTGAATTACTGTTAGATTTTACGGTTAGTCGATCGAGACGCGATCCATTAGCTTGCTATTTCGATTAATGGTTGTCTAAATTCAATGTTATACATTCTTTCGGTAGCTCAGAATTTTTAAAGCAACAACTTGGACGAAGAGGTGTCGAAAGGATTAAAAAGATTCATCAGGTATTCAACTAACTATCGGATATCGAAAACGACGTAGAAAGTGTTTGATACTTACGCAAATAGGAACCATCTAAATCCTTAAACTCGCACCTCTGCCCGATGTAGCCGTTCGCGCATCTGCAACGAAAGAAACAGCGAATAGAATCGGCGAATCTTATTGTCTGTCTATGCTGTGTGTACCGTGAGTATGTGTGTACGGTTCAGCAGAGAAAGAGTATCAAGACCGAGTGTACAAGCAAGAGGGAGAGAGAGAGGAGATGATAGGACGAGCGGAACGCGCGGCTGGCTTTATTGTTCGCCGGTACTTCCGCAAAACGCCGCGAGAAATCCAGGAAGTTATAAAACGTACTCTTTAGGCATGAACCGCTTTTAGTATCGGGCATTAATCAGATGGGTACACGCCGTCGCTCGAACTCACCCAATTAGTACAGTTAATTATTAAAGTTCACCGAAAACGAAGAACCGGGGAGAAAGAGCGGAACAAAGAGAATCACGGAGAGAACTGCGGAGAGTCTGCGACACGAAGATGAGATCAGTAGAAAAGGGGGGAAAAAAAGAAAGAAATTGCCGCGAGAACGCGTAATGCCGGTAAACGGATCGGTTTGCAGGGCCTGGCGGTGATTACGCGATAATTAAAAGGATTCTCACGGTCGATTTCGTCGTACGGTACACCGCGACGATTCGCCCTTCGAGCGGAATAATTAGCCGAAACCGCGGCGGCGGTTCTGTGCGATCGGTAAAGAGACTCTCGTCGATTAAAAGCAAGATCTCTCGCTCCGTCTCGGAAGATTAATCGTTCCTCGGACACGCAACAGCCGCGCGCGGCGGATCCACAAGAGCGTTTTCTTTCTGCTCGCTCGAAGGAGCCGATCCGCTCGTGCGCGCGCTTCCGTTAACTCCCACGCGATAGATCGCTCATGTCGAATATCTATGCGAACAGAGCTTCCGAACCGTTTTGCGAAGCCGATCGACGAGCACGATTCGCGAAATCCTCTCAAATTTCTTTTTGCCATTCAAAATTCTCGATTTTGTGTCGGAGAAATTATAGCTGGTCTCGCGGGTCCATTGTTCGCCAGAAGGTGGGCAATTGCAATAGAAATCTGACCGATAGCGGACAGTTTAAGGGGGTAGACACGTCGTTCTCAGGATTGCAAGGGTGCGGGACATAATTTGCATTATTCGGCATAGGGTTGTTACTTTCCTTCGAAGGTTGAAGATTCCGAAGCTTCGATTTCAGAAACTTCGAAACTTTGGAACTTCGAAGCTTCGATTCGTTTCCGGTTAACGGATAAGAGGCGAAAAAGGTTGAATCTGCGCGAATGAAGACACTCAAGTTTCTAAAATGCGTTACAATGCAAGCGTCGGCGATGCAAAAGTTTGGATGTAGTTGTTCGCAATTTCGCATCGCTATTACCGGGTCGTGGGGGCGTAGCCTTCGGAAACCGCTTCGAAAACTTCGAAGACTTCGAAACTTCCAAGTTCCCTTCGTTCCTTCGAATCCTTTGAATCTTCGAAGAGTCGAAGCTTCGGGGAAATAACAGCCCTATTGCGGCAGCATGTAGCTGTCGCAGCTTTATGAAAATAGCTGCATGCGCAGTGTATGCTTCCGAATAATGCAAATTACGCCTGGTAAACGCAAAAATAGGAATTTTGAGGGCGATCGCGGCCTAGATGGATCTTTTATCTAGCGCTTTTGACTACTGAAAAACCTTTGCATTATCGAGAAATGAGAAGGCGCACCCGGCGCCCTTGCAATCTTGGAAAAACGAGTCTACCCTCAACACCGGATTTTTATCTTAAAGATCCCAGCGGTAAAAGTTTCAGTGTGACTGGCCCGGACGAATAGATGAAAACGGAAAGATGACTCTCGCGAGCGATACCGATCGTTGCTGTGGGAATCCGCGGGTTGCGAACCGGTTCGATTTGAGAATAATCAAGATCGGTTGTCGGAGTCGGTATTGTTAAACAGGCGAGCACAGGCCGAGTGGAGTGAAATCAGTCGTTTCGCGGCTCGAGGAGACGGGCTCCCAGCGTTAACATTTCGAGCGCGTCACGATCACGTTAGAGGCGGCATAAATTAAGGGCCTGGCCGGGGAGAAGGCGGATACACAAACCGGCACCGTTCGAAAGAGAGAACACGGCCCCGCCACCGCCGCCGCCACGCTGGTGGTTATTATTCACGGTAGATTTCTAAAGCGAACAACGAACGAACGGCCGAGCGTCGCGTTACCAATGATCGGTCAACGGATAGTTTATCGGCCACGAAAACACGCGAGAGCCGAACGCGGACATGATTTAAACGGCCGCGAACCATTGGCCGCACTCCCGGCCACGCTCCCATGAGCGCTAACTTTCGACCGTGAACGGACTGCTGCACTTAGGCGCAATCGATATGCAACCGGCGAGCATCTTTCCGCAATTTTTCTCCTATTTTGCCACTATTTACTTTCCTATAAGTGTTGTGGAAATCCGTTCATATAGAACGATCGCTCAACACCGTGCTTTATAATTTTAACTCCGGGTCTATTAAACAAACTGCGTTTTAAAAATTGTTATGGTTAGACAGCGGATCTTCATGCAAAATAAAATTCGTTTTACCAACATTGCAACAAACTGGAGTGAAATGGAAGTACTTCTAATATGTTTTTCCTGTTTTAAATCACACCTGATCCATTTTTGTCAAAAATGCATGAAATCCGCTGTCTAGTTACGATGAACTTCGTCTTCGCGTTTGTGCGACATTTATGTGTACCGGCGTGGCGCCGTGTTAATAAAAATCGAAAGTAGTCGAAGGGAGGTTACACCGCTTACTTAGTCGTTAGGAGGAACTTTCGGGTAATACGTAATAATTAATAGGATTTCCGAGAGCGCTGTTGGGAAGGTTAATTCGTTTCCCCGGTAATGGACACTGGAATGACCAACAAACCGGCTAATGGACATTCCAGTACGGCGTAAGGTTAAACATTATAGATAACTCGCTATAGAGAGAGAGTCGTCTCGGTTTAAGTACGGTTTAGTGTTGTTTTCGTTGATAGCGATCGATCAGCAATCCCCACGATCTCTCGGAACAACGATCCAGGTATATTCTACATACGTATATACAGTCCTGTATTTGTACCTGTTCAGAGACACGAATTCCGCGTTTCCCGGCAGATTTACGAGCCCGTAAAACCCACTGTCCATTAACGACAGGTTTTTCACTTCACTTTCTCGACCGCCACGAATTTGTTGCGCCACACACCGGCGTCGAACCGAGTTCTCACGGGTCCCAGGGCCAAAAAGAAAAATCGGTCCCGATCATACTCCTCCGATCACAAAAAAATCCGTCGGGTCGTTACGGCCGAGTTTATTGAAATTCGACGTGAGAACACGTTGGCGGAGTCTCCTAAACTCTTGCCTTCTTCCAGCTGAATGTTTCGTTGAAATCTTTCAACGTAGCAGTGTTTCAATAATTTACAATTTGGTAACAATTATATTCCAGATCACTGAAGATCTTGTCCGCTGAATCGTTTCGAACACGATGAAAATTTTCGCATGAAATTAGGGATGTACTGTTTTGAACGAATTTAAATTTAGAAAAGGTGGGGAGGAACGTTCTCTTATCATCCGAGAACGCGACGACCATCGGCCCCCGTTAGCTTACGAAGAATCCCACCGAATCCTGGTCAGAATAGAGGAACGGAATAGACGGCGCCAGAAGTGACAATAGTTAATCCTACGATAAGATAAAGCGTTCCGAACTCTGAAGAATGGAAAAGAAACTGTGCCGCGGCACCGCGATTGCAACACCTGTGTATTATGCGTGGAATTCCAGCGAAGACGCTTTGGAGTCTTGCGTAACGAAGACACACCCTTTGTAAATACGAGCTTGTCGAACGCGTTAGTCGAAAATACGACGGAAACACCTGAGATCTGTCACGAGCCTAATTCGTGCAGGTGACGTTGCAAGGAATGCTAGAATGTCCGCGATAGCAGACTGAAATCCTCGAATAAAGTTTCATCAATTCCTTTTTAACTTGAGGCAAAGTTGTTCTATCTTTGTGTTATCGTTAGACTGCGGATCTTTATGCATTTATGAAGAAATTGCTTGGGCAAAATATAAAACGGTAACAGATTTTTAAAATTCAAGAATGTTGTAATGTTGCTTATAATATATCAAAGTTAGGGGATGAAATCACTTTTTACGTTGTTCCTGCTTCCCACAACCAATGCAAAACATTTTTACTTTGCATAAAGATCCGCCGTCTGGTTATCGTTACCAACGTTTAGCAACTAGAGGAACTCATAAATAATGAATCGAATGTAACGAAATAATGAAGAGCAACTCATAAAGAAAATAAACCATAAAAGAAGAAGTTAAGGGCTCCGAGGCTTCTCTCGGCGAAATCCGCTCCGAAAGATGCGTCTCCGAAGCGTTTCAGGCGGCACGTTGCCATCCTAGAGGACTGTCAGCTACCTAACTGTACTCCATCCCGAAATTACCATTCGGCATTCTCGGTACGCGACGAGTTTCCCAAAGCGAGGCCGAGGAGAGGCCTTGGAGAACTATGGTGGCCAAACCAGGGGCGAGAAGCCTCCACCTTTCAGGAATCGATCGGGGCCGTTCGAAGAATGGTCTTGATGTCTCTCCGAAGGCCAGGACCGGCGTAGACAGTAGCCGGGGACGTGTCGGTCCATGATCGAGGCCCGAAAAAAGGTCGATTGGCACAATCGACGCTGGTGGTGGTTCCCGTAGGAATTCCTCCGGAACGTGTCGACGGCACGCAACCAGGGATTAGGCGAGTCCGACGACGAGGATCGGTCCCTTTTTCGGCTCTAGATTGTCCCACCCCCGCGGCGTCCGACGATTCAACCCCCTCCGACGCGTGAGCGAGAAAAAAGTCGGTTACAACCACCCCAAACTGTAACGGCCAGTCCCCCGCCAACGGAATCTCGAATTCCTTTTCACCTGGTGAACGCGAGCGGGCATCCGTCTCGCACATTTCACAATTCTGGGAACAGAGAGCTGTTAGGGGTTGTTCGCCCCCGCACAGGTGACTGGCAAATGCTCGGAATTTATGGCTCCAGTCTCTAATAATATACAAGACTGTTCCGCTCTCCTGAAGCAAATCAATTTCTACGCATCTCAACGTGTTTTGAGAACGAGAGCAGGATTTGAAATCCAAATCCACATATGGAGTAATAAATCCTTTAAATCGCATTATTGCAAGCTCAAACACACTATACAATGATATTGATTTTTTTAATGGCACGTTACAGGCATTCAAAAGAAAATTACGCAAGATTATTTGTTAATATCGTACCTGTATTTGTGTGTTTAGTTTTGCGCTTGTCCCTTCTTATGTAAAGTTTAGGTTAGGACTTTTTTGATTTTATTTTTGTTATTTTCTTTTTGTTTTTATCAGTTCTACTGTAAACGACTGTAAACGTTTGTACAGAAGGACCTCGGTCCGTATATAATAATAATAATAATAATAATGTTTAAATGCTTATATTCGAAAAGTATTCATTTTATAAAAACTGATATCGAATCTCGGAACGAGTACTTACAAGTTTCGAAAAGATACTTCTAAGTACATACTTCGATGTTGAAAGGAATCGAATCTTTCACAAGTAGTACTCGAATCTTGGAAATCAGAGAGAACTGCATAGTAGGTTTTAAACACATTATTTATTAAATTCGTAACTATTTAAGAATAATGTTTTTCCGATAGCTTACGAAATTGTAGTTATACATGTTGAATTAAATCATGCATTAGAGGACAACATAATTGATTTCAACGGTAAGCAAAATAATGATTAGAAAAATCAGAGAATTTCCGGTACGATATTCATAAAAGTTTCGAATCTGTTCGACCAAGATTCGAATATACTTGCAAGTATTATATTTCCGTTTACCAAAGTACTTGTAAAAGGTTCGAAACTGTCTGCCATAGGTTCGAGTATACTTAGGAGTACTATTTCTGTTTTTCGCAGTACTTATTTGCGATCCTGTTTGCGAGGTACTTGATCCCATCCCTAGTGTTGACCACCCATACTTTTAAATTCAATAAAGATCATCCTAGCCTTCTGGTAAAAAATTTTTATATCGTAATTAGACTGTGTGGATACGTATCGTTCTCGTCTCGCATTCATCCGCGTCAGATCGATCTAATCGGCGACCTTCCAGTATATTTCCCAAGCGGCGCGCTCTCGGTGCTTAATTATAGCGGCGTAATAGAGGTGTCGACGATGAAAACAGATTTACTCGCGTCCGGCTCCCGTAAATCTGGTTACACCCCTGCCCCCTCGGCTCTGTCCTCTATATCCTCTCTTGACGTCACGGTTTTCCGCGCGCGCAGAAAATTACGCAAAAACGCAGCGCGACCCGCACCGCCGGGGACCCGACACCGCGTGCTCGCGCGGGAAAGTGGAAACACACACGCTCTTGCTTATCCAGCACTTTCCACGACCGAGAATTTCCTCCTTGGCCGACTCGCCGAGGGAATTATGGGAGCGCGAACGAGGAAAAAGTAGCGCGAATTGAATCGTTGCTGAAAAGGCTTCCAAGTGGACCGCTGTCATTTTTCCAAATACGCGTAGTTTTTCTGCGAAATTTCCGAGAATTTTCGGGATTCCCGAAAATATCTGTGATTCCCGACGTTTTGAAGTTTCTCCATACTTCCAATAATTACAATAAAAACTCATGGATTAATTAATCCAATAAATCGCATTATTGCAGATTCTAGCACTCTCTATAATCGTATTGATTTTTTTACCGAGTCTTCGCACACTTTTAAAAAACCATATCGTTTGAACCATAAGTTTCGGTGCACGTCCCTTCTTTGTTATTACATATACGAGTAGTCCTTTGTCTTTTTCTATTGTAAACATTTATGTAAGAGGACTTCGGTCCGTCTATAATAAACAGACTGCGGATTTTATGCATTTATGACAAAAAATCGGTGGATATAATTTAAAACAGTAACAACATTAAGACAATTTAACAACGCCCATATGTTAATCTCGATTTATTAAAATTGTTGAAAATAGAAACGAAGATTTATATGGCTTCTGTGTTTTGCAATTGATGAAGTCAATTTTGATCCGCAGTCTAATAATAAATAATAATAATAATTACAAGAATCCGAAAGCCATTGTGTCCTCGAAGATTACATATCTTATTAGTCGGAAATGTTAACGTTAGTAATATTGCAGAAAGAGTAATTGCGTAAGTAAATATTATTCTATATCCCGTACATTGTCGGGAAGTCCGAAAATTCTCGGGACTCTCGTATATTCTCAGGAATCCCGGATATTTTACGGGAATCCTGAACAACATTTTCGGGAATCTCGCACACCCCTAGAAATTTGGCTGCAAGCGGTGCGAGAGGGTACGACGAAATCGAGAGAGAGAGAGAGAGAGAGAGAGAGAGAGAGAGAGAGAGAGAGATTGTTTGATACTCACAAGCAATTGTACAGGAGGGAATCGACGATTTTGACAGTGAAACATGTGGCACCGTTCAAGCAGTACCATTCCGCATAATCCGGAGGACACGTGTACATGTGGAATGTGATGTTCGGTCGAGGCGTCGGCGTCGGCGGCCGTGGCTTCGGCGTCGACCGCGACGAACAGGCGTCTGTTAATAAAAACAACAAATTATTCAACTTTTTCATACACCGTCTTAACCTCTCTCGCTAACAAAAACTGTCCGCGAGAAAAGAGCGCGTAAAACGTATCTGTGCTCTCTTAGAGGCGATTTCTCCTCATCGTAAACTACGTTCTACAAAGTATTTCGCAAATGCAGTCGCAAACTAATTGGCAGAAAAATCCACGGATAAATTCTGGAAAAATCGCTATCGGATTCCAGATAAGCTCTTATCAAATCTAATCGAACGATAAAAATCGAGATCGGATAATATCGGATACCGAGGCGGAAGGATGAAACGAAATCGGTTCAATGAGAATGCGACGCGTTAACTCCGGGGTTTATCGAGCCGATTTTCCTGCGGAATCCAAAGGGACTCATTGTCCAGATTGGTCTGCGATTGTCCCGTGAAACAGTGGATCGATGAAAGCGCGGTGAGAAACCGGCCGAACGGCGAATTCGCTCGATTAAGTTGTGTAACGACCAAAGGCCAAGCATCGTTTATCCCATTACCGGTTACGAACGAGAGGCGAATTGTCGAATGGGGCTTTAGAAATTCCGACGGCTTCGAGGTTCGCCGAGCACAAAAGGCCCCCCTTTTGCGCACACCCCGAAAAACTTAACTCCCGATGTACCATTCTCGAAGGAGAACCCCGGCTCCTTTTGTCGTTAATTTATGTTAAACCACCCCTGGACATTTTTCATATTGTCAGTCGCCACCGTTTCTCATCGATCCGCTTGTTTAGGCTCTCCCGCGACAAATGGATCGATGAACATCCATCTCGCCGCCGTTCTTCATTTCGAATGAAGAAACAGTCAAAGAATCGACTAGAGTACCCACAAATTTTTACTTTGCATAAAAATCCCCAGTCTACTAATTACACTTGTATTTGCAGCGAGTTTGCTGTCCGAAAGTAAACGATGACAAAGATTCTGGGTCTCCGCTTTCCCTGGAATGCCTGAAATTCCCCGTCGATCTTATCACTCGTCGTGACAAATCGTTATCCTTATCGGTTGCTTCGATGTTCTCAATATTTGCTGGGGATTGCCAGTGAAGCGTCTTTAATTTTTGTGTTTGCTTGGGTCAAATAAAACTTGTGTCGTTCGTAACGGTGTTCTAGTCTTTTAAAACGTAGTCGGTTCACTAGTGAAGAAAGATGTGATAACCTATAGCCAATACCGTTATACTAACATTCCGGAAATTCAGAAATAAGTCTACAAAAATAAGGACACAATATTTTCCAAATGTTCCGAATCTATCAAAAATATATTTAAAAAACCTTTTAAAAACCACCCGTATGTTAAAATGCACTAAAAAGGAGAAAATAATTTTTTTCCTGTTTCTCCAAGAAATACCGAATCCAGTTAAATGATTATGTTTTTCCTTGTTAAATTTAATATAAATTTTTCTATCTATACCGACACTAATTGTATAACAGAAGAAATTTTGAACTAATTGCTTAAAATTTTGGGGAAAAATATTATTAATCATTTAACTGGATTCGGTATTTTATGGAGAACCAGGAAAGAAATTATTTTCTCCTTGTTAGTGCATTCCTAGTGCTTATACAAAATTTCAGCAAGATTGGACAGTGGGAAGAGTTTAAAATTCGATTACATGATTTGGACGCATACAACAACACGGCAAGTGAATATAAGGGTGGTAAAAATGTGCAAGGACCCTCAGAAATCGCAGACTAAACAATGTAACTTTAATACCGAAAAGAAGAATGCTTTTGACCCCCAGAACTTTTTGTCCGACCAAGGATCACGTTAGTCCGTTAAAATTCGTCATTGCATCGGATCCTGTGTCAGCCGAAAATGCAGATTCTGCTCGCGTTTTTGATGCAACAGGGGGGGGGGGGGATGATCATCGAATAAAAAATTGCGCAAATATCCAGAGTGTTCAGACGAGGGAAAAAAGTGGTCTGAGGAACGCGAGGAACGCGGAATCCACCCGTCGATCCGAGAAAAATATTCGCAGATGCTATGCAAGGGTGGCGAGAGAGGAGAGAGCATGACGTTCCTGTGCACAACGCCGGTGCACGTTGCATCCACCCGTGCGGCGAGTTGCTATCTGTCACCTGTTCTAATTCTTGCAATCTGCCGCACATCGGGCCCGAACAAGGCCCGAACAAGGCCCGAACTGTTCTGCGCGTGTCTGGCGACTTCGACATGCATTTTTTCGACGATTTTCAACACTCGAGTGAAAGCAGAGTTGCTTTAAAACAGTGTAACAGATTCGATTGAAACCTTTGTTTCGCTACCACAATTTCAGGAAAATAAACTAGTCGTCTTGTGCACACGAGTGCGAATAAATTTTTGAAAACTCTGTTCACGAGAAGCAGTTCTTATCGTTCGACTGAATTATGCGCACTGTGAATAATATCTGAAAATTAAGACGTACCTCCGTGCAAAAGAAGGGCGATAATCATCTACAAGAAGCAAATGTAAGTCACGTAACAATGTTGAACACTTAATCGCTACTTTGGAACTATGGAAGCAAGTGTCTGAGTCACTGTAGATTGCACTGTGGCTGCATATTAATCCTAGAAAGTTTAATAAAAGCCCGTCAGTCGCAAAGTGCTCATACTGTTTTACTTTTCGAAGAACGTGCGGAGGGTTGAGAAATTAATCTTAATCAAGTGAACTCGTTATTTCCAGCTCTAAATTTGAACTTCTCGAATGAAACGAAACACAACCTTCGCGTACCGGTCTCAAAAATGAGTTTCATATCAAAAGTTTGCAAGTCTTGGTCGCATTTCGAAGTCCTGGGCCCGTTTTCCGTAGCAATAAACGCAGTAATTACGTTAAACGGGGGGGTTAATTCCGTTCGAACGGGGTCTGGGAGGGTTCGGGCACCGTTCTTCAGCATCTGTGTACGATCGCGAGTGTCATAAGGGTTAATACCTTCTTCCTTCTCGTTGCACAAAAGCAGGCGCCCATTCCGTTTAACCGTGGCAACCCGGTCATTTCGACGAGCGACGCTGTGACGACGGTATATCGCGTACATCGCACAATTTTGGAACCGGTCCGCGATGGATTCGGCCATTTGTGGCATGTGTTCGATATATTCGGCAAATAATTCGGGGGGCCCCCGGTATGCACCCGTAATCGCGGGGCCACCGATGTTTCAACGTCGCGCGCGTGTCTCGCAATCTGTCGCTCCCCGATGAATCGCGAGGGAAAGAGAAAGAGAGAGAGAGAAAGAGGATCGCGTGCCCCCACAGTGCCATTTTGGCCACGCTAATTGAAGCTGCCCTTTTTACGGGACCGTCAAAACGCCTAACGGCACCTGTAAAGCCGCGCCGAAATTTTCGAGCCCCGTTGCCGAAACCTGAAGATATTTTTATCTACCGCGAAATCCCCCTTGAAATACTTCGTGAGAGATCTCCTATCACTGGTTTTACCAATCCACATGTTCCTTCACAGTGTCACTAATATCTGGATTCACATCACTATTCGTCGATATGCATAGTCCACGAGACACATTCGACGAAGAAAATCCAAGACCGATGCGCACTGAAACTGATTCTCGTAGGGCGAGACCAAACTACCCCCTTGAATTCCACTATTTCACTTTCGAGGATCACAATTTCGTAGCACAGGCTACTCGATTGAAAATAGCTGTTGAAAGAACGTGGAAGATGTTATACTTCTACCGATTAATTGTACTGCTGCAACCCCTGATGCGATACTAGACCAGCCGCCCTACGTCGAACGTCGTTGTTACACTTTCGAGGATCACGATCGATGGCCACTGCCGAGCCAAAAATTGCCAAAGAAAACCACGAACGAAATTGAAAGAAGAAACTACTCCGTCGTGTTAGCCTAACACCACAGCTGTACCGGGGCCCGTGCGGACCCATCACAGAAATCCTCCCTGGCCCATCGCTTGGGGGCTCCGCGTGTTCGAATCGCGACTAGAAAAACCGATATAAAAAATAGAGGAGCACTAACCTGCTATGCCGAAGAGCGTGTAAGAGAGGATGAGTAGAGTGGCGAGGTAGGGTGGGATCCTGCATCCTCTCGTCATGGCAGTGACGGTGGCAGGATTGTCTTGGTTGGTCGCATCCGCGTGACGTTCTGTGGTTCTGTCGACGCGATCGACGACGTCCTCGTGTCTCCGTTCCCGGTCGCTGGGAGGCCTGTCGTCGGGCAGGAGTTCGTGTGTCGGATGCAGATGAGTAGGACGACTGCTGCTCCGAGTAGTCGCCGTAGCCTCAGGATACTGACAAGAAGACTGTCGGGTTTGACACCGATGCGAACGGTGCTGGGGATGATGGTGGTGACGATGGTGTAGGCGATGTAGCTCGTGGATGTCGCGGTGACGAGCGGCGTGTGGCTGTTCCTGGCAGGTAGCCTCATCGTCGGGTTCCTCGTCGACGAGGAGCAGCTCGTCGCTAGCCGCTACCACGGTGTCCCTTCGCTGGTGACATCGGTGGCGCTGCTGATGACGATGATGGTGGCCGTAGCGACGTTGTTGCTGTTGCTGCTGCTGCTGCTGTTGTTGCAATTGATGAAGAGGATGATGGGGTCGGTGGTGGTAGTTGGTGGTACTGCTGTCGCTGCAGCAGACCTCGCCATCCGCCACCGGTGAACTGACCTCCTCGAGCACGCTCGCTCCGACTCCGACCGATACTTCGCATCCTCCTACTCCCCTACCTTCGGCTGGCAGGCCAGCACAGGCTTCTCCCACCCCCGCAACAACGGCGACAGCGGTGCAGGCAGCGGCAGCAGCAGCAGCCTCTTCTGTTTCCTCAACGGCACGAGCTCTACCACCTGGCCCCGAGCTACGGCGCACGTGCCGCCGCCTCCCTGTAACCAAATATCCGAGCCAGAACCCGGCCGTTTACAGTGTGTTTTATCTCCGCCGGCCTCTACTTGATCTAGCCGGCTGATCCACGCACCCACACAACCATACCAAGCACACACCATGCGCACCGGGCGAGATCCGGGGGTAGCACCACCTAGGTTTAGGGGTTCGCCGAGCTTTCACGTAACGGGGAGGATTTTGGGGGACGAGATGCGGTGGATCGGAGAGAGGTGGTTTTTTTCACTATTGGCTTCTCGGGGACTGTCGATGTGTTAGGTTGTTACGTTAATCCGTTCGGTTCTACGTATATGTTTTCTATTAGGTCGTTGCAATTGAAATGACCGTTTTTCACGTTTGAAACTTCACGCAATTGTAGTTCAGTTTTTCCACGACCGATGAGGTTGATGTTGTACAATTTGAATAGTGCATATCTCGTACATGAATTTGCGTGTATGAGAGTATTGATATTGTATAGTATGCATGATTCAAAATCGATTTTCGTTAACCATGGAAAAAAAGGAAATTCGTATAATTTACTTGTACGAGCTCAAACTTGGACATACTGCGTCCGAAGCTGTAGCAAGTGATCGGACCACAAGGCGTTGGTTTGAAACATTTCGTTCCGGAGATACGGATCTGGGAAATGAGCCTCGTGGTCATAAGCCATTAATAATCATAAGCTATTAAAGATTTAGATTTAAAATAGATAGTTGAAAGGGATTCACGTGTAACTGTTCGGGAAATCGCGGAGTGAAACCATAAATGCTGATAAATACTGTCAGGAAATTGAGACAATGTACGAAAAACTGCGTGTTCAACAGCCGGCATTAGTCGATAGACGCGGTGCAATATTCTTTCACGATAATGCTCGGCCGCATATTGCGAAAGAAAGAGTAAAAAAATTAGCAGAGTTGAAGTGCGAAGTTCTTCCTCACCCTCCTTATTCGTCTGACCGGTCTGGCACACCCGTTTGAATGGCAAAATATTCAAAGAAGAACGTGCTGTAAAAACTGCAATTGATGAATTTATTGTCTCACGTTTATTAGATTTCTACTAGAAAGGCGTCGAGGCACTTGTATCACGGTGGAAGAAGTGCATCGATGTCGATGGAAGTTATTTCAATTAATGGAACAGAAAAGTTTATGTTGAAGATTCGAAACGGCCATTTCATTTGCAACAACCTAATACATACATTGGAGGATTCGGTTTGTAATATATAAAATCTTGGTGACAACGCAACAAATTGTATATACTCCCCATCAAAAGAGTCCACAATGTCCACATCCGCAAATGATACGAGGTTCCGTTCGTACACGCACATGTTGCCTCTGATACTTCCACTTTAGACGAGCTTTACCGAAAGCAATACCGAAGAGGAATAAATAAATTAGACCAAGACAGTCGAATATATACGATCGGAAAAAGAAGAGTGGGAGGAGTTTGAGGCTACCATGGTAGGATGCGAGAAATGCTTATGGCTCTGATGATAAGAAGTATATACAGCGGTAAATACTTATGTCAATGATTGAGTATCGGTCGTGCAGATTGGTCGTGCAGACGTTATCGACAGAATTCTTATGTAACATTTCAAAAATACTGAAATATTGCAGCTAAAATAAATTTAAAAGCGTGTCCATCGCGAGTATCAACTTTTAAAACGAACAAACAAACGTTTATGTCAATCAAGAAATTGATAAAGATCAAAATTGCACCTCAAACGTGTCAGTTCCCAGAACAGCCCGCGGGAATTTTCGTCATGAGAGGAGGTCTCATTTTATTTCTCTCAATTATGGTCCCAACTTTCGCAAATTAACTGTGCGGGTCGCATGTTCGTTGCCAGTCGAATCAGTTTTAGAACACCGATTTCCGTAATTTTTCCAGTAAACCTTTCGGAACAGCTATCGAGGAGAATTCTCGATCACACGATGAAGTTTGATAATTCGAGAATAACGATAATTCCTCGCGAAACAACAGGCTTTCCATTTCGTGAGGCTGTTCTATCGGGGCCGGCACGTTAGAACGATTCACCTAGTTCCGATTTCGCTCCGACTGTAAAAACTCGTGGAAACTTCTCGCGTGCGACAACGACGTTATTCGATGTCAACGGTTTATCGCTGTACCCCGGTGGAACGTATTTATTCAATATCAAAGGGGTTATTTTTGTTGGACGTTGCGGAAACTTGGAACTAGGGTACAGTAGTTTCTTGCTTTAATTTCCGGTTGATGTTCTTGCGAGATACGGTGGTCTTGTTTAATGTTATTGCACTTTTATTCGGAGCGATAGACGTGGATTTTTTGCATCTTCATAAACTAACACGTTGCTGAAACGTGCACTACTCTGCCATTTGTAATTCTTATCGATATTTAGCAGTTAAAAAAATATAGGTATTTTTTGTTATCGGCAGTCGGGCATTAAAAATATCTGGACACGAAATGGACATCAATTTTCATTTTCCTATCACGCAATTGTGAACAACAAAGTAATTCGAAGACCTACTTTCGGAACTCGGTAAAAATCGAATTCTACGTAGAATTCCTTCGTTTTATTCGAACTAAAAAATGTTCTAGATCTTCACCGTTTTCGCGGGACAGTCGCAAAAATTCTCCAAGAAGTCCCCACAGAATGTTTCAATTTCTTAAGAATTCCTCGGTGGTATCGGTTCGGTAAACGATCCCACAAAGACTAAAGTATGACCAGACCCCGGGGCCCAGGAATTCCTCAATACCTCACCCCGTAAAAAATCATCCAGTCAATCAACCATCAAACTCGAATCCCCATCGAAATTCCCCGAGTCACCCCGAAATTCCCTGCACCGGGTCTACCTGCTGTCCGAGGCGCGCGCCAATCGTCCGAAAAATTCTTTGTAAGCGAATCGCGATCACGAACGACCGTAAAGGTGTCCACGGGAGGAGAAGGGGAGCGAGGGTGTGAGAGAGGCTAACAGAGAAAAAAAGGAGAATTTCACGCGTCGCGTGGCCACGCGACACAAGATACCCATGCGGCGCATGGTGTTTTTTTTTAATCTAGCCGAACAACATAAAGGAAGTATTAACCAAACACGTGCACTGTTTAATTTAGAAATAAAACAATATCAATTTTCTAGTCGTCGCTAGAGGTAAAACTAGATAATAACGACTACTTAATTTTAATGTTCGGACCAGTGTCAAGCACCTGGATCATTGAAATTCAATTTCGTGAAGATTGCTGGAACATCAAACAGCGGAACAAACGCCGAGAGGCATGTCTGCTGGCAAATATTGTCCCTAAACTGGGGAACCAAGGGGGTGGTATGTAAACCAGACGAACAGGGGCACGCGAACGCGATACTTTTGTCGAGAGGGCCCGGTCAAATCTGTTTCCCGAAAAGTCCCCAGTTTTGCTTGTCGGGCCCGGAATAACCATTGTGTGCGTGTCCCCCCGGTGGTTAACGGCCGCATTGTCCGGTCTGTTTGTAGGGAAAATATTTGCCGCGAAGAGAAATTGTTTTCTGCTCTTTTTCCTTCTCCTTTCACCCCCTTTCCACCCTCTTAATGCCATCTGCGCGAGCGTCGATTATGCCCCCCCGTGATTGGATCAGATTCCACCAGCCTCCCGTCGAGACACTCGTTTCCGCTTTTCTAACAGATTTTCTAGCTCGGCCATTGTAAACCTGGCCGCCACACAGTGGTCTATTTGGCCTGAAAAAGTGGAAGAAAGTCGATTTCTGAATTTTTGCGTATGTCATACAATTTTTGTTGCCTGTCGTAGTTAAAGGTCTGAAGAATAAGGCTTCAATGTTGTTTTTCTGTCACAAGAAGGTCATCTTCAATTTCTTAAATAGAACTCCCTATTTTTTATTGCCTATTCTTGTAGCTTGTTTTGAGAGCTTTCCGAAACACTAGAATAAAATATTTTTTCCTTCAATTTTTTCAAGTTATAAGGCTTGAAAGAGGAACAATATTCAGACGTCTACAAATTTCAAAATGTGAAAGTTGGAAAAAATTTTTTTTACAAAAAACTGAAGTGAATTTGATTTTTTAAATGCTAAAATCTATTTTGGATTTCATAATGTTGTAGCTGATCTTAACACGAATCCAACAATACATAATATTATAACCTCGCGCCTATAAATCACGCTAAAATAGTTTTTTTCCACTTTTTCTGGCCAAATCTCGCTTGGCAGAGGTTGCGACCTACATTACAATCCCTTGTTGGCAGGAATGCCAGTGAAAGTTGGTGGAGAAGCTTTTTTAAATATTTTTTTAATACAGTAGTGGTGGCTTTTGGATCACCCTGTACAAATAAAATTTGTATTCAATATCCATTGCTCACAGTCGATGGAGGCAATTCTCATTTTTTAAAAAGATCCACTGTGGGGCAAAAATAATAGTAAATAATATTATATAATTGACTAAAGATGGTCACGAGTCAATTTTCGTCACCAGTCAATTTTCCTTCGCAAGTTCGATTACTTTCCAGCGGTGATTTGCGTCTGTAAAACGAACGGCAACGCTTTGTCACCCGATCCGATAAATCCATGTGTTAGTCGACCGCGTCCGAGATCGAAAACAACTCTCGATCGCGCGCTGCCGATACGATCTTAACCGGAATTGTTTTTCAGAAGACATTCCAGATTTCACGACGACCTTGTCCCACTAACTGCCTCTGTGTGTCGTAAGCCACGAACGATATGGCTCGCGAGAAAGATCGCGTTAATTGCCGCGGATTTTCTCCTCGACACTTTTTCACACGCCGGCAAAAACTCGGAAAAGTATCCTGTCCGCGGGCGATACGTTTCAATTAACCCTCTTATTGTGTTCCCGCAACCGCTTGCACGCTTGTTTCTTTCTTACGAGTTGACGCTCGGATCGAAAACAGCTTACGAAAAAGCGGAACAAACGTCTTAATTCACAGGTGTTTCGCGATTCAGCAAAAACCGACAGTAGGAAATTCATTTGTGCGGTCGTGGACCCGCGAACAATTACTGGGAACGGTTTCTTCTGACAAATGACTCAGTGTTCATGATTTTGCGTTTCGTGCAGAGAAAATCAAATTAAGTTGGCAAACGTGATACATAGTTTGAAATTCGATTTTGTAAGATCGATAGTCGGAGAACGTGCAATACAATGGCCAGTACGATTTATAATTGTTATTATTAAAGACTGCGGATCTTTATGGAAAATATTCAATAGGTTGAAAATAATATGAAGCATTTTTAAAGTCTTATGTATTTAATGTTTTAAATTACACCTACTCATTTTTGTCTAGTTATAATGTATATTTTAAAATTTCGTGGACCATCCTTTGGAGTGACTCCATCCTTTGATATTATTTCAAAAATTAGTCTCAGTAATTCAATAATTATTTATATTGATTTCTTGCCTTTTAAACTATCTGTTGACCTATTCGGAACCACCTACAGGCTTGAACAGTGTTGGGCATTAATCGATTAAAATTTTAATCAAGATTGATTGATTAATGTGTACGATTATAAAACTAATCATTGAAAAATCGGCGATTGATTCAATCGGTTGAAGTTAATCGTGAATCGTTGATTGAAAGAAGAAATCGTCGAAAGATCGGAGACTGATTCAATCGATTGACGAATTTAATCGCCATAAGGTCTACCCATATATTGTAATAAGGAGGGAGATAGAGACAGAGAGCGGAGATGGAGAATTGACAGAAATATATCTCAACAAAAACTCAGTTTGCATTTTTTTCAGTATTCGTACAGTTTTTCATTTAGAAGTTTCAGCAGTTAATCATTAATCATTTATCCGATTGACGATAACAATTGAAAGGAATGTAATCGTTAATCGCAATTAACGACTAAAGTAGAAATTTAACCGTTATTTCCAATTAACGATTAATAAGTATTTAATCGTTAACCGCAATGAACGACTAAACTAGGAGATTAATTGTTAATCGCGATTAACGTATTGGAGTAGAAATTTACTCATCAATCGTAGATTAAATTTTTGCCCAACTCTGGGCTTGAAATTATTTTTCCAGCGAAGATATGATGCTGTATTTACGAATGAAATGAATTAAATAGGATTTCTGTGGATATTAATATTGAGAAATTGGTTTGAGAATGGACCACATGGTTCAGTTGAGAACACGGCGCTATCGCATCAGAATGCAGACTATCATGGGTGTTACGGGTGCGATGATTCAGAGGATCGTCGCGCGGTCTTCATCGCGGTAAATCAGCACCGGCAAGTATCGCAACATTTTCACGGAACTCGAGCGTGTCTCTCGTTGCTCTGGTTCGATTAGCATGTTAAACGTGACACACAAAACTGACGTCTTGCGTCAAATGTGACGTCAATCCTCGTTGAAACGTTCACGCCGCACCGTGGAGGGGTTAATGGTGTTCTTTGACACCGACTCGAAAAGATACTGGCGACGGTAACGAAGCATAATAATTCGATCCGACGATTTCCATCATAAATGCTGCGTGTTTCGATTCGCTGTCGCAATCGCAATTTCTATAGAATGTTTTGTCATTCGAAACAATCGCCTATCGATCCATAGAACACAACGATCCCCAAAAAATGGGAAAAAACCGTTCCACTTTCATTTTGTACAGATCTTTTGTTCTATTAAGACTGAATTTTGCAAAAAGTTTCTATTCTAATGAAGATTGAGTACAGGTTCGATGCTTAGAGCCTCGAGTCTAGACACTAGAGAGTTTCGGAGTGTTTATGAACAGATAATGAGCATAGTTTACGATTCTTTAGAGAATTGATTGCGTAAGACGCTATAGAACAGTTCGAAAGTTTGCTTGGAGCATTTTCAGGAACACTGGAAAATATTCTTTGTCAAGAAATAAATTTACCAACGACACCAGATGATAATAGAAAGTTTCGTTTTCACTGTCCGGAGTTTTCCCAGACGAAATGCTGACGTTCGCCTAGATTTTTAGCACAAATGAGTCCCCTGACAATTTGCAAAGACCTCGCGGCTTCGTCGCTGGAGAACAATCGTTATATCGCTATCGACGCAACTTCTAAAACGCCGAGGCGTCTCTCCGACTATCTTGACCCGAATCTGAGGCCGTATTTACAATCCAGCGACAAAAATTGTAGAAAAAAGTGGCTGTCGGTGGCGCGCGGCGAGGCGAGGCGAGGCGAGGCAAGCCGCGAGCTGCGAGAGCACCGGAAGTTACGGTAAAGTGCGTGCAATTAGAAAATAACCTAAATTCAAGGCGGTTCGCGGTTCGTGTTAAGAATGATCTCGCCGGGAAGGCGAAGAGGAGCGAGCAGAAGCGTTTAACGGCCCGTCGAGGAGGGAAATGGTCAATTATCAAGAGCAGACCACGTGGGCCGCACTTTAAGTCACCGGCCAGTGCAACGAGAACGACGTGTCACCTACTTATCACGAAATTTCGCATGTACCTCGTCGCGAATCACGCCTAATCCCTCCTGTAGCCTTCTTGCGTCATTATCAGACTGCGGATCTTTATGCAAAATAAAAAATGTTCGCAATGGTTGCAGGACACAGGAGCCAAATGAAAATTGTATTCTTCTTTTAATCATGCTATCAAGCTGAAAATAATACATTGCTGTCCTCAAATATTTTTAACATGTCTGCTGCTTTAAATTTTACGTGGCCATTTTTGTCATAAATGCATAAAATCCGCAGTCTGGTCATTATACAGGGTGGAAATTATAAAGCGTTACAGACGAATAAAAATATTAATTACACGCAAAAATGTTTCAGATGAAAGTTGTTCAGCACCGACGGGGACATCATGTGATGGGACTTTTATTGTTTCCGGTGAACAATCCAAGGAGAGGTGAAGGTCAACTTCATCGATCGTTGAATCGTTGAATCGTTGAATCGATCGAAATCGTCGAAACAATTGTCATTTTTGGTCCCGTTCCTGATCGAACGCGACGCTAATTGGAGACTTCGATGCCGGCACAGGCGATTAACTATTGGAATCTCTCGGACGCCATTATGGCGAAAATCGGTGAAATGATTTTCACAGCGAAGACAGATTCCTTGAAAAATACATCTAATTTGTGGATTAAACGTCGGTTCCGAAATCACATTTATCTCTGGAAAGAGGCGTGTAATTGTATCGATTAAGTTGGCTCTCCTCGGTATCGCTAAATCCTGCTTTCGATCGACGCAATGTCGAAATCGCGTTACTCCGAAGCGGATTTATTATTTTATCGGGTTCTCGCGAAGAGGCCGCGCGACAAGTGCAAACAAACGGAACGGTTTGATCGACAAGACGATGCGTCAACGCCCGAGACTCTCGGATGATTTCAGGACAAGTTTTCGAGTGCTTGTGCACTCGCCGGGAAACGTTCTCTCTTCTTCGCCCGTTCCCGGCGAAGAGGCGGACACGCGTCGATAACTGTTGGGAAATTTCGCTCGTATAAATAGAATATCGAGGAAATATCGATTGATTCGCCGTTACATAAACGCCGTAATTCACCGCAATTATCTTCCCGCCAGACGTGTTTCTTTCTGTCGTTTTTAGACGACGACGGAAATCGCGTCCGACGAGCTGTAACTAATGATCCTCGTCGGCAGGTAAACGCAAAGGAGTAAAACTTGGCGTAAAGAAATCCGACAAGGTTCCGTGCTTGTGTTAAAGGGCGAAGTGTCTGCTTTCACACCCTCGAGCCCTATTACCTCGAGGACGTTTTTGAAGATCCACGGATTTCGTGAAGTGGCGTGGAACAACAATCGGCTGAAATTTGTCAAGAAAAATCGGGCGTCCTTTAGGAGAGTCCGAGAGCAAACAAAAAGCAAAATCACTATAGCGCATTGTTTGTGGAGCAAGCGAGCGAGCCGTTGCGTAAACACATATCCGCTTTCGTCGGACGAAAGGAAAGGTGTGTTTCCAGGAGAGCGACGGAAAAGCCGAGGCACGCGATCCGGCTAGAAACCAGGGACCTCGCCACGATCCACCTGAGCAGCGGTCGAATTTACGGCTCCAAAAAGCCTGTGGAAAGCTGCGGAAGATCTTCCTAATTACTCCAGTCCTCTGGCTTTAACGTTTCGACCCCTGAAACCGCCACGTGTCCACCATGAACTCGTTTCAGGAAACGAGCTGCGGCGATATTTCACGGGGAAAAAACAGACAGTTACGGCGCGGGGAACATTTCCACGAGATCCTAATTTGTTAAACGGTTCACAGATTCGTTGAGAGTCGCTCTTTTTAGGGGATGGAGGCTGTCAACCTTCTCAACGTGCACCGAGACACGCTCCGACACCGATTCTCGAGTTGTTGGAGAAATTTTGGGCGTGTCTGGTCACGTGTCCACGGAAAGCTGCAGCTCAAAGGGCGTCGAAAAAAGAGAGAGAGAGAAAATTCACTCTATAGGAGAGGGAGGGAGACAATTTTCCAGAGAGAGTTTCTCCTTCCGGGAGACCACTCCGGTATCAGCTGCGTCTCGTTTAAACACGGAAATTCATAAGTCCGAGTATGTTGCGACCGAAAAAAATTCTGTCTGCTGCTCACGGAAGAAAAGGGGGTCAGATAGGGCCCCTTAGGATCGACTAGGCGATCTACACCCCCGTTGGACCACCACCAGCTGAACTAGAAACAGCCTGGACACGTTCTGACACGATCTCTACGCTAGGAGCTCAACTGTTACTTTGATCATCAGTTTTTCTCCTGGTATTCTGATGGACGGGTTTTTTCGGGGGTGGAGCGGTGCTTCGAATGAATGTGGAGGTCTGTTGGAGCGATGGGTTTCGGGTAAAAGGAGCGTGTAGGGTTGAAAAGTATAACGATCTTTGATCATTAAATTGCTATTAGAAAATCCTTAGCAAAATCCTTGAAAAATTACTGAACAATCAGCGGCAGATAACGCGTTAAGTGTCGGCAAGTGAGGTAGCCGAGCCAAGTAAAGGAGAGCACAAGATCTTGAACTCGAAGATGTATAGAGGGTGAGGCGGCGACGACGAGGGGGGTCGTAAGAGAGATTTCGGGTGCAGGGCGACACGCGGCAGCAGCTGCTGTCTGCCAGGAGGACGCTCACCCCCGGCCTCGCCGCGCGGCAATGAGACGAGACGCATGCAAATCCTCCGGCCGTCGTCGCGCCGATTCAAACCGTTCAACTACAACTCGTCCTTGCGCGTTCCGCAGAAAATGCAACGGTAAAACAGCCGGAGGGGGGTCGACGTGGGAGGGAGGAGAGTCACGGTAATTAAAAAGCAACGCTCGAAGGTATTTAACCGCGTGCGTCCTCCTGGCCGACAGCTGAGGGCATTCCGAGAGGCGCGAACGCCTCTTGAAACGCTCTTCACGTATTTCGCCGCATCATCGGCTGTAGTTGAGACTCGCGAGGTACCGATGTACTGAAACCGGTCGGGAAAATGGAAAATTTCCACTGGAACAGGCGTTGCGTAAAATTTCACCTCAATTTACGCCTCAATTTAAAGATGTTTAGGTCCTCGGAAAACCTCGAAAATTTGAAAGTGAGTCTATACTTTCAGAATTGCTAACTTCTTGCACCAAGCAATTAAAAATATGCCGTCGCGAAATGACTCTGGCAGTTAAGAAAGCGACGTAAAATAAATGAAAAGAAAAATTAAAAATTTGTGAAAGTCCTACAATTTTCTCAAACAATATACTTATCCCTGTTCAGTTCCAGGCCCTGCAATTTAGTCAAACAATTTCGAAATTCCCGATGAACACCATTAATAGATCCATCTGGTGGCGCGTTCGTGCTCCAGAAAATCGATCTAGATCGAAGCACCCCTAATGCGCGCCTGGCAGGCTCAATCAAGATTCCGGTCGATCCATCAATTTCTAATTTCCCCGTCAACGATATTGAAAAAAAGTGGAGAAAGAAAAAAACGCTTTCGAAGGAGAGCTGAAGGAACACGGGGGAGGGACTGGTGGGGCGTGCAGGGTGGAAGGAAGAAACGAGTCTCTCTTTCTCTCTTTCTCTTGGTTAGGACCTCGACGTGCCGTCTCTCTTCTCGAGGGGAGCGGAATTTTGAAAACAGGTTATGGAGGCAAGAGGCGCGTGCCTGCCGACGTGTCCCTCGAGTTCGGCAGCTGCGCCCGTCTGAATGGGACGTGCCCCGAGAGCATGTGCGATCCACGCTTTTCTACGGGGAGGAGGCATATGCGTGTATGGTGAACCGGTGCTGGCTCGAGCCACCACGGCCAAATCGTACCCGAAAGATTATGAAAATCTACCCTCTCGCTCTTCCAGCTCCCCGACCTCGTGGAGACTCTGCGCTCCACCCCCTACCATCGGCGTGCGCGCACTTATGGAGCCCCATGTACTGGGTGTCCTTCGTATTCAAGACGTTCGCGACGAACAGAGGGATAACAAATTTGCACGGTGAAATCGACACGACTTTTTTGTGGCAACAATCAATGGGCGAAAATATTAGGTTGTAAAGAAAGAAATGCAGGATGTTTTGTTGCTTTGTTTCAGTTGCAATTTTGTACCAATAAATTGTCATATTAAAGCTTGTGATTCAAATTTTTATTAAATTATTTGGCTTTTATTTCGGGATGTCATAACGCGATTTTCGCATTATTTTTTTCTACGAGTTCAAACTAGGCCGAAGAAGTGTCATACTCAAGCGGCTTGGAATATCAACGAAGTATGGGGAAAAGGGAGTGTCAACGAATCCACAAGTTTATATTTTTAAATAATATTAAATTCTCTGAAAATTAATTTTAATACTATTCCCCTCAATAATATTAACATCAATTCTCATAATAATTTAATGCTACCATTAAACGATATTAAATTTTCTATAAAATTAATTTTCATATTATTGTTTTTATAAGAACAATTTTAATGGTATTGTATTTTAAAGTTATTTAATATAATTTTGATAAAATTGTATTTCAATAAAATTGTTTTTTATGTGAGTTATAACACTTTAAAAACAGGTTTAAATTCTACAATTCTCACTTTACAACCTAATACCTAGTGGAAAATTTTGAGGAATATTTTTGTAGCCTTTCATCCTCGTCGTGTTCATTCAGTTCATTGGCAGCAATTAGAATTGTCAATCTCAATGATTTTTCTGCTGGAATGCAAATGTTTCAGTGCTGTGAGCCACATAATGGCATTGAAGCTTGTAATGGCTTTGTGTAATTGAAATAGGGGTTGAAGCTGTAATCCTAGCCCTGCGATCTCGAGTCATTGAAAACATACACAAGGAAATATGCAACATCAGAATGAAAGTACGAACGACACCATTGAATTCGAGCTCTTCACAGCTTTTTGTCATTCTAATAGGGGATGAAAATGAAGCTGTAATATCAGGAAGTAGGGTCGAGACATTGAAAACGTGAAGGATCTAAAGATACGCCATATAAAAAATCGAGCTAGACGAGCTATGACCAGCTACGTCATAAGATCTCTGATAAAATAAAGGTTCACATGGTCCAATTTAGTCGCATAATTTCCGTGCCTCTGGGACGAGGGTGAAACATGCTAGAATATTTCCGACGATCACTTTTGATGTCGTTTAGGACACCCATTATCCATCAAGAGCGTTGCCTTCCACTGTCCCTACTTTTCTCCGTCTTATTGCTCCAGCCCCCGTTCCTATTACTATGCCTCCCCTAAAATATATACGGACCTTAGCGCCTAGGAGTAGCGATGGGATTGAGCTCCTTGCAAGCAGATTCGAAACTTGAATAATTCGATTCCTAACCTACATTGATTGGACGCGAATTTTAATTGATTAGATTTCACTCCTGTAAATATTTTAATACTAATCTCATTTCACAAAATGTGGAACTTCGGTGGTGAAATTGACTCATACTCGGCAATGCGCATTGATCTTGATCCCATTGCTACCCAGAGCAGCTGGATCGACCACGGATCGAGTCACCGAACCTCGTGTGGCATCTTCCGACACCGTTTCATCCCGATTCCAGCCTAGGTGGGCGTATAAAGCAATCGAAATTGGAATCTGACGGGGTTGAACCGCACCCCCAACTGCGAGCGACGAATCTAACGGGAGTGGTTCTCCTCCAGGGGTGCCGTGTCTCCTATAATATTGATGACAGTGACACGAAGAAAGGCCTTCCGGGTAGGTGGTTCGTGGAAATTGCTCGACCCCCCTGATCCAACGATTTTTCTTCCTTCAAGTCGCGATAATGTCGACTTTAGATTGCATTTATTCGTCGATTGTTCGTTTATGGGCTTGTTTGTAGACTTCTTGTAACTTAATCTGGATCCTCTGAACGGGTAATCTATTTTATAGGACGCACGATCCAGTAAGAGGATTATCGGACCCTCTGAATAGCATTTCGCCGTGAATAAGCTGATGAAAATTGAGACCGAAGTGTTAATTAACCGGTCGCCCTGCTTGTAGGATGACAATCGTTTGCGGGACGCCGATTCTTGGAAACTGAGCTTTCTGTTCCAGGCGATTTGGATAAAATTTTGGCAGTTGAGTAGTTTTCTACATAAAATGGACGAGTCTACTGAAACGAAAATCTATTCGAAAGGCGGACTATCGAGCTATCGAGAGGCGAGAGTGAAAAATGCGCCGCCAACTGCGTATCGCGATTCATAACGCAGAAAGAGGGAGATGAGGGGGAGGACCAGGCAGCCGGTTCGACCAGCTGGCGGATGGTAAAGAGGCGCGTCGCTCGATACGATCGGCAGAAATCGATGTCTGGTTAATCATCGTGGCCCTGTAACATTATCCGACTTTTCGCGCGAGATCCTTCGATCAATGGAACTGGAACGAGGAGAATCGCGAATCATTAGACTCCAACAATATTTTTCCATCATTTTCGATCCAGTGGAAATATTTCAAGAAGAAACGGATTGTCGTGTAGCTCCCACTCCTCGCGATCGAGTTAGACAATTTTGATTTTGCATAAAGATCAGTCTAGTCATTAGCCTGCGGATCTTTTTGCATTTATGGCTTACGAAAATGTTCGAGAAAGGCTAGAACATAAATTTAGATAGAATTTTGTACAATTTTCATTTGTTTTGCATGTACAACGGCTGTTAAAAATATGATTTTATTTAATTCCACTTGCTTAAAATTTGTCGATAAAAACTGGAAAAGGCATAAACATCCGCAGTCTACTAATGACGATTGAATTTATCTTGTATGCGGATCGATGGATCGGTAACGGCACCCTGAACGGATACAGAGAAGACGATCTCTTGGGCCACCAACGGGGCGCGATCCGAGGATCCTCGTCTGGAGGACATCATCGAGGTGGCCCACTAGAAATGGTAAAGGGAAGGAAGGAGCATCGGATCAAGTGGAAAGAAGAGACCGAGAAGGAGTCACCGATACCTTGTCTTTTGGATCGCTCGAGAAGAGCGTCTTGATTAACTCGCACGAACTGTTTGGTGAAATCGAACCTGGTGTCTCTCGATCTTCGTGAACGAGCCGAATCGCTACCAACGAATCAGTCGAACATAAGAATCGAGAATAATTGTTCTTTTACAAGAACTTCTCGATCACAAATCACTTGAAATATACATTCGTTCGCTTTATTCAACCAAGATTTTTGGGGATGGGGGTTGAAATATTAGCCTGAAACATGCCGTATAAAATACGAAGTATTACATGCGTACAATGATATAGAGAGTAATAGAAAGGAATTACGGAAGTTTTATAGTGATGCACGTTTCTCTTGGAGCTAGCCGCATTATCCCCCGTGTCTCGTTCTGTATGAACATCGAGGGACGGGGGATGGTCCCGATATACCCCGCAGATTATCCTCAAGAGGGATGCTTTACACGCCTCTTCACCGGAGGAAGATCAACGAGGTGGCCCACTAGAGAGATATAAAGAAGAAAAAAAAGGGACGCGTCGAGAGAGGGTTGAGCGCAAGGGGTCGCTGAGCGCGTTGCTACAGACAAGAAAAAAAAGAAGAAGAGAGAGAGAGAGAAACACGGTGGTCGACGAACCACAGTCGACATTTATCGTCCCATTAAAGCCGATTACCACTCACCCCCCGGCTACCCTTAGGAATTCGGCCCTAATCAAATTCCACGGATCCAGGGGTTCCTCCAATTACCTTAAAAGTCAACGAATAAGTTCCAGACCCAATTGCTCGCGAAAGCTACGGGTCTGAGGGTTGCGATTTTCAAAGGATACCAGTAGCACCAAATCGTCCGAGTAGAAGGCAAAGTGAGCGTGGTAGCAGCACACAATCTCGAAGAAAAATCGCGGAGCCAGCGATCGCCGCGTGCCGAAGGGGAACGTATATGAAAATCTCCGGCATAAAGACTGCAATTAAGTTGCGATTACGTAAACTATTTTCGAGGATGATGAAATAATTAAAAAACCGTCGGTGCTGGCTTGTCCGGCGCACAAAAGCAGGAAACATTATCCGGCTGTTGAGCATACGAAGATCCAGCGCGTGCACGGGGTGGTCGAAGGGTGTAGAGAAAGAAGATCGATGAATACGGAGACAGAAGAAGATGAAGAGAGGAAACAAGAGAACGAGGAGAGGAAGAAGGAGGAAAAGAGGGAAGGTTCGATCGATCGATGAAGAGATAAAAAAACGTCGAGCTCTCGATAGCATAATACCGGGGGCCGGATAGACGAGCAGGACGTATCTTTTCCACTTGATAGGGCTCGAGCAGAGAGAGAGAGAGCCCTATGGCCACAGGGCCCTGTGCCGGGGCATCGTGTGTGCGGGCATCATGGGTCCAAAAGAAGACGGGCTTGCACATGTTCTTCACCTCGTGGCCAGGGTATTCATGCCGGTATTCATGGCGTGCAGCTGCCGAATGCACTTCAACGCCATTACCTGTTTTTCGCAACGCTCGCTCGTTTGCGCCCGGGTTCTGGGCACGCGCCCGTCGCCGCCCGCTCGAACACAACTCACTCTCTTTCTCTCTCTGAACACTACTTTGAACACACAGCTCGCCCCACGACTCGACGACCAGGACGAAATGTACCCCGAAATCGAGGCGGGACTAATGCGTGCCGAAGGGCTCCGGCCGGCCACTCCAACGGAATAATAAGGCTTCCGGGTGTCCGAGCCCTCTCTGTCCTCTCCGAGATGGGCACACTTTTATTCGAATCAGAAACCACCGCAGGAAACAAACCCGTAAGCTGTTTTCCTCGATCCTTACGCGTCGCGATTGATTAGGGATTGCAATCCCGCAGGATCCTGCGTCATTTTTTGGTCCCGCATTTCTTAAATCGGTGATGTGGAATCCTGTAAATATTGCGGGACTATGCGTATAATCAAAATTTTGAGAATGACGACGCGCGCGATGAACTACTTCGATGTTTTGTCGAAGATATCGGAAAAAAATTTTTTAAAAAGAGATGATTTCCTTTGAGGGCGAAGGCGTAAAGGGGAAATATTTACGTATGGCTTACGAATATTTCCTAACTATTCGACCTACAAGTGTAGAGGTTGAACTTTCTTTGTGATGACTTGAGGAGCAAATTGGAAGATACAACAATTAATAGACTCTTTGCTTTTCACGATCCTATTTTCGAAGTTCTACAAATTAAAATTTCTTTTTATAGTTTTAACATTTTTCAGATTTTAATTTAATTGGAATTATATTCACAGACAGTTTCGATTATATATAGTGCGTTATTTTTAAGTTTTAACCAACATTTTGGTAAAGGAAAAAATTCTTCCGATTCACCTCAGCAATTAATATACATAATATCGTAGCTTCGGTATTGATATAATAATTTTTTATTTAAATACCTTCTTTTAATAATTATTAGATATAACGAATTATTATATATAATTATGTATAACATTATACACACATGTATATGTAATATACGTATATGTATACATATATTTCAATTATAGATTGTTTTCCAAAAAGAGATTTATTTTAATTTAAATGTATTTTGTTAATAAATTTTGACTGATACGATTAAAGACGATTATCTCATTAAGTCAAATTTGTTTCTTTATTAAATATATATTAGATTGGAGAACTAAATCCTTAGACCCGCGGGATTGGAGTAAATCCCACATCAATCCCATGGGATTAGAAGTGACTCTCTTCAATGCAAATTTGCTCACCCTGGCTGGATCATTTTCCGAGATGACCATTCAAAGGACCATTTTCTGAAATTGAATTTTCTGGTTGGAGCGAATGTTCGTCGCGTTTTTAAATTAAAATTGAAAAATTAATGAGAACTATTGAATCGCTATTTATTCGCAGTTTCGAAGAGAAAATACACGAGATTGAATAGATGGGGAACGTAGGGGGTGGGAAAAGGAGAGAAGAAAGGGAGTTAATTTTTTAGCACTTGTACTCATTCGAAGCCAAGGCCACAATTGCTCCGGTATAATGAGCGAGTCCTTTTTTGCTACTCTCATTCGACGTACCGCTACGATACTGTACGCCTGGAAGCCTTATTGTTTCCCTTAAACTCGAGAAGGGCCATACACGCATTAGTCTCGTTTCTATTTCACGAGACTAAAGGCACCGTTGCCTCTTTCTGTATGCACGCGTGTACGTATATACGTATTCACGTATGTATATCGTTTATTACTTCGCCAACGATGATTGCTTGCTTATACTCCACTTATATTACACGTCCCTCTTTCCATTAGCCAAAATTTCTGCTATTATACGAATTATTATAATTGAAGGGCGCCGGAGAAGTATCTACACAAAACGGTAATTTTATTATTACAATATTATTACCGTCATCTTCCGTTCTTGCTCTTTCTTTTCGACTAATCTCGTGTACCGCAGATGAAATAATAACAAGCCTGTATGAAGAAATTTCTTCGGCGCCGACTATAATGCTTGCGGTGTAAAAAGAAAATCAGAATTCTATTACTCCCTTGAATGTTCGATATTAATATTCGTTTTTTGTGACATATATCAGATGATTAACCTTTTGCGGAGAAATTTATTTTTCAATGAGTCCATCGCGTTGCTATTACCTCTATAAAACAACAGTAAAAAGTTGAATTCATTATTGAAGATTATCAGTGTATATTTTAATCTTTCTGGAAAATAAAAATTTTCTACATCCGCAGAATGAGCAAGTTTCACCTCGGAGTCAGGAAGTATCGTCAACCATCAAGCATCTTCCAAGAAAAACAAGGATCAAGACAAACGAGGCTGAGTATCAATTCCAAATCGCTTCCAAATGGCCGATGACTCACGGTGTCGCGTTATTGGAAGGCCGCAGTCGTTCTTCCGGCGCGTTCCGAGTTCCAAGTCCCTTTCCCTAGGACAGGCTCGCGTCAGCCAACGAAAATAGCGTCGAACGTGGATTCCGCAACGCTCCTCGTCGTTACAAAACCATCGGATGGTCTTCCGCGCGTGAAAGTAGGGCGACAAAAATGCCTCATATCGTTTCGAACCGATCGGAGAACCAAGAGATCACTGTGAACCGGGTACGATTGCGGAATTCCGCGGAACGTTTCCGCGGCTTTCCGGACAGAAAGGGAAAAGTGAGAAGAAGCAAGAGGAAGACGACGAAGAGGAAGAAGTAGAAGAAGAAGAAGAAGAAGAAAAAAAGCTGCGGTTATTGTCCGCGGATCTGTGGAAACGGGCCGCTATAATGAATAGCGGTTCGGATTCCCTGTTTCGTACGGGACAATGAGTTTCTGAAAAACCGAAAGAATTCTTACGCGCCTACGGAAACAATGGGGGACTAGATTGCCGGCTGTAGGCGCCCCCTCCCCCATCCCTCCTCTTCCCCCCTTCACGCCGTATTAATTTCTCTGGCCTCTTTCGGATTGCGACATAATTAACGGCTACGCCAGCCAACCACAATCGGGACTTTTATCTGACGTTCTGGAGGAGTTCCCGGGACGTTACGTGTGGCCGAAGATGAGTCTCCGACTTGTTCGATCGATGGATAGATCGGTTAACCATGTTTGGGAATTTTTCATTTTCCACTGGCGAATCGACTAATTTATTCTTAACATACTGAACGTATATTTTAAATAAGGATGTGATTTTTAAAAAACAGTACAAATTAGTCATTATTGTCCGGTGGTTCCAGTTTTTAAATTTGTTCAAAAAATCATACGACCGCAATTATAGAAAAGTGCCCAAATATGGTACAAACGTCTATTATGGCACTACCTTATATCTTGTAAAGGAGCAGTCTCACTCTAGTGAGAAATTCTATAGATTTTAGTATCGATCCTCCGCCAGTTGTGTCTCCACGTGTTGAATATTTTTGTGGTTAGATTTTCGATTGTATCTTTTTCGAGGAAGGTACGTGATTTCGAAATGCTTGAACATATCTGTAGTTCCAGTGTATTTATATTAATGTTCGCCAACTGTTGGTTTGGGCTGAAATTCATTTTCTCTTTGTCAGTAGCTAGTATTATCAGTCCACGTGAAGTTCCCAATATGGCACTACCAAGGATTCCCTAATATGGGTATAGCTATTGACATTCTTGGTGTGGGTGCCGAAAATGGCACTAGGTGTCATATAGGGACTCAAGGTGTACCATATTAAGAACCCCTTTCGCTGGAACCTGCAATTGACACACCACAAAAAAGAAAATATTTTTCCCAAGCTGTATTAATTTTTGAACAAACTGGACCTTAGAATCTTATAGGGGGGAAATGCATCTGCAACTGGTAATTTTCTAGTCGAAAAAGAGCATTCTAAAATAATAAAAAAATGACATCAACAAAAAGTGGTTCATATTTGGGCACTTTACCCCACTGTTAAGGAATTTCAGAACGACAAATTAAGGACAGCACATCGTCGACGATTAACTTGCTTGGAAATCTGAATTGCATCGAGGGGCTGCCGATTGTACAAACAATTTCAAGCCATAAATTCACGGAGCATCGTATCAGTACGCGTTCCAGGCAAGCATGTTTGAGAGAGTCTCGGTTCGATTTCCCATTCCCAGCCCCGGGAACGGTAAGAAAGTCAGCGAACGATGCCTCGGAATAAAAAGGGGCGAGCTTATCGGTGGCCCACGGTCGCTTTCGTGTTCGGTCCGGCTCGAATCGGCTCATAATTAAGCGTATCAGCGTTTCGGGCCGTGTACCTGTCGAAAATGTGCGGGCACTAGCGGTCCCCGAATCGTCCGGTGACATGGAATTCTCACGGAAACGCGAGAGCCCACGATATCGAGCGGCCCGTGAGCCCCCCAATTAACGAAACGGATGCAAATGGTTTAATTAGTCCCGAGGAAACGGTATTTCTCATGAATTTATAGGAAACCACACGCTGCGCGACGGGACGAATCTCGAATCTCAGTCTGGCCAACTGATAACGCTCTTTTCAATGTAATCAACTCTTACTGGAACCGAAAACGAAATTAATTAGCGAGGTTTTATAAATAATCTGTACACTTCAATTGATCTACTCGGTTCCCTAAAAAACAATCCAAAATGCATCGAATCGGCTAGAAATTTCGTGCGAGTTTCATTCCGAGAGATCGCCTCCAACCCCTTTTCGCGTGGATGTCCGCGTATATTGTTTCGCATCGGAAAGGAATAAAACAGTGACCGCAATCATTCGAACGAAGACTCCGTTGTTCCCGGTCGAGTTCACCCGAGGACACGGGGCCTCGTTGTTCCACCCCCTGCCCTCGCTGCGTCGACAATCATCCCTTTGAACGGCAAAACTGTACGGGCGACAGGTGCATCAACGCGCGGCGCGTCAAGTGGCCGCGTCACGTGGCGCTTTCCTGGAGCCTCTTTCCCTCTCGAGGGCCCCAGATAAGACACCGATAGCTTATCAACGCGAGAATTTTACAAGGTGGAAACGTGCAAACAGAGATATACACGCGGCGACGGAGATTTAAAAGGCTTTCAACGGACCGCGGCATTGTCGTCCTCGTCGTCGTTGCCGGCTGAACCGCGGATGTTTGCGCGATTTCGCAACTTTGGCCAGCTGGCTTTAAATAAATTACGGCCAGATCGAAACACCTATTTGCACTGGACGCTCCGGTGACACAACGCCGAATTTCCGCGGAGACGTCACGGGTTTCAAATCGGTAAGAAAGCGGACAAACATCCGCGTAGTCATTGCTGTTCTGTTGACACTGCGAGTGGTTGTTCTTTGGAAACGCTTATGGCTTTTTTCGCTTCTTGTAGATAAACTATATCCTAATCCACGATCTTTATACTTCTTCGGGATTAAAAGATCGCACGACTGGCAGCTTGGACTTGATCGCTATTATTGTCCAACGTCCCATGAAAAATTTCCAGCTCACCGATGCCCGATTAATCGATCCTAGAGCAGTCTCCCGAAAAGGAGGCTCGAATCAGTCGCGAGGCTTCGTTTCCCGGCGTCGCCTGATCGAAGGGCGTAGTCGCTCGTCAATTTTGCGGCGAAAATTGATCGAGAAATAAAATGTGCGCTGCCGCCGCCGCCTGCTCTCTCCCCCAGCATGCTTGACAAAAAACCATAATCGTGTGCCGCAGGAGGAACCATCTGCGGCTTCGAAAATCATGATGCGGACCATGTGCCGCCTGTGCCAGCGATACCCTTCCGAACGCGAGGGCTCCTACACGCGGAAACCTGGCTCGCCTTATATTCGTACACGACCGCGCACATACGCCGACGTGCTATAGTCCGCGATTGTGTGGGTGCGTGACCGCGTGCACGCTACCACCGACAAAGTCCATGGAACCCGGAGAAACCGCGGCGAAAAATTGCCCGATAAACCTATTCCGTTTTTTGCCGATCTCTCCCTCTATCTGTCGATACCCTAAATGGCTAGCCTCGGGATCATGCGGCCAGTGCTCCCTTATTTGCCCGGGAAATTGCTCTATTAGCAGTCACGCGGCCAGAAAATGCTGCGCAACGGCTCCGTGTTCGGTGGAGGAGGTTTAGTGTCCCGAAATTGGGATGCTGGCTGCGATAACCTTTAAAAAGAACATCTGCGATCCAATACATTCTCTATCCCGCAAAAACGCGGATCAACTCGACTGGAGAACTGAAAGGAGTAACAAGCTGGCAAATTCGACAGAAGCACACGTCGATCGGCATATTGAAAACTACAGGAACCGTGCCGACCAGGTAGAGCCTAGTCGAACAAGAGCGCCAATCCAAAAATCCGTCTCCAAATCCGAGAAACCGGAGGAGGCTCGAGCGAAATTAGCTTTCAGCCCCGGAGAGTCTGTGCATCGGCGATGCCATTAACGAAGAAACCGCACAATGCGCCGTCCCCCAACAAAGGGGGACCCTATTAACTCGATCAAAAGGGTACTCGCGAGACGCAACGAGGTCTCCCGGTGAACACCAGGGCACAAAGGCCGCGAGAATCTGTGGTAAGCTCCGCAAGAACCGGGGAGTTCGTTATTTGATTTCTTTTGTTGGTCCGGCACTTTTGCAAACAAACACACAACCGCCCTGTTGTTCTTTAATGCCTGGTAACCATAATCGTAACTGATGAAGTACTGATACAACGTGACCAGTGATTCCACCGATGTCTGCTACGGTATGGCGATTTGAGAGCAGATCAGCGGCTAATCGTTTAGCTGGAAGCGTGCAGGACAGGTCGAGCAGACAAACGAGGTCCATTATGACGGTGCAGAGCTGCGACAATGCAGCGACCTCGAAGAAAGCGAAAACTGGCGTTGCAAGAGGAGGGGGGGCTGGCTCTCGGAGGCGGTAGCTTCAGCGGCGGGGCTAAAAAAGGAGGATCGAAGGGAGAGGCAGCAATCTTCGTTCATTTCTTCGTCCATCTCATCTCGTTTCTACCCTCGTTGTCCCCACCGGGCCACCCCCTAGGCCAATCTTGTTCGGGATGACTGGCGACGAGCCAATCCTCTTATTCCGTTTCATTTGCCGATTGCGAGAAAGAGAGCCTCTCCTCTCTGTCCTGGCTACTGCTGCTGCTGCTGGCATTGCTGCACCGGTGGCATGTGCCCGGCTTTATTATTCCGCATTGTCCGCGTAACCCAATTCAATAGCCTAATCTACTTTCCGTTTAGGCTTTTCTCTTGGTAATTCGACGGGGGCTACACACGTCGCCAAACAGCTCTCCCGCAGGACTTACCCCTCCCTCTTCGTGTTTTCCGCTATTATTCGCCGCAACGCACTTTAATCCATCGGACTCGGTGGATCGGTTTTTCTGGTTTTCTTAGTCTCGTTCTCTTTTTTTCTTTTTTTTTTCGGCGGCGTCGTTGATCTTCTCTTGTGTCTTTCTTGTCCGTCTGCCGCGCTCCAGTGGAGAGACACGACGATCAAACTGGACACTTCGACGGGGTCGTCTCGGACAATTTCGTGGGTAATTGGGGTGCAACGAGACCTCGTCAGCTGCGGTCCCTCTTGATCTTGCGGGAACCATCACGATTTTGCAAGACTGGGATTTCGCAATTCTTTTTTTCTCGAGACGACTGCGTTTCGGTGGGACGAGCTTCTTCGAAGCATCAACGACGAGTAGACGGAAACAGTAAGAATATCAGGCGATTTTCAGAACACGATTGTACTACTTGAGACTTATTAAAATTATTAACAGTCCAACAATCAGCAACATTCTTCTCGAGAAATTCATTTTCATCGAACTCTAGCATCCTTCGTGGACCTCTCGGTCCCATTCTCCCATTGTTCGATCAAGCCAAGAATCGAACCATTGAACTAGGGCTTGGACAGTATAGAAAACCCATGGATGTTAGCCTGATTTCCAGGACAATTGTCCAGGGGAAAGGCTTGGTCCCCTGTGGTACACGTTCACCGGGAATAACGAGGCAATTAATTGGAAAGACGCCCGACGCATTGGGGCGACTCTCGCTCGAGAGACGCGCATAGATCCTTGGTACTGTGGATTCCGAGAGAGAGAGAGAGAGAGAGAAAGAGAGAGAGGGGGGGATCCAGGGGAAGAGAGTAGTCGTTGAAACGTCCGATCGGTCGGTGTGTATAGATCCGTCGATGGATATTGCTACGAGGCGGCCATGCCGGGATAATTGGACGGCGGGAAAATTAAAGGGAGCCACCGGGAGTCTTGACTCTTCGGAGCGAGCGGAACGAGGCGGAATAATCCGCCTTGTCTTTAAGAGATTAGGTCCTTAACGGGGGCCCCCTTAACTTCTCCTTTTCTCTCTATCTCCCTATGTATCTCTCCTTCTCTCTCTCTCTCTCTCTCTCTCTCTCTCTCTCTCTCTCTCTCTCTCTCTCTCACTCTCTGTTGAAACACTTTTCATACCTTCGAAACCTACCGCGGATCCACGAGCCGCTTCTCCTCGCAAACGCGCAGGGAACAAGAAGAAGCAAATTACCGTGGACCCGACAGAGCAGCCTGGCCGCCTCTCCTCTCTTCTCGGAAGTCCAATTAAAAGTACTGTGTCTGCAATGAGAGAACGGCCGTGCCGTCGCCGGAAAGTAAACTGGAATTTTCGGGCTGCTTCCCCTTTAATCGGCCCGACACGGCTATCTTTCGGGAAATGATTCGCTTGGAACCGGTAACGAGATTCGTCTGCCATCCAGACGGTTTCTCTTTCTTGTTCTCGCTGGTCTTTTTCTCTTGTACAATGTAATTGATTACGCAGCCGGGCTTGTTCAGAGGGAATAAATAGGAACTGACGTCGCGCGGTATGCCGAGTGTGATGTAAGCCGTGGGAATATGCAGATCATCGCGAGATAAGATACAGAAATAATTTAATTTTCACGAGAATTGCGTTGTTGAACGTTCGTGGACGTGGACTTGGTATCTCAGATGCTATAGTGGTGCAAATGTATTGGAATAAATGTGTGGAACCACCTCTGCAGATCGTGCGACAGTTAACCGAATTTACTGACCCCTCAGACCCCGAAAAATGACTTCTTCAGGATCACCGGGAGATCCTATTAAAACCGGCTCCGGTGCAGGTTAGGGGAATCATTCCCAGGACAGTTCGGGGATTAATACTAATCGGTGGCGCGCGTACGAGAAGGCGCTTAACGAGTTCGTCCACTGTGACTCATTGTCAGTCGAAGCATACAAAATTTGTGCTGGCGGTTGCGTGCATAAAGAACGGTCGATACCCACAAAAAAGAAATGACAGATGTCTCGATTTCTTAAAAGTGGAGTACTGGCCTCGAACGCAAAATGGTTCTGCGATCAATCATGGGAACCACTGTGTAGTCGAAATAAAGCTGAAAAAGGTAAAGTGCCCAAATATGGTATAGTCCCCCAGTATGGCACTACTTTATGTATTGTAAAGGAGAAGTCGTACTTTAGTGAGAAAATCCTCAAACAACAGTTTACCATGTCTACTCAACATTGTGCAGTGCAATCACACCATTCTATAGATTTTAGTATCGATCCTCCGCCAGTTGTGTCTCCACGTGTTGAATATTTTTGTGGTTAGATTTTCGATAGTATCTTTTCCGATGAAGGTAAGTGATTTTGAAATGTTTGAACATATCTGTAGTTTCAGTGTATTTATGTTAATGTTTGCCAACTGTTGGATTGGGCTAAAATTCATTTTCTCTTTATCAGTAGCTAGTATTATCAGTCCACGTGGAGTTCCCAATATGGCACTACCAAGGGTTCCGTAATATGGGTACAGCTATTGACATTCTCGGTGTGGGTGCCGAGTATGGCACTAGGCGTCATATAGGGACTCAAGGTGTACCATATTAAGAACCCTTTCCGCTGGAACCTGCAATTGACACACCACAAAAAAGAAAATATTATTCCCAAACTGTATTAATTTTTGAACGAAGGTGACCCCAAAATGCAACTGGTAATTTTTTGGTCCAAAAAGAGCATTCTAAAATAATAAAAAAATGACATCAACAAAAAGTGGTTCATATTTGGGCACTGTACCCTATGTTTCTTCTTATCAGAGCGTTCAACATAATCGCCGAGAATGAATATTCTATTGCTGCAACGCTGTAGTCTCTTAGGATTGTTAAACACAATGCAGTGCACCGTGCACAGGTCGAATCGAGAAGTTCTATCATCGATCGAGGGAGGGTTAAGCTCGATCCTCCTATCCAGCCAGAGTCCCTCGGCTCATGAATATTAACCCCGAAAAGTATAAGCCGAGGAATCCTTATCGGTGTATATCTTATAATTCCTCCGCAATGACCGTGCGCGGCCCGTGAGCGATAATGTTAATAACATAGAAGGGCGAAAATTATGGTTGCCCCCTGGCTGGCCGTGGCCCGTGCCTTTCGACTGTTAACGAGAAGTCGCGCGAGAGGAATTGCGCGCGCGCCATTGTTGGTATTCCGCCGGGCAACAGACCGGCGCATCGGTTTTACATAAATTAACGGGCGCAAGGTTGCACGTCTGAGAAAATTCTCACGGGAGATACGCTTTGTGTCCCTCCGATTCGTCGGGACAACTTTTGTTTGGTTCCTCGACTGCTTGCAGAGGCTGAGATCTCTTTTCTCGACAAAGAAAATTACTTGGACTAATCTCTTCTGTAGGCTTAATGGGTTAATCAAATTGTTAACGCCAGATTTGCGGGGCGCGTCTCAATATTTTCATACTTCACGATTATTCTGGAAAATGTCAATTTTCTTAAGATTTCGGCTGAGAAGGGAATGTTGGCAAAAAAGGTGAACGAAGCAAGGGTTGGATCAAACCAGAAGCATCAAACGGTTCGAAAACAAAGAAGGTAAAGCCTACTTAATCTTTCCATTGAAAAGCATCAGAGGAGGATCGACTCTAATCTGTTCACCGAAATCCCATAAACAGTCTTTCAAATCAACACTGCCGTCAAGCTCGAAACGAGCCAATCTGCAACTTCGTCGGCCCAGAGATCGGTAATAATCGACGAAGGAGCAAGAAAGAGAGAGAAGGAAAAAAGAGGCAGCGGCAGGTATACATCACTGGTATAAAAGAGCCGAAGGATTCCAGGGCGGTGTGCCGCGCCGTTCCGAAAAACTTCGCACCCCCTCAATTTGTTCCTGGGTGGCCAACATAGCACTGTGGCCCATTCTGCCCCGAAAACGGTCGAAAATATTTTCTGACTCAAATCCTGTGTTTATCCCCTGGGTTTTCGTTCCATCATATTGACAGAGACGATTTGTAACCTAGTTGGGAAGAAACAATCACTAAAAATTGACTTTTTCAAACTTGAAATAAAACGCTAATTTGACTTGAATGTGAACTGTTCCAGAAAATTTATATATTGAACAGAACAAATTCAAACAATAGTTAATCGCTTTAAGAATACATTTTGAAGCCTGTTTAGACAGTATTGTCACAACTATTTGTCCAATGCGACATTTAACGACTCAAACACCCGAGTGAAACAGTCTATTCATCAGTATACTCTATCGGAGCGACTTTTTACGACATTTCGAAGCCAAATGACCCACGAAGCGCCAACCCCCATCATCTAGTCATAAATCGGAGACGGTTCCGAACAGCCACGCCATTGACCCAGTTGCCAGTTTAATGAGTGGCGCAGAAACCCATGGTGTTCCATCTCTACCATCGAGGTCTAAAATCTACCTGGGCCGGTGGTTTCGCGTGGTTTTCCTCTGGGGATAAGCGTATTCTTGGCGCGTGGGAGGCCGGCCGGCCGGTTTCGCTAATCGGAAATATGGACGATGACTAATCTGCGAGAGAGCCGGCGTCGGCGTCGCGACGCGCGCGAGACACGCGCGACCCGAGAACCGAGACGTGTCTCGGAGGCACGAAAGTCTTCTCCGTAAGTCTATAATTGTAACGAGATGAAGGAGCGGCCCGCAGACAGACCGCTAGAATGCCGGCCGGGCCGCACGCGATTGAAATCCGCGCATTTTTCGCCGCCGAATGGCAAATCTGCCCTCCCGTGTCGCGAAAACCATGGCGCTCGTTCCCTCCTCCGTCTGCATGCATTGACATTGCGAGTTTGTTCGGCGACACTCCGTGTAATTCACTGTTTAAGCGCTGAGGCTTTTATAGACTCACTTGTGCAGAGTTAGAAATTATTCTTCGTACCGGGAAAAATTTAATTGCCCGGAAAAAAGATCAAACAATCCAGCACAATTCATGACTCCCATAACCGTTTCCAAGGAGTGCATAAAGCTAAACTTGCATGAACACAGCCAGATGCTCCGCATGAAAAGCAAAATACTCGAGCACAATTCTCAATAAATACAACGCACCACTGATGCTACAAAACGGGTATAATTTCGGATATGCTCGAAGATAATTTCAATGTGGTTCTGTTCGGTCGGTATCCTTTCATCCCCTCGATTTGATCGTTTTAAGAGCGTCCAGAACAGACTTTGGAAGACTGTTTCGCAAAGATTCGTAGTAATTTTCGAACGTGGATGTTTGATTAATGGAGAGGCACTCGGGTTTCTGGCTGGTATTTAAATATCGGGGAGAGGACATGAATTTTTATGATCGGCGTTGCGTGGATCACCCGTGATTGATGGTTTCGCGGGGAGAGAATGTTTAATGGAACGACTTCAACCCTCTTCGGCTGTTCAACGACGATTTCAGCTGAATCGCGATACTTGTTCGCCTTCTTTGCGTTTCGGGGAAGCTTGTGTGTGCTGCACGACCGAGTGCAAGATAATATCGTGGCGTGCATTGCCAAATAAACTAATTCCGCAAGCCCGAATTTTTCTGGAAAGCAAAGTTTCAAGGTTCTGCTAAAACGGGGTAATATCGCAGACGGAGCAAACAGTAGAATCTTGAAAGCCTGCGGGGGGTTAACTCTGTCTCAGCCATCAGATTCGTGTCTAACGAGCGTCGGAAACTACTGCTAACCGCACCGCGCGCGGAGTATCGGAAAGTGCAGTCTAATTGCACTTTCGGAAGATGCGCTGTTATGCTCGTCAGCAGTTTTCCGTTGAAGGATCGATAACGGTGCGTGGTAACGACGACGACGACGGAAGCAGGTTCGTAAATTTTCCTAATCTCCGGCCGAAGATCTGTCTCGTGCCGATGGCTAATGCAGACATTTCCGCGTCGTTCTTGCTTTCTTTTTTCCTCTCTTATACCCCGGGCTTCGACGTTTTATTATTATGCACGGGGGCGAGCTTTTACGGTCGTCGCGTGAAACATTGTGGCCCTCTCCCCAGAGAGGGCCCCGACAGATTTCGGCGATCGATAAATCTCGAATTTAAAAAAGGGAAACGATAGGCTGCATGCGAATGCGTCGGATTTATGACCCCGCCGCGCCGATCAGATAGCTCCCGATTTTCAACCTCTCCGCCGGCTCGTATCTCGGCCCCGATTCAATTTTCTTGGGGTGGAAACCACCCCTCCTCCCCGCTCACCCTTAGAGCCCTTTTTAGGTAGCCAACAGTCCGGTGAATTGGCCCTTCGTGACCGCGCGATCAGATGCTGGCCGCTCTATTTTCGAATTATTAGCATTCGTTTATCGTACACTCTGGAATTAATGATTGCACCCTTCGCGATGGACGTGCTCGAAAATACATTCCAAGGACGAGGCGAGGTTCGTTCCTGGAGGCGCTTCTTGATCGAGATTAGGGTGGTGAGATGCTTTTTTAGGCTACCGTGTCAGTGATGTTAATTTTGCTTTTTTTAGGCTGCGAGTTAATCGACTCTATTTGGAGAGTTTTAGTCTGGAAGCATTTTTATGATTCTTGTGCAGGTGTGTGATTAGTAGACTGCGGATTTTGTGCATTTATGGCAAAAATGGTTACGTACAATTTAAAACAGAGGAAATATTAAACAGATTTAAGGCCACCAGTGCACGAGTTTCACCTTAGTCCCGTGGGCACAGAATCGTGCTAAGACAACTCGGGACTTCTGCATTTTCCGGAGTTCATCGCGGCCAATGAATGGCTGCATATTCACCCGATTTGAATCCGTTGGAATATTCCAACATATTAGGTTGTGGAAAAAGTAATCCATTATTTTTACCTTAAAATAAAGGTAATAATTATATTATTAGAAGAACGAAATTGACGAAAATATGCTGCGTGCCGTGATTGATCAATTTCCGAAGCGTCTCGAGGCCTGCATAAAGGCAACTGGAGGTAATTTCGAAGACTTTGTATAACATAAATTTTATGGATTTCCAATGTTATTATTGTTGTGTTCGATTTAATAAATAAGAATTTGGTTGCACAGTAATTATGTAGAAAGTTTCCAAACTTTTGCCGCACCCTGTATATTGGTAAAAAGCAGTCTAATCATTTCTCGTGAAGCCTTTCACTGTGTTACTAATATTTCCGAAACTGCAAGTTTTCCAGAGTATTTCGTTCTTTGAGCTGTAAAGTCGTTCGAAACCTGGCGAATTTGTAAATGACGTTGTGGGCGTAAGAATGAATAACGTAGAACGAAGTGTTAAAATTCAGGCTCAGAATAAACTGCGTCGAGTGCGGCAACGCGGAGTGCAAGCGACACGCGCGCGTAACTGCACCCTGGCCGGACCACGAAGGCCACCACGCCAAATATCGATTCTCGCTAAACTCGAAATGGATATGGAAGCCCGAAGAATGTTGGAATTTTCTAGCGGTCTGCCGTTTCCAGAGGAGCCGGCATCGATAACTCTCCTCGGGCCTCGCCCTTATCACCCTTCAAATCAATCCTTCGGACAAACTTCCAATCCAATCCCTCGCGTTAACCTGTTAACCCAGGACGAGTTAACTTGTCCTCAAGTCTAACTTGATTCTTTATAAAAATCACAAAAGTAACATTTACTGCAAACTAAATGTGTGTGTGTGGGTTCATTTAATCATTTTCTGCCAAGTCTTCAATTTCAACAAATGTTTCAACTGACAAAAATGACAAGGTTCTATTTATTTAGATTTCATGCCATTTTCTATTTATTTAGATTTCGTGCAATTTTTATTGCAATACGTGCTTGGATAAATAAATTTATCGGATCAATTTCCACGTAAGCAACGTCACCGTTTCGATAATTATAAAATTCAAAATCTAAGACCGGTTATTTCACCGGCAGTGGTAGGTTCAGTGTTAAACAACTCTATCTTCGATTTAGCGAAGGGCGTGAATCGATCGCGTCTACGGGATGCAGAAAGGGAAGTTCCAAGGGAAATGGCGCAAACGAGAACCGGTCGACGTGGTTCGCTGATCGGAATCCGATGATAACGAGTGGCCACGGATAACAGCGTTTCCCGATCGCGCGGAAAATTACGCGACACGTTCGCAAATGGGACATCGTGATCAGCTCGGTACATGCGCGCGATAAGGAAATGTCCTCGATTAGCACGATCGATTCGCACCGACTCTCGCGCCTTCATTTTTCTTTCCCGTGTCGATGATACTATTTTATGCGAGGCGGTAGAGGTACCCTAGGGAAACGAAGGAAAAATGAGCTGCTGTTGATAAAGAGAAAAAAAATTCTCAGCTCTTGGTTCGCATTAATTTCTGTTTTATTAATACGAGCGATTTCGGTGGACGATCAATATGTCTAATTTATTATTATTGTCTGGAAGAACGTAAAAATTCTAGAGTCAATATTATTAGATTGCCGTACGAAGTTGAATAATTTTGCAATAAGAAATACGTATGTTGATGACGAATTTTATTAGTCTTTCGACACGTTTTTCCGTGAGACAGCAATGAAAAGTATTTACTTTTTTAATGAAATTGTATCTGAGTTCACCACGTTTTTACAGCAATAATAGTAATCTTTATTGCACCGGGTTAGTCACAAAAAGAATTGATAAATATTACAACCCGGACCTCTCGAGTCACGCAAAGTTATCAGTCGACTACGAATGTTATGCATATAGGACAAAAATAAATGGCTGCAATTTGGAATAAAAGAGCGATTAGAAAGGATAAAGAAAGAAATTTCCAAGTCTACTTATCTCAGGTTAATTACTGTTGCTAATAGCATTTTTCCTGATCGAGGGTTGATGCAGATTTTTTGTTCGAATAGCTTCGAGCAAGAAAGAAAGAAAGTCTGGTGCTTTTGTAGGTAGTTCGCGATTTTCGAAATACCCGCGTCGCAGGAAGCTCGATCCCGCGCGGTTACGTTCGCACAAGGATTTAAAGACACACGATACGATAACGTTTATCTTTACTTCTGTAAGCCGGAGGAAAGCCCGAAATACCTTGTTCCCGAAGGGGAACGCCACATTTGATGGCGAAGCTGTTAACTCGAAAGCATATGAACGGCTTCTCCGCACGTGATGCAATTAAACCTTATCTCGGCCGGAACGTTAGATTCGTCGGAGGCGCTTTTCGACACCTGGACGACCTGTCTCCGATTCCTCTTAATTGCTTGAGCTTAGGCTGGTTATAGCAACCGGCAACCTCGTTTCAACCCCATAGCCTCATCGCATCTCTTCCGAAGAAAATGATCTTTTCACGTGGCTCGAGAAAAATGTAATAAGCGGATTTTATGCATTTACGACAGAGGCATAGCATTTAAGCAAGGTAGACAAATTAAATATTGAGAATGGTAAACCTGGAGGCCATTTCGAAGTCAGGGAACACTCTCGATGTAGGTAACAAGTTGAACTTAACGAAAGTTCCTCTTCGATTCGTATAAATTAAAGAGAAACTCTACATTGCAGGACGTCTGACCTTTACAGGGAACAAGCAATTAATTTCCCAGCTGAGGAACGATTAATTACACAGCTTTGACTAAAGAAACCGTAAAAAAGTCCTTTGCGTAAACGCGTAAATGTAAAGTCAACTTTGATGGAATAAATCTTAACGAAAGGGTCATTAAGATAATGTTCTGAAGATAACGTCTGTAGTGTTCCAGTGTAAGTGCAAAAATCCTGTATTAGAAAATCTATGGTAATGCGAAGTCATTCTTTTGCAATTCGTGAAGTTATAGAGGGTTATCAAAAAGTACCTTTAGGATGTTGAATGAGAATATCTGTCAAACGCCATGTTTGTTTCTTGTCAGTTTCTTGTATTTCTAACCTACAATGATAGACAATTTTAACAATGGAGTCGTATACGATTGAAGAGCGTGTTAAAGTTATTAAAATTTATTTTGCAAATCAGTGTTCAATAAAAAATTCCCATTGTAAATTACGTGATTTTTTCGGCACACATTCGAAGAACAATTCGAAAGGATAAAAAATTTGATGAAACTGGATCTGTTCATGATAAACCAAAGTCTGGCCAGCAACAATTCATGACCTGGAAAACAACATTAGAAATGAAATTGATGAATTAGACGAGCAAATATGCCAAAATGTCATCGAAAATTTTGATGTTCGAATTGATGTCTGTAAACGTGTTCGTGGTGGTCATTCGACAGATCGTCTTTCACACATAATTGTCATAGATGATACCTGATAATTAAATAAAACAACCATTAAAATTCAAAACAGTATGTTTTTTATTTAAAAAAAACTTCCCATAGTCTCTTTTGGATAACCCTTTAGAAACATTCTCGTGAGAATATCCATCGTTTCGGGTTCGGTAGTTCCAGTGTGAATTTCGCACAAGTGCGGCAAGTAATAGTCCGCTTAAATAAATGATTAGTTTAAACAAGTTGCAAGTTTCCTACTCATACACGCGAGCCTGAAGTCCGTTGTTTCGCATCGAAGGAGAGTTGAAAGAGCGACGCGAGCGCGAATAAGTTTGCGAACGGTAATTACAAGAGCGCCGGTCGTTGAATGCGAACGGAAGACAGGAATGCCGTGTACGGGAAATGTAAGGGACAGCATTATAGCCGCGATGATTATCGGGAGACCTAGTATTTCACGCCGCAAAGTAGGTGCAAACTGCCAGCCGAACGTTCCAGCAGTAACGAGGCGGCGAGGTGCAATAGGTCAGCAGTTTGCAGTTCTCGCAATAAAAAAGATGATATCATCGTCGACGAGACGTCTGCCGGCAGGCATGCTAATTTCCCCGAGCAATTTAGCCAACTCCGATCATCATTGGTTACAGCACGCCACTGGTGGTCGTCATCGATCATCGGGGATCTCGATCGTTCGAACCCGAGGTGCATAGGTGAATTATTTCTCTGAGAAATACGTGGAGTCCGAAAGTTCACGATTTTTCGTTCACGTTTCTTCGAAGAAATGTGAAGCAAAAACTGGAGGGTTAAATACAATTCCATTCTGAAGTAACAAGTACTGCAGCAAGAAAAGAAACTTTGGATCGACGGTTGCTTACGAACCCCGAAGAACATCAAAAGTTTTCTGCTGTCCGAAAGTCAAAGATTCCACATGTCGGCGGAAACAGGCGAAGATGAAGAGCGCCGCGACGGGAAGTCGCGGTCGTCTACGTCGAAGACGAAGAGGTTGGACGAAGACGAAGATGAAGTTGAAGAAGAAGAAGACGCGCGTCAGTGGCGTCTTTCACGCACGCAGAAACGCAAACCGGTGCGCACGAAAGTCCGCCGGTGTAATATTACAGGGCTCGAGCCACTAGGACTCTGCTCCTGGGTGTTCGTTGCTCGTCTCTATACCGGGTGGCTCTGATCGATCGCCGCTACACCAGGAATATCGATTTCGCTTTCGTAAGCGCACACGAAGCTGCTGATCGATCCTCGAGACACCGTGACTAGAAAAAACCTCGATTGAAAAAGAATAATTATCACAGAGCAATTTTCTTCGAAGAGTTTCTCCGATCATCCGCGCAAGAGCTACCGCGACAATTTTATGTCAAATAAATTTTACATAAAATATGTTTTAAACGATCTGTGTCGGGTCTTTACGTGGAACAACTCGGTACACGAAGAGAAGGTAAACGGCGCGATTTATAGGATGACTGGGCGGCCCATCCACCACATCATTGACTTTGAGGGATTTTTGTCCGACTTTCGACCGAGTCATCGCATTATTCCCGATCAATGCGAATCTGCGGGAAAGCACCGTGCCCACTCGATAATAAGAACATTATACGGTTATTGTGAAGCGGCGGAGTCGTTGAAAGGAACAGGGGCGGTGGTCCAGGGCCCGGGATTGCGAAAAATTGGGCAACACTGGGCCCGAGAGAGGCCCGCTGGTGGTCCCCCGACACGATCGCCTCGGCAAAGGACATCCAGCCGAGATATACGTGTTTAAGGATCGTGGTTCTCGGAAGATCCCATCATCCGACTACAAGGATTCCCACGGAGCAGCCCCGACTGCGAGATAAAATGGCGCTTTCGGCGACACAATGTTCCTGTGCGAATGTGAACATTTATGCTTAGAGATGCTGAATCGAGACGGCTCCTTTTGGGAAGTTGTGGGACACTCTTTGACAAAGTTATCGCGAAAATAATTATATTCAAATAATTCGAATAAATTTCAGACCACCCTAAACCAGTCCACGGATTCTTGTATAGTGGACGCTCGATCTGTTCCATCGATATTTTTATCGAACCGAGTTCCCGTGTACCGAAAAACCATGTGGTCCTATTTTGGAACGGGGTGAAAGAATTCGGGATGTCGGGCCTCGATCCGATTCCAGGAGCGATAGCGGAGAGCGTTTAGGGGAGCTTGCGGAGAGCACCTGGATCAATGGAGAGAGGAGAGAACACGTCGCCTCCTGTCGGATATAGATATTTTGTCCGGCGCATAACGAGGCCGGCTTGACGTGCAAAGATGGCCCTTAGGACCGGAGGGGGATGCCAATGCAGTTTAGGATAATATGACGAAGATCGGTAGCGTGGGGCAGACAGAGCAGGAGAGCCAGGTGTTTCGTGGGCTACCATAGAAAAGGAACCACCCCCTGCCTATGCTCCCTCCTTAAGGGGACAGACCGCACGCTCCCTTTGCCTCTTACTTTTCGCTTCTTCGACGCACCCTTTCTCTCCTCCTTGTCCCTCTTCCGCCCCCTCTCACTGTCTCTCTTTCTCTCTCTCGATCCTTTTCTCCTTCTTTCTCTCTCTCTCTTACTCTAACTTAGGCTGTTTCTTCTGTACTCTAACCCCCGACTCGACCTCCCACCCTGTTCTCTCGCTCTCTAGCTTCGACTGATCCTCGTTATACCGGGTGTCGCGTGGCGAATCACTGAATCTGCGTGCGCTGATTATATTTTAACCCTCATCCGTCCCTCATTTCACGAACTGAATCTGTCCTTCGGTGTCAAATTGACAGAGTGATAAAAAATCGACAAAATAACAAGGCAAACAGTTACTTTTCGATGTTTTTTTAGTCAAATTGAAGAGTTAACATTTACATCTTAGGTTTTTCGATTATGCGTTTCGCATTAAAAGGAATAGAAGTCGCGAAGTTTCAGGAAAATTGATCTACAAATAACAGAACAGTATAACTTAGGTGAATATTCCGTTATGTCGATCGTAGGTAATGCAAATAAACAAGTTAATGATTTCGGCGGAACAGGTTCGATCAAATATTTTGCAATTTAAATTGTTCTCAACGTTTCGATCCAAATGTGGGCCATTTTCAAGAGAAAATTTGCGTCTGTAAAATATTGTAAATTATAATAATTGTTTAACAAAACCGGGTAATACCAATAAAACTTTGACATACTTGCTATGTGTAAACGAATTATATAAATTCACTAATGAAACTTTTAAGAAAACTGATTAAAACCATGCCGGTAGAGGTTACAATGAAGCCACGTGTCCTTTAAGGAAAAACCAACGTAAGAACAAAGGAGCGACGTATATCGAAGATAGCCAATCAGAACACATAGATCGATAAGTTCTCAAATCTGTGTCAGATTGACAAGAGGAACGGATGAGGGTTAAAGAATATTTAGTATACGTTGATCGTAAATCTTTGCCTCGAATAAGGGTTCCAGACGAGTTCTAAGAAGGGATCGGAAGATTTGTTCGTTGGCAAGAAAGATTGAGCAATTGAGACATTAGAAATCTAGGTCCCTTCAATATCACAACGACCCGGTCGGAAAGAGAGATTGACTATGACATACGCAGCCACATTAAGATCAGCATATCACAACAAACGAGAGAAACGATGTCACAGGGATTTATGTTACAGAGCCGCTCTACAATGTGCCAATAAAAGAAAGAATAACTACGTATTTCAGCACAGACTTCAACGACCAATGTTGCGCGCAACCCTGGCCAGCAAACTAGAATGATCTACTCGTCGAACACCTACGTGTGCCCGACGTTCAACTCCGAATAAGAAGCTGGATCGGTCTATTCGTCACACACCTACAGACGTCGTATCGGCTACAAAGCTGAGGACTAGAGTGATTGGACACCTCCATTTAGTACCGAGAAAAGCTATTAACTGGCGAATGATCGTTTGCAGTCGGCGCTCGTCACGAGCAAAACCTTTTAATCCTCCGAGAGCGTGTCGCCCTTAAATTACCGTCTATGATGGATGCTCCATTGTCGGAGAGGAAGTTTTACCAAAATACTCCAGTCGGTTACTACTCTTCTGATTCAAGTTACAACTTATCTGTATTTGTAAGTTGTATTTCGTTGCTGTATTTGTAAGCTGATGGTGACGTTAACATCGTTATCTTTCGCTCTCGCATCGATCAGCGCTCTAGTTAGATATGTATTCAACACATTACAATCTAGAGATAGTTGTCAGGCACTCTAGAATCTTTATTTTCTCTCATCCGACTCCAGGGAACTAACAAGGAACTAGAATCTAACTACAATTAGGTGTAGAAATAAGTTCTTTCCGTCGAATTTCAATCGTTTGCTATGATCACTTTTTACAAGATAATCTTTCGCTGCTTTAGCAATCTGCAATACCGACAGAGGAAGAAACAAAACTTTGTCGCTATCAACAGCATCTTGTGAAATTGAACGACGCCATCGAAAGAAAAAGGCCATTATCTGGACAACGCAGACGCAAATTGATATTGCTGCACGACAATGCCCGCCCGCATACGGCTGCGGAGACGAATGAGGTGATTTTTTCTCTAGATTGGGAACTTCTTACACATGCGGCCTACTCTCCTGACATGGCACCTACAGATTGCCACCTCTTCCGCTCGCTACAGCATCGCCTAGCTGATACAGAGTTCAAAACCCTTGAAGACGTCCAAAAACACCTGGACGAATACATTGCCTCAAAGCCACCGAGTTTCTATCGTGAGGGAATTCGTAATTTACCCAAAAAGTGGCGAAAGGTCATAGAAAATAATGGCGAATATTTCGACGATTAATTTTATATATCTCTTTCTAAATAAAACATTTATTTTACCAAAAAATCGGAAAGAACTTATTCCTACACCTAATAGATTTTGGCTTTTTGTCCATATTTGAGCAGATTCTGGGTTAGGTGACGTAACACTGATAAATACCCAAAAATCTGAGGGTACATTTCCCCCTTAGTCCAGAAAACTGATGCTCACTTCGCAACGCCATCCAGACAAATGCAGTCCGCTTCAAGGCGAACCCTAAGACAGCGGCTGAACCCATTCCGGTTCGCCTGGCATTAACACGATCAACAAGCACATCGCTAATTACGCTCAATCCAGCGTTCCTATCCGCCTCGTCTAGGAAGAGCCGCGCGTAGGCGTGACTCGAGACTGACAACCCGGTCTTGTACACCAAGAGCTTATCGATTCTCGAATAACAGTCGATTCTAGTCGAGCAAGTAGGATTTTCGGAGGCGACGGATCACAGGCCGGTGACGTCTGGTTCGGTAACGCTCCTAAAATAGACAGTCGTCGCGTTAGAGCAGGTATTGTTCATCGGCGAGGTACGCGAGAGAGCTCGCCGAGAAGATCGAGACGTCTCCTCGGCGATTTGCGATGCAAAATCGTTTCTTGGAAGCCCGGAGCGACGATCCTGTCGATATTGGTTGATGTAACGAGGTAAAATCTACTAGGAGACTTCTATTCCTGGCCAATCTCAAAGAAATCAGCTTTGAGTTGAATCACAATTCGCGGTCATTTTGTCGCGATTCAAGGAAATCTTCCAGACCTTTTAGTTCGACGAAAACTGTATGAAAAATGGAGTTTGCTCTTCGGGATCGTTGGGTGGAAGTATAGCGAACGTGCGAGGGCCCGATCAGGGTAAAAAACGGTGCAGCAGGCGAAGACAAACGACAGATCAATCGGCACCTACTCGCCCGGCTGGATATCAGGCAACGAACGCAATCGCACAAAGCGTTTAGAGTAGCGCGCACAGTTTTTGCCCGTGCGCGCGTGGGCGGTATTAGGATTGCGCAACCGCAAGGATTAGGATCTGTACTGTGCGCCGGCGAACGCTGGAGAAAGGGGTAGGTGGGAGGCTTGATTTCCGCAAATTAATTCATAAGAACGTCGTCGGCTGACGTCACTTCCTGGATACGCGCCGGCAAGGCGGGATACGCTCGTAGACGCGAGACGCTCGTAAGACCGTCTCTCTTTCTTTCTCGTTCTCCTTTTTCTCCCCCTTGTTCTTTCCTTCTCTCTCTCGCGCGCTCTTCCTCTTTCTCCGTTTCTTCCTTGGTCTACCAGAGAACGTCTCTCTCTTTTTCTCTCTTTTACTCGCGGACGCGTCGCGCCGCCGTTCTTCTTTCGCGCAGACAACTATACTCGTGTTCCGCGCGATTCACCTATACGAAGATAGCCCGGCAACTAAAAACTGCACCGGCTGGGCGTAAATAGAATCCTACTTAAAAGCGCGAAAATAAGGGCACTGACATTCACCGGCGGGGATTTCGCGAGACGAGGATTCGCCGGTTCGACCGGAAGAGACATACGATCGGCGCGGTCCGTTTTTGTAAGATAGTTGGAATTCGTTGAAGAATTTCCAGGTTCAAACTGGAACGGTGAACGATCAAAATCTGCAGAAAGTTCTACGATCCTTTCCAATATCGATAAATTGAGAGAACCGTCGACTGCACAAATTGCAACGTGCACCTGCCTTGCTCAATGATCCTCGACTCCACGAAGCAGAATAAACAATTTAGCCGCGTATCATTTTACGAGATTGTTGAAAGCGAATGATGAATTGTCAGCACACCTAGTAGAGCAAAATAATCAGGTTTCCAGTATCAAGATAAGCCTTTCAATTACAGAGTGAGATAATGTATCGACGTTATAGCTCGAAGTTGTTGAGATACGATAAAACAAACACACTTTAGAGCGAACCTCTTCTCGCAACTTCCTGCACGGTTCAATCTCGTCAATTTTTCCTACGGTGTAATTTCCATCGACGTTTCACAGCCACCGTGTACATTGTTATTTTTACTGTTGAGCGTTCCAAGGGACGGATAAGCGAGACGCCCGCCATGGCCGTTTCCAAAACGCGAGATTTACCACGGCCGGCAGAGAGTTCAAGGGAAATGGATCGTGCGACTGTGTTTTCGAGCCCGGAGATTTCAATGCCGGCGATTTGCGTGCAGGTGCGCCGCTAGAGGCTGCAATTAATTTTCGCAAAAGTCTTTCAGACTCCAGATTATAGATATCTTTCCTGTTTATTCTTTTTGTCATATGAAAATAGATGTCGGGAGTAATTTGTTTATTTTAGTTCTGGAGTCGGAGCCTGTATAGAGTTATACAGCACTTAATAGAAATACGAATAACAAATGGAACAGTAGATCCGATCGAGCGAGCCAATCATAATTACCAGAGAGATTGCAATCGCGACCGGTGCTCGGGAATAGACTTCAAAGTCCACGGTCGCTGATATACCGTTATCGATACTTATTCGCTGGTTAGATGAACCACTGATACAGCTGGGGAACAGAGAGAGACACGGATCGCATTCTGTCACACACACAGCGTGTCCGGAAAATTGTTCCTACCAGCTTCACGATTTTTATTCGAATGAGATTGTTCCTTCTCGCAATTATAATATTGTGCGAAATCTCGATTCAGCAGAATAACTCAGAGGAACGGGAAGTGAACCAAGATCGCCGTTAAGCCGCCACGCAAGAGCCGAAGGAAACAAGGTCAGAAATTACATTTAATTTGCAGGAAATTACGGTAACAGGTACAGAGCGACGGGGGCTAACCACCGGATCGGAATCGAGATATCTCCTAATATCCCGAGATTGATGTCCTGCGAGTAAAGGGCCCCGGGCCATTAGTACCAGCCGGCAATTTCCAAAGTCAACAAAAGGGACCGCACCGCGCCGTAATTATCCCCGGGGTCCCCTCTCTTTCTCTCTATCCTTTTCCCGTCGAAATCCTCTTCGATCGCGTCTGCGGATCTCTTGATCACCGGGGGCCCACCGAAGAAACCATGTCCGTAATCTCATTAAACGCTGCTCCACACCAGCGCCATACCACAGACGGGTGAAAACGTATCGATACGTGTCCCGGGGGCTTATTAATATTTCGGTGCGAGAGAACCAACGGTCCCCGTCGTTAGTCGCTCATTAAATTCTCTCCTACGAGCTGTGGCGATGTTCTCGGCCACTTGGCCTTATCATTTCGAAGGATAATTGCCGTCAACGAAAGGGGAAGCGACACGCACGGCATCCCGGTGGCCGTTTTTCGGCACCCGCGTCCGGCAGAGAATGTCTCTATCGTTTGTTTATGGCAGACCGTGCCGCCTATCGGGAAGGAAACACGGGGTGACTGATAACGCGGAGGTTGTGGGATCGTTAACATCCTGAACGCAGTCGTTGGGGATCGTGGCAAATCTGGATGCGATTCATGTAGAAAGTTACATTGGAAAAATTTAATTTGGGGGTGGCGGCGCTCGAACTGCAATCCTTAAAGTTACCTGGAACCACGATCTGGGATACATGTAAAGTATGGTACCAGTTAACATGAATCATCTAATAATAGAATGCAAAAAATATGAGAATGAAAGGAAAAATGCTAAGTTGCCAAATATGTATAAAATATTGTAAGAAAATGTACCGTGTTGCTAATGATCTTTGATGTTGAAGCAACATTAAATAAATAAATTAGAAAAAAGTAAGTGACCTACATATAAATAATGATATTTTAATTTTGTCCATCTTGTATTCACGAAAATTAGTATGTAATCTTAAGTACATGTTTCTTCCATAAGAAAAGCGTTAAGACATTTTTATTAGTATCATTTATTAGGGAATATATCACGTGACAGGATACTACAAAAATCATCTATTCTATTTCTTTTTCTTGTGTGTTTATTTGCAGAATATGTAAATTATCATGTTCGAAAGGTCCCGGCCAATTTCAATAATAGTATAATTCGTAAATTGTCCCGATGTGTTCACTGTTTCCAATTACATCCACCCGTTTTCGTTATAAATGCATAAAATCCGCAGTTTAATTATTACATACTTCAGTCGGTAACTAATCGCTGAACTGGAAACATGGGTCGAAAGACATCTGTCGAGGTACGCAAGATTGTGATTAAATTGTCATTAAAGGGCCATTATGAATAAATGTCCATAGCGCCATTAAATGTGCCCCTTCATATGAAGAATATTTTATATAAAACATTTTTTCATATTCCTGCTGGTTTCCGTAATAATGGACTGTCTCAAGATAAATGGACCCCCTTGTATATGATACTAATCAAAATTTCTTAACGCTTCTCTTTCGGAAGAAAAATCGCAAAAACCATCCGGCCGGGAACTTTCGCTCGCCACTGTATAAATACGTACTGTAAGGATCGCATAATAGGGTTTCCACAGAAAAATTGGTGGTCTCGGAGGGCGCGCGAGCGGTCAAAGTTTGAGGGCGGCCCGCTATGCGAAACGCGTTGCAGCGTTGCATCGGTGCATCGGGGGTCGAGGGCGGTGCACTGCGCCCACTGCAGGAGTCCCGAGGGTGTGGGTGCCAGCGTCGGGTTGCGGAAGTCTCGGGCACTTCGTGGAAATAAAGTTCCGTGCGGTAGGGCATCGCGAGGTTAAGAACGACGATATATCGTCGCGGCCTGATTTCAGCGAGGCACGAAAACCACGGCGTTTTCTAAGCTCTTTCTTCTCTCTCTCTCACTCACACTCTCCTTCTCTATAGGAAATCTGTTCTTTCTTGGCTACCCCCGCGACCCCTCCAGCAGTTGTCGCGCCACGTGTGTACAGGGTGAACTGTTATCGAGTGACCGGCGCCATTATTCTCGAAGCGGAATTACATCCGAGCACAAAAAGGGAATGGTTGAAAAGGGACGGTGATTTGGCGGGAATGATTAGTTTTTCGGGGGGAGCTGTCGCAATGGACGATGAAATGCGAGCCATTTCGTCGATGAATGCTGTACTGCCTACCCGGCTCGAGGGGAAGTGCTGATTGTTTTTCGGGACGAATATAAGTCCACTGGTCGAAACTATTGGGCGTCTTTTATTATCGGACATCTTTCAGTGCTGTTCTATAACATGTTTCCCAAATTGAATATACTAAATCTATTTGGCAGTGACTAAATCCGAGAAGGGGTTGAAGAATAAAATGTCACTCGACAATAAACTGAGAAATAAAATTGCTAACGAGGCTACAATCTACTGAAAGCACTAGAAAGTGAAAGAAACGTGGCACATTTATGTTCTCTAAATTTAGCATGAAGTTTTCGGTACCACCGCCTTGATATTTTAAGGGTTGAAGGACGAAAACCGACTTTCAGCAAGACTCTGGCCGTATCCTCGAGGTTTCGATCGGCCCGGTAAGAATCGTCTTACCATGCATGCGCCAGCGAGCACCTGCAGCGTGAAGTTATGCAAATTCTTGCATTCGTGTGCACGTCCGTGTGTCTTTGGTAGTAACTCGCGCGTTCGATGCGGTGGACCTTCCCAGTTCTATTCGGCAACCGCCGCGTAAATTATGGTCCTCGAACCGGCGCTGCTTTTTCTCCGTTAAAACGACGCTAATGCCAAATTACCTTTCGCGATCACGAAATTCTAGACGGCCTCCGAAGAACGCCATTGTCCGAGTCTCCCTTTTTCCTCGGCAAAGAGAGATTCGAACTTTCGCTCCACTTTGCACGTCGCGGTAGAAATAGTTCGGAATTGTACAACAGAAAATGAATTCTCACGCTCGCTAGACGAACAAATTTGACTCTTTTTACTTCGAGACAATCGGTCCTTAGAAACAAACATTAGCATAAATCTCTACCAGACATTACCAAAACGCCGAATCATTATGACAGACCTCGAAAGGTCCTGGAATACACATTATGTATCACGTATGCGTGACTACGAGTAGCGATTACAGGCCGGTGACTATTGTAGCTTTCTATGAAAAAAATTGTTCTCGGTCGTGAGAAAAGATTCGCGTTCCCTTTATCTTCTCATCTACCCTCTCTCACACGCGAGTCAAAAAATTTTTCAGAACACGCGAGTCGCTCGTGACACATTGTTCTTCGGCCAATAATGTCTTTCTCCGGGGTAAAAAAGAAGCAGACATTTGTTCTGCGACTGCCACATAGCGACACTGCGAGGGTACGGTGTAAAAACGCTCATGCGACTGCATAATCTTGGACCGGACGCTGCAGTTAGACCCTCAAACGACGGAAATCAAATTTGTTCGCTGGACTTGCACATTTGGTCTGTGAGCCGACCATTAAGGACTGCCATTTCTTCCATAGATTTGCTGCACGTGATGCAGATTTGAAACAAAATTTAGGGAGAAGTAAAATTTTTCAAAAATTCAGGGCGATTGGTATCGATGATACGCGATAATGATGGACGTTGCGGTGGTGGATAGTGGCCTGGATGCGTTAATCAAACGGATTTGGTCTGTGAGCCAACCATTAAGGACTGCGATTTCTTTCATAGATTTGCTGCACGTGATGAAGGTTTGAAACAAAATTTAAGGAGAAGTAAAATTTTTCAAAAAGTCGGCGATTGGTATAAATATGCGAGGATGATGGAGGTTGCGGTGGCGGATAGTGGCCTGGATGCGTTAAACAAACGGATTTTACCGGGACGCCGGCGGATTTGCTTTCACCGTCGAATCGCATAGCCCTAGATGCGCAGCCGGTGAGAAATTAAGTAAAACGGCCTTGAGAAATCGAGAATTAAACAGCGTGTCGCACACGTAGACAACCGGCGACGCCGTTGCACATATCCGCGAGTGTTCTCTATTTTTAAAGTTTACGCGGAATATTTTTCACGCGCGACACGTGTTTTCCATTAACGAGCCGCCACCGGGAATCCTATTGGGAAACGCCGTCGGGATGAGTGGCCGCTGTCATTCATGCTCGCTGCAATGGAACTCGGTCTTTCATTCACTGTCCTTTCCCTCATTGACCCCAAAAACAAATGGGGAGCACCGAGAATTTAATTAGCAGCCGTTCTGTGCTCCCCGCCGTCACTTTTTATCGATCACGTTGCTAACGCACGCGCGCAATTACTTTTCATTTTCCCAGCAGATTCCGATTCGTGCACAATCGCACTCTTTATTACACACAACTGGGAATAATTACCACCCGAGGGATTTAATCGAATCGCGAGGCGGGCGTCGATCAATTAAAACAGAATCAGAGTTTATTAGCTTCCTGGTCTCGGCTAAATCGCCTATGTCAAAAGCTGCACGCGCGCGAGCTGTGCAGAAAATCGTCGATGGGGATCGACTGAGAGAGAACTATGCTAATGAAGTTGTTGCCGACGGGTCTAATTGCGCTGTGCCGGCTAATGAGTCCGACGGTTTACCCTTCTCGCACTGTACGTACAATGTGTATGTCCGAAAATCTTTCACTATTTACACGTCGGAAACGAACCTCTAAACGATTTTAGCGAGTAATAATGTTGGTGTTGGCCGCGATGTTATCTCGAGACGAACTATTCGAGAACTTCGTGTTCGCGAGCTTCATGTTCTGCTTCTTTTTGCTAGAAAGTCTCCTCTCGACTACCTTTCTTTGCTAGAAAGTGATGCTAATGCTTTTATTTCGTAGGGGGGAATTTATTCGATAGACTGACTCGTTTTTGCGGAGCACCATGAAACTCGATCGAAATAATCTTGATAGGCTTATTATTCGCATTCTATTTTGTATTTTAAGATATGATCTTGTTTTATTTGTACAGTGATTGGATAAGGAACAGGTGGTCGCAGTTCAAACAAATTCTTACGTACCCCAGAACAAAATCTGTTTGTCATCGAATGACTTCGATTCGTCTCGATGAACAGATCCCAAGTAAAATCGAGCTTTCCCCGAGACAACAAACCGGGCAAGGGTTGCGCTGAAAGGGATGAAGGGTCCAGTAAACAACCTGGGAACACGTGGAAGGAAAATACTTGCCGAGGAGTGGTTCCTGAAAGTGGATTTTACGAGAGCCACTGTTTGGCAAGCAGGTAGTAGCGGGTGTTGTCGCGTATGCGACCCAGAGCTACGATTTTCACTGTACTAAGAGATCGGACGCGATAGGTACACAGTTAGCATAGTTCATGGGGGTTTGTTGGGAAGGAGAAATCGATCTTTCAGCACGGCAACCATGGGAAAACTCGTGGGATGAATTAATCTTCATTCGGTCCTATTCTACATTTTCTGTTTCCGAATGCTGGCTGAACGTGTCGAGAAAGATTGCAGCTCTTTTTCGGTTAATTTCCAGATTATTTTCTAGACTTGTACGTTGGAATGTTAGATGATTGTATTGAAAGGCAGAGTCGGGCAAAAAATCAACGATTGACGAATAAATTTCTACTTAAATCGTTAATTGCGGTTAACGATTACATTCCTTTCAACTATAATCGTCAATCGGATAATTGATTAATTGATTAGACTGCGGATCTTTATGCAAAATAAAAATGTTCTGCATTTATTGTGGGATGCAGAAATAAAATAAAAATTGATTTCACCCCTTAATGACTTCGTTACATTAAAAACAACATTAAGTATTCTTAAATTTTTCGAATCTTTTACTGCTTTATATTTCACCCAACCAATTTCTTCATAAATACATAAAGATCCGCAGTCTATTAATGATTAACTGCTGAAACTTCGAAATGAAATACGGAATCAAAACTGTATGAATACTGAAAAAATGTAAACTAAGATTTTGTTGAGATATACACGGTGTCCCACGTAACACTTTTCACGATTTTTCAATGATTACTTTTTTAATCGTACACATTAATCGACCAATCTTGATTACAATTTCAATCGATTAATGCCCAACTCCGTTGAAAGGTATTCCAGCTGATTTTCGGTCGTTTTCGATTCCGCCCCAGAAACATTCTCAGAGCGACATTCGAGGTCCAGCGTTTCAAAAAGAGTTCCGTCGAGACGCGGAGCGTAAAATCTGAATGAAACGTCGAAACGGCGGAAAATTTGTGAGAAAGGACAAAGCGAGAGAGAGTTGGAAGCTGGAAATCCTTTAAGAGAGCCCGCTAAAACTCGTAAAACCCTCAAGCCCCGACAAACAACAACATAGACGAAGTCTCGTAGTCCCGTGGACAATGGCCAGGCGACCCAGACCGATCGGCGATTTGCACGAAAGAGGTTCGGCTTGGGGGTACTGGATCGACTGGTGGCCGTTGTTTGTCCAGAGAACCTAATAATAACGGTACTCATTGTTGTATCGACGAGTCCCACGCCCGACTCGTCCATTTAGAAATAGGCGTTACGTCGGCATTGTTGCCGAACGGGTCTAGCCGTGCAGCCGACTTCCATCGGAGACAAGCAGAAATGTTATTGTGTTTCCGAAACGAAAGAGTCCATTGACATTCGGCATCAAGCGAGACAGTGTCCACTCTGGATCCTATCCTCTCGCACATCGAGGCAATCTGCTAATAGAAATTTTATCCGCTCTTTCCATTTTGCTAGTTTCGTTGCGGTCGCGTGCGGTAAGTGGCTCAAGGATTGATTGCAATCGCCAATCGCCGATATAAAAGAACTGGTACACACTCGCTAATACCTGAAATTCGCCAGATAAATTCCAAGGCATGTTCGCTCGGGTTCCTCTCTAGCTAATTATCCTCGGGCTCGGTGAATATATTGTTCACATTATTTTATTGCAGTCGTGGTTCGCTAAATGGTTCGTGAATTGTGTTGATCGTGTGTACGGCAATGTTCGGCAACCTTACAATTTTCCTGTTTGCGGTTATTTCAAGGCAACCCTACTACGCGCCGCATGCAAGTCATTATACGCCCGTGGACCTTATTATAACAGGTAACGAGAGGGAATGCGCTGTGCACGCGTTTGCGAGCTGAATGCGTGTTGTATTCTGCGTGCGGGGACACAGTGTGTGCGGCGCACCGTCGCCGGATGTAACCGCGAAGAATGACTTTTATTAAATGCCGGAATTCCAGGGATTCCACTCGCCCTGCAACTCCAGTTGCATCGACGCGATTCGATAGAATCCTCGAAAACGTCATCCAAATTAAACGCGTTAAGTGTTCCGATTTTCGAGGCCGTTTTTCCACGAATTTTTTGACATTTTTTTCAGGGAAACTATTCAAGCATTCGGATTTTTCATACATAATCATCGGTATTTGAGGCACTGCTATGATTTCTTTAAAAGTAAAAATAATCAAAATTATGTGAGTTATATATTTCTATAGAGCATCTTTTCGAAGAAAACCTTCCAGGAAAGATCCTTCTCTGAGAAAGTTGAACAATTTTGAGAATTCCCTCGATTGCGAAGCCGAACGCCATCGAATTTTTCCAGGAGCCGACGCGATAGTATGCGAGGATAAAGAAATTCGTCCGGTCGAATGGATTCGAAGAAGATTGGCCGCTTAAGATGCATACCGCGAGCTCGCCGGTTCCCGGCGTGTCTTTATACGCGCGCGAGTATCGAACCATTTAATTTTCCAACTCGATAAACCCGACACATAACACACAGCCGCCGCTAATTAACGTACAGCCATGTATAATTCATGTGCTATTTGCTAATGGGGACAGAAATACTCTCGAATACGTCCGATGCCGCGAAATTTCATGCGCCGCGCTAAAGTAATCGTGAACGGCCTGTGATCGAGACGCGCGCGATCCAGTCGCGATCGATTGACCGGAACACAGTCTATCATAATCTGGCGAATGGCCGTTCGCGATTTCACGGTGATCACCGATTAATTTAATATCCCGCTGGGCAGCGTGACTTTTTCTTTGGGATTGATCCGGATTGCGAGATCGATCCTTGATCGAGAACTTTTACGGTAATCCTGGGAAAATGAGCAGAAACTTTGTGCTCGTTATTCGAAATTAGTTAGGCGATTGATGAGTTTAGACGAGATCGAATTTTCATATCTTTTTCACTGTAAGAAAATTTTTGGAAAATGTCAATTTGCATACAGCTCCGCAGTCTCGATTAATAATAATTCTCATCGGAGTTTGTTTAGCAGGCTAGAGGTCCACAAATAAATAATCTCTATTCCCGCAATAACCGATGCAGTAAAAACGGAGCAGCACAGGTGGGAAATTAATCGGATTAAAACACGATCACCGGTCACCGGCAACGACCACAATCCATTGCGTCACGCAGTGTCGGCGAGCGCGGAAATATGTGGAAGAGATTCGATGGAAATCGCGGCAAAAAGTGAGAGTAGCACAATGAGTCAACATCCGCGTCTGCTATTTTTCTAGGCTCCGATAAATAGATTCGCGCTGTCGGGCGACCGCATTTTTCCCGGTCGCCATTTTCCCCGGTTCCGATCGGTTTTCGCAGATTGCCTTCGCGTCTCGTTTCCATCGTCGTCTTCTCTCTGTTTATTCGAGGCGGTTGCTGGATCCGATCCATAGGGCGATGCATAGAAGGATGCGGAGAAGCCGGTAGAAACGATTTTCTTGTTAAATCGCTTGCAGACTGGCTTTATCTTTAGAAGCCCGCGGAGACAGACAGTGCCCCACGGTTTTTTTCTCCTTAACGGAAATAGCTATCATTCTATGCGCCTTAGAATGAACCGGCAATACACTCCGCAAAATTTATTTTCGTGTGGGTTTACGCGGGCCGCCGCCGTCGTCTCGCCGGCGATATCATCAAAGCGCGTACCGATTAACCGGTGAAATTTTCCCGAATTTCGAATCCTGTTCCGACGCCCACGCGAACGCTGTCGCGTTTTATTGCTCGGAGGACACACGCAGCTCGAAATAATGGGACGATGCTGTGTCGCTTTTCGATCGTACCCTGCGGCATTAAAACGATCTCTTTTTGATCCTACACCTCTGTGAGCCAGACACCGTCTATGATCCACCAGATCGATCTCCAAGAAGCACGTTCAAAATTATATAAAATAAAATTGGTGAGGGATTTGAACGGAACCAGCAATGGCTTCCATGAAATCGTCAGAAGATTCGCCTTGCGAGGGTTAATTTGCAAAGGGTATATCCTTCTCGTTGGGAAAGCAACTAGATCTCCCGTTCGGGCGCTGGGAGTGCCTAGTTGCATCCCACAAATGGTTGCACACCGACTTGGACGACGAATTTTCTCGGTTCGAGCGGGTTTCGCGAGTTCGAGAGAGGGGTTCTACATTCTTGGTGGCTTCGAGAGGCTCCGAGCAGCGTGCGCCCGACGACACACGTCGACACACCGCGCCGGACCGTCTCAGACACTTCTATTTATATTTTGATGTATCTGCGCCCGATTTTTCCGCAGAGGTTACGCTCATTCACTCGTCGATGAATTAATGGACAACAGAAACCCAGGCCCCGTCACCCCGTCGCCTCGCACCCCCCTTTTACCACCCATGAACTTTCAGCAGCCCCCCTTTTACCCCTAACTCGGGCATTTTGATTGCTATTTAACCCCTGAAGCGATTTATTTAATCTCCGGAGCGTGGCCCTCTGCGTTTAACCATTCGTTAGCGATGACTAGTATAGTGGTCGCGTTTCTGTTCATTTATAGAGGTTGAATAAGTAATTTAGAATCCTAATATGATTGAATGAAATACTGTAAAGTATATTGTTTGATATAAAAAATTATTGTTCTCTGTGAAGATACCAAGAGTACTAGGAAATCAACTATTGTGTGAAACAACTATTGTTGATCTTTACAGACCTGTTAGTCGCACTCTTTTAATGAACAGTGCATCAAGTAACGAATTAATGATTCCATCAGTTAATTTATTATATAATGAATTGTAGATGCCAGTGCATGATGCACTAAATAGCACACTTGATTGGCCAATTCTTTGTTGAACTAAGCGTAATTTGTTCCTCGATTGAACCATGTAACAATATTTCTATTCGATTCTAGTTTCCACGGACGAGCAGATGTGTAAATTAAGATTTCTACTCTATTTATAATCGAGCAAGCCACTTAACGAACGTTTCGCGACTGAATACTTTTCAACGACACTAATCACTCCCGTGTATAATTGATGAGAAACAGTAGTTTCCTTAAAAAACCGAAAGAAAAGGAACTGATTCGATTGAGAGAGGTGTTATTAAAATGTTTCATCTGATAAAAATGACACGGCTCTATTTCTTTCGATTTTGTGCAATTTTGATTGCAATACGTGCTTGGATAAATAAATTTATCGAATCAATTTCCATGTGTGAGCAACGTCATCGTTTCAATAATTATAAAGTTAAAAATCTAAGACCGGTTATTTGACCGGCGGTGGTAGGTTTAGTGTTAATAAAAACACCGTGTGAATTCTCCGTTGATAGAATTATTAAGAATGAATAATGAGGCGTGACTCGTTCGATTGACATTCATTACTGTTGCGTAGGAACAGGAACATGATTTCATTGAAAAAAAATTCCGATGACCTCAAAGTCTCGAGACACCGGTTCCCTGTTTCCTCCGTACAGTTCGCATTCCACACATTTGACAAAGCATTGAAAAAACATCGACACCAAAATTTCAATATCACAATTAATTCTCGAAGAAATCGAATGCTTTCAATATTTGAGAATTATTCTACGTTCGTCACAGTGGAAACGAGGACAATGCTTATGCCATCCGAAGGGTAATTAACACTGTAACGTGAAAAATCACTGTTGCAACAATGAACACCAATTCTCACTTCGCAGCCGATGAAAATAACGACTCAGACAATACATCTTTATGCCAAATAAACATTTTCTGCATTATTTACAATGCTACTGGAACGAAATATAAATTTCATTCTTCCTTAGATACTATTCTATTTCATGTTTCACCTATTCATGTCAACGAAATCTTCTCCTCGAAGTCTACAGACTATGCGTAGTCGAATTCCGCAGACAGATACTGCACCCCGAAATACTACGAAATTTTATGACTCGCAAATTCGCCCACTCTTCCAGGTAAATCGAACGATCCAGGTAATTCTAATGAAAAACCCATCGACAAGATTATCGAGTTCCTCTGACTGATACCATCTTCCTGTTTACCGAGAATCGTTATCGAAGATAAGCTCGACTTTGATCGCGCGATTAGGCCGGCTTATTTATAGATCACGGTTTAACGCGTTCGCAGAATCCACGATTCTGTAAAATCGTAATCAGAAAAAATATAAAATCTGCAATTCAATTCCTGTATAAATTAAAGTCTACCGCTGTGAGAATTTCCACGAAGGTCCGCAGTCTAGTTGCCTGTAACGGTTGCATAAAAAGTGCACGAGACAAGAAATAACCCATATACATACACTATACACCTGTCTGTGTATAGAAGTTTCTATGCCATTAGCATCCTATAGCACTACACCTACTAACCAAGTTAACAATTCCTGGATAAAGTCATTCTCGTACACGGTGTAATGGATAGAATTCGCGGAAGATCCGATCTGGGAATAATTAACGAGAAATTGTAACGACTCGTGTCATAGACTAACCCCCATTAACTTAACAAATGTTGAATCAAATGATTCTTGTCTTTCATCTTCAGCTGAAACTCCCAAAAGATTCCGTCTTGGGATACGTAACTATGTAACAATGTAACAAAAATCGGATGAAATCCTCAATAGATTCGATCTTATGTAACCAGAAATTAGAGGTAGCCCCGCCCATTTACTAATCCCCTATCCATAAATTCCAAAAAAATACAACATTATCGAGATAATAAACATACATCTACGAAGAACTATTAAACGAATTCATTTCTTTGTGTATACATTATAATCGCACTGCGGATCTTTATGCATTTATGAAGAAATTGGTTGGGCGAAAAATAAAACAGTAAAAGATGTAAAACATTCAAGAATGTAATAATGTTGCTTTCAATGTAACAAAGTCGTTATAGGATGAAATGAATTTCTATGTTATTCCTGCTTCCCACAATCAATGCAAAACATTTTTACTTTGCATAAAGATGCGCAGTCTAATTACTGGACTGCGGATCTCAATGCATTTTTAAAATTTTCAAAATTTTCAAAATTGAAAATGTCAATACATACATATATGATTTCTCCTCTATTAAAATCATTAAGGGAAGAAATAACATTCAATTTGATTTCTACTTGCAATCGATGCAGACTATTTTTATTTTGCATAAAGATCCGCAGTCTGATTACACTAAAAATGGCTAACAATGTAACTGGATAGATTCCCGTTATTTTTCCAAAGTAACTTAAACTATTCACTTTCAGTGACGCGTAAAGCTAATGTTAATCGTAAGATGAACAAGCATGCAAGTACCTCATCTTATCAATTTGCCCGAGTGAAACCGCATTTTCTCTGTCCCGTGGGTCGCGCTCGGTCGCAGCGTTGAACGTGAACTACGCGATGGGTTAGAAAGAGAGTAGGTGGACGGTTGTCGGATCGATGGTGGTGAAAAAAAATTGGCGAAACACGAGAGGAGAGACCGTATTAGCGAGCGATCTCGACGGACACGGATTACGTGGTGCACGGGGCAACACGGCCGGCACACTGAACACAGGGGTTGCGGCGGTGGAGTTGGTGGCTCGCGGGTAGAGAGTAGCGAATTTCACGCGAGAGACACACGACGGGAAATCCGAGTCGATACGCCGTCAATCCTGTCCGGGGCGAAGAGCCGGGATACACGCGGGGCACACGGCAGCGCGAGAACTCGTATAATACCGCGCGCGTACGAACGAGGCCGTCTCTCGCCGTTTTTGTTCCTCTTATTCTGTCTACGTCGTTCGCCGCTGTACGCGCTTACATTTAACGGGCCGGCTGGTAGCGGTGCACCGACTCGAAAGTCTGGGAATCGAAACCGCACACACGGATTCTCCCCGTGGCTAGACCGAGAGCCGAGCACCGACAGTCCCGGAGAGAAAACGGCGAATTTTACGAGCGTGGATACGCGTGTGTGTCCCCGCGAAGAACGGCACGCGACGCTGGAAAACGAGAAAGAGAGAGAGAGAGAGGGAGAAAGAGAGAGAAATAGACGAACCTGAACTTGAGAGTCTAAAGAGAGAAACGTCATGGAAACCGGGGCCCGGCGAAAAAGCGAAACGTCAAACGCGCGACGGGGATCGGTCTCTCTCGCAGACCGATCTCTCGAGAGAGAGTCTCGAGACCGTTATCTCGTTAGCGAACACGGTCGTCGTATCGATAGGTATCGTCGATTCGCGTCACTTCCTCCCTGCACCGTTCTTTTCCAATGAGCCATAGACAAAAAAAAAGTGTATATACACGCGCACACAGTCACACACATACACACAGCAGAGAGACACGTTTATATACTATATATATATGTATATGTACATAGAGTATAATCGAGAACGGCGCGGAATACGAGCGGAACATTTCAACGAGGCATTGTAAGAGATGATTGCGTGCTAACCTGAAAGTCTAGCGAGGAATCGAAGCATGCCAGCGGCGGAAGACAGGCAATGAGCCGCGGTTCCAGCGACCAGAATTCCACCGGCGATCGGCATTTGTGTTTTCCTTCTCTTTCCCCGATTGTCCTGGGCTCTGGCGTGTTCGATGGTATTGGTGTTGGTGTTCGCTCGGTTCTCTCTCGTGTGTCTGCTGCGTTCTTCTTCGCGTGCGCCAGACAAGGAAGGGGTAGGGGGAGGAGGAGGAGGAGGCCGAAGAGAAGAGCGAGACAGCGAGAGAACGTGTGTGAGCCGTCGCCGCGGGTTCGTGTATCGGTGTATGTCCGTGCGCGATGTCCTAGCCTAACCTAACCTCTCTTCCTCCTTCGGGTAAAAGGGACACACGGAGAGAGGCGCGTACCGCGCACACACACGCGAAAACCGGGGACGAAATGCAAGGAGCCGAGCGAAAAAGATTCACCGCGCGGCTGTAACACGGGACAACCGGTCGTTCGCGCACTGTTTTTCAGTCCGCGGCACACACTGTTCCCATGCCCGTGATTTTTCCTCGGATCTTTGACACTCCCGTGGCTGAATTCTCTCTCTCTCTCTCTCTCTCTCTCTCTCTCCCTCTAGTTCTCTCCGTTGCGGTGGTAGTAGTGGTAGCGGCCGGTTTCGTTTACGTGTCGTGTGTCTCGTGTGTTGCGCCCGATGCGTGCGTGCGTGCGCGCGTGCCGTGTCGCGCCAGTGAAAACTCCTGGCAGTCGCACACAGAGAAACGGAATGTCGGTAGACCGCGCGAGAGACAGACGCGCGATATACACACAAATATATATATATATATATATATATCCACACAAACGCACCAACACAGCCACAAACACTGGTGTGGGATAGATAAATGGGCCCTGGTGCGCGAGAGAGAGGGAGAAAGGAACAGTCTCACGGCCGACGGGGTGGGGGACCGAAGCGTGTACGACGGCGTAAAGTTCGACTACGCGAGAGTGGCGGACAGAGAGAGAAAAAGAGCGAGAGAGACACAGGACCGAATGACTTTTCTATCTCCCTCTCCCTCTCCCTCTATCACTCTCTTTCTCTCGCCGTGTGTCCGTACACGCTCGTGTTGTGTCACGATTCACGCACTCATTCGTCCCTCGACGCTCGGCCAGACGCGACCGTGTACGCGTATAGAACGCGCGGGCGCACTTTTAGGAACTCCGGTGTGTGTTCCACGCTGAAGAACACTAAAGTAACCAACCGACGACGATGGTGACGGCGACGGCGACGACCGGCTCTCTCTCTCTCTTTTCTGGTGGAGAGAGAAAGACGGGAAAAAAACGACACACTGTGATTATACGGCTCGGCACTGTTACTACCTCCCGCGAGAGCCAACCAGCGAACTCGACCGACTCTCTCCACTCCCGTGAACTATTTTACACAACGAGCACGGGCTTGCTGTCGTAGTACAGCAACGTGCGACGTGTCTCTCGGATTATCCCGGTATGGATGATACCTGTGCTACGGCTGTTGTTGTTGTTGTTGTTGTCGTTACTCGATCGAGGCCCTTTCGAGTCTGTCATCGTGACACACCGCGGCGGTGTTTTCGCTCGTGGGCCCTTGACGGGCCCCGTCTCGCGAGTTTTATCGGCAGCGGCACTGCACTGTCAGACACGGACTACGACAGAACAGCCGAGCGACGACTGACTCCTCCGCTCGCGAACCACCGGCAACGTTGCCACATCACTACCGACTCGCGATCGAGACAAGTCTTCGGCCACCGACGGACAGGTACGACGGTCACTGCGTTCTTGGTGGTGGCGCGCGACCGACTGTTCCATTCGATTTTTCTTTTCCTCTTCTGTGTGTGTCCACACCATCCGATTGATCGTCTTTGCGCAGCCCTCGTACACCTTTTGTCACCTGTCCATTGCACGCTGTCGCCGATGTATCCGCCCCGTCTGTCTACCCAGTGTGTTACTCTGTTTTCGTTATCAGTCGTCGCGACTCGTGTCAGCTCGCATCCTCCACCGTAGAGCCCTCGTCGCGTAGAGGGTCACCGATGCTCGTCAGCTACGGTCGTTGTCGTCGTCACTGTTCCTGCTACCTCTGCTGGCGGCTGACTAGCTGCTTGGCGAGTTCAGTTCACTGCATTCGTATTCGGTTGATGCATCGAAATCCACGGTACTCCGGACGAGCGCACAGCGCCGAGCTAACTGGCCACATCTGCTGTCGATTCGCTACTTAGGAGTGCTCCGCGAACTACAGCGCGGCCGGCCAGTCTGACTGCTGCTAGTCAGTATTGCTATGCCTTGCTTTCTTACTCCTGCCTGCCAACCTACCAGTCTACCCAGCCTTCTCGGATCGGCCGTGCCTACCTCTCTCGCGTATTCTCTCCTCGCACCCCCTTTCCATCAATCTCTCTCACTCTTTCTCTCTCGCCTAGCCACTTTCCGTCTCCTTCTTTCCTCCTGCCCTTCCCCTTCGTCCTTTTCTCATTCACTCGCTCGTGTTCGCCCGTGGCCGTTTATCCCGCTCGCACCTGAAACCGTTTCACTCGCGCCTACCCACCTTCCTAGCCCCCTCCTCGTCTAACCGTCGTCTCTCGCTCTCTCGAATGAATGGTTTAGTTCGGGAGGGCCGCCGTGCCGGAAACAGCCGATCGCGTCCGGAAATCGCCGAGCTCGGACTTCCCGCATTAGTGCGCTTCTTGAATAAAATTCCATTCCTTCCTTCCTTCCTTCCTTCCTATCTTCCTACCTCCCATCCTTTCCTTCCTGCCTCCCGCCCCGAGATCCTCTGCCCCGCTCTACCCGCTTCCGAATTTCTACCCGACCGACCCGACATCCCCGAATCACCTTTATCGCTCTGCCAGGGCTGATCATTCCAATATGTATCCCTCTATAACTCCACGAACGATCATCTTTCCTGTACAAACGTCCCGGACCGCTTTCGTCGGGTTACGCGAAAAAGGCCATCTACCCGACACTGTATCCACATTTCGGCCACCCGCCCGAACCCGTCCGATTCACGCCGACCCGACCCGAGGTACCCGCACGTCTCCAGCAGCGCACGCCCGTCCGCCCGTGATCCGTTGCACTCGTTCGCGTTCCACGAACCTTTCGTCGGAGCTTTTCGTGCGTGAAATTGTAATACTTTTTGACGCGTGCGTTTCGTTTCTAGTGCACGCGCTTCTGCTCGCCGTTTTTTTTCCTTCTTCCCCTCTTCGTCCGTTCTTTTAGCATCTCCTCTCGCTTTTCCCGCTCTCGGCCCTGTGTCCTGTCGCCGAGTGTGTCCCCGGTAACGGTAGTTAACCTGCTAACCGGGATAGACGAGTTAACTCACCCTTTGTAAACATTTGTATCCTTCGACCGACTTCTCTCTCGCGATCTCGCGTGTACTTGCCGAAGAGTCTGCTCGGTCTAATGCAATCGCGATATCTGCGCCAGCATAAATTAGATCGTATCCAAGTGAATTATGGGGTGAACCGCTCCGAATCATTTTACTTCGATGGTAATTGCCCCCGTGCGGGTGTTGATGACCGACAAATTACCTTGGTCTTGCTATTTCTGTTCCCTCGAAATAAGTCCTTATATTTTTTAACCCGGTTATGGTAGCCTAGGATCTCTCATCACCCCAGTGTAATTGCGACAATGTATTCAAAAGTGTTCCCAATGTAATACATACTTTGTTGTCTGAAGGAATGGGCTACCATTACATTTGGATCAGTGCGACCCGAAAGCTAACCTTTCTTAATATTTATATTTCTTGCAGTTATAAAATAAATTTATTCCCGATTGTCCAGTTTGGTCCAGCTTGTTCCAGTTTAGTTTCCAGAGTATTAATAGGACAGGTAACTGCAGGAGTTAAATTCGGTGCGATGTTATGACCCGAAGGTTATGGGACACGTGCGAGGAAAAAAATCGGCGGGAGCGTCGAACGCCGCTCGTTCCATATTCTGTGAAACTGGAGCAGTATTTTAGGGTGAAAATTGGAGGCGATTAAAAGAACTGCAGCGTCTGGTGAGCTAAATTATGCAAGAAAAATATACCGAAGCTCCTTGGGACGGGATACGTCGGCGCGGCGGAAAAGCCACCGCTTTAACTGCCGTTCCGCGCATATTTTTCAAACATCCCTTTACGATCCACTCGAGAGCCTGAAACGTTGAAAGAAGGATAATTTGTGGCTGTACTTATGACGAGTGAAATAAAACAATCCTGATCCGAAAGTTCTCGTTGAAAATCGAAGTATACCATTGTCAGGATAAATATAAAACGCCAGAACGCGTGAAAAGAAAATAATTTCGAACGAGAAAGACCTCGTCCGCTTGTTTCGTTTTAGTATTGGAAGATTGTTGTTCAGAAATAGTTTACGGCGCGTTTATCGGCTCCAATGATCGTGATGACTCATTCATTGTGGGATAAGTTGGGTCGGCACCGTTCTCATGCATCATTTACAATATTCACGATTAAAAAATTCACGGACATTTAATATCGGGTTCAAGGAGAATTTCTTTCGAGCAACGAGGTATTGTTGTCACGAGGAAGAAATTTATTTAAATGGATGGTACGTTGATTTCTGTATTATCGACCATTTTTACAGCGACCCGCCGCAACCGGTCGTATCAATCTTTATTCACGTAAGTCGCGATAAGATCTTGCAGCGTATTATGCAAGGCGGTGCGTGACGCAACACGATGCGTCGATTCATAAAGCAAAATGCAGCGTGTGGAACCGCGATTGAGATTGTCTTTTCGTAGATTCGTTTGCTGCACACATGGCGGCATCTGCTGGCGAAACGGGCGCATTAAAAACGAAGCGAACAACGCGCATGTGGAACGTGGCGCCCTCCTCATTGTTCCACTATTCATTCTTTCATTGAAGCGGTAACGAACCCTTCTTTCTGCAGATAGAAATTATCTAATTATTCTATAGCAAGCATCAATAAAAAACAAACGTTTTTATGCATCCAAATTTGCAGAAAAATATGAAGAAGAATTGTATAGAAATTGTATAACTTTTTAAATAAATGTAGTTTTAAAAGATTTTAATTAGCATGATCATATTCATAGCTTATTTATCAGTAAATTGTGGATTTCAAACAGTAGGAGCAGGAGTCTAAGTGTTCTTTCAATTCATTAGAATAATTGAAGAGAGAAGTTAATTTTTATCTTGCTTCTGTTTGTAATCGATGCAGACATTATTATCTTGTTTCACACAAAGATCCGCAATTTATGCATCATGCAATTTCCGAGCGAGATTGACTCATGCAACTGTCATGGCCGATGCGTGTCTGACTTTGAATAACTCTTTCCACTTAGATTGAACATGGACTACCTTGAAGGATAATTTATTTCTCCTGGTTCTCACACTATTCCACCACAGACTTAAGTTAAGTCTGTGATTCTACTCTTTAATCTACGTTACCACAATGTTCTGCTAAAACATTTGCAATAGGGACGTTTCCAAGCTCGACGTAATCTTAGTCGATCCATAACAATGTTCGGTCTTTCAAAAACCGTAGGATTAAAGGCTGAAGCTTTCACGATCCACGAAGGAGCTTTTAAGATCCACGAAGCGGCTATTTGTGGGATCCCCGGTGCTTCGCAGGCAAATTGCGACACTTTGCAGAGATCGAGCGAGAACGTCGAACGGTTCCCGAAGATTGCGCTCGCATAAAGGACATCAGAAGTCCATTTAAAAATAGTGCGAGATTATTGAAGCATTTCGCTTCACCTGCCAGCCGGTGGAACATCTGCGCCGCAATCTCGATCCTTGCGTCATTATCCTTTGTGACCGCGCATCATCGATTCACTGTTTCCTCAACCATGGAAATTAATCAACCTTAGACCATGATCAGGAGTGATAATGGGAAAACGTGATGCCCGGTGCGGCTGTGGTCCCTCGGTCGCGCCAGAATTCACCGATTGAGAAACTGATTCTATCATCGCTGGTGTCTTTCTTTTTGTTTTTTTTCTTTTACTCTCTGCTCTCCACCGTTTCTGTTCTTCTATATACATTTTTTTTTTCGCTCGGGATTCAATCCTGCAGGTCCGATGAAGCGATCCGTCGATCCAGACTGATCCAGACGAGCGTTTATCGTTCACCTGGCCGTGAAAATAGCGACACGCCGCGCCGGGGAACCGATTGAATTTTCAGCTCGATGAAAAATGCCCGATAGGCTCCACAGCTCGGCGTCAACGCGATAGAATCAATTATCGATTAGAAAAGTGGCGTTTTCAGCAAACGATTACCCCGTGATTGCAGCCTTCCGCGGACCCATTCCCAAAGCGAACGAGACTGCTCGTGGACAGTGCAGCGAATCAATAATATGCGTATCGATCATTTTATCGCACGGGAAAACAGCTAACCCGGTTGGAAAGTTTGCGTGACATCGCCCGCAACTCGGCTGCCGCCGATTAATTCATTGATACCGGTTTACATATTTACAATTACAATTATATAAATTTATCGCGAGCGCGAGTTATCTATTTTCTGATAGAATCGCCGGATCAGGCGATCAATAGTTTGCACGGTTTTAACGGCTGGTAACGACCGTAATTGTTCATTGAATGTATGCTTTCGAAACGCTATTTTCCATTTGACGTTATCTGGATAAGACATTAACGCAGAATGCTGGGTGAATTCCAATCCTGAGAAGGAGAACTGTATTTTTTAAGTTCGTGAGAATTTCGTCAGTTTGTTTCTTCTTGGTCGAACAAGAAATGACGAAACACTTCAATGTACTTCTTAAATAAATAGAGGTCCAGGTAAATATCCATTGCTGACAGGTATTCCTTCTTACTTAGTAGATTGTGTTTCCAATTCCATTTGCAATGAAATTGATGCATTGTGTTGCCGTGTGGCAACATTTTGTTTTGAACAAAAACGACACATTTTCTGGCTCTACATTCACTGCAGGAACGTTTGGATGCTTTTTACGCATTGTACAATAGCCAAAAGGCAACAAACCGCTCACATGTATTTTGGCAACATATGATAATTTTGTAATAAAAAATATTTTCACAAAGATGTGATTTTTTCCCTTATTTTTCCCTTAATATACACTCTTTTTTAGTAGTGTTCGATAAATAGAAACTGTAAACAAAATATCGTGCATTTAAGGGTTAAACTATTTTGTAACCGATGCTATGAATAATTTAATATCGATTGACATTTTTGGCATAAAAATGCATGCTCAAGGTTTCAAGGACCGAGGTGTGCGAACTCATTGGACTTCGTGGAAAGTTTTGTTGGTCGACGCGAGGATTAGCGATACAGCAGATGAGTGAAACATTTCAATTCTCCATAACAATAATCATGGATTCTCGACAAGCATTTCAGGAAATCGATATCCCAGCAGTCCTCAACCCCCGGGCGTACGATCGCTAGTCATAGACGAAAGGAAAATTCGCGACTCACGTATGGTGGGGAGGCGTCGCGCTTGTTCAGGTTCGCAATCCTTGGTAGCGGTTGGTCGCGACGGCGATAGACAGACGGTTTCGCCGATAAATCGATGCCCCGCGGAAGACGTTCGCGTGGCAGGATGTCACATCGGGGCCGGCTTCTTTGTCCCCGGCGCGGCGCGGCGGCCTCCGCGCCAAGTCGAACGTCCACGTAAGCAAAGTGCATTCACGGGGAATAAAGGATCGCGATTTGATGGGCGCCGGTACAATATTCATAAGCAACCGACCGACCCCTCTGTCGAGCGTTTCGCGTCGCGTCGCGGCGGCGCAGGCGTCGTCGGCGTCGACGTCGTCCTCCAGGTTCTTCCCTGGACTCAGGTTTCCGTGAAATACAACCGCCACCGGCTCGTTGCACCGTCCACCACTTCGGTTCTCCGCAATGTCGGCGACCAAGCTGCACGCTGCCCTCTTCGTCATCGCCACCGTCATCGGGACCACCTACTGCCAAACGGCCATGACCATGCGTAAGTCCTCGGCATAGTTAAAACATCAAGCGTGTACACTTTTCACTCCAAATTCACCTTCTGACCACCACGTAGATACATTTTATGAGACAGTAAATGCAGACAAAAGAAGCTGGTCATTGCCGAAGCCGATTTTAAAAGAACTTCCACTCAAATATGCAATCTTTGATCTACATTCTCAGCTTGTCTTATTCGTAAGAGACATAAAAATCGCATGTGTTTTTATGAGCCTGCAGCGCGATTTACACGCGGTCATCAACGCTGCCGGTGATCGACGATGATTTATCGCTCGCCGGAAAATGCCGACCTAGATTCGGAATTGTTTATTTCGTCGAGTCTAGTTCGAGCAATGGTTACGCTGTTCTCCTGTGGAGAGTTTTACAGTCGGTGTACAAAGTATTCGTACACGTTTTAAAAACGAATAACTTTTTCAAAATTAGACCCGACAGCTTGAGTGTTTTGAGACTTTAGAAGGATTAATTTACTAGCTAACGTGTATATAATTCTTTTTAAAATTGTTATGGTTATTGTGTATATATAAACGTCACGATTTTTACATTTTTTATTTGTGCCTGTAATGAAAATTTAGAAGATGCCGCTGGTAGGTCTAAGTAAGTTATATACATATACAAAGTTTCATTGAAACCGATCAAGGCTGTTATGAAATACAATTGATTGAAAATAGGAAAAATTGTAAGAAAATTTAAATGAATCGCAAACCCAAAATTCAAAGATTTTTACACCTTACATGCCCATAGATTTTTTATGCGTCGACCGATTTCATTGAAACTTTGTACATGTGTACAATTATCGTTGCAGGCACAGGCAAAAAATTTAAAATTAGTCACCTTCTCTTTTTCCTTCGCAATCGCGGCCAATAACAATTTAAAAAAATATATTTACACATTAGCTAGTAAACTAATCCTTCTAACGACTCATGAAAACTCAAGTTGTTGGGTCCAGTTTTGAAGAAGTTATTCGTTTTTAAAAGGTGTACGAATACTTTGTACAGCCACTGTAAATAACAAAAATTTATCGTGGCTGGTTTATCGCGCGCGCGTACTCGATTCGCTATTAAACTGATTTATTAACTACAGCTGTTGTTGTTGCTCTCCGAGAGCCAGAGGTTGATCTCCGAGTTGACGATGGAGGATCGAATAGGAATGAATTCTCCTCTTTTAAATCATTTTAGTAAACTACGACTAATGTGTCAATATTCTATAATTCCTTTCATGTTTTTTTCGCTCGACCTTGTCCTAACAGGGTTGACTGATTCGTTAGGCAACATCTTAGTAGAACGAGCATTTCCGAGACGCGTTAGAAAAATTAGTCAGCCTGTTTATTGGCGTGCCGTTCGTGTTCATCGATTATGCACCTCAAACATTGATGGCTCTTATGAAAGTTTCATTCGTTTCCGATATGAAAACTTGCCGCACTATTATTCGATTATTCATGGGCAATGTCTGACTGAAAGTTACCCAATCTCCTGCACCGATTGTCCCTGGCCCTTGACACGAATAATTGTATCGCCGCTGACGGAAAGAAATGCAAAGGGACAGGTGGCAGTGAAACGGTGACACGTGTCGACATCGACTAACGAGATAGTCAATAATAATTATAAGAGGGTAAAATAACTAGTTGAAAGCTGTAATATCAAAGTGAAAATTTCGTTGCCAGCGCTATTATTACTTATTGCTATTTATTACATCGATTAGTGTGCATATTCTCGCTACGATGCGACGATGCGCCGTGTGTAGATAATTAATGCACGATTAGATACGATCTGTGCAAACCAATTTATTGTCAAAGTAGAATGTCACGAACTCGCGTGTCTCCGGGTAATAGAAATTTCTGCACAGCACGTAAAACCATTATGCGATTCTGATAGATATTTAACAACCGTCTCAAACACTAAAACTGCATCAAGATAATTATCTAATGCTGTCTGGGCAAAAACCACGGACCGTGGCTACTGAAACTACAGAATGCTTGACGACAAAATATTTCCTATTTCTGATACAGTAATAGTGATAGAGGAGTCTGACGAGCCAATCAAGAGCGTCATTAACGAAGCTGTGCCACAGGCTGAGAAGAATTTCGGAGGCGATGTCATTCTTGTCAACGTTTCCCTCGTCATCGTGGATCGAACCAACATTGACGCTACTTTCGAAAAAGGTTGAGAGAACTGCAATTGTGAAACACATTTCTTAAATATGTGATTATTAGACTGCGGATTTTATGCATTTATGACAAAAATGAGTAGGTATAATTCAAAACAGGAAAAAGATCGAAAGAGTTTAACAATGCTGATATACTATTTTTAGCAAATAAAAATCATTAATTAGAAAAATAAACTTTTACTTAGATTGTATAGCTTGCGATTGATGTATAAAAATTTTATTTTGCATAAAGATCCGCAGTCTAGTGATTAGAAATTGTGATGTAAATTAGCTTTTGGAGTGCAGCTTCTACTTAACTACTGGCTAGTTAGTTCATAGCCACTATAATTAATACTAAACGTACCAAGCTCAAAACGTATAAAAGTGAAACACCTTATAAAATTGAGAAGATTTCAAAGTGCCCAAATATGGTATAGTCGCCTATTATGGCACTACCTTATATCTTGTAAAGAAGAAGTCGCACTCTAGTGAGAAAATGCTCAAACAATAGCTTACCATGTTTACTCAACAATCTGCAGTGCAATCGCAACATTCTATAGATTTTAGTATCGATCCTCCGCCAGTTGTGTCTCCACGTGTTGAATATTTTTGTTGTTAGATTTTCGATTGTATCTTTTTCGTGGAAGGTAAGTGATTTTTAAATGTTTGAACATATCTGTAGTTTCAGTCTATTTATATTAATGTTTGCCAACTGTTGGTTCGGGCTGAAACTCGTCTGTTCTCTTTGTCAGTTGCTAGTATTATCAGTCCACGTGGAGTTCCCAATATGGCATTACCAAGGGTTCCCTAAAAGGTGTACCATATTAGGAACCCCTTTCGCTGGAACCTGCAAATGACACACCACAAAAAAAATATTTTTCCCAAGGTGTATTAATTTTTGAAGGAACCTGACCACAGAATCTTATAGGGAGGAAATGCATCTACAACTGGTAATTTTTTGGTCGAAAAAGAGCATTCTAAAATAATCAAAAAATGACATCAACAAAAAGTGGTTCATATTCAGGCACCCTATTTACTTAAACTTTGTACGGTTTTCATTATACTATGTGCTTAAGTAAAGAAGTCAATTCAGTAATTTCCTATGAAAGGATCAGAAAACCGGTCAATTTGACCGTGGACTTTTAGTGTCAACCAATCGTAACATTATTTTAAATTCAAATGGGTCACTGGATGCATCAGTGTTCTTGGTTGTTTGTAAAGGAACAAAAAATAATGAAGACATGATAGATGAATGAAAGAACCAAGAATGAAGGTTCCCTCCGACACTCTGCTTTGACTCCACGCTTAAAACTGGCCTTTCAGTGTGCGAAGCCTTGTTCAAGGGAGTCACTATCATACTGGACATGACCTGGACCGGCTGGGAGAAGCTGCGCACCGTGGCCGACGAAAACGGAATCGTATACAAGCGAGGGGATAGCAAGATAAACTCGTACGTGCAGGCGATCGACGATCTTTTGATGTTGAAGAACGCGACCGACGTCGGTCTGATCTTCGAGGATGAAAGGGGTGCGTTGTCTCGTCATATTTCGCGCGTGCGATCGTCCTCGACCCGGCTGCCACGTTAAACGAACCGATTCTTCCAGAGCTGAACCAGAGCTTGTATTATCTGATCGGGAACTCGATCATCAGATTGGTCGTGATCGACGACTTCACGGAGAAGACCGTGTCGAAGATACGAAGCATGAGACCGTCGCCATCGTACTACGCCGTTTATGCGAGCACGCAGAAAATGGACGAGCTGTTCAGAACAGTCAGATCTTTAGAATGTTATAATATTTTCTAGAAAATTTTCAAATTCAAACGGTCGAATTTTGTAGGCTGTACTGGGGGGGTTGGTGAAGAGGGATGGAATCTGGAAGCTGGTGTTCACCGACAACAATTACAAGGAGTCGAAGTACATCACTGGAGACATGCAACTGAACGTCTCTATTACCGTTCTAACAATGAAACCGGAAGTTTGTTGTCGACTGATCGGCGAACCGTCTTGCACCTGTCCCTCCGATGTTCAAGTAATTTTACTAATTGCTTAGTTCAAGCTGGGTTTACATTTTCTATGCATTCGTTGATCTAGAATGAAATAGGTCAAGGGTGTATCACTTCGCTACATACTCGTTTAAGGTTTTTTAAAATAGACTTCATCAGTGGCGCACCCAGGAGGGGAGACAGGGGGCTAAGCCCCCCCAAGAAAAAATGTTTAGCTTCCAAAATTAAAAATCGCGGAATAGCCCTGGGTACCGTTGACAGATATATTTTGGCTAAAAGAAAGATCATCACGCAAAACCTAGGGCTGGGTTGAACTCGACCCCCCCAAGATTACATTCTGGGTGCGCCACTGGACTTCATAACTATTCTAGTTCTTAATCTTGAGCTTTTCTCATCTCCAAGACAGAACAATTAATCTTTCCACTCAAATGCACAGTATTTATGCTGCCTAAATTTTGTTATCCCAGCGCGTTTTATGCTCCATTCGTCATGCTTCATCAGAACTGCGTCTGGACGCGTGCGTCTACGCCAAGAAACAATTTCTATTGATATAATAGCTGATACCCTATTCAGTTAAACATACATTATAATATACGGTCTTTTTACAGACGCAAGTTCTCTTGAAAAGAAGCCATATCCGGATCGAAACGTTGAGAATAATTTACAAATTTGCAAAATTGCTTGTTAGTTAAAGTTGATCGAACCTATGCGCCGAAAACATTAATGCGTCGAATACGTATCGTAAATCGATCGACGCGCGTGTTTGAGTTTGGGCGATGCTCTTTCGCTTTCTTCGCAAGTAAAATACAAGGAAAGACATACCAAATCGCATCGTAGGAACGCAAACTTGTGCGTCCAGAGGCACAGCAGAGAGCTACGACGAATGGAGTATGGATAACAAAACCCACTTTAATATTGTTCCTAATTGCACAGCTATTCTACTACTACTTCAAGCGGCTGTTGGGCCTAATAGTGAACCTGATGAGCGACCTGCAAAAATCAGGGATCAGCGTGGCTGCAAGGAGAGTTAATTGTTCTCCGAAGAACGCAAGTCAAACACCTTCAAACGTTACTTCGGAGGCGTTCAATAAAAATTTGTTGGCAGTAAGTCAAAGTGAAAATTGCTGTTACAAAATTGGTTTTCGCTAAATGATTAATGAAAATATTTTCTGGATGCAGAAACTAGGGGGGAACGACACGTTCGAGTACTGGTCGGATAAAGGATTGATCACGTACAAAGCGGAGATCGATGTAGAGGTGTTGAAGAATGGTGTTCTGGACCAATTAGCTACCTGGACCAGGCGTACTAAAATCAAGGAACTCGAGGGGAAGAGCATCGAGCCTGCGAAACGATTCTTCCGCATCGGGATTGCACCTGTAATCGATTAATCCTTGATTACGATAATCTTCTTGTAAATCCTTAAAGTCTTTGATTCTCGCTTTAACACCATGCATGTTTAAATCGATAGAGATATTTCGGACTTGGTTCATTTGTATTCTATGAGACGGTAAGATATTGTAGTAATATTGTAATGTAAGTTTCGAAACTGTATCTAGTCAGTTCCCTGGACAACTGCGAAATTGGACCCAGCCACCGGACAAGCGATGAGAGATGAGAATGGGAAGGAAATATGGGAAGGCTATTGCATAGACTTCATAAAGAAATTATCCGAAGAGATGCAATTCGATTATGATCTGGTTGTACCGGAAGACAGACAATTTGGGAAGAAGTTGTCCAATGGACAGTGGAATGGCTTGATCGGCGATCTTGCGAAAGGGGTAAGTCTGCTCACGAAATTAACCCTTCGACTGGGGATAAATGATTTAATTCGACATTCGAATACTTCGGCGCCTCAGAGCCGGCCACCATCTACGCTGCGGTGCGCAGCGGGTTGCATTCGCCAGGCTGTCTCGTTCTTCAACTTCGAAAACAACAAATTATTATTATTATTATTATTATGTACGGACCGAGGTCCTTTTATACATGGGTTTACAGACGTTTTGTATAACTTATAAAAGAAATATAAAATAACAAAAATATACAGAAAGAACATAGAAAAAAAAGAAAAAAAAAGAAATTTTCTTAACCTAAAATTTTACATTCGATGGACAAGCGCAGAACTAAACAAATACAGGTACAATATTAGCGAATAATCTCGCGTAATTTTGTTTTGAATGCCTGTAACGTGCCATTAAAAAAATCAATGTTATTGTAAAGGAAAAAAATTGATATTGTATTAACCCTTTGCACTCGGAGCTATTTTAACTGGGAAATTAAACATTTCTTCCGATCTAGAATATTTCCATTCCCCATGATTTCTGAAATTTTATGGATATGAAATAGGTATGATACCTCATAGAATACCTAAATGTTTAGTAATTGATTAGACACCGATATATTTAATAATGTAAACAATATTTTGAATAATGGTGCAGCAATTTTTAGTGGTGCCAGAGGGGACAACTGAGTGCAAAGGGTTAACAAACAGATATCCCTTTTTACAGGAGACAGACATGGTGGTAGCATCGTTAACAATGACATCGGAACGCGAAGAAGTGATCGACTTCGTCGCTCCCTATTTCGAGCAGTCTGGCATATTAATTGGTAAAGATGAATCATTTTAATAATACGCGCCGATCGATTACATGCAGTTGTTCTTCCCCAGTGATGAGGAAACCAGTTCGCAAGCCGTCCCTCTTCAAGTTCATGACGGTCCTCAAAGTTGAAGTTTGGTTGAGCATCGTGGGGGCGTTGACGTTGACGGCAGTGATGATTTGGATCCTCGATAAGTATTCTCCTTATAGCTCCAGGAACAATAAACGACTCTATCCGTATCCTTGCCGGTAAAAATGCCTCTATTGTCCTAATAATTTAGACAGTGGACGAAATTAACACTAATCCTACCAGCGTCGATCAAATGACCGGTTTCCTATTTTTCACTCTATGATTATTGAAATTATGAAGTTGCATACATGGAAATTGATTCGATAAACTTTTTCGTCCAAGCACATATTGTATTAAAAATTGCGCGAGATCTAAACAAATAGAGCCTTGTCATTTTTGTCAGCTGCAATATTTTAATCGCTTTTAGAGCTCGGTAGGTTTAGTGTTAAGCTACTATCCCCTACGTAATTTAAACTGATATCTTTTGAAGGGACTTCACATTGAAAGAGAGCTTTTGGTTCGCTCTAACATCGTTCACACCTCAAGGAGGAGGCGAAGCTCCAAAAGCTCTGTCCAGCAGGACCCTCGTGGCTGCCTATTGGCTCTTCGTGGTCCTAATGTTAGCCACCTTTACTGCGAACTTGGCTGCTTTCCTCACTGTCGAACGAATGCAGGTTCGTTTCTTCTTTACTTCCACGCAGAACCAACATTCTCATTTTTTCATTAAATCGTGCGTTGCTCATCCATATTTTCATTTCAACATAGACACCCGTGCAATCGTTGGAGCAGCTGGCGAGACAATCGCGAATAAATTACACCGTTCTTGCGAATTCGAGCGTTCACCAGTACTTCAAGAACATGAAGAGGGCGGAGTTCAAGCTGTACACGTGAGCGAACCTCCTCTTGCCAACAAATTTTAAAACCAACTAATTTGTTATTCTTGTGTTAACGAGAACTTCGTCTTGCGTGAAGTTCAAATGAAACATTCTCGAACAATTTCTCATTCGAGATCGATGAAATCATTCGAATAAAATAGCAAATAGTCTAACATAGGAGATTGTGATTTATATTCGCAACGAATTCTTAAGATCAGAATGAAATTAATTGTAAAAAAATTTGTTTAGCGTGTGGAAAGAGATCACGTTGAACAGCACCAGTGACCAAGCGGAGTACCGAGTGTGGGACTACCCGATAAAGGAGCAGTACGGCCACATCCTGCAAGCGATCATGCAAGTCGGTCCTGTGAAGACTTCGGAGGAGGGTTTTCGAAAGGTGGGAACGATCATCGATCGGCGTAATCAGTGAAAAGTTGCCAACTTTTTGCTATTGTTCCAGGTGATAGAAAGCGAGAGCTCCGAGTTCGCTTTCATCCACGACTCGTCGGAGATCAAGTATGAAGTAACGAGGAACTGCAATCTGACAGAAGTTGGCGAGGTGTTTGCCGAACAACCTTACGCAATCGCTGTGCAACAGGGAAGCCATCTGCAGGAAGAGATTAGCAGAAGGTAACCATACAAAACTGTATTAAATGCGGAAACTAACACAAAAATGAAACAAATCACCCATTATACCAGACTAAACGATCTTAACCCTCATCCGTCCCTCGCGTCAATTTGACACAGTTTTCCCGAAATAAATTACACTGTTCTGTTATCTGTAGATAAATTCGTTCGAAACTTGGTAACTTTTATTTTTTTCATGCGAAACATATAACTGCAAAAACCTAAAATGTAAATGTTAACTCATCAATTTCACGGAAAAAAACATCGAAAGGTAACTGTTTGACTTGTCATTTTATCGATTTTTTGTATCACTGTGTCAATTTGACACCGAGGGACAGATTCAGTTTGTGAAATGAGGGACGGATGAGGGTTAAGAACCACCTAAATAAAATTTTTAGGAAATAGGTATTTGACAAAATTAAAAGGAGTTACATAGAAAAATATCATAACGAAGCGGATCTTGAGTGGCAAAAATTTCCAAGTCTAGTAGATCGTCAAATTGGAACTTCAATTTCTGGAATCAGAATTGGGCACTCAGAAATAACCCATTCATTTTTGTTAAATAAAAAAGAAAACACGATCTGCGATATATGTAACGTACCAGTTAACATGAATCATCTAATAATAGAATGCAAAAAATATGAGAATGAAAGAAAAAATGCTAAGTTGCCTGGATCCTTACCCATTCTGTTAGGTTCTGAGGAATATGTATATCGCCGGTCCAGCCCAGTATATCAAACATACAAACATGTATAAAATATTGTAAGAAAATGTACCGTGTTGTTAATGATCTTTGATGTTGAAGCAACATTAAATAAATAACTGAAAAAAAAATTCGTTTCATACGACTGTTCTCATCCGAATGTTTCTCTGGGGTCTTGAATTTATTTCTGATCGGTCTCAGGATCCTGGACCTGCAGAAGGATAGGTACTTCGAGACCCTAACTTCAAAGTACTGGAACCAGTCGCTGAAATCGCAGTGCTTGGATTCCGACGACAACGAAGGCATAACTCTCGAAAGTTTGGGTAAAGAGCAACATATTAAAAGCTCCAATTTTATTCACCGTTTTAAATAATCTTTTAATTCGGTTTCAGGCGGAGTGTTCATAGCAACTCTCTTCGGCCTAGCTCTAGCAATGGTCACATTAGCCGGCGAGGTTCTGTACTATCGGAAAAAGAACGACTCGCAACCGGACAAGCAGAAAGAGAAGAAGCCGAAGAGGAGCAGCGACAACGAGAAAATGATTCTGCAGAACATGGCGTCGAAGCTGCAGCTGAAACCCGCCCCGACCGGCGCGTTTTTCGAGAAATCAACGAACCCTCTTCGCGTGTCGCACATCTCCGTTTACCCGCGACACATTCCCTTCAAAGAGTGATCGCTCGACGAGCGAAACACTCGTTTGCGAAAACAGGAATGAAACGAAACGTCCATTTCTACGTTGACACACTCATCGGCCGATTCTTGTATGCTTTAGTCACGCAATAAAAATGTTTCATCAGGAATCTATACTCTAAGAACAATCGAGGATGCCTAGTGATCTGGCTATTCGATATTGGGTTGTTCGGAAAGTAATTTCGCTTTTCGTGCAGAAATGACATTGCTTCCATTTGTTATTACTAGACTGCGGATTTTATGCATTTATGACAAAAATGGGTACGTACAATTTCAGCTTTAAATTTTAAAGCAGTGGACATGTAAAAAATATTTAAGTACATCAATGTGTTCGTTTCAGCTAACTAGAATAATTAAAACAAGAATACAATTTTTATTTGGCTCCTGTGTCCTGTAATCAATGCGAAACTTTTTTATTTTGCATAAAGATCCGCGGTCTAGTTATTACCAAGATTATTTTAAATCGCAAAATCGTGGTATATCCTGACAATTCGGACATGACTTCCTACCTTGCAGTGCTTTCTAATCTTTCAAATATGCTTCATCATCGCATCGAATATGCAAAATCAAAGTACGCATTTCCAGCACCTTCTGCTTTTTCATTCCCGCAAGGATAAAAATGCAGTGCACGAATGAAAAATTTATGCGCTGTTTAAGGAGAGGAAGTACCATCGATTACTATTTTTGTTCGCTGTTTTCAACGTTTTTCATGCGGTGCAAATTTTTATACCGTGTTAACAGGAAAAGTCGTACAACTCAATATTTTTGAAAAATCGAAAGAGATCATAGAACAAAATGACATAAAACTAATTTTAAACGGTAAAAAATTGCCTTTCATTTTCCCTCTAGAAAACGAAATAACTTTCCGAACGACCCAATACTTTTGAAAAATTCGACAGCAACTTGTATTCGATACTAGGAGAATTTCCGCGGACAGGTTTTCCCAGGTAACGCGTTAACGATTAGAAGATTTATCCTGTACAGATCGTGTTCGGCAAGCTGAGCATTGTTAATAAACATTACCGCGGAACAACGAGAGCGCGAATGAATTTTGTATATAGTTTGGTGTCTTTCACTTGTTTCACAACGCCGATATCGACCGCTTGATTCGCCGATTCTGCACGCCTCTCCCAAACTGCCGGAAACAATCCTGGGTCGATCGTTACGAAACCAACCATGGGTGCAACCTCTCAGATCGAATATTTTCCAACGTAAAGTGGCCACTACACGATCAATAATATTGTCAATATTCGCGTAAATATTGATCGTCTGGGAGCGTATTGAAGTGTCCTATCAATATTGACGGACATTGATACAAAAATTATATTTTCTATCAATATTGACGAACCGTTTGAACGTCTATGAGGTTCATTGTCAATATTTCCTTCAATAGCAGTTGCTTGTGAGTATATTATTGATCGTGTAGGAGCCACTTTACTCCTCCATCGTATTCTTCGGCAGCTGCGTACAAACACCTAGAAGCGAAGCTAAAGAGCTGAAAAATGAAAATCGGTATTTTCTTGCAGCCAAAGGAAAGTCTGTCGATTTCTCGTTACCACCGGATCAGAATTTCTTTCGTTCGACATAACGACAGCTCGTTTGAAACCGACCATATTGACAGACAACAGGCAGTTTTTCTAATCGCAACTGCAACGAAATCGCGCAAACGAAAGCGAAAAGACATCGATCGTTCGGCTGTGTCGTATCGATCCACGACGTTTTGCCATAGTCACGGATTCGACACCGCCCTTTTATCCAATTTACGAAAACCACCGACCACGAGACCGCAACCGTCGGGTCGCAGTACCAAATCCTTTAACTATCCTCTAACAAGGTGCCAGCAAGAAGAACGATGATTGTTCCGAGCTCCTTCGCTTTCGAACCTTCGAAATCTATTTCTTTCATTGGTCATGCTGGTTGTGTGGTGCCTGCGCGCAGCCACAATCGCCCTTTTTGCCTTTAATAAGACAAAAATCAAGTTTTATCAGCCGAACAACTCCCAGTGCTGTTTTACGGTCTCTGATTCAAATGTCTCCGATGCTCGCGACTGGATAGTTGACAAGATGGTGGGGCGCGTTCCTAAGTCAATATAAAGGCTGTGCGAACGGAGCCGCGATCACTTCATGGGAAAGTTATGTGACTCTTCGAACAGGAACCGGAAACGTGCTTCTGGATCGACGGACTTGCAGCATGGCCTCTTACAAGGTCCACAATCTGATTTATTTAGTGAGATTTTCTACACATTTTTACATTACATTTATGTTTCCATTCTTCTTGACAAATTACAGGTGTGCTTCACCTTGGCGACCATCTTGGTCTCAGCAAACGCAGCGTTCAACCCCGTCCTGTTTGACTCATTCCCCATTCGCGACCATTCCTGGATCAGCGATGACCACCTGGACTCTGCATCCTCCGAGCACTCGTCGTCTTCCAGTCCCTTCTCATCGCTGAAGAAGAGACAATCGGATTACGAATCCTCGTACGAACGTCCAAAAGGATGGTTCTCGCCGTCCTTCAAAAAGGAGCCTCGAGAGGACAAGAGCTTCAAGAAGATCATCTCACCAGTCTACACGATCAGAGAAAAGGACTCTTCCCTATACAAGGACATCGTTTTCAAATCCGGAGTGCCTTACTGCCAGGAGAGCAAGACTAAACGGGCCAACAGGGACAAGAACGCAAAGGACAGCCTGGTTTGCTACAAATGCAGAAACCCTAAGAATGGATCCACCTACGAACAGTGCTCCTACGTGTCCCAGCCTCTATCGGAGACTAGCAATATTGAGAAGGTGCTGGAGGCACCGTCGGGCTTCAGGTTCAGGCGATCCAACTCCGAAGAAGCTCTGTCGGACTTCAAGAGGTCTCGGAGAGAGAGATACGGTGGCCCGAGTGGTCGGTATAGATTCGATGAAAAGATATTTTCGGATTCCACGCAGGACGTTCCAGCGGAGTACAAGATGAAGGACGAAGAGTGCGAGAAGGTGGTGAAGGACACGATGGTCTGCATGGTCTGCAGAGACAAGAAGAGCAACGGCAAGTACGAGCAGTGCTCTTACGTGAGCCAGCCCAAAGAGAAGAAGTACGCCTACAGCAAGTCCGCTGCCTACAAGAATCCTGAGAACAAGGACGACAACGACGACGACGAGAAACCTGCGAGCGAAACTTCATCGGAGAAAGAGGATAAGGAGAAATTGAGCGAGGAGGCTTCCGAGTCGAACTGCAAGAAGGTGGAGAAGGGCTCCAAGACCTGTACGATTTGCAAGGACCCGAAAACAGGATCCAACTCTGAGAAGTGCTCCTACGCTTACCAGCCTGACGACAAGGTCTACAAGTACAGCAGATCCAAGAGCTTCGGGAATAAAGAGACTCCTTCCGATGCTCCTTCGAGCACACAGGTGCCCATTTATAAAGGCAGCTACTCCAGGAAGCCTGAGGAATATAAAGACTACAGCAGCGAGTACTCCAGCCCCGAGAAGTTCTATCAGAAATCCGGATCCAGCTATTTTAAAGATAGTGAAGAGCCTAGCGCCAGGTATCAGAAGTCTGGGGACGTCGAGAGCTATCTTTCCGATTACGAAAAGTCGAAGACAGAATCCGAGAGGATCGCTAAGAGCATCGAACCCAGCAATTGCAAAGAGGTTGAGAAAGATTCCATGACCTGCACGATGTGCAAAGACCCGAAAACCGGAGCGGTTTCGGAACAATGCTCGTACAAGTACCAGCCTAACGAGAAGAAGTTCGTTTACAGCAAGTCCAAGTCGTTTGGGAGTCCTACGAAGGATGAAGACAAGTCCTCGGACAAGTCCACGGAACAGTCTGAGAAGAGCGAGTCCAGGGAGCCTTACTTCGACAGGTTCGTTCATTCATTCTAATATTGATAATTAGGCTGCGGGTGTATATGCGATTTTCAATTTTTATTGACAAATTTTGAGAAAGTGGCCTGAGACGAAAGCCTTTGGGTCATTCCTTGCCATGCCAAATTGATCACTTTCTGCAGGCACCATCGTCGATTTCGTTTTAAATGAAATACTATATGTTGTAGTCCATGTGAAATTAGGGAGGATTTAAGTCATCATTTTGCCGGTTTCGAATTTTTTTAGAAATGGCAGGCCAGCAGAGTTTTCAAATTTTACCCATTTCGGCGAAAACGGACCTCGCTTACGAATTTTTATCTCAGGAACTGTTTGTCCGATTGAGCTACATTTTTTTTTGTTTTATTCTGAAAGGATTGAGTTATTACAAAATAATTTTGTCAACCTTGACAATCAACTTTATAATGCCAAAAATTTAAACAAATTCTTCTACATTTTTTTTCGATGATGGGGCGCAGTGATTTAAATTTTTCAAAAAATATGGTTATTGTGACGCCAATTTTTATGGCTTCATCTTTTTCAAGGGCTCATTTTAAAGGGGAAACTTCAAGGAATATAACCATATTTTTTTCAATATTTAAATCACTGCGCCCCATCATCGAAAAAAATGTAAAAGAAGAATTTGTTTAAATTTTTCGACATTATAAACTTGATTATCAAGGTTGAACAAATTATTTTGTAATAGCCCAATCCTTTCAGAATAGAACAAAAAAATATAGCTCAATCGGACAAACTGTCCCTGAGATAAAAATTCGTAAGCGAGGCCCGTTTTCGCCGAAATGGGCAAAAATTGAAAACTCTGCTGGCCTGCCGTTTCTAAAAAAATTCGGAACCGGCAAAATGATGACTTAAATCCTCCCTAATTTCACATGGACTACAACATATTTCATTTAGAACGAAATCGACGATGGTGCCTGCAAAAAGTGACCGATTTGGCATGGAATGACCCTTCGTGGATTCAAATGCGCATAAATGCATAAAGACGCGCAGTCTATTCACAACTGTACGTTTAAACCAAATTTTAGTAAAGCCTGTGCTAAGAATACGTGAATGCCATCAGGTCCTACGGATTCGGGCCCGAAAAAGCAGCGCACAGTGACGACGACAACTCTAAAATGAGCTACCGCGAGTTCGAATCCGGTAGCGAGTCGAAACCGGAAGTAAAGGAGCAGCCATCGTCAAAATCGCCGGAGGAATCGCGTTTCTACGACGCGTTCGAGAAGAAGGCTGAGATCAGCAAGTTCCTGCAGGACTTCCAGAAGGAGGACAGGTCCAACTGCAAGAAGCTGATGCGCGACAAGATGACCTGCTACCAATGCGTCGACGAGAAAGGGTTCCGGCAAGAAGAGTGCGCGTTCGCTACCACCGAGGACTCGGGCCCTGACAAGTCAGAGAAAGCCGAGTCTAAAGAGGACGCTGAGCCTAGCAAGAAAGTCCCCAGGTCGTACGTCATCGACAAAAGAATTGACGATGCTCCCTTGGACTCCCACGCAGCTGCTACCGAAGATCATGCGAGAAGAGACTTCCCAGGTGAGCAGAAAACCGAGGACGAAACAAAGGGAGTCGACGCTTATGCTTATGTGGCCGAGACTAGGCCTGTTTACGACAGGGTCCTGGGGTTCACGCTTCCGGCATACATGCTGGAGAGCTCCGAGTATGAGCAGGAGTTTGATAAGTCTTACGGCGCCGGTGGAAATTAATTTAAAGAAAAACAATTAGTTGCAGCGTCTTGGGAAAGTTAGAAGACTGCGTTCGCGTGGGAACTTTGGGAATTTTTTCGGGGAAAACCTAACACCTGCCAATCCAAGTTCTTATACAGGAAGTGAAGGATACAGCGACCAATTGAACCGCAGTGTAGAACCAATTAAGAACGCGAAAAGTAGCAGCGAGCGTTATTTAGTGTTTAAGCTGTATCGTTAAATACAATTAAACTGTTTCTTCTCCAATTGTTGAACGGAATTCAATTATTTCTTCGAGCGATGGAGATTGACCTGTCACGGAGTATCATAACCAACTGTTGCCAAAGATCTTTTGCGAAACGAGTCGGTGTTTCTGTTTTTGTTTAGAAAAACAGACGTTCTCGTTGGAATTTCGAGGGGAAGAAAGCGACGATACGCGTTATACTCTTTGTCCCTAAAGGCAATCTATGTTTTGCGTCATGGTTGGGCAACGGCGGCCAACGGGAACACCGCGATAGATAGAAAATCGTAATACCCAGATCAAGAAACTTCGTTTTTCTAGCGAGTTCATTTGTCCGACAAGAAACCACCCGGCGCGTTGATCGGCGTTATTGTTTTCTCGAGGCACGGTGTCCATCGGCTGGAACGAATATTGCTTTCTAGTGTCGCGTAACACGCCTATTTTCGATTAGGAGAGGGAATAGTGTGCTCGGAAGACTGGACGCGACGCGACGCCATCTTGAGGTAGTGGTTTCCGCGATGCTTGGCGAATTTATGCACGTGCAGAACGAAAAGAAGCTTAAAGTTGCATAATGTATTGCGGTAATTTAATAAAAAGCTGTTTCGCGTCTTTTGATAGTTTCTTTTTAAAGGAAGCATTGGAAAGTATCGAACGCGACTGGGACGATCGTTTCTTCGGACTTTGTGCAATTTTTATCTTAACTAGACTGCGGATCTTTATGCATTTATGAAATAATTGGTTGGGTTAGAGAACTCAAATATAAAACAGTAATAGATTAGGAAAAGTCAAGAATCTTGTAATTGTTTTTTTAACGTAACAAAATCATTAACCCGGCAATGCCCACGTGAACTTCTGAAAGGAAAGTATCCACGTGGGGTGCTCATGCAACCCCAGTGCAAAGTTTTACATATTTTGTAAGGATATAACTTTTAATAATGGTCGACGATTCCGCGAAATTGTATGGACGAGAAATGATCATTCAAGCGTAGGTTCAAGTCGAAAGGAATACAGACTGGTTCAAACTAATTAAGGAGAAAGAATTTTATTAATCCAGATTGTTATTAAAGATAAGTATATGTATTGAAAGTATTTAGGTCGTTCCGGGGAAGTTTTCCATTGTGCGCAATTCCATTAACCACTGTCTAGTCTCTGCGAAAGAAAAAATTCGTTAAAAGTCATTGCAAAGAGAATTTGTTTATATCTATATAATAATATTCCAGAGGATACATACGTGCAAATGCATGTGCCAGCACCGTTGCAGTAGCCATTGTTTCTACCCTGCACCTTGCAGCTTGCAACGCAAGCCCAGATTCCAATTGAACAGGTACCTAATGGTTCAACACCGTCAGCGTTTCCGGCCACCTCGACATTTTCGTGTTCTCTTGATACGTCTGCAACATATTTACAAGTAAGTAAAGCCATGAACAGGAGTGGTTAACTATGTGGTATCTAGGTGGGGCGCTGAAATGCGAAAAGCTGGTCGCGCACCCCTCCGTTAGCCGCAGACGATTTTTGAGGCGACGGGCTCAAGAGGCCCTGAACGGTGGGGGTTTAGTGGGTATGGGTAGGGGTATAGTGCCTATAGTCCCGTTTCCTCCAAATTCCACCTAGGAGGTGCCGAGAAGTGCTACCCAGATGAGGGGAATCACGGTGATATGATGTACCCCCTCTTTGATGACCGGAGTAATATGTGACACATTGCGCGTGCGCGACGGGGATTGAGTGCTACCAGGGTAAGGCACATTTTATTTGAAATCAAATAACGAACAATCGCTTGAAATTTGATCGTACAAACGGTTAGTAAATTATTAGAGAAACAACAATTTCTACACAAATATTAACTCATTATTCAAAATATTTAAATTATTAAGTATGTTCGTATTAATCAATTACTAAACATTCAAGTATTGTATGTGGTATTATATCAATTTCATATTTATACAAAGGAAACAATTAATATACATTATACATTATACAATATACATTAGAATGGAATTATTGTAGTTCGGAATTATAATTATTGTAGTTTAATTATATTATTGTAATGACACTAATAAAATAATATTATTGTAATTCGGAAGTAGAATGGAATTATTCTAGTTCGGGAGAAATGCTTAATTTTCGAGTTAAAGTAGCTCCGAGTACAAAGGGTTAAATAATAGTCGTAATTTTCGTATTTCTGACAAGTGATACAAATAATAGTAAATATTGATTTAACTAATAAGTCAACTCACCTTCAATATTCTTAGCGGAAGCAGTTGTAACTGCGACTGCAGCCAAGCAGAACAAAGCAAGGAAAAGTGAAGCCTTCATGTTGTAGAAGTTCGATTGTAGTCTGTTTACTACTTAATTGTTCATCTGTGCCTCGTGGTCTTTATATACCGGTTTTATTTACATCCAAAGAATGGGTGGGGTAACCTGATTGTTTATCTAGATGAACCCATAACTTTTCCGATAGATAATAATGTGGTTGTGTTCGCGGTACAATTCTACATATACGATATATATACGATAAGCTTCTAATCGATAAGATTTTAATCAATTGATTTTATAATCATTTAATTCCTCTGACTTTTTGGTTCACATACAGTCTACAAAGAAATGGACATATTATTCTGGAAATTTATTTAGTTACGTAAATCGAATACACCGATATATGTGAACATATCAAATAATATCGATATCTCAAGAGGGAAACGTAATTCAAGATAACTTATTAATAGTTCCTACAAATGCATACATATGTATAGGTGTACCATTTGCGTTTCAAGCGGGCAAGTACCAATATTTAACAACATTTAATTCTCTGATTTACCCATATCTAATATAATACTGGGTTAGAACGAAAGTTAGTAGCGTTTTTAATTTAAAATTCAAACATAAAATTAAGGTATTTATTCGTACAGTCACTATTATTCGGCAGCATGTAGCTGTCGCAGCCTTATGAAAATAGCTACATGCGCAGCTCTATGATTCCGAATAATACAAATTACGCTACCGAATAACGCAAATTACGCCTCGTGAACGTAAAAATAGGACTTTTGCGGACGATTGCAGTCTAGATTGATCTTTTATCTACCGCTTTTTACTACTATCCCTAAATTAAAACTAAAACCCCCATCTTTGCATTATCGAGAAATGAGAACGTGCATCCCGCACCCTTGTAATCCTGGAAACGAGAGTCTACCCCCTGAAAGTAAAGATTTCAATTCAAGTGATTTCAATTCAATTCAGTTTTTGTACTTCATAGATCTTAAGGGTTGTATCACTATTGGCTGTGAAATGTTCTAGAAGAGCATCGTTGATGATTCATACTACTGATCAATTTGCGAACAGATAAGTTAATGTACAATACGTAACATCGGAACACGTGTGCTCAAGCCTAAAAATATGTGATTCAGATCTAGATAAAAAGGGTTTGATAAATGTTTGATAAAATCTGATAAGTTGTTTTTGCGTTAGTAATATTTGGGGAGTTACATACTTCCGGCAGAGATAAACGCCATTCTCGCAGCGGCCGCCAGCTTGGCCCATGCTGAGACAATTAGCAGCGCAAGCACTGTGCTCCGCGACTCCTTTGATTGACAGAAGATCGCAGATCACTCTTCTTTGCTAACGGCACGCTCTTCCGCAACTTCGGCGGGTTCGGCAGGTTCGTATTCTTCGTCTGGAATTTATGAATCGTTAAATGCAGACAGTGTTGTGCGAATATTATTCAGAATAATGAATAAAGTATTAACGAGCAAATTCAATCATTTTTTTGAAAATTACGTTTATATGTAGTCGCAGCAACGTTTAAACGACTGTTAGGTATTTACGGATCCGAGGAACCGGCTTAGATCAAGACTTTACTGTATAACACGAGAAGTCAAATTTGTTTCTTAAAATATTCCAAGTAATATACAAATAGGTAATCATGACTAGACTGCGGATGTTTATGCAATTTGCAATTTTTGCAGACGAATTGTCAGGAACTCGAATCAAATAGAATCTTATTTTCCGTGGTAGTGGCCTTTTTAGATCTGAAATAAATTAGAATCATACTAAATTCTGTCGTATTTTATATCCTAGCATAAAGATCCGCAGTCTAATTTTGACTATATCCGCTCACAAATGCGTTCATTTCAAATAATTTTAATTTCTTCAATTTTAAAATGTCCATCTTTTACCACGTTTTTATTAGCTCGCTTTCTTGTCTGTCTGTCTGTTTGTCTGTTCGGTACAAATCTTGCAATTGATTTTAAACTAACTTCCCGATGAGCTGGAGACTTGAAATTTTAAACGTAGCTCAGAACTGCAATGCAATATTTAAAAAGAAATTTCAAATTTTAAAAAAGCCTATGCGTTCAGGATATGTAAGCTATTAACAAAGCGATGAAAAATGTATCGCGCGAAGATGAAAATGCATTGTAACGATCCGACGCGACGGGTTGAAACAGTCTTATTGTCTGCCGGAATGGGCGACGATGTTCCACCGAAAAACCAACCGGTGCTCGTAGCGTCGGAAATTCGTTCGGATCTGAAAAACATCATCCACCCCTCGCGCGCCACGGGGCGGGTAAAGTGTGGGCGAGCGGCAACCTAAAATCTCAACAATACAAATATTTAAATATATCGAGGAACGTGCGGTTTGTGTTGAGGCTCCTGTCACGGATAGCTAGCAGGCTGCAAGTTATCAGAAGGGAAGGGAAACTGTTGAGTTTCTCTTCGACTGCCTTCGAAATTGTCTAACAATGAGGCTTCCACAGTACTGCTTGAATTAAAATGAACGCTCGCAATTCTCGGTTTTGTATTGTGATATACAGGGTGTCCCAAAATTACCTTAGTTTAATGAAATGGGAGGTTCCCGAGATCATTTGAAGCGACATTTTCCTTTGCAAAAATGTTATCCGCGGCTTTGTTTAGGAGTTATTAACGAAAAACACGGACCAATCAGAGCGCGACCTAGACGCGAGTTGGCACAGTCAGCCAATAAACAGTTGGCGCGCCGGGCCGACTGTGCCAACTCGCGCCTAGATCGCGCTCTCATTGGTCCGTGTTTTTCGTTAATAACTCATAAACAAAACCGCGGATAACATTTTTGCAAAGGAAAATGTCGCTTCAAATGATCTCGGGAACCTCCCATTTCATTAAACTAAGGTAATTTTGGGACACCCTGTAGATCAGAACAGGATACTATTTTTGTGGCTTCGTCGACCGCGTCGAAAGTAGAACAGGACAGCATGTAAACACGGACCGCGCGGCCGCCGGCCGAAGGCACAACGAAAATTATTTAAATAAAAATAAATTTTTTAAAACGGACTACAGTAATCGCTCCTTCGTTGTCCTGAATCGTGGGCACGATCGTTGTCCAGTGCGTACCCACTCCACTGCCTGGCAACGAGAGGATTAGGCCTGCGTTGATCTGGTCGTCAGATGTGTCCCAGGACTGTCTAGACCCGCGCAGAGCGGAGAACAATAGGAAAGGAATATGGCAAGGAAATAAGGAGTTTTTTAAAGCCAGACAGTTGACTGCTTTTGACTGCGAATGCTTTTCTTTGTCATTTAACTAGCCGTTTCACTAAAGACGCAGACATAAATCAAAAATAGTGTCCGGGCACGGTCGTTGTCCGCTCAAACCCCCGGCCTTTGGACAACGAAGGAGCTTTTACTGTAAAAAGTGTAAAATAATTTTTCCTAGCCCCATACAGGTTCCTAACCCCATACAGATTGTGAATTTTGAATAGCTATGAAAATACTTGTAAGATTTAAAACGAAAAACGTGGGGCGCAAGTCTGATCTAGATGGTGTCTGCTCCAGCCTGGGCCTTCCAAACTCAAGGTTGTCCCCGCTCGTAAATATCAACCACTCTCTCTAGTCCGTTCTCTCTCCTTCCGTCCTCCTATCCTACCCTTGACCATCCTTGACGAAAACCAGACATCCTCACTAGCGACCATCCCTTGTTTCCTTACATTCACTTTTCCTCCCCTACAACTCCCCCACAATTCCCCTACTCCAAACTCATCCTTCCTTCCTTTTTCCTAAGCACTCTAGCTGCAAAAGTCATCCGAACTTGAAACCGTTCACGTCGACAGTAGATAATAAAGACCAGTTGTATTCATTTCGGGATCACGGCAATTTTTTTAAAATTTATTTTTATTTAAATAATTATTTATTTATACAGTTAGTACTTACACGGTTAGTAACCGTAACTTAGCCATAACAGCATACGTACCAATAGGATCTTCAAACTCGATTTTCTCGAAAACTAAGCTTTAAATGAAAAAATTTTATTCCATATTTTGTTCTTATTTTTTCATAAGGAACCACCTCGTGCCCGCTAATACATGTTATTCGGCCGCACCCTGTATAGATAGATAAAGATCCGCAATCGAATCATAACAAATTGAAAACCGGGATGGTAGAGATCGGTGATCATAGCAGTTACCTCTCGAACCGAGGCGGTTGTTCGAGCAGACGCGCCATCGGCGGTCAGCCAGCAAAGAAGAAGATCCAATGGCGGCCGGGTGGGAGCGTGATCCACGATCCAAGGGATCTCTGTGCCGCAGTAGCAGCGGGCGCGCGCTAGTGTCGGCATCGGTGCTGCTCGTCCCTTTCCACATATCCAGCACCTTCCACCTCCTCGAACACGACAAACTCGGACCTCGAGGGACAGAGCCACGAGTAGAGGAGAGGAGAGAACCGGTTCCTATCGGCTGGTGGAAAGCGGCACGAGTATCGTCCACCGGATACCAGAAGGCTATCCGACATGAGCACGTCGACGGTCGTGGGGTAAGACTCGATTTTCCCTTCGATCCACTTTTGCAACCCCGCGAACCCCTTAACGCGTTCACTGCCACACGAACTTACCCGCAGAAGCGGTCTGCTTCATTAACACTAAACCTACCGAGCACTAAAAGCGATGAAAATGTTTTAGAATATAAAAATGACGTGGCTCTATTTATTTATTCATCCGTGCTTGGATAAAGAAACTTATCGAATCAATTTCCATACAAGTAACTTCGCCATTTCAATAATTGTAAGATGAAAAATATAAAACCGGTTACTTGGACCGGTGATGGCAGGTTTAGCGTTAATCATTTTTTTCGCTTAACGATCAAGTTCAAACCTTACACTATAATCTAGTCCATTTGAGCATTAAGGGGGTTCTCATTCCTCAATAATGCAAAGACGTGGCTTTCCCGAAAGTCCTACTTTTACGAAGCGTAATTTTCATTATTCAACAGCATGTAGCTGTCGCAGCTTTATGAAAATAGCTACGTGCGCAGCTTTATGCTTCCGAATAATGCAAATTACGCCTCGTAAACTTAAAATAGGACTTTTGAGGGCGATCGCGGCCTAGATTGATTTTTTGTCTAGCACTTTTGACCACTGAAGAATCCCATCTTTGCATTATTGAGAAACGAAAAGGCACATCCCGTACCTTTGCAATCCTGGAAAAACTGTGGCATTTTTAAGTAATTCCACAGCGTGGAACGTTTGTTAACACGCTGATCGGCCAGCCAACAACCCTCTTCGCCCAAATTCAAATCAATTAACTATCGCGGTAGAGTCGTTGGGTTTCGATGAGCGATTCCTTCACCCAAATATGGGTGACACGAAGGCGGTCAACGCGTCGAAGAGCAAAGTCCCAGATCGCTAGAAAATTCGCGAAGATCACCCACAGCCTGAAAAGGTGGCAAAGACCTGGGCAGGCACTCTTCGCCAGCCAATTTACAAATGCGTTTTCATAGGAGCGTGAAGATATCAGCGAAACTTGATATCCGATAAAGCGGACATCGTGTTGTTGTAAAGATATCCTGTTTTACTACACGCTATTGTTGATAAGAAATCCAGATGCTTCTGGGATGAGTAAAGGTTTGCAGATGTTTCGGAATTCTTTTCTCGCGTGGTTGCACGAAAGATTGGTATTTTAGGTGTGGAGTTTCTGTTGGTAGTTTAGAACATGCTTCCGATCTATGTGACATTTTGAATACGGACAGCGTACCGCCAATATTCTGCTGTACTCGAAGGAGTAACCCTTTGAACTCGGAGCTATTTTAAGATTATTTCAGAACTCGGACGTTGCATGCAACGGACAACATTATGATTATACGAGCAGGCCAAGGCGCGAGCCAAATGGACTAATCACCTTTCGAGTTTTCTGACATTTTACTGCCAGCGCGCATGATCGATGTTTCACACTTTAAAAATATATCTACTGAATAATCAGGCTGGAAAAGCAGTCCTCGATGAGGAAAATTGAAAGAATTTTTAAAAACAAGTTCATCTATCATATTCGTCACGAATCCTCACCATTTTCTAGAGTGATTCCAGGCTCGTACACGATTTCCTTCTCTCGAGTCCAGGTCTAGGGTGCTAAGAATGGAGGACCAGGCGCGACTGGTTCCCACTTTAGCGACGCTGGCAACCCGTAGACCTAGCCGCAGCATCGAATGAGTGATTACATCTCGAACTGTCGGTTGTTTATCGGAGATTTGCGATCGACCGTGCCGGCTCACCAGCTAAAAGTAAAAGTGAGAGCTTCTCGGGACGTCGGCGGCGGTTGTCTCTCGAACGTGGCAGCGTCTCCTCGCTGCCAGAAATGGTAGGATAGTCGGAACTGGTTTCCACTTTGGCGGTCGGAGCTACCTAATTCGTGAACGTTCAGATGTTTGTATTTTTATCTGCCATCTTGCGGCTCCGGGCTCGGTTTTTTTGCCTCGTTCGATGGTTCGTGGGTGGAGACCCGTTGTTCGTCGATTTCTGGCGTCGATCGACAACGGAGACGAGGCTCGTTCTGTCCTCCTGGACAGGCGAGATTACTATGCCGAGAACACTATACGGGAATAGTGCAGAAGACTGCAGCTGTTTTGGTGGGAACACGGTCGCGGAGACGGTTTCGGAGACCGAGGTAATCTGCGCAGTTGATTTTCTCTGTTTCCAGGTTGTTACGGAAATAGCGGCTGCTTTTTGGAGCACGTTAGGGGATTGGGAAAGGTCGGGATACCGACGGTACGAGACCATAGCGTTACGTCGGAGATCTCGCGGCGGGACGTTCTGTTTCCCGACGATTTTCCGCGTTGAAATCGATCGGGCCGCGGAGAGTCGATCTGTCGTTCAAATTTTTCTTGCGCCGCGCCGCACGACTCAGGACGTAGAAAGTGCGTTTGTGTTCGTTCGATGAATATTCAACACGTAAAAAGTGCGTACAAGTTTTACAAAAAAAGGCACTTAAAAAATGCACTAAAAAGTATGAAATAATATCTATTTAATTTATGTGAATACACACAAACTTAAGCGCAATACAATCTTCTCGGAGGCGGCACAAAATTGAAAATTTTCGACACTGGAAATTACGAAAATCCTTAAATTCTTTTACATGTTTTCATATATTAATGTATCTTCTCTTCCCACCTACTGATTTCCAATTTCGCCATATTCCAATGAAATCATATAATCCGCAACATCTGTCATTTGGAAAATTTTCAATTTTGTGCCGCCTCCGAAAAGTATTGTATATTGTATTGTATTTAAGTTCGTGTGTATTCACATAGATTAAATGGAAATTATTTCATACTTTTTAATTTCACACTTGTTGAAAATTTTGTATTTCACACGTTTTAGTGGAACGAGCAGAATTTGTAGAACACCGTAGGATGGTTTTTCGTTCTTATTGGTTATTTGCAATAAAAACCGCAAAATTTGTTTTCAAGGGACCAGTCGGGAGGCATACTCCACAAGATGCAAAAGGTTTGTTCCGAAAAAACAATAAGCGAAAAAAAACAATAAAAAAGGCACATACAGATCGAATTGTATCCTCCTTTCCGAACCTCCTCCTTTTTCGAAGTCGGTTAAAAACTTGAATGGAATGTATATCTTTTTTTAATCGAAATTAACGTTTAGATAATTCAAAGTTATTCAGAATGCAACCTAATCGATTAGAGAATTGTTTCGAACTAATTTCATAGTCGCCTGATTGGTTCCCAGAGGTTTTAGAAAAGTTTGCAGCCCAGAGGTCGAGGCAAACACGCTGAACAGTATGGAGTAGGCTCTTTGACGATGTTTGCTCTAATGTAGGCCTTGCGAGGATTCCGAGAAAAAGCTGCTCGACCTATATATTTCGATGAGGAAAACATCGCCGTGGATTCATCGGAGTGACCAACGCGGAGTTCCTTCGTTTAAATTGCTCGTAATCGTGTGATGTTTAGCTCGAGCAACATAGTGTGCGCTTTATTGTCGCCCATCTTCTAGTCTCAGAAGCTTTCACCATTTCATTTTGATCAGCTCGAGAGCCTCCGTATATTTTTATTTGGAACACAACCTTTCGAGGCGAAACAAATGAGAAGAATAATTGAAAACATCCTAGTCCAATTTTTGATCTCGCGTGCGCAGTCCGGGGCGCTCTAGTCGATTCTCTTTGGACTTTGAAATTTTGGGGATCCGCGGCGAGAGAGCATTTGCGTTTTTTACAATTTTTGGAGGCGAAACAATTGGGGAGTCTAATTGAAAACATCCTGGTCCAATTTTTGATCTCGCGTGCGCATTCCGGAGCGATCTAGTCGATTCTCTTTGGACTTTGAAATTTTGGGGATCCGCGGCGAGAGAGCATTTGCGTTTTTACAATTTTTGGAGGCGAAACAATTGGGAAGTCTAATTGAAAACATCCTGGTCCAATTTTTGAAAAGATCCTGCGGATTCCAGTGCGATTTAGCCGATTCTCGGTGAGCTTTGAAATTTTGGGGAGTCGCGGCAAGAGAGCATTTGCGTTTCCGCAATTTTTCGAGGCAAAACAAATGGCAAGAATAATAGAAAACATTCTGGTCCAATTTTTGATCTCGCGTGCGCATTCCTGGGCGATCTAGCCGATTCTCGTTGAGCTTCGAAATTTTGGGGAGCCGCGGCGGGAGAGCATTTGTGTTTCGACTTCGAACACAAACGAAAACGCAAATAGCTATTTTTGAGGAAGCACGCGATACTCTTCTCGAACTCGATGCACCGAAGTAAGGAGAGGCTTGGGAAGCGTGTTTATAGTCGCCACCCACGCCGGGATTCTATATCCACGCGGATGAGTAATCTCACCGGGCAGCTCGATGAAATAATCGATGCATCGAGACCGTTCGATTACCCCTGTCCCCGGCGAGACGCGGCGGCGTGGCCCGGCGCTAGTCTCCCGAAATTCAAGGCGCAAGATCATCGACACCACGTCAAGATCTCCCCCAACATTCTCCGCTTTCTTTCAGGCTCCTCTTCGATTCTCGAGTGGCTATCGATGCTCGATACGCGCGCATTTGGATCACGAACCGACGTCGTGCAAACGCAACACGATCTGCTCTAGCACCTCGAAACAGACACAACAACATTCTCCAAAAAGTAAAAATAAATACACGACTCGATTGCGAAACGACCAAGTACCATTAGTTTTTCTGCCTGTCCCTTCTATGTTATTACTATACGAGTAATCTTTTAGTGTTTTCTATTGTAAACATTTATGTATAGGTCGTTCGGAAAGTCGTTCGGTTCTCTTAACCTGCAATTACAACATAAATCAATTTTTATTCAATGAAATAACTACTTCAATGCGAAATAGATATTTGCTAGTGTGGTCTACACCTTTGTTTATGCTTGAAACTAAAAGTTTCTAGATTGTAAATACTATATGTGGGTATTTAAAAGTTATGGGAAAATGAAAGCCAGTTTTTTACCATTTACCATGCTCGTAGAATTTCTGTTTTCTATTAGCAAAAAATTGAGTTAGATGACTGTTTGCGACTTGATTTGAAATGAAATTTGCACCGCATAAGAAATGTTGAGGAAAGCGAAAACAGCAGGTTAACTTCTTCGTAAATGCATAAAAATGTTCTGTCTTTATTGTGGGAAGCAGAAATAAAATAGAAATTGATTTCACCTCTTAATGACTTCGTTACATTTTAAGAACAACATTACAGTATTCTGAAAGATTTCTAATCTTTTAACTGTTTTATATCTCACCCAACCAAAAATGGAAGCAACTCTACATGAAAAACGAAATTACTTTCCGAACGACCCAATAAGAAGGCTTCGGTCCGTCTATAATAAATAATAATAATAATATATTTTGCAATAAAAATGACACGAAATCTAAATAAATAGAGCCTTGCTAATTTCGTCAGCTAAAACATTCTAATCGCTCTCAGTGCTCGGCAGTTTTAGCGATTTGTTCGGTTTCTTGGACTGAGACTGTCCAGTTCGAGCAGACATTTCGAGCATGCAATCTTTCTGCAAAGAATTCAGGGAGCCACGACACTCTCGATCGTCGAGAACGCCGTCCTTTCGGGTGTTTAGAGCGACAATAAGTTTTCGCGCGAGCTTATAATCTCGCGGTTGGCCCGGTTCCTCTAGATCCCCGCCCACGCGTGATCCAGTCTTGGACGACCCGTTTGCGGTGTCTGCGAAAAAACAATGTTTTGGATGTTAGTCAGCTCAGCTCGATATTTCCGTCGATAAACACAGGTTCTCTTCGAAGTGGTCGGCGATGGCAGTCGGAGAGGGTGCTTCGGGAAAGGAAAATATTGGTGAAATGGAATGCCGGTGACACAAGCGGTGACATAACGACCGTAACGCGCTGGTTCGTGCGTTTTTCTCTTTGACTTCTGCGTCGTTGCATCGACGAAAATAATATTGGGGAGTCATTTGTAATGGTGGGAGTTCGCGGAATAAATTAAAAATATTCGAACTCACCATTTTGACGCGTTCCGATGGTTTATCGAGGTCCATGACACACAATAAAAGTTGCAGTCGCGATCTCAAAGGCTGGCAGAATTCATTATCAAGGTCGTCTCAAGACCACCCACTCGAGAACCTAGGAGAATGCTACTTGAAACGCATCTTCCGATGCAGAGGCGCCCGTAACTCCAACCTATACGAAACACTCTTCAAAAGTATCTCCAAAGTTTCATGATATGCCAAACGTAAATGATTAAACTGCAGCTCTTCATGCTTTGAAACTCCACTCACCCATTTTTGTTATAAATATATCAAATCCACGGTGTAATAACAACAATAACAGCAACATTACATAGTCGTCTTGCTTCTACATTTATTTCCACTCATTCTTCACATAAACTCATAAGACCCGCGGTGTAATAACTAGCCTGCGGATTTTATGCATTTATGACAAAAATGAGTACATAGTTTTATAGAATAGAGTACACAGTGTATTATTTTCAGTTCAATAACAAAATTAAGATGGATAAACATTTTTTATTTGGCTACGTCTCGCAATCAATGGAAAATAAAAATGGTCTGCATCGATTGCAAGGAATAGAAATTAAATTGAACATTATTTCTTCCCTTAACCCTTATACGTTCCTCAGGGTGAAAATTCAATCATTTACTTATTTCACATAGCGTGTAATTATTGATCCCTTTCTGCCCATGTTGTGAGATGTATTTCCTTAAAATGTCACGTTACAAATAAAACATAATTGGCCAATTTATCGTGTGGGAGAAAAATGGGTGAATTTATTAACCCAGTCTCTTTTATGCAACTACTTTTGAGGAGCGTGCGAAGGTTAATGATTTGAATAGAAATCATATATTGACATGTTCAATTTAAAAATTTCTCGAACAATTTTGAATTTCATCCACTCAATTTCGCTATAAATGCAGAAATAAATCCGCTGTTCGGTAATAACAAAAGTAATAGGAGCCCTAACAAACAGCAATATAGAATAGTTGTTTGGCTGCGTTCGGACCGATCCGAAAGCGGAGTGATTTCGTTCCGGTAAAATTCCGTAACGACTCTCCCGCGATCTATCCCGTGCGCGAGAGCGACGCTCGAGGATCGAACGATCGACGGGATGGAAATACACCGACGACGGGTTTCTAGGTCCACGCCTACGAATCGTCCAAATTTGAACGTCACGGGAACCTTGCACGCTATTAACAACCCTGCTGTACTCTGTGTTGGCCGTACGATCGAAACGTCGTCGTCGTCGTGGTTGTCGTGGTCGTCGGATGACGCGTGGTCGAGTCTCGGACGCCTCGTCATCAGGGAAATTCGCAGGTGTGAACGACCCCTTGATCGAGGGGGTACAAGAAAATTGTTCATTGCCACGTGCCGCGGCGGCCCGGTCGACGCGGTGTATTTTTAACGGCGCGTCTATCGCGGGCATCTTCGACGACGACTCGACCGAACGGTTCAACGTTCAACAAACGACAGGCCTTCGAGCCGATTTTCCACCGAGTGAACTGCAATTTGTTGGAAATATCTTTAGGAGCAAAACTGATCACACACTCTTTAAATCAGAATAACTTCTTATGAATGGACCGAACGACTTCAATTCAATTTCTCGGCAAGGCTAGATGAATTAGTTTAGTAAATGACGTCGAGAAAATATATCGAAAAAATGCATTTGGTCGGAATTGTGAAAAACAATAGCAGAAATTGATTTTTACGATTTCTTTAGCTGGGCCAATAACGAAAATTTAGAAGATGTGTTTGGTCAACATGTACATATAAATTATATACTCTCCGAAAATTTCATTGAAATTGGTTAATTGGTTTACGAGTTATAAACGATCAAAAGTGGTAAAAATTGCAATTTTTCAAGATTTTCGGCCTCACTACATGTGATCGATTATAACTCGTGAACGACGACGTGAACCAATTAACCAATTTCAATGAAATTTACGGAGCGTATATAATTTATACAAGTCGACCAAACACATCTTTTAAATTTTCATTATTGGCCCAGCTAAGAAAGTCGTAAAAATCAATTTTTGCTATTGTTTTTCACAATTCCGACCAAATGCATTTTTTCAACATATTTTTCAGACTTCATTTACTAAACTAATTCATCCAGCCTTACAGAGAAATTCAAGTCGTTTGGTCCATTCATAAAAAAGTTATTCTGATTCAAAGTGTGTGTGATCAGTTTTGCTCCGAACTGTACACTTTATTAGTAACGACACAGTGTTTCCACGTATCTTGTATTTAGTCTATGTGGCAATAGTAAAAGCGATAGTTAGACTGCGGATCTTTATGCATTTATAGCAAAATGGAGTAGTAGATGATATCTGAAATTGTAGACAAATTTTTTAAATTGAAGATGTCAATATATGACTCCTCACCTGTTAAAATTATTAACACTAAACATACCATTGCCGGTCATATGACCGGTTTTATATTTTTCATTTTACTATTATTGAAATTGTGAAATTGCTTACGTTGAACTTGATTCGATAAATTTCTTTATGCAAACACATATTGTAATAAAAATTGCACAAGATATATAAATAAGTAGAGCCTTGTCATTTTTATATTCTAAAACATTGTAATCGCTTTTAGTGCTCGGCAGGTTTAGTGTTAAGGTAGGAAATAACATTTTTGGATCGTATTTCTTGCAATCGACGCAGACAATTTTTATTTCGCATGAAGACCCGCAGTCTAGTGCTCAGGCTAGCTGCTTCTACCAGACTGCTTCTTCCGTCCTTGAGAAAAACCGCCCCTACGGTTAAACCCTTATACCTGAGACGCTATGGTATCGTTCAATTCCAACATAATTAATCACGCTTGGACCACCACGATTTCTTTCGGAGAAATTCGGGACCATTTTTGGAACTCACGGATCCTCTTGGACCCCACAAGATTAAAATTTATGAACCTCTGAAGACCACATTATGTATTTACGATTATAATGGAACAGTCTGTTGAATTTTCTGGGCCTTCCTTTTTTTGGAGGCACCTCTATCGGATCCTCTTTGATTCTGTCTACAATTTGTGCCATTTAACTTTGTAAACTGTAAACAATTTAGAAAACTAAAAGGACACGGACAATGTACTTTATTGTGGAACAGTCTGTGGAATTTTCTTGGACCTCCTTGTTTCTGGAGGCACCTCTATCAGATCCTCTGCGATCCTGTTTACAATCGGTGCCATTTATCTTGGTAAACTGTAAACAATTTGGAAAACTAGAAGAACACAGGCAATGCTCTTTATTGTGCATTAATTACGATTATGGAACAGTCTGTTGAATTTTCTTGGACCTCCTTGTTTCTGGAGGCACCTCTATCAGATTCTCTGCGATCCTGTTTACAATCGGTGCCATTTAAATTGGTAAACCGTAAACAATTTAGAAAACTAGAGTATTCTTTCGAATCCTCCTAGACCCGTTCAACCTGCATAAAGTTAGGTTGATTTTCTGCTTGGAGAATGGTACTATATGAAGATGTGCATAGTGGAAAATGATCAGATCCCGTGCGAAAGCCGAACTTTCACAGCGAATCGAAGGCGCGACGGTGTCGCGATGCTCGGAACCCAGCCAACGTGGGTTGCCGTGGCTTGTACAAGTGTATTTAGGTAGATACGCGAGGTGTAGTTAAATTTAGAGCGGGCCGACCTGCGCACAAAATGCTTCCGATTATTTTATTTTTAGGGGCTTCGACGCCGCACGGTTTTTCCGCGGAGGTGAAGACACACCTGACGGTGCCCTGATCAATGTGACCCGACACTTTGCCAAATTCCAATCGACCTGTGGACCCGCAATCTCGTCGCTCCACTGTTCTTGTTTTCTTTTCTCCAAAATACCTCCTGAGATTCACGCCAAACCTACCATCATTGGTCCAATGACCGGTTTCAAATGTTTTATTTTCGAATGATGGAAATTATTCAAGTAAATCAATTCAGTTTTGTTACTTTTTTTAGTATGAATCAGTTAACAAATCCTCGTTGTGACTACAGATCATTTTATAAAATTATTGTGATCGAAACAATTTGGCCAACAATCCTCATTTTCATACAGCGGTTTCAATTGATAAATTCAACACCAAATATAAAGCAGTTCACACTGAACCTACCACCGCTTTGAAACCCGTTGAAAATGTTCTATTTTCAAATTATTGAAATTATTCGAGTAAATCAATTCAGTTTTCTTATTTTTTTTTAGTATGAATCAGTTAACAAATCCTCATTGACTCGACGCGATTGTTACAGAGCATTTTATAAAATTAATGTGATTGAAACAAATTGGCCAACAAATCCTCATTTTTATACAGCAGTTTCAATTGATAAATTCAACACCAAATATAAATGATTCAGTGTTTCTTTACGCGGTAAAATATCTTTCCAGTCGACTAAAAACAAAGTGTAATTGCTCGAAGTAATTTGGACCGTGTTCTAACTCGATCGCAGTACCGCGGCGATCTATAACAATTGACACAGTACAATGATTGTCCCAGGAATTTGGCAGATTTTCCTCGGATGGCAAAGGCGATGATCCGCGGTGGTCAGCGTTTATTTGATCCAGCGGATCGTGTTTCGCTCGGGGTCTCTCGTTTTTCATACGAACGTGGTGTAGAAACGTTCGATGGGTTTTCCGAGAAAGTCAGCCGCCCGCGGTGAATTACGATTCACCGTTCCACCATCGATAACAATGACGTCACCCGTCGCTGATTCGATGTTAAAATTAGTGGAGGACCGAGATTCGTGTGTCTGCCGCTTGTCGTTCGTGTAATTCGTCAGAAAATGTTCTCTCGGAGGCAATATACTCAAATACAAAAAGCAGAGTATAGAAATCAAGAGAAGAAGAGTATACGAGTCCAGAGTATACAAATCGAGAGAAGCTTAGAAAGAAAGAAAAGTATTCTACGAGTAGAGAACAAATTAACCCTTGTGTAGTCAACCAAACATTTTTATTTTTCATAAAGATCCGCAGTCTAGTAATAAGACAATAATAATACAACAATAATACAAGTGAATGCAGTAACAATGTCCGTTAACACTAAATATGCAGATTCAAATCTTTGAAAAAAGTATGAATACTAACAAGGGAATTACTCCAAGTGTCCGACTTCGATTTTGATAATCTTTTGTGAGACGATGGTATATGGATCCCTAATGATGTTTGCAAAATATTAGGTGTAGTTACTCAATAGTTTTAAAGATATAAACAATTGAACTTTCACGCTACCTGCTTACACGGCTAATGAAACTTCGAAAACTTGAGCTGCAAATCATGCTATATTATACATATTGTATAATGCAGGGTATATTATTATTATTATTATATACGGACCGAGGTCCTTTTATACAAATGTTTGCAGTCCTTTACAGTAGAACTGATAAAAACAAAAAGAAAATAATCTGATGAAAGAAATACAGTAAATGGGTACCCGGGTACCCGTTGGTTGACTACACAAGGGTTAAGTAGAAACAGAACGCCGTGAGTCAAACAGACTATAGCATAAAAGAGCGTCCGTCCAAATCCCCTGAAAGAGAACCTCCTACTCGTCCACCGAAGAATATTCCGGAAACCTCCGAGTTTTCAGTGTCGGTCACATAAATCGGACGACACGTGCCGCGAACCCGGCACGTCGCGTCGGAGTAAAAGTTCTCCTTCAGAATGCTATTATTAAAACCGGACTTTCGCACGGACGAGGAGTCTACCATGCGATGGTATTGTTCCAAGATTATAATTGATCCTCGTCATCTTCAAATATACGTCCAATGATCAATCTTCGTCGCTCTCTGTTTCGAGCAGGATGAGACTAGGGCTGTTACTTCTCCGAAGCTTCGACTCTTCGAAGATTCGAAGGAACGAAGGGAACTTCGAAGTTAAAGAATTAGCTTTATATTATATAGGTGATTAATTAATACAAATAAAATCTTTACTCGCTTACTTCCTACAAATACTCCTGGATTACTAATAATTTTTACAATTTTAACTTTTCAAATAAAATTAAAACCATTAGAAATTTTATTCGCTCGTGAACTCTTGCTATCCGATTATCTGCAAATATATTAGCAGGTCATCTACACCTTTCACTACTGGGATCAACATTAAAATCAATACCCCATATAAAATTTATTATTGTGAGGATCAGGACCCCCCAGATCAAAAATATACTGTATGGAGATTGGGAAAACGGGAGGGTCCCGTGGGTGAGCGCATGATGTAAAACATAGAACTATGAACTACATAGAAGAAAGTCAAAACAGCGGAAGCGGGCGGCTGGCGTGCCGCCGCGGTGCGGTTTTCCTGTTCTTCTCACGAGCTGACCGGTTCGGTTTTCAAGCGTTTATATACAATATTCCAAATATGAGTCCTTTGTAGACCAAATCCACTAACCACCTTTCCGTTTCTTAACATTTCACTGGCAAACCACTCGATTAACACTAGAACCACCGAGGTTAAGACGAAGCTAGTTCTACCATTAAAAAATATGTGATAATAGAATATTTTTATATTTCTTGATTGATTACCATCTTACAAAAGGAATATGGGCCCGAGTTCGGTTCCCGCTGGCGGCGGTGCCCTCATTTTTCCTGAAATCCTACATTATTACTCCTAGAAATTTCAGTATCCATTATTCAAGCTTATGTATTTGCAATTTTAACTTTACTTTATTTTAATGAATCAAATTAATGAAAATTTCCCACAATCAATCTCTTTCCATATAGTTACAATTTACCTTTAATAACTTCTTGAAGAGTTTTAAATCTTTTATTAAGAATAATTTACTGATTTAATTGTAGTAATTAATCTAGTTTCTATTTAATATTATTTAATTTATTTAATTTAGTGATAATTTGCTTCGAACAGAAACAGAGTTCATTCTCGCAAATTCAACTTCTTTCTGGAAACGAATCGAGCAAATCGAAGCTTCAAAACTTCCGATTCTCGTCACTAGACTTCGGATTTTTATGCAGAATAAAAATTGTCTGCATCATTTGCAAGAGACTGGAGTCAGATAGACGTTTAATTCTTATTCTAATAATCTCAACAAGCTGCAAACACTAGATTGGCGTTATTACAATATTCTAACTTTTTCACTGTTTTAAATGGCAACCACTCATTCTTGCCATAAACGCATAAAATCCGCAGTCTACTTATCACCTTCGAAGTTTCTGAAATCGGAGCCTCGAAATCCTCGACCTTCGAAGGAAAGTAACAGCCCTAGATGAGACACGTCAGTTCTAAGAAGTTCGATCACCGAACAAATCGGCGAACGCCGTGGACAGTGCGAATCGTAAAAATAGAAGCCTATCAATATTGAGAAGATAGTAGCTGCTCCTTGAAACCGTTGTAAAAATACCGACTCTTTAAATAGCGGATCATCAGAATCGTAACTAAACGCCGTTTCATCAGTGGAATAACTCCCGGCCACTTTTCGTGTCACGGACGAACCGCGCGCCATTGAAAACGCGAGCCGCGTTCACGAAAATCCATGCGAGAAGGAAATCTCGATTCCGGAAAGAGTATTGTCCGATTAAGCTCGTTTATCTCTCAAGATTGCTGCTAAATTCGTCGATAACAGAGTTTATTTGCTTGGCGAATGAGTAATGAAGGAGCGGCATACCGTAAGAAGTACCCATGTAAATCGAGCCGGAGGGGTCACCTCTGCATCCGAAATTAAAACGTACGTCGGTGCTTAAGGTGCGAGAGCCGAGTTTTATGAAAACGACACTCCCACACGCTCGGCTTTGGACGTCGTTTAAATGACAATAGCTACTGCTGGACCACCCGGCGTGTCCAATAAGCCCGTCTTATATTTTCCGATACCTCCAGTCGCGGCTAAGACGGCTCGTTTCGAAAACAAAATCGAGGAAGATCACCGGCTTGAACTCCTTCCAATGTTTTGGTAGAACGATTCATCAGAAGACAAACAAGTTTCTGCAGAGTAGAAGTGAGTTGGGTTGAAAAGAAAGTTCGGAGCGTTTTCAAATCAAGAATCGAAGATAAAATTAAGGTACTTGTTCATACAGTGGGTGTAAAAAGTATTCGTACATCATTTAAAATAAAATAACTTTTTTATAGAATAATAGTACCAAACAACCTGATGGTTTATAATCTATCAGAAGCATTGGTTTACGAAATGATATGCAAAAAAGATTTTCCAAAAATTATAATTTATACAAGGTTACATGCAAAAATAAAAAAGCAATTTTTTAAAACTTTTTTATTTTGGGTTATTTGGCTGTTGCGTTTGGTACAATTATAATAAGTTATTAGTATTTAGAAGGTGTACGAATACTTTTTACACCCACCGTATGTTTCTTCGATAACACGGGAAGTTACCTCGAAAATGGCAAAAAGTCATAGAACAGAATGGAAAACATGTTGTTGAATAAATATCTGAATTTCAGCTTTCAATTTTCATTTACAAACTTTCGTTCGAACCCAACACTTTCGATTTTGTGGATAGTCTCGGTGAAGAGAGGCTTTCGTTTCTCACATTTGTGTTTCCAAAACACATTTTTGGGAACAGCTCTGCCCGTTTTCGGCCCGAATGTGATCGGCATCCGACGATACGAGGACCAATTGATCGCCAGCCGATTGCGAGCGTCGATTGCCAAGGTAATTAAGCGGGGCAGCCTTCCGTCGTCGGTCTGGGGAGCTTCCTTAAAAGGGATTAGGTAATGAAGCGGGAGCGAGTCATCACGAGATAAATAGCGGTCGTGACAATGTAGGTTACCATTCGAGGCTCGTTCCTTGATAACTCCAAAAGCAGTTTAGACACGGCGGCGGTGGTCGGTAGTCGGTAGCTCGCATCCGTGGCCTCCTGTAAATCTATTCGGAATCGTAGGCTCGAACACTGCTCGTTAACAAGCTGAAGAACGATAAGAGCACGCTTGTGGATCAGGTATTTCTTCAGTCACCTCAATGTTTTATCGGAAACCTCTGTTCATCAGTGATCGTACCGGTGGTATTTTTTTTTTTACTTATTTTACGTCGCTTTCTGAACTCCTTTTTCAGGATTATTTCACGACGGAACCGGTGGTATTTGTAACGGTGCCAATTTTTACCGTTTCGTTCAAAATCGTAAATTCCAGTGTCGTCACTAGACATTTACTCTTTGGAAATGTTACAAATTGTTTTACTCTCCCAACTATTTCGAACTGCACCTACTCATATTTTCCATAAACTCATTAAATCGACCAACATTAATATACAGGGTGAAAATGTTTTCATCAGGTATAGCATGGTTTCAAGAGAGCTTTCACGTGATTATAGCAAACTTTTCGTCGACTCTTTATTATTCATGATTTTTCAAGGTCAGGATTTTGCAAATACACCTATAACTTTTTTACGCATATCTGTTAGAGGATTTCAAGGCGAATTCGGTAAGTATCACAACATAAAAAAATTGCTTTTTAAATTTATTTTACAAATAGTTTGTTGTAATCACCTGAAAGCTCTCTTAAACCATGCTGTACCTGATAAAAACATTTCCGATTGGACTGCTAATAGCTAGACTGCGGATGTTTCTGCATTGATGGCTTATGAAAATTCCAAAAAATTGTACAATATTAAATTCGATAGTATTTAGTACGCCTTTTATTAGTTCTAGATCTACGAAGGCTGTTCCCATGAAAAATAGGATTTTATTCCATTCCACTTTCTTAAAATTCGTCTATAAATATCGGAAATTGCATAAACATCTGCAGTCTACTAATTAACTTGATCAATCGATTGAATCAATCGTCGATTTTTCAATGATTACCTTTTTAATCGCATACATCAATCAACCAATCTTGGTTAAAATTTTAATCGATTAATGCCCAACTCTGCCGTGTGGCGATTAACTTCAACAATTGATTAAATCAGTCTCCGATTTTTCGACGATTTCTTCTTTTAATCAACAATTGATGATTAACTTCGTCATTCGATTGAATCAATCGCCGATTTTTCGACGATTTCTTTTTTTAATCAACGATTCACGATTAACTTCATCAATCGATTGAATCAATCGCCGATTTTTCGGCGATTTCTTTTTTTAATCAACGATTCACGATTAACTTCATCAATCGATCGAATCAATCGTCGATTTTTCAATGATTATCTTTTTAATCGCACACATCAATCAATCAATCTTGGTTAAAATTTTAATTGATCAATGCCCAACTTGCTCTACTGATCACGATTCGTGGTTCACACCCTGTATAAGGGTCAACGAAGCAATGAACGTTTCGAACAGCATATGTAGCTAGAACAATGATAAAACAACGATCCGCCGAGGTTCGTTGAGGAGGTCGCAGGGTTCTCGAATGCTTCGAAAGGAATTCGCCGGACAACTCCGGTGTCCCGTGGCGAAAAGAGTTACGTCCTCGACACTTTAATTGGAACGCGAGCCGTCGTCGCGACGCAATCGTAAAGTCATCGAAATGACTGGTTTCGACAGAACAGAGCTCGCCGGAGCAGAGACACGCGGCCTTTGCCGCACACACGGTTCGCGTAGGTGCAGAAAAATACCGATACGTGAGTCAACGCGTTCCACAGATAAGCGCGGAATGCGTTTCCGTTGAAAACCTAAATGCGAGCAGTTGAATCGCGCGCCTGATAATCTTTGCATGACTTCGTTTTACGCGTCATCGATGGTCTCCCGGATGATCCTGATCCTTCGAAGACGGATAGTCTTCGGGCTGGCTGCGTCACCAGAAGCGACGTCGGAAGCGGGGAACATTGCGGTGTTCACTACTAAACAGTCCATCTTTATGCAAAATAAAAACTGTCGGAGAAAAAGTTCTTTGATTAACAGTGAACCTACCACTGCCGGTCACATGACCGGTTTCATATTTTTCATTTCACAATTATTGAAACTATGAAGTTGGTTACATGGAAATTGATTTTTTTACTCAGGCAGATATTGTAATAAAAATTGCGCAGAATCTAAATAAATAGAGCCTTGTACTTTTTGCAAAGCTAAGACAATTTTAATCGCTTTTAGTGCTCGGTAGGTTTAGTGTTAATATGTATAATCTAATCCTTGATTGATATGTATTTTATCCAGAGTTGTGCTAATTCAATTACATAGTATTTCAATTATATTTCAATTATATAGTAATTCAACTACGTCGTAACTGAATTACATAATTCAAACCTTTCAATTAATTCAATTACTAAGTATTTTAATCAGATGTGTAATTGAAATACAATATAATTAACATACAGCTCTCCAAATTATGGCCCAGGACTTTGAAGAATGCGATATATTTTTATGTTTTTCTTTCATATACTTGTTTGCAGTCTGTGCAGCGTAGTTTCTGTTCCTCGTCCTCGTTCATAGTACGTAACGCTATTTTATAATTGTATTCCAATTGCAATTACGAATTACATTGTAATTTAATGACAAAGTATTTTATAATTGTACTCCAATTGCAATTACGAATTACATTGTAATTTAACCGAATGAAGATCTGAATTATAAATTACAATATGACTGAATTACAATGTAATCATAATTCCTGGAGTAATTCAATTGTAATTCTGCACAACTCTGATTTTATCGGATAAGTATAAAGCGCAACAACGATTTTGAATTCGATATAAATAGGTTTGCACCTTTTTTGTTGCAGGAATTCGGAGGGGCCAGTGGCAGGTACGTCTGACCAAGCGAACAATAGAAAACAGGGAAAGTGGCGGTCAATGAAAGGCGGAAGTCATTGGCAACTAGGAATGGGATCAAGTACGTCGCAAACAGGTCCGAACCTTGATTGATGGATTCGAAATTTCTACGAGTACTTCGAAAAAAAAAATAGTACTCCCAAGTATACTCGAACCTTTGCCGAAATTTTTATGACATGTATGTCATACATCTACTGCACGTTTTCACTATCGAGAAGGCGTAAGGCCTAAAAACCATCTACGAGCGGGCGGTGAAACTATGTGGCCCGTTGGAGTGAGGGAGGGGTCGGTCGGTCGTGCGACAGACAAAGACAGCGGCAGGTCAGAAAGCGATTTCTAGGCATCACGCTAGAAATCGGGCGCGTTCCATGCTTTGGATGCATGAGAACGTGACAATACAATGAATGCTTTTCAAGTATAATCATTGAAACTTTTATTGCTTTTAAGTAGTAATCGAAACCCATGAAATGAAACTTTGTTATTGAACTTGATTCGGATTCGTGAGTACATATTGAACTTGATCCCATCCCTATTGGCAACCTGCATATCTTGTGCATTCATGATCCACGATAGTAACAGGCCGAAGCCTGTCCGAAGAATGCTCGATCAAACTATCAGAATTCATCATTAATAGACAGCGGATCTTTATGCAAAATAAAAATGTTCTACCTGAATTGCAACGAACTGGAGTGAAATAGAAATGTATTTTTATTCTTAATATGTTTAATGTGTTTGTTATTTTAAATTACACTCACTCATTTTTACCATAAATGCATAAAATCCGCTGAGTCTAATCATTAACTTCTTATAACTAAATACATACCGATTAATAACCAACTTCTCTTGGCAATCATCCAGAATAGAACTTTAACCCCTTGCCGTATTTTAACGAGTCAGGCTCGTCATGAAGATTTTAAACAAAGTCTAACAAATATGAATGGTACGCCTTTCTTTTTAACTGAAATAGAATTTCGTAAGTTTGTAATCAACGTTTAAGCATTCAAATAAATGTAGCCATACGGAAAATATAAATTTTCTTTTCTACGACATTTTTCGGGACAAAGACGTTTTCGTCGCTGGAACTGTAAAGAAAAGAAAACTTCTTAAAAACCACGCTTACATTAAAATGCACTAAAAAGGAGAAAATAATGTTTTTCCTGGTTATTCATAAATTACGCAATTAGTTCAAAATTTCTTTTGTTATAAAATTAGTGTCGGGGTAGATAGAAAAATTGAATATAAATTTCAATAAAATCATGACTGGACTGCGGATCTTTGTGCAATTGTAGCTTTTGAAAATTTTCAAAAAATACTAGGATACAAAAATCAATAAATACAAGATTGGACTATGGGAAGAGGTTTAAAATTCGATTACAAAATTTTACGCATACAACAATATGTAATAATAAAATGGCACGGCAAGGGGTTCAGAGTTTTCTCCGTAGAACATTGAACGCCATTCCTACGAGCAGTAACTGTAACATCCATTTACTCGGATCGTGATGCACAAGGGAGACATACTAGATACCCGTGACCCTCGTTAGCATTCCACTAAATCGCTAATCGTTCCAGGATTCTGTCCAGCGCCACCTCCGCCACCGCCTCCGCCCCCAGTACCTGGCCAGGTGCCGGCCATGAGGATCAACACCGTCGAGGTGAGCCCAGCGCCGTCAGTTTACCTTCACGATTCGTCGTGAACGAGCATTGTCCTCCTTTCCGAAACGACTCCGCGAGTAAACAGCAAGAAAAAACCGACCGCTCGGTTACTCGTTCGAATGATTCTCGCTGTGAAATTGAAAATATTTGCGTTAGAATGACGCTCGGGTAAACAGACGGGAAGGAAAGAATTCGTTCTCCGATTCCTCGTATATTATACAGTATTGTGTGCCGGTTCGAATTTCTTTCTTCTCCGTTGCGGAGGAATGCACCGTGAAATCGAAAGTATATGGGCTCGGGTGACGCTCGGATAAACAGGAAAAAAGAACTTGCTCCGCGATTCTTTGAACAGTTTCTTGAAATTTGTTGGTCGAACTCGAAGTAAGAAACAGATGGTAAGAAACAGTGAAAATATAATTATTCTGTCGGTGTGTGTAACGTTCGGCGTACCTATTAGTGCGTTGGTTTCAGTCAAGTTCAGTGAAATTGTTATTTGGAAAATCGGGAACATATTTTAAGAACGTGTTCTCTATTTCTGATTTTAAAGTGTAGGAATTTCAATCTTGCTTGGTTTAAGTCTTTAAGTTAATCGATGTACAGCTTGCTGCCTTGAAAGATAAGGCGCAAGTGTCGGTGAAGCTTGCCGCAAAACCTTGACTACACATCAGTAGACTGCTTCTTGAAGTAGAACTTTCTACAAAATAAAAATTGTCCGTGTCAACTACAAGAAAGAGAAGTTACGTAAAGATTCGTGTCTTCTCTTAATAGTTTCAGTAGGCAATAACGCACCGGTTAATATTAAGTTTCTCGTTTCGCAATCGTGTAATGCGATAAAACGAAAGATCAGCAAGAACGTCTCAATCAAAAGAGACCCGAGAAATTAGCGAGTGAATTAGCAAACCGTCGGCTAACGTCACCGACAGTTTCGATCTGAGCGTTATCTTTCGACTGCAGGCGCCAACGATAAGGAGGCCGCAGCTGGCTAACGACGGCTACGAGCCGCCTGCGGCTATTCAGAACGCGATGCTGACGAAGGACAAGAAGCCTTTCACGTACACGCCGGGAATGGGCGGCAAGCTGGACCTCTCGCAGATCCGCAGCCCGCGAATGGCCCGCAGAGTCGCGAAAAACGCGAACGACGAGGGCATCGAGGGTCCGCCGAAGTCAGCGCTCGAACAAAAACCGGCACCGGTCCCGAACGCTGCTCCGAACCTGTTCATTCAGCCCCAGGTGGCGATACCTGTCTTCCCGACCAATATTCCAGTGCAACCCCCCGCGAACAGGACACCACCCACGCCATCGACAAACAGAACGCCCACGACACCATCTGCTAACTGGACACCGACCACGCCGACTGTCAACAGGAGCCCACCGATTGGTGAGCGATTTTTTACGATCTGCGTTCATTGTTTCTTACAGGGATAGACTCGTTTCCTGGAGTAGTATTGTTTGTACAATATACTCATTGGTTAGATCCGACCGCAACCACTATCCATGATGTTTAGTCCAGCATTTTCGTTTTTTGGAATGTTTCATTTTTCTTATTAAGCGCATTGCACCAATTGCAGCTAATTTTGGCGCATCCATTCTGTTCACGAGTGTTCTTAGAACTATCGAAATTCATCTAACATAAGAGCTACACGCATGAAATTCAAATGGGCACGTCAATCTCGGAGAGCAAAACATTTCTGAAGTATTGTCAAATGGACACGCAAATTGAGAGTACTCTCAAGAGCAACTATCGACAGAAACTCTCGGATGGACACGTACCTTTACCCCTTGCAACCTGACATTACCTGACTTCTCGCATTTCAGTTCCAGAGAAGCAACCTGAAGTAGTGAAACCGGTGACGAAGGTGGAGACGAAAATAGCGCCGCTGGTGACGACATCGGTGCAACCAGGCAGCCCGGAAAGTCCCGGCACGCCTACCCAGGTGACCCTAGCGAAAGCGCCGACGCCCTGGCTACAGAACAAGAACAAACCCCAGGAGGAATTACCCGAATGGGCGAAGCGTCCAAACGCGAACAAGCAAAGCTCCTCACCGGAAAGTCCAGTGTCGCCGCCGATTTACACGGTTCAGCAAAGTCAAGCAACGCCACCGCCTACTCAACCACAATGGCAACCAGCTCAGCAGAGGCCGTCTCAGCAGCCTCAGCCTTACCAGAACCCACAGCCCCAACCGTTCGTTCAACAGCAACAGAAACGACCGTATTGTAGTCCTCCGGTGTCCCAGCAAGCCAGTCCGCAGACGCAGGAACGCGTGATACCGATCCGCGTAAGTCGGCCATCTTGGTCTCGGGTTTGCTCGCTTCGCCACTTTATGATCCCCGTTCTTGGAAACCGTGCAACGAAATTCGAAAATTCTTTATGCGTTTTGATTACGGGCCGTGAGAGTTTCTTCGTGGCTTCGGGTAAAGCTGGGTTTACAGTCTGCCCCACAAGAGCGCGTCGACGATATATCTGTAAATATTCATATATTTGTAAAAAACTGTACATGTGAGTCCAATCTCATAGTATAGGGGTCCAATCTCCTCCATTATTCAACTATACATTTGTACGCTACAGGTAGCGACCGATATCTTCCGAATACAGTCAATTCTCTATAGACGCGATAGCCTCGGGGGGATTTGGTCGCATCTATCGTATGGGGTTGCTATATTGATCTCCAAAGGCCGAGTCGACCGTGGAGAAGGACAGTGCGTGTAAATAGAGACCACGCGCGGGTTCCCCCTTGGGCGGTCGATCGCGATACAAAGAAATTAAGGTATTAGGGTGTTTAAATTGGGGTTTTATGATACTTGGTGTATCATTCTCAGAATAGCGATTCGTTTACATTAGCATTATCTCCCCCTCATTGGGTGACAGCTTTCGAAGATGTCTCTGACACGCTCTTGCGGTACAAACTGTACATTGATTTGCAATTGATTCGTGTGTTTCAGATCGAGGACAGACCGTCCGTGTTCGACGTGAAACGCGAGCCAGGTCACCACCAGTTCAAGCAGCCGAGTCCTCACCATCAGCAACGATGGGGACAGCAATCAAATCCGAACCAGGTGCAGAACCAGGTGCAGAAGCAGCCGGCGAACAGTCCTCAGCCTGCGCCATCGTCTGGAGGAAGTTACATCATACCCATCGTAGTGGAAGGCAGCGATAAGAAGCTTCTTGGAGGTCCTCCACCCAATTCTTCGTTCTCGCAGCCTGCCATGATCGTCAGGAACAATGGACAGGGTGCTGAGAGCCAGACCGTGAAAGTGTGAGTCTCTATTGCGAATTAGATCATCTCTAATTTAATTAGGGGATGTATACGATTGAATTCTGCACAGGATACCGCAACGTGGACCAGTCTCCGTTCAAGATTCAGGGCCGGTTCAGTCCCGATCGTTCCGCGTGCTCCAGAAAATCACAGACACAGACTCGACGAACGACTTCGACCCCGAACAGCTTCGTAAACTTCAATTGCTAGAGGACGACAGGATTCTGATGAACAAATTCAAGGAACAAGGTACAGGAACTTTCCAAGATACACTGCCTCTAGGTTTCTTTAGGTTCTAAAGGCTTGTCGTTCTTCTCCAGTTGACAACGAGAACACGCTTCACTACGAAGAGGATCCCAGATATCGTGGCTCCGCGATCCCGTCTAGAGCCTTTCGCTATTTGCAGACGATGACTGATTCTGGAGATGTCCCTGTTGCCGCGGCCAGTGAGTGTTACCCAAGCCAGACCTTTTTGTATATTCTGCTAGATTTATTGGTATCGATTGATCTTGTTTATAGCGCCGCGACAGCAGGCCGCCATTAACAAGCGGCAGAACAGGAATTCAAAGTCTTTCGGTGAGTGTTTCGATCTTGCTGTCAATTTATTATCAACCGATATTCTTCCTTACTGTACCGATAAATCATATACAAAGCATTCAGATTAGGGCTGTTACTTTCCCTCGAAGGTCGAAGATTTCGAAGCTTCGATTTCAGAAACTTCGAGGGTGTTGAGAATCGAAGTTTCGAAGCTTCGATTTATTCGACTTGTTCGATTCGTTTCCAGTTAACGGATAAGAGGCGATAAAAGTTGAATCTGCGCGAATGAAGACGCTCATTTTGTAAAACGCGTTACAATGTAAGCGTGGGCGATGCGAAAGTTTCGACGTAGCTGTTCGCAATTTCGCATCGCTAGGACCGCCACGGGAAGCGAGACGCGCGGCCGGGTCTAGGGGGCGTAGCCTTCGAAAACCGCTTCGAAAACTTCCATACTTCGGAATTTCGAGATTTCGAAACTTCGGAACTTCGAGACTTTGGAACTTCAAGGCTTTGAAAGCTTGAAACTTCGGAACCTCGAAAGTTTGGAACTTAGGAACTTCGAAACTTTGAGACTTCAAAACTTCGGAATTTCGAAGCTTCGAAACTTCGGAACATTGGAACTTCGAAACTTTGAAACTTCGGAACTTCGAGGCTTCGAAATTTCGGAATTTTGGAACTTTGAGACTTCAAAACTTCGGAACTTCGAGGCTTCGAAACTTCGGAACTTCGAATCCTCGAAGAGTCGAAGCTGGAGAAAAGTAACAGCCCCAATTCAGATCATCCCCTTCTGTGTCAAAATGGACAAAAGAACAGCAAATGACCATTCAAGACATTTAATGCTTCGATTTGATTTCTTACGATCAAACGATGGTTCCACGATTCGAATGGGCAATTACTCATTGGATTCGGGAATGTTTCAGAGGAAATGCAAGCGAACCTACCGCCGAGCGAGCAACAGGCCCCAGAACCAAAGAAATACATGGGCAGCGCGATCCCCTCGAAGTCCTTCAGGATATTACAGGCGATGACTGCGCCAGAAAGCGTCGGTGAGTATCCTTGCAAATGACGCCGAGCCGTCGTCTAATCATCTCGACACGTACCGTGGTATCCATCGGACGTACTGCTCCCGACAGAAAATATTCGATCATCATCCTCGACACAACTGTTGCAAGAATCAGTCTGTAAAAATGATTTCTGTTCCGTAAAAATTATAACAATTCGCACACTGCGAGGAAACAAAACCGAACGTTCAGATTCGATTGGAAACCTTTTTTTCTTCAAGACAATATTTAATTTCCCGCTTCTGTACTTCCATACAAAAATATCTTTAAATCATTTTCTGCACGTTCTACGAGTTTGATTAATTCGATTAGTGATTGATGTATTTAAGTGTTTATATTAACTTGATCGAATACTTTTTGGCAGGCGCGTACACGCAGAGAATACCAAACACGCTACTCGTCCATCAGATTAATCGCAAATACGCTTTTATTGACCACTTGTACCATTAATAGTTCAGCGACAAGCATCTCACTATCTTTCTCTCTCACTCTCTCTCTCTCTCTCTCTCTCTCTCTCTCTCACTTTCTCTGTCCCACCATTCTAATGAACGATTAAAAATACTGATGTAGCAAATGACTGCGTGCCGTCGCTGGGACATTCCCGAATCCTGTGTTCACAGGAACAAACGAAAATTCCTTGGCGCGTGTTCAGGTCGATTTCCGGGCTGTGCGAGCAACAGAATCTGATCAGACACCTTCAGACGCGTCCCCGGAATCCCACTGCTCAGTGAGAAGTCCGTTCGAACAGAGGCAAAAATCCATTCTAATGTGCAATTTCAATTTTTGAAGCTTGGCGAACGAGTGTCCGGTTGTTGCACACGAACTGGCCGATCCCTTGTCTTATTTGACACATTAACTAGTCTGCCATAATCCACAAAAGTTGTCACAACGTCAGAGTAACTACAGTATCGTGATAAAAGTGAATATACAGGGTCTACCTTTTACTTTACATCACCATTTTTTAGCTATTTCCGGTAGTGCAATTAAAGAATGTTTTATACAAAAGTTTGTCAGTACTTGGTGAGCTACATGTTCGCATATTCTTAAATCTGGAAAAATGCTTTTTACGTAAGAAAGTAGAGGTCACCTTGATTTTTTAAAATGGCACCACATGTTTTAGACACCCTAATTATGGCGACAACGAAAAATCTAATACAAAGAGCGGAGTTCTGTACCATAGAAGATGGATCGCAGTTCGAACATCTGACGTAACTTGATTTATTTCGTAAGAAATAATTTGTCATTAAAATTACGTGAACAGCAAATTTTCGAGTTTGTGGTCATGTCAAGGTCGTAGGGTATTACACTGTTGAATTCGTCTCGACGTCATCAACAATGCTACGATGTCCAAAACATGTGGTACCATTTAAAAAAGTCAAGGTGACCTCTACTTTTTTAGGTAAAAAGCATTTCTCCAGATTTAAGAATATTCGAACATATAGCTCACCAAGTACTGACAAACATGTCTAAAACATTTTTCAATTGCACTACCGGAAATGCCTGAAAAATGGTGACATAACTTAACGGATAGACCCTGTATATACAAAAACTTTTTGACAGTCAATGTGTCAATAAACGAATTCTGAGTCCTCTTGAATTATATTCTAAATTAGTTCGATGATTTGTACTCGATCCCGTGGATCCGAAGAATTGCGTTCGGTTGGTGAACGAGCCGATTCCAAGTTTGAATCGTTCGAGCCGTGTTCGAAGACTGTATCGAACGGTCTGGGAACAATCGATGAACATATCTCCATCGATCGAACAACATAGTTCACTCTAGAAATCAATATGGCGGACGTATGGCGAGCTACGAATGGACTGGGTACTTAACCGGGAATGTTGCATGTTCTATTAATGATTTCACGTGTTCACTGTCGCTGATCATTGACGATTTCAATAATTACAAGCGGTCGTTTGCATGTATCTGGATACGAATATTATTTTGGACTCCGATACACAGGACACATGGCGTCGAGGCGGCGACAGACAGCTGCTCTACGATGAAAGATCTTCAATCTTCGTCGGAAAATCGATCTTTGAATCGAGGAAAAGCAGTTCTATTCTTTGGTTAGATCTCCGAAGCAGGAGAAACCTGCTTAACAATCGTATACAATTTTTAAGAGAAAGAACCGGCCATTACTCCCGCTAATTATCCTGCTGGTTCGCAGCAGGATACCGTTAGCGAACCAAGATTGATTCCTCGACGAAAGAGACTTCCGTCCGGAATAATTGTTTATCGCGAGAGCATGTCTTCCTTCTCTGTTTCATCGAGCTGGTTACCGCGTTCACGAAATTTTCGATGGTTTCCTTTGAACACAGGATCACACGTTTTCTTTTCTCGTAACCGTCCGAAACTACACGTCGCTTATCCTCGCCGTCGGATGTCTTACCCTCGCTTGTCTGTCGGTTTCTAGCTGCCGGAAGTGCGCCCACGGTAGACGTTTGCCTCGTGTCCTCCTCTTGAGCAAACACTTTGTTCTCCTTACCCTATCACCTCTCTCAGCTAGAAGAAAATATCAGAATAATCTAAAAATACTATTATATATTATCATTCTTCTTACAAATTCAATTTAAGAGGGCTTCTCATTTCTCGATAATGCAGATATGAGGTTTCTGAGTAGTCGAAAGCGCTAGATAAAAGATCAATCTCGGCCACAATCGCCCTCAAAAGTCCTTTCCGTTCACGAAGCGTAATTTGCATTATTCGGCAGCATGTAGCTGTCGCAGCTTTATGAAAATGGCTACGTGCGCAGCTTTATGCTTCCGAGTAATGCAAATTACGCTCCGTAAAGGGAGATTGATCTTTTATCTAGCGCTTTTGACTATTGAAAACCTCCATCTTCGCGTTATCGAGAAATGAGAAGGGTCTACCTCCTCAAAAGAAGCTGACAAACATTGAATCAGCCTCTATATTAAAAGGCGAGGGGATAGAGAGCCTCCTCCGCAGAACATCCTCAATCCCTACTACTTCACGCACGTCTACCGTGGTCGCAAGGTGTCCAAAACCCTTTGAGAGCACCCCAGAAAGTAGAAACGGCCGGGAACGGGGACGGAGAACGTAGTGGGTGGGATTCAAGGATCGGGTACGATATGATAAATCAGGGAACGCAGGAGCACACCGACACCCGAAGATCGGAACAGCTGAGAACTTGTTGTCTGAATGCATTGTGCTGTTTGTTGTAGCCACGCAAGAAAATCGTCAAGCAGATTACACCTGCCAAACCGAGAATAACGTTCCGGGCAATCAGCAGCCGGTCGTCCTGCCCCCTTGTCCACCATTTTGGACTCCCGAGGGTGGCTGGTGGGGTTACTACCCGCTGCCCTATCCGAACGACTCCTACCCTTACCATCCTGACAACACAGCCTACGTGTACTTCCCGATTTATAATCAGAACTACTCGAGCTACCCTGGGACCAGCAGCGACAACACACCTTATCCTTATCCTCCACCATACGTGATCCCGGTTCCTCCGCAGGGTAGCAACCATCGTTGCGAGCAAGGTAACGTCGGTGCAACCGTCGTGGAGCCAGCCTTGAAGAGTCAAGAGAAGAATCACGAGGATAGGAGTCTCGAGAACAAGAGCGACGACAGCTCGAAGGATATAAATGGTCTGACTGAATGGGATAGGGTAAACAACGTGTCGAGGACAGACAGCGGCAACAGCAAGGACAGCGACTGCACCACCGCGATGAACATCACCGACGAGGAAGAGATTCCCGAGACCGTCGTTCCCGAGGAGACCCAAGAGTCTTCGACGGACAAGCTGGCAACAACTAGCTTGAACGTCCCCGTGCCTAACTACACCTACATAGACACCAGCGACTCCAGCGAGTCGACAGACTCCGAGTCCCAGATGGAATCCATCATCGAATCCTCCAAGAGTTGTAGCGATCGCAACTCTGGGGACACGTCCTCGGACAGCGAGGACTCTGATTCCTACTTAGCTTACTCCACCGGTCTGAATCCTCATGGTAGAGTGGAGAAGGATCAGGAGAGGATTGGCAAAGAAGATTCCAAATCCTCCGTGGAAGGAAGCGTGGAGGACGCAGGAAGGATGAACGATGCGGAGGGAAAGGACACCACGGTTCCTCATCAGCTGAGCGTGATCTACGAGGACGCAGAGCAGGACTTCGAAGGTCCCAGGTCCCAGGAAGCGAGGAAGTTCAAGGATCGGAGCGGAACGGCTTTCGAGGCGACGGACGATCCTCCTGACGAAGCGGATGACACGACGGTTAGCGTGAGTCTGCCGTTGAGGTTCAAGTTCTCCGTATCGGAAAACAACGAGGACGTCACCACGGTTATTGTAGGGGACAGCACCATCAAGCCTGAGAGAGTCTGCGGCAAGGAGGAAGCGAAATCCTCTGCGAGAAGTCAGGAGCAGAAGGCTCAGCCTGTCGAAGTGTCCGCTAACTTCCTGGTGAACAACGACACTTGCGCGGACTTCACCGTCAAGAGAGATTCGTCAGACGGTAAACGAAGAGGCCAGCAGTCAACGAAGAGCGTCGTAGCTGATAGAACGAAAGCGGACGCGGCAGAGAGGCAAGAGGACCCGGTGGTTCCTCACGTGAACTTCACTCTGAGGAAGATCCCGACCAGGCTGGGTCGCATCAACTGCGAGGAGACGGTGGAGACAGAGTTCACGATCAGGAGGAGGAATTCGAGAAAGGAGGAGGATTGCTCGCTCAGCACGAGCACGGTCACGTCGAACGAGGACAGCTCTACGATCAGCAGGGAGACGGTGATCGAGGATCGATCAGAACCTCGGGACTTCAACAAGAACGTCTTGAAACCGGAGGTGATCGTGTCCGAGTGCAACAGCTCCAACAACGATTACTCGAGTACGAAGAGGAATAACGAGATGGTCGACATCGCAGTCGACTCCTCGAGGAAGTTAGACGAAGAGAGGTCGACGAGAGACCCGAAGCACCTGCTGAGCGTGCAGAACTCTCGCGAGGAGACCGACGACGAAGACAGCGGCGTCACTTCGGACATGAGCAGGATGATCTCCGAGGTGGACACGGACTCCGAGTGCACGTCCACGAGGAACATGAGGAAGTACCAGAGAACGCAGACTCATTCGCGACTCTTCAGGCTGCTGAACGACGACTCGGTTCTACCGGAAGGCTCTGTTAAGCCCGAGGACTCTTCTTCGAGGAGGCAACAGCTGAGCCTGCCGCTGAAGAACAACGGGTTTAACTACGATGAAAGTTATTGCTCGAATTACTCGAGCGGTTTGACCTCGCCGGAGTACTCGCCCAGCTGCGAGCAGTCCTGGAGGCTGCAGGACCCTGAACTCGCCACGAACATCCTCAAGACTCATGCACCGAACGATCAACAGGAAGAGCACCGTGCTGGGCATCCTCTAACTCGGCAGGATCGAGTCGCCTGCAAGGAGGACCCCTACTACCAGGCCTGGAAGACCAGCAAGTCCCCTGTTTCCGGTGATCACGATGTCGTCCCGTCCCTGGCCTTCAAGGTCCTCGAAAGTAGAAGACCACCGTGGGCCTACAAAGTGAATGTACTCTGTCCGAGGATCAAGAGCACGAAGAGCGTTCCTCGCACCTTGCAGCAAAGGAAGATCGATAACGATTCCCCCAAGGTATCCTCGAATCCCATGTCCTACGTGAACCTGAGAACCGAGCGTTGCTGATGGCCCGGGGCAAATTGAGGTCCACGGAACGAGCCTCGCGCAACTTTTCTCTAGCATTCGCAACACTGGGCTGACTAGGCCCGGGGGGGCTACAGGCTACGTGGTTTTTTTTTCTATCGGTACATATCGTTTCCATGTAATGCTCATCTGTATCGCTCTTTACTTTTCTTTGTTTATCTAGTTTTTTCCTTTATTTTTCTTACCAGTCTTGCGTATTTACTTTTGATACGTTCTTTTTTTTGAGTTTTTTCTCTCTTTACTATTTTGGTCATTTTGCTCTTTCTTTCTCCCTATGTTTTTATTGTTTGTTTGTTTGTTTCTCTATTTCTTCTGCCTCCTACGTGCACCTCTAGGTCTGGTTCGATTGTGGACCCTTCGGGTCCTCGGAGGAAGCCGTTTTCTGGGAGACTCTCTGTTGCGCGATGGAGATTAGGAGGCGACATGAAGATCATAAGGGTCATAAGTGACAACAAATACATATATGTATATAATTCCTGGTCGCGTGATACTCGCAGAGAAGTACAACATAAAAGATAAAAGCCATCGATCACACGCAACAGAGTGTCTCGCATTGAACGGCTCAATTTTTCCTTTCTTTTCTCGGTATAATCTCGCACCTATCATCAATATTTCTCGTTGGTCACAACGATAGCAACGTGTCCCAATCGCGTTCAATCTTTAATCGTCGCGACTGTATCGATCCTGTCAGCCGTCAACCTCTTTTTGTTTTCTCTGAAGGTTATTTTCTTTTATTGATTTTATTTATTTATCACATTTTTTTGGTTGCTGAAACGTGTTACTTGTTTGTGTTCCCACCACCGAATTAACACTCGCAGTTTAGCGTTTTGTCTCCACGAGATCTTTTTTCTGTTTTTGGTTGGTCCACACTCTTCCTTTCTTCCTTTTTTTTTCGCCGGGAATGTTTTGTGAACGTTGGAGTAGCCACGCTTGTGAATCCAGTTTGAGAATTAATTGGTGCGTCCGGTTTTCTTGTAGCGGAGATTTCGCGGGGGCCCGACGACTCGTTTATCGATCGCGTTTGAAGATTTCGTTGAAACCACCCTCAATTCTATCCAGCAATTCATTCTCGATCGAACATTCAGTACCACAGAGGCACCTGTTTTCTTTCCAGAAACCACATAAACATGCAGAAGAAATCACGGAAGTCTCTGACACTTGATTTTCACACGTTCATTGTTTTATTCAAGCTTCGATAGCCTGCGAATTTTGTGCAATTACTGTCTAAATTGCTGAATATTTATTTAGCTCCTGTTTCTTTTACAATCAATATGAAAAATATTTAATTTTGCGTAGAGACTCGCAGTCTGTCGACAACATCTCGAAAGAACATTTCTCCCCCAGGATTCAGCATGACGAATCATCGCCATCCCCATCTCGCGACTAACAAAAATGGCCACCGTTGATCGCCGCGTGCATGGTTGATTGTGCATTTGCTATCTGCTACGATGCATCTTGCGATACAGCTATAATAACAACGTACACGGTGTCGTTCGGATGCGTCGGTTGATATGCGATTTCGCGAGATCGATCCTGGCGAGAATCACGATCGAATCGCGGTCTACTCATTCGATCAGTCGTTAACCGCTCGCCGATGTTAATCCACGCTTCGAGTAAATTGCACATGAATGTCATTCATTGCCTCGATCGGCTTCGGTTCACCAATGGGACCGTTCGCCACCGGAAATGGACCTCGATAAATCAATCCGACTGCAACCACCCTTGAACTTACAATTAGTGTCCCGAATCTCGTCTAGTAGAAAATCCTCGTCCGAGTTTTCAAAGAAAAATTCAAAACCAAGTGATTCGTGGGAGTACCATTTCTTGACACGCCTCTACACGCAGCTGTGACAAATATATTAACATTTGTTTCTCTGGTTTTTCAGGTCCCGACGCAACAGATTACTGAGCAAAGACGGGTACCTACTTAGGAATCATGGCATTGTTAGTGTGTTTTCTCCTTGTTTCTTCTTTATTTTCATTTTTTATTTTGTCTACACCGGCGGTCCGCAGGAATCACCGAGGAGTCCTCCTCGTCGCCTGTATATCCTACATTATTTTCTCTTCTCCTTATCCTTCTCTCTCTCTCTCTTTTTCTCTCCCCTCCATTCTCACGGTTTCTTTCAATAATCTTGCGGTGGGTGCGCAATGCCGAGGGACGATATCACGCGACTTCTTTTCTTCACCATCCTCCTCTGCCCCCTTTTTTTCGCGAGACGATCGATAAATCGCCGCGTCGCGTCATCCGCGGCCGGTATATCCTGCGAGCGGTTTGTTCACGTAGAATCAATGCCTCGTTGTGACGTTCGTGTACCATTTCGTTTTCTTTCGTTCCCGTTTTAGAGAGAGCAGGTTCGAAACCGACCCGAAGTAACCGGCTGAAAGTATGTTTGTATCGATACTGTCGTTACCTTCGATCTGTCCTTGTGCCTTATTTAGTGTAAGTTGTGTAAAATAAATTATTTGTAAAGTTGTTCCTCGAGATTCATTCCTCCGGGTTGCTCCAGCTGATTTTCCTACGAGGTTTCATAAGAATCGCGAAGACCACGAGGACGGTAAGTTCCGTCAGCGATCATAGCAAAGGAATCATAATAAAGGGTCATAACGACTACAATGATCATAACGATCACAAAGGCCATGAAGGAATTGTTCGTTCCTTGCGATCACGAAAACAAAATGGTACAGTAAATCCTCTATAGACGCGACAGCCTAGGGGGGATTTGGTCGCGTCTATCGTATAGCGTAGCTATTTTTTATCTCCAAAGGCCGAGCCGAGCGCACAGCTTGTCAAATCTAGCTGTGCGGTTGAATGTCCCCCGCAAAGGGAAATCTTTGTATTTGTTTGCCCATTCCTATATTTTGGTCAACCGCACTGCTAGATTTGCCAAGCTGTAGAGAAGGACAGCGCGTGTAAAGTGTAAATAAAGACCACGCGCGGATTCCCCCTTGGGCGGTCGATCGCGCTACAAAGAACTTAAGGTATTAGAGTTTTTAAATTGGTGTTTTATGATACTTGATGTATCATTCTTTGCACCGTTGTTTACTCTGTACTAAGTAAGTTGCGGGGGATATTCTTAGTCGCATCTATCGTATAGAAACTGTTGCGCCTATAGAGGATTTACTGTACTCCGTTCCATGATCACGATCTCCCCACCCAAGTTCCCACAGGTCTCCCTCGAAATTTGAGATGATCGGACAAAAACGGATTACAATATTTCTGAAAATATATTTGCTCAATTTCGCGAAGTTTCACAGAGTAATATAAACTCGTTGCCTGTGCATAACGTATGCGATCACTGTCCACAAGCCAACGCACCAGACAGATTCCAGCAAACGCAGTCCTCGGCTCTCCATGTTGCCAATGCTCCAATGGAACGGGAATATTTGATAGCAGAGCATGTGGCCGACATATAACAGCAACGGGTTCATGCCTGTGCAAAAGTAACGTCGACAATTGACTGATTTAACAACATTTAAACAAAATGAAAGTAGGTGTGCAGTTGCAGACAAGTTGTTACGCAATCGCGTGAAAGCGGCACGTACCTGGGATTCGGAAAGGCCCGCCATTCCACAGGTTGACAACGTCCACGAGCAGGTAGCACGCGGTCAGAAGTGCGAGAGAGAAGGACGTCGTGACGAACACGAACGACAGGGACCTGTTTGCCACGAATAAAATCATGTGTTGCAACCGATGCGTGCGCACTTCGTTTCTGCGAGCTATTTCTGGAAATACTGTACGCACCATAAGCTCTTATTCACCGGGATCACGTTGGTGAAATGCAGGGCGCAACCGATGCAGCCGAAAACAGCAGCCCACGCGAGCCACCTAATCACCCGCGCCTTCCAGTCCTTGTACGACATCATAATTATGCCGGCGTGCAGGCCGAGGAACACGTGGAACGTTGACGTAAGCGTACCTTGGAAAACGAAGCACGTTTTCGGCCGTAGAAGAAAGATAAAACAAAGTACATACCTAGGTGTTTAAGGTATATTTGAAATTTTATCTGAAATATATAATAGTTGTATTTCTGATAATACTACAGTTTCTTAAATACGAGTCTTCTCAGTTATGTATATATGAAAAAACTCTTCAAACAAAAGTACTAGTATGTAAGGAGGTGAATATAGTATCAGAGAAGAAAAATTTTTTCAAGGCCATTTTCACAAGTATTCAAGGTCACGAATGTTTTTTCTATTAACAACTATTTATGCTATATATGGATTCTTAAAGAGAAAAGAAAGACAAATTCAACGAGATATATCATAACGTCTATTTATGTCAAGATTTAAAAAATTGTCCTTTTCCCATGATCCAATCAATTTGTCACAACTCTGGGGGGTGAGACCAAAAAAATTTTGCAAAATAATTTTTGTCAAGCATAGCTAAGGTCCACCCTAATGTGCATCTGTTCTTAATATTTTTAGTCGGCTGAAAACAATGTAAGTGCATTGTTTTGCATTTTTCTCATAAATTTATAAAAATCTCGTCCAGCGATCGTTTAATCGGGACTCCCTCGTTCGATCAAAATTCGCAATCAAGTGGTCGAGTTAATCGGCAAAGAATTAATGGTATACCTAAAATTCCTTCGGGGTCATACGGGCCGGCGTTGTAGACGGTCGCGGAATGATGCAAATGAGGTTCTTTGAGCACTATTCTGTCGATGTAGCCGGCTGCCCCGCCGGCGCAGTCATAGTGCTTCCCATCGTCGTGCAGACCGCCGGGACCGAGGTATCCGCTGACAATAATTCTTTGAATCACTTGGCGCGAAGAGGAACGGTTGTTCGTTGCAATATACGTACGTACGTGGGACATCCGGGAACATACAGGCAGAACGTCAGGACGCAGTGAACGGCGACAACGGCGAGCATTACGCACCATTGGGGCAGCAACACAAAAATATCTTGCACCTCGCGTAGCATGGGAGACTGTTGCATAGAATTTTTGCGATTTACAGTTTCGAGAAAGGCATTCGGCTTGGAATTAGACTATTTTCTAAGAAGCGTGAGGAAACTTTCGATCATGTTGCACTCACTTGCGACTTCACCGACCTCTTGGACATCAAACAGAGGTAGGTCAAGGCGACGATTAGGTAAGTCAGGCTGAAACGTTGCAGAACACCGAATATTCTGATCGTTTCGAGTTGAGCTCCAGCTGCGGCTGTGTTCAACGATACTCCGATCAGAAACAGCAGGATACTTCTCTGTTAACGGTAAACAATAAATTAAACGGTTATATATCTGTGATATAATACATCGTATGTCAATTAATGATCGTCACGATAAGCCGACACTCGATGCCCACGGTAAATCGCTTAATCAAAGATTAGATAATTTTAGAAGATCGAGCGAAAGTGTGTCAGATAAAATTGTGGAACACGATCTACTATCGCTCGACACAATTGTGTCCCTCGGTAAACAGTCCGATATCATGAAAACGTTGCGATCAAATTCGTGCAGCAGGAACGAGCGAGGGTCGAAGAACACGGAGGAAGCAATCGGCTTGTAGAACCTTAACGATTCCTCGGAGGATGACGACTCTAGGTGTCATGCGCTTTATCTGGCCAGCCAGTGCTACGGGGATGCACACCCCCATGATCCATATGAAGCATGGGAAGACCAGGTCCCCTAAAAGCAGTCCGTTCCAAGTGGCGTGCTCCAGGATCTTGTAACCACCGGATCCGTCGTTTACGAAGATCATTAACAAGGTGCTCGCCCTGTCGAAATTCAAACAATTCGAGCTATCAATTTTTGTTAGGACTGTTTTTCAAAATAAAATTATTTTTATTAAAGTTAGAAAGTGGTTAAAAATTTAATGTCGATCGGTCCTGGAGGTTCTGGAACCGATCTTCTAGATTTCTAGTCGACGATAAGGTGTCGGTAGAAACTGGTTGTTCGAAGGAAATGGCTGACAGTCTTCGAAGGCTCACCCTCGAACTGTATCGATTGCTTTCACGCGACGTTTCACGGGTTGGTTCGTCGCGTCGTCCACCTGATGTTTCGCGCACTTCTTCCGGCACAGGTGCCATAGTAATTTCAGGCTGGACAGCCCGAGCAGGACGACTATCAGCACCCCGAAAATGACGAAGAGCTCTGGAAGCAGTCGAGTTCACCGTTGAGACACCAGCAATTCTGTCGAGCATTGAACGTGATCCGTATTGCTCCGTAATCAAACTGCGGATTTCGCACATTTATGCAAAAAAACAGAAAAAAGGTTGGAAATATCGTGTATTATTTTTAAGAAAAGAAGGTCTTTTCAACAGAATTATTAATCGCGGAAAACGAAACGCTCGAAGCAAAATTGGCGGTCTTGCCTGTGTAAGCATAGGTGGGTGGTGTCAAGACGGTGAGTTCGCAGCCTTCCGGTTGAATCGACAGCTCGTAGACGCCGAATTGGCCAAGGCTCGGCGTCAGCTCGCAGATCACGTTGCTGGAATGCGAAAAACAGTTTCTGGGACGCGCTCGAACGATGCAGATAACCGTGAACAACAGTAGAACCGGTTGAACAAAAACACCTCCGCTCGACGCGTCGTCCGATCTACCTAGTGTTCTTCGCAGACAGATATTCGATGGGGTCCTCGGCGTCAAGGACCCTCAAACTGGATGGCCTGAGAGTGTCGATCGTCACGCTGGGACTCGAGTTTGCTGCTAGTTGCTTGATACGGGTGTACGGACACTGGAAAAAAGCACATCAGCGTCTCAGCCTGAGGTCTCGGGTGTGTCTGGGTCTTTACTAACGCGGGACCACAGGGTTTATTGTTACTTCAGAAATATGAACTACATTATGTATTTATGTTCTTGACGAATATTTTTGATGAAGTGTCGATAAAAACAAAATCATACCAGAGGATACTTCATCCGAAAGGGAACAGTTAAAAACAAAGAAGAAGATGATAAACTCACGGCAGCGCAGTCGAACGATAGCCAGTAGAGCCACGCGTCCAGCTCCTCGTGTTCGTTTCGCAGACGCAGACAGGCTTCGTCGAATCGCAAGCTGTCCTGATCGCAGACCTCGGAGCTGTACATGATCGTCAGCTGGCGGAATGTCCGAACAAACGTCGCTGCGAACAGGAACAAACGGCGAACCGTTCGCGGGGTACAGTTCGAAAGAATAATTTCAAACAACAAATAGATTTTCCGTTGTATTTGACTAATTCGTACATACGATAGTACCTCGATTATCTGAACCTCGGATATCTGATTGGTTTATTGCCCAAGTGCGATTTTAGGATGCAAATCCTACGAATGGATCGTGGATCTTTATGCAAAATAAACGTTTCCACCGATCGGTGCGGATAATCGGGGTTCTAGCGTATACTCGTTATACACACTGTCAGTTTCAAAATCGCGCGTGTGTGCACGCTCTGGTAATAGCGGCCAGGAAGACAGCACCGGATAAAAAAAATCCGGATAAAACTTGCGAGACTTTCGGGGAAAGTGAAACGATCAAAATCGAATTTCTGGAAGTTCGCCGATTTGATCGACTCGGATACGATCGAGTACGATTCGCGACGATTTTCGCGCCGATCGAGCGACGTCGATCTCTAGCGACCGTCGGCTCGCGACTACGAAGTGGCACGACAGCTTTCCAAGATCCGCGGGACACGAGTCGAATCCCCGCGAATCACGTGGGTGCATCGACTGACATTTCACCTGGCATTCAACAGGTGAGATCTTACCTGACCGCTGCGCTGGCTGCGCTAGATACAAGGCCGCCACGCAGGAGATGCGTTTCTGCCATGATTTCAGAACTGTTATGAAAACGATTTCGAGTCTCGCTACTACGGTACCGGAGAAGATTCATCGCGAAGAATTTATTTTGTTTTACATACTCTTGTTTTTATTTCTTCTTTACGTACTGTCGTTTTCATTTCTCGATTTCTAATTGCGTAATGACAGCATTCTACATTTATTTATTACCTACGGTACTAAATCGATTTACCTACGCCACTGACGCAGTCGGGTCAACTTTCGAATGTCGGTCAAATTGTTTTCCATAAGAAACATGTTTCCCAAAGGGATTTTTGGAGACTCGAAAAAAAATTCTTATAAGGTAGAAAATTACACTAAAATGATAAGAAATTCTTTTTCCGAGTTGCCAAAAATCCCTATGGGAAACATATTTTTAATGCAAAATTTTAGCTCGATCCGATTTGACCGATTTTCGGAAATTTGCCCGGAACTTTTAGCGATGTCGGTAGTTCAGATAATTGTAAGTTCCACGTTATCCCCGGGCCCACCTGGGCCCATTTTTTGCGCTGCTGAGGGGCCGTCGGTGCCCATAGGGCCCAATAATCGTGTCACCGACGAGATCGTGTGATCCAGGCTAAAGATGAGGTAGGTTCTGATCCAGGCTAAAAATTAGACTAGGGGGCAGCAATAGGACAGTGAAACCTGACTGGGCCCTCTCCCCTGTGACTCTCGAGATCAGGGATGGGCACGGTAGAGGCTCCGCAACCGCGATCACCTGCTTCCCCCGCTATTGTCTTTATATGTCTTTCATGCAGCGCGCGCCTTCGAAGGCCTGCGCACTTTTTGCGACGGGCGAAGCGTGTCCTTCTTCCATGGTAACGGCGAATGCTGGTGAGGGACAGTGGGTGCTGTGGTAGGGACGGTCTTATCTCAATTTCGGCATCATCAGATCAAAAAATTTTTTAACTAACCAGCTAGATTCGAATCTATTTGTAGTACACTTGATCCCATCCCTAATAATAACACAGTTTGTTTCAAACAAATTGTACACACTGTTTTACCCAATATTCAACTTATACACCTTGTTTTTATAATATATAGTATATTTCTTTATTACAAACAATAATAATACGAGTAATAAAGCATAACTCCTAAACTATGTTATTTCCCAACACCGTCAGGAGAATGCGATGAAAGAGAATGAAAATGCATGGAAACATAAATACCATTGTGCCCTCAGAGAATTAACTTCGTTCAAATGGAATGAGAAAGCGCTCCGGACGTGTGACGTATGCTCAAGAGTAGAAAGTTCATTTCAATACTTTACGAGTTTAAATTAGTGAAGAAATAGTTAAATATATAATCTTTATAGCATATCAAACATGAGATAAACTATTGGTACAACGAAGCCCGTCTTCGTCCAAGTACTGGCAAATATCATTTTCACCAACCACCATACTAGTCCCAAAAGTGCAGCTTGTAAACCCAAGTGAGCTACCATTAACCTGAAAATTGCAGAAGCTTGTGTGCATAATTCATTGTCAATAGAAATATAGATTATTGCCTTTTAATTACAATTATACTCACGTTTTGTCTTTCGAGCGTGCTTTATTCAATGTTTTTGGAGATTCGCGGTTCAGATACGTTCTCACACCCTGTGTCAAATCGCTGAAAAAGTCCAGCCATACCAACGATTTGATGTCTAGATTAAACGACTGTTTATCCTCTTCTGACAAGGACTTGTGTAACTCAAGCTGGCCAGGATTGTGAAACATCCATTCGGTGAAAATAAATTTTCTCAAACGATCCAAGGAATTGTTAACATTAGTGTGCAGTTTGATCAATCTGAAAATGAATTTTATGGTAATTTGATTAAGTACATTGACAATAATTATCGTTTAAAGTATTTCATTTGTAGTTAACATACACTGGTCTTCCTCCTGCTAACTTGGTAACTGTATCCAAAATATATCCAGGTATGAAATGCATAAAGATTGCGGAAAGTCTGAATAAAAATATTGACGATAGCAGTTTCAGATGTGGATACCACACTGCACTTACTAGTGGGTACCTATGCAAGTACACGTTTATTTTGTGTTCTATGTCCGTCCATCTAAAAGGATTATACGTACTACTTGTACAATGATACACTTTCAATTCTTTTCCACTGTAATAGAAACATATATTATTAATATGTTGCATGTAATATACTAAACTTTATTTCGGTTCAATTAAAATTTTTATGTTAAAATTCCATCTTACCCATCTCGGTGAACTGCATAGCCTGCCACAATAAGATTGTTTACAACGATATCTACTGGAATGTAATCATAGATCAAATTTTTTGCAACTGGTAATCTTCTCACTACACCTTTGCTAGCACCCATCAAAAATCCTTGTGGACCGTTTTTAGATATTGTCCATCCAGGAACTGGTTCTTTCCATGCTCCAAGAACTGTGTATGCATATTATATTTGTAATGTATGCAAATCATACTACTTTGTTTCTCAAAGAAACAAATTATGCAAAAATATTCGTGCATATAATGTACGTACTCATCGAAGGACGTATAATAGCAGCTGGAATGCATCCATTTTTAACCTCGTGTTCAGCTAAATGTTTTGTGAAAGTGTACGGGTTTGGATGATCTTTCAATATATTCGCAGTTTCTGTTCTTAAAGCTGAGTCGTCCAGCGATTTGACTAATCTGAGTAATTCGTTTACATCGTACGGGGCAGGATAGACAAGCTCCTCTGCTTCCAATAAATACGAGTTGACATAGGCGCTAGAGACATGCACCATTGCCTAAGGGATATACAAAAAAAAAATTATTCCATTATATAAGGCATGCTACTTGGCATTTTAGAGTCCATCGAACGGTTCAACAAAGCCAATGCAAATCGTTTAGTAAACGTAAAGTGGTTCACCTTCAAGTCTCTTATTTCTTGACAGAGTTCTACAACTCTGCGTGTTCCCAACAAGTTACAATTAGTAGTAGTCTTCAAATCCGCTTCAAAGTCTAGCGTCGCAGCAGAGTGGAAAACAATTTGGACTTCTTCGACCAAGGTCAACCTATCCGCAGATGACAGTCCCAAATTTTCTTCCATCACATCGCCAGCAACAGGAATTAATTTTTCAAAAAGATGCGTTTTGTTTTCTTCCTTGAGCCTATTGAATACCTAAAATTGCAAAGTAACGTAATATAGATGAAAGTAAATATTTTCAGAAAACGACGATCAGAGGATATAAGGAAGTATATTAAAGAATTTCACATAAATTGAAGCTGAACCGTTACAAGCGTAAATCGAACATTTTGTATGCGAAAAAATGAGCATAGCGGACGTCTAGAATTTCTGATTATTGTCGAAGTGTCAATGACCGGCATTACATTCTTTACATGGCAAAGACCTACTAACCGCTGTAAGTACTGCTATGTAAATGAAAGTAAAAGAAACCTTGAAATAACTGTTACATTTATTCCCATTGAACTTGAAAAGACGATTACGTGAGAGTCATTTATCCGGAAACGTGCGCCGGGCGCAAAGATCGTTGAAAAGTTACAACGGAATATTTACCGGAAAAAAAGGCGTAACTTGGTGTGACTAACACTAATCAAAAACTGAATAAACTCTGAAAAATTATATATAAATGTCAAAGGCTGAAAATCAAGAAGAATTTCATGAGAACAATTGCAATTTTTGAATATTGTTCAATCGTACCGAACTTTTTTTAACCTCTTCCAACCTCTCCTTGATTTGTTTATCCTTCTTCGGCCGTAATAGTATATAAATATTTTTCACATCTGGGATTTTTCGTAAGAATTTCTCGATCAGACATAATCCGAGGAATCCAGTACCGCCGGTGAGAAAAATCGTTTTGCCGCTGTAGAATCTCGTTACGTCCGACACCATTATAATTCGTGAATCTCTCGTAACACTTCACTTCGAACCTCGTTGTATATAAGTCAATACACTTTTTTCGTTAATACAATTATCGTAGTATTTCGTAGACATGAAATAACCGGCGGCGGAGTACGCAGTACGCAGCAGCACGTCGCAGGTTCGTTCAGGTTCGTTGTGTACAGAAGACTGAACTCAACTGAACTGACTCGACGAGAGAACTGGAGAGAACGTTCGTTCGAAGTTCGAAAAGAGAAGACCGATTATCTCAGTAGACTAGGTAGAAAAGAATACAAGACATCTGACCAACGACAAGAAAAAGACACCGAGAAAACATACTTGGTGGGAGGTGGGACTGCTAAACGCTTGGAAAAAGAATATGGAAAGTTTTCAATCAGTAATGCGTGCGTTAATACAAGTTACCATAATTGTTAACATAATTATTATAAGTATCGAATGTGAGACATAATATTGTAAAGTTATGCAGCGACTGCTGCACCTTTCGATCACGTGACCGTCATTAAACATAGCGCCATACTCACACACACTATCGCAAGTACGTGTCATCTTTCTGTTTACCGTAAAGAATCTTTCAAAAAGAACTTCTCTGTCTTTGAAGAATGCACAGCGTAATAATACAGAATGTTTTCCTTTCAAACAAAATATTAATAATTGTGTATGCTACTATACCCTTTTCTATTTTAGTATATTCATGTTATGTGTATGCGAATATTGAATTTAGAAATATAATAAAAGGATTGATTGATTAACTAATTCGATTATAAATCGAATTTCACTGAAACTTTTCAACACTATATCGGTTGCGAAGTTGATAGTGAACTACCAGTAATATAATATATATATTTAAATATAATATAATATACATACATAGTAGCTGTTAGAAAGTTGTCTCGTCAACTTTTTACAAGTTGAACTAATAAAAATATTATAATGTAAACCCGGCTTATGCGACCACTTCATTTCCCAGATCATCCGATTTCATAATTACACGCCATATCTACATATACGAGTAACCTTTGCCCTACTCAGGTTCTTATATTAGATACAAGTCTACAGATTCATCACAGAATCACGTGAAAATCTATTACAAAATAGAATACAAATTTTTAAAAATTTAGAAAAATTATACAGTGTAAGTTATTTTCATCGAAACAAAATAATCATTTATTTATCATATTCATTTTTAATATTTTACTTTCCTACGTTACTGATCTCAATCGATTGTTTGACAATCCGGATAGACCGGAAATCCGGATAAATGGAGTTTTACTTTACCCCCCCCCCCCCCCCCCCTCATCTGTACTTCCCTGAACTTTCAATATTGCAGACACGCTTATTTCGAAACAGTAGCGTCTTCAAAACTTCTCTTTAAAGTACTCATTATTTTCTTATTTCCTCGATTGGTAAATAACGTTTTGCAACGTGTAAAACACGTGTCCATGGTTTTCGAGGGGAAAAGAGGGGGGGGGTGGCAGTATCAGTTTTTTATTTGGGTGGCGTTTCCAAGATCATTTGAAGGTGAACTTTGTTTTTTCAAATGGAAACCTATATTTTTTATTATAGGATCTTATTGTACGTAAAAAGACCAGCAATTTTCGTAGGATCTTTTTTAATTCGCGCACTAGTTTCGGAGATATTTAAAGAGAAGTAGAGCGAGTCATATCTATACTGGTCATTTTTTTAAAGTCCACGCAGTACAAAAGAAAAAATTGCGCAATATTTGAAGCACGCGCGAATGTGCTTATACATCCGCGGAGCAAGTGGACGTCGAACAAAGTATGATGCTGACGAAAATGAAGGAAAAACATGTTTAGCAGTGACTCACGAATACGTTTTACAAATACAACATTTTAAAAAATTCGTTTTTCCAATTTATTTCAGACAGTAAGACACACACACACACAATGCGCCTACATTCCGAAAACGTCTCTAAAATACCGATGGCAATAGCACGACGCGAGGTAGAAATTGTTTAAATGACGAACGCTGAGTGTTTTGAAATGACTGGCTGCAATCAGGGCCGGTCATCTGGGGGGTGCGGCGGATGCTATACACCGGGGCCCCGCGATTTAGGGGGCCCCAACATGATCAAGAACTAAAATAATGTACTCTTGCACACGAAAACTTGACAATATTCCTATCGTTGTCAGTATGACGAAAAGTACATTTTATCGTAAACAGAGTTGGGCAATAATCAACTAATATTTAAAAATGACTAATAGTCTTTTTGAATGTTAGTCGTAGCAAAATAGTCATTAGTCAAAACTTTTTGATTAGCTAGTGATAACTATATAAATGGCAAATAGTGAGTCACAGCTCTAAGTAATCGTTATCTATTCCTTATTAGTTAATTAGTGGTTGATGATCAGTCATCGATCTTTAGTCATCAGTCACTATCACTAACTAATCAAAAAGTTTTGACTAATGACTATTTTGCTATGACTAACATTCAAAAAGACATTTTATTTTTATTAGTCATTTTTAAAAATATTAGTTGATTATTGCCCAACTCTGATCGTAAACATTATTATTGTAGATCTCTGAATTTCGACAATCTTCAAACTAATTCTTGATGATGCGAGTGTTTAGTTTTTGTTATTTGATTAGGGGAACTCCCGAGGATCCCTACCTAAACTGGACTTTTCGAAAAAAATCTCAATACCATATTGCCCGCGTTAAGAAATGAAAATAATAAATATTCCTTGTGTTTTTCTCTGGGTGTTTTTAAGTGCTAATATTTAGTAATTGCCAAGTTCGTAACCGCTCCCAAAATTTCAAGATAATTGGGCCAGACAGATCTATATCTTTAATGGAAATTTCCATAACAGTTTAAACTATTGAGTGCCAACTGTCTGGGTCACGGGCGGACTAGAAATTATCTTCGGTCAAGCATGTGTGCAGAACGCTTAAATGCACTTGCTATATTAAGCATCGAAAAAGAAATTGCAAAAAATTGTAATTTTTCTGAAGTAATTAATGTATTAGCAAAAACAAAATCACGCATTAAATAAACATGCATTAGTAATATATGTTCGTGTTTGTAATTTTTTTTAGTTTACAAAAAATTTAGGGCCCCAAATGGTTTCGTGCACCCAGGTCCCTTTATAGAGAAGGCCGGCCCTGGCTGCAATTAGCATGTCTCAATTTAGCAGAAAATTAGTCTTACGTAAATATAGAACGTGCGACAATACGCTTGGCGATTCTTGAGTTTCTTGGCTATCCTTTCACAAGATTACTTTACAAGAATGGTTTCTACGCATTTCAACAGAAAAATTTGTTATTTTCAGCAACGGAAAATATTGCGATCACTGCTGGATTTGAATGTATGAAAAGAGTATTGAATATCGTTGACTCTCTTCAGCAGACATTCTGTAGTAAAATGTTTTTTCCTTCATTTAACATATCAACATTACTTGATCTACAGATTATGTATTCGTATTCTGACGTAAATTAATAAAAACTATAGCGAACGTGTGATACGCACCCATTCCGAGATTTTATATAACTTCCGTTCGGATAAGTATTTAACTGATTATTTAATAATACTTAACCTTTAGTTACATAAAGATTATAATATTATTTTATATTTTCTTTTGTAGTTACACACTTATCGAAAGAAAGTGTTACAAGATAGAAACTATATATAGTTGTATGATTTACATAATCATTCGTTACAGAACACTTGTTCATTCTAGGCATGTACTTCGGGTGTGGTTTGAGAGAAAAAGGACAACAAGACAGATGTGATGTGAACAATATGAATAAGATCGTTCATGTAATGATTACACTATTAGATAGCCTAATTTCACATGGCAAACAACGTCTGCAGAATCCGCGGCAAACTGGCTAAACAGATGCATATGAAATCGCTGGCAATATTGCGCTGTGTAACAGTATCGATAGCGAATCGATCACTTCCGCAACGTTAGAGATCGGTGACATCTGTTATGTACGAGTCTGAATGTATACGGTATACCGTCTGGTCGAGAACACGGATCTGTGGCGTACTTCATTTTACATAAGTATATATATATGCGTATCTTTTTACGCTCTGTATTAACTTTTATCATTGCGTTTATTTAAGGAATGTATTATTCAGATTAATGACTTATTTAGGATATACATATTAATTTATGACTGAGGATTATAATATATGACAGTTATTTCTCTACATTGTATTTGTGGATAATAAAAGGCAGACCATATTATGACGTTCAAATGAAGAAAACATTGCGGATTTTTGCAGTGTCGAGACTCTGTCAATTTTCAAAAACCAATTTCCAGTGCGCATTTATCTGCAAGAACGCCTATTGTGAAAATAGCTCCAGAATTTTGTACACCCAGTGCGCATGCGTACAGTTAGTATACCTTGAACCTGCTTGAACATAGCTTCAGAGCTAGTATTTAGATTTTAGATGAATTCGTAGTGACTTTATCTAAAGAGAAACCTATTTTATCGTCAGAGCATAGACATATGAAATGCACAAAGAATTTGTCATAGGCTTATTAATCTTGCAAGTTGTAAGAATGCTAACCAGTAAATACCACTAAAAATAAATGCCACTAAATACAAATACCCATAGTACGAATAAACTATATGAATATGCTGTTCTTGATAACAATTGCAATGCGGACTGTCGATAATGTTGGACTTATTGTTAGAGCTAGAATGGTGTAACTTCAATCGTAGCTAGAAAATCTCATTGAGTGACTGATCTATTACATTTTAAGTCTATGTTGCATATCTAGGTGAATTATTTACATGATAATCAAAAGTGATTTGTACATTGATTATAAAAAGTAATTATGCTGAAACATATTTTACACGCTTTAATATCTATTTTCTGGATTGTATGTAATAATTTCAATAAAATACAAAACAGTAAGTTTTAGCTGTTTGTTTTGTGCATGCCCCTTACAGATTGATGTCCCGAGCAACTCCCTAGTGTGTTGGTTCCGCAAGATACGTTTTCATGTTTTTCTATTTGAAGTTACGTATATCTTATTATTCGCTATTGTAACTTCAACAAATTTCTCCTGTATTCATTCCTCGGCAATGAAGTTTTCCAGTGTAGAATATGCATTTTTCACTATTTATATACGTTCTAACTAAATATATACTATATACGTGCATGCGGTAGTAATTCGAACTGCAAACAATTATAGTCACAAGACGTGTTACGGTAATTGATTTCGATAGCAATCCTAAACAGTCAACGATTTCGATTTTTATCTAAGAATAAATTATATTTAGATGTAAAATATTTGATTATTAACAGAACGTAGCTATATAAATTGATCTCTTTTTAGTGGTATGTGTCAATATATGATCAACCATATACATATATATATACATACAAAAATCGAAATTGAATAATTTATAACCTAAGACGCAAGAAAAATCAACTTTACTTATTAATATGAATAGTCTATGAGATAGAACATACATAATGAAATGTCTATTTTGCATAGAATATAATGGAAAAATATTCAGTTGTAATTAAAATTGCCGACCATTTAGTATGTCTTGAATCATAATACACAAATGACACTTGTGAAAAGTAATCGCGATTCGAGGACTCTAGTGAATTTAAAAGAATTATCATGTATTACCGAAAGACAAATTCAAGTAGTATGCTTTGTTTCATTACCAACGACATTACTACTCACACTAAATGACATTCACCGATAGCTCGCAAGTATAATAAAATGAACACAGGATCAATTCAGTTTAGAATTACATGTGATAAACAGACGCGTCAACGCGAAGTAAAGATGTTCCGTTAAAACGAAGTAAAACGTTGCAGCAGAAGAGACAATTCCGAAAGTAACGTTTCGCATGGACGGTGGATACGAGTAGAATAAAGTAAAATGTGTTCGGCTGCACGGGAAGGGATGAAATCACGTCGAGAAGGAAAGAAAAGGACGAACGGTTGCTAGTGACTTTTCATGGGAAACAATTGTCTTGCCTGGGGAGATTTGGCGGTTGCCCCAAGATGGCGGACTCGGTTGGCGTGCGACAAGCACGAGCTGAAAAGTGCCGAGAACGCGAGAAGTTCGCGATTATGTGTTAAATCGGTCGCGTGGATTTCATACGTGGACAGCACGAGGATCATCGACGAGGAGGACACGTTCGGATAACTTAGGTACGTGGGAAATCAGTGACACGAAACCGTTTTCTCTCGGTACGGGGTGAAAAGCCGCGCCTACTGCTATCGTGCATTCACGATGTCGTGGGTGTGCGTGGAACCTCTCTGTGCCGTTCTGTTTCGCGAATAACCGGGTAATTAACCGCGCCGCCGACACGTTCGCGGAATCATCGGTTTCCCGACGATCAGGGTAGTGATCGTGTCGCGGAAATTCATAGTGGGGATATTGAGGTTGGCACGGAAAAATCGAACGGTCGAGTGGCACGGCTGACTCCGTCGCTTGGATTAATATGCGGTGTATATCTGTTGCTTTTCGATTTCATAACAGAAACCTTTGTCGGCCGACCATTCGCATAATTCTACGACCATACGCGATATTCGCCGGACTATTTTCCCGCCGTGCCTGTGAAAGACATCGCCGAGAATCCGTCCCCGAAGTGATCCCCTTTTATTCGCTATCCGACGGATCCATTCCCGAACACCCGTTCTAATTGGGTCTGGCCTCTCGTGCGCGTCGCCTCTTTTCCGCCTTGTCACTGGGAATACCCCTCTGATCCTTCATCAAAACCGATGATTACTGTCTCCTTTGACGCATTGTCTCGGGCCTAGTGTCAGTGTGTTCACGGTACGTGTATGCATCCGTGTGTGGCTGCGTGAAACTTCGTGGTGGCCGTGTGTGCGCGCGCGTTTCTTGGCGTGCGCAACACACGACCTGCATGCCGGTTCATCGTGTAAAATAGTCGTGACTCGTATATCTCCTTGATTTCTCCCGATATCTTCCTTCTTATGAACACGTACACGCATAACCGTGCGAGACGTTTTGTTTGCCGTACGCGTGGGTGTTCCGGCTATTCTCTTAATTAGAATTTCTCTCTCTCTCTCTCTCTCTCTCCTCGTCCTCCTCTTTCTCACTCTGCGGAAGAATTCTCTACGAAATTGGCACGCATTCCTCTATGCCTTATGTCAAAAATTCGCCGTCTTGCTGAGAGAGACAGGGAGGGGGGAACGAGAGAGAGAGAGAGAGGGGGGGAGATGTCGGTAATACAGGGGATTGTCTCCACCTGACAATCAGATATTTCGTGAATTAGAATACAACTCTAAAATAGATGTATCTACGGAGTATATGCATATTTAGAGCTGCGTTGACGTCTCTCTTGTTCGAGCATTATCCATGTTCTAACCGGTTTCGAGTACTTGATTTACTGTGGATAACTATGTAGTAGAGATTTAATAATTGTAAGGGTACAATGAGTGGTCGATAGATTTTTGTTCGTCTCCTTTGCATTCTATGTACCCGATGGTGGAATCTAGTTTCTTTTTTTTATATTACGGTACATTCTTTCTGTGGAAATAGTGTGCAAACTTCGTTAATGTGATACGCGTAAGGGGTGGTTAGATGGCTCTGAACGTGGGTGCAAAAGCTGGTTGATACAGTTTTATCTGTCTATTATTCTTCCGTGTCTGAACCGGCATCGAATGGTTGCGTTGTAGCGATATATCTTGCTGGTGTTTGGATAGTGAAATAAATATGGTAACTATGATAACAGGAGAGAAGAATTCTCACGTCGGTTATCCTCGATCGTGGAAGGTCGAATGCGGTAATAAAATTTATGCGAACAGAAATTTTCGCGGTGAGTTGTCCCGATTTTGTGTACCTTCACGTGTAGGTGATATGCAGCTGCGGTTTAGACCTGCCTTAGGAGGTTACGTCATTTCGTAATTTTATAATCTACGTTCCAGGGTACGTAGATACATACATACGCATAAGTACCACAGAATGTAAGGCAACGAACGGTTATTTGAACGCACACTGTACCTGACACTTTCGAATTTTTGTATTGTTTCTCCTAATACGTTCCAACATGATCGTGCACATGTTAATCATTTTATAGTTGATGTTTGAGTGTAAATTCATTTATTTTTAACCCTCGTACGTTTCTCAACAAAATACACCCGTTTCCTTTTTATCTGTGCTATGAGATGCATTTCTTTAAAATATATAATAATATTTTAATAAAATAATTTGTTGATTTAAAGTTTGAAGAAAAAATGAGTGATATAATAACCAAGGGTCTTTGATTCACCTATTCTTGAGGAACGTATGAGGTTTTTAACGAATAGACTGCGGATTTTCATGCAGAATATCAACTTTCCGAGTTAATTTCAAGAATCAGGAATTGCATAAAAATGAACTTTTTTCACAGTTTTGTATCTTTCCCGTTCCCTTTTTATTATAAATGCGTAATACATCTGCAAGCTATTAATGAATAAAAATTCAAGTCGGTATAAATAACTTTGAAAAACCTTGAGAAACAAGTTATTCAAATGATAATATATGTATCAGTACTTTCACATTACATTTAATTACTACGAAATATCTATATTTATTCTTGTGTAATATCCACTTTTATAAATTGAAGAAGATTTCTGCTGTTTAGTAGCAATAATAAAAAAAATTCAATTTCCGTAATTTGCATGTTCATCGAAACAATATTTCCTCAATGTCTGTTATCCCATTGGTAATTATATTAAAATGAACCCGCAATGTAATCTTAACGCATTTAAATGCAGTGACAACGACTCTAAACCAATTTCTTACTTTCTTACGTAAGGAGATGTTAACATATGCACATTAATTGAATGTTTCTATAAATCTAGCTAATCATGTAGATTATAGATTATTAACATTTAATTGCTCACTCGATTTTCATTATAATTCGGATATCATGTTGAGCAATTATAAAAATAATCTTTTTCGACTGAAATTCTTATCGAATTTTGCTCAATTTAAGCTTAACGTCATCGGAATGTTGGTCTAAATATTTTATAGCGCGAGCCAATTTTTTTTCTACCACCCGTAAAACGTACAAAAACGTGTACCGATTAGTGTCAATGTTTCACTATTATTACTTAACAATTCTTATGGAAATAGCATTTTACCGAGATAATTGGGTAACGATTTGCGTTTACTAATTTCAATAGACAAGCAGCAGCCTAAGTGTTCACTTATTGAGCAGGTCAGCGTATCGAGGCATTACATGCACCTCTGTGAGACGCAAGACGTTCGTGCGGCGGCGAACGCGCTAATTCGTATAATACAGGTTCTACGGCGCTAATATGAAAAAATAATGGTACTAGCATGTCGATTGTTCTGTCGCATGTCTTTAGAATGCTTTTAGCGTCGGTAAAACGAAGGAGGGAATTCAAAGGTTTCACGTAAGTCGAACGTGCACCGGGAGGGTAGAGGGGGTGAGGGAACCCTTGTCGTGAGGGCAACCCTTTTACGCGGAACGGACGAACGCGGAAGCAACGCGCGTCGTATTGATCACGTACCACGGATTTACCGACTCCGGATAAAGCTTTCGGGCGAAGAATCAAATTGAGCCTTACCTACGGTCTGCCGACCATTTTCGATATCGTTATAATCGAAAAAAGTCCGATTTACTATTCAAAAAACTCTGGGAGTCCCCTGTCCAAAATGAACGGGGTATTCCGGTTTCCGAGGCCGCTTTTTCAATCTTTACTTGTTTCCTGTACCTCGCGATTGACGCAGAACATTTCCCTTTTATTTTTAGTAATATGTAAATCGGTAGACTATAATAGCATTTGCATAGTTTGAAAATACGCAGCGAATACGCGTGTTATCACATATGCACGTGGTACATACATATGTATAGGAATCGCCTGACGCGCTTGATGATGACCACCCAATTCCACTGCGTGTATCCTGTATACTTTCAAAAAATGTTGTTCCTTCTTTTTCAATTAATTTTTACACATACAAGGTATGTAAATATGAAACCGGAATTCTTGTATAGAAAATACACGTTTATTGTATAACAATGATAGAAAATATTTTATTCAAAGTATTGCCCATCGGTAGCTACACATTTTTCCCATCTCTCTGACAATTTGTGGATGCCACGCCAAAAGACTGTTCCTCTTTTGAGGCAAACCAGTCATCGAGCCATGTTCGTACATTTTCATAAGATGTGAAGCACTGCTCAGCAAGTGCGTGTCCCATCGATGCAAATAAGTAATAATTGGATGGAGCCAAGTCTGGTGAGTAAGCCGCATGCGAAAGTATTTCCCAACTAAACGCCTCAATCGTTTCCTTTGCCGGTTTTGCTGTGTGTGATGGTGCATTATCATCAAGCAAAATCACTTTGTGTTGCCTTTTTCGATATTCCGGTCGTTTTTCACGCAAAGCTTGATTGAAATCGATCATTTGTTGTCGGTAGCGTTCAGTATTAACGGTTTCGCCAGGTTTCAGCAGCTCATAATAGATCACACCCTTCTGATCCCACCAAACACTGAGCATTGTCTTCCGTCCATAGCGATTTGGCCTTGCAGTCGATGTCGATGGATGGTTCGCCTGGAGTTACCCATCTCTTACTTTGACAGCTAGAGCCACCTATGGGCAAATTCCGGTTTCATATTTACGTACCTGGTATTTGTTGAAAATGAAAAAGCAGAATACACTTTTAAATGGTGCACAGAGTTTTTTGATTGACTCGAGTATTCTCGGAAGTGTTGAACGGAGATTGATATCCCGTGCGATCTCCGTATCGTATGCGCGCGATAGCCACGTAAATGCAGGTCATGGTGTAAAAACCGTGTACTCGCTTTAATATTTACTCGCGCGACTTCTCAGAAGGATCGACGAGCTAAATTCCTAATTAATACACGAGCGTGTCTCCGTTACCTGATGGCGTAGTTACGCGCAAGGACGCACATCGTAAATGCAGCTCCAAAGGGGAGAGCGAAGATGCGTATACGATGAGACGTAAGGATTCGAATTTAGAATGAAGTTGATTGTGTCTCACGGCGGAAAGAGAATGGAACCTAAGAGTTTTCGGTCGTCCTTAAAATTCCAGCACTCCGTGCGAAATTCTTTTTCGCCGAGCATCTCCGAATTTCGTGGAACCGAGGGCATAATAAATACACGCCCGGTGCTCGCGACACCCGTGCATAAATTATTCCCGTAGAATTGAGCGTCGCATAGGAGATCCCGAGCGATTAGCTAATATATTTGGGATTATGCTAAATAAATTAGTCTCAGGACAGTCGGTTCCCGGGCTGATTTATTTATCGGCGTGTAACAATTTATACGATAAGTGCATGCCTATCGTTCTATCGTGCTACTAACATCTCTCTCTCTCTCTCCCTCACTCTCTCTCGTGATAAACGTCTCTTCTAAAGATATAATGCTCCACGAGACACGTTGCCGGAAATCGAATATATTTTTCTGTTCGAGCACAGACACGCACGAGACTTAATCGTAGTTTATGTGTACACACTTGATTAATATTTCAGAACTTCTTTTTTGCTTGTTCGTATGTCCAGTTACATTGTAGCACGATTAAATCGAAAAATGTTATATTTGCAACTTCTAGAAATGATTCATTAAAAAGAAGAAACATTTTCTTAAAATAGGCAGAGTTAAATGACTTTACGTAACACGCCGATTCAGAATAAATATTTAGGATAACATACAGTGGGTAACGAAAGTATTCGAACGGCATTTAAGACAGAACAACGTTTTTATAATTATACCAAACGACCTTATTTTTTATAATCAATTAGAAGCATTGGTTTATGAAATGATATGCAAAAAAGATGTTCCAAAAATCATAATTTACATGCAAAAATAATAAAGGCATTTTTTAACACTTTTATTAGGGTCCTCAAAGAAAATTGAAAATATATGTTTTGTAGATCTACGTTAGTTATACACATGCTGGAAATTACATCAAAATCGATTAACATACACACGAGCTGCAAGCGATCAAAAATTGTGGAAATCGTAGTTCCACACGACTTTTGCTCAGCTTCTGCTTAAAATTTACAGAATCGTACATCTTTCGATGCGTGTCGTTTTTTCCTGCGTCAACTAACATGGATCTGCAAAGCATATATTTTAAATTTTCATTAAGGGTCCGAATAAAAAGGTTTTACAAAATGCCTTTTTTATTTTTGCATGTATCCTTGTAAATTATAATTTTTGGAAAATCTTTCTTACACATCATTTCATAAACCAATACTTCTAATCGATTATAAAAAATCAGGTCGTTTACCCACTGTACATATCCATAGCGATTCGATTGAATGAAATGGAATGGAAGATTCAAATGTATTTGAGTGATAGTAGCACTTGAATGAAAGTGGTGCTCTTAACAGTACCTTCAAGACATAAACCGTTAAATATACTCGATCGAATCGGCCCTGCTCTCCAGTCACTGACAACATCTTTACTGCATGAAATCGTCGTCGGTCTGCTATTCTATTTAATCTCTCTCAGTACATTTTCATCTGTCGAAATTCGATCCCCGTCTTATCAGTTTTGTCGGCAACGAAACCGCAAACTGTAATCAACAGGAAGTATTTCTTTCGCTGATACTAATCTGCGGTCTTTAAACTACTTCTAAGCGTGACTACAGTCGTTTTAATTGTAGAATACTTAAAAAATCCGTTTCACCACTTGCGTTCACATCGAAAGTATTCAATATCATCTCTTTTCAGTTATCGATGAATTCATTCATAATAATCGTTTTCACTACGTCTTCATTATCTCATAATGTTGGCATCGGTTGAAATATGTAACGATGCTTCGGAACAAGCGATCATTCTTTGGAGTAATAAGAGATAAAAACGATTGTGTCATTAAATTTCGAACTGGATCTCTGAAGCTACTCTAATGATCTTTATCGTTTGCGATCCAGTTTTATCTCGGAGGAGTAGAATTTCTTTGGTCGTTCATTATCGATGATCCTGCTGGAAGAATTCAAGTTATAATTAATTCTCTGGCTCACAATCAGACTCCGGATGATTTGTTTTGATCTACCGCGTATTATTTGTCGTCGGCCAACAGTATAACTCGGGTCACGGATTTCTTCACCTTTAATCCGAGATTCCGTATTAAAATTGTTCTGTATAAAAACTACACGGAAGTGGCGTGTCACATAATTATACATTGTAATTTTTCGTAGCTTGTATGCTCTCTATACGTGCTAGTTTGACGTTGGTAGTTCTTGGTATCTGGAAATGTCATACATACAACAGTAATTTTCCATTTATCATACATGATTCTTTTCCTGAGTAAAAATTTTAGAAATATGTTGTATCATTAACATGCAGTCCGTGTAACAGTCACATTACTTCGTTATGCAGGTTTTCAGCAAGGACATATTTCTAACGAGATTTTAATGAAGACGAGTATAATTGCTCGTATGTATATGGTTCTTAGTATGAACATAATCTAATTGCACCAACAACGTGTCTACAATGAAAATGTACAGTTCATTTTACTTTCAGTAGTATAAGTTTGCACCATATTCTCAAATTTGTAGTTTTATATCCTTAAAAGATTCATTTATTAACGATTATGATTGCTATGATTATTTTTCGTAGTCAATTTCGGAGGCAAAAGTACTCGGAGAACAATCGGTTACTGGCCAACTCTGGTTCTAACAAGAAATCTAACTACACTTCGGAAGAATTAACCTACTTAATGGTCGCAGAAATACGTGGTTCTGTTGAAATGAAAAGTTCGGTGTTGCGTCAAGGGGAAAATTGTAGTCACGGGAAATTAGAGCCGTCTAAACTACTTCACCTTTTTCCTTGGACATTACCCTAAATTTTCACGGAAAGGGAGGTACATATAAGCACACTGTCCCAGTTGCATGAGAATGAGCCTGTATACATATACAGATCGAGCTCAATAATAGCCGAACCGAACCATTATTCCGCGGAACAAACAAACGTGTTTTGTCTGTTGGCATAATACATATTTCCATATTAAATTTTATGTTCAAAAGTAAGACCGTGTTCCAGATTCGTATGCTCGGAAATGTCTTTTAGTTTTTGCGCGAGTTAATTTCGCTGCAAGCGGCGCACAGTGGACTGTACGCCCGATTTCAGCGTTCAAAATTCAATTTTAAAAATTGTGAAACATATAACATAAATTGTAAAATTTTTGTGGCTTGAGTTTGTTGAATATCCGAGGAGCAATCTCCCATCGTTCGTTTCCCCATTCATGTATCCATAGAGCACTGAAATTTGTCGGAAGTTTGAAATTCTGTTAACACGCTTTCATTTCTCAACGGATTCACCTATTAGTAATTGTTACCTTATTTACATACGCTAACAATACATTTATGGGTGTAAATCGTTTCTTAACGATAAGATAGACTGTATGTTTATGCGGTTTCTCAGAGTATTATAACAATGCCAAAAGTACTATATTTTATTTTGTGTTTCTGATTGTTAAAACAGAAATATTTTATTTTGGGAATCAAATTGTTGAGATAGAAATGTTTTATTTTGAGGATCAAATTGTTGAAATAGAAATATTTTATTTTGAGGTTCACATGGTTAAAATAGAAATATTTTATTTACGAAATTGTATATCTTATTTAAAATACTATTTTCTTTAAGCAAAATAAAATCTAAAATATTAAATAGTATTTGAAATATTTGTTTCGCCAAATAATGCCCACCTCTGGTATGAACTGTATAGATATGCGGAATTCACGACGGTCGTGACGCTTCAGAGATCATTTTGTCATCTGCATGATCGTGAAACAGGATTCTTCTAGAAGCACGCGTGACGAACGTGACCGATTGTACGTCATCGAAATTGTTTTGGCTTGTTGATTTTTAGCAATTTTCGTACCGATGAAAAGGAGACGTTTATTATCCATCTTTGACTTATTCGGCCATTTCTAGTGGGAAGGTTCGAAAGATTTGCCGAGTTTTATTATAAAATTAGGGGAAATTGCCACACGAGCAACGGTGACGTAAATTCATTTATTATTATTCATCGCATGCGAGATTTAGCGATAAATATAATATTTATTGTCTGTTTCTGTAATGCATCCGTCTTTTTTTTCATGGCACATCTGTACAGTGTATAATCAACTATTTCTTTTCGAAATCATTTTCGTTGACTCGCTCGCCGATTTTCAGAAAATTTTATTGCGCGCCGAGTTGCCTCCTGACTCAAAGCTAATATTTTTGGATACGCTCCTCAGCACTGTTAGCTCTTGCCTCTTATAAACTAATGCCATTCTTTGAGGTTACTTAGGTTTGTTGGTTTAACATGCTCATCTTTGTTTCCGTCAATTCGCGGAGTGAATCCAAACTTTCAAACCGGTAATAGATTATTCTTATATTATGTATGATTCGTACAGCTTTCCGAGGACTTTGGACATTGGATGTTCTGATGCATGATGAAATGGTCATTATATCATCGTGTTGGATCCGATGCTTTGATACATTCAGCTGTGTTGCTCAGAATAAGTAACGCGAATGTGATAAAAAAGGTTTCAGAGTTTAGAGCAGAAAACGATTTTTGCAAATGCAGGAACATCTTCAGCAAGATGTCCGACAAGTTTCAAGTAAATTAGATAATCAGTTTGCGCAACAGATCATGTAGATTCAACTCGAAAAATGTCGAAGCTTCAGATGGATTTAACCACTAAATCAATCTGACTTGTTAATCGTGTATTTCAGCTAATTATGGGAACTTCCAACATCAGGATAACTTAGATTTGAGATCGTAGCTCTCGGTTTACAGGGGATTTAGAAAATACTTGAATGTCGTACTCAAAAATAAGACGAACGCTTTACATACTTCTAACAAGTTATTCATTTATTACAACTATCAACACCGACGACCGATGGCGTCGAATTATGTTACTGGACCCGATAGTGCCATCTGCTATAACAACTTGGACGAAGTTTGCGAAGTAACCGCGAACAGTTCACCAATTGTTTGTCGTCTCATGCAGGAGTCTAATTGAGACCAGGTCATTCGCAATCTGTAATTGTAGTAATAACGTCTTTGTCTTAATTTTACGAATTAGACGTTTTAATCTTGAACAATCTACGAATCTCAGAGGAACTGTTGGAATGCAGATTTCGCATTGAAGCTTCACAGCGATATCATTTATATTTTTACAGTATAATAAAATTAGCAGAATTAATCAAAGGTTCATACCTCTCGTTGATCGAGCTCGTTATCTTCTGTGCTCTTGGAATCCGCCCCTATTTTTGATCTCGCTCTAATAAACCAATATGTACACGGTTGACCTGCTTGGCGACGCTTTTCACTGATCAATGAACCACCTGTGAAAGCGGCGATCTCTATATGAATACATGAGCTTTATACGTGTACATATTACATATGTATACTGTATACTTTGTTTTTTTTTCGTTTTACAAAGCGTTATAATTCCCTACTCGCGTCACTTAGTCAAATTAATTTGCCGAATGCTAGAGCTAATTTCATTTGCTAAGTGAAAAGTGCAAGAAAGATGCGGGCGGCGCGGCGCAACGATTTTTATTCCCCAGTCTAGTACTCTAGTAAGAAATCTGCGTTGCGAATCAGTTTCTCAACTTGTTGAACTGAGTTTTTCTTCAAGAGTATTTCTCATTTAAATATGTCTAGATATCGATAAACAGGTTTCGATACAATCTGTCTTGTCCCATAGCCTCGCCGTTTGAAAGAGGTCGTTATCATCATAAATAAGCAGATTCATAAAACAGTCAAATTAGGACATGCTAGAATTGCAAAATCTTTGCGAGCGAAACTAATTAGTAGACGGTAAGCATCGATTCATTTCTTAATAAGTTTGGTAAGTTGAAAATAATACACCGGTGTTCCTAAATTCTCTTAACCTTTTCACCGTTTCAAATCGCATCCACCTTTCTCATTAATGGCCACCGACACCAACGAACTTTGGATCTGAAATGATTCATTGCGACGCCACTAGAACCAGTTTAAACGCGCCATGGTAACCTACACATACTGCGATGGTGTTTTGATAGCCAATTCAGGAAAGTTTCGTGAATGCGCCAAAAAAAGGCACAGGCGATGTCATACAAAATGAATCGAAGAATATCTAAAATACGTAGAAGACTATTGACGGTCACGTACGAAGGTCACATTGGCAGGGTTAATTAAATCGGTTTGATTCTATTTTTGGTTCTCAAACAGTCGGAAGTCGCGTTAAATCGATAAAAAAATTTCAGATCGTTACTCCTTCGATTTTTGCTTTTGCATATTAGTTTTGTGAAAGGTACACTCCTCAACAAAATGAATAGAAGCGTGTGCTGCATGAAAGGGAGGTTGGTGGGGGAAGCAGGAGTTCTACCGTGCCTATCCCTGCTCTACAGCTTCGTATACCGAACTAAATCGCAAAAGCCTCGGGGAGGTTCGTTTGCAAAGTTCGTAGGCGGGCACTATTTTTTTGAGCTTCGAAGACCGAGCCGAACGTAGAGAAGGACAGCGCGTGTACAGAGCAGTGTGTCCAGCAGGGCTACCATATTTTTCTCTCGCCAGGCCCCTTACCCTTCCGCCTCTCGCCGTGCCGTGCACCGTACCTCGTCTTTGCACTCTTCCCACTAACGCTGGCGACAGCGGCGACACGCTTGCGTACGGTCGCGTCAGCAACTAGTGGGAAGAGTGGGAGGCTCCCGCCAGCGTTAGTGGGAAGAGTGCAAAGACGAGGTACGGTGCACGGCACGGCGAGAGGCGGAAGGGTAAGGGGCCTGGCGAGAGAAAAATATGGTAGCCCTGGTGTCCAGACAAGGGTAATCGAAAAGGAATCGAGGGGAATACAAGTACCCCCTCTCTGATGACCAGAGTAATATGTGACACGTTGCGCGATTGCGCGATCAGTCTACGGTCTTATTGGGGGACGTTGGAGTGAGCTCATGGTGGTGGAACAGGATAGTGGAAGGGGAAAAGGAGGAGAGGGAATGGTATCCGGTTGACTATCATCTGGCGACACTGCGTCGCATTAGTGGTTCACACCGATATACCCGAGCCAAGATCAGACCACAGACGAAATATCAGATATAGGAATAGACCTGACTCCTAAGGGTGCTTTTATACCGAAGTCCGCGGGACTCGGCCATAAATTTCCGGCGCGCGGACGGGGCCCGCAGTGCCCCGCTGTGCGTGGCACAAAAAAAAAGGTCTCTATGGGCTCCACGGCTTCACGGTACGTTAAATTTAGGGAAACGATAGCTTCCCTCTAAAGCGGTAGAATACCTTCAGATTGTAATTAGCAAATAACTAGAATATGTTACTAGAAAACTTGGGTTTGCGAATTTTCGCTTTTTGTCCTTATACGAGCAAACACACCATGTAAAACTTTCATACGGTACACCTAGAGATCGCGATTTTGGACGGGAACTAAAATACACGTGTACACGTGGCACATGAACCATGTATGTATGTAGTACGAATTTAAGGATCCTTAAATACAAAAATATAAAAATAAATCTGTGCGAATACGAATCCGTGTACACGCGGTGTGGATCCGTGTACCGCTGAGAGCTCACAAGATGATCCCTGGCAGGAATGCGGTGACGTAGGCAAGAATGCGCGCCTGATTGGTTAGCTTGGAAGGAGCGCGCCTTCCATTGGCCGAAGCGGTTACACACACACACTACTAATTTTTTTTTTTATTAAGCATTTCAGATCTCAACTGAGAACACACTACTACTGTCATGCAAAACAATAGACCCCTCTTGCCTCTGTGCCCCCTCGGGGATCATCTTGTGAGCTCTCAGCGGTACACGGATCCGCATTCACGGATCCTTAAATTCGTATGTATTAGCAATAGTTTTTTGCAAATATCTCGAAAACTAAGGCCGAGCACCGGGTAGATACACTGACAAAAGTTGTTCAGAATGTTGTTCTTGACAACATATGTCAAGGTGAAGGTGATCCGAGATGGGTCCCCTCAAAGCTACATTTACTGACGTACGTAATTAGCAAGTTTTTATTGAAACCGCTTTTTTTCTGATTATGACGCGTTTGCATATGCTGCGTTACACCAGGAAATGTATTAACATTGAAGGCTGCGCCGGAGCGGAAATAGTAAACTAACAGCGCCAATCGAGGTGAACTACGAAGACAGAGAAGCAGATATGTTTTTCGCAGGAAAGACACTGACAGAGAATATGGATCAGCTTGATTTTTCGGAAACCCGGTCGGCCTGCATTTAGCGAAGAAGCAATATTTTTTTATGCTCTTTGTGTTGAAATATTCTCTGTATTATTGCGGAGTCCCGCACAGAGCCCTTTTTTGCAATTTGGCTCTTGGAACTTTATAAACAACAAAAGTGTACGTTTTTATAGAACAAATTTTTTTCTGTACACTTTTTCCAAATGCTCTTTGTGTTGAAATACCCGCAATAATCCTGAGAGTATTTCAACACAAAGAGCATTTGGAAAAAGTGTACAGAAAAAAATTTGTTCTATAAAAACGTACACTTTTGTTGTTTATAAAGTTCCAAGAGCCAAATTGCAAAAAAGGGCTCTGTGCGGGACCCCGCAATAATACAGAGAATATTTCAACACAAAGAGCATAAAAAAATATTGCTTCTTCGCTAAATGCAGGCCGACCGGGTTTTCGAAAAATCAAGCTGATCCATATTCTCTGTCAGTGTCTTTCCTGCGAAAAACATATCTGCTTCTCTGTCTTCGTAGTTCACCTCGATTGGCGCTGTTAATGTTACTATTTCCGCTCCGGCGCACCCTTAAGTGGGACACTTCAGAAATAGAAACTAGTTTCATCAATTATGTAGCAAAAATTGTAATTACTTTATAATCTACCTGTTTAAATAATAGTTTATATAATAGTTTAGGCACGTGGAGTATGCTAAATTTTCGTTGCAAAAATTACCGTTTGAAATTATATTAGTAAATTGTCCGATAAGCAGTTAATGTAAAGGTAAGTCACAAACATTAGTCTGTTTTAACCCCATTTTTGCATTATCGAGAAATGTGAACGCACATCCCAGACTCTTGCAATTCTGGAAACGAGTCTGCCGCTGTAAACTTTTTGTACTAGGACTTAGGGTGTTAGAAGTACTGTGATATATGTCGCGATATAACTGAAATAACAATATCCCTCGAGGGGGCCATTTTAAATCTCGAAGCAATACACAACGTAGGTATGATTTTTGATGTGTATTGCAATAGAGGATGTATGTAATTAACAAGTTTTTATTGGAACAGCTTTTTCTCTGGTTATGACGATTTTGCATGCTTCGAAACACTAAGAAATTTATTAACATTTAAGTAGGACACTTCAGAAAAAGAAACTAGTTTCATCAATTATGTAGCAAAAATTGTAATTACTTTATAATCTACCTGTTTAAATAATAGTTTATATAATAGTTTAGGCACGTGGAGTATGCTAAATTTTCGTTGCAAAAATTACCGTTTGAAATTATATTAGTAAATTGTCGGATAAGCACTTAATGCACTTAATGAATTTTATAAAATTAGAAAGTTAAACTGAAAGTTTTATAAATTACGGAATATGGGAGAAAATACATAAGACCCTTGTCCAGGTTGTGGTTTTGCATTTTACTTTTTACAAATATAAAACAAAAATCGCACTGCCTATGCCTTATCTTATGTAGTGTTCCTGATTTCTCAACATTTTTCATTTCTCGAGAAATGAGAAATAAGACTATATTTCTCAAGAATTCTCGAGAATTTTTAAGAAAATAAAAAAATATTGGAAAACTTATGATATTTGGAATATCGTTGATAATATTTATCGAATGCGCAAAAAACATTAACTCAATGTTTATTCCTGTCCAATATGTACATTAGGGTGGACCTAAGCTATACTTGGACAAAAATTTTTATCGAGATACAATGCACGCAACTATCCAGTATTGTTCCTTTAGGTGAGAAAAAAATTTGTGCAAAGTTTGAGATCGATCGGATTAAAGGATGACGTGGCGCACTTACAGTCAGCGGCAATATTAAGTGGACACTCTTAAAAATCGCATAAATTTTGAAAAATTGGTCCAAAAGACTTGAATTTTTTAAAGATGTTAGACCGACTAGTTCACTAGAGAATAAGAAAACAATATTCTAGTTATTTGCTAATTACAATCTGAAGGTATCCTACCGCTTTAGAGGGAAGCTATCGTTTCCCTACACTTAACGTACCGTGAAGCCGTGGAGCCCATAGAGACTTTTTTTTAATTACAAGAATCCGAAAGCCATTGTGTTCTCGGAGATTACATATCTTATTATGTAGTCGGAAATGTTTATGTTAGTAATATTGTAGAAAGTAATTGTGAATAACGACACTTTCGGGAATCCCAAATATTATTCTATATCCCGTACATTGTCGGTGATCCCGCACATACTCGGGAATCCCGGATATTTTACGGGAATCTCGCACACCCCTATCTCCTACACGTTTTTGTCATAAATACATAACATCCCCTGTTTACGGGGATCCCCATTATTATGTCTACGGGAAAGTATAGTACTGTAAATCCTCTATACAGAGTGTCCCAAAATTCCTTCAACAGCCGGAAATGGGAGGTTCCTGACGTTATTTGAAGCGACATTTTTCTTAGCAAAAATGTTATCCGCGGCTTTGTTTAGGAGTTATTGACGAAAAATACGGACCAATCATAGCGCGACCTAGACGCGAGTTGGCACAGTCGGCCAATAAACAGTTGGCGCCCCGGGCCATTCTCTGCTGTTGAAGGAATTTTGGGACACCCTGTAAACGCGACAGCCCCGGGGTGGATTTGATCTTATCTATCTTATAGGGTAGTTATTTTTTAGCTCCAAAGGCCGAGCCGAACGTGGAGAAGGACAGCGCGTGTAAATAGAGACCACGCGCGGGTTCCCCTTGGGCGGTCGATCGCGCTACAAAGAAATTGAGGTACAATTAGGGTATTTAAATTGGGGTTTTATGATACTTGATGTATCATTCTCAGGTATGGAATAGCATTAGTACAATACAACAATTTCCCGCTTAGCACCGTTGTTTACCCTGTACTGAGTTGGGGGGATATTCTTGGTCGCATCTATCGTATAGAAATTGTTGCGCCTATAGAGGATTTACTGTATTGGCGAGAATTCGGCAACCCTGCGCCCTTCAAACAACCGACTGGGCCCTCGTTGGAACACGTCTAACATCGCAGGATGTTATGAAAGAGCACTTAACATGCCTCATGACCGACTGGAATTACAGTCCGCGGGGACATTGCGTTAAACTTCGTTCATGAAGCACTGTCGCACTGGCGATACAGTGTACTGGATTTTATCGTTTACGTACCTTTTCTCTGTCGGGTTACTACATCTTCGAAGAATTCAGATCAAGGTGGTCGAGTGGCTTTTCCGTTCAGGAGTAATGAACTGACCGGTCGTTTAGGTAATCGCACGTGCGGAACGAATAGTAATTAGCCGAGTGATTTGACCGTTTCGAACGACGGATCATCATTCACGCGAATACCGGCGTAGGTCACGGGAGAAGTGGCTACATAATCGGTTACTTAAGCCACAATTTCATTGACACCGCAATAATCATTTTATTATTGTATATCACTTTTCGCAAATTTAAACACAATAGAACCTCGCTCGTTGCACGAATCGAAATCGAAAATGATTGCAAAAGTCGAGCTTGCGCACCGAAACAGGCGATCGTCCGTGGGATCTGGTTTTCCACTTTCACTCTCCGTAAAATTGTTTTTTTTCTCTCTAATAATAGTACTATTAAAAACATTCGATCTTTTATTGACATTGTTCATTTTTCTGATAGCGGAACGGAAGCAATCAAATCAGCAATAAAACGTGTTTTTCCATCTTTGTAGGAAAAAGTTCACCAAAGAAGGAAGACGTTTATGACTTGGGCAGGAAGAGCTTCCGGGCGGACGACCTATGACCTTTTTTGATCCTCGAAGTGAGTGGAATGTACTCTTAATGTATAATTGGTTCTTTTCATCGTTGACGGCCGCTGCTGGCCATTACTCATTAAGTTCCAAATTTGTTATTGCTCGTAAGGTTCAGTGAAGATTCTCGAGGGACCGTTTGTATGTACTATCCTTTTGCATGTATAATATCGAGTTAGATTCGCGATCGAGATCTCGACCAGTTTTCATCTCTTTCTTTTGACTACTCTTTACTTTACCAGACTCAAAAGTGCATTTCTCCTGTAAATTATGATGTATTTGATACGTAATTGCAGATCGTAGTTTCGATCCTGTAGGATCAACGGTTCAGGAGTTATGCTTGCTTAAAGTTGAGCAATCTGCAGTGTTTTTGACAGGTAAGGCTGCCGTCATATTGGTAGTGACGGTCGCGCGCCATTTACCGGGGGGCGAGAACCGGCGGTTCTGCTCGGTAAGCGGCTCGCGGTCGTCACTACAAACCAATATGGCGGCGGCCTTACCCGTCAAAAACACTGCAGATTGCTCAACTTTAAGCAAGCATAACTCCTGAACCATTGATCCTACAGGATCGAAACTTCGATCTACAGCCGCCCCGGGTACAAAACTATTGGATTACGTACCAAATACATCATAATTTATAAGAGAAAGGCAAAAATCTTGAGTCCGTCTTTCTTTTTATAAGAAGCAGACGTCATAAATAAGCATTCAATTCTTGTAATGCGCTTCTAATTTTGTATCTGATCAATCGATTTTTGTGCATATTAAAAACCTCAAGATCCTTTAACGATTGTTCATGTGTCAGCCGTTATATACGAGTTTCCGGAAAGATTTATAGTTCCTCAATAAACATGACTGAACGGACGTCACAATACATACATATGTACATACCTTGATTATTGTTTCCGGGACACTTAATTTACACGTACCTCGAGGAAACCACATTCATGACACTTCGGTATATTTATTTTCACCTCACCCACTGCACCTTGCACTGGCACTTTTATAAGCACGGTAACCGTTTTAATATTCAACCAGACGACTAGGATTTTTTTTAGAAGTTAGAACGATTAGCATTGTACGAGTATCGCCGATCCTTACCGAATCGACCTTTTGTCTCCCTATAAAAAGTCGCTTTCTTTCTAACTGTCGCATCTTGTTGCATCCCTACTCTTTAAAAGTTCACCGCGTCGCGCGATCCAATATCTCTGAAGTACACAGTAGTGGTAACCTTCTCACACACGGGTCCCATGGAAATTACCGACACAAATTTCCCAACACGGTTCTCACCGACAATATTCCACCGACTCCTGATTTGATCGACAATAACTTTGGCCGACATCGCCTTTAATCGAAAACGATTTTGACCGACAACGAATTTGATCCACAACGACTTGAGACGAAACTTTTGCACGTGTGTCTTTAGGTTTCACGTTCGAATAGATCACCTAAATACGGTCGTCGTGTTTAGTGTTTGCATTACGATTAGATGAAGTGTACAGTTCGACGGAACACGCTGAGAAATAGGGAAGTACGGTCATTCAAAATTTGCATTTAACTGACGGTCGCGGAGGTGTGAAGCACACAAGTTCATTTACGACTGTTTGCAGAAGGCAGTTTTCAGTTCAAATTGTTGCAATTGTTGGAATCGCTATCCTCAGAACTCCTCCTTAGAATATTCGGTCTTGTACTTCGGAATTTGCTTTTCGCATCTAGACGCGATCGATTGTAAAAAAAAACTGTTTAATCTGTATATGCGTAAGCTTCTAAAGGCAAACGATAGTAACAAGGTTTTGGAAGGATAACGAAAAAGTCACCGGATGAAACAGACAAAGAATGGAGGACTAGAAGTCTAAATAAATTCAGTTGTGCATTTTATAAAACAACGTACACACCAGCCAGATGTTCCGCTCGGTACGGTTAGCGTTAATGCATTACGCTTCTGTAGACAAAGTTACTTAATTCTAATTATACGTAACGCGCGATTATGCGACCAATTGTACGTTGTCTGCGTTACACCTGGAGGTAAAAGAGATCAAGGTATCGAGTACAATGGCACGGGTTACTACACGTTCTTACCAGTATGCAATCCGCCGAAAACGTATCGACAGCTTGCACAACACAACATTTTATAAACTTCCCATGAGCGGAATATGAATGTGGTCAGGTTCATCATCGATGCGTTGCCAATCTGTTCATCGGTTCGCATGATTCTTAAGCTAATTCGTTGTGGGTATACCAATTTCGGCTTTTCACTTCGTTTTACCCGGTTGAAATTTTAAAAGAATTCAAGATTTTGGTCTTCCTATGGCTTGATCCGGATTAGCGGGAAGGATTTCTCTCGGATAAGTGCAAGCATAATCAGCTCATGCGGCATGTTCCGTCGAACTCACTCGGCCGATTCCTCTGCGCAATGCGATCACTCGGTCGACTGTCGAAGTCGATATTGACAACGTTGTAAATTGACACAGCTCAACAGTAAATATAAGAACATACGGAAGAGCGAAGTCACAAGGTGTTCTTGAATATGCATCCCCTGAAAAGGTGTTGAACATTTTGTTCATTCTACCAATCAATTTTAAACAAACTATACATGGTGGTGTACTCCCTCAACACGTTCGTCGCCCAGCGTGAATCGGTCACAGGTTCAGTTCACGGTAAACAGAGCACTAGTTTTTTCCTTTATTTTCTTTTTACCACGCTTATATTAACTCGCCGAGTTGTTGTTGTTGTATGCGTCAAATCTTGTAATCGAATTTTAATATATATTTATATCTCAATCAAAAAAAATGTAGTTATATATCAAGAAACATCGATGACCTTGATAACTCCGAAAAAAATGGCTTTCGGAAAAAATATTCTTGCCAGATATTTGGTCTGTTGACACCATGCAACCATTACAATAACCTGAAGAGGTATTTAGGTGGCCCAGTATATACTTTACCTAACAAAACACAAAAATGCGGGAAAAAAGGGAAATACAAAAAACGCGGGAATTTATTACACAACCCAATACATATATACCATTCGAGTGACGGGTTCAGAAGTTCATTCTGTTGCGAATCGCGTTTAGAGTCCTCACAATCGTGTTTAGATTCGCTTTCACCGCGGGACCAACTCCATTCCATGCGATGCCTCAATAGGATAATTACCTATTGTACAGAAATTAGATGTTCATTAGCGAACGGTAATCGTCATGTTTACATTGTCTCCGGCAGTTCTTGCGACGTGCGCGCGATTGTGATGCGTCATTAGGTTCGAGGTCCTCGCACCGGGTTTCCGGAGAAACAATTCGCACCCCGGCTAAGCGTGAAATCTCGAAAAAGTGTCGGTCCTTTTCCATTGTTCGATTTGCGATGCGTTTCGACTTGTTGCCGCTGAGGAAACATCACTAATTGATCGGCAATGTTGCCCCAACGCGGCCCCGACACAACAGTGACAGTGAATTTTACGTTGAGAAATGACTCACCGCGTGTTTATCGATTCCTTCACGAACCGATCGTTCAATTTGGACAATCAACGGGGGTCAATTCAATCTTTAAATACGAGGGCGAGAAATACATTTTTATTCCTTTTTTTATTTTAAGCATTTCAGATCTCAACCGAGATCTATTTCTGCTGCACTGAGGTAAATTACAGTATACACAGTGTACATTAAATTAAATTAAATTCGTAGCTTACAGTTTTTTAAGACATTAAAAATGAGGAAACAAGCTTTAATGTTACGTTAAATGTTACTATAATACTTAATGTTACTATAATACTATAATACTTAATGTTACGTTATATGTTAATACTAATATGTATTAGTTGCCCGACCCAATTAGGCTTAGACCTTCCAGAGAAATATGTACATTTGATCGAATACTCTCGAAACTATTAGAATTGGGACGTAAATGTATTTCCAAAATATATTGCTAACGTTTTTCATATCGTTGCATATCGCAACAATCTTTATCTGTTCAACACACCTGATTCAACGCTGCAGATGAGAACAAAATTACTACACTGTGTTCGTCTCTTCTTCAAATGAAAGTATTCAAAGAAGAGAGGTTGTGCGTGGGTTTCCGCACACATATTGAAAGAATACTACGGTTCTTCGAATTCACTCGACACCAACCTTGTACCTCATTTTTTATTGGAACAAGTAAATAATCTTCTGAATCGTTTCGTCATTTCATTTGGGGTCAAACGATTTTGTGGTCAAACAAACGCCAGTTGGGATCAATTCACATAATATGTTTTTAGCACATTCTCTACGGCTTGGAGACTAAATAACTGAACAAATATTGTCTGGTCAGCTATCTTCGAATTCGAGAAAGTGAATAATAAACACATCGCATCTAACAATCTGATCAATTTTCAAATATTAGATGATTGCATAAGTTCGTGCCCGATTTGAAAGATTGGTTAAATTAAAATTTTAAAAATAGTTAAATTTTCTACGATGAGAAATGAATGGTGTCTATGCCAAGTACAGACAAACCTGTTTTTGTGCGGTAGATAGGGACCGCAGAAAAAAACCGCGCAAGAAGAATCGGAGGCAGCTCCGATGATCTTCACCTTGACACATGTTGTCAAGGACAACATTTTGAACAACTTTTCTCGATAAATCTACCCGGTGCTCGGACTTAGTTTGCGAGATAATTACAAAAAACTATTGCTGATACTAAATTGAATTTTCCGTATTTTGTCTGCCCGTTTTTTGGACAAAATTCGATATCTTAGAAACTATCGAAAACTAAGACCGAGCACCGGGTAGATTTTATGACAAAAGTTGTTCAGAATGTTGTCCTTGACAACATATGTCAAGGTGAAGGTCATCGGCTGCCTCTCTAAACGTAATAATTACCAAAAATATTCAGAAACTTCATAAACAGCTATAACAAATAATTTTTCACAACATATTAAAGAAAATTATTTTTGGACGATGGAGAGGGACCGCATAAAAAAATTTAGTAACTTGGACAATATTTCAAAGCTATACGAAATAGCGAGAAAGTGCTTTCCAAACAAAATAAATAATTAAATTACACATGGAAACATTTTTAAAAAATTTTATTTCTCATATTAAACATGGAGAAATTTTCAAAACATACATGATTCAATACTACTCTTCGTAGTCCAAAATCGCATATTTGAAAGATTTTTTCACTTGAAGATATTAGAGTTGATTTATAACCTGACGCATAAAAAGAAATCGCATGGAAAAAAAATTAAACCGACTTCGAAAAACCGCACTAAAGAGTATGAAATAATTTCCATTTAATTTATGTGAATACACGCGAACTTAAACACAATATTTTCGGAGGCGGGGCAAAATTGAAAATTTTCGATACTGGAAATTACGAAAATCCTTAAATTCTTCTACATGCTTTCACATATTAATGTATCTTCTTTTCCCACCTACTGATTTCCAAGTCTACCATATTCCAATGAAATCATAATCAGCAACATCAGTCATTTGGAAAATTTTCAATTTTGCGCCGCCTCCGAAAAGATTGTATTGTATTTAAGTTCGCGTGTATTCACATAAATTAAATGGAAATTATTTCGGTAATTATGCATAAAAGAACCCACCTCACCGATTTTGATAAAATTTAAATATATTGTAAAACTCAAAATTAGTTGGAGACCATTCTATACAAAATTAAAGCTGACAAAATGTGTCACAAGATTGTCTCGATTCAGTTTTTCGCTATCTCGCATAGTTTCCGAGATATCAGCGACCTCCTTATCAGCATTCATTGACGGGACTATACCGCGTGAACTTTTTAGATCCTGTTCAGACACGGCGGAAATCGCGCGTTTCCGACCGCGCGGTTTCCGCGCGATATCCATATACGTACTGAGCTAAAACTGCGCCCCTCTTCTGCATGTCCACGCGGTGACCGCGTCTTCCTGAACGACTGTCAATTTTGACGCGGTTCATATCGCGCGGTTTCCGCCGTGTCTGAACAGGACCTTAATCATATGATGATGAATAATGAGTAATTATATTACGACGACACCATACACACTCACACAGTGTTTCTGAGCGGATAACCCGAAAAATCTATTTTCTGTTTATTTCTTTTTGTAAACACGTTGTAGGTTCTATACAGGGTGTCCCAAAACTCCTTCAAGTCCGGGAAATGGGAGGTTCCTTAGGTCATTTGAAGCGACATTTTCCTTTGCAAAAATGGTCGCAGTGGCTTTGTTTAGGAGTTATTAGTCGGCCCGGCGCGCCAACTGTCTATTGGCCGACTGTGCCAAGTCGCGCTCTCATTGGTCCGTGTTTTTCGTTAATAATTCCTACACAAAGCCGCGGCGGTAGTTTTTGCAAAGGAAAATGTCGCTTCAAATGACCTAAGGAACCTCCCATTTCCCGGACTGGAAGGAGTGTTGGGACACCCTGTATACGGAAATACATATACAATAAGGTGAGCTTTCAATTTTGAAAGACTACTCCTGTGGACTTTCGTTTGCGTGGTCGGGCCCGCCTGACGGCCAGCCCTCTCAGCCCCCCACCACCTAATCCTAATTAATTCTGATCACATAATTTTTGCATTCTATACAGTAGCCGTCATACAGAATTTGAACTAGTAATGAAAATCATGCGATCAGAATTAGTTAGGATTAGGTGGTGGTGGGCTGTTTGCATACTCTACAATCTACAAGATGCAAAAGCTTTCGTTCCGATTGGTCGATCCGTCTCGGCGTAATCGGTGAACATACATAGAAAAAGAAGCGAAAAATAAAAAACAGGCACATACAGATCGAATAGAGTAACCTCCTCCATTTTCGAAGTCGGTTTAAAAGACCGCACAAAAACAGGTTTGACTGTATAATTGATTAATAAAGTTGCATTCATTAAAATTTAACCACTGAATTATATTTTCAAATCGGGCCCGAACTTATGCAATCATCTAACGGTAGCGCACACTTAGACCGCACCGCGGCAGCCCGCCGCATGACCGTCTCTTCTGTTTTGGATTTCTTCAATGTAGTTCATAGTTGTATGTTTTACATCACTTATGGGCAAATTTTTGCTCGACCGGAGGCATTTTCAAGAGATACGGGACTACGGCCGCCACGGGGAGCGAGACGCGCGGCCGGGAGAAGGGGGTATCCCTTGAAAATGCCTCCGATCGAGCCTTTGCCCATGCGTGATGTAAAACATAGAACTATGAATTACATAGAAGAAAGAAGAAAGTCAAAACAGCGGAAGCGGGCGGCCGGCGCACAGTGGGGTATTTGGCCTGAAGAATTACAAGAACATTTTTAAATTATTACCCATTACTTTTCATCCGAAAATACATCAGAAATTTATTCCTCAGATAATGTTTCTTCTTCATTTGAGACCAAGCGTAGCCGAACGTACAGGCTTACGCAAAACGCTGCTAAACGCTTAATACTAAAATGCCTATAAAATTTGAATCCGGACATATCCAGAACCTAATTTTGTTGTCTTATAATCACAAATCTTTACCGAATGTAATGAGGCCAAATAGAGCACGCTTTATACAATTATTGGTAATGTTCAGACATTAATAACTATACTAATTTAGATGATAACAAAACGAAATCTGTGCGAAAGTGCTCTGTATATCTTCCTGAACAACTTTTGTAATACAAGAATTTACACAATTTTCCTCGAAACACTTGAAAATCGCCAATGAACGGATGCTGTTTTAGAGCCTATTTAAGAACGCAAAGCGCGCTTTAAAATCTCTTGACTTTCGATGAAGTTTTCATCGGTTTCAGTACTTCACGGGTGTACAAATAGAAAAAACAATATGGCAGCTTTATTCTTCAGACCTTTAACTACGGCGGACAACAAAAATTTTATGACATTACGCAAAAATTTAGAAATCGATTTTTTTGCACTTTTTCAAGCCAAATACCCCACCGCGGTCTAGTGTGCGCCAACCTTTATATTTCTCGCAGGACTGATCGAGAGTTACGATTTTTTAATTTTAAATGTCTCATGCTAGGCTACTTTACCCGACCCGGCCCAGGATGTGCGAAACCAACAGAGGGTCCGAACGAATATTTTGATGTTGTTACACGTGGGACTGTTCGGCGTCGCGACAACGGGTGATTTATAGCGCGGGAGGGAAAACTACGTCATTTTTCGTATCCCGTCTCAAAGTTCACCATGCGCAGACCATGCACGAAGTGTGTGTTGTCTCCTGTTTGGCGTGCACCCGACGCGTAGATGCGTCAATCGTATAGTAATCGGAGGGGTCCGGTATTGGTGGGGGAACCTGTCCCGGCCTCTCACGCGCCCGGGTATAAGGAACTCTGGTTGGTCCCAGGTGCGCTCAGTCCTACCTTTCGTTAGTTCGCTGGTCTTAAAAGTGGCTGGCCCACATATCATCCCCTTAGTAATCCTCGACACGCGTTCCCGTTCGCGTCGACGCTCACCGCTGAGGACTTAAACAGAGTTTCTCTGAGACGATCGTGTGCAACGACCACCGACAACCCTGACATTTTACCTTGCCCGGATATTATAAGACGCATCACATTGTCCCGGTGAGTTGAAGAAACAATTTTTTTCAATGGACACGGCGACCGAAGACACTTATCCGTGCACCGCGAGAACGCGCAGTGTGGTTGTTTATCTTGTGGCGTCGTTTATCTCGAATAGATCCTGTTACGCTACGAAATCACTTTGGTGCTCTCGCGAACTCGCTCCAGCAATCTTGCGAGCAATTCGATTGTTTAGTCGATCAGTGACTTCGTTATTTCACTCGAGCAGTTTGTAGTTCAAGCAGAATATTTTTATTCCGCAAAAAGATCATCGGAAGTAGAAAAGTTAGAGCGTTGAACAGTCGATTAGAGTGTAACGTTATCGCTCTGTGGATCTTTATGCAAAATAAACATTTTCTGCGAATTCACTCGATAATCTTGCGAGCAATTCGTTTGTTTAGTCGATCGGTGACTTCGTTATTTCACTCGGGCAGTTTGTAGTTCAAGCAGAATATTTTTATTCCGCAAAAAGATCATCGGAAGTAGAAAAGTTAGAGCGTTGAACAGTCGATTAGAGTTATCGCTATGTGGATCTTTATGCAAAATAAACATTTTCTGCAGCAATTTTGAAAAGTGCAATAAAAAGATCTTCCTTCCTCTAATGAATTTCAAAAGTTACAAGCGGTGCATCGACGACGCTCCTAATGTTTTATATTTTTCTTATAAACTACAAACTACATAGTTATCCGACTGCTTGGAATCTTCCGGTGCAGAACAAGATCGCTTGGAAATTTTCGATCGGATTTTTTGCGAAGACTCGTGGCAACGAAATCGATTCCAAATGTGAAATGTCACAATCAAGTGGTTCAGCAGTACAATGTCGAAAATCTGAGACAGTGGTTAGCCGATTTGGCTTGTGAACGGCTCAATTAACACTGGAACTTCCAAGCACTAAAACCGACTAGCTTATATGGCCTCGTTTTACATAAATTACATAAAACGACATTGTAGTATTCATCCAGCAGTTAAGTCCAGGGAAAACGTAAATTACAGAATGAAATCGAACTCGACAGTTTCAACTTCTTCGAAATTCGAAAGTCAAAACCGTGATTCTGAAATCATTAATAGTATCATATCAACTACATCTTAATGCATATATTCCTAAGCTTTTCTTTTAAATCGCGATAAATGTTAGTCAGCTGTTCCCTTTCATGCTTTTGGATATTTAATAGCGACTCTGACGTGTGCATTCTGTTTTTTGTTCGTTTTCCATGGCCAGGCTGAGCGCAAACCTAATCTTCGATTGTCACGGAATGGGTAAGCGAAAAAATTAATTTATTACGATAGATACTACAATCCTCGAGGGAAAGACCTTTCCTAAATGAATACAATTTCATTCTGAATATTCATTCATGAATACAATTTTTAATTGATTTAAATATTTGAAAAATTATATCTGTAGGAACTGTACAGCTTGACAGCACGGCTTTCTAAAAAACTATTTACAATCATTTATTTTATCGTAGTTTTTCATTAGTTGTGCAGAATCTGATGTAACAATGTTGCAATAGAGACAGTGGCAGCTCGCGATAGAATTAATTTAAAAGTGACGATGCTTTCAAAATAGTACAACTTTCATGTGCACCACTGCATGGTACACTGGAAACATTAGTTGCATCACTCGACTATTAAACACACTATTTCTTGCATTGCTCGAACGTTTCGAAGCAAGTTTGCGAGTCGCGCGAAGTTCGCGAAGCCGAGCTCTAAAAATGGTTGCTTTATGAAAATCACATCATAGAATTTATATAGAATATATCTGTGATTTTTATTATAACATGTGCTTGGATACAAAAATGTGTCCAATCATTTCCAGTGAAAGCATCATTATTAATCTCAATAATTGTGAAATAAAAAACCAGAATCCGGTCATTTGACCGGTGATGGTGGGTTTAGTGTTGACGAACATGCTCGCGAGAACGGCGCAGAAGAGATTCCCGTCATTAAATTGTGCTACAATTATCCTTTAGTCTGTTCGGTCCGAATCTCGAGTTACCAAGCGAGGTTTCGCGCATTCTCGAACACGAGGACTCTCGGGCCGGAAATTTGTTGCAACGTGACGGGATAAGGTGGATCATGCACGTAGCGGATCACTGTCGCGCTCCGGAGCCGCACTTTACTGGAATAAGAAACCGAGGGGAAAAGACATGGTAAAAAGGCAGCGCCGCGAATTTAATCCGTGACGACTCTCCTGATCGCGCGGTTAAGAAGGAAATTTCATCGTGGTTGTTGCCGTTTGATGACCGCGGCCGCCGACGCCGCCTCTTAAAGGTGCCTTTATACCGAGATCCGCGGCGGACTTGAGTCCGCGGGCCCGGCCATAAATTTCCAGCGCGTTGACGGGGCCCGCAAAAAAAAAGGTCTTTCTGGGCTCCACGGCTTCACGGTACGTTAAGTTTAGGGAAACGATAGCTTCCCTCTAAAGCGGTAGGATACCTTCAGATTGTAATTAGCAAATAACTAGAATATGCTACTAGAAAACTTGGGTTTGCGAATTTTGGCTTTTTGTCCTTATACGAGCAAACACATCATGTAAAAATTTCATACGGCACACCTAGAGATCGCGATTTTGGACGTGTACTAAAATACACGTGTACACGGATCCACAAACCGTTCACTACACGGATCTGCGAATACGAATCCGTGTACACGGATCTACGAACACGGATTCGTATTCGCACAGATTTATTTTTATATTTAAGGATCCTTAAATTCGTACTACATGGTTCACGTGCTACGTGTACACGTGTATTTTAGTTCACGTCCAAAACCGCGATCTCTAGTACACGGTGAGCAATTTGGACGAAATCTGTGTCTAAATGAAAGAACTTTTTCTCCCTATTTTTTCTATATTCTTTGGTATGCTTTCATTATAATTTGGTATGAGGAAGTCCCTTCCAACACGGCGTTGGCCACGCGTTTTCCTTCGCGTTTTTCGTCGGACGGTGGACATAAAGTAATTCATGCTCGTCAAAGCAGCTAATCTTTACAACAGCCTCATTCGCAAAGTCAACCAGTGGCCGCTCTTACCCGTAATAAAATTGACGGGCTTAGGGCAGAGGCAAACGGACGACCGGTACAACGCCTTCTACCTTCATTATTGCCACGTGCCCCATACCTCGCCGAGTGGCAAAACTTACCTGAATGATTTCAATGCAGTACTCCTTTTCGGAGCCATTGATTTTGAACAATCTAGGAGATAAATAATAACTGTTAGGTCTTTACGGATAGGAATTCTGATGTCGAATGTTTTCACTATAAACTCCCAGAAATCCATTTTCATAGATTTGCTAAATCAACATTTCATCAAAAGATCATTTCGCGTCCGGCGATTTCGGCAATTGTAAGTGCCCGCGAAAAAATCAAAGTGACATGCACTTACTATGAACGGTATTAACCTGTGCACACCGCACACTCGGAGTGTACGACACCCCAACAACAGTTTAGGTAAAACAAACGCTGTCCTAAAGAATATTCAGCAATCTTATGGACCCGGAATAACAAACAATTCAATAAAGATTGCTGAATAATATTGCTGAATATTCTTTAGGGCAGAGTTTGTTTTACCTAAATTGTTGTTGGAGTGTGCAGCGTATAAGGACAAAAAGCCAAAATTCGCAAACCCAAGTTTTCTAGCAACATATTCTAGTTATTTGCTAATTACAATCTGAAGGTATCCTACCGCTTTAGAGGGAAGCTATCGTTTCCCTAAACTTAACGTACCGTGAAGCCGTGGAGCCCAGAGAGACCTTTTTTTTGTGCCACGCATAGCGGGGCACTGCGGGCCCCGTCAACGCGCTGGAAATTTATGGCCGGGGCCGCGGATTCAAGTCCGCCGCGGATCTCGGTATAAAGGCACCTTAAGGGTCATTGGCCGCGACATTGATAGGGCTCGATCATTGGATCGACGCCGCGCTCGCTACGGATGAATCGGTGAATAAATCACGGTCGAATTAATCACACGCTAATACGTCCGATTACAATATGGCAAGCTAATTGCCCGTTCCGGCGGTGCGGCGCGGCGTATACGTCACGACTTCCGGTTCAACACGGTACTCGTGATCGATTACTAATACATACACTGCCAATGGGGATTTTAAATATGTTATTCTGGCTGCGAGGAACGGTAATTGACATTAAGCGGTAATTGACTTCTAAGCAACATATCTTCAAGTTTTTTTGTTTATTAACTCGCTTTTTTCTCTGTCTGTTCGACAGAAATTTTGCAATTGATTTTAAACTAACTTCCCGATGAGCTAGAGGCTTGAAACTTGAAACATACAGTGAGGGAAGAAAGTATTCGTGCACCGTTTAAAACAGAATAATAACTTTTTTATGATTGTACCAAACGACACGATTTTTTATAATCAATCAGAAGCATTGGTTTACGAAATGATATGCAAAAAGGATTTTCCAAAAATTATGATTTGCAACGTTACATGCAAAAATAAAAAAGGGTTTTTTAAACTTTTTGTTTGAGCCCTTAAGGGCCCGTATAAAAAAGTCTTAAAAAGTGCCTTTTTTATTTTGGCATGTAACCTTGTAAATTATAATTTTTGGAAAATCTTTGTTGCAGATCATTTCGTAAACCAATGCTTCTAATTGATTTAAAAAAATCAGGTCGTTTGGTACAATTATAAAAAAAGTTATTCTGTTTTAAAGGGTGTACGAATACTTTCGTCCCTCACTGTAGGTCAGAACTGGATGACAATGAAATATTAACTCGCTTTCTTGTCTGTTCGTTATTAAAGCAGAGAGGCACTTTGTCTTGAATAGAAATATTAGATCGAGTTGAAAAATCGAAAAGCGCAATCTGCAACTTGTGCTCGCTGACCTAAGTCTACTGACAGCCTTTTTGGGCCCTCCCCATGTGTAGGGGTGACTGGGCCGCGTGTATTGCTTATTTACTACCTGACCCTTCGTCATTGGGATTTTACGATGCGGTCTGCTGAAACTGTGAGGCTAAATTGAATGTATAAGTCATAAAACCTTCTCTACTTGTGTTTATTACTGTGGTCTTCTAAAAACAAAATAAAATAAAAAGAAATTACCGAAAAACTACCAGATGGTCGACCATACCATAATGTCTTTCCAAGGGTCCTTGCCTTGACAGACGAAATTTGCGAGAATTTAAGAGGAATTTCTGGATCAATAATATTGACGAGGCGCATTGAAAGGGCATATTGACCGTTTAGCAGGTGTTATTGAAGAGTATTGACGGGACCTTCAATATTATTGACCGTCTAGGGGCCCCTTTAGAATGTTTTCCCGTAGGAATGTTTAAACGTTTGACGACTCGAATTTATGGTGGTACTTTATCGTGGGGGCACTTTGATTCAAAAGGAGTAGAGAGCACATGGAAAAAATTATTTTAAAAAAAATTTTTAATATATGTACCACCTTTTTAAGACGGACTAAAAAGTATAAAATAATTTTTCCTAGCCCCATACAAATAGTCCTGAAAATTTCATTCTCGTTTTTCGTTTTAAATCTTACAAGCATTTTCATAGCTATTCGAAATTCACAATCACAAATTTTCAGGACTATTTGAACGGGGTTAGGCATCTGTACGTGGCTAGGAAAAATTATTTTGTACTTTTCAGTCCGTCTTAAAAACGTGGTATATTAAATATTCTTTTAAAATTCAAATAATTGTCTTTTATGCTTGTTCAGACGTCCACCGATTGATTTTTATTTGCGACCCGAACAACGTAATTGTTCCATTTTCGTTGTTTCTTCTAAAAATTGTGCAACAAATATGATATTCTACTTTTCCGTTCAGTCAAAAATTAACTGATCGTGCCTGTGTCGTTAACGACGCCCATAAAACGTTTTTTTAATGAAATTTCTCCTTATAAAAATATGATAAAATCGTAAGAAGATTCTTTAAACGACCAGCACTACTCTCATCGTATTGCGTCTCGGATGAAATTCGACGATCCAAACAGTCCAGAGTACGTTTTTAACGAATTAGAAAGTTTGTGTTGTAACTACATATACCACGCATTTTTAGCGTATCTCAAAGTTTCAAGGCTGGATACAGGCAAAATCATCCATGACAGGTTTTCTGACAAATTGCTACCGCACAAGTTTTTGCAATTCCGACTAAGCCAGTTGTTTCGAGATCTGGGTCTAGGTCCAACTTTGAGGTATAATCTTTTCATATGATCGAAATGAGTACGTCAGTTGGCATGATGATCTTACACGGCCTTGACCAACAAGAGTCTCTAGCCACACGGTTTTTGAATGGTGCTTGGAGAACACATAAAAGAGAACAGCGTGTGTCGGACGTCGGGAATGATTTCCATGACGCGCAAGTTGCAACGAATAAAAACTACGCATAAATTTCGACTGGACTAACATCTATAACAGAGTGATACTAACGATAATTACCGATTGTATAAGGCTGACAAGATGCTGCTGTCATAGAGACAACATCTTGCACAACAACTTTCTTAAACAAAAAGCTTCTACCGAGATCTAAATGAAAGGATGAATATCGCTGTTCTAGGTAACGAAACGATGACAAGTGTGGGAAAAAATTCTTAACGCGACATCTCTCTTTTTTCTAAGCAGATCTTTTTATGAGAACTTGCCCATATAAACTGTAACAAGTAAAAGAAGTGGGATTTTATTTATGTATGTAAGCACATAAATGAATCGCAGATGTTTATGCGTAGATCTCCAATTCTTGAAAAATTGTCGATATTGAAATTGTGATCATAGAATACCTACAATTTTATTAAAATTGTTTTAATAAAGACAATAATATGAAAATTAATTTTATGGAAAATTTAGTATTGTTTAATAGTAACATTAAATTATCATGGCAATTGATTTTAATATTATTGAGATTATTAATATTAATTTTACAGAGAATTCAATATTATTTGAAAATATAAAGCTGTGCATTCGTTGACACTTAGTAAAATATTTGATTTTGTGAATCAAATTGTTGAAATAGAAATATCTTATTTTGAGGTTCAGATTGTTAATATAGAAATAATAAAATCGTGGTAAAACAGGACTTTTGAGGGCGATCGCGGCCTAGATTTATCTTCTATCTAGCGCTTTTGACGGTAATCAAGTTTTTCAGTGGAAAAACCTCATCTTTGCATTATTGAGAAATGAGAAGGCGCATCATCCCGCACCCTTGCAATCCTAGAAACGAGTCTACCGCCTTAAGAAATGAACTTTTTTCGATGTTTTTGACTCGGTGGTTTTAGTATTGAAATAGAAAGGGGTTTTTTAAAAGCGACATAGGATGAAAGTCACTAAAACCGTGGTCCTGTTCACGCATTGAGCGACGCTCGACGCGACGAGACAGGAAAGTTGATGGTCTTCCTCTCGCGTTAAAATTCAAGGATTTCTTGGTCCTGGCCACCTCGGCCATCGATCCCACGTATTTTAACGCGCGAGTGGCGCGCTTGATCATATGGATCGTTCGCAACACGTGACGATTCGTCGCCAATGGTAATTACTAGAGGTGTGCGGGACCGGGACGGGATTCCCGAAAACGGGTTTCCCGTGAATTTTTTCGGGATATCTGGTACTGTACGGAATCTTCTAATATTGTTCTTAAATTTATATCTATGCTACAAGAGTCTTCTATACATATGTATAATTTCGTTTTTACGATATTTCACGGGGAACCCGAACATTTTCGGAAATCCCGTCCCGGTCTCGCACACCTCTAGTAATTACTAGACTGCGGATCTTTGTGCAAAATACGAACGTCATACAAAGTAATGTTATACAAACGTTACACGAACTTTGATCATACTAACGTTATGCAAACGTTATACATACATATAAAGTGAAAATGGTCCGCATCGATTACAGGAAATAGAAACTGAATGGACTGTTATCTCTTCCCGTAGTGATTTTAATGAGAAGAGAAATTATATATTGACATCTTCTTCGTCTAGTAATGACTGATTGTCTACCAGAATGACTTTCGATTCCTAATGTTTTTGTCATTCTTTTTCCGTGTCGTTAAGAACAACAATACGTAATTATGTGGTAAATCAATGACAGAAATCTTTTTTTTATCGCTTTCAGAAAGGACGAAATTAGAGGGGACAAAGGTTACATAGTTTAACCAATCATATTATGTACCACGTTTTTATTGGCTCGGTTTTTGTTTTAGCCAGACCATTCGTTCTCCGAATGTACATTATGTGTTGGGATAACGAGGTAGGGAGCAGGGTTGCCAATCTGCGAGTCCCGCTAGGTCCCTTATCCTTCAGCCCCTCGCCCAGCTGTACTGCGGAGCCCGCCTTTGCTTTCCCCACTCTTCCCACTATACTATACGTACCGTACGCGTTAGTGGGAAGAGTGGGGGGAAGCAAAGGTGGGCTCCGCAGCACAGCTGGGCGAAGGGCGGAAGGGTAAGGGGCCTGGAAGGGACTCGCAGATGGCAACCCTCTACTTGAGAGATCAACAAATATAAGTTTATATATTAACCACTCGGAGCTATTTTAACTCGAAAATTATACATTTCTTCCGACCTAAAATATTGCCATGTTTTAGATATGAAATAGTGAAATGTTCAGTAATTGATTAGATACCTACATATCTAATAATGTAAACAATATTTTCAATAATGGTACAGCAATTTTTAATGGCGCCTCAGAGTCGCCACTCGAGTGCTAAGGGTTAAATGTTTATTTAAACTCCACGACACAATGAAAGCAACGTCTACCAGTTGTGAATTAGTAATGTTCGCATATAACAATATGATACTTTATAACTATTACATTGAAAAGAACTATTGACGGTTAGAAAAGATAGAACGTGTGACTAGCTCGGTAGGCTGGCTCGGACTGACTGACCATTCCTTCAATCAAGTTTTACTATCAATTTTTACTATTTTTTTTCGCAATTCCGACCAAATGCATTTTTTCGAAATATTTTTTAGACGTCATTTACTAAACTAACTCTTCTAGCATTACAGAGAAATTGAAGTCGTTTGGTCCATTCATAAAAAGGTTATTCTGATTTAAAGTGCGTTGAATCAGTTATGCTCGTTAGTGCGGGCTCTTTAGTGCGGAAAAAATGGCAATGCTTCAGGTGTAATAAACGGCAGGTCAAAAGAGACCTTTCCTCCTCCGCATGTCCCGTGCATTTCGGTGTATACTGCAACATTATGTGTGATACATACGTATAATCGATGTTGTGTCTTCCGCGTTATGCCGTGTGCGTCTCTTCTTTATCATGACCATGAAGAAACACATAGATAAGTCTACGGATTCTCCTAATACCTACAGACCCGAAGAAGAATTCGTCGAATGAAATTTTATTTCTCAAGGTATTACTCAAGGTCTGTCAACGACAAGTGCAAACGCGAGGAAGTTTCCCGGTTAAGTGTTCGTTCAAACACACATGGCTTCAATGAATGTCTTCCCGGGAATCACTGGAAAAATGACGCGCATAATCATCGGACTCGCGTGACAAAAGTAGCATTTTCTTGACGATTCGTTGAACAAATTAAAATACATTTCTTCGTCTTCTTCTTACAAGCACATAATTAATGTCTCTCTAATATGAGTGTAAGACTTGAACTTAAAAGAGAGTTACAATTGATTAATTCTGAAGGCTATAAACTAATTTGTACACGTAACATTATATTTGATTAAAATACATTTTTCTTCGTCTTCTTCTTACAAGCATATAATTAATGTCTCTCTAATATGATGAGTGTAAGTCTTGAGCTTAAAAGAAAGATATAATTGATTAATTCTGAGGGCTGTAAACTAATTTGTACACGTAACATTAGATTTGATTTATTCGTACTAGATGTACGAACCACTAATATGTACTGACTATTTATTCAAATTTTACACGGAACTGCATGAAATCCGCAGTTTACTAATAACGACCCTCGTACAAACAAACGAAGTGTTAATGAAACCGATACCTGTCGAAGACATTAACCAGGGGTGAAAAAGGAGGATCGAACAATTTGCGCGCGTTTCCTTTGGCTCTGCCGGTGTTTTCAAGACGCGAGAAAACGAGGAGTCTGTTTGCGGAACGTTATATTCTCGGAAGATCTCTTACGCAGAGCTCACGGTGGGTTTTCGCAGAGTGTTTCATCAGGCCAGTATCGATCGTTTGTTCTTTCGCACGGCCATTATCTGAAATTCGTAGCTGAGAAAGAACGTCTTTGCGAGCTAGTCGGTGCTCTTCGTGGCAATGCTCGCTCTCGTTCGCGGACGTTACGAACCGAAATTATGCCAGTTTTAGGGGACAGTTGCGCGGCGTTCACAAGTTTTGCTGCTGTGAAGACTAGTCTTCTCAACACTAAAACTACCACTGCCGGTCAAATGACCGGTTTTACATTTTTCATTGCATAATTATTGAAATTATGAAGTTGCTTTACGCGGAAATTGATTCGATAAAATTCTGTATCCAAACACATTGTTGCAAAGATTGCAGAAAATGGAAATAAATAGAGCCTCCTCATTTTTGCTAACTAAAACATGTTAAACGCTTCCAGTGCTCGGTAGGTTTAGTGTTAAAAAAACAAGTTTCCAATCCTCCATGAACCTCGCGGGATTAAACCACTTTCAAGAATCTCTTCACTATGCTACGTCCAATCTTATAATCTTATACTGAAATTTATTTAGACACTCTTAGTACATAGCAGTTTTGTTTCTAAGTCTAATGGCGGTTTGAAACCAATTTACGTAACTGAACCTACCACTGCCGGTCAAATGACCGGTTTTATATTTTTCATTGCATAATTATTGAAATTATGAAGTTGCTTTACGCGGAAATTGATTCGATAAAATTCTGTATCCAAGCACATATCGTTGTACAGATTGCAGAAAATGGAAATAAATAGAGCCTCGTCATTTTTGCTAACTAAAACATGTTAAACGCCTTCAGTGCTCGGTAGGTTTAGTGTTGAAAAAACAAGTTTCCAATCCTCCGTGAACCTCGCGGAATTAAACCACTTTCAAGAATCTCTTCTCTATGCTACGTTCAATTCTTATAATCTTATTATTAGACTGCGGATCTTTATGCAAAATAAAAAAATGTTTGCATTGATTGCAAAACACAGGAGCCAAATAAAAATTTCACTCTTCTTTTAATTATCTTATTAAGGTAAAACTAATACACTTGGTGGCCTTAAATCTTTTTAATACCTCCACTGTTTTAAATTGTATGTACCCATTTTTGTCGTAACTGCATACAATCCGCAGTCTACTTATTATACTGAAATTTATTTGGTCACTCTTCATTTGATACATAGCAGTTTCGTTTTTAAGTCTTAATGGCTGTTTAAAACCAATTTACGTACCGGATTATTTCGATAATTATTCGACGTCGGGCATCCTCGGAAATCTCGAAAGTTCCGAGAGATTTAACAGCCGTAATAAATGTAATCGTCTCGAAAGACCGAAAAGTCTTGAAAGTTTTTCAAGCTTTAGACGTCTTGGAAGTATTGATCTTGCACGTACGACGTACATACACGCGCGGACTGTGGTTTAACACAAGTATGTCCTAACTGGTTTAGTCCTCCAAGACTTTTCGAACTCTCAAGACTTCTGAAATTTGCAAAACTTCTAAGGTCGTTATGGGCATTACGCTCTTCTGCCATATTATCGCGTGCTCTTTCGAATTTGCCAAGATTTCCAGGACCTTCCACGTTCGAATCATTTTCAAAATAATTTGGAACTTTAGTCGTACAGTGGGTATACAAAGTATTCGTACACCTTTTAAAAACTTATAACTTTTTTATAATTCCAGCAAACGACCTGATTTTTTACAATCAATTAAAAGCATTGCTTTACGTGCAGGTTCTTTGTGTGCAAAACACGCGAATAAGGTTAACAAGAGAGGCACAACATGTTGAGTTTTATTGGGTTTTCGTCATAATATTCATTCGACGGATGAAGCTCCCGTCATCATCATCATCATCATCATCATCATCATCATCATCATCCCCTTAATTCGACGCTCAAATACCGACCGACCGATTTACGTGTGAGGTGCGTGGTGACGTAAGAGATCCGGACGAGTTTGGTGGCGCATTTTGCAATTTTTCAAGTGCAAGTTTTCCCTCCGTGACTGTACTTGTCCGCGAGAAGTTTCGAAACGACGCGGCGCGCTACCATATAAATTATTCAATCAGGCAGACGTATCGTAGATAATCGATAAACCATTGTACTTAATGTGACAATTGCTTTACAAATTGTTATTCTGCATATTTTATGCATTCGCGGAAATTACATGGCGAAATATTGATGTCCAGCTCGTCACGCGATACACCCGATCAGAGTTGGACAAAAATTTAATCAACGAATAAATTTCTACATCAATCGTTAATCGTGATTAACAATTAAGTTCAGTCGTTAATTGCGGTTAACGATTACATTCCTTTCAATCGTAATCGTCAATCGGATAATTGATTAATGATTAACTGCTGAAATTTCGAAATGAAATACGGAATCAAAACTATATGAATACTGATAAAAATTTAACCTGACGATGAGTTTAGGTGTATTGTCATTTGGTCTATAATACAAACTCTGTTTACGTGCTTTTATGACTTTTTTTCGATGATTTCTTCTTTTAATCAACGATTGACGATTAACTTCATCAATCGATTGAATCAATCGTCGATTTTTCAATCGACATTTTCTAATCGTACACATTAATCAATCAAACTCGATTAAAATTTTAATCGATTAATGCCAACTCTGCCCGATCAATTAATACGAGTTTACTGTTTCCTTACGAATCAGGTCATTTATCGTCGACTTGCATTGCAAATTTTACGCGGGAAAACAACGTCAACGAACCTAATCTACACACAATGTGACTACTCATTACTTTTTCTTCGAAATTACAGATTTGTACGTTTAACAAAATTCACTGTAATTAAATCGCGCGCGCGTGCGAATATGAAACGTTAATTAAGAGCACTGCACACGAATGAACAGCAGAGAATTCCTTCCTGTTCATTAATGTTGAACACCGGCTTGCTTTTCTTGCGACGGGTTGCGTGTAGACCAAAGGAATTTATTCGGGTAAAATGAGCTAGTGAAAAAATTGCTTCGAGCAAATAATTTCTACGGGATTTAATAAACTTTATGAAAGTTTTTACGGATTCGAAATTCCTGTGCCAACGCAAAAGAAAATGGAAGAAATCCTGTAATTCGATCAAATAAATTCGCTCTATTCATTAATTTAGTTTAACCATTTTTTTGCGTGGGTCGTGTCTGATTTCGTGCATTTGAAAACGACGTGTAAAACTGTAGATGACGGCACGTTGTAGAATTCACGCTGAGGCTGAGTTTCATTTAGTAGGAGGAATTTATGTGTCAGTCTTGTATAATTTGATACAGCGATGTCGGTGCCATAAACGCATAAAATCGTAGCCTGATTACGATCGCGTGCGACGAGGAGCTTCTGTATCCGAAGAATATTTGCTCGGTCGTCCGCGACGTGTACGCAGATCGCACGAAGTGTGTCACGAGGACGACGACTTCCGAATCGTAATGCGAGAATGATCGGCAGGAAGAGCGCGCCTTTGATACCATTCAAAACGAGACACTGTTCGGAATCCCAATGATTTCGTACCGATCCTACCAATTCGGCTAACTGTTCTTTTTTTTAGGCGGTTCCTATTCGTGCCTTCGGAGTCCGCCTCCTCGCGACTCGATTAGGCGAGTCTTTTATCGTCGAACACGGTGTTACACACTCCGATTAATTAGAGAATTACTCGAGCGTCGCTAATGCGAGACGCTTCGTGTAGATCTTAGATCGCTTTGCATAATTCGAAACACTTATGAGATTATTTTCTGGCGTAATCGAGTGCTGTCCGTGTACATTGCACGTAACTGCGTGCTGATGCGCAGTGCTGGACCAGAGGTGGGCATTATTCGGCGAAACAAATATTTCGAATACTATTTAATATTTCAGATTTTATTTTGCTGAAAGAAAATAGTATTTTAAGTAAGATATACAATTTCGAAAATAAAATATTCCTATTTTAACTATCGGAACCTCAAAATAAAATATTTCTATTTTAACAATCAGAAACACGAAATAAAATATTTTACTTTTCGCATTGTTATAATACTCTGAGACATCGCATAAACATACAGTCTATCTTATCGTTATTAAAGGAAGAAAGAGTAATTAAGAAAGTATACAAGAAAAAGGATTATTAATTAGATTATTTCTGAGAAACGGTTCTGTTGTGGATTTTAACCGCTTACTTACTCTACATATAATGTATAAGCATAGTTATGAATGTCTAAATATATCCATAGCTTATTTCGGTGAAAGGTAGTGCTGACATTTCATTGCACTGATAATGGCAGAAATATTTATTTCAAGTAACTATTTTAAGTTCGTGTTGGGAAACACATAATTGAAATACATATTTCATATTCTTGGGAGATTAAATAAATATATCAAATAGTATTTCCACTAATAAAAATATAAATAGATATTTCAAATGATTCAAAATAACATAGTTTTGGAACTAATCTCTGAAAATATTTTTATTTTTATTTCAAATACTATCTTGCCCAGCTCTGCTGATTGCGCACGTTCTTTCTGACGTCCGAAGAACAAGCTTTTTGCAGATATTGATGGAAATGTCTCGTCATCAATCATAAGTAGAGACTGCCAATGATTTGAAATGAAACCTTCGTTTTTACGCGTACATTATTCCGGTTTGATTTTCTTTTCGATGAACCGATTAACGAGGCTTGAAATCTGCCTGAATATCCGCAGTGCAATTATAACAGTCGAAATGAATGGAGAACGCGATCGAGGTTACATCCGGTCGAGTAACGAAGCACAAATTTCCCTTCAAAGTCAATTTCCTTCTTTGGCCTATCGTTTCGCCGAGCTTAATTAAATCACGATCTATATAACTGTTCGCGAACTCGCGATAAACTCGATGCACTGGCGTCCGATGTCGTTTCGTCTCGTCTCGTATCGCGAAGTTTAATTATCCGATCGAACTTCTGATTTGTTTGCTCCGAGTGAAACTGGATGACTCGAAGAGAGAACCAATGTATTGTTCTTTCAAGATTCTATTAGGTCGTTGCATATGAATGGCCGATTCAATATAATGGTTAATAGACCGCGGATCTTTATGTAAAATAGAAATGTCCTACTTCTTTGAGTTACGACGACTAGTCACTTTTGTCATGAATACGCAAAGTCTACAGCGTCACGACTATTTTTAAGAGTTCGTTAAAAGTACGTTCGTTTTTTATATACGATAAGAAACTTACATGTATTGCCAGTTTTGTTTAATATTTGATCAATATTTATCATTATTTTTGCTAGTTGGGAGCCGGTGTGTAATTTACAAATAATGTAAACATTGCAAAAAAGCGAAACAAATCCAAATTGAGTAATTGTTAAGGGACTTATTGTATTGTCTTGAGCATAGTCCATTTGAAAATTGCTTTGTTCACTATTCTACCAGTATTTATCTTTGCTAATTGGAAGCCAGTGTGTAATATGCAGATAGTGTAAATATTGTAAAAAAAAGAAAATGGAAATTGAGTAATTGTTAACTTGCACGTGTACAAATACTATTATACTTTTGCAAAAATGGATAGGACCACTGACCTGTATTTCCAGTCAAGAACAGCTTGTTGAACTGAGCAACGTTTTGAATTACTATATGTATAATTGAAATACAATGTAATTGAATTAGAGAGCACAACTACTCTGCAGTTGATCAACGTTTAACAACATAAACAATTAAAGTCAACAAGCGAAGGTTATCGAAGCAGCATTGACTCAGCTGTGTGCTAGCATCCTTGTCAGCGTGCGAGTTTATGGACTGGGTTGAGTCACAAGTCACTGTTGCCATAGACAATGAGAAAGTGTAGTTACAACAATGATCTAATAGTGTCAAACAAGAACCTTCGGTTGAGATACGAGACAACTGTTGTTTCAATACCTCGTAGTTTCTTTTATTACTTTTTAGTACACTACAATACTTTTTCTAAAGGAATAGCAATGGAAGGTCATTGAACGCGTCAACACTTTTGTCAAATCAAAAAGTTTTTGTTGAAATAAAAATTGTCTGCATTAATTGCAAGAGACAGGAGCCGAGTAGAAATACCTCTCGGTTTCCAAAAATAATTTGAAATAGTCGAAAATATTATATCGATGGAAAATAAGTAGTAGATGCAATTTAAAGCAGCAGACAGATTAAAAGAATTCAAGAAATCCAGTGTACATACTAGGTTCAGCTTATTGAAATCGTAAAAAGAATAATGGAACATCCATTTGACTTTCGTTTTTTTGCAACAGATGCAACTTTTTATCATATTTTGCACGAAGATCCGCTGTCTGGGAACCACTTGTTAACATTCCATCTACGATGCACAAACACGCGAAGAAATATTCAAATTTTGTGCAGTAAATCAGTGTCGTTAATTGACACGTCCCGTGCCGACCCGTTTTCGCCGCTTTGTTCTCCACTGCATTTTTTATAATGCCTCATTCTTGTGATGGAAATATATTCTACAATCTTAACGCGTTAAATAAATTTGTCAGCGTAAACCACTAGTGGAGTCACAACTGACTGAAACTATTCAACTTACAGCATTATTCAAAATATTAAATTTCTATTCAATAAATTACTAAATGTATTAAATATTTTAATGAACTACCGAAAGTAGTGTACTACTAGGTATTACACAGAGTTGTGCAGAATTATAATTGAATTACTCCAGGAATTATAATTACAAAGTAATTGAATTACATTGTAATTCAGTCATTCAATTAAATTACAATGTAATTCGTAATTGCAATTGGAGTACAATTATAAAATATCGTTACGTATTATGGACGTGGGCGAGGAATAGAAACGATTCCGCAAACACAGCAACAAAAAAACAAGTATATGAAAGAAAAACATAAAAATGTATCGCACTTCTTCAAAGATCTGGGCTATAATTTGGAGAGCTGTATTTTGATTATATTGTGTTTCAATTATATTGTTTTTCAATTATATTGTACTTCAATTATATTGTATTTCAATTATATTGTTTTTCAATTATATTGTATTTCAATTACACCTCTGATCAAAATACTTAGTGATTGAATTAATTGAAAGGTTGGAATTATCTAATTCAGTTACGTCGTAGTTGAATTACTATATAATTGAAATACAATGTGATTGAATTAGCACAACTCTGGTATTGCATCAGTTTTCTATCGATAAAATGAAGGAAATTCGGTTTTCGAATTAGAACAGCTCCGAGTGCAAAGTTTTAAACCAGAAAAATTCTAGAAATATTACAATGGCCAGAACCATATAACGAATGAATGGTATACATATGTATAAAGCGTGCAGAGCCGACACAGAAATGGAACGTCGACTTCTCTGACTGGACTTAATGATTACAAACGAACATTGTTACCGGCGCGATGATACGCCAGCGCCGTTGGCATTCACCGTAACGACCTACAATAATAAAACAGTGAAATATACGGTGAAACAGTTTAATTCGTCTGTCGGAGCGAACAATTCGGTGGAATCGGTTTAAATCGTCTGTTCGAGAACGTTCTCCAATTTGTTTCCAAAGGAACTCCGCCACACCGCGGCGGAAAATGAATATTCGATACCTTTCGCCGTTAATTTCACCGGTGTGGTTCGCGAATTCGTTATTTGCGGAGTCACCTTTCGGGAAAAACTCGGTAAACGAGCGACGCGTTTAATGCTCGCGGCAGTCGCCGCCGAAAATATGTTCCTTGGCCGGCGGCCAAGCAGACACTTGAACACCGATAGCTACGTAACACCAGTTTGTATTGATCCTCGAGATGATAGCGAAACGGAGAGCAGAGAAACAGGAATTTATTTTGGATCGTCGAATGATAGAGCGGGGTCTCCGAGCAATTGGCAACGAAGATCACTCGAGCCGCGGATGTTTCGTTGGCTTACGTTCGTTAACTGCAATAATCTTTCATCGATAGGGTCCGCGATGCAACTCCGACGATGCAGCCACCGCATCGTTTCTAGTTGTGTTTCGCTCAATTGCGATCAGTGCCGCCAGAATCGACCGCAACTGGTCGATTTTTCCTCTCCTCCTTTTCCCCTTCCACTATCCCATTCCAGGACCATGAGCATACCCAACATCCCGCACTAAGAACGTAGACTGGTCACGGACAGAGTTGTGCAGAATTACAATTGAATTACTCCAGGAATTATAATTACGATATATTGTAATTTATAATTCAGTTCTTCATTCAATTAAATAAGATGTAATTCGTAATTGCAATTGCGTACAATTATAAAATACTTTGTAATTAAATTACATTAATTACGAATTACGATGCAATGAAATCAAAATTAAAAATTAAAGAATGATAAAAGTAATAGGTAAGAAGAGGTTGAAAAATCCATGTGAAGAGGTTTCGAACAGAAGGAATTTATTATTTATAAATTTATGATATCTGAACAAAAATAACTTCTGTGTTACGCATTTTTTAAATTTCAACCATAAACATGAAATAGCATTTCGTATTGTGAACGAGAAAGAGGGATAGAAACTACCCGCACAGACAGCATACAAGTAAATGAAAGAAAAACGTAAAAATATATCGCACTTCTTCAAAGTGCTGGGCTATTTGGAGAGCTGTATTTCAATTATATTGTATTTCAATTATTTTGTTTTTCAATTATATTGTATTTCAATTATATTGCTTTTCAATTATATTGTGTTTCAATTACACATCTGATTAAAATACTTGGTAATTGAATTAATTGAAAAGTTCATGACTGAAACCGTAAAATAAATCGTAGGGCAAAGGGTTAATTCAAGTCACAGTATGTGCCCGTAATTATGAAAGTGGTCTAAGTGAGAATTGGAAAAAAATTAGTTTGTCAGTTATTTCACATCACGTTATTTTAAGCTACATGAAAACTCGATGTAATTTTTATGATATTATCAAAAATGAACAGTTTTGAACTGGATATCCTTTTCCTTTATATATTTCGAAACAAGAATTACGACTTAGACTTCAAACCACTTTCATAATTACGTGCACATGTGTATGTGGGAGGGGAAAATTCCTTTTCGTAACCCAGATTTCTATGATGGCGGAGTGTATGGCTCGCCATATGCCTCAGACTGATGGTGAGCTATTCGCAACTGAAGCGTGCGGGGCTATCCGAAGTACTGCTGTAATTATTTTCATGGTTTCGAGGTGAACAATTAATTCCCAATTTTGCCACGCTTCTCTAACGAATTGCGCAAGGTTGGTACATACGCTCTGGCTCAAGCTCTGGGCGGCGGAGTTTGCATACGCGGTTAAATAAACTTTCACTGTTGCAACCCAAGTTTTCTCTCTAATCACCGACAAAGCGACGTCCATGTCCGCGCATTCTTTCCGATTACACATGTCGGCGCACCGTGCAATCTCGCGTGTACCGCTATTAAATTACATCCTCTTGTTACCTTGTTATGGCTGCTCTTGTTATGGCTCTTTTGTTAGCTTTGGCGAAGAAAGTTCCTGTCCGGCGCCATTGTTTCGCAGTTATTGCAGATCCGAAACCATCAATGGTGGAATCTGCGAGCGGAACCGAACGTTATCTGAACTGTGCGATACAAACGGTAACAGATTTAATGCATACCTCGTTGTTTTGTCGGTGATTCTATCTACAAGGTGATAGACCTCACAGTCTTTTGTTGAATATTCAGCTTATAATTAAACGACGCGACGCGGTGATCGAGCGAGAAGATTCTCACGCCAATCCGGCACGTTACCAAATGTTTTAGGAATCTTCCTCTACTTCTTGAATGCACACCTCCGAAAAAATGTGAATTTGGCACCTTTCACTTTGTCGCGAACGCTTCATCTTCGGAGGAATTTATGGAATCTTTCTTCGTGAGACTTTACACGCGTACTTTTTCTAGAAAATTTGTATCTTATATTTTGTTATTTTACCCTTCGTATTTTATATGCGAAAATAAATTTCTAAGTAGTCTAGCTGTTATACAGGGTGTTCATTTGAAAACTTTCCAGTCGAATATCTCAAAAGGTATAGTGTTGCTGGGATTTCGAGGGGGAAAGTGGGAGGCAGTGCATATCAGTTTTTTTATTTGAGCGGCGTTTTCAAGGTCATTTGAAGGTCAACTTTGTTATTTGTAATGGAAATCTGCGGGTAAAAAGAGGCATCCTACGAAAATTGCTGGTCTTTTTACGTACAATAAGATCCCGTAATAAAAAATATAGGTTTCCATTTGAAAAAACGAAGTTGACCTTCGAATGACCTTGAAAACACCACCCAAATAAAAAATTGACACTGTCCCCCTCTTTCGGCCTTTTTACCACTTTGATCGTTTATAACTCGTGAACCAATTAACCAATTTCAATGGAATTTTCGGAGCGTATATAATTTATTCAAGTTTACCAAACGCATCTTTTAAATTTTCGTTATTGGCTCAGCTAAAAAAGTTGTAAAAATCAATTTTTACTATTGCCTTTCACAATTCCGACCAAATGCATTTTTCCAACATATTTTTCAGACGTCATTTACTAAACTAATTCTTCCAGCCTCACAGGGAAATTGCAGTCGTTTGGTCCACTCATAAAAAAGTTATTCTGATTTAAAGTGTGATCAGTTTTGCTCCTACCTCGTATAACCATTCTTATCATCAAGAAAATTGTCCCTCAGATAGTGCCACCTTAAAATCGGAGAAGGGAAGAGGGTCGAACGAGTTTTAATCATGAAATAAAATATGATAGGAGCTCGTAGGAGAGCTGGGGCGGAAGGGGTGGTGGGCGGTCAACTATGGGCGACAGTAAGAAAGAAGGTAAGGCAAGTCGATGCAGTTGTTCTGGCGTGAGGCGGCGCGCGGCGCGGCACGGTACGGCGGGGAAACGGAAAGGAAAAGAAGATTTCTGTCAGTCAGTCGGTCGCGGTCGTTGTTCGTCGCATAACGGGTTTTCATGTAACGGGGTCGGTCGGCGTTCCTCTCTTTTCTTCCTTGTTCCTTCGTCCGTCGAGGCCGAGGAACGGGTGCGGATTCTCGTGACCGTTTCGAGGCCGGGACGCTGACCTAGAATCCCGTCGGAGCCGCTGCTTCTCTCTGCACACCTAGCGTTTCCGAAGTTGCGTTTATCAGCATCGCATAGTTAACACGTCCACTTGCCCGCCGCTAGACCACGTATACGTACGCGAGGATGCAAGGGTCCGGGTTTCGACTTCTTATTTCTCGATAATGCAAAGACGGGGATTTTTAGTAGTTAAAACCGCTAGATGAATGATCAATCTATCGCGCTGTTTGCCTCAAAAGTCGTTCTTTTACGTTTCCGAGCAATGGTTTTGCAATATTCAGCTAAATTTTATCGAGAATCTAACTTTACTGAGGCTGAAATCGCCGCGCATGCGCGAAGAAAGATGCACCATATCGGAACACTGCTACGAACTATGACCGCTACGGGGAGTGAGACACTACCCACTCCCCATTTTCTTGAACCAATTAGGGCGAAGATGCGCAAAGACGAACGAAAACTGGTCTTTCCGCGGGGTTACTCTCTCGCGGCATATACTTTAGATATAAATTGTCTCCCTTTTCAGGAAATTACGAACTACAAAGAAAGTTCTAATCACTGAAACCGTAAAATAAATCGTAGGGCAAGGGGTTGATTTGAAGGTTTCAGATGATGGTAGAGTGGTACCTCGGTATACGAACTTAATCCGCTCCTGATGTTTGGACTTATACAGAATAGGACGCATACCAAATCAACCGTTCCCATAAGGATGTAAAAATGATTAATTTTTACATTACTCCGTTCTCATGTAAAAAAAATACTCCTACTGATAATTATACCTACATTAATGGGGTTGTAAATTAATTTAAACACTGTTTAAACACATAAATAAAAAAGAGATTTTATTATAGATTTTAAAATTTAAACTCTGCTTAATGCTAAAATAAAAAAAGGAAAGAAATTATATCAAACCTGACATTCTGGTGTTCTTTCTTTTTCCGTCTTCTGTCGCTTTTCACTAGGCTCAGCCGGTTTGACTGTCCTTACTTGTGTGATCTGTCAGTTGATAATGCATCAACTCCTAATATAATTGATTATTCATTTAATTCTGCCTCCGAGATAGTTATTTTGAAATGACGCAAAATTTATGTCGTACAATTTTATGTCGTATACCGAGCAAAATATGCCACGTCCAATCAGGACGTACTCCAAAGCAGACTTATACCGAGGTACCACTGCGTACAGTGGGCCCTGAAAAACTATTTCAATATTAAATTTTCCATTCCCGAGATATTCATTTTTGCCGAAGATATTTTTGACTGGCAAACTGAAGACGTTCTTCGGGTCCAGCATGTTACAGATTGCAATTTCTCATCGCTAAAACCGCCGCAGATTTAAAGATTAACACGCTCCTGACGTAGTTCGAGGTGAAAGAATTTTGTTGATCACGTCCGTCTCGCTTCGTTTAACCCACTTTATGGAATTCCCGGTTTAATCTGGCAATTTTCTCAAATACTTCTCAAATACGAAGTATCCGACAACGATATTCAAGCGAAATTGATTTATTACAAGCGTTTTAACTAACTTCGCAACGTCGATCATTCGTGATTGCTATACTGCCGATTTTTGTGCAAAATAAAATTTTTATACATCGATTGCTAGCTATAGCAGCTAAGTAAAAATGTATTTTCCTCGTTAATGTTTTTTATATATTAAACTCTTGTTAAACATTGTTAAACTCTTTCAATCTTTTTTCTGTTTTAAATTGCACCTACTCATTTTTGTCATAAATGCATAAAATCCGCAGTCTAGTGATTACGATGACTTCTTTTTTTTCCTTTTAACCCATACGGACAGCAAACGTGGAGTGTTCACTCCACTTAGAATTCGTTAGTCTCTGTCAACAGGAATGAAGTTTGTGTGTTATGCGCATAGTGCGACTTGTTTGCAAAAACTGAAGTAGGAAAATCCGAAAAATTTGCATAGACACTTGACACGTGTACAAAATTTTACGACGATGCACGTGCTTATCAGAAACTTCAAGCATTCGTAGCGTAGAAACATTTTTTAAAAAATGATTTATTAGTACACACTTCAGAATTGATACCGTCGACAGCAGTTCACGCAGCTTCGTCTAATTTTTAACTTACTGAAATGAAACTTTTATTTTACCGATGTGCACAACGACTGTACGCGATAATGTGCGTTTTTTTTCTGGAAAATTTCGCAGTCCATTAATTAGCGCCAGCTGTTGCACGTGTCCAGAAATTGACCATGAACGTTGCTGCTCTCGAAAAAGTGGCAATTTTACTGAAAGCACTTTCTACGGCTGCACTTTTCCTGATCTCCGAGAAAGTCACCGATGTCTAGCTAGAGAAAGGCTTGCGAATGAATTGGGCGCAACGGAACTTAGTTTGCTTGATCTTCGTGAAGTGACTTGCATAACACGGTGTCGAGCATGTTAGCACCCTGTTCTATGCGATACATATATGTATATACAGGGTGGTCCATTTGTCTTGATACAGTCAATTATTACGGAAACCAGCAGCAATATGAAAAAATGTTTTATATACTCTCCAAAATATTCTCCATATGAAGGGGCACATTTAATGGCGCTATGCACATTTTTCCATAATGGCCCTTTAAGGGTCAGATGAAGGGCAACTTCATTTTTTCAAATGGGAATCCATAGTTTTTATTTTATATTCTTATTCTACATCGAAAAATAATAATATTTCGTATAAAACATTTTTTTCCTGAACTTACCATTTTTTAACGATACCATGATAAATGTTGCAAAACTTGCATAATGGCATACAACATGTATGTATTGTGAATCTTCATCTAGCAGGCGGCAATAAGGAGTACGTACTTTATCAGATAATTTATTAATCGTAACAAAAAATACAGAAAATTGTGAGCAATTAATGTAACACAGCCACTCGAAAGGTGGTCACTTGTTCAGTAGCTAAAATGGTTTATATCCTATTTCCACTTTTACAGTTATTAAGGACATAAATCTGCCTTTATGGGAATTTAATCAATAAATCGTCACCTTTCTATACTTGTTTCAAGTATTCTTAATGTAATATATCCCTGCCATGGTTGAATGATATGTTAGACACCTGCGATCGACAGATCCTAATGCATATTAGGTTGAGGAATGAATGCGCGATTCCATTTCGCGTTGCAAGAACATCTGGTGTTTCTACTTTCATGGAAAAGGTGACGTTTCGACCATTTGCGCTATTACTCTCCGCCACCTGGCTGGTAATTTGTTTATTCCAGTAAGTACCGTGAAATTTTCTCGTTTTCAATCAGAAAGATATACAGTCGGTGTACAAAGTATCCGTACACATTTTGAAGGGGGCTGGGGAGCAAACGAGGCTTTGTCGCCAAAAATCCTTTTGGGGACTTTCTTCTGTAATCAAGGATAAGCTTTGCTGAAAGTTAAGCTCGTTTAAACATTTCAAAAAAAAAAGATAAAAAGATTTTTACTACCATTTTGGCTTAGGTTTCACAATCATTTGTACAATCATTGTACAGTTTACCGTACTACAATTTTGGATGCAAAAATTTCGATGGTACAGATTTGATATTGACGGTATCATAGCAGACGGGAACGCCAGAAAAATTCGCACCGAGATTCGGTGAAGAATGTCGCTACTCTCGTGAGCGTGTTCGACTCCATTGTTTCTGGAGGAGGAGAGTGAACTTCTTTCGAGTTGCTCGCTAAATACCGTTAATAATGCAATTACCCCGAGTGGAGGCTAAAATGCCAGGTGAAAAAAAGCAAGTGAGCAATTAGGTTCAGAGATTTGAGGGAATCGGGAAACGGTGCTCGGAAGGAAAGAGGGGGAGGATGTGCGGGCAGCTTCGGTCTCTTTATACGATCGTCGTTCTATCGGATACAGAGAGTCCCTCGCGTGGCCTTGCTCGAAAGCAATTTCTTTGATCATTATAATTTCCATCGTGGCTCGGAACGAGTCGCTACCGAACCGGGTTAGACACATGTAACGATTTTCCATTTTCTGTTGCAAGGATTACGTTTTACGAGGACTTTGAACATTGGACCGACACTGCTTGCGTCATATTTATTCAATATTAATATACTTTCCCGGGGAATTTCAATCTTTAATCTACGTCTAAGCACCATTACGATAACGTCCAGCGAAAGGATTTCCTTATTAAACCATCGACATAGTTGAACTGTGATGATTTTTCTGAAAAAACATAGTGCAAGCCTCCACCTTTGCCACCCATTACAGTGTCCAACAAATTTCAACTTTTTTTATGTTTCCAATATACTGTTGGGTGGATCTTATAGAGATTTCTGCGCTGATTTCGAATCTGCCGTGGTTTCTCTAGATAAAAGTCTGCTCCATCGCGTGGTATAGTTCGATTTTCCGCTAGACCCTTATTTTTTGAGATAAATTGAAAAATATCCTCAAAAATTAGTGCAAAAGTGGTCTATCTCCGTCTTTACTGCTTGTTTAAACATATTTTGCTGTAAAGACCAATTCAATAACTTTTACAATAACATCACAATATTTGTTAAAAGTTCAAAAATATGCTTTTTTTCAAAGACATGTTTCCCAAAAACTGTGCGTCTAAGAGAAAAATTAATACCAGATTCGGAATCAGCACAAAAAACTCTATAAGAACCACCCAACAGAATATTGGAAACATGAAAAAAGTTTAAATTTGTTGGACAGTGTATTCAACAGACATCCACTTGGAATTTTTTGCCGCAATCAGTGTAAACTACGGCGTAATGAATAGTTTATGCTAATGCGGATATTACGGTGCGATAAATTGAAACAATTATTCATTGAATTAACAGGAAAATGACAAATCTTCAACGGGTGACAGCTAGACTGCCGATTTGATGCATTCACGATACAAATCACCGGAACAAATACAAATACCATTTAAAGCATTTAAAAATGCCTCCGGGCAATTATTCAGAAAAGAATCAAATGTCTGTGTCGCGTTGGTGTTTTGTAATTGATGCAACTAACGACTGCAAAAACGAATAACGGGTTTAAGAGCTGAAGAGATTGGTGGAGAAGATGATTCACTCGGTCGCTGATAAATTAAAATACTCGAACAGAGTTTATCAGCTTGATCGAATAAGAACATTACGTGGAAACGGTCACACTCGGCTGGAATTCGCCGAGGCGATTCTTTCATTGTGTATCGCAAGCTCCGGATTATGCTATAATTGGATAAAATTCCCAGTCAAGTCTGATGATCAATTTCTATCCGTCGCGTGTTCTAAAACCGGTAGAAAATCGATGTGCCCCGTCCCCGTGCCTCGAATTTACTTAAGTTACGTCACGCTTCTCATAACTCAGCCGGGGAATTGATAACATGCTCGTCGCCACACTTGATTCGGAGGTAATTACACCAGGTGGCAACCGATGGTCTCGATAACGCAAAGCTTTCGCAGAACTTTATCGTTCATCGGATCTTCAGGACCCGCCTACTCGTATCTTTCGATGGAAATGTGACTAAAAACAGCCGATCGACAGAGAAGCAGAAACGTGGGGAGCTCGAAACCGTTTCGACAATAACTGTCCGAAAACCGTTGCATAAATGCGAAATCCGGGCTTCTATGGAAAATTTAGAAAACACTAAATTTTCCATTTACTATCCCTAAATTGGGGGAGAGACGCAGCTATGCAAAAACCAGAACCGGTACAAAAATTTTGTCGAAACGATGAAAAATCATAAAGGAGAAACCAGTGTCATTACTTAAGTCGATACGGATAGTTAAAACCATACAATAAGAACGTAATAACATTTGTACTTACCATTTACAAAACTATTTCGTCAGGAGCTCGGAGCACTAAGAAGTTTTTATGCTTCTGGTACACGTAAATGATGTGATACAAGTGTTCTTCTAAACGAGGTTATTTGCATAGGTTAAAACGATGTAAATGACACCCGAAAAACGGTTAAAAATTGTCCAGTATTGCCACAATAAAAACTGGTGCATCTCTCCCGAAATTACCCTACATAATTCCTCAGGGAAGCATCTTGGCAAGCTTAATAATCGCAAATGAAGTATGTTAGAACCCGTCATTTTGACGGATCCCGTAAACCTAGTGTTAAAATTGATTTCAACGTGTCCGCGCACAGACAAAACGACCGACACCGGGATAACAGTTACGAAATAAAATTCGACTGCTACGTCGTTCATGAGCAGACAAAGCCGAGTACTTAGGTAAAACACAAAGAAGTGAAAACGTCAGACTACTTTAAAAATACGATTCCATTATTTCGAATTTATCAGAATCATTAAGACAAGAAATAAATGTCCACGGAACTCCTGTTTCGTTGTAAACGATGCAGAAAATTCGAATTTCGTCGAAAGATCCGCACGAGTCTGCGAGTTCTCTGTAGCATAAGCTGGCGGTCTCGAATTAGGCGATGTCGTTCTATTTTTCGCGGGACGGTGATCGATGAGAGTTCGATGTTAATGAGAGTCTGTTCCTTGTTAGGCGAGCGGAGGCTGCATCTGATTTCCTCGAAACGAGGCGAGATTGCGCTCTCCTCTGACATTGGTCGCTTCGATTATGCGAATTAGGAGCACTTACGTTAACCGATTATGCCCCGAGAACCTTCGGCGTGCAAAAGCGCGACAGGGTAATGCGAAGAAGCTGCACAATGACGAAGAATAGTATTCTCTTTGCGCCGCGCTGCTCCGCTGACGCTTGGTTTCCGTTCGCGACATACCAGGTCGACCGCATAATTCATGTCGACCTTTGTATCGATACAAACTTACATCATACGTCCACCCGTGTTTTAAGGATAATATTCACGGGACTATGTTCAATATTGGCTTCCCTGGATCACTATCTCTTTTTCTAATATCTCTTTTCGAAATATAAACGGAAGAGATAGACTCAGAATATTGACGGTTTTATCGACGTAACCGACAGGGTGCGAGTAGAAAAATTGACACTCTTCTAAAATAGTTAGGAACAGATTCTAAGATAATGCTTAACCCACTTTTCCCACAGGTTCTAAAACATAAAAAATGAATTTCTATTTTGGCGAGCATAAGAGGATTAAATGGACAGGGATCGGTGAATAATGGATATACTGGATACAAATGCGACGACACTGAAAACGGACGGAGAAAAATATGGGCGATTAGAGTAATTTACAAAGAAATAGTTTGAACGAGACAAATGACTACTTACCGAGATGAAGAGGAAAAGTGATGGTATTATCATGATTGCGGGAGAGCTTAACGTGGGAATTGGTAGCGAAGTAGAGAGGGTCGGAAGGAGTATAATCGAATGGAAGTCGAAAGATGATGTCATCAATGAAGGAGATACGAGATTACTGGAAATGGGAAGCGAATATTAGAAGGGGGGCTTGGAAAAACATCGTAGTCTACGATCTGTGGATAGTAGTATCTTAACAGTATACATATGTACACAATGTACAGTTAGGAGCAAAACTGATCATACACGCTTTAAATCAGAATAACTTTTTTACAAATGCACCAAACGACTTCAATATCTCTGTAAGGCTAGAAGAATTAGTTTAGTAAATAACGTCTAAAAAAAATACGTTGAGAAAATGCATTTGGTCGGAATTGTGAAAAACAATAGTAAAAATTGATTTTTACGACATTTTTAGCTGGGCCAATAACGAAAATTTAAAAGATGTGTTTGGTCAACTTGTACATATAAATTATATACGCTCCGAAAATTTCATTGAAATTGGTTAATTGGTTTACGAGTTATAAACGATCAAAAGTGGTAAAAATTACAATTTTTCAAGATTTTCGGCATCTTACCACTTTTGATTGTTCATAACTCGTAAACCAATTAACCAATTTCAATGAAATTTTCGTAGCGTATCTAATTTATACAAGTCGACCAAACACATCTTTTAAACTTTCGTTATTGGTCCATTCATAAAAAAGTTATTCTGATTTAAAGTGTGTGTGATTAATTTTGCTCCGAACTGTATAATGCCCGATAAAAGCTTTCCAAATACCAGGAAGCAAACTTTAAAACGATCGCAGTAAAAGTAGATAAGTAGACTGCGGATCTCTACCAAGAATAAAAATTGTCCAAGTCCGTAAAAATACTGTTACATTATTTTCAACCAATTGAACGTATTAAGTGAGAAAGTAAATTTCTATTCCACTCCAGTTTCATGCAAGCCGCTGTCGATTGACTACAAACGGAACGGTTGTGGTGGTTTTTGGGGTCGTAGAATCTAATTCTGGTGTTACTTATTTGCTAGAACGAGAAACTCTTCGGTCTATTTCAACCAAGTATCAGCTTACGGGAAGACTACTCGACGGCATGAAAATTAATTAATTAATTAGATGATTTCCACCTATTTTATAGAAACGGCCCACCCCAGCGCGCAGCGCGACGCTAAGCTCGCTACTATAGACTGTTCCCACTCGCGCGATATTATATTCAGAAAATTTACTACACGGCGCGGCGCGGCGCGACACGACGCGAGATAAGGAAGCAAGCAAGCCAACCGGTTCATATCATTCGCGAGTTCTTTTCGCGCGAAACGTGTCCGCGCGCGGATGAAACCGTAAGAACGCGAACGGTGCGCTGTTTCCCAGCAAAACGTGATCGTCATCGTCATCACCGATTTCCAGGACCAGTGATTCAGTTTCTGTTTGCCTTCGAAACGATGTTACCGATCATCCGGAATCAGGATCCTCGTTCACGGTTCGTTACACGGATCTAGCGCCACGCTCCGCGCCGCCTCAGTCCCGAGCGAGACCGTTTTTGCCACTTGGAAACTCAATTAGCCTCCACCGAAAGCCTTGGCCTGTCATCCAGACGTTCCGATGCATTTGGGAATTATAATTTCAAATTAGCGCCGATCACGTGCGCGCCCAGAAGCCGAGGGATACCTGTTCGCGGCGTGGCTCAGTGAGTGTTCACTACTGTTCACGAAAGAATCAATTCATCGAGAGATTTGCATTCGGCCCAGCTTTTTGCGGCTTTCTAAAGGACTTGTGTTTCACATGCGTCGATAGTATTCGGAACTTTTTTTCTTTTTTTTTAAATGGCATATTCATCACATTGCCGACCAATCGCCTTGAGATAGCCGGTGGCAAGTTGTTGATAAACGATTTTCAACTGCTCGGCTCCATACACCTGTCGATTAGTTCGGCGAAACTCGCGGCCACGTGATTCGACGATGTCTATGATGCATCTGAAATGACTAAGCGGGAAGAACAATTTTCTAAATAAATTTCATCGTGTTCGATACGTGCTGGTTTACACTTCGATGTCTTTTATTAAGCCTGGCTGATTAATCTTTCGTGATAATGGCGATTGTAACGATTCTGTTGGCTCAATTATGAAATTCAATAACAAGTGACACTGACTTTACGTGGCGTCCTGATACTATTTAATATTTTAGATTTCATTTTGCTGAAAGAAAATAGTATTTTAAATAAGATATACAATTTCGAAAATGAAATATTACTATTTTAACAATCTGAACCTCAAAATAAAATATTTCTATTTCAACAATTTCATTCACAAAATCAAATATTTCTATTTTAACAATCTGAAACACGAAATAAAGTATTTTACGTTTTGCATTGCTATAATACTCTGAGAAACCGCATAAACATACAGTCAATCTTATTATAAATGTACTGAATTCGAACCATGATTTTCAGCATAATATTTGAAATTAAAATTGAAAATAAAGACAAAATATAAATATTTTCAATATTCTTTAAATAAAATACTATTTTCAAAAAAATTACTGCCTCAAATAAATTATTTTATTTTCAAAAATTACTGCATCAAATAAACTATTTTATTTTCTAAGTTGTACACATACTTTAAAATAAATAGGAGTATATGTACTATTTACTATTTAAAATACTATTTTCCCCAGCTCTGGTGGCGTCACCATTTTTACGAATGATAGTTGTCAGGGGTTAATGACAAGATTTACGATTCTGTGGATTTTAAGCAGAAATCCACATTTTGACCGCTTGTAGCTCGTGTGTATCTCAATCGATTTCGATGAAATTTTCAGTATGTGTATAACTAACATACACATCTACAAAATATATATTTTAAATTTTTTTAAGGGCCCAAATAAAAAAGTTGTTAAAACTGCCTTTTTTACTTTTGCATGTAACCTTGTAAATTCTAATTTTTTGGAAAATCTTTTTTGCACATCATTTCGTGAACCAATGCTTCTAATTGATTACAAAAAATCAGGTCGTTTGGTACAATTATAAAACAGTTATTCTGTTTTAAAGGGCGTTCGAGTACGTTCGTTACCCACTTTATATTAAAATTCATGAAAAAGAAAGCAAACTTTCTACTCGGTGTCAAGCATCAGAGGTTTTTTTCATAAAAAAAGTGCGCATTGCATAAGCGCACAGTACCACCGTTATGTCAGTTCCGCACTTCATTCATGTTTCTCAGCGACTAGTATGTCACCCGCGGGCACCAATGCAAATACTTGTCTTCGTGAAGTTACAGTAAACTGGACTTCAAGACCAGACAGAATTCAAGTTTTTGTAAATGCAAATCGTTGAAATATGTGATATTGCAATCGATAAAGCGACTCTGCAAGGAAAATATTCTAAAATGTCGAATACAATTTTGTTAAATTAGCCAGAAAATTATCGAGCATTGACATTTAAGAGAATTGTACGATCACCCCTTGTCTATTGGTTGTAGGACTACTTTAGGAGCATTTACATATTGTTCATACAAGCAGATATATTTTGTGAGCTTGCCTTTGCGCACGTACCTCGCGTTTGCTTAAAAACTGTGCAAGAGTTACAAAATATGTGCAAAATAACATGTTTCTTGATACGAACGTAGATAGTCGTCGCATAATTTGTAACTCCATTGTACACTTAGCAGTCGCGTCGGTTCGAAGCTTGCAATAAAAGTAAATGACATATGAATTTGCAACAGAATTATATTTATTTAGTCATCATAAATTCAACAGTAACAGTAATTTCATTTTATATCAAAACAATAATAAATTAAAGATTTTTTATATTTTTGCTGATGTCGGAAATTAAGTTGACGATAAACTATATAACAATAATAAATACTGAATTAATTAACACGAGGCATACTCTGTATTGATTTTTCGAATGTGTCAGCATTCGTCAGATACGTCAAATGTCTGAAGGACAAAGTTGAATGGTAAAATGGGGCTCATACGATACCAAAAATATTTTTGTTTTTATGTAATTTTTTTAGAGATATGAAGGTCAACTTCTTTTTTTTTATGGAATGAGGTATTTTTTAATACATCAATCGTTGCAGCTGGACATTCGTTGTAAAAAGGTACTAACCTATGTATGTCGAAAAGTTCAGGAGATATTTAAAATATTTTAAAAATTCCGTACTGCTGAATCTTGATCGATAATTTCATTAAGAGACAACTCCGCAGAAACGATTACTTTTTGCAGTGTCACACGACTGTCATTATAACGGTAACAAATCGATCAAGAATAGAATCATTACTAGAGCGCAGATTTGATCGTGAAGATCGATAACATTTCTGCTCCGACTTGATTCCAATGACATCATGCGATGCGAATTCGTGTTCTCTAATTCGTGTTCGATAAAGAGGTTTAATCTGATACCGATATCCGTAGCCTAATCTTTCTAAAAGGGAAGAGAAGCAGTACGATAAAAAGAGTAGCGGTGAAAATTCCGTTCGAACGCAATGTCGTCTGACGATACTAATTTCAGTTCTCTCTTCTCTGTTTCCAGCTGAGTAAAAGCAGCGGTCGCAGGAGACACGAAATGAATCCAGCAGAAATTAAATCCATTCGTATCCTGCTTGGAAAAACCCGGAACGGCGTGAACGTGTCGCAGTTTTCGTTGTGTCTTTCGAAAAGTCTGTTTCCCTATCTCTGAGCGAGAGAGAGAAAGAGAGAGAGTCTCTTCCACTGTACAGTTCAAACGAGATAGAGCTAAAAAAGAGAGAGAAAGAGCGAGTGTGTGTGTTAGAAAGAGAAAGGAGAGAAAAAGAAAACACGACAAGGGAAGAAAGTCGAGGAAGAGGAGCAAGTAGCGAGAAAAGAAGCGCAAAGATAAAAGAGAGATCGTATCGAGACCAAAGAAAAAGCCGAAGAGGACGCACCGAATAACCGGAAGTGGCTATTCTCTGATCTTGTATACAGAGAAGCTTTCGAGGGAGAAAAGAGGAAAGATAGAAAGCGCAGAGAGCCAGGCTGTTTGATAGCGCGCGAGAGCTTTCCAAGCTCTCTCGTTACGGAAAGGAAAGTAATTAAGGATTATTTCGTTTCGCTAGAAAAGGAAAAGAAAAAAAAATAACGCCAAAATGAGCACAATGACTGCCACCCAATCCACGTCCGTGAAGGACTTCTACAGGGACAGGTCTATCTTCATCACCGGCGGCACTGGTTTCATGGGAAAAGTACTCGTCGAGAAGCTACTCAGATCATGTCCCGGTATCAAGAATATTTATTTGCTGATGAGAGCCAAGAAGGGGCAGGACGTTCAGCAGAGGCTGCGGGAACTGTTGAATGCGCCGGTAAGACACCTTTCTCTGTGTTTAATCATCCGATCAACCGAGTCAAACCTACAAATGGACCGCGTATTCTTATGCAGAATGAAAACGTTACAAACGTGCACCAATCGTATGAAACAGGAGTCAAGTAAAAAGTTCTTTTCTTTCTTCTTTAATAGTTTCAGGAAATTTAAAGTAATACGAGGCCTGTTCAAACCGTTCGAGGACTGTTTAAATTGCACGCCAACGAAAGGTCGGGGCGTGTTGCACTTGGTTAGGTTATGTTTAGCCCTAACCTGCCTCGAGCAACTATCTCAGAGTTTCGCGGTAACGAAAACGATTAATCGTCTCACATTGCGGAAGAAATTCGTGATAGACAACACCCTTCCAGTCAAAGAAAACTGTCTTGACGGTATTCCCGAACGAGGATTGTCTGCAGATAATGTTCGACCCTCCTCAAACCTCCCATACCACTCATGACACCGTGAACGACTCAAACTTTTATCCCCGAAAGCCTCCCGTAACATTTGAAAAGTTCGCATGAATGTTTCCTTCAATTTCACTCAAAATTTCACACAAATGCGTTGTTTTTCTGTTTCATTCATCATAAGATCGCCGAACGCAAGAATCTTGTTTCACTGAAACAGCTGTAGATTTGCAACCAAGAAGGTTATCGAAATTCTGCAAACTCGGTCGTTCTCGGGAAGATTAGGGCTAAACATAACCTAACCAAGTGCAACAAGCTCCGACCTCTCGTTGGCGCGCAATTTAAACAGTACTCGAACTTTTTGAACAGACCTCGTATACATCGAAGTTGCTAAATTCTTTTAACCTCTTTACTATTTTAAATTCTACTTATCCAGTTTTGGTTCTATAAGCATGAAAGCTGCAGACTACTTGCTAGGCTGTGAAACTTCTCGCAAAAGTAAATTTGCCTCCGTCAATTGCAATCTGACGAGGAATGTCCAAAGCTCCTCTAGCCATTAGGATTCAATATTTTATCGTATACGATTTTACAAGAGTTGGCAAAATAAAATCGTGTGAACCCACCGTTGTTGACGTTCAATGTGTTTTGATTATGACCAGCTATTCGAAAAATTGCGACGGGACGCCCCGCACGAGCTTTCGAAGATCATTCCTGTTAGCGGGGATGTGACGGAACACGAATTGGGAATCTCGGAGGCCGATCAGAACACGCTCATACGATACGTGTCAGTCGTTTTCCACTCCGCTGCCACTGTAAAATTCGACGAAGCACTCAAGCTTTCTGTTACCATCAACATGGTCGGCACCAAACAGCTCTTAAATCTGTGCCATCGAATGGACAATTTGGAGGTAAGATTTACACTCCCTTCGCCCTTTCGCTACTTCCAAATAATATAAAGATCAGCAACATTCAATCTTGCCCCGCTAGAATGCTGAAACAGTACGCAGTGCGTCTTTGATTATTTACCTTCCGTGATTACTGAAATCATAAAAATGTCTTCATCAGGAATTTTCGAATAAGCTCCTTCGTTGAAGCACATACAGTGACTCCCACTAATATCCGCACACGCTTAAAACCAACTTTTTTAATATTGGAATATATGACTCGAAATTTTTGGAGAAGTTAGAACAATTGGTTTGCTACAAAACGTGACAAAAATTTTTGAAAAAAGCTGCAAGTTGTCGGAATTGCAGAGAAAATACTAAAAGTTGTATTTTTCAATTTTTTTATGTGAGCTTCTATGGAAAATTTAGAAAACACATTTCGTAATTGGTAATTAATTGTAATTGTAATTGAAAATACATTTTGCCCAACTCTGCGTCTAGCTGCCCAAAAAAGTTCAAATCGCATAGTCCAATATTAAAAAAGTGATGGTGTTTTTAAGAGTGTCCGAATATTAGTGGGAGTCACTGTATTAGAATTTACAATTGCATCGAGTCCGAATCAATTCCATATTGTCATAGCGTTAAAACCATTTGTTGAAGAGGTGCCTGAACCAATGAATTGTTATTTCGAAGGCGCTGATCCACGTGTCGACGGCGTACTGCAATTGCGACCGCAGGGACGTTGCCGAAGAGATCTATCCAGTCTCGGCCGAACCTGAACACGTGATCGCATTGACGAAGGTCATGGATGCCAGGATGGTTGACGACATTACACCGACTCTGATCGGCAACCGACCGAACACTTATACGTTCACCAAAGCCATGACCGAGAGGCTGTTGCAGTCGGAGTCCGGTTATCTGCCGGTCGCGATTGTCAGACCATCCATCGTGTTGTCTTCGCTCAAGGAGCCGGTAGCTGGATGGGTGGACAACTGGAACGGCCCGACCGGAATTATTGCCGCCACTGGCAAAGGTTTCTTCAGGTACGACGAACCCGGCGACAAGTTGATTCTCAAGTATTGCTCAACCGGTACCATTCTTCGCACACCACGATGACGCGAATCGAACCGATAATGCTAACGCGATAGACACCTTTTGCATAAACGCTATCTAAAGCAATTGTTTCTAGATAGGTAAAGAATTATAGTCGAAGGTGAATTGGCTTTTCATGGCCTGAATTAATTTCTAAAAACCCTGTTCAATTCATTTCCATTTTGTAATTGTACAGATTTATAGAAGCCTTGTTGTTCCTGGTTCGATTTCCGTTTTGTATGGTTAGATGCTATTCTACTAGAACCCCTAGCAGAATGTTTCCGATCGGAGGCATTGATACGGATTTTAGAGAAAACATTCACAATTTAGAACTATAAACTATTACTTTACTAGCTTTCCCCCGCCACGCGTTGCTGTGGCTCAGTATTTTTTAAAAGCATGTTTTTACCTGTCACAGATGTGACATTTATATGTTTTATTTACTTCCCGAAGAAACGCTGTGTCTAATGGCTCAAACCCCAGCTTTCTAAAATTCACAATTTAACTCAAAATGGACAATTTATTCACTTTGTTGTTACTGTATAACCGTTTGTCTAATGGAGCAGTGGACATATTAAAAAGATTTAAAGACATCAGCGTATCGGCTTCAGCTTAATGGGATAATTAAAAAAAGAAAGAAATTTTGATTTCGCTCCTGTGTCATGCAATCAATACAAATATTTTTTATTTTGCATAAAGATCCGCAGTCTAGTTATAATAAATGGAAGCTTATGTTATTTTGTTGTTTTTCGTTCTTCAATAAGCCCCTTTTCATCTGCCATCAGATTTAACTGCATAAAGTAATATTTTATACGTCTAAATTGTGAATGTTTTCTCTAAAATCCGTATCAATGGCTCCGATCGGAAACATTCTGCCAGGGGTTGTATTATAGCGATAGAAACCTTCGAAGAATGTTGTTCAGGAAATAGCGGATAGATGAATAAACGGACGGATGACATAAAGGGTTTAACATCGACGCATGATCGTTCGCAGGAGTATGCTGTGCCACGAGGACTGTGTCGCGGATTTGGTGCCGGTCGACATAGTGATCAACTTGATGATCTGCGCGGCATGGAGGACCGCGACGAATCGCACGAAAACGATCCCGGTCTATAATTGTTGTACAGGTCAACAGAACCCGATCACTTGGAGACAGTTCGTTGATCTGATATTCAAATACACGCGGATGCACCCACCGAACGGTGCGATCTGGTATCCCGGCGGCAAATGCCGCAACTCCGCTATAATGAACAAAATGTGCTCGGTCTTCCAGCACATGCTGCCGGCACACATTTTAGACTTTTTCCTGCGACTGAAGGGTAAACCGACCATCATGGTCAGCATACAAACCAAACTCCACAAAGCGGCCAAATGCCTGGAGTACTTCAGCACGCAGCAATGGAACTTTAGAGATGATAACGTCAGACAATTAGGTGAACAGCTTAGCCCCGAGGACCGACAAGTCTTCATGTTCGACGTCCGGCAAATTGACTGGCCGTCGTATATAGAACACTATATACTTGGAATTCGACACTTCATTCTTAAGGAGAGCCCGGACACGCTACCAGCCGCTCGTTCACATGTTAAAAAGTAAGCGACTATGCGCTTCCACGAAAGCTCATGTAGGATCCATAAGATGAATGTTTCAACAACTGTACTAATATTGCACTTCGTTCTAGATGCTGCAGTGACTCCCACTAATATTCGGACACTCTTAAAATCACCATTACTTTTTTAATATTGAACTACGCGATTTCAACTTTTTTCGGCAGCTAGAGCAATTAGTTTACTACAGGATGTGAAGAGAAATTTGTTCAAAAATTGCATTTGCTCGGGATTGTAGAGAAAATACTAAAAGTTGCATTTAAAATTTTTAAAAATACGTTTTGTAGACCTGTGTCGATTGTATGCACTGTGAAAGTTTCATAGAAATCGGTTGATGCGTGGAAAAACGACAGGCATTGAAAGATGCAAGGATCCTTAGAATTACAGCAGTTAGAATTACAAGGCCGAAAATCATGAAAAATTGCAATTTTTACCATTTTTAAACGTTTGTAGCTCGTTACAACGTCGACCGATTTTGATGAAATTTTCAGAATATGTTTAATTGATACAGATCTACGAAACGTGTTTTCCGACAACTTGCAGTATTTTTCAAAAATTTTTGTCACTTTGTGTAGCAAACGAATTGTTCTAACTCCTCCAAAAATTTCAAGTCATATATTCCAATATTTAAAAAATTATGGTGGTTTTAAGAATGTCCGAATATTAGTAGGAGTCACTGTATTAGGTTCTTGCATACGAATTGTCTGACTTCTAACACTGTTGTCTAAAAGTTTATTTTGCCTAAATCCTTATGTATTTTAAGACGCAAAGCTGATCTTGAAGGTTCTATCTTCAGTTTTTATTCAGACGTTCGATTGTACTTTTAATGAAAACATTTTTATTTATATAGATGTATTCATTTTAATATGAGCGGAGAAATAAGCATATCGATAATGTTTAAGTAGTAAATGAACACACTATTTGTCAAGGCTAGAAAAAACTTATGAATGAAGATGAGAATTCAATTTCTACCGTAGCAGAGTGTTTCTTTAACATCACTGATAAATGTCAGACATTTGATATGTAAGAACCTAGTAGTACGATAGAGCCAGATGATGGTAGGGAGCATAAGTAATTCACTAAAGGGTCGTTTCTATGATTCTTGAAAAAGTTAGAAGGTCTAACTCGTCCAAGAAAGTATAAAGTTTAACAGGCACCTAATCGTTGATTTTTCTGTTCCAGGTTATATTGGATTCACAAAACCATTCAATTCGGAATGCTGTTGTTAGTGCTGCGTTTCCTGTTTTTGCGCAGTTCCGTGACCCGAACTGCATGTTTCTCACTGCTGTCTATCGTGTTACGCATGTGCCGTATGATTGTTTGACGGCTCAGAATCGTTGCCAAGGATCGCGAGAAGCGTCTTAAGAAACACAAGTTAATCGTAAAGCATAATTTAACAGTGCGGATCGTCGTTCAACAGTCACTGCTCGGCGTTCCCGACGATAAATCGCTATGTTCACACATCCCATGGGTTGGCCTTTTTGATGTTTCTATTTGTTCGTAAATAAATTAGCGTTCGGTAGAGGTGTAATTCCGCAAAGGTGTATCGGTTGTTTAAAGTAACAAAAAAAAAAGAGTAAAACGTTTTAAGAAAGAACGAAAAAAAGGAGGATGAACAAGACAAAGCAGATGAATCGAAAAATAAGTGGAAAGGATGAAAAAAGAGAAACAAAAGATTGTGTACCCGACAAGCTTCCGAAACGTTGATTGTAAAAATCCTTTGTTATATACTTAACGAATTTATCCATGGACAGTAATAAAAGAAAATAAGGATCTTTCTTTCTTTTCGTGATGCATTTGTGTCGCCATCTTGTTCGATGCGAGACAAAACGGAAACTCGGTTTTTAACGACCGTTTCTTGTGTGACGTGTTTTTCGATGCCACACCATGGCGTTTTGTTCACGAACATCGATTTTTCGCATATCGTCAATTTGTAACGACGCGAAGTTAGGGATATACGGTCAAGTTAGTCTCTGGGAAAGCGATCATTGTCCTCGGACTTCCTTGACGTTCGTCTCGGTATTGTTTCGCGGTACCAGTACGAAAAAATGCGAACTCCGTTGAGCCGGCAACTCGAATACTGCTCGAATATGCTCGACAACTACCTTGCGACTCGCAATATCGGACGATTCATTCGGCTTGTTTTTTTTTGTAAATGATTTTGTGTAGCATCCTAGCTTTGGCGAACGAAAATGAAGCGAGCGTTTCCTACGTTCGAAATTTCTTCCGTACTTTCTTCGAGAATAATGTAATTTGTGTGGCGTTCCGATGCTTTAAAACGATTTCCTCGAATATTTATCGCCCACACGATTTTACCGTATTTCGTTGCCGAAGAAACGCAAGTATACGTGTCCTGCTGCTTTGTTTTTGCCAAACGACAAACATGGTAAACCCAGTTTAATATTAATTGTAGAAATAAATCGAATGCGGTATTATAAAAGTATATATATATATAATATATTTTATATTATGTATAATATAATATACATATATTATATACATATATATGTATTTATGTGTATGTAAATGTATTTTAACATGGCCAAAAATTTTAATGCCCGCTAGCTTCCTTCCCTTTTTCATCATTTTTACGGAATAAGTTTAAGCGATACCGTAAACTGCGTGCTCGAGGCATTTTAATCCTTTTGAGAAGCGGGCTTTTGAAGAGGAAACGATGGCTTTCGGGAGTGAATTTTTTCACGATTTAATATAACGTATACAACGTACGTATACAAAAAGGAAAGGCAAGGATTAAATGTTGCCACCGAGAACGAATCCTTCCGAATCTAACTCTGAACAGTCTTTTTGCGTCCTAGTGACAAAACCACGGGCACAGATTTGCCCAGAGGAAAAAGTAGTCTGTCCGTTTTCTAGACTCGGAAGGATCGTTTGGAAAATTAAGATGCCGGCTAGAGGAGTTACAAATTCGTCGTGCCTTTGTGTTTGTCGCTATCTGGAATTTTCTTCTGTTCACTTATACATTGCGACGTGAGATACATAGACGGATATTGAACTGTGTGTTTCTGTATAAAAAATCTGTACATGCATATTCAATTTGTTCGGTTTCACCATCGACGAATCGAACTTCCAAATTGTTATTTTTATTATGTAACCGTTATTATTTAAGCTAGACGTACCGATAAGAAATTTGTAAAAAGAAGGAGAGGTGTTCGTGAAATCGAAATTAAAAATTTTACTTTGTCCTGTTATATTTTCCGTGAATTTTGCTTCCTTTATTTCAAACGATATATCTTCAGCTCTAGATATGTAATTGATATTTCATCGATGTGCTTGGTTTGTTGTTGGTGAAACTGAAACCAAATTAAAAGGAATGTCTCGGTGTACCCGCCATTTCTAATGGATATAACTATGGCGTACGCAAAACACGCTGGAAGTACATCGCCTGCGTTTAATGTTTTTTTTTTCAAAAAACTGCCACCGTAAGGCAAGAACTCGTAAATAGAGTGATTCTTGAATCTCGTGGGCGTTAAAACGTTCGACGTCAAAATAAGAATGAGAGAAAAAATACCACTACGTATCTTACGCGTATAATGGTCATGGAGTTATACTGACGCAGAAATTTTGAAGGCATTGGCAACTTATCTTTATCTTCCGGTCAAGTTCTTCGCACGTAATGTAATTGTTAGTAGGCGGCTCATCGACCAAAGTGACGAGATTGGCCGAAACTTAGAATCGTTAGGCGAAGAGGAGACAAATTTGTAAATACGAGTTATTGATATTAACGAGGAAAACGATTTTATATAATATAATTCGTGCATCCATTTTCGTGACTCATTCGTGTGTATTAGAGTTTGTCCAACGCATGTTTTCGCCACTGTATCCCGATATACTTATTATGTATGTATATTTATACGTACGTAATTAATACGTATAATATATATGTACATTTATACATTGATACGTGTGTATATTTATACATATATATTACGCGTATGTCGCAGCGTCCTATGTACAGTACACATTCCAAATGTTCATTTACAAAGACACCGATATCGGATCACATATCCAAAGATCCTTCCAAAATCTTGATGCTCGAACATAAGAAGCTTCCGCCTGTACGTAGTTCTCTACGAAAATGTATGGTGCAGGTCTGAATCTTCTTTTATACGGTAGTCGGACTGCGGAACTTTATGCTGCTTCAGATAAAGAACCGAAATTCACAGAGGTGTGCCAAATTATTGTACTAAGCGTTTGTTGTCTAATGCTTAGGAATTTAATGTAAGATAATAATAAAATCCAAACGAAGTCACTGAAACTAGGCAAACAATCTATAAAGAATAACAACTGTATTTTACCAAGAGATAAAGACGACGAAACATATTTCCTTACCATCGCTTCTAACTCACGACTTATGAAATTCTACAATTTATAATATATCGTATTCTCTTCCGCTATAATTTGAACGCTGACGAATTATAAGGGAACTGTATTAGTTCTAATAATTTGCACACCTTTGCACTTTTCCCTTTTAGGAATTTGGGACATGCATTTCGTTCTATGCCACAAATACACACGCAGACAAACATACTCTATAAACGCATAAACTCCGCAGTCTCATAAAAATTTACTCATGATTTCAGTGATCCGAAAATATAATATACGAACCAACTGAATCAAACAATGTAATGTAGCCTGTACAGAGTGTTTCGTTTAACGTGACCGAGGTATTCGAGAAAGGAATTTTCAACATTACTTAGCTTATTAAAATATTAAAACTTATAGGTTCTTTTATTTATGGTGTCCTGGACATTTTTGTGCATTGTTCTTAGTAACGCTTTCCTATATTTTCTCGCGATGGTCGAGATAAATAGAACACTCTGTATAATTTATCAACACACTTGATACATACCTGGAAGGATTAGTCAGGGTGACTTTTTCTTTCGATACGGTACCAGTGTACGTCTACGCTGAGCTACATTTTTAATGTCACTAGTCCATACGCAATGAAACGTGGAAAGCCGGCTAAGTGATTAATGTTTAATGTTTTTCAGTGTCCCTGTACATTTATATAAGTGTCTCTGTGATGGATACGTTCCCGCTGATGTTGATTTCCCGGTTGAATTTCGCAAATGTGTGGCTGAAAGTTTCCCCTTTGCAGCGCATTACAGTTTCGACAACCGATATCCGCATAACTCGATCTTACTTTGGTGAATATCTTTTTCAAAATTCTTAACGTATCAACGTTACTTCGTTGCGGTGCTGATTTTTCTTCAACCGAATGCTTTTTTTACGAACTGAATTTCTGTCTTCTGTTTTGGCGGCAAGTTCAGAATCAAATCAGTAATTTTATGTGCAACAATAAGCAAACGGAAACGTCATGCATAATCAGGTGCAGACGGTGTGTCAGTAAAATGATCCAGTATTTTGAAATCGATAATTATATTGAGTGATTTCGGTGCATATTGTACATTCATGTTAAAGATAGACTTCGTCACAACACCATTGGTGACTGAGATCGTAATCCGATGGATTCTCTTCTTAAAATAAGCCTCAGCACAAAGCCCTTTTCTTCCAATCTTCCAAATGGAACACCATACTACCAAACCCTTGCACATTTAAACGACTTTTTTTATAATTATACTTTATTTTTAAGTATTTAGCACAATGTTTGGGGAAAGTTGATGTTAATATCAATTTTGGATAGAAAATGAAAAGATTCTTGGCCATTTTGGCGCCATGCTACGACTCTCCAGATATTAGTCACATGGTCTTGCACCGACGATAGTTTATATCTTTAACGCAATTGGACGATTTTTGAAAATTCAAATATGGTCAATGGAGGGTTCGATTAATTGAAAAGTATCTCCGCTTTTTCACATATGATCCGAGTGGTTGATCAGTATATATGAATACGTTTTTATGCTACACGTTGCCTGTGCCTTTAAGATGTTTAAGTCGTGAGCCATTCTTCAATCAACTGTTTATATAATTTATCGTTTTCTCAGGATCATAAAAACACGTTTCCCATAACTCAATCGATCGTCTATTCTGAATTCGAATGGGCTTCCTTTGACTATTATTTCGCAATCCATCAAACGCTGCCAATACACAATAAGAGAGCACCCGCAAAGGAAGTGTGCGAGCGTGTGAGAGAGAGAGAGAGAGAGAGAGAGAGAGAGAGAGAGAGAGAGAGAGCGAGCGAGCGAGTGAACGAGAGAGAGAGAGAAAGAGAGATAAGAAGAGGAGACAGAGAACAAGTTGAAGGGAGTCGATTAAAAGAAATGATAAACTAATTATTATTTAGCGCTAGGGATGAAAGAAGAAAACTGAAAGAAAAGGGGTAGCGCTACTGAAGGTCACCACCTGCTAGTCTCGTCTGTATCGTTATTCGGTTACACAATGCATACAAGGAAACAATATTTAATATAATCAATTTAATTAACATTATACTGTACTACTTATAAATTACATTAAAAACAATGAACCATCGCAAATGAATCTTTTACCATGCCCTTTGGAACGTACAATTAATATTAATTACGATAAGAATATGAAATCACGTTTTAATTTACAAGATATCTTTATTGAAAATCTTTCAAAACGTTTGTTCTTACATTCTTGTTTGGTCTTACATTCTAGTATACAATATTAACTGTGCTGCGGCGACTGTGTTTGTACTATCAGAGAGAATCTTACAGATTTAGAAACCCTTTTTGGAAGACCAAGATTTAAAATCGGACATTAGTTACAGCGTCGGTAAATTGAAACCGTAAACACAAAGTTATGCTGTACGGGACATCTATAACGATTTGAAGTCTGTGGTCGATTCTTACAAGTCATTTTCGTTCTTGACAGATGGCGCGACGAAGCAATAAAATTGGAGCCAAATAATAAGACCATGAGAATTGTAACAAAATGAACACTATATGGTTGGTTGCGAAAAAATAATTGTTAGAACGGATTAGCAAGAAAGGTAAACTTTTTTTTAGTTTAAATGAAACCTGATGTACTCCTTTTTATTATAAATTACTAGAAGCCACTTTACCAATGATAGAAATCGTTTCTTTAATTCTAACTAAAAATATAAAAACTCTTCTGGCGTATTCATAGAAATAAATAATGAAAAAATCTCGTTTCTCTATTCATTATACTGATTCATTTCGCTATTGATCAATGAAAGTATCGACTTATTTTAGGCACTCCAGACTCCAGACAAGTCTTTTATACTCTTCTACATATGTACAACGCAACTTTCCACTGAACTTGCTTATATATCGAGTTATACAGTTATCCTTTTGCTTAAACTGTTTTCAATTTGGAATGCTTATTGTGCAACTCATCGTGAAAAGTACGATCGAACGCGCGAATGGATTAGAAGTGAACAATAACAAACATTCGGTGCACAACAACGTTTACGCGTTTGTTTTGATGGCAAGAACGTGCCATGCTACGTGTGACCATTCTCCGTTTCCGTCAACACGCGCGATCGTGCAATCGGGTGCGTATTTGAAAACAATGAACGATTAAGTGAACGATAGGGTCTTGAAACTTCAGGAAGCTATATGGAGGAATCTCGTATCGCGCGCCGCTTCCACTTGAATGGTAAAAGCGAGAAAACGATCCGTTGCGTCGTAAGTCGTAAGCATGAACACGGTCCGTAATACGGTGCCATAACTGTCATAGTGCCGTTCATTGATTGCGCTTGTCCGGTGCCATATTCCACGCTTCGTGTTTATTGCGCAAGACCCGATCATCCGCGTTTCGCCATTTTTGTTGGCCATTCGACAGTCCAGACGAAAACGGCTATAACCTGTCCGTGGCTTTTACTTACGACTGCCGTTGGATATCGATACATCTCGACCGAGAAAACTGACATCCACGGTTACGTTCTTTTGATCGTCGACCGAGATCGTTCTGCTTGGCTTTTCTTTTTCTTTGTTTAAAATTGCAATTTTTATCCGTATGTAATGGTTCGTTCCAGCGAATTCGGTGGATAGACTTGTGTGTCAATAACACGTGAGTATTGTACTTTCTTATATCTACATTTCTTTAATTGCGGTCGGTGCGGTGGTCCGATGAGAATGAACTTATAAATTGATATTCACGGAAGTAGAACTGAAAAGATAATAGAGTATGTACGTTCGTATATATATATATATTTATATAATAATCGTTACTCGGTACACATTATTGTCAGTCTTTGAATATACTTGTGGACATGTTGAATTTAAAATAGCAAAAAATAAATTGGTACTTCGGGAAATTAATACCTTGGTTGGTTGTATCGGTATATTTTATATGCAGAGATCAAAATATTCGCACTGTAATTATTTTCAAATATGCGTGTTCGCGGTAGTCATTATAATTAATATAATAACACACATAGGATCAAAAAGTTAATTACACGATCTCTACACCGGTCCGGGATATGTAATACAAATACTGTACGTGAAAATTGTTACTTTACATTTACATAAATAACGTCGTTATTTAATTAATGTTATATAATTAACGCAATCTTCGTACAGCAGAAAATGATACGCATTATTTTTTATATGAAAGTGATAAATACAATTGCTTCTTCTGGAAACAATAAATAACGGATTCGTTGTAAATGAATAATATTGTGATTGTACGTCGAGTAGGCTAAATGCATATGATAAATCTCAATTGCATTTCGTACATAAGAAAAATGCGAAAGAAAATTGTTTTGTGACGGAATACCAAGAATACTGAATTTCTAGCACGCACGATTTCTGTGGTTCTATAGACCCGCTTGTTCATCTCTCCGTACCATGCTATTTTTGGACCATGCATAGGTACGGAGACGTTTAAGCGATTTCACAGTAATAGAAGCCCGGCAGACAGATGCAATTGCGAAAATCATGGCGAGCGTATATCGCTCAGGATATGCAGATTGCGCGAACCTCTAATCGTCGAATCATCTTGTTATCATCGATTAACTATGTCAAAACAACTAAAGTGCTTCTTTTTGTTATTACAGAGAATTATACTGACCTGTACATTCAAAGCACATTAAAATCGTCTAAATCACATAGCCATCTTTCGATTCAATTATACCTCATCGCTAGACAGAGGATCTTTATGCAAAATAAAAACTTTCTACCTAAATTGCAACAAATTGCAAGGAAACAGAATTTTCTTTCTTAATATATTCAATAGGTTGAAAATAATATAACAGTGGCTTTAAATTCTTCTAATGTTCCCATTGTTTTAAATTACACCTGCCCATTTTTGTCATAAATGCGTATATGTAAAATCCGCTGTCTACTCATCAACTTAAATAAATGTAGATAATTCGTTATTTTTTTATTAACATAATTTTGAATAATCATTACATTTTTGTTAGTACGTGTCGTAAATTGATTGTATGTATTCTTCTAAAAATCTTATAAGAGATTAACACAATTTTTTGCACGTAATGTATAATGCGTATTCCGTAATTCAACTTTTTGAATCATGTTGACGTTACAGGCCGTAGCAGGTATTTACAAGCATGCTCCAGTGAAGCTCGGCGTGTTTACAGTCGGAAAAAAAATAGAAACATACACAACAAGATGTCACGGCGCTCGAAAAACGTCTGCGGAAGCAAAATAAAGGACGAAGAAGAAGCGTCCACGTCGTTCGGCCTTCCGACTGAGAATTCCGGCGATGACGATTCGAACGTGGCTGAGGTGTGAGATAGAAGATCCTCGAAGCTCGCGAACATTTAACGAAAACATTCGATCCACTAAATCACTTTTAAAATATCGAACGAAAACTCCAAATAAAAATAAAAGAACTACATCGAATACTGTCAACTTAATGATATGTTGCGCTAATAAAATTTAACCGAAAATTGACAAAAACGTTAACTCTTTGCCTACCGGAGGTCTATTAAGAAATCTTTTAAATAATAGTTTCCGAGGAAGTAGTTACGTTAATTCGAGTTTGTTGAATTACGAATGAAATTGTAGTCGCTATCAAATTCTCGAGTATTGATTTCTGATTTCATGATTGATTGATTTCAAATGAACGGTTCCACATTTTTTATTTCTTAATTATTGAAATTATAAAGATGCTTCCATCAGAAATTATTTAATAAATTTCTTTATTTGATCGCGTATTATTATAAAAATTGTGGAACATCTAAATAAGTTCAGTCTTGTAATTTTTATAAAACAATGTATATCCGACACATTTTGTAGCCGGTACAGTTAGGAAGTAAAGTGTTAATAGCAATGAACTTGTATTCCAGGTGGTGTTATCAAACAAGGGCGGCCCAAAATTGATTCACCGAGGCTACATGTACACACTGCATAAGAAGCAGCCGTACAACATCCGATGGAGATGCGTTGGTAGAACGATGTATTGCAGGGGTAGCCTCATCACGACAACGACCTGCACCAAGCCGAGAGTGCGTATGGAGCATAACCACAAGCCAGATTTTGCGGCCGCGCAGGTTGCCAGAAAGCGATATTTGGCTCTTGGCAAACCTCGCGTGTTAACAAGTAAGCGTTGTTAATTTTCATTCAACCAAAACTTCATTTACTTCCTGACTATTAATCGAGTTTATTTTACAGACTTGGAGGAGAATAAAAATCCTATCAACGGACCGGCGACGCTCAAAGATGACCCCCTATTGGAACGAAAGACCACGCGACCGAAACGATCAACCGCTGGAAAAGGTAAGTGTACTTTTTTTCACCCGTTTTGGACAGTTTATAATTAGCGTAAGCATTGTATTCTTTCAATGTTAATTATATTAAATAATAAAGGATTCTTCAGAGGATATATTGGTACAATCGGATGTTTAAAAAAGGAACACAAATTGTAATGCGTTTAAATTATTCTTTGTGTTATTAACGAAGAAATTTTAGGAATAAAAATTAATAAAATGTTCATTAAACCGAGTTAGGATTGTGTTGTATAGTAGGAAGAAAGGAAATGTGATATGCTCTTTTCTTTACCATTTCATTCCTTTACAAGTTAAGTCCCATCTTTATATAAAGCTTGAAAATTCATACCTGTGTAGTTGTCCTGTATAAGATGATATGAAAGAACATATAACTATAGCTTGTCGTTCAATAAATATTGTAAAAGAAAATTAGGATCCAACATCGCAATAAGAATAGCAATTATGCATTACGCTACACTCCCGTATAACGCGATAAAGAGATTGTTTTAAAAAGCTGTATACGGTGTATCTTTTGTGGTAGTAAGTGTGCAGTTTCTTTTTTAACATATCGGCCATCGATCCAACGTCCTAAAAGATTCAATAAAATCGAAGTAATTAATCAGTACTTTTTCGACCTCCTTACCGTTTGCAGAGTCTAATAAAATCTAAAACACTGAAAATAAACTCTGTTACCCGTACATTAGTAACATCGTGGCATTCAACCTATTAAACAATACTTTGTACATTTACTGCCACATAAAACACATGTGTTCAGTCTTTCTTTAGTAGCCTTTTCCCGAATCCGGATCGTAATTCGTGCAATATATCACGAATATTCGAAAACATCGAAAATGGAGGAGCGATTAAATAATGAAAAACTGATAAAATAAAGAAAAACGCATAATAAAATGCATAATTAATTAATTCACGACTACACGATTTGTGGAGGCCGTGTGCCCGTTGAAAATCATAAACTCTATAGGTGTGCGTGTACCCGAAAATACAGATATTCCCGAAATTCTGGAGAACCCGTCCCGATCCGACATTTTCGGGATTCCGCACAGCCTCCGGTCGGCTGTAGTGCTGTAGTTCAGTCTGGTTTTTCAATTTTCCCGGGAACACGTTCGGATGATGGCGATTGGCGTAGCGTTTCATAACAAAGAGATATATATACATATATGCGTCGCGGTATTCCGGAGGATCGACGCGCAGACCGGGTAAGCGTGAGAGTGGCGATCGATAAGTAACAAATTAACTCTCGTAGGAGAAGCGAGGAGTCGTGCTAGGAGATTAACGGTCGACACGTTTGTCGTTGGTTTCTGTGTTCCGCGTCCCAAGATGGCGCGAGATCTTAAAGATGCGCGCGAAAAAAAAGGGTAGCCCCGCGAGAAGAGCGGTTCCCGATCGATGAGAATTCGCGCGGCTCGCTGCCGGAGGAACGAGTCGAACGTGATCAGGTCGGTTAGTAATTCCTTAGCGAGGAGAGGACCCGGGAACGCGCACGCGATAGCAACACGAAACACGGCACGGCACGGATAATATGCGTCGACGACCGGCGGCGCCGTCGCACATGCGCGTCCTGACGCGCCCCTGTTCGTCCACCGATTTCGATTTTAGTCACTCCCGGGTTCGGCTTCGGGGAAAATCGTTCCGCTCTTCTAGCGAGGTCCGTCGGAGCGCGTCGTGGAAAAAGGCACACATTCGGCACTCGGCAACGGTTCTCTCGATATCCGATCGAGATACACGGGAGCGCGTTCGTTACTCGATTCGGCGATCGTTCGTTCGTTACGAAGAGTACACTCTCCGTATACACCTCTCGGGTAACACAGAATAGAACAGAGAACACACCGCGGGAAGAACGGGAGAAATTCGTAACGATACCTTGTTGTGTGTCCACGGGCTCGATACACGAACGGCAGCGAGTCTGATACCGGTAATCGTGGGATACGTTTGTACGGGAGAGAAGAGAGATAGGCGCACTGGATATACGCGATACGAAGTCAGTGTGTCGGTTTCGTGTCGGTGCGACGACGACGACGACGGCGGCGACGAGATCGGTGCCAGTTTCTTTTTCGAACGTGAAACATACATTTGAACGAGACACGATCGTACGACTCGAGGGCAGATCGATTCTGTCGCGTGGCTCTCGACGAAACGGCTAGCCAAGCCAGGCAGGCTCTCTCTCCGAACACGATACGAAATCGAACCGGTTCGCGGCCGCGGATCGAACGACTGCGTACGGTTAAGTGACACTGCGTGGAACGGCAACAAAGAGAAGAAGGAAAGAGACCGAAGGAGAAAAGTTTTACAGAGGTACGGTAGAGACACGGGCAACGAGCAGTGGCGTGTGCCACTCGATATCGTGCTCGGTCGCAACGGTTGCCATTTTATAGCCGGTCGCTCGAGCGAGATCTTCGGGGAGGCAAGAAGGAGAGGGAGAGACTGACGGTGTGTCACGGTACAGGAGTGTGCGCCCAATAGAGTAACAGGGACGAGGAATGTGTGCATGAAAGAGAGACGAGGAGCGAGAGCGATTGTGCGAAGCTAGAACCGTTGATCGTGGGAAGGGAAGGTAGTGGGGTGATTTAGAATACGGAACAGAGGAGGGAGAAGAGAAGAAAGAGAACCGAGAACCGAACAGAAGGTGTACAGTAGAACTTTTCCGTACAGATTTTTCAATCGTTTCTCTCGTTGCGTGCCCCGGGCATTTGTCGAAATGTACACCGATGCTTCTTCTTCTTCTTCGCGCCAGTTTACCATTTTTCATAGCTTTGACTTTCCCCGCTGTCATATCGATCTACTCCTACGGAATATACGTGTATTTACCAGTATCGTCCACTCTCATCGGCTAAATCGTTAATACGTATAAAGGTCGATTTGTACTGTCCGCACAGACACTGAACGGTTTCAAAAATTCTTTAATTATTTTCAATATATGTAGGTGTTTATATTTGCCGATCACGATCAACGCACAAGCGCGTATCGGGAACTAAACGGAAGAAATATTCGAGTATTATTATACTGAACAAACGGTTCCGTGTCTCTCTGTACGGATAGTATAAATCGGCCTTTATCCATGCGTCGTCTGCTGGATGATGACACGATATATGCTAAAATGAGAGGGAGCAATAGGCAGAGTCGCCAGCCAGGGCGAAACAGATAGCGCGAGAACCACGCGTTACATATTTTTATCTACTCACCGGACGATTATCGTTAGTGCTTTTTATAAACGCCGATTTTAGGTGTATCGCGCCGACTAAATTATCGGGACAACTGTGCATATTCGCGAGCAATCTCTAACATCGATTAGAGAAGAATTTACGCGACTGCCTTTATCGCCGAAAACGTTTCCCTCGTTGTCAATGTTTTGATACTTTTTCTAGTTGTTACTGGTCCCGTTCGGAGCATTATACGAAAATATATTTGATTGCGAGTGAGATTGTATAGACATACTTTAAACTAGAACATTTTTATGTTAATTGGTGATATTAGTATACGTTATTACTTATTACATATGTAGTATACCGCGAATTTGACAAGGTTCATAGAAATTTAATTGCGCCTAGCAATGAATGAAGACAATTTTTATTTTTCATAAAAATATGCAGCGTAGGTTCTACTAGTCTCTATCGAATTACGTTTTCGAAAACGAAAAGTACAAATGACCTTCGTATCCCCTTTCAACGATAAAGCACGGTGAAACAAGGTAAAATAGGAATATTTTCAAGTTTCTCAAGTTTATTTTAGTCGAGTAGAACGTAGTACTCGGCCAGTCGGAGTACTTTTAGTGTTAAAATGATCAATTCATTCAGGAATGATAGAAGAATGTAGTTTTTCATTCATATCGGCACTTCAAACGGGTTAAACGACATGACACAGTTATCTAGGGGCAGGCATACAGCGAATCTCACGATATACATATATCTATCAGAAACGTTATATACATAGATGTACTTCCGATAGGAGCGTAATTAAATTACCTGTAGAAATTTATGTCGCGGATTCGAAGTGAGAGAGAGAGAGAGACGATGTTTTTTTACTCGCATTCTGTGTTTACGCCGATTCTACTTGTTCCTCTAACCTCGCTGACAAGGAACTGCCGCGACATTGAAATCATTGCAATTTTGTATGTATGTACATTATTGTACATACATATATTAAAACGTGCTTATCGATGAATGAAATGAATTGCACGCATTTTGTTCACAATTGTCAAGGAAAATCGAATTCAACGATTTTATCTAAAAGAAAATACGTCTTGTCATTTTATACACTTACTGACTTATTTTTTTTTTAATGCGGATTACATATACATTTTTTTTCTTTAATCAATTTTATTAGTACATTCTTGCCAACCGATATCTGTAATATAGTTTATACATATATTCCGTTGGGTATGAAATTACAATTAATACAGTAATTAATCATTGTTCAACGGCCACACAATTTACGAAGCTTTCGGAATACGCTAATTGGTTACAAGAGAAAAGCAAATGTAATTAAACGAAGTGGACTCGAATTCGAGATTACGTCAATACCAGTATGTACTTTGAAATCGGACGATTAAGATTCTTGTTGAAGTTGCTAATTTATTTGCGTAAATTACCTGTTGAACAATAGTTGATAATTACCAGGGTGAGCAAAAATCATTTGTGACATAGTCGCTGACGCGATATAGTTGAAGATCTCGATACGAGGACCGAGTAGAAAGAAGTCGAAAAGACAAGGAGGCCGCATTAGGCATGAAAGACGAGCAGAAATATTGCTCCGACAAAGGCGATGCTACTTTGACCTTCGAAGTGCGCCGTTCGTTTGTCCTATATTTCTAAACATATCCTGACTCTAACATTATTGCATAATAAACGCTCAACCACCCCGTGCGTTCGAGTGTCTGAACAAATAGATACTGGATTTTATGCGATCGCGACAAAAACGAGAATTTAAAGATATTGCTATGTATATCCTGTGTGTGTTTGTGTGTGTGTACTCGTCAAAATATCTTTCGATCTTTAGAATATGAGTTGGAAAACTTTTATTACGCGTCAAGATTCGCAGTCTATTTATGTACAGTGAAGTCGCGATCTAGCTCCCTGAGGATCTCCACGATCACAGTCCCCTCGCCTACCCCTTTGTATTTTCGGCGTGGTCGACGCAGTCATGAAAAAATAGGGTACCTACACAATCTCTGTCCCTGTTCGGACTTTACTGTATCTGGAAATAAACGCAGACAATTTTTATTTTTGTATATCAGACGTTCCGCTGAAATCGGTAGCTCTGATCCTTACTAGGGCTGTTACTTTCCTTCGAAGGTCGAAGATTTTGAAGCTTCGAAGCTTCGATCTCGGAAACTTCGAAGGTGATGAGAATCGAATTTTCGAAGCTTCGGAATTCGAATCTCTGTAGTACATTACGCTGTCGAACAGCCAAGAAGGATTTCGATTTTCACTATGAAATTCTTATAGAGTTTTTTGCGCTGATTCCGAATCTGTCTTTAATTTTTCTCCTAGACGCACAGTTTTTGAGAAATTTGAGTTTGAAGAAATGACATATTTTTCAACTTTGAACAAATATTGTGATGTTATTATAAAAGATATTGAATTGATATTTACAGCAAAAGATTCCTTAGACTTTCCCGAATACAGTGATATCCAATATTAATACATTATGATTGTTTAAACATGTTTAAACGATCATTAAAGACGGAGAGACACCACTTTTGCCCCAATTTTTTACGGTACTTTTGAATTTATCTCAAAAAATAAGGGACCAGCGGAAAATCGAACTATACCACGCGATAGAGCAGACTTTTATCTTGAGAAACCACCCTATTAAGTTTGGAACGTCGACGTTTTTTTTTTAACCAGGAAGCAAAATATCTTCACCCGACATGAGTTGCCGCCAGTGGCGCTCGGTACGTGATACGGCGCAGCGACGGGATACGGAGCGGCGAACGACGTGGTGAGCGCCACTGGCGGCAACTCATGTCGGGCGAAGATATTTTGCTTTCTGGTTCCAAACTTAATAGGCTGGTTTCTCAAGATAAAAGTCTGCTCTATCGCGTGGTATAGTTCGATTTTCCCTGGACCCTTATTTTTTGAGATAAATTAAAAAATATCGTCAAAAATTGGTTGTTTAAACATATTTAAACAATCATAATGCATTATTATTATATATCACTGGATTCGGGAACGTCTACAGAATCTTTTGCTGTAAAGAACAATTCAATATCTTTTCTAATAACATCACAATATTCGTTTAAAGTTGAAAAATATGTTTTTTTTCAAAGCCATGTTCCTCAAAAACTGTGCGTATAGAAAGAGAAAAATTAAGGGCAGATTCTGAATCAGCGCAAAAAACTTTATAAGATGAACCCAACAGTATATTGGAAACTAATTTGGTGTTGGACAGTGTTATTAGATGGTTAAAAGAAACGGAGTTAGTCTGAGTTATATTTGATACAGTTGCAGACACCCTTACATTTCGAAAAAAGATACGTCACCACAGCTAAAAGATTGATTAAGTTGCAACTGTCATACGATTCGAAGACTTCGAAACTTCGTACACTTCGAAGCTCCATTCGTTCCTCCGAAGCTTCGGAAAAGTAACAGCCCTAATGCTTACGTTCTTAGAGCAGCGCGTTTTCGTTCCGCAGAGAGAGGGAGAGAGTGCGCAAATCGTCGAAACAGCAACACGATCGGCGTAGGGTCAGGTTTTAAAGCGGAGCAACCGAAACAAGCACAACGGCTGCGACGGCCGCGACGGCGGGTCGGCTTGTACTGGTGGCCTGTAAGGACACCGTGAAGCTGACAGCCCGCCGTCTTCTGAACGAGGACCGTGGCACTGACCCGAACCCAGTCACGTCGTCCACCGAGGATATCGTGGAGGGTCTCCGGCTCGAGGAGATTGCGATGAAGCAGGAACCGGAGGATGAGGAGGACTGCTACCTCGAGGCGGCTGAACTGCCGTCTCCGTCGCCACCGTCGTCGGAAGGCCGTCACGCGGGCGCTACGCACCGCGTACGCTCGCATGCACGCAGCTTACGGGCCATGACCAACCCTAGCGCCGTTTGGGCACACTTTGACTTGTGCACCAACGACCCGCTCCGTGCACAGTGTCGTATTTGCGGAGCGGTCGTAGTCCGGGGCGGCGCGAACCCTCGACAATGCGGCACCACGAATCTTCATCGGCATCTCAGGGTGCACCACGGCGGCAGACTAATCGGCAGCCGTTATCACGGTAATCACAGTTGGCTATCTAACCGGACGTCCTATGTATTCATGTTCGACCGTCTACCACAACTTCCGAACGTGGCCCATCGAATACAGCGGCCAGCGTGTCCCAAAAACCGGCAGCGACGCAAATGATCGTCAGACCTCACCCAGAACAACGTTGCTCGTCGATCTTTCTTCCCAGAATCAAAAGATACTCGAATACGTTGGCCGCTGGGTTCGTTGGGAAGTTAGTTTAGTTAGAGGGACCACGAACAAAAATGGTTAATTAGGAACCGCGGGCTGTTTATCAGAAGTGGACATCTGGAACACACTAGTACAGAACTCCATCTACCCAAACCGTTAGGGGATAAGACGTTGTTCATATAACTGGATTTATATTCATTTATTTGAGTACAGGGACAGTGAAGTTTTTCAATTGTTTTTACGAATGCTACGAGCTCCAATATGTAGTAGTAGAAGTATACCACGCGCCACGCGCAGTCGGTTCACATAATGGGAGCCTCGGCAACGAGTTCGGTAAATTGGGCATTCTGATGATGAGGGTTTGGGTAATGAAGGTCCACTGTAGTCATAGTAGTTGTTCACTCTGCTCCTGTTTTGCAAGTCTCGAATAAAAGGTCGTAGGGTGGACGGCTTGAGATTAAGATTACGAGCGTATTTCGGATGTCTTCTTTCGAAAAATAGATCATAACAAGGGGCACCATCCAATTTGTATAAAAAGTTGAAAGGATAAAGACCATCGTTGAAAATTTATTTTCACATATGCTCGATGATATCCGCGTCTATGATTAAAGAAATATATATCTTTCTAAATACAGAAGCAGTGGCGCGTTACCCTATGGGCAACTTGGGCAAATACCCAGGGCCCCAAGCAAAAGGGGGCCCCAAACACAAACCAAGATCCAAAATCCAAATTCTACGTTTTTCTGATAAAGTTATTTAGTTGGTGTTAGGGGCCCCGAAATTCCACTTTGCCTAAGGCCCCAACTAGTTATAACGCGCTACTGTACAGAAGAATCTATTGTTAGTATTATCGTCTTTGCAATATCCTCTGAAGAATCATAATACTGTCTAGTACCGATATGTGCCAAAAGAAATAATGGTTGTAGCTAGTTTATTATTTATGTTGATACGTTACGTAAAGAAAGTTGATTTCCTGTTGCAGTATTACCACCCGCTAATACAACTACAAAGGCCATAAGGATAGCTACGCAATCCTTGGTAAGGCCACACATAAGAAACATTGCTCCAGCGCCGACACCACAGCACCAGCAACAACAGCAGCAACAGCAACGACAACCAAAGACTCTTGTGTTAAAAACAATACCCTTAAAAGTAAAACAAGTCGCGCCAACAACCATTAAAATGCCACCTAGGCAACCTAATCAAGGGTTACCTCATAATATTGTACATCAACAACCCACTGAGGTATTTATTCGAAACCACCTCGAAGTATTGTTTGCACGTTCATCTTTGTTATCGGTATGTTAAATATCGAACACTTCTATGTTTCAGGTCTGCTTAAGATGGAATAGTTATCATAGTAACATGCAAAACAGTTTTCCATCTCTATTGGACTCGGAGCAGTTCGTTGATGTTACCCTGGCCTGCGAGGGTCGCTCGTTAAAGTGTCATAAAATGATATTATCGTCATGCAGCGATTACCTTGCAGAATTATTACGCGAGAACCCGTGCCAGCATCCGATTATTTTAATGAAAGATCTTAAGTTCTGGGAAGTCGAAGCGCTAGTCAAATTTATGTATCGTGGCGAAGTCAACGTTGCCCATGACAAATTGCCACAATTGTTGAACGCAGCCGAAGCACTGCAAGTGAAAGGATTAGCTGGTCCAAATCCTTCTTCGCAGGTAAAACATGTACATCCTATGAGAGGTAATGTCATCTTGACAGCGAAGAAACAAAATGTTTTTTCTTGACGAGGTGTTACATTGCCTAGAGCATTCTATTAATGTCTTACAGCGATTGTTTATTCTTTCAGAATCCAAAGCCTCCGCTACTGATCCCGCAATCTAAGCCAGCAGCAACTCAATCAGTTCCTCGAGCCGCATCGGAGACCAAAGAGAAAGCTTCCACTTCCGGAGTTTCTACACCATCTAGTCCAAAACGCGCGCAGAAACGGCAATATACAGAATCAAACGAGCCAAAACCATTCACAAAGATACGCTTACAACGGCCAGTAACCCCGACGTCGCCCACTACCACAGTCAAAATGGAACCGTTAGACATACCCCTAAGTCCTACGATATTCCCCGAGAATAACGAAGATAGTTCGAACCCTTCAAACTTCGAAAAGCTAATGAGTCTACACGAAGAAGATGATCCGGGTGGCAACGAAATAACCGATGGTGAAAGGGAAATCAATTTCTGTGAAATACCCGAACCACCGGACATAAACGACAGTGAAGATCAAATGGAATTTGTACCTACAGACTTTCTAGACCAGGAACAAGATATAGTCGAGGAAACGGAAACGGAAACGGCCTCTATTAAAGACAGTAAGGAAGAGTCCAGGGATTTCGGTTCCGTTGAACTCGACGACGGTGAAAGAAGCGAGGTTGAGAAAGAAGAGCCTTCGAAAGAAAAGAAACCTGTTTAGTAATAAAAAAAATAAGTTTGAACGAAGCGAGTTTAAGGAAGCATTTTCCTTGGCAAGCGGAAAATGAGGGCTCCTTCGAGAATCTCTTGCGGGAAAGGTATATCGGGTCATTCGATAAGTCCTTGCATTTTCTAGTACGAACAAATTCTATCAAATAAAAGTACTGATTATTTTAACACTCTTCATGTTAAAAGCATAAATATAATAGATCTATCAATTTTATTATAGCGTGAACAGTATTCGTCTCGTTTCTACTTTCATCAACGACAACAAGTGAATTTATATTTCGTATGAATAAAGTAAAACCTGATTCTATAGTAAAACATTGCAGCTCAATGTCTCTTACGATGAAATATTGCTTCAAGACGTATCATTAAAAATGTTAAATCTTACGAAAGTGTGTCCAGAAAAAATCTATTTCTCGACACTCTAAATGAAAGTATTCCTTTAATACATAAATTGTTTACCGAAAGACGAGAAACGAACACGAAACTACCTATGACTTGAATGTTTTGAAAAATTCTTAGATTAACACAATATTGCGATAGAATTGTAAAGCATAGATTTTATCCTTTGAAAAGCAATGACCTCGATACTTACCTTTCGAAATGAAACGTTTATAAAAAGAGGAAGAAATATACTACTTTTGTGATATTGTTTTCCATAATCTATTGTTGCCATAAACTTTTAGGTACACGCATACCTAGTTTTCACTCTCATCGAGTCTTTATAATTTGAAACGCAAAATACGATATAATTTGTTTGTAAGGGAAACATGACAAATATTTCAGTGACAGTGTAAATAGAGCGTACGTAATTTAAAAAAAAAAAAGTAAAACTATTTTTACCATTCACTGTACGAATCGTAGCAGCAATATATATCTTTCGAGCATGTTTTTCAAGTTCGCTGTTCGAAATTGACATTTCCATGCGGAAGATTACGCTAGAGAGTACGATTCAAATTTAGAACTATTTGAATCGTAATTTTACTAATTGTACATATTTACAGAGTACCTATAATCGAGTTTATTGTGTGTGCGCGTGGAAGCTTGTACGCAGTACATAGCTTCCACGTTTTTATTTACAAATTATCTGTTAACAAATCGACCTACACATATGCCTTCGTAATGTCTAGACTGCGGATAACGATGTAAATTTCAAATTGAGAATTGCTTTACTTGATCAATGGCGTTTTAAGCCGACAAAGAATTTATTTTATCGCGTATATTTCAAAACGCCAAAAAAAATGCATAAAAGATCCGCAGTTTAATAATAACTCTACTATCATTACTTGGAAGTCGATTTAGATTACCAATTAGAAGTTGATTTTTCCATTTTAATTATGTCACTTGTAACATAAATCGTTAATTCGAATTCTGCTAAAAACTATATGCTTCATTTTTTAAAAATTTAATCACTCGTGTACGAACACTGTGTGTAACGAGCTTTCGTTCTTTTTAAATGAAAAAAGTAACGTTGTATCTGTTGAATTTAAGTCAAGTTTTACAGTATGATTTGAACAGAACAGTACAACAATAGTATTTATGGATCATGTAAAAAGTTTTGTAATTTTCACCTTTTTTTTTTGATGCGTAACATATTGAATCAATGAAAAAATTGATGCATTTATATATTAGTCGCGGACCTCTGTTATTATTAGATAAGATTACAAAGACGATCTATCGAAATATAAACTAACGACACTTTGACCTGACTTCTACTGTACTGTAATTCCATCTTTAGGTTTCTAGATAATTCGGTAAATTTCTTTCAAGGGAAAGTTGTATGCCCAATTTTTTTCCGAATTCATTCATACAAATTGTGTGAAAGTAACTCTCTACGCATACGACACGTACTAAAATCGAAGCTAGCTACGAAACTACGTTTACTGTAAAAATGCATGTATGATTGGAAAGTATGTGTACATTGTAACATGTGAAATTATGTCTTATAAATAAATTGCTACAGTAATGTATAGCAAAATATGTTCGTCTTATATATTTTAATCATTCAAAAAAAAATAATCTTCAAACGAAATGTTTAGATTGTATATTCTACTCTGCATTTTTCACGATATAATTCAATTATACATATATATATATATTGGAAAAGTGTACAAAACAACAAAATACTCGCGATCAATAAATTCGTACTTTTTTCTACCAAAATTTAATTCGCTTATATTCATATGTTAATATATTAAATGAATAAACTAACGCAAGGTGGTAGGGGTGACGAAATGCATACGAAATGTACGATAATAATTTGATTGTACAATGGGGTCAGTATGCGTGCTATTATTGTTCAGTGTTGCCGTATAAGAGAATTCGAAGTGCGTTTACGACTGGACATGCGAGTTTTATTTAACCCTTGTGTAGTCAACCGGGCACCCATTTACTGTATTTCTTTCAACAATTTGTTAATGTTCCTCTAAAAAATATTACAAAATTTCTCTGGATGTCCATTCTTTATTCGCTAATATATTAATTTATAGTCTTATAATGAGAATTTGTGCAAACATATTTTAAATAATCTATACATTTTGGTTGATTACACAAGGGTTAAATAAATCGCTGCTCCTTCTCTTGTTCACGATTCGAGCACAGCGCAACAACAACAGTAGAATGTAGAATCGGCTGGGTAAAAATCCGGAATCCATCATCCATCATCCATCAGCTGCTGCCGTGCTTTGGTTGGCCCGTGTTTCTCAGTTTCTCATGAATAACTCGAAACGAAAACGAAGCCCCGCGTATGACATTTTCGCAAAGGGAAAAGTTTAGCCCCCTTCAACGGGCTCCAACATTTTTAAGACACCCTGGATACACATTTCATTCAGGACGATACACTCTCAGAATGCAATTTTTACTGTACACAATTTGATATTTGTACTTTTGTACGTCAAATGTTTTAGGGTTACGTATAATATCGATACTGCCGTACCGATTCAAGATCAACGCCTACGTTTACTTTTACGTAATATAATGTACGTATATGTACAAATATATATTACAGAACTGTCTAAACGAATATATACGTTTGATTTTCCGTAAATAAGGAATCTAATTTCGTAGTAGAAATTGCTGATTTGATTTCGAAGTGGGTCGCAAACTCTGATGGCGCCACGTTATCTTCATCCCTCCTCTTGACGAACTGTCAAGGCGAGGAACGTTGTTTGTATACGAAATTTTTATCAGTTTTCAGCCATATCTACGATCCGAGGACTTCGAACGCGCAAAAAAAGTCAGGTGCGTATTTTGTCCGCGCTTTTATAGGAAAATTCATTGACGTTGGTCCGCGGTACCGATTTATTCCCGTTCATGAACAGGATTGTTCAGTGCTGGAAATGACCGGCGCTGCTACCACCTTTCCTGTCAATTTCTCCTTGTCCCTTTTCCATTTCTACTGTACACCCCTTTTACGCATTTTCCACTTTTTAGCACGTTATAAGGGATAGTTTATTTTCGTTCACAGAGAACGAATAACCTATTCAATTCCTCGTCAAATTGAACTTTGTGAAAAGAGTTTTTCAACTCTGTTTTATACCTTATTTCTCTTAACCTAGCTGGAATGCAAACCACTATGTAACCATGATTTCAGCTTGCAAAACCGTAATGTTTTTGAAACAAAATTATCATATCGACGTAGCGCGACGTTGAATTTCAATTGTGAATAATTTATCGCGTAGTAAATTGAATGGTTTTAACAACTCCGTAGTCGAGGACTTCGTTTTAATCAATCCGTAGTTAGTAGATTGAGGAAGCAATTATTTCTATTGTAGCTAAAATCACTGAAATATATATTTTGACTGACTCGTATGACGTGTAAATCTTTTTTGAATACAGTTTTAATCCCAACAATGTAGAATACGAATTTTGTTTTTCAACAATATACGTCAATTTAACGAATATTTAAACAAAAGGAGTATATATAAAATTGTGCTTTTACGAAATTATTGACGAAAGTGAAATAAGAAAATAAATATCGATGAATTTAATAATATTCGAATAAAATCAAACTTTTATCATGTTTGCAACAATACTTATTGTTCAGTGGTTTCGTTTTATGACAGGATTATTTAATAAAAAAGTTTGTCTAGGAAAGAGTATTACAAAGAGGATTAATTAAATAAATTACTTTAAACAATTATTTCAGGATGAATCGCACAATGGATGAGAAAGAAGAATTGGTGAAGAAGTCGTTGTTTAGTTTCGTGAGGAAAGAGGTACCTACTGCCCAATTGAGGTAAACAGAAAGTAAACGCCATCTCTTACCTATGATTGAATCAAAGTAAATATACGATTGCGCTTTTATTTCGATTATAACCAACGAAAACATGTTTTTCAGTTTAATAGACGATATCGTTCTTGGTTATGTGGTGAGTATGGTAGAAGAAAGCGCACTGGAGGAAGACTTGGATGTCGACGGACTTTGTGAAATGGTATCGGCTTGTCTTCCTGAGTTTTCTACAATTGAAAAGGAAGCGGTGTCCAAGTGGTTGTTGGATGTCGAAAGTAAGTTGCGAAAGGAAAGCAAAGAGAGTGAGAATTGCCAGGCTCAAGATCCTTTGAGTCAACTTAGTTTGACCGCACTATTACCGCCTGGTACGCAAAGAATTAGAGTGCACCATCTTTCCGAAACGAGCGACGCTGGAAGTGATTCCAGCGGAGAATATTTTCAAGAAGTAAGTTTTATTTGTGCGCCTTACTTATTTGTATATCTTAAAATACTAATGTATTCTTTTATTTAGGAATCATCATGGCATCAAGTAGCATTATTACAAGAAATGTTCCCAGCTGCGAGTCCTGCGGAGCTTAGACATTGTTTGGCTGTTGCCAGCGGTGACATTACAGAGGCTGCTCAGCTTGCCTTGCATCGCCAAGAAGCAGGACAAAGCATTGCTAGTAACTTAACATTTGTAACAGTAAGCATCATATTATATCATTTTTTGGAAATCTTTTTAAAACACACGGTAGTTTGCTTTTTCTTTTGTTAAGTAAACTATTGGAGAATCTTATACTGCCCAAAATTATTCATGTATACAGGGTGAACCACGAATCGTCACCAGTAGAGATTACTCTGTTATTAGCAGTCCGATCGAAAACGTTTTTATCAGGTATAGCATGGTTTCAAGAGAGCTTTCACGTGATTGTAGCAAATTTTTGTCAACACTGTCTTTCATGATTTTTCAAGGTCACCATCAATTTTTAGCAAATACACCTGTAACTTTTTTACGCCTATCTGTTTGAGGATTTCAAGACGAATTCGGTAAGTATCATAACTAGACTGCGGATTTTATGCATTTATGACAAAAATGGGTACATACAATTTAAAGCTGTGGACATGTTACAAATATTTAAGGGCACCAATCTATTAGTTTCAGCTTAATAAGATAATTAGAAGAAGAATACAATTTTTATTTGGCTCCTGTGTCCTGCAATCAATGCAAACATTTTTTATTTTTCATTAAGATCCACAGTCTAATCATAACATTTAAAAAATTGTTATAATCACGTGAAAGCTCTTTTGAAACCATGCTATACCTGATAAAAACATTTTCGATCCGTCTGCTAATAACAGAGTAATCTCTACTGGTCACGATTCGTGGTTCACCCTGTATATACTTATGAAGCCCTGAACAAATCGTAAATTTTCATAGCAACGATATTTTGACCCTTTCTTTTCACCGAACGAGGTTTAGATTTGATACATACACATACATTAAATATAAACGTGTTTCTCCTTTTAAAAGAAATTATGAACTTGTAGTACAAAGGGTTGATTGAGCGGTATAAAATAAAGTTATTATCTTGTGGCAGCCAAATGGTCGCAACCGGGCTAGAGTGAACGACGAGGAACTGAAATCCCGTATCATTGCAAGATACAGTTACGTCGACAGGGACGATGATTCGCGCGAGCATCGCCCGGTCGCCCCGAAAACGGAACCGAAAAAGTTAGTGCGTTATTTGGAGAACAAGATTGTGAGCGTGAAAGGTGAACGGTATACAGAAGTCAGACGTGGCGGCGAAGAGGAAGATGGTAACGAAGGTGGTAGGAAAAGAAGCCATTGCCGGCCGTAACCAGTCCCTTTGCCTCCACCCCCCGATCCACCCCCTTGGAGGCATCTGATTTCAAATTAAAGCTTTCACTTAGATTCTCTCTTATCTTGCTTGTAGAGGAATACAGACAGGGTGTTGAATTTCTATGTGCTGCGCTATATATTCTCCCTTTTGTTCCTTTTTCTGACTGAATTCGTCTCGTCCAGTCACTATTAATCGATCTTAGAGATGTATCCTCTTTTTGTGCGTGATATTACTTTTTAATGTGATCTGATACAAGAGATTCGTAGCATTTAAAAAAAAGAAAAACAATCGCAAACTGCGCAGAGTGCCGTTTATTGTACACGGGAGAACAAAAATTTGTTTAAACGACGATACGCCCGCGACTATTATTACATCGCAGTATAAGTACCTGTTAACGTATACTATTTAATTTACGTTGAAACTTTCTCTCCTTCGCTTTTACTTTTTCATAAGTACGCAGTTATCGTTTTCGATCACACTTTGCAACGCCGATGTTGTAAATAATCGTTTGAGCGATCGCAGTGAACAGTTTATTTTACGATATGTAACATATACGAACTTTAGATTATTTTACGTATTATGTTCGCGTAACATGAAAGAATTGTAAGGAAACTAATTCCTACTAGTTTATGGCAGTTTAATGTTTATTTATAGCATAAAAGCCGACTAATGCAAACTCTGACTTCTGATTTCTAAAGTTTGCACTTTCTATGCAATATTAAATAGGTTACTTCGCGAATTTTTATACCTGTTCATCCTTTCCTTCTTCAATATCAGAATAATATACATTTATCTTTTTTCTTTTTGATAATCTATCAAGCCTACTGTGTCTCATTTCATTTGTTTCTTTTTTATTAGCGTATATTAATTCATTGTTGGATTACTGTTATTATTATATCCCCAACTATGTTAGCTTTTTTTTATGTCGCTTAAAAGTTTATATTTTATATTATCGGTAAGACAATTTGATTGACTGCTTCAGAACACTGTCGAAGCAAATAATGAAAAATGCCCCTTTTATCTCTTCTCCTTAAAATGTATATGTAATGAGATTGCATTTAAGAATGGTAAAACAATAAGTGATATATAATATCCTTGCAAGATAATCAATCTCTTGCAAACGCACTAAAATATGATAGAATATAATCATTATATACTCAGAATTCACCAAAAGTTTAATACTACGTTGATTGTAAAAAAAAGAAACATTGTTTCTATATTTGAAGTAAAACTGTATGCATACTAAATCTTTTGGTATTGCAATTTATTATCAAATTGTAGATTTCGGATAATAAATTTTAGTATACGTATATATTAGGTAGGCAAACAAAAAAATATATACAGGGTGTCCCACGCAACTGGAACAGGCTGTATCTCCTAAACGGTTGGGAATAGAAGAAGATGTTATAAGTAAAAGTTGAATGGTATCGGACAGTGCATAATATGCAACTAATTGTGTGCACTTTTGTGCATCGGTGCATCAGAAAAATGCAACTGCACTTTTTTTAAAAATGGAAGCCTATGTTTCTGACTGCACCAATCGATGCAGTTTCTTGTGCTCTACATAAAAGTACTAACATACGTATGCCCTAAACTTATTCGTTAGGAAGTTATCGAAGCTAACAGTTCTCTGAATTATAATGGAACATAACGTTGGTACTCCGGAACACTTGCAGAGAGACCAAAATCATCTCTACTTTTATGTAGAGCACAACAAACTGCATCGATTGGTGCAGTAAAAAATGTAGGTTTCCATTTTTAAAAAAAGTGTAGTTGCTTTTTTCTGATGCACCGATGCACAAAAGTGCATAAAATTAGTTGCGTAGTATGCACCGTCTGATGCCATTCAACTTTTTCTTATAACATTTTCCTCTATTCCCAACCGTTTAGGAGGTACAGCCTATTCCAGCTGCGTGGTACACCCTGTATAGTACATATACATGCATATATGTATGTATGTACTAGATATCTAAACGAGATAAAATTGCTTACCGCGCCATATAATTTACCAGTATTAGTACTGTTATTGCTATTATTGCAACCTTCGAAATGTAGATGGATATAATCATTAAAATATTAGGACATCCATGTATTGAGCGATATGCACTCGATAATTATGCTGGAGTGCATATGTAGACCATGAATCGATAGAAAACAACAAATTGTTATAATCGTTGCAAACTGCCGACTACTGTTTACAGGAAAGCTGTAATTACATGGAAATATAAAATTTAATATTTTTTCATATTTTATTTGGGCCCATTGTAATACTATAATCAGTCACTAGTCTCTAATTGAATTTTATTTTACTCGTTTGCACAATGTCTACGGTCTTTCATATATTTTCTACCTATTTGACTACACTCTTTCAACAAGAAAAAAAGGAGAATCAATTTATTTAAATACATTTAGATAACTTACAGTTGGGCCGGTCCTTGCCATAGCGATTATATAAACTAGAAACGAGTCATATTATTTCTAATAATTACAATTATTGTATCCACAATAAATTAAGCGTATTCGATTGCCCATTAATTTCAGATAGAACAACATCGCTATAAGATTTCCGAAAGTATGTGTAATAGAATAAGATAGAAATATATATATTACAGAGAAAATTAAAAGACAAAACGAAAAAAAAGTATAATAAAAATGATAGAGTAAGTAATCACCATGAAATAGAGTACTTTAGTTTTCCTGCGAATTTTCTGTATGTCCTTTAATGTAACATATGTGCATTTTAATCAGCAATATTAATACATTACGCGTAACTCTTAAGAGTGTCAACTTATATAATCTCATAAAAATTAAGATTTGTTAAATGATATTTATATATGTAACTTCTTTCATATATGTAAATCAAAATCTAATTGCTAATTGTTTAAGACAACTGTTCTGTGGCTGATTTTATTTTTACTTACAATGTGAGATTTTAGAACTACTCGTTCTGTTCGGTAATACATTATTTGTAGATGTATTCGAGACTAATGCGAAGTGATTCTTAAAAATTGAAGTAAAGAATGATATATTTTCTAGCGTTGCAGCGTCGAAATAGTAATTAATACAATGTTTTAAGAACTGAATAGAGAATTTGTGGATAATGCATACACATGTTAGTAGAGCGTATGCAAATAGTGGAAAATATATTGTTTATTAAATTTTTCTTGTACATATTGCTCACCTTCGTTGCAAATCATTTCACATCGCTTGACCTTACAAAATTTGATTGCTGATAGAGAGCAACATTGATAATACAAAATGCAAAGTATATAATTAGAATATTATATCCCATGGTGATATTAATGAACTTCGGAGCCTTACAAAGTGATTCAAAAAATTACATAAATAGTTCTATTTTACTTTTCTAGATTCATCCAGGATCAATATTTTTCGTAAGGATCAAAAAGAATTGAATTGCCATGTTTCTGCTGCAATGTATACAAAAGCAAAATGAGGGATTTTTTGTTATTCGCATTAAAAGATGTAGTAATTATAACAAAAGCATAATTTCTTATTGCAAGAAAGAGGATGCCATTACCGCCAAAACAGAAAAGAAGTGAATTCTGCTATGTTTTTTAGAGTTGCACTATTGTAAGTAAAATTTGCCACGGTAACTTTTGCATTTATGCAAATTCATAGTTTAATCTGTATTATTTATATATATAAGTGATAATATTTTTTTTCTGTGAATAGAAACCACAAGTACTAAATTGAGGAAATACAAGGTGGACAACATTTAAGTTTTAGTGGAGACATTAAACATAATATGCCAGCTGAGGGTTATGTTCTGAGAGATTTTGGATATATGTAAAATGTAAACCAACAGTCGTAATACTCGTAATACATGTCATTTCACTCTGACAACCAAAATGTTATAAGTACATAGACTGCAGGTTCTTTATGCACGTATAAGATATGCAAGATATATGCACTTACATGCAAAGCATAATTAAATTTTTGGATACGTTCACACTCCTTCAATCCTTCGTTATCGATTATCAATTTTTATATATCGAAATTCAACATTAAATATATGATATTCAAAAAATAAATAGAAATTATCTATTTCGAGGATGTAATGCATACAAAATGAGATAAAAGAAACATGTAAAAACATTCTGCAATTTCCAAATGTGTTCTCCAGATTCAGATTTTATTATCTTGCATATTTCGATACATTTTGAAAATTCGAATTAATTTTGCATTAAGTGGTTTATACACGGATCAAATTTATTCAATTTTTTACAAACATTTTTATTATTTTACGAACATATTATAAGAACTTATTTTAATTACACGTTATTATTAAAATACCAGTAAAATTAAATTATTGTACACGCATACGTTTGTGAGCCCGCTATACGCGTATATTATTATTTTACTTTTCGAAATTCAGATTTTGTACATTTTACATACTGTAACGATGTCTACATATTTCATATATTTATTGAAATCTATGATAATTCGCATTTATATTAGCGCATTGTCCGAATTGAAGAAAAGGTTATAATTAATCTATAGATTTGTAAGTTTTTATAGAAAATGTATAAAACATTTACGGATATTTACAAATTGGGTACAAATGCTCGCAAAGTTTGTGTGCATATATATATATGTATTTGCAAATATACAAAGCATATGTAAAATATATGTGTAAAATATATGCATGTGAAAAATATGCAGAATAAAATATATAATATGTATCATTCAGATCTAGAAGAGGTGAAACGATTTTTCTGTGCAAATCTTGTTCTTGAATCTTTATTTTATAAATGGCGTATGCATTTGCATAAACAACCTCAGTCTAATTATTAATCTGAAATCATGCAAGAATCTTCATATGTATTATAGTTATCAAGACCTGCGGTGTACATCAATGTGTATGCGACCTTTTTCACTGAATTCATTACAAGGGGTATGGAGATACCTGAAAAATGTATGACCAATGTAATAACGGATGTTTATTAATTATGCACGATTCTCCGAGTCTTATAAAAATTACGAATACCTATTGCCAGTTAAAAAACTATTCATTCTCGATTTAATTTGGACGATCGGGTTTTCTTTTTTAACTATCGAGCAATACATTCACTATTTATATATATTTGATATATATAATATACGTATAATTATTATCAATGATTACGTGCTAAGACTCGATTTAGAAACAAGTATCCCGATTTATATTTTTCCCTTGCTCGTTGCTAAGGATTCTAAAATTCAATAAATATAACTATACAAAAAGACAGAATAGTAGATTTGTTTATTTTCGCAATTTATCCCTTTTTATTAACTTTTGAATTTCAAACGAGGGTAATGATTAATAGCTAATAAAAAATCAATTGTCATTGTTAAATATAAAGTGGAATTTGTCAAATCGATTTTGTATCAACTATAATCCAATGTACTAATATACTAACAGATACTACAAGTGATGCGGCATACGGTATTTTATTCGTGAAACGAATTACAATGCCTTCAAATTCGTAACAAATAAATTAAATCGTTGACGTAGTATTGCATTACAAGTATTAACGTGTAAAATTGATTCGAGGTACGTTCATGTTGTGTCTTGTGTGCGATTCATATTTATAAGGAGCGAAAAGTAACGCTGCGTCGAAAAAGCGTTACTTTGACATGAATGTATACCGAGTGGCCGTTTTACCTACACAAACATACTTAATACATTTTGTCGAGTTAGAAAAAGATACGGTAGAAGATACAGTAGACATTCGAAACCGCGTCGTGTGCATGTTTCCAGCGACAAAAGGTTTATTAAATGTCACTTAGAAAAAACACATGCCGGTTATCTTTGAGATCTCGGTCTTTTACAATCGATTCCTTTAAGCACATTCGTATTTAAGATGAAATCGATCACTCGGTATACGAATAGAAAACAATGTCTTTCAGCATTACGCCCACAAACCTGCCCAAACTACTGTCATTCCGTTGTTTTCCTTAGTATCAATAAATAAGCTTCCTCTCTGTTCACTATTTATTCTCGTTTTGCAAAGCCTTGGCTTCGATCAATGTCAACAAAATACAATGGGTAAAATGATCGGGCGAAACGAAAGTATACTGAAATTCGAAGGGGATGGGGGGCAAGAGCAAAGATGCGACGAAATACTGTTCACTCGAACTTATCCGATGATACCGTTAATGTTTCGAAGAAGAATGAGCGATGAGAAGAATCGAAAGAAATAGAGAGTTCCCGAATCAAGTTCGTACTCTCCGAGAATATCATTTGGGAGAATGACTCGCGATTTTCTTCTTACTTCTTCTTTTTCCGGGGTTTGTCTTGGGGCGCCGGTAAGTTCTCTTGTTTCCGCTTCGAAGCCGGTTTAGCTCCTATGCTGCCACCCTTCTTTCGCCTCTCTTGCCTCTCTCGCTCTTCCAACTCTTGGTTTTCACGTTCTATCAAAGTGATCAGGGTATTGCAACGCCGTTGTAATTCCAAAGCGGTGCGAGACTTGACGAACCAATCGAAACGGAATTGCGGTGCCGATCTGACCGTAGCTCGAAGCTCTTCGTAGACGTTCTCTTTGTCGAAGCCTAATTTGTGTAACATACAGACGAGAAACCGATCCTCCTCTTCGGTGTAGTTCTTTCCCTTGTTAGTACCGTAAGCTATCCTCAACTGATGGAACGGAGCCCGGTATCTAGCCATCTTCGCGTCCAGAGCTTTTTTGATGCCAGCTCGCCTTTGTATCTTCGCCTCTCCACGTTCAATCTGCGCCATCACCCTGTCGATGTCCTGCAACTCGTGGCATCGTTCCCAGAATACCGCCGAGTACTCCATCACCTCTTCCGGTGTTTTTCCTTCTACTTCCTTCGCGATATTTTCTATATCATCGCGACCGTATTTCTCGTTCGCCTTTATGAACTGATTGAAGTCTCTTTTGGTCCAGTTCGTGAAGCCTTGAGTGAGAAGTTTCTCCTTTTCGACGACTTCCTCGTCGGACAACGGTTGCGCCTCATCTATTTTACGTTGCTCCTCCTTCTGAATTCTGGCTGCATCAGACCCCAGTTCAGGATTCTTCGGAACCTTATAGCCAACGGTCTGACGGAAATAGTAAATTTCTTGATCGAGCAATTCGAATAATCGTGGCGGGAAGAACTGGAAGTCTTGAACGATGGGCTGCTTCGGAGGTCTGGGTGCCTTGGGAGCTTTCGGTTCCGATACTCGAAGAGCTTCTCTAAAGTATGCGTCCACTGCGTAATTCGCTTTACGTTCTCTCTTGGGCGGTTCTATCCAGTTGCCGAGACCTAGGATCTTCTGTTTTTCACGGTAATCCTCGCCTTCGAATTGGTACACCGAATCCGTGGGTGCATCTACCGTGAAGTTGCGGAGGGAAGACTCACCTAGGCTTTCCAGTTTCTGTTTCATTTCTTCCGTCTTTGCTTCACCTTTTTGTAGAATGGTATCTATATCCTCGTCCGTTATAGCGCTATCTTTCGATGCGAACACTTCGTTCGCACCGTGCCTGATCATGTTCAACATTTCATCTTTGTTCAATGCCGTTTGCTTCGCGTCGACTAATCGCCCTTGTTGTATAACTAACTTATCTAACCGCAGTTTAACTTCGGCACGCTCGACGATCTTTTCTTCTACAGTGTTCTCTGTTATAAATCTGAAGACTCGAACCTGCTTCTGTTGACCTATACGATGGGCTCGATCCATCGCTTGCAAATCCATCTGCGGATTCCAGTCAGAATCATAAATAATAACTACATCTGCGGTTGCTAAATTAATTCCTAAACCACCAGCACGCGTCGACAGCATGAAAATGAATTTCTCGCTTTCGGGTGCATTGTATTCGTTGATCTGACGCTGTCTATCCTCGTGCGCCGTATTACCATCTAAACGACAATATTGAAAGCATCTCCAATGGCAGTAATCTTCTAAAATGTCCAACATTCTTGTCATTTGACTAAATATAAGAACACGAGACTCCTGTTGCTGCAATTTCGGTAGTAACTTATCCAAAATTACCATTTTACCACAGTTATAAACAAGATGTTCGTCGGTCGTGTACGGGGGTCCAGGCTCTGCTCCGTCAAACAAATACGGATGATTACAACACTTGCGCAGCTGCATCAAAATATTCTGTAATCGCATTTTCTCGATCTTTCCTGCGCCGTTAACAATGTCTATGTCTTTCATCAACACTTTCGTGTACCATTCTCTTTGCATCTTACTGAGTCCAATGTATACCTTGATTTCTTTTTTCGGTTTTAGTCCTTTCTCTACTTCAGATTTCAAGCGTCTCAAAAGGAATGGTCGAAGAACGGCGTGCAGTCTCTCGACTAACGAATTATCACCTAAGAAACTGTTAGTATTGAACCAAGAGTCAAAGTCGTCCGAACTATTAAATACATCGGGCAATAGAAAATTGAGCAACGACCACAGTTCGTGGAGATTATTCTGCAAAGGAGTTCCAGTCAAGAGAAGACGATTGGCTGTCTTAAATTCTCTCAGGATCTCCGACAACTTTGATTTCTCATTCTTTATTCTGTGAGCTTCGTCGATCACCATGTAACGCCAGTTAAACTTCTTAAATACAGACTTTTCTTTGATTACCATCTCGTAGGACGTTACGCAAACATCCCATTCTCCGGGCATCATAACGTCTCTGATGAAAGTGTTCCTAGTTTCTGCGTCTCCTATCAGACAGACCGCTCTCAAGGTAGGACACCATTTTTTGAACTCGTTCATCCAATTGGCCAGAGTAGACTTCGGGACGATGACTATGTGAGGACCGGGAATGCTTCTGAAGTGTTTCATGTATCCGAGCAGCGAAATAGTCTGTAAAGTTTTACCAAGACCCATCTCGTCCGCCAAGATACCGTTGATACCGTGTTCGTACAAGGATATCATCCAATTTAAACCACGTATTTGATAGTCTCGTAACTCACCGGATTTGATATAGTGTGGCGACGATTCGAAACGGGTGGTGGGCGCTACACTGGCGTTACTTTCAGCCAGTAACTCCTCGTCTTCTTCCTGTTCGGTTTTACGGTGCCTGTGATCACTGGAATCGGTTTTCACTGGAATCTCTGCTGGCTGTTGTTTTCTGGGCCTGCCAGCCTTGATTTTCAGAGGACTGCCAGCTTTGTCCTTCTGATTGTTTGTCATGAAATGGGAGAATATTTCAGTTTGTTTCAGTAAATAATCGAAACGTTTACTCCGATCGGTTTCAAGCTTCGTTTCGAAGTCACCACCACGGGACGACGTGGTCTCCGCCGACGATCCATTTGAATTATCTCCCGTATCTCCTGTGTCTGCATTCTCATCTGTCTTCGACATTTTGCTCGGCTACGAAGCTACTTGCGATTATTATCAGCGATATTTCAACTAACTTAATGTCTGTGTAAACCTGTGGTATATTAACCACAGTTATTCGTGTACTATGCACCGGTTTTCACCCTGACGTTCACAAACGCACAACACCAATCGCCGCCATATTGAACCGCGTTATCCCTCCAAAAGTACGCGACTAGTGCCATCTATATGAATATCGTAATGCGGCAGTAAGAAAGAGGTCTAAACAGAGAGAGATAGAGAGAGAGAGAGAGTATATGAGAGTATGAGAGTGCTCACGCCCGCGGTTTTCGCTGTCCCGGTACAGTGCTGCTCTCTAGTCTAATTTTAGCCTGGATCAGATCCTACATCATTTTTAGCCTTGATCAGAACCTATATAATTTTTAGCCTGGATCGGAACCTCATTTCACGAGGATTACGCTGATTCAAATAAAAATTAGCCGCCGCTGAGCCGTGCCACTGATTTAATAACAATGAAGTGGCTTCTGTTTCTGAAATTCTCGTCTAAATACAGGGTGAACCACGAATCGTGACCACTAGAGATTACTCTGTTATTAGCAGTTCGATCGAAAATGTTTTTATCAGGTATATCGTGGTTTCAAGAGCGCTTTCACGTGATTCACTCTGGTTCACCCTGTATATTCCGAAAAATTCCTATTGATAATATTTGATAATTTTAGGTAGGAACGAAAGCTCGTAGCGTTTTTAAATCAAAATTCAAAGATAAAATTAAGATATTTTTCCATATGTTTATTGAATAAGATGATACGTCACCTAAAAAATGGCAAGAAGTAATAGAAGAATGGAAATATGTAAGTTATTGAACAAATCTATGTGTATGTGTGTGTGTATAAATATCCTAATTTTATCTTTGAGTTTTAATTTAAAAACGCTACGAACTTTCAATCCAACCCAATACAAATGATTGTTCATTAAATAAAAGTGCAGAACAGGCGTAAGAATAAATCGAACACCGTATATAACTTACGTCGCACAAGCCAACTATTTTACCGACCGAGGAATGCAGGACTAATTATATAGTATCCTCTTCTTACATACGATAGTCAGTAGAACAACTATTTTATAATATTGGAAGACAAAAATAAATGTGGAAACCTGCCAGGCGTGTTGTTTAAAGGAAAGACAACTTTGAAATAAATACGAAACAAAGAAGATACACGATTTTGTTATGTGCAAATAAAATAAAACAACTGCGGAGTTTTTCGTCAAAGAAAAAAGAAGAAAATTAATTTAAAGCAAGGACAGTGATTCGCGTTACATCCTGCTTGATCGCGTGCACGATCTACGACAGTTTCATGAATGTTTTTCGAAGGACCAATACCAGGCAATACTAAAACCAGACGACACGCGTCAAAGTGATTAGCATATTAGCATAAATGACGAAAAACGGCGGTAAAAGGTCGCTGATGTATATATACATAGCACGTTGCAATCGAAATACTTTCTCACTTTCGAAATACTCGGACAGGTGGGACTTCCGAAATGTTAAGGAACGACAAGGTCTTTCATTGATTCAAGGACGAACAATGAGATCCCTAGGCATTTGGCTGACCTGGATCCGAAGCCATGGAATAAGAACTTTCTTCTGTGCTGTCCAGCTGATTGCAGTCGTTCCAATATTAACACGCAAACGATAAAAAATTACTGCACTCGTCCGGTTCTCGTAGATTTCTTGTAACATTGGGACATGTAAACAGACTTGCTTAGGGCTTAGGGAACCATGCCAGGAAACCATAAGACACCGTAAGTCACGACAAAATCCATTTCGGCGGATAAAATTTCCGTTCTTCATCGTCCTTGCAGCTAAACCGGGTCCCACAGAAAATCGGAGAAATGCTTCAAGGTTTCAGTATTGTAACGAAATATAACGTTTCATAGCCATCTTTTAGCTCTTTTTGTTATACCACATTCCAAATCAGTTTTTATCAGATGTACAAAATAGAAAAAGCTATTGATTTTATTAAAATACTGTTTCGTCAACATCTGTTGTAATCGCTTCAACATTTTAAGCTAGGTTCAGCAAGGTTTCAGACTTCGAAAAAGGAGGAGGTTACTCAATTCGATCTGTATGTGCCTTTTTTCGCTTGTTTTTTCGATGTATGTTCACCGATTACGTCAAGGTGGATAGAACAATCGGAACGAAACCTCTTGTAGAGTATGCCCCCGGGGTGGTCCCGTGAAAAAATTTGCATTTTTTACTTCTTACGATTTTATTTGCGAAAAAATGAATTATTTCATGTATGTGCACCGATTACTCCGAAATGGATGGACCAATCAGGACGAAACCTTCTGAATTTTGTAGGGCATGTCTCCCGATTGGTCTCTTGAAAACAAATTTTGCATTTTTTCATTCTTTGCGGTTTTTATTGCAAATAACCAATAAGACCGAAAAACCATCCTACAAAAATTAAACCGACTTCGAAAAAATGCACTAAAAAGTATGAAATAATTTCCTTTTTTATTTATGTGAATACACACGAACTTAAATACAATACAATCTTTTCGGAGGCGTATTCGTATTCGTATTCGTATTCGTGTGTATTCACATAAATTAAACGGAAATTATTTCATACTTTTTAGTGCATTTTTTGGGCTGCAGTGCTCATTTTAAAAGGTCAATTTACGATCGTACGCATGCGATTAACGTGATTATGCTCATCAATTTTCAACGATCAAATTACGTCAATGGATGATTGGCACAATTCCCACGATACATAGTAAACAAATCCATGACCGACTCTTACTTAGGTCAATTGCATTTTGAACTACTTACCTAGATAGCACACTACGTTGTTTTCTCGTCTTTTTTACGTCTTTACGTCTTACGTCTGTAAAAGACGCCCTTTACACGTCCATAAAGCGTCTTTTTGGAGACGTCGTTTTTGCGGTTGAGGGAAGGCGCCTTTCTTGCGTCTCATTTTCGCCGTAAATAAGTTATGCGTAAAAAGACGCAGAAAAGACGTACTTATATCTTGCGGCAGGCGTCTTTCAGATGTCTTTGAGATGTCTCTGTGCTATCTGGGTATTATGTATACGTATAGATTGATAATAAGAGTACTTCAAAATAATTATCAGACTGAATTTGTCACAATTTTACCCATATCTACATATACATGAATAAATATAGCGAAACTTTCACTGTTTCTTGGAAATGAACTAAAAAAATTGTTACGAAGAATTCATGTGAATGTAAAATCATCTGTCTCGGGCATTCTCAATATTTTACAAATAAGACATTAATAAATCACATCTACATATATTATATATGCCTCTCTATCAGATTATGATGCAATAATATTTTACGAGGTTTTTGTAACTGCAGTTATAAAGCTATATATATATAGCTACCATGGTAGCTACGGAATCTATAATTATCATCAGCATCTTTTAATGATACATGATTAACGCGATCCTGCACGTGAGATATTTTATTAACACATTACCGACCGGTGATTATTCATAATTTTGAAAAATCTATGGTACATGGCTAAACACTTTTTAATGAAACCTTCAATAGCAACAGCAATTTTCATTGTAAACTAACAAGTCACCTTCAATAAAGTCATCTAATAGTTTCATTTAAGATTGCAATGTAAAAGAAAATTTCAACGTTTTCTTTTGGTTCAGCACAATTATTGAAAATCTTATTATTAGGCTTCCGGTAGGTAAAGTGTTAATATAAATTTTACATCACTACAAAACAAGTATTTAGAGATAAGCAAGATATTTGAACTCGTGAACGAATTGAATATACAATGACTTCTGCGAATGTCATTCGAACGTTATGAACGCATTGAGAATGAATGAAGATAAATGAAATACTGAAAAATAATCTCTAATTACTAGACAGCGGATTTTATACATTTGTAACAAAAATGAGTAGGCGTAATTTTAAATTGTAAACAGATTAGAATTTTTTGTTGTACTGAATGTACTGTTATATTATTTTCAACCTATTAAACATATTAAGAGAAAATGTAAATTCCTATTTCACTCCAGATTGTTGCAATTCGAGTAGAAAATTTTTATTTTGCATAAAGATCCGCTGTCTACTAATTACGTTGAATATATATACTTTCCAACAAAATATTACTTTCAATACTTTTTACACGAAACGAAATGTATACTGTATGAAAAAACAGTTTTTGCAACTGCGAATGACAATTGAAAAACGATGTCATCGTTACACAGCACTTTTGTTGCATCTTCTTTAAGCAAATAATTTGCTAGTCTACATTTGTATAATAGAAAGTCATCCAAACTGAGCTGATATAACATGGTATAAGGAAATATAGAAATTTAAAATCTTTTTGCAAGAATTGCACACGTTACGATCAAACATTATACAACCCCGTGTTTCGCTCGTGAGAACTTATTGAAAACATTTATTTAAAGTCACGAACCCGAAGAAAAATTCAGGTACTTTTGAATACTGTGGTTGATGTCATGACTCATTAATTCACGAATGAAAATGAAAATTGTCTGCGTCAAAGTTGCACGACCACCGCGTCATCGATCGTTATTAAAACGGATCTATACGTGCTAGATAGAATAATTATGTACAGTTACTCGAATTAATTAATATTCACGCTCTGAAAAAGACGATAACTTTTTTAATACTGTACTATACGACTTGAACTTTTTTGGGAAGCTAGAGCAATTAGTTTACTACAGGATGTGAAAAGAAATTTTTAAAAATTGCAATTGATCGGAATTGTAGAGAAAATACTGAAAGTTGTATTTTACAACTTCTTTATGTGGGGCTATATTGAAAATTTAAAAAATACGTTTTGTGGATCTGTGTGAATTAAACACAATCTGAAAATTTCGTCAAAATCGGTCGACGTTGCAATGAGGTTCGTTCAAACGTTCAAAGATGGTAAAAATTGCAGATTTCCACCATCAAAAAATGCAATTCTTTTCACGGGACCACCCCGGGGACATACTCTACAAGATGCAAAAGGTTTCGTTCCGATTGGTCCATCCACCTCGGCGTAATCGGTGAACATACATAGAAAAACCAAGCGTTTAAAAAGGCACATACAGATCGAATTGAGTAACCTCCTCCTTTTTCGAGAAGTCGGTTAAAAATTGTAAGAATCTGCGATTTAAATGAATCGCAAACCCAAAAGAATTCAATGAAACTTTGTATGTACATGTATACGTATAACTTACTTAGACCTACCAACGACACCTTCTAAATTTTCATTACAGGCACCGATAAAAAATTAAAAAATTCTGGTGTACTTTTTCCTTCGCAAATTCCGACCAATAACAATTGAAAAAAGAAATTACTTATACATTAGCTAGTAAACCAATCCTACTAACGTCTCAAAAGGAAAAAACTGAAGCTGTTGGATCCAATTTTGAAAAAGTTGTTCGTTGTTAAAAGGTGCCCGAATACTTTGTACACCCACGGTATAATCACGACGTTGCTCGAAGATCAGAAATCGATTGTTCCATAATCTTTTGTAGGTGGGTCCGAACACCGATAGACGCTAGACGGGTGAAAAGCGGAGTTGCATTGCTCGCGGAGCTGACGAATCGGCTGAGGATGGTTGCGCGCCAGTGATATTTCTAGCGAGCGTATTTCTCGATTGCGACTAACGGTAACAATTGCGTTGAAAGTAATGTTTTGTACTGGTGTACGCGCAGTGCGGGTTGGCTCAAGATAGAAACCGGACGCGTAAGTCGAGTGAGCGAGGCTCGGGGCCCGGAGTCCGACTCACGGCAGCCGTGCACAAGGGAACGACCCTGAGAACCTCGACGGCAAAGACAATGACTCCCGGCAGCACATCTCGTCGCGTGCTAGCCACTGGACAAGTATAAAAATCACTTCGACGGGGATAAAGTGTTCGCCGATCTCTCCTAGACGCTCAGTCGGTGTTCGCGATACCTTCGTCATAGTTCGCTGAAGGGATTACGCGAAGGCGTTTCGCTCGTTCCTCTTCCGATCCTGCGTCATTGAAATACCTAGTTGGTCAGGAGCGAGTCCGCGTTTGCCTATCAGGAACCAAGGAGAGAGTATCTACGCGATTGTTGAACGCCGGAGATCATCGTCCGAGAGCATCGTCCGGGGAGTATCGTCCGGGGAGCATCGTCCTTGGGATCTTGCCCCTTTTACGGCCGCCGCGACGTCGACTTAGGGGCAGTCGTCTAGTGTCGCACAACCAGTGTGTGTCCAGTCAAGTTAGAGGATCGAGAACCCGCGACGATCGATCCTGACTGATCCAACGCAACTCTTCTATTCGCGAGTCTCCGAGTTCGCAGTTTCGTTACGGCCCCTTCGTTCATCGCCAGCTGATCCGTAGGTAGGTGTATTCGACACACGATCTCGATGGATCGGATTCTTACCTCACGGTCCTTCGTTCGTGACACGTGTCCAAACTGGATATGGTCCTCGTTAAAGATCACTTGCGTTTGTCGCTGGCGACACAAACTGCGGATTAGGGATACGAAATCGCGATTGAGATTTGGTGTGACGTGTCAGATTTTATTGGGTTGTTCGCAAAGTGATTTCGTTTTTCGTGTAGAAATGACATTGCTTCCATTTGTTATTACTAGACTGCGGATCTTTGTGCAAAATAAAAAATGTTTGCATTGTTTGCAAGACACAGGAGTGAAATAAAAATTTCTTTCTTCTTTTAATTGTCTGATTAAGCTGGGACCAATACGCTGATGTCTTTAAATCGTTTTAATATGTCCACTGCTTTAAATTGTGCTCACCCATTTTTGTCATAAATGCATCAAATCCGCTGTCTAGTTATTACTAACCTTATTTTAAATCGGACGTAACTTCCTACCTTGCAGTGCTTTCTAATCTTTCAAGTATGTTTTTACCATCGCACTTTACCAAAATGCAGTGCACGAAAGAAAAATTTGTTCGCTGTTTCAGGAGAGGAAGTACCATCGATTACTATTTTTTTCGTTTCTTTCAACATTTTTTATGCGGTGCAAACTTTTTATGCCGTGCGAACAAGAAGTCATATAACTCAATATTTTGAATTCTAATAAAAGACAGACATTCTCCGAGCATGGGATCTTTAAGTTGTCGGAAAAATCGCAAGAGATCATAGAACAAAATGTCATCAAACTTATTCTAAATGGTGAAAAATTGGCTTCCATTTTCCCTTTAGAACACGAAATTACACATTCCGAACGACCCAATAGTACTACCTTCGGTTTTTATCCTAATATTTATCGCTAGGACTATCGACGATAACAAGATTGTGTTTAGAAATCTAAATCTAAATCGAATCGACTGGTATAGTCGCCGCTGATGATCCGCCGATGCGACATTAACGCTAGCTTTACGGGACCCGTCAAAATTACGGGTTCTGATATTCTTAATTTGCAATTATGTATTAAGATTGTAAAGATGCTTTCTTGAGGTATTATTTACCAAATTTATTTCCTTGGGTATGTATTATTGGAAAAATGGTAAAAAATTTGGATAAACCCATGCTTGTTATGGTTGTAAAGTAATATAAAATAGTTATTTCTAGAGCTCCGTAAACCGAGTGTTAAAGAACGTGAGAAGAAAAAAAAGAAGACCGTGTTTAGTCGGATTTCGGAAAATTTTTATCGAAACGTGTACTTTAATAGCGACAAACACGAAGATGATAGAATCTAGTAAACGCGCGAAGAATGTGGACGACCGAAAAATACAATTCTTATCGTAACACATACATTCAGAAGATTAGAGAAGTTTTAAATTCGTTGACAAAATGTGTTGACAAAGTTATGATTGTTTGATGTTATTGCAAGAACCTGATAGTTTCGTTGACCGGAGACTTTGGTTTATAGCAGAGTAGGGCAATAATCAACTATTATTTAAAAATGACCAATAGTCTTTCTGAATGTTAGTCATAGCAAAATAAAATAATTAGTCAAAACTTTTTGATTAGTCAGTGATAACTAGACTGCGGATTTTATGCATTTATGACCAAAATGGGTACGTACAATCGAAAACAGTGGAGGTATTAAAAAGATTTAAGGCCACCAGTTCAAAAGAACAATGAAATTTTTATTTGGCTCCTGTGTCTTGCAATCAATGCAAACATTTTTTGTTTTGCATAAAGATCCGCAGTCTAGTGATAACTAATTAATAATATTAATGTACGTTAATCACACAATAGTGCCTGATGACTAAAGATTGATGACTGATCATCAACTACTAATTCACTAATAAGCAATAGCTAACGATCAGAGCTGGGGAAAATAGTATTTTATATAGTAAATAGTAAAGTATGTGTACTACTTTGAAAATAAAAAATATTTTATTTTTTTGATGCAGTAATTTTTGAAAATAAAATATTTCATTTGATGCAGTAATTTTTGAAAATAATATTTTATTTTCGAAATATTGTATATCTTATTCAAAATACTATTTTCTTTAAGAAAAATAAAATCTAAAATACTAAATAGTATCTGAAATATTTGTTTCACCAAATAATGCCCACCTCTGGTAACGATTACTTAGAGCTGTGACTAACTATTTGCCATTTAGTTATCACTAACTAATCAAAACGTTTTGACTAAATGACTGTTTTTCTATGACTAACGCTCAAAAAGACTATTAGTCATTTTTAAATATTAGTAGATGATTGCCCTACTCTGGTTTATAGGCATATTTGACTATTTCTATTTGCTCTTCGACTGGTTTACACCTGCTTTTACGATGTTTGCAGTTATTTGAAAATTTCAACAAAGCATCGAGTGCGTCTGAAGGTTGACTACTTACAACCGACCGCTCCACTGAGAACCGTGTCAATTATGTCGTCGCCGAAAGTGAAATTTACCGTAACTCTTAATGGGTATGGCGCGGCGTGGCGGCCAAGTAGCCGGGGAATTCATTTTCGCTTTCTCACGGCTTGAAATACTGCATGGAAAAACGAATACACGGTTTTGCGACAGTCGAACTGTTTCTTTCGAAGCGCGCTTAAAATGGCCATCTTATTTGCGGAAAAACTGTGTTCAGTCTCAAGTGTACATACTATGCTAACAAATAAGCATAAGCTGTAAGTACCTTTTCAAGGTCCACACACTTTTTTCCTCATTTCAAATGTTTATGCTCATTTACGCAGACACCTGTGACACTATACATATTTAACTATGTATACATAATTGTGTTGTGTCACGCTTCGCATACATAACACTCCAAATTCATGAATTATTTAAACTAGAAAGACGGTCTTGCTTTTCTTTAATAATTTCATAAATGCAGGGCAAAGAGTAATTTCAGCAGTACGCTTCTCATGAGCAAAGCATTGTTTAGTACCAAATTCATAAATTATTTAAACTCGAAGGACGGTCTTGCTTTTCTTTAATAATTTCATAAATGCAGGGCAAAGAGTAATTTCAGCAGTACGCTTCTCACGAGCAAAGCATTGTTGCAGTACCACGTATAAATTTTCCAAGTTGCGTCATTAGTTTTATTATTGAATGAATAGCAACGCCCGTGATTTAATAATACGGACCGGTTCCACTTGCTCAGCACATTCACTGCCATTGAGGTAACCGGTGATCGTCCGTAAAAGCTTTTAGTTTGTGCGATTTGTTTACTGTTCAATATATAAATGCTTTAGAAATTCCTTTTTGTCGATCGTATATTACTGAATAAACTTTTCATTAATGTTTTCGGCGCATGGGTTCGCTCAAATTTTGACTAACAAGCAATTATACAACTTTTTAAATCATTCTCAACGTTTCGATTCGGATATGGATCCTTTTCAAGAGAACTTGAAGTTGCAAAATTGCTTGTTAGCAGAGTTTGATGCAGTAATTTGTGAAAATAAAATAATATATTTGAAGCAGTAATGTTTTTGAAGATAGCATTTTACTTGATGAATATTGAAAATATTTTGTATTTCGTCTTTATTTTCAATTTCAATTTTAAATATTATTGCTGAAAATAATGGTCCGAAATCAATTCTTAATGATAAGATAGACTGTATGTTAACAATGCAAAAAGTAAAATATTTTATTTTGTGGATCAAATTGTTCAAATAGAAATATTTTATTTTGAAGTTCCGATTGTTAAAATAGAAATATTTTATTTTCGAAATTGTATATCTTATTTAAAATACTGTTTTCTTTAAGAAAATAAAATCTAAAATATTAAATAGCATTTCAAATATTTTTTTCGTTAAATAATGCGCACCTCTGCTTGTTAGTTAAAATTTGATTGAACCCATGCGCCGAAAACGTTAATGAAAAGTTTATAAATGTTTTGTGTGATTGAATTTTCTATTCTACTATTTTTTTTAAATAAAATACAATTAATACTACAAATTCTGCACAATAACGTAATAAAAATCAAACAATAGACATTTATGCCAAATGTACATACATAGAGTTCAATGTCAAGAAACGTTGTACAGCTAGAAAAGTCCTTTGTGGATGCAGCGACTATATGTAGATAAAATGTAAATGAACGGATAGTCACATTCAGCTTGCGTTACCGAAGAATTATGGGTTCTAACGTTAATAAGAATCATTAATAATGATTAAATAACGATAATTCACTCTGAATACAATGTATCAAGGAGAGGAATCAAGAATATCATTACCATATTTGCGTATTCTCGAAGATGTATGCACCTACCTATACAGAAATTATGAAATACATTTAACTAACTTCGAAACACACATCCATCGTTGTTTTTTTACACAAATTAAGTAAATTCTTATCTAAATATAAATCAGTGTTGATAGCATGCTAACAACTACATCAGAAAAACAATAAATTCTTCATGATCATAATAAATAAATAGCATGTAATTTATAACTAGCTTGTAATTTTTTACGGTGTTTTTGTTTGTTTCAGTGTTATCGAGAAAATGGCGAATTTGGAACCTCAATCGATATCGGCGTGGTTCGATAAAAAGAATGTTTTCATCACCGGGGGCACTGGTTACATGGGGAAAGTTTTAATTTACAAATTGCTGGTCAGTTGCCACAATATTGGCAAAATTTACGTGTTGATCAGAAGGAAGAAAGATCAGGACCCGCAGACTAGGTTGGTGCACATACTGCAGGTATGTAAAATGTTTTCAGTTAAACTAAAACTAACATTCAAAAATTAAACATATTGTTATAACAGTTTCAATCGATTAAACATATCAAGAATGGAAATCATTTTCTATTTCACTCAAGCTTGTTGCAATTCGGGTAGACGAATTTTTATTTTACGTAAAGATTACCTACAATTTCAATTAAAATGTGCTCAAGCCAGGATCGTTTTCGCAAACTGATCGTGTCAGATTCTATGCGCGTGTAAATGTGCAAATGTCACCGCATTAAGGAAAAAAAAACTAATTCCAAGTATTTACGTCAAAACCCATCGCCACAGGCAATAACAGACTTCAAAATAAATCTAAGAAACCATGATTATACACGCCTATATGTGCATCACCCACCCACCATACGTATAAGCTCGGAGAAACTTGTTTTTTCCTGAGTCACGCTGGAATATAAACCGAACGGTGCTACTAGAAAAAACCGTTCTCATGGCAACTGAAAGATGCTTTCAAAGTAACGGTTACCGTTTATTACCTTCGGGTGTGAAAACCCCGTAATGTTAATTCCGACGTTGATTGAGTTACCGAATTACCGTGTACACTTGGAGCCAAGATCAAGGCAGCATCGCGTTTTATTCACATTTTTTTTGACAACATCCTCAACGTTTTCCAACACTCTCCGCCATTCAAGAGAAGGTGGGATAATTCTGAAATAAAGGTGTCGCGAGTTTATATAGCCTTGTCGCATCCTTTTTCCGCAAAACATTTCTCAGTGGACAGCGGATTTTATGCATTCACGACAAAAATTAGTTGGTGTAATGTAAAGCAGTAAAGACATTAGAAGAATTTAAAAATACTGTTATATTATTTGCTACCAATTACATTTTACCGACCGGTGATTATTGCATAATTTCGAAAAATCTATGGTTTATGGCTAACACTTTTTAATGGAACCTTCAACAGTGACAGCAATTCTCGTTGTGAACAAGTCACCCTCAATAACGTCATCTTTCATTTAAGATTGTAATGTGAAAGAAAATACTATTCTTTCTTTCGGTACAGCACAATTATTGAAAATCCTATCAATAGGCATTCGGTAGGTAAAGTGTTAAGAAAGAAAATGAATTTCTAATTCACTCCCATTTGTTGCAAATCAGGCAGAAAATTTTTATTTTGCATAAAGATCCGTTGTCTACTCATCAGATCGTAAACGAACCTTCGACGTAAGCAACAATTTAGAGATTAACTTGGTGTCAAAATGTGCTGCTAAAGATTTATCGTCAATTTTTATTTATGTGCATAAAATTTTTGCCCAACTCTGTTTACTATCGTTACCGACTAGAGCCGGCACACAGTGGTCTATTTGGTCAGAAAAAGTGGAAAAAACAATTTTAGCGTTATTTATAGGCTGAAGGTTGTAATATTGGGTTGGTAAATAAGTTCGTTCGGTTTTTGAGATTTATTTCACTGTAAAAAACCGAACGAACTTATTTGCCAACCCAATATTATATATCGTTGGATCCGTCTTAACATCAGCTACGATACGATATTTTACGACCGTCGCGACGTGTTGTAAACACGAAAATTTCTTGTGAAATACATAGTATTATGAATTTTCTAGTTATACAAGGCCTCGAAATGTAAATCTAATGGTGCCTCATAAGTGATAATAACCTTCTGGGCCCGGCCGTGGCTGGAGGCACGCACGCAATCGTTTCGAGTCGAACAAATACCGCGCGGGTTGCTTAATAATAATCATAATCATCGATTCTTGGATTCCCCGGTTGCCGACCTTGACGTCCTCGATTTAGCTTCTTCGTTACCGGTTCGTTCGTCTATCCGTCGAAAATCTACCGCGGTTTCCTTGTTCATCTTTGGACGAATGTGCACCGTCAGTGACAATCGGAGTCGTTTAGAACGACCATCAATTTGACTTCGTGCGAGGAATTTGAATTCGTTCAAGCCAGTTTCTATACAATGAATTTTTTCTTGTTACTTAATTATTCTTATTTCTATAAAAACGAAGTAAAATGTATTTCAGTTTAAATTTTTCTAAAATCTTTTGCAGAAGTCGAGCGTTTCGTGTCCTTTATGCAAATTTCTTAGAGTCTTAAATTATTGATATTGACTGTTTGTTAAAACGTTGAAATAACACTTCTAACAATTTCTATTTTTAGAAAAGATCGAAGTCGACCTCGTTGAAAAAATGTTTTCACACCTCGCTGAAAAGTGCATTCCATGTCCTTACGTCCATGCCCATTAGAAACAAGGATCTCAAAGAAAAAACAGAAACACACAATCTGTTGTCGAGAGAATACTTTTTTGTCAGATTTTTTGCAGCCGATCGATTATGCGACACATTAGAATATTCCACCGGCAATTCTTTTTTCACATTGTATTTTCCCTATCACACCCGGAACACTTCTGTGTACAATTAAATTACAAAATTGGTCGCGATTGCAGCAATCGACTGTATAATGACATTCCGATAAATAATTAACGTAGTTACGAAACAAGAGAGCAGTCTTCTGTGTACTCAAATGTAAACTATGTGAAATACTGAGAAATAAATGTACATGATATAAATAATTTTTAGAACTGCTTAGTCTACACAATAGAAAACTAGTGGCAATTTTTACATTTATAAAATAAGTGGAAGAACGAATTTGAGAGACTTGCGAGTACATTTTCACGTGGATTTTAATCTTCCGAGATTTTTTTACATACTGTAAATAATTTTTAGAACCGCTTGGTCTAAACAATAGAAAACTTGTAGAAATTTTTACATTTTTAAAAAAAGGAGGAAGAACGCATTTGACAGACTAGTGAGTACGTTATCATTTGGATTTTAATCTTCCGAGATTTTTTTAGAAACTGTAAATAATTTTTAGAACCGCTTGGTCTAAACAATAGAAAACTAGTAGAAATGTTTACATTTATAAAATACATGGAAGAACGAATTTAACAGACTTGTGAGTACGTTTTCATTAGGATTTTAATCTTCCAAGATTTTTGTTTGATTTCTGCATTAATTGGATATGTACACAGAAATGAGTAAACATCTACAGTTCAACTGTAAGATTGCAAGATACGGTACCTATGTTTAGTGTAGTGGTACACTGTACACATATTACGATATAAATGTGATGCTAGCGATGACATAAATACGGGGAATTCAGTGAAAAGACTTCATAAATTATATCTTGCGTACAACAACGGCCACGATCGCGCTCGCGATGTCGCAAATAAAAAATAAACACAGCCGCAGAACTTCGAGTATCGACACGACCAAACCCAAAAATCGTGTTTTTGTTATTATCTCCGAATAAAAATTTCTTCTTCTTTTGAATAGAAACGAAATTTTCGAAACTTTTGCCACCTAAAGAAAAACTACACAGCTTATCGTTCTCGAAATGATTTCCCAACATACAGCTTATATTTCAAGTTGGCCGCTCTAATATGTTGTTTCCTGATCTTGGCAACAGGAACTGAAATCTTGTTTCTTATTAACAAAAAAACGTTTTAAGACAGTGAAAGGACTTTGTAACATTCTCTTGTGGTTTTCAAACCTAAATATGTAGCGATCATTCGCTTTCAATAGCTGACTCAATCATTATATTTCACTCAAAGTTCTAATGAATCTCTTTATCTTTAAATGCAGCATCTCATTTAAAAGATTTAGCAAACGTTGTAAACATTTAATCTGCTCCAGTTATATCGTCGAATCGTTTTAACATGCTGACAATGGAAGATCAGGATTGTTATTCGTTTCTCGCAAAATTATAGTGACTGGTGTCCTTCGCATGTGGAATAAATAATGCAAAGTATGAATGTGAAGTACATACCGCTCGAGTGATTCCAACGCGTGGTTACGGTTCTACTGTGCCATACATACGTATGCTATCATACTCGCGAAGCGTCGAGTTGTAATTCTGAAGTCATGATGTTAGACTTCATTCAATAATCACTTAATTCAATAATCATTTAACGAAGTTAGAATCTTCCCAGTGGAGACGAGACACGTTGAAAGTCAGAAGGATGTTATTACAGTTGTGCAATATTCACAAAGTTTCACGCTTTCAATTCAACATACGCACTTTCATTTGTTATTATTTTATTTGTCCTTATTTGCAAGTCTCTCGGAATCGTTTTTAGCAATGTATATTCACGGTGTAATGATATATCAATTTTCGTCATTCTATGAATAATATAAATATAATTGGCACAAGTAATAAATTATTATATGAACCGAAGGCAAAGAGTTACAGTTTTTTAAGAGAGAAACGAAAGATGAAATGAATATCAACTCACTCGTATCAGGAAGTGAATAGAAGAAACTCGAATTTTCTACGCACGCCTTCACTCGCGCACGAACAAGGTCTTCGGTGAGCAACAATGCGTGAGGCTGACAAGAATAAAGCAGAGAACGACGATGGAGAACGATCTTTCTCCTCGCAGCACATTCAAATCTGAGATTTATTTAAAATACACTTCTCGAAATCACTATTGGATGGAACATTTTTATTTTGCATGAAGAGCCGCAGTCCAGCGATCAACAAAATCACTAACAAAGGGCACGAATCAATCAGACTGCGGATTTTATGCATTTATGACAAAAATGAGTGGGTGGAATTTAAAATAGCGAAAATATCAGAAACATTTAAACATACTATCGAATTATTCTCAACATACTAAACACAATAGAGCAGAAAATAAATTTCGAATTCACTCCAGTTTGTTGCAATTCAAGTAAGAAACTTTAATTTCGCATAAAGATCCGCAGTCTACTAATAATTTAGTAAAACCGATCGAATTGTTTACTTTATAAATGTGGTGCATTGTGTGGAACGGCGCTATACGCGTGGCTTGTGCATCCGAGAACGCAAAATTTCTAAAACCAGGCAAACATTCGTCAACAAAGGTGAAGAATTTATTTACTTACGTCAGACAATTCGAGGAGTCACGATTCGTAACGCGTCCACGAACGCAAGTGAAGGGGACGTTAATGGTAAAGGTATGCAACCGATAATTTCACCATGTTCCGTTTCCAAGTGTCACTGAAAATCACTAGGGAACAGGTGTCGTTCCCTGTGAAAGAAGCACACAGAGCCAAGCTCGCCTACAAATCGTTAAATCATGTCGTAGCTAATCGGCAAATTTCCCTTTCGTTTCACTCGGAAAATTAGTCGCCTAACTTTTACTTTCTTTGCGACGGGATTCTACCTGCACAGAGGATCGCATAGTTGTTTACTACCTGCACAGTAAATCTTCGGAAAAACTGTATATCCCTCTTTGCCCGATCGTTCTCTAATAGGCGGCTGTTTCGACAGGCCAGATTTTTATCATGATTTCCTGTGAATCGAACAAGCATTCCGTATTAGGAACGACGCGCTGACTGTTTTGCAACGAGCCTGAAAAGGTTTCGTCTTCTCAACGAAATGCTTCATAAACGTGTTCGGTTTCCAGTCGAATCTACAACCACAGCCTGACATTGTTTCTTGTCCATTCGGTCATTAAAACGACCGAGAAACTCTCTTCTCATTTCTGAGCATCCTCTCACTTTCCAGCGTCCGTTTTCCAATCCGGATTTCATTCGTCGTCCTTGTCAGTCTACATACAGTGTCGCACAGATGTAAGATTTGAAATAAGGAAAAACTTTCGTTCGACGATTAAACCGAAAACACTATTCATTTTCATTGATATTCGTAACTGGAGTTGGGCGAAATTTTTATTTAAATAAAATTTTTGCCCGACTCTGTTCGTAACATTCAACGATAAGAATAATTATGAATATACTCCTTGACCCGTTTTTCATCGATAACTTTTTTTCCTTAATCGCACCCAGAAAGGAGATACGATCTATTTTAGTGACGTAACTACATTTAATAAGACCGTTCACCAACATTTTTTGTTTTCAATACGTTGTGTACGTTTTGTTGGAGTTTACTTGCATTATTTACGTCGCGAGAAATAGGACATTATTACAGCGATAATGTGTGCAACGCCGCAATTTTTGTTTCCAGCATAGCAGTGTACAAATGAATTTATCTTTTCAGCAAGAACCATTCAAGGGGATCAAAGAAAAGCATGCGGAGAAGCTGAAGAAGATCATACTGATTCCTGGCGACACCACAGCCGAGGGTCTCGCGTTATCGACTGCTGATACGGAACGAATGCTTCAGGATGTCAACGTTATCTTTCACATGGCGGCAAATGTAAAATTCGACTTAACGTTGAAGCAAGCGGTGCAGATAAATACAGTGGGCACCAAGAACGTTCTGGATCTTGCGAAAAAGGTAGATACTGTTTCCAATCTTTTTCCGAATTAGACGGAGCATTACGAGATTACATACAGTGAGTTACGAAAGTATTCGAGCGCTCTTTAAAACGGAATAACATTTTTATACGATTTTAACTGTTTTGGGAAGCTAGTTAGAAGAAGAGTGTTAATAAGATTTATTCGATTTCTTAGTTTTCTATACAAGAAATATCATTTCGTAAACCAATGTTTCCAATTGATTATAAAAATTCAGGTCGTTTGGTACAATTATAAAAAAGTTATTCTGTTTTAAAGGGCGTCCGAATACCCACTGTAAGTACCTTTGAGGGACCTTTAACAGTTTATAGAAAAAAATTATGTTGTCCACAGATGCCGAATTTGGACGTGTTCATTCACGTTTCGACGACGTACTGTCAGTGCAAGGAAAGCGTGCTCGAGGAAAGAAACTATCCAGCCCCCGTGGAGCCTCAGACAGTGATGGACATCGTGAATAATCTGAAGGACGACGTCGTTTTGGCGATGACGCCGAAACTATTGGAAGGTCAACCGAACACGTATGCCTTCACCAAAGCGCTCAGCGAAGATTTAGTACAAAAATCCGGTCTACGAGCCGGCATCGCCAGACCTTCTATAGGTAAACTTTCTGTTCTGCAATGCTAGGATAACTGCCATAAGTTCGTTGACCTCTGTTCGCGATAGTCAATTCGGTATTTTGGGAAACACAGTAGAACCTCGATTGTCCGAACCAAAGAAGGACAGACACATGAAAAGAGAGAGAGAGAGAGAGAGAGTGTTCGTATAATAGAACTTAATTAAGGGGGTAATCTCGTTTCCCAAAGATGGAGTTTTTCCATCGAACAGTTGTACGAAAAGACTGGTAGTCCAGTCAATGAATGCTCATAAGGGGGGTCTAGAGGGAAATGGAAGGAATACAATTTTTAACTTTGGGACTTTATTTGGACTAGTTAGGAGGTAAACATACTAAAAGTCCCCACTCCCTTTTCCGGTTATATCTCTGAAACTATGCGTCCTAGCGGTAAGACCATTCTATACAAAATTGAGGCTGACAAAATGTGCCATAAGATTGATTGGATTCAGCTTTTTCGCTATCTCGAATAGTTCCCGAGATATCAGCGCTCAAAGTTCACTAATTGTGCTGAAGAGTTAGCTAGTCAAATAAGGCAAAAATTTCTTTTTCACAATTAGTGAACTTTGAGCGCTGATATCTCGGAATCTATGCGAGAGAGCGAAAAGCTGAATCGAATCAATCTTATGGCACATTTTGTCAGCTTTAATTTTGTATAGGATGGTCTTAGGACGCATAGTTTCCGAGATATAATATAAGCGGAAAACGGAAAAAGGGGACCTTCTGCGTGCCCCCTCTGCACCCCGCTCACCTCCTAGGACTGGGAGAGTCCTTTTAGTATGTTTACCTCCTAACTAGTCCAAACAAAGTGCCAATGTTAAAAATTGTGTTCCTTCCAGTTCCCTCTACAACTTTTCGTTGACTGGACTATAGCTGTTTTATAATAGTTGAATCTGCAAAAGGTGTGAGAAAATTTTCCTGATTCACATTGGTGTCACAATAGTGAAACAATAAAAAAGAAGTCGCATTGAATACAAAACACCGTTATGTATCACGTAACGGCAATGTTTGTCTAATAAGGTAGATACTGTGTAACGTGCATTAACGAAAAATGTGCAATGAATTGCACATTTTCTATGCGCTTCGCCTCGGTATACGGCGGTTTATTTCTGATGCTCGTTTTGAACGTAAGCGACAATTAATGATTCCTCCGAAACACATTTCAGGCGGTAGAATTAATGCTTCTCTTTTTGGAATTCAGACCCGTCCCCTCACAGATTTACGCGTCCTTTCTAATGCGTTTTATGATTGATGTTCTCGGATAGACCGCCTATTACAAATATCCAATTTTGAATGGTGCTGGGAATGCTACACTATCACGCTGTCACCTGTCCGTCCAGCATTGTTCTTTCGCAAAGTCCCTTTCACCCTCTCGACCTTGTTGTGTCTGTATCCTCAGTGTTTTTTTCGTACGGAGCTGAATGGACGTGAAATGTCAGTGCGGTTGCAGCGTCACGATTCCATTAATCGACGTTCTGAAATTTCAGTTCTTGCGTCATTGAACGAACCGATGCCTGGTTGGGTGGACAACATAAACGGACCAACCGGTCTGCTAATCGCGGCCGGCAAAGGCGTATTGAGGACCATGGTGATGACGGACAAATTCTTCATACGTGTGATACCCTGCGACCTGGCGATCAATGCTATCATAGGACTAGCGTGGAAGATAGGAATCGAAAAACCAGCGGAACCCATTTACATGAATGTAACCACCGGGTCCGAGAACTCGTTTACCTGGCAAAGCGCTATCGACATGGGGAAGAGATTGACCCAAATCTACCCATTCTCAGGTGGCTATTAGTAGAAACTTTGGTAACATCTTATTAGTAGACTGCGGATCTTTATGCGTTTATAGCAAAATTGAATAGATGAAATTCAAAATTGTTAGAAAATTTAAAACTCTGAAGATGTCAATATATGATTTATCCTCTGTTAATATCATTAAAGGTAGAAGTTCAAATTAGTTTCTATTTCTTGCAATCTATGCAGAATATTTTTATTTTGCATAAAGATCCGCAGTCTACTTATTAGCGAGGAATCGCTGATGTAAATAATTTCTAGACTGCGGATCTTTATGCATTCAGGAAGAAATTAGTTGGGTGAAATATAAAACAGTAATAGACTACACAAATTCAAGAATATTGTAATGTTGTTTTTAACGTAAAAAGGTCGTTAAGGGATGAAATCAATTTTTTGTTTTATTCCTGCTTCCCGGAATCAATGCAGAATATTTTTATTTTGCACAATGGTCCGCAGTCTAATAATTACCAACATCTCGCGACGTGATCGAATATCTAGACTTGTAGCAAAAGTAATGAAGCAATATCTTGCTGTGGGTGTGTGAGGCAGCTGAAAAAGGAAAATATAAACATTGTAAATAGTTGAAGTAATGATGGAAGAGTTCCGGTACAAAGATTGTTTTTGCCGGTGAATTAAACCTTCGGTTTTATTGAATTAAATCTTCGTTTTTTCGAAGTCGGTTTAATTTTTTTTATAAAATTTTTTCATTTCACACTTTTTAGTAGAACGAGCAGAATTTGTAGAACACCGTGGGATGGTTTTTCGGTCTTATTGGTTATTTGCAATAGAAACCGCAAAGAATGATAAAATGCAAAATTTGTTTTCAAGGGACCAATCGGGAGACATGCCCTACAAGATGCAAAAGGTTTCGTTCCGATTGGTCCATCCATCTCGGCGTAATCGGTGAACATTGAACATACATAGAAAAAAAGCGAAAAAAAAACAAAAAAAGAAAAGACACATACAGATCGAGTTGAGTAACCTCCTCCATTTTCGCAAAAACAATCATTCTGTTCGGAACGTTCGGAGGTTTTACTAGATTTACGTATTATAAAACATTGACCAAACCTATTCTGATACGTTCAGATTGAACATTGGAATCGTCTAGTTATTAACTTAAATAATTTCTTTTAGGTCTTCTCTGGTATCCGGGTGGAACCATAACGACATCAAAATTATATCATTGGATCCGCCTAGGACTTTTCCAATTGCTACCGGCATATGTACTAGATATTATGATCGTTCTATCCGGAAACAAACCGTTTCTGGTACGCGTACAACACAGAGTCACAGCTGGACTCAAAATCGTACAATATTACACAACAAAACAATGGGTGTTCCGGTAAATAAAACAAATATTATAATATAATACAGTTTTCTTGTATTTCAAAAATTTGGATGTAGAATAACGGCCTAATGATCAGCAATATTGTACTTGATAACTAGACTGCGGATCTTTATGATGGATCTGTATTATCTGAAAACTTTCAAAAAATGCTGGAATGTAAAATTCGATAGAATTTGGTACGATTTTTATTCGTTCCAGATCCACAAAGGCTGAAAATAAGATTTTATTTAATTCAACTTTCTTAAAATTTGCCTAGAAAAATTTAAAATTGCATAAACATCCACTGTCTAATGATAACGTAGCAAGCATAATTTTAATCTAGTTCGAATTATTCTATTTTCCTCATTATTGTTATCTAAAAGACTATGTTAGACTAGGTTAGACTATTGTTATCTAAAGGACTCAGTTTCCTTAACTGATATGACTCACGTATACGTTTATTCTGATTTTCAGGAACGACCGGTTGAAGGAATTGCAAAACGAACTGAACTCTTCAGACAAAAACGAATTCCTGATGGACCCAGCAGCGTTCGAATGGGAGGATTATTTAATCCGTTACATATTAGGCATTAGGCTTCATTATTTAAAAGACGATCCATCGACATTGCCGCGTGCACGAAAAGTCCTAAATTACTTGTATTACGCGGACTGGGTCGTTAAAATTGGACTGACACTGTTGTTCTTGTGGTTCGTTTACTCTTGGATAAGCCCGGACAGGCAACTCACGACCACAACGTTCGAAATTAACGAAATTTAGCTCGATTGTTAAATAATATGGTGACTTTACCTCACGGTAATATTTTTCTAGGAATATGTCAGGTTTACCTCCTAATCTCCCACGAAGCAAAGTTCTGATCCTTGTTCTCGATATTGGAACGAAAGTAACATTTAGGAAATGTTGTAACACACGTAATTATCGTAGCTCTGAGATGATCGAGTATATCTATCAAATATTTAGATTTTAATTGTTCGATCGATCACGAAATTAAGGAAGGATTGAACGATTGGACTCGGAGACTCGGAGATAAATATCTTCAAAATAGTCATAGATAACAGCGATCTTTTGTAGAAAAGGGTTCTCCCTCAGAAATATGTTGTCAAGGTCACCACCATTCTGAACAACGTTTTGCGATTAAGTTTTTGTAAAAATATAATGATATAATAATTTTGGCAAAAAACTTTACTTGTAAATCCATGGATTAGGTCTGGTTTACGACTGGATTAGTTCCGCAAACCTAATCGAAATCCAAATTGTATTATATTTCTACCGACTTACAATTAAAGTTTTTTGCGAATATCTTGGAACCAAAAGCCGACCGACAAAAACACTTGAAGGGGAAATGTTGTTCAGAATGGTCATTGATATCTGAACGGAGCACCCTTTTCTACAAATTCACCCAAACAACTTTGGCTAACGAGACATAAATTCTTGAAAAAGAATTTAACGATACTGTCGAGATATTTTCAGCTCGTTAAAATTATTAAAAAAAAAAAGATATACATGAGTATGTAGGTCCTGTATCTTGCAATTGAGACAGACAAATATTAATCGAATGAGCTGAAAATATGTTGACTTCTCGCGCGAAGTAACCTGTGTGATAATGCAATATAAATGAGTTTATACAGTCAGTATATTTGAGTGCGTGTAGTAATAATGTACTGATTAATAAAAATGATAAATTATAAATAATTCCAATATGCTTTCCCTTCAATATTATAAACTATAACAATGTTTAAACTAATTCCTCACCATTTTAAATCGTTTATGGCCCACAAACTATTTAATCAATTTCGATGAAATATTCCTGGCGCTATTAAAACGTGTGTTTGCTGTATTCTTTTTCTTTCTGTCATTTTCTAAACTTCCCATTTTTTTCTACAAGTAAAATTGTTTACTTCTCAACTGTTTAATAAAATGCTAGTGTTCGGCATTAGGTAAATTTCTCCGATGCGACGTGGTCTTTAGAATAAGCAGTACCCGAGGCAATCATAAAATCATCAAAAGACTTGCAACATTCATGCATTTTCACAGTTTCCGGCTAATGGAAATTGACAACAAAGACAGTCTAGCAGGCGCCGTGTCACGTCAATTCTACCCATAGGAATTTCAATAATACTTTATTCTACAAATCAATCGAGCAACATGTCATCGCGCACTGACATTTCGAAATTTCGAAATCGTATGCGCTCTCGCGCGTACGCGCACACGGTCCCGTGAAATTTCAGCGTAATCCTAATTCTCATGTAGACGGGTACACATTTGAAATGACGCGAAAGAAATGACGCTGATCGCCTTGGGGTACAAACGATATTTTGCATCGAACTTTTGAATATTACCGACAGTGTTGCAGTAACGTCTTAAGAAACATTAAAGTTTCAAACGTTTACTGGCATCCTCTTGTATGTATCCAACAGCACGATTATGCCAATCAAATACAGTCATCTTCCAGTTAATACATACGATTCAGGTTGTTTTGTACAATTATAAAAATGTTATCCTGTTTTAAAGGGCGTTCGAATACTTTTTACACCCACTCTATTTCTTCACCTGCTTCGTTGAGATCAACATTGATCCTCGATCCTCCTTGGACTCGATCCAAACAGCTAAGAACTCGAACTGGCTACCAGATAAATTAGAATTTAGGTGGATCGTTTGTAATTCTGGGTCGGAATTGACCTCGTAATCTGAGGGTTAAGCATTTTTTCCAAAACTCGAGCTCTTTGCTTTACTTTCACGACATGTCCTTAAAATACGCAGCTTCCTTGCCAACGCGAGTCACGTTGTGTAAAAGAAAAATTAGAAAGGGAAGCAGAGGTCAAGAGCTTCTGAAGACTAGTAGTTTGCGAGTGTGTCCCATTGATGGTCTCCAAGTTGTCGATCTTTAACCCCGGACATACTTCTGTTACTCTTGTTAGCATGATCAAACACGCTCCAAAATTCGGTGGTAATAATAAGCTAACAACTTGGTACAACTTCCTTTTAGGCAGAGTTACGTGCGTTCCAAGTACTAGTTGAATCACGTATATTTAAATAACAGAGTACTTCACACATTATCTACCGGTGGTCATTTCATAATTTTTGAAAGTCCATGGTGTATGGCTAAGGACTTTTAAATAGATCCTTCAACAGAAATAGCAGATTCAATTGTAAACCACCGAGTCATCCCTAGTAACGAAATTTAGCACTTTCGAATGCTATTCTTATGTAACAGAAGATTTTTATGCTTCTTTTTGGTATAGCATCACTATTGAAAATCTTATTAATAGGTTTCCTGCTGACTAAATGTTAATAAGATTTATTCGATTTCTTAGTTTTCTATACAAGAGCAATCTATACACGGGCAATTTTCACGATTTTCAGCCTATATCTAAGACTTCTTACATCTTCCAATGCCTGTCGTTTCTTCCCGCTTCAACAGATTTCGATAAAACTTTCGCAGTGCATGTAATTTACACAGACCTACAAAACGTACTTTTTAAATTTTCAATATAGGCCCACATAATAAAGTTGTACAATGCAACTTTTAGTATTTTTTCTACAATTCTGATTAATTCTTATTTATGAAAAAAAAATTTTCGCATCCTGTAGTAAAGTAATTGCACAATAATTGCAATTGTACAATATCTAAAAAGTTATCGTCTTTTTTCGAGCGTCCGAATATTAATTCGAGTCGCTGTAGCAATTTTCATAGCTACATGCTGCCTAATAATGCAAATTACGCCTCGTAAACCTAAAAATAGGACTTTTGGGGGCGATTGCGGCCTGGATCGATCTTTTATCTAGCGTTTTTGACCACTGAATAACCCCGTGTTCGTATTATGTATCGAGAAATGAGAAGGCGAATCCCGCACCCTTGCAATCCTGGAGAAAGGAGTCTATCTCCTCAATATTTTATTTATTTGGAAATGTCAGTAAGATGTTCTCCAAACACGGTGTAGATTTGCTGCGAAGCTATGAAATGACGTGTGTTTTTCCGTTCTCCGTTTCAACCGAATATTCGCCGCGTTTTAAACCAAATTGACAAACCTCTGCAAAGTCTTAGACGCCCGTCCTTATGTATTGTTGACAGGCGCGTTTAGTATACACGCGGCAAATTTCATAAAAGATCGAACACACCATTCGACTGTTTGAGTTTGATCAATGGAGAAATGTACTAATTGACGGTTTCCTAAATCAAATAATGGGTCTCACGTGGCCACTGGTTCACCGTGTGCAGAACGACAGGTATCTCGAGATGTCGCAATCGCATGGTCTACGTTCTCTCGCTCGGGGGTACGCGCGTTTCATACTCTTTCGCCTAAGCACTCTCGTTTTCACTCTCACTTTTTCGCTTCGGCACTCGCTGTTGTAAAGGCTATGTATCGTTCACCTAGCGCTCCAAAATCTACAAAAAATTGGTCACAAGGTTGCCTACTCTACAGCTAAAAATATAAGCGTCAATCAATTTAGTCCGGAAGCGGTTTATTATTTTTTTTTATCGTATTCCCTGTAGCGAAGACACGGAGGGTCATCGAAATGTGACGGCTAGATGTCGACATAATGTCTACAATACATGTTCTATAATTGCGATAGTATTCAGCAGATCAAAATGTGAACGGGTCAAATCTATTCGAAGAACGGGACAGGGTTAACAAGCTGCAATTTTATCGCAATTAAAATTTTTCTAAAGACGGGAACACCTAGTAATCACAACCTGCACGACCCGCCAACTATTTGGCATCAGGGAGAATGAGGTAGAACATTCTAATCATATACATATGCCAACAACTTGTTGAGGATACTGAAAGACACCTTACCCTGCATTGTTGCAATTGGCTGATTTTGGACTGTACATCTATTGGGTTGTGTAATAAATTCTCGCGTTTTTTGTATTTTATTTTTTTCCCGCAATTTTGTGTTTTGTTAGGTAAAGTACATTTTTAAACGCTTGTAACTCGTGTGTATGTTAATCGATTTCGATGAAATTTTCAGCATGTGTACAACTAACATAGATCTACAGAAGATATATTTTACATTTTCATTAAGGGCGCAAATAAAAAAGTTTTAAAAAATACCTTTTTTATTTTTGCATGTAACCTTGTAAATTATAATTTTTGGATAACCTTTTTTGCACATCATTTCGTAAACCAATGCTTCTAATTGATTATAAAAAATCAGGTCGTTTGGTACGATTATAAAAAAGAATATTAGTTTTTAAAAGGTGTACGAATACCTTGTACACCCACCGGTATATACTTTACCTAACAAAACACAAAATTGTTTCTATAAATTTCAAAACGTGTCTAGTTATTTATCCAGGAAGGAATAGGATCATTATAAAAAAAACGTGGTAAAAATGCACATAAACTTTGAAATTATTACCGTCCATAATACTGACCCTTGAAAGCATTTCTTAGTACATATGTACTTCGAGTACTTTGAGATATTCTTCTTGGAACTTAGGCAGTATTTAAACGTTTCAGAGAACAGTTGAAATGTTTACTTCATTTTTTACACTTTTTCCTTTGCGAGAATGCACAATAAATCTGTCACGAGGATACGCTGTTGCGGAATACAACAGTTCATAATTAAACCGAAGTTTCGAGTGAAATATGTCTGACCAGTCTGACCTATAAACTTTCACATTTTGAACTAAAAAGTGCAGTAAATCTCCCGTTAATTCTCGTCAAGAACAAAGGTTAACGAAGCGATAGAAATCAAGAGACCGCGCTTGTCCTTCCGCGGCAAATTAATCCTCGTGATAACCTACATTTTGAATACTTGCGTCTCATACTCGCGTTTCCTAGTGTGTGTTCTTACTTAATGTCACAAAGCTAGTGACGGGACACAGTACATATTTGTAGTATTCTAGAAATTAAAGATGTCTCACCTATTGTAATGAGAATTCATTCTTGAGAACAGATTATGTTAATATATTCTACATCATTGACTTGTGCAAATGTCACATGTATTCATAAAAACTTTACTAAGAATCTATAAAATGTTACGACAAAGACCAGGAAGTAACAATAACATGATCATTCTATTTTTTTAATCTTAAGAATACACTCTCCTAATAACGTTAGGTACTGACTCGAATTAATATTCGGACGATCTAAAAAAGAAGATAACTTTTTAAATATTGTACTATACGATTTGAACTTTTTGGGAAACTAGAGCACTTAGTCTATTACAGGATGTAAAAAGAAATTTTTTCAAAAATTGCAATTTAACGGAATTGTGGAAAAAATACTAAAAGTTATATTTTACAACTTTTTTATGTAGGTTTATATTGAACATTTAAAAAATACGTTTTGTAGATCTGTGTGAATTAAACATATTCTGAAAATTTCGTCAAAATACGTGATAAAATTTTCAATACAGGAACACATAAAGAAGTTGTAAAATGCAACTTTTAGTATTTTTTCTACAATTCCGATCAATTTCAATTTTTGTAAATTAATTGCTTTCGCTTCCCAAAAAAATTCAAATCGTATAGTTCAATATTAAAAAAGTGATCGTCTTTTTTAGAGCGTCCGAATATTAATTCGAGTCACTGTATGTTCTTCATAACCTCTTCAACAAAATAACTAATAATCTTAGATTCACATGAATTAATCCTGCTAATATCTTACTAATTTAATAATATCTAATTGTACCATTAATTTATCTTTCGTGGAAATAATATTTTTATTACTATTCCGCGACCACATGTCTGCGATATAAATCTTTCTTTTATTTCGCAAAATGTTTTCGGAGAATTGTTACAGCCTGCAGTCGTAAAATCATAATTTCAATTTGTCTGGTTTTGGAAGTTGAGTTACGAGACCGGTTCTCGTATAAATGCTTAATCGGATTCAGAGGCACGCATAATGAAGACTCTTATCCTCTATTTATAGATAAAACTCTCATTTGCGATGAATGAAATTCTTTCCGGTTGTCACAGCTGTTCTGGTTGCCAAATCATTTTGAAACGGCACCGACTATAACGAAAACTATTCAATCTTTCTCTGAGTCATCGAAATTGTGTAACACGCACCGCATATTAAATTTCAAGAAAGTCCGATGAAACTGCATGGTCGTTGAACGCATTTTTGAAAATAAAATCGCCGAAAGTATAGCGATCGAAATAAGCTATTGCGATCACCACAATTATTATTGCATTCGCAGCTTATTTTATTCTCTTGCAAACCAATGCTTAGAAATCCAGAGAGTTTTATCTAATATAATCGAATCAATATTTCGTGTTGTCCGGAATCCGGAATATTAGAAATTGCGAGTCTGTTCTTTTTACAAAGAATAAACTTACAGTGGGCCACGAAAGTGTTCGTTGTTATAATTGTACCAAACGACCTGATGTTTTGTATACAATTATAAGCATTGGTTTACTAAACGATGTGCAAAAAAATTTTCCAAAAATAATAATTTACAAGGTTACATGCAACAATAAAAAAGGCATTTTTTGAAACTTTTTTATTTGGGCCCTTAATGAAAATTTAAAATTATATGTTAAAATTATATTTTAAATTTTCATTAAGGGCCCAAATAAAAGAGTTTTAAAAAATGTAATACCTTGTAAATTATAATGCTTGGAAAATTTCTTTTTGCACATCACTTTGTCGTTTGGTACACTTACAAAAAAGTTATTCTGTTTTAAAGGGCGTACGAACACTTCTGTGGGCCACTGTATATTGCCACAAATTGTTCCTTCGTACAACTGTGAAATCGCAGAGACATCGCCGATACGAATTTCAATATTCAGATCACAGGAAATGCATGAGCGACTTTTGCAAAATTAGTCGTACGTGACTCGCCGAGGATCTCGTATGTATTACAAATATCAAATTGTGTAACTCTTGACAGCGAGAAATAGCGTTGGACAACTAAAATTATGCAATTCTGTAAAGGACCGTTCGTTTCTTGCAATCATACCGTGAGACGCTTTTGCAGAATTTTTTTCTAGATCACGAGGGATTGCGAGCAGCCAAACCAGTGTTTGTAGTTGCTCAAGTTTCATTTTGTCACGCACACCTTTCTCGCCAGCCGAGCAGAAGGATGCATAAATTATTTAAACATTTTTATCAACATTAACGCCGATACTCGTAGAAAATAGTTTTTGGAGAAACGTGAAAATGCAACTTTTTCATCGGTCACGTTCTTCATTTCTAAGCTTTCTCTATCATCGACGAATAGCGCATTTATTTACTATCGCATTTCAACCAAACGTCGAATAACGGTATTGTCACTGTGTTTATATTTCATTGGACATTGGAAACTTTGTTTAAAAGTAAAATTAACTGTCTAAAGATCAGATTTTTACCTTAGAACTGATCTGAAAAGTAATTGACCACGATATTTGATATGAAAACTATGATAATTTCGTTAACGAAAATAGTACAATAATAAATGTGCATCTAAAATCAGACATTTCGTGTTCAGCAACCTAACAAAATTCTGATAATTATTCCGGTAATGAGTAGATTGCGGATCTTTATGCAAAATAAAAATGTTTTGCACCGATTGTAGGCACCAGCGGTTAAACAAAAATTAATTACATCCCTTAATAGATTTTTCACGTTGAAAACATCACAACTAGACAGCGGATCTTTGCGAAAAATAAAAATTTTCTACCTGAATCGCAACAAACTGGAGTGGAATAGAAGTTTATTTTCTAGACTCCTTTCCAGGATTGCAAGGGTGCGGGATTCGCCTTCTCATTTCTCGATAATACAAACACGGGATATTTCAGTAGTTAAAAACGCTAGATAAAAGATCGATCTAGGCCGCTATCTCCCTCAAAAGTCATCCTTTTTCGTTTACGAGGTGTAATTTGCATTATTCGGAAGCATGCAATTGCGCATGTACAGTGACTCGAATTAATATTCCGACGCTCTAAAAAAGACAATAACCTTTAATATTGTTCTGTACGATTACAACTTTTTTTTGGGGAGGCAAGAGCAATTAGTTTACTACAGGATGTGGAAAAAAAATTTGTTTCAAAAATTGCAATTGATCGTAATTGTAGAAAAAATACTAAAAGTTATATTTTACAACTTTTGTATGTAGGTTTATATTGAACATTTAAGAAATACGTTTTGTAGATCTGTGTCAATTAATATAAAATCCGCAGTCAATGAGTAAGGTCCTCCAGAGACAAAGGACCAAGTGGAGTAACTCAATGTCGTCAATTAATATATTCAGTAGATTGAAAATAACATATCAGTATTTTTAAATTCTTCCCATATTTTTACTGTTTTAAATAACACCTACCCATTTTCATCAGAAGCGCATGCAGATCCGCTGTCTAATCACAACAATAATTTAAGACCTTCTAATCTTTCATTGTTTTATATTGTACCCAGCCAAAATTTCTTCATAAATGCATAGAAATCCGCAGTCAATGAGGTCCTCCAGAGACAAAGGACCAAGTGGAGTAACTCAATGTCGGAGTGCTTATATAATTTCTATAGACATTTCGCGTAACGCTGTTGCTTCATACGAGCTGGTCGGTAGCATAAACGGCGACCGAGGGAGGGGGGTTTTCAGGTGGGGGGAAAGTTGTACTAGAAGAAACAATTACCGGGCTGCATCGGGCGACGATGATCGTCTAGTCCAGGGAAATATTAGGCCATAGCAAATGCTTTCCCAGTGTGCAACTCGGGCTCACCGGCGCGGCAGAGTAAAGAACGATCATCGGCTCTAGCCGGTCACTGTCTCCAACAGTCGCGCTTTCGTTTCATTTCGTTTCCCGATCGTTCGCGGTGATACGCGGGTTCGGATAAAACGCGAACTGAAGCACACCTTTCTTGCATTTCGTCTATTATTCCGTCGCCGTCCACTCTGTTTCCGAATCGTTGTATGCACCGTGCTCCCCGCGAACAATTATTTTAATCGTACGCGGTCCGACGTGATTCACGCGTGTTTCGACTCCAGTGCATTCGATCCACGTGTTCGAAATCGCTCTCCTCGCTGCTGACAACATCGTTCAGAGTTTAGAGCTCTAGACACTGGTGCTTTTGGCAAAATTCGACTGACATAATCGTGCTTCCTCATCGTTATCGTAAGTAGCAACATCGAAAACGTTAGAACGCACGCAGCACTCGGTTCGAGCATTTACAGTGTCTCCCACTAATATTCGGACACTCTTAAAACGACCATAACTTTTTTAATATTGGGATATACGACTTGAAATTTTTGGAGAAGTTAGAACAATTGGCTTGCTACACAGCGTGACAAAATTTTTTGAGAAAAACTGCAAGTTGTCGGAATTGCGGAGAAAATATTAACCCTTTGCACTCGAAGCAATTTGAATTCCAAAATCGAGATATTTGTTTCAACCCAGATCATTTTTGTTCTATGTAATCCTTTTTGCATTGTGCACATCAAATTGAACCTGTTTTCTTATATAACAGTTGAGTTTTTATAATTTATAGAATACAGACTTTAATAATGTTAAAGCGAGTGCAAAGGGCTAAAAGTTGTATTTTTCAACTTTTTTACGTGGGCTTATATGGGAAATTTAGAAACCACGTTTCGTAGATCTGTATCAATGAAACATATTCCGAAAATTTCATCAAAATCGGTCGCCGTTGTAATGAGCTACAAACGTTTAAAGATGGTAATAATTTCAGTTTTTCATGATTTTAACTAGACAGCGGATTTGATGCATTTATCGGAAAAATGAGTAGCTGTCATGTAAAACAGTAAAAACATTAGACGATTGGCAGATGTTAAGATAATTCAAAATAATTAACCCTTAAGTGTAACTATTTTTGTGGATTAAGAAGAAATTTTACTATCTCACTACGATTCTGTTTACCATTTCGATAGAAATGAATGTTGAATTATAAATTTACTTTCATTGAATCATTGCATTTTTAAAGCACGTCTCGAAACTTGTCTAACTCTCGTTTCTAACAATGATAGGACGATGTTTGTCTTGAGCCGACATAAATGCGAGAATTAAAAGTGGATATACAATACATATTTACGAGTGCGTCAATATTGATCGAGTTTATCGATGTTAATTAACTAAAGCGTGTTTGCGGACACTCGGTCTTCGATGCGCGAAACCACTGACGCTAAACTTTCTCAAGCAAGCAATAGTTGAACGTAATAGTAACTGTGGTGTTATGATGTGTAACGGAATTCAAAATACAGTGACGTGACTCGAATAAATATTCGGACGCTCTAAAAAAGGCAACTTCTTAATATTGTTCTATACGATTTGAACTTTTTTGGGATTGCAATTTTTGAAAAAAATTTCTTTTCGCATCCTGTAGTAAACTAAGTGCTCTAACTTCCCAAAAAAGTTCAAATCGTACAGAACAATATCAAAAAAATTATCGTCTTTTTTGGAGCGTCCGAATATTAATTCGAGTCACTGTATGGCGTTTTCATTACGTAGATTTTACACTGCGATTGTACCGATACGATAATTTCATAAAATTATATTAAAATTAAATAAAAACAATAAACAATACATAGTTTCTAGCAATTCTCATTGAACATAGTCGGAGTTCTTATGATTTCAATATTGATTATCCTATGATTATGAACTATGGATTCATAATGATGAATAATATGATCATTCATTAAAAGTAACAAATCATTATGATGATTGTACAGGATAGTCTACGAATCGATCGCTGCGATATTTGAACTATTTCTGATGGTTTAACGAAGAAATTTTGAAGAATTTATAAATGTAAAAAGAATTTTTAAAAATATATCATTCTGTAAAAACCGGAATTGTTTTGTACTTTTTAAACGGTAAATTATACCTTTTTTTTGTACCCAGCATATCGAATAGCAAAGATCCGAAATGTATTCATGTAAATGTGAAATATTACCCGACACGCGAAATAAGTGAGGTTGAATAGGGAAAGTTGTTTGACTACCGCTCTCAATTGCAAAGGTCTTTTTCAATTTGTTAAGTTATGCTTTCGTCGTTCTAGTTTCTTTGTCAAAGCGTGGTTGCGTCCTCCGTAGACGTAAAAAGTAAAAACGGTTGCGACACGCGTGAAATACGTATTTGCTCGACCATAATATTGATTCCATCAAGTAAATTCCATTTCCCGAAAAATTAATTAGTGTGGCAACTAAGCACTTGACTAACATTAAAGCTAAATGCATTTTAGATCCTGAAAAATGGTCCAAATCAAATTGTATTATCATCGTACTTCACACGATGAAATATTAAAGTACGAACTAGGTCTAAAGTGGTCAGCCTTGATATGCGGATGATAAGTTTATGTTTAGTGAAAAAAAGGCGGAAGTCTCACATGGTGCATCTCGCACAATTTCCTTCGCGTTGCAATGTAATTTATATAGATGATAAAAATGCTTCGGTGCTAATTGAAAAAATTCTGCGGGGCAGTTAATCGCATGTAATGTTAAATAACTGCGATTTAATTAATTTTTCTCTTTCTTTTTAAATATAAAACGCAGCGATGAAAAGTTACAATGTCACAAAATACACACTAATGATGACTACGGACTTTCATGTTGAAAAATAAATGAAGATACAAATCGATAAGAATTATTGTACCACTTGGTTAAATATTTTGAAAGAAAGCTAACAAATTCGAGACACCACAATTAAATGTGTTCTACAAAATAGTGTCCGCGATTAAATGTATACGCTCAAACTGATAATAAAACAATACGAAGGTGTTGCGTTAGATGTGTTCGTAAATCTCGCATAATCATTGCAAAGGAAAACAGTAGGATTACCGAAAGGTCAAAACAACAAGTTTCTAACTGCTAAGAAGAATAGAAAAAAGTGTGTTTGTGATTCACATTGTGCAACGTCTTTATTAAGATGACGCAAAACAATCTGGGGTATGTCTCACATTTATTTACAATTTGATTCAGTTGGCACGAACGAATTCTAATTTATTCTCGGTATCGATTAACCGTGTTGATCGAAGTTTGCCCGAGGCTCTATCAAACTGAGACTCTTTCGATTTACTGTTTAGTCAAATTGACTATTCAACATTTGAAGACTTTTGGACGTAACTGTACAGGATATACTGTACCCGATTACTTTCGATCTGACAAGCAAGTCACGTAGGATTCCACAAAGTTCACGAAGAACGGTCGCATTCTGTTTGCAACATGCACGCGCAGTTCTACACAAGGATCTTCCGCATTGATGTCCAACATGCAAAAAGACAGTTGATCGTCATATTCGTTTTTTCCATTTGCGAATACTGTCGAGCATCGCACCGTGATACCGCGAACATAAATAGCATTGCCAATGTATCGGAAGCATTTTCCAGTTGACGCAAATAAAGAAAAAACTTTTTACTTCACCTAATATCTAATATGGAATATGTTATTATAAATTCTTTCACATAAATGCCCAAAATCCTCACAATAAATCGGGACTGCTTTGAGGAATCGGAACAGTTTTTCTTCATCGATAACAGTTATCGAGGAGGATCCAATTTTTAGACACTAATAACTGTTATTTGTGACTAAAAAGTATAAAAATCAATATTTTTTAATGCTTTTGTTCTTCGAATTTTTTTCTTTATATTTTGTGTATATTATTAATGATTTGTATCGAAGAAAATTTTAGAATAATTGTTATTTTTGATCCCTGCAATAGATAAAAAGAGGTGTAGAACGTATTTAGGTTGCAACCCAATGTAATTCAGGTGGAGACGACAGATTTTTTGAAAAAATTTAACAAATCGTTTGATGAAATTGCAGATGGCGACACAGACCGTAGCGAAAACCAAAGTGGAGGAGGACATTCCTGATAGAGTCGCGCTCGTTTTCAAGGACCAAAATATTTTGATCACCGGTGGTACCGGTTTTTTGGGAAAGGTTATCGTCGAAAAGTTTCTCAGATCTTTTCCTTTCATCAAACAAATTTACATGCTCGTCCGACCGAAAAAGGGGAAGAACCCGAAGCATCGTTTGGAGGAAATCTTCAACTCACCGGTAACTATATTCTTCTACTTTTGTTAATCGCATTGAATCGTTCCATGAATAATGGAAATATACAATATACATATATGTATGTACACGCAAAGCCGCAGAAGTTTTCTGCGTGTACAACCCTGCATATTCGAGTAACATTACGTTTCGTTGTGCGGATAATAAAAATTTTACTGTAATTTTGGAGATTGAGTTAACTACCTGTTTTATGACTAGAAATACTCATGATTTTATGGGGAACGCGTGTCATGAAGCAAGATGGTTGGAAAGACCGCGGTAACGTACAGACACTTCACGAAATATGCTTAGAGAAAGCGTATTTATATAGACATTGTATTTGCCAACAATGCGTTGAGTAATTTTTCATGAATCACTTGATGTCATCGTAATCTATGCCCCTAGGGCCGAGTTGGGCAAAAATTTAATCAACGATTGACGAATAAATTTCTACTTCAATCGTTAATCGCAATTAACAATTAATCTTCCAGTTTAGTCGTTAATTGCGGTTAACGATTCAATACTTGTTAATCGTTAATTGGGAATAACGATTTTTCGATGATTTCTTCTTTTAATCAACGATTCACGATTAACTTCATCAATCGATTGAATCAATCGCCGATTTTTCAATGATTACTTTTTTAATCGTACACATTAATCAATCAATCTTGATTAAAATTTTAATCGATTAATGCCCAACTCTGTCCTAGGGCCACTTACAGAAGTTTATAGAAGTATTAATTTCATGTCTCGAGACTAACGAGAGAAAAAGTGTGATTTCCAGACACGCTAATTAGAATTGTATCCGCCGGAAAAATGAAATTAACAAAATTCCCATCATGGAAGCAGATCGCGGTATTCCATAATCATGTTAAAGAGCAAAAACGCGTGAAACAGGGTCAAGGCTCCCTACTCATAGAGGACGCGGGAGTACAGTGTTATTATCATTATTATCAAGATTGGTTTTGTCTAGTACTACCTGGTGAAAGTTATTTCGCGCGTTATGTCATATTTATCTGTCCTAGTAACAGCCAGATTCCGCTGTAACACGATTACGGTGTCTCGCCTAGCTATTGTATATTGTATTATAGGAAGTTTCATAATTTTCCTCTTTTTACGCTACTGAACTCGACCGCAATGTTACGATCACGCGAATATGTAATTGCCACGGAAAGTTCTTAGAATCTCTCTGGTTGGCCAAGGGTTCGCGCGGCTTGCATTTCATAATTTTCTTCCAATTGGAATCGATGACGTGCTATGAATCATTATCCCATCATACCGTTCTATCTTACATTCAAATTATTACAAATTATTATTACATTCATATTTCGATTCAAAACAAACATTTTCCAAGCCGAATGCAACAGTAAAACAACCGGCAATGATTTTTAAGATAAATTGTATCCCCAAACGTTCGATGTCGAAGGTTTAAATTTTCCAACGCATGAATTTTAGACCGAGTGGCATAGGAACTGCGTATAATATGTTGAAACTCCTAATGCACGGTGCAAATCTCTCCCCGAGAGGAGGTCAAATTGCATCACGTGAAAGAAAGTCGAGTCAGTTCACGTGTTTGCGTTCCGTAGTCATTTAACGGTCGGTTTTCGTCGTGAAAAGAGAAATTGAAAAATAAACGACCGAATCGAAAATATTTTTAACTTATTTACGGCCGTCAGAGGCAACTCGTTCAAACTAAAATATAACATTTCGATTTTTACCCTTCGCGGATGGGGATTCTTTCAGATATCGGAAATATTTTCCTCAGAAACCTAATCCTACGTCCAACTTTTCAATTCTAGGAAAAAATAAAAGAAAAACTTTTTAAAAACCACGTTTATATTAAAATGCACTAAAAAGGAGAAAATAATATTTTTCTTGGTTCTCCATAAAATACCGAATCCAGTTAAATGATTAAATAATATTTTTCCCCAAAATTTTAAGCAATTAGTTCAAAATTTCTTCCGTTATAAAATTAGTTCTGTTATTAAATAGTGTCGAAATAGATAGAAAAATTTAATATAAATTTAATTAAACTATTAGTGACTATAAAAATAAAAGCGTGGAGCACCCACGAAGATTTACGTTAATATAGTTTAGCGCTCCACGCTTTTATTTTTATAGTCACTAATAGACATGATTTTATTGAAATTTATATTAAATTTTCCTATCTATTCCGACACTAATTTTATAACAGAAGAAATTTTGAACTAATTGCTTAAAATTTTGGGGAAAAATATTATTAATCATTTCACTGGATTGGGTATTTTATGAAGAACAAATTATTTTCTCCTTTTTAGTGGTTTTTAATATAAGCGTGGTTTTCAAAGTTTTTTTTATATATGTTATTTTCGTTATCGTTTATATTATTTAAATAATCCCATCGCGACATAATGCAACGAAACGCAGGGTCTAAGTAGGACATGATATTAGCGAAACCTTGAATGTATAAAAAAGATTGAACTCAAACCCAGTTTTCCAAAGCGTGACAGAAACACACATTAATTAGCATAAACAGGCGCAACCTATTAATTACTCATGACAGAGTACTTATTGCACCAGATTCACGGGCGTAATAGCTGTAATAACGATACCGTTAATTACATTTTCAAAATATAGGGCACGCGAGTACGTATATTGTTTGCAGAAACGTTTAATCGAGAATCATTATACTAAAACGCAACGTCATCTAATAGTGAGCACACTGGGTCATTTGAAAGGGAGAATCGTTCATTTCTGAACGTATGGATAAAAAGTCTGTGACGTTACTCTAATTGAGTTAATGAGCGACGTTGTTGTTTCCACAAAACCACCAAAATTAGAATTATATGTAATTAAATCACGGAACACTTTTCTCAAGAATTCTCCGTGCTTAAACGCTGAGGAGCAAAAAAACAAGATCACTCTGCCATAACGAGTCGTTGTGTCGTTAAACACATATTTAAAAAAAAACTCATTAAATATGAAATAAATGAATAATTACTTGTTACAGCTCTTCGAGAAAGTTAAACAGCAAAGGGGATTAGAGGAGCTTCGTAAGGCTGTGACGGTTGTAAATAGCGATGTCTCGGTTCTTGGTCTTGGACTCTCTGAAGAAGACAAGAAGATGCTCTGTGAGAACGTTAACATTGTATATCATTGCGCCGCCACAGTAAGGTATTGCAGCGCAAAGTAAACTAAACGATTAACTGAATTGGTAAATCACGTTTATATTATAACCACTTCGTTACGTTAGATTCGACGAGCTGCTAAAAAGGGCAGTAATCTTAAACACTCGTGGCACAAAGCAAATGGTGGATCTGGCCAAGGAGATGAAGCACTTAAAGCTATTTGCTCATGTCAGCACTGCGTATTGCCATCTAGAAGAAAAAGTATGACTGGTTTTGTTAACTGTACTTTAACGCTTTACCAAAGCCTATCGACAGGTTCTTCAGCGACAGTTCTATATTTCGCAATTTTCTTCCTGGTAACAATTTCAAAAGAAACGATTGTACCATGTTACCCGAATAAAACAAAAAAAATGTAGCTCATTCGGACAAACAGTTCCTGAGATAAAAATTCGTAAGTGAAGCCCGTTTTCGCCAAAATGGACAAAAATTGAAAACTTTGAAGGTCTGCCAGTTCTAAAAAAATTCGAAACCGGTAAAATGATTACTTAAACCTCCCCTAATTTTACATGGACTACAACATATTTCATTTATAACAAAATCGATGATGGTGCTTGCAAAAAGTGATCGATTTGGCATGGAATGATCCTTGTGCATTCGTCTTATTGCCATTTTAAATTCGTTCTAGGTCTTGGGAGAAAAACCTTATCCTCCGCCAGCAGATCCCCACAAAATTATCAAGTGCGTAGAGTGGATGGATGATGAAGTCGTCGAAGCAATGACCGATAAGATTCTAGGAGAGCTTCCCAACACATACGCATTTACGAAAGCCTTGTCCGAAAGTGTCATCGAAGAAGCCATGCCGCATATTCCAGCAATTATATTGAGGTATAATTATACAAATAATCCTTGCAGAAATAAATTATTGGTACCTTAGAATACCTACTATTTCATTAAATGTTTAATCATAGGCCAAGTATAGTTGTACCTGTTTGGAAGGAACCAGTACCTGGCTGGACAGATAATATCAATGGACCGACAGGGCTGTTAATTGGAGCTGGCAAAGGTGTTATTCGAACAATGTACTGCAATGAAAATAGTTATGCTGATTATGTACCGGTTGACATTGTTGTTAATGCTATCTTGGTTTGTTCGTGGAATTTCCTTTATTTCAAAGATTACGAGCAACGGGTTTTCAATCTAACTAGTAGCAGTGAATTCAAAGTAGGTCAAAGTTGATGCTACAGTTGTGCCAACGAATATTGTTAATGTTCAAAATAATACCAATATGCAAATTTTAGATATCGTGGGCAGAGATTATTACGCGTGGTCGGAAAATAACGCAGAAGGTTCCCCTAAATAATGTCGTTTGGTATCCCGGTGGCAGTATGAAAAAATCAAGACTTATGCACAACATATGCGTGTTACTGTTCCACATGATACCAGCTTACTTCTTAGATTCACTTATTTTCCTTGCAGGGTACAAACCAGTGTAAGTATAATTACGATATCCATCGTTTGTTCGACCTTAGCCTTATTTGTTAAACTATTACACGGTTAATTGTTACTGTACACAGTATGTGTCGTGTGCAACGTCGTATAAAAAAAGGATTCGAAGTTTTCGAGTATTACGCTAATCATCAATGGGACTTCGACAATTCGAATATGTATCAAATCAGAGATCGATTGAATGCAATAGAATATGAAAACTATCAGTTACATGGGGACGATATGGATATCGATGCATATTTCGAGAATTGTATAAGGGCTGCAAGAGTTTTTATCCTAAATGAACCACCGGAGACAATACCAGCTGCTCGAAGGCATTTAAGAATGTAAGACTCAATTTGTATTTTCTTTCTTCAAAATAATGTTTTAATAACTACGTTTATATTTTTATTGCAGCATGTACTGGGTCGATGTACTCACAAAGATCATTTTCTTTGTCTTCATGATCTATGTGTTTGCATCTTGGAGCGAAAGCTTTAGAGCACTACTAACAGGATGTTGGTCGATTATGGTAAAGGGATTGTCAGATTAGACCACACGTAAGTTAGTTTGTAACACTTCTAGTACCTTCACATTGTAAAATATAACCAAATAAAATTGAAGTTCTATTTTTTTATAATTATCTATCCGTATTCATTGTGTTAATAATAAGATGTATCATATCAAAATATTTTCGATAATAAATATCTACTATTAAAATCAAATGTCCTTTCGTTATTTTACCAACAAGAACATGAAAAAATGTAAAACGCAGGAAAGACTGACAACAACTTCTGCACTGAACGTGACTTTTATTTATATCAAATATCGAAAGAGAATTACTCCCTTAAACAGATTCCTGTACAGGTGGTTCGTAGCCTTCGGGTCTATCGACCTTCGAGCCGCTTTCTCCTACTTCCTCGGTCTTGCTGCCTGCACTGTCTCCGTGAAGTTCCAATAGTTTGCTCAGTTCAAAACGTGGTTTCTTCAATACTTTAACCTGTTAAAGAGCAAAGTTATTATTATAAACGCTGTTATTATTGCTGTATTTATGACAATGCTCAAATAATATGCGTGAACATACTTTACGAATATAAACGTCGTGGAGCGGGTAAATGCCTTGCGAAGCCTTCTCGATATCTTTGGCTGTGGCGTCTGGCAAAAGTTTACTAACAACACCCTTTAAGTCGCTCTTCGTAACATCATTGGTAATCGTGTCTACCATCTTCTGCCTAATTTTCTTAACCTAAGCACCCAATCGGAATTATTTATAAATAATTTTATATAAAACATTCATATCTTGTACAAAAATTAATCGATTGTTGCTACAGTCTATATCACTACTTCTTATAAAACAGAAGTAATGTGGTAAGCAAGTGCACAATTTCTTTCTGCAACATCGTGTAACACGAAAGTCAAATTATACTCTCGTGAATTATTATCAGTTGCAAATATTCAGTATAGAATATCACGTAACTAAAATTACAAACCTGTGCATGCTGCGCGTAACATGTTTTCCTTGTGCTCAACTGATCTTTGTTGGTGAAACCGATGCAGAAAACTCTGAGAAGGTAGCCGTCGGTAGTTTTTACGTCAACGTTAGCTTCGATCAGCGTTTGCCATTTCTTAACCATGGACCTCAATTTGTCGGTGGTCAAGTCCATGCCGTGGAAGTTGGTCAATACGTTACGATGTTGAACATCTTCTGCGATCAACCTGAATTTACGGAAAGATCTCTCTGCATCTCCATCGTTCTGCAAGTCGGCCAATGAGACTTCGAATACTCTGTACTTCAGACCTTCGGATGCGATCTCTGTAAAATATGCAAACAGTTAGCAAAGAAACTAATTTGAAAGAAGGAAAATAATGTTAACGCATTAAGAGCACGTTCGGCGAGCAGAGCGCCGTACACGATGTGTTAACTATGAAAATTTGTAGCGACATCTAGCTTTAGTATTTCTTTGAAGCAACACTGTGGTCTAGATGCTGCATTTTTCTTTCGCAACATAAAACGCCACAAAAAGTGATGGGAGCACTTCCATGGAGCTGGAGTTGCATACTATTTTTTAATTTTCAAAATATCTTACTTGTTCCTTGGGTTCTGTTAACCAATGTTTTGCCAACATGACGGTTGGTGAACATAGACGGTGCCTTAACATCATACCAGTCCTTACGAGTGAAAGGATCAACACTATAAAGAAAACACAGTTAGGTTACGCCTCCATGTTGCTCTTTAAGGTTAGAATAACAACTTAAATATATTATGAAACGAACATCGTGGATTTAATTCATATTCGTATTCTTAAGTATCTGCCACGTTTTATATGCGATATACCGAATATTTCATTCATTAACGATGCTTTGAATAAAAAATCGAGGATACACCTTAAAAATAGTATTTTGAATAAATAATTATTTTTTAAGAAATATACGTTGCTGTTAGCTTATTTTTCACTCGAGTTCAGAGATATTATTAAAGGCAAGGTAACGATCGTGGAGTGTATTCTAAACACTCAAATAATATCAACGTGGAATCCGCATTAAGTACAATACGTACATCGAGGATGCACTTCAAAAACATTATTTTAAATAAGTAATTATTTTTGAAGAAATATACGTTGCTGTTAGTTTATTTTTCACTCGAATTCAAAAATATTATTAAAGGCAAGGTAACAATCGTGGAGTGTATTCTAAACACTGAAATGTCATATGTACGAAATCTGTTTTAATTCAAAGCATCTCGCTAGGTAAAAGGCGAAATATTAACTTATTCTCATATCGAGGGTTTAAAGTTCAAGGGAAACATATTATAATTCACTTACATCTTCTTCTTCACTCCCTTTTTACCTCCTTTCGATAGTCCCTTATTTTTACCCACCGCCATGATTGAGGTTACAGACGAAAAGAGGCCCGCTCACACACCACCGGAAACTAGTAGAGCGATCTACGACTACGAGTTGTCGGTACGTACGTGGACGCTGATTGGTCGATGCATTTCTACTTGCATTCGCTTTTTACAATCGTTTTTAAAAAGTGAATGACTTATCGAATATTCGTTAAGAATTAGAGCTCGCAAATCGTAATAAAATTTTACGTACTTATCCCTTCCATTTTCTTTATTCAAGTATACATAAGATACGTATACACGGTGTACCGTATACAAAGTATTTACATTGGTGCAAATGTAGCTTCATCATTGAAATTGTATGATGTATCACTCTGTATATCACTTCTTTTGCATTTATGGCTTATGGGAATGTTCAAAAAAGGCTAGAATATAAAATACGATAGAATTTTGTACAATTTTCATTTATTTTGGATCTACAAAGGCTGTTCTCATTAAAAATAGGATTTTATTCCATTTCACTTTCTTGTCGACAAAATGATTCCAAAAGCATTACGATCTAAAAAACCTATTCTTTCTAATATCTTCGTTAGTTTCGAATATTTGCAAAGATGAAATTTTCTTTCCGATACTACTTTAAAAAATGAACACAAAATGGACAAGATTTTAGTTATACATAAAGTTTTTTCTTGGAGTTACACTTTTGAAATCGTACTTGCACATTATCTCTAATCTGTTACGATGTATCGATGCATCTAAAACGTGCTCCTAGAACCGAGTGAACTTTTTATCCATTACACTACACATTTCGTATGTGCATTCGAAATATAAGTACGAAGTTCTCTGCTAAGTTATCACTTGACGTATCGAGTGTCGACAGCTGCTGGCCTTCGGCTGCTTTCAGTGCAATTCGAATTTTCGCGTGCGAAACGGTGGGATTTATTTTTTCTTTTACGCCTGCAAATGCGGAGCTCACTGTTCGTGTTCTTCCGCGATAAACTTTGCGGTAAATGAAACGATTTTCGGTGGGATGCGTTTATACGCGACGGTCATCCCGAAGATTTATGTCGAGTAGTTGGCCTACAAAACGTTTCTGATAATCATGAATCTGCAAACACTCTTTCAAGACTTCAATCCAAGGTAAAACCTCGCGCATGAATTTACACGGATTTTCCTCAAAGCCTGTATACGGATTAACGGCGAATTAATGTGAGATAACGAACTCTCATATATGGAGCATTGTGCAAAATAAATGAAAAAATATATATAATGTATAACAAGGAAGATTATTTTCTACTCACGGAAACATTTCGATTCGAGATTCTCCTTTTTGTTAAAAGTCAGCAGCAGATCATTTGATATACAGATAAACCTGTCTATAATTAAATCATAATATGTCTTAATAGCTTAATTATAGTTCGGGTTATACTTTATAAATAGGTCAGACGCGTATTTTAAACAAATGCTCGTCTCTCTTTATTCAGCAAATTTTGTCATTGTTCCGAGGTTCTTGACCTTAGTCGCGAGTCATCGATTTATGCATTAAAAAAATATATGTTGTACAATCGGTGGAGTTATCTTCCCCTGTATTAAGTCATTTAATTGACAACTTTTGAGAATACCAATTTCTACATTTTTTTTTGTATTTCAAGAAGTAATTTTTTAAAAACATATATATATAAATCAGATGTGTCTGTGTACGATAATTTTAGAGTATATTTCGAAACTAATTTCTCTTAATTTTGTATTCTAGCAAATTTTTAGTGCATTGCTGTTTGATGATATTTACATCCCTGTTCGCTCTGCGACTGGATGGTTTCATAGAATGGAGTTATTGGTGCGTATTCACGCCGATATGGTTTTGGAAGAGTATGGTAATTTTGGGTGCTACCGTTGGAAGTTACGTGTGGTGGAGACACCCGCACGCCAGACTGGAAGGAGATGCTTATGTACATTACAAGGCGATGTTAATTACTTTGGCATTACACTTGATCCTGTTAATGTTTGAATTGTTAGTATGTGATAAATTAGAATCTGAAAGGCACCTTTGGATACTTGTATTTATACCACTTATCTTCATTTCGATAGTGTCGATAGCAGTAAGTATATCTCAATTAAACGCAACACCGGCTAGAAGTATAAATCAAGTATAGTTACTAGACTGTGGATCTGTATGCATTTACAGTTAAGTTAAGAATATTGTAATGTTGTTTTTAATATAACAAAGTCATTAAGGGATTAAATCAATTTTTATGCTATTCCTGCTACCCACAATCAATGCAAAACATATTTATTTTGCATGAAGATCCGCAGTCTAACAATTACAATTGAAGTTTTGACTTTGATGTCATAAATTAATTTGAATATTTTATGTTTACAGGTATGTATTTGGGCTGCGAAACATGATCGATCGTTCGAACTCGAACTGTTCTGTGCGGTTAACGTACTGCAGTTTATCTTTTTGGCATTGAGGCTAGACGGTTTTATAACGTGGAGTTGGGAAGTAGTGTTCGTGCCTGTTTGGACACTTTTGAGCTTGTCCTTAGTGGCTGTACTATACGCGATAGTATTCGCAGCCGTTTTATTAAGAGCACCGCAGGTTACTGCCAGACAGAGGCGAACATCTTTGAATTCTGCGTTGGCGTACACATTTCTTGTGGTTCCAATCTCAGTGTTCCAAGTAAGTTTAACGATTCTGTCGATGGAATCGGGAACGATCAATATATTTGACTAATGTTGAATTTTATTTGATTACAGGTGTTACTAGCGAACAAATTAGACGGAGATATTTCATTAAATTATACTACAGTAGCTATGCCGCTTTTAATATCACATGTAACGCTCATTTTTATGTCTTTCGACGCGAAAGGTGGAAATAGATGTAAGTAAACATTAATTTCGTTGTATTCGAAACTTGAGATTATATGAATTGTTATTAATCAGCCATCTTAATTCATTTCAGGGTGGTTTGGCATTAGAAAAGATTTCTGTCATTTTTTATTAGGATTGTGCCCATTGCTTCAAGAATATGGTAATATTTCGTACCAGCCAAGAAGCGATCAGGATCAACCACCATCCGAGCCAATGGTTTCGGATAAAAATGAGAAACATATTAAGAAAATCGACCTAACGAAACCTGTCGTACCTATAATTTCGATCGACATGCCCGATTGATTATTTTATTTAGGTTTGTATGAAAAATTATTACGTGTTCACATATTTGTGTCTTTCGCACGATTTAACGTAATCAAATACTCTATTATCAAATCACTAACGAGACAACCACCTTGCAGGATGGATTCAGGGAATTTGAAATATTTTTATCGATATGACCTGGTTAATACCAAGAGCCATATCTTAACAAATAATAGACAGGTGCATGTATAATAGTGAAATCTATTATAAAAAAAGAAAAAAGAAAAACTATTATTTTCAGTACGATACGTCGTAATGAAAATCTTGTTATTGTTAAACTCATTGTGCGCCAAGGCAATCAGAACTATCCAGTATAATATTATCCTATTTTGTTCCTGGGGCTGAAGCCTTTCGCAGTAACTGTGAAGATTTCGATAGGGAGAACTCTACAAAATTTTGTACGATCAATTAATTAAGGAGACCGGTAAGAAACGAAAAATTCTATTGTCGATGCTAGACGAACGGCCCCTCGAGCAAATTTAGCAGTCGCAATGCTCAAAAAGAAAATCATTATGTCTCTTAAAGCTGCATCAATTTTTTATCTGTATTCAAACACTTAAATTATACGTAGAGAGAGGAGTTCTGCGACGCATGGATTTACTTCAACCTGTGTTATTTCACTCTTCCCGTTTAAACGAAACGCAGTCGAATCGTGTTGAACCAAAAGCGAAGTAGGACAAGTTCCAGTAAGTCCACCGATTGCAGGTTTCCGGTGTAGAGTAAGTAATCGACCCGTCCATTTGTTTGATTGCTCCTTCGTAATGATATAAGATAATTGTCGACCTATTTTGTTATGCCTGTTAATAGCGAAGTTACGTGACGATAGTATTAATATTACTTTGCCAAAAGTAGCGGTTACAAAGAATGGTGAACATGCCTAAGCTGGTGCTAAAAATTAACAATACTTTAGACATGTTTTACATGCGATTAAGACCTGTGTTGAAAATTTCGTTTAACTCTTAATACACCGTGATCTGTATGAAACGGAGCTTGGTTTAGAATTACTTATACTTCGAACCGATTTACAATGTAAATAGCACTCCAGGTTACAGGATTAAGTAACGTTGTACAGGCCACATTTAAACAAATTGATTATGTACATAGTTAAGTCTCGGATATAATCTTTAGTTGACTTAAAATTACTAAGTATTAAGTCGTATACATAAAAATAAAATAATAATATAGGACAGACGAACACTGTGAACAATATGTATACATATATATTATATATATTGATCAGCTTCCCTTGTTTCTGATACGAAATAACAATACAAATTCCAGCATTGAACGAGACTTAACTGTACAATGCATGTAGCAAATAGAGAGCGAAGGGATTGTAGACGGAGTACGATGCTAAAATTATAATACTATATGTCAGACCTTCGAACCTTTTTTTTTTAAATATCTTTTTGATTTACTACGCATATTTATGTCCGTGTTCATGACAAATAAGTTGACACATATAATTAGAAACGAGAGCCATATATTTATATTAGAATAATTTTTGTACGTGTTCCTAAAATGTTTGCAATATTTTTTATTAAAATATTCATATATTGATATTAGTAGATAGTCATTTTGATGTGTGCGTCAAACATGTTCAAAGGGCTCTGTTACTTTAAGCGATACATTTAGGCTTAAATTCTTTTGTATGTTTACAACTCGTGTTAGTTGCTTAAAGGTACCAATGAATAATTAGTGCATTTCCTAATTGATAATGTAACAAGTACGCGCCGTTATTATATACCAAATAATTTCAATTTTACCGTATTCAATTAAATGAACGGAGTCTTTCAACAAACCGAGAGTTTAATACGATGTTCGGATATTGAAATGATTTCGAATTACCGTACTATTGTATACATTTACGTTGAACGCGTCGTTTTATACTGAAATTTTGTCGTGATCGTGGAGACTTTTGTTTACTAGAATTCGATCGAATAAACCTCCGATGAACGAAGACAGATGCAACGTACCTGGTAATGTATGCCAATCTAAGCCAATCTTTGAGCATGTTCATGATACTGCAAAAAAGGAAAACCATTCGTTCGATAAGTTGTGCGTTACGCGTATTCGTGTAAAATTAAAACTTTTTAGGATACAAAGTGAATAATGCTGACTTTTGAATGTGTTAACATGGTTTGTTGTAAACGAAGCGTAAATTGTTGAATCATTGGGTTCTTGATCGGCCTTATTGAGATATGAGATCGGATATATATCGGCTGGGATACAAGACTGAGCACTTCGCATCTTTAGAATAACATCGGTAAGATGTAAAATGGAAAAATAAAATATTTCCGCGACTTTCAAGAACGCAGGCGATTAAACGATAAGAGCATTAATTGTTAACGTTAATAGATACCATTAATTATTAAGTATATCCAATCATTTATTGTGTTATGATGTAGAAATAATGTACATAGTCTGTTGTATTACAATAACATTATTGACTATATTATTAATTATTGTATATTATACATATCTACCATGAGCGACGATCGATAAATAAGTGGTGGTGATCATTTTATTTTATATACACCACTCGCAAAAAGGTACCATTATAATCTAATAAAGTTTATATTTTTTGGTATTAACAGACACGAGCAATTTTTACAATACGTGGATTTTTTCGTTCTTTTTCATCGAGTCGTGTAAAACGTACAGAGAGTTCGGATATATTTAACATAAGCATATACATAGATATATAAATTAACGAAGACAATAACAAAATATGATTACAATTTTCCGCTGTGCTTGTTTCTCGTGAAAATTATCGATCCGATCCTAAACTACTCGCGGAGTATGAATATTTTTTTAACTGAAACGATTATACGTTACAGTTTCGAGTTTTATGACGATGATATCAAACAACGATTTTATATAAATATATCGACATTATGAAACTTACAACACATAGAATTTCTACATTGCGAGCTGAAATGATATTTCCGTGTTCTTCGCGTAATCGATTCATGTAAAAAATACGAAATGGATGACTATACAGTCTAATTATCACTTACGCACGTTCCTGACGGATGCGCAACACTATTGTCTGCCATTATAAATGTATCGTACAAATTGATTTGATTACCACTAAAAACTTTCAGCACGGTATGTATTCAGGTACCCACGTTCGACCAAGGAGCTGCGAAATCTTTTTCGATAATTCCGTCACGTCCAGTTCAAAGTCTTCTATTAACGACGTTTCCCACACGTATAGTATTCGCAGTCGTTTCGCGCATAGCGTGACGAATTCCAACAACCCTGAGCAACTGTGGTCAAGAGAAACACAAATGATTAGCATCTAATGCATTTACTTCATGCAATATGAAGCAATAAATAATAAGGATTATTAAAGCAGAAACGTTACTGTAGTCTGTTCTTAAAATGAAAATATTCAAGATACATCGATACTCGTAACATATAATATCTATCCTATCTCATTTATGATCGTTATTGTATCTTGAATTTCTTCGTTCGAAAAAACAGGTACATTTTCATGAAAGAACCATTAACCGTGATACATGCAAAGAATTTAAGAAAAACATTATGCTTGCTGTGTTTCCTTTTTCATCTCATATATCGTTTCTTCTTTTCGTCATCCTCGATTCTGCCGGAGCTTATCGTTTATTGTACGTACGTGATTTCACAATCGCCCAAACCGACGGCGCTTAGGCATGTACATCCTTCGGCGACAGACAGCAGTGCTTGGTCAAGTTTGTCCGGTCCGTAAGCAGCAATAACTAGCTCGACCAACCGAGGACATACGCAACCAATGCGTAACAATGTTGCTTCAGACGGTGCCTCTCCAAAATACAAGTGTGTTATAGGAACGTAGGGAGCGAGAAGCAAACTCTGATCGTCTTCATTCGTCATGTACGACGATCTAAATTGTTTTAGTAAAACAAGACACTGTTATATGTACTTGTGTAAATTAAAAAGACAATGAATTTATTATTTCTTGAAAAGAAATCTCGAATGTTTGGATGTGGTCTATCTACCCAGATAGCACAAAGACGTCGCAGTTGGACATTCGCAAATGAACGTTTTTAAGACGTCGTGTGCTATCTGGGATAGAGCCTAAATAATTATCGAATATCATCCTTTAGTTAGGAAAAAGTGCACTCACAACACGAGGTTTATGTTCGGCAGTCGACTCGAAAATGTACACCAAGCTGTATCGCTGACTCGCGGAAGCGGCTTGATCTCCTGATGCACTTCCAATCGCAAAGTCTCCAATTGCATCTGTTTTTCGGAGCTTAGCGCTAGTAACAATTCATCGCTGAGCAACGAATACGAGAGACATAATTCTCGCAGGTACCGACAATAATTGACTAACGCCTGGATCCCTGTAATACAAACGATTTAAAAATCTCTGTTGAAATCTTAGGCGAAACGTAAAATATTAAAAAGATTCAATGAAAAGAATATCAGCGAATCATTTCAAACAAATTTCTATTTGATTCGTGCTTCTCGCATTTGATGTAGACAATCTTTATTTTATATAAATATACAATACCTTCGGGTAACAATCGCGGATATCCTTTTATACGAAGAAGTTGCAGTGTCTTCGAAGCATCTTCGTCCTTCCCGGATCGATCTTTCCTTTGCTCGTTCCCTTCTTCGTTCGATATCTTCATTATGGTCTTGAATTTATCATTGTCGATCTCCAGAAAACCGGGCTTCGCAGTACTCATTAGTGCCAGCATCTAACAACGAAGATCAAGTAAAAGTTAATATTTTTACCTCTATATAAAAATTTCTAAACTGATTCATTATCGTAAGAATAACTTATAGACTCTATAAACCCATTGTTTGTACCATATTTGTAGTCCCTTTTCATAACTATCCAATTCAAAGTAATTGTATTGAATTCGCGCGATGAAAGTGTTGTGTACATATTTTAATCTTTTCCGATTTATTTGAATGCTCGTTGTAATCAAGTCTTTTAACATTACAAAAGTTCTACACGCCTTTAGTTAATTAGCCAATAACAAATTTTTTAAATCAATTTTATAACATATATTATTAATTATAAAATATATTGTTACCTCCATGTTCTAATAATTTCTGCCGTTACAATTTCGTTCGAGTAACAACATCGAAAATTTTTGGAGAGCATTCCACCCAATGAGCATATCGATTAAAGAAATTAATCAAACAAAAAGTAAGATAGTTGTTTAGTTTCTGTCAAGAGGTTTTGGTTATAGGCAAGTATCAATGAACAGAATGGATTGACAAGTATTGTGACCGCAGTTGTGTGTAGACAACATCTGATCTGCTAGTTCTAACAGAGGTTTCCTTCGAGTGCTTCGAAATTCGATACAAGCATAACGATACGGTAAAGCGCAGCCTGTAGTTTGAAAGAAGAGACAGCCTGCGGCTAGTTTGCGGTGATACCGTTTATTCGATTCGTTTACAATGCTTTCGTGTGCAGGTTTATTCCACCTGATTTTTCCTTAGAATTCAAACAGTGGCTAATTTGCGTTTGATTCAAATGTTAGGAGACAGTAGACTCGTGTTGAAACGGCGAAAGCGTTCGAGGTTGAAGAAGAGGAATTTCACTAAATATTTTGAATACTTAAATAATAAAATTATACATTTTTTAAAGGAAGCATTCGGTTGTGAAAAAAAACTCTATTCTATGAAATAATTAGATTCGTTGAACGCCGCTTGTTACAATTCGATAAGATTCATCAAATAAATCCTCATTTATTACCTTCAAGAAGGAATCTAGATATTTTTCACTGTTTCATCTTTCGCCTACTCATTTTTCTCATAAATGCATAAAATCCGCAGTCTACCGATCACCCACTTGTTGTAGACAAACAAGAGCAAGGCAAGAAATCGCGATTTCGAACGAGAAGCGGTTAAAAACGAATGAGTTTGTTCAACCAAAGATTCATTGATCCCTCGCCCGGATAAACGACCAGCAGATTCGAAAATGATTCACCGGTGTATCACAAGTTGCGGTCACCTGTCCGTCTACACACTCGAGCCACATCGTGATCTTTTCCGGACCCAGGCCTAGGGCTTAATTCATGCAGCAAGTACGTGAAACGCAGCCAGAAGTGGAGAACCCTACGGGAAACACGAAATTCGCGTTGACTCCGAGAGTGCCACGCACCTTGGACAATTTTTGTTCAGGGTGCCGTTAACGAGTACATCAGGCAGCCTCGGCGGGCTCTGCGCGACTGTCTTCGCGAGTGTTGGGCACGCGAAGGGAACGGGTGCGAACGGTGTCCAGGAAAGAGAGAGTACATACTCTGATTGAGCTTGGTAGCGAGACCGTTGGCTGCCGCGGCCTTCGCGAAGGAGGTGCAGAGAAAAAGCGAAAGGACGACTGGAAAGGCATGTGTAATCGTTGTGCAACAAGCCAGCATTGATCGGATTGGGACCACGGTAGGCTCGCGGCGGTTCCCGGCGACTAGGGCATGCACGTGCTCGGTACACGAGACGCGCTGCAATGAATCAGACGCGATGTTGTCTTCACAGATCCAACCCTTGGACGACCGATCATTCTTACAACTGGACTGCGGATCTTCTACTTGTAGAAAGCGAACAATATAATACACGAGACCACATTGCATCTAATATGTCCGGTCCGAGGGGTTCAAAGAATTTGAGTCTGTCATTGTATTCTTTCAGCTGACAGAAGCTATTGATACTTTGCACTCGGAGCAACTCTTGGAAATTAAACATTTCTTCAGACCTGGACTATTTCCATTCCTTATAATTATTTTAATTTTATGGATACGAAATTGGTATAATAGCTTGTATACTTGGTTCCAAATATGACTCTAACGGAACTCGTTCATTGGCTAATCCCCTACTCGTACTCCGCCGACCACGTGACCATTGAGAAAATACCTTGTGTTCGTAGTATTTAGAGAAATATTGAGAGATTAATATATTGTTTATGAAAGCGGAAAGGAACCGCTACAGGTAATGAAGTTACGTTGACGTACAAACGTCAACCCGGTTTGAAATTTTTGTCACCTGGTATATGAATTAATATTCATGATGTATGGGTGATCTAGAGAGACTTTACAAGTACCTTCTTATTTGGAGTCAACTTTGTCCTTCAGACATTTGACGTATCTTTAAAAACAACAGAGATATTTGAGGTGGCAAATTAGGTGAGTCACCCTGTATATGTACCAAAAGTGGTATAAAAATGTTCTATTACCTTCCGTTACACAGGTTTATGCGCATATAAATGAAAATATATTAATCTTTAAAAAACACTTTATCCTTTCTGCAATAATATATATTATATAAATCGTATACCCCCGAGTTCCGCTGTAACTGCGTTACATAAAGAGATGAACAATTATGTAAAAGAGAATTAATTACAAGTTAATCTCTTATTGCAATAAAAAATTGTCAACCAACGCGCAAGATATCCTCTAATTAAAATATCGTGAAACAGTAGAAAACTACGGGTAATGGACTATGTTCTACGAGTAGCTCCGTTTTAGCTTGCCAGAAAAGAGTTATATACATTCCATCGCGACTTTTAGGGTTATCCCTTTCGATGGACGCCATTATGGAATAAAACCAAAGATGCTCCTAAACGAAATATCGTAATACGCTACATCGGTGAAATATCATAAATGATTATTTAATAGTTCGCGGGATTAACAAAATGTTTGTAATCTCTGAAAGGAGGTCACGGACTTGCCGGAGTCCGTTGCCGGTTCCCAGTAGACCATTCACGTGTTTTCTGTTGCGAGTGTTGCGACTCACGTGTATCACGAAGAGAAAGGGAACTGATATAAATTACTACCTAATTAAACATCACCTGCCAAACGCTCAGTTCTAAAGAACTTGAAAATATTTCTATAGTTATTCCATTCTGTCTCCTAGTCACTTCACTTTTTTTTAATGTAAAAACGACCAGAGGTGAAAAAAATAATTTAATTTAATTATCTATTGATTATAGCTTCTCTTTATAATACGATTTAATTAGAAATAGCATGTAAGCTGTAAACTATATCTTCGTTTTGCAATTAATTATATCATTCCTAGAATTAGCTATAATAGCTACATACTGTTTGAAAGCTGTGCTTTTATTTTACAGATTGATTTTTGATTCTAACATTTTGTTAATCGTACTTTATTTACGTAAAAGGAACATGTAATAATAGTAATAATAATAACGATTATTATTATAGAGCTAAGAAAAATGATCGCATTCTGTATCTTAGAACTATAAAAAAAAATTTTCGAATAAAATTGATTTAGAAACAAGCTTTTTGTATATAAATGTTAGATCATGCCTCCATTCAATTTTAGATGTAACGTAATTTTTTCTATAGGCAATCGTGTTTTGTTTTTTGTTTGTGTTAAGGTACATTATCTACCTTGAGGAGGTACGCTAATTAAATGAAACATGAGAAGCGATAATTACCTATTACCCTGGCTGCGACTGAATCTTCCGTTCCTCCAAAACGGTGATTGGCGTGTAATCGTAGGCCGCGCGACACAGGCGAACAGGATGCTCGAAAGTAGCAGGCGGAGGAAAATCGTGTTTATTGGAAGCGCAACCCATTTACTTTTGCAGTGGCTGGTCACTAGCATCAGATTCGGATGCCCCTCGAGTTTCACCTGAAATAAACACGCGTAAAACGTTACCATGCTGTGATTGAACAATATCAATACCACTCTATCGATAACATTAGCTGATAAATTATAAATGTTTTACATGCTCCATTTTTAAATTAGAAATTTCTTATGTTTTATGTCCGGAGAATGTTCTGAAGAAGTTCAAGAAACATACTTGCAGTTGTTGCGCAATACAGTACCGAAAATTAGTGTACAGAAATTTTGTTGGAGTTCGTAAGGGACCTCGCGATACCATCGCTGGATTAATCTCCTTAGAAATCTCGGAAAAGAAGTTTTTCGGTTTTCGATTAGCACGTAGCGCGTGAAGATCCACAAGAACCTCCGATCGGTCACCGGGAACGCGAAATATCGAGCGATTGAGTTACTTTCCTAAGCTGATCCTCGTTCCTCGACGCCATCGACTAATTGCAAGTATTACTATTACAACTTTCCTTATCTACAGATAAACCGTGAACATTGTTGAAATCGTCGAACGTTCGTGTGACGGATCACCGGACAAACAAAAAGAGTATTTCTTTTACCAGTAAACAGTTGCTATTACTTTTTCGGTGCACACCCCCCCCCCCCGACGACGGTGTGCGAAAAATGCTCGCGAATATTTTCGCTGCCGGTTCCTGCAAACCGGTCTCGACCTAGTACACAAGCTTACAGTTTTCCTTCTGCCACTCGCGACGCCGTCGCACGCTACTAACATCTGATACACGTGTTACCATGCTCACGTGCGCCGCGGCTATTGCTACCTGTATGCGTTCTATAGATACTCACGCACGACTATCTTATACAGGGTGTTTCACAAAGTGAACGATCCCGAAGAAACTAGCAAACCGAATACACTCCGAATCGGCTCATAGGTCCGTTCGTATTTAAATCTTGTGTGTACGATGCATTTGACCCCCCACGATTCACCGCTACACCTTCAATCGAGTAGCAAAGGAAACATTCTAGTTTTTCATGAGCACAAAATCGATTTTTTGTTGAAGCAACATCTCAAGGTCATGGTCAGACCAGCCAATCCTTACGTAGCATGTATGCCAAGAGATTTTTAACACTAACCATGCCACGACTATTTTATAATTGTTGAAGTTACTAGGATGACTCCGGTAGAAATTATTCAATCAATTTCTTCATTCAAGCATGTATTGTTGTAAAAATTGCGAGAAATTGAAAAGAACTCAGTCTTGTAATTATTATAAAACAATGTATACCACGTCGCATTTTGTGCTCGGCACGGTTGAATTTGATTTTCTCGAAGACGAAACTTTGACTTCACGGGCATTCTGTTTTACTAGCAAATTTCAAGTTTCTTTTTCAAGATTCCAAGTTTTGTTTCGACTTGTTTTTACAGTCGGATTCCCTCTCCGTTTACGATTGAACCACCAGATCGGAAACACCCTGTATATCTTTGACGCGATATGCGTCATCGCCGTCGCAAGACGTTCTCTCCGCTTCCCATTCTGCGAAATATGTCGAGTACGGAATTTCTCGGGTACCAGGCGTGGATGAGTCATTTAGTTTAACGAAAAATGCGATTCTATGATAGACCTCGGTGCAAATCGAGCGAAACGAAAAATTTCCATAGAACCGCTCGCTCGCGCTCGCTGGGTACCCTTCCAACGTCGAACGTCGCGCAACCACTGTGAAACGATTTAATTTCGTGGACAACAACTAGAAATAGAATGTATTTATTCATTTCGATCGGATGCTACGGAAGAGCGTTACGTAGAATTGTACAAGAAATTTTTCAGGCCGTTTACCTTGTCCGAGCCAATTAATAAGATTTCGTTAAGATTCGATGAGGCTTCCTCCTTGCGTCTTCTATTCTCGAAGCTCGCATCGCTTTCGGTTTATGTAATCGGACGACAAATTTGTTTGAAGAAAAAAGAAAGAAAGAAATCAGTGGTGAAAATTTTATCGAATACAACGATATATTGGGTTGGCAAGAAAATAATAGAACCGAATTTTTTTATTCAAGCAATGAACTTTAATCAATATTTCCCATTCTGTGTTCGATGATCTTCTGCCATCTTTCTGGTAGTTTCATAATTCCGCGCCCATAAAACTTCTGACCCTTATCAACAAAGAACTGATCCAAGTGCAATTTTACCATTGTGTTTGGCCCCACACATCTTTGATAACGCGTAAAAAATTATTCCGTCCGGACATTGCACCATCAGATTACCATTTATTCCGAAGTTTACAAAACTCTTTGAATGGTAAAACATTCGCTAATGATGATAACCTGAAATCGCACTTGCATCAGTTTCTTGCCGATAAGGACCAGAAGTTTTGAGCGCGGAATTATGAAGTTACCAGAAAGATCATCGAACAAAATGGAAAATATAAATATAATATAAAAAATTGGCTTTTATTTCACCTTAAAATATCGAATATTACTTTCTTAACAACCCAATAGAATAAGTTCAATGATATTCGACGGATAAAAAAGATAAAAGATCCATGCCTCTACCAATGTATGTATTTACTACATATTTACCCCGTATACGTCTTGTTGGTCGTTGCTCACTACAATTTCAGACCGGAATGCAGTCGAGCGGTTACAGAGAAATAACTGGTGTTACTGAAGGTAATTTTTTGTAAAAAAAGAAAAGAAAATTAATGAATACTGGAGCGAAGGAAATGTACGGAAGAGGTCTTCACCTGCGAATGTTACGTGTGGTTCGTGACACGATGAACCAGCATCGAAGTGACGTCTCCGAGCGGTTGAGAGCGACTGAAATGTATTAGGCTCATTGTCATCAGATGCGTTCAGCGTTCGGAAGCGGTACAATTTGAAACACCTCTGCAATCAATATATTTATATAAGAGTCGTTAACACGACGATACAGATTTCTGTTCGAAAAATTGGTTAGGCACACACGCAAACGACATGTACATCAGTGATCCTTTAAAGATTTTGCTGACGCGTTTCGAGATTACATATATAAATATACATAGGTTAATAAAAACGTGAAGCCGGGTTGATCTTTCGTATGTGGAATTAAATTAAACACGATTCTACGGAACACCATCTTTCCTTTACTCGGAATTTGATAAAACTTCTTTACTGCGTTTATTACTTATGAAAAGAGCGATATACCGGATACCAATACAAGGATATTTTTAAATCGTTTTAGCCGCATATTCAAGTTCAGGGTAGTAAGGATGTGTAAATACATCGTAATTTTTGTGACAGACTATACCTCTGAACATATATATATACTTATAGACCCGGTATAGGTATAGAAAAGACGAAAATCCAGTGAAGAAAAGATCAGTAAAAATGTGACGTCACAAGATAATTCCTAAGATAATTTTAAAATGGCTGACACGGCAAACCGACGCTTAAAATGTTGTAAATGTGATCGATTTATGTGTAAAAACATTCTGTGACCTGTATAATATGCGAAAGTTGTTAAATATGGCCGGGTGCTTCTTTCTATTTATATAAAATACTTACTTGTGAAAAGATATATTTGTATCACGATTTTGTCGTTCCTTACAATTCTTTACGCAACAAGTTTGCACCGTTTTCCAAATGTTTAGGAAATAATGCATATATACTTGTATTATTACCTCGCTTTTATATCGCTATACACCATTTTGAATTATCTTGTTACGTGACATGTGGGCAGCAGATACTCCGTTATCTAGTTGTATACAGTAAACAAATTTGTTTACTTATGACTTATAGAATAATCCTATGAGATATATCTATCTAGATTATAATACCTGATAATACTATTTTTTTAGCCAAGTAAAATCTTAACGTCTGAAATATTTATTTCGCCAAATATTATTCACCTCTGCTGTTACACTCGCAATAAAATGACGGGGATAGGAAACGCGATATCGGAGAAATAGCCGAAGTAGGCTGTGCCGAAACGCGACGTTACGGAGGGAACATTGTAGCATGACAATTCCCTGATTAGGATTTTTTGGAGCACTTCCAAGAATCGGCTTCTACTCGAAGCCCTCTGACGGCATTTTGTTGGTGTCGCCACTATCAGTGCAACAACTAAAATAAAAGCATTCAATTCCGTTTCTGATTCACGCTATGCATTTGTGTCATCGTGTCTAACCTTCATAAAGACCATCCGCTGCGGTGGTCATAGAAAATAAACCTTTTGACAGACCAAACTTTTGACAGGTGCCACCGTAACGAAAAAAATGGCAAGATGCTTTTGCCTCGGATATCTTTTCATATTTGTTATTATAAATTTAGGTAAGTTGCAAAACCGTCAAGGAATCGTAAAACTCCACTTCCAACGAAGAAGCTTGTCAAACTTCGACAAACAGCTTTCTTTGTCGTAAACCAAGTAATTCTTACGTATCGTTTTATTTCCAATTTGCAAAGATATTCTTCTTCGTGCGGGAATGATTTTACTTATCATTTATCTTCTCTTATCTATGGCACTTGTGAACTATTTATTTATCGATTTGGAAACTATGTAATTAAATATGAAACTATGTTTCCAGTGACTGCGATCAGAGTAAAAGATATGATCTATATGTCTTTCGAAGGAGTTTCTGCCTGTTTCCGTAGACATAATGGAACGCATCAGTTCGGATGTTCTTGTAAGATTGTATACTTTATATTTAGTATACTTTAGAAATAATTAAAAACAGTTTTTCTATGGATTTATGCATGTACGTTACGCTTGTTTATTACAGCGAGCAGATCTGGAAGTATCGGAGTTGTTCATTTAGTCGAAGGAGAGGCTGACGTTAGGTGGCTCGAACAGAACGCCACTGCTGGACCTTACACAGTAGTGCTTCCTTTTTCTATGTTCACTAGAAACTATTTATTTCGATTACGGAACACGAACAACATAAATGGAGTTTTATTAGCGAAAAATGTTAGTCAACCGTATCCAGATTCGTATTCTCCTGAAGACACTTGTCCGAACAGATACTCGGGATTCAAAAATTGCACCGATACTTCTCCTTGGAATCCACGTGGTTCTTCGTTGCTTATGGAAGACTGGCCCTTCCCAATGTTTTATATAGAGGTCGGAAATAACTCTGTGTTCTATTCAAATTACATTACTTCTGTTACGTATGTACAGAATGGTATGGAATTTTTCATTTTCAGAACGAAACAAAAATTGAAGATGTGAAGTCTTGCTTCTACAAATATAATGCTCACGATTTAGAATCTCAGCGACACAGGCCACTTTGCGCGCTAGAAATGAAATCGTTCATGTTCGCTGCTGTTGACTCGAGAACCTGCATTAGACGCAACGATTTTAAATTACATATTGATCCGATACTGTATTGCGATCCTTTGGGAGATAGAAATATACACTGGCCTTTAACTCCATTAAATAAAGAAAAAAATTCCATTATATTAGTGACAGCTAGACTGGACGCATCTTCTTTATTCGATAGAATATCACCCGGAGCGGAAAACGTAGTAACTGGATTAGTAACACTACTTGCCACTGCCTATCACTTGAATAACCTGTTTAAAGATGCTACATTAATAGATAGTAAGTATCTTAGTATTTAAAAGGTACATATTCATAAATACATTGTTCCCGAGAATTATCGGGATTATTCTCGAATAATTGTAACAATTATTTTGATATCCTTTTCAGATACAAACGTCGTTTTCTCTTTGTTTAATGGCGAAGCATTTGACTACATAGGTTCCAGCAGATTAATTTATGATTTGAAGGAGGGTAATTTCCATGCCTTAGGTGGTGTAAAGTTGAAATTCGATGACATTAAATCTGTCATTGAGTTTGGTCAATTAAGTACAGAAAAGTTGTATCTTCATTCTAATAATGGGGAAAATAATACACTAATAGAAAATCTGAAGGAAGCATTAGATGCAGTAGTTTTGAAAGATAGCGTCCCACCTACGTCGATACAGAGCTTCCTAAAAGAGAAGCCAGATTTACCAGCGGTTGTTATAAGTAACCATAGAGAGCAATTTGAAAACAAATACTACAATGGAATCTTGGATGATGCTCAAAATCTCGATTTTAACAAGTACGCCTGTTTCTTATTTTCGAAATGTAACGGTATGTCCAGTAATAATAAAACAAAATGTATTCTTCACAGAAATAACTCGTCCAATGCCCTTACAGCTGCGTTAGCGGATGTAACGATTCACGTAGCTGAGGTACTTTACGCGAACGTTACTGGAAAACCGGCTGCACGTGCAAACGCAACCACTCGGCAAGATATTGAAAATCATATTTCCCAAATGTTGTATTGCTATTTGAAAAGTGCCAAGTGTAAATTATTCCTGGCTGCGTCGCCTCCGGGTGCTAAATTGATCAATCAAGTTCTACCCCTGTACGTGGGTGTACACAAAGTACTAAATACTGCCACAACCTTGACGGGTCAGCTGCTTGCTTTCTTAACTAGACAGGAATTGAACTTGAACGAAACTGCTTGCTACGAGAAGCATCTTATTTGGATGGCTGGCTACAACTGCACAGGCATATGCATTAACTCTACTGTGAATTATAGCGCAGCCATGAGTCCAGCATTTATTATCGACGGTACGTTTTTCATGCAATACAGGTCGTCTGTCCACGAAGCGTCGCGTCGCTTAACGGGATAGACTCGTTTCCAGGATTGCAAGGGTGCGGGATGAGCCTTCTCATTTCTCGATAATGCAAAGATGGGGGTTTTCAGTAGTCAAAAGCGCTAGATCAGAGATCCCCAAACTTTTTTGTCTCGTAGACCACATGCTAATTTTTTCTGTTTTGAAAATGATCCGGATCCCGATCCCGCACCCTAGCAATCCTGGAAACGCGAGTCTACCCCTTAAATAAATACTTCAAATAAATAATATTAACATTTCGATGTGTCCATCTAGGTTACAACATGAAATTGAAAACCTATTCCACATGGACAGAGTCCATATGGGAAACGTTAAGCGTAAGGATGTTTTTGAAGCCTTCGGAAGGTACGCAACGGCTTAGTATAATTCTTGGTAGCGTGGTAGCCGGTATGTCGTTCATTGTTGTGTGGTTCATCGAATCTCGGTCCGACATACTGTTTAACACAAGGTATGATAGTCATATAAAAATAAATATACTCTGCGAGAGTATATTATTGTCAGACTTTTGTTATAGTAAACACAAAAATAATTGTTTTAGAAGAGCATCGGATGGCTAGGAACAAGCTGCGGACCACATATCGATGACCAGGTTGGATCGTCTGAAGAATAAAGATGTTCCAGTAACGAGTCTTTAATGTATGTGTGGTACGCCCTCGGACAATTTTTTATACCTCAAAATACTGATGCATATTCGACTACCGCCGTCGTTTTACTTCGTTGTTGTCGTGAGATTTTCGGCAATTATTTAATATAACTTTTGCACCTTGCTGTTATTATGTTAAGAACGATCTCATCCGTTCGCTTTGTCTTCGACGGTTCCTTCTTCTTCTGATTCCATTGCAAATGATAATATAATAAGCACATTTTTTTTTCTATGAGTGTGCTCTATGCGAGTTGAGGGTGAAATAATTGGTGGAGCCTTTTTTGTATTCCAGCCAACATTTTCCGAGTATTGCACTAGTATCGCAGCGATAAGCAGGGTATAATGACACTAAAAAAATATCTACCGAACATTTGAATGCGTTGGAGTTGGAATCATTTCTGTACATAATAACGGGACGTACATATTTTACTTACACGATCAACGTAAATTAATACATGCAATGCTCGTAGTCTGAATAATTAATGAAATATTTTGAACGTCTATTTAATTTCATCTCATTCATTTTCTCATAATTATTTTAGTATTATAAATGTCATGTCATCGAACCATATTTGGTAATATATTTAAGAGAGACTTCAACAAATTTAGAATATGTTTGTTGAGGTTTAATAAATAATTATTTTAGCCATCAGTTCTGTACTACTGAATTTGTCGCAATTTATATTTGTATCATATATTAATTATATCGCCGTAGTAGCAGGATATTTTTCATTCGTTTCGAGAATCCTTGTTGACGGATTTTCTCAAAACTAGGTAGCTAATTGTACGAAGTGTGTAAGCGAAGTTGACGATGTTGTAATACGCGTAATCTATAAGGAAACATTTTGTCACACGTAGTAAAGAAAATTTAGCAATTCATCTCATGAACACCATTTCGATCATTTATAAAAATGTTGAAGATGAAGTGCGGATAGGTTCACTACTAGAAATCGTTTGAATCTGTCTAAATTCTCGATATATTCTTTCCTTTAATTCTTGTGCTTTGAATATGAAACATTTAATAATTAATTACGTAGGAAAGTCAACGCGAACAAGAGACAAGTGAGACTAAAAAGAATATTTTACGAAGCATTAAACGATAACTGTAGGAAATCGCTAGGAAACAATATATTTGTATCTGTAACCGTTCGAACGCATTTTATAAATACGATGTAAATACGTTATAAGAAAGGCATGTCCCGAACTTTTCAATTCTTAATTACAATGTAGAATTTTTTATAAACAATTACCTGTGATTACTTGCGATTTCATACTTTTTTAAGACATACAAGTATGCGATTTGCGATGTAATTGACTGGTGTTTCGTCAAATATACAAATTACGTGTCCTTATTATCGATAATAAAGTATTATATATACTGTACGTTGAGGATGAAATGTGTTAAAAAGTCTGCCTAATGACCCGCTTAAAAATAATCTTTTCGAATTAAACGAAGTTCCATGTCTTAATAAAAAAAAAACAGGTCATTATTAACTGTAACAGTGTATGTAAATATTAAGTAGCACCTTAAGGATAAAATAAAAGTCGGAAAACGTATTGCAAGCGTGATGGCATTTATTATCAATAAACAACTTATTTAACAGGACCTTGATGTACACGAGAAAGTATTCAAGTTGTTTGCTTATGCTTCCTTTTTAGTATGTACGTAGGTATGTAATACGTTTAGTTTATGACTTAAAATTTCACTTAAGTTAGGAATGGACCTTCGAAAGTCCGTTAATTTTTTTATATTAGAACATGCACGTACGCGCGTGTATGTTAGCAATATCAAATAGTACAAATATCTGTCAATATACATATATGTAAACATTTTTGGAAAAGTATAGAATAAATTGTTCTCTTGGCAAGATAGAATACACATTACAGTACATGAAACGTAACATGCTCGATAGAAACTTCTGTATAATTTACAAGTAGTAATACAATGTTCATGAAGGAAGAAGAATGAACAAATTACTGTAAAAGAAATTAATAACTGTATAATCCTTTATGAACTGTTTGTTCGGAACACAACGAATGGGAAGTGCACGTAAAGCCAACGTCGATTAGTAGAAAAAGGGTTGTCGTAAAACAACTGCGTAAATGATATATAATGTTGTGAAAGAAAATCGAACGATATAACCGAGGAAAACAACAGGAAATCATCAAATATAATATTAATATTTCTTTCATGAAATTATTGTAGAAGTGAGAATTGGGAACATTCAAACATCCAAATTGTTAAGCAGGTTCTTGTGCCAAAGTCAACTCGCATTACTGCCTCGTTTTTTGGTCCATTCCTATCTTCTTAAATATTTTCGTCAGAGCTTGCACGTAAATTGCTAATACTGAATAGCATTGTAGTTTATGAAGGTCCATCCTCCAACATGTACTTGTGCTTGGAAGTACGAAAACATGAATTCTGTAAATTCGCTTTTGAACATTCTCGAAAATTCAACACGTCAAAGCAATATGTTTATCGCACGAATGATTCCATGTGCAACTATTTATGCGTGTAAGATTGTTTTCGCAACCGAAAGAGTTCTACTAATTACAGCGTGACAATTCTATTAGATATTTTTAAATCTTGCGTTAGAGAAAAACCATGGAAATTTCAAGAGATACCTAATAAGTAAGGTAACAAAACGTGATACAGTTTCTCTTTCTTACAAACGTACGAAACTGTTTGCTTTATGCTACTCAACAGAAAACGCTGGTAATACAATGCAACGAGAATGTTACATATAGAAAGCCCATGGACCCGCTAGCAGCTTTTAGATGCAAGCTCTACAAACATACGTTCAACATCTTCGGTAAATGTTTCTACACATGTATGTGTGGATGAGTGTGTCTGTGTCTGATGTGTGGTGTGATCTTTTTTAAGTATTTCATAGTTTTCAGTATACAAGTATGAAGTAGGAGGCTGGGCACCGCCCACCGAGTTATCACAGTCGTTTGGTGCCGCAGCACATACGTATACGTGGTTCAGCCTTACAACCTACCTCTTAGCCTATTGTTATTTTATAATTATAATTAGTCAAAGTACAGTATAGTCCCGTACTAGGTGATTCGCGATACGACTCGACGATTCTCTTAGTCTTACATCATTTACGAAAAGTGCACGTTATTGCTGGTACTTGTAAACAGCGACCTAATCATCAACACGAGCGATCGAGGACCTGTATAATTCGCCACGATCTGCTCAGGAAGTGAAGCAACGCGGAAAGTGGCGGATAAACCGATACCGAGTGTATCAGCTGTTTCTTTTTACTGTATATTCAAATCGACGCCGTTCCTTTTCTTTTTCCTTATCTCGTTGATTCTCCACGTGTCCACGATCGCTCGATTTTCTCACTTATGTCACTACACCGTATAAGGAGCTATACTGTAAAAGCTGTCTTCAACTGATAATATCGTTTTACTACGCCTCTCGATCAACTCGATTCTTCCGTCTCGGAACTTCCTCAAAATTTTGCGACCAGCAACGGATTTTGGAATCGGTTCGCCTAGGATGCCCGGAAAAAAGCTCGTAGAGCCACTAATGGAAGCACTTTGTGCCAGTCGGCTATGTACATCGATACCGGAAGAATTCAGGATACCAGTAAAATGAGAGTGACCTAATCGACCTTCTGTTTTGTACGAGACATTCTTCTCTGAGCGCATTGAGGACCGGTTGCATGATTTTGATTTTGCTATTAACATGCTCTCACTCTCTCTCTCGCTCTCTCTCTCTCTCTCTCGCATCCTAATGTTCTGCGCATCTATAACACAAATTCATCAGTCAATGGCATTCAGTTACGTGCTAATTGTTCGTCCTCAATGCGTTGCAATCAATAGACTAGCTTCGGTCTGTTTAGCTATGTACAGAAGAAACCTCCGTTATTGTAGCTCTACACTTCTGGTTGAAACATTCTTTCAGAAAAGATCAACATTATTTAGTTGAAAATTGAACTCTGGTTGGATATAGATATACAAACGGGGAGCAAAGAATGATGGGGTTGGTGAAAAACAGTTTCGATATAGGTCCCAGGGTGTCTGGGCCAAAGCAGGCCACCTAAATATCTCCTTTATTTTCAATGACACGAAAAATATTTATGGCATAATTTAAATGGTATCGAAGGAGGAATATCATAGCAGAACAATTTTTTTGTCTGGTTATTTTTTCATAGTTTTTTTCAAGGTCATCGTCATTCTTTTATCGGGAAATTTTTTTTGTTATTCCATCTTGTAGCGGCTGTAAAAATACATTTGAATATGCTTTAGTCATTACCTCCAGGTGACCTTGAGTCCAAAAAAGTGTGATAAAATTGTAGGATAAACTTCTAACGAGCTCTTCGCACTCAACTAAGAAACAGACCAACAGAAGAAGTTTACCAACAGCAACCTACCACTCCTGAGGATTTATCCGCTTTAAGCACTAATAACGTGTGCACTTATAACTTATAATGTTATAACTAGACTGCGGATTTTATGCATTTATGACAAAAATGGACACGTACAATTTAAAGCAGTGGACATGTTAAAAATATTTATATTAGTTTCAGCTTAATAGAATAATTAAAAGAATACAATTTTTATTTGGCTCCTGTGTCGTGCAATCAATGCGAACATTTTTTATTTTGCATAAAGATCCGCAGTGTAGTTATAACACAAACAGTAAGTTCAAATGTAATCCTACAATTTTATCACATTTTGTTGGACTCAAGGTCACCTGAAGGTAATGACTTAAGCATATTCAAATGTATTTTTTCAGCCGCTACAAGATGGAATAACAAAAAAAAATTTCCCGATAAAAAATAACGATGACCTTGAAAAAAACTATAAAAAATAACCGGACAATTAAAATTAAACAATAAAAAATTATGCCATAAATATTTTTCGTGCCACTAAAAATAAAGGAGATATTTAGGTGGCCTGCTTTGGCTGAGACACCCTGTAGAATAGATCTAAGTTATAAAAACGTTTAACCGAATTCTGGACAATAATGGAGGTTCTACCGTAGTCGCAAGGTATACTTAGCAGTTTCGTGGAGACCACACAGAGAAATTGTGAGAGTGCTGTATACTATGAACCACTGACACCAACGTGCTCAAGGAAACCTGTGCATCTCGTTGCAGAAAGTAACCACGTTCATGTTCGCATACCCGAAAAGTTCCCGAAAACTTTTTCGAATTTAACGCTCCCGTAACAACGTATTCCCCGTTGCCGCTAGAGTTTTGCGCAATCTGTATAATGCCATATAATTTTCAGTTCTACAACACGTGCGATAGTTACAATTGATCAAGCGTTGGAAATTCGAAAAACTTTCAGTTCGCTGCTAAAAACAAGGCGATCGCGCCGGGAATAAAATCGACCCCGACCCAAGCATCTATTCTACACTTTTTTTTTTATTTTTAATCATCGATCTCGGAAACGTTTGTCCATTTAGAATCGCATTTCCAAGTCAGCGAACGGTCTTAGGACAGGTTTCAACGGTTTCGAAGTGCGATGGACGGAACGCTTGGAAACAAGGACAATCGAAGACAAGTACATAGGAAGAACTTTTATAGATTATATCTACACGGATGATCATCGGTAGTTCGAAAACGATGACGATTATCGAATCTAAGAACATACACCGCATCCGCTAACGATTTTCATAGCGTGAAAAAGTATACAAGTTGCTAAGTATTCAGCACTCGCGATCTGGAGACTATTTCATTTCTTTGTTTGCTTAAGTAAAACGCAACGATCATATGCAGACAGCGAATGTATGAACACTTAATCCTAAGATGGCATGTGCTTGTCGTTGGGCTTTCTTAAAAGTTTTTCTTTTCCGTCTTTCGTTTTTTTTTCTTTCTTTCTTTCTTTCTTTTAATTCGAGTTCGTTTTCAGATACAAGAAAAAAGGTATATCGTTAATCTTCCTCAGATTAAATCACTAATATTCTTCTCCCTTTATTTCTAACAGTTCTGTGTATAGTTATGTACAGCAGTACCACAATCTCGTTAAAACTGCGGTACACGCGTTCAAAGACGACACTTAGAGTTTAAAAATATAATCATCATATATTTAAAGTAGTATTATATTATCATTGTTGTTGTTGTTGTTGTTGTTGTTATTAATCGTAGTAGTATTATTAATATTTAATTATTATTATTGTTGTTATTATTATCTTGGAGGGATAGCACTTTGCTATGTCACGACACTGCAGAGCTGAACAAAGACTAAACGCGGAAGTTACCACGCTCTTCAATGGCACGAAGAATACAAGACCGAGATTACTATTATCTAGTGACCGATCGATCATCCGTTGCACAAAGGCTCGTTCAATCCCAAAAATAGTGCGAGCTTATCGATGAGATTTTCGTTTGAAACCCCGTAACCGATATAATTCGAAAGTTGGCTTCGCGTTCACGTTTTGTCTTGTTTGTTATCGTTGACCGATCGTTTAAAATATCTTGTCTATTACGTTAAGTGTAGTACAATATCATCGTAGCTTATTTTTAATTAGAACGGTTTGAGAACGACCTTTCACTCGACGTCGTTAATAAGATTTACTATACTATACATAGTCTCACTTGGACGATTTCAATAGCACTATAGACATACTACGAATTTCTTACAAACGTATCTACTTCATGATTAGAAATATTAAGATTCCTTCAACTAAAAACACGTTGCTGTTATTACTTTTACAACTTAGATTATTTGACATTCCTGCGTGAAAGAGTGCTCGTGTTGAATCGAATCTTTTTATGCGTGATATATCGGAGAATACAGATCAAGAAGTGCAGTATAAATTGATGAATCTTTTAATCAAACGTCCAAATTGCATTTATCAAATTCAGAAGATGGATCACTGTTTTCTTTCCCTCTGTATTCATACAAAATTTACTTTGCCTGAAATAAAGTCTGATATAAAAATATACAAACAGCAATATCAACCTGTTTTTTTTTTGTTTAATCTCTTAAGTATAACTTGTTGAATGCAAACAAGTAGAATGCTCTGTGTAATAGATTGCATTATAGGAAAGATTCCAAGATAGTAGGAGATAGTAATTTTCACAAAGTTTCTATGTAAACGTTCATCAAGTCGTCAACAGTTTAAAAAATAAATTTGATTTCCTGTTAAAACGGAAACGAGATTTCCCGGGTCTAATTTACGGTGTAAATCAATGATTTTCATCGATGAATAGAAACATCCAAACGAAACAAGAAAACTAAACGAACGAAGTATTTCAACCGTGTTGTATACGTCGAAAAATCAACAAAACTACGAAAGGGCGTAACAAATTACAAACTTAACATCTCTTTTGGCATAAAATAAGTTCTGAACAATTCAGGAAAATCATATTTCGCCTCCTTTTTTTAAAAATAAAGAACAGGGGACTAACGCGGGCGTACTAACGTAAGTGAACATCGAATGTTCGTTCCATTTGAATCCTTTCGGTCCACAAAAATAGATGCGACAACAGAATCGACGACTGTTAGAAATCTACGAGTCCAACGATGGTAAAAGTAGATCGAATATGGTTGGATCCGATAAGAGAGCGTGATAACCTCGACCGATATACCCTTGATTTTCGCGAGAATAATTACGTATTTGACAGTTAAAGCGAAATCTATTCTCGAATACCTTAATACTGTAATGAGCAACTGGATTTGAAGGTACCGTAAAGAGGTTGACGTTTCAATGATCGACAGAGGTCAGTGAAGATCATCTTCGTCGCTATCGTTACCGTCTTTCGATCTATCGGCACCCCCCTCACCGTCGCTGGAGCCTGAATCGCTCCCAGAGTCTTCGGATTGCCAGCCGCCAGCTTGTTGTTGCTGCACGTGTTGCTGTTGTACAACGTGCTTCGAGACTTTGTGACGTTTTCCCGCCCGTTGCACCGGATCCGCACCGGCACCGTCGAGCATCGGCTGAAGGATTCGCCGACGCGCATTGATGAACCAATTGTTCACTTGCAACAATGTTAAGTTCGTTTGACTTGCGATCTGACGCTTCTCATCCTCCGTGGGATAAGGATGCTGCAAAATATTCATCAATTTTATCACCGTTGCTCCAAATAACAAGGCAAACATGAATCTAGGATCTCCGCCCGAAAAGACACTTAAGATACACGATCGTAACAGCTGACCACTCCATTTCTGTGTTTCTGCTGCTTGCAAGCCTCAAGTAATACGAGCGAGGTCGGCTGTTATTATGACTATGAGCGTATCTCGAGTGTCTTCTTTCGCAAACAGTTAAACAGGCAATAATATTATCAGTGATTCAAGATTCTATCAGACATTACTACATGGTGCCCTACCTGCAATTTCAATATTTCACTTAATATTGATAATAGAAAGAATATAGAAGCGCGAGGACCCAAAAATCTGCGGTTCCCAATGGTCGTGAGGGGTCACGAGGGATCGGGAAGAGACGAGTCAAGTTCTCGAATATTCTCGGGAAGAATCCAGAAAATTTTCGAGAACCCGACCCGATCCCGAAGAAACGTCGGAGGAATACACTATATTTGTTTTTGGTACTTGAGATCTCACACGGAGGTTATGATCTTCATTATGTATTATGTGACGGCAATAACATACTGACCTACTCGAAAGAGACATCGACGATCTCGAGAGAAAAATGCCTTGCTTTCCATAACATTAACTATTTCAGACCAAATCGTGTTTGCCTCTGACATTTCTGTTTACATTTCCTCTAATTAGATAGGGCACCGTGTATACTGCTATTGTCTAAAATAGCATCTCTGATCATTTTGTTCGAGTTCGAACCATACGAATGCTGGGAGAACTTAGTAAACCTATAAAAACCTGAGATACACGAGCCTCAAACATCTTGAATACTGTCGAATAAGAAATGATGTTGATTAAGATGACACGAATGTCTCGATCGAATAAAGATTACACAGATAAAGCGTATACGTACAACTAAATGTTCAAAGAGCCACGTTCGCATGATACTTGTAGCCTGTTTAGGTAAGACTCCCCTCTTCTGTCTTCCTTTTTTAGTGCTACTATGACTACCTCCGTGGGTGCTACTATGATTTGAAGTAGCAGTACCAGTGCCACAGCCGTCGTCTTCATCTTCACTGGGTGCAGGAGAAGGAGAACCCGCCACAGTGATATCTAAACACATTAAATAACATATATTTGCTGCTAACAAGTGTTTCAATAATATATTTCACCGGGATTTCACCAGACTATTCAATTTTCACAGTTCTTTATCAACGAAACATTTCTCGATGTTCAACCGAAGACTACTACGAACGCTCAAACAATAAGCAACTATTTCTAACCAAAGTACTTTTCGTCGCTAGCGTCTCCCACATCGACGTATTTGTTCTCACGTTCTGGCAATGCAAGAAGGCCCCAATAACTAGCTTCTTCTAAATAAATTCTCTCGGCGGTATTCACACAGTCCATATCATCTATAAACGACAGTTTTTCGATGTATTGCTTATAAGAACATTTTCAGTTTTCAACTATTGTCATATCTTATCAAATTTTTCAAACAACTTGTTTTATCATATTTACTACATCCTTAATTGGTAAGAAAGAATATGGGTAAAAGCTGGCAGATTATTTATTCTTATTTTTCATTGATTTATCACTGTTCCCAATGAAGTCTGACTCTCGACTCACGCTCATAAGGACTTTATTGTTTAATCAATATTGGGTTCTCAAGGAATGGTCCGTTACAAAATCATCAATTATAAGGATAAGTAATCGAAAATGATTCTTATTAAAGTGTAGATCAAACAATGTTTTTCCAAATTTTTTATAAAAAATAATGTCACCGACAGGTTTAACATGATTACCACTTCTGCATTTACTTGTAATAAATTGTTAAATTTGCAAAACAGATATATGAGAAAATCACTAAACATCGCAATTAAAGATACACATCATTTGCATACGTCATTATTGAACAATTTGTCGGAATTAAATGAAGTAATTCATTTTATATTTCCTCAGCAGACACTCGAGAAGTTTTTCAAGTTTGAAAACAAAAAGCATGCTAGACATTTCAAGGAATTAAATTAGAGGAATTAATAGAATTAAATTTCAGGAAATTAAAGAAAAGGAATCAATGAGTAGGAAGAATTGGTTACACTTTTATTTCCCGTAATGGTTTGGATAAATGGAGGTCCACGGTGTATCTTCTCTCGAAAAAAACAGACATTGGCGTGAATTGAGAAAAAAGGACTCGGTAGGTGGTAGTGCTCACCTTGGCCAAGATACATATCGTTGACTGGTGCACAGGAGGTGTGAACCCCGATCTGCGAGAGGGGTGTGCTTCCGTGTACCGTGGAAGGCGACAGAGGATCGTCATGCTCCTGGCTGGAGGATCTGTTAGAACGTTGAGCAGTGGAAGATGATCGCACCGAAGGCGGCCTGTCGTTACCGGTTTCCTCTTGCGCGGCCACTTGACTCGCGCCACCGTTCTCCGACAGGGTTTCGCCTCTGCTCACTCTGAATCCGTTAGCTCCCGGCTCAACATCATTGCCTGTAGAAGACAGCACCTGGGAAATATATGTCGCAACTAGCCGTCAGAGAGCAGGGGTGGGGTTCTATAATATTCCGAGCGACGCGCAAGTATCGCTCGTTCTTTTTTTCTTTTTGTTAAACTATACATCGTGTGAACATTTGATTTCGAAACGATTCAATGTACATATCACCCTTCACCCATAGAAAAGGACTACAAAGTGAAAACATGCTTCTTTGATACACACAGGGTTTCCCAAAATTTTTGCTGGACTTAGAAATTTGTATGGTTTTCAAAGCTCTATAGAAAGGTGCAATTTTTAAATATTTTATTTGACGTGTTGAAAAGGTAATTTTAAGGTCAAGTTCACTTTTATAAATGGAAGCATAATTTTTTTATTACACCAAGTTATTCTATGAGAAAAAACAAGTGAGTTTCATCGGAAACGTTTTTTAATTCGACAACAACTTTTTAAGTTATTCGATGATAAAGTCATCAATTTAATTTGAATTAATGTAAACTATGTATGTATGAATATGTATATACTGTAATTTACTTCAGTGCAGCAGAAATAGATCTCAGTTGAGATCTGAAATGCTTAAATTAAAAAAAAAATGTGTCAATCATTTAGAAAAATATTCGACAAAAATTCGGATCTAGTTCAAGTAAACTTTAGTCAACAGCGTTGACAAGACTATAATACTTTACGGGACAAGCGTACTTTCACTTTAGGTTCTCTTCTATTAATATTATATTATAGTATTACATGCGGTTAGTTCGAAAGCTCTGATGAAGAGTACTTTACTATTTTTACCCCAACAACTACCAACTATACAATGTACAAATCGCAAGATAATACAATTCCAATCAGAAGAGCATCCAGGGACATTCCTTTCCGTTGTTAAGGGGTTCGAAAAAATTCTAAGTTAATCGTAAGTGCAACAAAATATATTATTATTAATGATGAGTTATTCAACTAGTGGGATACAGCTTTGTTATAATTCCTCGGCAAGTTACTGTTAGATACTGCAAGGGTACAATAAGGGGCTATCTTTTGATATACCAACGTTGAATTTTAACACTGTCCTTGATATATGTTGTCAAGGTCATTGTCTTCGGTGATCCCGACTTACTTTAACGTATCGTAACTGTTGAACAGATCGTACTGCTAATTTTTTCGAAGATGGAGTCACTCAAAGCGATGACCTTCTCAACACATACCCAGGTCAAGATCAGTCGACGTTGACATATCGGCTATGCCGCACAGTGGACCAAACCGACGAAATCTGTGTCAAAATCAAAGAACTTTCGATAGAAATGAGATAGAGTGATGAAATTTTTTAAAAATGAAAGCTGAAACTTTGCAGAATATGGGATAATTATGGAGATTGTGGTACGTACGTTTTTTAACCTTGAAAGAATTCGTTAAACTTGCACAATTTCAAGAAAATTGTGGTTTTTCCAATAGCACGCGCGGAAAAAATTTTTTTTAACATGCCACACATCATTCCTCTAGATTTTTTCACGATGATTTCAAATCTTGTCTCAAAATTTGTCTAATCTAATTTCTCAAATTTTTTCTGCGCGTGGTATTGGAAAAACCACAATTTTCTTGAAATTGTGCAAGGTTAACGAATTCTTTCAAGGTTAAAAAACGTTCGTACCACAATCTCTATAATTATCCCATATTCTGCAAAGTTTCAGCTTTCATTTTAAAAAATTTCATTGCTCAATCTCATTTCTATCGAAAGTTCTTTGATTTTGACACAGATTTCGTCTGGGGGTTAAGAGAAAAACTCGGTAGCGTTTTCAAGATAGAAGATTCGCGATTCTTGCGCGCCACTAACAAAAGGATATCTACGCAGGGTAAGGGGGAACAGGCCAGGATGCCTTAACGATGAAAAGATATCTAACCTGCAAAGGACTGCTGCCATTGCTGCCACTCGATGGACCCATGTCGTGTCCATGGTGGCTGTAATCGCTGCGTAGCAGATTCTCGCTCTGCATCTTGCCCTTCAGGCACGTGATGTACCTGTTGCAAAAGTCCTTGCACAGCTCCTGAACCTTCTCGAGCTCGAGTAGGTGAATCCGCAGCACCTGTATCGCTTTGATCATCTACGGCGGGCAGACCATAGCATAAGAAACAAATCAACCACGCGGACCGATCGATTTTCTTTTCATAGTGTACATCGACTGTCATTTCAATCGCGCGGCATTGTCTTTGTTTTCGAACGGATTTTGGAAAATTCGATCCGGCAATGAACGTGTCGAGGCAAATATTCAATTATTCGGATGTGTGTGAAATGAGATAACAAGATATTTAAATATTTAACCCCTTCCAGCTTGGAAACTTAGTGCAATCATTGCAGAAAAGTGAAGATGAATCAAGATTTCAAGGATACTCCAAGGTCATGGAGTACTTTCAATTTGTATTCTTTCTTCAGAGAATTTATTTTATCGCTGCGTGTCTCACAGTTCATAGAAGTCATAACAAATTGAAATTTATACTGTCGTGGGCTTCGTAGCTTGTCTAGAGCGTTGAATTAAAAAGGTGCTGTCGCACTGCGTACGATACAAAGAAAGAACTGGCAATTTTCGATCGGATTTTTGGGAAGATTCGTAGCGTCCGAATGATTAAGAGACTTACCAAACCGTCAATTTCGGGGTCATTGATCAAGAACGGCTTTCGGTCTCTTTCTTGGTGTTGGACGAAGGCCTGTATGTCCATGTTGAAGCTTTCGGACGTAGAGTTGTCCGAACTCTGGGTGGCCTGTTCGCATCTTTCGAAAAGTAACGCGAGTAGCGGGAAGAGGGGATGCTTGTAAACTGCCCTTTTGTCCGCTTCGAACTGGGCCTGATCCTGATGGGTCGTGTAATCAGCCCCACTCGCAGGGTCCTGATCGTAGCCAGGAGTCACCATCGCTAGCGCCACGGCGGTGCTACCCTCTTGCATTCTGTAACACCATCATTATCTTAGCTCAACACTAAACGTGACTATTCCACGTTACTTTACAAAAATAAGCGGGAACGCGTCTACACAAATTTTTAGTAATTTTTTCATGATATACAGGGTGAGTCACCTAACGTTGCCACCTCAAATATCTTTGTTGTTTTTAAAGATACCAAAAAGATTTCGAAATTTCGTTTCGACGCAGCGCAGTCGTTCAAAAGCCTATTACATTAGGTTTCCGGAACGGTGAGGTGTTAAGTAACCGTCGACAAGCAAAGTGTTAAGTGGATAACCCTGTATTCGCAGCTGCATTGTGATAGCTACCTCGACGTATCATCGCCGCCAAGTTTAGTAGCAACTAGAAGTAGCAATACCGTGCTCGAAGAATTCTATATCTACCTATCATTCCTGTCTGACACCATCCATCGTTGCCCAGATCCTACGGGGCCTCTGATGCAATGACCGTTTTAATCTACGTGGTAGACCTTATTCACTGCGTAGCTCTGGAACAAAAGGAGAAAACAGAGAAATCAAACATACAGTAACGTCTCGATACATGTAACAGAGATGTGCACCGTACTTGTGAAAAATGTATACCCAATGTATGGTACATCGCTGCGTGCATCCCTCGAGGGACCCGAAAGATCGATAGCCAAGAGGGGTAAACGAGTAAATATGATCCAAGTTGTATCGTGTTGGGAATCATTTTAAACAGCAAACCGTCACAAATGTGATAGTCAAAGTGCCGTACAAGAATGGTCGAGAACAAACAAGGTTTACAGTGACTCCCACAAATATTCGGACACTCTTAAAGACACGATAACTTTTTAAATATTGTACTATACGATTCGAACTTTTTTGGGAAGCTAGAGCAATTAGTTTACTACAGGATGTGAAAATTTTTTTTAAAAATTGCAATTAATCGGAATTGTGGAAAAAATACTAAAAGATGTATTTTACAACTTTTTTATGTGGGCACATATTGAAAATTTAAAAACTACGTTTTGTAGATCTTTGTGAATTAAACATATTCTGAAAATTTCATGAAAATCGGTCAACGTTGCAATGAGCTACAAACATTTAAAGATAGTATAAATTGCAGATTTTCACGATTTTTCGGCCTATAACTGCAGATTCTTACATCTTTCAATGCCTGTCGTTTTTTCCGCATCAACTGATTTCGATGAAACTTTCACAGTGCGTATAATTGACACAGATCTACAAAACCTATTTTTAAAATTTTCAATATAGGCCCACATTAAACAGTTGTAAAACGCAACTTTTATTACTTCGTATACAATTGCGACCAATTGCAGTTTTCAAAAACATTTCTTTTCACATCCTGTAGTAAACTAATTGCTCTAGCTTCCAAAAAAAGTTCGAATCGTATAGTCCAATTTTAAAGAAGTTATCGGCTTTTCAAGAGTGTCCGAATATTTGTGGGAGTCACTGTACCATTGAAAAGAAGAATGAATTTTCTGTTTGACTCCTGATCGTTGAAATTCAGTAATCAGTAGACTGCGGATTTTATGCATTTAAGACAAAAATAAGTACGTACGATTTAAAACAGTGGACATGTAATAAATATTTAAGGACGTCAATGTGTTAGTTTCAGCTTAATAGAATAATTAAAAGAAATTTTTTTGGCTCCTGTCTCCTGCAATCGATGCAAACATTTTTTATTTCGCATAAAGATCCACAGTCTAGTAATCAGTAATAGCGAGAATAATTGGTTTAGCCCGTAGATTAAAATCGTAAAATAGAGACTGGAATTGTCGGCGAATCATGTAGGAAAAAGGAATGTTGGTGCGGAACTTGGGGATTTTAACGCGACCGGCGGACAATACGGTTTCGTTTATCAACGGTATGAACGAATATCATTTATTCGAGGATACGTTCGCAGGTATTTTGGAAGGGAAGACGCGAGTGAGTGAACGAGACGAAAAAAGAATGCGAAGGAGATAGAAGAGAATCGTCGCGGCGCGACGCGGCATGGCAGGGAGAACCAAACGATGCGCGGCACACTGCATTTAAATGTCATCGTTAGACGGTCTCAACGCCATCAGCACTGTTGCTGGCACCAGTTCTGCTTCCCATTCCGAACGTTCCTTTTGAATTTTCCCCGATCCCCATACACGTCCCCTCGGTATGAATAAATAAAGTACTGCGACACTCTTGGTGACAAAGCAGCGACACCCAACGAAAACCGCAGCTATCCAACCGAATACACTTATCACACGCTGACACGGAAAATTTGGTCAGCGAGGAACTTCAATTTTCTCGCAGATCGGCAGAGAACTTCTTTCGCTACCTTCTCGTACTTCGCGTTTTCGCCAGAGCTTGAAAGAGTCACCCAAGCTTTGAACGCTAAACCTACCACTGCCAGTCAAATGACCGGTTTTATATTTTTCATCTTACAATTATTGAAATTATCAAGTTGCATAAGTAAACACATATAAATGTCACATATAAATGTGAATTGATTCGACAAATTTCTTTATCCAAGTACATATTGTGATAAAAAATTGCACAAAATCTAAATAAATAGAGCCTTGTCATTTTTGTAAGCTAAAACATTATAATCGCTTTTAGTGCTCGGTAGGTTCTACTTGAAACACGCTCCAGAGAACTATTTCAAAAAACGTTTTATACAAGATGATTAAAAAGAAAGAAAGATTAAATAACTTTATATACAGTATCGACAATCATTAAATTTGAATAAGACATTTTTTATCCTAAAGAAAAGTAACTTAACTTTTAAATCTATCTAATCAGAATTGAACATGCATTGCAAATTAATCGAATCGTTAGAGTACATTGTATTCAAGTTACATTTTATTACGAAGACAACAGGCTCTAAATAATAAGTAGAAATTCTAGACTGTAGTTCGGTAATAATAAATGCAAAGTAGCTGAGATTACAGTGTTCGCGAAGTCAATCACCGAACTCATTTAACGAAAATGATTGCCACCTTAAACGACGAGAGGTATGTCGTTTTCGTAATGGGGGGAAAAAACCAGCAAAGTAGACCTTCCATGTCACTTGAATACCTTTACATGTTGCTTCCACACTTTGCAACCAAATGTTCTCGGTGTACGAAATATTCCCCGAGGACAACCTTAATATCACAAATTATTCGATCGATCATATGAGGAATATTGCGAATCACCCTGCACATAATTCTTCATAATTTCGCGTAATAGCTGCGAATTTGCATCTCCAAATTCATTTAATAACGGAAAAAAGGAAATACGTGCTGGGTGTGTCGTTATTTGCGAACACCACTCCGAAAATACTTTAACAACGTATAAGTGATAAAAATGAGAATTACATTACCATAAAGTCTATTTCTGTTTCAGATTAATTTAAGACATTTTTCATTAACCTTTGTATAGAAAATAGGGTAAATGTTTTACGAATATTATTACTGGTGACGAATTAAATAATTCTTCCAATGCAGAGCATTCGTCTACATTTCGAAATATGTAATTTGTTCATTATGTAATTATCCAAGTATGTATTTGAAAAGTTAAGAATTCATATTGCTGCTTTTGTAACTATGAGATAACAAAATTTTAACAAAATACTTTGCATACTTCTTCAACAACTGTATAATTTTTCCAACAATTAACTAATTAGTTAATTAACTAATAAAGTATGCAAAGTATTTTCGGACGACAATTTATCCATTTTTACTTGACACTTTAGTTCCTCTAACTAATCCAACATGATTTCATATTGTATCAAACACACAACGAGTGTGACGGTAATAATTCAAATTTTTTTCTCCTGAACGCACAGTTTTTTTTTAAATTTGTTTTTTAATATTACATTGTCATCCAGTTCTGATCTATGCTCAAAGTTTCAAGTCTCTAGCTCATCGGAAAGAGGTTTAAAATTCGATTGCAAGATTTGACGCATTCAACAACAACGACGACGACAACTCGGCAAGCTAATATAAGCGTGGTAATAATAAAAATGTCGAAAATATGCTGGTTAAAAGTTTCATAGAAAATTATTGGAAACAAAATATTTTAGCCATTAAATTCATGTTTCCTCACCGATGCATCTAATCTGACTTCTGAAGATCGCATTTCTGGTTCCCTCAGTGGATGAACTTTTTACAAATATCGTTTACATCTCGTGCCCATACATCGAGGCATTACTGTGCTTATAAACAAGTCGAGCATTTTATATCATGATAATGCTGTGGTGAAGAAAATTTTTGATCGAGATCGATCTTTTCATGCGTGGTGAAGCGAGGCAGTGTGTAACGGATAAGGGCAGTTGATGCAATGAATATTTTCAGCATTTGCCGATGTAAGAAGGGTGGACATCTTTGTGCAACAACGTAACGTAACGAAAGAGGAAGAGGCAGGCATGGAGGAACGGGTCGCAAAGGGTGTCGTCGAAGGGAAAGAAGGTAGCACCACCCTAGCAGAAGAGTCAAGCGAAGGAAGAAGTAAAAGGAAGGAGACGAACGGAGAGAGAGAGAAAGGGAGTACCATTACTTGCAAGTGGTGCTTCCACCACGCTCGCGTCTTTCCGTTAAACCCGATATTTATTGTGCCGGTCGCCTCTCACCACTTTCATTTAAAAATATTATCGCTGACGGTGAACGGTCAGTGCGGCTCGTTCTCGCAGCTGTGTCCACGCATAGAATCGACTTAAACGCGTTCAAATTTCCCATCTTTTTCCCGCCTTTCCACCGGCCACCCTCCGACAAACGCCATTCGTTGAAATAATAAGTCGAAATACGTCTTAACGTTCCATTCATTGCCCCGAGACGTTTTCCCTTTTATGCAACTGTACGGGAAGTTTCTTTTATAGGTTGCTTACGTAATTGAACACTTTATCGATGTTCCCGGAGGAAATTTTAATTCACTCTTTTTTTATTACCACGCTTATATTTACTTGCCGTGTTGTTGTTGTATCCGTGAAATATTGTAATCGAATTTTAAACCTCTTGTCGTAGCACAATCTCGCTGAAATTTTGTATACACACTTGCTTTCGATGACGATAAAAGTAGAAAATAAAATATATAAAAAAAACCTTTTAAAAATCACGCTTATATTAAAATGCACTAAAAAGGAGAAAATCATTTTTTTCTCTCTGATATGGTTTTTACTAGACTGCGGATATTGTGCGTACTTATATTCAAAATTAATGGACGGCACTTTTAAACGGCGGGAAGATTCAGAGGGTCTAACTTACCAAAGTTATTGAACCGAGAAAGAAATTGATATTTGAATCGAGTTTGCTGCAATTAAGATTCTATTTTCAATAAATATCCGCAATATAGAAATGACACTCCGTCGAATGCCAGGGATTAATGGATAAACGAGAAAAATGTTCCTATTGTTTGTGTGACGAATTGCTTTGCGGTGTCGCGATCTTATCGAAAATTCTGCACTTTATTCCGATTAGGCCATTGTTTTCGATTTCGTTGTTTTATCTTTGCTTTTCGAGTTCGAAGATACGATATAAATAGAGTCAACGAACTTTAAACGATCACCTGTTGGTGAACAAATAAATATCGCACTCTCTTAGCATGTTTTTCTCTTCTTCTTTAAGCCTTAGTTGGTATGGTGACATTTCGGTGACGTAACTGGTATCGCGGGGTCATTCGTGAAACACTGATGCTTTGCATGTATACCGATAAGTAGACAGCGGATCTTTATGCGAAATAAAAATGTTCTACTTGAACTGCAACAAACTGGAGTAAAATGACATAATTATAATGTATGCATTATGCAGAGAGAATAGAAGTTGCCTAGCAACCGCATAGTCAACTATTGAAACAGTTGCGGATCATCAAAGACCCAACGATGCAAACTGAGGGTTAAACAAACTATTGGTAATTTGAGTATTGGGAAATTGTATTCAATTAACTCTCGCGGTGTGTTCGCAACATTGATTAACTCATGGTCGCCGCATGGAAATATGTTGACAGTAAAACTACAATAACGAGACATTATAATTTACGAGTATGTATATCGATGTGTATGAAAAATGACTACATAAAATTGATTTGCAAATGTATGTCAGCTTTACGTGAAACTTTCATGTCACAGCGATAACATGCAGTAGCTTACATGAAGCAGATAACATACGAGTAATCATTTATCAAAATCATTCGTTATAAGTCGCAATATATATTGTTTTGATGCACCAAGCGTAGAAGTAAAAAACAACCGTACAGTAATAAAGATAGACTCGTCTCAAAGCTTGCAGATTCTTCTCGCCTAATATTTTAAATCATCTCGTAGTTTGAGAAGGGTTGAACTCAATGACCCCCATTAACGATCTCAGAGACAACGATACAAGTCACTGCTTACCGAATCAAATTTTTATTATAATTCTGATATAGAAGTACCATCGATTAGTTGGGCATGCAAGACATGCAAGAGTTTACAAACAAACAAAAGTATACAGCGCTGTATCTACTACCTGTCGCTTCCCTCTATTTTCAGTGTTGATGATGTCACTTGCCCGCAGGCAAAGTTGAGGTGGGCGATCATGCTTGCGAGAGTCCAGTTACCCGTTCTGGCTTTAATTCGTGTTTTATTTTTCCTATAACGGTAGCTCTTTACGAGGCTATTATTATTTTGACATAAATTACCAGTGCTTTTTTATTGTTTGCTCTCCCCATTTTCCGCGTTGCTGCGCGAAACGCGAGGCACACTTCTTCGTTCTACTCCTTCAAACGGACGCATTCTATCGCTTTCGAATTCTTAGGCGACGCGATGGTATTTGAACACAGCTGTTGCCGGACATGAAAGCGACGCGTATGCTCTAACGAGTCGACGAAAGAGAAAGAGAGAGAGAGAGAGATCCGACGCGCGACGCAAGAAAAATACTACCCCGGTGATCTATAATGTCCATCGAAATATCGTAATCGACGGAACGTTCGCGGTGTTGCGCTCCGCGTCAAGCTTAGCACGCTTTACGATCTGCACTTTTCTTTATGACCCCACACGCGTTCGAAAGTACTTGTGTATCTTTTATCTTAATCCGCTCGAGTTACGGGCAGTGATGGGCAAGAAGCATTTTAAAAAAATACTCGAATGACAAATACATTATCAACTCATAATCTACATTTTTTCATATTACCCAGAAGTATTTCTCAGTGAATCGAAACAAACCGGTCGAATGACTGATTTCAGATTTTGTATAATTCCGAAAAATTTAAACAACATTGCATTCCTTTCAACTGAATAAAATCATTAAGAAAAAAAATGTCTATGTGGCTCCTGTGTTTTGCAAATTGATATAGACAAGTTTTATCGTGGATAAAAATTCGCGGTCTAGTTGTAAGTAAATTTGCAACGACGCGTCAGGTGTCACGTGCCATTAAAAACGAAACCGTTCGTTTAAAGTTTAAACGAAACGAACTGGCGATAACTTTGGTATAATGATAGTGTGTGTGCACTTATCCCGCGAATGACTATACCACGCGTTTAATGTGTCGATTTCTTGTAACGGGCAAATAATTACTGTGACACTGAAACGGGCAATTAGAAGCAATCAGGGAGCGAGAAGCGATAACTCGAACCGACAGAAGACGACATGTTAATTTGTCAAAAGAAGCTACCGACTTTCGACGTCGCGGAACACTAATACATACATTGAAACAATCCCGAAAGATAGTTACATTAATAATAATAAAAAAGAAAATGAAAGTTCAGATATTAAGCAACAGAATCACCGGCGATAAATTATTGAAATTACCTATATATTCTAGCCAAAAAAATGTATAACATTCAAGTATCGGATATCCTGATTTGCTCTTACAGCTATAAAATACAGTAATTGGCAAAGAAGCAATAAACCATGCTTTTACGACCATACATATACATATACGAGACGAAACGAAACGAAACTTTAACCCTTTAAGTGCCAAGCAGGTTACAAACAGACGAGATTTATATTCTAACGAAAAGCCGTTTATTTACTTTAACGAAGAGCGCGTGAAGTCGAAACGCAAACGAATATTATTTAGAACGAGTGTACTCTAAAATCTATATGAACAGTGACTACAGACTCCCTCTTTCTTAACAGTAGCAAAATTCATGCCGAATCACGCGAACACTTTTCGCGATTTAGCACAACGATCTACGCAACGGAAATTTTTCTATAAATTACTTAATTAAATAATTTGATATAAATTACAACGTACTTCCGTATAACGCGATCATAAAATTGTTTAAAAAGACATATATCTTCTACATACCTTCACTGCCACACGAGATACGTGTTTACAGTCTGGTTAAACAATTTTCTTGATCGCGTTACACGGGGGTCCGCTGCAGAGATTTATTTATACTGCAGACTCCCGTACGACGGGATCAAAAAATTATTTCGGCAATATGTGCATTCACGTATTGCGGCAGTGCTTTTAAACAAATTGTTTCTTTGTATATTTATAGTACATTTACTGGCACACGAGATACGTGTACGTAGTCTTTTGCGAAGAGTTCCTTTGATCGTGTTACACGGGAGTCCACTGTATAGTGTAATGTAATGTAATGGAAAGAAGGTTGATGTTTGAACGGCGTACGGACGTGTTGAACGAGAATATTTCACCGCAAGAAACACACATTTAACGCGCGCACATACCGGCCTGGCACCGAAAGAGTTAATTATGACGAAGATGGTATCCCGGTGGGCGAGCGGAGTTGTTTACTACCTGTCAGTCATCGGCGTATTAAGCCGGCGCGGCGCGGCGTCGTGTCGTGTCGTGTCGGGCCAACAAACCGACGAAGAAAAGAGACTCGCAGAGCTAGAGAAGCGCACCGGATCGTCGGCAGGCGTTAATGCGAGGCCAGAAGCTGTTTTTCTTTCTCCCTTTCATCGCTGTCCCGACACGAGATAGCCGAACTGTCAGTCAAACGTTCGATAACCAATGGTCGACGATCCCTACTACCACAGCACGCCGGGGAAGAATCATTTTCATGCGAAGAGGGCGTAGCAAAAACTACAAGAGGCCACCGCTGCCGACGGCGCCGATGCCTCACTGCTGCGCAACGCTCTACCTATAGGGTGCTCGATAAAATTTCTGCGGGAAATTCGAGTTCGACTCGACACTTCTTTCCAACCGTTACCACCCCTGTCTAAAATTATTCTCTATTTTCATTTTTTACATTTTTCATACGGGAACACCAGCCTACGCATTGGAAGCGAGCACTGGCTGACACCATTGTGCTTCTTCAAATTTCTAGTCGGTTTGTTAATAGATATCGCTAATTTTCAAACAATTTATTCTCAACAATGCTGAATACTGAGTGGGGGTCGGAATAAGGCACGTTTACCCTAAGCGAGATATACGAACACAAGATTTACGAGACACTAAAAGTTACACTCAATCTGAACAACTCATTGCTGTTAATAATTAACATTTGTTATTTACCGAGTTAACATAATTGTAAATTGCGGAAATACATAATAGGAAAATGTCTCCATTGAACGTTTTCTTTAACTCGAAGAAGAAATTCTAGTTTTGCATGTTATTATAAAAAGTGAATACATCTCTATCATAACTATATATGTACGTACTGTCTTTTATTTAATAATTCATGTATGTGCAAATCGCTGCGGGATTATATGAAAATACATTCTGTCATCGAAAGATAACGAATAATATTTCATTGATCTAATACGGAAAAATGTATACATACAAAGAAGTTCCCGAAGCACGACATCGCAAGCGAAGTTTACGCATGCGTGCCACGAAGTATGAGAAACAAAGGTGTAAAAGTCTTACCTAATTCATGTGCATAAGAAATTAATTTGATTCGAAATGTCGATAAAAATTCGAGATACATACAGTTCTGAAAGGCGAACGTAAAGACAGTTCTATTTTGTTGTTTATAGATGTTAGAATAATTTCTGAAAATGATGCAAATTTTTTAAAGTGATTTTACGGCCGGTACAGAAATGGTAAGGTTATTGAAATTTTTGGGAACACCGATCACATGTTGCCGCGCGTAATGGTGGCGATTTTATTACATCCTTTTTTCCGCTACAAATTCTTTGAACGATTTCAACCGGTTTCCCTGACATGATGTAAACATCGATTCGCTCAGTGCACGGTGGACATGCTTGTATTGCAAACTTCTCCGTTTACCATTTGACGTAATTTGCTTAACACGTATTATTTCGTTCTAGATCAACATTCGAACAATTTGCTCGAGTTGAATCGATTACGATTATTGATACAGTGTTAATTAACAGAAACTGAATGAAATTAAATCAAATCATCATGGTTGAGCGTTGTTATTTTTTCAACTGCAATCTTTCAAAAAATTTCTCTCGTAAAATTATGGTTATTTTAATTGTATACATTTTCATACCCATCATTTAGAACACATCTAATTAATATCTCTATCAATTAAGTCTTGGCAATTTAAAAATCTAATAATAATTTAATGTGCATTGAAGTAGTAGGTTAAGAGATAAACGAAAGAAAACTAAAACTAATGAAGCATTAATAAGTAGTCATCCAAGACTCGGTACATCGCGTTAATGAGATCACATTTAACACCGCCTATAACGTTACACCCTTCGTTATCTACCTACGAAGCAACGAAGCGTTGTAATAATGTTATTTTCCTTGCGTACACTCTGAATTGAATTGAGGATTTCTTTATTCAAAACCAAACAGTGCATGAGGAATATAGCCACCAGCATGCTCTGCGGATTATTATTTTTCTTCGCATTCTATGCCAGTTATTGCATTTATAAATGTGAAATATTTAATATCTCGGTGTTCCTCGATCCCCGCGTCGAATTCAATTTATTTTCATATAGGTTAGAAGCGGCACGTAATTACGTGAATCTACTTATACGAAAGAGGAGAAAATATGCGGCACATTAGATGTTCAAGATGCATTCAGAAGAATGTGATATGAGGTATTGTGAAAATAAGACGGGCATCTCAATTAACCGGAATACACTGATTTTCATGATCAATTCAAATTCCAGCTACCTCAAAACTTTATTTAAATAGAAAAATGACGTGAATCGTATTATGTAAACGTTCTACTTACACGGTCATGTGCATATTGAAATCGGCACAAATTACAAATCAACAATGCTATTATGTGTTGGTAGTATGTCATAAGAATTAATTAAACGCGTACATGCGTCGAGGGTTGCTTTCACCCTTATAATAATATTCTTCTCGCTCGGTTTAAGAGGAGATATATGTAGGTGCAAGAAAATTTCTTGTCAAACGATAGAGTCGATGCGCGAATGACGTTACAAAAGGGTAACGAACATCACTGAAAAATTTCACTCAAATACAATTTTCGGATATTTGACGATGCAGGTAAAGTAACATCGGGAATGGGATGAGCAGAGATCGCATGGTACGCATGATGTCATCTAAAAAAAGTTGCTCTCTGGAAGACCCTTGACAATATCGATCGTATCAATCCGCAATTCTGTCAAGGCAGACCGCGAGAAATGGGCGTTCACGGGGGGGCTTTGCGCACAAAACAAGTTTTTCGCGTGTATCGGCGCACCAGGAACGAATAAACGAACCTAACCTCACAAATTCGCAGGTGCACTACTGGGTCCAACGGGGGATTAGCCGATGGAAATCTGATGCACGATAACAGCTGTCTCGGTGACACTGCTCCACGGCCGATGATCTTTTTCCGTGAACTTACCGTTTCGCGAGGCCGGTTCGGACGTTTCCAACGGGAGCAAAACAACACCGACAAAACTGGTTCGAATGTATCCGAAAAATATTTCGGTCGGCGTGTCCAAGACTCGTTCGAAACCGATCGTCCCTTTTTCCGTCCACGTGATACGGCGCGAGAGCCGAGTGTACTCATGTACCGACACTGGTACTACAGTTCACTGTTGCATTCAACACAATCGCGTCTGTTTACCACTGTTCACGTCGCACGATAAATTCAAGTAATCGGACATTTTTCAACATGCTTCTCCACAATCCCCGTCTACTCCTTCCACTGACACGTCTTTTGTGACGTCATCGATTCAATACTTTTCGTGAAGGTTTTGCCTCGGTCGGTACACAGGATCGCCACGAGGTGGCGACACTCACGCAATTGCTTGTCTATCGCGGACATGTTTTAGACAGGTGCGCGATATTTGAACTGGACCATCTCGGAAAAAAATTCTCCGAAGAAAATTCTGTGGTTGTCAGGAAAAACAGTAATAGAGCTTTCTAATATAGAATTCACGTATTTACCAGAGAGAAAGTTAAAAAACAAATTCGAAGGGCTCGAGAAAATAATGCAATTTAGTTTAAAGGGAATTCTTAAGATAAGTGTTCATTAGACTCTGTTTAGAATCTTCATGACGAGTTTGATACGATAGGTTAAGGGGTTAAGTCTGATAATAATAGCGAATGAATTCGAGGAATCGAGTGAGTTTGAGCTCTCGACGTATTATTAAAATTATTTGAAAAAACGGCAAGTGTCTACTTGATTTGATTGATAAATCGTCATTCAATGAAGTACTCAAATGTGGAAAAATGAAAAAAAGTGTTAACTGCAAAAGGATAATGTATTTGGTAGATTAGAACGATGAATAACGGCGACCAGTGGTATCTTATCACTGCGTTCTTATCGGGGATAGTTCGTTTGATACAAGAAATCCGTATTCAGTTCTCGGTGTGAGGTTCCACGGTTGCTCATCGCACGGTGAAACATGGATCGCCGATTGTTGCTCGCGTTTGTAATCGCTTTTGCAGTTGTAAATTGCGAGGATACGTCGACTGAGGCTACCCAGAATGTCACTGAAGACGCGAGTACCGAGCTTAAAACGACACAGGAAACTATATTCTTCGCGAAAGCCAAACTGCCTCGTTTGTGTACCGTTTGCAATTGTACAGGTACCGTGAAGACGCCTTACAAGGATTATCGCGTGTTAACAACGTGTTCAAATATAATCCCACTCGGTTGCATTTCAGTTAACAAAGTACAAACAACAATTTTCTAATTGTTCCTTTAACAACAGGCGATGTCATCGATTGCAATAAAAGAAACTTGACCGATCATTTCGAAGATTCTGAATGGCCGGGCAACGCTATCGCAGTGATGTCACTCGCGGAAAACTCGATAGTGCACGTGACGCCGTTTCCGAAAGTTGCAATAGAAAAATTGGTCCTGCGAGCGAATCAGATCACAAAAATCGACGACGCTGCCTTCATGAAGTTAATCAATCTCACCGAACTTGATTTGAGCCATAACAATCTTTCCGCAGAAAATTTGAAACCACCTGTGTTTGAGGTCAGCTGAAATTTACAAAGATACTCGTTAGCGAGCCGTGCCGGCAGTTTCGTTCGTTAACGTTACCATCCGTTCGATTCGTTTATTATTTTCTAATCCCTTGGGTTGAACGTGCAATTATAGTTCTTGCACGTAATCTTCTATTAGTCATAGTCTGTTATCTTAAATGTTTCAAGCTTATTACACGCCTTCTAAGATAATGGATTTCCTCGAAGGAAATCCGAACAATGTTTTGTTGTAATTACCAAACGTGATTCCGGTAATTGGTGATTCCGTCGCGATACTCTTTTCAAGAATGATTCGCAAAACAATTATGAAATTGAATTATTCAATGAAATTATTAACGAATACCGTTTGTTAACTTTTTGACGATAATTTTTAACTATGTCTTATTTTATTCTCGTCATTTGCTACGGAGGTTATGTTTTGTTTGACATGTCTGCTTCAGATTGAAAATTCTTGAAATTTCTAGGGTAGGTTTTCAGTACGATATTACGAGCCATTAACAAATTTGACAACATTGAGTCTGGCTTATAACAAACTGCATTCCCTGCATCAGGATCTCTTCGAGCATATGCCAAACCTAAAAGTACTTGATCTGTCCCATAATTTGTTCGAGCAGATTGATCAACGTACTTTGCTATCAATTACCACTTTAACGAATTTAGAAGAATTGAATTTGGGTTACTGTGGCTTAAAATCAATTCCGCCTACTTTCCTTTACAGTTTAAGGTGAGACTTTCTTTTCTTTTATTACCACTTTCTTGTCTGTCTGTTTGTTTGTTTGTCTGTTCCCGATGAGCTAGAGACTTGAAACTTTAAACATAGCTCAGAACTGTACGACAATGCAATATTTTATCGGTTCCTCGATCGAACGTTCTACATCTATTTAGTTCTTACATCTATCTACTTAGTCTACATCTAGAAAGTCTGAACGCCCGCTGTTCGTTCTCGCAACCGCTCGTGTTTGTTTTCGTATGCCGCTGTCGCAATACCGTCGGCGCTCCTGCATACACACACGCTTGATTACACGCAACCGATCAAAAAATGAAAAGCAGAAAATAATTATTTAAATAAATAAATTTTAATATACCACGTTTTTAAGACGGACTAAAAAGTATAAAATAATTTTTCCTAGCCGCGTACAGATTCCTAACCCCATACAGATAGTCCTGAAATGTGATTGTGAATTTTGAATAGCTATGAAAATACTTGTAAGATTTAAAACGAAAAACGTGGGGCGCAAGATAATAGCAAGGAGTGTAGAGAGTAGCTGCCGTTGAGAAAACTCACGCAACAGTTCATGTCATTTGCAGTGCAATCAAATTGTTAGTGACCTAGGTGAACTATTCATGCAAGTTTATCTATTGCATGCGCCCCACGTTTTTCGTTTTAAATCTTACGAGTATTTTCATAGCTATTCAGAATTCACAATCACAAATTTTTAGGACTATCTGTATGGTGCTAGGAAAAATTATTTTATACTTTTTAGTCCGTCTTAAAAACGTGGTATGTATATTAAACATTTTTTGAAAATTTAAATATTCGGTAAAATCTCTTTCTTTTCTATCGTGTTTCTGACGGTCAGTATTTTTTCTGCTCCGCAATCAGTTCCGATATTAACTGGTTCAATAGATTGAAACGCGTTGATGATAAGAGGAACGGATATTGTTGGAATAGTTATTTTCGAGGCGAGGAGAAGGAGGAGAACTCGGACACTATACTGTATATCTGCCAATCGCGGGAGATAACGATAAATTCTAGTGACTTTCTACCGTGCAACACTTTCATAATATTAACGATGACTCACGAAACAGATTTCGAGATAAATTCTGCTTGAACCCCTTCATTGTTTATCTTGTGTGAATCGAATGTCGAATAGTTTATTCCATATAAAATTTCATTACATATTTTATATTTTTATCACACTTGAGACTACCAGAAGGAGTAAATGGTTTCAATTAATTAGAATTATTAAGAAAAAAAATGTCTACGTGCTCCCCTCTACCTCACTATTAATACAGACAATTTTTATTTCGCATAAAGACCCGCAGCCTATTTACAGTTTATTTAATAGCGTAACGTTTCAGTAATATCTCAATTAATTGACTTTCTTTAGGCATCTGAAGAAATTGAACTTGAGTGGCAATCAGATCACCGTGCCCCCGACCGACCTCGGCGAAGCACCGTCTCTGGAGTACCTTTACTTGGATGAAAACCCGCTGCAAATTATCAATCAAAACAACGCGTTTCCGAACATGTCCATGCTAAAGGAGCTGAGTCTTTGTTGCATGCCACATTTGACTGTGATCGAACAAGGTGCTTTTTCAGGGCTGGCGTCGCTGGAACATCTGCGTATACAAAACTGCCCGAAACTGGAGACGATCGACGAATACGCCTTTGCAGTTCAGGTACATACAGTGACTCGGACAAATATTCGGACGCTCTAGAGAATACGATAACATTTTTAACACGTTCGCTACCAGCATTTGTTTCGTTGCTTACCTTCCTTGTTCGAAAGTTTTATTAAATGCAACGTACCCAATTTTGAATTATTAAAACAGCAAAAGAAAGTCACGGATTCTCTTTTTTATAGGCCTATATTGAACATGTAACAAATACATTTGGAGATCTGTGTCAATTAAACATATTCTGTAAATTTCGTCAAAATCGGACGATGTTGCAATGAGCCACAAACGTTTACAAATGGTAAAAATTGCAGATTTTCACGATTTTCGGCCTCTAACTGCAATTAATCTAAGGATTCTTACCGATTTCGATGAAACTTTCACAGTGCATGAAATTCACACAGATCTACAAAACGTAAGTTAGTCCTTTGATGTTTTCACTGTTTTGCATTTCGTCCACACATTTTTCTCATAAACGCATTTTCGAAGTGATCTAGAATGAGCTTTGTCGTGATTCGATTCAGCCGCGTTGAATGAGATGTTCAATCTTAAAGTCTATAATACTTGAAATGATTGTAGACGAAGGAATCCGGCCAACCCGAATGGCCCCCACTGAAGAAACTGGATTTATCGGATAACGCACTTCGATATTTGCCTGCGCATCTCGTGGGAGCGTCATGGGATACGCTCGAAGAATTGGATCTGATGAACAACAAATGGAGCTGCGATTGCGATAATCAATATCTGGTAAGTTCGGGCAATCACGATGTACAGGGTGCCTGGAATCATTTTAATTTCCATGCGGGACAGTTCACAGGAGAGTCACATTCCAGCTCATATTTCTCAACATTTGAAAATATATTAACAAACTTCGGGCTTAAAATATCATCGATTTTATTAAGTCAATCAACCGGATTCTCATTCTGAAATCTTTCGTTGCAGATTGGAACGTTGCTACCGAAGGAAGGGAAGAGACTAATGCAAGAGAACGTTAACAACCTTACCTGTTCAGCGCCACCGGAACACGCGGGGAAGAACTTGACTTCGTTGGCCAACAGGGAGCTTCGTTGTTTGGATATGTATGGTGCAAGACCCGAAAAAGATGCGACGATTCTCATCGGGGTGTTGATCGGTGTTCTAACTGCCACCCCGATTTGTTTAACCCTCTTCGTTCTCTGGCGTCGCGGATTCTTGTTCTGTGGCCCTTGTTCTACTGGCCCTTGTGCTCGTGGCCCTGCGAGCTACTCCCGAGCTTTCTACGAGAGGACTACCAACGAGGAAGACATCTGACGTATTGGTTCCTCTTCGTTGAATCTAGTCGATAAACAAATGTAGAATGTCGAGTGAGGTATACCGACAATTATCTTCACTTTGTCTATGTCTTTTTTAAAGTAAGTTTTCACGGTCACCTTCAATTTTTCATGTTCTAAGAAATGACATAACTGTCGTCCACGCGATAGGATTTAGAGAGCGCGCTATAAAATATTGACTACGTCACTGATCTCTAGAAACTGGTGAACGTGAATAAGTAACGTGGACCAGCTGCAGCAGTACATTTTATTTAAGTTTAAGCTAAGCTCTAATGACTATTTAATTAAGTTAATATTCAAACGTTTTACATCAAACTCTTAAGTTTGCAATACCTTTCGTAAAGAGAAACTGAACGGTAATTTCATTGTATTTTTCATGTTCACCAAGTGCAAATAACATTGTGCAATATATGTGTAATATATTTACAATGTATTTTAATTTTTACATGGTTCGTTCACCTATAAAAACATCCTTGTACACTAAGATAAATGTAAGGACTAAAATATAAATGTATGGACTTGGAATCAAGAGAAAATTGCTGTACGATATAATTCGACAGAAAATCGACAAATGATTCCAAACATTCGGTTGACAGGGTACACACGGCACAACATCGATTAATCGGCCCAAATGGGAGACAGACAGATCGGATAAATTGCAATCCAGTGGATGATAAACGAGACCCGAGACAAAATTATTAAAAGCATATTCGAAAAGTAAAATACATAGCACGTTTATGTAACCGGGAATGTATTCCTCTTTACAATACAGCGTATGTATGTATAAGCACACTAATTTCAATCGACAACACGCGCTTTTGTTCAATACGATGTTAAACTGAAAATTGTTTACAATGAACTTGCATTCAAAGCCGGGCCATTAGAGTATAATTCGGTGTGTTACACAATTTTCTTTGCTAAAATATCATAAAACTGCTCCGGATATCCGTTCTTTGGATATTCAATTAAATTCTATTCATTTACGAATAAGAATACGGATATGGGTATGAAATATAATACAACAAAAATCTTAGAAGCCTTTAAGAATATTCCTACGCTATTATCGGCTTATTAAAATCATTATATCCAATTTTATAACGAATTAATTATTGGGCAGGGGTTGTAGTATCATTAAGAAAAGAACTAAATGTCTACGTAAATGCGAACGTAATTCGCATAAAAATCCGCAGTTATTAAATGAGGCGGAAAGGCTCAGATTTTCGTGCAACTCTATGAGCGTGCCGGTGATTTGATTCGGCGCGTGGCGGTTAAAATTCGTTTAATCGATCCGAACTGAAAAATATTTGCGAAAAACTGCAGCCGGTCGGGTCAGCGTTTAAATTGAAAGTATTCGATTTATTTTTAAAATAATTCCGGTCGCGCGATCGCCGTGATTGTATCCGATTGAAGCGGCACGGCGTACCGAGAAGTCGGAAAAAAACATTCGAGAGGCCCACGTTGTAACCTGTTTAGTAAAACGCACGTATAATGATGCAATCATCCGTAAAGCTGGACCCGTATTCATCCCTTGTATTAGAGGGCCTCTGCCACGGTGACGGCAGAAGGGAGAGGAGGCGCGTGCCGGCATTTAGACGGGGTTGCTTCCGCGATTATTGAGTAAATTAACGTCCCGGTAATTGTGTTACCGACGCGTGTCCATTCATCCGTCCCGTCGTTCCCTCGATGGTGGTCTAGAATCCACGGGCAGACCCCGACGTCGATGCCAAAGCCGAAAACCCGTCCGCAAGCTTAACGTTGCCGAAACTATCCCTACGGTGTTCCAGAAACCACTTCCCGACGACAGCCGGGACTAAATAAACCCTCCAGGGACTTGTTAGACCAAAAATGAGCAAGATAGTCCTTTTTTCCTCGGGATGATAATCGCGAGCGAGTTTCCACGCTCGGTTTGCATCCCCTAATTGCCACGCTACCGAGATTCTTCAACACCGAAACTTAAACTCATCAAACACTGAAACTAATCCATACATGTAGGTTTTTCTTTTTTATTTATTGCTGATTTTATTCAAAGTCATTAAGGGATGAAATCAATTTTTATTTTATTCCTGCTTCCCTCAATCAATGCAGAACATTTTTATTTCGCATAAACATCCGCAGTCTAGTCATTAGTATTAAAAATGTTTACCAATCTACTATTTCTTAATTTCTTTCACAGTTCTCACGATCGCGTCGCATATTTTTCTCGCGAGCGCATAAATTCCGCAGTCCATTTATCAGACTCGTGGGTGTTCACGAGAATAGTCTAGCTAGGATTTCATAAAAGTTAGCGAAATAATGCCTTCGTATAGATTTTTAAAATAAACAGCGTATTTCGGTGGAACACGCTGGGAACTCTGGCGTGCGCCTGATATTATTATTATTGCAAATTCGGTACCCGGGTAGGTAGTTTCGTGATACCATAATAACTTTGTCGATCGGAAGGTTCGGCTGCACGAGAGGGACGCGGAGGATCGAAGGGTACATCGACGTGCACCGATACATCCATTTTGAACGTGCTGTATACACCGCCCAATAAGTAATCTAATCCGGTGCTCCTGCTCCTCCTGATCCGCATTCTCTACCCCTTCAAGATTCGATACAGATGTATTGACTCGCGGAAAGCTTTCCTACACTTTGACGCCGGAACGAAGAATCAATACGGACGGGGGAAAAAATTTTTGAATATAATATTCCCCAATTTCGCCGAAGCGAAACCAACCTTGTTTCCGGCGAAGCCATTCGGTACAGTGGAAGCGAATTTGTTGCTTTCGGGGATGTTGTCTAATTTAGTAATGGAACCAGCGTACGGTATTTTCTTATACATAGTACCGTGCCTGGAAATTACAACATCAAGCCAAAAAATACGGGTGTAATCGAACTTGAAGAAAAAGTATATCCATACGAAATGCAAAAGTTATCTCAAACGTTATTATTATATTTCTCAAGCCGTGGTGGTTCGATGAAAGCGCTCTTCCAAGTTATACGGATTCGGAGTTTTACGGATCCGAAAAAACCGCAGCATTCGAGAGGCAGCTTTCATCGGAACGAACCAAACGAGAACAGATATTGCTATCAAAGTCCACCGCCAGCTCGTCAAGTGTCCGCGGCGAGATCCGCGCAAGGAATGAAGGGGCGAAGGAGGGCGGGGTGGTTGTGAAACAAACAAAAGGAAGAATAGAAAGGAATACCTGGAAATCGTTACACGAGGGGTAGCACGGTCGGTCGGAGGTGGTAAAAACGAAATACAATTTAAGCGGTAGGAAAAGCCACCTCAGAAGTGCACGCGTGAACGTCGTTATCGTGCACTAGTCAATGTGAATGCGCAATAACACGGGGCCAGCCGCGGATATAGAAGAGACTCCTCTCTCCCTCTTACCCTCTCTCGCTCCCTCTGGTCTCTCACTCTCCCTCCCTCTCTCTCTCACTCCCCAATCTCTTTACCGTCAATTCGAGGGGGTGCCAGAGGGTGAGGATTCGCTTACCCCCGGCCTCGTGGCCATGGAAACGTCGCGTTTGGTGCCGCCCCGGCGGATCCGCGGGGCCAACCGTTGCGACGACGAGCGTCGCGACGCCGACCAATACCGACGGGTGTCGAGGCTCGTATATCCGGACCGAGGTTTACTCTCTTCTTGGCCAGTTAGAGCGGGTTGAGGGTGGAGATGATCGCGGACGGGGGGTTGTTGAATCGCCTTGAATATCGCGCACCGATACTCCCTGAACGTCGCCGAACGACGGCCGTCCGGTCACTTTTGCCCGCGGACTTTCTACTTCGGCCACCGCTTCTTCTAACCCGGCTCGATCTAATTAGTACATCGCGACGAACGCGACTTCCGGCCCGGCACAGACTTCGGCAACCTCCGGTGACCGTGATCGGAACTCGTCCACCGACATTCTTCCGCTGAAATCTGTTCGAGTGCGCTCGATATGTATCCCCGTAACGCACCCTCCAAGTGGACTCCTCGTGACTAGATCCCCGGTGAACATACGGCCTACAGATCGCCCTCCGCGATCTCCCTGTAACGTTACGTTCGTGTACTCGGACGCAAAGCCTTCCGATTGAACGTCGACGATCCTTGTGCTTCGTGAACGTTGTGCGGAGAATCTGAATGTTTAAGTTGTTCGACGGATTGGATGTTGGTAGGAACATCGAGGAGCATTCGTCGATGAACAAGCAGTCGTACGATGCTTGAGGAACTTAGGGAGGGTTGCGCGATTGTTGAAGGGGTTCGACGGATTACATGACAATCGTAGATACTTAGGGTACGTGATAGTTCGGAGTCAATTAATCTAGCTCGTCGGGTGATCCGGCGCACCTGCGTGGATCTTTCTTCGTTCTTACCCGAAGAACTATCCGAAATTAGGTATCTCTTAGATGAACAACAGACATCTTCGTTGGTTTACGTTAACAGTTTGCTACGCCAGTGATAAGTTCGTCCTGAACAGCAGCTATCCGAAGACTGCGTCAGAGAAGATTGTTACAGCGTCCAGGAGTTTCGCGTGACCAAGGGTGTAGAAGGTATACGAAAGGAAGACTCGTGTTGCGTGTTGAGTGACAGGAAGGGATTGTTTGTCGAAGAATGTAACGACTATCCACCACCGACGGCAGTAAAACAAGTGTCCCGCGAAGATGCAGTCGACCTGTCAGCAGCAGCAGGCCCAGCCAGGTCAGAATGGTACCTCAGCCAATAGGACGTCGTTCCTGATCGAGGACATCCTCAGCCGCGGCACCGTGCCCCCTCATTCGCATCATCAGCTCCATCATCAACACTTGTCGTCGAGCCACGGGGTCCAGCATCCCCATTACCAGCAATTCGCCAGTTTACTGCCTGGCTATCCATCGGCACCACCCACCGCGGCCTTTTTCTTGGGCCCCCTTTTCGGTAACACTGCGATGGGGGTTGGAGTTGTGCCGGGAGTCAGTGAACTCGCGGCCTTGAAGCACTGCCGACGACGGAAAGCGCGAACGGTGAGCGATTTATTGCACCTCGGACTAGCCTGACAGTGGGTCACCGGATGATCATCCTGTTTCTCTATGTGGTTTATCGATTGAGTTCTTACTTGCTGGTGATTTAAGATAGTTGATATGCAGAGTTGGGCAGAAATTTTTATAAATAAAGATTTCGAATAAAGTGGGTTTTCTCCAAGTGGGTTTTAAACCCGCTGTATTCGACATTTTTATTTCAATAAAATTTTTGCCCAACTGTGTTTCCTACTGGGTTTAAAACCCACATGGAAAAAACCCACTTCATTCGACATTTTTATTTAAATAAAATTTCTGCCAAACTCTGTTGATATGTAGCTAGTATAAGCGATGGAGTCTTCGATATTTTAACACTAACCGTATCACGATCGGTCAAATGACCACTTTCACATTGTTTATTTTTTAATTATTGAAATTTTAAAGATGCTCCCATCAGAAATTAATAAATCAATTTTCTTATTCGAGCATGTATTAATATAAAAATTGTAAAATATCTAAATAAATTCAGTCTTGTAATTTTTTAAAGGAATATATAAACGACACATTTTGTGCTCGGTACGGTTAGTGTTAATTATACCTTCAGGGACGACATCCGATTTGATTATTACTGTTTGTTTATTTTTAAGTAATACACCAAGACTGACTACACTGTGCATGCTAGGTTAACACACAGACCATATTCGTGTGCACGTTATGTGCAATGCCGTTATGGCATCTTCCTTTTGCACAATAATAATACGCGGTTTGTTGTCTTAGCTATTTAATTTATCTTCAATAGGTTGTATTGCTCGTGAACGTAAATACGCTTATGATCTCTCTTGAAAATCAATGATAAATAAATTAAATGTTATCGATGTGCCTGTGGACAGATGACACGCCGTCAATAAAGATTTATTTAGTTTTGGAATATACGATTTCAAGGACTGATTAGCTATGAATACTACAATGGTTTTCGAAATATCATTTTTGTTCTAATAGTTGCATAAAGTGGTGGTTGTTTCCAATTTTACGTAACACACATAAAAGAGCTGATGTTGCATCGTTCTTCTACATTCCGTACAAAAAAAAATAGCATCGATACGTTGTCCTTTTCTTAGTAATCGTGCTTCTCAAATTATAATACTTTTGAGAAAAATCTCTCCACAAAGGAAATACTTCGTTTACAATTTTTTGAGACGAAACTTTTTTACGCTTTCTATTAATTACGATTTGAACATTTTACCATAATGAACGTTCGTTTTAAATGTAGTTTCGGAACATTAATAATATACAAGGTGCACAAACTTTATATATATAGCGTTTAATAATAGAATAACGCAATAAATGCTGCAATAAAAGTAATGTCTATTATGGGTGATCATTGATATATGAACGAACCTCTCATTTGCTGAATTGATCAAATATTTTGGGTCGGATCACATTTCATGGGTCAAACAATTGCTCGTTTCAGTGTACTAACGGAAAAAATTACTGAATACACCCCCGCGGTAAAACCAACAAGTGTGAGTTTCCTCTTCACAGAAAAAATTCGGTTTTTATTGATTTTGACAATGATCTCCCACGACAAAAAATCTGAAAAAAATTGACGACACTGCTTGTTATAGTACTCTATCAGGGTACAGTGCAATAGCAGTTTTTCATTTTTTATGACTACAGTTTGCAACAAAAAATCTGTAAAAATTCTCTAAAATGCGCCTTGGGATCCAAAATACGTGAAACTTTTTTTCAGAATTTTAAGCGCGAAATCAAATAAGCTAGAAGGCTGAAATTTTATTCTGAGGGGGTTTTCTTGGTCAGCTTTCGAATGGTTCAACAGTCATTGAAAAACCTCTAAGGGTAGTTTTGACCATCTTAATCGGCTAGGTACTCATTTCTGATTCAATGAAATTGTCGGACGTTGAAGTCAAACTAGTTTTCCGTATAAAGATTCAAGTATTAACGAAACGCTTTCGCAGTAGAATGTCAGAAAACTCGGAAGACGGTGAACAAATATCCAGAAAGATATTTAAACACTAAATTTCCTGTTCTCGAAGCATTGTCGATATTAAACTGCGATAATTTCGCTAAGAGAAAGAGAGAAAAAAACGAAACAGTAGAACAATAAACCTAGATTCATTTTAAAGTTCGAAGCCTTCGTTTTCATCCTTGATTTGGTTGTCCTTGAAGAGATTTGCATGCCCAAACACGCGACGCCCGATGATTGCCCATTGTAAACGAAGATACGATTAAGAGGCCGGCTATTTACTGGCTCTATTCCCTTGTTCCATATTTAGGTGTTCAGCGATCAACAATTAGCGGGTTTGGAAGCAAGATTCGAGGTGCAGAGGTACCTAAGCACGCCGGAAAGGGTCGAGCTTGCGGCGGCTCTTCACCTCTCGGAGACCCAAGTGAAAACGTGGTTTCAAAACCGGCGAATGAAGCACAAGAAACAATTGAGGAAATTGAGCACCAGCGCGGGCAGCAACAGCAATCAGAATTCCAATCAGCCGTGTACCGGTCAATCTGTTTCCGTCACGTCACCCGCCGGTGAGTAAAACATTGTTCGTCGTCTTCTTTTCATTCTTTTTTCAATATCCACGTCGAAGGATTACAAAGTTTCATTGCCGAGCGCGTTTAAAAAGATTCCTATGAAACGGACTCGCACGTCTTCCTTACAGTCGACAATAAAATACGATAAGTCCAACAAAAATGATTCTATTCTGCGCTGATGAAATTTCACGTAAAAAATCAAATACGACATGCCGAACGTAGTCGATTTTATTGTACATTCACTTTTATAATCCAACTAGACTAAGCTTAATAACAACGCTGACCCGCTGAATCTCGTTCTTCAGCGCTACTTTTGTGTTATCAAGCTTATTCTTAATCCTCGTACCTTCCTCAAAAATGGTTGCACATAAAAGTCTAGAATAATATTTCACCTATTTTTATTTTACACTATAAAACAACAAGTTATGTTTCGTTTGTAGCGTCACACTTTAAAGAAATACATCTCGCAACACAAACAGAAAGAGATGGATTATTTTACAGTATGTAAGAATGGTAAATTGATGACTTTTCACCCTGAAGAACGTATGAGAGTTAGACGAGAACTTGGTAAAGTTATTAGGCGTGTTTATAAGTAATTCGCTATGTTCAGCCACGCTTGATACTCACTTTTTAAGAAATTACCGTCAGTTTTGCGAGAGCCGCTCGCGAACATTCGCCGCCATTTTTAAACGTGAAAGAAGAAGATCGATTCTTCCAGTTTCAATTATGTTATCGATTAAAGAAAGGTATACCTATTCTTAGAGAACACTTTCAAATGATTATATTTACTACTATAGTTTTAAACTGATGTTATAAATTTTCAGTTATACATTTTTACATTTCAATAAAGAATTGCGCGTGCACGTGTGCGAGCGACGAAGCAGCGACAAAGTTAAAGCGTATAATATGACGTGTGATTGATAATGAAATTCTTCCGCGAGTTGATGATAACGAAATCTTTCGTGTTATGCGATCAGAGACGCGGAACACGCGATCGTAATTTCCGAGGAAGCCAATAGTTGATAAAACGGAAGTTAGCCTTCTATTATAAACTCGATGACGCTTAAAATTTTCGCCCGTCGCCTCGGTAATGCAAGCGTTTAATTGCAATTGCAGAACCTATGCAATTTCGGATCCGCGTCACAATGCGTAATTACCGCTAAACACGTGTATCGACTTTTCGATAAACAGTGTGCACACGCGCTCACGCGCCCTCGCGCCCACGCGCGCTGCTCCGCATCAATTAGCTTGGATTAACAGCACGATCTGTCCTGCATAATCAATTATCCATAAATCATATTTTGTAATTTCGACAGGGTAGAAAAAAAACCGACCGAAAATGTTCATATTGGTTCTCCGGGCGCGAAATCTTTTCGTCGCTCGATTTTCGTTGCGAACAATCATTACCGAATGGAAGCTTAAAATTCACATTTAAGTACTTATTAATAACAATATTTGTGTTCATTATTTTGTAAAGCATGTGGCATATACAGTTAGGAGCAAAACTGATCGCACACACTTTAAATCAGAATAACTTTTTTATGAATGGACCAAATGGCTTCAATTTCTCTGTAAGGCTAGAAGAATTAGTTTAGTAAATGACATGAAAAATATGTTGGAAAAATGCATTTGGTCGGAATTGTGAAAAACAATGGTAAAATTCATTTTTACGACTTTTTTAGCTGACCCAATATCGAAAATTGAATAGATGTGTTTGGTCAACTCGTATAAATTATATACGATCCGAAAATTTCATTGAAATTGTTCAATTGGTTCACGAGTTATAAATGATTAAAAGTGGTAAAACTTGCAATTTTTCAAGAGTTTCGGTCTTATCACTTCCGATCGTTTATAGCTCGTAAACCAATTAACCAATTTCAATGAAATTTTCGGAGCGTATATAATTTATACGAGTTGACCAAACACATCTATTACATTTTCAATATTGGCTCAGCTAAAAACAGTCGTAAAAATCAATTATATCAATTATATTATATTAATCAATATATATGTACATACACAACGAAGGTAGATTGTGGCACAGTCTTTTCAGACGTCCCGTATCGACAAACTAATTCGACAAATTATACAAATCGTTAGAGAATTATAGGACTGCGTGATCAACAACCCAAACATTTTTACTTCCGGTCGTTCGATTGTTTACCGAGCGAGCGGATGCACGACACTATACATACGTATAATAATAATTGTGAAAAGTAGATCGCGGCTTGTGTATCGCAATTAAATCGTTATTAGTATAAACTTCGTAATTGTGATTATCAATTTGCATTGGAGCGCGGCCGAGCAGCGTCGGAATTTCGGTGTACGTCAAATAGTTCCCCAGGTTATCATGCTAATGGACCATATAATGCAACCAAAATTCGGCTGACAATAAATTACGCAACTTTAGTTAACTAACCAGACCATAACCGAGCCCGCCTGGGACTAGAATGATTAACTACCGGTTGCCTGGATAATGATCGCTTTTTGCCGTACGATACCCCGCAATTCGTATCCGGTTTAACGGCGTTATCGCTTACAATATCGCGACGAGCACCTTCGATCGAAAAATTAATCGTGCGGATCTTTAGCCATTTTATTATAAGGATAATTTCACGATTGTTGAATCGCGTGAAAAATAATTTAGGGTAAAGTCAGACGCAAGTTTCAGCTTCTTTTCGTTTAAATCATCTTCAGCTTTCTCAAATAAGTAGGTAAATAAATGAAAGAGAATTTTAAACACGACTGAAACTTTTGCGTACTCCTAATATAATTGAAACATAACGAAACGATTTAAAAGTTGGTGATTTTACTTTCTCAATTGTGTCGTTCCAACTTTTTACTGCTATTTTTATTCGAAGTATTCGAGAATTATTAACAAGACACACGCGACGAGTATTCACAATCATTTTACACGGACTTCGTATTTTCAGGGATTAATCGACCATTAAATTTTGAGCATGGCCTTCGAATGAGAATTTTATTGAAAATCGCTTGATCCCATCAGTTGCCGCTATTGGGTTACTACAGATTTTCCTGATAAATTTTAACGACGTGATTCGATTACCATTTTTACCATAATGCGACATTTCCGAATTCGCCGGGGAGATTTATTTCAAGTTGGAAATATGGTTTCTTAAAAGATATGTTAATACAATAATTTATTCTTGATACAGAAGCCGATTCTGTAATGAAAGTAATGCGAGAACAATTATTAGTTATTACTACACTGCGGGTGTTTATGCGATTTTCAATTTTCGTAAATGAATTTTAAGAAACTCGAATCAAATAAAATCTCATTTTCCGAGGCCTTAGCCTTTTTAGATTCGAAATAAATTAAATTCGTACTAAATTGCGTCTTATTTTATAGTCTAGCAATTTTTGAACATTTTCAAAAGCCACAATTTCAAGATCCGCAGTCTAGTAATAACATTGATAAACAAAATATATGATTATTATTAGGTCGGAAAGAAATTTCTTACGGGTTTTGTTATTTCGATTTTATAATAAAAACCGTAAGAACTTTCTCTCCAACCTAATATTTCTATTCAAACCAAAATACAACAACTTTAACGAAAAAAATGATAGATTCCGAGATGATAGCATATTAAAAAGATAGCCGGACATTCCTCAAAGTTTTCGATGGCGCTGTTCTCTCTTAAAGAAGCGTGGAAAAAAGTCTCATTCATTCCTCGGGATTCGACAGAGCTGTGCCGGTTTGAAGAACGCCATTGAATAACGGGACGTCTAATATAAGACAGCAGTGAAAGCGTTCGAGTGAAAGACAAAAATAATTGTAGCCCTCCCTCTCCGCGCTTGCGAAGGAGTTGAACTTTCTTCTTCTTTAACTACCATCGTAAATGATCGCCGGTTCTAACCAGCGAGGACACGGTCCCGAGTAATTCCCGAGCTGCGGCGCATCTGCTCGTAACCTTCGGCAAGTTCCTCGTCTCGGTAGCCAAGATGGCTTCGTTCGGTAGGAAGGGCTAACGAAGTTAGTAGACATCTCCTTGGCAGCCGAGAAGAAGGGGGTTGTAAGGGGTGGAAAGCGCGTAGAAGATGAGACCGCCTCGCCGTCGTCGTCTAGAGACTCGAACGGATACCGTCTAAGGAACCCTGGAGAGTTACGGCACCCCTTCGTTCCTCTCTCCGCGTTGTTCCTCGCTCTCTCCCTCTCCCTCTCTCTCATTCGCTTCTTCACCCTCTTGCCACGACGTCTCGCGCCACCCCCTCGTCTTACCTCTTGTCTTCTCGATTCGGTCTTCGAGAAAATTAGTCAATTATCGGCTAAGTGCTCGGCCAGACCTACATTCACGATTCCTAGCCACCGAGGCCCGTCGAGGACCTTACTTGTATATCAGCATATATCCGACCCAATTCAATTAAATGAATTTTCAATCCGTTTGCCACCTCCGTTTCGACTAGTACTAGGTAATACCTATTTGGAGAAATTAATACATAGTCCAGTCGGGTCCCATGGAAATCACCGACACAAATTTCCCCGACACGGTTTTCACCGACAACATTTCGCCGATTCCAGATTTGATCGACAATAACTTTGGCCGATAACGCCTTTAACCGAAAACGATTTTGGCAGATAACGAATTTGATCGACAACGATTTTGATCCACAACGGCTTGAGACGACCACAGTATGTATTATCATTAGACTGCGGATTTTGCAAAGCAGTGGACATGTTAAAACTATTTCAGTACATCAATGTATTAGTTTCAGTTTAATAGAATAATTAAAAGAAGAATACAATTTTTATTCGGCTCCTGTGTCCTGCAATCAATGCAGAACATTTTTGTTTCGCATAAAGATCCGCAGTCCACGAATAACAATAAATATATTGTATGTATAAAGATGCATCGTATTTCATTTTACGCAGGTCATAAAAAACTTGTCAACGAAACACCGTATTTTTAGAATCGTGACCAAGAACATATCGGTAGGACAATGTCCGACTATTTATTCAAATCGTACGTGAAAGTTCAGGTGATTATATCGATCCTGAAGTTTTCAAATAAGATTCAATTTAAAGTTCCGTGCTCCATTTACGAAACTATTAAAATTCTACCGACTATCTGCGATTACAGCGTAGAACTCGTACTGTGAGCTTTAACCGATTCTGCGGCAAAATTTCCCTCGTTCGGCTCCCTGTTTACGCGTTTCCTGTTATTTAAATAACTATCCTGCGTCGCTGTGATTTTCCAGCTAACGTTCTATGCTGCTTTATAATCGGCGGTTAGAATTTCAGATCGAAATTTTGTACATTTTCTCTTGCCGGGGTGCTATGTAGTTGTCGATATTTTCGACCCGCCGTTGTTTAATTGTACGTTGAATTGCTTGGACTATAACAACGGGTCACACTCGTCAAGATTTCGAACAGAAGTTACTAAATATTGACGTTATTGTACAGGTTTTGTACTCCAAATTCACCCTTTGGCAAGTCAAATACACCCTTTTGTAAATCAATTTCACCCTTGTGTGTCTAAATAAATATACGATTCAATCTAAATAAATAATTAATTTCAAATATTCTTAATACTGAACCTACCACGAAGGGTTAAATGACCCATTTTAGATTTTTTATTTGACAATTATTGAGATTGTAAAGGTGTTTTCATGGGGATTGATTGTATACATTTTTTGACTCCAGTATATATTATAGTAAAAATCGCACAAAATATAAATAACTTTAATCTTGTTATTTTTATAATACCATACACATTAGTTCAAGGGTATAAATTAAACCGACAGTTAACATGCATATGTAAGATTTCCCTGAATCTGTTCGCAGAGAGACCGGTGGATTTTTCGCTGAGCGGCGGCGGCCGGGAATCTCGAGCGAGCAGCGACGCTCCCGTGGACTCCGACGACGACGAAATCGACGTCCTCGGCGACGAGACTCCGTCGCCAACGAGAACGGGCAACGTCCACGTTTCAAGACGCGTCGGTTCGCCAACGAGTTTCCATCAGATGCACCCCCATCCTGTCAATCTGCCCCATCAATCGCAACACGGCCAAACCATCCAACGCCAGCATCGCTGAAATAACCATAGCCGGTCGCGCATGGTTCTCAAAACTGGAAAGAACATAATGCATTCGTCGATTGCACAGTGAAGCCATCGCGTGTAAAACGTTCGAGTGTAACTAGACATAGAAGGATAAGCAGTTCTCGAACGGAAAGGCAAAGTGACGAGAATGAAACTTTAAGGACACGCGGATGCAAAGGATTCGAGGTTTGCAGGATTAGTTTGAAAAAGTTTATTTCACGACTAGGAATCGCGTTAGGAGTCGTCGTGCGGTGTAATTTCTGATTCGGTTATCTCGGAACGATTCTGCGCTGTCGATTGTTCGTTTCGTGTGGCAACGGCGAGTTCAATTCTATACAAACGAGTCAATAATAGTAAGAACGTTGATGTTCGAGAAACAGAATCGATAAAACAAAGTCGCACCCTCCGTTACAATAAATTTCTAGCGGGCTGCGTTGTATTCGCGCGAAGGAACCGTTCCACCATTTTGTTTTCGTAATCGTTTACCGAATCCGTGAGAGAAACGGCACACCCGGAGACTCTCTCTCTCAGTGCCATTCGACATTTGTGATCGAACTAATCGTACCTAAACGATGCTGTGTAAAAAGAAGGGTGAACGGATGGAGAACGGCGTGCAAGAGAAAGAGAAAAACAATGTAGAAAGTGTAAACGTGTAAATGACTCGCTGATCGATCCTCCTGCGACACTTTTTATAGCGGAATGCCGTAATTAAAGCTAGTCTGTTTTGTGTCACTTTTTATAGCGAAGTAGCAAGTTAGCCTGTGGTTCAAGTTGAGATTAAAATGTCACGATGTAACACGGTGTACTTCTTTGCCCTCCTTTGCGGTTGCTCGCCGATCAACAAACTTGCCAGCACGTGTTGCAAGGAAGCAGCTATCGTTCGTTAAATTTCCGTCCAGCTTCAAGTCTCGCTTTAGTTTTAAATCTCGAATTATCTCGCGAAAGTGGGATCGGAGTATTACTCGTTTATTTGTACTCTATTTGGTCGATCTTCTAATTGTTAATTCGAATTTCTGTTCGTTGGTTTTTTCTCAGATGATGGATTAATAAAACGAAGACGGTGGAACACGATACTCGTCAGGCCATTTATTTATTTAATTATCATTTATGTGTCTTGCTTTAACGATTATCTTGAACATTTATCCTATAGGCACTACTAGTGAGTATCACACGGTACAAACTTCACAAGAGCTTTGTAATTTTATGAAGTAAAATTCTATGTATTTGACAAATGATTCTGATAAATTCAGAAGAAACTTGTATTTTCGAATTTGTTCCAGGTTGTTACACGAACGCGTAAAGTTTCGCAGTCCAGTTATCGGAATAATGAAAATATTAGGTGTGCAAATAAGTTCTTTCCCCTTCTTTTTCCAAATTCAATTCCCAAATTCCCAATTCAAATTTATTACATTTTGCGTACATAAAATGTAGTAAAATTTTGTCTGGTGACTCGCAATCTTTCTGCCAATTCTCCTTGCGTCTGGGTCGGATTTTCGTTGAGCAGTTCCTCTAACTGACCGTCATCAAACTTTCTTGGTGCACCTGAACGCGATCGTAGTCTTCCAAATAAAACTTTCCGGCTTAAAATCTTTGGTACCACTTTGTACATGTTCCGTAAGATACAGCGTTCTCTTCCAGTGCCGCAGAAACCATTTCAATAGCTTCAACAGCTGATTTCCTAAGCTGCGATGCAAAAAAGTAAGCAGTGTCGCAAATGATGCTCCTCGCATGCCATAATACTTGAAATTGTTGCATACGACTGAAAAATCATAGAGCGCTCATCACGACTCTTCTTAAAGCTAAAAGAACGTTCTTTCAGATGGCACCAAAATCGAGAAGTAATTCGAATTCAGCCAGAAGTTATAATCGTAGAAAAAAGGGGGAATATTAACGTTTTGGATGTTTGTTACGTCGATCGAAGAAAGAGTTTCTAACGCTAGTGAACTGGTTTCACATTTTGGACCGCTACCGCAGGTCCATTATGGTTAAATTGATGGTTTAAAGCGCCACGATTGACATTTGATAGCGTCTCGGGTCAGGAGCGACGCGCGTGTCTCTCTGGAACATTACCATTCCACTAATTGGCAGCGTGACATTTCCTGCTCGTCGTTTGGGACATTTTCGTGGCTCGACGTGGCACATGGGCTAAAGAACCCGGGTTGTTAATCCTGGCTTAATTTCTGGCCGACATCACCGAACGACCCTATCTATGATCAATTAGTGAATCATACTTCGCGCTTTACGCTCCTTGGAACGCTTGCGCAAATAGCTTTGATAGACTGCGGATCTTTAAAATACAAGGAAACCCGCGTATCAACGTTCGAATCAATTGCACCGTTGCGGACGCTCTAAAAAAGACGACAACTTTTTTAATATTGTACTATACGACTTGAACTTTTTTGGGAAGCTGGATCAATTAGTTTGCTACAGGATGTGAAAAGAAATTTCTTCAAAAATTGCAATTGATCAGAATTGTAGAAAAAATACTAAAAGTTGCATTCTACAATTTTTTTATGTGGGTTTATATTGAAAATTTAACGATTACGTTTTGTAGATCTGTATCAATGTTTAAACATATTCTGAAAATTTCGTCAAAATCGGTCGACGTTGCAATGAGCTACAAACTTTTAAAGATGGTAAGAATTGCAGATTTTCACGATTTTCGGCTTCTAACTGCAATAAATCTAAGGATTCTTGTCTGATTCCGAATTTGCCCTTAATTTTTCTCCCAGGCGCATGGTTTTTGAGAAACATGACTTTGGAAAGAAAAATATTGTTCAACTTTAAACAAATATTGTGACGTTATTATAAAAGATATCGAATTGTTCTTTGCAGCAAAAGACTCTGTAACTTTCCCGAATACAGTGATATCCAATATTAATAAACATGTTTAACCAATCATAATGTATTAATATTAGATATCACTGTATCCGGGAAAGTCTACAGAATCTTTTGCTATAAAGAACAATTCTATATCTTTCAAAATAACCTCACAATATTCGTTTAAACTTGAAAGATATGTTTTTCTTCAAAGTCACGTTTCTCAAAAACTGTGCGTCTAGGAGAAAAATTAAGGACAATTTCGGAATCAGCGCAAAAAACCCTATCAGAACCACCCAACAGTAATCGTGGAACTTTGGTGTTGAACAGTGTAGTCTACGAAAACGGGAATCGACGGTTGGCGAACGAAGGATCGATATTGAAATCGTTCGTCGGACGAAGGATCGTTCGTGGATGTCTTTAGCTACCTGTTGCCGAAGGTCTCGAGCCGCGATCATGTCTGGCAAAGAAAGGGGATGCTGGTGGATGACGGGCAGAGCGTTTTCGGTCGGGCACCGGCATAGGCGGAGTCTGCGGAACACGTCGTGCTTCCAGTTGGGGTGAATCCTAATACCCAGATAATGGGAAGTAATTGCGAGGGATCAGAGCGGAGCGTAGCTACTCTCTCTCGGTTCAGAACCGTATATAGAGAGAGGGTGGAGGTGTCGGCGAGTTCTCATCCCCCTTGTGGCGCTCGAGATTCGTTGGGGGGTGGATGAAAAGGACGGTCCAACAGACGAACACGTACACGTACAGATACGTAGGCACATAGAGAAGAGAAGGGAGGAAGCAAGAGTAACAGGGGATAGAGAGATCGAGAGAGAGAGAGAGCTAGAGAGAGACGCAGAGGTCTATAATCATATTATCGAGGCAAAATCACGGTGCACATTCTCAAATGTATGGTCGATGACAGTGTTTTGAGAGGAAAATCGGGATTCGTCATCCTTCGGTACTTCGTATACACTGGATTATCTCGTCGAGCTTCCGATTCGAAGATTGAGACGCGATACACGAGCCAACGGCCATTCTTTTTACCTCGAAAGGGTGGATTTACCTGCTGGCTCATTCCGTCGTCTAATGCGGTTTGTTGTAGCGTTAAGGTGTTGGAATTGCTCGATACTGCATCGAACAGCTTGCTGATCGAGTTTGTGCGAAATTGATATTTGTCTTCGTCGATTGCAACACGTAGAAATCGAACACCTTTTTTCTTTAATCATTTTACATAGTTGCAAATTGCAGATCGATATCCTCCAACTTTTCTAGTATTGAAAATGAAAATGTTCAGCAGCGATTCAGAGCAGCAGGAGTAAAATAAAAATTCATTTCATCCCCTGAGAGTTTGTTACACCTGAAAACAGCATGACACTATTATTCGATCTTTCTAATCTGTCAGTTTCATATTTCACGTAGCCAATTTCTTCATAAATGCATAAAGATCCGCAGTCTACTCATGAGCGAACCATTACAACAGTTTAACTATGCTTCCACACAGTGACTTCCACTAATATTCGGACACTCTTAAAAACACCATTACTTTTTTAATATTGTAATAACGACTTGAAATTTTTGAAGAAGTTAGAACAAAATGGGTTTGCTACACAACGTGACAAAAATTGTTGAAAAAAACTGCAGGTTGTCGGAATTGCAGAGAAAATACTAAAAGTTGTATTTTTCAACTTTTAAAGATGGTAAAAATTGCAGTTTCTCACGATTTTCGGCCTCCAACTGCAGTACGTAATTCCAAGTATTCTTACATCTTTGAATGCCTGTTGTTTCTTCCCGCATCAACCGATTTCTATAAAACATTCACAGTGAATATAATTGACACAGATTTACAAAACATGTTTTTTAAAATTTCAATATAGGCCCGCATAAAAAAGTTGTAAAATGCAACTTTTAGTATTTTTTCTACAATACCGACCAAATGCAATTTTTGAAAAAATTTCTTTTCACATCCTGTAGTAAAGTAATTGCTCTAGCTTCTCAAAAAAGTTCAAATCGCATAGTCCAGTATTAAAAAAGTTATGGTGTTTCTAAGAGTGTCCGAATATTAGTGGGAGTCACTGTATATGTATAACGTAAAATGTTAGTATACACGAAACGATCGTATCGTTACAATACTCAGTCTGCGCAATGGATGCACTTGCGAAAAAGATTAGCAACTAGAATTTGAGAGAATAAAAGGCTGGAAAGATTCGGCGACATGAACGTGCTCTCGATTAGGACAATTAAGATCGACGCGAGCCGATTTAAGGATAAAGATCGACAGCGAAGAGCGGGAAGAGGATCGACGATCGTGTGCCGCGTGGCTCGAAAGGGGTGTGGGATTGAAAAAGCAAGTGGCATCCCCGTAAACTAATGAGATCACGGCCGGTGCATTTATGACGTTTATTAGATTCCGCTAAGACGTCTGTTATTACGGTGTTGTAAATAAAGGGGGATGATTCGCGCGCCCCCATGCCGGTTTAAGGGAGCCGGAATGCGGGAAAAATAATGAAATAAAGGACAATGAAATGGCAGGTACAATGGCCAATAGGCCCTAGGACGGATGAGATTGAACAAGGCGGCGACCGAGCACAGAGAAGGTAGAACGGTGGGTGGTTGAAGCCGCCGGGAACTGTGCGGGGGGTACGGGGCGAGGCGGAGGGGGTTGGTGTGCGGACTAAATGCAGTGGGCGTGTTCCTATTACTTTCATTATTTTCCGTCATAGGGGTTCGGCACCGATATGCGCGGTGTAGGATACTGGCAGTCCAATAAACGCCGGAGGGTAGCTCCGAATTTACCTGCTGTCCCTGGTGTGTACCCTTGGACTAACGCGGATAACGATCAGGCATATCCGAATGATAACGCATCCGCAGTCGCTTTTACGCAGTACACAATAAGTTTAACGCGTCCCGAGGCCGACGCGGTCCTACAAGGCGGTAATTCGCGCCAACCGAGCACGAAAAGAGATTAAAATGTTTTAGCTTATAAAAAAAAACCGACTAAAAAGTATAAAATAATTTTTCCTAGCCCCATACAGGTTCCTAACCCCATACAGATTGTGAATTTTGAATTGCTATGAAAATACTTGTAAGATTTAAAACGAAAAACGTCGTGGGGCGCAAGATAATGGTAAGGAGTGTAGAGGGATTAACCTTGGTTCGTCGACGAAATTCTCTATACAGATCTACCCCTTACCTCGCCGCTCCTACATTCTTAACAGTGCATTTTAATATAAGCATGGTTTTTAAATAGTTTTTTTTAAATTTTCTACTTTTTGGTCTTTTTTAAATGGATTGCAGGATATAGTAATACTGGTATGAAATAGTAAGATTGACGACGTCTCTTGATGGGGTCCGAAATTGTTCGAAATGGAACTGAATGAACGGAACACCACACTGACTGAGCTCCTTCGGTGCGAAATGGGTCAGTGGAGTGGGGATGAATCGGAGTGGGAACACGTAGTGGAGTAGGGAGCGCTGGCGCGCGGAGTGGGGATCGCTGAACGCGATCACGTACTACCGAGCGTCGCACGGCGAGGTGTGACGGTCAATGTAAACATTTTTTTTTCTCCTAGACGCAGTTTTTTTAAATTTTTGTTTTTAAATATTGCACTGTCATCCAGTTCTGAGCTATGTTTAAAATTTCAAGTCTCGAGCTCATCGGGAAGTGGTTTAAAAATCGACTACAGGATTTGACGCATACAACAACAACGACAACTCGGCAAGCTAATATAAGCGTGGTAATAAAAATGTGTTCCTATCTTTAACGATTGTAATAAATTGAAAATGGATGTTTTTAAATCGTCTTGATGTTTTTACTGTTGTAAATTACATCCAACCATTTTTGTCATAAATGCATAGAATCCGCAGTCTAGTTATGACACTGCTACGACAATGAAAAGTTAAGACACACTCGAGTGTACATACAGGTTGCAGATCTTTCTGTAGTTTCGAACGGAATTTCATAGGTAGAGAACACAAAGGGAAACCGAGTGACGGAGAATAATCGCGACTAATAGGAGCAGTTTCGTATCTTCGTAACTGATCTACGAATTTAAGTCGGACGTTAAACTGAATCCATTAAGAGCCATAAAGTGTATAACACGAAACAGTATGTCGTAGGTAGATCAAAGGGGAGGAATTATAGTGAGCGCTGCGAACCCCGTGGCTGCGTTGTAATCCCGGCAAATCAAATTACTTTTACAAGCAGATAAGATCTACGAACGTCTCCACAAAGGGTCGATGAAACTTTCTAATCGAGCAGAACTGTTCTGCGCGTCGATACAGATGTATGTATAACATCGAGCATTCGCTGTGTGCTCAAATATATTAGGAACTCCGATATCCGAACCAATAGGCTAATATTCGCGGATACTCGTTACATATACTTACAGTACAATGTACTTTCCCTCGCGTCAATTTTTCGGAACGAAAAGGTTGTGAGCCACGGGTAAGGGGCTCAAAATATTTTCTTTGGCTTCAATATTGCTTATATTTTACAATACCAGCGAATCATATTTACGTTGCCATACTCTCGAGTCAAAAAAACTTTCTTTTAGTAATTACACGGTTTAGAGTAAAAAGTTAAAGCAAAAAGTAAAAGTTCGTTCAAATTATTTTTTTCGACTTCAATTGCTTATATTTTACAATACCAGCGAATAATATTTACGTTGAAAAACTCTCGAGTCAAGAAAACTTTCTTTTAGTAATTGCACGGTTTAGAGTAAAAAATCGCAAATCGAGAGATTAAAGCGTTCAAGGGAGGGGGTCGGATGAAAAGTCTGTTCAGAATATTTTCTTTGGCTTCAATTGCTTATATTTTACAATACCAGCGAATCATATTTACGTTGCCAAACTCTCGAGTCAAGAAAACTTTGTTTGATTAATTACAGTAAGAGTAAAAAATTGCAAATCGAGAGATTAAAGCGTTTAAGGGAGAGGGCCGGATGAAAAGTTTGTTCAAAATATTTTCTTCGGGACTTCAATTTGGGGCTTCAATACGTTGCAAAACTCTCGAGTCATGAAAAGTTTCTTTTAGTAAATTACAGTAAGAGTAAAAGATTGCAAATCGAGAGATTAAAGCGTCGTAGGGAGGGGGGTCGGATGAGAAGTTTGTAAGCAGCGGTTTAGAGACAATAGTTGTTCCGGTTGTGGAGTACGGGGGTGCAAGGTTGCTCCGGGTAGATTTATTCGGAGGGTTCGCTGAGACCCGTGGATTGACACGCGGCGACGTCTTGACAGCTTGTTAGGCTAACGGTTGGGTACTGTTCATCGAACACGATGCGCTTGAGCCTCTTTACCGCTCTTTAGCTTGACATTTCACTTCTGATCAGACGTTATACCATTGTCTCCTTGTTTTTCCTCCTTTTTCTCTGCTTCTCTCTCTCTCTCTCTCTTTCGTTGAGTCACGAATTCAGGCTTCTTACATCGAGCATTTCTTCAGCGTATTTTTTATATCCCATATAACATATTCCTCAGAGAACTAAATTATCAAGGTCTTAAACAGTGGGAGAAATTAACAATATGCATTAACTATTTGTTCATTTGAAAAGTTTCCAGCCGAATATCTCGAAAAGTATGAAAGATATGAAAAAAGTGTAAAACATGTGTCCAAGGATTTCGAGGGGGAAAGAGGGGGGCAGTATCAGTTTTTTATTTGGGCGGCTTTTTCAAGGTCATTTGAAGGTCGACATTGTTTTTTAAAGTGGAAACCTATATTTTTTATTATGGGATCTTATTGTACGTAAAAAGAACATCAATTTTCTTAGGATACTTAGTTTTATCCGCAGGTTTCCATTTCCATTTTTTAATATCTTTCATACTTCTCGAGATACTCGGCTGGAAAGTATTCAAATGAACACCCAGTATAATTCCATCATACATAGGTATGTTTACAATGTCAGGAAGTCCTAAAAGGGTTAACGTATCTTCGACATAACGAGTAGAAGAGATTTGAATTTAAAACGAAGTCATAATTAATGAATTCTGAGAGTTACGAATTAATTGGCACACCTAATGCAATAAGTAGACTGCGGATCTTTATGGAAATGAAAAATGTTTCGCATTAATTGTGGGAAGCAAGAACAACATGAGAATTGATTTCATCCCTTAACAATTTTGTTACATTAAAAGCAACGTTAGAACATTCTTGAAATCTTGAAATCTTTACTGTTTTATACATTTCACCCAACCCAATTTCTTCATAAATGCATGAAGATCCGCAGTCTAGCAATAAGTAATTAATGAAGAACAGTTAAGCGATTCATGCTGTATAGAACGTGTTCTTTCTCGATGTTTCTTATTTTTTGTACAGGGAAATAGGATTTGCACGATGTTTCTGCTGTAGAAAGGGGGACGATGCGGAACGCATCGCATAATTTGAATCAGGATAATTGCACGTGTTATTTCTGCTTCCGAAAAGGAGAAAAAGAGAGAGACAGAGAGAGAGAGAGAGAGAAGTGGAGGAAACGTGAGAAGGGGAATGGGGCAAGGGGGAGAAAAAGAGGAAGAACGACACAATGGTAGTCGAGTCACCCTTGTTGAGATCTTGAGAACTGGAGAAGGATCAGGATCGACGAGCGGAGGATGTTCGTGGTGGAAGGAACGGCATTACTGCCCACGTGCCATTTAACTTGATCACCCTGGGCAATCTGGCCTCATTTCAACCTCCGGTTACTACGACACTTCCGCTAACAAATAACATTGTCGACGACCCTGCGGGGGCGTTCTGATTCGATTTGCACACTGTGAAAGCGTGCTGCTCGAAGAGCCGGCCCGGGAGGGCAGAGGATGGTTCGGCGATCAGAGAGACCGACAGAGACGGATTCGTGAAAGGAATGGATAGGGGGCGACGAAGGGGTACGAAAGGGGAAAGCGAGAAAGAAGGTAGGAGCGCGAAATTACATATTATTGATATTTCTCGAAGCACGTTTCGTGAATAATAAAAAAGAGGAGAAAGACGCCGACGCGACGCGACGCGACGCTTTGACATCCCGAGAATCGCGTCGGTACATTTTCAAACACATAGTATAGGTAAGGTGCCCATATATATGAACCACCAAACACATCTTTTAAATTTTCGTTATTGGCCCAACTAAAAAAATCGTAAGAATCAATTTTTACTATTGTTTTTCACAATTCCGACCAAATGCATTTCTTCAACATATTTTTTATGTCATTTACTAAACTAATTCTTCTAGCCTTACAGCTAAATTGAATTGGTCCATTCATAAAAAAGTTATTCTGATTTAAAGTGTGTCACCAGTTTTGCTCCTAACTGTATACAGTATAATAACCGGCAATTATACACAATCTCCTGATTAATCACATTTACCGTACGATATACGCGTACATATGTCGAATGTAGGAATCGGTGTTAAACGAACCCCTGGCCTGGTAATTCGAGTGTCTGTACCGTGGTTCTTGATTCGAAGGGGAGGGTACGGCGACGGCGACGACGATGTTCCCGAGGCCTGTAAAAGACCTTTGGTCTTTAGTTCTTTATCGTATCCTTGTCGCTCGATTCGGTGTCTATTGAATACCCTCTCGATGTTCGGTCGTCTGGTGTACGTGGGACGCGGTGGTTCCCTCGGCGTGGCTGGTGTGTATATCGTCGATTTAATAAGGCAACCGGGTAGACCCGTCACATTGTCATCTCGAATAAATCTCCATTCGAGCCCGGTCTAACCTCTTAAAACGGTAAAGGACCTTTGGTCTTTACTTCTTTAAACGCGGTGATAGAGTGGTTGAAAGGTGAGGACCACTCGAGCGGTGCCGGAAGAGACGCGCGAGTACGGAGCACGATGGAAAAGGGGGGTTCGGCGGGGCTGCCTTTATGCCGCAGCAACGAGGGCCACTTCAGAGGGCAGGAAGCACAAAGGTGAGGGCGACTCCGTGACTATCGCTGAATCTTCCGCGGTAATTATTTTTAAACACGTCCTGGAGATACGGATCTTCAGTGGGGCTCTAGCACCCGAACAGCCGAGTAAACTTCTCGCATCTCCGTAGACTAACTAAATAACCGGACTAATTAGGCCGTACCCGTGCTTTCTGGCACGTTGTCGTATCTCCCGTTCATCATTATTTTCCTATCCTGTTTCTTTCCTTCACCTACCGTGGCTCCTTTATTCCTTCCACCCAGTCACACTTTCTTGGGCCCCTTCTTCTAGACCTTCATGAAATACCACCGAAATTGATTCCACGCCACGAGGGAAACCCCTCCATCCTCGTCCTCGACACAATTTCTCTGGATCCGAAGGAAAACTTCGCATGTCACGGTTTCAACTTTGAATTTATCCATTGACTCTGCTTTTACCAGAAAAAAGTCATCAAAACAAATTCGAGAGGCTCAAAAAAATAATGCGGTTTAACAGTAAATTTACCACTGCCGGTCAAATGACTGGTATTATATTTTTCATTTTACAATCACTAAAATTATTTAGTTTCTTACGTGGAAATTGATTCAACAACTTTCTTTATCCAAGCACATATTCTAGTAAAAATTGTACAAAATTTAAATAAATAGAGCCTCGTCATTTTCATAAGCTAAAACATTTTTATCGCTTTTAGTGCTCGGCAGTGCCGCCAGAATCGACCAAAACTGGTCGATTTTTCCTCTCTTCCATTTCCCCTTCCACTAGATCATTCCACTGTAGCATTAATCTGGTCATCAGAGAGGGGGTAAACTGTATTCCCCTCGATTTCCTCGATCTGGCTGCGCTGGATCACTGTCCCTTCGCCTACCCCTTCCACTGAGGGGCAACCCCGCCAGGGGCCGGAAGCTCGAGCGCCCGTGTTTACATGCTGTCCTTTTCTACGTTCGGCATCCTTACTTTCGCCGCGGACGACGCAGTCAGAAAAAAACAGTTTCCCAACACCAGGGTTTCCTCTAACAAGTGCTCCGCGAAAAAATATTAATAACAAAGCTTTCTCCCTACATTTTGACTATAATAATTTTACGTATTGATTATGTGTCATTACTAGACTGCGGATCTTTATGCAAAATAAGAAATGTTTGCAGTGATTGCAAGACACGGAAGTGAAATAAAAATTTCTTTCTTCTTTTAATCATCTGATTAAGCTGAAACCGATACGCTTTACCGATACGTTGTCCTTAAATATTCTTAATATGTCCACTGCTTTAAATTGTGCTTACCCATTTTTATCATAAATATATAAAATCCGCAGTCTAGTCATTACGCTACCCCTCAAATTACACAAGGTTGCTCCGTCAAAATTCAAAGGTCCTTAAAGTGCTCCATCAGAGAAAAAGTTTGGCGAACCCTGCCCTACACGATATCCTGTATCTCGGTGGCCAGATTCACCTAAAGTCCGAAGAAAGGTCGAAACGACAAGACAGGTAGAGAAGAAAGCACTCGGTTCGCATGATTTCTCCCATATTTATATTATTTATATTTGTTTACATATAATTTTCCATATATCGTAATTGTAATCGTTAAGTGGCGAATACGCAACGAAAAGATAAATCAAGTGGTCAAGATTGCGGGGATGATGCGAGGTGTAAAGGTGTGAAGGGTGCATGTCCAACGCTTGGGAAAACAAGATTGCTGTTGGCTGTTGAAAGACTTCTCGTCGATTCATTTAATTTCCACTTTACGCAGGGGAAGTAGTTAATCCTAATAGGCGCTAAACTTCGCTCGTTCGTCGTAGCATCCTACCGACTATTAATCCTATTTTCTGTATAATCACGAGAATCCGAAATTATTAAAAATATACATCCTATAGATGTACCGTTAATGCGCATTATATTGTGCAGAAGTACATACTCTTAAATAGATGCACCCTCGAGACGTTCGGTTCATCCGTTTCATCTTCTTCTTCATTCATTATTTATCTTTACTTAGGCATTATTTAAATACCGCTAGCTAGGCCATTCCTATTACACGCGTCGCGACGATAATATCCGGGGAAGCGGCTATCGAGGTTTCTCTTTCTCCCGCTTTCCTTTTAAATACTTTCCCCTGATTATCGCTAAACGGGTTTCTTCTTCCTCTTCTTCTTACTCCGTCAACGGGATACGCTACTTGTGCATGCATGTCGTTCACGACTCGTCGAAGAACGGTTTTTATGGAAACGGAAGAAAAAGCAACGCCGCGGTCATCGGAACGATCGATTTAAATATCGATCGCTCGACACCGGCCGCAAACAGAACGTCGTGGATTGGAATGCAAGTTGTTCGGCGTTTGATAATCTTTCTTATCACTGACTTCATCGACTGCAAATGCGATAGGAAAAGTTATTGTCTAGATAAGAACGTAGACTGCGAGTTTTATGCAACGCGTACGTCAGCTCGATAGAAATATTACAATGAAGAAGCCTTCGTTTACCAAAGTCTGCGTAAAACAATCGCAGCCCACGAGTGATCGTAAATAAACCGAGTGTTGATTTTATAATTAAAAAACATGGAAATTGCAATCATGTACAAAGTAAATTATTACTTGTCCTCGAACGAGAGTATACGCTTATTCGAACAGCTTTGAAGTCGGATTATTCGTTTAATTGTTAGAATTAAACTATTACATGCTATTTCCCTTGCCCTATAGATTATTCGTGTAATATTTCGCTTGGTTCTCACAGAAAATGCAATGATGACGATTTATCTCCAAGGAATTGCTTAATATATGAATTATATTTATTAAGAAATAAAAATAACAGTCAACATAGAACATTGGCGTGCATTGCAAAGCTGAAAGGTCAGATTTGAAGACGGAGACGCTTACACGGCCGCCATTATAAACGAGCACAATAAAAATTAAAGTAACGATACAACAGTACATAAGGCTTTCAGACCTAAAATAAACGTAACATGGACGTCTTCAAGACGTCGCGTGCTATCTGGGTACGGTCTACAGGATTTTAATCATATTTCGCAAAATGGAATATGTTAATGCTACAACTCGCAGTCCTCGAACGCAAATCGTCACAGTGATTTTCGTGCTTGCTACAGAAACGTTCGGCTCGATACAATTTTCAATAGCTCGCGAACGTTTTCAAGAAGAATCACGGAGACTACATCGAACAGGAGAGAAACGCTATTCGAGAAAAGTCGATTCGACGAAGGAGTAAGTGTTCTCTGTCTCCGAATTCATTAACACTACGTTGCTAAACGCGAATCGTACGAGATTACATCGCGGCGTTCTGACGTCGAGCTCCTAATATACGAATTATCACTTTGCGTCTAAACGTCTCTTATTCTCTTCGACGCTTCTCACTCATAACCATTTCTCGATCAACATTTATTAAAAAACATTATTTTCATACTTTTTGTTTTTCTGTTTGCTCCTTTCGTAAAAATTTCAGTATTCCAAGGTGAAATAAAACCGAATTCTTTTATTCAAGCGACGCACTTTAATCAATAAAACATTTTCTTATCTATTCTTTTCGGTAAAAGATCATCGAACAAAAGGGAAAATATCTTATTCACTAAAGTTCATCGCTTGAATAAGAAAATTGGGCTCTATTTTCTTAATTCTTGCCAACCCAATACATTCGGTTCGCGCTTGTAAAGATTTCGATAGAAATGGCAGCTAATTGGACAGACTGCGGATCTTTATGCAAAATAAAAACGATCTGTATCGATCGCAGATACTTCACCTAATTTCAAGATCTTGGAAAATAATCTACTGATATCTTAAACTACTTTCAATCTGTCTAACGTTTTGTATTTCGTCTACCGATCGTTTGTAAATGCATCAAGTCCGCAGTCTACCAATTAGACAGACTGCGGATTCTTACGCAGAAATCTACATTTTCATAGAGAATCTATGAATTTAATATTAAGCATAAACCTGAACGAATTATTAAATTCATTAGGCGGTCGAGAAACTAAGTTCGCGTTAAACTTTATTCGAGTTTCTATTAAGTGTACCCAGCGTGCATTAAACGCATCGCTAAATATTGAGTTGCAACATGAATAAGTTTGCAAATAGAATCCACAGTCTCCTAATAACTCTTAAATACCTTGAAGGGCTCGAATAATGTGTCTGTACTTGGTCGTTCCTTTTGGGTTACGGAAAAAACGATTGTTATATGCATCGTACACTACCTTGTTATTGCAGTTTCAAAAAAATACGCAAAATATTAGATCGCGAAGGTTCGACACTGCGTACGGGGTGATCTGAAAACAGGATTGCCGGATTTTGATGTCCACAGACTCAAAAAGAGAATCAAATCTGCTGGATTTCACATTTCAATTGTTCGTAAAAACCTGATAGGGTTCCATTGAAAATAAATTGATTGAATCAAACAATGTATGTAGAATTAATCAATGGAGCGTTCAGCTTTTGAGAAAGTTGAAATAGGTAGGATGCAAACAAATTCTATAAGCTAGGTTAAAACAAAATCGAATTTATCTTATTTAGGACGACGTTGTTCATTTTTAAATAAAGCAATTTCTTGTTTAACAGTCTCATGAATAGTACAGTATCTGTCCGAAAGATACGCTTCTTTGTATTCGTCTTTTTCCGCTGTCAACGACTCATTAACTCGAGCTTTGATCTAATCAAAGTTGTGAAAAGAAATATAACAAAGCAATCACGAAATAATAGAGTCACAGAATTTTTATTATCCGTTTATTGTTAAACCGTAAATACTGTCAGCGATTAAATATTTTTGGACGACATTGTACATTTCTGAGCCAGCATATACCTTTGTGTTCACAGCCACGCACAGTTCGATAAACGATTGAAACATTTAACAAAAAGGAAAAATTCTGAAAAAACACATTATCATCTTTCTGAGTACGTCTTCGAATTCTTCGATGTTGTTTTCAGGTCACCCGGTAGATGAAATTCGTACGATGCAATGGGCGAAAATGTATCGCGCGATTCCGCTACGATCGTGCGATGTGCTTTGTAGTATGAAAATTTGAGCATTTTCAGGATTACAAATGGATGATCCCGCGAGTTCCATGCTTTTAGTCTTGGTCGGTCGGAGATCGAAATGTACAACGCGCTGGACGCTCTATCGGATCTTTCGAGATAAATACTGTTAATTGGTTCGTTGATAGGGCTCTAGAGATGCTATCACAGTGGTCGGTGCTTCTATGTCCGTTTTGATTCGGTCGAAATGGAGACCTAGACCGCGGTCGAGAAAAAAAAGAACCGTACGAGCTTCGAATCTCTCCATTCTTCTTTTTATTCCAGTTGTTGAATCGCGGATGTGATCATGTTTGCCGATAAATAGATGCCGGATTCTATGCATTTGTGACGAAAATGAGTGGGTGCAATTTCAAACGGTAAAAGGATTCGAAGACTTTAAGAGTATTAATATATTACTTCCAGTACATTAGAATTCTTAGTGAAAAATATAAATTTATATTTTGCTCCTGTACCTTGCAATTGATGCACAAAGTTTTATTTTGCATAGAGATCCGGAGTCTATCGATAAATCACATCGGTAACTATGAAATTCAGTGTTAACACTAAACCTACCGAGCACTAAAAGCGACTAAAATGTCTTAGCTTTACAAAAATTACAAGGCTCTATCTCTTTAACACTAAACCTACCGAAAGGTAAAAGCGATTAAATGATTTTAGTTACAAAACTGACAAGACTCTACTGATTTAGGTTCTGTGCAATTTTTATAACAATATGTGCTTGGATAAAGAAATTTATCGAATCAATTTCAACGTTAGCAACTTCATAATTTCAATAATTGTGAAATGAAAAATATAAAACCGGTCATTTGACCGGCAGTGGTAGATTTAGTGTTAAACGGCAGTTCGCATGCCGTTCACGACTTCCGGTTTCGGTAGAGTATGAACTCTTCGCAGAGAGGGGGATGAAAAAACAAGATTCAAGTCGGAGGTTCAAAATATTTAAATGAAAAATGACCAAATAACGAATAATCAATATAACGAGAAGAAACTGCAGTAGAAACTTTTTCTACTGTATTGCATCGACAAATGTTGCATAAAAAATGACCAATTTTAATTACTGCATCTGGCAGCTGCACTCTTAGTCGAATGTAACCGTACATCGCATTGTTGTCGAAATTAAAAATTTCATTAGACTGGACAATGGATTTTAGCTCCGTCGATTCTTCTGCGTCAAAGGATGGAAATTTCAATTGTGTGAAGCTTATAATTAAAATTTATAGATCTTCCCTGACGTATAGCAAACAGGCGATTACCAATGAAGTTTGATGGAACGTCTGAATTCATGAAATCATTTCGGTTATTCCCAGATAGCACACGACGTCTTAAAGACGTTCGTTTTACGTATATTTTAGGTCTGAAAGACATCTTTGTGCTATCTGGGATGATTCAGATTTCTTGTAAGAAATTCGACAAATATTTAGCTGACAAACTTATATGCAATCTGGTTATTTCACTTTGATATACATATTATGTACATCTTCCATCCTCCAAAGAGGATCAATACGTGGTCAGTTTACTTCGATGTATTAAGTGTATATTTATTTAGCTTATGTCTATTACAGCCAACAGTAACACGAAGTTGAATCATTACGTCCCAGATTGTTAGATTATTGCAAGTCGATGAAAAATATTATTTCAACAAGAAAACAGAGTAAAAAATTTGAGCGTATCCGGGTTAGTACAAATGTCGAATGTTCAATTGAAATCGGCCATTTAATATGCAACAAGGTAACAGAATTTGTTTGAAGCGGATGCGGACCATTTCTGCACGAGCATTAGAAATCGAATGTTAAATCGTCTCCTGGCGACACTGCAAACAGCCGGTTCCGATATAGTAGTAGTCTTGATATATTATCATGCAAGGTTCGCTGTCGATCGACACTCAAAAAACCAGAGTACATAAATTAATATATTACATGTCGACTAAACGATAATTAGCATATACAAAAGACAATGCGATCAGACCGCCGCGGACCAGTCCCCGGCGGCAAAGAAAATTCTGTTCGACGCGTGTTACAATCGCAATGCTTACTTTAATACGGTGAATTACAAAAGGAAAAAAAAAGAGAAAAAACAAAGGAGAAACAATAGCAGGGAGAAAACAAAACAAAACGATTCCTCTGCGATCGTCGCGAATCGTGGACGTCGAAAAACTCGTCGAACGCTACCGAAGCTCTTACGGTAAATGAAAAAATAAGAAGGAAGGAATAATACAAAAATAAAAATGACGAAAAGGGAAGAAAAACTGAACACGGACAGCAACGAGTAGTGTAAATTCTCGGTAGTAATCGCTATATAAACGGTATAACATATTTTTTAAAAAAGAAAAAGATAAATTTCTAACTACGTGCGTTACATCTTAGCTGTGATAAGCGATCGCTGTGAAACAGGAGAAAACGTGTACGCGAAACATACGAAATCGAGAAAACTAGGCGCAGAAATCTGACTATACAGATATAGTAAGATCCGAGAATTCGAACGATCGGCTCGGGATGTAAAAAACAGGATCATGTTAAGAGATACGTTGGCCGTAAAAGCGTGGAATGATTTCTATCTGTCTGCGGAAACCTCTCGTAACGACATAAAAAGCGTAACGAATAAAAGCGTTTTCAATTCGCTAACAAAGATTTGAAATTCAATCGTTCCGGGTTCTTATTTTACAAAATTACCATTCGATACTTTTGTTCAGAATGTGTTCGTTCGTATTCTGTATGCGCGAACAATTCGTATAATTTCTATTAGCAAACAAACACGAAAACTTTCGTTCGATTTTATCCGCGATATAAAGCTAATTTGTAGAACACTTGAAACGACGTCATTCTCCATAATGAAAGCTTTGTTCGGGTATATATAGAAATCACTGCACACTCTTAATGATAACAAATGTAATCGACGAACGGTAACAGTGCGATCGTAAATTAGACCTTCGGAGAACAGATATTGTCGATCCTAACAAAGTATCACTGGTAAATTAATATCTTTCCGGTAATATAGACATATTTCTTATAAAACGTCTTGTTAAATTCATTAAAGTTAGATGACTAACAAGTTGACTGTCAAACCAACTCTAATATAAGAGTCCCACAAAGTCGAAATACAATATTTTAACAAAACGGCAACTTATAAGGCAATATTTATCACAGCAATGATTTATTTCAAGCTCATGGGCCTTAACTAAATTTGTTTCATTTGGTATCTCTCTAGAAATATTCGTTTTTAGCGTGAAACCAAGAATAGCGTACCCTATATTTGCTTGGCGAGACAGTCAGAGATAAGTAAAATATTACATGTGTAATGCCGTTGAAAATTATTTGATCGATCGTAATGTTTAAAATTTAAGACATTCATTGAAATTGAAACTAACTAAACGTTCTATTAAAAAATCTGAATCTGTTAAAAAATCATTAATAATCTTGAAATGTCTTAAAAATCTTGAGAAGAAATGTTTTTTATCGTTACAGGTGACCTTCAGAAGTGTAACTTTACACAAAAGGGGTTTTTCTTGCAACCATAAGCGACGGATGCATAGTTTCGCCCGCTTACATACCTACTCTATCAAGTACAGAAGCTGAAATACTCATTTTTATCCTTTTTCACAGGCTAAATTAATCAAACTCGTGTTGTCGATTCATTTATCGCGACGCTTAAAACGTTAAAATTTCAGCTACTGGTCTAACGTACGATCACACTGTATTTTCATTGCCGAGAGTATCGGTTCGACAAGCATCAACTAAAGTTACAAGAGAAAACGAAAGTTTGAATTTATCGTTCAAGTGAAACCTATCACTCGATTACAATCAATTACGAAGGCATGCGCGGTTAATATCTATTCCTTTCGAACCCTTTGCACCCGGTATACGTATATTATCGAGACCAAATCGAACGAACAGATTCATAGAATTTTTCTATTTTATAGTCGACGGTATAACATTCTTCGAGCAAACAGTACGACGCATAGAAAAACGAGAACGCATTACAATATCATAAACTTTATATTATATATATAGATTTATATATATGTGTATATATATATGTATGTATATATATATCTCTTTTTCTCATTTTCTCTTATACACACTCACACGAACAGAGACGCGCTCGCGTGCACGTCATTCGAAAATTTTCTTTCTTCTTCTTCTTCTTTTTCGTTCGTTTAAACGTTACAGAGTATTATATAGATTTGTTCGTTTTCTTTTAAACTTAACTTCGTAAATAACATTCAAAAACAAGTTCACCAAAATGGCGGCGAAAGAAAGGAAATTTCGCGTGCAAAGGGTTTTCACAACGAACTCCGTCTCGTGGACCCACGACTTTCTGGTACATTTCGAATCGATCGGACCGGTCGATTAACAGAACAGCGCCGACAAACATAAAAATCTAATCAAGAACATCTTTGGGAGCAATAACAGTAATGGGAAAAAAATCATTCGTCGTAGATTCGATAACAATAACAGAAATAATAGCCTTAATACATATACATATATCGTTCAGATTATACGTACGCGTTACATTAATAAATTAAGAACATTCAAGCTATCGGACTGTTCTGTTAACAACAGCGATAAAACGAACGTTCTCTCGCAATCGATTGCAGCTTTTATCCTCCTAAATATCGTCGTAACACCGGCAGCTCTAATTCAACTCTGCCCAGCTTCCTTTATGCTTTAACCGTTTGCACTCTAATCATTCGATAGTATACGATAAATAAATGCACACGTTTCGGAGTCTTCAATTCTTAAAACGAAATTATAAATAATACTAGACGCACGTGATAACATTCTTTTTTTAAAAAAATCGAAACAAATTCAAACTGCATTAAACCTCCGAAGCGAACAATAAAACAGTCTTGCGTAAGTGCATTTCAACGCATGAGATTACTCGTGTTAGCTTTATTCTTAACGAAGACAACAGCAGTTTTCTCTGTTATTCAATTGTAATTGTACATAAAATATTTTAACGAATAAAAAGTTAATACAATGATGAAATTCGTAAGTAGCACACGATCGACTCAAGACGATAGTCGTATAAGTTGTATTAGAATGGTAGTCTGCTTTTACAATTGTCGTTACACCTTTGACCAATTAAAGTCTGTCAATTACGCCGTAAAATGAGAAAGTAGGTCTCATTCGCATTGAAATCCAAGAACGAGGATCTTTTAAAAAGGTATGAATGACCATTCATCGTTATCCAATCGTGATTCGTTTCCCTTTTCATTTTCCTCGTACAGAATATCTTTCTATTTACCGGTAGGAGTATTTACCTTTGAAAATAATAATACTGAGTTCTACAAGAAACATCGAACCCCGAGGTCCATCATCGTCGTCATTATCATCGTGACACTAAACTCCGAGTGCAAAGGATTAAACACGATCGGTGCGATCAACCAGGTTCGCTCTACCCATCGAAATACGTGATCGTGCGATAGAGGCATTCGCGCGGGAAACTCGACCGTTTCATAAATATTATCCTTAATATCAATGAAGGGAGGGTCTAGATGTTCTCTGCTTTAACCTAGCTAAAAACGCTTGCTCCCCGTCGTCCTCCGTCTTCGACAATATCCCCCGAAAGCTTTCCGATCTGTACTTGTCTCTCAAGAACGTCCGCCTTTCCTCTTTGTACTTTTCTATCCTCTCTCTGCATTGCGGGTCGCCCAGGTCCAAGCCACTGAGATTCTTCAAGTGTGTTTTATCAGAGTTGCAGGACATGTTCGTCCCAGCTCCAACGTTAGGCGTGGAACTGTGCTGCGAGTCCTCGGACTGTTTCACCGGCAACGAAGCCTTCTCGGTCATTTTATTAAATTTCGCTTCGTCCAACGATCGACTCAAGGACGCTCTGCTAGCCCTAGCATGGCGCGCCCTCAAGCATGGCGGCAGATGCTGAGAATTCAATGGCGACTCCTCGGACTTGCCTCTGGCCGTATCCAACTCCTGCCTCATTTTTCGCTCCCTGACGATCTCCCTACCAATTTCCGAGTCGAAGCTTCGCCGATCCTTGCTACTTTCGGTTTCGTACCTCCTTCGCGGAGGAATGGTCAGGTCGCTGCCCATCATTCCCCCGGATAATCTCTGCAACGCCAGTTCCTGCAATATAGCTGCGGTGTCTCGAAGGACTATGGAGTCGTCCACCGGAGAGGACGCGTTCGAGAAGGTGCAGGACGAGTTCAAGGACGTCGTCTCGGACGCGCCTTCCGGAGGATGGGCTATCTCGCTGGGCTCTGCAGCGTTCTCCGAAGGGATCACCTCGATGTGCTCCTGCGGCTGAGTACTCTTCAGATTGTTACACTTCGAGTTCTCCTCGGCACGCTGATACTGTTTGTGCTGCTGACTATTCGGAGCTGGTTCCTTGCGCGAGATGTACTCGAAACTTTGGCACTTTTCCGGCTTCTGGTTCGGGCAACGCGGCTTATTATTGTCGGCGAGGGATAAATCGAGGTCCTTCTTGTTCGGCTTGCTCGAGAACGAGCGACGATCGCTCTGGAACTGGGACTTCTGGTGCAGCTGCAACGAACGCCGGATGTCCTGCTGCTCAAACTCCATGTTCCTCGAGCCTCCCTGCGAGTTCTCGAACGTCTCCTCCCCGAGAACCTCCTCCTTCGATGAATTCTCGTTCCTATTCAACGCCTTCGTATTGTCTAATTGCGCGTAACACGTGGAAACCTCGTGATCCATCTCGTTGGGTTTCCGATTCGAACGAACGTTCGTCATGCCGACGGTGCAGATCTTTTGATTCCCGTTCTCCTGGTCGTGCATCGAACAAAAATTGTTCCCGGAGTCGACCAAACCGAAATTCCCCTGTCCGTTGAAACTGGCGGACGTCCTCCGAGCAGATCCATTGTCACCCTCTAAATCTCTGTCGACCGCGTCGAAGGTCATGTCTCCGGACTCCTGAGGAAGGATGGGACTCTCGGTCAAGTCGCTGGCGCCGATGCAAGACGTGTCCGTGTCCACGGTTGAGCCCATCGTGAGATCCAAAGAGGTTCTAGAGACGTTCTCCGACATCGACCTCAGCCGAGGCGTGTCCGTCGCTATGGCAGCGTTCACGGTGCCATCGAGGGGATCCTTGGGACTGCTCGAGTCGCTGGTAGACGTCGCGAGCGACCCGGTTCTCTCGACTATCACCCATTCGCTGGAATCGTTCGTGTTGGACGCCATCTGTTGCGTTTCCGTGTTGCTGTCGCAAATTACAAAACCGGAGTCCGGTAAATCCTCGATGGTCTGCTCGTAGGACATCGGGGAATCGAGATCGGTAGCACTCGACAACGGTATCCCTTGCAATTCGTTTCTGTGCGCGTTAGAACTTTCAGCCAGGTCGTCGCCGTTCTGGCAGCTGATCAATTTGTTCGATGAATTGCTCGTTCGCGCGCCCAACGTGTCACGGTTGTCGCTGCGAGACGATTTGCTTTCATCGGTCGGATACAAGGAGCTCGATCTATTCCCTGCGTCCTTGCAGACGGACGTTGACTTGTTTGATTCTACGTTGCTAGTGTGGGACATTAGCCTATCGCAAGGTGTCATCTCCTGGTCTAAATCCGATACTGCTAGGTTCGACTCCTTCGTGATCTTCTGAGCCTTGGAAGACTCTTTGCCGTCGTACGCGTCGACGCGTTTATCGTACGTCATTATCCTCTCGCAGGACTTCGCGTTGCTCTGCCCCTCTAAGTTTACGGATAACCTATGACTAGGGTCGGATGATTTATCGGAAGACACGCTAGTTCTGTTCAGCTTGTTCGCGTTGCTCTGATCGTCGTCGATCTCTAACGGTAAGGTGAAGCTTCGGAAACTTATCCTAGGACTGTTGGCTGGGATGGGTGACGCGGAGTGCGGTGTGCCGTGTAGCGTAGCCGGTGTCAGCGGCGTTGATGCTTCGGACAACAGCGGAAGATACCCTGGCGTGGGCAACGGGGATGGGGTGTCCATACTATGCACGTCTGCGGATACCATCACCTGCGAACACATAATAATATAAATATTTATAGGTCAACTCTGTTGAACCCTATGACTCTGGTATAGGCTTCAAGCTCGCAGGAGTCCGAGGGTTGATTCAATGCTAACAAAATTATCGTATCACAAAGAATGTCTGCGAGATGTACATCAGCGAGACAATAAATGACTACTGGACGGAGAACATAGTCTCCGAAAGCAAACAGCTAATACACATATAATCTCCGTCCGAAGATAGTACCTGATCGGGACTTTGGCTATCGATGAAGCGCAACTCGACGTCGCATTGCAGTCTTTCCTCCAATCTCGATCTCTTCCTCTTCGAACCACCGGTATTAGCAGTGTTCTGCGCCCCTTCCATTCTCTGTCTTCTCGGCGACGCCTCGACGGACGCGACTCCTCCGCTTTCTTCCTCGGAGAACATCCTCATCTCCCTTTCTTCGAGATCGAAATTAAGCTGTATCTCCGAGAGGTCCAGGGGCGAGGTGGGATTTGGCGCATCGGCCAGATGATCGAAGTACGAATCGTGCGAGACAGAACGGCTGTGTCCGCAGGGCCTGGCCGGCGGCGGGCCCAGAAGAGGTCCCAGGCTATCCTCGCCGTCCAGACTGTCCGCGCTCTTCACCGGTCTCAGCCGTCGCAAGGAGTTTAAGGAACTTGGCACCGTTTCTGTTTGAGGTGGCGTGCCAATTTGCCTCGGTTTCCCCCTGGCACCCGGACCACCCCTACCAAACAAAGCCCTCCAGTTCAACGAGGGCGAACGCTTAGAGCCGTTTCTCTTCCGCGGCAGCTCTATCACCGTGTGGTACTGCAACGACATTCCAGCTGGCCCGGCGCCCACCTCTATGTAATCCGGCTCGCCTCTCAGGCTACGGTTTCGAGCCTCCTCCAGGCTCAACAATCTCGCCGGTGTCGTGATCGCCAACGATTTCGGCCGGCCGACCGGACCGTCGCCGAAAATTAATTCCGCGTAACAAACTAAGAACTCCGTGACGACCGCCTGCACGCCGACTCCCTGCAACGCCGCCACGCCGCCCACTTCCAGCTCCTTGCACCTCAACAGGTTCGGAGCCCACACGATCGCGATGTTCCGAGGCGTCATGCCGGTCTCCGTGCCGCGGGCTGCGACTCGCACTAGATGCCGCATCAGATACTCTAATGTTCTGGGAAAAGAGATACCAATTTTAACGTTTTGCACGCTTCGCACACAGGCCAGAGTTGAACAAAAATGATTACAGGGTGAGTCACAAAACAAAAATCATTTTGGTATCGTATGAGCCCTAATTTACCATTCGACTTTATCCTTCAGACATTTGACGTATCTTTGAGAACAACAAAGATATTTGAGGTGGCAACGTTAGGTGACTCACCCTGTATATTCTATATTCGTATAGAAAATGAAGTACCTGTAATGAGGTGGTGGTAATTTCCTAACGGTGTCCCTCATCCGCCTTAACCTTTCCGCATCGGTGTTAGCCTGAACCGCGCTAACGAAAGTAGAATAAAGCTGGTATGTACAGAGTGGATTCGGTAGCTCTCTGAAGTACATTTTCAATAAGGACGCCACCGAGTGGATGTCTTGTAAAATACTTTCATCGGAATGCAATGCAGGGACACGATCCTCGTCGAACGCGTTTCGTAATCTCTGAATGTTCGATGTCACGCCGCTTAGACGGTATATGCCATCAACCAGGCCATGCTTCTCGATGAACTCGGTGCAACATGTTAGAACGGTGGGCACTGCAATCGCAAACATTATTAGTAAACTTTATTGGTAATCTTTATGCAAAATAAGAATGTTTTGCGTTGATTGTGGGAAGCCGGAATAACAAAAATTGATTTCATCCTTTGACGACTTTGTTACATTAAAAGCATCATTAAGATATTCTTGAATTGTTTAAATTTTCTACTGTTTTATATTTCCAACCAATTTCTTCATAAATGCATAAAGATCCGCAGTCTATTAATAACATTTTGTAACATTTAGACTGCGGATTTCTACGTAAACTAAAATTTGTCTGCATCAATTACTATTTGAAAAAAGAATGCCAGAACATTGTTAGCAAGGGGAAATGTATCCACGTACCATCGTGACCCGAATTTAGCAGATGTTCCCCCAAGTCACAACCAAATACGCGCTCCTTCAAGATTCCCGATTGTTTCAACCGCCTTCTAGAGGGTCTATTTAGAATAAATGATCTAAAGAAGGCGATCAGCTTCCCGTGCTTCCTGAAGACCGGCTTCACGGGCAGCTTCGACCTGACTGTCGTCGACACTGTCAGATGTCTCGGAACTTTGTCTCCTATCACTGCTACACATTCAGCCGGGAAAAATCCGACTGCGAATCCGTGCTTCCCTCGCCACCACGTGCTTTCCCCTGGAGGAGGCATATCTATTACGGATATCATGTCTCCGACCTGAAAATCAGAAAAATTCTACGTCAGATACAATTCTTTCGATGCAATTTATTATAGAATGTTGCTCGTCTACGAATAGACTGCGGATTTTATGCATTTAAATATAACAAAAATGAGTACATGTAATTTAAAACGGCACAAACATTAGAACAAATTTTAAAATACTGGTGTACTATATTCTACCTATTTCTTGCCAGCTTACAGTTAGCTGATACAGTGAGTGTAAAAAGTATTAGTACACCTTTTAACACAGAATAACTTTCTTATAATTGTACCAAACGACCTGATTTTTATGATCAATTGGAAGCATTGGTTTACAAAACTATAGGAAAAAATGACTTTTTGTGTGTATGTGTATGATTATGTATATTAGTCCTCCTTACACGAGTATGGATAAATAACCGATGTTGATAACTAAACTCCGGATCTTTATGCAAATATATATACTTTATGAAACTATTAAATTAATATACAGTGTATATTAATTTGCAAAAAGAAGAGTTAGGCTCTTTCAGTTGAAACCAAATGGTTCATTAATGATCTCGAGTATCCGAACCTTATATTGCGGCCATGATTGCTCGATTAACCATCGCTAGTTGGACTCCCAGGAATTATTGACTGATTTCGTGATTTCTTTTAGTCGAACCGATTTAGATGGCAGAGCTAAAAACGCCGGGCGCGATTGAGATACGCAGAAACCTTATTATTTACAAGCCTAGTCTCGTCGAAGGAAAACACCTGAAGCACATCCAATGGTCGTAACAGTTATTCATACCGCTTCTGTTGCCCACGCGTTAAACTTCGGAGTGAAATACAGGTTACGGTGAAAGAAAAATACGAATATAGTGGGATAGAATGTGATTGCTAACTAAGCGCGAAAAGAGACCATTAGGTGAGTACCACTGTAATTACGCTGTGGATGTTTATGCGCTTCAGATCTGTCGAAATATGCAAATAACACATGTGAAGTGTGAATATCCGACGTGTGAGCGCACGCGGGAATGTGGCAATATATGCAAATAAAACAGCGGATGTGGAAGAAGTGTATTGAGAATTCTATCTGGTTATTAAGATCGTAAGGACATTTTAATCGACGAACGATCGTTTAGGAACGGAAAATTTTAATTGTTGTTTCACGCAGTCGTTTAAAATGAATATTATTAGGTTGGCAACTGAGTTCCCGATCTCCACATTTTCTCAAACAAAGTCATTTACAGTTAGGAGCAAAACCGATCACACACACTTCAAATCAAAATAACTTTTTTATGAATGGATCAAACTACTTCAATTTCTCTGTAAGGCTAGAAGAATTAGTTTAGTAATTGACGTCTAACAAAATATGTTGAAAAAGTGCATTTGGTCGGAATTGTGAAAAACAATAGTAAAAATCAATTTTTACTTAAATACATTTTTCAACATATTTTTTGGACGTCATTTACTTCTAGCCTTACAGGGAAATTGAAGTTATTTGGTCCATTCATAAAAAAGTTATTCTGACTTAAAGTGTGTGTGATCAGTTTTGCTCCTAACTGTATATATATTTTTTAAGCACGAGTATTTTATATCAAATTAATCGCAAAATTCATAGCTTTCCAATGATATACGGTAGAAAAGGAATGGTCACTGGATGAGGTTGTAATGATACAATAAAAGAATTACGAAACAAAAGGTCGCGAATTTAGTTACCAACCGAATAAATATAATGTACTTTATTGTAACACTATTTTAATGGTACGAACACTTCGCCGGCTTTAGTTGGACTGGAATAGTGTTCGTATTATAGCATTATCACGTAGCTACAGATTAATGTGCGTTGCAACCGCATTTGTTGTCATTTCCTGGAGCATTAATTGGTAACGAGTATGCGAACGCTCAGTAACCGATATAGTATGTTACGAAGTGAATAATATAATCGTGTAATATTATAATACTTTATATAAACTATGTAATAATATCACTCTGTACATTTTCTCTAAATTGGTTCTGTACATGTTCTGCAAAACGTGCATGCAAGAGATATAAGATAAATAAAATATGCAAAGGATAATGAATTTACTCATTAGTAGAATAGTCGAATTAATAAAACTAAATGATCTAATTCGTCACAATTCAATCTTTACACACTTTACCTACCGTTGGTTCATGATTGAAATTGCTATTGCCGATGAAGGATCTATTAACCCTTCGAGGACGAATGTCGTCATACTGCCGACATCAGGTCCATCTATTTAATGTTTAAAGTTGCAAACAAATAATTCAATTATTGCAGTAACAAAAGATCGGTATACATTTATATCCTGTTCCCAGAACTACAGACTCCTATATAGAAATTAGCTCCCCGATGAATATATTTCGAATATTTTAAAAAATCCTCGCCCTCAAAGGGTTAAAAGATCCTTACCACGAATCATAGACTTTCGAGAATGATGAAATAATCGCCGGTAAATAATGTGTTAAAACTTTACCTATTGGAAGTCTATTAGTAGGCTTTTTAATGACTGCACTGTGTTTGAAAATGTTTCGAGTAACACACGAGTCCATTGAGGAATTTCAAGATAATTTAACCCTTTGCACTCGGTTGTCCCCTCCGAGGCGCCACTAAAAATTGCTGCACCATTATTCAAAATATTGTTTACATTATTAAATGTATCGATATCTAATCAATTACTAAACATTTAGGTATTGTATGAGGTAGTATACCAATTTCATATCCATAAAATTTCAATAATCATAGGGAATGGAAATGTGTAATTTTCCAGTGAAAATAGCTCCGAGTGTAAAGGGTTAAAAACAATTGAAACCGTACAAATTCAATTCATAGATCTCACAGACCCGATACCCGATCCGTGCACTGGAGGGTTGATTGTAAAAATTTATTGACTTGTCAACAGGCAGCGCTTTTTATGCACTTATAACAAAAATTTTAGTGCAATGGAAATATGTGCGTTCCGTTGTTTTAACTAATTAAAATCATTAAGAGAGGAAACACATTTTTATTTTATTTTACTTTGCGTAAAAATTCGCAATCTGGTTACGAATGAAATCGCTGTCACTTTTGAACAATTTCTCTTCGAGAAATACTCGACTGCTGTTCTTTGATTTTCGAAAGACTACGTATTAGAGAATCGCTCGTATGTAAAGTGTTAATTTGTTATCTATCGTTGCAGATAAAGATGGTTTTAATATATCAGGTGTACAAGTAAGTTCGGTGCCTTTACATATATTCAATTGTCTAAAGATTATTTGTTAATATCGCACCTGTATTTGTTTAGTTTTGCACTTGTCCCTTCTTATGTAAATTTTAGGTTAAGACTTTTTTTAATTTTCTTTTTGTTTTTATCAGTTCTACTGTAATCAACTGTAAACATTTGTATAAAAGGACCACGGTCCGTATATAATAATTAGAGTGCGGATTTTATGCATTTATGACAAAAATGAGTAGGTGTAATTCAGAAGAGGAAAAAGATCGAAAGAGTTTAACAATGCTGATATACTATTTTTAACATATAAAAATCATTAATGAGAAAAATAAACTTTTACTTAGATCGTATAGCATTGCAATTGATGTATAAAAATTTTATTTTGCATAAAGATCCGCAGTCTAATGATAATAATAATAATTGTGATTGCATTTCAAATTAAAATTTTCTCCCACCGCTTTGGTGTTTTAAAGCATCAACATTACCCTACTAAACTGTACATAAATTTACGCTAATTGGTACAGAACCTCAAAAAACAATCCTTTGCACCATAGCGTTTAAGAAACCTATAAAACATGTAAAATAAGTGGTTCCAAAGGTTTCGTAGTGGAAATTTTCATCTCAGTGATGGAGAACGCAGTGGAATGCGGAAAAATTGCAGGGCGAGGAATTAGAGCGATTATTGAATGAAAATCCTTGTCAAACACAACAGAAACTTGCCGAGGAACTTTGCGTAACTCGACAAGCAATTTCCGTTTGCGTATCCCTTTTTTTTATATAAATAAAAATCAGAAGTCTGCTCAAAAGGCACCGAACTTATTTGTACACCAAATAGAATGGTAAGATCGTGAATTTGGGCAATGTCTCTGTAGAAAGTCTCTTTTCTCACCTGGAAAGATATCTCATCCGGTGCCTGAGCCACGTATGGCCTAACTGCATAAGCTGCGGCCACCGCGGGCGTGTTAATAGGGCATGAATCTGACTCTGGGACGAGGATTCTTCTTCCTCTATTATCTAGTTGCAACCAATTCAATACGGGGCCGCAATTTAGGCCTTCATGATTCAGCTGGGAGAACCGATTCAGGTAATCCTTCAGTATATCACAGGTGTTTTTCGACCGAGTGTCTGGAAGCTTGGTCAAGGAGGAGAATTTCCTGTCGAATATACAACGGTGCAGCTGCTTGTCAAACATAACAAAATTATCGTAGGATCGTTGCAGGGTCCAGCATGCGTCCCCGGATGTAACTCTGACCGCGTAGCTGTCGGATTCATTGGTGCCTTCGCTAAGTGAAACCTGCAATTAAATAATTCCCATTGTTTATTTCTCGTCCGACCAACTCCGATTCTTAAGAAGTTCAAGCTTATCATTTTATCGAACTACGGATTTTATGCAAGTGTATAAAACTGATCGGGTAGAATGTAAAACAGCAGAAAGGAAAACAAATTGGGTCTGGCAGACTAAGATTGGTCCAGCGACCCCACGCACAATTTTTATTGATATTGTGTGGAAAACAATGGTTTTAGGTTGAAAGATAACCCCCTAAAATTTTAAGTCGCTAATAGTTCCACTAATCCGACCACCTTGAAACTTTTTTATATGTTAGATAAGCAACAGAACATTGTTCTTGAATTTTTTGGAAGTGGTCACTCGAAGGGTTGCTTGCACATTCCCACTCCTGAAAAATTAAATGATTTTTTCTACCCTTAATAATTTGATCACAATGCTGAAAAAATGTGTGATATGAAGGAGGTAAGTTTGAGTATTTTCGTGTTTTTTTTTTAATCTGAATATCTTAATTAACAACCGAAAAAGAAAATGATAGACTTAAGGGTATTTACTCTCATATCATCCTTATACGAAGGATTAGCGACTTAAAATTTTGGGGATTATTTTTCAACCTAAAACCATTGTTTTCCATACAATACGAATAAAAATTGTGGGTGGGGCCGCTGGGCCAATCTTAGTCTGCTAGACCCTAAGAATATCCATACATTATTCTTAACTGATAAAAATCATTAGAAGAAGAAAGAAAGGGCCTGGTATTAGGAAACACTGCCTCGAGTGATCATTAAAAACACGTGAATAATTCAAGAGGTCGTACACGGTTTAATTTTAAACGAATGTAAATGTAGAGAGCATAGAATTTTGGAGGTTCTAGCGGTGAAACGGTTCGCGTAGACGGTTCGAGCGGTTTAGGAAGTATGTAGATTGAAAGACTTAACGACGACACGGAATAATGATGTGTAACTGACCTCCAAGGAACTGAGTTCGACGTGCTCGTAATGAAAGTGAGCACACTCGTCCAATTTCGGGAACCGTGCAATGCTGCCCATGTTGCTGCCCGAGCTGACTGGCGTGCTGAAGTCGTCTGTCCGATTACATCCTAATCCCTGTATCAAACGGAAATATTGATCTTCATCAGTTCACGTTATCCCATCAAACATTGAATCTGGTAATCAAACCGATTATTACAGAAATAATCTCTGGAATCGGTTTCACGAAAGCGCATTCAAAGAAACTCGTTTCCCTTACTAAAGTCGTAAAGGAAGATTATTGCATCCTCGCGCTGATTCCAAAATCAACGGGGCACTTGTTATTTCAATATTAATCTTAACATGAATAAGCAAAAGCAGAACAGAAATATCAGCAGTGATGAATTTGAACGCAATTTCATGGATTTATATCGCATTCGACTGAATTGAACTGGGAGATAAGATGCATTGGATTAGATCGACGCATTTCAAATACAGACTATTTCTTCGATTTTTCATTCAGCACAAAAGCATGCCAGCCTACAGAATAAACACGCGAATTTATTCCAACTTTATCGCACCCTGGTTTTTAATAAAACGGTCCATCCGAGGCCTGTGAACGTGTTTACGACTCGCGTAAAGAAAGTAGCTCGGAATAAAATTCCATCAAAACGTTTTCCGTGCCATTACGCGTTGATTTATCGCCGGACGAAATGTTTACACATACGAGATGATCGAGCCCCGTATTTTTAAACCACTCTTTTTACGCGGGATACCTCGCAGTACACAATCTGGCACCAAATTGATTTCGTTTCTAAAATATATCTACGAAACCTTCTAGATTGTTCCTGGATAAAAGAGTTCTAAATCATCGACTCGTCGAGATTCGTCAAATTATTGTCCTTCGCGTCCGTTTAAGTAGTTATTATTCAAAATTAAAGATCGTTTGCATTGACTGCAAGACGTAGGAACCAAAAGCGACTTCGAAAAAACGCACTAAAACAATGCACTAAAAAGTATGAAATAATTTCCATTTAATTAATGTGAATACACACAATCTTCTCGGAGATTTCATTGGAATATGATGGACTTGGAAATCAGTAGGTGGGAAGAGAAGATACATTAATATGTGAAAGCATGTAGAAGAATTTAAGGGTTTTCGTAATTTCCAGTGTCGAAAATTTTCAATTTTTGTATTTAAGTTCGTGTGTATCCACATAAATTAAATGGAAATTATTTCACACTTTTCAGTGCGTCTTCTCGAAGTCGGATTAATTTTTTTAATAAAATTTTTGTATTTCACACTTTCTAGTGGAACGAGCAGAATTTGTAGAAGACCGTAGGATGGTTTTTCAATCTTATTAGTTATTTGCAATAAAAACCGCAAAAAATGAAAAAATGCAAAGTTTCAAGGGACCAATCGGGAGACATGCCCTACAAAATGCAGGTTTTGTTCCGATTGGTCCATCCATCTCGGCGTAATCGGTGAACATACATAGAATAAAGAAAAAAGCGAGAAAAAGACACATACAGATCGAATTAAGTAACCTCCTCCTTTTTCGAAGTCGGTTAAAAACAGGAATTTATTTCTCTGTTTCCAATCATTGAAATATTGGAATGAAAAACAGTATCAGATTCGTTGTATAATTTCCCTTTCCCAAGTTTATTTTATTCGAGCTCTGTTGGTTGCTCGGTCGATATCGATAATATTGCCTCGATTTAAAATTCGTCTGAAAGCAAACAATGAAACTGAATCTACCCGTGTGCTTGTTTGCAAGTGTCGAAACAAAATTCACTAACAGCGAGAAATGGGAGTGGACTCTGAAAATTTGAACCGTATCAATGACCCGAATTGTCCCGCGGCATCCTCGTTAGCTAAGTGATGATGACGATGATTCATCTGAACCGTCTTCGTTCAATTGCCTTCACAGACTGCAACCATTTTCTGTCAGCTTCGGACGCGACGCAGCGAAATTCGTTTAAAGAGTTCCTTACTTACATAATAAGATCATTCGAATCGTGCTCGGTTTCGCGGTTCTCGTTTCTCTTTAACGCTACTATATAAACGGCCAGAGGAACTTGGCTCCTGTTTACAGGATCTTTTTCTTGGGATAACAATTACTCTGCACTTTTCCAATATATCGAAAGATCGGAAAATATCCTTTAAAAAGTCGGTTTCTCGCATCGAGTTCTTCCTGGTCAATGAAATGATTGACGTCGGTATTTGGAGCCGCCTGCGCAGAAAATTCGCGGCGAATCCGCAGCACAAATGTCTAGCAGTGCTCGCATAAGTAGCGAGCTTACTCATTGACCTTGTCTGCCGAGGCAGCAGCCCGGACATCGTCATCTTCAAGCTGAAAAAGCATACAGAATCGCGCCTTTCAAATTTCTCTCGGCGAATGGCTCCAGCGTGCCTTTCAATCTTTCAGCCCCGAATTGTTTGGCCGACTGATTCCTGGCCTCAAACAGAACTAACGGGTTCACCATTCCGTGAATAATACGGCATTTTTTGCAATTTTCTCGCAACTTGCGCTACGCGGCCGCAACCGGGTCAGTCGAGTGTCTCTTTCCCTCTTTCTTTCTCTCCAAGTCGCGATTATTTAGTCACCCGTTACTTTTATTTCACGTTTCCTACGGCTCCGTATCGAATAAATGATACCCATTTATCGTTGCTCGGAAATTAATCGAAGAGAGGTTACGCTAACGCTACGAATAATGAACCGGCTAAAAGGACTGGTAACCCGAGCGACTAAACCAGTTGCTAAATGAGTTTGTAATTCCCCAAGCAAACGAACGCGAGTTTCTAACCTGCACGCAGGTTCTCTCAGCAGGTTTATAGAATAAACGATCCGTAAATTGTAGATTGAAGTAGCCATTCTGCTAATACTTAATCAACTGTCTTTGCCATCCTCGATCGAATGAAACCAATAACCCAGCGCCAGCCACCGCGCCGCCGCTGAGCTGATTGTTTGAATTGATAAAAGCGTAGCAATTCAATATTTTACTACTATAATTTCTATTTTCATCGATTTTTCATCATTAGACTGCGGATTTTTTTATAGAGTCAAATGTTTCTAGTTAAATATTAATTCATTTGTCTGTCCAATTCAATATGAACAGCAACAACATGAATCTGTTGTTGTCCGAAAAAACTCCCGCATGTCACAATTTCAAAAAATTCGAGTTTATGCATTAATTGACAGTATAGGACTTACATATTTACCAGAGAAAAGTCATGAAAATAAATTCGAAAGGCTCAAAAACATAATGCAATTTAACCGATGTCCTGTATGAAAACTTTAAATGGCAATGCGGACATGCAGCGTTCTTCCTGACAACCACAGAAATATGTCTCGCAATTTTTAACGATTTTGTTTATTTTAACGTAGTCCATCGAACCCGGAACGTCATCGAAGAATTCGGAGTGCCCGGCCGACATTCAATTCATTGGACGTCGGTAAAACGTGCAACAATGAATCCATTAAGAAGATGAACGCGTCACTTGTTGGCGATGAATCAGATATACGGGTTTCGTCGCGTCGCGTCGGGGAAAAAAATCGGAAGTCAAGCCCGGTCTTTCAGCCACGTACAAGGGACTTCCTCTTTAACCGTCGGCAAAAGTGGTGGAGTAGGCTTTCAATTATAAGAGCACTATCAATTATCTCGTTTGTCCAACAAGCTTAAGTCTCACTGCCACGAATGCCCCGACCTATGAATACGTCGGCGAATAAAACACGAAAGCCGCTGGTGCTTTTACTACTTTCCCTCCCGGTCCCGGTCCTGTTCCTTGTCCCCGTGCCGCATGCCGATGATTCGTAAAGTGGACACACGAGGAATCATCGCACGGATTTTCTGGATTATCATCGCAAGTCAATTAAGAATTATATAGTGCTATTTGTCGATACATATACTTAATTTCTCCACTCTTATAAAAAGAATACATGACAACTGCATCGATTACCATCTAGATAAACTTTATTTAACCCTTAATACCAGACCTACCGAGCCTTGAAAGTAAGTGATACATGTTCCCTTATAAAAATGACAAGATTGATTTTATTTAGACTTTGTGTGGCTCCTGTTATAATACGTGCTCTACTGAAGACATTTATATAATTAATTCTTATTATTTATTATTATTATTTTTTATTATATATTATTTCAATAATTGAGCCGCTATTTCTGAAAGTGGAATAAGTCCACTTTTGTAAAAAAATAATTTTATAGTTATTTTAGTAAGATATAGATATCCTCTTTTTGTATAAATTTTGTATGATTATAAAATCATACATTCAATGGAGCACGATTTCTTGATAACGTAATCAAAAGAATTTTAGCTAAAAATGTTATCGCAAAAATACTTTTTTTGAAAGTGGGATAAGTCCATTTCTAATAATCATAGTTAAAACAACTTTCTAATTGCTTTGTCAAATTACTGTATGCCTGGGAAATTATCGCTCGTTAGGCAACACTGTCTTTGAGAATAAGCTCTAATGCGAGCATGCGCATTGCGAGTTCGCAATCTTTTACGCCATTTCATATTTCGAAATAATTTATCTGATTTTGTTTAGTATTCTACTGTTTGTCCTTATCACTGAAATTAATTATTATTATTAATAAACTTAATTATTCGTGTATTTACATGTCTACATTTAATTATTATTTTCCACGATTAGTTAGGTATCTGTACGGGGCTAGGAAAAATTAATTAATAATAATTAAAAACGTGGTATAGTAAAAATTTTTGTTTTATTTAAATATTTATTTTTTATGCGGAACACATAACCGAGAAGCCTAAGTAAATGTTAACTCATAATCAATTTGACTAAAAAGAACATCGAAACATAATCGTTTGCCTTGTTATTTCGTCGATTTTTCATCACTGTGTCAATTTGACACCGAGGGACAGATTCGGTTCGTGAAGTGAGGGACGGATGAGTGTTAAAGATCAGCTTCCCACCATAAAATGATGTACAATAAACCTGTAGACTGTAATAGCATCTCTTGAGCTTCAATATAGTAAACCAATAATTGTTCTAACTTCTCAAAAATGTGCCAATCGTCTGGTCCCCTTCAGAAGAAGGTTTTCTCTGTTGAAGAGTGAGCGAATACTCGTCTGAGTCAGCGTGTATCATAAACGGTGCTCTCACTTTTCGCTGGAAACAGAGTCAGAATGGAATCGCTGTCCGCGCGGTGAGTATCGACGGGCGAGCGGGGGCGGGCTCGGAGACGCAACTTGTCTTATTTGGGTCATTGTATTTTTTGGCAACGCCGTGCAGTGCCGCGCCGAGGCAAATATCGGGGCTTCTATATGTATGTATATAAACGAGCACTGTTCTCTCCCAGCTGGTTCTGGCAATCGCTCGGAAACGATCGTTCCGCGCTGCCTCCTGGTTTACGCTTCTTTAAGCCCGCCTCGCTGCCAATCCGCTATCGAATTTGTCCACAAATTTCTTGTATACGCGGAACTTGCGCAATGAACCGCAGCGCCGCGCCGTTCTGTCCGCGAACATAATCTGCACCCAACCCCTGCCGCCAGTTTAGTGGTGAAAACAAACAAAAACGTTCCTGCTCCTACTATAACTATACTATATAATAGTTTCGAAGAACCATCGATTTATCCCTACTGCTCCTCGAAAAGCTTCCGGTCTTCTACTCCCGCACTTAAAGCGTTTTCCATTTTATCACGCTTATATTAACTTGCCGTGATGTTGTTCTATGCGTCAGATCTTGTAATCGAATTTTAAACCTGTTCTCATAGTTCAACCTTGCTGAAATTTTGTATACACACTTGCTTCCGGTGACAATAAAAGTTATTATAGAAAATAAAATGTATAAAAAGAAACTTTTTAAAAACCACGCTTATATTAAAATGCACTGAAAAGGAGGAAATAATTTTTTTCCTGCTTCTCCATAAAATACCGAATCCAGTTAAATGATTAATAATATTTTTCCCCAGAATTTGAAGGAATCAGTTCAAAATTTCTTCTGGTATAAAATTAGTGTCGAAATAGATAGAAAAAATTAATATAAATTTAGATAAAATCATATCAAAACTATATTGACGTAATCTTCGAGGCCTGTCATTTCTAAAAAACATTCGGAATCGGCAAAATGATGACTTAAACCTCCTCTAATTTCACATGGACTACAACATATTTCATTTAGAACAAAAGCATGGAGTGATCCATCAATATTCTTAAGAAATCATTGAATATCTGTAATTTAGAAAACAGTGAACAGTGGAAATGACAATTCAGGATACAAAGGGTTGAGAAACGATATCGTTGTATCCTATCCTCTATCGCATATACATAGTGGAAACTTTCATTGCCTGCTTATTAGTGCTAATAAAAAACACGAACTTTCATACGGTACATAACTTTCGTGAAATCCCGAAGCGAAACCGCGAGTACACGTGCAATTGCCATATTCGGGACGAAATCACTGTCTTTTATTTTTTATCGTGCCATCATCAACGTGGCGACCGATTATGGTTGCATAAAAGTAGTGCGCAGTGGCCGCGGCGCTACCGCGGCAAAATTGAAAATCAGCTTAGAAGAAATCGCTCGAGCGAATTTTCCGAGGACGACACGGAAACGCGTGCGGACATTAATGAGTTTCGCGATCGATAAACATCGAGGAATTTACAACAGGCGAAAATGTCCGAGCAGCTGCAGTTTCTCCCGTTAGTAGGTCGACGAACTTTTTGGCAGCGTTTGAGCAAACAGTACGAATGCTGCGGGCGCAGTCTACTTCCACGATCTACGTTTATCCCTCTCGATAGTTAACAGATGCAGCCGAGTGCCACTGCGCGAAACAACGGCTTGCAGAATATCGTTTTCACCCTCCCCTCGGATATACATTGATATAGTCGAGTGATTCAATGTTTATTTATGAATAAACATATTATTGTATAGCATAGCTCAACAGGTTAGTCCTAGCCAGGTTCTAAGCATTTTTAGCCCGTGCATAACATTTCAATGCAAGATGTATTAATGCTTTCGGCGCACTGGTTCGATCACTTTTTCTACTTCAAAGCAATTTTGCAATTTAAGTTAACCTTTCGACGTTTCGATCTCTGCTTAGATCATTTCCAAGAAAATTAATGACTGCGTCTGTGAGCAGATAAAATTGTTGGTTATGACTTTTCACGGTTTGAAATAACCGCCAAATATCGATTGGCTCATATGTCGATCGATGATGACGACATGGGAACAGCACGTGTTGTCGTTTCAAAGAAGTTGAAATAATTTCACTAAGCAAGTGAGTAACAAAGTACACAATTAGATATTCAATGGTTAATTTACTGATGCTAATAGTCGATACTATTTATTTTGTTTAATAATTCACAGACGCAGTCATTAATTTTCTTGAAAATGATCTAAGCAGAGATCGAAACGTCGAAAGGTTAACTTAAATTGCAAAATTGCTTTGTAAACCAATTAACCAATTTCAATGAAATTTTTAGAGCATATATATTTGTAACTGAAAAGTATAAAAATCGATATTTTTTAATAATTTTGTTCGAAATTTTTTATTTATATTTTGTGTAGATTATCTTAAATTTCAATAATAATCAACTTTTTATTAATGATTTTTTTCGTAGAAAATTTTATAATAACTGTTATTTTTGGTCCCTGTTTGTTCACTTACTTTATCTCTGTTTCATATAAACAATACTTAATTTACTTAAAAGTATGTACCACTATAATAACGATTCAAATCGTAAATAGACAATAACATACACAGTACCGAATGTTAGAAGGGTGAACAGTACATAATGCTCTGTTGAATGTTCATCCAATTTATTCAAATTTCTCAGATTTCAACGCGTTCCGCAATCGTTCATGCATGTTGATCTCTGATTATATTAATTACAACAATACTATACAACGATCGGATGGAAACGAATCCGTGTCGACAGAAAGGAGCACAAAGAGAATACGCTTGCAGGAAATATGAAAACGATTATGCGCAGACAACTCGTTGTCCGGGAGGTGATGATCGATGCATAGTGAAATCTTACGAGGTCGAACCACCGATTCTTCTCGACACGAGAATGGCCGAGTACGAATTAGTTTGAAAATGGCACAGGAACAATCGTCCTCCGCGAGTTCAACTGCTAGAAGCCATGCGAACCGAGGCGAAAAATTGATCGGGCGATAATGTACCGGGGAACTCCGGGAAGTTCTCAACGGTAGGGAAAAAGTTTCGAAGGGAAAAGTTCAAGACAGAAAATTAATAGAAACTTTATTCTACCGTTATGAAATGCAAGTATGCCGCTACTATGCAGAGAGTGTATCGAAAGTTCTGACGCGAGCGGAAAGTCGACGAATATCCTCGTGCAAAATTCAATTTCGCAAAAAGAGGAGAAAATTTTAATCGCCGAATAAATTAATCACATTGTTTCTTCTTCCAATAGAGTAGCTCGAATAGGAGGAATTACAAGTTTAACGTGAGCATTATCAAAATCAAATAAAATTATCAGCGATCTAACCTAATTCATCAACTGCGTAAAATTAAACTTCAATCAATATTAAACCTGGTTTTCTCATTTTTAATTTCTTAAAAAACTGTAAACTACGAATTTAATGTGAACTATGTAATGTTAAAGCTTGTTTTCTCGTTTTTAATTTCTAAAAAAACTGTAAACAACGACTTTAATTTGATTTAATGTAAACTATGTATGTATGAATATGTATATACTGTAATTTACTTCAGTGCAGCAGAAATAGATCTCAGTTGAGATCTGAAATGCTTAAAATAAGAAAAAATAAGAAAAAATGCATTATCATTTAACCGTTTGAACTTGAGTGGCGACTCAGAGACGTCGCTAATAATTCTTATACCATTATTCAAAATATTTGTTGCATTATTAAATTTGTATTCAGTAAATTACTAAACGTGTTGGATATTTTAAGAAACTGTTGAAAATATTGTACGAGGTATTATATCAGTTTTATATCGATCAAATGAAGAAAATCATATAAAATGAAAATATTTCAGAGCGGAAGAAAAATTCGGTTTTCGAGTTAGAATAGCTTCGAGTGCAAAGGGTTATTTTGCATAAAGATACTTTTGCAGGAAGAGACCGAGTTCCGTTCGAGCACACCACAACTTCCGATAGCACATAAAGGAACGTAAACATTAGAAACTCTGTTGTCGAATATTGTTAGAAAAGCAAATTTGAAATGAACTAATTACGTGATACGCTATTCGTAAAATGCAAATATTACCGAAATCTACTCATGATTTGTCAGAAAGTCGGCGACACGTCGCACTAATTGTAAGAACCAAGTGTACCGAACAGGAGAAAAGAACAAACTCGCTGGAACGTTTGTAAACGGCAGGAGATGCATGCGAGAATGCGTAAAAGGAGTGGGCACGCCGTGATATTAAATATTTGATGATCGAGGAGCGAGGAAAGCGCCGGAGGGACGGAAGAAAACAAGGACACGTCGCGCAGGACGAGTCCATTAAGCGCGACCTGGTCGCGGGCATGTAGGTCGCTGGAATAAAGTCGAAACAGGGATAGAAAAACCAAAGGGAAAAGTGGGATAAACAAATGATCCTAATATCCAATCGGAACCAAGCAAGACAGAGAAAACTATAGAGAGATACAGAGAGATAGAGGGGTGAGGGAGAGCGGATAAACTGTTCGAGAATATACAACAAGGCAGAGAGAGAAGATGAAAAAACAGGGAGGATGCATGTGTTCAGCGGAAAAACAGTCGCAGAGTCAGTCGCAAAACGCAAAACGGGAATAAACGATAGAGAATTTGGAACACTACCTGAACGCCTCCCAAGAAAATTTCGATAAAACGATACGAGATCCTTAAACACATGAGAGATCCTGGTACGTATCTCGGGTTAGGCTGTTAGCCGAAGGTCTGGGTGATCACGGTGTCTCGGGTGGCGGCTGTGGCTTCGTTTCCCATGGCACGCGCGAACGAGCTCTATCAAGAACAGAGGTTCTCCGGTGTTGTAGTACGGATATCTCACGCGAGAAAGGGAGAGGATAGTGTGCGAAGAGAGTGGGCCCCGGTCGAGGGTGAAGCAGCGTCGGGAAGAACTACCTCGAGACGGCTAGAACAGCTGGCGCAGCGGCTGACAACGCGACGCATGGCGTCGCGAGAGCCAGGAACGTGAACGACGACAACGGAGGGCGACCAAGGACCCAGACCAAGACGACGAAGAAGACGAGGACGAGGACGACGAGACCGTCGCGTCGAGGCACGAGATCGACCACGGATAACCAAGGACTCTCGCGCGATCTTCCACCGATGACGTCGTCCGAGAATGAACGTCGCTGGATTGCGAGGAGGGTGCTGCACCGCGACGCGAGCCAGCCGCCTCTACTCGATGCTACCCGCTCGCTCTCGCTCGCGTATACGGATCCACGCGATCGCGTCTGCTCCACGGAAAACTGGGTCACCAAGTCACTAGCCAGCCTCCGATTCGCTACGCGCAGATATACCCTAGGATCCTTCCGCGACCCTGCTACCCGCCCGAATTCGAGCTGCGCCAGCCTATAACCACGGTAGCCCCCCGCTACAAGGGCCAGCTCGATGTGCTGGCTCCGAAAAATCGATTTTCACCACGTTTTTCTTAACCCTTCGCGCTACAATCTCCGTTACGTTCGCATCGATTTTGCAACTGCTTTGTCGTTTGTCATTTTCTTCATTCATTAAATGTGAACTGAATTTAGGTGTATTGTCATTTGGTCTACGCAAACTCTGTTTATGCGTGCTTTTATGTTTTTTTTCGATGATTTCTTTTTTTAATCAACGATTCACGATTAACTTCATCAATCGATTGATTCAATCGTCGATTTTTCGATGATTTTTCGATGATTTCTTTTTTTAATCGTACACAGTAATCAATCAATCATGATTAAAATTTTAATCGATTAATGCCCAAATCTGTCTACATTCGTGTTAAAATGCTGAAATGTTAACATCACAGGCGCAGAACTTGATTTTGATGTAAACGAAAAGGAGAACATCGTAGTTGGCAACGTTCGCGGAAGGTTAGACTGCACGCCCGTGATACCGAATTAGATTCTTTTGGTATTTGTAAATAAATGCAAATATACTTGATCTTTTTCCGAAATTGTTGTCTTAGTTGAACATATACTATTCTACAGTGATACACTTAATCTTTTAAGAAGATCTTTCGAAGACTCTGCTGCCGAAAGCAACGTTGCTAGCGAAGGTGTTAAATAAGTTAATAATCGAGGACTGGAAAAAAGGGAATTTGCTCCGTCGATACGAAAGGAGGCAAGTGGAATATGGGCGTCCATTGTGTCGCTGATGTGAGAAGGCAACTGTCTTCCGCCTTTCGAGGCGGCACGGCGCGGCAGTACAATAACGCCTGATGGAAATAGTTTCTAGCAAAAACTGGGTCATTCAGGTAACACATCCAATCAAACAATAATAATGGCAACCTTGAGGGTGGAAACTAGGGCGAAGCCAGCGGCAAACTGAGATTCGGGATACGAAAATTGGGACTCCCCGATACGATATCGCGAAAAACTGAAACGGGAACCACACAATTGTACGAGAATCCTTTCACGCTTTACTCGCTGGTCGTATATGTATTTTTTGACCTTCGTCACCGACGTCGTACCAAACTGTTTCACCCTTTGTGTCCCGAAACTGTGTCGTTCTTGTCCCTTCACTCTGTCATCTTTATTCTAGATACCTCGAAACTGCAGTAGTAATGCACTGCAGTGTAATGCTTTTAACAAATTACAAATAGGAATTTCCATACGCTAAACACACATGAACGAATGAGTTCAACACCTTTGTATAACCGGCGAAATACGTCTAAAGCGACGAGACAATAGGTAATGGCAGCGCGGATAAGAAATCTTAAGGTTACCGAATCGTTTTAACCCGCTGATCCTTAGATTCTCTAATCTCGTTACGTATAGCGGAGCTACTCTATTATTTATGAGGGAATCGGTGCAGTGAGGTTCACCTATGACACAACTCCGCGGAATCATGAATTTCCATCGTCTTCGGTGAATAAGTCTTCGGCAAACAACGTACCATTATTCTCGAAGACCGTTCGAGCAATTCGAACACTTAAGTCAGCGCAGCTGACTCTATGTTATAAAATAAGGGAGTACGAAAGGATAATTTGATTAGCATGGAACGTCCTTGGAACTTTATGAAATAATTTCACAAAGATAAAACAATTGACCGTTTAAGGCGAAATAAAACCGAATTTCTTTATGTAAGCGATTATTTACTCTTTTTGGCAAAAGCTCATCGAACAAGAGGGAAAATATCTTATTCATTAAAGTTCATTGCTTGAATAAAAAAATTGATTTCACAAAACTCTATTTCACAATAGGTGTAGTGTTAATGACGTTTAAGGGGATCTTCTGGTCACGAACTTTGCAACTTTATATGTAATAGAATTTAAATAATATTGACTTGAAAAAATTCTGCGTGTAGTCGAAATAGTAGAAAATATGTATGTAAACGCGCAATACAGAGAACAGTCGTCCGATTCCTTCACAGAAATTTCCAAGCCCTACAAAATGACTCTTCAGACCAGAAGACCTCCTTAATGCTCTGTATTAGTATGTATTGACTTCGCCAGCGTTCGCGTGATTCATGCAACACGGACAAAGTTACGTTCGCTGTTCTTGTGTCTGGTTTTCATGAGTCACCCTGTATGTAGCCCCATAACGGAGACGCAGGGCGAATGGCGGGATTCAATCCGCGAAAGACACGTAGAAACGCAGCCCAACCGCGCCCATCCTCGTTAGAATGACGCCTCGGAAAAACTATATGACGATGCTTCTCGCTTCCGCCCTTTTTTTCGTCGCTGCACTCTCGAATCAATAATCCTGAACAAGGACCAGCCTTCCTTTGACCGTAGGAATTCAAAGGCCGCCCCCTTTTGTCTGCATTCCGTTTCGTGAAAGACTCGACTTTTTCAGTCCTTCGCGTTTATTGCGTCAGCAGCGGTGCAAATAAATGCGTTTTAATTGTGCTCGGTGTACGGGCATTTACAAAAATTCTACTATATCTCGTGGAAAGATTATCCTTTGCCGACCCCCGTTCGTCCTTCGTAATATACGCTTTCGTTTTGCGTTGTCAGAACAGAAATATTTATGATTAATTATTTCAGTATTTCTATAAAGTATTTTTACCAGGGACCAAAAGTAACAGCTATTTTAACGTTTTCTACAACTAATTTATAAACATCATTAATAAAAAGTTGATTATTATTGAAATTTAAGATAATCTAATTCAACAAAATTACACAAAATTCGAAGAACAAAATGATAAAAAATATCGATTTTTTATACTTTGTGGTTACAACTAACAGTTATTAGTGTCCACAAAATTGAATGCTCCTCGATAACTGTCATCGATGAAGAAAAACTGTTTCGATTGCTCGGAGCAGTTATGGATGAGAGAAATTTATTTCGAACGCCCATAACAGTTATCGATGATCGAATTTCTTTTCAGTTGTACATAATATGTAATTATTGATGAGAAAATTCATTTCATTACTCTTTTTCAGATGGAGCAAATCTGTGAAATTCACTGAGAAGGTTTCGTACAACAAGACGAATCAACAGACCATAAGAACAACACAAAATCTGTTTTTTACATGTTTTTGATAATCGATTGTCTACCATTTAATAATAACTATTACAAATTTCCTTCATCAATAACTGTTATGAGCGATTGAAATAAATTTATCTCATTGATAACTGTTATGAGCGATCGAAATAAATTGATCTCATCGACAACTGTTACGAGTAGACTGCGGATCTTTATTGCAAAATAAGAATGTTTTGCATTGATTGTGGGAAAGAGAAATAACATAAAAATTGATTTCATCCCTTAACGACTATGTTACATTAAAAACAACATCACGATATTTTAAAACTTTTAAAATCTTTTACTGTTTTATGTTTCACCCAATCAATTTCTTCATGAATGCATAAAGGTCCGCAGTCTACTTGTATCCAATACGATTTTAGTCGATGAAATACTTGTTATTCCATGACTTTTTTCTTTTTGGTTATAAGAGTTATGGTCCCCGATTTTTACCATTAATATACACAATTCTTATTTTGCATGAAGATCCGCTGTCTGCTCGTGTATGACCGACCAGTCGAAGTGTTGAATAAAGCCTATCTAATTACTAGAAACACATCTATTTTCGAGCGTGTGTCTAGATTCCCGTTACCCGGCAAGCACACGTGTCATCGGCAACTAATCCTGCCGTATCCGATGTTTTAGCACGTGGTCATAAATTGTTGGCGTGTATTCAAAAATAAAAATGGCAATTAAATGTTCGCGGATGTTTTTCTGTCGGCATTCCCGAAGACTTTCCCGTTTCTTCGTGACGGTAGCCCGACCGTTCAAGAAATGTTCTATTTCTGGTTGCGGGCATAAAATTTCGCACGCCATTATTTACGTCTGCTCTTTTCTTCCGATCGGCGCGGCGCGGCGCGCCGGACCGGACCGCACCGAGCCGATTGGAATATCCTGTCGAGCGTGAAAACCCATCCCACAATATTTTACCAACGCCAGTATGCTAACAACCGACGGAATAAACGCTCGGAGCAGCGCATCCGCGATTAGAACCAGCTCCGGCCGCCTATGGATCTGCTTCGATGGAAAACGATCGTCAATCATTCTATTAATCAATCCGGCGTTGGCTAGTGGTACCAACGAGAAAGCGGTGACTTTCATTTTATTAATCATTCGAGCGGATCGATTGACACGTTTGCTCGATTTTATGGTTGAAATTATGCATTTAAGAAAGGGAAAGAAACGAAACCGCGGCGCTCGAATTGGTTCGCTGAAAACTGAACGTACCAAACGACTCCTGGAAACGGGTCAAATTGATCATATTGTTCGCAGTAAGAACGCCGAAAGGCATAGATAATGGAAAGCACGCTTTTTATCAAAACTTCGGGGCCGAAGTGTCACTTGTATTCTGTACCGACGATACTCTTTGATCTCTTGCCACTAACGAGGGAAGGACCCCAAGTGTCCGACTTCGATCTTGATAATTTTTTGTGAGACGATGGTATATGGATCCCTAATTATGTATGCAAAATATTAGTTGTAGTTACTCAATAGTTTTAAAGATATAAACAATTAAAGTTTCATACTTTGTTGAGATTAGCCGTGTAAGCAGCTTGCGTGAAAGTTCAATTGTTTATATCTTTAAAACTATTGAGTAAGTACACCTAATATTTTTCATACATAATTAGGGATCCATATACCATCATCTCACGAAAAATTATCAAAATCGAAGTCGGACTCTTGGGGTCATTCCCTTGTGGAGTAAAGATTTTGAAATAAAAAGTACAAGGGTTTCTTGAATTTCCTGAGAAGTTTGACTTGATTACGTTTTACAGTAGAATTAAGATTCAGTATTCTTCTGCCAACCACAGACTAGTCACTCAGTGGTTAACCATCAAGAGACTATCGATTGACCAATCTCCAGACATCTAGTATAACCAACATAGACCTACAAAACATACATTTTAAATTTTCTTTAAGGGCCCATATAAAAAAGGTTTTAAAAAATGTCTTTTGCTTTTGCATGTAACCTTGTAATTTATAATTGTTGGAAAATTTTTTTTGCAGATCATTTAGTAAACCAATGCTTCTAATTGGTTACAAAGCATCAGGTCGTTTGGTACAATTATAAAGAAGGTGTATGAATACTTTGTACACCCACTGTAGTACGGAAAAGAGTGCAATATTGCAAATATATTACATATTAAGAAGATACTGTCAAGTACACTGAAGTTACAAGAGAAACTAAATTATTTCATACAATTATCCAGCTCGGAGATGCTGAGCTTTCCTCGAGACAAACTTATCTAAACCATTATAATTCATCTGTAGACGATTAGTTACGAAAGTGACACCACTTCATGCCGGCGAATCTCTCGTTTTGCAATTGTCGCGTCGTATCGGAGTCTCTTCGTTAAGAAATGTAATGGAGGCGGGCCATTAAGGAAGATGGCGTGAATCACGGAGAAACGCGGGAGAATCGCAACGAAAGCAATTTAGCATCGATTGGTATGCAGGTGCACACAATAGGCATGCCGTTTCCGTTTAACATATTTTGTAGAAAGATTCAACACGAACGCGATGTTAGATAGATCTTTTGTTTCTTGTACTGGTAGAATTCCTGACAGAAATTCAATATTAAAAGGTATAATATGACAGCAAAAAAGCTATTAAGGAGCATCCTGTTTATTTGAACTCGTCGCTAATGCGATTGGACCGCTTCTTAAACTTTAAACGATCGGTTCAATCTTCTTTCATCCTCATCCGCATTACCGGATCGCAGTACATAACAACTTAATCATCTCGTATAATGGTAAATCTTCTGTCTCCGCAAGTGGGTGTACGCTCACTTTCTTTCACCGACACACAGTAGTCCGGATCGAGAAATTCAGTGACTTCTGCCCAAAAACGAACTTTCTCGTACCGATATTCAATCATTGGACATTGCTTCCCAAATGTCCATAGACCTCGGAAATGAAGAAAATAGTACAATTTAATAAATATTATATTGGATTGGCAAATAAGTTCGTTCGGTTTTTTACAGTGGAATAAATCAGAAAAACCGACCGAACTTATTTGCCAACCCAATAGTTGTAATAAACATTGAAAGTTGGACATTTTAAGAAGAGTATTTTCCACGAGAAAAATTGCTTCTCTTTGATGCGATGCCCTGACGTTCAAATAGAGAATAGAGAAGATCAGATTTTTGCGATGAGAAATCGTATCTTACATTAATAATTAGTCCGCATAATATATTGAAAAGTCTATGTTGATCGTAACAATAATTTTTGTAACATTCTCACACCTCGTAAATGCTAATAAAATTCACTTGACTTGATAGATTATAGTAAATATATGACCGAAGTGGCCTTTTCCAAGCGTTAATGACCGAACAGCAATTATACAGAAACACTCAAATTATACCGAAATGCTCGCGAAGCTTGAAAGGGAAACGTAAGTTAATGAGCGCATAAAAAACCCGCAAAATAAATCTTTCGAGAAGAAGAAGAAGAAAGCAAAGTTTGCACGGCAAATTAATGAATTTTCCATTTGCATTCGATGGAACCGGTCCGAAGCCCATATCTTAATCGCGAACACGTAAGAAGATTCTAATTAATCGCGCGGTCTGAAAGTGCGTATTTCTCATGGCTCGGATGGAACGCGCTCGTTCATAAGGTCGGCGTGGCGCGCGGCGGCCACGTCGTGTTTTCTTTCGCGGATGCTCCTTTTTTCATCCATGTCTACTAGCAACGGCATTGAACGCATATGTCGGCTGGTTCTTGCCCGCTTCGCAGAGCCAACACGCACGTTCTGGACGCCAGTGAAATTCATGAAACGCTCGTTACTAGCTGCGTATGTTATTTATCCCGACTGGTCTACAAAATTCTTCTTAAATTTATTCACGGGCGAAGATCTTCTAAGCTTTTTTGAACTCGCATCATTTTTGGACCCGCAGTGATCAATGTTACACCGAAGTATGATTATTAGACTGCGGATGTTTATATATTGGGTTGGCAAGAATGTAATTTCGGTATTTTAAGGTGAAATAAAACCGAATTTCTTTATTCAAGCGATGAACTTTAATCAATAAAATATTTTCTTAATTATTCTTTTTGGGAAAAGATCATCGAACAGAAGGGAAAATATTTTATTCATTAAAGTTCATTGCTTGAATAAAAAAATTCGGCTCCATTTCACCTTAATATACCGAAATTACTTTCTTGCCAACCCAATAAATACATATTTCGATATGCAAATATTATTTTGCATATTGCATATGTTTCCTAACATGTACAATGTAGATATACACATATAATATTTCATTTATATAATTTCGCTATATTTTGCTACGATTTGTTCGACTCCAATATTGTATGCCGAATGGACAAACTTGAAGAGGTTCGACTTTTTTCTTAACATCTGAAAACAGTAAAATCATTTATTCAAAATCTTTATTCTATTTCTGTAAATAGGTATATAGTTGAAGATTTTGATGGAGATGATATATGTAGTTGCAATTGCAACAGTTCAGAACGTCTGGCAACAGACAAAGGTTGCACAAAATTTGACGTTTATAAAAGTACATTTGCAAACTCTTCCAGCCACAATAACGAGAGTCTCTTTAAGAGACTTGAAATATGGAAAAATTACTAGTAACTTATCGTAACGCAAATTATGGTGTTTCCGTATAAATATTTTTGTATCAGTTCTGTTCATATTTTTCGTGAATATTTGCATATTTTATCTGCATATTTGCACATGCTTTTTGCAGATTTTACGTGCACGAACATCCGCAGTCTAATGATTATAATTTTATTAATCAAATTCTTCTGTTACTCAAAGATGGCACGTTTTCTAGAAAGTGGTTGAATAACGACCCCTTGTTTTCTGCTATTTATGTTATTTTCAATTGTCACGCGAGAACATCCAGTTGACCCATTAATGGGTGATGAACTTATTACGAAACGCTCATTTAGCTGTACCACTCGTTTACGAAGTTCGTGTGGTTGCTTCGAAACTGCACGCGACTGTAGCAATTAAGCCTCTCCCATTATTATGCGTATCTGTTTAGAAGAAAGTTATGTACGTTAACGTTACTGTTAAAAATTAGCCATTTCGTATGCAACAACCTAATAGGCAGCTTCCGTTGAATTGATCAGTGTTCCCCGAGAGGATGTTGGCTACGAGGCTGCATACAAATGCATTCACCTCTGCATGCAAGTCGAAAGATGAAAGATTGAAGAAATAGTGCCACATTTTGCAATAGAACATAAATTACTTAAACCAGGGAAGAGCAACCCGCGGCCCGCCACACTTTCTCGTGCGGCCCTTCAAAGATTTTACATTTTGACTTTTAAAAATTCCTACAGTTGTCCCGCTGTTCTACAAAAGACACAAATATCTTTCGCCGTTTTTTTAATAGTATTTCTATTAATGAGTGCTTTATTCCTGTAATTTTTTATACCAGGTTTATTGTGTTAATAAAGAGATACTTTGATTTCATCATTCAATGTTTGTGTTATTATAAGTTTCTTACATGCGGCCCGCACAACATTTTTCAATTTGTAGCTGGCCCGTTGTAAAAAAAGATTGCTCATCCCTGACTTAAACAACATTCGATAAAAATTTAAAAAATAGGAGGTTCATGCTGACCAGAGGTCAGAAAAGTCGCGTCAGCGCTTGATAGCAAAAATGGCAATAGACGCCTCATTTTTGCAAACTTCATTGAACGCTTTCAGAAAAACATTTTAGAAAGGTTGCATACACTATCCATTTATGTAAAAATGAAATCGATTTTTCGGCCTTCTGCATCACGCGCAGTTAGGTTCGATGCGCAGGAATTCGAGCCCGATCACGAAGGTGTAGTAAAAATTAAATTTCCCGATGGTATCGCGATTACTACGGACACCCCGTATATGTACGACGGTAGCGGCGAAGCCTATCGATTTGCTCTCACGCTAGCGAGATGGACGAACGAGACCAGAGCGAAATAGAAGCAACTTCCGCATTCTCCCGTGAATGCGGCTTTAGCTGCCCCTCCGAAAACCACGCGCAAAGACCGCCGGTTCCTTATCGTCTTCGAGAAGAAACGAAAACGCGGAAAAACAAGCACGGCTTTGTCCCCGCTTTGGCCACGTGTGAACGTTTTTATTCACGAGGCGTGATCAAAAAGAAACCGGACTCTGTCACTTTCCATGCGAAGCTGTAAGACAATGTTGGGTGGCTTTGTTGACAGCTTATCTGCAGAATGTCTCAAATATGTGTTGTAAACAATCTAGCCGAGTCGTGTTCGCGATTTCTCAGAAAGATGATCAAAGAAAAATTCGGGCTGGATGTGTGTTGGAATCTAGCAAATTCAATTTCTCCGAGGCAAATTCAATTTTGTCCGTTCTTCCAGATTACAGAAAATGATGATGATGACACGGACCGGCAACATTTATGGAACATTTTCTGGAACGAAATGACGATGCGAGTCTGATACATGAAAATGATTATTCCTCGGCAAAAAGAGAAAGTAAACGGTCTCGGAGAAAGCTAAACGAAGACACAATTTCGAGGATGATTATAAAATAAAGGAAAAAAAGAAGTATGATGTATGATGCGGTTTCCGACCTACGTCAAGCGAGGGTCACGCAAGTAATTAACAGAAAGGCGGCTGATACGCTCCAGGGACAAAACGAAAACGAAAGGAAGATCAAGGTAAGCGAAGGATGCGATCAACCTGTGCCTGCTGAGTGTGGAGCGACTGTTTCAACTTTTAATGCACGACAATTGACACCGAACAAACTGCGGTTGGAAACTGAATGCGTAACGAATGCAGATTCTACGTGTAACTTTCAGGGACCAGGGTCTGTGAAATTCATTGAGAAGGTTCGTACAACAAGGCGAATCAACAAACCATAAGAACAACACAAAATCTGTTTGTCACATTAAATTTTGCTTGTAGCAATTAATTTTACGAATAAAAAATTTATGAAATAATTGATTGTCATCCATTTGAAAGTTGTACTATTTAATAATAACTATTACAATTTCCTTTATGAATAACTGTTATGAGCGATAGAAATTAATTTCTCTCATTGATAACTGTTACGAGCGATCGAAATAAATTTATTTCTTCGAATAACTGTTATGAGCGATCGAAATAAATTTCTCTTATCGACAACTATTATGAGCGATCGAAATAAATTTCTCTCATTGATAACTGTTACAAGTGATCGAAATGAATTTCTTTCAACGATAACATTTACCAACAAGAGAACAAATTTTCGGTTACTCATAATCCTTATTTGTAACCAATACGATTTTAGTCGATGAGATACTTGTTATTCTGACTTTTTATCTTTTTGGTTATAACTAGACTCCGGATCTTTATGCAAAATAAAAATTGTCTTCGTCAATTGCAAGACACAGAAACCATATAAAACTTTCTTTCTATTTCTAACAATGTTAATAAATCGAGAATAACATATGGGCGTCCTTGAATTGTTTTAATGTTTTCAGTGTTTTAATTGCATCCACCGATTTTTGTCATAAATGCATAAAATCCGCAGTCTAGTTATAACAGTTATGGTCCCTGGTAACTTTAAATCAATATCCCCGGTCGCAATTAATTATTACACATATGATCCAGTAGACATAGTGAATATCAGTTTTAATTAAACGTCGTGCGTAGACATGGCACGCAACATTCTGCGAAGCACCGTGCTTTAATTTGCAAGTTCTCATTTTTCACTGGGGAAATTATGCTTGAATGTTCTCGCTTTATGCAGTGCTAGCTGAAATCTCGTGAAAACGACGAGTTGAGATTCCGTTTGATATTAAATGATGCTCAATGTCTTTTCAAAAAGTGTTTTTTAAATTGGTTTCAACCCTAAAAATTCTGGAGAATTCGAATAGGAATCCTTGCGATTAAGAATCATCCATATATGTACAATGTACACAGGTCCAAGATTCCTCAAATTCGCGTGATCGAGTCTGAGCACCCTTTAATGTGGTTCCTTTGCCAGAAGTATCCCAATTCTGAATTTATCTAATTTGACTTTCACGACACTGCATTGATTTGATTTGGTCTCTCCCCTTTGAAGAAGCTTGACCTAAATCTGTTAGATCTAGGTTGGCTCCTGTAGAGTTCCTCAGACCTGGTTGATCTAATCAAATCCCCTGAACCTCTTGAGATATAATTCGTATCAAGTGGCCCGAAATTGTTACGAATAACCTGCCTTGTCGATGAACAGCTCAGATTCATACCCTGACCAGGCCTGCTGCTCGTTTATTCATTCCAAGTAGATTTACTTCGTACTTCTAAATACTAAATGGACCAGATTGATATCTTTAGATTTTGGAATACCCCGATTTGATTAGTTGATTAAAATATTTCAACCTTATTTTAGCACAATTTAGATTCAAATCGCCCCAGATTTCTCAAAATCAATTCCGAACCGTGTCTCCCCTTCTTGGATCGATGCTATTTCCGTCTGCCCAGGCTGGATTCATCCCGCAACCCTGCGTTAATGTAATTCGCGATTCCCATTTGTACTCCGAATCTAAGCGAACAGCTTGGACCTACATAATCAATAATAATTCAAACTCTGAGAGCCATTCGTAATTCGTACGAGAACATGCTCTTTTTCATGCAAGTCAAATACCGATTAAATTTCATGCAAAATACGCAGTCTATAATCTCAGTTATCATACATGTAAACAAATTATTAAAACTCTATTTTGCAAGTCTTCTTAAGATCGACGATCAGCGGTCGAGAACTTCTCAATAAATTGTTGAGAGGTGACAAGAATTTCATTCATAATGCAACAAACTTTTGGCACTCATGAAGTGTAACAACTTCTTTTAGAAAATGTTCTTGTAGTTTCAGCATGGACAACTAATTTAGTTACTACAAAAGCACGTTGTCCGCGTTCGACGCTAGCGGCAACGATCAGATAATAGCGTTTGTAATTTTGTCCATACATATCGAGACATTATTGGACTTGTGTGTATGTATAATGGAAGGATTCACTCACTTTTGCAGTCTGTGGCTCGATGTCGGTAAGCCGTTGCGCCCGGGGCCTCTCTTGAGCCGGTCCTGGCATCCTTTGCAGCCTCTCCGTGGACGAGGACGAGGAGGATGAGGATCCAGGCCTTTGGCCTGGTTTGCCACGCGCCAGGATGACGGCAGGATTTTACTTTCCTCTCGATTGAACCATTATTCCTCTTTCGCGTTCTTCTGCGCAAACAATTTGCCATGGTGCTCAGACGTCTTTATCGCCAGTTTTGTAACGGCGAAATATTAACTCGCATACTGGCGTAGATATGTGTGTGTGTGTGTGTGTGCGCGTGTAAGCATGTGTGTACGGGCGCGTCTATCCGTGAATAGCAAACGATCGTAAATATCGTGCGAATCACTTATGTTCTCCGTGAGCGCTGATTAAAGCGCGGACGAACTGCTTTTATACCGTCGATCCCGTCCCTCTTACCGGATTCAACGGATACTATTAAACATCCAAGTTTTAAGTTTCCTACTTAAATCACTGATTAATCGCACCCGTAATATCTGTAATTTTCTTACCATAAACCTACAATTTTTAATTCGGCTTTCTTTCTGTTTGACATTTTAGTTGGCTGCTCTTTACTTTACCGGACTCAAATTGTGTGCCTTTCTCCTATAAATTATGATGTATTTGGTGTGTAATCCAGTAGATTTGTACCCGGCGCGCATGCAGATCGAAGTTTCGATCCTGTAGGATCAATGGTGCAGGAGTTATGCTTGCTTAAAGTTGAGCAATCTGCAGTGTTTTTGACAGGTAAGGTCGCCGCCATATTGGTTTGTAGTGACGCTTAGCGAGTTGGTTGAGATCAGGTGGGAGGGGGAGCAAGGACCGGCGCAAGCGGCTCGCGGTCGTCACTACAAACCAATATGGCGGCGCCCTCATCTGTCAAAAACACTGCAGATTGCTTAACTTTAAGCAAGCATAACTCCTGAATCATTGATCCTACAGGATCGAAACTTCATATACATCATAATTTATAGGAGAAAGGCACAAATTTTGAGTCCGGCAAAGTAAAGTTCACCCTTTTAGTTGGCTATATGCGCACGGCTTAAGACTTCAGATATTTTATAAAAACGCCTGTTATACGTATTCCAGCGAGGTATAATTTCCGATACGAACGGTCCTTTTAAAATACTAAATGGTTGAGTAAACAAGCGGTGTTCATCGATTTCCACTGCGACATAAAGCGAAAATAGTGTAACGTCCGAAAAGGCCTCCACAACAAAGACTGTCCGCGTGTTATAAACCGGGCCAGCTGGCGAATAATTCAATCCCCGAAACGCGAAGTGCTTTTAAAATTGAATTCTAGCTCGGTATTCACCGACCAACAGAATTTCGCGGCATCCTAATAATACCCGGCATTTATTTTTGTCGCATTGGGAAGCTGCGACGCGATTGTTCCCTTACATCATATTTACATGTCGCCTAGTATCCGTATGCTTATTCCGGAGAGGATTATTAGTGAAGAAAGAGAAAGAAATGTTTCTTGCAACAGATGCAGACAATTTTTATCTTGCATTAGGAACAACAGGGAGACTATACACCCGTCCCTCAATTTACGCGGAACTTTTACTTAAATTTACGTGATTTTACCTAAATTTACCTTTTACGCGGAATGGAAGGAAAATATTAGGGGTTGTGTGGCCTCTGGAACCTTATCAAGTTTACAGATTCAATTTACACGATTTTTTATTCGCGTAAATCAAATCCACGTGGAACGGATATTCGTGTAAATTGAGGGACGGGTGTATTTCTGTATGAAGTATCTTATGAATATATTTCAACAAAATTAATAAACGAAGCAGTGAATCTTAGTCATAAAGCTGGAGGTAAATTTATACACTCCGTAAATAATTATTTCAAATCCATCGAGGTAACACTATTAGGATGTTGCATATGAAATGTCCGATTTTAGAATGCGACTATTATAAAACGTTTCGATCAAGAAATGTTGTTACAGTCTATAGGTTTATTATATAAAACTTTCGAGGTACGAAGTTAGATTTTTTTATTTCACAATTAATGAAATTATAAAGATGCTTTCATAAGAAATGGTTAATAAATATCTTTATTAGAGCACACATTATAATAAGAACCGCGTGAAGTCTGAATAAATTAATTCTTGTCACTTTTATAAGGCAAATTTTAATATCCTATGTTCAATTTTAATTTAGATGTATGATTTCACTATTAAATAAAGTTTACTTCAACGTCTATCAATGCGACTGTCGTGCATTCCTTCTACATGTCTGGAAAAATAACTTTTCTGTGAGTTTTGGTCAAAATGTGGTGATTAATCAACTTACTAGTCGTTGATGGTAAAGAAGAACTACAAAATCATGATAACAGTCTTGTAAATGAAAAAAAACGTGAATGACCATAATATCTTATTTTTACCGTAATACAATCAAGAAATGTTTAATGTCATTGCTAAAAATCGGACATTTCATGTGCAACAACCTAATATTTTTGATTTCAGTCGACTCAGCACTGTCAAGACGTTTCGAGGTAATAAAAGCCGCCGAATTTAATGAAAGGAAATGTACAAGAGCCAGTGGAAATTAGTTTCAGGAGTACAACGAATCTAGGTTAAGATTCGAATCTGGATCGCGGTTGCCCGCCAATAAATGCAACAATACCCCGATCGAAGGGAGGAATCGAGATTATCGTTGGTCAAGGTACTCAGGACCGGTAAGCGGACAAAGAAAATTGAAAATGCCGACAGTATTAATTTCCACGGATAGCCCGCGGCTCGATCTTGTCCATAAAAAATCGAGAACACGATGCGACGCCGCGCCGCGCCTCGCCGCTGATGAAAGTTTCACGGACACAAGCAACACGGCTCGCGACTAAAACGCTGCATTTGTCGCGTCCCGAAGGCAGTCAGGTGAATTTGCTGTTTCCAATCTGACGACCTTGTCGCGGCCTACGAGAGCGCAAGCAGCCATAATGATCTCTCTCTCTCTCTCTCTCTCTCTCTCTCTTTTTCTCTTTCGAGCCTTAATCGCGGTAAAGTGTTGGCGCGTCTCATTGACTTGATTGTAATCATCGGCGAAGAATGAACGCCTCCGATCGAGGCGTCAAGGCTCCATTAACCCTCGAAAGGCGGACAGTATGCTAAGATTGGCTTTATTCCGAGCCGACTTGTCAATCTTCCTGCGCATTCCCATTTTCATCATTTTGCCAAAATCATTATAAGGGAAAAATTCCTCCGCAAATTGTTCTGCATTTATGACAAAAAGGAGCGGGTGCAATTTAAATCAGGAGAAACATTACGCGAATTTAGAAGTGAACTAAACAAGGAAACACAACTGTTCGAATGTTAGAACAGTTTCGCAGTTATAATTCTATATTCTATTCTTTTTAATTGGTATAGTAAATAGCGTTGCATATGGATCGCCTAAGATTGAGTTATTTACATCTGAAGCATTCAAACACCTCGGAGGTTCGGATAATCTAGGTCTTGTTGCGTTTCTTACAAATTTATTGATAAGAAGGTTAAATTATTCTGCATTTATGACAAAACGGAGCGGGAGCAATTTAAATCAGGAGAAACATTACGCGAATTTAGATTTGAACTAAACAAGGAAACACGACTGTTCGAATGTTATAACTAGACTGCGGATCTTTATGCAAAATGAGAGTTGTCTGCGTCGATTGCAAGAAATAGAAACCAAATAGAATGCTATTTTCTCCCTTAATAATTTTAATGGATAAGAAATCATATATTGACATCTTCAATTTTTAAAATGTTCCTACAATTTTGAATTTCATCTACTCAATTTTCCTAAAAATGCATAAAAATCCGCAGTCTAGTTATAATAGTTTCGCAGTTATATTGCTGTATTCTATTTCTTTTTAATTGGTATAATAAACAGCGGCGCATATGGATCACCTAAGATTGAGCTATTTACATCTGAAGCATCAGACATCGGAGGATCGGATAATCTAGGTCTTGTTGCGGTTCTTGCAAATTTATTGATAAGAAGGTTAAACGTCCAATTAATCTCTAGAGAGGAGAACACGAAGCATCGTTCATAAGTAAAACCTTGAAATCAGTTTCGTGCGAATTCGCAGATCATAAAGTAAACATGACCGAATCGGAATTACAATTAACACGGGTAATGTTCCGCGGGCTAATTAACCAACGGTCTCTCACGGAGAAACGTTCTTCATGGTAAAAGGAGCATCCGGTTGCGAATTCACCGGCGAAACCGACAGTCATTCCTCCGCCGTTTTACATTTTTTGCCCTTCTATCTTTTTCTATTTCTTTCCTTTTTTTGTGTTTAACTTCTGCCACGAACGTGGAACGGAGTGTACGGTTGAGGAACGACGAAAATAAAAGTGTAACAAAGCCACAAGTAAAAAGCCTATGCCACATCCGCTGCCATACGGCAGGATCTTAAACGCTCGTGTGCTTGGATCGGGTTAATTGGAACGGGCCGGGGTAAAGATCGTCGTTCGAGTTCATCTTGCGAAAGAAATTACGGTTGTTTTATCGAGCGACAAGTAGATTCGCAGATTCTTTTACAATACATTTCTAATACCGAGATCAGTATAAGTTATTTTATAAAAATTACAAGCCTGGAGTTATTTAAAATTCAATCGCGTAGATAAAAAATTCGCAGTTCAAGGCTTAGAATTCCTGAAACATGAAAACAAATTTGTTCATATCGAATACTGCAAACTCGTGCCTGAGAAAAGTTAATTGACGACTTTCTATATTTAGTAAGATTTATGATAGCAGATAACATTCTGATATCTGCCACGGTTTGCAGCATCTCTTCAGAGTGCTATTCCGATAACATTATATAATAATACTCTGTACGTGCTTGCGAACTGTAGAAAGATCGAAATAGTCGGGAGTAATTTTTCAGCTGAAGAAACTGAAAAATATGAATTATCTAGATATGTACCAGGGATATCAATAGCACTAATTTGGAGCATGGAGATGCCGTGGATCGTCACGTGTCGACACAGCGTGCTCTTGCGAAAGCAAAATGAACGAGCTTCTATTGAAACATGCTCTAACTGCCTGGCATTTTATCCACCTTAACGAATATTCCCTTGATGCAGAAAAAGTTCAACCAGACGTGGAATATAAACCAAATAATTCTTTTTCGGTTTCCAACAAGGGAAGTTGTACGAATAAATTTGTTTCACTGACTGTATATATTATTATACAGTGGGTGTAAAAAGTATTCGTACGCCCTTTAAAATAGAATAACTTTTTTATAATTGTTTACGAAATGATATGCAAAAAAGATTCTCCAAAAATTATAATTTACAAGGTTACATGCACAAATAAAAAAAACATTTTTTAAAACTTTTTTATTTGGGCCCTTAATGAAAATTTAAAATAGATGTTTGTAGGTCTATGTTAGTTATACACATGCTGAAAATTTCATCAAAATCGATTAACATACACACGGAGGCAGCCACTTGTGTAACATCCCCTGTGCATTGTGCCAGAACATTATTGCATCAAGGAAATAGAATTTAGAAGGATGTTTACAGAAACGGTGAAATCGGTAGTGGGACGTCTTCAATCAATCTCGAAATGACTCATACTGTGAACTATAGTTTCGTTTCACACGACTCCTTGGATAGTGAATTCGATCAATAAATTCGAATCCCTAGAAGTTAATTCGATCCAAGTGTGTTTAGGCTTCGGTGTCGCGTGAGTCAAAACTACAAGTGTCTACCGGAGTGCGATCATTATTAAGAAAACAAAAAAAAAACAGAAAATAATAGACCTCTGTTCTGCTCAAAATTAGATGGATAACCTCGAATACGATAAAATCGATTTACACAAAGTAATCGAATTACGTTTCGATTTGACCGATGGAGTAAATTTTCGACAGTTATATTAATAGTTATTTGACGACGCTATTCAAAGTATTAGTGAAATACTCCATTTATTCCGAGGACCGGTAATATTATGTCAATCATCACACTACACCGACACGAGTATAATTCTAAAAACCGAAATAATAAGAATAGTAATCGGATGGTTAAGAATATTTGATGCAATCTTCAATAATTGAGTTTTCAGCTAAGCATCGCCTGCAATTCAAACTGTAACGGTCGTTACCGACAAGCTTGTAATCTCTCACTGTTGTAACGGTCGTTTTACAATGGCACGAGGGATCAGAATACACCGCGTCAAAGATGCGCATAATCTGGCGGCCGACAGATGCGATCGGGCTAAATAACTTTACGAAGTCGTTGACACGCCGCTTGATAAAGCTTAACTAGCTTGATAGGGGCGAGTCAAGGTAGGGTTTTTCAGCAGGGAGAAGATTAAGCTCTTCCGATAGCTTTACTATGCCAAGGCTACTATCATACTTCGCGCGGTGCAACCGGAATGCGTATGCTGCGCCGTGCAGCCTTTTTTCTTTCACGAATTCCCGCCCTTGCGTATTGTTATTACTACAATGATGTTTCAACACGCGCAGCCCGTGTCCACACTGTCCACTGCTTAATTGCAACCCGCACGGATTGCTTTTCCCTATTCCGGTTGTATACGACCCACACAATGAGAACTTAATTAAGCATCGGTACACACGAGAACCCCTTATCGCGTTACACGCGCTGCAAACCCCTGCGCCGCGCGTCGACGTGACTGAATTCTCATTTTTCCGTTCCTACACACCTATCTACTGATTCGCTTTTATTTACACACTGTCAACGAACTTCTCCCACTCGCACACCCCATTAAATCCCCATCGGAGCCGCACCGAGAACCTACGACAGTTTTGGACAGTTTACTACGCAATTCTCAATAAAAAGCATTTCTTTAAAAAATTTCAATAGATAATTCGAACGATAATCTATCTAGAACACGGAGAGCTAACAGTCACTTGCAATCAATTAAAATCACTTACGACTCCTGCTGTATCACGAATACGTGTACATATGCCAAGTGTAATTGTAAACGAGATGTTTGACACTCGTCCAAAGCGTAAAAACAAGCTTCCGTTCCTACACAGAGTGCTACCGCAATCGCGTGAAGTCTCCGAGTGGATTCAATACAGGAAACATCTGGATCGAACAGGTTTTCTACTAGAGGAATTCTGAAATTTTTAGGTTATAAGGCCCGTGTCGCAGCCCGCAGGACGTCGAATCTCTCGGACGAGATTCATTGCACGCGGTGCCCCGTGAGGAATCGTGGGTTAGGTGCAATGAACTTTGCGCACAAAATTGCGCCGCGGTAATGCGAATAAAATAAATGAGATACGGGGCGTATTTACATCGCACGGCCGTTGATAGCGCAATAACGAAAAAACCTATTGAACGTTGATGCAGGGACGAGGGCAAGCGGGTACGGGATATCGACTACGAACATCGTACTCTCACCTGAAACCACGAACGAAGAAAGTAACAGAGTGGTTATGTCAGAGGAACGACAATGTACCGATAACTCTCTGCTGGCACATCGTAGACTCGGGGAGCCCTTTTACATCCTCCGCCATTTACTGCACCGTTACACGCGCACGCACGCACGCACGTACACACGACGAGAGTGAGAGAGTGAGAGAGAGAGAGAGAGCGAGAGAGTGAAAAGCATAGGAGGGACACCGATATTCGGATGATCCCGAGGATGATTATTTAGTACTTACATTGGCCAAGCGGTACGCCCGAAAAAATCATGCGAGCTGCCGAGAGATCGGTCATTTCGATATTCGTTTCGCGCGCCGATTGTACGCGAGTGCAAATAAGGCCACGTAAGGGACACCGAAACGGCACTTGCATACTAACAAGCGGGAAGCTCCTCTTCCCTTACCGTGTGTATATTAATATACGTTACAGCCGCGTGTAGACGCGCTGTTGCAATGCTGCTGGTGTGCGTTACGTACTTGCGTGAGGTATCACCACTCCCGAGGTTGAGGATCCCTGCCCAACCGAGACAGAGACCAAAGGGGATATCGGGAGAAAGAGAGGCAGGTTCACCACGAAGAAAAACACACGTCTGCCGGAACGCGAGCCATGTTTGTCCCCTGCGACTTAATTCACCCCGAGACTTCCAAACCGATACGGAGATCTTGTTGACAGTTCTCGCGTAGCATCGCCTTCGTTCTTGGCTACGGTTCTCACTGCGTCCGCGACGAAGTTAACCTTCATTTACAAGCGACGACGGAACGCTGTTTTCGACGCGCTGTCAGCCCGACCTGCCTAACCTGACCCTCGCGTCTTGACTGCTGGAACACCGAACACTACTCTTCGCACGCGCATCTACGCTTGCGCAGGATCGTGCCGGTTACGCTGACCGTGGCGCGTATATTTGAAATCGGTCAACCGTACTTCCAATTTTCCGTAACACTTTAAGGGGCTAGACTCGTTTTTCCAGGATTGCAAGGGAGCAGGATGCGCTTTCTCATTTCTCGATAATGCGAAGATGGGGTTTTTCAGTAGATAAAAGATCAATCTAGGCCGCGATCGCCTTCAAAAGTCCTGTTTTTACGTTTACGCAGCTGTCGCAGCTTTATGAAAATAGCTAAATACATGCGCACAGCTACATATGTATATGCTTTTGACTATTGAAAAACCCCATAGCATGCATTATTGAGAAACGAGTCACCGGAATTCGGAGACAGAGTCGACAGAGTTATTAGTCGAAGTTTATAAATGAATTTTGACGGTATCGTATCGAATGTAACGAGTTTGGTTAGAATCTGCAAAATCCAGAGTGTACTTTATTCGGTTTCGGTTTCGTCACATAAGTTGTAATTGTGTTATAGAATTTTTTAGATCACATACATGCTAGTGTTGGATTAATTGTAGTGCATATAATATTACGGATGTGGGGATGGCATAAAGGTAAACGATAAAACAAACAACATGACGCAGCAATAATATATTTCTTTTAGATTGTTACGTCATTACAATAGTGGAATAAAATGATACTATTAATTATCGTTCGAAAAAATGTAATTTTCATGTATCAACGGTAACAGTTTCGCCATAAAAGTACTCTCTACCTCGTGTGAATTATTCACTCCCAACATAGAGAAACAGTTTTCTTTGAATTTAAGGTTCACGCTGTGTTTAATTATATTTGTTAGTGCACCAGCGAGCACTTGACAAGATTTATAATCATCGTCCAATGAAATATGATTATTGTAAATTACCTTTTGATCGCAGTGTACAGTGAACTTTGTCTCGATACCGATTCGTTGTAATCTAAGTATTTCATTTAATATAATTTTCGAGAATTCTTCGCAATCTTCAGAGTGTAATTTATGCTGCAATGCATGACAATTTTTTTTTTAATAGATGGAGAATTAAAGTGTTACAGTACCTTCATAAAAATTGATGTACCTGTAATTGCAGCGATAAATAATTTTTTTGATGAGCAAAATCAATTTGACTTTCATTATTTGTTTTTTCAGTCAACGACAAACAATTTTTTGCGAAACATAAACTCATTGCAGTCTGACAATCTTCACACTCGTTTCTCGCATATACTGTAGCAATTTGCGAGTTTTCGAAAAATATATTCCTCGGAATAAAGTCATTAAACACATTATACAGAAAATCTAGAATGTCTTCCGTACATTGACCATAGTTTGTAGTCCGTATCGTATAGTTTGCACCATTTCGCGTTAAAGTAACATCTACGTGGCGGTATTTTGCTTTTCCAACAGAATTTTTCAAATTCCATTCATCGAACTTCTGCAATAGCTATTCAATAAAATTTATTGAATAAATGATTAAGCATCTATTATACAGAGTGGTCCACCTAAATATCTCCTTTATCTGTGATGACTAGACTGCGGATCTCTTGAATTAAAATTTTCATTAAATGCCAGAATATAAAATTCGATAGAGTTCAATACGATTTTTATTTGTTTTGGATCTGCAAAGGCTGTTCCCATTAAAAAAAGGATTTTATTTCATACCACTCTGTAAAAATTTGTCTATAAAAATTGTAAATTGCATAATAACGTCCGCAGTGTAGTCATCACAAATGAACTAGATACAACATACATATTTAGGTAGCTACATTTAGGTTAACCACTCTGTATAGTGTCTATCGCTTGCATAATGATATACATATTATGTAGATGAATCGCAATTACAATGCAAAGGATCATACTTTAATGACAATAAGGCCGAGAATCTCTGCATTCAGCACAATTTTATCCATAATGCGATAATACCATGTGTACCTGTTCGAAACTACCATACCTGGAAAGCCCTGACCTCTAGGTACGGAAAGGGTTAGTCGTAGGTACATCTCCATCGATAATAAAACCTTGCTCGTAGCGGGATCGCAGTGAAACACAATGACGATGTGGTGTCGTCGGTATACGAATTCTTTATGTTGCGGCATGGTGCACCTGCCTTAGTAGCGGACGTAAAAAAATCCATGTATAAGAGGTGACAATAGCTTAATACGTCGTGATCGATTACGTTCGATCGTTTCCGTACAATACTCGGGGTTAAATAGTGTCGGGTGGTGTTTCTTCTCGTCGAAACGGAAAAAAGAATCATATCGAATGACAGAACAGGAAGGAAAAGACGAACCTAACCTCAGCGAGGAGCGTGCTACTCCAGCGCGTAGGACTCGTCACCGGTGAGTATCTCATTTTTCCTAGGACCATGGGCTTTCAATCCCCTCCTGCTATTAGAAAATCGTTTGAACAGCAACGCGAAAACGTATTCCCAGTTATGATTATGATTCGTTACGTTCGGTATACATACATCGGTTGGTAACGCGTGCTCCTTGGATACACCGCACGCTTCATATGGACCAATCGTAACGCGCCATACGTCGCCTGACTCGCCAACAGTCCAATCAGAGCGCTCTGTCAATTTTTTGATTACCTCGTGTGAAAATCCATTGAGTTCACGACCGCTAACTATACGTAAATAATTATACATAATACGCAATGGAAAAAATCACGCTGCTCATGACTATTCAGCGTAATATTCCGTATTATCTTCTTTTTTCTTCTTGTAATCGAGCAGTCATTAGTTTCTGTGCGCGAACGTTACCCCTGAAGCTGTATTGTTTTTGCACATGTAATATGTATAACACTAAAAGAAACGTCGAAATACATGAATACCCGTGTCGTGAATTCAATTAGCAAGAACAAGTGCAATCATTTCAGTGCGTTTCTCTCGATAAAATTCTATTTTGCCTCCTTGGTTATATAACGAACGAAATTTGATATTCATTTTTTTTCTAACGGTGAGCGTTATTTCATAGATTGCGAATATTTATGTAAACGTATACTTCGTAGCACCAAATGTAACGTACTTGGAATCGATCGCGCGATTAAAATCAGTGAAATGCCCGACGTATTCAAATATTAAATAATTTAAGTTGCGATCTTAATAACTGGATAATAAAAGTTCCATTATTATGGCATATTCGCGATACTTTTGGTACGCAATATTGTTATATTTCTGTGCTCGAGTATATATTTCGCAATTTCCTCAGTCTACCGATTAATGTTTGCAATGCTCGGGAAATGTTGGGTCAACTGAATAGGATTTTGTGGCAACCATACTCAAAAGGGAAAAATACAGTTCGAATTGAAGATTCGCCAACAGCATCGGGTGCAAGCGTACGCACAGAGCGTTTATGTTAGTACGGGCGAAAGAATTTGTTTGCTTTGATCGTTATAGCGCTAGCTAGCGTGACACATGCGTTGTTATTAATCGCATACGCGCGTCGTCAGTTATGCAATATGCAATATTGCACTTATCAATGAGCGATGCGTGCGAATCGTACGATTTTCACGATTTCAAAGATCACGCGACTATTTTTTACTAATCATTAGAAATGTCACTGGTCTCTAATCAACAGTGTTACGAATAAATTTCAATGTATCTGACATTGAATCGACAGTAAAATTACATGAAATGGATGAATATGTTCTGTCGAATTTTTCTAGGAATTTTCCGGGAGCTCGAAAAACTGCGTTCGTTTGTTTCGTTAACACTAAACCCACCGAGCACTAAAAGCGATTAACATATTTGAAAATAATCCTGATTATCGATCGTAAATGTTAAATATTTAATTGAATGATGCTTTCGGCGCTACCGTTTCGATCAATTAGTAAATCTAGCAATTTTGCAATAGACTTTTCTTCTTTCCTAACGTTTCGGTTCAGTTTTGAACCTTTTTCAAAGGAAAAATTTGGAAACGAAGAAAAGTTTATTGCAAAATTGCTAGATTTAGTGATTGATCGAAACGGTAACGCCGAAAGCATCATTAAATTAAATATTTAGCATGTTTTAGTTTGCAAAAATGACGAGGCTCTGTTTATTTCGATTTTCTGCAATTTTTACATCAATATGTGCTTGGATACAGAATTTTATCGAATCAATTTCCACGTAAGCAGCTTCATAATTTCAATAATTATGAAGTGAAAAATATAAAACCGGTCATTTTACTGGCAGTGGTAGGTTTAATGTTAAGGTGTTAGTCTACAAGCAGATATAAAAATACGTGTCGCGACAGGGACACTATGACCGTTTGCGAAACTACCTCGCGCCAAATATACTCGCAATTCACGCGATCGCCTTTCAACGCGCTCCAACGATCTTATCGAGGAGACCATGCTGCGTGTACGATAATCTGGTTCGCACGATAATAAACATTGAAACTGTTGTAGATATGTGTATTGCACATAACAGATGATACGATACGAGATATAGAAATACAAGTACTCTATTAACGCGCTGTTCTTCGATTCTATTTATCAGTTCGTTGCGAGACTTCATAACATAGAAGAGGTAACGAGTATTTCTTAATATATTTTTAACGAATCTGTCTTTCAGATGATACAATAGTGTGAATTAAAAACGAACTGCAATAAGCAGTTCGATTTATGATTTATCGCAGTGAACAAGCAGAACATACATATATGCCAGTCGCATTTTGTGCTCGCTACGGTTATATTTCACGGAGAACCGTAGCCTAAATTGCATGCTACACCTGCTAAAACTGCATTTGCACTGGAAGTACCGGCATCTCTCGTCTAGGAGCTAATGGCGTTCCGCTCGAACTAGCAGCGACGCAACGCCGCGCCGGGTGCAAAGGGTTAAAATGGATTATATTTTTTCCAGTAATCTTTGTACATAGTACACGATGCGGGATCTCGTAATGCCCCTGTTGATACGGTTCAAAGACCTTGACGCGACGAAAACTAAAGGGTACGATCTCTTTACCTTGGGCAACGATCGTCAAAGGTTTCGTGAAATTGCGCGGTTGTTTTTGTTGTCAACTTCTGAGCACGTTCGCGGACGATGCCGATTCGTGTGGCTCTGTATCGTACGATCAGAAATCACGAATCGAGCACGCGGCCCGCGACCAAGGGAGGACAGGCTGTCTCTTCGTCGGATTAACTATCAGCAACATTCGTTTTCGACAGATAACCGAGGGACACGTTCCTTATCGAACGATATCGTGCACTCTTCACGCCGAATCTCGCAGCCAGCCAAAAATTAATGTTAATTAGCTAACCGTCTTGAACTGTCGTTCAATCGAAAATGAAATTCTGCACACATTCCCGTCTTCAGCGTGGAAACTAATCTTCCTGACCACTGGACATATCCCTAGTAGCATTTACGGTTGGCCACGGTTGGGGAATGGTTAGTAGTTTGCCGACAGATCCCCAACGTAGAGCCAACGACGAAAAATTATGTAAATTTGCCGACGAATACCCAACGTTGGGCCTACACATATTATAGTCGGTTAAGTAACGTGAAATTTACAACGATTATACCACATTGGCCCACCGGTCGGTAATGTGTTAATAGCTACATATACACAAATGAATAAAAATCGTAAAAAATCAATATTTAATTTAATTTCAAACATAATTGTGTAAATACATATAAAAAATGTGAATAAACAGAACGAATGTTTGTACAATGATAAAATTGTACAATAATTACACAAATATCAAGTAATGAAATTAAAGCGATATGAATAATGAACTCAAACCTGTCGTTAAACACGGACTGTCGATGAAAACATAGTGTCGGTCAAACTGTGTCGATGAAGACATTTGTCGACGATTTGGCCGTGTCAAAGAAAACATAGTGTCGACAAAAGTTACTGTCGGTCAGATCGTATCGATGAAAACAGTGTCGGTGAAATGGGTTGTCGACGAACCGAGGGTAACCCAATGAATGAGTATTGTCCGCGAAGGTTAGGAACTATTTAAATGTTTATCGAAAGTATGCGCTATGAAGTTCACGAGACACTGCTTGCTCCGATAGCGAATATCGAAAGTGAATATGTAAAATTACTATTCCTAGTTTTTCCATTGTCTAGAGTTTTATCTACTCATTGAGAACGACGATCCAAAGCATGAAAATTAATGGCAAAGCTTTGTTCAATGTATACCGGATGTTTACTACTTATCTTTTAGACTCAACCAATGCCGGATTAAGCCAGCGCGGGGCCCGTAGCAAATGTTATCACGGGGCTCTAGGCTTCGTATCATAAACAAACACAATGAATGACCTTTTTCTTTATCAGCAAAAATATCTGAGCCCCCGGCATCGACAGGCGCCCTTGCCCGTTCACGTTTCGGCGCCTCCGCGATGAAGCGCCCGTGAGCGGGGCACAACCTGCCCAACCGCACGCGGCGGGCCTGTTTTGTATGGCGCGGGGCCCGTAGCATTTGCTACTTCTGCTACGGAGCTTAATCCGACACTGGACTTCACGTAATATTAGGAATTATTTTCCTATTTACAAGACTAATTTGTATACATTTTAATCACTTCCCTAAAACTCATCACTTTCATTTTGAAGCAGCAACTTGATACTGACATTTTGTAGACGACTCAACACTTTTTTGTCAGCAGATTCAGAGACTTCAATAATATTTTCTACCGTTTCCCAAAGTGCTTCAATCGAGTACATTCGGAATTACTCTTGAACCAAAACACATTCGCTTCGACAATATCTGTTGCACTCTTGATGAAGGTGTTGATTGTCATGTTAGTTACCTGCGGTCGACGTTCTACAAAGTGAAACAAAACGCAGTGCAACTGGCAAACTTTACACCCATGATTACCGGAAGATTTACAACCTGTAAATGTACTGTTACAACTAACAGTTACAATTGACACACGTGTGCTCTAACACGGCGCGGCGTTGACCCAACTGCGACAACTTTGTTAATACTGGCTCGATACAGTGAACACTTATACGTAAATACCTGAATGCTTAATTGAATCTTCATCCTATCATCGACACGATAAAAACTATGCCAACCAGCAGATTATGCCGTCAGCTCTCGGGACAGCAACATGGCGACTCGGTGTGCAACAATCGTAACAAGATCACATAAAAATGTGGAGGACGATTCGCGTAGAAATGTATTTGCTAATTGATCATTTATTTTCCACGTTTTTACGTGCGCTTCGCTGTGTAACGCGACTCTGATCGTGTATTACGTAACGTTACACATACAATGCTCGCCTATACTTACATTGTGGTTTGGCTCTTACAACACACATGCAGGCACAGACGTCACCGTGAACGCACATACATACGTATGAACGATACCGGCGTCCTTCCTCGTCGCGATAATAACCATCGACGCACAAGAAACGCACGAATGTGACGATTCGAATTGATTAAGATTGAGGCAATATGTATGAGAGAACTTGCAGTTGGGTCGCATTGGCTCGGATGCGTCCACGAAAATCACTATGCACGATTTTTCAACAGGACCATCTTTTGGTCACGACGCGATCGAATAATTGTTCAGAAAGACTGTACGACAGTAAGCGAACAGTCTTTTCGAACACTTGTTTTATATATTCGTTGCACAGTCATTGCCGCGTAAAATACATATGCAGTGCTTTCTCGAACAACACCGGGCTTAGGGACACGGATTGAGTACAGTGAAATCCGTGTAGTTACAGATCCTCCGCCCACAAAAAATTTACACATATTTATGTGTATTCTATTGTTGTAATCATGTGTGGAAAGTATAACATATTTATTACATTTAGTATCTACGTACGGTGAATTAATATTCGGACGCTCTAAAAAGACGATAACTTTTTTAATACTATACCGTACGATTTGAACTTTTTTGGGAAGCTAGAGCAATTAATTTACTGCAGGGTGTGAAAAGAAATTTTCTCAAAAATTGCAATTGATTGGAATTGTAGAGAAAATACTAAAAGTTGCACTTTACAACTTTTTTATGTGAGCCTGTATTGAAAATTTAGAAAATACGTTTTGTAGATCTGTGTGAATTAAACGTATTCTGAAAATTTCGTCAAAATCGGTCGACGTTGCAATGAGCTACAAGCAGAGGTGGGCATTATTTGGCGAAGCAAATATTTCAAATACTATTTAATATTTTAGATTTTATTTTCCTTAAAGAAAATAGTATTTTCAATAAGATATACAATTTCGAAAATAAAATATTTCTATTTTAACCTTCAGAAACACGAAATAAAATATTTTACTTTTTGCATTGTTATAATACTCTGAAAAACCGCATAATCATACAGTCTATCTTATCGTTAAGAAACGAACCATTCTTTTCAGCAATAATATTTAAAATTGAAATTGAAAATAAAGACAAAATACAAATATTTTCAATATTCTTCAAATAAAATACCATTTTCAAGAATATTACTGCCACAAATAAATTATTTTATTTTCAAAAATTACTGCATCAAAAAAAATATTTTATTTTCAAAGTTGTACACATACTTTAAAATAAATAGGATTATTTACTATTTAAAATACTATTTTCCCCAGCTCTAGCTACAAGCGTTTAAAGATGGTAAAGATGGCAGATTTTCACGAATTTCCGCCTCTAATTGCAATAAAACTAAGGATTCTTACATCTTCCAATGCCTGTTGTTTTTTCCCGCATCGATTTCGATGAAACTTTCACAGTGCATAGAATTGACACAGATCTACAAAACGTGTTTTTTAAAATTTTCAATACAGGCTCACATAAAAAAATTGTAAAGTGCAACTTTTAGTATTTTCTCTACAATTCCGACCAAATGCAATTTTTGAGAAAATTTCTTTTCACATCCTGTAGTAAACTAATTGCTCTAGCTTCCCAAGAATGTTCAAATAGTATAGTACAATATTAAAAAAGTTATCGTCTTTTTTAGAGCGTCCGAATATTAATTCGGATCACTGTATACGCACATAGACTGCGAGGCTACCTCAACCTGACAGTTCTGTATCATCCGCGTAGTAGAGTGTCGAGTAGATCTTGTCAATAACCGACAATCTTCGACTTGCGTTTATTATGAACGAATTTACATTTGTTCTCCCTCGCCTCTCTTATCGATGACAAGTACATACCTAGACTGCGGATCTTTATGCATTTATGGCTTCTGAAAATTTACAAAAATGCTAGAATATCAAATTCGCTAGAATTTAGTAATCGTTTTATTTGTTTTGGATCTACAAAGGCTGTTCCCATTAAAAGTAGAATTTTATTTCACTCCAGTTTCTTAAAATTTGTCTACAAAAATTGCAAAATGCATAAACATCCGTAGTCTAATGATAAAACAAAGAAAGTTGTGAAGATATGCTAAATTTAAAAAAATGAGCGTCGTGGAAACCTCGTTGTTCGAGGAAGCAGTATATTTTTTTAGAACAGCTTCCCGATGGCGTTGCGCCAGTGTCAACTGTAGATGGGCGCGAAGAGATTTCCCACGGATAATTCGTAATCCTCGATCGATGAGGAGCACTGTCGAAAGGATTAGACACTTTGGAATATACTCGTAACGAGTTAATATATTAATAAACATGACCTGATACCGGATTTTTTGAAAAAAGTTACACTTGAGATTGTGGTATCGATGAATATATTGTACAAAAAGTTAAGGTCACTCATGTAGCCACAGATAACAAGCACGAGGATGATAAAAAGTACTTCGATGTCATAGAATTATTTGAATAGAAACACTAAGACAAAATGGAACATTCTTGAATATTTCGATTTCTCGATGACAGAATTCATCGAGAATTCATAGTATGTACATATTCTATGTGTACATGAATTAGGGCCATACACAATATTGCGTAAAAGCGGAACAGTAAACAGACAGAAGGTAAGAATAGCGTCGAAGGTGAAACAAGTAAATCGAACCTGGAATATACATGGTATCATTCCAGGAATCGAATTGATGCGAGCACAATTTTTCAGTCATCAAATATTTGATTCCCATGCCCAACTTTGTCAAGCCAACCATTTGGTAAAGAAATCGACGCGCACGTCCTCGTCACGAGGTATAGAAAGTTTCCTAGTTCGTTTTAGAACAAGGTTGCGAACAAGATGAATTTAGAGACCGCATGAAATACTGGCCATAACCTATTCGGACGTTTGAATTTTTACTATAATTTGCTAATATTTAACACGATGATCGCCATAATATCAGAATGGAAAAGACGAGATTTATTGTAGCACTTAGAGCAACAGTTGTAACAGGAATTGACTCTCAAATTTGCTAAAAATATTAAAATAGAAGTATATAATTATTATAACCCCGTGAAAAATAGTCGTGCGACCGTTAACTTGAGCAGATACGAAAGCGTGAAGCTTCCGCTTTGAACGAGAAAAATGTTCGTGTCCGAAATGATTAATCCGATACTATACCTACGAGCAGGAACGAGACAGCGTTGACCAGACGAAAGCGCACTGTTTGAAAAACCTCTCGGAAGGCACTCGCGAAAGGTGTCGATCGCCGGTAGTTTCGCGTAGTCGATTTATCGACGGCTACGGAAGAGTTCGGTGTAACGAAGAAGTGCTGTTCGAGTCGTGTCCGGCGACCCTTGAACCCTGTCGTCCGGTCTCTTTTTCCCCGTATCGTTCTCGCGGTAGACTCCGCGGCCGTTTCCCGAACGCCGATTTCCTCTCCTCAGCAGACGTACTCGAAGTCCGCGGCGTGACGAGTCCAATACCACCGCCACAGTGCGTCGTCGTATCTCCTTTGGTACTCCTCGTGGTGAAACGTTCGTCTCGATACATCCGCGGCGATGATGAGGACCCGCGAATCCAGCGGCTAAACGCGCGGTAAACGCGCACAGAGAGAAGACTATAAACCCGGTGGGAATCGTCGATCCGGGTGTTTCCGTCAGATCTTCAGGATACCACCAGTGTTCCATCCCCGGTTAGGAATCCTTTCTTGTGACAATTTCAGAGTCGTCCGGGGTTAAAGACACGACGACGACAAAGGACGAGGTCGTAGAGCCCAGAGAAGATCGAAGAATCGAGGGGATCAGGAACCGAAACCGTATCTGGTATGATTCGGGGACTTCTGGACACTTTCCTCGGTACATTGCTAATTTCCTAATCGTTCGAACGCGTAACGGCTCGCGCGACGAGCATTCGAGATCAGCGTTCTCCCCGAAATGTTCTCTCACCGCGACGCGCCGCGCCGTTCGAATTAGACTCGATCGTGTTACCGTTTTCTGTGAATACCGTACACCGGGTACGATACACATATTCTTTCTCGTTCTTTCGGCCCGATCGCGGCTCATTATCTCGACGGTTCATTCCGTCGATGGTCGTCTCAGTATCAAGGTTCGATGGCCCGCGTAATATTCCATTCGGTCGGTGATCATCGGCGAGCACGAGCCGCGCTTCCGAGTTCGGTCTCCCAGCGTTATCGAGACCCGGGCCAGTTGCTTACGGTTTTGTGATATCGAGGGTGAAGTGTTCAGAATATCTATCATCGACGAGACTAACTCGGTCAGAGGTCGTTGTCAGACGCGCTCGCGACCCGTTCCTGTGCGGGCCGCTTGATCGGTTGAACAATTCTTTCAAGGTCACGATCACGATCGCCAAACTGACTCCCGAAGCGCTTCGACCGTTCATCACTTCGCTCTTCGTCCTCCTCGGCTTCTCCCTCGCTGCATTAGCACGCTGGTACGCTCGCCTTGGACAGATTTTATCAGATCGGATCCAGGAAGGGTGGCGGTCTGACTTTTTGCGAACTGTTGGTTTGGTGTGCGGTCTTAAGTGGATTAAAGGTGAGTAACACCAAGCTATCCTCATCTGGTTTCGCTTCTTCGGCGCTACTTGCCTGTTGACCCGCGCCCCATCGATTTCATTCATCTTTTGTTATCGGCTTTCGCTCTCTCGCTCTCTCTTTCTTTCTCTCTCACGCGTTAACACACTCGCCACTCTTCCCCCTCCGTTTTTCCGCAATTCTCTCTCGTCAGAGATTTCAGGCTTGCATCGTAAGGTCTTTTCGTAAGACTTTTAGTAAATTCGCTTGTACCTATAGCGCTCACCGTTGAGGCTGTCGGGTGTACTCGTGTCAAGACAGATACTGCTGTCAATTGGATAAATTTATCTTAACTTGGGAAAATAATTCTACTGGGATACACCTGAAAACTTCAGCGGTGGGAATCATGCTCTTGGTTCTCTGGGTTGCTTCTTTGTACCGATCCCCTACCGTCCATTCATTGTGTTCGGCTTTTGTCGATGATTCCGACACGGAGGGAATGCGGGCACTTCATTCCTCATTTTATTAAATCCACCATCGCATGGTCGAAAGGCATACTAAGAGCGTTGCTCCATGGGTGCTTCGGAGGCGTTTGAGGTGCGTGATTTTGTGTCGTGATCGATGCTAACAGTGGGTTCCTAATGTTCCTATTGTGTGGGTCAGGTGGTCCAAGAAAACCTTATCGATTTCAGTCTAATTTGAGTTTTCATCGAGGATGTTTGTGAACAATTCTAACGGTTTACAGAAAATTCGTTCACTCGAACCTGTCGTTTCTGTTCAATTCTTTCGTTTGCTTTGAAGGAATGAACGCCATGGTGGTCGGCGAATTACCGACAAATGATTGTCATAATACTAACTAAATTATTGCGGCAGTCAACGTGTCAATTTTATTTCGAACATTGTAATATTTCATTCACATCGACATCTGAGAAACATAACAAGTTACTTCTCTGGAAGCGTCCGCACCTAGAGCTTGTCTCTTTTGGTATAACTTCGTGAAGAAACGGAAGCAAACTAACACAGTGCGCACATGTCTTTTATCACTACGATGTGATAAGTACGTCTGAGGAATTTCACAGTCTCCTCTCCAGAAAGAAGTACATATCGCGTGTAACCGTGTCTATCCTAGATAAAGTGTTTCGAATAATTTATTGTTGTTTTTAATATTCCTATGAATGCATCTAAATTAATCTATCTACATTTCTACGGTATTGTTAAAAAAATACATTAGTATAACGATGTTAATTAAATTGGATGTGCATACATTTCATCTACAATATCTATTGTAGGTATACGTAAGAGAAAAATATTACATAATCGTCGGTCATTTGTGATCTTATCAAAAATGTAACAGAAATGCAAAATATGAGGAAAACGTTAACGGTGTCTTTGTACTGTTTGGTAATGAATCAGCGATGTTTGCAAAACTTGCCTATGACAGCCGTTTTTGTTAAGTATAATCTCTCAAGGCGTTGAATGCAATTCGGTAACCGTTATATTGTTAATCTATTCCTACTTTGTACCGTAACAACCATAAATCACCTTTTATTACACCTTTTTAAATCATAATATAAATAATTTTATTAAATCACCGTATTTCACCTTTTTGTTGGAACTTCTTAATCGGAGCTGCGAAAGCCGCATGTTTATGGAATATATTTTTTTTACTTGTACCCACGGATGAAAACGGACAAACACTAGCAAAGCTTGGCAGAGGAAAAACTTAAACATCCTGTATACTTTAAACACGGGAACCTAGAGCAGGTCGTGTTGAGAAATTATTACGTCACGCTCGCCTGTGACCGTTTTTGAACTTTCAGCGCCACGGCTGTTCTTGTCAGACCGGAGCGCGGCGCGAACAGAATCAAGTACACCGTGTATTGTATCGAAGTACGATAATAACGTTCGAGCCTATCAAAGTCGATTTATGCAAACGAGCGTTATCAAAATACAGGATTGACTCTATGCGGCCAGCGCGTTATGTAATGCTCATATTGTGATGGTAATCCTCTGGTCGTTGAAATTTAGAAACACGCGAGGCACAACGTTTTAATAGTTTCAAATACGGTTCACTTGAAAACAATAAAGTAATATACGCACTGTCAAGGCTGCTTCGCCACAAGGTGGCGGATAATTATGGGATAATTCATTATAATTAATACAGTAGAACTCCCTATTAACCGAATACCCTTCCTCGTGCGTTACTTGTCACTTTATACTTTATATATGTATGTATAGAATCATGCCGTCACATGCATACAGGGTGTTCATTTGAAAACATTCCAGCCGAATATCTCGAAAAGTATGACAGATATTAAAAAAGCGTAAAGCACGTATCCAAGGGTTTCGAGGAGGAAAGAGGGGGGCAGTATCAGTTTTTTATTTGGGTGGCGTTTTCAAGGTCATTTGAAGGTCAACTTTGTTGATCTAGCCCCTTGAGCGGGTCCTGCATCCCTAGTCGTGTGTCATTAATACGGATTAGGAATGTTCTACTGTATTAGATTCTCAATTTAGCGAAAATTAATTTCACAAAAAATTCCAATACTTTTTAGATATATCGTACGTCAAGAATGATTTATATAATCTTTGCTACAAATAAGCGACTGCTTTAAGTTACCCGTTGCCTTGACTTATCGAGGACACCAATACATTTATATCTTTTCGCTTTGCTGGAAAAACTGAATGGAATACTTACTATGAATCTTATTATCCTGCCGAGTAGACTAACAAAACTAGAATGACATTTTGGATTTACTTTCGTCTGTTACGTCATCGTGTTATTTTTTTTGTTCATATTATACATACATCATACATATAACAGTCTCCGTTTCTTGATTGCGCACGAAGGTATGGAAATGGTTAAACTCGCGTCACGCAGCGCGACAAAACGTTTCCAAGAATGATTGTATGCGCATACTAAAGTGTTATGTATTACAGTCAAATTCTAATTCATTCAGTGTGACCGCTCTAATGAATTGTAAAAAAGAGAGTAATCGAAAAATAGTTGAACGCTTAATACAACACCTAACGATTATTTGTAAATTGCAAAACGTTTCTTTTACCAAATTTTGAACTATTTTTGGGTGTACTTCCGAAAGCGACAACCCTCTGATTCTGCTGAAATTTTTGCCAAAGCTTATCCTTGATTAGGGAAGAAAGTCCCTAAAAGGATTTTTGGCGACAAGCCTCGTTTGCCCCCCAGCCCCTTTCAAAGTTTTGACAGTTTTTACTAAATATTTTCGAAAATATTGAGTTTAGAGAAAAAAGTTTCAAACAAAAAATGGAGCTCATAAAAAGCTCTACAAAAAAGATTCTATAAATTTTTTACGTAAACCTATTATTTTGGCTGTTATGACCCAAAATAACTCGGCGGGGGTCAAATTAACTCTGTCAAACATTTTTTAAGAATGTTTTATTAAATATGCGACAAGTTTTTAATTTAGAGGTTACATGTATTTATTTTCATAGCGGAAACCATGAAAAACCATAAAAATCATAGTTTTTTTATTTACTTCCATAAATAACGGGAATTTTGAAAAATACTTCAGATAAAAGTTGTAGACCTCATTAAAATACACATTTTATGTTGTATTGATTTTTGTCATGAAGATAATACTTTCTGAGAAAAATGATTGGTAATTATTCACATATACGGAGCCACCCTCGATTTCAATGATCGCATGATTCATCCATTACTATTTAGTTCAAATTCTGCAAAGATTATGCGATCAGAATTAGTTTGGATTATATGGTGGTACACGCAGACGAAAATCCAGGTTATATGTGTTGTATGAAGTTTCGACCATTTAATATCGTTTTTCTCAAAAACTGTCTTTATGACAAAAATCCATACGACATAAAATGTGTATTTCGATGACACCTACAACTTTTATTTGAAGTATTTTTCGAAATCACCATTATTTACGGAAATAAATGGAAAAAACTATGATTTTTATGGTTTCCGTGATTACAATAAAATTTTCGCCAATTTTCACTATCATATTCGTAATCAGCACGTCAAAGTACGTAAGAGTCCAGAGTATAAAAAAAATCGGAGGGTTGTCGCTTTCGGAAGTTTATCCCTACTTTTAACCCATAACCGAAGGCATGATCAGATTTCTGTATGGAGGTGGTTTCTTGTTACTAACGTTTGTAAATAATTCAGGAAGAAGTCTGATGACCCAACTGGTATACCCAAAATATAACGTAACATTAACATGAGTTATTCTTACCTCAGAAGGCTGTTACCTAATTGATGGTACCCAAACAATCCACATCGACTAGTAAATAACCTATATGTTAATGTGATCGGATTTACATATTAACGATCGACTAACGTGTGCTGGAGCGTCCCTGCCATTTTTCACGTGGATGTAAATCTGTCGTATGATGACATCCTATTATGTATTATATGTATAGTGGCTATGGTTACGCTGACGATCATCACCCGCTTATAGCTCTCTCTCTGCGTCGCGTCGGGTTCATCGAATTCCAAACTTCATCGGCTGGGTTCGTTTGCCATGCAAACGACAATCGTCTGGACTGGAAGAATCGGGAATGATCGTCCTCATTGCCAGGGAATTGCTTGGATGCATGCGGCTTGTTTTGGCATGAACTACACGGTTGGATCGTTCGGAAGTTTCGCGTGCAAATGAAGTCGTTAAGCCTCGACAATTCGGGGCCACTCTCGTAAAAGTTCGCGCGTTTGTTTTCAAAATTACCGTGCCATTAAGTGGTTCAACGCGAAAAGACCGCCCTTCAGCGGCACGTTCCTTACCAGAGTAGGGCAATAACCAACTAACATTTAAAAATGACTAATAGTCTTTTTGAATGTTAGTCATAGCAAAATAGTCATTAGTCAAAACTCTTTGATTAGTTGGTGATAACTAGACTGCGGATTTTATGCATTTATGACGAAAATAGAAACGTACAATTTAAAGCAGTGAACATATTAAAAAGATTTAAGAACATCAGTGTATTAGTTTCAGCTTAATAAGATAATTAGAAGAAGAACGAACTTTTTATTTGGTTCCTTTGGCTTGTAATCGATGCAGACAATTTTTATTTTGCATAAAGATCCGCATAAGTATTGGGTTGGAAAGGAAGTTCGTAGCGTTTTCAAATTAAGAATCGAAGATGAAATTAAGGTATTTATTCATATGTTTACTCAATATAACACGAGAAATTACCTTGAAAATGGCAAAAAGTAATAGAACAGAATGGATAATATGTTATTGAATAAATCTATGAATAAATATGTGAATTTTAGCTTTCAATTTTAATTTACAAACGCTACGAACTTTCGTTCCAACCCAATACATATAGAAAATGATGTCGATAATATCTCGTTGACTATTGCTGTACCATCATTCAAAATATTGTTTAGATTATTAATTATATCGGTATCTAACCAATTACTAAATATTTAGGTATTGTATGAGGTATTTATACCAATTTCATATACATAAAATTTTAAAAATCATAGCGAATGGAAATATTCTAAATCGAAAGAAATGTTTAATTTTCGAGTTGAAATAGCTTCGTGTGCAAAGGGTTAGAAAGAAATCAAACATAATAGAGTATCTGGAAACAGAAAATGGGTAAATTTTCACCCGAGGAGCGTATGAGGGTTAATTCGGAGAAACCTAGAAAAACGAACTGGAGAGTGGCCCCTGTCCCTAAAGCCGCGAGCCGCGCCGATGGCAGAAATATATAGGGCGACACGCGAGAGGACACGCGCGCTCATTCGAATCACGTGTTAAGAACAATACCATGGGGAGAACGCGGTGGCTCACTTGTAAATATTGTGCAAATGCTGGGTGTACGAAGGTGTGTGTATGTACGCACTTCCACGGGCGCCCGAGTCGAACCAGTTGTTCTTGACACGTACACATCGACTGTTTTGAAGGTAACACCGACCGCGTAGACAGTGAGCCCGGCCATCAAGGATCGGGAGAGGACGATATTGTCAAGTCCCCCGGTACCATGTCGGAAAATCCAGTAAGCTTCGTGGTCGGGGCACCCGACCCATCCGAGGAATTGGAGATCGAGGATATCTTCCCATCCGAGGGGTTCGATCTCAGCTCCAACCAGGTGCAGCAGAATGACTTTCCGGGATTGGTTGAACGCCGCAAGCGGCTCAGGTGAATTATCATTTACTTCTGTTTTCTTTCGTTCACGATTTCGATACGTTCGATCCGAATACGTGGCCTGTTTGAATTATTTTAAACGATTTTCAACTAATTTCATTTGCAAAGCAGGTTGCCCGCCTCTCGTAAACAATGAAATGCATTCTTTAATTGAACATGCAAACCATGACCTTGAACCATAATGTTCTTTCACGAATGTGTTCGACAGCTCATCCGAAAGAAGATGGATAGAGTTTATCGGGACGATTATTTTTAATCATTGGAGTACACGTGTAACTCTTGTAACTCGAGTAACAACTTGTTTCTAACATGTAAAATGGTAATAAAATGTAGAAGAAATTACTTCTACATTCATTTTTCCACGGTTTGGACTAAAGAATATCTTGTAGGTACTTATCTATGTATATTTTTTCAATATTTTGAAGAAAACTTATTCATTAGTTAAGAGACCGGTTTCAGATTTTTTGTTTTGCGATTATTGATATAATAAAAATAATTTCATGAGAAATGATTGTATAGATATCTTTACTGAAGCACATATTACAATAGCAGCAGGACAAAGTCTAAATAAAATCAATCTTGTCATTTTTATAAGGAAACGTACCAATTATTTTTAAGGTTTGGTGTTGATACTTTTTCCAAGTATGTATTAATACACATTAATACAGAAACTAATTTGAAAGTAAATGTCACGAGAACTTATGATAACTTATAAATAGATTGTGGAAGTAGTTTCCGGGAAGCTTATGCAAATGAACACTGACAGATACGAAATTTGAAGAATTCTAATGATTCGACGATGATATAAAACTCTATTTATAAACCTCTTATTATTTAATTCACTAGTTGAAATCAAGATGCGATATAAATGCATATTCCGCAGTACATATTCGCTAACATAAGTAAATCAGAAGCGTAATCGCGACTCGGCTTTCGTCACCAGACGAGCACGTATGAATTCGAAATCGAATGTTTGCAAAACGAATTCCCAATCAACGTTGGTCTTTTAATGGATTTTGTCTTCCTTATTAGTGTTACGTCACTTTATTTTCCGAATGCGTGAATAGCGAGCGTCGGTGGACTTTGAAGTTATTGAACAAAGTGTAGAATGCACGGCTTCGATTCGAGCCTTTTTTAACATGCGTAATCGTGAAAACTCTCCTCTCGTCCCGCCGGTGCACGGGACCGCAGTCACCTTATGACTTGTTCATACATCGTTGAATATTCACGAGTAACTTCGCCAAAGACGAAGTCATGCTCGTGTTACGTCTTCTTCCGATGCGAAACCCGAAATGATGTTTCAATTTGTCCGCGTAACAATTTCAAACTCGCCAGCAACTTCATTAAAAATCAATGTATGCATCATGCTCGAGTTGTAAACTCCGAAATCCTGTTTGCTCGGCGCAATTATACTCTTGCGGAAAAAAACAGCTTCACTGGTGCGACAGTCTTTCATTTCCTATGAATTTCACGCGGACAATTCACCAGAATTTTATCCAATGATAACTCGCTGTCAAATTGTTCACATAAGGGTGGTCCATTTATCTTGAGACAGTCAATTATTACGGAAACCAGCAGGAATATGAAAAAATATTTTATATAAAATATTCTTCATATGAAGCGGCACATTTAATGGCACATTCCATTATGGAAAAATGTGCATAGCGCCATTAATGTGTCCCTTCATATGAAGAATATTTTATATAAAAACATTTTTTCATATTCCCGCTGGTTTGCGCAATAATTGACTGTCCCAAGATAAAAGGACCACAAAATGAAAATCGAGCGAGATTGCGCACTTTAAAAAGGAAAGGCAACAGAGACATTGATGGGCAAGTCATATTTCAATTTTGAACCAACTACATACTTATTTAAGCGTATGGCTGCCACCGTTCTTAGCACTTGTGTGGCTTATACAGGCCACATCGCATATATGGGTGCTTCACGCACGACAAGCGGCCATTAAGACAAAGAAGCGTTGAGATAGATTAGTGTCATTGGAGGAAGTACTCTTCAATGGCTTCGAGCAGTCAAAACTCGTGACCTCGGGGATAGCGTCGCGGCAACTTTGGAGATGAAAAACTGGAGCAGCCGAGAAAAGTTTCGGATGGAAACTAGAAGTGGCCCAAGGAATCTGAGCGGATAGAAACCATTAATGAGTCAAAAGATTTTGAAATGAAAGTCGCTAGCAGCTGAAGAGACAATTAGGGATGAAATTTACTTCCGGAGAGTTTCGAATGAAAGCCGCTACAGCGACCCACTAAAGTTTGAAATGAAAATCGTCGATGATCCAAGATCCTGAGAACTTGGGGATCAAAGTGGCCTAAGCAATTACAGTAATGCGAACCTATAAATATATGTGAAAGTTTTTTTTTACTTTCTTTGCATTTAATATGTATTGTGCAACTTTTTTGTTCTCAATGTACGTATGCGAACTTCTTGTTTTTAATCAGTTTCTTCTGGTTAGCCTAGCGTTGTCCATTAATATTAGAGGTTCAAGATTCAGGAATTGTGTCTGTGCACGGTATAAGTGACATTTTCGTCCCAAAGGGTTCACATATGTACAGGGTGTAAAGATATTATATGTCGCGGCTACCATAGGATGATTCTACACCCTCTGGTTGAAATCGAACCAAACAAGGTGCCGCAGAATTGACCTTGACCTTGAATTTTAAGGTCAAAAGGTCAACAACCTTTTTTTGATTCCATCGTATTTTACTCGTCGCGGTTGAGTTGCGACCCATGGTTCCTTTCTTGCACTTTTGACCCTCGCGACGAAAAATTGACCTTGACCTTAAAATTCAAGGTCAAGGTCAATTTTGCAGCACCTTCCTTGGTTCAATCTCAACCGAATCTTTACACCCTGTACGTGCATATTGAGACTGATTATTGCAACTGCCGAGCAAGTGATTATAATGAAACCTATTGCTAATCGAAAAGTTTCAGGGATGCAAACAAAAAAGGTGGCTCGAATCGTTTAAAGTTAAAGCGTAGGCTGTCGGTTGCCCGAGCTGTTTAATTTGTACCAAAAGAACAGCGGAAAGTAACGAGAAATTTTAATCAGGTCCAGGAGATCCGTCGAGCTCGCTGGTTCGGCGCGAAATGAAAATTTTAAACCACGTTGGCTCTGCTAGCATACTCTGATCTGAACCTCTGAAGAGAAGGGGATATCCCCTCTTGGTTTCGATGCGGAGATCTCTGCTCCCTCGAACTATCGAACGAAATATTTCACAATGAAACCAATGTTTCTAAACGATTAGCAATGGCGTGGATCATTTTTGTTGTAAATATTAACTTCCAGTTACTCGCAGTCCACTTTCTATTTTCTATACAATTGTTCGCGTGGACATAACGTACATGTCACGTAACGTCAACGTAATTATACTGTCATTCGATGAAACAATTATTTGGATTAAAAATAAATATTGATCTTGAAACAGTAAATTTAATTTTAAATTTAATTTTCAGATTGTAAATACTGCACACGAGTAATTAGAAGCATCGCGTTTTGCCAGTAACATTGTAGTCTACGGGGTGTCCCATTTAAGTTGAGATTGTAAAAAATTTCGATGACAAGTGATTTAAAAAGAACAAGCTGACACATGTCCTTTAATTTTTCGAGTGGCGAGTCAGATGGCACTACTAGTTTTTTAATGCGTGGGCGTTTTCAAAGTTATTTCAAGGTCATTTTGTCTTTTTATCATAAACCCATATTTTTTATTTCGGAATAACATGCACAAAAAGTTCTGCATCTTTTTACGTAGAATGTGATTCCGAAATAAACCTAATGGGTTTATGATAAAAAAAGACAAAATGACCTTGAAATAATCTTGAAAACGTCAACGCATTAAAAAACTAGTACATAGTCCATCTGACTCCCCACTCGAAACACTGAAGGACATGTCTCAGTTTGTTTTGTTTAAATCACATGTCTTCGAGATTTTTTACAATCTCAACTTAAATGGGACACCCTGTATAGACTGAAAGTACCACATTTCGACAAACGTGGTATTACGCTAGATAAGATAAGATAGATACGAATTAGGCTTCCTTGAATGCAACTCTATATTTGATGAGACTTGTCTCGGTGCAGTTGAAAAGTTGCGCAAAAGTTGTTCGAATGTTGCGAAAATGGATTCCCGCGAAATACTTGTTATAGACTTTGAATTTCAATTTAAATTGTGTTGAGAACGGGATAGGATGAATTATGAGAGAAAGTGGGCTGTGAGGAAGTGGTTCGAGACTCTTATAAAATGTTCCATATTGTCGTACAAACGTATCGATTCGTTGTAATCATTAAAAAATCGTAGTAGTCATGCCGAAGTATGCAAGATGTTGGGTACGAGTTACATGTGCATTATACGGCAGTTTTACACTCAAGAGCCGTCGGAGAGGTAAAAAGTTAGAGTGATGGGTGTCGCACGATCCGACGAATGCGATGAAAAATAAAGTTCATGGTTTATATGATAGCTTATCAAGTAATTCGTTCTCGGCTTGCTACCGATTTCATTATTGTGACCAGTATCGCCAGATCAGGGGACAAAGTTTTTGACAAACTCGCGACAAGCTCTTACTCAAGATACACCATATGACACGCGCATCGCGAACGTACTACCATTCCGAGCTGAACTACCAAATTGTCTACCAAACTGACAATGCAGACGCTAACCAATTAGGTTACGCCGTTAAGTTCGCGATACGTCGTGATTCGTTAATGCTTTCGTACGAGGTCTTTTTTACGACCACACGAACGAATGCTCGTATTCGACACCCACTCCGACAGAACTAAAATTCAAACGAGGAATGCTCGAAGAATGCTTGCTCGATTTGATGAATATAAACAAATGTTACTGTCCAGACTTTTTTTGGTATATTCCATTTAAAAACTGAAGTTGTGTGTATGCAGAGCTGGGGAAAATAGTATTTTAAATAGCAAATAGTAAATAATCCTATTTATTTTAAAGCATGCGTACAATTTTGAAAATAAAACATTTTATTTGATGCTGTAATTTTTGGAAATAAAATAATTTATTTGAGGCAGTAATTTTTTTGAAAATACTATTTTATTTAAAGAATATTGAAAATATTTATATTTTGTCTTAATTTTTGATTTTAATTCCACATATTATTGGTGAAAATCATGGTTCGAATTCAGTACATTTATGAGTGTAAATCGTTTCTTAACGATAAGATAGACTGTATGTTTATGCGATTTCTCAGAGTATTATAACAACGCAAAAAGTAAAATATTTTATTTCGTGTTTCAGATTGTTTAAAATAGAAATATTTTATTTTGTGGATCAAATTGTTGAAATAGAAATATTTTATTTTCGAAATTGTATATCTTATTGAAAATACTATTCTCTTTAAGCAAAATAAAATCTAAAATATTAAATAATATTTGAAATATTTGTTTTGCCAAATAATGCCCACCTCTGTGTATGTAGGTATGCCTTTGGAAACCATGTAACATCTGTTTGTAAAATTTGCTCGTACAACAAATAACTTGCGAGTTCTGCATCGATTTAATTTTAGTATTCCTGAAAGATCCGTGTAAGTAGCATGATCGTAACACCCCGACGGTCTCCTAACGAGTACCTCGAAGGATTCAGTCGCATCGAGAAATGGCAATTATCTTTTTTGTTTCGGCGGATACATATCGGCCGCGAGACAATAATGTTTACCAGTAAATCACATTGATCATGGAATATCCGATTGCGTCAAACGATCCACGGAAGAGTCAAAAAACAAAACGTTGCGCGACCTGTGCGGCGCGCGGTGCGGCTGGCCGCACGAAGAGGATTTCGAATGTCCGTTCACTTTGCCACAGAAGCACGTTACTTCCTTGTGTAGCGAGTTACAAAGGTAGGGGAAAAGATCGGATGGAATGAATCGTCCACCTTGCTGGTTGTCAGTGATCACGGACCTCCTAAGAATGTTAGACGAGCGCGTTCTGGAGTCACTTCTCGAGATCTGTATCGCGAACGCCATGTGATTTTTTCAAACATTCGACCTGTTCGAGAACCTCCGACCTCCTCGGGTTCGGAATGAACAGTTATGTCGTTGCGCCCATAGTTATTGGCTAGGAGGTTCCCGTGTAATAAACGAGTGTTCCGGTTCCTTCGTTGCGACATAGTTATGGCTGCGAGACTTAAACTTCTTAAAAAAACGATACTCGGAGTAGAACTCAGTTTTCTTCATTGATAAATAAATAATTCACCGTCCGGGAAACGCGAAAACTGTGTCAGATTTCAAACTTCTCCGAATTTTTCAACATTATGATTGTAGAAAAGTCTGCAGTTTAATTAGCTGTTGAAGTTCGCAAGAAACATTGTTAGATAAAAATAGTACTCGTGCATATCAGAAATTCCTGAAAGCGAAAATCCTCTTTGCGAAGAGTTATTACTAGACTGCGGATTTTATGCATGTATGACAAAAATGGGTATGTACAATGTAAAACAGTGGAGGTATTAAAAAGATTTAAGGCAACCAGTGTATTAGTTTCACTTTAACAAGATAATCAAAAGAAGAAAGATATTTTTATTTGGCTCCTGTGTCTTGCAATCAATGCCAACGTTTTTTATTTTGCATAAAATGGGTACGTACAATTTAAAACAGCGAAGATGTTAAACAGATTTAAGGCCATCAGTGTATTAGTTTCACTTTAACAAGATAATCAAAATTAATAATGACATTTTTATTTGGCTCCTGTGTCTTGCAATCTATGCCAACGTTTTTTATTTTGCATAAAATGGGTACGTACAATTTAAAACAGCGAAGATATTAAACAGATTTAAGGCCATCAGTGTATTAGTTTCACTTAAACAAGATAATCAAAAGAAGAAAGATATTTTTATTTGGCTCCTGTGTCTTGCAATCAATGCCAACATTTTTTATTTTGCATGAAGATCCGCAGTCTAGTTATAACATATATGTCAAAGAGTGAATAGGGTCCGGTTTGCTCTGCGACAAGTGTCCAGGAAGGAGTCCAGTAAGATTGCTTCTGTCCGTCGAAGTTCACTGCCGTGAGATCACAGTTTTCGCGATGAACGGTGGTTAACGCAACACGGTCGCGCTGCACCGAATCCGTGCAAGAAACAGCGCGAAGCGCGCGAGGAATTCAAGTTTAAGTGCCTCGCGAAGAACCAGTGGAACACTTGTGCTCGAAAATTGACCTGGGAACAGGATTTACAAGACTAGAAAACCTTCGACTGGTTGCGTGAAAGGTTGTTTACGTTTCGTGTGTACGCAAACGATCTAGTGGAAGGACGCGAGAAAAGTGATCCTTGGACTTCCTTCTCCGTGTTCGAGGAGGCAGAAAAATGAGACATTAGCGCATGGAAAGTCTGATTGATAACGTTCCTTGAGAAAGTCGCTGCAGGCTCGAGAGAGAGAGAGAGAGAGAGAGAGAGAGAGAGAGAGAGAGAGAGAGAGAGAGAGAGAACAAGAAAATTCAGTGAACGGTTTTGCAGAGCTCTAATTGCACGATCGGTTAGTGCATCGGCTGGTCATTCTGGAACAGCGATGAGCAACCCGCACCGATCGTGCTTTCAGTTATGCGACGTGAAAATACATGCTGTGTCGTCTTCGAAGCGTTTCTCATTTTGTAAAAGCGTGTTTCCCGTAAGGTACCAGTCGGCCGAACAGACTGTCGGTCGTCCGATTTCCGTCCGCTGGAAAAGGAAAAGGTTGCTCATCACTGATCTAGAGAATCCTTGACATCTTTGGTTCCGGAGACACCAGGGAAGGGAGTAACGGAATGAAACGCATGAAAAGATTCGTGTTGGCTCAAAGCACAGAGAAAGACCCGATTTGGAAGTCCTCGGACAACCTGATGGCTGGCGTCGGTGCATCGAAAATGCACGTGGAAACGGCTTCCAAGGAGCAGCTGTCTTCGATGGAGAAACCGTCGAGCGACAAACAGCACTCGACCACTGGATTAACGTAATATATTTTCACATTCTCACCGTCGTTTTCTTCGATTGTTGTTCCGTGATTGTTGCAAGTCGATATTCACCGGTCGGAAGCTATTTAAATGCTACAGGGAAATATTGAGAGATGTAATTTGGAACAGTCGAAACAGTGGAAGTTAAGAATACTCTTATATTTTGCTATTCAGGTAGAACATTATTATTTTGCATGAAGATCGGCTATCTAATAATAATGTAGATTCATTAGAGACTCATTCGATATGGTTTGGAATGTGAAATTGTAGATTACGTACAATTACGATTTTATCAACGATTTAGTGGATCTGTTGACTGTAATTAGAATTTTTCTTTTCATAAGAAATATTGGAATTAACGATAATGAAATGATCTTTTAAAGTTGTTCCGATAAGATTTCGAATTCAACTCGCTGATACGTGTAATTATGATGTTATCGATCTTCTGTGATCTACTGATTTTCAATGATATTTCAAACAGAATAAAGATCGCACGACTAACAGCAAACATGCTAATCACCCGCAGCGTTAATCGATCACGCAGTCGGCAATAGTTTAACTAATTGTAAAGAAGCGATCTTTAAAAGAAAATTTATCTACGCATCGTCCAGTAGTACAGTACAAATTGTTTCGATCAAATTTAAATAAATTATTCTATGTTAAAGGATATTGCATCTTCTTTTAACTTTTGCTCATATAATTCGTTACACGTTCACCAGGGTCACCGTCGCGTCGCGTTCTTCAGAATTTCGTTGACGTATTCAATATTTCGAATTTCTGAGCTGTGGCTCGTGCGACCAAGTTAAACAGGTCCTTGAGAGTCTGAAAGTGAGAACTGCGAAGGAGACCGGTCAAACTTTACGCATCTTCGCTCAAAATTCCATGAATTACGTTCTCCGACCCGCGGCAGTACAGTCCCAAATATTTACTTATTACTGCGGATTTTATGCGTTTATGACAAAAATGGGTAAGCACCATTTAAAGCTGTGGACATAGTAAAAAGAGTTAAAGACATCGGCGTATTGGCTTCAGTTTAATTAGATAATTAACCGAAGAATGAAATGTTTATTTCGCTCTTGTGTCTTTCAATCAATGCAGTCTACTTATTACATTCCATTTCTTGTTAAAACATCTACACAACTATAACTATGAAAAGAACTTTTCTTTTCCTGTCCTTGTTGGAGCTTATACTAGAAAAGCATCAACTATTGTGTCCATAATTTCAAAATCCGAAGTGATTCTATCAACTGATCCGTTGTAAAAATTAATTTAAACGAAACTATATTCCGCAGTAAAATGGATAATATAATGAACACCGTTTAATGAAAGAAGAATTGTATCGTATCATAAAAGACAAACGGTTCTTTTATTTGTTGACACAACAAAACGAAGAATTTAAAAAATGTTCGATATGTCAGCAATTTTTATGAAGCAATACTACAGTGAACAGTTATGATACTTCGAAGAAGTTCAAGCTTTTTGAATCACCGAAACATCGTTGGGTAAAGAGCACTAAAATTAACAGCGGAACTATGGCACATTTATGGGGAATTATTCAATAATTCCATTTCTTTGGACATACACTGCGATGAGAATCGTTACGGATCGGAATGAACAAATTCCAGTTACTTTTCGAAAATAATGTAAGATGGTCACGTTTAGTGATCCGTAAAATAAAAGTAATTTGAGTACACGATCAGCGATGTGCACAAAGTGTACCGATTTTGAAAAACTCGGAGGAACAATGACGCGTATGCGTCCAAAGCGGACGCAGAGGGCTCAGAAAGCGTTACGGAGTTGTAGGAATGGCGTTGCGTGAGCCGCTTAAATTAACGGTTCGTATACTTTCTCCGCTGTCATTCACGTGTAGCCCACTAATGGATGACAGGAATTACCTTGAAAAATGTAGGAAAACCGTTGCTCCCATTTCCTCCCAGCCGCGCATACCTATTCCGTCTTCCTTCTCCTCTGAAAAAAATTATTCGATCCCACCTAATATCGTCGAAACGACGCGACATATTGTCAAGATGTTCGCTGCATCATCCTATTTAACTAAGCATTACTAAGGAGTTCTATTCAAAATAGAAATACGTAATTGTGCATTATACAGGGTGGAAATTATAAAGCGTTACAGACAAATATCTCCAAAATATTGATTGTACACAAAAATATTTCGGATGAAAGTTGTTCAGTACAGAGGGGACATCATGTGGTGGGACTTTTATTTTTCCCGATGGACACTCCAAGGTGAGGTGAAGGTCAACTTCCTTTTTTTTTAAGTGGAATGTCCTATTTTCATACTATAGATCTATAGAGTATCAAATTCTGAGTATAAAAGAGTTGACCTTTTCGTATGTCCTGAACCTAATAGTTAAAGAGATATTATCCAAAGAAGAAAGAAAATTGTTTCTATAATATCTCTTAGATAATAACTATTAGATTTAGGACATATGAAGGTCAACACTTTTATACTCAGAATTTGATATTCTATCGATCTATGGTATAAAAAATAGGACATTCCACTTAAAAAGTCAAGGTGACCTTCTCCTCACCTTGGAGTGTCCATCGGGAAAAATAAAAATCCCACCACATGATGTCCCCCTCGGTACTGAACAACTTTCATCTGAAACATTTTTGCGAATAATCCATATTTTTGGAGATATTCGCGTCTGTAACGCTTTATAATTTCCACCCTGTATTAAAAACGAAAATGTCTGCCGTTTAACTTTTTAATGAATTTTCAATCCGAACTTCGATTGTAATAACTAGACTGCGGATCTGTATGCATTTATGAAGAAATTGATTGGGTGAAATAGTAAAAGCATTAAAAAGTTCAAGAATGTAATTATATTGTTGCTTTTAATATAACAAAGTCGTTAAGGGATGAAATCAATTTTTATGTTAATCCTGCTTCCCGCAATCAATGCAAAACATTTTTATTTTGCATAAAGATCCGCAGTCTAGTAACAACATATTAACCCTTTGCACTCGACGCCTTTTTCACTTGCGCGAACCAGCAACTCGAGACGATTTCGGCCAAATTCGGCAAACACTTTACAAGTACTTTAAAAACATTTATAAACAAACAAACGTATACAAATAATAAAATTTCACCAGTTTATTAATTTATATGTCAAAAACAACAAACTTTGATAAATACAATAAACTTGCAACTCGTTTAAATACGCTCTCGTTGCTGGCGATATGATTCTCTCAATTGTTCGACAAGTGTTTTCAGAAATCGCAGATGGCTCAGTGGCTTTTCCCCTTTTTTGGTATTTTCTAGTTTATACGAAATGTATGAATTGATCAGGGAAATTTCCGTGCCCCAAAAAAAGCTTACGCCACCATTTAAGCGATTATCGCAGAAAACAATAGGTTGACGCATATTGGTCGACCCGATCAACACCACCCATATATTTTATATAATAATTCAATCACATACATATATACTATATATATATTATAGTATTCCTCCATAGTTTTAGGGCTCAAACACTTTTTAGTTACTATATTTACTGCCAAGACTGTTTCAAGCGAATGCTACGCTGAGACTAACTAAACTGAGCTAAGATGTGGCTACAATGGCAGCGGAGCCTAGTCCACGAGAGTACTTCCGCGAAAAATATCTTATCGCACATCGTAAAGAAGGAGAGATCGAGTTACAAAAGACCATAGCGTCGTAGCAGCGTCGCTCGATTTAAGACTTCAAATCATTCGGGCGCCACAGCAGCGCCGCTCGAGTTGACACTTCAAATCGGCTGCTCAAGTGCAAAGGGTTAAATAATAAGACAGTACCTTTAAGTCCGAACGCGATAAACGAAAGATGCAGAATCAAATAAAATGAATTAGAAGGGTTGCGAGAATATTTGTAACGAAATAGGGTATACGAAGGCGACGATATCTATTGTAATTACAACGAAATCCGTAAATTACAATGCCACATAGTTGAATAACAATAGAATGAGGCAGCATACGAGGGATTTCAACGACTTGTTCAAGCGATTTCAATCTATCGTTTACAAAGCGAGGATTTATTTGATGTGTACAGTGAAAACTAAGCTGCCTTTCATTTGATCTCGTAGGCCCAGCATGTCGCAGGGCACGGTGATGATCCAGACGCAGAGTAGGCTCCTTGAGAAGGATTTCACTATTGCTACACCCGAAGAGTTCGTTCATCGTTTCGGCGGTACCAAAGTCATCAACAAGGTGAGTACCGTTATCCAGAATACCAGGTTAACGACAAAGTTCTTTCCAAGTACATAGATAGGCCGCCCTCTGAAGTTTTTACTTAACCCTGATATCGTATATTGTTTCCTCAGACTAACTAAGAAGTACTAGACTTATATTCAAGTACTTTTAGGTGTATAGTTTAAGATTACAAACCTCAAATGTTGAAAGGAAGTTCAAGAAATGTCTTATTTACTTTTGTCTCGTAATACTGACATGGAAATCAGTATATGGTCAACATTAACACGTTGACTGCCACAGAGGTCATCGGACACCGGCCCTATACCGGTATTACTTCAAAATGATTGTCACGAAATTGATGCCGATATCAATTTATTATGTTATTGCTAAATCCTAGCTTTATCAAATTAATCATTTTCTTCTACGACCTACCGAACGCCTCAAGTAATCCGAGTATTTTTCGTAACAATATAATTACTAGACTGCGGATTTTAGGCATTTATGACAAAAATGAGTAGATGTAATTCAAAACATTAAAAGGATTAAAAGACTTTAAGAGTGTCGAAATACTATTTTGACCATATCAAAATTATTAATGAACAAAATAAATTTTTACTTAGATCCTGTAGATTGCAATTGATGTATACAAATTTTATTTTGCATAAAAATCCGCTGTCTAATAATTACCACCACCTTATTGATTACCTACCGCATCAATTACTCTTTTTTAAGGGCGGTGGGGAAATGTTATTACACACACCCCCTTAGATAAAAGCTGGGGGGTAGTGTGGGGCTCAGTCTCCCCCGAAGTTGTAAGTTGGGGGACCGGGACTTAATCCATAGTCATACCCACTAAAACCCCACCGACCAAGGGTTCCACACCCTATTTGTTCGACCTTCTGACCAGGGACAGAGGTGTACAGGGACCTACTATCCGCATTACACCTGTACCACTCATTTTCACCTCCGGTAAAACCAACCGCATTAACTACTAATAGTCCTTCAAAAGATAGGTAATTAGGGACTTTTTACTAAATTTTTCAAGAGCAGAAACTTGAAGATACGGAGAATATTTTCCTCAGAAAACCAGATATGTAGTACGCAGGGTGAGTCACCTAACTTTGCCACCTTAAATATATTTGTTGGTTTTAAAGATACGTCAAATGTCTGAAGGACAAAGTTGAATGGTTCAGTGGGGCTCCCATGATACCAAAAATATTTTTGCTTTTATGTGGTTTTTTTTCAAGGTCACCTTCCTTCTTTAAAATGGAAGCACCCTTTTTTAAACGCCTACAATGACGTCCCATTCATTAGGAATTCAGTGACTATAATTACCCATGCACGTATAAACTTTCTAGGTAGCTCCTAGTCCATATAACAGACACAGAACATTATTATTTTGCATTAACCATTAAAAATTCGCAGTCTACTCGTGAATCACTCATTAATTTCCGAAAACAACAAAGATATTTGAGGTGGCAACGTCGGGTGACTCACCCTGTATAATAAATATTAGATCTTGTGCTTCGTAGATAAATTATGTGTGTTCGCAACATTAGGAAGTAGATGCGTACATAGTCGTGATCCCGATATGTCGCCAATATGTCGACAATCATTCCTCTCAAAGGGTAAAAATAATTTAAATCCGCCGAAGCAGGTCATTCAACGCGCAGATCTGTTGTTTCGCTCGAACATATTACGCGGCACTCACCGTACCGTACCGTTTCGCAATGAACGTTAACCGGCCAAGGCCTCACGAATGACCTTGAATGACCTTGAGTGCTAGATCCGCCGTACCTGTTTCGACATCAACCAACGTACCGTAAACCTCAAAATACACATTTCCTATCTAAAAAAAAGACCATGATTACTAACCGGCGACATCCTTGGCGTTCCCTACGTACCGTAGAAACATACCAATTCAAATTTGTGAATTCGTAATTCAAAAGTGTAAAGTTTCTTTGTTCCTAAACGAAGACCGTGGGGGATCATGCCAACTCTTACAGGAGAATTATGTTTGTACAGATACTGATTGCGAACAACGGAATAGCGGCAGTAAAATGTATGCGTTCGATACGCCGTTGGTCCTACGAGATGTTCAAGAACGAACGGGCCGTGCGATTCGTCGTGATGGTCACACCGGAAGATCTGAAAGCGAACGCGGAATACATAAAAATGGCAGATCAATACGTTCCTGTACCTGGCGGCTCGAACAACAACAATTACGCCAATGTGGAATTGATCGTCGACATCGCCATCCGTCTTCAAGTTCAGGCAGTCTGGGCTGGATGGGGCCACGCTTCAGAAAATCCAAAATTACCGGAATTGCTCCACAAGAACAACATCAGCTTCATTGGTAAGATAAGAAATTTGTGAAACAAATAGAACGCGGAATGCGCCACGTAAATCGCTGAACTTGTTCTGTGTTTTCCAGCTTTCCTCTTCATCTATGTATCTATATACAGGGTGTTTATTTTATCTTGCACACCTAAATTATTTCCGCTACTATTAAAAGTAAGAAAAAGAACTAAATAGGATGTACACACATGGTTTTAAGACGCGCATCAGATGGTAATAAGAAAAAATCCTTTGAAGGTCATTTTAACAGTTTTTTCAAGGTCACTGTATGTTCTTACGTATTAACATGTATTTTTCATAATGCAATGTTGTAGTCGGCGTCAAGATGAGTTCGACGACCTACACACCATGACCTTGAAGTGACCTTGAAGGCGAAGAAATCAGTTTCAGTTTGAAGAAGACAAAAGTAATGAAACGAAAAGGGTGATATCACCTTGTTTTTTTAGTTACTCTAAATGCTGGCCGTCCGTAGCGAGACGCGTCTGTACACGAGAAGTCTAAAAAAATGTTAAAAACCTACTGTTTATAACGAAAGTTCCACAACGCCACGAGAAGTAAATTACTGAATGGCATTTCCGCGATTCATGGTGCAATATGCATTCCGTATTCGTTCGTTCATATCTTCCGGCGTCGTGGGACTTTCCTTATTAGCAGTAGATTTTTTTATTTTTTTTTTTGGACTTCTCGTGTACAGACGTGTCTCGCTGCGGACGGCCGGCATTTTGAGTAGCTAAAAAAATAAGGTGATACATTACCCTTTTCGTTTTGTATTCTTCAAACTGAAACTGATTTTTTCGTCTTCAAGGTCACTTCAAGGTCATGGTGTGTAGGTCGTTGAACTCACCTTGACGCCGACTACAACATTGCATTATGAAAAATACATGTTAATACGCAAAGACATACATTGACTTTGAAAAAACTGTTAAAATGACCTTCAAAGGATTTTTTTTATTATCAACTGATGCGTGTCTTAAAACCATGTAAATCCTATTTAGTTATTTTTTCTTACTTTTAATAGTAGCGGAAATAATTTAGGTGTACAGCTAGTTAATAATAAGATATTTCCATCCAAGGAATATCATGTATCAAAACCGATTGAAACAAACAAAACTTCTTCCAGGACCGTCCGAAAGAGCTATGTGGGCGCTCGGTGACAAAATTGCCTCCAGTATAGTGGCGCAAACCGCCGAGGTACCGACACTGCCATGGTCAGGATCAGAATTGACGGCTCAGTACAGCGGCAAGAAGATAAAGATATCTTCGGAACTGTTCAAGAAAGGATGCGTCTCAACGGCGGAAGAGTGTTTGGCAGCAGCGAATAAAATTGGCTTTCCGGTGATGGTGAAAGCCAGCGAAGGTGGCGGTGGCAAAGGCATCAGAAAAGTAGAGAACGCCGAAGAGTTGCCTACGTTGTTTAGGTAAATGAATGTCTAGCGAGATACGACGTGTTTATGCCAACTGAAAAACTTGCAGACTACAAAATAGCTTTATTAGATAAATCGCAATGAAAATTAACCTCTTACCCTACGATTTATTTTACGGTTTCAGTGATTAGAACTTCTTTTGTAGTTCGTAATTTCCTAAAAATGAAGAGAATCTATTGCACGTCTACATGTTTTCCAATAACTATACATGAACAAAACCGAAATAGAATTTCATCTCGGCTTAAAGGAAATTAATAACGTACGTATTTATTAGACTCCGTTCAGAATCTTCGTCACGAGTCTAACACGATATCGTAGGGCATGCGGTTAATAATTCAAACATATCATTGAATTCATTCTGTTTTGTTCCTCCGAAAAATGTCTACAAACCGACTTTGTATATCCTGTTCGCAGACAGGTACAAACCGAGATACCTGGCTCTCCTATATTTATTATGAAACTGGCGAAGTGTGCTCGGCACTTGGAAGTGCAATTATTAGCAGATAATTATGGAAACGCGATATCGTTGTTTGGTCGTGATTGTTCCATTCAGAGAAGACATCAGAAGATTATCGAAGAAGCGCCGGCCGTAATTGCCAAGCCGGAAGTCTTCGAAGAGATGGAGAAGGTAATTGCGAACGGTACCCGAGAGCGAATCGAGTGTCCGGAAAGCATTGTTTTAAATTGCAAAGAAATACATTTCGCTATGTTCTTTCGCGACAGGCTGCCGTGAGATTGGCCAAAATGGTTGGATATGTCAGCGCAGGCACCGTCGAATATCTCTACGACACTTCTGGACGATACTACTTCCTAGAATTGAACCCGCGTCTGCAAGTGGAGCATCCTTGCACGGAGATGGTGTCCGACGTGAATCTGCCAGCTGCCCAGCTTCAAATCGCCATGGGATTGCCGCTTCATCATATCAAAGATATCCGTCTCCTTTACGGTGAAAGTCCGTGGGGTGATAGCGTAATCGATTTCGATCAGCCGCGGCACAAACCTCAGCCATGGGGCCACGTAATAGCTGCAAGAATTACTAGTGAAAATCCAGACGAAGGTACGTATCGTTACAGCTGCATAAATAATGTTTACCAACGTATAGACGTTGTAGGATGAATTGTAGGATAAGCGTCAGTCGATAAAGAAGGGTTCATCGTGTAACGATTGCTTTTTACTTTTAAATAAATTATATTAAGAATATACTTTTCAGGTTTCAAACCAAGTTCCGGTACCGTCCAAGAATTGAACTTCCGGTCCTCGAAGAACGTATGGGGTTACTTCTCGGTAGGAGCATCCGGCGGTCTCCACGAATTCGCAGACTCCCAATTCGGTCACTGTTTCTCATGGGGAGAAGATCGGAATCAGGCCCGAGAAAATTTGGTCGTTGCTCTGAAGGAGTTGAGCATCAGGGGTGACTTTAGAACGACCGTTGAATATTTGATCACACTGCTGGAAACAGAATCCTTCTTGCAAAACAATATAGACACGGCTTGGCTCGATCTATTAATCTCTGAGCGTGTTAGAAGCGACAAACCGGACGTGTTGTTAGCCGTAACTTGCGGTGCTCTTCATATCGCCGATAGAACTATCACGGCTGCCTTCAGTGGATTCCAAACGGCATTAGAGAAGGGACAGATACAAGCTGGTAACGACTTGGAGAACGTAATCGATGTGAGTGAATAATAACGCTAGAAAACGAGTATAATAAATAGCTAGAAGAATAGGAATTTGGTTCTCGCCATACTGCGCCCTCTACAATTAATGACGGCGGCGCCTTAAACGATCTACGTTTTTCATTGCTTTGTTTTGATCAGCTTCAAATAACTTATTAGTAGACTGCAGATTTTATAGATTTATGGTTAAAATGGCTACACACAATTTAAAGCAGTGGTCATATTAAAAAGATTTAAGGACATCAGTGTATTAGTTTCAGCTTAATAAGGTAATTAAAAGATGAGCAAATTTTTTATTTGGCACCTGTGTCTTGCAAACAACGCAAACATTTTTTATTTTGCATAAAGATCCACAGTCCACTTATAAGTTTCCTGCGGTGCGTAACGCAAGGTCATCGATAGTGTTTTTCAATGAAAGAAATCATGATATTATACAGAAGTAGTCTGCCTATAAATGCAGAAATACATAATACAGCACACGTAGTACAGGATTAACCGGTGAGTTAGTTGTACATCGCATTCGAATCGATCGTTTACTTTCATTTTCAGGTTGAGCTGATCAACGATGGATACAAATATAAAGTACAAGCAGCGAAATCAGGACCGAACAGCTACTTTCTTATCATGAATCGTTCCTACAAAGAAATAGAATTGCATCGACTCTCGGACGGAGGTCTGTTGCTCTCTTTGGATGGTGCGAGTTTCACCACTTACATGAGAGAGGAGGTCGACCGTTATAGAATCGTAATAGGGAACCAAACCTGTATCTTCGAAAAAGACAACGACCCGTCTCTGTTGCGATCTCCTTCTGCTGGAAAGCTGGTCAGCTTTATGGTCGACGACGGTGGTCACGTAAACGCTGGACAGGCGTACGCGGAAATCGAGGTTATGAAAATGGTGATGTCGGTGACCGCTAGCGAAGCTGGAAGCGTTTTCTACGTGAAGCGGCCAGGTGCCGTTCTCGATGCCGGTACTCTGATCGCCCACTTGGAGTTGGACGATCCAACTTTGGTGACCAAAGCCCAGGACTTCACCGGTCAGTTCGCGGTAAACGAGGTTCCTGCTATCTCCGAAAAGTTGAACCATCTTCACGCGAAATACAGAGTCGGTTTGGAGAACATTTTGGGTGGATATTGTTTGCCCGATCCGTACCACGTGCCGCGTGTACAAGAACTTCTTGAGATGTTTATGAGCTCGTTGCGCGATCCTAGTTTGCCGTTGCTCGAGCTGCAAGAGGTAATCGCCTCGATATCCGGAAGAATCCCGATCTCTGTTGAAAAGAAAATTAGGAAATTGATGTCCCTCTACGAGAGGAACATCACTTCTGTGTTAGCCCAATTCCCTAGTCAGCAGATCGCCGCCGTGATCGATGGACACGCGGCGTCGCTATCGAAGCGATCCGAGCGCGACGTCTTCTTCTTGACCACGCAAGTTATAGTGCAATTAGTACAAAAATATAGGAACGGAATACGTGGAAGAATGAAGACCGCCGTTCACGAGCTCCTCAGACAGTACTACACCGTCGAGTCCCAATTCCAACAAGGCCATTACGACAAATGCGTTTCAGCTTTGATAGAGGAATACAAAGACGACGTGGCCACGGTAACGGCCACGATATTCAGTCACAATCAAGTTACCAAGAAGAACGTATTGGTAACCATGCTGATCGATCACATCTGGGCCAACGAGCCTGGACTCACGGACGAATTGTCGAGTACCTTGACAGAACTGACCAGCTTGAATCGTACGGAACACAGCAGAGTCGCGTTGCGCTCCAGGCAGATCTTGATCGCTGCCCACCAACCCGCCTATGAATTACGACACAATCAAATGGAATCGATATTCTTGTCGGCGGTGGACATGTACGGCCACGATTTCCACCCAGAGAATCTACAGAAACTGATTCTCTCAGAGACCTCCATCTTCGATATTCTACACGACTTCTTCTACCATACGAATCGTGCAGTCTGCAACGCCGCGTTAGAGGTCTACGTTAGGAGAGCGTACATCAGTTACGAGTTGACCTGCTTGCAGCATTTGGAATTGTCCGGCGAAGTTCCCCTCGTGCACTTCCAGTTCTTGTTGCCGATTAATCACCCGAATCGGCAAAGTCAATCTTCGGTTAATCACAGAATCGGAGCTATGGCAGCTTTCCAAGACATGGAGCAATTCATCAAATATTCCGACGAGGTGCTGGACCTGTTGGAAGACCTGTCTTCGCCGGGTTCGATATCCGCCAAAGTCCTGGAAGCAGTAGACGCGGCTGGCAGCGAATCCAGACATAGCACGTCCATAAACGTGTCCATAAGTACCGCGGAGGCTGGTGGCGCGGTTGAATTGGGCGAGAGACCCACCGAACCGGTGCATATCCTCAGCGTCGCCGTCCAAGAAAACGGAGAGAACCACGACGACGAGTCGTTGGCGCAAGTGTTCGGCGATTGGTGCACCGGGAACAAGGAGGAGCTGATCTCGCGGGGCATCAGAAGAGTAACGTTTTGTGTTTTGAAGAAGAGGCAGTTCCCGAAGTTCTTCACTTTCCGTCAGAGGGACGGTTTCTTGGAGGACAAGATTTATCGGCATCTCGAGCCTGGATGCGCGTTCCAGTTAGAATTAAACCGAATGAGAACCTACGACCTGGAAGCTCTGCCTACCTCGAACCAGAAGATGCATCTTTATCTTGGTCACGCGAAGGTCGCCAAAGGACAACAAGTCACCGATTATCGGTTCTTCATCCGTTCTATCATAAGACACTCCGATCTGATTACCAAAGAGGCCAGCTTCGACTATCTCCAAAACGAAGGTGAACGCGTTTTATTGGAGGCCATGGATGAACTGGAAGTTGCGTTCTCGCATCCACTCGCCAAACGTACCGAGTGCAATCACATTTTCCTGAACTTCGTTCCCACGGTGATTATGGACCCAGTGAAAATGGAGGAGAGCGTGAACGACATGGTGCTCAGGTACGGTTCCCGGTTATGGAAGCTGAGGGTACGTCATGCCGAGATCAAAATGGCGATTCGTCCGTCGCCGGGCAAGCCGGCGTCTATCATACGCCTGTGCATTGCCAACGACAGCGGTTATAGCATAGACTTGCATCTATACACGGAGGTGACGGATCCAAAGACCGGTATTATTCGTTTCGAACCCTCCGATAGCCGGAAGTCAGGACCCATGCAAGGTCTGCCGATTTCCACGCCATATTTAACCAAAGATTATCTTCAAGCGAAACGGTTCCAGGCTCAAAGCGCTGGCACAACTTACGTGTACGATTTGCCGGATATGTTCAGGCAGCAAACAGAAAAGATTTGGCAGAAGTATATAGAGGAGAGGTCGAACTGCAATATAACTATTCCGAATCCAGTGATGGAATGCATGGAATTGGTCTTGGAAGGTGACAATCTCGTGGAGCAGAAACGACTTCCCGGTGAAAATAACGTCGGCATGGTGGCTTGGAGGTTGAAGCTCTACACGCCGGAATACGCAGAGACTGGACGGGATATTATACTAATAGCAAACGACTTGACCTATTTGATCGGTTCGTTTGGTCCGAAGGAAGACTTGGTATTCTGCAAAGCATCCGAAAGGGCCAGACAACTCGGAGTTCCCAGGATCTATTTCTCCGCGAACTCTGGAGCGCGTATCGGTCTGGCGGAAGAAGTGAAAGCGCTGTTTAAAATCTGCTGGGAAGATGAAAATGAACCGGAGAAAGGATTTAAATATATTTATTTGACAACGGACGATTATGCCCGGTTGGCACCGCTTAACTCCGTGAAGGCTTCGTTGATCGAAGACCGAGGCGAATCTCGTTACAAAATCACAGACGTGATCGGCAAAGACGACGGTCTCGGCGTAGAGAATTTGAAGTACGCTGGTATGATCGCTGGAGAAACGTCCAAAGCGTACGAGGAAATAGTTACGATCTCTATCGTGTCTTGTAGAGCTATCGGTATCGGAGCATACCTGCTGCGTCTTGGACAAAGAGTCATTCAAATAGAGAACTCGCATATTATCTTGACCGGTTATAGAGCGTTGAACACTGTATTGGGTCGCGAAGTGTACGCGAGCAATAATCAACTCGGTGGGATACAAATTATGCATTACAACGGTGTGTCGCATGCCACCGACGCAAGAGACTTGGACGGTGTCGAAACCGCTTTAAGGTGGTTGAGCTATTGTCCCAAGTTTAAAGGTGCGCCACTTCCTATACAACCGGCGCCGCTTCCGGATCCAGTTGACAGAGAAGTCGGTTATGTACCCACAAAAACAGCCTACGATCCTAGGTGGATGCTCGAAGGCAGGCCATCACCGAACGAACTAAATTCTTGGGAAAGTGGATTCTTCGACCGAGGCTCTTGGCAGGTATGGAGTATGGATATTACTTCAAAATATTCTTCTCCATTGGGTCATTCCATGCCAAATCGATCACTCTTTGCAGGCACCATCGTCGATTTTGTTCTAAATGAAATATGTTGTAGTCCATGTGAAATTAGGGGAGGTTTAAGTCATCATTTAGCCAGTTTCGAATTTTTTTAGAAATGGCGTCCTTTACCAGCTCATTGTGACGCCAATTCTAAAAAAATTCGAAACTGGCTAAATGATGACTTAAACCCCACTCAATTTCACATGGACTACAACATATTTAATTTAGAACAAAATCGACGATGGTGCCTGCAAAAAGTAATTGATTTGGCATGAAATGACCCATTGTTATTTCTACTTAGACAGCGAACTCGCGTCAACTTATTCTTCTTTCTTATAAGGGTAGACTCGTTTCCAGGATTCCAAGATCTACCCCCTTACTGCGTTCAATATAAATTCCTCTAATGTTTTAACTGCTTTAAACGACACCTACTAATTTTTGTCATAAATGCAGATAAAATTCGCTGTCTATTTGTAACAGTCCCCCATCCATTACAGAATTCATTACGCGCGAATCAACTTTTAACTCGCAATTTTATTTGTAGGAAATAATGAGACCTTGGGCTCAAACCGTGGTAACCGGACGAGCCCGGTTAGGTGGAATTCCTTGCGGTGTTATCGCAGTTGAAACAAGGTGTGTTGAACTGCATTTACCAGCTGATCCTGCTAATTTCGACTCGGAGGCCAAAACTATATCCCAAGCAGGACAAGTATGGTTCCCCGATAGCGCGTACAAAACTGCCCAGGCCATTAAAGATTTTAAGAAAGAGGAAATACCACTCTTTATTTTCGCCAATTGGAGAGGATTCTCTGGTGGAATGAAAGGTATTTAACGATTCGCATATTATCTTTCTTCATCATTTTTATGTTACACCATCGAAATAATGTGCTTTGTTTATAGATATGTACGAGCAGATCATCAAATTCGGTGCTTACATAGTAGACGGTTTACGGGAGTATACGAAACCGGTATTCGTGTACATTCCACCAAATGGAGAATTAAGAGGTGGTGCCTGGGCAGTAGTTGATCCAACGATAAACCCCCGTTACATGGAAATGTTTGCTGACAATACAAGCAGAGCTGGTGTTCTCGAACCCGAGGGGATAGTTGAAATCAAATTTAGGTCGAAAGATTTAGTTAAAACCATGCATAGAGTGGATTCGGTGATTATAAAACTCAAGGTGAATGTTTATAACCTTTCGCGTGAATATGATAAATACAAGGTGGCGTTTAATACACGGATTTTGATAAACATAAATGTTTTTTTGTTTTAGGAAAAACTATCAAACGCAGATACGCCAGAAGCACGAACAGAAATCGAGTCTCAGATACGTAAACGAGAACAAGAGCTGGAACCAATGTACCGCCAAGTTGCAGTGCACTTCGCGGATCTCCATGACACTCCGGAGAGAATGTTCGAGAAGAGCGCGATTCATGACATAATTCCTTGGCGGAAAGCCCGTAGATTACTCTATTGGCGGCTGAGAAGGAGACTTTTGGAAGATGAAATCAAAGAAGAAGTTCTATCCATGCAACCGCGTTTCGATGTCCGACAGGTTGGCGCGATGTTGCGGCGATGGTTCACAGAAGACAAAGGCCCCACAGAGTGTTACTTGTGGGATCAGGACGAAGCAGCAACCAACTGGCTGGAGAGTCAACGCCAAAACGAGAACAGTGTTATTTCGCGAAATATTACTTGCGTGAAGCAAGACGCGGTTGTATCTCGAATCAAAGAGGCCCTCGAGGCTTGTCCGGAGGTCAGGTTAACCGCAGTCCTGGAAATCGCCCACAGGTTACAGCCGACAGAACGCGCTGAATTGCTTAGGACATTATCGCAACTAGAGACCACTACCCAAGAACATCATAACGACTCAAGTGCCTCGTCTTAATGTTTTTGATAAAATTTACAAGATTCTTTGTCTATCCACGTACCTGGTGTATGTAACTCCGTTAGAATTAATTGTACAGACGCTCGTTATATCATCCTTGTTAATAGTAAATTCTACGGGAATAGCGTAATTTTGCAAAGTTAATACTTGTTTCGGTCGATAGTGTTACTTGATGGTAGGAAGTAAAAGAAAGAGTTGAACATGTATATGCTTAGTACAATACAGTTCGATAATGATGCTATCGAGTATCGGACAGTGCAACTGCCGTTTCCTAAACCATGGCGAAGTGTGACCATTGTTTACGATAAGTGTATTCATGAATATAGAAATTATATGTATATATACATACATACGTACGTACGTACATACATACACACACACAAACACATCCATGCATACGTAAGTGCATACATATATGTATATATGTATGTATAATATATAAAAATAAATATATTTATTATACATGTATATTTATACGTATATACATATATATTTATTTTTAGAAAAAGAAAATCTGTTCGTTGCGTTTATTTTTACCGAACGTCTAACTAGAACACGATCGTACACGCCATCTTTCCATTGCATCGGTAAGAAGAAGTCAATGGGTACGTTTTACCAAATGTTGAATGCTGTTTTTCTCATGGTCATAATACACGATATCAAAAAAGAAACTTGTTTTGCACTCAAAGAATTAATATTTTATTAAAGATCGAGTTCGATCGTATGAAATAAAGAATGGAAAATTTTATGAACCTGAGTGAGTTAAAGGAATTAAAGCGTTTAATACAAATTAGATACTATATGATCATATACAAATATATATTTTATACTATTTTTAATTCGCTAAGAACTAGGTAAAATGTATATTCTATGCAGTCATATTCTCATAAAGAGGTAAAACAGATTACATCACGGAATCAACGTTTTTCTTTCGTGTTATTACCTTTAAAAGACTGGTATTTGACTTCGGTGTACATCGACAAGATCGTCGTCCAGAGTAAGCAGTACCATAAACGAGAAGAACATTGCGAAAGCAGATAAGAAATGCCAAATGTCATGGTTATCGAAGAAGTTTAGTAGCACGCAAGGTTGATTGTAAAGCCGTGAAGCTGCTGGAGTAAGCGCCCACGAAATTGTTTTTCGTATAAAAAAATACATAGCCGCGGTCCAGAATACAATCGACAAAGTAATATAAATCAACGGTTGGAAGAGAATCCGCTCTTTATGATATTTCTGAAACACAAAGTCGATTAATCATTCGTTATACTCCTCTCCGTATGCGAACGCTTTGTTCTAAATATGCTTACCTTCATCAAGATGTAAAAGAAAGTATACATCATTAAATTGGACATTAGTATAGCTAATAAGAAGGTTGCAAAATTTTTCTCGTGTGTTATATTTCCGTACACCGCGAGAGCAACGTTACATAAATTTGCTACGACAAGCATTAGAAATCGTCCCAAATACAACGGTCGAAGCAAATGTCCAATTCCTACATGTACGTCGTACCTACAGTTCTGTAAGAATGAAGTATACTTAAAGAAATCGGACAGTTTATCGGTGGCTATTAGAGATCCCTATTTCACGTGTATAGGTTGGAAAGAAAGTTCTTGCGATTTTTAACTATTAAATTCAAATGCATACACTAACGAGCATAACTGATTCAACACACTTTAAATCAGAATAACTTTTTTATGAATGGACCAAACGACTTCAATTTCTCTGTAAGGCTAGAAGAATTAGTTTAGTAAATGACGTCTAAACAATATTTTTAAAAAATGCATTTGGTCAGAATTGCGAAAAAAAATAATAAAAATTGATTTTTACTACTTTTTTAGCTGGGCCAATAATGAAAATTTAAAAGATGTGAAAAACTACGATTTTCACAATTTTTAATCACTTGTAGCTCGTGTGTATGTTTATCGATTTTGATGAAATTTTCAGCATGTGTATAACAAACATAGATCTACAAACCATATATTTTAGATTTTCTTTAAGGGCCCTAATAAAAAATTTTTAAAAATGCCTTCTTTATTTTTGCATGTAACCTCGTAAATTATTATTTTCTGGAAAATCTTTTTTGCATATCATTTCATAAACCAATGCTTCTAATTGATTATAAAAAGTCAGGTCGTTAGGTACAATTACAAAAAAGTTATCTGTTTCAAAGGGCGTTCGAATACTTTTGTGAGCCACTGTACCATGTGTACGCGTGTATTTCAGTACACGTTCAAAACCACGATCTCTAGTGGCTATGCGTAACCGTTTCAGATTACCTGTACTATCCTCATAATAACACCTCTGAATCCGTACCACCTCCATCGTCCCATGTAGTAAATTTGAATCGTCAAGAACAAACAAATCGACAAATGGGCGATTGTAAATATAATCCAGAAAAGTGTCGATCCGTTGAGGACACCAACTAGTCCGATGAAAATTACAAATGCCAGAATACCGAATGTGACCGGCGCCCGTGCATTTATATCAGGATGACGAGTTTGATATATTTTAATCATGCATAGCACCGCTATGATGTACATAAAACTGGTATCTAAAAAAACAAAAGGGAGATATTGTTTCTAACGATAACGTTGTTGCGCAGCGATAATGTCAAGTAATATTCATTTTACCAAATTGAAAATTGCTGTGATTCGGACACACATGGTAACTTGCTGAGAGTATTCCCTCCATAATTAGAGCAGTGCCCATTGCATAGAATAATCCATAATGTTGGGGTATACCGTAACATTTATTTTTTTCTTTATCTATTATATTATGTTCTCGAGAGTTTGTTAGGAAAATGAACAAGAGTCCCAACATAACGTACCCAAAATTCGAGAAGACATGATTGAAATCCGACAACTGTTGAAGCGGATGAGCACAGAGGAAATTATAGTAGCACATATCTTGATTCCCAGTAACGTGGAGCACGTTTTGGTATGTTATCACCAGTTGCACAACCGGCAACGTATAAAACGTAGCAACCGTTATTAAATAATATAAATATAATCGGGACTTGTGTCGAAGAATCTTTGGATCTTTGCGTGCCAAATCACAAACTGAGAGCACAAGTTTCGTTCGTATCACATCTTTATCGTAATGGCTGTCTTCTAATAGATCGATGTCATCTTCGTCGATCGAAGAATCGTCGTCCATCGCAGACTGATTACGCCCGGTCTAAAGCATAAATATTTTTTAAATACTTTAAAGTATAAATCATGATTCTGAATTGTTTTACATGCTATAATCTCTTGCGAAATTGAAATTAGTTACGTCGATTGCCTTACCTCTTCTACAGTCGAAGGACTTGGTAAAGGTTCTTCGACGTTCTCATGATCTTGATTATTCAGTATTTCCTGGGCAAGCTTTCTACCTTCTTTAACTCTCGATACTATAATCACCACGACATACATGACACAGAAACTAAATATGATAGAAATGGCAATCCCTGATGCGACTAGATAATCTTCTTTCGTAATACTATTGGTTACTTTTAACGTCACATCTTTATTTCTTACGGAGATCATACTAGGCGAACCAAAACAATCGGTATCATCGCCGTTTACGACTAACACAACAAAAAAGCCCAATGGATACGCGTCTCTCTAGGAAAACCAATATCAAAGTTTAAGTTCATCCTTAATTATATTTTATAGAAACTAGGAAAGATACTCACTGGCACAGTTATACCACCTTTACGAGTTACGGTTTGCCAAGCACCCGTAAATTCAATATTCCTTTCTAAATCGAATACAGGACACTACGGGCAAATAAAACCATTGTTAAAGCGTTGTTGTAAATACATTGTAAATCAAGAAACATCTCTGTTTAAGTAGTTATTGAAATATTATTTAATTTAACGTAATGAAAGGTTGTCGCCTAAGTTCGCAACCAAGTTAACTCACAGATGTATTTTGTATGGAAACTGTCATGCAAATATCACTCTCTGATTCAACGTGGACTATCACAGAGGAACTTTCTATTTCTTTTGGAAAAGTGTAGCCATAATAAATAGGTCCGGCTGGTGAAATTGATACCGATCTTTTCTCATCCGATCTAAAAGATAATACAAAAATGGCTATTATTAAAACTTCTTAATACTATACATTTAAACTAAACTAAAATAAATACCTTAAGTAGAAATGTAAATCTTTCGTTACGTTAAGCTGAAACGAGATGTTCTTGTGGCTGGCTGTCGATAAACTAACGGTAATAAATTCATCTCCCTCGTCTCCATATCCTCTCTGATAATCTTTCGTCGAGCACAATGTTCGACTGGTTTTATTATAAGTCGATTGATTGAAATACGTGCTTTTCACTACAAGAGGTATTTGCCATGATAGGATTTCTCTTTTCTGACGTACAACTACTATAAGAGGTCGACTATGAGAGGCGTTGCTTTCAACATTTATCCTCGAAGTTTGCATCCAAGTTGCCTGTACATATGCATCGTTTAATATGGAAATAGAAATAGAAAATGCGATAGAAACTTCAAATATATGGACACGAATACTTACATTGTTAGTGTGGTACAAGAAGACATATTCAACGGTAGTATTTATCACAAAATTATATACTTCTCCATAGTCTGCGTCAATAACAATAGGGGTGAACAACAGATTTTGCACAAGAATAGCATCGCAAGTACTAAACACTAGTGAGACAGTGATAACTGCTAAAATTCGTTGAATATTCAGCATTTCTAAACATTTGTGCTTATAAGTACACCTGCTTGGTCTTCAATGGACACTGATATGAATTTATCACTACTAAACATCAATCAACATAATAACAAAAATCAATTATTGAATTTGATATATTATTCTTTTATTCTATATAAATAGCGTATCGATTAATTCAGTTTAATGAATTCATAATTCGATAGTTTCGGGGAAACCCACTGCACAAGGACGACAGTTCGACAGTATAGTAAACTGCTGAATTACCAGTTCACATTTGCATACATTGCTTTCAAGCATCTCAACCTCAACGTGTCTTTTGAATCGAAGAGTAGATATTAAGGCCACCGCACACGATCATCTCGTCGTTGCTTTTGCTTCTGCGATCATAAGTCATAAGTTGCGATAAGGGAAACAATCAACATCTTGGTGATTGCATTTATAATGCCAGATAATTGACGGAACACTTTGTGTTCTTGATTTTGTCTTGTCTTATGTTAGAGTGTACATAAGTAGATTATAGATCACTATTTATGCATAGCTCATACTACTACTGCGTATGCGTACACTATACAAAAATAAAAATATAATATATAAACAAGACGGTATTACGCATGTGTAACGAGTCGTCACTACGACCATGATTTTCTACATACACTGACATACACTGCGTGGTGAAAATCAAATTAATTCTCTGTGTATGTATCTCATTATTGAAAACCATTTATGTATAATCCAAAGTGGGATATTCGAAGAATTTACAGTTTCTTTCTGGCAATATCGTTTCTCATATTTTACAAGAGGATGCATTGCATTTGATAGAATAAGAATTGTAACTAAATATATATGAAGGGGCTGTTCGGCTGTTGACCAGGGATTCTAACCTAACCCAAACTAAGGAAGGTTACTGTAACCCAGTGATGCCATATGGGTACCGATCAGTACCGATCGGTACCCAAATTCTCGGAAATATTCTCCTCCTTTTCCCCTTTCACTATTCACCTTCCCTATTCCACCGACACGTTGCGTATGCCCCGTCGCGCTCTGGTCATCAGAGAGGGGGTACATCATATATCTATCACTTCCCCCCGTATGGCATCACTGCTGTAACCGCAACCCATACTAACCTCGAGGGAACGGTTTTTAAATCCTAGAAAGAGCGGGATAACCCGTTCGGAGCAGGGAAACCTGTCTGAACACAATCTGAGATACTTACTAATGATCTCTTCAACACAGCGTGTGAAATAAGAATGGGAAACATCAAAAAACAATTCATCAATCATCAATCATTAAACAATTGCCAATCAGCGCTCCACAACTAGACAACAACAACAATACCACAATAGCAGGCATTCTTTGCCCACACACACACACATTATAGCCTTAATTATTAATAATGGTTTATTAATAAGGTTTATATGAACAAAGAGTTCAACACGTGCTTCATTAACTGATGCCAATTTAGAAAATCAGTTAACAAAAGATGTGCAACGTCGAACATAAATATATAGATTTACAAAAATTAAGTGAAAGAAAGGATAAACAAATATCTTCGAGAGTTAATTATATTGAATCATAGTATAACAATAAAGTTTTATTCATTTTGTATTTGTATTACATTTTTTAAAAGCATGTTTACCTAAAGTGCGGCCCGCTGTAACGTTACGCGTCATCAAAGTGGCCCGTGAAACCATTTGGGTTGGCCAGGCCTGCTTTACATCAATAATAAGTTGTCCTCGTATTATTTAAAATTAATTCGAAGATAAATTCAACTGATTGGCATCAAAGCATTATCATAAATAATTAGGAAAGAAGTTCTAACTTCGCACTCAGAACCCGCTCGCTCATACTATTTTCATGGATTACAAACACTGATATATATCAGTGATTATAAAGAACCGAATCCGATTCGGATTAGGTTTTTGATCCCTGCTATTGTTTGTTGACTGACTTGAATAAATAAACACTGGTAGCGAACCCACTCCACAGAGTATGCTAGAGGCGAAACTCCTAACGAAATTCGAAGCCTCTCGTATTTGTGAACTCGACATTTTCGATCTACAGGGTGTCCCAAAAATGGTGTATTTCCTCGATAGGCTGGTTGGCCAATCTTGCCCAATAGCAACGCTACACTTACTTAGCGGGATTCATATAAAATCAAGGAGAACGAAGAAATTTAGCAGAAAAATTGAAAATTTAGAAAAGAGCGGTCATATTCGAAACGTAATACGGTCGAAAAACGGTTTGGAGCAAAGTAGAAATAAATTATAGAATATGATATTTCAAACTTTATATACATTCCTACGCTCTTATTTCTATTTGTTATTAGGAAATTGTACAGCGCAGTCGTGGCTAACTTCGTGCGATCCTGTAGTACGAGAATATGTGTTGTAGCTAACTTCGCTATGCTGATTCGGCTTTAGTCATTGTTATTAAAGATGACGGCACCCGTACCACCAGAAGAAATTATTACATATTTAAGTGAAAATCAAAATGTTGCGGACAAAGAGCTGGCCGCTGAATGGGCTCAGATCGAAGAATTATACATTAAAAGGTAGTATCTATAAATTCTTATGAATTACGTTTGTACAGAAGTATCGAAAATTTGTGTCACGTTCCGTGACTTGCAGGCTTTGGCATCAGCTTACACTCAAATTAGAAACATTTGTGAAACACCCATCCCTTGCGAAAGGAGATAATTTGATACAGTTGTACGTGAACTTTCTGTCGACCTTCGAAAATAAGTAAGTACCGCACATAATATATTCCTTCAAAGTGTTGAATCGTAACCTCACTTTTCCTATTTCGCTTACGATGGTATATCAGTTTTATGTACAATACATGTATATATTATTTACATAGACTGAATCCCTTGTCGTTGGTGGAAATATTATCACACGTAATACAACAGTTCCGAGATAAACAAGGAGCAATCAAGTTTATGAAAGAAATTGAATTGAAAGTTAAAAGCAGCAATGAAGCGTCAGCTCTCTGTAAAGTCTTCATAGGACAAATTTTATTGGATAAATTAAATAATCAAGAGGAAGCTAAAAAAATTATAGAAGAAGTTGAATCTATGTTAGAGAATGCTGACGGCGTTACCACAGTTCATGGTAGATTTTACTTGTTAGCCAGTCGTCTTTATCGCTTACAAGGAAAACATGCCGAATATTATCGGACTGCCCTAAGGTATTTTCCCATTTACAATGATTTTATCGCGCGAATGTATTAGTTGTAGAGCACTCTTTTACGGTGATTTTATATTTCAGATATCTGGGTTGTATCGATTTAGATACGTTAAGCAGACAGGAGCAAGAACAGCATGCATTTTTCCTCGGTTTAGCTGCACTTTTGGGTGAAGGAGTTTATAATCTTGGAGAGTTATTAGCTCATCCTGTATTACAATCCCTAAAAGGTACGCCGAACTCTTGGTTGGTGGATTTATTGCAAGCTTTCAATGCTGGCGACATTGCCGCATTGGAAAGATTAAAACCGCAATGGAGTAAAGTTGCTGATTTGGTTGCGCAAGAATTAAAATTGAGGCAAAAAATTTCTTTGTTGTGTCTCATGGAAATGACGTTCAAACGGCAAGCAAACAACAGGTTCGTGTCTTTTACTTGGGTACCAAATTGCTATTACTAGACTGCGGATGTTAATGCAATTTGCGATTTTTTTTTACCAATTTTAAGGAAGTGGAATCGAATAAAATCTGATTTTCAGTGGTAGTGGCCTTCTTAGAACTGAAATAAATAAAAATCATATTGAATTCTGTCGAATCTTATATTGTAGTATTTTTTGAAAATTTTCAGAAGTTATAAATGCATAAAGATCCACAGTCTAGCTATTATAAACAAATATTAAGAATTGGACTCGAACGATTCGTATTAATTTATTGCAATTGTTTCCTGCAGACAACTAACATTTGCAGAAATTTCACAAGAAACTCGATTACCCCTTGGCGAAGTAGAACTGTTAGTAATGAAAGCTCTGGCACAAGGTTTGGTTCGCGGCGCTATCGATCAAGTTGCGGGAACAGTGAACATGACGTGGGTACAGCCTCGTGTATTGGATCGTAGTCAAATAGTTGGAATGGTTCAAAGACTCGACGGATGGTGTAAAGATGTTAACTCTATGGAGCATCTACTAGAATCTAGAGCTTCTGACATTCTTACTCTTTAATATTAGGTTCAGGTTCTTTTATTAAAGCATTTGTAACTTACTTCTGTGTGTTGATTAACTCATTGGCTTAGCATTATTTTGAAAAAAGGGGATACGCAGTAATAACTGTTGAAAGGAGCTGATCGATCGATACGTAATATCTACGAATAACAAAATAAAAGTAGTGCGATACCTTGATAAGTCGGTGGGTTCATACAGGAAAAATCATAAGCTCTATTTTCTTGAAGCGCAAAATTATAACAGTACTCGCAGGTGACTCTAAAACAAAATATAATCTTGGTTCGAACTTAATATCCTAACGAAAGCAATTTAATACAATTTTTAATATTATACATAGGATAATCATTTAGATTTTGTTTTTGTGTTCGCAAACTTTGTACTATGATCGAAATATTAATAATAATAATAATAATGTATATTAACATTTGTCACATTTCCCTTTTTCGTGTCGTTTCTCGAAAGTACAATATGTAAGAATTTTCAAAATTCATTAATTTTCTATGGCTGTTGATAATTTCTTTTTTTTCATAAGCAACAAAACCTAGAGAGGAAGTTCATTTCTTTTATTACGACGAATAGAAAGAAAGTTTCATCGAAAAAATTGGACTTTAGATTAGAAGATCTATAAGTCTTGAGTTACAATGTTACAATCAGGGAGGATACGAGAGTGCACACGCGCGGGGTGTTTTCTGCCACCACTTTTAGCAATAAAGAGTACAATAGAGTATAAATAGAGTATAGACCTTAGACCATATATACTTATAGACCCGGCATGGGACACAGTGTTCCAAGATAACGGATTATCTGGTGCCCACAAGTCACCACAAGTCGCGTCACGAGATAATTCAAAATAATGTATATATACACTATACACTATACACTATAGCTATAGCTGTGTATAGAGATAGAAAAGCGAGGTATACATGTATATTTATGCATTATTTCGTAAACATTTAGAAAAATGGTGCAAACCCGTTAATATCGCATATATATTGTTCTCACTATTCTTTTTTTTTTAAGTTGTACGGAAATAAATACAGATTTCATATTATCAAATCAACATCTATATACATTAAAATTTAACTTCTTCCAAGTTATAATTGACAAAACGAGTTTGCCAGATTTAAAATAATAAGAATGAAGTAAAAATGAACGACTAATAAAATATATATTACAGTTACAGCTTCTATAAATATTTATACAGAATGAGATGCGGCGACGACTCCGACTTCTTAACAGACTATAGCACTTTGCCCGCATCCATCATCTGATAGATGAAGCAATCTTAGAACACGGCATGTTATGTGAAGCCAGATTTAGCATGGATCAGAACCCACGACCCACACTGACCCACACCTTCTTTTTAGCATGAAACAGAACCTTTACTAAACCTGTCGCATAAATGAGAACTAGCTCGAACGGATACTTCATGCGACATTACCATAGATCTGAAATTGCTTAGCGACATCCTCTCTGCCTTCATCTACATATTCTACATTCTACATCTACATACATGTATGTTGGGTTTATCGGGTTTATGCATACGTACATGCACTTATGTATGTATGATGCATAGATTGTATTGGATTGTATTCATGGGCCCGTACGCAAGCAGTTTTACAAAACGATCTGTCTTCTCTGGAAAATTGTATCCTCTCTACTCTCTACAGATCGCGAAAATCTATGCCAGAATGTTTTAATGCTTTCGATTTTTTTGTTGTTTTCGTGCAAAGTGAATATGTCAAAGACCGTGGCGATGTGTAGTTAGCGTTGAGTCGAAACCAATTGCGATCGTGAATTATAGGTGCAGGTATCGATGAATCGTTATGAATTATTAATATCCAGGTGGTCATAGTTGGATCCACGACATGGCATCTCGCAGGTGAGGCACGTTTTTATAGTTGCATAAAAGAGCATGTAATTATCATAATTCACGGACGTTCGGTGAACAGGCCTACTTATTTATCGGTATTAGCCGCGGATTAGTCAAACTAGAAGGTAAGGTATGCGCACTTGAATTGTTTATCACTGATGAATCTTTAATGTCCAAAAATGGGCAGAATAATTCTACTTCGCTCAAGTATTCGTCATTGATATTTCGCGACGAATATTCACGTTTCATTCTACAGAATTGGCTACGCGCATTTTTCGTAGAATGGAAAGTGCAAATCGTTTCTACAGAATTTTCATATCGTCTACGTACTATTGTCTAAAACAGATTACATTATCGTTAGCATCCTTTTCTCAATTTTCGTTGTTACAATTCGTTACAATTCGTAATTGAAATCAAATCTTGTTCAGATTGTAGCGTAAGTTATTATTAGACTGCGGATCTTTATGCAAAATAAAAATTGTCTGCGTCAATTGCAAGAAATAGAAACCAAATTGCACGTTATTTTTATAGGGGAGAAATCATGCATTGACACCTTCAATTTAAAAAATTATCCAACAATTTTGAATTTCATCTACTCAATTTTGTTATAGATGCATAAAGATCCGCAGTCTAGTTATTATATTCCATTTAGCACTTGTGCCTTTCTAAATTTATGCAAAAGTAAATGTTGGTTCGATTTGTTTGTAAGCTATCCATCGAATCGTTGATTTCCATAGAATAGGGGATGATACCATGTTTATACTTGATAATTTATGATTGCTTCCTGCAACCATGGAAACGGTAACGATAACAGCATAACGTTTGTTATAGATGGTTCCATCCCAATATTTCGGGTTTAGAAGCAGAGCGTTTATTAATGGAACGAGGTTACGATAGTTCATTCTTGGCACGACCGAGTTCATCCAACCCTGGTGATTTCACATTATCTGTAAGGTGAGATCATATTTTATACCGTACAAATGAAAATATTTTCTTCTTACGACATCCAGTCACAGTTTTACAATGATATAGCTAATATTTTGTTCTTCCACTTAAGACGAAACGGCGAAGTAACTCACATCAAAATACAAAACACCGGAGACTTTTATGACCTTTACGGCGGGGAGAAGTTTGCGACATTGTCGGAACTTGTGCAATTTTATATGGAAAACGGAGGACAATTGCGCGAGAAAAATGGGGAAATAATCGAACTGAAGTATCCTTTGAACTGCGCGGACCCAACGACCGAAAGGTATTTATTCGATACGAGAAGGTATAGCTATGATTCTCGTGATAATCGTAATAGTAAGTTTTGTTATGCGACAGAACATTCTTTCTTGTTTCTATTATTCGAAATGCACGCATATAGCATGGTATGTGTTAATAGTAAAATATGGGTAAAGGTGGTTCCATGGCCATTTATCAGCTAAAGAAGCAGAACGTTTAATGCTGGAGCGAGGTAAAAATGGATCGTTTCTGGTTCGTGAATCCCAAAGTAAACCCGGTGACTTCGTATTATCCGTGCGCACGGACGATCGTGTTACACACGTTATAATACGATCTCAGGTTAATTATATTTTCTATTATACGTCGTATACATCTTTAATACGCTTTTCTTTTTATTACAAATTATTATCGAAATTCGAGACATACTCTTACTGAAACTTAACGAATCTTGTAGGATAACAAATACGATGTCGGAGGGGGCAATAAGTTCGATAGTCTAAGCGATCTGATAGAACATTATAAACGTAATCCAATGGTTGAAACAAGTGGAAGCGTTGTACATTTAAGGTAGGAACTATAAAACTTTGATAACTCGTATCGCACGCAAAAATATGCGCGTACGTAACATATACATATTTTTTATCCATCAAGGCAACCTTTCAATGCCACTCGTATAAACGCTAGCGGCATCGAAAGCAGAGTGAGGCAATTGCACAAAGAAAACGGCTGTTCGAACGGATGGCTATGTTGGAACGGAGCGACTAGTGGCAACGAAGCTGGAATAGGGCGTAATAAAGGGAAAGCTGGTTTCTGGGAAGAATTTGAATCGCTACAACAGTTGGAGTGTCGTCACTTATTTTCCAGAAAGGAAGGTTTACGTCCCGAAAACCGTGCAAAAAATCGATACAAAAATATCTTACCATGTAAGATTGTTCTTCGATTTGATTTTATTCGTTCTTTCCTCTTACGCACACATGTTTATTAAAATGTAATTATTTTGTAGTCGATCACACGAGAGTGCGTCTAAAGGATGTCGATCCAAATGTTCTCGGAGCCGACTATATTAATGCTAATTACATTAAGGTAAATTTCTCTGCACAATTCAATACTTTTATTTATTATTTTGATTTGCTTATGCGTATTGGAATTTGTTTGTTTGCTATTTTTATAGAACGAAGAAGGAGACGGACAACCTAGTGGAATCGCCGGCGTCACCGACGTATTTAATAAATGCTACATCGCAACGCAAGGTTGCCTTCTAAACACAATACCAGACTTCTGGCATATGGTATACCAAGAAAATACCAGAGTAATAGTAATGACCACCAAAGAAATGGAAAGAGGAAAGGTATGCTCTATTTGAAGACATTCGCGTGAAGAATTGCGTATTTTAAAGCTAGCTACGTATGTATTTTAACGTTCATTCTATTTTAGAATAAATGCGCCCGTTATTGGCCGGAAGAAGGCGAAGTTGCAGAATATGGTGGTGAATGGAAAGTACGAGCTTTGTCTCGTACTTCGACAGCAGATTATACGTTACGGGAATTCATTTTACATGGAAATAAGCAGTGTTTTGCGGAATCTAGGAGGATTTACCATTATCATTTTCAAGTATTTATTATCACATCTGAAATGCCGTTCTTTGTTCTAGCCATTGCCGTATCTACTGTACTTATGCTTGAAATTGTTGTTTGAACTGTATTCAACTTTTAGGCCTGGCCCGATCATGGCGTTCCTTCGGATCCTGGTTGTGTATTAAATTTTCTTCATGACGTCAACGCGAGGCAAGAGTCAATTGCCGCGTCCCTTACATCAGCTGGTCAAAATACACAGAACATAGGCCCAATTCTTGTGCATTGTAGCGCCGGAATTGGTAGGACAGGAACATTTATAGTTATCGACATGATACTTGATCAAATTAAACGACATGGTAATTTTCAATACAGATCGAATACTATATCTAATAGATAGAATATTATTAGACTGCGGATCTTGATGCAAAATAAAAATATTTTGCAACGATATCGGGCAGCAGGAGTGAAATAAAAATTCACTTTATCCCTTAATAGATTTTTTACATTGAAAACATCATAACAATATTCTTGGATTTTTCTAATCTTTCACTGTTTTACATTTTACCCAGCCAATTTCTTTATAAATGCATAAAAATCCGCAGTCTAATTATAATATTTCATTATAAAGGTTCTACGCAATTAATGTTATCTATCGACAGGTTTAGATTGTGAGATTGATATTCAAAGGACGATTCAAAGAGTACGTTCGCAAAGATCAGGAATGGTTCAAACGGAAGCACAATACAAATTTGTCTATCTTGCTGTGTTACACTATATTGAAACTGTGTCTCAACGAATGCAAGCGGAACAGGTGAATACACGAAATCATCTTCATATACCGCGTTTGTATTCGCGTTATTATTTGCAAAAACCTCTGGACTCATCTATATTTTTGTGTTCGATGTCTGCTTTTACAGAAATCCCTTCACTTAGGTCGAGAATATACGAACATACGTTATAAAAGTGAAACAAACGTTACGACAAATATGGCCGATATACCTATTCCCACATGTAATGCAACAACCGTCACAACATCGGCACATTTCACGTTACCCACTCCTATCGGTAGTTTGAGGCCAAAGTAATTTATCGTTAACATCAACCCGATTATCGTGGTCTTTTGGAAAGCAGAGAAGAGGCTTTGTTACTCTCATCGCACGTGGTTTTAAACTTTGATATTATTTCCGTGACATGATCTGTTTGTAAAAATTTCATTTTGCGAATTGTTCAATCGTTTTTTAATATTTAAGATAGAAAAGAGAGATAGTTGCAGTGTATCTGTATGCAGTCTCAACTTTGAGAAACTGTGATTATTACTCGCTACATGTTCATAAAACCTAGAAACGAAGGAAAAAAATACGCTATACAGACATATATATTGTATTTACATATGTATGTATGTATGTATACATATACGTATATAGAAGGCGAAAGATCATAATTCCGACATTTTATAGTTGAATATTTAAAAATAATTAGCGACGTTTTAAAATGACAAATGTATTATAGAAAAATGAAGGATATTTTTATGGCAATTAAATTGCAGTAATATTCCAGAATATTCGAACGCGGGGTCACACTAATAATTATTTCAAATATATAACAATTATACGTATAATTGCTTTCATACGATTAGCTCTCGCTGTTAGCTGTATTACGTGAAATATTGATTAGATAACAAATTTATTTGAAAGCGGAAGATTATTTTTTATGCTTATTTTTAAGAACCAATAGTAGAAAGACTTTCTTACGATATAAATATTTTCTCGAATATGCAACGAACTTCCCTAAGGTCTCCTACGTTTCAGGTGTAATATTATATATTGTACCTTAAAATGTATAATGATATATGTTTCTTCTTTTTGTATTGTGATTACATAATTGTACAAATTTTTTTTAGCAATATCTAGGACTGACTTTTTACATAAAACTTTTCTTTTAATACATACCCAGGACTACGAACCGTTTATTACTTATAAATTTTAATTCGTTCAAAGGCAGAACACACAAAGATGAAATACATATATAACTTTACGTATTATTAGATATACATATACAAACGATACATACATATGTGTTGCGATTAATATTTGTTAACTTTGACATAGTTGTACTTAATTATGCCATTAAATATTATTAAATCCAAGTTCGCTGAATCAGCCGTAAAAAACAATTTTATTGAATGTCAAAATGTTGGTACGGAGATTTGTATAATCGAACGCAAATCGGTGCAATTTTTCAATCATCCTCGCGCAAAGTACGTATATCATTTTTAAATGTAAGTTACGAGCGTATTCGTTAGATTTTCCTGTAAAATTAAGTAAACCTATGTAGAAATCATGCTTCTTGTTGCTATAAATTTATTATTATATAATGCTTGTGCTTTGTCAATTTTTATACAAATTCATATTTAATTACATACACTATACACGTTCGTACATCGATCAGATCTTTTTGTACGCTTTTACATTTTACATGTACAAACTTCACCCATGTATTTTTCAAATTTCTACGTACTCGTGTTAACTTTGTTCGCAAAGTACATATATATACATCCGAGTGGGTTCTGCCTTGTAAATTAAATCACTATTTCGATATTTTTTCAAAGTATTTTGTAATATTATTTTAGTAAATTATCTTATTCAAGTAAATCTCTGAAAATACATCAAATTTTAACGACTATCTTAGTATGAATAAAATTTTTTTATGCAAATAATATCATTTATCATTTATAACGCCACATTAACACTAAATATGCGTAGGTATTATTGAAATTCCAGTTTGAATGTACATTTCAGATATTAAATAGATTGTATTAAACGTAAACAATTTACATACACCCGTCTCCTACTTATATAAATATATATTTATATAGTATAGTGTACCACGTGAACATACAATAACTTATTATTTCTCTCTGAAAACATATTTGATTGCAGTCAAAAAATATTCAGTTATTCATATACCAGAAATTCATACATTATATATTTTGATTGTTGTTGAATCAAATTGCAAAATTGCTAGATTTACTAATTGTAAGTGATCGAAACGGTAGCGCCGAAAGTCGGGATTATTTCATTAAATATATATTCTCATCGAATGTTCTTTTACAGGTTAGAGATTGATTACAATAATATTGTTTCAAGTACAATGATAGATATTCGATGATAAAATAACGTTAATTGTATTCCAAACTATTATAACGTTAATTATACATATATTTTTATTAACATTTATTATTAACATTATACATACTTATACTTGCATTTTCTATTATGGCATATTTTCATGATTTTTAAATATATACATATATAATTCAGTATAAAGAACAATTCAATCGTTATTGTTTGAGTTGTGTCATTGTTCTTGCCGGGACGTATAGGTTAGGTTATGCGGTTGCTGTACAGTACAGCCTGTATTGTATACTTATATATATGTATATGTACATATTTATGTGCATTTACGTATCGCATCTTATCGCATGCATTGTTATAACGATTTATTAACAAGCGTTTACTTATCAAATACTTTACATGTTGTCACCGATGTTTAATAGATTGTGTAATCGTTCCGAAGAAGACAGAAGACAGACATAAAAATGTCAAATTTTCATCGGCTCTCGGGAATACACGCGTTGCTCGAATGTTGTATATTCCGGCACGTGTTTGAGAATCAAACTCGAATGAAGAATATTCACCGTATAGTTAGCAGCGTAAGAAATTTTGCGCTACCACCTGACAGTGTTATGTACGTTTTCGATAGAAACACAAAGCTTCTTCAAAGAGAACGAGCCGCACAAGCGTCCGATGTAACATTGTACGATTACATCAAAGACGAAGTGGGTTACCGATTATCGGATAGAGTATTTGATATAAAGAAAAAATTCAAAAAAGCGCTTGATCTAGGATGTGGTCGTGGCCATGTATCCAAACACATCTCCGCAGAATCTGTGGAGGAGTTGATCTTGACGGATATGTGTTCGAGCTTGTTACAACAAGCGGAAACCTTGGAAGGAGTTAAAGTAACTAAGACAGTTTTAGACGAAGAACACTTTTCATGGGAGGAGGATAGTCTAGACTTGGTAATTAGTTCTTTGAGTCTCCATTGGGTGAACAATTTGCCGGGCTGTCTTCGAAATATCAACAAAAGCTTGAAGAACGACGGTGTATTCTTAGCAGCTATGTTTGGAGGAGAAACGTTATATGAATTAAGGTAGTCCGAATAATATAGAAGATAACGGTATATTACGGTAGCATAATCGTTGTTGTTTCTTTCTAGGAGTTCTTTACAGTTAGCAGAATCGGAAAGGGATGGTGGGATTTCGGCTCATGTTTCGCCGTTCGCAGAAATTAGAGATGTCGGAACTCTGTTGAATAGAGCAAATTTTACAATGTTGACTATTGATACGGATGAAATAGTTGTCGGTTATCCCAGCATATTCGATTTAATGTGGGATTTAAAAGGTAATTTAAGGTAAAGTTTATCCTCTGAATCGCAGATAAACACTGTCCTACGCTTCTCTTTATTTCTAATTCCTTGGCAAACTGAACTTGCAAGTTAACATTGACTCTGAATAGCTCTATTTCAAAGTACGTATGTTATAGTACAAATCATTTCTTTTTTATGGTCACACTTTCAGAGATTTCATAAAAACATCGATGTCTCTTTAAATAGGATTACATATATTGTTTAATTATCGTTATGCAATAATCAAGATCAAGACGATTCCAACAACTTATAATTCCACATTCTTCATCTATGATATACTGGTTTGGTAACGCAGTTCAAAGATTACTTATTCAGAGTATTTCATTTTGCAGGAATGGCTGAAAATAATGCAGTTAGAAATCGAAAATTACGATTAAATAAAGACACTCTACTCGCTGCTTCCACAATATATAAAGAGCTATATGGAAAAACTAAGGAAGATGGTACGTCGTTTGTACCTGCGACGTTCCAGATAATTTACCTAGTAGCCTGGAAACCCGATCCTTCGCAACCAAAACCACTACAAAGGGGTACCGGTGAAGTGTCGCTGAAGGATCTATACAGATTAGATGAGATTATAAAAGAGACTGAAAAAGTTCAAATAGACGAAGATAACAAAAAATCTAAATAATATGCAAAGCATTGGGTTATTTATGTTATATATATATATATAGGTATAAATATTTATATTCTATCTCGTTATAAAGAAACGCAGATACATTTAGTATATAAATCCTTTCTTAAGATTAAAGCGAAAGCTAATCTTGATTAACAATTAAAAAGAATAATTTCATTTATATTTTACAATAGTTTTTCTAACAGTATTAAGACTGTGATATTTTATCCTTATGTACTATAGCACCTTTCTCTATAAGATCTGGAATTTCGACCGCCATCCATGGTCCTAGCTAAAAATATAAATTGAAATATTTGTAGTATGAAACGGTAAGATTTTGTGAAAAAGTAATAATCGAATAAATGCAAAATTTACTCCAAGTGCCATGGCATGAGCAATTCCAAATTTTGGCACATTTCGCGCCCATAACGGTTTGAAATGATCCGTCAGACAAATTTTCCCACCTCTATACATTTTTGCAGTTTTACCATCTAACTCTGGTAAAGCGATTTCGGGTGCCGTCATGGGATATGTAACAGGAATCTACAATTACATTAGCATTATGCGTACTGTCCAAATAACTGTCATAACATACTGTCTAAATCAAATATTATAGAAAGAGAAACGACTTACGTCAAACTCCACCTCAAACTCGTACTTTAAGAGATTATGAATGTACCAACATTTTCCAAACCATCTAGTGCCTTCTTTGTTCGATTCTAAACGAAACCAGTCGTTGTCGGAATCTTTATTATTTTTTACGTACTGAAACATGTGAATATATATACATTTACAAACATCGAAGATTTTGAAAGTTATACGTCGGCGAACCAATTGCCAACGTGTTCATAACAGAAGTAAGGGTAAACTATGATAAATAAGATTAGGTATTGGGTGAAAGGATGTCAAGTTAAGCATATGGTAAGCACTTATAGCGTATGCTGTGATTTACTTTAATCAATGCTTGATATTCTTCCTTTAATCTTTGCACCCATAAATCCGCATCTCTAGGTCCTGCTTTCGTTTGTAACAATGGAATGTTACTTAATGTTTTCTTCGTTGTTTCATCTACCATTCTAACCTATTACCACTACTCACAACGATAACAAATTCACAACAATGTCAATATCACCAAGATCACCGACTTGATACTATAAAGCAGACCCTACACGGTCAATCGGAATGTCAATCTTCGAAATTCTTCGGCCAATAGCGATCTCCTACCATTTAACCCATTGTCGCTATTGGCCGAAAAATTGTCTTTGACGTCGAAGATTGACATTTCGATTGACCGTACTCTACTATTTAGTCACGATTCGTGGTTCACCCTGTATAATCTCCGATGGGAATGATGGGATGCGCTTGGATGCGTTTTAGAATCATGTTCCCTAACCTCTCGGACGAGTTTATAATAATGTAAACAATGATCGAAAATTTGATATATTTGATATCGCAGAAGGAAATATAAAATTTATTTAGTACATTTCCCTTACAATTATACACGGTAAAATTGCTCTTAACGAAACTTTACTGTGACAGTATCGTTGTTTATGAATTTTACGTTTACAGTGTATTCCTTTTAACGTAAGTTTGATGCGTTTCTGTATTTTGAAACTGTGTTTGATAAAGACAGATTGTAATATTGTTTCGTAGAGATTTCTCTTTCTCTTCGAATCTTTTATGTAGATGTAAAAGCCAAAATTCTTTTTGTAACCGTGTAATGATTTTTCTAGCAAAATTATGTCAACCGAAGAAGCGAATCGCAGCACAACGCTACAGCCCATAGAAGAAAATAACCAGTCGGTGACCAGTACATCTCAACATCCTGGAAATAGCAGAGAACCGAGCGCCGTCAGGCCTCAGGAACAAAGCAGCCGGCAAAATAATCTTCAAAGAATACAACAACGAAAGCAGCAAATGTTGAATCTGCCACAAATGAAAAAAATATTAAGGATTGCAACGTACAGCGCGTGTAAAGTCGAAGACTGCAAGTGTATAGGCTGGAAGAATCCCCAACTATTAATTAAACCTCCAAAAACGGATTCGCAACAACCAATCATCAATTTCTTTGATCCCTGCAAAAGTTGCACGCATGTTTTGGAAAACCATGTTTCCCACTTGACCAACCAGTCGGAAGAGGAAATCAATAAATTATTGTGTATGGTAATCGACGCAGATAATATTTTCTTGGGATTACAGAAAGAAGAAGATCCAGACACCAAGAAAGTTTACTTTTATCTGTATAAACTCTTACGGAAATGTATTCAGTCTACGACGAAACCTACGATAGAAGGTCCTTTGGGGCAACCACCCTTCGAGAGACCGAGCATAGCGAAAGCAGTAATGAATTTTGTAGCTTACAAATATGGACATTTGCCGCAGAGAGACATGCAAGCGATGTGTGACATGGCCAAGATGTTTTTGCATTGTTTAAATCACTGGAACTTTGATCCGCTAAGCGCCAGAAGAGGCACGATCAGCGTGGAGGATGCTCCCGCTTACAAAATTAACCATACACGTTGGTTGGTTTTCTGTCACATACCGGCGTTCTGCGACTCTTTACCACACTACGATACATCTTTGGTATTCGGTCGAACGTTCGTCCAAGCCATCTTCAAGCCAGTTTCGAGACAACTATTAGACAAATGCCATAGCGAACGGGATAAATTGGCACCTGAAAAGAGAGTAATAGTCCTAACGCATTTTCCCAAGTATGTACAAACCTATTTTTCTGTTTCTTCTATTAGTTTAGTATTAAAAATGTACTCCTATGTACTGTTTTCAGATTTCTCTCGATGTTGGAAGCAGAAATTTACTCCGACAATTCGCCGATCTGGGATCCCGATTTTAAACAAGTGCCTCCTACTTATTTACAAACCGCGTTAGAATCGAAACCGAATCAAGGAAGAAGAACCGGTGAATTTGAAAAGGTTACAGTTACTCCGAACGAGAAAGATAATTACACGACTATTAATATAAGTCCTGGTATAAAGAAAATTCACGAGAAACGATCGCATTCCGAAGGGCGTGCGGACGTAAAAAGAAGAAGAAACGAAGAAATTTTCGAAGATTTACCGGAAGAAACTGTAGCTGAAATTGTAGCGACTATTAACGATCCGAATTATATGTGTGGACCCGATGCGGTGTTTCCACCGAATGTTCCCCGCGATGAAACTGCCAAGATCGAGGAGAGCAGAAAGATTATTGAATTTCACGTTGTGGGGAACAGTTTAACGCAGCCGGTGTCCAAGCAAACTATGCTCTGGCTAATCGGATTGCACAATGTATTTAGTCATCAATTGCCTAGAATGCCGAAAGAGTACATATCTCAATTAGTTTTCGATCCGTAAGTGGCTTGAAAAATATTTCGAATGACTTTACGCTTGTTTATAGGATAGACTATCCTAATAATCTTCTGTTTCTAGAAAGCATAAAACACTAGCTTTGATAAAAGATGGTCGACCGATCGGCGGTATTTGTTTCCGAATGTTTCCTACCCAGGGGTTTACAGAGATAGTGTTCTGTGCTGTTACGAGTCAAGAACAAGTAAAAGGCTACGGTACACATTTGATGAACATGCTCAAAGATTACCATATCAAAAATAATATATTGCATTTCCTCACGTTCGCCGATGAGTTTGCCATTGGGTACTTCAAGAAGCAAGGTTTCAGTAAAGATATTAAGATACCGCGATCGATGCATCAAGGATATATCAAGGATTACGAAGGTGCCACGTTAATGCACTGCGAATTAAACGCTAAGATCGTGTACACCGAGTTCACAGCTGTTATAAGGAAGCAAAAAGAAATTATTAAAAAGCTGATTCATCAAAGACAGCAAGAGATACAGAAGGTTCATCCTGGCTTGACATGCTTCAAAGAAGGTGTCAGAGGAATTCCTGTCGAATCGATTCCTGGTATTCGTGAAACCGGTTGGAAAAGTTACGCTCAGACGAGAACGAGGGGAGTAGCTAAAGGGACTCAAGGGCCGGAGCCAATGGAAGCATGCTTGGACATTACCGATTCTTTGTATAACGCGTTGAAAAACGTTTTGAACAGTGTGAAAAATCATAGTACGGCGTGGCCATTCTTAAAACCCGTGGACAAGAACGACGTGCCAGATTATTACGATCACATCAAATATCCCATGGGTGTGTACACGCAGCGATATTCGAACAGCTTAATTAAAGTGATAGTTGAGGGAGTAGACTCGTTTTTCCAGGATTGCAAGTGCGCGGGATGCGCCTTCTTATTTTTCGATAATGCAAAGATGGGGTTTTTCAGTAGTCAAAAGCGCTAGATGAAAGATCAATCTAGACCGCGGTCGCCCTCAAAAGTCATATTTTTAAATTTACGAGATGTAATTTGCATTATTCGTGTATGCATTATGAAAATAGCTACATGAGCAGCTGTATGCTTCCGAATAATGCAAATTACATTTCGTAAACGTAAGAACAGGAATTTTGAGGGCGATTGCGGCCTGGATTGATCATTCATCTACCGCTTTTGGCTACTGAAAAACCCCATTATCGAGAAATGAGAAGGCGCATCCCGCACCCTTGCAATCCTGGAAAGGAGAGTCTACGAGGTGTAATATTATACCATAGAAAACAATTTGTAGAAAACCTAATCCAGACCTACAATTGACTTTTGTGTTTTTTAGATCTGAAGACGATGACCGATCGATTAAAGGCACGATATTACGTGACAAGAAGATTATTTATCGCCGATATGACTCGAATTTTCACTAATTGTCGTTTGTACAATAGCCCTGATACCGAATATTATCGATGCGCTAACGCTCTAGAAAAATACTTTCAAACGAGAATGAAGGAGATTGGCCTGTGGGATAAATGAAGGTCGTCGCGCAAGGAAGAATTCCCTTGTTTGAAAATGCTATTGTGTTCTGTATATACATAAGTTTACTTGTAAATATACGCAGAAAAGTAAAACAGTAAATTACGATAGAAGATACAAAAGAAATGGATAAGGAAGAATGGGAAAATATTGATTTATTCATCTCGTAAGTAAAATCTTCGATTTTTCACTAATACTTCGAAAGAGTAGACGGTTCTATACATACATATATTTTGCACTCTAAGAAATTGTTGGAAATAGGATACGCAGCAAATTAAGTCTAAACTAGGTACTTCGTTTCACGGCCTAATTATAAGCATTAGTCGAACAGTTAATTAAGAAATGTAATACACCGATTATAACGAGTCTCTTGGCCAGTGTCTATTCTCTGGAACAGTGATTTCTTAAAATGCGTTAATTCTGGGAGGCTTGGTGCGCCCCGAAACATCCATTTTCTGTAAATATGTATGTAAGCAGTGTAACTTACATAATTAAAATATAACTGCAAACACACATTCGAACTCGAAGCAAACGTTGATACACTTTTTTTTCCGCGCGCGTGCGTTTCCGAGTGCAATCTTCTCAAATATCGAAGAAGAATCTTCGATAATGTCCAAGGCTTCACTAGAAAATAAAAATCTGCGATCGTGGTAATAAATACGATAGAAGATACAAGATTCAAAATTTCGATAGCGAACATTTTCGCACGAAATTTTCCATAATAAATAAACCATTTTGTTTTCCGATACTTATCTCGATAACATTTTATAGCAGAGATTACATTCCGTAACTCGAACAAATTCATTCGTGTTCAGTGAACTCTAAAGCTGGTTTTCACTTTCTATAATAAGCGATCCTGCTTATAGACAGGATCTTAAATATAAGCAAAGAATGCCAACGTGTATTCTTCCAGTTGCTTGTTAGGAGAATCTCGCAGAACCAAGGAGACAAGGAAATAATTTTATGCTCTACTTCATATACAAACTCTGTGCCTAATTGGCATATATTAAAAACCAATTAAACTCTCTTATAAGGTATTCGTCTTAGCTTCTATATTAGACACGATATTAGTACAGTTATATACATTGGTACAGGTTTGAAGAGTTTGCTCAACTTTGAAATCAATCTCTTCTTTGTCTAGCATGTAGAACAAGCGTGATATAAAGAGTACCGATAGAACCTCCCTACCTTGCTAAGGAATTTCTAAAAGATTTGTTAGAAATTATACAAATTTTCAAGCAACAATGGCAACAACAATGATAATAGTAACGATTTCGTGCATTATATCTTAAGCTTAAATCAATTTACCGGACTGTAAGCAATGGTATAAAGTATAAAGCCACGAGTGTGCACAGGTAGACTAATTGTTGAAGAGGGGGAGTCGATATAAAGCAGCTCCATTCTTTCACAGAAACAATATTAGAGAAGTCGACGCGCCGTTAAGATAGTACAAAATCTATTAGTCTTTAATCTTCGTACTTTATTCTTTATTCTTCTTACGCGTTAGAAGAAATTATACAACTACATTTTACAATGTGCGACGACGATGTGGCTGCTTTAGTAGTCGATAATGGATCGGGAATGTGCAAAGCAGGATTTGCAGGAGACGATGCTCCACGAGCAGTGTTCCCTTCCATTGTGGGAAGGCCACGATATCAGGTACAATAGGTGTACATATTGTGTATTCTTGCTTTTTAAAATTATCAACAGTCTTTAACTTTCTTGTAACGTTACTTGACTTTGCCCATGGTAAATAATGTTCGATCGACTAAGTTACTAATCGTACACGGGACAGACATTCAATTTTAAATAAAATTCTGACGAAACATTAATTTTTAACACTGATCGTACCGAGCGTAAAATGTTGAACGTTAAATTATTTCATAAAATTACAAGCCTGAATTTATTTAGATTTCTCGCAATTTTGCAATAATATAATATGTGTGCTTGAATGAAGAAATTCATTTAATAATTTCTAATGGAAACATCATCATTGTAATCTCGATAATTATGAAACAAAAAATATAAAACCGGTCTAATGCGATTTAGTGTAATATAATAAACATTTGCGAATAATTCAGGGTATCATGGTCGGTATGGGGCAAAAAGACAGTTACGTGGGAGACGAAGCTCAAAGCAAGCGGGGCGTTTTAACAGTAAAATATCCAATCGAGCATGGCATCGTGACAAATTGGGATGACATGGAAAAAATATGGCATCATACGTTTTACAACGAATTACGAATCGCTCCCGAAGAACATCCTGTACTTTTGACGGAAGCTCCTTTAAACCCAAAAGCTAATCGGGAAAAGATGACACAAATCATGTTCGAGACATTTAATTCTCCAGCAATGTACGTTGCTATACAAGCGGTCTTGTCGCTTTACGCTTCAGGACGCACTACCGGTATCGTGTTGGACAGCGGTGATGGGGTTTCGCACACGGTGCCGATTTATGAGGGTATTGAACATTTTGTTTACATATACAGGGTGTCTCGCGTAATACTTTTCACGATTTTTCAAATACTATACGATATAATCTGACAAAAAAATATTTTGAACAAAAGTTGAGCAGTTTTCGATTGGCTATATACATTGCAATGAAAAAAATTCGAATTTCTTTCTGGTTATTGTCAAGGCCACCTTCAGTTTTTTAAATGGCACTTCAAGATCATCCGAAGGTCATGGTATATACATATATACTATACACTAGGTCGTTGAATTCGTCTTGATATGGGCTATAATACTGTTAAATCAAAAAGGAAATTGGAACTTCTTTTTATTGCAATGTATAGCCATCCGAAATTTTTATTTTATTCATTTATTATTATTAAAATTTTATTTATTCCAATCTCCAAAACTGATCAATTTTTGTTCAAAATATTTTTTTGTCAGATTAGCGCAAGTACATGAAAAATCGTGAAAAGTGTCACGTGAGACACCCAGTATATACAGTGGCCCACAAGTGTTCGTACACCCCTTAAAACAAAATAACTTTTTTATAATTGTACCAAACGACCTGACGTTTTGTAAGCAATTAGAAGCATTGGTTTACTACATGATTTCCAAAAAAAATTTCCAGAAATTATAATTTACAAGGTTACATGCAAAAATAAAAAAGGCATTTTTTAAAACTTTTCTATTTGGGCCCTTAATGAAAATTTAAAATATATATGTTTTGTAGATCTATGTTAGTTGTACACTACAATTTTTGGAAAATCTGGTTTGCATATCATTTCGTAAACCAATGCTTCTAATTGATTGTAAAACATCAGGTCGTTTGGTACAATTATAAAAAAGTTATTCTGTTTTAAAGAGCGTACGAAAACTTTTGTGGGCCACTGTATATTTACATATGCATATACACACATTTATATATTTTCAATTTTAGTATGTCTTCAGTCTATATCTATTGAGATAAAGATACATATCTTTTTCCCTTTATTCAGGATACGCGTTACCGCACGCAATTTTACGTATGGATTTAGCTGGTCGCGATTTAACGGATTACCTTATGAAGATTTTGACCGAAAGAGGGTATTCTTTCACAACGACAGCGGAACGTGAAATTGTCCGAGACATTAAAGAAAAATTGTGCTACGTTGCTTTAGATTTTCAACAAGAAATGGCTACAGCTGCCGGTTCGAGCGCCCTGGAAAAGAGCTACGAACTACCCGATGGCCAGGTACAACTATTCAATTATATTATTGTATATAACAATTTTCAATTTTTATAGACAAATTTTAAGAAAGTGACATGAAATAAAATCCTACTTTAATGGGAACAGCCTTTGTAGATCCAAAACAAATAAAAATTTCACTAACATTCTATCGAATTTTATATTCTAGCATTTTTTGAAAATTTTATAAGCCATAAATGCATATAAAGATCCGCAATCTATACAGAGTGTAGTCGGATGGGTGGTACAACCGAGCAGGGGGTGATACTACATGTAAAAATAGGTCGAAAAAAAGGAATAACACTTTTTTGTTTGACGCTTCGTTTTCGAGAAAATCGAGTTTGAAAATGCAGCGAATACGCACGTGCTATGGCATAAGAATCGTCTGACGCGTCTGACCATGATCAACCAATTCTACTTTGTGCACATACTAAAGCACGCGAACTGACGGAACTCGATTTTCTTGAAAACGAAGCGTCAAACGGAAAAATGGTATTCCCTTTTTTTGACTTATTTTTATACGTAGTATCATTCCCTGCTCGGTCGTACCACCCGTCCGGCCACAACCTATATATTAAGTATACAGGGTGAGTCACCTAACGTTGCCACCTCAAATATCTTTGTTGTTTTTAAAAATACGTCAAATGTCTGAAGGACAAGTCGAATGGTAAAATGGGGCTCATATGATACCAAAAAATTTTTGTTTTTATGTAATTCTTTTTAGAGATGTGAAGGTCACTCTCATTTTTTTAAATGGAATGAGGTATTTTTAATACATCAATCGATGCAGCTGGACATTCGTTATAAAAAAGTACCAACTGTCTTGCTAAGACAGTAATGGTGTTTCAGAATTATTTAAATTGAAATATCTCCTGAACTACTAACTTTTCGACATACATAGGTTACTACTTTTTTACAAAGAATGTCTAGCTGCATCGATTGATGTATTAAAAAATACCTCATTCCATTTAAAAAAATGAAGGTGACCTTCATATCTCTAAAAAAAATTACATAAAAACAAAAAATTTTTTGGTATCGTACCATTCAACTTTATCCTTCAGACATTTGACGTATCTTTAAAAACAACAAAGATATTTGAAGTGGGAACGTTAGGTGACTCACCCTGTATATTACTTTTCCGCTTGAAGGAGGCAAAGAATAAGAAAAAATGAAATAGAAAAGGGAGAAAGAGAGGGGGAGACAGGATTAAAGAAATATCAATTGCAGGTGATCACGATCGGTAATGAACGTTTCCGATGTCCAGAAGCAATGTTCCAGCCAAGTTTCTTGGGCATGGAATCGTGTGGAATACACGAAACGACGTACAATTCGATCATGAAATGCGACGTCGACATACGTAAAGATTTGTACGCCAACTCGGTGTTGTCGGGCGGTACCACGATGTATCCAGGTATAGCGGACAGGATGCAAAAGGAAATAACGGCATTGGCACCGTCTACGATGAAGATTAAGATAATCGCTCCCCCGGAAAGGAAGTACTCGGTCTGGATCGGTGGCTCGATCTTGGCCAGCTTGAGTACCTTCCAGCAAATGTGGATCTCGAAACAAGAGTACGATGAATCGGGGCCGTCCATTGTACATAGAAAGTGTTTCTAATTTATCCCCACTCCCTATTGTTCTCCCACGAAATTAAACTTATGCCTATCACAGTTCATCGGTACCGGTTTCTACAAAAAAATTTCGCTATTCTGTACGAAATAATCTTATTTATTCAGTATCCCATATTCCTAAAATGTAACTCGTATTATACATAATTAGACCGCAGATCTTTATGCAAAATAAAAATTATTTGTATCGATTGCAATAAATAGAAACTTAATTGAGTGTTGTTTCGTCCCTTAATACAGGAGAAATTATATATATATAAAATTTTAACAATTTTTTAATTTCATCTTCGCAACTTTGCTATAAATGCATAAAGATCTGCAGTCTATACATAATACAGAACATTTCGTAAGCGTGTAGCTGAATTCGTCGAAATCGTTTAGTCGTATTAAAAACTTTTGTTGCGTTTAAATATTACATTTGTTTCCTTTTGTTAAATGTTTCCTCGACTCCTGTTTGTTGTATTCTATTATGAAAGCGATTTTCTTTTTCCACGTTCGATCCACCAGTCAAGTATACGAAATATCCTGTATACGCGGTACCAATAATAATATATGTATTATATATTATATGCAATTTAATAAATATATTTTACATATATTATATCTTGATTCGATTAACTTCAAAACATATATGTATACGATTATTTATACTTGTGTCCGCGCATACGCGCCTGCGAGTGAGCGCGCGCGCACGTACACAAAATTGGAGATATATGTATAAACATATATACGGTAAATCCTCTATAAACGCAAGAGCCTCGGGTGGATTCGTTTGCATTTATCGTAAATGGGATAATCTTTTGAGCTTCAAAGGCCGAGCCGAACGTAGAGAAGGACAGCGCGTGTAAAGAGAGACCGCGCGCGGCCGAAGCGAGAAGCGACTGCGAGTCTCCGCGTCTCTTTCTTTCCAATACTCTGTCCTTCCTTGCGCCCGAAACGTTCATCGTCAATTAAACCAGGGCCCGCTCTAGGGGCGGGCAACCCGGACATTTATCCGGGACGTCAAATTTTAGGAGCGCCATTTTGGTTGTAAGTGTGAAAAAAATATTTATGTGTTAAATACCCAATTAATAGAAAATTTGCTTTTATTAAAATTTAAATAAAATGGTCTGATTTTTATTGAAAATAAAAAATATGTACCTTTATTTAAAAAATATATATATTCTTAAGGGGCGGCAATTTATCTTTTTGTCCGGGGCGACGTAACCGCTAGAGCGGGCGCTGATTAAACCACTAAATACAGTTAAAATTATATCGTGTTTGGTCTTATTTTAATCAGAAAAATGTCACAAATATATTGGTGTTAGTTTCATAACAAAATGAGTAATAATAAAAAAGATTTGATATTGATGTTACATTGTGAGGACGCGCGGGCCTTCGAACTATGCGATCTATATATTCGAACTCTCCGCGTCGCATTAGTAGTGGTTCAAACCGATATACCTGAGCCGAGATCAGATTACTACAGTGGAGGGGATATTTTATTAGCGTTTATCGTGTACAGCCTTTTTTCGTTTATAGAGGATTTATTGTATATGTGTTCGTACACATATGCATCTACCTATGTATGCATGTACGTATATACATATGTATATGTGTAATAAATATGTATATATACAGATTTTTAAATTTCGTATAAAAAGGACTACCTATAAAAATCAACGGAAAAATTACAGTTTGAGTAAAAAAGGAATTTAATAAAACAGAAAACTGTTCAACAAATTGGTAAAAATATGTGCTACTTATTTTTGTAACGTAAAGAAAGGTAGGACCGTTATTTAATGTGTACATATGTGTATATATCTATGCACACACACATAATATACACATATACCACATACACATAGATATTGTATATGTATGCAGTATCGGTATAGTGCCTGATTGATGTATATATATATATATCTACATCGAATAAAACAGGAACACAAAACTAACATTTAACTGGAAAGATGTTCCTTTATTTACAAATTCTAATCACTATATTCACCGTGTCGCAACGTCGAGCATATCAGTTCATGAAATTCTGATACTTCTCATGGACGGTTAAATCGAGTACCTCGTCAGTTGTCACGTAGTATATAAAATAAAGTAATACAACTAAATGTAGTAGATGAATAGTTGAAATTAGTACCTTTATCGAAATACGTGCAAAGAATCAGAGTTAAATGCAACGGTAAAATTTACAAAAAGAGAGAAAGAATCATGAAAGACATTATGTATGCATGTATACGTATGGATGTATGTATGTGTATGTCTGTATAACTTCAACATTCGTGACTCCTGAGAATTTGTCGGTATTATATATCTTTACAAAACAGATGTTTAAACAAACACAATGCGGAAGCGATCAGCTCGGATCGTTGAAATAAATTTCAAATAAAGTTAGAAAACGATAACGTTCGAGTAAAAAGAAATTACAAAAATTTATTAAACTCCCATTTGCCGTGCACCTTTTCTCTACTTGGACGTCGTAACCCCTTTTCCTTCGTGATATTCCGTATATGTATATATAAAAGAATAAAATAGTACAAGTAACGATATATAATCTCCTATATATAAATGGTTTACGATGTCATCATGGTCGACGTATATACGTCGTTTGCATTACTTGTTTCTCCTTATTTACCAAGAGCTATGTGTTCCCTTAACTGTAATACTTATCATTTAACATATTCGCGGACCATTGTATTAGCCAAATTTGTTGCACAGAGCGGTCGTCTGAACTCGTATTCTGAACCGAAATAATTATACTCAGAATTCGAGTTAAAAAAATATATATACTTAGTGTTCCAAGTCTCGCCCGAAATTTACCACAGTCTAAAATATTATACTATCGTACATGCAATCTTTACATGTTGCGACCTTTTATCATATTATACACAAGTACTTGTACAATAAATATACATTTCTTTCGTTTATATATGCCATTTGCGCGACAAAAAATGGATGATCAATTTGTTTGTTCGTGTCGATCGAATGCAGAAAATGTTCGTTCGGTTCAACCATCGTAGAATTATTTGAAAATTTCGAACAGATATGGATATCGCGTTTTTACGACTCCAAGACACTTTACAGCAAGTTTTCTTTTTTCGATGCACTTTTCATATTTCAGGAAGACAATGGTTATGCTTATGAATGTTTTTTAACCCTACCATAGATAGTTAGACAATTTATGTTTATTATACTACAAAAATGGTCCACAAAGGGTGCAACATAGCTGAGATAATTTACCGGATGGACGCACGAGATACTTATCGACATAAATCGCAATGTAAAGATTCTAGACGCTTCAAAATCATATTGAATCGAAGAATTTGCCCTCTTTACACTAATGCTCTCTGAAACATTTGGATATATATATATATAGTTTATCTTGAAATTGTTTTGATATTAAATAAGATTTGCAAAAAATCTAATTCAATATGGTTTTGAACTTTTTAGGATCTATTCTATCAACTATATATTTTTCACCGTTCCAAGAGTATTCTAGTCCTTAACAATAAATATGTAATACAATAAATACATTTGTACCATTGGTACTTTTTGGAAATAGTTGTGGGACAATTCCATAGGTACGAATTCTGTCCTTGACCATTGATTCGAGACCAAAGAAAAGGGGTTACGAAGAATCCTAGATGAATTGTATCGTTTCGTTCGCATACGCAACGTGATCGCAACAGATATTATATTTTCGAATTACTATCTCACTATTTGTATTACGCGTTTCCAATTAAATCGAAATATGAATTTCAATTGAAAATTTATGCAGTCAATTGCAAAACACAATACGTTTAATCTGAACGTGTGTAAGTTTTATGACGATGATGACGATGAACGACGATGATGACGATGGTGATAATGACGAGATGATGATTATTATTATTATAATTTGTACGATTCCGATTGAGATTTCAGACATAAATAATAAATACTAATTAAAATCGAATAAATGAGTAACGTACGTTTTTTTTATGAAATTGCGACAGTACATATAGTTGTACGAATAAAATAAATCTCCCGACTGATTTAAACGGAACGAATCGCAAAATCAGTATACAAACAGTAAATAAACAGTTTACCGGCAATTATGAAGAAAATAAAAAGGTTACCACCTTTATCTAGGTACTCCTACCTAGGTAGGTACTCCTATCAGTTATAGTTATCTTTCCTGAATTATATTTTAAAAAAGGTAATAAAAATATCTTTGGTGCCCCTATTTCGAGTAGTATAAAGAATATGAGATGTTAGAAAAGAGAAAAAACGGAAGTTTAAGGGAGCAAGTCTATAAGAAAGATTAAAAATTATAAGACAAAGGTAGTCGAGTCTGTTGTCGTAAAAGTTTATCTCCTAGTAGCTTTTCTTCTACCTGTTGATCGTTTTGGACGCCGACTAGTTGATCGTGGCATGTTTGACCAAGGTAAAGAAAATTCGCTGGAATCGTAAAATTCATTGTGATTAACTAGATGCGGTCTACTAAAGGTGTAGGGCGGAATCGATCGACGAATGTACGAACAAACGAATGAACGAATGAATACGTTTTCTATTTACCTTGGAGTAAAACTAGGAATAGGAGCACCAAATGCGGTAATAGGTAATTGGGCATCCACTTGAAGACTTTGTATTTGTTCTACGTCAGGCCATAACGACGACACTGCTTCTTCCTCGACTGCGGAGGGACAGGGCCCTGTATGATTTGTATTGTAACAGGTAGCTTGATGATTTTGACGTTCTTGTCTCTGTTTCAGCTTTTCTATGTGCCTTTGTTCTCTATAACAACAAATCGTTTTCGCGTAATGCGCGCTACGATATAATATTATAATAAGCATAAAAAATGATAAAACTATTATTCTCAACGATCACCGGAATACAAACCTTATCCTCTGTACGTCCCATCTTTTTCTTCTCCTTTCGTCGTTCTCCAACTTTAAATGCCTCTTGTTGAAAATTTCGTCGTCTAAATTTTCAGTTCCCTCCATCGTGTAACAGCTCGTATATATTTTCACTCTCCAATTCGGTACTTCCAGAGAGGTATCGCATTCCACTGGACTAGCTTCCTTTAAACTTAACGTATAATTAGCATCTCCGACGGCTGTATAATAATGTTCCTCCGTTGTTAGAAAGGACTGCTTCTTCGCCAACAGTTTGCCCTTTCTGTCCACTTTTCTACTCGTTTCGTGAGTCGACGCCTTGTCCTGTACCGTCGAAGAAGTGTCGTTGCTGATCGTAGACGAACACGAAATGCCTCTCTTTCTTTTGCTCCCACCGGATAATGGTATCGGATCCGATCTCCTCTTTTTTCTCTCTTCCCATTCTAATCTAATATCGCTACTACTTTCTATTTTTGTCTCGAGTTTGCCTTGATTATCGTTCGGTTCTTGTTTAACGGTTGTAATTCCGCCGCTAGTATTCAAGCGTATTTTAAAGCTTTCGTTATACTGAGAATTATTGTTCTCTGTCTGTACGGTCCTATGAATCTCACTGGTCGATGGCACATTTACGGAATTGATGTTTGGAGGAGAACACGCTCCGATGTGCTCCGATGTAATGGAATTTTCATTATTTTCAGATCTCAATTTTTGTAAGTTCACACGTCTGTCCATACGTTCTAAACGTAGTTTAAGCTATAACATAAATATTCACTCGTTAGCAAAACTAAATATAGCTCTGACAGTGTTACTAGTCGCATTGTCCTGACTTCTAAAGGATAGATAATATGTCTATATGTATATATGTATGAATAAATCTCTATATACATATATTTCAACTTTACGTCCGAATAACGTTCAAAAGAACAACGTCAAGCATTGCAAAACTACACAAGTGATTGCTTTAAAAAAACGAATAATTAAATAGTACACCGTGTTCCATCGTATTTCTGAAATAATGTAGCAACAACTGAACCTAACAAAGCAGAATCGTAGGACAACTTGGCGGATCAAGTTCGCTCTCATATTTAACTCTAACGCGAGTGTTCGAAGATAAACAATCGCATAAATTATATAGTGATCGATCGAACATCTTTATTTACTGTCAACAAACGACAAGTCGGTCGTATTCTGGTTTCTTTCCGAATTCCAGGCATTATTGTTTCCACAATTAATCACACGTATGCATAGCAAGACAAAACGGCAACGATAACGATGTGTTCGAGCGATTTAAAATGATATTCTTTCACAAAGTCCGTTCTCGTAAAGACTCTTCCATTTTCCATTGTGAAGGTGCCGTCATAGCCAAAGCAGATTGCGCGCGAGAATCGAACAGAAACGTGTAACGTGCTCAGTATTTCGAAGATACGATTCTTTCCGAAAACAGCGCCATCCCGTGGCAACGTAGCGGTTGACCTTCACGATTGGCTGACCAATGACAGGAGCCCGGTTCGAGAACCGGGAAAACGGAACCAAGACGAGCAGGCAGATGCGTACACAGAGACGCACAAAAGCGCGGTATTTTGGAATGCGCACTTCTCGAGAGAAATGTTCGATAAACTCGATTCGTGAAGGGTTCGGTAAAAATTTAAACAGAACTTGAAATAACGATAATGCCAATGACAGTGATAGTGATAATGATAATGACAATGACAACCGCAACGATAACGACAACGACAACGAGAGTGACAGTGACAATGATAACCATAATGATATCGACGATAATGAAAAACTAAACACTATAAAGGACGCGATTGGAAATGATGATAGTAATGATAATAATACAAGAATAAAAAATAAAAAGGAAAATAAACAAACGGATGAAGCTTTCGCATTGTAAAGGAAAGAGAGTACCGTTTCGTTCTCTTGTCGAAGCGCTGCTAAAAGTTTATCCTTGGTAACGATTTGTTCGGACTGTTGTTGGATCAAATCAAGATGAAGAAGCAACAGTTCCTTGAGGTGTTTCACCTCCGTCAAATCATTTTGACGGGGTTCGTTGCCACGAAGAGGACTGACACCGAGAGCGGAGGTAGCGGTGGCAGCTGCCGGTGCTCCGCCGTCTGTCATGCTGGCGTACATGTGATCGAAATCACAGGGGAAACTGAGTATTCCAGCAGCCGGTTTGCCGTTCTCGTCAACGTTCTGGAATTCATTGCGTGAACAATTGTTGTTGTTGTTCTGGTTGAGAACGGAATTGGCAGCGGTGCTGGACGTCGACACCGTGCTACTCCTAACGCCGCTCGTGGCCGACGTGGTGGACAAGTGTTCGTTCATCGCCGCAACCATGTTGTCGTCGTCCTCCTCGTTGTCCTCTTCCTCGTCTCCCTCGTAGCAAGAGGTAGCAGCAGAAACGGCCGTGGTCGTTTGATCGTCGTGCTCGATGATGGTGAAGATGGTGGTGGTAGCGGTGTCGGTGGTAGCGTTGGTAGTGGTGGCGGTCAGATTAACGATTGGCGCTTCGATACACGTACCCGAGTACGGATCCTGAAACTCGGTTTCGCACAGCTCCGTTTCGTCGTTCGTCTCGGTTTGATCCTCTTGATCCTCCTCCTCCTCCTCCTCCTCCTCCTCCTCCTCCTGTTCCTCTTCCACTTCCTCCTCCTCGAGTTCTTCCTCTAGCTCCTCGAGATTATCGAGATTGTCGAGATCACGGAGATTACGAAGATCGTGGAGATTGTCCGGTGCCTTGAAATCAGAGTTTACGTCGTGGTACTCCACGCTGCCGACGACGCCCCCGGCGGTCAAGCCGATAACACAGACATCGCTATTACTACCGCTATTACTATCGCCGCAACTACCAGCGAAACAGGCTCTATCACCATTACCACTGTCACTACCAAAATTGCCGGCGATGGTAATGCTAGAAGCATCAGAAAGAGTTCCAGCAGCGGCATCAAGAACAGTAGAGTTACCGTTACTAGTATCACCAGCGAGAACAACTATGGAAGAGGCAGTGCTGCCAGCAGCGCCGCTCTCGTTCCCCTTCCTGTTCCCGTACTTGTATGCGTGAACGTTCTCCTTCTTATTCTGACCGTTCACGAGCTTTGAGGCCGAGCCACTCGACATCTTCCCTCTCTACCACCCTCGCCGTGGCTTCCCTCTTCTTCATTTGTGGCCGCCTCGAGCGTACCACGCGCCCGCACCGCGCACATTAAGCGTCTTGACAATGTCCTCACCGACGATGTCTTCTTCTCACCGCTGCTCTATATTCTCCTCGCATATCGTTACTTTGTCCGGTTGATGCTCGCGCGTCGCGTCACGCCGCGTCGCGTTGCGTCGCGTCCCGTCTCGTTTCGTATCGTTTCGTTTCGTCTCACTCTCCCGACACTGTTTGCTGTCCCGCCGCGCCGCGCTGTGTCCTTTCCCTTTCGGTTCTATCCCTGTCTAAACCATAGACTTATAGAGATAGACTGAGCTGTCTTACGGGCGAGTTGAAGCCTACAATGGCGGCCGAGGGTATAAAGAGTGAGAGAGAAAGCAATACCAAGAGGCATTGCGCTCTCTTTCTAATTGATGAGTTGATGGGGAGAGATTCGCCCAATGAAAGTGGGGAGTGCGTAGGAAGTGAGAGTTGACTGGTTCGCTGCGCCCCCATCAACTATCGGTGTGCGAGTGAGATAGAGATACCTCCTGCCGCCATTGTAGGCTTCAACGTTTCGTACGGGCCGCGCAGTCTACCTCTATAATTGTATGGTCTAACAATAAGTCTAAACCACGGTGCAGGTCTAAACCATGAAGTAAAAATAAGGAGACCAATCTGTGTAATTGGAAGTGGTTATGAAAACTGGTGGTGGCTCTTTGGCGCACGGACGATTGCGCACAACGAGATATAAATCCCCAAATTCCACCACACTGCGACGTAACAATAATATACATATATATAGCAATATAGCAATATATAGTATAGCAATATACAAGCAATATACCATTTGTGTGCTAGGATTTTTAGCGATAAAGTTCTAGGGAATCATTCTCATGGACTTGTCTCCCCAACCGGAACTGTAAACATCTCAACATCACAACATCACAACGAACGCCGGATAAACGTGACTGAACGCCCGCCAGATAAATATTCAAATGGATATCTCTTCCTCTCCTCCTTTTCTCCTTCTACTATCCCATTCCAGCACCATGCGCATACTCCAACGTCCCCCGCTGACCACCACTATGATCGTAGACCACGGTGCACATGTCTGGTCATCAGAGAGGGGGTATTTGTATTCCCCTCCATTTTCTCGATCTGGCGACGGCGACATGTTTGAACGTGATTGTCAGGCGGCATTTGAAAATTATATAAGTGATTTGAAAATATTTAATACTGCTTGTCATTCGAGGAAATATGGATCTCAATTTTCCGGATTTCTTGGTGAACGATCCCGTTCAAGTAAGTGTTCTGTTCTTAAGTTTCCTCCTCAAATCGAATTTAATAACACCGACTTGTTAGGTTATAGTACCTGTTCGTTGAACAACGATTTATAATAAAAATACGTTACACTCCTCCGGATAACAATTATTTCGTTTCAACCGATTCTCAGATGCTTATTTAAATATTATCCGGTCCGTTTTGAATATTCGTAATTTCGGAGTTGTGAGAGAGTGTAAATGTTTATATTGTTGCAGAACGATAACCTCAATCCGGCAGACTTAACGCAGAATTATTTGTTATTGAAAAAGAATATCTACGAGACTTATTGAGTATTTGAAATAAATATTTCGTTTATGATCTCTTAATTCTGATAAGGAAGTTTAATGAAAATACATCTTCGCAGCGAGGTAATTAAACAGTACAACGATAAACTCAAGGAGTGCAAGCGCGTGAAGTCTGATTTGGATTCGGTGACTAAACAAGCAAAGAAAGTCACTTGCAGTTACAACACCACGTTGGCTAAGGTTATCGAGTTAGAAATTGTATGTAGAAATTCATTGTTTTAATTCGTAGCCCTTTGAGGCAGCTCTCGTGCTTATTTTATGTTGTTCGTATTTTTCAGCAAAATACAGAGTATAAAAAGAATATCAATACACTGACGACGCAAGTAAATGGCCACAAAGTAAAAGCTGCTGCCGACCAGCAGTATATACAGCAACTAATATGCAAGATAAAGGATGTGGGAAATCAGAGTATCGATAAAATAATGCAGTACGACTTGAACAATTCCTCTTTCAAAAGTGAGTACTTTGATGTATTCAAATATTATGTATGTCGCTTTGCGATTTATTTGTGATTTTTCTTTGCCAGTGAAAATCAAAGAACTCGAGGCAGAATTAAAAACGATAAAAATGACCTACGAAACAAAGATTAAAAAGATGGAAAAAAATCTCCTGTGGAGAATAACGAAATGTTAACAAATGACTAACGTTCGAAATGTCTGGTGAAGAGAGAAGCGAACAACCGAAAGTTATCCCCGTTGAGCCCGTTTTTGATATCTCTGCGTTAATTGAGCAATCTGTGCAATCAAGAAAAGGACTCGAAATTAATTTGCCAGCTCGTAAAAAGTCGCTTGCTGAGACTGGTAATGGTACGAACGATATTTCTGCATTAGAGGAATCTGAACATTCGCACACATTAATTTATTCAATACAATTCATAGATAAATTTATTATTTCTCGTTGTTTACTGTTTATAACAATTCCTTTTGCCAACGATGTGGACAACCACTCTCTCGACCAACTATCTTGAAAACTAAAATCGAACGGCGGTAACATGTACGCCGATAACTTATGCGAGAATGTTGTTTCTTTTTAAATACCAATACAGTAATGAACGTGAACAATGAACACCTAATACGCACGTTTAATCCATGTTGTTATAGTGGTATTAGAAGTGAGAATCTTTGAGCGTACGAGTTTTATGGGGTACTCCATTACATTCTACAGATATGTACATATATAGTTGATCTGTTACGGGAAAAGAAATTTCCAATACAGAGGATTGCGTACAAAAGAGAAGAAGCTAACACTAAATGCTATAATTGTACCGCGTTAAACTTATGCGATATAAATCGATAAACCGCAATTCGAAATGATAATCTTACGTTTTTTATTCGATTCGCAACTGTATCGTCGGTGTTGATTTTGAATCGAAGCACTCGTGTACACAGAGTTTGTTACTTGTAAGCTGTACGCTAAGAAAAGTTTACGTATCCGAACGAAAGAATTTTTGGGTGCAATTGGTGAACAAAATAAGTGGTTTGTCGCAGTATCGTGTCGTTGTGACTCGTAACCGCGTAACCACAGTAAACGAGTAATAAATTGTGGCTTACTCGAAAGACGTAACACGATCACTGTTCTTGATATGGTATCTATTGAAAACGGAGGAAAACGACTCTGTCGAATAATTACGTTTTTCTTTATCAATTGTTGAATGTACACACATGTCAACAAATTTCCTTTCAATGTCCAAGGTGGGCGCTACGGCGGCGCTGCATACTGCATCCAATCGGTCTAAGGAAACGAGAAATTTTTCGAAAGCAAGTTATATATGTGTATGTGGTTGTTGTAGCTCTTAGCGGCATACCGTAAAAAAAGATGTCGCCCTTGCGATTTGGTATTAAAAATCTACCTATATTTGAGTATTATTCGGATTCGAGGAGATGTATACATGGTAAATAAAAAGTTACATCGTCGACACGTAATTTACGATGCGACGACGCTCTCTTTTCCTAAACTATGCATACGTTTGATGCTTCAACACGGTCGCGAGTTACCGTTTACATTGCATTAGTTAAATATCTAATAAATATAACAACAACGGTTTACAATAACTAATTACATGCATACATAAATATAATTATTTGCTATAGTATACGAAGTTACTTTATGTTTATCTCTATGTACAATTGTTATAGCGTTCTTCGATTATTCTTGTTTCTCGATAAAATGTCTCTCTTTCAATATAACAAAATATATATGTATATTCGTGTAAATCTATAAGTTAATAACGAACAGAGCGCTAAACAATTTATTTTAGTTCCAGAATATTGACATTTTCCTTGGGATGAATCTGACGAGTTCGAACAGTTTCCAAAGTTTTCCAATTACACATTTTTCTCCTTATCGTTTGGGATGTTTCGTATTTCGTAAATGGCGTAAAATGGCGTAGATGAAACGTGGGTAAAAGGTCCAGTTGTAACGAGCTAAACTTGTCCGAAGAAAATAGTGACTTTTCGTATCGGAAAATACACGATGATTTTAAGAGACAAAACAAAACAATAACAATAAAAATCGTTGGTCACTGTAGAATTTTCTTGAATGTTGCTGCAGTGGAAAAAAATCGTATTCTTATGACTAGAGTTATAATGTTTAGTACAGTTATTCAACACAGTTAAATGATATCGTTCCTTAACTCTTTCCGAACACGGTTGCGTCACCGCAAATGTAAAATAGTTTGTCGACGATCGGTGATCGATTGTGCTCGTGTCATGGATAATCTTCACATTCAAAATATATATTTGTCTTGAAAGATACGTTATATCCTACATGCTATTATGGTATTATGCTGTTATGCTATATTCTACGTACTACATGCTACAATCTGTATGTATACGCGTATGTATATGTACGTGTAAATGTATGTTAGTTTATTACGTATGTGTTCGTCTTTGTAAAGTTGAGCTGTGTTTAATATTTACTATAGTACACCTAAGAGGACGACACGATCTCGAAATCTTTCCATCGAAAGCACACAATGTTCGAAGTGTAAAAGGAAAAGAGTTGAAGGGAAACGAGGTAAACCAGTCCCATGGAACAAATGGTAACGTGCAACGTTCAACCTGTTGTTCGTGAACCGATATTTTCCTCGTCTGTTACGATAAGTTAACTGTGCCGGTGATAATAGGAACTAGATATAAGTTTACTTAAAAATGAAATTTCTTTAAAAACATGCGCGCGTCTTGACAGCATCTACGACACGCACAGAATCATTCCGTTGACCCGCTCGATTCGTCAAAATGTTAAAATATAAATTCCTTTCGAACAACATTTCGTCTAAAAATATTTAATACTCTGGATTTGTAGCTAAAAACATTGTTACGATCGATGGCAATGAACGAATTGAAAGAGACGTTGCGACACACTCGTTGCAGTCAAGCCACGGATTCTTCAAAGAAATTTACATCGGTGCTCAATTTGTTTGTTTGCATTCGTCTCAAGACGTTCCTTTCGAAACAAAGTACTGCCCGATAATTGAATTTCCGCGAGCAGCGATACGCGACTCGTCCGCCAAAGTTCTCGTTACTTCTATTCGTAAGATCTCTGTCGGAACATGCTGCTAATCTCCTCCATCGTTTTGTTCTTGGTTTCGGGCACCTTCTTGTAAATGAAGAAAACGAAGAACGCTTGTAGCACCGCGAAAATGATGAATACGTAAGCACCCATCGCCTCTTGCATCGGTAGGAATCCGATACTGACGATGAAATTCGCAGTCCAATTGACCGCGATGGCAACCGAGGTTGCCGCAGGTCTCGCAGACTGATTGAACAGTTCGGATACCAAGAACCAGGGAATGCTTCCGGGTCCGGTCGCGAACAGGACCACGAACATGATCACCAACACGATCGAGAAGTAGGCTGCCGTGCGGGACGTGTCCTGAAAAAAAATAAAACAATCCAATTTGTTAACCGTTTCATAGATCGTTGCAACGATGACTATATCGCGTTTCCGTTCCCTCGATGGCCCTGAGTTGACATTGAAGTGATGAAATCTAGTTGACATTCTTGCTACGCGCTCCTGTTAACCGCAGGCGTATATCGTGTTCTCGAGGACACGGAAAGGGTGTAGAGGAAAATGGAAGAAACACAATTTTTAACTTCGGGTCTTTGTCTGGACCAGGGTTACCATTACCATATTCCGCGCAGGCCAGGCCCCTTACCACTGCGCCCCTCGCCCAGCCGCGCCACGGAGCCCGCATTTGCTTCCCCCACTCTTCCTACTAACGCTGACGCGTAACACGTGGAGCAAGCTAACAAGTCCGTTAGTGGGAAGACTGGGGGGAAGCAAAGGCGGGCTCCGTGGCGAGGCTGGGCGAGGGGCGCAAAGGTGAGGGGCCTGACCCGCGCAAAATATGGTAACCCTGGTCTGGACTAGTTAGGAGGTAAACATACTAAAAGTCCCCACTCCTAGGAGGTGAGCGGGGTGCAGGGGGGCACGTAGGAAACTACGCGGCCTAACGATAAGACCATTCTATACAAAATTAAAGCTGACAAAATGTGCCACAAAAGACAAAGTCCCAAAGTTAAAAATTCTGTTCCTTCCATTCACCTCTATAACTTTTCGTTGACTGGACTAAAAATGAAAATCGAGAATTGCGAATCGAGAACCGAGAAACAATACTTACAGCGAAAGAAAGGCAGACCGCGAGCAAAGCGGTGTCGATGAACATTCCGGTAAAGCCGACCATGAGCAACGTTTTTCTTCCAGCCTTCTCGACGAGTATCAAGGAGATGAAAGTCATGAGGACGTTCATCGCGCCGACACCCATCGTCGCATTCTGTGCCGCAGTTTTATCTAGCTGCGCCATCGTAAAGATTTTCGTCGAGAAGAACATAACGGCGTTTATGCCGGACAGTTGTTGCGCGAACATCACCATGAGCGCGATTACCAGCGGGATCCTCAGGGTAGAGTTTACAAACAGCTCTCTCAGCGTGACCTTTGGCACCATCCTCACCGATTCATACTCTGTTCTCATTTCTTCCATCTCATCATGAACTTCGATCGTGCCGCGAAGCCAGGACAAAGCTGCAACACAACAACGGGCATACTTTGTACTTGTTACCGTAGCCGATAACCGTTTCGCTCTAATAACAAACGGAAGATCTCATTTGTTTGGCTCGGACATGGGTTAGGAATCGAAGTCGAAATCGGGGCCATGCCGTGCTGTGATACAGAGAGGCGGCCGCATCAAGCGGCACCGCAAGGAGGCGGCATAATTTATATTATTAGATATAATTTAGATTATAGATCTTTACGCAGTAGCGCGTTATAACTAGTTAGGGCCTTGGGCAAAGTAGAATTTCGGGGCCCCTAACCCCAACTAAATAACTTTATGAGAAAAGCGTAGAATTTGGATCTTGGATCTTGGTTTGTGTTCGGGGCCCCCTTTCACTTAGGGCCCCGGGCATTTGCCCAAGTTGCCTATAGGGTAACGCGCCACTATCTTTACGCAACGCTTTCCTATATTGGTCTATGTTATTCCGATATTTTAAAGAAAAAACATTTAACGGGCGGCTTTTCGAAGACTCGCATCATTCCGAGAAAATCTACCGCACAACCGTGATCGAAATCGACGGTCGACTGGCGGAACATACCTCTTTGGGCTTCCATGTCCTTTCCTCTACTGAGCAACAAGTATTTCGGACTCTCCGGGCACAGCGGAAGCGTGGCTACTTGGAAGATCGCAGGAACGATCGTCAAGCATAAAAGAAGAGGCCAATGCTCAGCCGAGCCCATCACTTGCTCCAGCCCGAGAATCTGCGCTACGAGAATAGACATGGTGATAACCAATTGATAAACCGTTCCAACGGCTCCTCTCAGATGAATAGGCGATATCTCGGCTAAATACATGGGTGCTAGGCCAGCGTTCAATCCCGCGTTGATACCGATCAGAAGTCTTCCGATGATTATCATCTCGTAACTCTTCGCCGCTTTGGCGGAGCCCTCGAAAATGACTGTGAGGAGGACCAGCACGTTGTTCAGTAAGAGACCACCCTTTCGACCGAAACGATCGGCTATAGAACCCACCAGAGATCCACCGATCATTCCACCGACGCAGAATATCGACACCGCTATCGACCATATCATCGTTACCTCCGATTGTTTGGTCGGTACACCGGTACGATTCTCTTTCAGCTCGCTGATCCAGTCCTCGATAAGCTGTAACACAACATAGACAGCCGTGACGAATGTTTGCTCGACGCGTGTTCGCGACCGCCGAAAATTTTGCAAACACCGAGTGAATTTCACCGAATTATCGCTCTACATTATACGAGAGATAACGTTGGAACCAGAGTTAGGCAAAAATTTAATCAACAATTGACGACTAAATTTCTACTTCCATCGTTAATCGCAATTAACAATTAATTAGTCGTTAATTGCGGTTAACGATTAAATTTCTACTTTAGTCGTTAATTGCGATTAATCGTCAATCGGATGATTGATTAATGATGAACTGCTGAAATTTCGAAATAAAATACGGAATCAAAACTGTGTGAATACTGAAAAAAATTTAAACTGAGTTGAGGTGTATTGTCGTTTAGTCTATAATACAAACTCTGTTTACGCGGTTTTATGTTTTCCTTTCGAGATTTCTTTCTTTAATCAACGATTGACAATTAACTTCATCAATTGATTGAATCAACCGTCGATTTTTCGGAGATTTCTTTTTTTAATCAACGATTGACGATTAACTTCATCAACCGATTGAATCAATCGTCGATTTTCCGATGATTTCTTTTTTAAATCGTGCACATTAATCAATCAATCATGATTAAAATTTTAATCGATTAATGCCCAACTCTGGTTGGAACAAAATACGCCATGCACAAATCCGTTTGCTTCGAAATTATAGATTTTTTCCTCTCGAGATCATTTCCTGCTTCGTTTCCTTTTTCCTCTTTTCTATTTTCTTCAGTAGTGACTAGCCCTAGTAGCACAACATATTCTATATGTAGGTCATTCATATGGTATTAAAAAGAGGTCCAATTTGTTTCTAATATTTAAATACCAGGTGACTAAAGAGAAACAGGCCACCTAAATAGTTCCGTTAGGTTTAGAGATAGAAAAAAATGTTACAGAGAAAAGTAAAATAAATATTTAAAAAATATTTATTCTACAGTTTTCAAGTATTGATTGTATATTTTCTGAATATTTACTTTACATATTTTTAATATTTCTCTCATATTTGATGAATATTTAGTTTACATTTCTTTAACATTTATTTCATGTTTCCTGTATCTGTATACAGGGTGGCCCACCTAATGTTGCCACCTCAAATATCTTCGTTGTTTTCAAAGATACGTCAAATGTCTGAAGGACAATGTTGAATGGTAAAATGGGGCTCATACGATACCAAAAAAATTTAATATAAATCATATAATATATGCATATAAAGATCCACAGTCTATACAGAGTGTAGTCGGTTGTGTGGTACAACCGAGCAGGGGGTGTGTGTGTGATCGAACATGTAAAAATAAATGAAAAAAAAGGAATAACACTGTTTTGTTTGACGCTTCGTTTTCGAGAAAATCGAGTTTGCATAAGAATAAGTGTTATTGCATAAGAATCGTCTGACGCGTCTGACCCATAGACTTTCTATAAGTCTACGGTCTGACCATGATCAACCAATTCTACTTTGTGCACATACTAAAGCACGCGAACCTGGCGGAACTTTAAACTCTTTAAACTTAAACCAAAAAAACGTTGTTCCCTCTTTTCGACTTATTTTTACATGTAGTATCAACTCCGCTCGGTTGTGCCACTCGTCCGACCACACCCTGTATATAAAGTATACAGGGTAAGTCACGTAACGTTGCCACCTCAAATATCTTTGTTGTTTTTAAAGATACGTCAAATGTCTGAAGAGATATCTGGAGATATTTCAATTCAAATAATTCTAAAACACCATTACTGTCGTACTAAGACATTAGCGTTTATTTACTAGTGTAACGTTAGTACGACAGTAATGGTGTTTCAGAATTATTTAAATTGAAATATCCCCTGAACTACTAACTTTTCGACATACGTAGGTTAGTACTTTTTTATAACGAATGTCCAGCTGCATCGATTGATGTATTAAAAAATACCTCATTCCATTTAAAAATATGAAGGTGACCTTCACATCTCTAAAAAAAAATTACATAAAAACAAAAAATTTTTGTTATCGTATGAGCTCCATTTTACCATTCAACTTTGTGCTTCAGACATTTGACGTATCTTTGAAAACAACAAAGATATTTGAGGTGGCAACATTAGGTGACCCACCCTGTATAATATCTCATCTAATACTTTTTTCATATTAAAAAGTGTGGCTTAAAAAATACTATTTTAATATCCGAAAAAAAAGTTTAAACAATATTTTGTGCTACTAGGGAGTAACAGCATGATCTTTATTGTCGCATAAGCAATCTGTCATACTGCGTGCAATGTCGGCGAGTGTAACGTCAGCAACATTATTATTGTTGTTGTTGTTGTTGCGATTATGCAACAATAAATCGACCAATAATCACTGGGAGAATTGAAATTCCGTGCACGCGATAGCTAAACAGCGAAATAATTGCGGAGAGAATATGAATTGGTAGGTTCGAAGCGTGGCATTTCCTTTTCAGTAAATTCGCACGTGCGTTTTTTAATACGGACCGAATAGCTGTCGCTTTGATCACTGACATTTCGAAATGTGACGGTCTACATAACGAACAATTTAAAGTAGCATGCGAACATGTAAAAAGACCGACACCCCGCTAGTAAGGGATGTTATATAAGCGACTTGTAGTCGAGAATATCATCCGCGATCGTAAATCGTAGGTAAATCGTACATTGTACCGTGTACGCGCGATGTTATTATCGAAACGCGAACAAATTTCGAGCGCGCTCGGATGCGATTATGCAAAGGTATACGGTCGGTTAATGACGCAAGCAGAATTATCAAGGTGTTTCGTTTTCGTAAGCAGGAGCGACGGATTGTCATAAATCGATGAACATTCTCACGTTTCGCTGTCCAGTACGAGGCGACGCGTTCCGATTGGATTCGGTTAGACAGCGAATAAACGCGCGCGAACGGAATCGGCGAGGAAATAAGTGGTTCGGTATAGTTTCAGAGAAACGCTGACAATTGACAATGCGTTTTGCGAAATACCTGCTGAGGTGCGTTAACGACACCGGTGTTGTAGCCATGCTGGAAAGATGATCCGAGCGCAGCAGCCGCAATAGCAAACGCTAACCGTCCGTTTAGACCCTGCAACCAAGATGCATAATTCGTTATTAGTACCTATCTCGCTCGTGGTTGCCTCACGGAAATCCACGGCCACCCGCGAAAAACTGCGAATAAGGAGACACACCTTTTTTCAATAATGTATTCAAACGACACATATTACGGCTATCTTTCGTCGCCGATTAAACGATAAGATATAACACGGAAGGCGATCGTGCGATGGAATTTACATAGAATACAGATAAGCGCAACAACGACCCTGCCCACTTTATCGTAGCACACCTCCAAAATAGCGACTCATTTGTCCTCGACAGGTAAGTACGACGACATAATTTATGCCGTTAGAACTATCAGGACGGGATCGATTCGCGATAAATGTGAATGCAGCTGGAACGAATTTATTCGTTTTATTCCGGTCGAAATAGAGTTGCTCGCGACAATCGGTTCTTCGCCGCGAATCCTTCCATATTTTTTCCAGTTTGAATATTCATGTCGTAATTTGCATAAAGTTACGAAATAGTTGGCTAATTCACGGAGTTGAATTTCTTCGGTTCCCTGTGGCGTTTCGAAATTCCAAATCTATGAGTTTCGGACTCGTTTTCGAACGCCGCGGTCACTCGTTGATGCGCGCGTACAAGAAGGAAATTCGTTGACTCCTTACCACTCTTTTGAAGACAGGTATTTCCAAATTGATCGTCTTTCGAGTCATCGAAATACCGAGGTCGTCTCAACGTTTGGAACAGAATCGTGCCCGGCGACCCACCGAACGATGCAAGCAACGATCGAATTGTTCAAATTGAAACTTTTTTTTTTATAAAACACCGACGTGTGTTCGATGCGTTCGAACACGTGTCGAAGACTGTTCTGCGGGTCGGTACCCCCGCCATGCATTTTTATACCACCTCTACACACAGGACGCACGTACGCACACACACTGTACAGAGACACCATCGTCACACGATACGCCGTATAGTGTACAGTCCAACTGCGAGGATGGCTTCGCGAACCGTAAACCGCGCGAACCAGTGTTTCTCAAGCGATTTCGACTTAGTTCTCCGACTTCTCGATTCACCTAAACGCGACCCGCGCGTACAAAAACGTAAATTGCTTTGAATTATCATAATCGACGCGCTCAAAATCTCCATTACGCACACAATCATGCGAACAGAACGCAGTTTACACGCTTTCTCTCTCTCTCTCGTTAAGCGTGCATACTTATTTTACGTCAAAGTATGGAAATACGTTTGTGGGAGAATAACCGCGATGCATCTGTGATTAGAAGAAAGAGCACGCGGTATGCGACAACGCCGGTGGCAGTGTTAACATACCATTATCGCAAAATTATATGGAATGACTGTGCACAAATCATGCGAATAAAATTGCACTTTCTCGAGAATGAGTTTTCTTCGAGCACGTCGCGTCGCGTCAAATCCACATGGAAGGTGCCGATAGATTAAGCTGCTTAAAATACCAGTCGTTTCGAGATAAGAAAGATCATTGAATTCTAACTCGCCGAGTTAGAAAACGATAGACGATCGATCGTCTTCGCCGTTTACTTTACCCTCAAAGTTCAAATAATAAAAGTTCACCGCGCGACATCCGAATGATTGATTGAACAGGTGGAGAACATCTATCGAGCATCTTTTAGAAACGTATCAGACACGCGCGATCTCTGCTTTTCATGAATATGCAGGTTGGGAAACGTATTAGAGGCGCCTGTCTCTCGTTTCCACGCGGGAGCATCGCCACAACTTACAACTCACGACGAACTCGCCGTGTTACAATACTATCGCGACAATTGTCAGTCTTCGACCGATTTTATCCAAATTCGGAACATGGCCAAGATTCGGTCAGAAATTCCAACGACAATCGTGTGGTAGCAAGTGACGCACCCAGGATGTAATCTTCGGGGGGGGGGGGGGGCGACTTGAACCCAGCCCTAGGTTTTGCGTGACTTTTTTTTTTAGTCAAAATATCTGTCAACGGTACCCAGGGTTATCCTGCGATTTTAATTTTGGAAGATAAACATTTTTTTCTCGGGGGGGGGGGACTTGGCCCCCTAGCTCCCCTCCTGGGTGCGCCACTGTGTGGTGGTAACTGCATTGAGCCGAACAATTGCATTGTGGAAACAAATACATAATGTTCTCTAGAGAGTCCCATTTCCTTGGCAAAAATAATTTCGCCATAAAAAATAGGTTCGCCAATACTCGATCCCAACGAAAAAGCAAGAAGTCGAGCCCCTTATTTGTATTCCGAGCGGATCGCGATCCAAAGCGAAGAAAAGTCAGAAATAGACCGTCGTCTAGCAAATACGAAAGAAATTGCTTCGTAAGCGTATTCATCGGCGACACCGGGAGCCGTTGTGCTCGTGACTGTGGCTTGTCGGCTCGTGGCTCATGGCACGTAACTTTGAGAGGTACATAAATACTACATATAGTATACTTGTCGTAGGATCGTGTATGGTGTACTTAGGCACCGCGTAAGTATCGTGTATCGTGTTTGCACAAAGGTACAGAGGATAAGGCACCGAGACATCGTTTCATAGATTTCGAAATCGAAGATTCGCGATAACGATTACAACATACATATAATATTCGGCAGGAAGATTCCATTCCGTGAGACGAGGGTAACATGTTGAACGGCATTTCTGGAACGAGCTTTGTTACGTCTCGCAAAACGAGACGGGGGAAATTTCTTGCTGGCCGCATCCGTGGCCCTACTCCCGCTCCGATTGGCCGAGACAGAGGTGTGTCGATCGCGGACTACGTTGATTGGCTCGCGTTCGCCGAGCCTCTCTCAACAAGCCTCGTGGCAAGTCGAAGCGTCCTAATTATAGCAACGACACGCGCGAACGCCAACATTTTATTCAACGCTTCAACGTACGATAAGCGGAATCGATTAGGTACCAGCCTTTTTTTTTTGTCGTTCAGGTACACTCGGATAATTCCATTACGACATGACGGTTTCATCGAGTTTATGTCTCAAGGTAAATAATATCAACATTATGTATCGGCATACGCTGTCATCGACATTATCGGTACTTACACGCGTACATGTATGTTAGAAACATATATTTTAGGAATATCTGTAACATATATGTAACATTCCTAACATGTATGTTATGAATATAGGTATAACTATTCCTGTATCGCTGTATAATTGTATGGACTTCGTCACATTTTCGGCAGCCGAAAAAATTCCAACTCCACCGCAGAAAAGTATCTTTTTTTTGGAAAGGCAGACGGCCTTGCAAACCTCGCGCCAAGTTTGTCCGACGGAAACGAAAGAAATCGGTATAATTTTTTCCCTCTTTGCCTCGTGTTTGTAATATCAACTTGCGTCTCTGACGAACATCGTATCACGCAACTATAAAATTATTTTATTCAATCTCGATAACGCTACTTGCGAAAACTCGCGAACAGATGAACGATCCAATTTTTCTTTCAAAGATTATTAATGGTCGCGGCGAATAACCGAAAGCAATTTTTTGGAAAATGATTCTCTTTCCATAGAACCAACGACGCGGACTTTGTTTCTGTTAAAAAGGAAAAGAACGATTTACACGTCGACTCTGATTTCAAACTGCTTTGAAAAACACGACTTTGTAAAGAAAATCGCGTATGTATTCTGACAAACGAACGCTGCGTAGTTGTTATGTCTGCAATGCATTCTGCTATAGGAAATTATACGATTGTTTGTTTCATCGTACAATTAAGCGAGCTAGTCGTTTACCGTTCGACTAAACTGTAATTCGAGTGCAATCAACGGTCCCGGCACATAGTACGGTAGTACCTACAACTACAACTAACACTACAATTACAACAGGGTTTTCCGGCAGAAAATAACGGAACAAGATTCTTTTCGAGCTTGGTATTTTTCCAAATAAAAATAGCTTTGAGCGATGAAATGTTTCTTGAGATATCTCAACCGATTCGTTCTACGGACAGAATCGCGTTCCCGCACAGTATCAAAATCTAAATCGAATCTAAATCGAAACAGTCCAATGTCTACGTGTAACGTGCAGTGTCTCGTGTGTATTTGTGCGATTTATATATGTACAATGTAAATGTATATATAAATATCTACATATATGCATGATATATTTAATATGCATGATATTGAAAGTAGTGGCTTTTTGAATTATTTATTAGTTTGCGTCACTCAGCACGCTATGCATCGAATATCGACTACGATTTTTGTTCGGTTATATGTACTGGTAAACTGTGTGTTGCAAGTACGGTTCACAGAAAGATTGTAGTATCTTTGTTAAAACCAACAAGAATAATGGGCGGTTCTTCGTTTCATTCTGAGCAACTCTTCCAAGTAGAATATCACCATAGAGCGAACACTAATCAACGCGAGGCGAAACGGAATAGGATAAGCGTCGGAATGAAAACGACTTTATCGCGCCGAATTCGAACGTCGCGTTGGCCTGTTTCCTGCATGAAAATATTCGACAGAAAGAATATGGAATCGGAAAGTTCCTTGTATAATCGCTTCCCGCTTTTACTTTTAAGCAGATAATTAAAACAGCCATTGCGCGTACCCATCTACCGCGTGGAGTTAAAAAATAAGATAACAACAACACGTACCTACGTATCTACGTGGAATAATGAATTTTGAAATCTGGGCAAACAATTGAACGCTGCACGACAATATATGTGCATATACGAGTGACGCGGTGGTCATGACTACGTATACATTGTACGCAAATTACTACTTTTGTTCGTTGATCGTGTTAATGTGTCCTCTGTGCGAATAGATATAGGAAACCAAAGATAATTCTGTGTATAATACGATCGCGCGGTTTACGAATAACTCGCGACAATGTGACCAACGATCGGTATGGCACACATTTAATGCGGTACCGATCGTCTGGCGAGCGATCCGGACGCAATTAACATTGTTTCGGATTAATGTCATCGCCTCTAATTAATTTCCTTTCACTTTCGACGGAAGAGCGACACAGGAAGGGAAAGACGTTTATTCGCGATATCCACATACAGTGACTCCCACAAATATTCGAACACTCTTAAAAAGCCGATAACTTTTTTACAATTGGACTATACGATCTGAACTGTTTTGGAAAGCGAGAACAATTAGTTTACCACAGGATGTGAAAAGAAATTTTTTCAAAAATTACATTTGGCCGGAGTTGTAGAGAAAATACTAAAAGTTGCATTTTACAACTTTTTTATGCGGGCCTATATTGAAATTTTTAAAAATATGTTTTGTAGATCGGTGTGGGTTATGTGCATTGTAAAAGTTTCATCGAAATCGGTTGATGCGGGGAAAAATGACAGACATTAAAAGATGTAAGAATTCTCAGAGTTACTGCCGTTATAGGCTGCAAAATCTGCAATTCTTACCATCTTTAAACGCTTGTAGCCCATTGCAACGTCGACCGATTTTGACGAAATTTTCAGGATATGTTAAATTGAAACAGATCTACAAAACGTATTTTTTAAGTTTTCAATGTAGGCCCACATAAAAATGTTGTAAAATGCATCTTTTAGTATTTTCTCTACAATTCCAACCAATTGCAATTTTCGAAAAAATTTCTTTTCACATCTTGTAGTAAACTAATTGCTCTAGCTTCTCAAAAAAGTTCAAATCGTATGGTACAATATTAAAAAAGTTATCGCCTTTTTAAGAGTGTCCGAATATTTGTGGGAGTCACTGTACATATGGAGAAATGAAACCGGGATAAGTGCCAAAGAGTAATACGTGAAAAGTGTGCTAGCATTGTGTGTGCATTGGAGCTAGCACATAACTCGCTTTTCAGGTTATTGGCGATGGAACTCGGAACGGTTTTAAGTGAAAAAATTTTTTTTTGTATTTTTGGCACTTATCCCGGTTTTCATTTCAACTCTTTATATTATCTCTTACATTGCTCGAGTATACCTACACGAGATACCCACGGAACCGAAATAGCAGAATACCTATGTAAATCAATGCAAATAACGAATAGTGAGGAAGCTTTTTCTACAGCAATTAGACCATCGATACTAGGCTTCGCGTGTTTCGGAGGTCTACAATACGACTTGAATGTTCACATTGTACGTTAGCGTTCGTATGCTAATAATATTTGCGCACTATTCACAACCGAACGGAATAAGTACAATAGCGAATTCCAAGAAGCGCTTCATCGTTCCCGAATGGAGGTCTCCCGTTCATGCATTCCGAAATACAAATCGAAATCATCGATGTCTGACCGGTATGACCCATACCGGGAGAAACCACAGCGGCGGTCGTTCGCCGATAAAGACTATTCTGGGAAAGTGACTTTCGATCGATCATTGGCCAATAGATTAATGTGTGAATAATAAGGAATATTTACATGAGCAATGCAGCGCGTCAACACGGTAACGCGATAAAGTAATTACAAAATTGGTATTGGTTGAAAGGACTTTACCTCTAGCCACCCTGTAGTAGTCTGACTCATGTCGAACCCGGTGATTGATAATTCGGTGAATCAACGAAATGATGAAACGACGAATTATTTCGGCGTTGACTCGAACGATCTCACTCTCTCTGTTTTGTGTTTGAAAGCAATTTGCGACCAGTCTCGCGTGCGAACGACACAGTAAGAATCGAAATCGAGAGATGTACAGTGGAGTAACGAAATAGTGGACGAGGAAGAGATTAAAGAAACGATCAACCACCGAATTGTTCCGTATCACGGTCGCGTTTGTAAGCTACTGACAAGACGTTACTCGTGCGAGCGGGACGAAAGCCGATTTTCGAAACCAGTCCGTATCTCCCTCTCCTCTTTGTTCCTCGTTACTCGTTGCTCGTTACTCGCTCCAGCTCGCTTGCTGGGACCCTCGAACGAATCTCATTGGCCGACACGCACCAGCCCATGCCTCTCACCAGTCCTGCATTTCTCCCGGCGAGTACGAAGAAAGGAATCCACTAACCACGCAGGGAACCGTCTGTCCACGATCGGACTTGCTTCGCGGCTGCCTTATTCTCCACCCTTTCTCTTTCGGGGCTTTGTTCTGTTTTGTTCCGTACCGTTTCCTACACCGGCGAAACCTACGTATGTATTTAGATATTTTAACACGTCCCAATTTGCTGTCGCTGCATACGCCCCCGTGATCAAACAACGCGGGCCAAGCAGTGCGAAACAGCGATCGCGTACCGGGCAAGAAAGGGAAACGAGAACAATCTATCCCAGAGATTCTTAAACTGTGGTCCGCGAAACAATTTTGACGTTAACTTTACATCCCCCAACTTTTCGCTTTTATTCAAATACAGTAAGACCCCACTTATGGGTTACGTTCCAATAAATTCGAGTGCTAAACGAAACATTCCTATTCCAATACTACAGCGTAATACTTGAAACAGCGTTAAGCGAGGTGTCTCACTGTAACTCATTTAACACATTACCGACCGCTGATTATTAAATAATTTTGAAAAATCTATGGTACATGGCTAAACACTTTTTAATGCAGCCATCAATAACAACAGCAATTTTTATTGTGAACTAACAAGTTACCCTCAATAATGTCATCTAATAGTTTCATTTAAGATCGCAATGTAAAACAAAATTTCTATGCTTTCTTTTGGTACAGTATAATTATTGAAAAACCTATTAATAGGCTTCCGGTAGGTAAAGTGTTAATAAAAATCCTACATGTAGAAAAAGCCTAGAGTTGAAATGGGGTCCGCAAAACAAATGTTGTTCAAGATGGGGGCCTCGGACTACATAAGTTTAAGAATTCCTGATCTATCCGTTTGTTATCCGGCGATGGTATACCGGTCGAAAGTAAGAAACTTGAAATTCGTATTGCGTATTTAAATGTAATTGTAGCGCGTCTTTCCAGCGAGATAATGTGACAAACACGACACCGCAGCAGCTCGATTTCCTCGCGATCGTCCCCGTTTCTCCAAGAATCTATTTATCCTCGTCTCGATTTCATCGATCACGAATCAAACGAGTTTATGTTTCATCCGTCGCATATCATTAAGAAGATACATCTGTTGAGGTCGTTTCGAATGTATTATACATACTCTGTACAGTTGCACAGGTGTTCCGTGCGCGTCGGGGTTGAAAATTTGTTATTTCCAACGGTACGATCGTTCACGTTCTTCTCGAGATTCGTTTCGATGAAGAGCTTTATACTTTATACAGAATATCCTTTGAAGTTGTAGCAATTTAAACGTACACATGACGCCTCGAAGCAAATGTATTCAACAATTTTTTGCGTCGTGTCGAGAGCAAGAGACACTTTGAACTTGAACAGACGAGGCTTCCGTGTATGCAAATGCTGGAATCACCGATCGCATAAAAATCGTTCAACCGTTGCAGATGTTTTTCGTTATTATCATCCAGTACCGTCTCGAACGGGAGCGCAGAACCGGATGCAGCCTGTTAACGGCGATGCGCCGTACGTACACCAATTTTACAATTAAGAGTATTGAAGCAGAGTACTCGTTCTGCTTACGTCCTTGATGGATCACCTAAACTACGAGACGCATAATCTTTCCTCCCGCGCTTTTGGTTACAGAAGGTAACCGATACGTCTACAGCCACGACCACGACAATGACAACGAATCACCGCGCGTACGATCAATCCCTCGGACAGGACACCGATTTTCAAGAAAAACGAGTAACAGGCACGCGCGGAAAAGTATTTTTAGTTGTCCATCTGGCCTGCCTCGCTTCTTCGCGCGAATTTTATAAGAAATCTCGTCACTGCTCATAGCTACGTTGTCCGATTTTTGACGCTGTCGAACAATACGCGAAAACAGACGAGTCAGCTGATATTTCATTATCGCGGATAGAAAGCTTCAGCGATAGTCGTCAAGTTCGGTGACCTCGAAACAACATCATTGTCACCCAGCAAATAGGAAGTTCCGAATACTTCGTCGGGTGTCGAGCGTCCAGCATCGAAATTCTGAGAATACAGAAAGAATCGAAACTACTCGGTTTCGAGCACCGGGACTGTGTGTGGAAGAACGTCCGTTATCTTTCAGAATTGAAAGTCGACTACGAAGTCGAACGCAAAATCGACAATGGCATCCGAACAAATAGCTTGACAGTTTTTATCGTGACCATTCATTCGAAATAATTATTTCTAATTGCAGCAACGTAAGTACTACATGCAACGAAGCGCACCTAAAACGTGCAAACGGTTTAATATGTAAACGTGTGGATATGGGAATACATATGTGAGGACGTCGACGAACGAAACGGATAAAAAATGAAATCGAAAAACGAACAGCACAACCTTTATCCGTCGTCTGATTTTTTATCCAAGTTCCTGCGTTTTATAGTCGCGACCCCGGCAGGAATCTTTTTATCGGCGAACTTTCGACACGATTACAGCTTGAATTTTATTAGAGATTAGATTTATCTCCGCCTCGTACCGTATTGCTTGTAACGCGCCCTTGTTGGTCAACGAGATGTGCGACGGAGGAAACTTTGACGACTCCCTTTCACACAACTCAAAAAAATAAGCATACCGATTCTATTGATTTTGTCGCCTCCCACCCTAAAATTACGATTATAATGGAAACATTACGTATCTATAAACATTACGATACATTACCGAATAAACAATTGGTATTATAATTACACTTGTTGCGCGGAACGTGAACTTACAAGTACTAATAGTTTCATTTAAGATTGCAACGTAAAATAAACTATGCTTTCTTTTGCTACAGCACAATTATTAAAAATCCTATTAGCCTAATAGGCTTCCGGTAGGTAAAGTGTTAAAATAGAAATATTTTATTTTCGAAATATTGTATGTCTTATTTAAAATACTATTTTCTTTAAGCAAAATAAAATCTGAAATATTAAATATATTTGAAATATATGTTTCGCCAAATAATGCCCACGTCTGTCAGGTACTCACCCACTGTTTATCCTGCGGGGTGGGCTGCGTGTAAAAAAGCAAACAAGTAGAATGGAATGATAAGACCGACCGATAATATTTGTAATGAGTTTATTAAATTCGGTTACCTCTGGTGGAACAGTCGGAGCTGGCGTTGTGCTCTGCTCCTGAATTTCATTGTTTGGCTACAGTAAAAGCGTTAGTTGAGTATTTTAGACGTATCTCAATTCTGTTAATTCGTTCGTCGTATATGCACACACGCTCGCTCGCATACACACACACACACGCGCGCTCGTACACGAGCCCACACGATACCTTGTCCTCCGGTGTTATCATCGTGACGCTGCGTGAAAAAAAAAAGAAACAGAAGCATGGATTATATTTCATCTTGTACTAAATTAAATCTGATTTATAAATATTTGCGTTTATCGTGTGGCATTTGGGCGTCTGTTGGAAATTTTTCAATGGAAGTCAAAGAATGTTTCCCCTTAAAAACTCTTTCGAAAGAATAGGAGAAGAAAGAGCGCGATCTACTCGCTATTTATTACAACATACAACGCAGTTCTGTTCGATGAAAACCCGGGAGCCCTCCCACACAGAGATTCGGAGACGCACGAATCGCGATTCATGCGTCGCACACGTATCCGTATACGTATCGCATCGCCAGTTGCGTACACACGTATGGGACACACGTTTCATCCCCGAGCCTGTATGCCATACACATGAACGTAGCTTGGGTACGCGACACGTGAATAATATCGGTTCACCATGTGGGAAAGCTCCAGCCCAAAAGGACTACGAACACTCGCTTTGCGTTCCTGCAAAGGCAAACATATTATGTAATTCGCGTTCCTAAAAAATGTATTTTTCAATGAACCAATATTGTAATTGTACGAACCTAGATATATATGTATCTCGGCGAGACAATGATTAAGAAAGGTCGCGCAAAGGTTATCGGCAAAGCCCTCAAAATGATACACGCGTAGAAATGTCATATTGATATTTATCATTGTGATCGATAGAAAGAAAAAATAGTTTCCTTCTTCGTAATATAGGATGGAAGCGGTCGTAACCCCAGATAATTTCACATGTTGATGTCGTTGCGAACCAAAGAGCCGAGATAGTTGGGTAAAAATAAATTTCGAATTATCCACGATACATAGCGAAGCTATTAACTGCGTTTGAAGGTTAGTTCAGAGAATGATTAATGCTTTACCGGAAAACCAGAGTTATCGAATTTCCAAAAGAATTCCTGTTTCAAGGAATTTTATAATCGAAACGAAATTCTATTGAATTAATATGTGTCACTACATTGTATCGCCACCGATAAAGTCTTATTTACTTGTATCGAACGCTCGTAGCAAAACTCACCGCAAGACACTAATCCTATAAGGTTACGTATGTATTGTGTGTGTACATCGAATCAACGACTGGCAAGCAGCTTACGGAACCAGGTAAGAGCACGTCTACGATTGATCGATCGAAATGAGGATGACAGAGGACAGTAGAAATGAAGGTAAGAGTATGGAATCGTGTGTCTACGTTTTGCGAGCACTGTGCGAAAGATGACACAAGTATGTGTTTACGTATATACCTGTGAGCTGAGCTGTGGGCCTGCGAGCCTCCGATTATTTGGCTTTCCGTCAGCTGTTTCGCTTCAACACTGCAATATCGTGTACCGACAATGCTAATAATCGTTCCAACTGATATTCACGCGCAACGTTTAATTCATTCGACAGACCCGTTAGATAACCGTACGTTTACCCTGACTTCATTGTCAGTTATTTGCCCGAGCGACTGTATACTGTATACTATACACTGTACACTATATGTACGTAGCTATAGCGCAACCCTCGACACTGACCGCCGGGACAACTTCTTACTTGTAGTAACAATCGCTCCAGAACGTATGTATGTACCTATCTAAGTATACGCTTGGAAATGGAATCCTGGATTAAGCGGTCGAGAGATCGAACAGAAGCAACACGTAACGAGCGTACATGGCATTTGTTTCAAAGAGTTTCTCGCGAGCAAAGATGTGGACCGGTGATCGTTAAATGCTGTCAAATACCGTCAACGATATATGTATTACAGATAACGGTTAGCATATTGGTTTCGCGTCAAACTAATTGTAAATCGAACGAATCGACATCTCATCGAGAAGATTTCCACAGAGAAGAAGAAAGAGGCCGTTGGACCGTTGGCGCGCGAATAGAAACCGTACCACGAGCAAAATACTTATGTATGCGTCTACTTACTGATCGATAGATTTTTGAGCGCAAGCGCGAAAATTCACCGACCCTTGCCTCGACTCGCTTGCACCTTTCATCGCAATCCCGTACCTACGATTGCTTCATCTCGGAACCTGACGCAAGGATTCTACGAATCAGTCTCGTGTTTCCACGAAGCAACGAGCATTTATCCAACGACGAAACGTTTCCGGTGTTCGCTCCTAACTCGTGTTTCGTGCAGAATCTCACGTATCCCGAAATTCTGAGGCGAACAACTCGCGTTTCACTCGACGACGGCGATGACGACAGCGATGACGACAACGACCACGACGATCGCGTCATTTTACTAAATTTATTTTTATGTATTCGAATATTGAAGCATTACACATGCAATTCGGTCCGATTAAAGCACATTACATGGTGTACCATTACAAAACGGACGTTCACAGAATATTCATTTCGTTTTTGGTCTGGAATTCGAAATTCGAGTTTTGCACCGGAGACACGGTGTCCTTTTTCTGTGATACTTGTCTATTGCACCGCGCAAAAGCTGATATATGTACACATGTATTTTGGAGACAACCTTTGACCGTGACGACGATACGTAATTTCTTGTCGCTTCAAAAGTAATTAACCTCAAACGTTATCCGTTTCAAATATTGTGTAATGCTCTTACATTTATGGCGATTCTATGGTCGACGTTCGTGCGAGCGCTTCTCGAGTTTTACAAGGTCCAACTTTTACGTAATAATGTATATATTTTCAAGATCAATTTCAACACGCGTACTTCCCCGCGCACAAGAAATCATTTACATATACCGTAGGCCGTAGACGCAGACGTAGACTGTAGACCACTGTAGACTAGTAGTACAATTTCCAAGTTTACCGAAATGTTTACGTTTTGCAAAACCATAGACAACAAAACGTACACGTTGGTTTACGCGCGTACGGTAGGAGGCATACTGATTCCTAGTTTCGGCTCTTTTTGACGAGCCTGCGCCTCCACAGATTCTTATTTAGGACAAACGTTTACGTACCGCTAGATCGATATTGTTTGCAATTTCTAGACGAGCGAGATCGAGACATTCTTCGCCTTAATCGTTCAAACGATAAACTCGATTACAAACAACTCGTTTACACAAGCGGAAAGACAATAGTAAGAGAAAATCGTTTACTATTTGTGCAAATAGATATTTGAGTCATTTAACGTTCAGTGTCCACGAAATTTGTTGAGTTCTAAGCGGTGTGAGTATAAATACATATGTACATTTACAGAGTGTGACGGATCTGGTGGTACAAGCCGCAAGGAAGTGAAGCCACAGAAAAAATTAAGTCGGTGAAAAAGTATAAAGGTTTCTCTTTTTCGAGAAAATCAAGTTTGAAAATTCGGCGAATACACGTGCTATTAGATAAGAATCGGCTGCCGCGTCTGTTCATGACCAACCAATTCTACTTCCTGCAAATACCTATTTAATTCCTGCGAAAACATACTTTTTTATGTAGATTCACCTGCTCGCGGCCTGCACGACCAGATCGGTCACACCCTGTATATAAATACATCTAATAACGAAACGATTACAAATAAAAACATGTGAAACGTCATGAATGAAGAATCCCACTGATCGTGACGAATGTGAAAAAAATGTGACTTGTTTCATTGTGTATAAAATATGAAGCAATCAATGAATGGTAGTAGGATCCTAACCTCATTTCTAGCACATGGCAAGAAACGCGCGACGTACGAGACAACGATCGTAGTTTATTTTTTAGAGTAAGTGAAATTTTGTTCGATCAGTTTCCACGGAAAGATAAAGGAAAGAGAGAGAAAGAGATTGTGTGTGTGTGTGTATGTATGTGTGTGAATGCGTTTTATGTGTCGAGGAAAAGAAACATCCAAGAAACTTTCGAAACGTACTGGACTATCTTATCTCAGGTGAAAAAGAAATGGCGCCAAGTACAGCGTGGGTGGGCGATCCGGACGATGGCTTTACGTTCGATGCACAACCAACGGCCTACGCAACGTCACTGGTCACTGCTCGACAGATGGCGAGCCCCCAACAATCGTTCCTTCTCCTTTCCTCCCTTTTTCTCTATGTTTCTCTTTCACTCCCTCTCTCTCCCGATTCAATTCTAGATTCCCAGGCAAGTAAAACTTCAGATTTCTTGTTTTATAAGAGTCCTGGCAATAACGTTAACTGTGGTTCTGTCACTATTATTAGACAAATTAATTAATTCGAGCATCGCAAGTGCTACTAGCGTTAAATAGCGATGACAATAATTTTATTGTTGAATTGGAAACAGCTAATCCAAATTAGAAAAAAAACGAGAAAGATAATAATAAATTGATAGATCCTTAATAAAGATTTCTCGGTATTAACATGTTATCTTTGAAAAGTAAACGCGCGTAAAAAGTCAAAGTCATTTCCCTTAGCACACTGACGTCATAAAACAATTATTTACATTTCAAATTACGTACCACCGCTTTATAGCAACGGCGGCGTTCATCGGATTTCGGTTTCAAAAATATTCGCCCATGAACTCTAACCCACGAAAGAATATTGTAATTACAAAATACAATATATATCAGTGATTTAATTATAATACGTATATATGTCGTATGTATGTATACGTCTAAATCGAACGGCTGATCTCTCTCGAATGCGTTTATAAGGCACGTAGGAATTTTCAACGGTCAGAAATCGTAACACGTGACCCGAGACACGTGGAATATATATAGTATATGAAATGGAAATTGGAAATAAACGTGAGTCCGAATCACTGCTGACGCACCAGTGTATTATAATTAATTTCTGCGTTGTAATATGAATGAATATTTGCGTCTAAACTTCGGCTCTCTACACATACATGCATGTGTAAGTATTCACGTACTATATACATATACATCGATACGAACGTGCACGATTTCTATTATAATTCATATAGTAAGCAGTTACGCTCACATATTTTCATGTGTCACGCAGTAGATGCTATAGTAAACGAGTAATCGAAAGCGAAATGTTTGCTTTTCCAATAATGTGTATTTATGTTTGTGCTTCGGCTTTGTTCTACTGTAATTTTCACGTTTGATTGCGTCAGGCGAGATTATACATTTCGAGAAACGAGAAACGAGAAACGAGAAACGAGAAACGAGAAACGAGAAACGAGAAACGAGAAACGAGAAAGAATACCGACAGGTGACGCGCCTTGTACACGCCCTCCAATCCGACCAATCGCGCGTTAGGTTACCAAGTGTTCTCAATCGTTTCAGACACACAGGCCGTTTCAACTTTCAACGACTACATAGTCGAGTCAAAGGATTTATGTATTTTCAAGTATATTTCCATTGTGTATTACAAAGGAACGCGTATACGATTCGACGCAAAAAAATCTAACCATACGCTAGTCGGTGATTTACTATGGTTTTGTGGTACGAACCTATGTACATTAGCATGAGCATCGTTGCGCGGGTCAATAAGGCCGTCTACGAATCCGTGACGCATCACAGCGTTCCAAAACGAATACATACGAGGAAAAATCCACCTGTTGACGATCGCGTATGCTCTATATCGATAGAACAATTTTTGAAATTTGCCAAAGTATAAATTCGAAATAGTGGGTCATGAAAAGATTTTCTTCTCTTCTCTGTTTGCTTTTGTACGCGAATATCGGTCGAAATTACTCGGTCTATGTCCTATGATACCTACGCCCATGTTATGCACTTATATACTTACTTACTGCTGCTCTACAATACTGTTGGATATATCAGCAACGACACAACAGATATGCCTAGGTGTAAATACTGTAGCATTAATGTCTAATAGTTTTTCCCGAATGTTCCTTTCTCTCGAGCACCGAATATCGCCAGGGTCGGTATTTCACGATGAAAACGAATATATATCGCGGTTCTCCGAAGGATACAAGATGTCCAACGATTGCGATTCAGATTGATTTTCGTTAAAGTAAAGATTTCCAACGGTGCAAATTGTATTGGAAAAAAATTGACAGTAATATGCGTATCTGCAATGGCGAGTGGTCTAAGCATCGTTTAATTATCCGATAGGTACTAAGGGCATATTAATTGAATGCTTAGAATCCATTAACTAAGGTCAAATACGTGTCTACGTGCGGTAGTCGAGAACACATCTTGCGTCACTCGAAGAAACTGCAGATTGCACGATCAGGAAAGCATGTATCACCGAACGCAACAATATCCGCCGACAGTCAGATCTACGGAGAATCGATCAATGATCTGAGGCTTTCAAGGTCGGGGAATGACTATTTAAAAGAATCGCTTTGATATTGTTTCTAAGAATCGATTGACGATAGAAATTCGTTTCTAGTTCATTAAATAACTATGCAGAGCTCCTTAACCTGTTCGGAAAACGAGATAATCCTCCCTTCACCCGTTTCTCTACCCAAATGTTCAAAAGACCGGTAAATCTTGTGCTAATCTGTTTAATCGGATAGATGTTGCAATAGTAGAAGGATGTTCACGCGCATTCCTGTCGCATGTACATACCTAAATACTTACATATTATACATATACATATATGTAAGTATAAACATATATAGGACGGACGCATTCAAACCGCGAGACGTTACTTTTCTCGATGTATTTATCGTTGTGTGTTGTACTATATGTTGCACTGACGCTCGTCTCGCTACATTCGCGTCGTATTCGTATAAGCTAACTTTGTACACGCGGTAGTCCTAACCACTAAAAATAAAGTGGTTTCCTGTCATAGTTGTTTCGCTTCTATCGAACCTAATGAAACAAATAGAACGACCCTTGTAAAAACAGACGAAAGCGCTGTGTAGTGGGCGAAAACTGCCACTTCTACCTATCTGGTCTACCAATTCCAACCGCGTTTCAACTAATTCCAATGTCGATGAAATATTTCGGCAACTAAATTAGTCGTGGTTCAATGATCAGGCGAAAACTGAAAACTGAATGTACTCACTTTGCGTGCCGAAACGGGTATAGTTGTTTCCCTCGTATAAATTGGGACATCTAGATCACTGACACTGCTACTGATACTCGGTGCTCTGGAATCGGGCCGACCACTGAGGGGCACGGAAAGATGCGTCGGTCTAAGTGGATGAGATTCCGCGATGAAGCCCTCTCCAAAATCCTCGTCGTCTCGATCCATCTGCAGCAACAACGCAACAAAATTTGTCGATGATATACGTAATATTATACAATAGAGTGAACGTCCGTAGAAATACCGATGTACTTCTTTCCCTAGTTTCTTTTTCTATTAATAGATTTATATTCTTAGCGAAACGAAGGTATGGGTTCGTCTGGGTTCAAGAAGACATTAAATCGCAGCTGTCCACAAGTATCAAGAATTTGTATTCTTACAAACTATTGTACAAACGATATCGTCGATCGTGATCGTTTGGCTTTGCAGAAGTCTTATAGTTTTTGATCGATTAAATTTTTCGGAGATCATTTTCAACATATGTGTTCTTTGAAATATTTGTCGAGGCAAAACCGTGTTTCGACTTTGGTCGAGTCATTGCGTTTCTCTGTAATTACTAAAACAAGCTATTAAATATACGTTCCACGATAACGATGACAATTGTCAATTGCGCGTCATAGATATTGCACGTAAAATTAGCACGAGAATGTGACAGCAGTACGCTTTCCCTATCAATTATTTGGCAGACGATCAAGGCTAGTAACTGGATGACATACTCCCCACCTCGATCAAAAACTTTGTCCTACGATCATTCAAGAAAATCAGTGACACCGAAAGTTAACCTTCGTTCGAATGCGTCGCGTACACTCGAAACATGACTTTTATTGAAAATTTTCCAACCGTGTATTGTGCGTGCGTTCGGCTTGCCGCGTGTCGAGACCATTCGATTGCAACACACGTTTAAACACGGATCGGCATAAGTAAGATTTGAATTTTTCGGACACGCGTACGTCGACATTATAATAATATCGAAAATGGTCGCTAACGAAACGGCAAGTTGCTCGAAACAACGAAAAATGTCGAAGAAAAAAAGAAATATACATAATACGATGATCATCGAAATTCGTTCCGAGATAGAGTAAACTGAAATATCGGATCGCTTGTGCCAATAATACCGTCTGCGAAAAATCAGGACACGCTTCGGGTTTTCGTCAACGGCCGGAGACACCTACTACGAGAAAAACGCGAGTCGTTTCCTTTTATTATTTATTGGTGAATTACCTCGTGCGCGAGCGAAGCAGAAGCGGTAGAAGGAACAGAGAGAAGAGACGAGACGAGAAGAGAAGAAGAGTTCGGTAACGGATGCTATCCGAATGAAAGAGTTTGCACCAACTCGGACCAACTCGGACCAACTCGGATCAACTCGCCGCCGATTGCGAAAGCAGGAGACGTGTGAAAACGTGTCACCGATGAGTTCGGACGATGAAAGCACAAAACTACGGACAGGGAGGAAGAAAAAAAAAGTATTGAAGATCGAAGAACACCCGTACAGCCGGGATGTGCTCTTGAGACTGAGCTAGAGGACGCATCCCGTCGCGACGTCGCCGTCGTCGTCGTCGTCGTCGTCGTCGTCGTCGTCGCCGTTCGCCGTCACCGTTACCGTTGCCGTTGCCGTTGCCGTCGGCAAGACGTATTCGTCGGCCTCCGGCTGGATTTAATTTTAACGCGGACGTCGTTAGACGAGCCTCCGAGTTTCCTCTAACAACGAACACAAATACGTTAATGCATCCACCTCTCCTCCTCGTTCGACTCCTTCTCGCTATCTCTTATGTTTCTGCATCAATTGATTCCCACTAAACTTCGCAATTGATTTCACTTGACCCGACGGTGCATCCTACCGGCAATGTACACCGATCGGACTCGCAACAATTGAAACATCTACTAAACGCAGTCGCGATTTTAATTTTCCGAAATGTTCATACCCCGGTTGCAAACCTTGCGGAACTGAAGCGTCTTCATATTCGTTCACAACTGTCCGCGCGGACCAAGGACCAGCAATCCAAATCGCGCGGTTTCCGACGTGTCTGAACGGGGTCTTACTGTTTGCAACTGAAACAGCAACAGTTTCTTCTAGCTTCACTTTCATTTAGAAGCGATTCCTTCTGTCGTATTCTATAAATACAACACCGTTACCATTCAGATTGGTAACAGCAATTTTGTAAATGTGGCCCACGGACTTCCGGAGAAGCGAGAATTAATAATTAGACCGCGCTCACAGTGGACCCGTTTTCGTCCGATTTGGCCGATGTTCGACGCATCTGTCCCTTTTTTCAAGCGTGCGAAAAAGAGACACAACGTCGGACGTCGGCCGAAACCAAAACGGGTCCACTGTGAGCGCGGCCTTAGGCGCCCTTTAGTCTGAAAACTATATAAACTTGTGATTGTAATCATTAGATGAGAATATTTTCTTATCTTGTATCGAGCAAAAGTAAGTGACTAAAAATAAGATATTTTATAGGTCTGTTATTGTATATTATTTAAAGGTATCGAAAAAAATGTTATGTGTTGTACAAATAGGTATAGTACATGTGTATATCGATATACGGCACAACGTTTATTTGGATGGTGTTGTTAATGACAAATTGTTAAAAAAGGAAGTTGCGAGCTGAAGTTTTAGCACTAATATAGTCGATGAAATATTTTGGTACATGTAAACTCTTCTGATTTAATGAAATTAATGAAATTAATTAAATGATTTTCATGTCACGCGCCTTATCAGGTTCAATTTGCTAGCGCCATCTGATCAGCTTTTCGATCAACGATCATACGTATACGTATACGTATCATACATTACACATGTGTATGGCATATAAGCGGGTAGTGTAGCGTGTAGCGTGTGGTTTGTAGTATGTGGTAGTATGTAGTATGTATGAGTATGTAGCAGCAGTGATGCCAGAATCGTGGGACGTGGTATTTTTCCCCTTCGCTCGCTCAGCTGCGCTCAGCCGACTCGTCCCCCCACTCTGACGTACCATCGGCTCCTTACGTTGCTTCTACTGCGCACGCGCTACACACAAGCGTACCTCTAAGTCTGTCCGTGTGAGCTGCCTATTCGTATTGGTACGCTTGTGTGTAGCGCGTGCGCAGTAGAAGCAACGTAAGGAGCCGATGGTACGTCAGAGTGGGGGGCCGAGTCAGGCCGAGTCGGCTGAGCGAGCGAAGGGGAAAAATACCACGTCCCACGATTCTGGCATCACTGTGTAGCAGAGCAGATGGTACATATCAGTACATATGGAGATGTAAATATATGGTTATATTATCATCATCATCATCAATAAGAAACTTGACTGGACTTCATACACGGAATATTATGACACAGTTACGGGTACGAATAGGAAAAGACCGAGTCATAGATATCATCATTGTATAAAAATTTCTTTTCGAATCGCTTTTACGAGAATTATCTCGTACCAAGAAAGAAAAATGGTTGTTTTGACACATATTCTAGGTTATGCGAACAAGGTACTTAGTAAACATGTTAATGGGATATTTAATAAATATCTTCGTTACATATTACGTTGTGTATTACCTGTTTAGTTAGCAAGAAAATTTCGGCAGCGCGGACTGATTGACAGTTTACGCATTAACGTAAAGGGAGGAGTAGGAGGTTCCGGACTTCCTCGTTATGGTGGAATAGGTGGTGCAGGAGGAAATGTATTTATTGTATCGGAAGAAGGATTAACTCTGGAAAAGGTGAAATCTAAGATAAAAAACTTAAAACTGAAAGCTGGACCAGGCGGTGAAAGTACGTCGAGAGGAATTATTGGTACCCCCGGAACAGATTTGAATATACATGTTCCAGTCGGTATTACCGTTTACGACGACAACAACGTTCAACTTGGTAATGCCTGTTCATATTTTCTTCAATAATCGACTATGACTTTCTACGCATACGTATATATATACGTATAAATATCCAGGCGAAGTGAATTTGAACGACACTAAACTTTTGATCGCAAAGGGTGGTTTAGGAGGATGTGAGAATACAGGATACTGCGGACTTAAAGGCGAAAATCGAAACATAATTCTGGATCTCAGACTAATCGCGGATGTTGGTTTAGTCGGCTTTCCTAACGCAGGAAAAAGTACATTTTTAAATGCAGTTTCTAAAGCAAAACCAAAGATTGCCAGCTATCCATGTAAGTTTTATTCGTTATAGAATTTATGGTAAACTTACATACAAAAGATGTATCGCTTTTTCAGTTACAACGATAAGACCACAAATAGGTATTGTAAATTACAAAGACAACAGGCAGATTTCCATTGCTGATTTGCCTGGTTTAATCGAAGGTGCCCACATAAATAAAGGAATGGGTCACCAATTTTTAAAACACATAGAAAGAACAAAACTATTATTGTTCATTGTGGACATTCAGGGATTTCAGTTGTCTCATAAGTACAAATATAGGAATTGTTTAGAAACTATACTATTGTTGAACAGGGAAATTGAACTTTATAAACCGGATTTGTTAAAAAGACCGGCGATGCTTTTGATAAATAAAATGGACACCAAAGATGCGAATAAAATTTTTGATGAAATCAAATCGAAATTAAATAATTTGTCGCAGATCGCATCAGAATTCGATGAATCGATACGATCGGAAAATTTTTTGCAATTTGACGATGTTCTATCAACGTCGTTAATTTCGAAGAATCAAAACGAAACGCAGGAAATTAAAGAAAAGCTGCGAGACATTATCGATAAATACGAAGAAGCAAAGTACGACGAGGAGAATACCGATTCGATGGAACATCTTTTACAAGCAAAGTTAAAAAGAGAAATGCAACGATACGCGTCTATACTTACGTAATTGATATTTGTTTAAAATAGATTTTGTTACAAAATAACATTGTTTTCTGTCTTCAGTTTTCTATCGACAAAATGTACAAACCCACTTTCCCATTATATCATTAAAGTTCTTCTTTTATTTTGATCCATTCACATTTTACATTGGCTGCATTTACTCTGTCCCTCCAATCTTCTCCTAACGGAGCTTTCTTTTGTACGCATACTTTGTCGATATCGTTTTCGTTTCTAATAACACCTTTATCCGCATTCCATCTTTCCATCCCGTTCCATGCAATCATTATTCCATTATCTGTGCACAATTTAGGCGGTGTTCTTACAAAATTGTATCCTAATTTTCTGCTTACAATATCCAATCCTTTAGCTAGGACATTGTTGCACGCTACACCCCCTGATACAACCTAATTAATGGAAAAACAATTGAATGTTGTATAGATCTTAATTTTCTTGATGTATACGAACGTACCAGAGTTCGTTTATCCTTGGGAAATAATGACATTTTGTCGACAAATTCTAATGCTCTTTGAGTTCTCTGACAAATGTGCGTTACGGTAGCTAACTGAACCGCCGCACATAAGTTGTACACATTAGGCATTATCATATCAGCAATTATGCCGTGCTCTTTCTCTTCTCTTTCGATATACTTTGTGCACATGCTCATCAATCCGGCGAAACTAAAATTGCAATCGCGATACGACATCATTCCAGGTGCAAACGTAAACTGATCGACATTCGATGCTTTACGTGCTGCAGTTTCTATAGCTAAACCTCCGTTTAAGGTACTAAATTCTGGAATGTTTCTTAATTTGAGTCTTCGCGCGATCTACGAACAGAAGCTTGCAATAAGAAATTCCAATAAAAATTCATATCTGATAATTAGACTGCGGATCTTTATGCAAAATAAAAAATGTTTGCATTGATTGCAAGACAAAGGAATGAAATAAAAATTTCTTTCTCCTTTTAATTATTTGATTAAGCTAAAACCAATACGCTGATGTCTTTAAATCTTTTTAATATGTCCACTGCTTTCAATTGTGCTTACCTATTTTTGTCATAAATGCATAAAATCCGCAGTCCATGGATGTCGCATAAAATCCGCAGTCTACTGATAATATAACATTTTCAAGGAACAGTTACTTAGACACAGAGTATTACCTTATCGAAAACTTCTCCAGGCGCGTTATTCACAGTAGTTCCAAGTAAATAAAATTTACTTACATCTTCTACGATCGCGAGTAAGCAGTGGCCCCCAGAAACTAATAGAACAACATATGGGAAGTCGACCTAAATGCAAAATTATACAGCTGTAATCTATAGTTTTTTACTCAAAATCTTATCCCAAATGCCAATATTATTCAACAGACTTTGTGACACATTCGTACTGTTAAAGCATGAGCTTCCATGTGATGTATGGGTATAAAAGGTATTTTCCCAATTTTTGCTAAATACTTTCCAAATCTTGTTCCAACATCGAGCGACTTAAGTAGACCAGGTTTTACAGTTGCAGCCACAGCGCTAACGTCTTGTAATTTCAAGTTTGCAGACCTGAACGCATCTTCGCAAACTCTAGTAACGTTATTTGTATGCAACGAACGTGCGACTGAAGGGATAATTCCTCCAAAACTAAAAGCATAAAATAGTCATTGCAAACAAGAGACATAGTTCTTTCGCGAAATATTATATATAATATCACAAATGGTCCACTTAATAACAATTTAAATTACTTTAAATGAATATTATGTTGAGAACTAATGGCTTCACCTAACACAGTTCCTGTACTGTCAACAATTCCACAACCTGTATCGTCGCAACTGGTTTCTATTCCTAAGATTACAGCTGGCTTAACGTGAAAAAGTGCTTTTAATAATGTCAAATCGTTTCTATAGAAATGCAACAACGTATTCAAACTCAAAGAATACTTTGAAAAATGTTTATAACACAACAAATGCATATTTCAAGTTTCAATTCTTTGTAAATTGGCTAAGGATATAGTATATACAATAGTATACAGTATACATAAACTTAAAAAGCCAACATTTCAAGTATTCATTTTATTAACCAACATTCAAGAAAACGAATACACGAGTTAATATACATATTATTTATATTCTATTTCACCTATAAATTTATTTAGGTTTTACAAATACATGTGTGAATTAAATGGCGTACAGAACAGTCGAAATATTCTTGTCTATTCCACGTAAAAAAGTGAAATAAACGAGTCGTAAGAATAAACTGGAATAAACTAAATTCAATTCAATATCTTACTATCTTCTTACACATAAGCCGACTGTCTTACCGACCAACACGAATATTTACATAAATAATTACTACCAGCTGTTATTGTTATTATATAAACTCTTTGGCACTTTGGCATAGAGTATAGAGTAGAGTGGTAAATATAGCTTTTAGATCAGTGATTGGCAGCGCGCGCCTTAGGGTTAGGTGGGTTAGGCTACTGCTGGTAGGGGACAGGTTTATCTCAATTCAGATAACAATGCCCATCCTTGGGTTATATAGATCTTATTGTTAGTTAGAATTAGACCATATCAGAGATTATATATGATTATATACATCTACTTATATTTTATATACACACTATTGGCGCCCATAGGCGCCAATAGGCGCTTAAATTACTTCGGTCCGCTGATACGAGAGGCGCCTATGTATAGGCGTTCACTTCACATTGTTCGAATCGAACTAAAGGCGCCCCGCAAATGCTATCGACAATAATTGGAGCAAATCTCGTGCAATTCAACGTTTTTATTATTTCAGTATATTTCTTGAGCAATGCACGCTGACGAAAAATTTCGTATTAATAAATGCGTATGCTACGTGCGGTTCGTATCAAAGTCTGCAATAGCGAAAAGATTGAAAATCGATAATTAATAATAATGATGATAAACTACTCTATAGGACTAAATAATAAACTATAAAGGTGCCTATTTACTCTGCTACTATATAACAACAGCTATATAACAATAAGTATAACTGGGAATCGATTCGAATGTTTGATAAAGGGCATCGATATATCGAAACGAGACATCGATGCGATCCAACGGAGCTCGCTGCTCGCTGTCTCGTAGTCATCACAGACTGCAGACTTTCGTTAAATATCGGAAAGTGCACGTATAATGTCGGAACAGTAAGAAATTTTCCTTCTATTATTTTGAAATATGAACATCTTTTTATCGTTTCAATGTCCAACATAAATGTAAAGCTATTTTTCGTAATTACAGATTTTGTATTGTTGATTAAACAAGCTTCCATTGCTTTTGCATGAGTAAAGGTTAGAGTAACCATCGCTTCTATTAATGACGTATTATATATTTTGTGTTTTATCAAACATCGTTTAATTGCGCTACTTTCCTATCAGTTTCTTCAGTTGTTAGACTTACTTTTCAGAGAACCTATACTAGAAAACTTCATACTGCGTATAACGCATTATTTTTCTCTATAACATGTTTTGTATACTGTTCTTTAACCCATTTACACGAATCAGATAGAATCGGTAGTTCATGAGCTACGTACGACACAATTGCGGAATATTTCACTTCCCATTATGGTTTAAGTGAAATGGCAATTCTGTAAAATCTTCGATCATTAAAATTCGCTAGTTTACAAAATTTTATTACTCTTTTCTTTTTATTTATTTGAATGTTTATTTGTGCAGCGACGATACTTTACTGGATGAAGACCTTGGAGACGAAGAATATGATCTTGGAAACGACGAGGAAGAGGCTCTTTTAGCGGATGATTATGAATTGGAGAGGGTGAGCATATACTGCTGCAACTTATTTTGTTATTAAACAAAAACTTGCACACCATTGTAATATCATAAGCTATCGTACGAGATAATTCTACGATGAAAGTTAATAGCAAATTTCTGAAACATTTTATCTTGAAATGAAAATTCAAAGATTGTCCAATTCATTTACTTGATTGTTATATTATCTACTCGAAATATTAAATTATTGTAAACTTGTTTTACAAATTCTGAAAAATCCAAGACTACATTAGCTGTCTCTTTTTTTTTCGGAGTACTCTAAAATCAAAGGATTATGTAATTTAGACGAGTTACATCTAATGTAATTTATATCCGTGTTGTCTGTCTACGATATATTTCAGCATGCAAGATGGGAATTCAACGCTATTAGATTTGTTCGATCTGTAGTGTTTTATTTATATTGTATGTGAGAGTTATAACAGGTACACATATAAATGATCATTGTGTATAATTTTTTATCAAAGAATGATGTTGGTAAATTAAACAATTGTTTGTTTGTGTATATATAAAGCGTTTGAAAAGGATTGTATAGAGTACAGATGAAAGAATTACATACAATACGTATCGTACAATCTGTCTTTTAAAAATTGCTCATATTACACGGTTGTAACGCATCCGATGTAAGGTTAAAAGCAAATGCGTATAAATTAGCAGATATCGTTGAACAAGCGAGAATTTCATTGTAATTTTACTTTTCGTGGTATGAAAAGAACATGAAAATACCATGCGGAAATAACATGTGGAATACGTAAGATAAGTAACGTACTTGATCTTAGAACACACTAGAGCAGGGAAAATGAAACACAATCAGTCGTAGATTATTTGTAGATATTATTTCATTATTCTAAATTACCTATAGCATTTCTAATAAAAGATAATGTTTAAAATTATTATTATCAGCGATAAATTCAGGAAATTTTAGTACCAAAAGATCTTGTGGTTTCCAATCTTTCAAAGTTGAATTTATACAACAGTATTTGTATGCGCTTTTCCTTTTCCCTGCCTTTTACAAAAATCATTTCAATTGTTTGTTGCTGTAACCACATTCCAAGTTAATTGTAAATACCACAGTGATTTACATCACTTTGTTAAAGTAAAGTATTTACACCAAGCAATTATAGTTGAAAATGTTATGAACTTTGTAATACACAGTACATATATTTAATTATCACGATTGTTTCAAACAGTGTGTTTGGATGCCGCGATCTGTAGCATAAAAATGTTTTAATGAAATTAACAAATGTTTCAAAGAAAAATGTAAAGTTTTTCAAATAATTATTGAATTTGAATACCGCATTATAATAAAATTTCGAATTTGAATTAGAAATTGAAAATCGGAAATTGTTGTGTTCTTTCTAATTGTAACATAGTTAATTTTGTAAAGTCACTTGTTACACGTTCAATGGTAGATTAAAAGTACATAAAGTGCCGTTCGGATGAAAGTAGAACTTAGATAAGTGGAATCCTTAAAGAAGGTTTAACGCGTTACAAATTCTTTCATTAAAACATTTGTCTACCGTGTACAGATATTATTCGAGCCTGTAACGATAAAATGCTATTGTAACAAGGATTAATATTGTTCACAATTCCATAGATATTTGTACTAATTTTCATAGAATGTAAGCTCGTATATCTACTTTCATTTTCATAGTGCATGAACAGCAGCATGAAATATTACAGTATTAAAAACTTCGAGCTATTTTTATTGTATAAGATATCAGTGAGAAGACCAAGAAATTTTTGATTGTCCAAGTAACTTATAAAATATATCCGAAGTAACGTGCTGTTATATATTATGTTGCTGCAATCAAAAGTGATATTACGTGTACAATATATATTTTTATAACGATTCTAATTATTGTTAAGTGTAAGCTAAGTAACTGAAAAATTATTCGGTCGGAAAGAAGTACTCGATCATCCTAACTAAGCATCGAACATTACGTACAATTTATCTGAAATAATTAACTAGGATACGAATATACACATCTCCATTCAATATTTGATTGCACGAAACACAGTAATTATGTTTAACGGTGAGCTTTAGCGAAAGATAAATTTTATAAGGATAAAGTAATATGAGAATTTAATATTGCGACATGATATTAAAAGATCATAATCATCCAACGCATCGTCGTTCTGATCATAAAATTCTCATTTTTAAACATTCGTATTCATGCAAAGATCGGATCGGATTGGATCGGATCGGATCGAAACGGATCGGATCGGATCGAATCGAAACAAATCACCTTACCTACCAGCCAATATGTTATTTAAAAGTAGATTGTAACGACTATGGCTAAATATCATATTTTCATTACAAATATTTGGCAATTTAATTCCCTGAGCAGCAGAATAGCTATAAGGGAGAAGAGGAGACAGATGATGTACTGGACTTAGGAGTTACCGACGCACTCGACGACGACTTAGATGGTGAAGATGAAAATATAGAATTGAGTAGAAGTAATGACAATGATTTTTACGAAGATGGAAATCAGCTAGAAGTTCCATCGAAGTATTACGAGCAAGACGACATCGACAAATACAAAAGCGAACAAACGCGTCAGAATGATGAACGTTCGGCAAACGATAACGTTAATGCTTCTTCTAACATTGGTAAAGGAGATTTGCGGGAGAAGTTACAGAAAAATGCAAAGATCTATGCAGCAGCGACTGGACAAGGCATGGAAGACGATGAATGCGAAGAGGCCAAGGAAAGGAGGAACAGGTTTCAAAACGAGAGAACTATAGTTTCACCGAAAATGAACAGCAATATACCGGACAGTTTGGAAAACGTTGTAACATCTGAACCATCGAAGTTGATGATGTACAGAGGCCGCGGAAGAGGTCGAAGCGCAAGAGGAAGCCGTGGAGGAAGATTTAATATACAGAATTCTGGAAACTTTAATCCAAGGTACTTGATGACTAGACATCTTTGTTCTTAGTTAGTTTTTTTGGTACTCTTTACGACTGCGACAAAGACGCAACAGATGCAATGTTACCCTATAAATAGATAGACAGATAGATAGATAGATAGATAGATAGATAGATAGGTAGTAAGTTCAAGTTTCTGAAATATTTCTGAAATGTTCCACTAGATTTAACAACGCGCGCAATATGAATTTCGATGGTCAAACACCAGCAGCGTGCAGACCACCGTTACTCGAAGCCAGGCCACCGTTTCTTCTTGGAGTACCGAACAACGTACAAAATCAGCAGATCATTTATCAACAACCAAATTCTCAAGTACAACCTTTCCAGCATTATTCTCCGAACGGTTCGCTTCAAGGTCCTACACATTTCGTAGATAGTAGACCGCAATTCAATCCTAATCAATTTCAAGGTCAAGTTGTCCCTCGAATCATTGGCCCGAGATTAGATTATGGGCCACGAGGTAACTTGCCAGGGCCGCTGCAAGGACCACCTTACAGCCACAACCACAACCATAATCATCCGCCGAGTCAATCGTCGTACGGTCAAATTCAACAAGGACCCTTTCAGAACTCGAACGTCCACGGCGTACAAGACAATCAAACTCGTCTGATGCAGAATAATCAAGGTCCCTTGTTGCAAGGAAATCCGGGAGGATCGTTACTTGGAAACCTGAATCCGTTGGTCGCTTCGTCCGTCGCTTCAGCGCCTGCTACGTTGTTACAAGGAAACCAGGCGTTACCGCTGCAAGGATTTCCACGACAACCTTCCCAAGGGCCGCCTATTAATCATCCCAACGTACAAGTATCGAATCAGCCGCCTTTCGAGAATAGACCAACTTTTCAAGAGGCTCAGTTTGAGAATCGACCGGTTTACGATTCGCGGTCTGGTTATTCCGATCAAGTACCTACCAGCCAATTTAATACTAATTCGTTGCCGGTACCGCAACAGTCCGCCTCCAATGTACCCAATGTACCTTTACCTCCAGGCCACAAGATTTTAATCAATCCTCACTTTCGGGGCGCTGTTCAATCGACCAACGACGGTAAGTCTTTGAAAAAAGTTGTTCAGCCAAATTTTCGGCGATTCTATTGCTACAGTAATGTCCGACTGTAAGAAATTTCTCGGTTCTGTGTTGTGACCTAGACATGAGCAGGACACTATTTTCTGTGGCTTTAAAGACCGCGCCGAACGTAAAAAAGGACAGCGAAGCGAGAGGCCTCGGTTGCCGAGAAATGTAAACATAAGTAATCCAATAACAAAACTTCTTTATTTTTCATTATTTTTTTGTGGGACTTTCAACAACTTATTTGTGGAATTTTTTTAATTGAAACGATACCAAATATGATATAATTCCAATTATATTTACTTGTGTAATGAACGATGAAAGTTCTCGACGCAAAGAAGGGCAATGTATGGGAAGCGCTGTTCTTCTTTGCGTCCGAAACATTCATCGTTCATTACACAAGTAAATCATATTTGGTATCATTTTTATTAGAAAAATGCCACAGATAAGTTATTGAAAGTCCCACAAAAAAATAATGAAAAATGAAGAAGTTTTGTAATTGGATTGGAGGCAGCTCGAGCTTCTTGGCCCAGTGGAATGGGCAGCGTAGCGACATACAGTTAAGCTTTCAGCAAGACTTACAGTCGGACATTACTGTATAACTATCGCCGATACTACGCAATACCACAATACCATAACCGAGCAATCTTCTCTCTCACACAAAGCAGCAAGGCTGGTATGGGATTCCGCTCAACAACAATCACCTTTGTCATCGCAAATTCCTAGCAGTCACTTTCCACAATCCGTATCGTCTTATCAAAGTCAAAATCCCTATAGTCAGACGCAGCAACAAGGGCCCCCGCACTACCAACAGAATTATCAACAAAACAAAAGCGACGTATGTATTTAGAAATCTCTTTCTTTCTCTCGAGAAAGAAGAAAAAGAATTTCTCTGCGAGCACGTACACTTTTGGTGGGTAAGAAATAACACGTATCAATTCCATATTCCAAATAGGATCCTTATGCGTACTTCTCGGACGTGTGGCAAGAGAACAAGTCTCAGAAGAGTCAGAGCGGAGGAACTGTCGGTAAACAATATTCCACCGAAAGTAATTACACGCGAGATGGTGGCTACGAGGCTGTCTCCAAGTATAAGTCGGGTCACTGGGATCCGAAAAACAGTTACCAAGAAGTAAGTAACGTATCCGTACAAATGATTGCAATACAATACAATATTATATCTGTTGTTATAAGGAAAAACGCCGTGTCACAATTTTTTAAAAATTGAGCTTTATAGTATAGGATTTACGTATTCGCCAGAACAAAGTCATGAAAACAAATTCAAAGGACTCAAAAAAATAATGCAATTTAACCGACGTCCTATGTCAAAGTATTAGCGATCAGAACTTTAAACGGAAATAACTGTTTCCTTGATCTCAATCGACAACTTGTTAATAACGAATAATAATGTTTTCAGCGCACTGGTTCGATCTGATACTACTACTTAAGCAATTTTGCAAATTACCACAAAATTTTCAACGTTTCAGTCAAAAATTTAGACCATTTTCAAGAAAAATTTTCATATAATTGCGTCTGCAAAAATTATTGAATTAATATAAAATGTAATTTGTGTTGCATTCCGTACAAAAAACCGAAAGTTTTAAGCAAAAAACCAAAAACATACTTGCTATGTGACAAAATTATTTTAAACTCTTGACAACTTTAGAACACATGTTGATTCCATGCCTGTGATATACTGACCGAGGAGAAAGTTAGAATTTGTTTAAAAAATTTTTGACCAAAACGTTGAAAATTTTGTGGTAATTTGCAAAATTGCTTAAGTAGTAGCATCAGATCGAACCAGTGCGCTGAAAACATTATTATTCGTTTTTAAACGGCAATATCTCGGAAGTGAAAGTATGTGACGTGCGGCGTTCTTCCTGACAACCACAGATATTACTTGTAATTTCGATCAGATTCATTTCTTATGCGTGTCCATTAGGATCATAGAGGAGCTCACCAGAATTATCGGGACAGAGATTTGCAATCGAAACCTAGAAGCGATTATATTCCAAAGAGTAGGCCGCCCTCCTCGAATACGTACCGCGAGAGCTACGATCAAAACCATGCGCAGCAAAAGTCACCTGGTAACAGACTCACGAATACTTTGGTAAAATCCAGGTTGCCACAGAAAAGAATCTCCGATCCGGTAGATAGACCTTTGCGCGACCTAAGTCCAAAACGTATGAAAGCTAATAATAGGAATCTTCAGGAAGTGCGAACGGTAGATACTTTAAGTGCCACGAGTACCGAGAAGAAGGTATGTACTTTATTTCACGCTGTTCACCGTACGATGCGAATGATGCTTCGTCGTGTAGAGTGTAGAGAAATAGAATGATAACGTATTGTCTGGTAAATTAAATACATATTTCAGGACGAAGAGAATGATCCAGAAATGGAGGAGTACAGAAAGAAAATGGAAGAACAGAAGCGACTTAGGGAAAAGATTTTACGTGAGAAGGAAAATAGGCGAAAAATGGCTGCAATGGAGAAACAAAGTGAAGAAGCTAAAGCTGAAAGCAATGCGTGTATGTATTTACATACAATATGTTTCTAGTACTCTTGCAAACACCTGTATCTTCACAGTCGCGAAACATATTTCCGCAAAATGAATAAACACTTATACTTATAATTTTCTCAAATATGTCGTGCATACAATCGTACACTATATAGAAAAAATTTCTTTTCCAGCAAACGAAAGTACACGGGATACGAAACCGATGTCGGTACTTATGGGAGTTGTAAAAGATGCTTCTACGAGCAAAGGTCATGTCGGTATTGGCAGAGGACGCGGTCGTCCTATCAATACACAAGCTACCGAGGTACAGCAATAAAACTACTGTATTTTCTTAATTATTAGCATTAATGGTATGAAAACAATGGGAATACGACAATTTTTGTCGACTGTATAATTATTTTATAAATCATCGAATAGGATGAGTATATTTATTCTTTCCGGAACATTCGTAAGCAATGTACATGCTTAACACACTGATGGAAAGTGCAAAAAGTATCAGCACATACCTCGTATCATCTCGTGTTTACGTTAAAATACTGATTACTGTTCGAATGCATTGTACATACATAAATATATTCGTATATTGCAATTTTACATATATATTTAAGAGAGTTGTCGCATTTTTTTATACGTCACTGAGAAGTATATCAATTTTAAATAGTAATCATTGCCAACAGAATTGAAGTACACAAATTCCAAATGAAATATAGAGCCGAATAAGTTATGTATATGTATATATGTGTGTATATATGTACGTGTGTATATATATACATATATGTACATATATTTATAGATGTTACTGTATATTTTTTACTCATGTTTCAATAAAATATATTTTTTAAGTACTTTTTGTTCCTTTTCATTTCCTCCAAATTTCAACGATTATCTATCGCAGAATGATCGATACTCTGAATGTGAAATAAATATCGCGTTGCTGGATGGATCTTTTAGGAAAATGTCTAGATCATCGATGTGTTATACATATAATGTTTGTAATTACCGAATGCGGTTCGGTGACTCGACAAATTGAAATATCTTTACGATTTCTGTTGTAGGCTGCAGAAAAACCATCGTGCATACGAATTGTAAGAACAATACAGACTGCACAGCCGAACGAGTCGGTAGACTCTGCCAAGGATAATAACTCTGGGCATACGATTGTCCAAGCCAACGACAGTACCAAAGTCTTGAGTATGCAATCTGGTACGCGACGTGTCGTGATACAGAAATCGTTGTCGAATACTCACAAAATTGCAACCACTATCCAAAAAACAGTGTCGAATCTACAAAAAGGTCAGGTGGTGTTACAAAACAAGATAAGTAGTCCTATGCAGGCTACAATTCAAAAAGCTGGTCAGAGCCAGTCGGACCCGTCGAAGAAATTGATAACGGTCGGGCAGAGGATCGGTAACAATCCGCAGAGAATCTTTAAACAAAAGCCAACTATAAGTCTACAGAAGACTATCGTCAGCGTACAAGAAGTAACGAATCTTAATGCACAAAAGATTGTTGCGAATACCCAGAACAATCAAAGAGTTGTACTTCAAAAAACACTGACTCAACAAAAAAAGTTACCAGAGATCAAAACGAATACCGTGAAGGTAGAAAATTTAGCAGCGAGTACATCCGAGGCACAAATTAGACGTATGTGTCAAGGGATTGGAACAATTGAGGTGACTATTTTTGCATGAGAACATTAACTGTCAACTGGATATGTTGTTTTCTTTTACGCGTCGTAACTTGCGCTTCAACCTCGTCGATTTCATTTTTACATTATTTTAACAGAATCGTTACGTAGAATTTAGTTCGCTATTATTATTTCACTTCCTTTGGAGTATATTTACGCAGAAATGATTTCATACGGACGTCGCAGCTCTTGCGCGTTTTATATTCAAGATTTCAAAGATAGAGCGCTACAAGTTTCATATTTTCTTTAACTCGTTCAAGACCAAATTCTTCCAATCTTAAGTATACTGAAATACTTATGTCATTTTTATTTGTCCAATAACGATATACTTGTTGTCGCAAACGAAACAACAATTATTTTATTCATCGATCAATGTATGTATTGCCTTACTTTGCGTATACGGTTTCCCGATCCCATTAGCCCAGACCGAAACTCATGTAGCGACATATTTTACAATGTATAGTATTATTTCGCGTAACATGTAAAAGCTTCATTTCATTTGAATTTTTCCGATGTGTAATCGGTCAAAGTTACTTCCAAAGCTGAGTTTATGTTACCACCTTTCTCTACCAAGATTTTGTAATACGTTTATCTTACTGTTTTTTTTTATTCTCAATAAACAATCTATTTTTTAATTTAATAATTACTTGTTCGTATTATTCGTGTTGTAGAGCATACACATGGGTGAACGTAGCGCAACAATTGTGTTTAAGACGCAGTCCGCTGCCATGGTGTTTCACAAGAAATACCAGCGCAAAATGATAGACCTCTCGCTGATAACTGTTTGCCTTGTACCGCAATCGAGCGGGACTAAGACCACGGCTGCCGTTGTCAAAGTTTCTTAAAGGATATATACTAGCCAACCCTGTACCACAAATACCAAAAAAAAAAGAAATCATAGTATAATTACATTTGTGATTAAAAGTAACAATTCACGATTTAATTGAAGCAGCCTGCGTATAATTCAATGTGCATTTCATATTTTACATACTTCTTACTTAGAATGTATACGTATGCATACATATATATGTGTATAAATATATACAATATATATATGTATATGTGTGTGTGTATATATAATTATATAGAGAGAAAGAGAGACTATATATAGTAATGCAAAGATTAGGAAAACATATTTTTGGCTGCAAATGAATTGTATAATATACCTTTATAAACAAGAGGTAAAATATATCCTAACAATTTAATTTGTACATATGTCAAATGCAATGTATATTTCGTATAAAAATACACGTGGTAGATACAACAGCGTGCTGTACATTTAAGGGCTACTATATTTACCATGCATAATATATATATGTACATGTATAACAGAAAAAATTGGTAAATTACGATTTCAAACGCAATATGCGTACATGTCGATATAAATAAAATGTAAATCTTACAATTTACAAATTTAACAGTACTATAACTTTAGATCTAATTATGTATTAAAAGTTAAACCTTTATAATATATGTTATGATAAATTACATTTTAAATGTGATGAATCTTAACAATTTTAACATATTTTAGATACGCATACTCGTACGATTTTATATAATGAACTTTCAAATAGACAACAAACGTCGATGACATTATTTATTATTATGTTTTCTACATCTCATTCAGTTTCCGAATCACCTTTTTTTTCATTCCAATTGTAAACAAAGAAAAACAGACCATGATGGAAAGAATTTTCCACCAAAATCCAATTATTCATTCAAACAAGTAAGTTATCGTAGCAGTCGTCATAAACAATAGAAAAGTTTGGATGGCATGGAATCAACATGTGTTCTAAAGTTGTCAAGAGTTTAAAATAATGTTGTCACATGGCAAGTATGTTTTTGGTTTTTTGCTTAAAACATTTGGTTTTTTGTGCGGAATGTAACACAAATTACACTTTATATTAATTCAATAATTTTTACAGGCGCAATTATATAAAAATGTTTCTTGAAAATGATCTGAATTTTTGACCGAGACGTTAAAAATTTTGTGGTAATTTGCAAAATTGCTTAAGTAGTAGCATCAGATCGAACCAGTGCGCTGAAAACATCAATATTCGTTAATAGAAAAGTTTGTAAGCTATAAAAGAAATTCAAAAGAAATTGTCGAATCGTGCGATAATGGCGCACGTGTCTATATATAAACATAAACAGATATGAGTCGGATCAGAAAAAGTGTACATAGACAAGAGGGAGAAAACCCTCTGAGAGGAAGATTAGCGAAAATCTTTTGTGTTAGATGCATAACATACATAAGAAAGTTGTAAATTTGTTATTCTTAATTTTCCTCGGTTTATCTCCTTGAATAGAATAATAAGAGTCCCCGAAATTTCTCACGCAGTTAGAGGACAACCTTTGACGAATTTTATTTTGATACTTTTGCATTACAGAGACTACAAATTGTGATAGACAATTTTTCAACAGCAAATTGCATAAAGATATATCGAAATCATAACTATAAATAGACTGCGGATCTTTATGCAAAATAAAAACTGTTTGAATCAATTGTAAGAAACATATGAATTGAACAAATAAAGTTGCCATTCTTTTCAATTGCCAAGATGAAAATAATACATGGACATTTATATATAAATGTCATTTATAAATTCTTGTAATCCTTTTACTGTGTTAAATTACATCTACTTATTTTTACAAGAAATGCATAAAAAAATCCGCGGTCTAGAAACAAAAACCACCCCTCCTCTCGAAATTAATTTCAATATCGGTACAATTGAGACACGTGCTTTGCAGACGTAAATTATACCTATTTACACTGATTTACACATAACACACACCGAATACCGATGCACGAGCACGATGACGAAAATGGACGCATGCGCAATTGTGCGCTGAATCACAGCCTACTCTACTACTAGCCGTGCTGAACAACTTGGCAACACTGTCGTGTTTACAGTTCGAGAGTCCGGTTTTCAATATCGGGAGTCTTGTGCTTGGGATTATAATTAACGCTTTTTTCATAAAAAATTATGTTAAAATACACAGTTTGTTGTTAATTATGTTTAAGCAATGTGTAAATATTATAACTATGGTAAGTAGAAGTGATATTAAAGCATATTAATATTTATAAATGCGGTATACATTTTGTGGACTCTCGGAACAGTTTGGTGTTGTGATACATAATATTTGAAATATTTCCAGTGGTTTTAAGAAAATAGAAGCTTGAAGCAATGGGAAATCATCTTTGGACTACAATGCAACATTTGAAAATGAATGAAGGGATATATAAGTTAATAGAAGCCTGAAATAGACGAAATTATTGTGACGAAGTCGAAGAGGTTAAGTGACGTCAAAAAGGTTGGGTAATCAGTTACTGCAGAGAAAAGTTGTGCAGGTAATATATTATAATTATAAATTTTTAGAAATGATATGTGCATTAATTTCTAATTGACTACTGTTTATAGTTTTAACATAATCATTTAGTAAAATATTTGAACAAATTGATAATTTAAACAAAATACTGTGATAATCTTTACCACAAATGCATCTATCTAAAAATGATTAATTTACATATAATGTGTTTATGATTTCCAGATTTCAGAAGATCTGATTCCAAAGGAACGTTTATTATGGCTTCGATTATTGCACACATGTGAGTAAATACAATTGTTACATCTTCTGTAGGAGTGGGAAAACCACTCCTTTGTAAATCATCAAAATATACATTATTTACAGTTGTACCTTTATCCTACACAATTAATAATTTACATATATTACAATTTAATTTTTCTGCAACAGAATGGAACCCATAACCGAATACATGGAATCATCAACAATACAAGTGGATAAATAATCACTGTCAAAAAGTTCTGGAAAACCGCTGACATCAACAGAAAGATTATGAAGATCATTACTATCATCATCACAATTCATGAAATAATAATTCATTACCTTCTTGAAAAACTTGTAATTTCGTGTCATTACTAATCACAATCTGTGTTTTAAGTACCAAGAAACCAAAAGTATCACTACATACAAGCATGCAAAACTAAATTTTTGAATTTGTTATTTTGATACTCCAATGGTTCGAAATTACAAGCTTTTCTTTATAATTGTTTATTAAATTTAAGAAACCACTAATTAGATCAGAATCAATAAACTCTCTAACTAAATTTTCATGGTTTTCAATTATTCTTTCTCTGCGCTCTATACTCTACAGGATCTTTTCTTTGTGGTAGCACACGTTTTGATAGTGAATTGGAAAAAATGGAATTCGGATATATCTCAACAAAAAATTTTCCAGTACACCATTAGTACTCTGATATCTTTGGATATAAGTTTCTACAAAATGCAGAATATTTTGTTGATGCCCAATTTTTACGAGGAATAGCAGCCATCCATTTTATCCGCAATTGCTCATCTTTGGGGAATAAAAATATAGAAATATAATTATTTTCTGTCAGAATAGTATCATAATTTCCCTTACAATTGGGGACACAACAATGCCGTGGCATTATTAACTAATAAATATAGTATAAAACTTGTGAAAAGAACTATGTAAAACAAATTTTCGAAAAACTCTGTATGTATATAATACATATGTTTTTGTAAAAATTTAGTTGTGATACTATTAAAATGTTATTAATACTAAATTGAAATGTATTGAAAGAACAATAGATTCTATTAAGTAAATGTTCTATACACAAAGATAAAAACCTAAAAAGTTAATAAATAATACTTACCTCCATTATTGCACTCTTTTATTTTCGAAAATTAGCTATACTACATAATAATAAGTACACTATGTGTACTACACTTCGATAAGAACATTTGAAAACTACGCGGGAAACTGAGAGGCCGGTAGGGGAGATTGAGAGTCTGATTGAGTGGGTTGGGTTAGGTATATTGATATATATATGACAATCGGACTCTCGCAGTGTTGCCATTTTACCTTCAGCACGGCTAGTAGTAGAGTAGGCTGTGGCTGAATAGATAATTCTTTCATAGTGCTGTGCTGAATGCTGAATTGTGTGTACGCGTGTGTGCCCGTGCGTGTTTGTGTCATTTTGGCGTTACAAGTTCCACCTAAATAAGAGTCAAGTTGTTTCATCAATTACTGGAAATATACGTACAGCTGTTAATATGGCTTCGACTCAAGTCGATTGGGGTAAATATCCGGACGAACAAGACAAACTATCCGCAAAGGTAATATTTTCCGCGAACTATACTACATATAACCCCAGCGTAACCTCACATTTCTTTGTTTATACATGTTTTTCATTGACAATGAGACACAAGTCTTTTACTTGTTACGGGGTACATTGAAACCTTAGTATCGGGATATCAATACCTTATCGAACTAGAAAGAATAATTTGTCTTGCTACAATTACTCGTTATCGACAGGTGTCTAGTTTAAACATAGAGAAACAACCTGTGGAAAATGTATCGAACAATACAGAGACGAAGAGTGAAGATGGGACGGAGGAGCAGATCTCGCCAGCAGAAAAATCGTTCTTGCAAAAAATTATACGCAAAGGTTTAGTAGTAACGACAAAGGATATAGAAGTTCAAAGAAAAGACCCATCTTCGCCTCTATATAGCGTTAAAACTTTTGAAGCTCTTCATCTGTACGTATATATTAATTATATTAAAACATAGTTTATAATATATTTAAACGTATATATTAAAACATATATTTTCAATAACACGTTCCCTAGAAAACCAGCTTTATTGAAAGGAGTATACGCGATGGGATTTAACGCGCCGTCGAAAATCCAAGAAACCGCTTTACCTACTTTACTCGCTGATCCGTAAGTTTATCCTTCGTCGACGGAGTTTGGTGTAATATTTAAATTTGGATAAATCGTTCACAGGCCCCAAAATATGATAGCTCAGTCGCAATCTGGGACTGGCAAAACAGCAGCATTCGTATTGGCGATGTTGAGCAGAGTAGATACATCTAAGAATTATCCGCAAGTGCTTTGTTTGTCACCGACTTATGAACTAGCTATACAGACAGGAGAAGTAGCAGCAAAAATGTCCGCATTTTGTAACGAAATAAAAATTAAATATGCAGTCAGAGGAGAAGAAAGTAACATATATTTTACCGTTACATTTTAACTAATACTTGTACTTACTCTGATACAATGTATTCTATTATTTCAGTAAGTCGTGGGTCGACGATCACCGAACACATTATTATAGGAACACCAGGCAAAGTTTTAGATTGGGCTATTAAATTTAAGTTCTTTAGTTTGAGTAAGATATCGGTGTTCGTTTTAGACGAAGCAGATGTAATGATTGCGACGCAAGGCCATCAAGACCAGTGTATTCGTATTCACAAGTAATTGAAGCGATCGATTTAATTGCATTATACGTATTTATGAATTTATGTATTTACGCATTATATGGTTTATTTGCGCAGGCAACTTCCACGCAAATGTCAGATGATGTTTTTCTCTGCGACGTATGAACCAGAAGTCATGAAATTTGCGGAGATTATAGTTAATAATCCTTTGATAATACGATTGTTGAAAGAAGAAGAGAGTTTAGATAATATCGAACAATATTATGTAAAGTGCAAAGACTTGGAAGAAAAATATACAGCTATTACCAATATTTATGGTGTGATAACAATAGGACAAGCAATCATTTTTTGCCATGTAAGACAGCAGCACTGAAATTATGTCCGTTTATACAATGTATTGGGAATCTAATAACGGTTTTTTTTTGTTCGCAGACTAGGAAAACGGCAAATTGGTTAGCAGAAAGAATGACAAAAGATGGTCATGCTGTAGCTGTTTTATCTGGTGAATTAACGGTCGAACAAAGAATATCTGTTTTGGATCGATTTAGAGAAGGCCTTGAGAAAGTTCTCATCACGACAAACGTCTTAGCTAGAGGTATTTATTTCGATTGATTATTACCGAGTCGTTTAAACAAGTCATTCGATACTTAAAAATATATTGTCCATCTTTCAGGTATCGATGTCCAACAAGTAACAATAGTAGTCAATTTTGATCTGCCTATGGACCAAAATTGGAAAGCAGATTGCGAAACATACTTGCACAGAATTGGCCGAACGGGACGATTCGGGAAATCTGGAATCGCTATTAATTTGGTAGATTCGTCGCACGCAATGGCTATTTGTAAAGAGATAGAAGCACACTTTGGGAAAAAGATACGTTACCTCAACGCTGAAGACGCAGATGAAATTGAGAAAATTGGAGCCTAGGTTAGTATGTAAGATATATATACAATTATGCTTTTTATCAGATATGTGTAGACATTTCAAATATGTGTATTACTTCCGAAAAGAATAGACCTTTGTACACTTAACACACCAATTTTCCTATTTTTTTTTTTAATACCGCATATAGCGTATTAAGCAATTTCATAATTTCACTTCGATTCGCAATGATTTTACCTTACCAATTTTTTCGATAGCTTATCGAAATATGACACCTGGATCGATAATGTTCCAGAATTTAAGGAATATAGGAAATAATGAAATATTTTTGTATATTAAAATAACAGAATAATTTTTCGCAAGGAAGCCTTGTATAAGGATCTTCTTAATATAGTTATAGTTTCTATATTACAAACAACTCGCTTTAAGCGACACCTTTCTTTTGATAGTTTTCTGATTAAATTAATTTAACGATCTACGAAAATATAATATTGTGATAACGGGATCGCGCTTTATGTACATAGAAATACATAATGTGAGAAGAAATTGATTACTCGTCGTATGTGAATTATAGCTTGTATACAAATTTGTGTACTTCAATATTTTATATATAAATTGTATCGAGGTCTTTAAGCACAGCCTATAAAATTAATCTAAAAAATGTCAGAGATGTGGATATACATTCGTAAGTATTGTTGAGTACTGAACTGCTGACAAGAAAGCTCCCTGGCAGGAATGCGGTGACGTAGGCAAGAATGCGCGCCCGATTGGTTGGCTTGGAAGGGGCGCTCTTTCTATTGGCCGAAGCGGTCACGCACACACTACTACTGCTATGCAGAACGATAGACCCCCCTTGCCTCTGTGTCCCCCCGGGAGCTTCTTGTCAGCACTCAACGGTACATACATCAGTACTGGAACAAGGTTTATTTCTAAATTTATTTTCTTTCGATCGCCGAAGAATTATTGATAAAGAATGTTTGTAACGTTGCATGTGCTAAACTCTAAACAATTGACTGACAGCTACGTGTAAAGAACCGATTTTCTCGTGAAATGTTACAAAGATTAGCGTTAACAGTTTCTCCTAAAAGGGGGAGTGATTTTTTTTTTAAACGAACACAATCACATAATTGAAACATACTTTTATTCAAACTAAAAAATGGAAAATAAATTGTAACATTTACAAATAAAGTACAAGAACTTGTTTTTCTATCCTATTTTGCGATACATGTGTTTGTACACTTGCGTTTCCTTTCATCCATGCACGGATGAAAAATTGTGTTCTGAATCACGTCTATCCAGAAAGTAATTTGCTGCTGTTGTATCTCGAAAGTTCGTCAGTGGCGAAACGATGAATCGATGTGGTATATTATTTGAACGCAAAACAAGTAAGTGACTTTCTAATGAAAATACTAAATCTGTTTTCTGTGAATTTTGTCGATTCGATCATCTAAAGCGTAAAGAGTTGTTATACTTTTCGTATCGTGTTCTGCATAAGTTGCCGCAGAACATTAAACTTCCACGTTCTTGTTTGTTAAATCTATATGCTTCTGGTAAAATGCTAATGCTTATAAATGCGTAACACAAAAATAAATGGTTATGGAACAAATATTACAACATGTAAGTAACAAATTTGTTTTCGGTGTGTTTCTCGATCGCTCATTTCAAAGTACAACTGTACTAAACACGTTCAACGTTCCGATTACGCGTTTGGAAATGTTGGTCGTGTATTTGCAACTCTAATCGCTGTGTACAACGGAGAAGTTAACATTGCGACTGAATTGCAATATTGGCCAAATATTAATGGGAATAGAAAATTCAGTCTTTACGCGAGATATCACGCTTCATTACATGCCCATGCCTCCCATACCACCCATACCGCCCATTCCACCCATACCGCCACCCATTGGCATCTGAGGTTCTTCCTTAGGCAATTCTGTTACCACTGCTTCCGCAGTTGTGAGCAACGATGCAACACCCGCAGCATCGGTTAGTGCTGTGCGTACTACTTTTGTCGGGTCGATAATTCCTTTCTCGATCATATCGACGTATTCGTCGTTCAGAGCATCGTAGCCTAAATTACTTTCACTAACTTTTGCCACTACTACACTCGCGTCAACACCTGCATTCTGAGCAATTTGTAAACACGGCATACGTAAAGCGTTGGCTACAATTTTGATTCCTGTTTCTTGGTCACTGTTCGACGATTTAATATTTTTCAAAATTGGAATACATCTCAGAAGGGCGGTTCCACCTGTAAAATAAACCGATCTCAATCTAGTTCTAGTGAAATTTTATGCGATAGATATATACAGGGTGAGCCACGAATCGTGATCTAGAGATTGATCTGTTAGCAGTCTGATCGAAAATCTTTCACGTGATTACAGCAAATTTTTTTATGCTGATACTTACCGAATTCGCCTTGAAATCCTCTAACAAATAGGCGTGAAAAAATTATAGGTTATTTGCAAAAAATTGAAGGTGACCTTGAAAAAGAAAGAGTTGACGAAAAATTTGCCATAATCACATGAAAGCTCTCTTGAAACCATGCTATACCTGATAGAAACATTTTCGATCAGACTGCTAATAACAAAGTAATCTCTACAGGTCACGATTCTCTCTCGTGGTTCTGTATAAGTGGATATAAATAGAAAAAAAAAGAGAAAATTGCAAAGAAACTTGAAACATATCTACCTCCCGGAACGATGCCTTCTTCGACCGCAGCACGAGTAGCATTGAGAGCATCGTGAACTCGATCCTTCTTCTCGTTAACTTCCACTTCGCTGCTACCGCCGACTCTCAAAACTGCTACTCCCGATGCTAATCTTGCCAAACGCTCTTGCAGCTTTTCCTTTTCGTACTCTGAAGTTGTATTCACTATTTGATCTCTGATTACATCCGCCCTGTGGTCGATGTCATTCTTTTTTCCTTTGCCTTTAAGGAAGAGCGTATCGTCCTTTGTAATTACAACCTCTCCTACTTCGCCTAAATCGCATGCTTGTACGTTTTCTAACTTGATGAGATTCGCGTCGTCCCCAAAAACGATTCCACCGGTTAAAATTGCCATATCCTGAAGCGTTGCTTTTCTATTGTCTCCGAAACCAGGTGCTTTAACAGCAGCCACTTGCAAACCGATTTTCAATCTGTTTACCACAAGGGTCGACAAAGCTTCACCGTCAATATCTTCAGCGATAATGACTAATGGTTTTCGCTGTGAATTCGCTAATTCCAAGGCTGGAATTATAGATTGTACAGACGAGATTTTCTTCTCACTGAAGAGCAAAAGTGCGTCTTGAAATTCAACTTTTGCACCTTTACTAGAATTTATAAAGTACGGAGATATGTAGCCCCTATCGAATTTCATTCCTTCTATAACTTCGAGTTCGTCGTGCAGCGTTTTACCATCCTTCACTGTGATAACACCTTCCTTTCCAACTTTCTTCATGGCATCAGAAATAAGATTGCCGATTGCCTTGTCTCCGTTAGCAGAGATAGTTGCGACTTGCGCGATTTCCTCTGGCGTAGTGACTGGTTTGCTTAAAGCTTTCAGTTCGTCTTTAACCTTGTCCACTGCTAACATAACTCCTACGATACAAATGTTAAAGAAATATTAATTAAGTAAAAGATTGTTCTTCGAATGGAGCACTCCAAATCTTATAGTAATTCTTTATGCAATTGCGGCTTTCGAAAATTTTCAAAAAATGCTAGGATATAAAATAATTTACTTCAGATCTAAAACGGCTACTACCATGGAAAATAAGATTCTATTTGATTCGAGTTTCTGAAAATTCATCTACAAAAATTGCTCTTTACCTCTTCTTATTTCTACAGGATTGGCTCCTTTGCTAATTTTTTCAAAGCCTTCTTTAGCGATAGCCCTCGCTAAAACTGTAGCTGTCGTTGTGCCATCACCTGCTTCTTCGTTGGTATTGTTCGCTACATCTTGTACCAACTTCGCCCCGATATTCTGAAATTTATCTTTCAATTCTACTCCCTTTGCTACGGTTACACCGTCTTTAGTGATCTTCGGACTACCCCAGCTTTGTTCCAATATAACGTTACGACCCTTAGGACCCATTGTTACCGCGACAGCATCAGCTAAAATGTCCACGCCTTGCAACATGAGCGCTCTAACTTCCGATCCAAAACGTACATCTTTAGCGTAAGAACGAGCTTGTAATTGGCGCAAAGCCGCACCGCGCAACACGGTCGGTAGTCTGTGCATCTAAAAGGATACAAAGAAAAACTTGATTATTTTCACAATTTCGATCTATACCGGTAATTAGAATTTTCTAAAAGTTAAATTTTTTCTGCAAGTATCAGGTAAGCGCCGTTTTATGAATTAAACATACATTCTCGTAAAACCTATAATTTATTTCACGACGATAATGATCGAAAAAGATTTAAGTGCGTGATAGACGTACGGTTACTTTTGAAAATGTGGTTATGTAAACTACCGCGTGAATGATAAAAGTCTCCAAGGTAGATTATTTCAGAGAATTATTACAGTTTTTAGCATCATTTTACATAAGAATTAATGTCATAATACACATTCTAATTCTATTTCAGGAAATTCGTTCTTTCTATTAAAATTCTAACAAACAATACATCCTAACTCGACCGGCTAACTCGAGGAGCACAATGTCGATAGAGGAAAAAAGTATTGTTAGCCTTAAAAACTAAAAGTCTAGCAAGATAAAGATGATCTTAAACAATTGTGATCATACATGCGAATAGCTTGATAACACTCATCTTATTATGTGCCGATACTATTACATACGAACATGAATTTATAAAAATACAGATAGAAAAATGAGGCGATCTCTAGACGAGAAGAACAAAAAGAGAATTAAATGATGAAATACACATTGTAACGATAAATAATCTGAGTAGAATTTAGCCGGTTAACAACACGGATAGAGCTAACGCAGATTTCCGTTAAAATAAGCGGCGATAGTTTGGTTAAAATATTTTTACCTTTATCTAATGAAATAGCAAAAGGAGTTGGTTAAGAAATCGCAACTGCAAAAGTAATTGAAAATCGTCGCAGCGTGACCGCACGTTGTCTCTCCACGAGAATGAGATGTGTGAATAGTGTGAAAGTGTGAACGTGAACTGGTGTGAACTGTGACTGAGCGAATGAGCGAGCGAATAGAGAATAGAGAAGGAGCAAGGAGCTTGCGCTATCACATGGAACTTGATGGAACTCTGTTCCCCTCCCTCTCCTTCTTATTCGAACATAACCATCAAATTTTCGATCAAGAAACGTGGAAAAATCCATATTTTATACTTATACGAACGGAATAGAATACGGATCAAATAAAATCTTTGTAATTTCTTTATATTTCTATTCGTTTAAAGACATTCCATGCACCGACATCGCCGATACATTTTCTTTCTGTGGGATGTCGAGTTTCTAGAATGTACTAAATATTTCGTTCCGTATGATGCAATCGTTTCGTACACACCAATCGCGTTCGTTGAAAAACCGGCGAGTTCGTTTTCTTCTCGATGCTACTCGATTTCCATAGAAAACATGATCTCAAAGTGTTTTATGAACAAGAATTGAAAATACATTTATGTTCTTATCGCGACCTACTTACATATGTAGATATAGACATTTATTTACATATACATATTTGTAAAATGTTGTAACGGCTAATACTCATAGGCAAAGTTAATTTTTTATAGATACAATAATATTTGAATTGCAAATAGTTACCAAGTAATTACTAATTATGTACCAATTTTCACTAATTGTAAGCTATTATATAGAGTATAGATTTTTAGGTCTGGCAACGAGTGCTGTGCTGGAGTCATTTTTGATCGGGAACATCCAAATTGTCAAATTTGTGGCAATTAAACTAAATAACTGAATAGCCTAATAGCTGTTTCATTAAATCGTAAAGACTAATATGTCTATACATGAGATTGCCAATTATATATATATAGCTATAAAAATCGTCCTTTGTCCGGTACTTGAGTACATAATACATATAAGTATTCTCTGTAAATTAGTGTAAATACATCTACGTTCGCAATGTCTTCGAAAAGGCATGAGAACGAGAGCACTATCTATCTAAATATATAGTATCAGTATCTAGCGGCCATCTTCGATATTCTACAGTTACGTAACACGTGCTATACGCACGCGAGTACGAAGTTCCCATCGCGCTCGCAAAATCAATGAACGCTTGGTGGGGCAAAGAAAGATTGTACGTGTAGAGGGGAGACTGGAAATTTCGAGAATATCAAACAGGCTCCAAACTGCTGCGCTTCTCTACATATATAGGTTACGTTACAGTTACACAACGTGCACGAGTGTGCTTGCCGGTTGTGTTATAACAGAATAGAGTTTTAATAACGTCTTAATATAATATTCAGAATGGTAAGACTTTTGAAACTTATAATAACTTAATTAAAACTTAATTAAGAACATGTCGTATAATATGTCAATTAGTAATACTTGTATTTACATAGTTTTCAAGATAACCTTCAAACCAATCATTTCAACTTCTTATTCTACATACAACACGCCGCGCAAATACAAATTATTCAAATAAAATTTTAATTTTCAAAATGTCTAGTATACATTACTAATTTGTTTTCGTCAGTAATTTAAAGAATGCTGATTCTTGCAAATTTTGTCACAAGGCCGGCAATGGTCTTTTTTTGTTATTGTGAACAGAGAAAAAAATGACTATATAAACCAATCGATTAAACGAAAGACTAAACGCGAAAGACAATTTTGTCATTGATTCGTTTAATTACGATTACAAATTTTATTGCAGTTCCTATCAGATAATCTTAAAGAAATCGTACCTTGCAAATTTGTGAATTGGTGGTGCGAATATCAATAACTTTTTATTCAAACATTCCGAATTATTGGCATTACGAAATTTTTTTCAAAATTACATTATGCATAGCCTCGAAGTAATTACTGTTAGAATTATGGTTAGACTATGCGGTCCGGATAAGATTCAAAATTATTTTCGTTTTAGGCTGCAGCTAATGCCATTAAGAGACTCGTACCCCTCTTCGATAGAGTGCTCATACAAAGAGCCGAAGCTATAACCAAAACAAAGGGAGGTATCGTTCTACCGGAGAAAGCTCAGGCAAAAGTTTTACAGGGCACCGTAGTGGCAATAGGGCCTGGACAACGAAACGAGGTATTAGAATATATTCACAGTTATAAAAGAAAACTATTATGTTACTAATAGAACAATAGTAATAGTTTTCACTTCTGTTTTAGAAAGGAGAACACGTTCCTCTGAGCATCAAGGTTGGCGATACCGTATTATTGCCAGAATATGGTGGAACTAAAGTAGAACTTGAAGATAATAAAGAATTGCACTTATTCCGTGAGTCGGATATATTGGCAAAGTTGGAAGTTTAGGCTTTATCGATCTTAAGTTTAAAATCCTCTAAATATTAAACGCTATTCTTTGAAATATTTCTGAAATCGTTAAACCGATGTGTATACGTCTGTTGCTGTATGCATGTATGTATGTATATATGTATACATATGTACAAGCTTGACTCGTACATAGTTCACAGTTGTTCACAATAAATACCATAATGTCACATGTACTAAAAGAAATAAAACGTTTGTTAATTACGTTTCTAAAATTATCATTTAGTACGTTATCTTTTGTTAACTTGAATCTGATCTCGATTATTTGTACCGTTACGGCGGAATGAAATAAAGTCTATTAATATTGTTGGAATACAAGATTTTTTAATTGTATTTACATTTGTATACATATATACATTTAATATATATCTTGTATATTCATAGTAAATAAAATAATTTTATAATTTTCAATGCACATTTTAACGTAGGTGTTTTTATTGTTCCTATTTTAGCTTAATACTTTTCTTTACGCCAGCTTTAATACCAGATATTTCTCCCGCGTATCGAACTATTTCTTTCCTTACTTCTCTCACCTGTAACATAAAAAGTTTTAGTTTCATCGAAATGTTTATTGTAGAAGAAAGTAGAATGCAAATACGTACAGCTCCCTTTCGTCGAATTTTCGCTTTGCGATACTTATTTCTGTGTTTTACTCTAGGATTGCGTTGATCTTTTTTACGATGCGGTGTTAAACCTTTGTTCTTTGCTATCTGATATGTAATTCCTCTTTTGCCTTCGCTTTCGATTACCAAATCTCTCGTATTACTATCTTCTATTTCCTCTTCCGCCATACTCGTGTGACTTTCCAAATCGTCCACTTTCTCTACAGTTATATCTTCGGAGTTCTCTTCCTCGTCTACGAAATGTTTCTTCCCTGTGTCGTATTTAGATTTTGCTAACTGTTGACTTGTAACTTTTGCGTTTGCAGATTTTTTTATATGATCAAGTTTTTCTTTGAAATTAGTAGTCACTTTTGTTTTGTCGATTCTTACTTCGGAACCATCCGATATATTATACAACGGTTTCCCTTGTTTCCTAGCTTTCAATATTTCTTTGATCTCTTCTATTAGATTTCCTTGTCCTGACTCTAACTGAGTCATCAATTGGCTGTATTGCGCCAAACGTTTTATAACAGGATGAGAATTTACAGGCAATCTTTTCGCTTTCAGCATTAAATAAAACGATATATTGATACAGTAATTCAATAAAACGTCATACTTTGTTTTTACAAAAGATACTGCCTGACTATTGGAAAATGCACTGAGTTTAGCCAATTCCAGAAATGGTCCTAATACATCTTTTGCCTCCGTTAGGCGATCTAAATCATAAACAAATATTTATCGTAAAATAGATGAATTTAAATATAATAACATGAAATGTAACAAAGTTGTTTTACCTTTAAAGTTGTTTACAAGCACCATAAATTCTGGACTTTCTTTTTCCATTAGTGCTTGTTTTTGTCTTTTACTAAGTTTACTCAGATCAGTTTTTATAAATTGCTTTGTGTCATCCAGAATTTCTTTTTCATTAGGTTTCGTCGGTTGTATAAAATCTAATCCAAAATCGGCGTCGTCTAATTGTTCCGCCAATCTTTTTTGAATGTTTCTAGCTTCCTCTTCTTCCATTTCTGCGTCGGCTAAATCCTTTTGACTAGTCGTAGCATAGTCGGGATCTACGTAATCCGTAGAATAATAATCTTTTTTCTTTTTACCCCAAGCTTTTTCATTTGGTAAATCATAATCTTCTTGTAATCCATCGATATCCGATGCCATAGAATCTGCTTCATCTTCGTTCTCTGTAACATCTTCATCTTCGTTTTCATTTTGTAACCCATAGACTTCGTAATCGCTATCGTAGTTTTCTGAAGAACGTCTATTTCGTACTTTCTCGAGCAATTTTCGCTCATTTTCTGGATATTCTTCTTCAGAATCTGTGACTTCGTTCATATCTACATCCTCTAAATCATCTATTTCTTTGCTCGCTTGGAATGTTTTTGTCCTATTAAAAAGTTGGAATCGTAAAATTGTTAATTACCTTATTTCTTAATAAAAAGAAAACCATTAATAAATCCATAATTTATTCGATCAGTGTACAATACGACTATTTGGTTATCTTGAATAACAAATGTTCAATAAAGAAATACCAACAGAAAATTCTCTTTACTCATATTAAAATTTTTTTTATATTATCATATTACTTATATTATTTTATACTTTTATATTAATCGAAAGAACACTATACCTTTTTTTATTCTTCATCTCGAAATTTCAATTTAAAACGACACAAAATATTGACACGTGAATGCCCGAATTTACCTAACCTCATACACAGCTGTACACAGCTGTACACTGTACACAATGTAGTACACAGTACACAGCACCGTATAGTTTCCCCTTCCCCTCACAGCGTCGCGTTCATACTAATCATACTCCCACCTCCCACCTTTTCGTATCGTGTCTATTCTTCGTCTGTAATTCTAATATCAGGAATGCAATCAGAATTTCGGAGTCGTTGCCGCGTCGCCAGTGGTCCTAAAGAATACAATGTAAACACATAGAAATTTATATATATATATACATATAAGTTACATATGTATTATGTATATACTGTTCATGGTTGGAAAGAAGTTATTTGGAAGAAATGCGTGTCTGATTGGTGTTAGGCCAACATAATTTTGCTATTGGTCGAAACGACAATGGCAACGAATCGTGCCGCTCTATTCTGCATGATTTCTTTCCAACAGAAACAGACTGTTAGAAACAGTTAGAAAGCTATTAGGTACATAATAATTTTATGCACAAAAACGAACGAATATTAAAAAAATATATGGACAGAGAAAATATATTGTCTATAGACACCTGTAAAAAGAAAAAGGCCGAATATGTCGAAAAACTTTCGACTTTCACGTCTATCAATAGAAAGTAACAATTACTTTTCTTTTATTGACAATATTCATTAGTTGACTGCGGATTTTATGCATTTACGAAAAAAATGGGCACGTACAATTTGAAGCACTGGACATGTTAAAAATATATGGACATCCATGTATTACTTTCAATTGAAAGAAGAATTTTTATTTGGCTCCTGTGTCCTGCAATCAATGCAAGCATTTTTTATTTCGCATAAAGATCCTCAGTTTATACATTAGTAGGACAAAATTTTCGAAATAAAAAAAATTTGAAATCGGTCCGAAGCATCCGAGCATAATAAATGAAATAAAAGTATCAGTCGCTCTTAAAAATAACTCATAATTGAAAGAAAAAACAAATATTGAATCCAAGATTCGATTGTGTTTGGTAAACGCGTGTATGCATATAATATACAACAAACAACGACAAATACCTTGCCTGCTTGGCACGGGGCACGGGTTACGCTTGTTTATGTATATTTTATTAAACGGTAAATTGTTGTATTCCGTAACATGTATTCGTTCAACGAATTTAAAAGGATTCACTGTTCAAGCTTGAGATGTCATAACAAATACGCTATCCGTTATTTCTGGCATTAATGTTACATTAATTATGTAGTGTAACTATTTCGAAATATAATCTTCAGAAGAAAAGTTTTCGACGTAACCTAACCTTTCTGAACACACAACACGTACCTAACCTATTTAATGCAGAATGTATATCGGATATGTGCCACCACGTGGCGCTGCAAATCATCATGCGATCAAACATATTTAATCGTTATCCAAGAAGTTTTCGAATAAAACGATAGAAATTCCATGTGGAAATACGTTATTCCGTAAAACAGAAACATGTTTAGTCAGGAAAGTCAATGTTTATTTACATGGAACACTGTTTCGAACGATAAGAAAAATCGTATTAGGAATGGCGCCAAGGTGTCGCCATTTTCATGAAACTTTACCAAGACGGTAAATCGGGAAGGCTGTGGGGAGGAAGAATTCCTGAAAGAGAGTGTGCGTGTCGGAAAACTAGAGGAAAAATCACGAAAAGCCGAGAATAATGAACTGGCCGTAAGTATATTATCCTTCCATGCTATTTTTCGTCGGTTTGATTCGTTTCAAGCACAAAACACGGGGCCTATGGCATGGGACTTCCGTTTAATGAACAGGAACAGGAAGTTCCTCGCAATCTGAAATGGCAAAATAAAAACATCCTGTACCGAGGAAAATTTCGAAAAATACACACGCTGCATTTCCGAGCGGATAGGCAAAAGCGAATAGATTGTGTCGATACCGACGAATTTAACTCGAATTTTCAATTTTTCCGACCTACTTTCGATTTCGGTGACTCAAGGTCGAGCAACACCAGCGGAATTGCTCAGAGTGAAAAATGGAATGGTCACAGCTAGCCCAATTTACTTTGACAAAAGCCCAATCGATAACAATTGTTATGGATCATTTGATTTTAGTGTGCACCAAAAAGAACGGGTCTAAGTTCAATACACGAAAATGCAAGCTGAAAGTATTTGTACTAATGATATCGAGGGTCTGGATACCGATACCCTTATTCCTGTACGTAGATCTGGCTTTCGTTGTAATATGCCTTATCGTTTGTTTACTTTCAAAGGATGCTGTCTAAACTAATGATATTTCTCAGGTCGAAATCCTTGACGTGTCTCATCGTGTCAGATCTCAAGATGCCATATCGATAGTAGAATTAGGAAAGCAACTGCTCTTCAGCGCAAAATATGGAGACACCGATACGGTTCGCGACCTTATGTGCAGAGGGGCACCTTTCACTACAGACTGGGTATATATATTTATATATATAAATATTATACAATATATACAGGGTGAACCACGAATCATGACCAGTAGAGATTACTCTGTTATTAGCAGTCCGATTGAAAATGTTTCTATCAGGTATAGCATGGTTTCAAAAGAGCTTTCACGTGATTATAGCAAATTTTTTGTAAAATAAAAATTAAGAAAGCAATTTTTTCAGAGAAATTCTCTAACAGATGGGTGTAAAAAAATTGTAGGTGTATTTGCAAAAGATTGAAGGTGACTTTGTAAAATCATGAAAAAAGAGTTTGCGAAAAATTTGCTATAATCACGTGAAAGCTCTCTTAAAACCATGCTATACCTGATAAAAACATATCCGATGGGACTGCTAATAACAGAGTAATCTCTATTGCATATAGTGTAACAATTGTACTATCTGCATTGTTTTTTGTTAGCTGGGTACCAGCGCATTGCACTTCGCTGCGCAGAATAACCATACTGATACTGCAGAAGTTTTGCTAAGAGCAGGAATTTCAAGGGATGCGAGAACAAAAGTAGACAGAACACCTTTGCACATGGCCGCGTATGAAGGCCATCACCAGATGGCACAATTACTTCTTAATTATGGCGCGGACGTCGATAGTAGAGATATGGTAATTAATATAAGAATTAGATAACCGATACCGGTTTACAATACGCATAACGAAAAGAATGTTTCCAGTTGAAAATGACTCCTTTGCATTGGGCAGTCGAGAGGGAACACATAGAAGTAATGCACGTTTTATTAGAACATGGAGCAGACGCGAACGCCACTAGCAAATTTGACAAGACTCCGATTAGTCTTGCGTTGGAACACGACAGATTAGACTTGGTAGATATATTGCAACAAGAGAGAGAGATTGTTGGTGTTAGAGCTCACCAACAAAATCAAGCGAATACGGCGGAACTAGAAGTAGCAACCCATAATTTAATACAATTAGAATCGGAAAGAGACGAAGAACAACAGAAATTTGAATTGTTACAACAGGAGTCTCAGCCTAGGAGAAAGATCACTCATGGTATTTTACTTGATTTTAAAAAACCGTTCTTTCAAATATTTACATTTACGAAAGATTATCTACGTTTGTTAAACGTTTTGTTTCAGTTGGGAAGAAACAGCGCATGCTTTTTCAACAAATTCACGTTGGACCAAACACTGACGACGACCAAGATAGAGAAATCGAAGATGCGGATGAAACGAGTAATGCGAATAATCCGAACAACATTAGAAAACGTAAAGATGTTGCAGCTGTCGGGGGGCTGAACAAACAATTTAGGTTACTAGAAGCTCATGGAATTACAATGATACCTGTGGATAACAATTCTTCTATCGTGGAAAACGCAATGGAAAGTGGAAGAACGGTTGTTTTGACTGGTACGAAGTATATCAAAGTCGCGTAATTCAATGACATTCATTGTTATTAATACCGACGATACGTTTGCCCACAGAAGCTGGAAAACTCGCTCTGAATCTAACAAGAAATTCTTCGATAGGAGTAAAGCGGCTTCAAGTAGCTGGAAAGAAAGGAACTTCGAGGAAAGTGATAGCAATCAGAGCAGATCAAATATTGAATCACACTACACCCACTCTTACCTCTAGAGGACCGAATATATTGAAGAGGTCTTCTGCAGACAATAAGGCTGGTAAACTATTCATTTCGTCGATTTCTAACACTACACCCGTATCGACGCTTACACAGGCGAAGAACATCATTTCATCGCCGGAGGTACGAAGATGATATATCTATTTATTCGATATTTTAACGAGAACACGGTATACTTACTTGTTATAATACATTTGCATTCTTTGATTTCGACAGAACAAAATCATTGGCGCACCAGCAAAGATCACAGAGCCAATAATTTTACAATTGGACGACGACATCGAGGAAATTATCGAAGAGGATAGTACGGATACAAACGAACCGGTAATGGATATTGCTCTATTAAATAGGCAATTAGCCGAAGCACGAAGACAAGCTGCTGAATACCGTAAACGGCTTCAAAAAAAAGAGGAAGAGGCTGAAATTTATAAGCAACAACTAAAAAACATTACAGCGCAAAGATCAGCCAAGTGATTTTGATCGTTACACATTTTTAGCATTAAACCCCGTCTTACGAGGAGCCCTGCTTTTTCTACGATAGAACATTTTTACATGTATGTATACAATTCTTAATCCCGTCGATTGTCGAGGAGCTCGATTGGAAATTGCATCTCCATTAAGCTGTTTTTTTTTCTGCAATCATTGCAAAACACTATGATAGTACTTATGTGCGTGCTTCTCATTACTAACCGCTTGTTTCCCTTAATTTTCTTTATTTTTCTTTTCTGTAAAGAGCATCTTGGAGAACATGAAATTTCCATTCACACGGGGCGTGATTCTATAATATTTAACATATATATGCATGCATGCTTTTTGAAAGCTGCATAGAATACATATATATATATATAATTATTAAGTCTGACTTGTACGGAAACGGAACTGTTTTTTTTTAAAGATATATAAACACAACAAAACGTGCTTAATTTGCTTTCCACATAATGTCTCGCATAAAGTTGCAACGGAATTTCATTGTGCACGCCGTACGCGGTATCGTTAATTTTTAATCGGTTCAAATCGAATTTCCTGCTCCAAATAGATTGGACGTTGATACATAGACATACTGAACGATTTTAATGTTTATCATTTAAATATTTTTGTTTCTTATAAAGTACTATTAACGAATAGTAATTATTAGCACTGTATACAAATGATCATACCGAACATGTGTTACGATACCTTGATGCAAAAGAAGAAAAACAAAAACAAAACGAGAAAAGGAAACACATATAAAAAAGTAAGGGATAGGTATAGAAGGATACATATTTTTAAATTGTATATGATCTATTTTGTACATAGTAAATTTTTATATACATCGTAAGGGGTTGCATAACGGGGAAAAGCGATTATGCAGTGTCGATGAACAACTAGAATTACACGAGAAGAGATAAAATTAAATAGATAGAGAATTTCTATAAAAGTTTTCAAATTTTATGGTCGAAAAGCTTAAAAATAATAAATGTTTCCTAACTGTTTATATTTTGTAGTAGGAGAAACGTTAATGAAATTTGGCGATGAAAAAGTTTATCGTGAATTGTGAGGATTCAAGAGTTTGTAAAATATTGTTCGCAACGCAATAATTTTTCCATCGAGTCGGCGGGAAAAAGAAATATTTTTTTATAGATAGAACGTATCCGGAAAAGCGAAATGTGGAAAGCAAATGATCGGATTGAATAGAAATAAGCCTTGCAGCGGTGTAAAATAAAATTCATTTAGAAAGATATGTAGACTCATGCGTTATTTGGATACTGTTATCACACTTTGTGTAGTTTCGTATAAACAAGGTGATTTCATTCCAAGTAAATACATCTCTTTAAGGATTCTGGTGCGCCAAACGCATAAGCTTATTCGAAATGTGTTGTGAAAGAGAATGACTGGTGGATCTTTTTTTTTGTTTTATCTAATGGCATGTATGGTGCTACGTATTCAAACAAACTCTCCGTATTCGAATTTTTTAGCTTAAGAATACACATAACAAGAACTATGTATGTACAGCAGACAAAATCAAAGAAAAAGAAAGTAGTTTACTCAGGTAAAAAGAAATGATACGTATAGTGTATAAAGTACGAGAGGGAATTGAACAGTATCGAACATCATCAAACGCAACCAATAACATAATGCTAAGTCCTTTTCTAGTAATATATCTTGTAAATACAAACATTTATACATATACTGATAGAACTTGTTGGGATGCAAAGTTCGAAAACTTTCATTCGAAAATAAACATTTTATATTTCACGAATCATTTGTATAATTCTTACAAGGTTTAATCGAAGGCAATACTTTGAGAATATTATACGACGTTACCTGTCTCGTTCGAACCCCTTCCGTTATCCGAATACTTCTATAATATAAACAATTTTATCAAGTTTCCCAGCTAAAAAGGTGAAGTGTGAGTATATTACACGTTTCTTATAAATATACATACAATAATGCTAATTGTTAGTACACGTATTTATATTCTTTCTTTGAGTTATTACGAACGCTGGCATATAAGAACAACTGATTTACTATTTGAACTTGATTTCTTATTAGGAGTGTAGCCCCAGTCCCAGTACGTACATAATACCTACATAATGGGTATCTGTGTACTTAATTCGTAAATTAATAAGAATACGATAACAACGAAAAGGATTGTAAAATGTGCAAGTCGATCAATTTACGCATTTTGCGAAGGAAAAGCGAGATCGATAACCTCGGTGAAAATGTATCCTGCGTTATCGATTTCAAACAAACACGCTGTGCGGCAGCACAGTCTGTCTCGCGAAAACTTTCGTATTTTAAAAAGTTCGCTTATCGATCGGTTCGATGGATTTCCGGTTTGTTCTAAATGTCGACGACTTATCTCGAAAATAATGGTTAATCGAACGCTCGGGAAGGAAGTGAAGAATCCGAAGAACACAACGAATTGTGGCCGGGTTGTGCAGAATACAATAGTGTGGACAAGGAGTCTCTATGCTCGATATATGTATCTAGATATACATACATGGCATAGAGGTTTGCTCGAGTTTCTTACTGTTACGATCGATTGCAACAGTCGCACAATCTCGGCCTGCCGCGAAACGTCACCGTATTTAACGCGTTTGATGTACAGCGGCGCGGCGTAAAATAGACTGCTTCTCGTTCTCGGCCGTGTTGTACGCTCTACAGTATACAGTAGCCTATCGTATTGTCGTATATACCGTAAACATAGAATATACATACATACAATACAGTGAGAAAATCGGAACGAAGCGTGCTATGTATGCGCTGTATGTTGCACGCTTCCACACACGGTCGGATAGTCCATGTTAACGTTTTTCGTGGTAACCGCGAGTGTCCCTGGGGATGGTAGGACGATCGCCGAACAGAATTGTATTCATATATACTCTTTAGCTGACTCTGATCGATCGAATCGTTGCCTCCGCTATTTGAAGTTCCACGGAACTACGCAGAACTACGTCATTGAGCGAGAGCGTCGTTCGGGGGAGCCTTGAAAATCTTGAAACGTGCGCTCTCGGCAACGTTCAGTCATGAACTTTTCGCGCTCTTTCGATACAATCGAAATTGAAAGGTAGATCGAACAGACTTTATGGATCGCTCGTTGGTATTATTGAAACGGTCCCCCGGCGCGGCGCGGCGGCGGGCATTTCGATACAGATCCAACTTCGAATGAAATATGCGATAAAACAAGTAAAACAAAGAGGAACTTGCGATACATAGAAATATGCAACGCATTAAAAATGATTATATTCAGTTAGAATTAGTAACGTTAAAATGTAGATTCATATTCGTATTCTATTAATTATAATAGAATTTAATTTCAAATCAATTTTCTATGGAGTCCTATTTTATGTGTCGTCTAATTATGTAAAAGATATTACTGTCTGGTTCAGGAGCGATCACAGTTGTAAATGATCTGTAATACAATGAAAAACATACCGAAAACACTGCGACAATAGACAATAGAATAGAATATTAAATGTACAATACAATGTTGCTCAACACATTTACCAGGAAAGTATTTGAAACGATATATAAATATGTTCAACGGAACGATCATTCGACAATTTTCGTACAAGTTCAAAATCATTCAAATGCAAACATTTGTAAAATCAATGAACATAGTTACTATCGACGTGCGATCGATTAACAACTTACTTCCGATTCCGAGGAATCGTTTTAGAATCAATTTTACGGATGCGATTGTACAATGAAAGAAAGCATGCTGGGGGTAGTTTTGAATGTTCGTAAATAGAAATGGAAGAAAGTAGCTTCGGTAAATGCGTTGTAGTTGTAGATTGTAAGTAATTCGGTGCGGGAACGGTTAGAACTCGAGGTTGAGAACCCCCCAAATGTTTCGTAGCCCGGACCCGAAGGCGATGTCCAGTGCGCCACGGTGCAAGGAAGGGGGATGGTTTTCGTTGTTGTTGTGGTTGCGTAGAGGTGATTATTTCTCCGGTTACAGCCAGTGATTCAAGAGCAACGACGATTCTCGCCGACGGAACGGCGAGGTGCGAGTAACGTGTCCGGGGAACGCGATACCCCGCGATTACGTGCATCGTTATTATTGCGAGCGAAGGTGCGTGCGTGCGCGCGCGCGCGTCCTCCGCGCGTGCATACACGATACTACACGACACGACACGACACATCGCGCGCACACTCATGCACATGAACATGAACATGAACATGCACGCACACTTATACGCGTCATTGTCGTCGTTGTCGTCGCGGTTGTATGTTGTACTCGAGAGGCGCAACGATCTCTGCTTGGCTCTGTGTATCGGTGTGTTTGCGGTCGAGCATCGTGATATGTGGAAAAGTGCGAAGTGAACTAGAAGGAGAGAGTGAGAAAGCCCATTCTCGTTTTCTTGAAACAATACCGACAACAAAGTGTGAAAGTTCCAAGAACAAGAATAAAAACAAGATTTTGCGCGCGGTCCACGGGTTTGTTTGCCTCGCATCTCGTTTTCCCAATTTATTTTTTTTTCAATCTGCTGTTTCTGTGACGCAAAAGCGCGCGTGTGCTAGTTTGTGTCGGCCATCCGCTTGTGGTTTCTCGATGCGGGTGTGAGCCGTGAGCCATGAGCCGTGAGCACCAGGTAGAAGGAGTAACGGAGTAAGAGAGTAAGCGAGAAAGAGAGAGGAATATCGGACGAAAGGTACTGGTGACTGGTGACTGGTGACTGGTGAGTGAAGCGACGAGAAGCGACGAGAAGCGGGAAGCGGCGTTTGGAACGTTCGTTAAAAGGCCGGCGTTTCATCAGTTTCGAGACGTGTTTCAACGTTTTTATCGATTGCAAAGGGGCCCCGTAACCGCTCGGTCTCGACACTCTCGGCCAGCGGAGACGATTTCACGAAAATGCGATACGAGTTGTTAGGCCGCCTAGCGTAGTGTATCGCCTAGCGGCGACGGGCCCAGAGAGAAGCGGCGGAAAAATGGCGTCCGATAACGAAGCCTCTTGCGCGAGTGACCCAAATTTCGCTGTGATCTGCTCGTTCCTCGAGTGCTTCGGCAAGTCCTGCGGCATCATTTATCCGGATATCGCGCGCCTTCAAGAGATGCTCGAGAACACGCAGGATGGTGAGTAAACTCGAGTCTGCATACGTGTATGCGTAGAAATGAGCGCGAGAGAGCGAGAGAGGATGACTGACCCGCCCCCGCGAGGCCAAAAGTCTCGCTTCGCATGCGATATTACCGTTTTTCTATTCACCTTCCTTTTAAATCCTATTCTTCTTATTTATCATTTATTCCTATTCTTCCAAACTTGACCAGCTTTTTCGATACCGTATCGTTCGAATGCTGTATCAACGGGGTAAACACGCTACTCGTCGCTCTGTTTTTATCCCTTTTTCTTTCTAGCGGAATTCTACTCGTAATTTTTCACCAATTTCTCTCTCGTTCTTTGTTCTTCTGCATTCTTTGTCGGCTACGATTCAACTAATCCTAATGAATCAACTGCGTAGAATTATTTCGAACAGTTACGATTCATCGATATGCTTCAATAATATTATTGACAGGCGGGTTCGATTTACTCTCACTCCTCTGTTGTTATTTTCTCCCGTGCTGCCACCTCCGTTGTTGTCAATGTCGGTTACACGTGATTGCCAGTTATGAATCGCGTGGCGGTCCTTCGAATATACATATACACACATACATTATACGTATACGGCTACAGAAATATTTAATTTATTTTTTACAGCCGCGTCTTTGTTGATTTTTATCGATGATCTTATATCATTGGAAATTTTGAATCAACCATTGTTTTTTATTCGAATTACTATTACTGAAAATTTTCATTGTTGCGACATAGTTTGATAACCCAGACCATTATTAAATCAGAACATTTTTGACAGGAGAACATCAAATATCCAATGCATTTTTAACTGTGAACTTTGTTTTAATGGTTAAAGTCTTTTACTCTTCTCTATTCTTCCAGTTAACTCTATATCCTTTATCATTATTTATTTCACAACCTAAATATACTTTCCTTCTTTACTTATTAGTAGACTGCGGTTGTTTATGCATTTTTCAATTTTTGTCGACAAATTTTAAGAAAGTGGAATTAAATAAAATCCATATTTTTAATGGAAACAGCCTTTGCAGATTCAAAACAAATAGAAATTGTACAAAACTCTATAGAATTTTATGTTCTACGCCTTTTTTGAACATTTTCATAAGCCATAAATGCATAAAGATCCGCAGTCTACTTATTAGTCCGTTTAGTAATAAGAAAATTACTATTAATATTCTAAATTGGTTAAGTCCTAACCGGTCGACAATAATTTCTACGATATGAAAAAAATTATTGAAAGATATGTACACGTAATGTTTTTCTTTTTTAAATAGGACAGTAGAAGTATTTAGCAATAAATTTATTATCTGAATCTATACGAATAAAAATGATTGTTTAATACATTAATATATATGTGCGTTTGAATTACAATTGATCGTTCTTGTTATAGTACCGCAACAATTGATAGACCTACACATCAAATTGTTGCGTAAAACACGTAAAACTGTGTCACCGGAAAAATGGGAACGAGCGTTGGTCAAGTTCTGCCATACGTATTCTAATCAGGATGGATGGGAGCTCGAACGTTTTGGCTATAAAAAGGCTCGCACTGCAGTCAAACTACGCCTACTCAAAGTATAAACAAGATTAATCGAGCGTGTTCGATACATAAATAAGAACGAACAACGATTGATTTTATGTTTGCGAAATTTTTCTATTAAAATTTACACAGGTCTGCTGTACACAAAAAGTCTTTGTCGTTGCAGGTTCTTTTGGAAACGCAATTCGACTTGAATCAGAAGTTTAAAAACGAGGTGAATAAATTGGCAGCTAACGAATTACGTGTGGAACCATTGGGCAAAGATAAATCTGGTTTGGCGTATTGGTGTCAACTCGACGAAGAGTGCAATATAAGAGTATATAGGGAAGATTTAGACGAAGAAAATTGGGAGCTGGTAGCTAAGTAAGTTTTCGACTCGCGTGTCTATTTTGTACTTTGATACAGCTTCTAAATATATTTCAGAGTAGTTGCTTAGTTAATGTTTTGTTAACACCAGGGATCGAGAAAGCGTTGTCAATCTTATAAACACCTTGTCGAATGGCGAGATCGCAGCTATTCCGATCAACGAAGACAGCAATAGTTTAGAAATTTCGGAGAAACCTATCATCGATACGGGGCAAGTAACAACGTCCCCCAGTTTGGAAGATGAGACCGTACAAGGAAATGGTGTTCGAGTCGAAGGTTCGGACGAAAAGGAATTAGGAAAGGATCTATCTAGAGCTGGATATCGTGAAGACGAAAGGCAGCAAGGTAATGCCGACCGAGTCGATCGTGTCGAGGAAGAGATGGAGGCCGAAAATGAGGTAACAAACGACGAAAGTTCTAAACAAAATACGGAGGAAGACGATTCTCAGGAAATAATAGAAAATCAAGTAGCGGAATCAAATAATGTTGTCACACCATCCTCGGTATCGGCGTCTTCCCTGAAAGTTGTTAACGGCAAAGTCGATACAATACTGGGGAAAGAATCGACCGCGTCTCAAGAAAGGGAAACGAACATACCTCAAGAAACTGCGATTAGTGCGATTACTACGGTTTTTAATATATCGAATACTAATTCTAATGCTAATGCTATTGCTAATGCTGACGCCGCTGCTACTGCTAAACCTAATGCTACGACTAAATCCGAAGAACACGCGACGACGGTATGCAGTTTGAAAGTTAATACGGAAGAATTATTGCCTGTTAAATCGATCGAAACACCTGTTATCACGTCTCCCCTCAAGTTGGTAAACATGGCTGAAACGAAACAATCGCACGAAGAGAAGCTGGCTGTTGGGGTAGCGCTAGCGAGTACAGGACTGAATGTGAAGAAACACGAAGATCTAATGGAACAAATCGTGAGACCAACAACGGTGGACAAGTTGCCCGGTAAAAATAGTCTCTCGTTTCCATCGACGGATATGCCGACAACGCTTAGTAAATTATCGGTGAAACCGATCGATCAGCTGGCTGCGAACCTCGTCAGGATACAATCGGAGAAGCTCGAGAAGCCAAGCGGCGCAAAATCTTTGGAGAAGATAGCCGAGAATTTGGCAAGATCGGGTAGTATCGTAGGAGGAAACACGGCGAACGGAGACGACGACAGGTTACCGCAAGATTTCTGTGCGAGGAGTCAAACAGAGAAAGTAAACGCGCTCAGAGGGCACAGAGGTATGGACCTGTCTACGTCACCCAGAGGCTGGGAAGGTGCTAACGAACAAAATAGGCCGATGGATTTCTCCGGAATAGATTTATCTAGTCGAAAATTTCATAAGGGTATAGATTTACCTTCCCCCGGCTACAGGTCCCAAGATTTTCAACACAGAGAGATGGACCTTAGTACGAAGAAGCTGAATAAACCAGAAGTGACGAATTCACCGTACGATGCCCGGACCGTAATGATGCGTAATCACGCAATGGTAGCAGACTTGAGTAAACGACAAATGTCGTTTCCCGCTTATGAAATGGCCTCTACACCGTATCACAATACCGCAAGATTGCCAACCAAGGAAGACCACAGGTTACCCAACTACACGATGCTTCCGGATCCGAGCAAGATAACGTCGTTGAGGATGAACGCGGCGCCGGTGAAGCGTCCGATAGAAGGAGGGGACGATATACAACAAGACGTGCTGAAGAGATTAAGAGCCGACGTGATACCGATCAGAGGATCTATGGATAAAATACCATTGATCGGTAGAAATTGGAGAGACGAAGTCGGCGAAGCCATCGAAGAACCGTTGATGATGATCCAAGGCGAAGGATCTGGCAGCGACTGCGACGCTGTCAATCCCGGGATCAGCGAAGCGGTCGAAGAACCGATCGTTTTTTTTTACGGCGAAGGATCCGGGGAAGAATGCCAGACGGGTAACCCTGGCGAGGACGCGTCGACCCCGGCCGACAATAAGAATATACAAAGCAACGAATCAAAAAACGAAGCCGACTCCTCGGCTACCTCGGCTGCCTCGTCCCTGTCAGCGAACAATAAAACATTATCCGATGACAGGCTTCTAAACGAAATAACAACCGGCGGTTCGTTGGTAACGACGAACAAACCTTCGATCAAGTTGAACAGAAACTTTCCTCAGTCGCTTTCCAGCGTCTCTAATGTGAAGACCAATTGTCAAGTAGGTTCTTCGCAAGAAAAGCCAAAGTTCAAGCCGACGTTGGGTATACAGATTATACCGAAGAATAGCAGCAGTTCCGCGAAGAGGATATCGAGATGGGACGTCGGGAAACCAAGTGAGAAAACAGAGTGCGACAGTAGTATCATATCAAATGAAAAAGACATATCATCGAAGAAAGACGAAGCGGAATGCGAGGATTCTACAAGTGGGAGGCAACGCGTCGACATCGATGTAGACGGAAACTCTGTAAATATCAAGAACGCAAAATTACAGGAGAGGAATGTGGAAGCGGAACGGGACGTGGAAGAAGAAACCGGAGAGAATTCTACCGGACAGAAACAACATTCGATTAGCCAGGACGATACCGCGATGCAATGCGATTCGTCTATATCCTTATGCCAAGCGGATACATCGGAAGCGACACCTTCGACGCTTTCGACGCATTCGATAAACGATAAAGTTTCACAAGAGGCGGCGGCGGACGCTTTCCCAACGGAAAAAGTAGACAATGAATGTAAACCCGCCACGTCGCCGCCAAGATTTTTTTTTGGGCCTAATTGTATATCATACACTTCGAGAGCGGAAGCATTCGAATCGCAATCCGATCATACAGTTTCGACAACTATACAATCGAAATCGGACACGTTGCAGTACGAGTGTGTTTCTTCATCGAAACCTATCGAAGATGTCGTGATCGCTTCCTACAAATCGGACGACTTTGACGTAACGCAAACCAACAATAATTCTTTGAAGATCAAATCGTATACATCCGAATCGGACAGTGAACTGTGCGAGGATGACAATAAAAGCAGGATAGAATTGGCCGAAGGGCCAGCCGATGCATGGGAGCAATCCGTTTCTTCGAAATATTCCATGGAAGAAGAATACTGCACGATAAAATCGTCTAACCCCGAGCCGGAGTCCGAGCCCAAGCCCGAACTCGATCCCGAGCCCGAAACCGAGTCTAAATCGATGTCGAAACCCGAAGAAAATTTGAAATCCTCTACCGGCGATACTGTACAAAATCCTATATCCAGTAGTGAACACGAAACGGACAAATATTCGAAGCCCGATAAAACGGATACAGTATCGCAGCCTCACAGTACCAACGACTTGAGCCAAGATCATTTAAATGAAGAGTCATCGATCGAGTCGACGCAACATCAAACATTGACCGAGGAGCGTAGCGCGTTTGTCGAATCGCAATCGCGAAATGAAACGTCGGGCGTCGAAGATAACACTGTCAAAACTAGCGAAACCCCAATGTCTTGTTCGGAGAGGAAAATCGATTGCAAATCGTCCGACTCGATAACGCTCGATGAAAACTCTAAATCGAAAACGAATTCGGCGTCCCTTAACGATTCGTGTTCGAGTTCGCAGCTTGAAACAGGATACGGTAATGATAACGCTTGCGATTCTGGTTCGAATCGCGTGGATAAACCTGAATGTTCCGCTGATCATCGAGTGGACAGTTCCGCGGGTAAGGAGTTTGAAGAACAACCTGCCGAAAAAGGATCTGATTCCTTTGGTGAGATGATTAGCGAACAGCAGGGTGAAGGAGCGAATACTTTCTCGGAAAGTAGTAACGATCAACAGGAACGAACGATAGTCGGCGATAACGTAATAGTTGCGAAGAATCAGACTGATTTGGCGAGCTTTAATTGCGGTATAGTCAGCAAACATACCGTTGGCGATATCTCGCAGGACATCAAAGCGCGGAACGAAGATTTTGGAAGTTCCGAGGAAGCGAAAAAGAATCCAATAGTTGACCCGGTCGTAGAAAAATTTGTGCCTGATGTTAACACCAGTCCCGATTCCGCGGACAATGCTGCAGCTGTTACCAGTTCAGAATCGGTCGGAGAATGTGACAAAGACACATTAGTTTCTACGATAAGTAGTTCGGATTCTGGTCGCGCAGAAAACATATCCCCGTGTCAGAGTGTCGAAGCGCAACCAGATTCTGAGAAGTCGTCCTCTAAAGACGAGTATCCTATTTGCGATGCATTACCATCGTCAGAGACAGTACCTGACACAAATAACTTTAAACAACCATCCAAATCGAAAGATGAAAGTTTATCCAACTCGGCCGGAACTGCGAACGAGCATGCCGATGCTGCATTGGAAAATCAAAGTGCCTCTGCCGATCAAAAATCGACCAAACTCCTCAACGAGGAAAGCGTACGTTCCGCGAGCGAAACTTCGTCCGACATACGTTCGTCTTCCGTCGAAGAAGGAAAAACCAACGTTGTCGTCGATGTCGCTTCGCCATCTCGAGAGGAGGAACCAGTGATAGAAAACCAGGTCGCAAGTCCAGAAAACGATAACACGAATCCTTGCAAAGTTGTTTCGACGTCTACCGAGGAACAGAGCGGTCAGAAAATTCAGAAAGAAAATTTACTAAGCGTTGTCGATGAAACTGTAAGCGAGGACATTGAAACATCGGAAAGTAAAACAAAGGCAGAGACGGAAGGCGAGTCGGTCGTCGTTGGTGAGGAATCTGTAAAGTGTGAGGAATCTGTAAAGTCTGAGGAATCTGTAACGAAAATTAACCAGCCTTTGGTTGCAAATTACGAAAGCAGCGATTCGAACGATGGCAGCGATGATGTTTTTGAATCTGTTGGAACCGACTCGCTTAAAACGAAAAATAATTTGATTCTCGATAACCTGGCAGAACCTGTATCAGAATTGGCGGTGGACAACAAACAGCAAATCAAAAGAGATGGCGATCAAGAGGAAGAATCGATTCTGAACAATGACGCTACGAATCCATCGAGCGAAGCGTCCGAGTTGCGTACGGAGAAGGATAACGGAAGAATAATAACCGAAGACCCAGAGCACAAAGAAAAGGAAACAAACGACGAAGACACGGTAGAAGAAGAAGAACAAAATTCCAATGTCGCGGAAGATCGAAATAAAAATCGAAATAATTTGACTGGGGACGACAGCGATGGTGCGGCGGTATTAACAAGAACCGACGTATCGTCGACAGTTTCTCCCGAGGTGGACGCTGGACCTACGCGTAACGAAGTAAATAAAGAATGCACAGATCCGATATTAATCAAAACCAACAATTCGATAGATGCTGTGGACGTTCTAGAAGAAAACAAAAGTTCAGTTCCTGCTATAGAAAAAGTGGAAAACTTGATTCTTGAAGAAAAAACAAATTCCATAACGGTAGACTCCGTAAATGAAATTGAACCTCCGAAGCTGACTAGAGAAGACGTCCAGACTAGCGAGTCTAATTTAGTCAACGATCAGGAATCTGATGAAAATTTCAAAGATCAGAGCTTGAGACCTCTAGAAGGCAAATTAATAACAAGTTTGGATAATGATATCAAGTTTCTTAAAAACGACAAAATAAAGTATGTTACGGAGGAACTTGAAACCGCGAAATCGGAGTCTGAGTCGGAGTCAGAGTCCGAATCGGAATCAGAATCGGAATCAGAATCGGAATCTGAATCGGAACCGCGGAGAAAGATCAGCAAATTGGCAGTCTTCGGCGATAAAGAAAAGGAAACTAATAGAAGTTTGCACGATGAAAGTCGTTTGACGAAAGAATTACCGAAAGTCGATGCATCCGTTCATCCGGTAGCAAATACTTCACCACTGAAATTCGGCAATGTATCTTCGAGCATAGATTCATCTGAAGTACGCAAGAACAGTGTTTCAGCTATACCGGAAGATTTGAAACCTGTGGATAATGTAGAATTCGTGAATTTTGATAAATCTGAGAAGTCTGAGAAGTCGGATAGCTTGAATAATACTTTGGGAAATCATGAAAAATTTGACGAACCTCTGCAGGCTATTAATGAAACTGTTACGAGGGTTTCTCCCTCGGCGAGTTCCGCGTTCAACGAAAACGACGGTGCGGTAATTTCGAAGGCGAAAGTATCAACACCGGAAACCGTTGCCACGAAGTACGAGTTGAAAAAGGAAACTAATAAAAGATTGCGCGACGTTACCGAAACTGATGATGTTCCTCCGTTAAAATCAAAATCCCTCTGTATAGAATCCAGGGAGCAAGTATTAGAGAATTTAACGGGTTCCATAGTGCAATCGGATAAGCGTACGGGTATTTATAAGCAAGTGGATGTTCGCTCGGTGACAGTGACCGAAGTTAAAGTAAACGAGGACGTCGCTGTCTCTGACGTTAGGTTAACACAGGTAACGAAAGGCGAATCGAACACAGTTTCCGTAGCAGCGGGTAACTGTACGCCGGTCGAAGATCAAGGAAAAACCTGCGTCAAAGACGGAGAGAAGAAAGAGAAGTCGGAAATACAAAGCATCGAAATCAAAACAATCTCTTTAGTGTCGGATGACTCGATGGGCTTGGATAACGATGATAATCTATTTAGTAACGCGCCCGAAGAAGTCGATCCTTTAGCGTGTACCGACGAGGATACCTCGAAAAAAGTCGACGAGAACGAGACCGTTGTCCCTCCTGCGCCTAAGATAGGTTTACGCGTTAAACCCGTGTCCGAACTTATTTACGATGGATGGAAGTTGGATTCTACGGAGCCGCCAAAGGTTTCTCGTAAGAGACGCAACAGTTTTCATGAATCGAATTCAGAAGATACGGGAAGACAAGAGGATGAGGAAATCCGGGAAATTAGGGATATCAGGGAAATAAGGGAAATCAGGCAAATGGGGATGGAAAGCAAAAGGATAAGGTTACGCGAGAAACGTACGGCTGAAAGACAATCGCGACGAACTGTCGAGAAATGTCGCGTCGTCACGATAAGCTCGGAAGACGAGACTGTAAAATATAGTTCTGGAAAGTTCGAAGAACAGGAAGTGAAGGATGCCAGCGACGACCAGGGTATCGCTCATTCGATTGTGATCGAACGAAAGGCGAGAGGCCGTCCTAGAGGAAGACGGAGACGCGGTTATAGGGGAAACGCGCGTTCCACTCGACCAAAACACAATGAATCGCAAAGAATCACCGATCAGGTACTGGAAGTGGTATCGCCCGACGGAGGCGACGACGTCGGCGACGGCAGCTGCGTTATCCAGCTCGATGAAACGCCGACCACCAACGATTCTTTGAATCAGACGCCAATATCACAGAAAAAGCGAAAGAAAAGTAAGCGGATATCAATTATTTTACCAATTACCACTTCTCAATCTCGGTTATATCGACAACGCTCTAATGCAGTGTCGTATTGTCGCTACATTTGCAAATATTCTTCTTTTTTTCCATAGGAAAAATGGTACTGGGTCTTGAGGTTGGAAGAGACATTGCCGAAGTACAGTCAGGAGCAACCCCAAACGAGACACCGGTCAGACAGTCTAGAAGAATAGCACAATTGAAGATCAAAGAAGAAGCAGATAAGAGAAGAATCGAGGAAGAGACTTTGAAAGACGACAGAAAAGAGAAAAAAGATTCCTCCGAGAAGAAGAAACGGAAGAAGCAAAAAGTACACTTTTACATATTCTTATTTTCTTTTCCCCTTTCTTTTCTTTGCTTTCGTTTCTTTTCTTTTCTTTTTCAACAAATTTCTTATTTTGTATTAGTGTATCGTGTAACAACGACAGTTATTGTAATAATTTACAGCCTGAAAGCGAAGAAGAAGTTGTGATAAAGGAAATAGAGAAAGAAAAAAAGTCCAAGAAGAAACGAAGAAAAAGAAAGAAGAAGAAAGCGCTGTCAAAATTTAACGAATCGAATCCTTGGCAAAGTTCCTCGGGTTCTAGCAGCGACGAGGAAAACGAAAACGAGGAAGAAGAAGATGAAGAAGAAGAAATAGAGAGCGAAGGATCTTTGCTGTTCAAGAGCGACCATGAATTTTCACCAGAAAGCGACCTTGAAAAAGATCAAGAGTCCGAACCACTGAGACGAGCCAGAACTGCCCAGAAAGGTATTATACCGTAATTAATTTGATACTACCGTGGTTCGATCATTGCGCAAAAATATTATTTCGTGATGTAATCTTTTCCCTGGATCTTTAGCTCAGAGCGACGTCGAAGAAGCAGACGACGAATACGCTTGTCAAAAATGTGACAAAGCAGATCACCCAGAGTGGATACTTTTGTGCGATTCTTGCGACAAAGGCTGGCATTGTTCTTGTCTTCGGCCTGCGCTTATGCTAATACCCGAAGGCGATTGGTTCTGTCCTCCGTGTCAACATGTAAGTTAATTGTTCGCTCGTATCGTCGTCTCGCGTTCAACATAAATGTACGTTATGCGAAATTGACCGCACAATTGTAACATTTATTTCAGAATTTATTAGTGGTAAAATTGCAAGAGAGTTTGAAAACGTACGACCAGTTGGCGAAGCGACACGAGAACGAAGTGTTAAGAAAGAAAAGACTAGCCTTCGTCGGTATAAGCTTGGATAATGTTCTACAGAAGAATGAATCGCCGCGTCAGAGAGAGTCGAAAGCATCTAGTCAAGAGTCTGACAATGGTATCGTGTATTTTCTTCAAAGTTTTATAGTATGAGTTCTGTTGTTTAATTTATGGTTTGATATCATTGCCGGAGTATATGTAATATGTGCAGAATTTTGTGTAGAATCGTCAACCGCTTCCTCTTCTTCGAGTTCGGAAACATCGTCCAGCGAAGAAAGCGAGCCTGTGTATCAGTTACGCGAAAGAAGATCTGCCAACAGATATAAATTCAATGATTACGACGCCATGATTAATGCCGCCATTCAGGACGAAGTGGAGGCGGTCCAGGGTGCCGGAAACCAAGGAAGAGGGAAGGACATAGCGACTATAGTGAACGCGAAGAAAGAGGAAGCAGAGGTAAAATTATTAATCGTGCACACCCGTTCGTATTGTATAAAGGTTTCCCCTGCAATTAATGAAATCTTTCAGCAGCTTCATTTTAAAACAGAAGAATCAAATATGGAGGAGACGCAAGAGAGCAAAAACAATGTCGACCAGAAATCGGAGAAAGACAGCGACGAAGAATACAAAATCGAAGCGGATGACGCTATGGACGACGACGAGGAAGAGCACAAGGGAAGAGTAAGGAAAATATTGTCGCGCAAGAAACACCGGAAACTGAATAGTTTGGACATAAGCAGCGACGATGATCCAGAAAGCGACGAAGACTTCAAGGGTACAAGTTCGGAGGATGAAGAAGATTTCTATGATCATATTTCTTCCTCCGAAGAAAGTACTTTCGCTGATGTGAGACGACGCAGGAAAAAGGGAGATTCGCGATCGGTTCGTAGAAGTACTCGTGCCAGAACTATGCGCTACGAAGAGGACTTTAGTAAGTACAGATATAAAAAGAAACAACTTCAAAACTAACTAACTAAGTAAGTAGGAATTATACAAGGCAACAAGTGTTTGGATAACGAATTGTTCACAGTAAACGACGATAGCGAGGAAAGCGATAGACCAAAGAGGAAGAAATCTCGATCTGCTTGGGACTCTGATAACGAAGATAGCGACAACTCGTGGCGACAGAGAAAGAAAAAGTAAGATATCGTTATTATGCTTATAATGATCGATGGTCTGAACTTATTGTGTACATTCATTTTAGGAGTAGAACTATATTTACGTCTAGACACAGGGCGTTGCCAAAAACCAAGAGTAAGAAGAAAAAAAAGAGAAAACGTATCATCGAATCTGATAATCAAAGCGACAACGAGGAGTCGAACGAGGAGATGATACTGGAACCGCAATCGCAAGTCGAAAGTGAAAAAACTGTAGCTTCCGAGGAAACGATAGACTCGATCAAAGTTGAAAATATGAATAAGAATAATGAGATTATGGACACAAAGGAAGTAAAAGACGAAAAAATGTGTGAGGATGGAGACGCAGAAATGCCTGAAATGCCAACGGTTCTACCGGTCCAAGAAGTCGTCGTGCAGCAGAAGAAAAAGAGAGTGAGCGAAGATTTTTTTATTATGAAATCTTCCCTTACTCTTGTATACTTCAATTTATTTCGTTATTTTCTTCTTTTCTTTCAGGAGATGTCGACGAAACCAAAGAATTCCCCGGTAATACGTAGAAAAGTATGTAAACTATTGTACAATATATAGCATTGCGATCATTTGGTATTGTATGTTTATTTGACCAGATTAATTTGAATTCAATCGAACGCTTTCAGATCATATACGGTGGACTTCCCGATGAAAACAAGCCGGAGGAAGAAGAAATTTTAGGCAGGCGAACTCGGGGGAGAAAAATTAATTATCAAGAGGAAATAGCGTCGGACAGCGAGGAGGTAATCAAATATATAATCGTATCGAATGCAGACAAATCTGGACATGTAAAAGGGTTAAAAACGTCTTATCTAATGTTATAGGAGCTGAAAAAGGCACTGAGAAGAACCGGTGAAAGTGAAGACGAATTCGTTGTGAACGACGGCGAAGATGCAAACGAAGACGTTGAAAAAGATTCCGATTCAGGTAGCTTGTAGAAGCATGTGTTCTCATTAGATTGAACCTGAAGCTTTCACGGTGATACTATTTAATCTGAACTGTAATATTATATTATATATTGTAGGGGACATATATAATCCAAAAAAAGATGGTCACAAATTAAAAAACAAATCTCCAAAAGCCAAGAAGCCAAGGAAAAGCAAAAGTCCTGGAGGTAAACGGAAAACGATAAACGACGGAACGCCGAAACAACGAAAGAAACCGGGACCTAAACCTGGTAGTAAGAATAAGGCGCGGAAGCAAAACTTTTTGGTCGGGTCGATGATGCAAAGAAAAGACGACCAAGACGGAGAGAAGGATCTGATGGTTAACGTTATGGACAATCCTATAGCGGATATCGATTCGAAAATAGACGATAATCTTTCGGAAAACGTCGGACTATCTGGTACGACTATGTCGGTGGCGGGTTCTTTTAGCGGAGATGTTCCAGAGGGTTCGTTGACGGGACTCGGTCCTGGCGAATTGGCAGATCTAGACGACGAACAACTCGAACAGATGATGATGGAAGACGAAGAGTACGGTCGGCGACAACTGGAGCTTGCTGCCATTGAAATAGCAAAAAAGAAGAAGAAAGAAGAACGCGAAGCGAAAAAGTTGGAGAAAGCGCGGTTAAAGGCGTTGGAAATACTGGCGGCCGAGAGACAACGAGATCCGAACGCGCCGGAAGGTACCGATGGCGAGGTACCAAAAAAGAAGAAAAGGGGACGCCGGAGCAAAGCTGAAATCCTTGCGGAACAAATGCGCAGGGACGGCGCTCCTAGTTTGAACGCTACAGTTTTACCTACCGCTTTACCTACCAGTTTGCCCGCTACTTTACCAACTAGTTTATCAACTAGCTTATCAACTAGTTTACCAACTAGTTTACCAACTAGTCTATCAACCAGTTTACCAACTAGTCTACCAACTAGTTTACCTACCAGTTTATCCAGCAGTTTACCGACCAGTTTGCCGCAGAATGTAACGAGCAACATGTCGCCCACCATGGTATCCACTATGTCAACGATTATGACGCCCGAGGCAGAGAGATCTAGCGAAGGACACATTCCCATGATGACAGGACCGGACGGACAACTTTTCAATCCCGATGGGTCCCCAATGAAACCCAAACGAAGAGGGCGTGGTAAGGGTAAAAAGACTCTAGCTTTGGAGGCAGCTAGAGCCGCAGAGGCAGCAGCCAAGGCTGCTGCTGAAGCTGGTTTAATTGGTATAGGCACCGACTCGAATCCGGAGATAAAACCTGGCGATATACCAAATATACTTCCTACACCAGGTAGCAGCACATCCGGATCGGCACCGTCCACACCACCTGCTGGCGTAGTCACGACGCAAGGGCCGCCTGCTTCGCAAACTACTCCAACCTCGCAGCAGCCCGTCTACCCGACGTTACCGCCGAACAATCAGCAGCAACAGTCTTCCGTTATCACCAGAATGCTGCAGTCCCAGCCAGTGTCGAGTAGCCCGCAATCGTTCTCCGCCGCAGCCGCGGCAATGGGACACAAGTACTTTGGTGGGCCAAACGCTGGGAGTCAAATGATGGGTGGACCTAGAACAACGGGTTACGAGATACAACCACGCGGCAGAATTCCGTCGCCGTACAGGCAAACCGGGCAAACTTCTATACCGCCTCATTTCGCAGCTGTAAGGTCGGGAACTCCACCCATGAGGATGAGAGTGCCTGGTCCGCAAATGTATCATACGCCTCATCATCCTATGGACCCGTCTCCATCGGGGGGAGGACCGATATCGATCAACAACAGAGATCGTAGTTCTCCGCTCGGGCCTGGACCGGCGATGATCCCACCAGCTGCCGGAAGTCCCCTGGCCAAAGGTGGTCCTACGCCCCCTCCACCACCCCCTTACGTCAGAGGTCCTCCTCCTCCGTTATCCAGGTTTGCGGACAATCCCATGGGTCCCAGACACCAGATGCCTCCCTTCTCGAACGCGTCGCCGGTCAACCATAACATGCAACAACCCTCGCCACCTCCTAATCGGCCTCCAGGTAACTTCTCACCGTATCATCCTCCGCCTCCTCCTAATTACCATTACGGTGCCTATCCACCGCCCCCGCCAATGTCTACGGCAGACGACGCGGCCGCCTATCAGAGTTCCCCATATCCAGCGGATCATTTCTCGTCACCTGCGGACAATCAAGCACCCATCCAACCGCCGCCACCGCCTCCGCAGGCACCGCCACCGCCCCAACAACAAGGCCATCCGAACGATGCCACCGGTCCGGGAAATAAACAGTACGACGAAGAAGGCTCGGGAGAGTTTGGCGGTTTGGTATCGTACTTTAGTAGTCAGAGAGAGGACGATCTTGATTCGTAGCATGAGTGAGACCTTGGCCAACCCTGAATCATTAGGTAGCACGCGTTAGCCGTGTGCGCCGCGTTCTACAGAGGCGCGTGTATTTTCGACGGCCCAGGTAAGATCCCAACTTTTGCTCGAGAGGGACAAGTACAAGAGAAACGCAAAACGTAAAACCTATAAATGTATAACGTAAAACGGATTTACGGTTTAGCGCACTGCAACGTAATCCTAAACGAAACAAACAAAAATTAGATATATATATATTATATACATATAATATACATATGTGTCTCGGGGCATTGAAATGTTTGAAATAAACGAATAAAGAGTATTTGTATTATTATATTAACATATTCAGAACGATGTGTCTGGTAGCGATCGATCGTCCTACGATCTTAATCGAATGAATAAATAATGGAATCACCTACCGGTGACCATCCCCTATTGTAATCGATAGATCAAGTTAGATACGGGTCGCCGGTCGGTCATCCTACGTATATTATTTGAAACAACGGGCGTTCTCAATTAACGATAGACAAAAGTTTTCAAATGTTTTGTTGCAATGGGACGCGACATCGCACTGAATGTGTTAACAACAACGATGTACGTTCTAGCATTATTTTCTACTAACAACGTACCGTAGTAACGTTTTAACACGTAAGGAACACGCGTAATGTTAGTATTGTCTTCCTCTTCGACCTCTTAAGCAAACAGTTGTCTTACGATTTTTGCACTTTCAGAGGTGAAAGAAAGGAACTAAGAGAAAAAGAGAGAGATTGAGAGAATGAGCGCGGGGAAACCAAATCCAAGGTTGGCCAAGTGAGAACAAAAGGAGGAAAATAATAATAAATGTAGTAATCGCTGACAATGGAGCCTATTTCCTAAGAGTTGTAAGCTTTTTGTAATTAGTTCGAGTTTGATTAAAGTTTCTATGGAAGCGGGATAACGACCACACACAGTTAGATTACAAAACGACAGAGATACGGAGAGATATAATCGCGTTTTATGCTCGGAAAGCAGGATTACACGAAGATCTGACCAGAATTTTAACTAATTATCGACTCTTCCCGTTAATACGATATACATATACAGAAATGATATTCATAATGCACAGTTTATTAACCGAACGACCTCCAAATCCGGCGTAGATTCGTAGAGTATCCTTTCCTGGGTAAACGTTTTCTGTTGAAACAAGTCGATCTTAGTAGTAATCGACGAATAAATCGAGAGAAAGCGAGAAAGCGAGAGAGAGAGAGAGAGAGAGAGAGAGAGAGAGAGAGAGAGAGAGAGAGAGAGAGATTGAAAGGAGGAAAAAACTTATTAACACATTCGGACTACGCACCGTTGTTACGTGTACATATGTAAATATAATAAGTCCTTTAGGTTATATTGTATGTATTATATATACACACAGAGAAACATACACATACATGTACAAGCGTACACACGTGTAAACGAACAGAAAACCACAGGTACAAAGCACCACGAACACAAATATACACTTAATACACAGAGACACAGTCACTTGGAATTCTTATAAAGTGAGTTAGTGCGAAGGGCACAAATGTAATATTTAAATTGGAAACAAAGGAAAAATGAAGGAAAATGAAATGAACACGGCAGATCCGATTATAATAAATTTACAAATGGTGTGAAGACTACTACTATAATTATTTATAAATGATGAAGATTAAGAATTTACGATATAGGTAGTGATAATATTGTATTTTACAAATTTTACTTGATTATTATTATATTATTAAGGAGGAGGACAGAACAAGAGCATTGAATATTATATATAGTTATATTGGAGAACAGGAGGCTGACCGAGTCCAATTCTAAGAAAGTCAGACGACAGAAAACACGCGCGAGAAAGGAGCGTGTCAAAAATTAATCGGCCGAGAGTGCTTGCGGAAACCGTGAAATTCTATTTCGTTTTGCTGTGCAATTACAAGTATATAATATGTAAATTATGTCACAATTGTATATGATTTTTCCAGGCATGTGCAACCGAATAGAGTCAAAAGTCTAACAAATCTTCTTTTTATATGTATACATAATTACAAAGTATATAGTTATATATAGTTATTTTCATCTTTATCTCATCGTTCGTATCTTCTTTCTTTGTTTCTGAAGATTTATTTTTAAGACGCTTTTCAAGCTTTCAAGGAAAAGGAAAAATATATATATACAGAGATATATATATATATATATGTATATGTAATAAAGTATAAAGAATTAATTATACGAACGTGTCGTGTTATTATAAATCATTGCGGACTCTGCTGCGCAGCTTTGAAAAATCTTGATTTACGGATCCTCTGCTTGAAACGCCCCAGACAAATCCTGTTCGATTTCAAGTAGCGGATTCGTTACGAGAAATGAAAAAGAACAAACGTAACGAAAAGTATATAGGTAGTTCGATCGACTCGAGTGATTCGTTGAACAGATACGATTACGTGCAAATCTAGGTATATTTATAAGAAAAGAGAGGGGAGAGAGAGAAAGCGAGAGAGTGAGTGAGTGAGTGAGTGAAAAATGTTACTTCATTTTTGTGATTGATTTATTTGTTTGTTAACAGCGCGACAGCCTCCTGCTCTTCGATCGGATCGCAAAGCTGGTAGTGTCTCTTTGCGTCAGAAAGATCGTGTATCTGTTTAGTTATCACACATACGTGCATACCTAATATAAATAGAAGTTATATAAATAAAGAAAAGAAAATACATTATCTTAGGATTAGCTGCTTGGAATAGTTTCCTTTACTTCGTCGACAGTCTTCGTCCATTAACGCGCAGTGTTCTTTATTTCGATAATTTTTCTTTGAATTTCTCATCGTCCGTGAGTGGCGCGACGAATTTGAAAAAAGGATTTCCTCAAGGAATAGCGTATCAATCGTTCAGCTTTACTTTATGAAAAACCCTAAACGGAAATAAGACTCGAGATTTTAAATAGACTTTTGTTTCAGTTTCATTCCACTGTTAAATTATTGAAAGCACTCACATATAGAGAAAAAAAGCTTAACACGTGCAATTTAGTCAGCGAAACGGGATCACTGACCGTTAATGGGTCAACAGGACCGAATTTCGAACGATCATTACACAATTTACACGCCGTACAATTGTACTTGTTTACTACGTCTATAATTTCATTATTTTTACACCTATACGATATATTCGGTTCTATACCGTTTTCAATGTACAATCTCTATCGTCTTCTTTAACATAACGTAATCGTCTGTGTCCTCGGCCCGTTCGTCTTTTAGGGTGCGCTTCAAGGAATAATGCGACTTCGTATGATCGACCGTGTGTAAACATTTCTATAAAGTATTCTTGAATATAAACTCGTGGCTGCGTCAGTTTTCAATCGTGAAACCAGATCTTTTTAATACGTACAATCGTCGTGTACACAGGTGTAACATAAACGTAACGCAATGCGGAACGTCGATGTCCTTCGCAGTCCTTCGCGATGGCCGAAGACTCGTTTTTATCTGATCTTTTTAAAAGAAATGAGAATAAAACGGCGAATCAATTTTTCAGCTGTATATGTATTGTATGTATGTACATTCGTGTATTTCTTACGGAACACGTTTTGTGATACAACACGATGACTTTATCGTCTCGAATGACAGCAAAATAAATAGAGAACACATTTCGAAGCTCTATGTATAATAAATTCGAGATCGACGCATGTATACCTTTTTTTCACGCGTACTAAAAAAGAAAAGATAGTACATTTGCATTAAGAGTTTTTCCTTGAAACGTAAACTTGACGAAAACGTCTCGTCGGGACAACTGTAAATGTGGTGCAGTTTAGCTTTTCTTTTCGTAAAGGTCTAGACCAAACGCAATTATTATATTACATGTTGTAGCCTAAATACAAACATTTTATAATAAAATTCAACATATTGAAGTAATCTTGTAGGATGCTTTTCTCTTTTTTCGGTGTGTCCGATTTCATCGTGCATCGGCTCGAAATTTCTTCGTTTTATTGTATGAATTCGTAGCGATAGAAAACTTCGACATGAATAAATTCAAAAGAAATAATAGTATCGTAACACCGATTACAATCTTCTTATTACATCTAACACATTTTAGCAAATTTCAGCGAGCATCCAGTGTATTTATACTGTTTCCTGCAAGACACGATTAGATACGCTTCAACGATTTGTCGGCATAACGTTACATCAAAACAAAAACAAAAAAAAAAAAGAAGAATCGTTTGCATTTATTGCGTAAAGTATTTTATAACAAATACGTTGATTCTTTTATTGTGTATACAATGATTGTACTGAAAATAAGAAAACTTAGAATAAGGTTTGCAGTCTAAGTTGCCGTTTTGGTATATAACACTGAATATCATTTAACAATCTTCACTTTATTCTGATGTTCTTGATCATTGGTTGATGTTACTTTTCCAAATCTGAGTTTTCTCTTTTCTAATCTGGCTTCCAGCTCGGCCTGAAATCAAGCAATTTGTGAAAATCGAATACGATACATATGTTTAACAGTAATCGGATGTCACGTGTATTTTATTTTATTCTTCTTATTTATTACCTTTTCCATTAAAGTGGAAACATTCATACCGAACCTTTCTGCTCGTTTTTTTAAAACCTCGTATGTTGTATGCTGTAAAAGTGTATAATGAATGAATTTTGTATATTTGAAACGCATCGTGGCGTTCTAATTGTAATTAATGGAAAATACATACCACAGGTGTTTTTACAGAAGCAGCAGACTTATTATTTTGATTATTAATACTGAATCTGGCAGATCTGGCCTCCTTTTTAGCAGCTTCCGATAGCGGCATTCCAAACTTTTTAGCTCTCATTTCCAATCTCTGAACAAGCAAACAAGTTGCGTTAACATATTTTCGTTTAATACGTTCACCATCTAAATTACAATCTTTGTTTTTACCTCTTTCACACCGAGTTCCGATAGTTTAATCATTTTCTTTTCAGGCGGTGCAGTTTCGGTAGATTTCACGTCGGTTTCAGTTTTTTCTGTCAATTCGTTTTTAGTTTCTTCGATCACTGGTTTACGGTTTAGAACTATTTTCTTTGCACTCGTGTTACTCTCCGTCGATAATTTTCTTTTCTCGTTAACTTCCTGAGAATCCGGTTTACTCGATAACTCCTCTATTTCTTCGTCCTACACCATACAAACAAATTAAGTTACAAGTACTCTAATCGAAATCAGTTTTTCTATGAAGTTTACGCTATAAATGATAGCATAGAAGAGCCGATTTCGAAACACAATATTATTTTGTGACATTAAGTAATTCTGCTATTTAAACTTACACCAAGGACAGCGTCTTCATCTAAAATCTCTTCAGCAGTTTCGTCCAAACATAACGTAGAATCTACCAAGGGAAACATTGCGCTATCAATACGCAATTCTTAATTTGTAGATTTAAAATTACGAATTTATAAATATATATACCACCGTGAATTGCTAATTGAAGTCTTTCGACCAAATCAGTTTTATTACCACTAGTGGGAAGTCCTCTCTGTTTCAATTCGATCTTCAAATCTGCAACCTATTTTAGAACATTAATCAACAACTATATTCTCAAAATCACTTGCTACGAAATCTTAATATCAAATTACTTTTGAATAACTACGTGTACAGAGCATAAGCAACATTATAAGTACAGAAATGCTTTATTATGTACGAGAAGGATGTTGAGGTTATCTTCCCGGGTTTAGAACGACATCAACAAAATACACAGAAATTACCTTCATCTTCGCAAGTTCGGTTAGTCCTTTCTCATAAGATGAATCAGCCATGATGCATCTAATACTTTATTTTATTTCGAGAAAGAATTTAGTTTAGTTCACGATTAACATGTCACAATTCGTTACAGTGTATGCGCCGTTCAAGCTTCACAGGCCGAACGAAATCGCGCACTTACTAACAACATAAAAGTAGGATACGTGATACGTATGGTATGGATACGTACAGTCTGATACAACATAGGTACAGTGTTCCGATCATTCCGATATGAGGCATCTTTTCTCGTGCGATGGATGGCCGCTGGTGGCGCTTTCAGCCTCAGTAAAGTAAGATTCTCGATAAAATGGGTTACCTTGAGCACCCCGCAGAATTTTAAAAAATTGGTATGATATAAGTCTGAAAAATGAATGTATAACATGTGTATTTCTGTATATTTTGTAACTCGTAGGACATGTCCTGGAGTCTTTTTGTCCGGAACAGATTGTTTCAGTACATTTCTGCCAATATAACTGCCTCAGGGCTCTGCTAACTCATCATCCTAATATAGATACGTTACTGTTTTGGCCGCGCATACGCGAGAAAGGATGCCCCATATCGGAACACTGCATAGGTATACAAAACCGCTACCTTAGTCAACGTATCCAAACTGATCGATTAGATTTCAATTCGTGCATACGAATAGTAACGAACAGCCTAAACATGAAATAATTATTAATTAATTCAATGGAACTGTATGTGATTTGCTTTAGGAAATATTGATGTAATTTTTAGACAGCCACAACCGCTATCCTTGACGATAAAAGTTCAATAAAAATTGTTTCCGCGTGTATTCGCAGACAATATATACTTATCGACGGAACTGATCTGTACGCGTAACAGTAACAATATATTCGAATTTTTATTAATAATGTATCTATTCATTCATGGATACACAATGTTTTGATAAAATGTTCATTTCAATTTTGTGGTACGAACATATTCTGCATTTATTGTGACACTACAGAGCATTCTTGCAAAGGTAAGTTTCCGAGGGATTTTGATAACCAATTTTTAGAGTCACCGACGAGATCTATGCCTGTTCTACGATCTACACGTGATCTATATGTACACGTTTACACCGTGTCTCGTGGACACTGGTGGACTGTGGTGGACACACAACTTTTGTAAGTTGCAACATGTTGCAATCTCGTGTATATAGTTATAGTTCGACCGCTCCATTTCGATAGAGTCAGATAGAGTCCGCTGTCGTACTAGCGTATTTTCTACAGAATCGGTAATTCAGAATCGTAGACAGGAAAATACATTGCATGCAATGTCTGTACCGATTTTAAGTCTGTGCTTGAACGGATGAGCAAAGGATTCTTGCCGGAGTTTGTATTGTGTTATGTAAGTAGCAATGTTTTCTGGTTAAAGGGAGTCTATTAATAATTGGAAAAATATACGTTTTATAGAGGATGAATTGCCATTTGTAAATAATTACGATGATGTACTTCAAATCTAACAGTTGTATCGATTACCTCACCAGAGAGTATACGAAATTGTTCACCTCGGGCCCGGGGTTTCGCTGTTCCCGGTAAGAGTATTTATTTGGAATTATTTGCAGCTGCTGTGCATCTCCGGAAACCAGAAATTTTGGCCACTTTCTTATGTCAAAAATCCGAGTTTCAATCCTAGGAGATCATGGAGATCAGTGATTCAAAAGTTATGCGTGGTTTAGAGTTGGCCAATTTCAAACGTTTTTGCCGGGTAAGAATTCCCGCCATGTTTGTATATAATAACGCTAGTGCCGCTAGGTGGCACCACAAGCACGGGCATTTCTAATAATTTCTATCTATCAGATTTCCTCTCTGTATCTTTCAAACACGCATTTTGAAGCACTGACCGCTTAGGATTGTGAAATTGTGAATGTGATCATCTAAACATCATAAACACGTAAACGTCAAACGTTACGACAGGAGTTTCGCTTTTCGCTTTCGCCTCTGTAAGAATTCTCTGTGATACCTCTCTGGTGATACATATGTAGATACTAACCCATACATATTACTTATTTATGCAGATAAATACATACTTCCACTATTATGACAGTTTGGACGATGGTCTGTAGGTACCAATAATAATTTTGAATATCTATAATCACCTGCAGATACTAACAGTTCTACATATGTAGATAATGTTTATAATCTAAAAGTGCTTGTCAATAAGAAAATCATTATCACGAATAAACATTACAATTTGGTACGCGTATTTTAATATAATTAAAAACTATGGACGGGACTCCACTATTAAAACGGCCTAAGCCGACTGACAGTGAAGAAGAACTATTTCGTATGCAAGAAGAATTTTTGAAGAACAAACAGCAACCATCGGCGAAAGTGATTAATTTACGAGGTTCCACTAAACCTTTTGGTAGTGACAGTGCTACAATTGAACCATCCAGAAGTCAACCAAGCACTGGCAAAGTTAGATCAAGGTACTCTGAGCTGAAGAAACTTAAAACGCATGATAGGGTTTGTACTTCTCGAAGCGAGGGTGAAGTTATAAACCCTATGGTTCAAGAAAAAATTCAGGAGAACAAACAACAGGAGTCTGTTCAAAATATACCAGTCGCACCATCTAATATTATATTGGGAAATATTGTTGAAAAAAGGTTTAATTCAAGCAACATTAATTTTAATAAGAAGGTATCTTCAAATGATTCGGGCAAAGGGTTTCCAGGAGTATTTGTTCCCAAGTCTATGGTGCGTTGCATTATTTTATTATAGAGTAAATCTATAGGTTTTAATTCATGTATTCTAATTATTACAATTTTTTAGGAGAGCGACGGTAAGCGGAGCTTATTTTTACAACAGGTATCAAAAGATCGGGCAACACGTAAAATAGAAGAATCTGAAGTCAGTGTATCTCTCCCTACCGATGAAGGTAGTATTATTATAGAGGGATCATGGTCAAGCGAAGAATACCCAGAAAATTTGGAAAAATTAAATCAGATGACACAGGAAGATATATTGAGAGAGAAGAGTAAACTTGAAATGACTCTGAAACCAGAATTAATCCAATTCTTGAAAAACAGAAAAAATAAAAAGCAGAAAATAAACAAGGACGAAGTAGAGAAATGCAGTTGTATTAATAAAGAACAAACTTCAATCCAGGGTGAAGAAAAATTAATTACAAAAGAGACATCCGTCAAGCACAATGATCCATCAGAAAGTAGCGAAGTTACATACATGGAAGTAGACAAACCAGAAGAGACATCTAACAAAAATGATGAATGTTTATTAAAAAATAATGACACCACACCTATGCAAGTGGATGAGCCTGAAAGTATACCTAAGCCACCGATAGAATTAATGGTGCAAGCGAAAGAGATGGGTTGGGTACACATGGATTCCCTTGAACCCGCAAAGTTGAAATGGATGGAAGATGTGTCAGCACAGAAAGAAGAAGAACCTACTATGAATGAACAATATAATGCCCGTTTTGATTTTAATGGTAAATCCTGTTTAAAGGTAAAGCGGAATAGCTACCTACCCTCCGTTTTCGATGATTTTTTGATATGTGATTACAAATCGATATTTAGAACATTTTCATCAAAATCGGTGGGCAGGTAGCTGTTCTGCATGTTCACCGAAATATGTATTTTAAGCGAAGGAGCAGGATATCTGATTTTTCATATATTTTAATAGGTCTACTACTACCCTACAAGGACGAAAGTGTGTCACTTGAAAAAGGTCTTCATCATCACGGAGAAGAACCTGAACGTCCTGGATATTCCTTGCAAGAATTACTACAATTAAGTAGATCCGCTACGCAACAACAACGGTGCACTGCTCTTACAACGCTAGCAAACATAATAGAAAAGAGTCGCAAGGGTTGGTACGACAAAGCATTGCAACCAGCACCTTTGACTGCGCTCAGCCAACGGAATCTTTTGCTGTTATTAAGATTTTCTTTGGACGATACGTCGATAGCTGTAGTCACAGCATCTTTGCAAGCGCTCAGAGCATTAGTGTACAGTGAAGCGGACGAAATTTGTTTAGACAGACTATACGGTTTCAAGAATTACAAAGAACCTGTTTTAAAGACACCGTATACAGATGTCCCCGACTCGAGTAACTTGAAAGACCACGAGTTGGCTCAACTGGATGCTGTAGCCACTTTGTTAAGAACGGACATAGTTGTAAGAATTAGATACATATTAAATGAAATGCGGCCGCCGCCTGTTGCCGTAATTTGTGCGTTAGAAACACTTACAAGACTCACAAGACACTCGCCTATAACTGCATTAAACATTGCAAGTACACCACATTTATTAGAGACGGTAATTGAATTTTTTCTACCGATATCCGCGAACTCGTTAGCAATGGTTGACACTATAAACAATGTATACGGCGTTCCCGTTACTGCAGCCATTAGATTTTGTCGAGTTCTACTCTGTTACGGCGGTAAACCTGTTGCGCTAAAATTAAATAGACTGCAAATTATGCAACGTATATTGTCGTACGTTAGTTGCGACGCAGGAAAGGAAACTTTTAATCTCGGAATCGAAAGTTTACGATTGTGGAAGCTGTTGTTACTCCATGGTGAGGCGGTGGACAGTTTAACCGGAGCACAATTAATTCTCGTGTCTCAGTTGCAGCTTCTCTTAAGCAATCATGATATTCAAAGCGCATCGGAGTTGTCTTGCGAGTATGCAGCGGCTTTGATAGCTGTCGCTGGTTGCTTGGCACCTCTGAAGGCAAATATATCAATTTTATTAACAAAATGGAGCAGACAGTTACAGTGTCTAACAAACGTGACGTGGGGCAAGACGAAACTGATCTCGGAAACGTTGCTAACAGTCAGCGATACGTCTGCGGTTAAAACATTCACTGTATCGAAGTCACAAGTGTTTCAAAACCTTTGCTCTACTTCGAATTTGCTAAGCAATTGTAGTCCAGCTACAGAACGCGAGCCATCTTGTCTACCTCATCTGGGAGTGCTAACTCATGATGGGCAATTGCAGCCTATTGTATCCCAGCCATCCTGTTTCCCTTTTCTCGCGACCACTTTAGGTGTGTTCGTGGATCGCTCTTTCGTAGAAGAAATTCGAGTCGTGCTCGGTCTTCCACAAGTTCAGAGATACCTACAGCAATTGGAAACATCAGATTGGAGCCTAGAAAGATCATGGTACACGAGATCCGAATTGTCATTCCTGGCTAATATAGTCAGCGCAGCTTCTCTCATTAAAGACAAACTGGATAATAAAATAATGCATACTATCTGGAACATTGCAGTGAAACTAGTATCTGTTTTGCCAGCTGATTCTGCAGCTGATGTGAAGAATATGTTAAGGAATGCTCTGTCAGAAGACAAATTAAGTTTAGGAATCGTAGCAGACGAATTAGAAAAATTGAACTTAAATTCGAACATGCAGGACATTAGGCTTAATTTATCTCGCAATGTGGCGACTATATACGAACGATACGTACCACTGAACGGGGAGTGGGATCAAGCTGCGATGCCAAAGGATTGGATTTATTTGCCTGTGGTACACGTTTACACGAAATGTAGGAACAGTGATAAATGCAACGACGAAGACGAGTCTGCGATCTTGTCTGTGCTGAGCTTAGAACTAATATTACCTGATTTGGTTGATAAACTTTCACAGAGCTTGAGGTTCAGCAGACTGATCTTGGTTTACCTGTGCGACACGGTATATTTAAGCAACAACGTGTCGGCTTTGCTTACCAGGGCAGTTTCAACTTTATTGAAAAGCCAATATAGGAGACTTGATTTTACGACGGAGCTGCCTGGATTGAATTCGTTCACTGATTTATTCACCGCGATGTGCGAACATTTCTGCTCGACTTCTTATGGCGACTACGGTTTCTCGATGACTTTGTTAGTGCCAATTGCGCAGAGGCATGACGATCATTATAGGAAGTTGTTCTGGTCAGAGCACGCAGGTTTGCTCCGGTACATTAGATTACCCGTGGAACAATTAGTTGTTCCGTTGAAAGAATATTTGTATCCCATCGAGGAGGACGCGTCTTTGATAGAAAGCTACATAACTGCTCTTGTTAGGGGAATTGTGAAGCAAGAGTGGTGCCCGATTCCTTACACAATTGCTATTCATCACGCTGCAATGCACTTGAAACGATCGAACAAAGTAGCATTAAGAATGAGGACACAGCTAGCGAAAATACCTAATAAGGCTTTAGCTGCACTATTATTAAATTACGAACCACCTGCGTTAAGTTAGGTATTACAGCGTAAGTGTTTGTGTTAATACATATACCGTAAATCGAAGTGATATTGTATAAATTATAATTTTATATTTTTCGCATCTCTCTATTTAATAAACGTTAGCTTATGTTCCAGAACATTCGGGGATATCCTTACGGGGTTAAATAATTCATTCCCATCACACCATTTGTATATGTACGTATATCAGTATTATTAAAAAATCAATCGGTTACATGATTAAAGAATAGGAACAATCTGTGTTTACAATTATATAAAGCATAGAGGCACTGTTTGGTCATGTTTGCTGATTGCAAGAGTTGTTAATAATGCATAATAATTATGTTACTGTATATGTTAATAATGTTAACGTAACGAAAAAGTAAAAATAGATTAAATTAATGAGATCGATCATGAAAGTCAAAAAAATAAAGACATGTATTTTTACAAAATTTATTACGTTGTAGTGCAACAAAATTTTTAACGTTGTACCAGAAATTTAAAACTATAATTGTTCATTCTGCTTTCGATTATAATGTCAAGTTATTACGAACAGAAGTATACGTATACGCACGAGTAAATAATTTATAATACATAATACTTATAGTTGCAAGAAGTAATTCTCTTAAAATCAAACGTTTAAGATACAGTATGTGCGGCTATTCGAAGGGTTCAACATTTTTTAGTAAAAAGACTTTTTTGGTTTCTTAACTTATCGATTCGTTAAATAGAAGTAAATATGTATATAGTTTCGACGCAGTTCTTTTTATGCGCATAGAAATACGTCGTAGAAGTTCTAGAAAAAGAAAACGCGTTAAGTACAAGTGTTTAACAAGAGTAGCCTTAATTATGCGGTAACGTATACGTTAACTATAGTTTCATGTGCCTCGTACGACGGTAACCATTATACGTGTGTTACTTCATTAGAAAGAGAGAGAGAAAGTTCGTGTCCAGGTGCATTAAGTTGTAAAAAATTCTTTATCATAAAGTACAATCGAGAAAAAAGAAAGGAAACGCTACCGCAGTCTCTACTAGACACTATTTTTCGCGAAACTAAAGAAATAGATCGTATCTTCGAAGCAATTTACATATAAACAATTTTCAACAACTGCAGAGCTTTATACTTTTTACTTTATGTATGTACTCCGTAAATATCTAACTTGTCGCGTCGAATAATTTATTCTCAAGCATTTCCATCATTTTATGGATATACATATTTTTTAGGTTTTCAGTTTAATCGATATTAATTAACATCTACATATATTGAATATGTTTTATACGTGACACTCTATTCAAATTTCAATGAATTTCTTCGAAACGTTTCTCAACTTTCTCTTGTCGTTCAACATTAGTAAAATGAAATACGAATTATTGTTGGTCATCAAGAATGTTTTTGATCCAGTAGATAATACACGTGGCACATGTATTCGAAACTATGATTGTGTAAATATTTTGGAAACGACCGTATCGCCATTTATATCAGATTTCATCCGACTAGTTTAACACGAGAAAATACAGTTAAGAGCAAAATTGATCACACACACTTTAAATCAGAATAACTTTTTTATGAATGGACTAAACGACTTGAATTTCTCTGTAAGACTAGAAGAATTAGTTTAGTAAATAACGTCTAAAAGGAATGTCGAAGAAATGTATTTGGTCGGGATTGTGAAAAACAATAGTAAAAATAGATTTTGACAACTTTTTTAGCTGGGCCAATAACGAAAATTTAAAAGATGTGTTTGGCCAACTCGTATAAATTATATACGCCCCGAAAATTTAATTGAAATTGGTTAATTTACGAGTTATAAACGATCAAAAGTGGTCAAAATCGAAAATCTTGAAAAATTGCAATTTTCACCACTCGTAAACCAATTAACCAATTTCAATGAAATTTTCAGAGCGTATATAATCTATACGACTTTACCAAACCCATCAATTTTTCGTTATTTGTCCTGCTAAAAAAGTCGTAAAATATTATTTTTCACAATTCCGATCAAATGCATTTTTTCAACATATTTTTCAAACGCCATTTACTAAACTAATTCCTCTAGCCTTACAGAGAAATTGAAGTCCTTTGATCCATTCATAAAAAAGTTATTCTGATTTAAAGTTTGTGTGATCAGTTTTGCTCCTAATTGTGTAATCGAGAAACGATAATTAAAACACTCTCTAGTACAATTGATCGGTGCAAGTGTAATCGACAGTTCAGGAACGTAACATTGAGTTTGCTCGATTTCAAGAACGGTACGCTATGTACTTCTCTTACAATAAATCGTCTCTATCAATTTATAACAACAGCGTTTGTATATACATTTACAATTCTCGTACGCGTACATGTATGTATATATACAAATGTATTCTCCGAGATAGAAAAATAGGAGTGTGAAATTGCATTTTCGATTATACATGTTGATAAAACGGGTCCACCGTTCGATGTTCCTACAGCAACCGGGAGATGTTAAAAGACTCCTCGGTTTTTCTCTCTTTATAAAACAATCGGACGAGTAATTTCTTTCGTCTGCACGCGAGAGAACCGTGGTGCGGTTCCAAAACTGTCAGCAAACTAGTTATACTCTTTGTCACGCGACCGCACTTGAAAATCCTGCTTCGAAACAGCTTTTTGCCTTTGATCGGCGAACGATCGTCATCGTTGCGGACCAGCCCAATTACAATTACGAGAAAACATTCACCTTACAAGTTAACGGAAATTCTCAGCCAAGTTTCGCTAGGTGATGGCTTTCATGACGTTGACACCCACCGACTGCTAGGACTCTTTATCAAGCTTCCTCCAGCCCTCGACCGTGACCAATCTACCCTCGATGCTCGAGCAATCCAGCTCGATGCAGTGAAGTCTCGCACCCCATTCGCAATGACTCTGGTCATCCTGACGGTAGTATTTGATTTGCAGGCAGGTCGACAGGTAACCGGAACCCAATACCTGCATGATGATCGACAATTCTTCCCGATGACCACGTGAACTCGCTGATATACCCTTCGTGCTGTGGTAGGCGCTGTACGCGCACGCTGTGCCGTCTCGCGCGCGCTCGATCGTTTCTACTGGCTTGCCTCCGATGCTCAGGAACCTGGAACATACGCAAAATTCATGCTGCAAGATTTGAACAATTCTGGTAAGCGATCAGATTTGTCTAGCCTTTTGTGCTAGGTTAATATAATTTTTTTAAAGTGAATTTTCAATTTTTTGATCGTACTGTGTCGGACTTGGCGGCGAAACTTTTATGTATTTGTAACATCTACACGTTTTTAAAATACAAGGAGTCATGTGTAGCAAGGAACATTGAAATGTTAGAGAATTTTCTAGATGATAAATTGACAATCTTCTTGTCTAAGTTATCTCAATGTGAATCTTCAATTTTTGATCAATCTGTGTCGGAGTTGGCGATGAAACACATTTATGCATTTGTAACATCTATACGTTCCTAAAATACGGAGTCATGTATAGTAAAAAACATTGAAACGTTAGAGAATTTTTTAGTTGATAAATTGACAATCTTCTTTTCTAAGATCTCAACGATTGACTATCGCATAAGTGATAGGTTAATAATAATAAGTGAGGAGCAAAAGTGAACACACAAACGATATTTTTATTTAATGTTTGCATATAGAATAAAACAAAAACAAAATACACAGTATTAAGAACAATATTTCAGCTTTCCAAAAAAATTTAAACAATGATGATATTATTATTATTTTGATAAATACAAATTGTTTTCGTGTAATCGGTTTCGCACCACAGTTCATTTTCAAATAAACATTTCATATTTTGATGCATTTCATATACTTTATCCAGAAGCCTTTGGCCTTGGCAGTGGCTTGAATGCGTTTAGGCATACTTGAAATTATATTTTCAAACATCCTCGATAGGATTTAAGTCTGGGCTTTGAGCATCCCACGACATCGATTGAAATTGTTGAGACTCCAGCCAATTTTTGACGCTTTTTGCAGTATGCCCTGGGGCGTTATCGTGTTGGATAATATCACATTCTTGTACCGGCATATTATCAAAAACATCTAATAAATTCTAATCTAATATGTTTTTGTAAGTGCACTGGTTCACCGTACTTTCAATTCGATGCAATGGACTACCCCTATGCCGTAAGGCAACGCCATATCATGACTCAACCACCGCCAAATTTAATTGTCTGTTTAACATGACGCGGCAAAAGGGATTCATGTTTCCTTTTCCAACACCAAGAACGTCTATCCGATAAAATTCGATATGTTTTAGACTCGTCTGAGAAAATCACGGTCTTCCATTGTTCTTCATTCGAATTTATATATTTTTGATAAAACTCAAACGAGCTTTAATATTTCTCTTTGAAAGAGCAGGTTTCTTCTTCTTCTCCATTGATATAAAATTAGCTTCTTTTAATGCTCTTCGAGCCGTCCACTTGCTTATTTTCTTTTCAACATCGCTTTCCAGCAACTTTCCAGCCATTGACGCTGTCGTCGTGACTTCTCAAATAATATATTTTGTTAATCGTCGCTTGTCCTAAGATAATATTTTTGGACGTCCTCCGATAGATGTAGGAACATCATTACAATATCGTTTTCGTATTTGTTTATGTTTCTCAGCCACAAAGTTCTAATACCGACTACACGGAAAAAGTTTGTATTTATCAAAACAATAACAATACCACGATCAGTAAAATTTTCTTGAAAAGCTAAAACTTTGTACTTAATGCTATGTATTTTATTTTTATTCTATTATATATGCAAACATTAAATAAAAATTCGTTTTTGTTCACTTTTGCTCCTCACTGTAGTTGTCTTATGAACAAAACAGCTGCCGATAAATGTCTTATAAGTGTTCAGGAAAGCGTGGCCGAGCATAGTGTGAATGGTTAACGCGTGTTACGGCGTAACTAATTTTTAAAGAATAAGAAAGTAGCTTTGAGGTATAACTTCGCGGAACCTTCAACAAAACGAATCGCTAATTTAATATTTCGAGCTTCTGGAATTTTCATCATTGAACCATTGCGTTATTAAGCAGACGAGCACTCTTCGAAAACGTACGCGAAATGAAAAGCAGAAGAGCGGGGACAATACAACATTGTTCAACTATTTTATACGGCGACATGGACAGAGGAAAGGGCGAATAATATTTTATTAAAAACGAGCTTCCAACGAGTTCTCCGTTAAAAGAAGGACATTGCGACAAATAACAAATTTGAAGGTGCATGCAACGGTTAATCGAATTGCTCGGGTCTTTAGTTTCAATTGTAGACAGGCGTCGAAGCAGTTCTGATTTGATCGTAAATCGATAGCGGGCTCGCGACGGTTGAGGACAATACAGAATTGTGATTCGAATTCATTTGCATCTTCGGGAAGCCAGTATTCAAGATTCAGAACCTCGTTTCAGGCTTCCATTGTGTGGCTCACCTGCCACGTATCATGCCAGCCCGTTCCCAATCGTTTACAAAATGGTCGGAATATTTTAACGACTTTCAAATTGTCGAACTTCGATTTTATTCACCGTGTCGCTTTGTTTTATAAACACGGTTTCAATCTGTAGGATCTCTGCTTCATTATTATACAATCAATATCGGAGCGCTCCAATTTAATTTCTAATGAATATTTCATTTTATCACTTACAATTAATGGCGTCATGGCGAGCTCACGTTTAATCGTATAATTTCAGAAAAGAATATAGCTAAATCGCGTGGCGTCGTCGCGTCGGTGCGCAATAAATACGAAACTTTCATATCGCAATGCTAATGAGGCAAAATTAATTTCGTTTGTGATAATCGCGCCCGCAACTTTAAATATATCCCGCGGTAACAGAAAAATGAACCATGTACGCCGCTACATGTTCGAGCATTCCAGATCGACCTCTCGATACCGCTAATCTCGCAGATGATTATGGTACACAGCACGCACAAGAAACAGCAAGGAAACTTCGTGCGACGTCTTCTAAAAATATTCCTTTCCCGGAACGCAGGCTTTCTTGATCAAGATTTATCCCCGCCTTGTGCTGTTTTATCCGGAATGAATTTGCAACGAACAATGTTCCGCGAATATAGAAATGCTGAAGCATGCCCGCTAAATATTAATAGCTTCTGCATAGTAACCGCGATGCACACTGGCTTGATTTCAAGCGTATTTTTAGTATTTTACGGAGCGAAAGAAACGTACGCCAATGAACTCCTCGTCGTATCAATGTCGAACATCATTCACGTGTTTAAAACGAGTGCGATTTCACCAAGAGGAGAAAGAAACAAATAATAAAACATGTTACACGTCCTCATTCTCGAACGCTCTTTCGTACACGCGCAGATACTGCATCGATTAGATTGCAGAACAGAAAGAAAGTTCAAGCTTGTAATTATTTCTTCAAAGTATACTTACAGGCTTCCTGTGGTATCGATTACGAGTGGAAGAACAAAGTTGGAGCATGAAATTATTGCTTTGATATAAACAACTTCTTTCTCTAGTATCGAGCACTGCGGGATGTATGTCTACCGCGTAGGGTTGAAACGGGGAAAGGAGATCAGACACTGGAACTTTTCCACTTGAATGGAAATAACCCAGAAGAAGGTGCTGGAATCGGACTAAATCATCGTCGAGAGATTTTTTACATGAAAGTTCAACTTGGACACAGAACTCGAACGGTCCTTTGTCAAAGGACCCTCACAAGCGCAGACCAAAGCAATGACCTAAATTGGGAGACTTCGCTTATCGCGAAGATTGAAGTGTACGAACCTTCGGATCCAGAGACGCAAGCAGGAAGAGGATTCCTGAATCATTGAGACCTTAGTATTCAGTTGTAGACCTAAATGTGAGTTGATCACAGACGCAAGCAGGAAGAGGATTCCTGAATCGTTGAGATCTTAATACTCGGTTGTAGATCTAAAAGTGAGTTGATCACAGACGCAAGCAGGAAGAGGATTCCTGAATCATTGAGATCTTAATACTCAGCTGTAGACCTAAGTGTAATTTGATCACCAACTTAGAATCTGGATGAAGCAGTTCTCAGGCTCTCTGGGTCTGAACTCCCTAATTTTGGATCTCGACTCCTCCAGTCCCGGATCATTATAGTCAACGTAGAGACCGTAGCAAATCTCTGATCTCAGTTCAACGCAAGGGATCGAAAGACTTCGCAAACTATAAATTGCTGCGAATGAAATCGCGGAAACCAGGATGAGGTTCACTATGTCGTTCGATAATGCGGAAGACTCATTAAGTGGAACTGCGGCGGGCGCTCCTCCAATTTCGCGAGGCAGGTGCAGATTAAAGGAGAAAGAATGACGACTTAATCACGAATTGTGTTTTACTTCGGGATCGATGGTTGACAGCTATTGCTTTATTTGAGATTCATTCCGATTCGCCACTTATTCGACGGGTTTTTCCGGCTGATTTATGCGTCCCCTTCCCGATAACGAGCGAATAATTCACCTCGATTTTTCTCCTCGGTTTGATATCCCGCCTGTGAATTTCTATCTCCCTCGACTTCCATCCGAGGTATGATAATGGTATGAAGCACCTGAAAAATTCCTTGGTGGAAGCTTTATCGTATACGTTTGTCCGGACCAGATGTTTTCTCCCAAGGAATAGAAAATTGCGAAACCATGCGAAAGTGTTCCCGGATAACTCGATAATAAAGCACTTGTCCTAATGGGATATCTATTCGTTTCTGACATCGTTCTTCCGCAGCGGGATCCAAGAGAAGTATATTTTCGCTGCGACAGATGTTACGGAAATCCATTTTTCCTTTTCTTTTTCCACGGAGTTTCGAGTAGAATAAAACTTTCGTTGAACGTTCATCAATTTCGTAACTACAGCGGGATCGTGGGCCGACACGTTGCACTGCAGTCGGGCTATTTGCATCTCGAAGACGGGAAGTTTATCAAATTTTCTATTTGACTTTGCCTTACTCGCTTTTACTCTGAACAAGCGACGTATTTCTGTCGCGTACGGCTGTGCGGCGACCGCGTTTAGATTTAAATTCTTAAAGACCCGTAAAATAGCAATCCGTTGCCGCATCGCAAGGCGAATCGCGAACAGACGTGGCCCGGGTCAACGCGGCCATTTTCGAGATCGATAGAAAACGAAAAGCTGCACTTTTTAACCATTAAAGAGAAGCAAGACCAACCCGTCGCGAATATTCTGCCCATGGGACTGCGAAATCGGGATTTATAGTTTGTTCGAATGGCTGGGTATTATTGAAATCCACTTTTGTTTAGTTGGTCGAACGTCGAACGGCATTCTCTTTATCACCTTCCGGTTCTCGTTATTTCGCACGATGTTACTTCGATAGACATTATTACACTGCGAGTTTTATGCATTTATGACAAAAATGGGTGGGTGTAATTTCAAACAATAAAGAGATTACAAGAATGTAAGAGTATCAATACATTTCTTATAACTTAATAAAACCACTCAAGGGAGAAACAAATTGCTATTTGGTTCCTATGTCTTGCAATAATTAATGCACACGTTTCTTAGTTTGCATAAAGATCCGCAGTCTAGACATTATAAATTGGCTTTATGATTCACGAAACTGTGAATCTTTATGCAAAATAATACAACTATTCAATAACAATCTTCGGGAACTCTGCAATGCTTGTTCCACTTTTCCGTCAGTACTCCAGTTTGCTAAATTGATGGTTCTCTACCTTGGGGGCGAAGTTGCTGAAGAACTTTCTCGCGAGCTTACGGGGCCAGGTATTCTGAGAACAGGTAGTTAATACGACTCTCGTCGAAACGAATTTATAAAATCCCGACAAATCATGCGCAGTTTTTCTGCTTGTAATTGAAATAGCGGTTGCGGTCTCGGTCTCCGGGCGCTCAGGAGTTCGAGTGTACAATTCGAATGGTTGAAGCTTAGACCTTCGAGGATTATAAATATGCACGAAACTGTAGAAACTTCAGTTTTTAGAGGAACGAATTGCCTAAAAATGTCTCGATCAATAGTAATCTCCGGGACCGTTCGAACGGAATCGCCGAACAGATCCACGGCGATAGAACCAGCTGAAAAGAAGTTCACGGGGAGTAATACCTGAAGGCATACACTTCGTGATCGATACATTCTATCGTCGTTCGTGAAAAATGTAACGAAGCTCCGGTCGTATCGTAACATCGCCAACAAGGCGATCCCGTTCCTACTTTCTTTGATCTAGCGCGAAACAACGATCCCGATCCTCATCGATCGCCTCCATTCAAGATTTCGTTCGCTTTAAAGAAAGTGGAGCGCGACCAGCGTTTTTCCCATTCAAGGGCTTCGACATGATAACAGAACTCGTTGATGAATTATGCATGGACTTTCAGCATTTATAGTAAACATGAATATGCAGAATGAAGTCTCCAGCTGGAATTAATGGAATTCTAATTTTCTGTTTAATGCCGTCGACCTTTTAGACTAATTCCTGTAAGGTGCACGCTGATTATGCGAGTTCGTAGATTCTTGTTACAATAATTTTGCATAAAATGTCTACTGTGATCCAATTTGTCTTTCTGCAGGTCCTTTGGACCTGGAACTTGAGTAAAAGGATTCAGAGTTTTTTTTTACATTGTAGAATTCTGTAGTTCGCATGTCCCAAGGAAGCTCTGAGATTTAGAGAATCTATGATGCATTTAAAACCTACATCCACAGTACTACAACCTTTACATATTCTGATTTGGCTCCTCGATCCCAAAATGTGTATAGATTCCTCAATCATAATTTTAATTGAAGTGTCCATTGTATTTGAAGCTGCATTGGGACCAAGTGGGTATGACCTGGGAGAGATTGAGCTAACAAGGCTTCACAGAACGTTGAATTAAAAGGTTTTCTGCTTCCCCTGGCAGCTAAAAGACAGTCCAACGAAAATGCGGTACTTTGAGCCGCACAGGAGCTCGGGCACCACCTTTCTAAATAAGAAATGAAGATATTCCTGGTTGATTTCCAGTGGCGGAGCCTCTCCAGAATTGACGTACTGATATGAAAGTACCTACATCTAGTACTCTTGTGGTTTGCTAACCAATCCAAAGTTTCGCGTGCAGGTTATATTTCGCCCGTACCAATCGAACTGATTCCACTTTCTGTGTCGTAATTTCCAGTGTATTTAAGTTCGCGTGTATTCACATAAATTAAATAAAAATTATTTCATAATTTTAAGTGCGTTTTTTCGAGGTCGGTTTAATTTTTTTTATAAAATTTTTTGTGTAAAAGTATCTCATCCGTCGATTGATTCAGAGGTTCCACGTTTTTAGCTTCTCATCTTTGATCTTGGTTAGTAACGGTAATGTATTAACAACGAGCTTGACCGCGTCTCTTCTTTTCACAAAAAGTTTTGATCCTTTGTTCCGCGTAACTTTACCGTCCATTCGCCTCATTTAGGATTTTTTGTCTCGTCCTCTGTTCTTTGAGAAGCGTGCAATTTTATGCCTAGGGAACCTGGACATTGAAATAGAGCGTTCATTCAGTGTGTTTAAATGCGACTCCTTTCTTTGCGACCTCCGGGACAGAAACTGTGTATACCGCCAGCCGGAATTTTCTCGAGTTTGCCGGCTTCGATTTGAAGTAGAACCAACCGGGTTTTGAACGTTTCACCACGACGCATTCTTCGAATAAATAGACATGTTGTCGCTCGAAAATTTCTCGAAAATTCTGTCACGGCTCCCCGCGAATTTCGAACATTCGCGACTTTGAAAGTAACAAATAATTTGCATCTCGCATGAATCGAAGTTTCCTCTGCTTTTACTTGCACTCTGGGATTGTTTAAATTTCCATGAGATTACTGCTTATTCGAAACTTCCGGCGGTGAAGTATTCCGAGAGCTGTGTTCTCATTTATAAGGGTTAGATCTTGGACAAGGGCTTCTGTACAATTCAAATTTATAAAGCAATAGTTACAGATCTTTTTCTTTTACGAAATATTCATTGCTAAAGGAGGAATTTTTATATTTACGTATACAGGGTGGGGAATTTAAATGGGAACACCTAAATATCTCTGTTATTATTAGTCGTACAAAAAAACTCCACAGAATAAAGTTGTACTGTTTCAAGGGGCGAATTTGATGATGGTAAAAATTTTTTCTCAAGATCATTTTTTTACAAGATACAAAAAATAAGAATGTCTTATTTTTTATAGCATAGATCGATAGAGTATCAAATTCTGAGTATAAAAGATCTTCATATGTCTAAATCTAATAGTTAACGAGATATTATCGAAACAATTTTCTTTCTCCTTTGGATATTATCTCGTTATCTATTAGGTTTTGCACATATGAAGGTCAACACTATTATACTCAGAATTTGATACTCTATCGATCTATGGTATAAAAAATAGGACATTCCATTTTAAAAAATGAAGGTGACCTTCATATTTCTAAAAAAAATTACATAAAAACAAAAATTTTTTGACACCGTGTCAGCCCCATTGTACCATTCAACTTTGTCCTTACCATATTTTACGTATCTTTAGAAACAACAAAGATATTTGAGGTGCAAACGTTAGGTGACTCACCCTGTATAATACTGTATATGTATATGAACATTGTCTCGCGCGTGCTCGCGAACTGTTACTGTTTAACAGGAGTTCTGATTCGTTTTTCTGCCGCGCAAAATTACAGGGGAAACTAGAGCAATCAGTTTCCCGGGGTCCAGAAATTTCACCGTGGCACCATGTGCAGGGAAAACCAATCTCTCTGTTGCAACGTTCCCCTTGGTACAGTCCAACCATTATGTACAGTACAACGTGATTCTTGCCGTTTGTACGTGGGTGTTTTATGAACCGCACGGCAGGAATCGTACGAGCAATATGTGCATCCAGCAGGTACGCGGTGCTCTAATGATTATTGCCATTGAGGTCATAAGCCGTCCGCACACAATAAGCGGAGAGATTCATTTGCGCACTGTGTACATTTCATCTTCGCCTGCTATCTGCCGAAACCCGCAAACGCTGACAAAAGCTAAGATATAACGGGAGCGTGCTAATTATTTCCTCTCCAAAAAACACAAACGAATTTGTAAAAACTAGTAAAGGAAACACGTCTTCAATTTTAACATAATGCTTCGAATCTGGAATGTTTAATTGGAGGTGAATAAAATTTCTTTTCTGTTCAAAACGAGTCCAAACACGATGCAGTTTCGATCATGTTCACTCGTTTCATTCACGGTATTGTGGAGCCTCTATTTAACACTTTATCCGCCGCAAGCCTATTACTAATAGGATTTTTAATAATTGTGCTGTACCAAGAGAAAGCACAGAAATCTTCTGTTACATTGCAATCTTAAATGAAACTGTTGCTATTGAAGGTTCCATTAAAACTGTTGCTATTGAAGGTTCCATTAAAAAGTGTCTGGCCATGTACCATAGATTTTTCAAAATTATGCAATAATCACCGGTCGGTAATGTGTTAACTAAAGAGTTCAATTTAAAGCGATCCAAGAAGTAAAGATTTAATCCAGCTGTGTAGCTAGAACAAATACTCGTATTTCAGTTCGGATAATAGAGGTTCTGCTAAACCAAATTTTCATTTTGAACTGCAAAACGCGACAAACATGTTGCCGCAGCTTTCATAAAATAATAATTGAAAGTAAGGATGTTTTATCACTAAATTAGTTGGTATATTAGCTACCTAGAAGGGGCATTATAAGACAGATTTGCGAATTTCTATAGAAGAAAAGGATCATTTATTATGGAAGTTACATTTGAGGATTCAGGCCCGACGAAGGGGAAGCACCCGCGATTATGAGAAGCCAGCCGCCCGTAATACGAAAAGAGCCGTTCCCGACGGAGTCATTTGCGAACTTATATTTTTAGTCCGCGCTTTCTTTCCACGCGCGAACTGCACACGAAGAAAGAGATAGTCGGCATTGAGAGGCGCGAGATCAAAGAGAGGCCTTCGAAAAATGCTCGCAGAGCAGCGCGGACATGGAAGAACCTCTATTCTGAAAGTATGACTTTCCTGTTGTGCACTAGTACTCTACGATTACCAATCAATTTCAAATAATCTTTTCGCCAACTAATATGTGCTTTAATAAAGATATTTATTAAATCATTTCTCATGAAAGTATATTTACAATTTCATTAATTGTGAAATGAAAAAATCTAGAACCGGTCGTTTGACTGGTCGTGGTACGTTTAGTGTTAAAGATTAGTTTTTACTTTAATAGCATTTCTTGATCGGAACGTTTTCCAAGAGTCGCATTCTGAAATCGGACATTTCATATCCAACAACCTAATATATTGTTATCGACAGCTTCCAATATCTTCAATCATTCATTTCATTTGAATGTTTACTCAGTCAATGTCTTGTATCGTTAATTTTATTTCAAGATTCGTTCGTTCAATTTATTCAAAACTAGAAACTTTAATTGATTTTGTATTATCAATTGTTCCGTTTACTCGATAATTTTCTACAAACACTATAACTTCAATAATTGTAGAACAAAGAATTCGAAACAGGTCATTCCAAATTCTCTAATAATTTTCTTGAGATTGTTATTTGATAGATTTTTAACGGGTACTTCGTGTAGCTCTTAACGTCTACACCATCGGACGAAGTTTATCCCAAGAAACACGATTGTCCCATTATCCGGACACTTCTGTCTCGCCATAAGTACGGATAAGCGAGGTACGGCGTCGCCTAATTGCTCAGTAAAATTTGATCGCAGCTCATTTTCGGAACCCCGATGAAAATGTTCCCCGGGTTTTCCCGCGGTTGAAGTGCTCGCGAAAAGGGGTTTCGGCGTAACCAAGGAAACACAGCGTTAATCGAACTTCTTAGCCAGCCGGCAGTCACACTTCGGCCAGGCGATGCGGTGTGCTAACAAAGGCCCCGAAAACCGCTGACACGTATCTTGATAAATAGAACGGTTCCTCTATGTAAACGCTTCGAGGGTTGCATTTTCTGTGAAGTCCACTAAATTGCATGTTTTATTAAACCCCTGCGTAGAACTGGCCGAGTTATTCTTGGAACCATGCGTCGCTTCTGGCGACTAATCAACTGCCCTAATTGGGTCAGTACAAACCCGCATCTAATTCCAATGTCTACAAAATCGATTCATCAAGTTAAATTGCAATCTGTAAGAGTATTATGTCAACCAAGTTTCCCCAGTTCTGCATCCCAGAAATATAAAGACTCCAAAACACTGTAAACTATTTACCGGAGCGCCGCCGGATATTTAGTAGCTGCGTTCACATCATGCGAATGCGAATCAACGTAGATATTTCTCTTTGATGCGCCGACGAACGGTGAACCACAGACTGTGTTTATGGTTGAGCATGTGCACGCACGTTGAATAAATGTTTCGTTTTAATTTTTCGAATTTTCCGAGACTGTAAACATGAAATTTAATCGTGTCCATTCCCCTAGATTAATACCAGAGTTGGGCATTAATCGATTAAAATTTTAATGATGATTGATTGATTAATGTGTACGATTAAAAAAAAAAATCATCGAAAAATCGACGATTGATTCAATCGACTGATGAAGTTAATCGTCAATCGTTGATTAAAAGAAGAAATCATCGAAAAATCAACGATTTATTGAATCGATTAATGAAGTTAATTGTCAATCATTGATTAAAAAAAGAAAGAGTTTGTATTATATGTATGTATATAGACCAAATGACAATAACCTAAACTCAGTTTACATTTTTTTCAGTATTCATACAGTTTTGATTAATCATTAATTAATCATCGGATTGACGATTAATAATCGTTACTCGCAATTAACGACTAAAGTAGAAATTTAATCGTTAACCGCAATTAACGACTAAACTAGGAGATTAATTGTTAATTGCGATTAACGATTGAAGTTGAAAAGTCGTCAATCGTTGATTAAATTTTTGCCCAACTCTGATTATTACGTACTTTTCATTTTCCTCATTATTTAAGACTCCGACACGTGGTCTAGTTCTGCAAGCAAAATATTCTTACAACCTCGTCGGCAAATGGTTAGCCGCGCGTTCTCCACTCGTTTTAAAACGAACGCCTTATCAGAAGCGTTCGTTTCGATCTCTCAAGTCGTGTCGGCCGTTGTTACGGCTTTATCGAGCGAGTCGGCTATGCTCGTGGAGATTTCTCCGTTCATTAGTCGCGTTCAAATCTGCGGTCGAAGTCCGCAACGAACTAAAACAGCAGCCGCGAGGAAAAAAGAAAAAGGAAGGAGAAGGCTCGCCGACAAATCCACTCCGGGCAAATCCGTTGCAGATAGAACTATACCTACGTCGTATAGAATGCATTGTGTGTGCCTCCCGATACAACTCTAATCGCAGTTCAGTCCGAAAGGGTTCGGAAATTCCGGTATCGGTGTGCTTGAAAAATCGCTAAATCCACGACTGGTCAGCTAAACCGACTGCTGTATAACTATACAGGCTTAATCCTTTGGCAACGAACACTCGTTGCTATCGTTTTGTACATCAAAGAGCGAAAATGGCAATCCTTTCGAAAAATCCGAAATCGTTAACTATTTTTCTTGTTGCAAATACGTATTGGATTGGCCTCGATGTTTTGCCTTTGCCATTTTTGTCGTACTACCACTGGCGGAGAATATTCGAAATATTCTTTCGAATCGAGTACAAACTATTCGTACAGCTTTTAAAAACGAATAAATTTTTCAAAATTGCACTCAGCAGCTTGAGTTTTTTTGAGACGTTAGAAGGGTTAGTTTACTAGCTAATGTGTAAATAATTTTTTAAAAATTGTTATTGGTCGCAATTACGAAGGAAACAGTAAAGACCACGATTTTTAAATTTTTTATCTGTACCCATAATGAAAATTTAAAACATGTATTTTGTAAATCTAAGTAAGTTATATATATGTATGTACAAATTTTCATTGAAATTGGTTGACGGATAAAAAAGCTATGGGCATTGTAAGACGGAAAAATCTATGAATTTACGGTTACGATTTTTGCTATGTTCAATCAATTATATTTCGTAACATCCTTGATCGATTTCGATGAAACTTTGTACAAGTATATAACTTACTTACAATTAGACCTATCAAAGGCGCCTTCTAAATTTTCATTACAGGTACAGATAAAAATTTTAAAAATCGTGATCTTTACTATTTCCTTAGCAATTGCGACCAATAACTATTAAAAAAAAAATTATTTACACATTAGCTAGTGAAGTAATCCTTCTAACAGTTCAATGGTTAAATTTTAAAGATTTGGTTAAAGATTTGGTTAAATTAAAATTAAAAAATGGTTAAATTTTCTACAATTAGAAAAGAATGGTGACTGCATGTACAATTGATTAATAAAGTTGAATTCTTTAGTAATTAACGTACAGGAACTTATGCAATTATCTAATAAAATATAACTGAATTTAGTATGATTTCTATGTATTTCATTTGATACGATTTTCTTCAAATTCGTCTACAAAAATTGCAAATTGCATAATTACGATGATGGTTGGGATAATTTTTTCGGCGGTGTAATTGCATGAAACGCGATAAGAAACGGAAAACCCGAGCGCTGATTGGACTTCTTCAGAGCAATTTTTCCGCTGGAAGAAGTACTTTGTTGTTTGGCCCGCTGGGCTCCTTTGCATCTCCACGAAGTTTCATTAAACCGGGGAACTTCCGAGCCGCTTCCCTTGGAAGACTTCGAAATTATATCCCGGTCCAAAATTAAGCCCGCGTTAAAGATGCTCGTTAGAGTGAGGAACGCAGTTATGAAGGAGACGGTTCGCGGAATATTTTCGGAGGAGATCTCATGGGAGTCTGTACGAGGATCACTTTCGGGCACTGTCGAGAACACTATATCGCTCGTGAACTTTGTTACCCGGTCCTGTTTTCAACAAATTATTCCCACGGATTTTGTATGCTCTCCACTGGTAATATCATACTTCGCTGCACGCGTTTATTACTGTTCTTTGGGGAAAAGTAGTTCGCGAGAGGAACTTCATTTGAGTAATTACAGCCAATATTAGAATTATTCGTGACAAACATTTTTACTACAGAGAGCACATTCTCTGGTAAGAGAGTGCGCGTGGCTTGATTTGCCCGGATCAGTATTACAACGCTATTACGCTTAATACGTTTCGATTTCGGAACAGTTGTAAAGTGGCTCGGCACTTTTAAAGCTGATGTTCCAGTTATGAAAAATAGAAATTTTTCCCATGCACTTCACTAACGGAAAGCGAGGGGATAGAGCGTGTCTTTACATGAGCCTACTTTCTCATGCATCAACTTTATAAATGTATAATGGTCCACTTTGCCGACTCCTGCATGGCATAGTTACGTTGAAAAACTGGCCTACTTAATTCAGTTCTTTCATACGCGTTACCCAAACAATCCTTTCTTTCCACCATTCTCCTTTGCCTCATCTCGCATGATTTCATTAAACGCCACTACTATTTCTCTACGTTATACAGTCAAGATGACCTTGGAATGTCCTCCACCACTCCATCCACAAGAAAACAATTAATACTACGTAATGTAGCCCGTCATACCAAACAACTTTTGTAGGAACACTTTTTTGATAACGACGTCTTCCGAGATATCCTGCTGATCTGATCTGATATTCATATACCGCATAAAAACAGGGTTGACTACACAACTTTTCCAACGATTTTCATCAATTTCCTTCAAGTATTTTCAATGTGAAAGATTATTTGAAGTATCGTTGCAATTAATCAGAGACTTTCAAGTACTTTGTTGAACACAATTTTTAATAACAGGTGCTGTTTTTCGAGCGAAATGAGAATTTGACGTTACAAGGTTTCACAACGTCGTTCGTTAAATAAATGATCAGCTGCAGAAGTGCTGCGTCATTCTTTTTAATTATTTAGTATACGATAACCAAGAAATTATCCAACAACAGCGTCGACGAGACATTCGACACTATAAAAGCTCGAACATAATACACAGGGTGTTGCGAAGATATAGAACATTTTTGCAGGATCGATTCAACACATTAAAATGATGAGAAAAGTACGGATACGTACATACATGTCCGATAACGCTTAACTCTTTAGTTATATGCTGCTTTGTCTTGTTTCAAATATCCAATAAAAAGTAGGACAAGCTATGAGCTCTTCACAGAGAGAGAGAGAGAGAGAGAGAGAGAGAGAGAGAGAGAGAGAGAAGATTAAAGTAAAAATACTTTCCTCCCGTAAAGTCTGGAATAGAAAATTCCGAACCTACAATTCCAGCATCATTGAATTATTAATTTGAAACTTTGACGATTCTCAATCCACTAAATAGTTATCAAGTGCTGATACCCTATTCGGGTTTAGTACCAGAGTTTTCCATTTTGTTATCCTGTAATTTTATCTCGGAAGGTCAATTTTTTAGAAGTGCGAACCAGTAGATGTAGGTTTAATATTCGGAAATTTTTAATTTCGCGGAGCTGTAATCGTAAATGTTGAAATTTTAGGGAGCCAGGAAATTTCCGTGGAAAGTCTCCTCGCTTTAAACCGTGGAATTGTGGACACCGCGATGCGTATCGCGTCTCCCGAAAGCTTTTTCAATTTTCTATATTCTTTAAATTATGCGCGGCATGATGCCCGAGAATATTTTCTCATCTCCGGAATTGAATTCATCTGACGGAATTCTTCGACAACGGTGTTCCACAATTGCTTCGTGCCGCGCGAGCCCTCAGCACTCGGGGCATGCAAATTATTTTCACGTAGTGGGCAAGTGTCGTTTTACATTTTTTACAGTGTGTGCTGCTTTTACGTCGGGGGTTTCAAAGTTCGTAAAATGTTCCTGTTGAAATACCAAACCGTACAGAGTTTAATCAAGAAGTAAAAGCTTCGTTAAATTTATATCGGGCTGCGGATCTTTATGCATTTAAACTCGGGATAATATTTACATTAATGAAAATAACTAGTGCCTTTATCTTGTTTCTGTCACAAGCACTCTTACAGATCATGAAAGAAGTATTTCTCTTATTTTGATTGCCATAAAATAAGAATGGTAATTTTCCCTTTTTAAAAAACGTCCCAGCAAACAAAGACATTGGAAATGAGGAATATCGTCGTAATAGATCCTCGTGGGGTGGTTAAATATGTAGGGCTAATGATGTCCGTAAAATGTTCCTATTGAAATATTAAATCATACAGAGTTTAATCAAGAAGTAAAAGCTTCGTCAAATTTATATCGGGCTGCGGATCTTTATGCATTTAAACTCGGAATAATATTTACATTACTGAAAACAAATAGTGCTTTGATCTTGTTTCTGTCACAAGCACTCTTAGAGATCATGAAAGAAGTATTTCTCTTATTTTGATTGCCATAAAATAAGAATGGTAATTTTCCCTATTTGAAAAACGTCCCAGCAAACAAAGACGTTGGACATGAGGAATATCGTACATCCTCGTGCGGTGGTTAAATATGTAGTGGTAGTGATAAATCGTTTATGGTTGTATAAGGGGCTCCTCTGGAGTACCGAATTTAAATTTATCCCATGCAGAGAGCGGCTTTATTCAGCCGCAGAAAGTAGTTGAACAGGCGCCTGTGCAGATAACGTCCGGAAGCTTTCGTAAATAAGCTTCTCGGACGTACCCTTTCGTTACCAGCGCTTTCACAGTGGCTCCGCTTGATTTTTATTGACGTCAGTCACGAGCCGTCAACGGATATCGAGAATCTAGCCGGTTTTTGGCAGGATCGATACGTTTTGTCGGCGCACGTGGAATAATATTATCCGGACGCAGAAATAGAATATTCCCGGACGCCATTAGTAACCGGATTCGGCCGATTACAATGATTGCATAATATTTGTCTTCCCAATCACTTCGTAGAACGCTAAATTTATCGGGGACTGGAACTCGCTACTTTTCATTAAAAATTACGGAATAATCACATTGAAATTTCGATCACTTTCTTGCCTTAAATTTTTGTCCTAAAAAAATGAAATCCACACTCCAGTAAGAGCTGAATAAAAGGAACGGAGGAGAGAATGAAGCGTACAATTTCTTTCGCGAAGGGGGATTAAAATGTTAAGAAATTTGCCATAATTAAAACGCACAGGCGAGGTACGTGTGCATAAAGTGCATCGCGTGATTCGGACGAATCAAGTCCCGCTATATAGGTCAGTTAAAATTCTACGTGATTTCGCGAGGGTAACGAGGACGAAATTCGCCTCGAGCCGCTCATACAGAATTAATTCACGCCGAATAAAAATAATCGATAGGATTCTCATTGTTGTGTTCGGAAGGTCGGCGCGTTTGTTGTTAGTCACGCGCCCGGGGATGGTTAATTTATTCCCGCGTTCAGGAAGAGCCGCAAGGACGCTCGATGAAATTTGATGTTCGACTATATAATTCGGCACGAAACAGAGAAGATGAAGCGGTTTTTAAAAATAGTAACGTTGCATCGGGGAAACCAATTTCGCATTGATCGAACAAGTATGTAATTGGCAAAATAATTTGCGGGAACGCGAACATGGTGATTTAAATCTTAGCCGGCGCTAGGCTAAGAACACTTAGGCTTGAACACTTTCTTGCATCGAGACATCATGGCGTAAGTAAGCCCGTAAGCTTTCGTTTCCAGTCGGATTTAAAAAAATGTATAAAAAAACATTTTGAAATCCACGCTTATATTAAAATGCACTAAACAGGAGAAAATAATTTTCTTCCTGGTTCTCCATAAAATACCGAATCCAGTTAAATGATTAATGATATTTTTCCCAGAAATTTTAAGCAATTAGTTCAAAATTAGTTTAAATTTAGTTCAAGATTAGAAGAGTTTAACAATGCCGATATACTATTTTTAACATATAAACATCATTGTAGAAGATAATCAATTTTTACTTAGCACCTGTAGCTTGCGATTGAGGTATAACAATTTTATTTTGCATGAAGATCCGCGGTCTAGTTATAAAATTAGTGTCGGAGTAGATAGAAAAATTTAATATAAATTTAAATAAAATCATGACATTAGTGACTATAAAAATAAAAGCGTGGAGGGCTAAACTATATTGACGTAATCTTCGTGGGTGCTCCACGCTTTAATTATAGTCACTAATGTCACGATTTTATTTAAATTTATATTAAATTTTTCTATCTATTTCGACACTAATTTTATAACAGAAGAAATTTTGAACTAATCGCTGAAAATTTCGGGGAAAAATATTATTAATCATTTAACTGGATTCGGTATTTTATGGAGAACAAGGAAAAAAATTATTTTCTCCTTTTTAAGAGGAACAGGTTTAAAATTCAATTACAAACGATTCTGTTTGATCTTTTGATAGTTTAATTGGATCCACCTTGTGGGTAGAAGTTAACGCCACGCACACAATGTTTAGAAAAAAATATAGTGTTCCTGAAGTAAATCAATGTTTTATTTAAAATATTTACTATATTAAATGAAAAAAATTAGTGCACTCGTAGTTTACGTTGCCTGTGCGAATTACGACGCAATTATTAAGCATTACCGGCGCGCGGCGCGTATATTTTCGCACAGCGTGTCGCAATTACCGTCAAGTCGAGTAATTCTCGTTTGAATTCCTGTTGCGAGCGCCGGCTGATTTTCAACCGCGGGCTCGGAACGTCAGTCGATACTTCAGTCGGCCGTGTACGATCACGTTCGTCTTCTGACGTGCTTATTATCCCGTAACGACATCTTTTCACCGTGAAAACACGATACATCATGCTAGGGTAGCAATTATTTCGACCGTGCCTCGCGTCGATCATCTTCGACCCAGCTGTCGACGTCGCTCACACAATATTCCCCATCAGACCGATTCCATTCGGAACTTTTTAAATTCTGAATTGCACGGAACCTTCTCTGGATAATCGAATACCTGCCGGAATTCCCGACGGAATTCACGCCTCGACAATCTGATAATATTCGAAATGCTGTTTCCGTACCTTGCTATTGATAACATAATTAATCCTTCGCAAATCCTCGGGCACAGGAAGCTTAACTGAAAGGATTTTAATGACTGTATGGTGTTTAACATGGTCTGCGATCAACAATTTTAAGGTGGTTTCCGTTTATAAATTGCTTTGATCATGCATGCACCAAGATATTCAAATTAAAAATAATTCTTACGTAGTATAAGCATCAATTTTCTTGTACTTCTCTCAGATATAAATCATCCTCGTGAAAGTAAGGATACAATTTTCTGCATTATCTGCAAGATACGGAAGCTGCACAGACCTTCATTTCTTGTTTCAATCATTTTAATGCGTTCGAAGTAATAGAATAGTATTTTTAGATTCCCTCGTTTTTATCGTACGTGCATACAATCCGGAGTGTAATCAATAGTAATCATATAATGAAGAATGCAAACAGAATCTAGTAAATATAAAACTAATAAAAATAAAACTCATTGCTACAATCCAATAATAATCCATGTAGTTTATATAAACATTTTTTATATTCTGTAATAATACTCGCAACGAAAAGATTCTCTAATAATCACAGTTATGCAAGAAATTATACAGAGAAGCATTAATAAAATTTCGAACGCTCTGTGGAAGCAGCTGACAAGGACAGATGAAACATTCTGGTTTTATGCAAATCGAAGAAACACAAAATGTGCGGGAAGTTTGCGTAATTCTGAAAGCCAGCGAATGGTAATCAGAATGGAAATTCCATTGGAAATGACACCGAGCGGCTCGCTCTCCGCGGGTTAAACGAATGAAAATCGTAATCGATTCGTAAGTTTTGCAGTTCAAGGCGATGCATATTGCGGGTACGTGGCAACACCTGGTCTACTCTCACCTTTCGTGTCCACATTTCATCGTGTGCCCCCGTTTAAACGTTCTGGAGTTCGCCCCCGCGCCTTTTGTTTTCACCACGCCGAAACCCAATTTACCCCCGAGGTGACGTGTTACGCTGGCTGGTTTCTAATTGCGAACGATTTTTCACCTGGCCAGACAATCGTTACCCCCCTTCGCCTACACGAGTGCGCATTTCCGGTTTCCGTCGTGTCTCGCGCCGCCGATCTGATATTACCTGTCGCGATTTTTCAAACATCATCTTCGCCGGAGTCGCGAAACGTTTGTTTCGTAGATGCGGACTGAAATGTTGCTTATATCGTGTACTGACACTGTTTTACGATATTTTACTTACTATATTCAATCTTCATTAATTTGTACACTGAACCTGATTGTATACAGTTAGGTGCAAAACTGATCACGCACACTTTAAATCAGAATAACTTTTTTATGAATGGACTTTTATAAGGGTAGAAGAATTAGTTTAGTAAATGACGTCTAAAAAATATGTTGAAAAAATGCATTTGATCGGAATTATGAAAAACAATATTTTACGACTTTTTTAGCTGGGCCAATAACGAAAAATTTATGGGATTGGTTAACTCGTATAAATTACATATATACGGTCTGAAAATATCATTGGAATTGGTGAATTGGTTTACGAGTTATGAACGATCAAAAGTGGTAAAAATTGCAATTTTTCCAGATTTTCGATTTTTACCACTTTTGATCGTTTATAACTCGTAAACCAATTAACCAATTTCAATTAAATCATTTACTAAACTAATTCTTCTAGCCTTACAGGGAAATTGAAGTCGTTTGGTCCATTCATAAAGAAGTTATTCTGATTTAAAGTGTGTATGATCAGTTTTGCTCCTAATTGTATAAATCGTATGAATGAGAATTCCCATATCATGTGAATTAACCCTTGTGTAGTCAACCGGGTACCCATTTATTGTATTTCTTTTAACAATTTGTTAATGTTCCTCTACAAAATATTACAAAATTTCTCTGAATATAACAATAATTGTATGAATATATGTATAGATATGTATAATGTATAGATATACATTTTGGTTCACTACACAAGGGTTAAACAACTAAACATTAACCATATTGTGCCGTGTTTGGTTTCTTTTCAATCAGAAAAATCTGAAGAATGTGGTGATAAACGTTTCACAAAGCACTGATTAAAGATAAGGAAGTTACGTCATTGTATTAGTGTTGTCTCACCGACACATCGAATGCCTAATACTGTACTGCACGTCGCTTTCACATGTGTACAATATCAAGACATTGCTGTATTTCTTTCACCGCGAACGTTTCCAGCGCAGCGGGAGCGTTTAGGCAAACATTCTATCCTCAACAGACCTGTTCCGTGGAGCAACCTAATCTATTACCCGCTGACGTGCTCGCTACACTCTGACGGATACGTTTTTGAAATCGTCTTCATCGATATTCTACGATGAATGTAGGTCTGAGAAAATAGAGGCTCGTGAGTGACGGGCTCAATTTTAAAACTGGAGGTCTTGAAATAAGCTTGTACGCTTTCAACAGGGTAAATCTTCATACATATAGCCATGGCTTAATTTAAATTATGATTGACTTATCGTTTTTTGTAGATGCTACAATTTCATAAAGAAACACTCTTGATTGACAGAAAGACGTTTTCAAAATTGAAAATTATGAAATCTGCTTGTAGATTTTTAACAAGGTAAATTTTTATACAGGTTGAAAGTACATTGAAACTGTCTTACCACTTTTATAGATGGTATAATTTTATAAATAAAGACTCCCGATTGACAGTGACGTTTTCAAAATTGGAAATTCTGTAGATTTTTAACAGGGTAAATTTTTATACATGTTGAAATTAAATTGAAACTGACTTACCACTTTTATAGATGGTATAATTTTATAAATAAAGACTCCTGATTGACAGAGAGACGTTCTCAAAATTGGAAATTATCAAATCTGCTTGTGGATTTTCACCGAGGTAAAGTTTTGTATGAACACGTTACAGCTTAATTTTAATTGGACTACCATTTTCATAGGTACCGCAATCACATGAATATTTATACAGAGTACACTTGCGTAAAGTCAATTCAACAGAACCCGATAAAATGGAGATCTCGGTGCAGTTATATTAACTTAATTAACGTTTCTGTTTCGATATTTGCATAATAAGGTCCTCGACTTACAATTAGTAAAGCCAGGTACAAGTTCTTTTTCTCACAGAAAGAACTTAATCCTCTTTTGATACTCCAAGATTCATTATGAAGAAGAGTGAGTTTCCTCGACAGTTGCTTTCCGTTCAAAAGAAAAAGAAAACAATAACTTTGAAGTAAGTAATTTATTAAACAGAACGGTGAATAATATACGGAAATTTTCTTCCAGATTGAAAAAGAAGTCGTAGCACAGGAGATAAATCAGCCGAACGCCGCTGACTGCTTCAGCGTTCAGAGTGTCTACAGTTTAAAATTCAAATTCAAGTAGATGATTAATGCATTAACCGCTAAACTAATATCCATAAAATTGCCACAGGGCTCTGGGGAACTCTTTTCAGCGAATCGATAACTTGTGGCGGAACCGAAATTCGCCATAGTACTATGTTGTTTTAGGATCGTCGACATTCATGATCCTGGAACAGGTTTATTTAGCTTAATACTCCACGGTGTCGATTTTCCTACGATTAATACATTCGCATACAGTCGAGTAAATCTCCATTTATACTTGGCTTAGTAATTATGATCCATTCCGCAAACTGTAGGAACCTAGAACGACTTTCCACCGTCTGTTTCATTAATAAATGGCACAATTAATTATTCCATCGCGCCATTTTCACTCCTCACCACAGCCACTGGCGCCAGTAAGAATTGTGACCGGTTACTGTTCTGCTCGAAAAAAGGATGAGCCAAGGATTAATGGCTCAATTTGTTTAAAACCATCGGATATTTGCCATTAAAAAATACATTCGTAGTGTGAAACAATTAAAAAATGAATTTATCAGGTTATACAAATTAATTCGTAGCCGCCTCTTCGCGAATTTATTGATTAATTATTTATACACAAATGGAATAAATTCTACTCTCCAAAATAATTTCGATAAATTCCCCATGCCTGTAGAAATAAAATCTCATTTAGCTTAACCCTTAGTATACTCGAATGATGACTATGAGGCGCTACTAAAAATTGCTGTACTATTATTCAAAATATTGTTTAGATTATTAAATATATCGGTATTTATATAATCAATTACTAAACATTTAAGTATTGTATAAAGGTATTTATAGCAATTTCATATACATAAAATTTTAAAAATCATAGGGAATAAAGAAATGTTTAATTTTTGAGTTAAAATAGCTTCTCGAGTGCAAAGGGTTAAATTGCCTAATATCTCAACCGAGCTAAAAACCTTGCAAGCAACGTGTGCTGTTACCGAAAGAGGTTGGGGTTTGTTTCTAACACGACTCGCCCGGAATGACTATAATTGTTTCAAGCGGCGCGTAAACGAAAGAAGCGGGAGCACAATATTTTTTGCGTCGCGGTAGCATGAATCTTGCCCGGGCGGGGGATTAAAAAAACTTTGCTCGAAGGGAGAAAGAGTGGCAGTGAGGTCGAAAAACGTCGCCCCAATTACTCGAGGGCTATCATTTTTATATTCCTCCCTGGGCGTTTATGGCGACCGATTAATGGCTAAGTCGCCTCGTGCCAAACGATCGCCTAACCGGAGAGACCGGCGGAGCAGACCGAAACGAGCGTTTAACGTGCACGCGTTCATCATCCCGGTGGTTATTTCCTGTATTACGGCCAACAAACGGCTATTAGTATTCCTCCGCGGCGACACCTCGTAATTCTCGATTCGCGAAAGGATATCATCCGTGGACCTCGGACTTATCGTCGAACCTCTTAGACCGTGAACTGAGCGTTCATGCCGTTTAGAACGCTTCGATGCCAGCCCGTTCGACAGCTGGGAAAACATTTCCGTTGTTTCTTCGTCGTTACGATGCGATAAATTCGGATTAATCGCCTTGACGACATTATTCCTGTTCGGTCAGCGACGATTCGCGACTCTTCGACCGACATTATCCTCGGATCAAGAATCCTCATACATTCCTTTAAACATGAAATCATAATCACTGTCAGAGTTGTGCTAATTCAAATACATTGTAATTGAATTACATTGTATTTTATATACACAGTATTTGAATTACATTGTAATTGCATTACATAATTCAAACCATTCGCTTCATTTATCACTTTTCCTAACGGAAGCCTATTAATAGCCTATCAATAGGTCACTACAGATATGAACTAGCTCAAAAAGAAAAACTGACGTAACTGTCTTCTAGCGGTTCAATCAGGAGTTAGAAATATGGCCGTTTTTCTAGCACGTAGAGGCTAACTATCACTGTTCCAGTTTCAAAATCGTTATTTTTTGAGCTGTGTCATTGTTCTTGCCGGGATGCGATATGTGCAAACTACGCGACCGAAATGTTATTTGTATCGTGTGCAGACGAACTTTCTAGGCTTTTTTGAAGTTAGAGTTTTAAAACATCCATCTTCTATATAATATAAAAATTCAATTCTAACCGCATATTCGACGTTACTGCTATCTATTTTCCTCCCCGAGTATTTGTTCATTTCACGAACAATTTTCAACGAACGCCTCGCTAGCATTGACATTTGAAAATCAAGGGAGCAACTCCGCCATATCTCGATTCGTGCAAGTTTCATGCATAGAAATTGCGATTGATCAGCAGGAACGAATTCATCGCTCGCCGTAGCGTTTTACTATCCCCAAACGATCGCTTCTCGTAGCCATAAAACAAGTTACGTTTTATAAAACGGGAACGATCGCACTTTATACGTCTTACAGTTATATTGAAGGATCCCGCTACTGGCGCAGATGAAAGGTTGACCTTCGCAGATAGCTTGTCGATCGAAAACACGTGAAAAGGTTGGCGGAATCCGTCAAATATTCGAAAGAAGTCCTCCGAATATTCGGAAAAAGGCTAATTCTTTAAAAGTAACTTCAGTTTACAAAATCGAAAATTTACGAAGTTGTTTTTGAATAAATCAGTCTTCGAAGTTGTGAATAAATTATATTCGAAGTAGTTGATCAAACCCAGGAGGAGATAATTACCTGTAAAAATTTAGGCCAGCACTGTAGGTTTCATTTTTGTTTTAGAGCTTCCGTCGCGTCGTAGAGAAAATCGAATTCGAATATTCCATGGACACATGTGCTGCCGAATAGTGGTCGGCCAACACATGTCTGTTCATGAATTCCACTTCTACTGATTGTGAGCTCGAAATGGTCGAATACATGTTTTGTATGGTATTCAGAGCTGTGCATAAATATTGTTCTATATTTTCTGCTGAATATCGCACTGTATAAAGCGAGTAAAATTGTACTTATATTTAAACAGATTTCTGCAGTTAAATTCCGGTATAATTATAATTTCATTTCGATGCAGACAAGTAGAATATTACGTTAATGTTATGAAACGGTCTGTGGCTTGTTCATGTTCATTATTCGCGAACGGGTATTGTATTCCAATATCCAATCACGTAACAGAATACACCGCTTTTATAATGGGGTTTCTAATAATCGAATACGAAATATTAAAACTGCGGAAGAAAGACATTCTACAAAACAAAATACCTCGAAACGCTTCCAACGATTTACATGACTGCAACAGCATCCGCATTGCAACGCAATACTTTGTAGCTTTCGACAAAATGAAAAATATTCTTCTAACAATTTGAACAATTAACACTAAACCTACCGAGCACTAAAAGCGACTAAAACTTCTTAGCTTTACAAAAATTAGAGGGCTCTATTTATTTAGAGTCTGTGCAATTTTTATTACAATATGTGCCCGAGTAAAAAAATGTATAGAATCAATTTTCATGTCAAACCGGTTATTTGACCGGCAGTGGTAGGCAGAGCTGGGGAAAATAGTATTTTAAATAGTAAATAGTAAATAGTCCTATTTATTTTAAAGTATGTGTATAACTTTGAAGATAAAATGTTTTATTTGATGAAGTAATATTTGAAAATAAAATATTTTATTTGATGCAGTAATTTTTGAAAATAAAATAATTTATTTGAGGCAGTCATTTTTTTGAAAATAGTATTTTATTTGAAGAATATTGAAAATATTTGTATTTTGTCTTTATTTTCAATTTCAATTTTAAATATTATTGCTGAAAATAATAGTTCGAATTCAATACATTTATGGGTGTAAATCGTTTCTTAATGATAAGATAGACTGTATGTTTATGCGGTTTCTCAGAGTATTATAGCAATGCAAAAAGTAAAATATTTTATTTCGTGTTTCTGATTGTTAAAATAGAAATATTTTATTTTGGGGATGAAATTGTTGAAATAGAAATATTTTATTTTGAGGTTCAGATTGTTAAAATAGAAATATTTTATTTTGGAAATTGTATATCTTATTCAACATACTATTTTCTTTAAGCAAAATAAAATCTAAAATATTAAATAGTATTTGAAATATTTGTTTCGCCAAATAATGCCCAGCTCTGGTGATAGGTTTAGTGTGAAATAAATTGTATTTGTTTCTAGAAATTCCAGTGATAGTGAAAAATCGGTTTTCCACCCATAAGGAATTGATTCGATTATCCAGATCATCAAACAGTGACTAATCCATCGATTCTCGCAATTGTCGCTTAGGCGTTCAACAGGAAAAGTGATTGTTGACCTGCACTTAGATCGACAAGCTTTTCTTTTCCCTACATTTCTACGATACTGTGTATTTCTTCACTAACTAAGCTGCAAGCGTTCTAAATTTAAGATCGTTATTGCTGCATCCAGCTCATGCTATTAAGACGAAAGGTCTGATTGCTTCGGAAGCATCAAACAGGAAACTGCATAATCAAATTTAGTTACTGTCACGAGGCTTTCAAGAAAATGGACTCGAACATGTCCCTGAGATTTGCGTGCATTCGGCGCTATAATAAACAGAAACGATAAGCTGTGGGCAAACTTATTAGCGGATTACTATTCAGCGGCACGCACACCTGACAGATTTACGAATTCAATTACATTAACACTTTCGTATTTACTTTTGAATAAACAGCCGCGATTTTATCGCGGTTAGCAATGTTGGTTAAACTAATATTTCAGATAGTAAGTACAATATTTCATTTTATATTGTATGCGTACTGGAAATTTTATAATTTATGGTATGATCATTCTTAGTGTTGTCTCAGTATCTTTCTTTTTGGACAAAGGGTTAAATGTTGGATATTGACATAGGGATCCAAACGAGGCAGACTATGCTATTTAACATTTTTTTAACAGCCGAAGAAGTTCAAAGATCGAGTTCAATTCTTTGGTAAAAATTGAGCGATGCCCAAGTTCAAATCAATAAATAAAACGGGTCAAATGTCGGATAAAATGAGAGATATTGATATACGGGTCAAAACGAGCACAGAACATTTAACATGTTTTAGCAGGGTCAGAAGTTCAAAGATCAAGTTTAATTTTTTGATAAAAATTTAGCGATGCCCAATTTAAAATCAATAAATAAAACGGGTCAAATGTCGTATAAAATGTGAGATATTGATATACGGGTCAAAACGAGTACAGAACATTTGTCAGTTTTTAGCAATGTCACAAGTTCAAAGATCCAGTTCAACCTTTCAATGAAAATTCTGTGGTTGTCAGAAAGTCACTTAATTTCACTTCCGAGATATTGCCGTTTCAAGTTCTGAGTCAGAACTTCTGACCACTAATGCTTTGACATAGGACATCGGTTAAATTGCATAATTTTTTTGAGCCTTTCGAATTCGTTTTTCTGACTTTTTTCTGGTAAATACTTACACCCCATACTACAGAACTCAATTAACGTATAAATTCAAATTTTTTTAAACAGTGACATGCAGCGTTTTTCCTGGCAACCACAGAATTTAGCGATGCCATAATTTCGAGGGACGGCGTGTTGTCGGAACGATGATACCTTCTGGACGAACGAGCCCAGTGGCAGTGAGTTAAACAGATGATTTCGTGGGCATCGAATGCGCAACGTCGAAACGGGCGCGTTTATCAGCGATCGCCGGCGAACAGAACGAAACACGAGCTCACGATATTCGGAATCGACCCTAAACGAAGGTGCACGGACACATGCATCATTCCGTTTCCAAGCTATGATTCATGTCCTTCAACCTGCGCTCGAAACAGGCGCAATCTTTTTCGCGTGTTACGTGCTTCAGCCGCGGGTTGCACACAGAAAACTTGGTAAAAAGGATGTTCTATGCGTCGGTGGTTGTTCTGTGCGTTCACTTCTGTGATTCATCTCCGAAAAAATCGGGGAACAAAAGATTATTCTCTTCGCGCAGCTATGATGTGCATGCTTGTCGAACAGAGACAGGTACAGTTTCCCTTGAACAATAAATATCGAACGTCTACTATTTTGCCAAAAACACTGATTCACTCCGGGGAAAATGTTATGTGTTTCCTATTTCAGTTTTTCGATGTTGTATGTTGTTCGAACTGCCAGGTCAACATTTATCAGTACGTCTGTACCGGAAGTGTTATCACTAGACTGCGGATCTTCATGCAAAATAAAAATTGTCTTCATAAATTGTACAACGTAGGAGCCAAATAGAAATGTAATTTCTTCTCTAATGATATTAATCAGCTGAAACGAGTACATTTTTAAATCCTTTTAATCTGTCTGCTGCTTTAAATTGCACACACTCATTTTTACCATAAATGCATAAAATCCGCAGTCTAGTTATCACGTTGTCTATGCATAACACTATTTTTTATTAAATGTTGTTGGGATCGAAGAACACAAAATACATTTGTCCGTATATATTGGATATTGTCATATTTCTAGATTTTTCTAGATTTTATCTACATTCTAAAAATTGTATTTGGTTCTGCGCGAGTTTTATGGAGTTACTTTCTTAGACCTTCAGGATTCAAGGAAAATGTAAGAAAGTTGTTAGTAATGCAGATTTTATGGTTACTCGGCGTTGAGTTGACTATAAAAGTGATCTACGGCGGTAGCAAGATTAAAATAATTGCTTGATGGAAGATTCGTGTAATAAATCGAGTCACGAAGGATCTGATAGAGAAAAAGGATGTTAGGGGCTATCGAGTAGGCCTCGGGTAACATGTCTGCTCAGTGATTACCCTTTCTACTTACTGCAGCCTTGCATGCAGCACATTGCATTTAGATTCAAAGTTGATTCTCTAAAAATTGAAAGCTTGCGCATCCAAATAAACAATGTTCCGTGTTTCCTATTAAATATTTATTTAAAGGAATTTATTATTTTTGAATATTGCGTCAGGTCGAAGACCAAATGAAACTGCAGTGAACAGAATGTGCAAGGCGAAACGCAATGATTCTATGTACATGAAACCGTTGACCGAAAGTTTCCGACAAAATCACGAATTTCTCTGTCACGCGTGCATTCATGCTTGCAACAACCAGAAATGGCAATTAATGACCAGGCACACATCATCCAAGACCAATTAAATGACACGCGTGGCCGGCTAAAAATTCGAACTCTTTCGAAAACCGGGCAATCTACGAACAATGGTTATTTGAAATACGAAATTGTCTTTTTCAGTCGTGAAATTGGGACTCTTTGACTATTTGTTTTTTACGTGACTGCAACCCTGTAATATAACCTGTAACCATTATTCTAACTCCCACACGTTCTTCTCGTAAATCTTTAATGATCTCTTCTTGATCTTGATCTGTGCTGTAGAATACATTTCTTGAAATTGTGGAGTTACAAACGGAGTACAATTTGTTGATTTAAAGTGTACAACGTAATTTGATGAAGTATTGCCCTTGTATCTTTCTGCGACTCTTCTAGGGAGCTTACGAAGGTTAAAGAAATTCCAAGAGTACAAAGTGTCTCACAGGAAAGTGAAAGAAATGCACGGAGATCGAGAAACTCGTGGATAATTCAAAGCGTTTTACGATCTAAAGAGAACAATTGTTACGAAACATCTTGATACTCTTTAAGCAGTACAATTATAGAATTATAAAAGAAACACAATTTGTTCATCTGATAAAATGTGCAATTTAATTTGGTGAAGTATTATTCTCGTACCTTTCAGCGACTATATCTAAGAAACGTATGAGAGTTTCTGAAATTCCAAGCCAACAATGGATTTCACGAGAAAATGAAAGAAGTGCATGAGGCTACGGGGAAAATCGCGAATGTCGTGCAAAATTGAAAGCGTTTTATCTCCCGAGGGGAAAGAATGTGAAATTGTATAGAAAACACAGTTTATCGATTTAAAATTCAGAATGGAATTTGATAAAACAACTATCCTAAACTTCCTAAAGAGCGTAGGAGGATTGCAGAAGTTTCAAACGCGCAAACGGTTTCGCAACAGAAGGAAACAAAAGCACAATTCTCCGTAAATGCCGGAAGGATTAGGCACAGAAACACGAACTACTTTACAAGAAAAGGAGAACGATTATTGTATTATACTATTCACTGTACCCACTCCAACAGTTGCGGCGGTTTGAAGCTGATGTCCAGCCGATAGGTCGCCTCGCAGCTCAGCTTGACGGTTTTCAGTTGGCGAAATCTCGCGGAGGTTTCCATCTTGCAGTAAACTGGACCCGCATCCGGTTCCCTTCGAAGGGATAAGGTCACTCGAAAATGTTCATCAGCACCCATCTAGCCCCATAATCGAACTTGAAGTAGCGAAACCAAAATGAAAAGTAACGCGAGGAATTTCTTCGCCGGCGAGGATCCGCAGGTCTGTCAACTGCACGATCGACTGTGAATCGATGCTTGGCAGGGTGATTTCTTTCTTCAAACGGTCACGATTACCAACAAATAATTGTAGCACACTGGATGGAGACATGAAACGAACCAACGATCCGTTGCAACGTGCGCCACGGGCGTCGCGGCGCTTACTGAACCACGTCGTCGTGCATGTAACGCGATTCCGGCACGCGACGGCGGCTTTGATTTTGCTGGTGTTTCGCTCCTCGACCCCGCCGACCCCTCTTCGAGCCCCTGAAACCACTATGAGCTTCTTTCACCTGATCCCGGAACACTTGCACATGAGCGAAACAACGTTAGAAAATTTTATGGTGTCCTTAAAGGAGACCGGTTCTGGTTTTCGAGGCAATTTCTCCACGAATTTTTAGGAATTTTTTAACGAAAACTATCGAATCTTTCGTTTTGAGATTTTGTACATATGTTTATTGGTATTTGATGTACATGTGTGATTTTTTGTTTAATGGGAAAATCAAAATTATATGAGTTATATATATTTTTATAGAGCATTTTTTGAAAAGTATTCCATGCTTTCTACTAATCGAAAACAAAAAACTGAAGTTGTTTATTAATCAGTATGAATGTAATTATGGCCTGAGTCAAAAGAAATGATAAATCTGGATTATTTATGAAACGGATAAAAAGAATAGGGAAAAATTGATGGAATTCAAAAATTTTGTATATTTTCAATATCGTCTGAAGGAAGGTGATGATAGAGTGACTGACAGCGATCTTGATTAAACTCGTAACTCTGTAAACCAAACACTTGGGACGCCCACGGCATTTTTTAACATAGCAAATAGATTAGATCATACATTAGATCAGAATATAAAAATGCACAGGATTATGCAACTAATTTTAGACCGATCACTCGAGATTCCTGCGTTTCGTAGAAATATTTTCATGGATCGATCATAGTTGTCTGGTACGTACAATCAGTTTCTAGTATTTGAATTAATAGCTGTATATCTGTAGTTTCGGATCGTAGTAGTCGTCTCTGCATTCCAGAACTACTTCGGACCATTTTGGGGATGTAGAACCATTATTCACTGAACATCAGCGTTACGAAACTGACAATGAGCACTATTCCGTGTCGCTTTGAAATTTCAGAACCTTGACCAAACAAGCCTATTGTCAATGAAACTGTTCTGTGATGGCCTGGCAAACAGTTCGGAAAATTGTAATTTATCTAATGGTCCTGGGATTTCTATGAACATATTTTTAAGTGTTCCAATTATTCGTAAAATCTGAGAGATGAAAATTAAGAATTCATTGAGTTCAAAACTTCGAGTACCGCAAGGATTGGAAGATCTGTTTTAAAATAACGCCATAATTTTTTTCGTTAAAATTTTACATTTCTACAGTGATCCAAAGTTGCTCTCAGACTGTAGAGTAATATAGGGTGCCATTTCTTCGGACATGGAATCCTTTGTGTCATTTTTCTAAGACCCTAAGGTCAACTGAAGCAAGAGCCGCCTTACATTGACACGTGTGAACGTTTCTGCAATTTTTCATCGACACCTTTTGATCAATTACTGTGATTAATGGACCGTATCAATTTTTCTTCACGAAAAACCCTAATTTCTTACCACCTTCAATAAGGCTACATCGGTAGCTGTTCGGCGACACTATGTCAAGCCCCTGAAGGTGTCCTAAGCTTCACCTACTTTCTGAAAACATCGATATCAAATCGCCTAGGACGAGGGAACTATATATTTATTTATATATAGACTACAACACCGCTGAGTTGAAGCTTCGATGTTGCTCTTTATCAATTAATTTAATTAAACTCCATTTTTGAGCACCGCTATACACTAAAGAAAAAGTAGAATGATCTTTTTGAAATAGTAATAAAAAATGGAATAATGTCATTTCTATATGTTGAGACTTTTTTTAAACAGTCGTGAATAATCATTCATAAAGATTACTCAATGTTTACACATGTAATTCTAATTTGAATAAAAATGTAAAACAAAAATCCCCAGTAATTGAAACGCATTTCATAAACAGCTACCCATTGATAATTATAACACATGGTCGCTGAGGGGCTTCTAACAGTTTTAAAGGCTTACAAGCACCTAAACCGAGAGAATACAAGGTGTTTGTAGGAGAAAAAAATCAAGATGAGGGAAGCCTTCAATTCGATCGATTTTTTTTCCTCCTAATTTTCACGCAGTCTCGCGTGTAATTCGATTAAAAATTATAGTCCTGAGCCCATTACGTGAAAAACTACTTCCACGTGTTTTTATTAGAAACTTCACCGGCGTCGGGATATTGATGCAACGACCATCGAAGTCTTTTTTGCACAAATACAATTTATTTATACTTTTCTTCATCATATATTCTCAGATCCATATACAAAATTGTCTTAACAAAGTTTGAAAGTATCCTACATATATACACACACTTTAATACACATTATAATATTGCTTATTTAATACGTATGTTTGCTGAGTATCACAACATTGAACCATGTATAGCGTTGCAAGTGATAATAATAGTTAACGCAACACCCTTAAATGCCTCGAGAGAACATCGAAGTACATGTTACATAGCACGTAGTTGTCTCGAAAGTGCGTTGAACCGTCACTTTTTCAAGTAATCTTTATAAATATATACATCCGTGATAAAAATAATTCTGATTCATCGAGCGCTGTACGATACCTATCTAGAATCTTTATTCTTTACATTTATAAAGTCTATAAAACTTTCAAACAATTCTAATTTTGTCGAGAGTTTGGCCATTTATTTGATAAATCCCCATAGTTTAATTCTTCGATTGAATTATTTCGTTCGCGTGTAGACGTGTCAACGGCAACAACAATACCAACAAAGATGAGTCTTTTATCGTGTATCACTATCGTATGAGATCATCGAGTTACTGTATAACAGTTATATGTCTGTTCTACAAACATTTTTCCAGTCGAGAGTGTCGAGATCGATTATTTGTCATAAAGAACGCGAATGTTTCTCCTCGGTGCCAACGGTACACTGAGTTACAGCTTGACCCATCTTTATAGTTTGTCCTGCCTCGATGCAAAACTGCAAATCCTTTGGAGCTTCGAACAACAACACAACCGTAGATCCCATTCTAAACTCTCCAAATAATTCTCCTTTACCGACACGCGCACACCCTAAGCTAGCATCGTTCCAATGCTTCGCTTCCGGCCACATAATCGTATTTGTCTGCAGTGCTCTATCACAATAAACTTTTATGGAGCCCACGTTCGTCGCTCCTACAGCAGTGTAAGCCATAAAACCACCTGCCCATTTTCCCACGTATACTACACGTTCGTTCAATGAAAATAAGTCTGGTAAATATTTAGCTACACTTGGATTGACGCTCAACAACTTTCCTGAAAGAAACAGAAAATTTCTGCAGTATGTTCGTTTTAAATCAATGTGGAATATTTCAAGAGAGACTGAGACTACAAGTATCTTTTTATGGATGAATTAGCAGGGGAGATAACAAGGTCAAGAGATTTCACGTCACTCCCGGATTTTCGATTATTTAACATCCTTCTGTGGAACGAAATATCAAGTAGCATAGTAAAATACAATGGTCCATTTAACCCTTATGTAGTCAACTACAATGTATAGATTATTTCAAACCTTTTGTATTTAACACATTTGCATAAATTCTCATTCTAAGACTATAAATGAATATATTAGCGAGCAAAGAATGGAAATTCAGAGAAACTTTGTAATATTTTTAGAGGAACGTTAACAAATTGTTGAAAGAAATACGGTAAAGGGGTACCCGGGTAGCTGGTTGGCTACACAAGGGTTAAAACAGCTACTCGACCCCTCGCTACTTAATTCATAAAAGAAAAATATTTTTATCTGTGTATACCTTGAAAATGTCTACGGTACTCTATCTCCCAATCGGTGGAACTGTGGAATCTATGATAATCTCCAGGTGCTAGATAGACTATTAATTGATAAAGTTGATTTTTCGGATTCTTTAGAAGTGATTTCACATAAGCGTCATCGTCCTCCGGTGTGAATTTTAAAGGTTGATCAGAGGGGAATGTACTTATGTCTCCCAAAAAGTGTCTGAGATTGTAAGTTACCCCTTTAACTTGTTCCACTTGACACCCTGTTACTGGACCGAAATGTAATACTCTTCCATCGGACGGTGAAACCTGTGATTAAAATGTATATACAATTTGTATGATACCATTAATGTTACTTTGTTAATACTTAAATAGAATGTACTTACAATACTTGTTTTATGATCGATAGGCCTCACACCATTTTTAAGTGGTCTAACAAAGAAATCAACAAGACTTGGAAAATCAGACAGGTCTGCATCAATTTCGTCTAGATTGGCATGAAATGTTCTTGCGTAAAATCCATATAAAGTTGGTCTCAAAACAACTGGTAACTCTAAACTAGCTAACCAACCCCATACTCTACTTATTATCCGAAGTGGCAGGTAATAAGAACATTTCACCTAGAAAAACAAATTGAAATAAGTATCTAATCGGATTAATAAGGTTCAGCTACTTATGATAATGGTTCTACAAAATGATACATAAAATGATAAATCCGCTATTTTAGCAAAAAAAAACTATACCACAAAAACATTGATTGGCTCATACACATTGGCATTCTCAGTTGTATCTGGATATTTTTTTAAATGCTTCCATTGTAAGATTCCCCATAATGATAACGACGTTCCGAGAGGTAAGCCCCATTCCCATCTTACAAAGGAATACCAGGATCTAGTTTTATGTTCTGTTGTATTTGAGCTATATCTCCTTAATAATTTTTGACTTATCATTACTCTCATAGATCCTCTTGAACGTATATCTGTACAACATTTGTAAGAGTTTCTTCTAAAAAATGTCAAATATTTTAAACATTGAATTGTTTTGTTGTCTTGATAATATTGTTACAAACCTCATATGTTGAATGAACCTAAAAATTCTGTAACCAGTCATCTTCATGTAAGGAGAACTAAATATATTAGATATCAGCAGAGTCTTGTCACGATTCTAGGTTAACTTCGATTTTATATTAATTTCTACAACAATGCACGTGCTATAAATTCTTTTCGAATAGTATATTTCAATCACACTGATAAATCATAATTAATTAATTTCGTCGATTAACTATTACACAACACGGCTCTAAATTAAGTTAGTTAATCGTCTCAGGAGTGTCTTATCAAATAGGTATCCGTTGCATTCAAATATAGCGAACGATTATACAAATTCAAATAAAGAAAGTGAAGTAGAACAAAAGGCTTTATACTTAAACTTGAGTCAATATAAAAATGTATAAAACCTGATAAAACGCTAACTATTTGATAAACGCCATCTATTAGTTATGCATGGGCTGGCATCGACCAAGTACTATTCAAGACTGCCAGCCTCTGTGCTATTTAGCGAAGCCACCGACGAGAGACGTCCATAGGAGTTCGTGTCACCCGAATTTTCGGTGTTCTCTTACGCCCTCTAGGATATATTCTGGCTCCAGCCAGAGAAACAGAAGGCCACCGATGGTATTTCGTCGGTGAAGAAGACCACTGAGGAGATTCTCGTCGGTAAGAAGACGAATGAAGGCATGAAATGTTACATTCTCCGACGAACGCATGCGAGTTACACTGATATTTGTGACGATGTTTTCGTAAATATTCGAAGCAAAACTACGAGCTTTCCTCTGACCTTGTCAACCGTGTCATTTGTTGCCGACGTGCCGACGTAGAGAGCATACAACGCATAACAAGGATCTTTATGTGGTGCATACCGTTTCTGTGTTGCATCATTCAACAGAAATGAAGAGTATTTATTTGAATTTTTATTGAAGTTAATACTGTGTTCAAGCGAATTATTTGCAGCTGCTGTGCATCTTCGGAAACCAGAAATTATGGCCTCTTTCTTATATCAAAAATCCAAGTTTCAATCCTAGGAGATCAGTGATTCAAAATTGCCCGCCATGTTTGTATGTAATAACGGTCGCACGCCGCTTACCGAGCGGTACCGCTAGGTGGCACCACAAGCACGGGCAGTTAGAAAACTGTCAAACACACAATTTGGACCGCTTAGGATTGTGAAGCGTAGATTTTTGGCATTTTCTCGCCAAAATCTACAGGATTACATAAGAAATAGGCAACAATTTCTGGTTTTCGAAGGTAAAGTTTAACCTTATTTAATTTTCATTGATCCTCGAATCGTGTTGCCTTCTCGCGATAATTTACTCTTGTGTCGTGTCGTGACGACCAATCCTATTTAAATTCGTTTCGTTGTTTAGAAGTCAAGTTTATTTAATTTGGATTGACCTTAATTTTGATTCTCTATTCAAATTGAATTGTTTATTTACTATTAATTCTGATTTAGTTTCTGACTGTTTGTCAATTGTAACAATTAATGAATTTGTTCTTTCTGTTACAGTTTCCGCGGGAAAAGAATCATCGTTTGAAAGAAACGTCTTGGTAGCGAGATCGATGCGTTCGAGAATCGAATCGTGTCGTAGCATCATGGCGGACTTTCTTGAAGCGCAGGAGAGGACGCGAGCGTGAGTACAAATTATTTTTCAAATTAAACTGTGTTATTCAACATTTTATTTGAAACCATTAATGAATAATTAATAAATATTCAAGTTGAACTATTTATTCCCTATTAATTCCAATTTACTCTTATGTCGTTACGATTAATTGGCTTTGAATTCGTGTCGTGCGATAATTTCCGTTAAAATTAATTTTGATCTTATATTCAACTAGAATTATTTATTTATTGTTAATTGTGATATAGTTTCTGACTGTTTGCCAATTGAAATTAATGAATTTGTCCTTTTTGTTACAGACTCCGCGGGAAAAGATCGATGCTTTCGATAAATAATCGAAAGCGAGACACAACGTTGCGTCGTGTCGTACTTTCTTCCAGCAGGAGAGGACGTGAGCGTGAGTACCAATTATCTTTTCAATTATACTGTGTCATTCAAATATTCAGTTCTTACCCGACGAGAATCTCCTTAGTAGCCTTCTGCTAACTGACCGACATTCCGAAAATCCGTCAAATTGGATCCTCTCGAAATTCTGCACACAGCCTTATTTTGCATATAAAACATGTTTCCCAAAGGGATTTTTGCCGACTCGAAGAAAAAGTTCTTATCATTTTAGTGTCACGTTCTACCTTACCAGATTAGGTTAATAGAAACTAAAATGATAGGAAATTTTTTTCGAATCGCCAGAAATCCCTTTGAAAATCAAAATGGAATTCAACCATAATCCAGGAATGACCTTAAAGACATTACAAAACCTGAATTCTCATAAACAATAACAACAACGTTCAATGTTTATTTACACAAAGCCGAACCCAGCTTCATGACTACAATTAAATTATAGATTCTGCAAATCATTTATGTTAGAAATACAGTGATCTCGATATTATATTTTCCACAAACAATTCACTTACACCGCGAATCTCACCGTCGATTTCTCAGGCACCGTATCGTCCACAAATTCCGGGCAGCCGAAATAATGGGTCTGGGGTTCGAGGCTAAACCATGTAATCCTTTTACTTCCTTTCCATTTCCCGTTCGCAAGACCAGGTAGCGCGGAACAGCCGATCGTTTCATTGCGGCTAATTGATTCGAACGTTAACAAACCCCGGTGTGTGCACGGATCGGCCACCGATATATCCGGGGGTCACAGCGTTAAAACTCCGTGAAAGTTCGGATCCGGTTGACCGCAGAATCCCGTTCATCCCCTTTGGTTAAATCCAGGGTAAGAAAGCGATCCCATTGGGTATCGAGGGGTGGTGTTGGACCGGTGGTCTCGGTCGAGAAAGTAACAGCGATCCGATCGGAATCGAGCACATTAGTTAATCCGGTTCCCGTTTTACTTCCTAATTGCCTAAATCGCCGGAAAAGTTTCAGCGAGACCGCCGGGGTGCGCAGTCGCGTTTAGCTGTGCACGCTGCGCCACTGCCGCCGTCGGGTTAGGTTATCTCGGGGTTCACGTCGCTTTCCTACCCTCTCCTCATGCTCAGTGCACCCCAAGCTATCACTGCGGTCGGTAGGTTTCATCCCAATACACACACGAACCCCGACACCACGCGTGTACATAACAACACACGCGCCAACTCGCGAAACCCGCTCGCGAGATCGCCACGATACTCTTACTTCATCGCCTCGATCCTCGATCCCGAACGATGACGCGATGATCTGTGAGATCGACAGCCCCCGAGACACGACACAAAACATGCGATTCTTAATCTCCACGTAGCTCGAACGTTTCGGTGCCTAGCAGACAACCTGGAACCAAAATAACAACTCCGACTGTCTGAGATCGAAACGCCTGGATCACGTCTAGATCGGATCGCGAACCGTGCCGATACACCGATGCGAGGATGGACAAGGGGGTCCGGTGTCATTGACAAGAGCACAGGTGGATAGTGTAGAATACACGAGGTTGTGCTAGTGGCCGTGAAGACTATTGCTGCGAACCAGTCTACGGAACCAGTCGCGCGAAAGTGAGTACAATGATCCACACTTGGCAAGCTTGATGTTTATCTTCGCGAAACTGTTCGGTGTAACACCTGGTTAACAACCGGTATGCCATCGAGTTCTCCTTGATGCGATTCGCTTAGGCCCGAAACTTGTTAGTAGCATTGTTTCACATTGGTTCGGTGTTTACGTTATTCCGGTCAGTTCTTGTTAAAACAATACGCCGTGCGCCGTTTAAACAAGCGCGTCACGGCATACTAATCTGCCGGGACCAACGACTAACCTTCCCCAACCTAGCTTTCGATCAAACATCAACAAAACCCGACGCCGACAGAAAGATCAACAAACGCAGATCAGCGGACGGGTTTTTTTTCGAAAGGTGGTCTGTGGTTTTTTCGCGTTAAAAGCGGAGGATCGTGTGCGCCGTTGGTTAATGTTAATATCCGGCAGGAGCATAACCGAAGATCGGTTTTACGGTAGGAAAAGATGCGTGAACGAGGCCACGAGCGTGAAAAACGCGGGTGGCAAGCGCGAAAGGGGATGAGAGACCGAGGGGAGGGAGATATCCAGGCTGAATTGAAGAATCCCTCGGTCCTGGCGGTGGCTGCAAGTGCAAGCAGCACGCGCCGGATGAATACACAGAGAGAAAGGGGGGCTGCATACCCCCGAGTCAGGCAGGTGTGAGTGACATCTACGAAAAACCTGTCCACGAAAACGCGCAGGCGCCTGTCCACCTGTAGATACGCTGCGCTGGTGTACGCGAGGCTAAATGTTAGATTTATCCGTCACGTCGGTGTAACAGAGCACGACTCGGAGTATCCGGATCAATAGAATTACTTTTTCTTCATTTCTACTCGTCCTCGTCGTCGTCGTCGTTTTTCCGCTTCTTTCTTTGTACGCTCGCGGAGAGGAACGCGTCGTCCCTTTGCGCTCTTTCGACGTCGCGACGCCGCGCCGCGCGGAATCGCCGCCGTACGTGCGGAAACGAACCGACGACGAGAGGAGATCGATAAAATTACGTATCTCGCGGAGGAGTTCGTACTCGCGGTATTTCAACCCCTTCTGTCTTTTATCGCGCACCCCGATCGTAACGGAGAACTATCCGAACGATCGTAGACACCGCGGAACGGTTACCCCGTTTCACGATGCTCCTCTTCTCTGGAATGAGAGGCTGAGGCCACTGTAAAACTTTTAGGATGGGAATATACCTTATTCCCATAAGATACTTTATTAACAGAAATTGTATAATTACTTTACTAGAGCACTAAAGGTGACTACTCTTCAGTACTTTGTAAAGACAACGAGATTGTGTCTATCATAATTTTTAGAAGATGTACGCGGAGAAATAAATTTATGAAACAATTCCTCGTGGATGCAACAATCTTAATAATCGTAAATTCAAAAGTGTCCCGCAAACATTCAGTTCTTTCTTCCATTTCTCTGCTATCCCACCATTCCATTCACATAGAGAAGGGCAGATACAGTGAAGTATTTCAGAAAGACAAGAACAGGCGTGGTGGTGGGCCTCGAGAGACGAAGAACTGAGGGCAATGCGAAAAGTGGAGACCCTTAGTTCTTCATAGGCTCGGGTATCAACTGCTTAGTAGAGAGGCGGTCCATTGAACGTCCCGGGGGTGGGTGTTTACGGGGGTTCACCCTCAGTTTTAGCCTCCCCTTTAACAAAAAAAAGATATAGTGAAGTATTGCGAAGGAGGCCTGAGCTTCTAAACGGGGACACATGGGTCTCAATTGGTCGGGGCGCCGATAGGAGTAGGATTGAAAAGAAGAAGCGGGGAAGAACGACTCCGCTGTAGATGCAACTTACGATTCCTGCACAGTACTTGTCTCTCGTCGCAACCTCCTCATCAGCAAGTCATCCGCGAGTATACCTTCGCTGGGACTCAAGAACATCTGGACAGTGTGTATTCGTTTCCTGGACGATTCTCCAGTGCCACTCGAGATGCCAGGGTTGCGAGAGACAGTCACCCGCCCATTGTTTTCATTTCCGTCGTTTCTTACATCGCGGAACGGTTATCCCGATGCTCCTGTTGCCAAAGCGAGAGGCTGGGACCTCCCCACCGAGAAAATGTTTTCAGTAAAAGTTTCCATACGATCCCCAGGAAAAAAAGAGAGATGGGAACGTGTGGCGGTCTCCTCCGCCCTCCGCAAAGACGCGTCGACTTTACGAGGGGAAGGGGAAACGACGTTCGCGGAAACGATCCACTTCCGCCGCCAGATAGGATTTATTCCCGCTGAGCGGCGGAATGATATCCGACGGGGAGGATTCTCTCGAGTAGCGGGCGTGATTCGGAAAACAGTCCGCGCGTATTCTCGCTCCGGCGAGTCATCATCGGTTTTCAAGGGAGCGAACGGACGTAACGGGGACGTAGAGATCGAGTCCTCCTCCAGGTGAAATGAAATGCAATAAAAATAAACGACGGGACAATGCCGGCTCTCGATTCTTCCCAACGACGCGACGCGACGCCCGCGCGCGGACGGTGTTTGTTTAATCGATATCGACGCCGTTCCTGTTCGCGAGCCGCGATACAGCGCGAAAAATCTATCCCGATAAAACTATACGGAGCACGGAAAATGGAAAAACGTTTTTGAAATGTTTCTTGGGCTGGAAAGGTAACTAATGGGGACTGATGAGATTTTTATTCTTCGGCGGGGGTCTGTGGTGGGTGCTCAAGACAACGAAACACAATCCTCTTAGATGGCACCCTCTCCTTATCTACTTCCCTAATCATGCTAATCAGTAGAAGATAATAGAGCGGTACTGTTCAATTCCACCCATTTATGTTGTAAATGCTTAGAATCCCCAGTCTACTTGCCGTGGGTGTACATGGAAATGGATCAAGGTTGTTATGAAATATATTGATTGAAAATAACAAAAATTGTAAGAATCTGCGATTTAAATGAATCGCAAACTCTAAATTCAAAGATTGTTCCATGTTACAATGGCCATAGCTTTATTATGCGTCAACCGATTTCAACTAACATCAGATTATGAGCGCCTCGATATCAAGTAAGTTTGGTCTGATGCATTTTCTTGTATCTTCAAAAGCTAGCGAGTTATTCAGGTGACCTGTTAATAGTGCCCCACCCTGTATAACTTACTTAGATTTACAAAATACATGTTTCAGATTTTCATTAGAGGCACAAATAAAAAATTTCCTTCGCAATTGTGACCAATAACGATTGAAAAAATATTACTTACACATTGGCTAGTAAACTAATCCTTCTAACGTCTCAAAAAGACTCGAGCAGTCGGGTCCAATTTTGGGAAGAAGTTATTCGTTCCTAAAAGGAAAAACGAATTTCCTTGTCAAGAAACAGGTACGACAGGGTGGGGATGGGGATCTCTTCGCGCCCGAATCATGTTCAGTTGATCTCGTTAAACAATTCCACAGGATCCCGAACGTCTTTGCCCCTTACGCTGACAATACTGTCCGCGTCATCTCTGTTTTCCTTCCTATTATCGTTCTCATTACCGTCGCCGTTGTTTTCATTATTCTTATTATTGTGTCCGCGCCGGCCGTTCTCCATTAATACCTCGCCGCCCTGAACCCCCCTCGCCCCCACTCGGTGTCATTAACATTAGCATTTTTATGATTATTAACGGTCGTAAGCGTCGGATATTTTCGCCGGTGCGTCTCGGCAGAGGCCGAGGGAACGCATCGCGACTCCCCTGTTATGAATCGCATTACCTTTTCAAAACTGCGAGCGCCGTGTTACGCGATACCCTACCACCGGCGTAATGCCACCCTCGCAGCATCGCAATGATGTAAAATCCGCGCGTGGCACAATGGATCGCGAAATAAGGGTCGCGAATGCGAGTCGGCGTTCCTGGAACGCTCTTCGTCGACGTCGAGCCTGAAGGTTCGTGCGATGACTGTACTTCGGTACATCGGTTCCTAAGTGTCGCGGAACAGGTTGCAATTTATCGCATCGGTTCATGAGGTCGTTCATTCTCGTCAGTTGTGGGAAAGTTGATCTTGTTTTGATTTTGACACAATTTTAGAATATATTTCCGTAGGGATTTTTTAATGTTTCAGGGGTCAAATTAAAGGGAAAAGCTAGCAATTTATGTTAAGTGCGCGCTGGGACATCAAAAGAAACACGAAATCCTGTCAAGAAATAGAGAAGCCTGACCACAGATAGGACGAAATTGACTTTACTTTAAATGGATCATTTGAGAAGTAGGATAAAGTGCTCAAATATCAACTTTTTGTTGATGTTAGAATGCTCTTTTACGACCAAAAGATTACCACAGTTGTATTATTATTATTTATTTAATGCTTTAAACCAAGTATGGTTTATGTAGCATATAAATTACCAGTTGTAAATGCATTTCCTCCTTGTAAGATTCTGGGGTCAACTTTGTCCAAAAATTAAGACAGCTTGGGAAAAATATTTTTTTTTGTGGTGTGTCATTTGCAGGTCCCAGCGAAAGGTGTTCTTAACATGGTACACCATGAGTCCCTAACATGACACCTAGTGCCATATTCGGAATCCACACCGAGAATGTCAATAGCTATACCCATATTAGGGAACCCTTGGTAGTGCCATATTGGGAACTCCACGTGGACCGATATAAGGTAGTGCCATAATAGCCGACTATACCATATTTGGGAACTTTACCCTACTGAACGGCGCTAAATGAGAATTCGTAAAATTAATCATGCTGAAATCTCGAAAACATGTTCATCAAGGGATGATGAAGTAATTTTATTTGGGTCAACGTGTACACAATAACAAACTTAATATGGTCTCATTACTTTTTAGACCCAGGTCGTGCACATGTATCCGAAGCTGAGAGCGCCGGTATCGATCTCGCGGCAGCTCGCAAAGTTCGCGGCGATTTTTCAAGAGGCACTCGACGATGAGCCGGTTGCCAAACAATGCCAGCAGTGTGTGGAACCGTCGTCGCAAAAGTCCGAACGAACCGAAAGCTTTCTCTCGAAAGCAATCCGGCGTGGCGTGCAGCGCGACGCGACGTGACGACTCGGTTCCGCGCGCGCTCGTCGCCACCCTCTCGCGGGTGCTTTTCACATTTTCACCTCGCCCGCTGCCATTATCACGCGCGAGCTTTTTTAATCGCCTTCGGTCCTCGATCTATAATGCCTACGCTTTTATCCGCTCTCTCGACGACCACCGAAACGAGTCGGAAATGTCGCTGGCTGCTCGCGACTTCCTCGCCAACCCCCACGACTTAGCTCGCGCCGTTTCACATCCGCTCCATTCCGCTTCTTTGATCGTCGAATCGCACGCTCCGCGGCCTCGATCCGGCGATTACCCGTCGAGCTGTTGCTTCCGACAACGGACGGTCGATTCCTGACGATTCCACGTCGAGATCGAAATTTTTCTGAACGCGATTCCTGCGAACTATAACGAACAAAAGCGAAAAACTTTGGTGGAGTTAAATTAACCCTCCGTGGGCATCCTGGAGGATTCCTGGGTCGTTGACGTTCGGAACGAAATTGCTTTCTCGAATTTCTTTCTTCTCAATACTAATTTTTTTCAATTTTACTGATTTATCTCAAAAACTTTCTCCGTTTAATTTCAAACCGAACAGACTAATTACTATCTAAGCTAGTACATCACTCGTCCGCGACGATAAGCCAGTGTGTACAGAGTGCATTCTAAAGGGTACGAGCCGCATTCAAGGCAAAGGGAGTAAAGCACACATAATTAACATGTACCCGTATACACGGCATCTTAATAGCCAATGAAACCTCGTGATGTTCGCCCCCGGGAACGTTTTAATTTTATAGCAAGCATAAAAAACGCTTCAAATGTTGAGTGATTCTAATTTGATGGCCCCTGGTGGAGGTGTATTTTTTAAAGATATTCGCGTGGGCGCGCGCGCGAAATCGTCCCGAGCGATAGGTACACGCACGAATCCAACGTAACTTTCCGGGCTGATGCATTTATGCATACCGGGCGCACGTGCCGTCGTCTAATAACCAGAGCAATGCATCGCGGGCGTCGCATTAAACCGTGCGAAACCGTGGCCACGCTCGTAGGCGTTCCACGCCCCTAATGTTGCGGCATCGTAATTCTTTTTTAATTAAAAACCCCCGGCCTAGCCGACCCGGGTCCTTACCGGCTTAACTTCGATCATCCAATCTGCTTTTAGTGGTCTGTTATTGCGATTATTTATCGTCCCGTTCGTAATCCGTTCGTACTTTATTAATTACGGTTCGGGGACGTTCGCGACCTCTCGCAGATTTGATCGTCTCCAGTCCTTTTTTACCACCCTTATATTAGCTTGCCGAGTTGTCGTTGTTGTCGTTGTCGTTGTATGCGTCAAATCTTGAAATCGAATTTTAAACCACTTCCCGATGAGCTAGAGACTTGGAACTTTAAACACAGCTCAGAACTGGATGACAGTGCAATATTAAAAAACAAATTTTTTAAAAAACTGTACGTCTAGGAGAAAAAAATATATAAGAAAAACTTTTTAAAAACCACGCTTATATAATATTAAAATGTACTAAAAAGGAGAAAATAATTTTTTTAGACATTAGCGACTATAAATAAAAGCGTGGAGCGCTAAACTATATTGACGTAATCTTTGTGGGCGCTCCACGCTTTTATTTATAGTCACTAATGTCTAAAAAAATTATTTTCTCCTTTTTTGTGCATTTTAATATAAGCGTGGTTTTTAAAAAGTTTTTTTTAATATAGTTTTGGTCGTCTTTCAGCTAATTTTTCTAACACGCAAACATTCATGGTCCACTAATTAATGCAGATAGTGAAGCATTTCAAAATTCCACCCCTTCAGAGTAAAACTAAAAGAGTAATTTTCTATAAAATGAGATAGGATGAAAAATGTTCTAAAATTGGCCTCTTCGCGACGAGTAACTCACAGCCAACAAAGATAAGAATGCGTCGTTTTTTTTGGGAAAATTGACCACGATTGCTATCGCGCTCCCGCGGTGATCAATAGCGGGATGAAAAGAAACGCGGGGAATCTGATTATCCGGCTCGTATCTGATCAGTGAATGACTCTCTCGCATGCAGGCGAGTCAAATTTATTCCGACGCCTCGGGGCGACGGCGAAAGACACATCAGAGCCGCGCACAGACAGAATGTGTCTTATCGATCCGTTCTATTGCGATGGTTATAACAAATTCATGGAGGAAAATGCTCGACATCGTCGCCGAGGAGGCAAGAGCAGGCTGAGCGACGCCAGAAACCGAGACACTGATTTCCCTATCTCGTGCCGTTAATCGATGCATCGCTGGATCGCTGAGGAAAACATCGCCGAAATGCACAGTGTCAATTAGAAACCGGCGTGTCCGGCTGGATTTAGATCTGTCCGTTTAACCAAAACTTCCGTACTGATGCTAACTTGCCGGACTGATTAACTGCGCAACCCGGAAAGCAGAGGACATTGATTGAATAGCACACGGCAATTTTTTAAGGCGTTTGTCACTCATTGTCAGTGGTGTCGAGCATATTTCTGTGGTTGTCAGGAAGAACGCCGCATGTCACATACTTTCGCTTTCGAGATATTGTCGTTTAAAGTTTTCATCACTAATGCTTTGACATAGGACATTGGTTAAACTGCATAATTTTTTCGAGGCTTTCGAATTTATTTGCATGACGTTTTTTTTGGTAAGTACCTAAATCCTACATATACTATAAAGTTCAATAAATGCATAAACTGAAATTTTTTGAAATTGTGACATGCGGCGGTTTTCCTGACAATCACAGATTTAAGTGCTCAAATGTTTTAATGATACGCTTTAGAAGTAGTATTCTACTGAAAATTAAGAGAAGCTCTTTTGATTTTTGTTATTCGCGGTGGCATTAAGAAAATTTATTTTAAAGTGTTGTTCGTGATGGGGATAAGGATCACTGAAGGATCATTTTTATTGTCCTCGAACGGAATTTGATTTGGAAGTGTCCTGAAATCAAGTCAGTTTCCCACGATCGAATCTGGCAGCGCCGACTATAGAAATCTGTTTGAATGCGATGTAATAATGAGCGAGCGCAGTTATCGAATGTTATAGTCATTGTGTTGTGGAAACAATAGACAATATTGTATTGTACGTCCTCGGTATCGTGGATAGTTCTCGTTCCTGTTCCGAACAAAAATTCACTATTCCTAACGAACCATGTTAATTGATTTCAAAATTGAACACAGGCATTGTTAAACCCGGTAAATGGTAACAAAATGTTTGCAGCTTGTTTGGTCATTAGTCGAGTCGGGGAATGTCGGTTTAGAATGGAAAAATTTTTCGAATGTCATAAATGGTTGGAAGGACACGTACAATGGGGGATAAAAATATTCGGACACCATTTAAAAACAAACAGCTTTTTTAAAATTGGACGGAACGAGTTGAATTTTATTGAGATGTTAGAGCGATCATTGGGTAATGTGTACAAACAATTATATATTTAGAAATTATTAGGTTGGGGAAAAAGTTTCTTCGTATTTTAATGCAGAAATGAATCAAGCTTTCTTCTGGGCGAAAAACTTTCCCCATTTTATATTTCACCCAACCAATTACTTCATAAATGCATAAAGATCCGCAGTCTAGTAATTACTCTCTGATATGTCACCTTTCCGATGCATTCAAGTAATGCCAGATCCGATTAAAATAAACAGAGTCATGACATGGTAATGGAATATTACCACGGAATACGAAGAAACTTTTTCCTCGAAATTGCGAAGAAAACAGTAAACAGCACGATTTTTAAATTGTCTTGGCTTGTAAATCAAAGTAAGTTATACAGGGTGTGGTCGGGCGGGTGGTACAACCGAGCAGGGGGTGATACTACACGTAAAAATAAGTCGGAAAAAAGGAATAACACTTTTCATTTGACGCTTCGTTTTCGAGAAAATCGAGTTTAAAGTTCCGCCAGGTTCGCGTGCTTTAGTATATACACAAAGTAGAATTGGTTGATCATGGTCAGACGCGTCAGACGATTCCTATGCAGTAGCACGGGTATTCGCTGCTCGATTTTTTTCGGTTTTCTCGAAAACAGAGCGTCAAACAAAAAAATGTTATTCCTTTCTTTCGACTTATTTTTACATGTATAGTATCATCCCCTGCTCGGTTGTACCACCCGTCCGGCCACACCCTGTATACTCATATATTTTATTATCATTAAGATTGTAAAGATCTTTGCATGATAATTGACCTCGTAAAGTTGATTCAAGCGAATATAATAAAGATTCCAAAAAGGTCAGTTTCGTAAAGCAACGTGTGCCAGTTGTTTTTAGTGCTGAGTAAATAAAAAACGATGTATTTAAAATATCAGCTGTGCTTAACCTTCTTGCTTCCAGCGAGCCGATGGGTCCCCGGATGTTTTGCAAATACTGCCACGGGCCGATTTGATTTCTTCATGAAAACGTAAACACCAAACCGCCTCTAGTAGATTTTGCGTATCCGATCTATTTGGGGCTGGAAGCAGGAGGGTTAGATTTCGCCGATACGTGACGCAGTAACTCGGACCGAGTACTGCGGCCGAAAAAACGGAGGAGATACCGCTATCGGTACACTTCGGCCGACAATAGAAGTCGATTGGTCTAAAAATCGAAAGTAGATAATGGCGATCCCAGGTAAAAAGGACAGAGAACTCTCCGGAGCGATCGACCTCTACATGTTTTCGCTTTTCACCCTCCTGAACTAGACCAACCCCAACGTCGGGGTGAGACTAGCAGGGCGGGTTTCGAATCGATATTTCTATTAATACGAAAAAAAGAACGGCGGGAAAACAGGAACGATTCGACGTGCTCAACGAACCAAGACAGGATTCTACTTCACGTATGTCCTTCGTTCACATCACTCCTTGTACTCCAGGACCATGCTGTGGAAACCCAATTACCTTTGCCTCCGGCAGTACGTTCCGCCTTTCGAAGCCATTAAAAATCCAGACGGCAATTGAACTTTACATTCGCATTATCGTCCGGCTATTACCCAGAAATATCTAACGCTGCGAAGGAAACGGCCTGCTCGAGGAAATACGTTGGTCAATCGCCCCTATCGCCGACTGAGATCGACTACCGCTGGCAAAACAAAGCTCGAGTCGACTATAAATACCGAAAGCTAGTTATAGCACCGCTCGACATCGCACTTGTGGAAACAAGCGATATATTTCCATGCGACTTCGCGATAGTCGGCCGAGCGGCCGTTCTTTTTCCCTCGTGCGCCTAAAAATAAACAGACGGGGGTGGTTAGTTTCATACAGGTGTAATGTGGAACGCGACAGGTGTAGAGGGTGTCGCTCCCGAAATTGCCACCTCCATTTTTTTCCATTATCGTTAGACTGCGGATTTTCGTCCGGAATAGAAATGTTTCCTTTATTGTAGGAACGTATTAGTTTTGTTTCATACATTTAACTCTTTGCACTCGAGAGGTGACTCTCAGTGACTCAAAATATTGTTTAGATTGTTAAATGTGTTCATATGTTAAATGTGATCGTAAAAGTTTCGATCCTGTAGGATCACTGGTTCAGGAGTTATGCTTGCTTAGAGTTAAGCAATTTGCAGTGTTTTTGACAGGTAAGGGCGCCGCCATATTGGTTTATAGTGACGACTGCGAGCCGCTTACCGAGCAAAACCGCCTGTCCTTGCAGCTCTCTCCCCCCCCCCCCCCCCGAACTAATCATCAACCAACTCAGTAAGCGGCACACGACCGACACTATCAATATGACGACGCCCTTACCCGTCAAAAACACTGCAGACTGCTCAACTTTAAGCAAGCATAGCTCCTGAACCATTGATCCTACAGGATGGAATCTTAGATCTGCAGCCGCCCCGGGTACAAATCTACTGGATTACATACCAAATACATCATAATTTATAGGAGAAAAATATCAATTTCATACCCATGAAATTTTAAAAATCATAGCGAATGGAAATATTGTGGGTCAAACAAATGTTTAATTTTCGAGTTAAAATAGCTTCCAGTGCAAAGGGTTAATGAGACTATTAAAAATATATAATTTCATTGAACACGCATACACACACGTCCGCTTACGAAGAAACTAGCAACATCAGAATATTCCCTTGAAACTATTCAATGTCAATGACGGAAATCGTTAATGGAATTTCAGATTAGACACCAGGTACTATATTGCAGCAGCAAAAGATGACAGAGACGTTTCCCGCTCGTCGTAATGTTTATAAAGCCCGGAACGTATGCGCCACATCTATCGGCGAACACGAATCTGCGAAATATGAAACAATCGCAAACAGACCGGATTACGCGTTTTCTCCGTGCTCCGCACCGAGTCGCGCGCGCGCGCGCCGCTCGCGTAATTACCGCATCGTTGAAGCTTCAGTTACCGTTGTTTCCCGCACCGATAATTAATTTCGCGTCGTTTCGATGAATAACGAGTCCCGATACGCGAACAACCTCTCATACTCTGTCCCGCAGGGTAACCAGTGAAAGTGCTGGCACGTACGCAAAACACGGCCGACGATAATTAGGAGCGGGGCAATCCGCCGTTGGAAATTCCCGGCGAGATAGGTCTGGGTTACTTGGGTCGCGTGTACCGATTCTTCATCTTTTACCAATTGACGCTATAATACAGTTAGGAGCAAAACTGATCACACACACTTTAAATCAGAATAACTTTTTTATGAATGGAATTGTGAAAGACAATAGAAAACATTGATTTTTACATTTTCAGCTGGGCCAATAACGGAAATTTAAAAGATGTGTTTGGTCAACTCGAATATATTATATACGCTCCGAAAATTTCATTGAAATTGGTTAATTGCTTTACGAGTTATAAATGATCAAAAGTGGTAAAAATCGAAAATTTTGAAAAATTGCAATTTTTACCACTTTTGATCGTTTACAACTCGTAAACCAATTAACCAATTTCAATGAAATTTTCGGAGCATATACAATTTATTCGAGTTGACCAAACACATCTCTTAAATTTTCGTTATTGGCCCAAATAAAAAAGTCGTAAAAATCAATGTTTACTATTGGTTTTCATAATTCCGACCAAATGCATTTTTTCAACATATTTTTTATGTCATTCACTAAACTAATTCTTCTAGCCTTACAGAGAAATTCAAGTATGTTTTTTCTAAATCGTGATTGAATATTTTCTGCCTGATTATGACCAACTAATACCATTGGCTGAGAATACTAAGTTACGCAAACCCGACCTCGTATAGTATAATGACACCTATCTGTGTCATCTGTTTGGACGATGTAGAAGCTCACTTTTTGTTCTGATGTTATAAAAGGTTGTGCGTAATGTTCACAAACGAAAGCAAAAAAAGAATGAAATACATTCTTCCTTTTTCGCTAGAACGTTCGGCCGACGGGTCTGACCATAATCGACCAATTCTACTAGTTGCCAGTGATACTAGAGCGTGCGAGTCTGGCGAGTCTTTCGTGCAATCATTGCAAATGTTTTTGCTCGAAGATGAAGAGGGTCGCAGACGTGGTTCTGCAATTGATGATGATTAGACTGCTGATCTTTATGCAAAATAAAAAATGTCTGCATTGATTGCAAGACGCAGGAGCCAAATAAAAATTGGTTTCTTCTTTTAGTTATCCTATTAAGCTGAAACTAACACATTGATGTCCTTAAATATTTTTTACATCTCCACTGCTTTAAATTGGATGTACCCATGCTTGTCATAAATGCATAAAATCCGCAGTCTAATGATGATGAACTGAGGGCTATTGTCGAAGCAGGTCCTCTAAAAAAACATCTCGAGAGGTTGTGAAAGAACTAAAAATGATGCAAATCATATAACTTTACACGATTGGTCAAATGACCCATTTGAGAATTTTTTATTTGACAATTATTGAAATCGTAAAGGTGTTTTCACGGGAATTTATTGAATATGTTTTTTGACTCCAGTATACAGGGTGTCTCAGCCAAAGCAGGCCACCTAAATATCTCCTTTATTTTTAATGACACGAAAAATATTTATGGCATATTTTAAATGGTATCGAAGGAGGAATATCATAGAAGAACAATTTTTTTGTCCGATTATTTTTTCATAGTTTTTTTTCAAGGTCATCGTTATTTTTTATCGGGAAAATTTTTTTTTGTTATTCCATCTTGGAGCGGCTGAAAAATACATTTGAATATGCTTAAGTCATTATCTTCAGGTAACCTTGAATCCAAAAAATGTGATAAAATTGTAGGATAATATTAGCATTACATTTGAATTTACTGTTTGTGTTATAACATTATAAGTGATAAGTGCACACATTATTTTTGCACCAACCCAACATTATACAGAGTGCAAGCAGTGTCTCGGTGAACTAAGGTGTCGCAACGCGATTAGGCTCACCACAGCCGAAGGGTTAACTGATTTAGGGTCTCCGGGGTGGGGATTTAGGGGTGCGGATTAAATTGAAAAATCGCTCTGTTAATCTTTCCGCGGTGATCCGAGAACCGGTACTATCCCGAGCAGACACGTACGTTTCGGTTAAATGGACACGACGTTGAAACCGGGCACATGCGCGCAAAACCGGGTACGCGGGGTGCGCTGTACAGATGAAATACGAGTTATTAAATTAGCTTCGTTTTTACGGGTCGGCTGCACGAAATGCGTTTAACTTCCGCAGCTTCCCGTGATAAGTTAATTACCTTTTTATCGGTTTTCCTGCGATGAAGCATTGCCAATCGGTGGAAGCCCACCGACCGACCGATCCCGGTCTCCCGGTATTGGCAGCGTTCTCTTCTTTTTCATAATTACTCGGCCGCGGGTTTTGCGGATACAATTAGACTCTCGACAGAGGAATCGAATGCCCGTTTAATTCCTCTCCTTGAAACGATCAATCTGTAATACAAAGACACGGATTCCTGCGGTGCTTCGCGGGAAATCGGTTTCCGTGACGATCTGGAACGGGTTTCCCGAAAATATGATCGAACTAATTACCACATTCGTGTTACGATATCTTTAGATTTGTTAATTAAAATAACCGGAGTTGTGTGAAAAATTTAATTGTTCCTGTTCGCTCGTGTTTGGAGGTTCCACTTTTAATCCTGACGTACCGTAACACAATAGGCGAATACAGCCACTATTTATTATTGTTTGTACTCTTTTCGAAAACGGTGTTGGTACTTCGTTGTTTACGGTAACCTTCCAACGAGGAAGAACCTATGCACTAGCAGGTCCGAACTTATTTGAAGTGGTCGAGTTATTCATTAGCAGCAGCATTGGTGCGCCACATACCTCAAAGTAGCGTTAAGGGGATTATGTGTACAGTGAGCAAGGGAATGCATTCGAACGATAAGGATAGCTAAATGTTCGTTGTATGTTTAATCCTGGGAACGCTAAGGAGAGCAAGCTTATCAAACTCGCTAATTACAAAACATTGAAGTACACAGACCCACTAGAATATTTTTCGGCTGTGGCTCGAAAATGGAAATGTTCGGGTAGTTTCCAGTTTTGGAGTGCTGCCATAATAATTAACAGAATCCATTGTAATTCCTCGAGATAACCTGATGACCGTGGATTATGAGGGCGAAGCAAAATCCATTTCATGCTCCAGGTAAATCGATTTTGCTGCGAATTACGTCAGAAGCGGTGGAGGATGTACTATCATTGGCATGGCTGCATTTGATCGCCATTTGTTTAAATCGCTATATCATTTTAACATTAAATGTACCATCGCAGGTCAAACGAACGGTTTCAGATTTTTAATTCGCAATTGTTGGATTCGCAGATTACAACAAAGCAACATTATACCATTTAATGTTAATAAATGCACGTTTAAACCAGTTGACGATGTCTGGAAATGTGTCCAACACATTTAATTAGTGTGTTGCTGTATAGGAAGCATAAAGTCAATAATAACAATGAACATTTCCTGTGAATATTTTATTTGAAAGTCAGAATGATTTTATATCTACATATACATTTAATTACATAGGGTAAAGTGTCCAAATATGAAATACTTCTTGTTGATGTTATTTTTTTTGTTGAGAATGCTCTTTTTCGACCAAAAAATTACCAGTTGTAGATGTATTTCTTCCCTAAAAGATCCTGGGGTCAAGTTTGTTAAAAAATTAATACAGCTTGGGGAAAATATTTTCTTTTGTGGTGTATCCTTTGTAGGTTCCAGCGAAAGGGGTTCTTAATATGGTAAACCTTGAGTCCCTAATATGACACCTAGTGCCATATTCGGCATCCACACCGAGAATGTCAATAGCTATACCCATATTACGGAACCCTTGGTATTGCCATATTGGGAACTCCACGTGGACTGATAATACTAGCTACTGACAAAGAGAAAATGAATTTCAGCCCAAACCAACAGTTGGCAAACATTAATATAAATAAACTGAAACTACAAATATGTTCAAACATTTCAAAATCACTTACGTTCCTCGAAAAAGACACAATCGAAAACCACAGAAATATTCAACACGTGGAGACACAACTGGCGGATGATCGATACTGACGATACTAAAATCTATAGAATAGTGCGATTGCACTGCACACTGTTGAGTAAACATGGCACGCTATTGTTTGAGGATTTTCTCACTAGAGTGCGACTTCTCCTTTACAAGATATAAGGTAGTGCTATAATAGGCGACTATACCATATTTGGACATTATACCCTACAATACAAACAATAATAACAACAACCGTAAAGCTAAACTGGCGCGTGGAATCTGTGGATTACGAAAGCTCTTACTCGCTCACGAGGTCAATTTTTCAAAAGTTTTTAAATGTAATCTGCGTAGCACTTTAAAGTTCAAGAGTAGCATTCCAATCATGAAAATGCGACGAGCATGTCAGTGATGCTTGTTTTCGTAAAAAATCAGTAAAAACAGAGAAGCTTTATCATTTTCTACGATCTACGTTAGCGGTATGAGGTCGAGGAATACTGTCTGTGGAGACTATAATTAACATTGTTCCAAAAATTTCCACATACCTCGACATTACCGTACTTATCATACTATACATTTCGGTAACAATATCTGGTGCTCTGCCCACTTTCCGGACCTAGTAGTCCCTTAGTACTCATTGATGATTATGCCTCGGATGGCCCCAAAGACTGTCAGTGCCATCCCCTTTATTCTTGAAGGTCCTTTCGACCAGGTCGGTCTTGCAAGTCTTCAAGTCATAGGCCAGTCCAAAGTACGCCATCAGCTCGATGAACGCGGTGGTGAGGTTCAGAGTGTACGAGCCTAATTCCGACGCCTTGTAGTCCCATGGGAACGAGTGATGATAATTGTGCCAACCCTCGCCGTGCGCGAAGAAAGACACGACCGCATTCTCCGTGGGCTTGACCTTTCTGCAAGCGTGATCGAGCATGGTCATTTTCTCCAAGAAAATATGGTCACCGTAGTTATAGTCAGAAGTTGCGTGACGTCACGAAGCTATAGTGTACTGCAGGGTTTCCCAAACTTTTTCTCTAATGGAGCACCTTAAGGGTCTTCGAATTTTGACGGAGCTCATCGTGGAATTTTAAGGGCATAGGTAATGACTAGACATTATAGCAAAATTGAGTAGATGAGATTCAAAATTGTTGGAAAATTTTAAAAATTGAAAATGCCAATAAATTATTTTTCCTCTATTAAAATCATTAAGGGAAGAAATATCATCCAATTTGGTTTCTATTTCTTGCAATCGATGCAGACAAGTTCTATTTTGCATGAAGATCCGCAGTCTAGTAATGACACATAATCAATAAATTTCTCAGAAAAATCAAACATACTTGTTTCTTGTTGCGTGACGTTTCGTGGCGCCAACCAGAATGTCACGAATTATTCATACGTAAAATTATTATTAGAATGCGGATGTTTATGCAATTTTCAATTTTTCTAGACGAATTTTAAGAAAGTAGAATAAAATATAATATATTACTTCCAGTAGTAGTAGCCTTTGCAGGTCTCAATAAAATAAAAATTGTAGTAAATTCTATAGAATTTTATATTCCACCCTTTTTTGAAAATTTTCAGAAGCCATAAATGCATAACGGTCCGCAGTCTAATTATTATAGTCAAAATGCAGAAAAAATGCTTTGTTATTAAAATTTTTGGCGGAGCTCAATTTGGGAAACCCTGGTGTACTGCAACCCAGATAGCGACATCGCGATTCGTGTTACCCCCACCATTCTTTGGTGGGACAATTCTGGGAGCGTGACGTCATGTATCGTCTCGGAGGGGTTTTGTGCGAGAACGCTATATATTCAGAAGCAGCGTGACGTCACGAAGCTATGTATAATGTACTGCAACCCAGATAGCGACGTCACGATTCGTGTTACCCCCACCATTCTTTGGTGGGACAATTCTGGGAGCGTGACGTCATGTATCGTCTCGGAGGGGATTTTTGCGAGAACGCTATAGTCAGAAGCAGCGTGACGTCACGAAGCTGTGTATAATGTACTGCAACCCAAATAGCGACGTCGCGATTCGTGTTACCCCCACCATTGTTTGGTGGGGCAATTCTGGGAGCGTGACGTCATGTACCGTCTCTGAGGGGATTTTTGCAGGTGCGTTGATCGTAAGTCGTCGTCGGGTTTGAAAAACGGTCGACCGTCGAAGTTTTAATTGACTTTGACCACGCTCGAGGTGGAGCACGCGGTGAACCGCCGACAATAATACTCGCCTATTGTATGGTCGGTTGCCCCACATGTGAGCGAAACTGTTCACGGAGAAAGTGGCGTGCAGCGACCACACGTAGCGAATCAGGACCGCGTGCGAGCTTATGTACCACGTCTCGTTCCAGAAGAACACCGGCACCAACGTCGGCAAAATGAAAGTCATCGACAGCATAATGACCTCGAAGTGGCTGCGGAAGGACGCGAACGTTAGCGGAACCTGAATTTCCTAGCTTTACGGGGCCCGTCAAGATGACGGGTTTCAATATTTTTTTTTCATTTATGAATTGTTCAACAATTTCTTTGTAAAAGAAACGGCTGAAAATTGGAATAGACACACATTCTTGTTATTTCTAACCGACTTCGAAGAAGGAGGAGGTTACTCAATTCGATTTTTCGAAGTCGGTCTAATTATTTTTTTGCAATGTAAAATAGTTACTTTTGGTAATACAGTGAATGGTTGAACTTTAAAATTAGGATATGTAGTTGAGTTCGAGAGTATCTGTAAACGGATCGAGACATGGACAACAGTTAGAATGGCGAAGCACAGATGACGATTTAACTCGTCTGCCCAGTTAACAGTTTAAGGACTGCGCAATGCCATTCTGCTAGTTTCAAAATGGCCTCCAGGTTAATTATACTTGCAGTAGTTGTTGTTCTCAACTAATACACCCGCATGCTATGCAGTTCGACCATCTGGAGTCTTAAGTCAGGATGAAATGGACGTTTTTGATAATTTACGATATTCCACTGTATCGATAATTACGCCTCTGGCAGAATTTATGTGAACGAATTAAATGTCCATCATTACAATTATTCGCTCGTTTCATGTAGCAAATGGTTCCATCAATGTTAAATACAAAAGTAACAACAAAACCTTTCGTACGTAATGGAAATGTTAATGTAGAGATGAATATGTTACCTTTTTCATGAGTCATACACAGTGGACATTCCCATTCAATATTGTAATACTTCAATCATTTTATATTTGTTAAAAGCACAAAAGATTTTATTATTTGACTGGTACGTTTTTTAAACATCGCCAACTCTGCCAAATTTCTTCTACAAATACACAATCCCATTTTTACTTTGAACGCTCAAATAACCAACAATTTTCCAACAATCATATTTACAGTTTCGCCTGAATAATTTCCGCCAGAGATACTATTTCTACACCGTAAATAACATTTATTCAACTGGCAAAAATAATAGAATTGGTCGAATCCAATTTTCGAAATTCCACGTATATTATACGAAGAGCCAGGGCGCCTTCTATTCCAGGTTCGAATTAATCATAAAATCATCTGAAATTGCATCAGCAATTACTAAGTAAGACCCGGCGTATTTGAAGCAGAACCGCTCTTCCTTATTCCTCTATCGTGAAAGCATCGGTGCGGGGACGAGTGCATTTAGACGATGCACTTGTCGAGCGAAAGTGTTGGCGTAGTTAGCAAAGAGGCAGGATAGCTCACCGGTCGAAGAATTGTATTACAGGATCTGCCGTGATATCGCTCATATCGATTTTGCTGCCGTACTCCTTGACAGCCGGGTGTCGCTTCATCATTAGCCAGCCCATGTGAGAGAAGAAGAAGCCTCGGGTCGCGTCGTGCGGGTCCGCGGGCGTTTCCGAGAACTTGTGATGGGTTCTATGATCCCTTATCCATTTGTAGAAGTGCGTCTAATTGAACGAAAGTCATCGATCGCGTCACCATTCCCTTTGTTTCTCCCTCGGAACAGCAATAGTCGAAGATAAAGGCAGATTCATATTATCAGACAAGTCGTATCCGTTAAACGTTGATCAGTAGAACAAGCATTTTTAGTAGAAGTTATACAGGGTGTCCCGGGTTTTAATGGACAAACTTGGGGAGCATATCCTACAAGTGGAAATAAGAAAAAATGTCATTTGAAGTTTATTTGTAACTAAATAAAGTTAGAATTGATGACGGCGGATTTTACTTTACTGAACATGGAAAGGTCGAACATGTTTATTTTATTTGTCTATTCATGTCATGTTTACTATTTTTTTTATATGATTTGCTGTTAGTGTTAACGACCAGTTAGATTAAGAATACGTGGTGAAATTGCCTGGAGTGTTTTCAAATGAGGAACACGCTGATATTCATTTCATCTACGGATTTTGTGACGGAAAACAAGCTCCATAAAAAAAGGAAAAAGTTGTTCGAAATATCGAAATCTATAACATATTAAAATTTCATCAAAATCGGAGGACGCAGACCTTTTGTAAACAATTACCACATTTTTTTCTTATTTCCACTTGTAGGATACGCTCTCCAAGTTTGTCCATTAAAACCCGGGACACTCTGTATAGAAATCTTCGTAAACATTTATTTTCATTCGTAATTGTTCTTTCAGGTCAAAAATAATGCAATAGCATTTTTAAATTCTTCATTTGTATTCACTGTTTCGTTCGATAAAAAAATAACAAAGAATTGTACATCAAGTGTACATCAAGTTTTAAGATGTCATTGTAAAGGGGAAGCATCAATCTTCCGGATCGTGATAGATTCACTCCCGAAAAAAATTTTCCAATATGTTTAGAGAGGTTCCAATTTGTAGTATTTTAAAAAAGAAACGTGAAAATGACTTCAGGTTTATTCTTGTACGATTTTGACTATTGAACTACAGATTTCGACGAATGGAAAAATGTTCTGTCTGATTGGTGCGGAAAATATGAATCTGCATCGATATATAGATAGGCCAACCTGTCCCATCATGCAATACAGCAGCGCCAAAAATACTCGCAGAGGTGTCTTGGCCGAGTAACATCTGTGCGCCCACAATCGATGCATTCCCGCCGTTACTCCGTAGCCAGCGGTGACTCCATACGCGATGGCTTCATGAAAAGAAAGTCGTGTAAAAACATTGAAAAAGGTTCTCGACGATTTGACCGTCGGCACATTGAGCCGAATTCCCTGAAAGCCCATCGCGTATATGTAAAACGCGAAGGGCAGTCAGCTTTTCGTTCAACTTTCACATCGCGAAAATATATCTCGGAAATTCAAGTGCACTTCTCGCGGCCCTGCGAAGAGAGAACGCAGTATTGTAGGATCAGTTTATTTTAGCCGTGAGCTACCGAATTTTTTATTACGGTGTTACATCGCATCGGGCTGCTCCAACACCGACAGCACATTTTTCGGTCGGCGTTCGATAAAGCGGCACCAAAAGATCGCACGTCAAGTTTTCAAAAATCATTACAAAGAAGAGGCTTCGATCTTCAAATTCGCGTTGATTTTAGTCCACCAAAAAACTTTTTAAGGTCGGGAAGATTTTTCGTTTTTCGAACCTTAAAAATATTGGAGAGAGAAAGGTGTCTGCGTTTCTCGTGTAATTCAGAAATGTTTGAAAAAACTAACATACAGGGCTTCGAAGTGAGCTAACAACGATTGTTGTACGCGGTTTTTCACAAAGTCATACTAATTTGAATATCAGTTTTCTTGAGTTTTCAGAATTTCTTTAGTTTCGTGAGCCAGTGTAGAACTTCATCGTTTAATTAAGAAATCCTATATTTCCCGAGGAGAGTCTACTTGAATTTCTAGATTGTTCTCTCAAGATTTTCAAGGGATAAACAACTTGAGCGACGTTTTACTTACTCCAGACCCAGGTCCAAAGGCAGCCAACCCGATAGCGGGTCGCGAAACTGTAAACGGCCAGGAAATGAAGGACCATGATAGCAATCACATTCTGCCATATTATCGGCTGACTAACTCGGGCTTGTTCTCTTGCCACCGGAAATGGTTCCACATCCACGTCCGTTCCGCTCGGATCGATTTTTTTCTTCTCCTCGTACTGAGTTACCGTTGAGCAGTACATTTTCGCCGGGTCACTCTGCTTCTTTTCTAATCAGAAAATAATTATGTCAGTCCATTTCGCTCGGCAGCAAATCGACAACATTCGCCCTCGCGTATACAGTTTGTTCCACAAAAACGTACTAACGAAATGTACTTGCACAAAATTTGGGTAAACTTTACTTTACCGGACTGAAAATTTGTGCCTTTCCCCTATAAATTATGATGTATTTGGTATGTAATCCAGTAGATTAGTACCCGGGGCGGCTGTAGATCGAAATGTCGATCCTGTAGGATTAATGGTTCAGGAGTTATGCTTGCTTAAAGTTGGGCAATCTGCAGTGTTTTTGACAGGTAAGGGCGCCGCCATATTGGTTTGTAATGACGACCGCGAGCCGCTTACCGAGCAGAACCGCCGGTCCTTGCAGCCCCCCCTCCGACCTAATCACAACCAACCCGGTAAGCTGGCCGCGATCGCCACTACCAATATGGCGGCGGCCTTACCCGTCAAAAACACTGCAGATTGCTCAACTTTAAAGCATAACTCCTGAGCCATTGATCCTACAGGATCGAAACTTCGATCTGCATCCGCGCCGGGTACAAATCTACTGGATTACACACCAAATACATCATAATTTATAGGAGAAAGGCACTTTTGAGTTCGGTAAAGTAAAGAGCAGCCCAAAATTTTACTAATGTTTCGTACACCAGTCCTCTGTGCAGTGATTTTGATATTTTTCTATAGAAACTAAAAGTCCATTAACGTTCGTAGAACGTACGGAACAACATTTGAAGCGTGTTGAAGCAATTGAGAACGGAGTAATTAGCCAGAAAACCGAGTCCCGCGATTAAAATCAAAACTTCGAAAAGAAATCCGAATTTCATTATCCAAGCCATCCGGGAGCGTCTTGTAATTAGAATTCAACTGTTTGATCAGCTCGCGTAAGCGGAAGCTCAAAGTATCAAACAGCAGGGGCTGTGTTAACAATCGCGCCCTTAACTCGATTCAGCAACGCAAGTTCCGCTTCCCGCCTCGAATTTCGGATCTGTAATCTCTCGCATCGCCAGATTTATCACTACCATTCTCTCCCTCTCTCTCTCTCTCTCTCCTCCGGGCAAGTCGACAAACAGGTTAAATCGCAGTCGAACAAATTCGCAGGGCCCCCGAAGATGGAGACGATAGGAGGAGGAGAAGGAGAAGATGCACAGGGAAGGGTATCTCCAATATTCTTGCGCGCATCTTCGGCCGTGTGCCGCAAATTCGATCAAAAGTTTAATGCATTCTGTGGAGCGGAGCTGCTCGATGCACCGAGAATCTCGGTTTCACGGGATTAGACAGGGATTCCCGAAATTCTTTCCTGTTACGCGATCGATTTTTTTTTGCGGAATCGACACAAGCACGAACGCCACGGTACTCCACTACTGTCTGCCACGTCGTTTTTTGCTGTTCCGGAGTTTAATTTGTACACCCCGAAAGCGAACGAAATTAATTTCACCCTTAAGCGATCACGTTCGAGCTGCGAGACTGTTTTATCGACAAGTTTCTAGGTGTTTTCTACGATTTTAAATAAATTCGCGCCGGTGAGCGTTAATAAGTGATAAATAGACTGCGGATTTTATGCATTTATAACAAAAATGGGTACGTACAATTTAAAACAGTGGAGGTATTAAAAAGATTTAAGGCCACCAGTGTATTAGTTTCACCTTAGCAAGATAACCAAAAAAAGAATGACATTTTTATTTGGCTCCTGTGTCTTGCAATCAATTCAAACTTGATTTATTTTGCATAGAGATCCACAGTCTAGTGATAAATATATGTGTTCTACGAAGTAGAACGAACAATAATGTACCAATTGAATAATAAGATTGAATAAGAAAATTTTGATTCACACGCAGAATTAAAATACAATATATTCAGTCTTTGCATCACGTATAAATTGGAACGTCTAAATTCGGTAATTATATACTATACTTTGCATTAAACCATGATTACCAATGTTATTACGAGACTGCGGATGATTATGCAAAATAAAAATTGTCTGCATCGATTGCAAGAAATAGAAACTAAATCGAATCTTATCTCTTCCCTTAATAATTTTAATACAGGAGAGATCTTGTATTGACATCTTCAATTTTTCAAATTCCCCAACAATTTTGTATTTTATCTACTCAATTTTGCTATAAATGCATAAAGATCCGCAGTCTAGTTATTACCAAACAGTGTAGAGATTCCTGCTTCTGTTGAACTTTTAAAACAACCAGTTATATCGAGCTCCGAGCCGGTAAATCCCGGTTTTGGATCGTTCGAGGGAATTTTATTAGCCGCGCCTTTCGTCGGATGAAACGCGACCCGAAATATGGCCGGACCAGATGTCCGACTTTATATTAATAATTCAATAACGGGGACGACGTACATACAAACTACATGGTCGGTGGCTGCATCTGATCGAGGCATAAAACTGCATGCTCGACATCTGCGTGTATGCCAAGCTATTCTCTGATATATGGAAAACTTCCTTCTTCCCTTAACCGATGCTCGTTCTCGATAGCTCGTAACCGGACGAATTGTGATTCGGAAAGCTGTGTGTAGTATTCGGTAAACTGTGTGTTACTATACGCAACGGTGGACGGTCCGCCATCTTGGACCTCGTTCTTTTATTTGGTCGTACGCTACTGTCTGTAAGTGTTGCAGAAATATGCTGAAAATCTAGTCATTAGTAGACTGCTGATCTCTATCTATATAAATAAAAATGTAAATGTCCGTTTGTTTGTAATCGGTCATCTCCGTAACGGCTGAACGTAGAAAGCTGGGGTTTGAGCCATTAGACGCAGCGTTTCTTCGGGAAGGTTTATGAGAAATCAGCATGCGAAAAAGTCCATTCGTTCAAGAGTTTTGCCGACTTTTTCCACCGGCTACAACGCTAACTGCTTACTTTAAGTTATGTGAATGTGGCGCGTTTGCGAAAACATTTATGTATAATAATCGATATGGTTTCGTGTTGATTCGCATTCTCACCAATGCGTCACGACGAGAATCCTCTCAGTGGTATTCTGCTTCAAATTATATCGTGAAATATATATAAATAGAAAGATTGACCTATTCGGAGTGATTTGTTCTGTAAGTTTCTAATTGCATTGGAATTCAGCTGAGTAGATTGATCTGCGTTTGAATTGAAATATTTGGTTAGTATTAGTAGACATATAAATGTTACATCTGTGACAGGTAAAAACATGCTTTTAAAAAATACTGAGCCACAGCAACGCGTGGCGGGGGAAAGCTAGTGCAAAATAAAAAATGTTTGTGTTGGTTGCAAGACGCAGGAGTCAAATAACAATTTCATTCTTTTTTTAATTATCTTATTAAGATGAAACTAATACACTGGTGACCTTAAAACTTTTTAATACCTCCACTGTTTTAAATTGTCCGTACCCATTGTTGTCATAAATGCATAAAATCCGCAGTCTAGTCATTACAATCGATCTAATCGACACTGATGTATTCGAAGAATGCGTTCACTCGAGAAACGCATTTTCAACCCGTTCAGTGAAGCAAATAAACGAGTAAATAGAATTTCTAATTAAAAAATTGTTAATGTTTAATGGCGAGAGCAGGAGTACGAGAATTTACTTTCATCCAATCAACCCGTGGCCATTATGGCAAACAGTTACGTCCCGCAGGCTAGTTTATCGAGATTCAACTATCCGTGAGTGCATGCTGATGCGAGAGAACGATGGTTAGCACAATCGGTATACATACTAAAAATTGTGCGGTTCTTGCTGGAAATTTACAGCACTGCGGACATTAATGCTACCGCTAAATTAAAAGATACTCCTCCCGTGAATCGTGTTTGCATTGTAAAGCGGATATTATGCCAGGGAAACGTATGGGCGAGGATAATAAATGTTCATGTTCCAGTTATCATATGTTGTACTGCGGACGATGCATCAACTTTTATCGAATCGTAAACGTTTAGATTTACGACTGTGTGACTGCATATGGACTGCTCTCGATGAACATGTCACTGTCTAATGGCGGTCGGGAAGCTTCCAAGGAAATTTACGATTCTCAACACTCATAAATAGCTCGAAGCTGAAAAAATGTTCCAGCATAATATGATACAAACAGATAGAAATAAGACATTTCGTTGTGGCTAAAATTGGAAAATCAGTGACTTGTGGAAGGAGGTTGAAAACTGCAAGACTCTTCGTTCAAAACATTTCTGCGTATTTGAAAGTATTTAGTTCCGAGAGTATCCCAGAATTTTTCTATTTAACACTAGAACTACCGAGTACTAAACGCATTTGGCATACATTGCCATAGTTGTGCAGAATTACTCCAGGAATTATAATTACAGATTAATTGAATTACATCGTAATTCAGTTATATTGTAATTTATAATTCAGATCTTCATTCAGTTAAATTACAGTGTAATTCGTAATTGCAATTGCGTACAATTATAAAATACATTGTAATTAAATTACAATGTAATTCGTAATTGCAATTACGTTACGTAATTACATTAATTACGAATTACGATGTAATTAAATTGAAATTGAAAGTATATGAAAGAAAAACATAAAAATACTTCTTCAAAGATCTGGGGTATAATTTGGAGAGCTGTATTTTAATTATATTGTATTTCACTTATATTGTATTTCAATTACACACCTGATTAAAATACTTAGTAATTGAATTATTTGAAAGGTTTGAATTATGTAATTCAGTTACGACCTAATTGAATTACTATATAATTGAAATACAATGTAATTCAATTGGGTAATTGAATTAGCACAATTCTGATTGCCTTATAATAATCCGCATAAAAATATTACGAGAGACACACTCTAGAATACGCAGTTTCCAATGCGAGAACGTTTGCCCAGCAAAGTCTAATAGTTCCCGAGAAAAAAATTCCCAAAAATCACCGGGTCTCTCGTCGCCATCCGAGCGTAACAGAGCAACGTAATTCGCGCGCGAGAGAGAGTTATGTTAGCAAAATCGTAGTCAGGAAATTAATTCGTTTGATCGGCGGATGTGTTTCGTGTCGGCGAGCAACAAAAACGCGCGTGTTCCGTCACTAATCGCTTTCCTCATTAATCGGTACCGTTCCCGCAAGCTTGGGTTCTTTTTCTCGAGCGCCGTTCGCATCTTTCGAAATCCGACGAACTGTGATTTACGGCGCAGTGCTCCCGTCGTGCATCAAGCCGAGCCTGTCGGGCTCTCGCTCGTGAAATCTCGTCTTTCGACACGACACGACGGCAATTTCCTTATCGTTTCCTTGTACCGGATCGTAAAAATCTGCACGCCGATCCCGATAGGGTGGCCACGTACGCTCGCGATCCACGAAACGCTGGCCGTCTCTCGCACAGGTCATGGACCATCAAAACGACGTATCATCGGACAGGATGCAATCTCTTGACGTGCACGTTTCACGGCCCCCTATCGCACATTTCTCTGATAATTTGCCCGACACAATGCCCGAGACATCGCATCGACAAATTGACGAACGTGTCGCCGGTTGAGGTGCGTGACAGCGCAAAATTTATGAAGATACTCTGCAACCGTGTGCAGTTCCATCGGAATAATTACTGCTTCGCTATTGGCCCGATATTGGGAGCGAATCGCGTGTCTGGTTTATGGGGATATGGAACGAATTGGGGTAGGGATATAGGGTTGCCTGTTATAATACACACACATATACATACAGAAGAAGCATATACATGAACATGATGCATATACATATACAAGAAGAAGAGCTGCATGTAGGGTAAAGTGCCCAAATATGGTATAGTCGCCTATAATGGCACTACCTTATATCTGTATTAAGGAGAAGTCGTACTCTAGTGAGAAAATCCTCAAACAATAGTTTACCATGTTTCCTCAACAGTGTGCAGTGCAATCGCACCATTCTATAGATTTTAGTATCGATCCTCCACCAGTTGTGTCTCTACGTGTTGAACATTTTTGTAGTTATCATCATCCCTTCATCATCCCTTGATGAACATGTTTTCGAGATTTTAGCATGATTAATTTTACGAAGTAATTCTCATTTAGCGCCGTTCAGTAGGGTCAAGTTCCCAAATATGGTATAGTCGCCTATTATGGCACTACCTTATATCGGTCCACGTGGAGTTCCCAATATGGCACTACCAAGGGTTCCGTAATATGGGTATAGTTATTGACATTCTCGGTGTGGATGCCGAATATGGCACTAGGTGTCATATTAGGGACTCAAGGTGTACCATATTAAGAACCCCTTCCGCTGGAACCTGCAAATGACACACCACAAAAAAAGATATTTTTCCCATGCTGTATTAATTTTTGAACAAACTTGACCCCAGAATCTTATAGGCGGGGAATGCATCTACAACTGGTAATTTTTTGGTCAAAAAAGAGCATTCTGAAACAATCAAAAAATGACATCAACAAAAAGTGATTAATATTTGGGCACTTTACCCTACTCATGCTCATAAAACAGAACAATAAAATAGATGTCGCAGCTCGCACTGTTACAACGATATCAGGATTACCGAAGTACACGAGATGGACTATCTAGAAACACTGATGGGATTTTGAGAAGCAACGGGAAACGCGAGAGGAATAAGAAAATGCGCGACGAAGATAACAGACACTAATCCGGGCAAAACGGTGTTACTAATCCGAACTGTCCTGTTATTCATTGCCACGACACTGCGAGAACTGCTCGAAGAAATTGCACAAACAACCCAACTTTTTCCTAGAAAGCAAAGTCGATCTTATCACTGTTCGTTAATCCACCCATTCATCAATTCCGTTGATGACATCAATGCAAACCAACCAAAAATTGACGCAAGAGGATTTTAAGATCCTGAAGAGGGCTATCGTGGATAGAGCAAACGCAGATAATAGCGAGATGCAAGTTGCAGTTGTGATTTCGTTTGAACCGCGACGTGCAACGACGGACATTAAGTTCACACACGATGATTCAGGGCCGTAGATAATATGAAACAACGCCGCTGGTGACGCTTTGTAATTACGTTCATCTGTTAATGACGCCTTCGCGATTTGTGCAACCGGACGGCCGTAATGGGAGTTGCGGCTGGAATTGTAGTCCGAGGAAACATCGCGGAACCATGTCGAACGTGTTCAACCACTGTCCACGGGATAAAAATCAAATCTGCACCTAACTTGTTAAAACGGGCTACAACACCTCCCGAAACTTCGGACGCAGTGAAAACCAATCAAAACGTCGGCTTGCAATATTTAGCGGTGACAAGGTAACGATGCCGTTGAATTTTTCATCCTTCCATTATCTCCGGCCCGTGTCTCACCGGCGGCGTTGCAACGATAAACGTCCAGTGAAACAAATTTGAGCTTACGGGCCACAGAAGGTTTCATAACTGAGGGTCTAAGCTCCAGAAATAGTATTTCAGCTTTTGGGAATCTCGTGAATTTTTATAGTATTGTATTCAGAGTATACCACATTTCTATTTTTATTTCGTTAAATACAGGGTGAGTCACCTAACGTTTGCACCTCAAATATCTTTGTTGTTTCCAAAGATACGTAAAATATAGTAAGGACAAAGTTGAATGGTACAATGGGGCTGACACGATGCCAAAAAAAGTTTTGTTTTTACATATGTCATTTTTTTTAGAGATATCAAATCCAGATCTCTGAGGAACAAAACTATCACTTTTTGTTTGCTCACTTTTGTTTTGTACTCGAATATAAAAATGCATAAACGGTTTCGTCAATTTTTGTTTCAGTACTATGAAAAACATAAAAATATGGTTGAGTTTATAATTATTCACAGCACTGGGTCTTTATTGGTTACGACAAAAATTTTATATAATTTCTAAACATACGAATATCTTTTTCATTTTACCAATGCCGTTTCATTGAAAGTCCCTCTATATTTAAATACGAGATGATTAATTTGTTGCATTGTATGAACCGGTGACGAACGTTTCATAGCTTTCGTTTTATAGCCAATTAAAATTGTAATGCCAATAACTCGCGCCGTCGACCGTACGATTGCAATCCAGAGAATCATGATTTCCGAGTTAAGAAATCATTATTTCGAATATTTGTTAATTTATAATGTTATATCATATGTGCTTCGCGGTCCGTGCGTCGCTCATTAGTGATGTAGAGTGTAGAGTATCAACGCTCCGCGGCGCCGGCAAAAATAATTTTCATCCACGCATTTTCTACATTAATTCGGAAAAAATCCACACTCGCAGAAACCTCCATAGGTTTCAGGTACATAATTTGTAGTTGGACTTCAGCTGTGGAGTTTGAAAAATTTGTGAAAAAATATTTCACACACCGGCAGATCCAGCAGAAAATATTTTAACAAACCATAAACGTGGTTGTTGAAGAAATTATATTTCAGCTGTTACTAAAAATTAAGGATTTCGTTAATATTAGACAAATATGGAAGCGTTAACTTATTATATTCGAAAAAAAAATAATAAAGTGAGAAATACATTTGTGTTTTTATCAAATGTGAAATAATGCGCTGTGTATCTGGAGATTATATTTAAAAAGGGATTGTACTATATATACCTAGATAACTAGACTGCGGATCTGTATGCAGAATAAAAAAATGTTTGCATTGATTGCAAGACACAGGAGCTATTAAATAGAAAATTCTTTTTTCTTGTAATTGCCTTACTAAGCTGAAATTAATACACTGATGTCCTTAAATCTTCGTAATTCGTCCACTGCTTTAAATTGCAGTCTATTGATAACGTATACAGGGTTTCGTGGAAATTAAAAACTAAATTTGTGTGGCATGAGAAAGCGTCGGAACATTCTTTAATACCCCCTTGTACAATTCCAATATACAATTTTATTACACACAAAGTTGTTCCCGTACTCACGCACAAAAAGTTGTTCCCGTCGAATATACGTACACCGATACACGCTGGATCCGTATCGTCGCATACTTTTTGCCCGATGGAGCTCGCCTCGACTCAACGGTCCCGTTTTTTATTCAAACAGTCGGATAAAAATCATTCGTACATCGTATACCCAATTACGTAGAAAGTAGATTTTCCTGACAGAAAAACGTCACGGCCAGGCCGCAAATTTCACGTGCTCTCGCATAATATGAAAGTATCTGCGTAAATTCCCCGTCGAAATAAAAGGGAATCTCTCAAGATCAGGAACACTTTCATTTTCGAGTGATCTTGCTGATTCCTGCTGCACGGAGTTTCATCGCACGTTAATTGCCATAATCAACTGGTCAACGACTTCGAAATGCTCTCTTCCTGACGGGTTTTTCGCGAGCGAATTTTTCGAAGGAAAACCAGCGATGATTGATTCTCCTCGGTCTGCCGCGAGCCTAGCGAAAAATCGGACGCGTCAGGAGAAAGTCGCAAATTAACAGAGCGATAGGAGATCAGGCTGGGAACGAAGTGGTACGATGATCTTTTTTCAACATCTGCAACATGGAGTGTCATCGGGGAATCGACTTTCGCGGTCTCAAGCCTCGTCCTCGTCGTCGTCGAGCGAGCGAAACACGAAACACGAAACGCAAATAGAAAATTTCACCGTTCCACGGTTTTACCCGGTTGCTCTCTCGGATGCACTCTCGCTGAATAAACGTCCTTAGGAGGACACTTTAAGCGGCGGTGCACGCGATACAGATCATTTGATCGGACGGTTCATTAATCTTCGATGAGGAGGAAACACTTTCGTCCTTATTGCGCGCGATCGCCCTCCCCGGATAGACCTCGCTTCCCCGAAGTTTAATGGAATTTAAAGAGAATTTTAAACTTTGGTTCCCCGACGGTCCGCCGGCTGATGGACAAGCATACCGTCTGAAGAGAGTACTTTCTTTCCTGCTTTCTTCTCTCTCTTTTTTCTTTCCGCCGTTTCCCGATCGCTAATTCGCGAAAATGAACAGAGTGAACTCCTCGCGGAAACGGTCGAATGAAGTTTTTCGGTCGATAGATCAATCAACTGGGGACATTTCATCGTGTTTGAACATGTTTGAGTAGTGTTTTTGACAACGAAATTTCTGGAGCAATGTCCGACGCCAGTGTGTAATTGTCTTGTTACAATTACAAACATTGTATTACATGTGCAAATAAGTTCCTTCCCCTTTTTTCTACGATCATAACTTCCGACTGAATACGAATTACTTCCCGATTTTTGTGCCATCTGAAAGAGCGTTCGTTTAGTTTTAAGAAGCGTGATGAGCGCTCTAACAAAAAGATTTTCCAGTCGTATGCAACAACTTCAAGCAATATGTCATGCGACAAGCATTCCTTGCATTCCAGCTTGGGAAATCAGCTGTTGAAGCTATTGAAATGCTTTGTGCGGCACCGGGAGAGAACGCTGCATCTTACAGAACACGTAAAAAGTGGTACCAAAGATTTAAAGCCGGAAATTTTTATTTGGAAGACGACGTCGCGTTCAGGTGCACCGAGAAAGTTTGATGACGGTCAGTTCGAGGAATTGCTCAACGAAAATGCGACCCACACGCGAGAAGAATTGGCAGATAGATTGGGAGTCATCGGACAAGATTTTATTACAGTTTATGTACGTAAAATTTGAATTGGGATAAAAGGAGGAAAGAACTTATTTGCACACCTAATAATTTCCGAGTTTGAAATTTTGTGGCAAGCGCACCACCTCACAGAGAGAAAGATAGAGAGAGAGCGGTTCCTTTCGCACCATTTTCTCTCTCTCTCTTTCTCCTTCGCTTCCGACCGCTAATTCGCGAAAACGAACAGAGCCGACATTGTTTCCCGTGTAAACGGTCTAATGAATTTTTTCGGCCGTTAAATGAATCAAATAGGGGCGCAAACATTTAGTCGACAACCAAGGCCTGATACCCGGTGATCCAATTCTGTTTCGAGTGTTTGCCAGCGCGCAGAAATAGAGCCCGCGAACAAAACCAACAGACCGCGCCAACAGAAATCAAAGCCGACCGTCGAAGATTTCATTTCCTACGTCCAACGCCCGCGCGCACACACGCGTACACACACACGTCCACCCAGGCAAGATTACAATCGCGCCGGCTAACAGACCATTAATAAAATTGATTGAAGTTTATTGATTCTATCTAAACATTCGGCGTAACCGTTTTATCGCGCCCCGGGATCGTATTTACGATCCCTATCGCGCTTTTCATTCAAACCGGGAACAGGGAACATCGAAAGTTTTATGTACCGCATGCCGCGATAAAAATATTTCCCCATCGCGTGGGAATGCGATTCTTTTATAGTGACCATTGGTTATGGAAATACACCGATCGTTCCGTCCGGATGTTCATTATTATCGTCACTGATGGTTATATAATACATATACCATTCTTCGTTCGGCGAGACATTCAGTGTTATGAGAATTTTTAATTGAGCTAATTTTCTTTTCGCTCGCACACTCGGGTATTCCATTTTTGTATTTATTTTGCGATTGAATCGTTTCTGTTGAAATTTCTCTCGGCTACCTTCTGTCGATTAGTAAATTCTAAACCTCTTTTATGAATTGAAGAAGACATACAGTAGTGGACAAAAGTTTAAGGACGCTTTAAAAAAGACGATAACTATTTTAATATTGTACTATACGATTTGAACTTTTCTGTGAAGCTAGAGCAATTAGTTTAATACAACCCCTGGCAGAATGTTTCCGATCGGAGGCATTGATGCGGATTTTCGAGGAAACATTCACAATTTAGAAGTATAGATTATTTTATGGAGTTAAAACTGATGGGAAATGAAAAGGGGCTTATTGAAGAATGAAAAACAACAAAATAACATAAGCTTTTGTAGTTCGATTTTACGCTGGATCCTTATTTTTTAAGATAAATTGAAAAATATCCTCAACAATTGGTGCAAAAGTGAGAAGGTGCAGAATCACGAATCGCGGTGGATTGCGGGGAGTCGGATGACGGGATCGGTGAATTAATAGTTCGGAACAGGCATTTAATTATGTATCGTCGTTACATAATTGTCCGAAAGCGGCGCCTGCAGACCCACCAGCCAGCGGCGCGTAGCGCGCCGTCGAAAATACACTAACGTCTTTGGCAATTATCGATAATCGATAGATGATGCGCTCCATTACGGTGTACCTACCGAATTACACGTATGTATAGCTTGTTAATTCGAGACGGCTAATACGCCGGGCCGTTCGTCGGAGTATTTGATAAGGTAATGTATAGCTATTAACGTTGAATAAATGATCTGATATTAGAGGGTCATCTCGCCGTCAGTTAATCATTCCGTGTATATCCGATAATGGATAAACCATCTGGTGGTGCGCTCGCGCCGTGCCGCGTCCCGCCACTTTTGGTCGAATCGAGTTTCGAGTTCGATTGTTTGCGATGCCAGGGCTCGCCACGGCGCGCTGGATAGTTTTCAATGAAGTTAGGATGTGATGGAATATTTAATAAACCGGAAACTGAAGAAATTCCGGCCGGCAAAACAGTCCGAAACAAGAACCATTACGTTCAAACTCGAGTTAATGAAGTACGGCGTCTCGCCCCGGGAATGGGCAACAATTCATCGCACTTAAAAGTATTAGGAACTCGGGATAATTGAAAGCGACAGTACGAGTAACGATCCTGTTTCACAGACAGCGAATATTCCCCTCGGTTCGAACCTTCTGCCTTCTCGCTGCCGTGCAGTTTACCGATTAACTACTTCGCCGACGAATTTACTCGATGCCGACGCAACAACTAATTCTGAGTGCATATTTATCCGTTCCGATCAGGAACGCATTAATTCGATCGAAAACGGCGCACAGTGGTCCGAGAACGCGATTTTACTGGCCGAAGTTCAACATATTTAAAAACTTTTTTGGCTATAAAGTAAGAATACTTCAAACCACCAAAATCCAAAATATTATCCATTTCAGATGATTGTGTAACCGAGGGTAACGTTCCAAAGACAAAATTCTGAAATTCAAAGTGAAACTAATTATTCTAAGAACTCATTATAGAGCATTGTATAACAGGTTTGAATAAATGTTTTATATACAGGGTGTCCCGTAACTGGTGATACAAGTGAGTAGGGGGTGATTCTACGTGAAAAATAGAATCGAAAATGTAGAATAAAATTTTTTCATATGACGCTTCATTTTCGAAAAAAATAAGTTTGAAAATTTGTCGAGTACGCGTGCACTTGGAAGTACTCTCCTACTCGGAACAGTAAGATAGTAAAACCCGTCGAACTGAAGCTAAATCAAGTACACGCGTACTCGATAAATTTTCAAACTTATTTTTTTCGAAAATGGAGCGTCATATGAAAAAATTTTATTCTACATTTTCGATTCAATTTTTCACGTAGAATCACCCCCTACTCGCTTGTACCACCAGTTACGGACACCCAGTATATTAATAGGCGTGTTTTCATTATTTAATTAGTTTCCCAGCATTATTTAACCCATGTACAAATGCTGCAATTTTATTAACAATTTAAACATTGGGGAGGCTTTTAAAAAAATGTATAAGAGTGTTAAGCATCAGACTTGTTTTATATGAAAGTTTAAACAATTTCTTTTATAAAGATCCAATGACATTTTGACTTTTGGCCAGTAAAATCGCGTTCTCGGTCCACTGTGCGGCGTCGCGGGTTCACTATTTGAAAAAGGCTTGGAAACCAAAATAAAAGTTCCCACGTCTGAAACGAGCAAGGTTCACCTCGTCATAAGAAGTTTAGAAATAAAAGAAGACAGTTTCAGTGGCGAAGGGTTAGAAGCCAGTAAATATTCCTCTAGTATCGGCAAGCAACGAGGTCCCGCGTCCCATATTAGCAGGCTTTACCCTATCCAGGCTAGGTTTCATCGACGTTTCGGCGATTCGGTAGTCGGTAGCCGGCTCGTCACATCGGGGTGCTTAAGTATCAGTAATCGATACATCTTGTCTGCGCCGATGTCACCGCGAGACACACCGGCGAGCTAATATCGAGAACCGTCAAGTCTGCGTCGTCGGTGGGTTCTCTACTTACCCGCGCAACAACACTGTCAGCCGGCTGGCTGTCGCTTCAGGTATACCCAGTGGAACACGGTGACGTGGCGAGTACGGTCGCGACGACGACAACAACAACGACGACGAAGTGCTTAGTCGAACCTGTCGAAAACGTATCGAGGCAGACCGCGGCACGCCGCCACGTTTATAAAGTGCCCCCTAATCTCGTGGTAGGTAGCCATTGTTAGGCGCCGAGCAATCGCCATCAGGGCGCACACCGGATGAAACGGTGGGGAGCTGAGGTGACTACGGTAATCCCATGGATTTCGAGGTGGTGGGCCAGACTAGGGAACCAGCAGGGAGGATAGAGAGTCAAGTCCTCTCTCTCTCTCTGTCTCCCTCTTGGCTCTCTTTTTGTCTTTCTCTATCTCTCTCTCCTTCTAATTCAGGGTGTCTATGTGTGTGTGTGTGTCTGTTTCAGCTCCTACTCCTTTCTTATTCTTCCCCCTTGATCTCCGGTAATCTCGTTCCCAGGAGCCTTTCGCGTACTCCTCCAGGTCCGGGGGGTTATGTATCGTCGTACACAGGGACCGACTCAGAATTGTGGCTATAAATTTAACCAGCTCGCGGACCCGGTAAAGAGACACGGGACGGTACGGATAAATAGCCACTTGAACCCGTCGTTCGCCTATTTCTCGTCTTTTCTTATCCCGGGGCTTGCTGACGATGGCCGTGATCCATTAGATCGAGCAGGAAATTTGGAGAACTTGTGGTAACGAAATTTTATGAACGATTCCATTACCCGACGTCAGATTTCGGGTTTGGTAGGCTTCTTACGAATTTTTATGCGCCAGGGTAAATCAACCTTTAGATTTTATACTCTTTTAACCCTTGTGTAGCAGAACTGGGGAAATGGTATTTTAAATAGTAAATAGTAAATAATCATATTTATTATGAAGTATGTGTACAACTTTAAAAATAGAATATTTTATTTTTGATGCAGTCATTTTTTAAAATAAAATAATTTATTTGAGGCTGTAATCTTATTGAAAACTGTATTTCTTTCAACAATTTGTTAACGTTCCTCTAAACATTCGCTAATATATTAATTTATTGTCTTATAATGAGAATTTGTGCAAACATGTTAAATACAGAAAAAGGCTTTAAATGATCTACACATTTTGGTTGACTACATAAGGGTTAAAAGAAGTTTTAATATTTTAATTAGCAAAGAGAGGGAGTTACAACAGAGAGTTATAAAGTGAAATTTTAATCGCGTTTCTCGAAAAGTTATGGTCTGTATGCACGCTGGCAAGTAAAAGCTCCCACTAGTGATTTTTCCACTAAATTCTCGGTTCCATGTTCATGATGGGATATTTACTAGAGATATTATTTACTGAATTTTAGTTAGTAGCTAGAGTTACGAGGAGATTACGTATAAGACATCTATAATATTTGCATTTACTTGCGCATCATATCTACAAGCATTAAAATTATGGAGCCATGTACACTCGATATTCTAACTCTCTACTAACTGAAGCATCGATCGTTAGAAAATGGAAGCGAATATCGAAAAATTCAGCTCACCATGTTGTATAACAATTATTTTCCTGTCAATAAATACATATCACTATTTTTTTTAGTTCTTTCCAAGAGCTCTCGACACATTTACAACACTCTGTTGACTTCAAGCATCGTCCAGAAAAAAAAGAACGAAAGCAAATATTGAAAAATGGATTTTAACATATTGTAATGCACTCGGTTCTCTCTCTTGAAACATCATTCTTTTTTTTTGGAATTTACAATTTTACGAAAATCGATTTTTCGTTGTACAAGAGCTCTCGACAACATTTACAACACTCTGTTGACATCAAGCATCGTTCACAAGAAAACGGAGGGGAATATTGAAAAACCGAGTTCACCAAACTGCGATACAATTATTCCTCTTACAAGGACCACCAATATTTTATTTCTCGAATTTACAATACTAGAAATATTGATTTTTGATCGTCGCCCGGCCGTTTTGTCGAACCACTCGTCGCCCCTCACCGCGCCCAGCTTATCGACCGTGAAATACATTTATGTATTTTTTCGTTTGGATAAAATACGAGCGAGATCTCTCCGCCTCTAATCGGGTCAACGCGTTTTGAACGTAGAATTTTTGTCGGACGATATTTTCTTTTTCAATTCATCGGCGAATTTAAGCTTCTTTGTTTTGCATCGGGAAATCTGCGAAATGAAATGTACACTGTCGCACGTGACCGTGTGTTTTTTATGACGTTCGCGCGGAAAGTTTGCACAATGATGGCCAGTGTGAACAGGCGAGAGGTTCACGTTGCAGCGAGGTTTGTCACTGTTGGAACTTGCTGGCGCGGTGTGTGCAGCGGCGGGCCGGTTCCTTTGAGATGCACCGCACGGAAGACTTCTTCGTACGGTAACTTCCGATCGTGATTCGGAATCTATTATGTGCTTGCTTGTGGTAAACTCGTTACAAAGCTTATACGGCTGCTGCTAACACGCTATTTCTAATATAATTAATGTGATTTCCAACCGGTCTCATTAATAGAAAGCCGCGTGCTTGCTTCTTCGAATTTATGCCGCGTGAACTGCCGTGCGCAAACGCAATTTCAAATGTGATTCCGCAAAATTCCAATGCACCGTGTAAACCAGCTACTTGCGTAAATTGCAATCTCTCTCCCAGAGTTGGGCAAAAATTTAATCAACGCTTGACGAATAAATTTTTACTTCAATCGTTAATCAGAATTAACAATTAATCTCCTAGTTTAGTCGTTAATTGCGGTTAACGATTAAATACTTATTAATCGTTAATTGGGAATAACGGTTAAATTTCTACTTTAGTCGTTGATTGCGATTAACGATTACATTCCTTTCAATTGTAATCGTCAATCGGATAATTAATTAATGATTAACTGCTGAAACTCCGAAATGAAATACGGAATCAAAACAGTATGAATACTGAAAAAAATTTAAACTGACAATGAGTTTAGGTGTATTGTCATTTGGTCTATATAATACCAACTCTTTTTACGTGCTTTTTTGTTTTTTTTATGATTTCTTTTTATAATCAACGATCGACGATTAACTTCATCAATCGATTGAATCAGTCTCCGATTTTTCGATGATTTCTCGTTTTATTCAACAATCGACGATTAATTTCATCAATCGATTGAATCAATCGCCGATTTTTCAATAATTAAAAATCTTTAATCTTTTTTTTAACGTCAATATAATTATAACAATAGCTGTTGTTTCGCAACTACTCTTGTTTTTAAAAACGACCGAAAAGAGAAAATGTTTCGTTGAACCTGCTTCGACATTTTATTGGACGCTTTACGACGCAATTCATTCTGAGAATTTTGATTTTGCATGGAAATGGTGTTCCATAGGTCTTTTGCACATATTAATACATACAATAGAAGAACAACGATCGAAACTACTACAAAAAGTTGCATCATGTAACAAAATATGTAGTAGACTGTAACTATCGAAAGGAATCTAGTCGAATAAGAATTGATTACCTGTTTCTCAACGAATTCAAAATAACAATTACTTTTGTATTTTCCGAAGACCTCTTGCTACACTCTCTTGCTGCAGTCTCGCGCAATAATTAACAGTATGGCGTATTCTGGAGGAAATGCAATAATTTCTACGAATACTGCGCATGTTATGCATTTATGGTAAAAATTAGGAGGTGGAGGACGAAACTGTGAAAACATGAATTTCAGTATATGCTTGAATTATTATCAACATTATAACATAATTAAACTTCTGTTTGTTTTCACAATTTATTAACAAAAGTTACGGGACTAACATTTTTCCACGGAGCATGATAAAACTCGTCTCGTATAATGTTACTCGATAAGGTGCACCGTTCTATAAACAAAATCGGATTGATCGGTTTTTACCGGGCAAAGAGTTTCTCTATAATTACCGGGGAATGTACGAAGTGATTTTAGGTTGCCCGATAATGAGGAAAGTAATACCTTTCCCGGGATTTCCATCCATTGTGTCCGTAATTCTGGAATATCCAATGCGCTTACGCGCAGATGCTACGCTGCTCTGTGATACACGCATACATCCCCGTTCAAAAGTACGTGGAGACTTATTATTTTTATGAAATCCGTGGAACATAATTTATTTTATTATCGTTAAATCTTATTACTAGCACATATGTGATTTATTATATCTAATTTATTATATCCTATATAATTATTTAATTATATTAACTTTTGAGTTCATGATGGTCTTCTCATGAGCACATTCAGAATGAAATAGTGTAAAAATTAATAACCAGGATCATTGTACAAGACTTTTCATTTTGTGTATATGAAAGTCACCCAATTTATGTATGTTATACATATCGAAATGTTTAGTAAAATGACCGGTTCCAGATTTCTTTATTTTACAATTATTGAAATAATAAAAAATGATTTCATAAGAAATGAATGTATAGATACGGATAGCTATGTATAGATAGTCGAGCACGCATTACAATAGGAGCCGCATAAAGTAAAAAAAATATATAAAAAAACTTTTTAAAAACCACGCTTATATTAAAATGCACTAAAAAGGAGAAAATAATTTTTTTCCTGGTTCTCCATAAAATACCGAATCCAGTTTAATAACATTTTTCACCAAAATTTTAAGCAATTAGTTCAACATTTCTTCTGCTCTAAAATTAATGTCGGAATAGATAGAAAAATTTAATATTTTAAATAAAATCATGACATCAGTGACTATAAAAATAAAAGCGTGCAGCATCCACGAAGATTACGTCAATATAATTTAGTGAATTTAGTGCTCCACGCTTTTATTTTTATAGTCACTAAGGTCATGATTTTATTTACATTTATATTAAATTTTTCTATCCATTCCGACACTAATTTTATAACAGAAGAAATTTTGAACTGATAGCTTAAAATTTTGGGGAAAAATATTAATCATTTAACTGGATTTGGTATTTTATGGAGAACCTGGAAAAAAAATATTTTCTCCGTTTTAGTGCACTTTTATATGGGCGTGGTTTTTAAAAAAGTTTTTTTATATATTTTATTTTCTACTTCTCTCTATTGTCATCGAAAGCAATTGTGTATACAAAATTTCAGCAAGATTGGACTATGGGAAGAGGTTTAAAATTCGATTACAAGATTTGACGCATACAACAACACGGCAAGTTAGTATAAACTCAATCTTGTCATTTTTATAAGGGAACATGTTTTAGTTACTTTTAAGGCTCGGTAGGTTTGTGTTAAAAGAAACAAATTGAACAACGTGATAAATATTTCGAATAATAGAAGAAAATTTAATCAAGTCACAAACAAGTGTCCACCATACTTTTGTGCGGGGGTGTACACAAGAGGAGGAGCACCCGAATTTTTCCTGTTATAGCGAAGCCATTTCGCATCCCGGTTATCCTAGCCGAACTATTGCTCTCGTGTGCTACCCTCCTTCCGGATTCTCCCTATTTATCTAAACGTCGACGAGACCCGGCAACCTAGGAGCCACGCCGCTATTTCCGGGGCCACGGTGGAACGAGATTTTGTCAAAAACGTTCACAATGCCGGAGACGAACGACGGAACCTGTATTAGTCCCGCGCGAGCGTTATCCTTCGCCGCGAACGATTCCGCTTTCCGACTTCCACGCAAATCTCACTTCCGTCGCGGTCGGCTTAGAGTGCTCCAGAAAGCGACCTTTTGTTGTCAAAATTTTATCCTCACACTTTAATATTTCAAAATCATATTTTTTTAATAAAATAACAACCGTTTATGGGCTTGAGCCTGTCTGAAAGAAAGGGGACTTTTAAGAACTTTTTTCTGGAAAAAATTTGTGGATTTCGGTTTTAGACAAGTACCTTATTTGAAAGTATATATATTGCACTACTTGTAGTAATTTTTTTGTCACGAAATCTTTGAAAATGCCGAAGCAACAGCATCTTCGAAAACAATTGATAACGATTCTGTTCATATATTTCTCTTAATATGACCTAGATTTTTTAAAAAATTGGTTGTAAAATATTCTCTTTCTTCTTGAATTGAAAGAGTCTTCATTGAAAAAAGAAATTCTCCGTTCATCCATCCACTCGGTAAAATCACATATTTACAGAATGTTCATTAATTTTTTATTTCCTATGATTCTGCTCGGAGAAATCGCGCTTACCGCGCAACGCAATTAGGATAACAGCTTCCGAGAGAGTGGCTGGTACTCCATAATTTTTTAAGGTTACGCAGCAAAAACTTCCTGCAAATTACACAACATATGTACCCATATATGTATAAGATATTTAGTTAAAAAAGAAATCCTTTAATTTTTTACAAGAAGAAAGTTCGAAGTTCTTTTCAGACAGTCGACTTAGCATAACCCGTTAAAGGTGTTACAGTTTTTAAAAAATGGTACTTTCTAAAATTTCACAGCAAAAAATTTAATACGAGTTACAGAAGATCCATTAAATTTTTCAGTAAAAATTCTTACAAGTCTCATTCTTTCTAAATACTTAACCATGTCTCCTTTCAGGGTTCGAACTTTACAGAGAAAATGTATTTTTAAAATGGTACGAAGTTTAATAATTAAGTTGTGACCGTAAAAGAATCGCTGTACGGAGCATTGGAGGTGTGTAGACTTGAATTTAGGATGTCGGATCTTGCCAGGGTATAGGTACATAGTACATACAGTGGCCCTCAAAAGTGTTCGTACGACCTTTAAGACAGAATAACTTTTTTATAATTGTACCAAACGACCTGATGTTTTGTAAGCAATTAGAAGCATTGGTTTACTAAATGACGTGCAGAAAAAAATTATAATTTACAAGGTTACATGCGAAAATAAAAAAGGCATTTTTTAAAACTTTTTTATTTGGGCACTTAATGAAAATTTAAAATATATGTTTCGTAGATCTATTATACGATCCGATTTCGATGAAATCGTATGTTCAATTTTCAGTATGTGTATAACTAACATAGATCTACAAAACATATTTTAAATTTTCATCAAGGGCCCAAATAAAAAAGTTTTAAAAAATGCGATTTTTATGTTTGCATGTAACCTTGTAAATTGTAATTTTTGGAAAATCTTTTTTGCACATCATTTAGTAAACCAATGCTTCTAATTGGATACAGAACATCAGGTCGTTTGGTACAATTGTAAAAAAGTTATTCTATTTTAAAGGGCGTACGAACACTTTTGTGGGCCACTGTAGCTCGTGCAATGGTTAATGAATTTCTCTCGTGCAAATTTCACTGGTTCCGATACCACTCGAAATTCCGGGTGAACACGGGCTAGACGTTCCGTCTGGTTTCGTTCCGTTTCGCTAGCCGGAAAGTTGAAATCTTTCTCAGCCGGATTCTACGTGCACAATGGTTCTATAGTTCCGTTGGCTGAATTCTACAAGTTTTGCTGTACTTCGTGTATATGCCGGATCGAAACGGCGGAACCAACTTCCGGTTGCCGCTTAATCTTCCGGTGCACAGATGAAGGGAACTCTTTCTAGGAAACTGTGTTCGGGAATCTTTCGATCACGTTTTTATTAACAAATACAGGTGCGTGTTGGTTGTTTTGTATTCTAGTAGAAAGGAGCGTGCTACACGATTCAGAATCGATCAGACAAGTCACACTTTTTTGCATACGTTGCATAAAAGAAAGTAGATAAGTGTGACGTTAAATTGCGAACGATTTCCACTTGAAATAATTATGCGTTGCCTTTTCATCGAGTCAAACAAATTTTTAATGATCAAGAATTATGCCTATCAATTTAATCAAACCATACATTATATTCAGAATAAACTTTTCATTAATGTTTTCGGCGCATGGGTTCGATCAAAGTTTTAACTAACAAGCAATTTCGCAAATTTTTAAATCATTCTCAACGTTTCGATCCGGATATGGATCCTTTTCAATAGAGTCCAACTCTGACTACATTTATTGAACAAATATTCGTAAATACGGTGACCAATAGCTGCAACATGACTGTAAGCTGCAGTTTTATCATACAAAGTAAAAAAGGAATTTATTTAGCCTATTAAGGAATTCCAAGAGAAGCAAACAAGATCGTCAGGATAACAATTCTCTACACGGACTCAACTGGTGCACCGGAGGGTTGAAAATATAGTACACGGAGCTAGTAGCCATCCTATAAGTAGGGAAACATCCTCAAATGCAACTCCAACAAGAAACATTAAACAGTTTTAGAGCTTTTATTTGCAGAAACACAATTCTAACGGTGGACTCAGCGCGCAAAAATAAGAAGGGATATCAAATGTCTCTTAGAAACGCCGGAATACGGAGTTCAGTTTGTTAAAAGAATTACTGGAGAGTACAAGAGCCTGTAACTCAGAAAACAAGCTAATATCGTATGTTTACAAGGGCTTGTTTTCTTATTTCCGTCTGCTGAATTCTCCACGTATCATCCTGCGCAATTACGCGTGCACAAACAGCATCCAAACGAGCAACCGAATAAAAGTAAAACAGAAGTGGTAAAAGCACAGTAAGAATTTCGAATTTACATCGCATTACGAGCTGGTTAGAACGTCATCCGAAATAATCAGACAGATAAATGACTCGTAAAGCCGAGCACGTGTTAACACAAAGTTATGCAAATTTAAGCGAGCTTAACGTATTTTTTGATATCCCCGCAGGCTGTGTGCTAGCGACCAATTTACAGCATAGGTGTTCAACGCTGGTGGCTTGGATTTATCTTATTAAAGACCGGTGTAACGGAAAATTGTTGCAAACGGAAGAAGAAAAAAAAATGTGCTAACGAAGAAATGTGGCGGCAGCAACTGGCTTATTGCGAAAATCCGACGCAACTCTATTTCAACACCTAATCCAGGAAACTCGTCGTAATCCAGAAATGAATGGAAGGTTTCTTTGTTATTTAATTCCTCAAAGTTGAATTATAAAAATCTTTGTTATTGTACGTTCAATTTTGTTCAAATTTGTAGGATATATTCCGTGTAGTGTATTTTACTTTCACCTTCGAAAAAAGCCAGCACGTTAATTTTTATACGTATATTTACAGTAGATACAATGAGCTTTGTTATTATGTTTAACTTCATCGTTAATGGAAATGCATTTCCACGTGAAATTCACGAATAATTATAATGACGCTGTTGTGATGAAATACTTCCTGCCAAAGGCGTGCAATATTGAAACATCATAAATTGAAATATTGTAATATTCCAAATTATGCAGTTTTAAATTATAAATTTTTGTCATAATGGCATAATCTTATAAATTATTGGATCTTCTATTTGGTGGATGAAAAGGTTGGTTCGAAAGTAGAGTTTCTACCGATTGATTGCGAGGGCGGCGAATAAATTTGTACAGCCAATAGAAATTTTTTATTTGCATGGAAATTCGCGAGGCTTTGGCAAGACACAGTCGAAAGTATTAATTTGGGGAATACAGACATATTTACGCGCGAATGATTTATTCATTGTGCACGTTGCAAAAATTCGAAAGGAAGCCATCCTGATTCACCTCCGTGCGTTTCGCCACTCCCGTGGTAATATGTTGCTTTTGAATCCTCTCGGAAAGTAGATTTCGCTGGATTTTCGAATCCGCCGGGCGCAGCTTATACATCCGCTTTCAATTTATTGCGGTTTAAAAGTAGATACCGCGACCGAACGATCGGAACGGTGTTCGAAAATCCCGGTTTTCGAGAGGATACTCAATGGCGACACGTCTCGACGAATATCCTGAAACCGAAAACGCGCGATACTTTTCCGCGAAACTTCTATTTCATTCTCTGAAGCATGCGTTTCAAACACTGGGTTTACGGGGCACTTTTTTAAATCACTTTATAAAAATAACGGGAGCACATTTCTTCAGATTTTTATGTGACATTCTTATGAAATGGTTGAACGTTCAAAATTCTAGAGTGGAAGATTTCAATTCGAGGCAGGGATATTTGCTTTCAAAAAGAATCACCGAATCATGTCGAAAAATAGAGAAAACACGACCACCTACTCGATTTTAAGAAGAATTTTCAAATCAACTTTAGAACGTGTTCCCGCTGGAATTTTTCGATAGACGAGAGCTTAGATTAACAGGGGCGAAATGCACTTTATGATAGAGACACAAAATTTAAAAAGAATCGCAAAATCATGCTGAAAAATTAATGGAACCCCAGCAATGTTTCGATCAAAAGTGACTGGACTTTGGCAGGTTTCTTAGAGTCAATTTTCGAACGAGATCCCGTAGGAATTTTTTAATGTTTCAGGGCTTAAATTAAAGGTGGAAAATTGCACTAAACGATGGATGAATTTGCTGTTAAAAAGTCTCACGGCATTCTGTCGCAAAATGTCTGAAACACACAGCATGGATCGTACATATGCACCAGAGCAAAGGTCAGGGTTGAATTAAAACGGTCAGGGAACGCTCGAGGAGAAAATGTAGATTATCTCCGATGATTGAATCTCCACTGGACCGAGTCAACGATACCCTTCACCTTGGTGCAGAAATTATAGCGTAGCATTTGAAAAGAACTCCATCAGGTGCAGAATCATATTGCCTTAAATCACGAGATGCGTTCCACCGGCAATTTCATTAACGCAACGCAGCAATCATCCGACTATGTAATGGCCGGTGCACTTTCATGCCAATGATTTATGACAGTTCCATTATCAAAGTCATGTGAATACGAAAGTGCCTGTACACTTTCACTTTTCGCGCAAGCTTCTGCCAATGAATTGCAGCGGATTGTTCAAGAATCGCTCGTTTGGCAAATTGCTGCCGGCCAATTCGTGAATTCTAAATTTCCGGATAAGTAATTAACTTTTACAGCTGACAGAAAACTATCGAAGAGGCACGGAAAAATTTACGACCGATAGGATCGCGGAGCCATTAGCGTGGCATTTACGATTTGGAGAAAATATACCATATAAGCATCTTTTCTTCATAGCGGCAACCATAAACGACCCGCAAAATTGCACACTGACTAACCAAATATTTCTCTGACAAGCAGCACCAAACTGTTTTAAACAATAACTCTACACTCTCATTGTAATGCTTGAAGCTGATACTTCCGCAATCTGCTATTTGTCCTCGTCTGACAAGAATAAGACGTTTTCGCAAAATCGAGACATCTATAAAATCGTTTAAGAATTTTTTCGCGACGGCATCTACCACGGCATATCTATTGACATATACAGGGTGTTCGGTAACTGGTGGTACAGGCGAAAGGGGGTGATTCTACATGAAAAAATGAGTCTGATCGAGGTCAATGTCGTGTTATTATATATATCTGAATGTATTTTTCGATCAGTTACACGATGCAATACAAAAAACTGTAGTTATGTATCAAAAAACATACGAGCCCTCAAAAGTTAAAGTACGATTTTGTTAGATGATGTACGGAACTAAATGGGGAGTAAGTTCGGTTGTCTAAAGCCCTCAGGCTGTATCTTGTAGTGTTGTCATAAACTTGGCGGTACGTTTTCCATTCAAAGTACAATAGCAGGGCCGAAAAAAATCGTGCATCAAGTTTTAAGAGGTTGTCGTAAAGGGGAAAGTTCAATCTTCATATCTATGGTAAATTCAGACACGAGAAACATTTTCCAACGTTCTTAGAGCCGTTTCAATTTTACATAATCTCCGAGGAAAACATGTTTTCTGTTCCCCACACGCTACGTCGTGTAAAAGCATCTCAGAAAAAAATGAATGATACACAGCGGAAGTAGACGCTTCAAGCTTTAAAATGAACCCAGCTGCAACACTGTACGATTATTTTTTACATAATTGTAAGAGACAGAAGCGAACAATTTTTTGAGAATCGGTGTGATAATACTTTTGGAGGCACTGTAGGTTTCTTCGTTTGCCGAGAGTACTATCGATCAGTTTGCATCGACATTGTTGGAACATCCTGTACTAATATACGTTGCTAGCTACGTGACAGGGAATGTTTCCTCCCAACTATGACTTTGTCGTGAAAGACGCAACCGTCTCTTTGTTCACGAATTTACGAGAATTCCAGGAATTTTTTAAACACGGACCGTTGCGCGTGCTTGCGACACATGCTCGGATAAAAATTGCACCATTGTGAAACACGTTGCAAAGGATAATTATTAGGAACATAGATTTAGCAACTCATTTTCGCTTTTCCTTATTTCCTATGGGGCTTTCACCAACTTATTGGTGGTATTTTTCTTGTTAAAATAACACTAAACACGATATGTAATTTGAACTGTATTTAGCGGCTCTGTATGTGGCATATGAGTGACCGTATCAATTAAATCTTTTCCGTACTAAAAGTTCACCGAAATTTAAAATAAAATATCGACATTTGAATCTTTCAACCGTAGTACATATTTGGGAATGGAGGAATGACTTCTGGTGTCAGATGTACGAGCAACCACTCTATCGTGAATTTTAAGCCATTTGTAGCGTGGGGCGACAATTACCCTAAGCACAGTTCAGCTCCACGCAATTTTCCGACGACTGGATTGACGTTTTGTTATTCAGAAATGTGCCCATAATTATGAAAGTGTACAAAGTATTCGTATACCTTTTAAAAACGAATAAATTTTTTAGAATTGGACTCAGCAGCTTGAGTTTTTTTGAGACGTTAGAAGGGTTAGTTTACTAGCTAATGTGTGAATAATTTTTTAAAAATTGTTATTGGTCGCAATTACGAAGGAAACAGTAAAGACCACGATTTTTAAATTTTTTATCTGTGCCCGTAATGAAAATTTAAAACATGTATTTTGTAAATCTAAGTAAGTTATATATATGTACAAAGTTTCATTGAACTTGGTTGACGGATAAAAAAGCTATGGGCATTGTAAGATGTAAAAATCTTTGAATTTACGGTTTGCGATTCATTTAAATCGCAGATTCTTACGATTTTTGCTATTTTCAATGAATTATATTTCGTAACATCCTTAATCGATTTCGATGAAACTTTTTACAAGTATATAACTTACTTAGACCTACCAACATCTCGAAACAAGAAATATATGAATTAGACCACTTTCATAATTATGGGGACAAATGTGTTGTACCGATGATGTTCGGTTACAAACTGCGACGAAGATCGTCGGTATCTTCTTCGGTAAAAACTCTTGCGGCTATAACCACATAGTATCCGATCCCCGGGTAACTTTAGAATACACCACGAAGTAGAAATCTAAGTAAAATTTATCGTTAACTCATTGTCACGAGAATAACTGTACATTCAGAAAATATAACACAGCAGAAAATAATAGGCAAATATTGATTTCTCATTTAAATGGTACTTGAAATTAATGATAAGAACGAATGAAGAAACATTCACGAGCTAAAAGTTGAACGTATGCATTTATTTCTTGGACTGGTTCACATAATTCAAATTTACCGCAGGGTCGTAACTGGAAAATTTCGAAAGCGTTTTCCCAGTATATCGGGCATGATCAATTTTGAAACCGGGGAATGTATTCACGATGGTTGGTGTCGGATCCATTTGCGGGCAAAGTCGGTCCTCCGTCGAAGATCCTCGGCCGGTGCTAGATCCAAATCTCCGCCTAATGCCGTCTATGATAAAATAGCTGGTCCGCCTGGAAATGGAAAGCCAAGAGCATGGACCGTATACGCGAGAAAGAGAGAGAGAGAGAGAGAGAGAGAGAGAGAGATTCGACCGGGACACGAGAGGTCTATAATCAAAATGCAAAACTCCGCCGGCTTTCAATTGCATGGAATATCGGAATACTCCGGCGCGAAGTGAATATCGAGCGGGATGCGTCGGAAAAAACTGGCCGCCCGAGAGGGATGAAACTCCTCGAAAGACGACGATGGCTCGTCATGCGAGTCGCCTCCACCTCCCACCCCCACCGCCCAAACGAGACTATCGTGTCGATGATACACAGAAGGAAATTCCAGGAAATTTTCGCGAACCGCTCTGCTTGCTCCTTTTCCCACCGTCTACGTTCTCCGAGAACGAAATAAGTTACCCTTACATTCCGGAGGCGAGAAACGGACGTCGAAATTATCCGAAAAATGAAACAAACAAAATATTTTTACGATGAAACTGCACCGTGATGGGAGACGACAGTAATATTGCATTTGCTGTGTTTTCAAAGTCGGTTCATTTGGTGCACACATGCATTCCAATATCTTTTTTTATCTCTATTAATGGCGGTAACCCTCGCGCTGCAATATACAGTTGGGAGCGAAACTGATCGCACACACTTTAAATCGGAATAACTTTTCTAGGAATGGACCAAACGACTTCCATTTCTCTGTAAGGCTAGATGAATTAATGCATTTGGTCGGAATTGTGAAAAACAAGAGTAAAAATTGAATTTTACGACTTTTTTAGCTGGGCCAATAACGAAAATTTCAACTCATATAAACTATACACGCTCCGGAAATTTCATTGAAATTGGTTAGTTGGTTTCCGAGTTATAAACGGTCAAAAGTGGTAAAAATTGCAATTTTTCAAGATTTTCGGCCTTACTACTTTTGATCGATTATAACTCATAAACCAATTAACCAATTTCAATGAAATTTTCGGAGCGTATTATAATGTATACAAGTTAAAGTAATTCTTCTAGTCTTACAGAGAAATTGATGTCGTTTGGTCCATTCATAAAAAAGTTATTCTGATTTGAAGTGTGTGCGATCAATTTGCTCCTAACTGTAGTGATGAATATTTCAAACAAAATCTACGAAATAATTATTTTTAAATGTCTGTTGCTCCCTCTTTCGTAGATTTGCTCCTTTCCCGAGTCCTTCGGAAAAGATAAAAATTCATCCAGCAATTTGGGAACTCGGGCAATCGCGACGGTCGAATGGATCATAAAACAAGACGGGACACGGCTCCCCTGATTACCTCCGAATGATCCGACGGGAACAATGATAGAGCTCCCTTTCGGTCCCGCGCCGACTCCGCCGGGAAACGCCTCCATCGAGGATTCCCCGGTTACGTCTTCGCGATTTCCCTTTGCATGCAAATTTCAGTCTTACACGGAGCTGGTGGCTACGTATACTGGCAGCGGACGGCTGGTTTCCCGACAGAGATTCGCCCCGATCGCTGCAAGACCGAGTGTAAATGGCGGACTGACCACTTGATGGAAAAGCGCAACCCTCAGGGCAGACACGACGCTCGCTGAAGAGTTCGCAAATGTTCATGCAGATTTCGATTTTTATGTGAACGTTTCCCCGAGAACGGAGTCCCGGGATTCGCCTGGTAAACGTTGTCAGCGTTTTCCGCCCCGGCTAAATTAAGATCAAATGTTACGGCTCGCCAAATTGACTGCTACGTCCTCGGAGTCGAATAAGACGTAAATTGTTTCAGACTCCCACGGTTTCTCTATCTTAATAAGTTTATCTACCGAGAATAGACTTTTTAATGACTAGATCGCGGATCTTTATGCATCTGAGTTCTGAAAATTTTTTAAAAATACGAGAATATAACATTTGACAGATTTTAGTACGATTTCAACCCTCATCCGTCCCTCGTGTCAATTTGACACAGTTTTCCCGAAATTAGTTATATTGTTCTGTTATTTGTAGGTAAGTTTGGCCGAAACTTCGTGACTTTTATTTTTTCAATGGAAAACCAATGCAATTAATGCAAACATTGTTTATTTTTCATAAAGATCCGCAGTCTAATTATTACAGATCTACGATTCCACTTCCTTAAAATTCAGATAAACATCCGCAGCCTATTAATGACTATGATGTATATGTATATAAAGTTCTGCCGCTATCAGAACTGTTTCTCGAGAAATTCTCAACTGACAAATTGTCGACGAAGTTGCAAATAATCCGAAACGTCACGGACAGCTAATGATAGCTATAAGCAATACGTGAAACCCTTATCAAAGTAAAATCGTTGGACCATGAATGAGAGACGTGCAATTCAATGTTAGTCCAAAGTGGTTCACGCATGAGAAACGTTATCCCAATCTAATTGTAAGCGGTTAACTAGACGGTGTACCGTAGTATACAACCGAACGTACGCTCTCCTTATCACGTACAATATAACATATCGCTAACCATGACATTCTTACCGCGGGAAAATCCCAAAAACACAAAACAAATCTGATCGAGGATTCCTGTCGAGCTGCTTTCCACGTTGAATTTTTGTCATCGACCATATAGCACTTTCTAGAAACCGCTTTCTAAAGTGTCTCAATACACTTCATAATCACCGATGTTCATTTACCTGGTATCAAAACATCTTCACATAAACTTTCTCTCGTCCGCCGGGACCACAATATCAACACGGCGGCGGAACGCAGCAAACAGTGGTTGGTTCGCATGAGATCGGGCAAGCAGAGGACAAGTTGACGAAACACGGTGCAGGGACACATGGACCGCATACATCCGTTATGGTCGCGCAAACGCTCTTGGGTCCCTCTCCGTGCCCAGGAATTTCCGGTCTGTTCTTCCTCATTTCTTTCATCAACGCCAGCAGCTTCTGCACCTGCGCCGCCCGAGCAGCATACTCGTCGCGTTTCACTTTCTTCTTCTTCTTCTTCAACGTCTGCGTCCCTTCTTCTTTCTCCTCGATGCAACAGTTGCATATCAGATGATCAGGATGCAGAGGCGGCAGAATTGTAGCACTGCCCCAATGAAACGCCTCGACGTCCTCGGTAGATAGCTCGCGGAATTGGTACTCGTAATAGTCGTCGGATTCCTCTCGGGCGTAGAACGCCTTTCGTATGCTTCTTGGAGCGTACGTCTCCGTCGTGATGCACCTGCCCAGGCAACTGACGCGAACGTACACCTCGATGTTCGATGTTGTTTCATTATGGTCCTCGTCGAGCAACGAGAACGTTCCACGCGTGGATCTATAAACGGTTAAGGGTTACTTTTTGTTGAAAGTATGAGGTGAGTTCAACCATCCTGTTTATGTATGAAATTATTTTTGTTCGGAGAAAGCAATGCGTTCTCCTGCTATTCCCTGAAAAATTCAGCTGGATTGCTTTAACGCTAAAGCTGCCACTGCTGGTCAAATGACCGGTTTCATATTTTTCATTTCACAATTATTGAAACTATGAAGTTGGTTACATGAAAATTGATTCCATAGATTTTTTTACTCGGGCAGATATATTGTAATAAAAATTGCACAGGATCTAAATAAATAGAGCCTTGTAATTTTTGTAAAGCTGACATTTTAGTCGCTTTTTGTGCTCGGTAAGTTTAATGTTAACTGCAAGCACGTGGCAGCCATTTTACCAAAGCAATTTCCGCCAAGCGGCGTTTATAGTATACAAATATGTACAGTAGACTCGCGTGTAACGTGATCAAACAATTGTTCTAAAAAGAGCTGTATATAGTTACTCGAATTAATATTCGCACGCTCTAAAAGTGACGATAACTTTTTTAATACTGTACTATACGATTTTAACTTTTTTGAAAATGTAACTTTTAGTATTATTTCTACAATTCCGATCAATTGCAATTTTTGAAAAAATTGCTTTTCGCATCCTGTAGTAAACTAATTGCTCTAGCTTCCCAAAAAAGTTCAAATCGTATAGTATGTACAATATTAGAAAAGTTATCGTCTTTTTTAGAGCGTCCGAATATTAATTCGAGTAACTGTATATCGATTTTACGTGGCAGTAAGTGTACAATAAGTATATGAAAAGTTTGTTTAAACAGTCTGTTCCCTTATTACAAAAGAAGATGTACACAGTCCTTTCGCTAGATTAATATGTGTGTATACTAGTGAGATAGTAGCAGAGTCGAGCAAACATTTTATTTAAATAAAAGTTTCAAATAAACTGGGTTCAAAACTCACTTGGAAAAAACCAACTTTATTCGAAATTTTTATTTAAATATAAAATTTTTGCCCAACTGTGGATAGTAGCCAATACATATTCTTTTAATTTAGCATGAAATTAGCTACAAAGAAAGCTAGTTCCAAGCGGAGACGATTACGGAATTCTCCTCGGCATGTTTCCGCAAGATCAAAGTGTTTCAATTCGCGCGACTCCCAAGGAAAGGAGCGGATGCAGCCAGTAGCTTAAGAATTAATTTATTTGGTTGTTCTGTTCGTGGTTGTCAGAACGGTAGTTCGTCAGTGAACGTGCATCCGCTGTGGCCGTCGCCTGAGGCGGTCGCTTTAATTCGTTCTCGCGGAAAAGCGGATTTACGAGAGCGCCTTCTCGCGGACCCGTATCAACGCGTGTCTTCGCCATTCTTTGGCCGGGAAAGATAAAACGTTATCCCCTAAATTATGTTACCCCGGCACCGGCAACGAACTTGTTGGCCGAAGTTTCACATGCTGGAAGCAATTAACAAGGTGGCAGTTAGTAATCGCATAAGGGAGCCGCTTCTTCAACGAACACCAAACACAAGATTTAAGGCTGTAAGCTGGAGCGTTATTCTTAGAACCTATTTAAGATTTTTTTTAAACGAATCTAATGATAGTTCGGTATCGATCTTGTACATGCATATTCACCATGCTTAGAGCATGTGATCTATTTTTTTCGAGCCAACATATAGAAAATTGTACGAGCTGCATTTTTCTGAACGAAGTCCCTCCTTTTTCTGGAAATCTGAAGTCAATCGACGAAGTGTAACTCGAGACATCGCGTACGACAGTTTAAAAAGCAAAGTTCCGAAAGCACCGCCGTCGAGTTTCGCTTATTTTTACGAATTGAAATAAATCCTTGTACAGACATGTTTTTGAAGTTCCAGACAGAAACACTCCGTTAAGTTGCGGGCAATGAGCAAACTGTAAAGAGAGATTATTCTGGTAGACACGTTAGACTCTTTCGGCATCGTTTCGTTCTGCTCCTTCTCCATCTCCACCTCCTTCTTTACACTTTTTGGTCCCCTGCGTGGAAATCCGAACCCCTAGACTGTGAAATGCTATCTTGGAACGTTGAACCTTATACTCTGGAAAACTGGAAAGCAGGGCATCTCCGTTCCGATTACAATTAGGAGAGAACGGTAGAAGAAGAAGACACGAACCGTTCGAAAACAACAACGTTGTCAAGATTGTGCTAACTTCAAGCGCGAAACGATGCGTGTGCATTTAAGTCTGAATTTCAAACTGGAACACAATCGCATGTCCACGAGATAATATAAAACTAAAATAAAATGGAGTAATGAGTTACGAGATGTTTTACTGTTCAGAACGGCTCGCGCGGTTCGAAGTTTGCAAGCACCTCGGGAGAAGTTCTGGCTACGATCCCGGGGATTCCCAATTTTTGTATGTTGACACATTAAAATATTAATTTTCTTCAGTTTAATGTACCAAACGAGGATAAATAAACGATGCGCTATCTTTTCGTCCCGGAGTAATGACACGGGCCTATATTAAATATCGCGATCGAGGGGAAATTCGTGTATCTCCCCATTTCGAAAGTGCAGCGAAATTTTACTTGCAAAAAGGTTGCCGGCCGGGGACGGGTGTTTGCGCGAATCTAACAGAAAGTGGGACGTGCAAACACTTTGTTTTTTAAATCTATCCGTTAGCTTACCAATTCGAATGGCCCGGGACAGATGGAAACGGGGTGAAACAGAACAACACAATTTTTCCTCTTTTTTTCGCTGCCTGTTTGGCCCGTTGGGGGGTCAGAAATTTTCGCGGGATACGGGTCAGACAACGGACGGATCTCCGATACAAATGAACAGAACCGGGTTTCGGGTTTCCGACTAATGCGGAGGGCAGAGCACGGTACAGCGGTTTTTTAAATTACATTAACCGACACGGTTAGAGGGGAGCCGGGGGTAACATTCGCCGTCGGAGTAATCCGTTTCGCCAACGCATTTGCATAAACGCCAGGCTCGCGTATTTAAATACATTCACCTTGATACTGGCTCCCGGTTCAGGTCGCTGGAAAAGTAGCCTTCAAGCTCTTTTCTCTCGCGCAGGTCCTTGATAATGCCATTAAGCAGCCCGTCCACGCTGACGAGGGTGAAACCGAAATTCTGCTGGCGTTCCAGCTCGAAAAACTTGGACACCTGTTTGTACACGTAAATCTGCACGTCCACCCCTTCTACGGGCTTCTCCAGGCTCGTTTCCGGTATTGCGAACACCACCGATTTACCCCCGTAAAATCGCTCGTTCTCGTAATTAGAACCCCGATAGGATCTATAGTCGTTTCGATGAGGTGCCAGGTTGACCCACTCGTCGTCCAGCATGCGAAACATTATGATTGTCTTCTTCAACAGCGCCTTGTCGAATAAACTCGTCCATGGCATGTACAACTGAAACAATTCGTCATTATCAGACTTCTGATTCTATGCATTTATTAAAATGTTGGTCACCATTGCTGAAAAATGAAAAATTTATTCTCAAAGTAGATGTTCATTTCTAAAACCTGTAGCAGTTCAAATCGAAAAAGCAGCTTCAATCATTTATAACACAAAAAATAATTGAGACATGAAAAAGCTACATTGCAGATCATACCTTCTAGTTTGAGAATAAAGAAAATTGTTCATTTCAGACCGTTCCGGAAACAGCGAAGAACTCAACCGGTTTTTAACAATTTGTTCTTAAAGAAGTGGAGGATGAAGTTCAGATTTACGGTAATATTACTGTAAAAAGTCGGCATTTTTCATTGTAGTAATTATATTTGAAAAGATTCCCAAAGACAGTACATTTTTAGATAGTCAAGGTGATTCACCCCCTCGACGGAACTTCCTTCGCTTCCGGTCCGGAATCCGATAAAGAGAAATAACGATATTCCCCGCAGTTTGATGGACAGGCAGTATATCATAAAAGTTTCGTGCCGGTTTGCTCGTAAAACGGCGGATATCACCTTATAATATAAAACGTCGTCGCGTTCCGACCTGGCCTCTTCAAAATGGACATCTCTTTTTAAGCGCGACGTCGGAGACAATGCTCGAAAAAAAAGAGTGGCAAGTTTTAACGCCGGACTCTTGTCTAAAGTGCACTTTGCAACGGGCAACGCCGTGCTTCATGCTTTTCCCTTTATTACCGATGTCGTTCCACGTTCATCACAGCTTTTACGACCGAAAACTTCCGTCCGGTATCGGAGGATTTATCGTTCCGCATTAACTTTACAAGCGGATTTAATCAATTAACATGCGCGCTCCTCGAAATGCCCGATTATATTCGTCTGTGTAACTCTTTGCGAACTAGACCCGCTGTTGTAACGATTCGTAATTGGTGGCGCAATTTGGCATTGGCCGATTCTACCGAAAAAATCAAGTCCGAAGAGAGGGAACAATGTTTTTGTAATAGAATGCTTTGATTTCGAGAAAATCGGCTAAGGTAAGGTGGGGTAAGTTCGTCAAAGGGGAAAGTACATATACTGGTTATTTTTATTGTAATATGAGCGAAATTTCTATAGCTCGTATTTATTAATGTACTCTACAGGGTGGAAATTATAAAGCGTTACAGACGAATATCCCCAAAGATATTGATTATACGCAAAAATGTTTCAGATCGAGGGGAACATCATATGGTGGTAGCAGAATGAAAATACATAAGTATAAAATCCAACTTTAGAAAAACCAGTCTGCACTTACCCCACTTCACCTTATGAAGTTTCACCTAGCATGAAACTGTCAATGTTCGTGTTTATCCGAATTGCTTTCATTCCGATTAATTTTTTCTCGACCGCGCCACCATTGATGAAGCATCCTGTATAATACTTTCGCGTCGAAGTTTATGCAGCAGGAGAGCGAGGTAGGGGCGAAGGTAATTATCCAGCTCGGCAACGAAGGGAATAATAATGTGTCCGCGGGTACTCACATTTTCCACGGCTAACTCTAACATCATCAGCTGCGAGTCTTGCGCTACGATCAACGACGACATCTCGACAATATATCATACGTCGTATCAGTTTCAGTCTTCATTCGCCGACTTCGCGGAATTCTTCAAGGGGGAAGTTTGATTTATCGCCGATAAAGTTTCCGTGAGAGAGAGAGAGAGAGGAATGGTGAGGGAGTGAGAGAGAGAGAGAGGGGGGGAGACAGATTTTGAAATTTTTAGTAGTTGCTAACTATTGCCGGGGTAAATTACGGATAGTTGGAGTTCGGAGCGTGTCGCTGTTCACCGTGTTTGCGACATCGCTAACCCGCAACGGCGCGATATCGGCGGCACATCTTTCGAGAAATAAATTTTATTTCGCTCGAACTATCGGCCAACTTCGTTTCCCTGGTCCTCTGAAATAATAGACCGGGGCCAGAAGTGCCGTCAACTCCATCTATATATAACTCCATCGCCGGGAATATTTAGAAAGCTTCTCCCCTGGAAAGTTTAATTAGAAAATAAATTGACCGAGCAATAAATGGATGCCCTCGAGGAACAAAGATGCTCGAATTATTATCGTCGTGCCTTCAATTTTCGCTTCGCTCTCTTCAATTCTTCGGGAATATGACGCTGATGGCTGTTGCGGGAATACGACTCGATACCGGCCAATTTTCTTTTTTCACAGTGGACCTGTGGGCTTTCCTTGCGAGCACAATAATCGAGCGATAACTATCTTCCGCGGATCTTCGCGGTATTAGAAATCATTTTCGGTTTCGAATCCAAATTTGAGATACAGTAATGTCGCGAATCTTGTCAAATAGCTTGTGTTCCGCGCCGAGAGTTCAAACGAAAGACGAACGTGGAGAAGGACAGGTATGAAATACGGATCGGTGTGAATCACTACTAATCGAATGTACGAAAACTTCTTTATTTTTCATTATTTCTTTATGGGACTTTCACCAACTTATTTCTGGTATTTTTCTGATTAAAATAAGACTAAATACGATATAATTTCAACTGTGTTTAGTGGTTTAATCGACGATAAAAGTTTCGTCCTACCTTGCTCCCGAAACTTTTATCATCGCTTGAACCACTAAATACAGTTGAAATTATATCGTGTTTGGTGTTATTTTAATCAGAAAAATACCAGAAATAAGTTGGTGAAAGTCCCATAAAAAAATAATTAAAAATAAAGAAGTTTTATCCGAGATATATCCCAGCCGAGATCAATAATCGCCGCCCTGCGGCGAAGGCCGGCAGTGGAGTGGGTAGACACCTGACAACTATCGCGACTTTACTGTACTATTGCGATTTGTTTTTAAGCCTTGCTGTTAATCCACTGGCGTTGGTTGTTTGCACGATATCTTTACATTATTCTAGCATTGGTTCTGTTAACGAAAATCGATTGATTAAGTTGTAGTTAATTAAAAATTGCAAACAAGGGATGTTGTATGTTTATCCACGTTAGTAACAGATTATTTTGCATCATTCCGCTGCAATTATGATCCAAATTAAAGCCGAGAGTTTTCCCTACAAGCACCAATAATTATTTTTCGCGAATTTTCATTTTCGCTATTTATTTTTAGAAATTGGCCAACTGATAAATAAGAATGCGATTTCTACCGACCAAAATTCCTGTGTTACCTTTTCAGCCTAGCAGCTGAACAATTTTCCTTAAAATCAGGAATATTTATTTCGGCAATGATTTTGCCGATTTTCGCAACGGCACAGCCTGGTCGTCCATTCCCGTTGTTTTCGTTGTCCGTTCTTTGCCCGGGGTTGTTCTCAGCCCGTCGGAACTGCACGAGAACCATTTTTCGTCCCGGTCTGCGAGTGGAAACACAATTAAAAACACTTCGAATGGAATAGCGAGCGGCAAGACGTGATGTTGCAGGAAATAAAAAGAAGAAGAAGAAGCTGGAGAGAAAAGAGAGGGTCGTGTTGTTTTGAAACGAGAAGAGTCGTATGAACAAAGAAGATGAATGGAGGGCAGAGCAAAGAATAAACGCGAATATCTTAATGTTTAATGAAGCTCCAACTTAGGTTCTCTGATGAAACAAAACGATTTGTTTATTCGATTCGTTCGAGAAAGGGGGTTGGGCGAAGGAGGCAAAACTTTCTGCACACTTTCGCTAACAGGCCACTGGCAAATTAGCTACTTAGAAGCGGGGCAGACGTTCACGTTGGCATGCTGATTTTTAAAGTGCAACACACGGAAATTGGATCAGAGTTTGAAGCACTTCCTGCTCCCCTAACTGAGTTCCGAGAGCCACCCTTCTGAAAGGACCACGTTAGTTCACGGTATGTTGGACCGACGAGTGTCGGCTGCGATTTCTATACACCGCTGCACCGAGTTCTCGATATGACGCGTCGAATTGGTATCGCTTTTAATCGGATAACCAGATGAAGTCATCGCCGCCATTGACGTTCGTGACTCGCAAAGGCAAGAGATCTACGGGAACCTCGGACGAGGGATATTGTGATGTAAGCTCGAGCACACTCGAATATTTTTCACAAACGAGAATCATTCCTGATGCTCATTGCAGGACGACGGTGCTACTCTATGCAGTAAATCCTCTATAAACACAAAAAGGCCGTACACGATAAACGCATAAAAAATATCCCCTCCACTGTAGTAGTATATTGGATTCGTTGCGGAACAACGCTTTAATTAAAACGTTGGAAAAATTCATTGTTTATGACATTATAGAAGTTCTCCGTGCCGAATGATACGAAACAAATTCACAGCAAGTACAATCATTTTTTATCGTTCACTTACAAGGAAGCAGCACCGTGTTTTCACAACTTAAATTTCGAGGTTTTTGTCCAGCGAGCGCGCACTCTACGAAGCACCGTGGAACAGCGTGCCTCCCTTGTGGGGTTTCATTGTTCTAAAATGAATGTCGTAAAAAGTGCACCAGGTGCATTTTAGCTCCTTGTCTCTTGTCATTACACCGTCCTATTCTCGCCGGAATATATTCATCAGCAGCTACGAAAGTACGGAGATTAAATTTATTTCTGAAGAACGCTTCGTTCAATTAACAGTTTTTCCAGATGGAGCCGTATCCACGGATACAGCTCTAAAAATTCAACTGGTAAATATAATTTCCTAAAAATGAATCGTACAACAATAAACCTGGACTCATTTTGAAGCTCGAAGCTTCTACGTCAACCATACATTATTCATTCCAACCCAAGATATTTTTGCATGATACCGAGAGTGGAAAACCGAGGGCAGGTTTCTTCTCGAAAATGCTGCAAACCGAGACGTCTCTGAAAATATTAAAAAAATATTTCCATGGCTGAATCTAGCTATTAATTCACTTCGAGTTCACTCAATTGCCACACAAAATATGTATTTACAGTGGCCCACACAAGTGTTCACACGCCCTTTAAAACAGAATAACTTTTTTATAATTGTACCAAACGACAATGTTTTGTGAGAAATTAGAAGCATTGGTTTACTAAAAAATGATGTGCAAAAAAATTTTCCAAAAATTATAATCAAATTAAATTATGATTATATGTTATAAATATATAATTTTCAGTATGTGTATAACTAACATATATCTACAAATTTTAAATTTGCATTAAGGGCCCAAATAAAAAAATTATAAAAATGTCTTTTTTATTTTTGCATGTAACCTTGTACATTATAATTTTTTGAAATTTTCTTTTCGCACATCTTTTAGCAAACCAATGCTTTTAATTGCTTTCAAAAGGTCGTTGCTTTCAGGTCTTTTGATACAATTATAAAAAAGTTATTCTATTTTAAAGGGCGTACGAACACTGGGCCACTGTATTTCGCACATACCCGAGCAAAATTCGGTTTGATGCGTTATTGAAATAGATAGTTGAAGGGGTTAACAGTTAGGAGAACGAGGGCGAACAGAAATTGTGAGTATCGCGGCGATGTTCGAATCAGCTCCGGAATGACGATATAGCTCGAAACACAGAAGACAATAATGGTACAAGGCCGACGGTTTACGAGCAATTCAACGTTGAAGACGTTGTTCCGAGCACCTTGAACAGGTAACAATCTGGTACAAGGTCCGGTTTTAGGGCACGTATCATTTCGCGTGGGACTTCGGAACTTCTCAAGAAATAAAACAATATTTGTAGCCCCCCTTCTCTCGAGAGAGCGCGTGACCCGCCAGCAAATAGCCGCGCGCTCTGGAAAACGGCCACATTGTTGCGGATTCTTATCTAAACTCTCCACGGTTTAAAGGGTTAATCGAATTGCGAAAGTACGCCGTACCACCAGCGTTAGACTCGAGGATAGAATTCGGCGACACTTTTAATTCGACGGTTTGCCCAATGGAAAACTCTTTCGCCGGTTCGGGTAGATTGAACTGAAGCGTTTACGGCCCCGAACTTCCCGAGACTGTGCTCGAGATTCCGTACGGAAACGTCTTGATATACGAGGTGTGATACAGGTTTGCTGTATCACAACCAGAGAGTTTGCAACGGAAAAATCTGAAAATGATGCAATTCAGCAGGATTGGGAAAAGGTGTAAAATTCGATTACAAGATTTTACGCATACAACAACAACACGGCAAGTTAATATAAGCGTGGTAAAAAATGTCTGCGTCGATTCTAAGACACAGAGGTTAAATAAAAATTTCTTACTTGTTTGAATTATTTTATTAAACTAAAACTAACACGTTGATGTTTTTGAATTTTTCAAACATGTTCAGTGCACTAAATTGTACGTAGCAATTTTTGAAAATAAATTGATAATGTATAAAACTAACAGGGACATGAATTTCGCAGAACTTTCAGTGATTCTGACCCATAGTGCGTCGCAAGGAAACTGACAGAGTCAGGTTTCTTTTTGATCACACCTCGTACGAAGTCTTTATTGGCATGCACGATTGCTTTAACGAGGACGATTCGCTCGAGAGTACCTTCGTCGAGTGCAACGACAAGGTGGGAGTGGGACGAGCGGATAATGAGGCTGGAGGACGAAACTGTGGCATTTTTCTGGGGGAAGGCGAGGTCATTGTAATGCAGAGCATTCCTTCGTCCGCGAGATACCGCTCTCGAGGAGCACGGTATCCGCCGTTGACTCTGTTCCACGCGACTACAGGTCAGAAGAAATTATTCGGTATCAACGGCGAGAGACTGCATACTAGCCGAGAGAGACGCGACAGGCTCGTGAAATTCTTTTTGGTGCACTCAGAAGATTGTATCGCGTCCCAGGTACAGCTTTTGAACAGATGGGACCATGTTAACTGCTCGAAGACATATTGGACCGAATGCACACCTGTATGTACGGCGGCTTCGAAAAGTATTTCTGCGCCGAGTTTCCAATTTTCCAGAAATTTTCTATTTTTAACCGAGCATGTTGATAACAGTTTCGTGAAAATAATCGTTAAAAATTGTTTTGTTACGTTGTGACTAAACATAAAATTATGCTGAGGAATATTGGTACGCTAATATGTAACAGTGTTATACAGTTAGGAGCAAAACTGATCACACACACTTGAGTGTGATCAATTTCACACTCATCAGGATGAAGTTACACAAATATTTGATGTTTTTGTAACTTGGAGACAGGCGAACACTGTGTTATGCTGTTTAGTTAAAGCAAGCGAAGTTAATAAAGAGAAAATGTGTGTCCTGAGCCTGGACTCGTCGGTAAGTCTATGTACCAGCAGACCCTGTCTCAGGCGTGAAAATATACGATGTTTCATTGTTATCTATGCTTCCCTTGGGTTTTTCTTGACAGCACCTTCGAAGTTTTCCTTTTAACTTGCGTGGATCGCGACGGCACTGCTGATCTTTATGCAAATATCAATTTTTGTGCATTAGCTTACGGAGATTAAACCAAAATTGCTTGTTTTATCGCTGAACAAACTTGAAACATGTATTTACACGTATTTACATGTACTGTATATTTAAATGCATCAAATTACAATTGGTGCAAATGAATTTGCAATCCTCAAAGCTAATTAATGGTACATTTCATTAAAATATTTTGTCTGTCACAAAAAACATACGAGCACACGAAACATTGTTAAACATATCAGAAAAAGTAAACTTGAATCGTTACAAGAAAATCCTTATCAAGCATAAAAGGAGTTTACCGAACAGCTCATAATTAGTGTCAGTCAACAAACAATTTGGTCTTGTTCGACGTCATCCGGTGGATACGTGTGTGAAACATCCAGCAATTTAAAAAATAATTCATCTAAATAGAAAGCAAGTGTACAGAAAATGGCGAAGATCTTTATACAGAAAGTGCCACAAATGAATTTCTACATCGAACAATTACAAATTGGGGTGTTTGTGGTAATTATCATTACAATGTGAATATTGTTTTAAGCGATAATATCCTCAAGAATAGCAGGAAGAGGTTCAGCAAGTCCGCAGTTCTTGATAAAATATAGAAATCCATGACGAGTCGAGTGGCTGCGGAAAAGATAATGACTCTCTCCGGTCGCGGGAGACGCCATCGCAGACAAAGCGGAAGAAAACGAGTTATTCGAACTTCGCAAGCTTCGCACTTGGAATTTATGATAACCAGATGACCGTCCTCGTCCTGGCGAATCTTTCTTTGTGTTCCGAAGCATCTCTTCTATGCGAAGCTTCCGCAAACTACTACAATTGCGCGTCTGGAGACCGCATCCGACACTTTGACTGGCAATCCTGCAACCACAAAAATTCCATAATAATCATTCCATACCATACCGTTCTTTGCGTTTGATATTTCAATCATACAGTTTTCGTAGACTCTACAGAGATCGGTCTCAACGAACAATTTTTGTCAGAGCGTTTTCAATGGAGTTTCGACGAGTTCGAAACAATACATGGGAACTGTGCCCGCTTGTTTCGCATTGTGAGCGTTAATCAAGAAACTTTTCGCCCTCTGTTAAAAATTATGGAAGTCGAGAACTAATATTACAATTGAATCAGAAAATTTCATCGGTCGAATCCTAGAGTTCCGCGGAATACAAATTGGGAATCCCCGGCCTCGTAGCCAGAACTTCTCCCGAGGTGCTTGCAAAGTTCGAACCGCGCGAGCCGTTCTGAACAGTAAAGCATCGTAACTCATTACCCCATTTTATTTTAGTTTTATATTATCTCGTGGACATGCGATAGTGTTCTAGTTTGAAATTCAGACAGAGCCTTCCCCAGATGAATTCATTCCACACTCCGGGACAAAAAGATAGCACATCGTCTATTTATCCTCATTTGGTACATTATACTGAAGAAACTGAATATTTTAATGTGTAAACATATTCTGGCATGCCTGCACGTACAATGAACTGAATATCATCCACCATATTCACTTCAATAGAACTTTCGAAATGAAAACGTAAATATTGGGGCACACAAGCGAGACAAAATGATAGCACAAATAGCAGTTTTACATTTGTCAGTTGTGCAGAAGTTACTGAAGAGCAAACATTCGAGAGATTAATTCTGTTATATTTCAAGTTTTTCGTTAAGTGTGCTATCATTTTGTACCTTTATATTTCGTTAATAATTCTACTTCATTCAATAAAAATAGATCAGTTAATGAAGCTTCGTTTCATTTCATTCATATATGTTAAGAAAGACACACAATGTGTATAAAAAAGACTTTAATTTCTAACGTTTAATATAAACAGAAATTACATTAATTTCAAAGTGTGCTGTCTTTTCGTGCCGAACCCCACAGACACAACCCACGTCCATAATTATCTTATAATTTTGATACTGTTCTTCGTGATACAAGCAATATTTATTATCAAATAATAGATTTCATGTGCTACGTATATAAATTATAATTTCCAATTTCAAGACAATTTTGTCACCTGCCTACGTTCTTAACGATTCAAATATTTTTATATTGTTCAATGGTAAAAATTGTATAATGTATGCACTTTATTACCGGCGTTATAACTACACGTTCAATATTAACAAAAGCATTACTTTTATCGAGAAATGGTAATTGAAATGGTAATTCGAGTATCCAGGCTTTTTCTCGGCGTTTGCGCCGATAAACGAGGGCGACCTGTTTATTATTAGTTCTCGAAATTTTAATTAAACGCCTCGGTAACTGGCTGCAACTGCTATTAAAATGTGCACCGCATATCAATGACTAATTTTGTCAGTTTGAAAATTCTGCTCGGTCCGCAATAAGTTTTACTCGATTCCAGACACGCAACGAGGTTCGCCTGTTTGTAACTCGCGTATTATTGAATTGAATCTTCCAACGTATCAGCCACCGTGTTTTATAACAATGATTACGTATATAAGAATATAAGAATTTTTCTTACTCAATTATTTACTTCATGTAGATGTAGATAATGAACATAAATTTTCTTCTTTTTCTTCTGAGAAGTTATTCGAGTCGAAGAAGTAAGCACGGAGAGGCTTGTGAGACAAAGGGTCAAGCACGTTGGAAATTGGTGTGAAACAGTTGTGAGAACCACAGTGGATAGCCGAGGACGATTGTCGCATCACTCGACCGTTTAAGATTAACTGTGCTGTTCATTTGTCACTTGAAGATCGCGTTAAATTATCTGGAGTCGTATTTCCAGCCGGCTTCGCGATAGCACTTTATCAACTAGTAGTAGCGAGCGCACGGCGAGCGAGAGATCACACGAAGAGCGCCCGATTATCAATGGACAATTGGATTTCCAGAAATTAATTCTATTTCACTCCCAACCATCGGCTAATCTTGTCTTCTCGGTCCTCCGACACATCAAACCCGATTAAAGCGACGCCGAATGCACCCGCACGTAATTGCATCGTGAATACTGCGAAAGCTGATCTACCATCTGTGATTAGAAAATGAATTTACCAAAACAGAACGAGCCACGCTCGGGAGCGATCCATTCGAAATGCAGTTATCAGTGCTTCCATGTCGTCTTATATGTATGCAGTCGGTGTACAAAGTACCCCTAGACATTAAAAAAACGAATTACCTTTTCAAAATTGGACCCAACAATTCAGTTTCTTTTCAGACGTTAGAAGGATTAGTTTACTAGCTAATGTGTAAATAATTTTTCTTTTTAATAGTAAAGGTCACGATTTTTAAATTTTTTATCTGTACTTGTAATGAAAATTTAGAAGGTGCCTTTGGTAGGCCTAAGTAAGTTATATACTTGTACATAGTTTCATCGAAATCGATCAAGGATGTTACGAAACATAATTGATTGAAAATAGCAAAAATCGTAAGAATCTCCGATTTAAATGAATCGCAAACCGTAAATTCAAAGATTTTTACATCTTACAATGCCCATAGCTTTTTTATCCGTCAACCAAGTTCAATGAAACTTTGTACATATATATAATTTACTTAGATTTACAAAATACATGTTTTAAATTTTCATTACGGGCACAGATAAAAAATTAAAAAATCGAGGTCTTTACTGTTTCCTTCGTAATTGCGACCAATAGCAATTTTTAAAAAATTATTTACACATTAGCTAGCAAACTAACCCTTCTAACGTCTCCAAAAAAACAAGCTGCTGAGTCCAATTTTGAAAAATTTATTCGTTTTTAAAAGGTGTACGAATACTTTGTACACCGACTGTATCTGTTTGTAGATAATAGAAAAACACAACAACATTGAGAATTTAGTTTATTTTTGGCGGGCCTTGACGGTCTTGCAGGGTTAGACACGCATAGGAATCAATGGGATTCAGGTTCAGTATCTTTTTCGCAGAAAAAGGGAAGCTTTATGATGCAAGGGACGTCGTTCAGCTTGCCATCTCGATACAAAGTGCCACAGTTTTGCGCGCCGCCAAAATTATCAGGCTGCCCGCCCCACTTGCTGCTCCAGTCGTGGAAAACATCGGCGATTGGTTGGTTGAAAATGGTAACCCATTCACCTTCGCGGTACTGGTCGTGTATTCCGACGTAGACAGCGTCCTGACACCATGCGCCTATCGCTTGGCCATGATCGTGAAACCGTGTTATCAACTCCTAGAGAAAAGTCGCGACATTAAAGCCAAGGTTCGATGATTAAGGCCGCGCTCACAGTGGATCCGTTTTCGGCCGATGTTCGACGCATCTGTCCTTTTTTTCAAGCGTGCGAAAAAGAGACACAACGTCGGACGTCGACCGAAACGAGTCTACTGTGAGCGCGGCCTAACCCGGCAGTGTCCACGTGGGGGTCCAGCGAGTCCCCACCGCTCAGATATGCTATCTATTTCTCATATTTCTTCCGCTACCATTTTGGTATTTGGTATCACCGTATTGATGTAATAAAAACATTAACACTAAACCTACCGAGCTTTAAAAGTAGCCGGTACATGTTGTCTCATAAAAATAACAAGATTCAATTTATTTGAACTTCGCCCGGTTCATATTATATAATATGTATGTGCGCTGCTAAATACATGTATTTACTCATTTACCACGAAAGCATCTTTATAATTTCCATAATTGTGAAGTAAAAAATCTGGAACCGGTCATTCGCCCGGTGGTGGTAGGTTTAGTGTTACAAAATATTTCAAGAATGTTTTGATGTGTATATGAATACGGATGCGGCACAAAGTTTAGACGATTGGTCCGATAACTAGTTTGTATATGGTGTGTATGTATTTTAACAAAAATATCATACATAAACGTTACAACAAACATAAAACAACCCATGTGGATGCTTTCGTTTCAGAAGTTCACGTGGACACTGCCGGTTTAAAATGGGATGATTAAAAATCTTACATGTGCTTCTGTATGGTTATCCACGACAGCCAGGTATCCGTTTTCGTCCCTACAAATTTTTCGCGCATCGTTCCAACTTCGTGCCCTGCTGTGCAATTTGTACCAATGATCGCCAGACTGCTCCCACTTGTCGAGTATCCCACTAGATAGTGTAACCTGTGACTCGAAGATCACAGACAATCCAACTGCCAAGATAATACAATTGACGAAAGAGTTGGGCGTCGACATTTCCACAGCTCCTTTTATACCGACTACTGCCAAATGCTCCTATTCACCGGTTCGGAAGAGTTTGCTACACTGTTTCGCTTTGAAGTCTCTTTGTCTTCGTTGAAGTCTCGCTAACCGCTCCGTGTACTTTAGTTATGTACTCTTTGGTTTCTCCTGATACTTGCTCCTGTCCCACTGGGACCAAACCAAGTCTCCCTTTGAATTAGATTGCCCTGCCGTTGGCGCTGCTGGTCCGAAGGTGGGCACCTCGATTGGTTTCAACCGATTAACCTTCGCACACAATGTTCCCCAGATAAATCCCCTTTATACCCTGTTCTTACCTATGGTTAACATCAGACTGCGGATCTCATGCATTTTTGCTTCGTAGATCTTTTTCGTAAATCATTTACCTGAAAAACTAGGAGCACCTGGTAAAATTGAAGGCCTCGGAGACACACGAAACTCTTACATTCGGGCACAATCGTAATCTGCAAATGATGCTCTCCGTTTTATTTATGCTCTACTTATATACTGAAATCGTTGCGTAATCGAGGGAGACATTCTTTTCGTTTTATCTATTGCATACTTCGTGTTCGAACATAAAATTCTAAGACCGTCATCGTTAATTTATTTATAAGCGATAAGCCAACTGCACAGCCAGCTATCTTCTTCTCTTCGAACTGTTTTTGTGATATTACAACCACGAACAATCAGTACATGCACAATTATTCAGTTGAGCGGTTAGGTTTTTAGCAATTTTAATACTGTAAATTATTATAGATTTTGCGGAGGATTTTATTCGTTATCGACAATGGAAGGAAATTGATTTTTATATTATAATTACCGTCATGGCTTAAAAAAAAAGAAGTCATGATATTTGGTCCCCTCAGGGTTTCAAATCCATTCAACACTTCTCCCCTTCTTCCACTCTCACTATAGCCTAATTTCAGTCTATTTCAGCCTAATTCTCAGCGGGAATTTATTACGGTGGGTACCGAACATTCCGAACCACCTTTTGCCAACAACACGCGGCCAAGTACAACACCCATCCAAGTACAGTAAAAGCTCCTTCGTTGTCCAAAGGCCGGGGGTTTGAGCGGACAACGACCGTGCCCGGACACTATTTTTGATTTATGACTGCGTGTTTAGCGAAACGGCTAGTTAAATGACAAAAAAAGCATTCGCAGTCAAAAGCAGTCAACTGTCTGGCTTTAAAAAACTCCTTATTTCCTTGCCATATTCCTTTCCTATTGTTCTCCGTTCTGCGCGGGTCTAGGCAGTCCTGGGACACATCTGGCGACCAGATCCACGCAGGCCTAATCCTCTCGTTGACAGGCTGTGGAGTGGGTAGGCACTGGACAACGATCGTGCCCACGATTCAGGACAACGAAGGAGCGATTACTGTACTGGCCGCGCCCAACGCTCTTTAACTTCGGTAATCGTACGAGAACCGGTTTCTGCAGCGTGGAAATTTTCAATTCAATTCAATGTTTATATTTATATGGAGCTTCAACAATTTTAACGGTCCTTACAATAACTATAAAAATAAACAAAAAGTTTTTCTGAACAGAGGTACTTATTTCTAAAGGTACTAATGTATACAAGTACATCAGAGTCATTCAGTATGGCTATTTGAGCAAAGAGGTGGCGCGAGCCTCTCCTTCGTAATTTTCGGTCGTATTACACGGAATACGTTTGTGCAGATCACAGCCGTAAACATTTTTGGTTTGATTCTCGCTCCCGAAAACGCTCTTAACAAAACAGGAACTCGCATTGTTATTTTTAACCTCAATTCTAAGTCCTAGATCCTAATTTCGCAGTTTTTACATTGTATACATGGATTGGGGTGAAGATTGTGATACAGAACAATGAGATGTTGATGATGTGATGATGTTATTTACAAATGAGGAAGGAAATATGAGAATGAAGTGAGCGGGAGAGGTGGGACAGGGGAGGTGATGCTAAATTGTTTAATGTGCAGCGATGCAATGGTCGTAATTACCGTGATTACTTAATTTTTCTGTATTTCCTGCGTCTTGTCACTGTATCAGTTCGTTACCGAAGTGCGACTGTAAGCTTCCCCCGAGTTACGAAGTTTAAGTAGACTTACGACGGCAATCTCATTCGATTAGGGTGGTAAAAGTGTCACGATTTCGTAGCGGAACATGTTCGGCGCAGTTGCGGTGGGATAAATAAATTACACTGCGCAGGGGCTGTCGGCTATTTTATTTTCTTCCACTTATTCGTTGATTCTAAAGCGTTCCTCCGATCTCTTCCGGACGTCTCTGAAATTTCGCAACCCCTGCAACACGCGTTTCCCCGAACATACATCTCTTGTTCGTACTTGCATTCGCGTGGCCTGTCGCTGCACACGCATCTTCCGTGCGCGAAACATTTTATTTTTACAGCTGCAACACTGTGTTTCAGTTCATGAATTGGTGCAATACATCAATTATTATGATTTGTGAAGAACAACATTTTGCTGATGTAGTCGCAAGGAACAGGAATTAAAATTTATTTCCTCCTCAATCGAATACATTACATTACATGTTTGAAGGTCGTTTGAAGGTTTTATCATTATACATGTCGGAAGACATTCGGAGATCCACAGTTAAATGACAGCAGCCTGTACATTATAATTATACGTGCTGAATCGCAACACTGTCTGATCCCACGTAATTGGAAATTAACATCCTCCGCACGGATACGGATGGGATTTTTCGCAGAAGAAGGGGAGATTAATGTCGCAGTACGTGTCATCCAAGGTGCCATCGTCCACCATAGCGCCGCAGTTCCTTGTGCCATCAGTGTCATCAGGCTGTCCACCCCACTTGTCGGACCATTCAGCGTAACCGGCAGCGTAGATCGAGTCATCGAGAACAGTGACCCAGTCACCTTCCTTAAATTGGTCGTGTATACCGATGAAAGCTAGGTCCTGATATGCCGCGTTCGGCACGTCTCCTATTCGCGACAGCATCATTGACAGCACCTAGAAAAAAGGACAACTACACGAACCGAACGACGCCACTTAACCGTATCAGAGATTGGAGGCTTTCACGGGTCGGCGTCATACAGATCTCACTATCGAGGCATTGGGATGCAGACCTAGTGGAATCACTGTCTCAATGCTTTGCAAGCATTTTAGCTAGCTTCATCAGGCGGTTAAAGACACACTGATACACCCGAAAGCCTCAATAGTGTAAACTGCATTCTAAAGAGATGAAAGAAAAGGAACTGACATTGGTTTCAGCACTGACTGTAACGTTTTTGTGTTTGAATACAGCGCGTAAAACGCACAAGTGTCTCGTGGCGACGCACAAGGAGTACGCGAGTAGAAACGGAGACACGAAAAAGAGATTTTTGTTTAATAAACCAGTATTACGACTTAATCGATCCCTCATCGTCACCTCTATCCTCCTGTACTCCAAAATAGTACCGCAACACTGAATTGGATCCATCCTGATCAATTCTCTTATAGCTATTACCTAGGCAGCCAGGCCTGTCTCGAGCTGATATCGAGCACAGCCTGGCGAGCAGATGGCGGGCATTATCCTGTCAGAACGACGCTCGAAGCTGCTCGAAGCATAGAATGCTCGGAATCTGCTCGATTCTGCGGGGCACACCCTGCCAGTATAAAGCGCCACTTCTTCTACTGACGCAGCTTGCATGGTATTCTCCTGGCAGCGTCTGCCAGCAATAGCTTCCGGGCAGATGGAAGACAGCTCGGTCGTGGATTCTGCATCGCTGTATGAGGACAGCACGGTCGCACTAATGTGGCGAATGCCGTTATACGGGGCAGGCCGCACTAATATTAGTGCCACCGACGAGAATACCTCGTCTATGTTAGTGCAACGCAGGCAGAATCCAGGACAGAGCTCCTTCCATCTGCCCGGCAGCTGTTGCCGGGCAGACGCTGCCAGCAGAATGTCATACAACTGCTGACGCTGATACCCGGCCGTAGCTAGGCATTTTGCTTATTGGGTAATTACCACTATAAGCTGGACGCACCCTCAGAAGATGAAAGCAATGGATACAGAGAGAACTCACTATTGCTTCAGCTTTGGAGTTTATGATAGCCAGGTGAGCGCCCTCCTCCCTGCAAATGTTACGCGCGACGTTCCATGTAGCAACCTGGGTGTGCAACTTGTACATGCCAATGGGAAGCAGATCATCATAATCGTCACGTGGCAAACAATCTGGCGATTTCTTGGGCATCTCGTGCAGATTCGTTGCGTTCTCTTGCCGAGCTGCCGTTTCGGGATCGACCGACATCCGCATAAGTTGAGAATTACTCATGCATACTTGTCCATCGAAGATCATCAACCAGCATACCGCCAAGATTACGAAGAAGTTGAACGACATCTTTGTAACTACTCCTGTAGACTTGAATTAGATGCTCGCTGTAACACTTTAAACCTTGCTAAAAGCGCACTTTAGTTTCAATCGGGAAAGATCTTGTTGGTAACTTGAAGATTGGTTACTACCTACCAATTAGCACACGATTGTCTTCTGGAGTCCGAAGGTAGTTGATGTAGTCAGTAACAAAATACGTAAAGACTCGCACGGCTACTGTCTACTGTCGAGCGTAAATGGTCCACTTATATATGAAAACAGTTGAGTATGGTCTCTTCTGCAGCGGTTTATCGCCTTATCTTCCTATGTTCTGCGTTCGCGTAAATATAATTATTACTAGATCCGATAGGCTGTGAAGACCTTTTAATCTGATATGTAGTTGAAAAGTGTTTACTGATATCCAGGAATCAATATGAATATAGTTGAGTATACTCTCTTCTGCAGCGGTTTATCGCCTTATCTTCCTATGTTCTGCATTCGCGTAAATATAATTTTTACTAGATCCGATAGGCTGTGAAGACCTTTCAATCTGTTATTAGTTGAAAAGTGTCTTTTCATAATCGGGAATCAATATGATAACAGTTGAGCAACTATCCATACTCATACTCTCTTCTGTACAGAAGTACAATTCTATGCAGAATTACAATTGAATTACTCCTGGAATGCTAATTACAAAATAATTGAATTACATCGTAATTCAGGTATATTGTAATTTATAATTCAGGTCTTCATCAATTAAATTACAATGTAATTCATAATTGCAATTGGATTCCTATTATAAAATACATTGTAATTAAATTACAGTGTAATTCGTAATTGCAATTAGAGTACAATTATGAAATACTTCGGAATTAAAATACATTAATTACGAATTACGATGTAATTAAATTAAAATTGAAAATTAAATAATAATAAAGTAATAGGTAAGAAGAGGTTGAAAAATCCATGTGAAGGTGTTTTACACACACACAAACAGAAGGAATTTATTATTTATAAATTTATAATATTTTTTTTTAGCTTTTGGTTTTTTGCAATTTTAATACTGTAAATTATTATAGATTTTGCGGAGGATTTTATTCGTTATCGACAATGGAAGGAAATTGATTTTTATATTATAATTACCGTCATGGCTTAAAAAAAAAGAAGTCATGATATTTGGTCCCCTCAGGGTTTCAAATCCATTCAACACTTCTCCCCTTCTTCCACTCTCACTATCGCCTAATTTCAGCCTATTTCAGCCTAATTCTCAGCGGTTATTTATTACGGTGGGTTCCTAACCCATCCAAGTGCTGGCCGCGCCCAACGCTCTTTAACTTCGGTAATCGTACGAGAACCGGTTTCTGCAGCGTGGAAATGTTGAATTCAATTCAATTCAATGTTTATATTTATATGGAGCTTCAACAATTTTAACGGTCCTTACAATAACTATAAAAATAAACAAAAGGTTTTTCTGAACAGAGGTAGGTACTTATTTCTAAAGGTACTAATGTATACAGGTACATCAGAGTCATACAGTATGGCTATTTGGGCAAAGAGGTGGCGCGGGCCAACCCTTCGTAATTTTCGGTCGTATTGCACGGAATACGTTTGTGCAGATCACAGCCGTAAACATTTTTGGTTTGATTCTTGCTCCCGAAAACGCTCTTAACAAAACAGGAACTCGCATTGTTATTTTTAACCTCAATTCTAAGACCTAGATCCTAAATTCGCAGTTTTTACATTGTATACATGGATTGGGGTGAAGATTGTGATACAGAACAATGAGATGTTGATGATGTGATGATGTTATTTACAAATGAGGAAGGAAATATGAGAATGAAGTGAGCGGGAGAGGTGGGACAGGGGAGGTGATGCTAAATTGTTTAATGTGCAGCGATGCAATGGTCGTAATTACCGTGATTACTTAATTTTTCTGTATTTCCTGCGTCTTGTCACTGTATCAGTTCGTTACCGAAGTGCGACTGTAAGCTTCCTCCGAGTTACGAAGTTTAAGTAGACTTACGACGGCAATCTCATTCGATTAGGGTGGTAAAAGTGTCACGATTTCGCAGCGGAACATGTTCGGCGCAGGTGCGGAGGGATAAATAAATTACACTGCGCAGGGGCTGTCGGCTATTTTATTTTCTTCCACTTATTCGTTGATTCTAAAGCGATCCTCCGATCTCTTCCGGACGTCTCTGAAATTTCGCAACCCCTGCAACACGCGTTTCCCCGCACATACATTTCTTGTTCGTACTTGCATTCGCGTGGCCTGTCGCTGCACACGCATCTTCCGTGCGCGAAACATTTTATTTTTACAGCTGCAACACTGTGTTGCAGTCCATGAATTGGTGCAATTCATCAATTATTATGATTTGTGAAGAACAACATTTTGCTGATGTAGTCGCAAGGAACTGGAATTAAAATTTATTTCCTCCTCCATCGAATACATTACATTACATGTTTGAAGGTCGTTTGAAGGTTTTATCATTATACATGTCGAAAGATATTCGGAGATCCACTGTTAAATGACAGCAGCCTGTACATTATAATTATGCGTACTGAATCGCAACACTTTCTGATTCCACGTAATTGGAAATTAACATCCTCCGCACGGACACGGGTGGGGTTTTTCGCAGAAGAAGGCGAGCTTATGGTCACAATGTATGTCATCCAGGGTGGCATCCGTCTTTACAGTGCCGCAGTGATACTTGCCGGTCCAGGTGTTGGACAATTCAGTGTAACCGGCAGCGTAGATCGAGTCATCGAGAACAGTGACCCACTCACCTTGCTTGAATTGGTCGTGTATACCGATGTGAGCTCTGTTCTTAAGTATCGCGTTCACCGCGTTTCCCATTTGCGACAGCATCGTTGACAGCACCTAGAAAAAAGGACAACTACACGGACCGAACGACGCCACTTAACCGTATCAGAGATTGGAGGCTTTCACGGGTCGGCGTCATACAGATCTCACTGTCGAGGCATTGGGGTGCAGACCTAGTGGAATTACTGTCTCAATTCTTTGCAAGCATTTTAGTTAGCTTCATCAGGCGGTTAAGGACACACTGATACACCCGAAAGCCTCAATAGTGTAAACTGCATTCTAAAGAGATGAAAGAAAAGGAACTGACATTGGTTTCAGCACTGACTGTAAAGTTCTTGTGTTTGAATACAGCGCGTAAAACGCACAAGTGTCTCGTGGCGACGCACAAGGAGCACGCGAGTAAAAACGGAGGCACGAAAAAGAGATTTTTGTTTAATAAACCAGTATTACGACTTAATCGATCCCTCATCGTCACCTCTATCCTCCTGTACTCCAAAATAGTACCGCAACACTGAATTTGATCCATCGTGATCAATTCTCATATAGCTACTAATTACAACTCCAAGCAGAACGCACCCTGAAAATGAAAAGAATGGATACGGAGAGAACTCACTGAGGCTTCAGCTTTGGAGTTTATGATAGCCAGGTGAGCGCCCTCCTCCCTGCAAATGTCTCGCGCGACGATCCATGTAGCAGCCCGGGTGTGCAACTTGTAGATGCCAATGGGAAGCAGATTATCATAATCGTCACGTTGCAAACACTCTGGCGATTTCTTGGGCATCTCGTGCAGATTCGTTGCGTTCTCTTGCCGAGCTGCCGTTTCGGGATCGACCGACATCCGCATAAGTTGAGAATTACTCATGCATACTTGTCCATCGAAGATCATCAACCAGCATACCGCCAAGATTACGAAGAAGTTGAACGACATCTTTGTAACTACTCCTGTAGACTTGAATTAGATGCTCGCTGTAACACTTTAAACCTTGCTAAAAGCGCACTTTAGTTTCAATCGGGAAAGATCATGTTGGTAACTTGAAGATTGGTTACTACCTACCAATTAGCACACGATTGTCTTCTGGAGTCCGAAGGTAGTTGATGTAGTCAGTAACAAAATACGTAATGACTCGCACGGCTACTATCTACTGTCGAGCGTAAATGATCCACTTATATATGAAAACAGTTGAGTATGGTCTCTTCTGCAGCGGTTTATCGCCTTATCTTCCTATGTTCTGCATTCGCGTAAATATAATTTTTACTAGATCCGATAGGCTGTGAAGACCTTTCAATCTGTTATTAGTTGAAAAGTGTCTTTTCATAATCGGGAATCAATATGATAACAGTTGAGCAACTATCCATACTCATACTCTCTTCTGTACAGAAGTACAATTCTATGCAGAATTACAATTGAATTACTCCTGGAATGATAATTACAAAATAATTGAATTACATCGTAATTCAGGTATATTGTAATTTATAATTCAGGTCTTCATCAATTAAATTACAATGTAATTCATAATTGCAATTGGATTCCTATTATAAAATACATTGTAATTAAATTACAATGTAATTCGTAATTGCAATTAGAGTACAATTATGAAATACTTCGGAATTAAATTACATTAATTACGAATTACGATGTAATTAAATTAAAATTGAAAATTAAATAATAATAAAGTAATAGGTAAGAAGAGGTTGAAAAATCCATGTGAAGGTGTTTCAAACAGAAGGAATTTATTATTTATAAATTTATAATATCTCAACAGAAATAACTTCTGCGTTACACATATTTTAAATTTCAACCAATCGTTCATCTAACAAGATATATTTTTCTCCTTTTTCGTTGTTCGCGGCAATCATTGCCCTTTATTCGGTCGAGTTACATCGACGTTCGTTTCCGAGTCGTCGGCGATTATTATCTTTCGCGTCGCGATCCGTGCGTCTGCTCGCGTCCAGATATCCGACGAACGCGCTGAAGATCTCCGTCGCGCTCCAAGGTAGAGTCTCTCACGCGCAAGATTTCCGATTCCGATCCGTCGGCGATTATATCACCATTCTCAGTTTGAATAAAGTGCAGTGAAAACAATCTGAAATCATTCTCTCTCCCTCAATCTCACGATCCTTTTCATTGGCTTCCTCGCGCGCTCAATTCTGAGTCGGTCGACGCCGAACAATATGTATACATATATGTATATATTATTATATACAGGGTGTCTCAGCTAAAGGAGACCACCTAAATATCTCTTTTATTTTTAATGGCACAAAAAATGTTTATGGCATAATTTAAGTGGTATCGAAGGGGGAATATCATAGAAGAACAATTTTTGGTAATTATTAAGAAGAAGGGCTTCCTCTCAGATTTTTATGAAATTTAAATATGTTACAGATTTCTACGTTTTAAACCAAAATTTTTGGTATCGTATGAGCCCCATTTTACCATTCAACTTTGTCCTTCAGACATGTGACTTATCTTTAAAAACGACAATGATATTTGAGGTGGCAACGTTAGGTGACTCACCCTGTATACTCCGTTGATAAAACTTGTTTATTTCGAATGGTTTATTTTCCCAAGGTATTCGTAACATTTCTCTTATCCGAATGAGACCAGACACGAGATCGTCTACGTCATATTTACTTGTTTATAATCCACAATACATACTGTAGAACCGTCATTATCCGGAAACTCGGACCAATCAGGACTCAGGCTCGGCGACAGGCCACGCTGAGCGGTACTCTGATTGGTCCGTGTTTTTCGTTCATAGCTCCTGAACAAAGCAGCGAGGAAGATTTTCGGAAAGGAAAAAGTTACTTGAATTGACCTCGAGAATCGCCGGTTTCAAGGAAGTACAATATTTTCGGGGAACCCTGTAGAACATCTTGCCGTTAATCTTGCGAGAGTCGTTCTGGCGACTACACAGTGATCCTCACAGGTGCAGCTCGCAGATGAAGGGATACAGCTTCAGGCAGGATACGTCGACGAGCGTGCCTTCCTTCAGGAAAGTTCCGCAGTTTTCATTAACACCCCCATCCGGCTGTCCGCCCCATTTATCGCTCCACTCGGTGAAGCCTGTCTTTGCGAGCGATTCGTCAAGAATGGTCATCCAATTGCCCTCCTCGAACATGTCGTGGATACCGATATACGCCACGTCCGGATACGATGCATCCTTCACCAGGCCCGCTTGATTAAATATTCCCATTAACACCTGTAGCAGAGAGAACGAAAAGAGAAGAGATAGGTGGTAGGACGTACTCAAGGCAGACAGGGTGTCGACTGAGTGACACTATTTGATGCTTTTAAGCCGTAGTTTCGCGAGGGCTAATGGCGTCTGCGATGGCTCAAAGAGCGAAATATAAATCGCTGACACAGTTAATTCGGGCTGGGCACGACACGGCCTGAAATGAAACGTAAAATGAAAAGCTTCAGCCCTGACCCCGAAAATCAAACAAAGCGCCTCGCGATTTTCGGTAACTCAACCGGTTAAGACACCCTCTCAGCCGGATATGCTCGATTCCGGCTTGATTCTTTCTGGGACAGCGAAAGAATACGCTAAAATTCCGAAGAAACCCTTTGCGAACCCTTTTCGCATCTTGCTGCGTCGAGATCCATGAATTGTAGTGTTGTAGAAAAACTTCTACTTTGTCGAATGAATCTGTTCAACGAAATAATGGATACTTTAGACCCGCGCACTCAAGAGATAAAAGAGTCATTTTGTTTCCTTAATTTTCTAGTCGAGATCGAAACGAGATCTGCGTATCTGGCAATGTTTAAGAACAGAAGAGTAGATATTTTAATTCGGTTTTTTCAGATTTCGCACCGGGGAAAGATAAAGCTATCAGTACCTTCCGGTACAGTCGAGCAGAAAGAAATTGTGAGGATGGGAAGAATCACTGATCTTTATACACAATAATAATTGTCTGCATCAATTGTGAGAAACAGGAACCGATATTATTCTTAAATTCTTTTCATCCTCGTACTGTCTTAAATTTCGTGCACCTCTGTTTGTCACGAGTCATAAAACCCGCAATCTACTGACAAAAATACGAAATATTTGCCAACATATATTTCAAGCCACGAATTCGGTCCGCCTTTCTGACAAAACTCAAGTTTCTCGAATTGCGGCGAGCGAGATTTCAGAAAACAATATTCATGACCTGAAATAAAAATTCTAGAAGATGGTGTATTAACAATAACAATGTACAGGACGGCTGACAACTGGCACCAAATAACTGACTACTTCGATTGCCCTCCAGCTAGAAAAGCCACGGATTCGGTCCGCGTTTTTACGAAAATTCGAGTTCCACGAATCGCGACGCGCGAAATGTCGGTAAACAAACGATCGGAACTCACGCGTGCTTCGGTTTTGGAATTTATGACAGCCAGATGACCACCCTCTTCGTTGCAGATGTTCCTTGCTGCGTTCCACGTGACCGATCTCGTGTGGAATTTGTGTATACCGATTCCGGGCGTGAACAGGTAATCGTCTCTCATCGGCGACCTGCGCGCGCCGAGATCGCACGAGCAAAGCATACCTCGCACGAGCACGTTACGATTATGGTCGTGATGATGAACGTCGTCCTGGCTTGGACATGGTCCACGGCAAGCTTCGGAACAATTGCACCGATTTTCGTGGCTCACGGAATCATCGTTGCCGGGGGTTGCCGCGATCCATGAGACCTCATCCAACGGCCCGGCAAAAATCATCGGTAAACAGACGAGGATGATGCAATTAAGCAGAGAATTCAACGAGCACATTCTGCTCCTCGTTTTGCTCGGTTTTCCTGAATAGAAACATCACTTCATTCAATCCGGAAAGATCTCGTTGGTAACTTGAAGATTGATTGCTACCTACCAATTAGCACACGATCGTCGTCTGGTGTCCGAAGGTAGTTGCTTAGTCAGTAACAACACACGTAAATCTCGCACGGCTACTGTCTATTGTCGAGCGTAAATGGTAGACTTATATATGAAAACAGTTGAGCATACTCTCTTCTGTATCGGCTTATCGCCTTGTCTTCCGACCTTCTCCGTTCACGAAAATACATATGTATGTATCATTTTAGTAGATCCGATAGCCTATGAAGACCTTTCAACCTGATATGTAGTTGAAAAGCGTCTACGCATATCCGTGAGTCAATATGAAAACAGTCGAGCAACTATCCATACTTTCTTCTGTACAGAGCTGTGCAGAATTACAATTGAATAACTCTTGGAATTATAATTACAAAATAATTGAATTACATTGTAATTCAGTTATATTGTAATTTATAATTCAGATCTTCGTTCAATTAAATTACAATGCAATTATAAAATACTTAGTAATTAAATTGTTGTCATTTTCTTGTATTTCTAACCTACAATGACAGACAATTTTAACAATAGAGTCGGATACGATTGAAGAGCGTGTTGAAGTTATTAAAATTTATTTCGCAAATTAGTGTTCAATAAAAAATACCCGTTTGAATAACAGGTTGAAAGGTCTTCACAGGCTATCGGATCTACCAAAAATTATATCTCTGCAAACGGTGAACATCGGGCGACAAGGCCGATATGATGCAATTACGCAATTGAATTACATTGTATTTCAATTATGGTATTATCACGCAGGTTACTTCTTAACCGACTTCGAAAAAGGAGGAGGTTACTCAATTCGATCTGTATGTGACTTTTTTTTAATTTGATGGTCGGTAGGTTTAGTGTTAAAAATCATGCATTACCATCGTTTTATACAATATTTTACAATACCACGCATTCCTTGTGAGTACACATGTCTCGCCGGAGCAGCGAAGAGTAAAGGGATCAAATATTTGTCGAATGCCGGTGTCACGAGGCACAATCGAGGAAAGGAGAAAACTTATAGTCGTCGAACTGACACTCGTACTTTGAAATGAGATGTGCTCATGGCTAAAGACAATCTATTTTATTAGCATTGTTACTATATATTTTTATTATATCGATTGGGTCTCAGGTCAATTGTCTATCGAATGGTTTTCTTATCGGCGTATTGTGGGGGTATCGATGGAGAAATTGATTGAGGTGTCGGTTGAGGTATCAGTTGAGGTATTGATTATGTTTCGGATGTCTTATACTTATCGCATGGTTACAGCGGCGAGGAGCGTTGTTCGGGAAGTTTAATTAGAAAATAAATTGACCGCGAAATAAATGGACTCGGGGAGCGAGCATGCTCGAGCGGCCGCTATCAATCTTTCGGTTCACTCATCTTTCTTTATTTCTTCGCAATGCAGAATAGAACAAAACAATATGGTGGAAGACGGAAATATTGCACTGATAGGAATCGTAGGAATAAAATCAATACGGCGGCCGCCGGTTTCATTCGTCTGCTCTTGTTCCCGTAGTTGTTTGCACTGCATTAGGAGCGTTCAAGAGCCAGCTTCCGTCCTGTTCCTGTAAGTAGAAACACCATTAAAGATACTTCGAAGGGGATAGTGGGCATCAAGATGTGGCGTGACGGGAAATAACAAATAACGGAAGGAGAAGGAAAAAGACGGCTCTCAGGGCCCGTCGGAAAATCGTATTAACGACGAAGATGGATCGCGTCTCGGCCACGCCGCTCCGCCGCGAAAAATCAACGAATCCCGACAGTTTATAGACTTCGAATGCACGGAATCGCTAGTCATTTATTGGTCGCGGCAGGAACCGTCTAGTCCGCTTGGAATTTTGCAATCACCGTCTGCTTGCTTGCTGCGCTCGTCTCTACACGATTTTCTAAACGTCTGTTGAAATTAGAACTCGCAAATGATTGTTAAATTTGATCAGCCAGTGTTCACGTTGCGAAACGTATTTCTATAAAGTAGCCCTCACATGATCGATAATATTGTCAATATTCGCGTAAATATTGACCATATTGATGGAAATATTGATCGTCTAGGAGCGTATTGAAGCGTCCTATCTGTATTGACGGATATTGATAGAAAATTATATTTTCTGTCAACGGGCGTCGACGGACACCAAATTTCGCAAATTCCGAACCGGGGAACATGGGAGGCTGCGAATATCCGACGAATAGCTTCCTTCCTGGATCGATAGATTACGCGTTAGATTAAGCTAATATTATTCTTTGAATTACGATATCGGATGTGTGTGCGTGTGTAAGGATGGAGAGTGCGAAATTCTTTATACAGAGTAAAAAAAAATCCAAATCCATTCCAGACGCTAGATATCTCAATGTTACAGAAAGTCTTTGAACATAACAGTGTCTTTTTTCTAGATGTTGGGTCTAACTAGCTCTAATAAAGTTTGAAAACTTTCTTCGTCCGTTCGATGAAAATTTTTGTAGTCGTCCGGTTCTGTCGAACGCAAAAAATTCTACAAATGTTCGTATGTAAATCGGCTTCTCAGCTTGTACCACTCTTTGGACCAGCGTCTATTTCTCTTTCTCTTTGATTTCTTTTGCTCACACAGTGAAAGAGTCAATGCTAGAAAACCCAAATCCGAACTGGAAAACATTTCGAAATACACAACGAAAACACCACTGAAACAGCCCCGACCATGCAGCACGAATATTTTTGCCAGAATGAGCATTGATGAGTATATTGATGCGTTTATATTGAAGCCTATTGATGCGCCCTTGAATATAGAGCGTGAATATTGACAATATTAATGATCGTGTAGGTGCCCCTTTAGATCTGATACGATACACGAAGTGGAAATAGATTATCTATTAAAACACATTATTATAATAGATTATAATAGTATTTTACACGATCTTTGTTTCGAAAGCTCGGCCCAATGTTCGCACGGCTTTCGAACAGGTGCTCTCGTAGCCCAACAAAGATGTTCCAGAAATTCGCCGACACCTTGTTGCTGATCAATCTTGTGGACCAATTTATGTGCTCAGTGTATTACTTCCGGCGAGTGTACAGAGTATCACGATTTCTCCGTTTACGACTGCTGTAATCGTGACCCGAAAGCATTAACGGCGTGTCGATTGTTAGGAGGTCCACAAATAACGCTCTTTCCCTTGGTTCCCGTACGTTGCACCGTATCGTGTGTACGTGATTGCTGCGTTTCGGGTTATTACGCTCCGTAGAAGAGAGGAAAAAAAAGGAACGAGCCATATTCCACGAACGAATTTTCTCTCTGACGGCGCAATCGTCGTCAGCTGGATTATGGCCTTTTTGGGGGGGCTCGGACACGCATCGCGATACGTAAAACTGATTCATGGTGGTACTTGGGGCGTGTCGGCCGCGAATCTCTCACCGGATATTCGACTCGGCTTCTAACAATGCATACTGAACTATACTGAACTAATATTATTCAGCGATCTACCTCGCGAAAAGTTTCAAAGAAGCCGGTGACTGACACTTCGGCACGGTTCTATGCGCCATAACCAAAGATAAGGCACAGCAATGCCTCGATATGCACATATGTGAAAACTTCGGGACCGAAAAGTCACTTTTATCGTGTATAGACAGTATTCCTCGATCCCTTGTCGCCAGCATCGAACGTAGAAGAGAACTATTACTATACAGGGTGAGTCAGCTAACGTTGCCACATCAAATATCTTTGTTATTTTTAAAGATGCTTCAAATGTCTGAAGAACAAAGTTGAATAGTAAAATGGGGCTCATACGATACCAAAAAAATGTTTGTTTTTATGTAATTTTTTTTAGAGACATGATGGTCACCTTCATTTTTTTAATGGAATAAGGTATTTTTTAATACATCAATCGATGCAGCTGGACATTCGTTATAAAAAGGTACTAACCTATGTATGTCGAAATATATATGTATACATTCGCCCGTCATTCACAGTCGGCCCGGCGCGTCAAGTGTCTATCGGCCGACTGTGCCAACTCGCGTCTAAATCGCACTCTGATTGGTCCGTGTTTTTCGTTAATAACTCCTGAACAAAGCCTCGAAGAAGATTTTCGGAAAGGAAAGAGTTAATTGAAATGACACCTCGAGAATCGCAGGTTTCAAGGAAGTATAATATTTTCGGGGATCCCTGTAGAACATCTTGCCGTTAATCTTAGGAGAGTCGTTCTGGCGGCTGCACAGCGATCGAGGATCTTAACAGCCGTTAGACAAAGCTGACGAGGGGCAGCTCGCAGAAGAAGGGAAAGTGCGCCTCGCACTGTACGTCGTCGAGCGTGCCTTCCTTCAGGAAAGTTCCGCAGTTTTGCTGTCCACCCCCATTATCCGGCTGTCCGCCCCATTTGTCGCTCCAGTCGGTGAAGCCTGTCTTTGCGAGCGTGTCGCCGAGAATGGTCACCCAATCGCCCTCCTTGTAGATGTCGTGCATACCGATATACGCCTCGTCCGGATACACTGCACCCTTCACCAGGCCCGCTCGATTAAATATTTCCATTAATACCTGCAGCAGAGAGAACGAAAAAAGAAGAGATAGGTGGTAGGACGTAGACAAGGTAGACAGAGTGTCGACTGAGTGACACTATCTGACGCTTTTAATCGAGCCACCATTAATCGCTCTTTCAACGGCCGCGCCGTCGTTTCGCGAGCGCTAATGGCGTCTGCGATGGCTCAAAGAGCGAAATATAAATCGCTGACACAGTTAATTCGGGCCGTGCCGTGCCCAGCCCGTAAAATGAAACGCTTCAGCCCCGACCCCGAAAATTAATCAATGCGCCCCGCAATTTTCGGTAACCCAACCGGTTAAGACACCCTCTCAGCCGGATATGCTCGATTCCGGATTGATTCTTTCTGGGACAGCGAAAGAATACGCTAAATTACGAAGGAACCCTTTGCGAACCCTTTTCGCACCGTGCTACGTCGAGATCCATGAATTGAAGTATTGTAGAAAAACTTCTATGTACTTTGTCGAACGAATCTGTTCAACGAAATAATGGATACTTTAGACCCGCGCACTCAAGAGATAAAAGAGTCATTTCGTTTCCTTAATTTTCTAGTCGAGATCGAAACGAGATCTGCGTATCTGGCAATGTTTAAGAACAGAAGAGTGGATATTTTAATTCGGTTTTTTCAGATTTCGCACCGGGGAAAGATAAAGCTATCAGTACCTTCCGGTACAGTCGAGCAGAAAGAAATTGCGAGGATGGGAAGAATCACTGATCTTTATACACAATAATAATTGTCTGCATCAATTGTGAGAAACAGGAACCGATATTATTCTTAAATTCTTTTCATCCTCGTACTGTCTTAAATTTCGTGCACCTCTGTTTGTCACGAGCAGGGATGCCAGATGCGAGTCTCGCCGCCGCGAGTCTCGCCAGGCCCCTTACGTCTCCGTCCCTCGCCTGCTCCCACAGGTGGAAGAGTGGGGGGATAGCGGAGGCACCATCTAGGCAAGGGACGGAGACGTAAGGGGCCTGGCGAGACTCGCATCTGGGCCGATCTGGCTTCCCTGGTCACGTGTCATAAAACCCGCAATCTACTGACAAAAATACGAAATATTTTCCAACATATATTTCAAGCCACGAATTCGGTCCGCCTTTCTGACAAAACTCAAGTTTCTCGAATTGCGGCGAGCGAGATTTCAGAAAACAATATTCATGACCTGAAATAAAAATTCTAGAAGATGGTGTATTAACAATAACAATGCACAGGACGGCTGACAACTGGCACGAAATAACTGACTACTTCGATTGCCCTCCAGCTAGAAAAGCCACGGATTCGGTCCGCGTTTTTGCGAAAATTCGAGTTCCACGAATCGCGGCGCGCGGAATGTCGGTAAACAAACGATCGGAACTCACGCGTGCTTCGGCTTTGGAATTTATGACAGCCAGATGACCACCCTCTTCGTTGCAGATCTTCCTCGCTGCGTTCCACGTGACCGATCTCGTGTGGAATTTGTGCATACCGATTCCGGGCGTGAACAGGTAATCGTCTCTCATCGGCGACCTGCGCGCGCCGAGGTCGCACGAGCAAATCATACCTTGCACGAGCACGTTACGATTATGGTCGTGATGATGAACGTCGTCCTGGCTTGGACATGGTCCGCGGCAAGCTTCGGAACAATTGCAGGGTGGAACGGTCTGGTTCCTGGCGCAAGGATAACGATTTTCGTTGCTCACGGAATCATCGTTGCCAGGAGTTGTCGCGATCGATGAGGCCTCATCCAACGGCCCGGCAAAAATCATCGGTAAACAGACGAGGATGATGCAATTAAGCAGAGAATTAAACGAGCACATTCTGCTCCTCGTTTTGCTCGGTTTTCCTGAATAGAAACTTCGTTCACCGGTCCGGCCGCCCGCTTTTGTCTCACTGTTTAGCTTGCCAGTTCCTTTGTCTTCGCTAAAGCCTCATTTAAACGGAACGCGTACTTAACTGCGATCGAGAGAGAACTGAGAGACCCTTGCTAGCTGCGTTTCGTGGCTACTCGGCGCTCACCAAACGATAATGCCCGAAAGACCCGCCCAAAACGGTCCCTCTTCCTATCCGGACCATACTAAACGGTGCGTTGCCCGAAGGTCAGATCTGATGATTGGTTAAAGCCCGTGGATCCTTCTAGAAAATCATTCCCTTCGGTGTTCCCTGCGTCCTGCGTCGATGCGATGGCAAAGGTCAGTTCATGGAAATAGACTCACACGTACGTGTTGAAATAGAAATCCACAGGCAGCACAGTGGTAAATGGTTCGTCAGAAGTATAGAAATATAAGAAAAACATACGTTTGTTATAATTTTTATGTTCAATTCCATCATAACAAAAAAATAAATATCATAATTGTAATTATCAAGTATGAAGAGGATATAAATTACCCAGAAATAATTTTGTCCACCTAAAATCGAAACATTTACCACTGTGGGCCGGTCGTTTGACTGGCGTTGGTAGATTTAGTGTTAAAGTGAGATTATCGTTCACAACGTGAAGCATGCAAGCTCACTTCGATGATTTTGTGCGAGAGAATTTGGGAAATGGAAAGACCGATGACACTGCCGAAGTATTTTAGCTGAAAGATTTTATCGAATGCATTCGAAATGAGAGATGAAGAGTCACGAAAATGCTTCCGACGAATCTTCCAAGCCAAATGCGACTCTTCCCCGCTCAGTTCGGTCTCCCATCCATCTACCTTAAAAGATATCGACGACCTGCCAGTCTTCTTCCCTTCAACTAATTTCAAGCTCCACGTTCGCGTTTAATCAGCGTCGTCTGATTCTATTTTTCGTGCGGCGTAACGGGAACTTCTAGGAGTATTAAAAACGATCTTGGAACTCTAGTTGTAAAGCTAAAAACAAATTTTCTTCTTGACGAAGTTTCAGTGCTCGAGCTGAATTCTAATGTATCTTTTTTAGAAGAAACCAAGAGAATGGAGTACAGAAATACAGTGACTCCCACTAATATTCGGACACTCTTAAAAACACCATAACTTTTTTAATATTGGAATATACGACTTGATATTTTTGGAGAAGTTGGAACAATTAATTTGCTACACAACGTGAGAAAAATTTTTGCAAAAACTGCAAGTTGTCGAAATTGCAGAGAAAATACTGAAAGTTGTATTTTCATTTTCCAACTTTTTTATGTGGGCCTATATTGAAAATTTAAAGAACACGTTTTGTAGATCTGTGTCAATTAAACATATTCTGAAAATTTCGTCAAAATCGGTCGACGTTGCAATGAGCTACAAACGTTTAAAGATGGTGAAAATTGCAATTTTACACGATTTTCGGCCTGTAACCGCAATAAATCTAAGAATTCTTACATCTTTCAATGCCTGTCGTTTATTCCCGCGTCAACCGATTTCGATGAAACTTTCACAGTGCATATAAATGACACAGATCGACAAAACCTATTTTTTGAATTTTCAATATAGGCCTACATGGAAAAGTTGAAAATGCAACTTTTAGTATTTTTTCTACAATTCCGATCAATTGTAATTTTTGACAAAATTTTGTTTCACCTCCTGTAGTAGACTAATTGCTGTAGCTTCCCAAAAATGTTCAAATCGTATAGTAAAATATTAAAACGGTTATCATCTTTTTTAGAGGGTCCGAATATTAATTCGAGTAACTGTATGTCGAATCATGATTTCTCTTACTGTATGGGGCGTCGCGTGTACTCGTATTCCTGGGCAACTGTTCCTACCTCGTGTGAACGAGATTCGCATGGGAGTATCGGGAGTGCAACTACCGAGGTTCTACGGTATCTAAAAGCGGATGAAAACCCGGTGTAAAATGATTCCGCTTTACGAGCACGTGTCGCGTCTGGTCGCGTGCAGAAAGCCGTGCCGGATCCGCGTCCGAAAAATACGATGAGAGGCAGTAAAGCCCTGATCCGGTATTGGCCGTTCGTGTGTTCGCGTTCGTGTATTTAAATGGTCGGTCATTGGACGTTCAGCGTGACCAAGGGTCGAAGACTCTGGGCATTGTGTGCGTTGGGGGTAGTGAATCGTTTCTCGCTTGTCATCCGGCGCGGCGGAGGTGGCAAAGTAAATTACGATACGTCCCGTGTAATTATCGTCTTCGCTGGACGGAGGGGGGAGGAGGAGGCTAGCCATTAAGGGGGGCACCGTTTAAATTGTGTTACTTTCTAACGAGCCATTGGGCGACACGGCAGAACTTGCAATTACCGTAATTGAAGCGCGCGTACAACAGGCTCGTCGCGCGCGTTCGGATACTATATCGATATAGAAACGGGTATAGTCTCTGTCGTCGGGCTACCAGGCGAATGCAAATATTTTCAGACGGCAGCTGTTGCTCGTCGAGTGTCGCTCATTACCCGAGCCATCGTTCCAGAATTTCCGCCCCCTACCCAGGCCGTTTAAGAAACACACCGAAATTCCTTCTCTGTTGGGTCGCGCGGCCCCGCGTATCGAGTCCGCGCCGCGATTACCGTTATTCACGGTCCGCGGGCCACCGAAACAGCGATATTTGGAATGCATTAATTGCCGAAGATAGGTCAAGCGCCAACCGAATTTGCAATTACACTAATTGCACCCGATCGATGCGAAGCGACGCGACTCACGACGCCCATTCTTTCACGGGTACGAATGGATCCCATCGACCGGCGAACCGCTATAGTTTTCCAACGAACCCTACACCCTATTGCCGCCACCCTCGTCAATATGGAATGGACAAATTTCCAACCCTTCGGTAATTGAAGGCCTTCCTGCGAAAACCAGACGTTTCAATCCGACGCGTTTTTTGTTAGGAAAATTGCGCGCGTTGGATGCTTCATGTATTTTTCTACACAGTGGCTCGTCTAGTTGCTCGACCAGCCTTTAACGCTAAACCTACCGAGGACTATAATAAGGCTCTGTTTATTTATTGAGAGTACAAATGTGTGTGAAACGAGGCCTGCCTCCTCCACTCTGACCCAATCGGCCGCGCATTCGAACCTAGACACGTCATCGTACTCTTGCCTGTATATGCTTCTACAAGCAATCGATGCGCCTCAGCTGCAGATTTCTTCAAATTAAAGAAGTAAATCAGAACTTCCCGCAAATGACGTTTGTTCGGCTCAAAACTCGACATTTTCGCACGAAAAAAATATACCACGCTGATACACAATCGCTTATATTTCGACAGTAATTATATGTTGTTGACAGATGTGCAACCCTACGATATGACGTCTTACATCCGACTCTAGCCGTCATAACTTACTGGTTGCGCTATCTGATTTCAAACGGCGGAGACTTATTTGTACTCCTAATATGTTTTAGCTCAAAAAATGATAATGCTTGGACAAAGAAATTTATCGAGTCAATCTCCATGCAAGCAACTTCATAATTTCAATAATTATAAGATGGTTGAGTGGTTTACGCAGCACTATAATCACGATCGTATAATAGTGATCGGTTCTTGGTAAAGTGATCAATGAACGACCAGCGAAACTTTTGCGCGTATAAAAAATTACATTAACTCGTTACGCCGGCAGAAAATTAATAACCTTTACTGCGAACGAGTAAGCAGTAATGAAGGTAAGTGTGGAAACTGAGTTTGATGTTCTAAAATAATTATACGGTGGTCAATGTGTAGCAGTCGATCGCTAGTGGAATATGAGCAATATATTCTCGATGATTTAAACATTAAACGTCAGAATAGTTGCGTTATTTTTAGACTTGAATGAATATTTATACCATGGCCCAAAGATTATTTACTATTTGTCTGCCCACGTCACTATGGAAGAATGCGATCAAAATATGAATGAATTCCACATCCCTTGAATAAATTGTGAAAAATATACATATTACACGAAGACCTGACATCTAAATGAACTATTAGTTGTTAAATGTGTTTGATTATACAACTTTATCAGAAGCGACAAGACGATGTATAATCGTATAAATCGAGAACGTTAATTATATAGTAATCCATCGTCTATCGTTTCGCATACAGAAAGGTAATAAAACATTTACGCTACACGCTTCTGTATCATGATTTATCCCCGTAATAAAATAAAATAAAACGGCGGTAATCGACTCTTATCTCCGCATCTAGTTATATAATATTTTCCAACACTTGCGGACAACATCTTCGCTGAGTGATTGGAAAGTACGTTTCTTACAAAACTGCAAGTGAAATCAGAGCCGCGTATAAAACATTTATGGCACGAAAACGCCGCGTGAAGAATTATTTCCTTAATTAGTAGAAAAAGCCGCTGCTCGTATAGTTGATTAATGCCTTCTTCTTCTTCTTCGGAGCCATAAAAACCAGTCGTTTACGTTCACGCTATATTATCCAAGCAACGAGCGACCCATGTTGCTTAAAAAGCGAAACTCCAATGGCGACAGACAATATTTATCCCTTGGTATACTAGGCTAACACGTTTGACGTTCTCCAACCTTCAATATTTCAATTTTTCTACAGAAGTCATTTCACCAATTTTTCAATTTTTCAATTTCAACAAAGTCAATAAAGAGGGGCACAACAAAATACCATCCAATCAGAAATTACTGAGTAACTATTAGGTTGTAAAGAATGAAATGCAGGATTTTTGTTCCTTTGTTTTAATTGCAATTTTATACCAATAAATATTTACCTTAATTTAATGAGTTATATGTATTTTCAAAGCTTGTTTTACGCTCTATTTAATTATGCTTTCGATATTTAATTTTATTAAAAATTTTATTAAATCATTTGGCTTTTATTTCAGGATGTCAAAAGTTTTCGCATTATTTTTTTTCGATGAGTTCAAACTAGGCCGAGGTGTCGCTCAAGCGGCTCAGAATATCAATGAAATGTGGGGCGAAGGAAGTGTCAACGAATGCACAGTGCTCGTAGAAAAAAACAATTCGGAAATCGCGTTTCGACATCCTGAAATAAAAGCCAAATAATTTAATAAAAATTTGAATACAATTAAATATCAAAATATTAAAATGACATATAACTCATTAAATTAAGATAAATATGGTATAAAATTGCAATTAAAACAAAGGAACAAAAATGCTGCATTTCTTTCTTTACAACCTAATGTAAATGATCCTTTAACAATTTGAAATCTGCTAATTAAAAAGTAATAATTGCCAGTGCGGTCACTATTGCCCAGCGATAACAACATTTCAATTCCCAGATCCAAAGTAGCGATTATTTTTTCAGAGCGATTAATAGGAACCGTCTGGTTGCGGGTGGCAATTTAAAACCCGCAAAAATAAAATTCATTGTGCCGGTGGCGGTGTTCGCGGTCGCGCTCCGCAAAAAATGAATAGCGCGACGGGTGTATTCAAATAACATGTACATAACTGCTCGTTATGTCTTGACCGAGGTAAAAAATTTAATTGTTCCGCCAAATGGACAAAGGTACAATCCACGGGTCTGAAAAGACGTTGTTATCAACAATGGTTATACGATTGGGTTGGCAAGAAAGTAATTTCGGTATTTTAAGGTGAAATAGAACCGAATTTCTTTATTCAGGCGATGACCTTTAATCAACACAATATTTTCTTATTTATTCTCTTTGGTAGATCATCGAACAAAAGGGAGAGTATCTTAGTCATTAAAATTCATTGCTTGGATAAAAAAGTTGGGCTCTATTTCATCTTAAAATACCGAAACTACTTACTTGCCAATCCAATAAATTAGATCGTACGCAACGATATCTCACCGCTGAACCATGCAAATTATTTGATTCCCTCATTGTCGCGAGACAAAACCAAAAAACAATTAACCAAAATAAAAAATTGTCAGCCACAGCGAAGACGTAACTAAATAAATCAGGAAAGGAATGATCGTTAAATGTTGCAACATTCACCGAAAAAAGTGTTCCTTCGAGATCGCTAATTTTTCGGAGGAGTCTGTGTTGACAAGAATGGAAGATTTGAGTGGATCTTAACTCTCCTTTGAGTAGCGAACCATTAATGTTTCTCTGTTCCCTGGAACTTTAGTTTCCCCGGCGTTAGCCACAAGAACGTTATTCTGTGAAGTTTCATCTACCCTCTTCTTCGCACCTACGCGAAGCCGCTTTTGTCCGGGACCCGCAGACACATGATCCATAAAGGTAGTGAAGCGAGGGAAACTATTCGGTGAATTACCCGTACTTGAAGTCATAGCCAGATTTTACGGAACGCCATGAATACAGCGGCAACCACGACCCCTATCTCGTACGTAGCAAAAAGCTCTCGCGAGTGCTTACGAAGTTAGTACCGCGTGAGCCGTTCCGAACATTAAAAACTCATTTCTCTGCTCATTCTATTTTTACAACAACTGGTCGACATGCGCGGAGAGGGTCGCGAACTTAAAATATAAAACAGGGAGAACGTTCTATCTCTCCGACGTATGGATACATTTTTAAAATCGCGTGTCTAGCGCGGCAACGGGCGAGCACGGTTTCCCGAAATGTACCGCGCGGATGTTTATGCGAATTCAAAGTTTCATGAATCGACTTTCAGAAATTAGGCTTCCATGGAGACCTGTTACTTCGATTAACACGTTGAAATTGAAATCCAAGGTCGCAGATCGCCTTAACTTCTTTAGAACATTTGGATTATTTAGTCTTGTATCCAAAAGTTTCTTTTAAAATACATTTAAGTATAACATAAAGGTGCCTGAGAAAATTTATGCAAAATTATCCAGAAAGGTCCCAGCATGGTATGTTCTTCGTAATCTAAGTAAACGCTGTATCACTCAAAGATTAATAAGTTTATCCTTGTGAAAAGTAGAATGTGGTTCGTCCGTGCACCTTCTGCTCTGAAAATCTCATACTCGTGTTAATTATTACCGCAACATTCCCATTAGCGAGCACCTGTCAAGGCAGATGCGTTTTCCGGAGGTCCGTTTTGTCCGCAAAAGTCGAGTAATCTAGCAGAAATTCTACATGCGGCTCGCTCAAATGAGTTAGCGTCATGCCCCGGAAGCATTCGCGTTCGCGTTTGTTTTGCGCTTCGAGCGGGATGTGCGCATACAGCGATGCTAATTAATATTCGGACACTTTTTAGAATTGGACTTCAGTTTTTTGAGAAGCTAAAAGGATCTGTTGGGGGCAGAGTTGTGCTAATTCAATTATATTGTAATTCAATTACACGATTTAATTCATTCAATTATATAGTAATTCAACTAGGTCGTAACTGAATTACATAGTTCAATTAATTCAATTACTAAGTACTATTTTAATCAGATGTGTGTAATTGAAATACAATATAATTAAAATACAGCTCTCCAAAATATAGCCCAGAAGTTTGAAGAAGTACGATATATTTTTATGTTTTTTCATATACTTGTTTGCTGTCAATGCGGCGTAGTTTCTATTCCTCGTCCTCGTTCATAATACGTAACGCTATTTTATAATTGTACTCCAATTGCAATTACGAATTACATTGTAATTTTATTGAACGAAGATCTGAATTATAAATTACAATATGACTGAATTACAATGTAATTCAATTACCCCGTAATTATAATTCCTGAAGTAATTAAATTGTAATTCTGCACAACTCTGGTTGAGGGGGACATTTTAAAGCATGCTTTTTACAAATTTGAATAATACCTCTTGTAGATTCGTGTCAATTCTATACATATAACGTTTCTATGAGCTCACATTGAAAGTGAACGATGTCTCTCCTATTTTTCTGTAAACAAGCTGTTACGTCGAAGATAGCGAATTAATTTCTAATAGATTAAGTTGAGAGCTTCGGGGACGAATGAAGGTTAATCGCAAGAGTGATTCGCCAGTGGCAGCATTTCGCAAGTTCGTCCATCCCGCATGACCTTGCACTTATCGAAAGAACGTGATTCATCGCGCTTCGAGACAATCGTCCGAAGTGACTCGCCCGTAGATATCGATCCTCCTTATTAACAGCCGCTGTCGCGTCAAACAATCGTCGCGATAAGCTGGTGAACAACGAACGGTGCAAGCCGCGCTCCGTAGAAGCGATTCTGCTGGCCGGAAACTCGAGCGGAACCCGCATCGTCCCATTATCTCCGCACGCAATAAACCATTCCCGTCCCTCTTGCTCCCCGAGTCCCTATCCACCCGCTTCCTCCACTACATCCGTCTCTTGAAAAAATATCAGCTCAGCCCGACACGACCCGGTGTCCCGTACACCGTTCCTTTTTCTTCAAATAATTACCTACCTCCACGTCTTCCAGTAGCTTCTTAACCCCTTGCCTTACCTTACAATATCGTGTCTGATTCGTGATGAAGATTCTGAACAGATTCTGATAGAAATTATGTAAACGAAAAAATAGGACTTTTGAGGGCGATAGCGCCTTAACACCCTTGCAACTTGCAATCCTGGAAACGAGTCTGCCGCCTTAATCTTTTCACCGCTGGAAAAGCTTTGGGGGAGCTACAGTAAAGTTCCGCCGTGAATATTTTCTGTAATCGTTTTTGAATGAAGTTTCTCTCGTCTGAACGTCCGAATACATTCAACGGATCATCATTTTTCCTCTATCGAAGCATAGTTCGAATAACGGCGCAGGAGTTCCGCGAACCCGGGAGACCGACATAGTTGCTGGAAAATGGAGCCGAAAACGCGACCACCGGGTTCCGATCGAATTGTTCACGGGTCAGAACTGTTTTGTCGGCCGTTGAATAAATGATGATCATCGTTGATCACCAAGCCGGCGGAAACTCCGTTGCGAATCAGACCTAACCCAGTTTCTATTTCCATCCCCCCCGTCCGATTCCTTTGCCCTGTAATTTGACGGACGACTGAAATGTCAGAAGGGCAACACTAATTGCGACTAGTCGGGTTGCGACAAAAAGTCTGACTGCTCCGTTACTCCGCTCCAATTATCCCCCTAATATTAGGGAGAACGAAGATCGGGAAATCGAGTTACTGTTCCGTGAATACCCGATATCTCTCCCTTTATCTCTCGCTCTCTCTCTCTTTCTCTCTCTCTCTAACTCTCGCTCGCTTTCTCTTCAACCGATACGAGAGGCTTTTGCTTTTGTACGAGCGACGACGACGAGCGCACCCGCGTAATAGTGCGCGACCGGGAGATTATATTTAAAAGCTTTTCTAACTTTTTAATGATCCGTGCCCGAAGCGTACGTTCCAGAAAATTGTGGAAACTGCGATTTACTTTCCCGCGGATCACGCGTGCTCTCTCGTTGACCTTCTTACATCCGAAACTGGAGTAGGCTGCGATCTGAAAAAAAGGAAACGGTTCTCGTGACATCGAGGTGCATCGATTTTTACCTGGAAAAATTCTGCACGTTTTGGGAAATTGAGGATTTTCTTAAAACTAAGTAACCTTGTTTGAGAATTTGGATAGTTGAAATCGAAGTTGGGTATACTCTTTAAAAATGATTTGGAGCTTTGATCAAACGGATACATAGAGTTATTATGATCTTATCCAGTTCCAGCTGGTTGACAAACTTCACTTTTGACCACACACACGATTACTCCAGCGGATTAACACACACACTTTCTTTATTTAAAACTAAGTTTTGCACTAAACTTTAAACTGACGTACTATAATAATCGGAATAATTTTGAACATTGACTGAACTGGTCCTGATGAAGAGCCATCCCTTTTATAGATTAGCCAATCCATTGTTCTAGGCTTAATCTTCATGAGGTGCCTACATAATCACCAATTCTTTTTAGTCGTTTTTAAATTCAAAATGAGTTTTCTTAATTCTATCGCACGCAGTGTGGATTAATGTACGATAGTTCGACATTAATTATTAATTATATTTGATATTTTATTTCTCATACAACATTATTCGAGTAAGTATTTAATTCAGAAAATGTATGTTATACATGACTGATTTCATCAATTATTAGTATTGGCTGAACCACTGGACGTGACGCATGTAAATTCTCCAATGTACAATGTTCCTTTTCTGTTCGTTTCTACACAAAAAATATACAACCTAACCAGGTCCGCTTAATCAACAGGTCTCAGTCCACAGCTTCGAACAAAAACAGAGCGTACTAGAAAGAATTAGCGATACACGCGTCTGATACATACTCCGTAAAGAGGGCCGTCCATTGTTCGTCGGCTTATTTGGGCCAACAAGTTGCGTTCAGTTGCATAAAAAAGTTTCGTCGCCGTTGTTACGAACGTCAAAGCGCGGAGGGTTGTCTAATTAGAGAACTGCGTTCGCGAGAAAACGACAGTGACAACGTTCCTCGTCGCAGTTTGCGTAGAGAGCAGTATACATCTCTACCTCGCTCGACTGCTCGGGTTTGTGTGTACAGTGTACAGCGAACACCGGTACCGAGCGTCGTCGCCGGCGAACAACCGGCCGTGAACAGTTCAATTAAAAAACCGAAACGACGACGAGCAGTAACCGCGATCGCGAAGAAATTGGTCGCATCGTGTCGCGACGAACTTTTTCAATCGCGTTTCAATTTCCCCGTGGATGGGGTGGCCTCGTAAAACTTGCCGGAAATCAGAATGCTAAATGGACCGAGAAGGGACTCGCTTAAGCGTCCGAGATAGTAGGGATCTCGGGGCTTTGGAGCTAAGATCCTGGAAGTCGCGGGAAGGATTCGGTTGTGCACGGCCGGGCAAAATTAGAAGGCACCCCCCCTGAAAGTGACTGGGGTAAGAGATCCATAATGTATTTACATTGAAGAGCATTCTGCGTAGGAGGTGATCGTTCATTTGTATTCTCGTGAAGCTGCTAGGTATCACCCCTACACAAGTGACTTTTTGGTCTCGAGATGTTCACATACATACGTGGTCTTTTTTTTACGCACTCGCATCCCCTCTAAAGATGACGGTCGAGAGGAAATTGGGAGGAGGGGAGAGGAAACTCAACACGGTACTCTCACTAAAAAAACCTAATAGTCCAGGACTCAAGATTGAGACCTTATCCACAAGGAATGACGAACACTGCGACCCGCTATTCGCATTACTCCAGTGCGCATATGTCTTCGGATCTCTTCCACTCCTGTTCTTGTCTTCTAACATATCAGATGATTCTATAAGTTCGTGCCCGATTTGAAAATAAAATTTAATGGTTAAATCTGAAAGAGTACAGCTTTATTAATCCATTATATAGTCACCACTCTTTTCTACAATTAGAAAAAACAGTTATATAGTCAGCATTCTTTTCTACAATTACGTAGATAAATAAAATTGTAACAGTCACCATTCTTTTCTACAATTAGAAAAGAACATGGAATGTTCCATATGAATAATGGACATCTATGAAAATCAGACACGAACTTATGCAATCATCTAATACATAGAGTCGGTCACAAAAATATTGGGACACTCTTAAAGAGACGATAACTTTTTTAATATTGGACCATGCGATTTGAACTTTTTTGGAAAGCAAGAGCAATTAGTTTACTACAGGATGTGAAAAGAAATTTTTTCAAAAATTGCAATAGATCTCGAATTGTAGAAAAAATACTTAAAGTTTCATTTTACAACTGTTTTATGTGGGCCTATATTGATCAGAATGTGTTTCATTGACACAGATCTACGAAACGTATTTTTTAAGTTTTCAATATAGGCCCACATGAAAAAGTTGTGAAATGCAACTTTTAGTATTTTTTCTACAATTCCGACCTATTGCAATTTTGTCCCAATATATTTGTGACCGACTGTACGTGGTCTGTCCGGAAAGTATCCGACGTTTGCTTATGTATACCTTCGTTCCTAGTGGGCAAAGGCGAGAATAGCGCATGTTTAATGTTTATATTAGAGGCGGCCTAGTAATAAGTAGCCTGCCAATGCAACAAATCTCTGCATGCCGTCATTTGATAACGATACGCAGTTTTGTGAGCATCGAGTCAAGTGCGCGGCGCGTATAATAATGACGGAACGTGTGGAACAACGGATATGCATTAAATTTTCCCAGGAACTTGTGCATTCTTGTTCGGAAACTGTAAGTGGGAGGATCGCTGGAAGAAAGTTGTGGCTTCTAACGGACAATACTTTGAAGGGGACACCATTGATATCACCCAGGAATGATACTTCCACCCGCTACAGCACGAAGTCGGATATTTTCCGGACAGACGACATACGTATAAGCATATCGAGGCATTATTCCGCTAATTTTCGGGGCGTTTTAGAATGTTGTCCAGTAAAGTAGACGCACATCGTCCGAGGTCTCGCGTTGGAACCGTGAGGGACGCATGCAAGCCATGCAAGAGGGGATCGATCGGTCGTTCTTATTCTTTAAAATGGCTTCTGCTCTTCCGCAGCCGCGAGGGTGAGGTAATAAGAAGCAGCCGCGAGGATCGGGGACAAGATTTAAAGCGAGCGAATCGTTGCCGTATAAATGGTTTCCGAATATACTGCCGAGCACCGGTCGCGGCGGCGAGTCGAGCTCCAATAACAATATACTTCCGGCTTTATCAACGCTATTTGTCTTCCAATTGAAAAGCCCGAATGAATTCAGAAAGGGCGGGCACCCTTAAGTCGAGAGGAGAGACCCGAACGACCGAACGATCTCTGCCGTGAGCACCACGACGTAGCTTTCTCTCTCCTCTCTCTCTCTCTTTTACCTCGATTTACGAGCACGAACGGAGACGTGCCGTTCCTCGGATTTATCTTCCAAGGAGTTCTCACCCCGCGGATTAAACAGGCCAAATAAAGCAACCGGCGTTGGCGGCGAGAATACGGTTACGGGAAATTCATTTTTCACCGTACGTCGCGCTCTGCGAGTCTCACCGACGCGTGAGGAAAATTCGGTACAACCCGCCGCGTGCCGCGCCGACCTAAAACGAATACGCGATCCGTCTTTGGGGACACTTGAGCCCGCGAAACATATGAATAAATGGTCCGGTCGGCTGGATAAATTGCGTATGAATGCAATTCCAGGGCAATTTTTCCGCGAGGCGGACCATTTGGGGCTCCGGCGCACTATATAAACACGTCCCGGGAAATCGCTCGGAATGTTTTAAAAGCCGGTCCAAGATTGATGGAACGGTTTAATCTTTCACAGGGACTGCCCAAATCTGTGTCACAGGTTTGTTTTTAATACTCGCGCAGCCCCAGACGGAAAATTCACCCACTTTCCGTTTTTAGATACCGCGAAGCATCAGATCCCTCCGCTGTCAGATGGATTTCTCTTGAATAATTTCTAGACTGCGGATCTTTATGCAGTCTCTCATCGTTATGAGAAAAAAACAGACCAATATTTCAGCGAAAACTTCTTGCCGGTTGCACACCTGTCTGTTTCTCGCTTGCTCAACTAAACTCGGCTTGAGTTTACCCGAATAGCGTTTCACCTCGGAGCGTGACGGATCAGACTCGTTCACTGCCCAGCAATTGCGTACGCAGTGCGCCTAAAGAAGTTTTCACTTGAAATAGCTCCGTTGTCCAAGTGGAAGGATTGTTTCCTAAATCGATATTATTTATTTAAACGTCGTCGTACGTGGTCGGACACTGAAGTATTATTATTATTTATTTAATGCTTTAAACCATGGTTTATGTAGCGTATGCAATACATGAACATATTGGCATATTACATGTTAGCTCTCTTAACAATACATAATTACACCTTTTAACTTAACTTACCTTACAACTAGTTTATGTTTATATATGTACAGTCAGTCCAATAGTATTTGTACATCCTTTAAAACAGAATAACTTTTTTATAATTATACCAAATGACCTGATGTTTTGCAAATAAGTATTCAATCGTTAACCGCAATTAACGACTAACCTAGTAGATTAATTGTTAATTGCGATTAACGATTGAAGTAGAAATTTATTGGTCAATCGTTGATTAAATTTTTGCCCAAATCTGTGGATCTCCATGATTGGGTTGACACTGAAGTATCGAAGATATTTTAAATAACCCTATATGTAGAACTTTTTTGATTTGTATCGCGAAGACCCATTGAAATACCGCAGTGCATCGAATCAGTGTTTATCACATGCGGTACGTCGAGATTCAAATTTCCGGTGTCCACGGAGACGCCGCGCCGGCGATGATTATACTCGAGCAAAAAAGTCCGCGGTGTGTTTTTGTAAAAATTGCACGTTTCGGTGGCGTTCCGACTGGCGGGCAAAGGAAATTCCCGACGAAATTCAGCCGAGGCAGATGCGAGGCCCGCGAATGAACCTGTCTGGCTCAAAGGCAAAGACAGACGGCCGGCACTTTTTAATTAATGCATCCCTGCGCCACCGTCGCGCCGGTGTACCGACGCTTTCATTTTCCGTGCGTGATATTTGCACCCGGTAAACGGGTCATGCGGGGGGCGGAGGGAGAGCACTTGACGAATCGCCTTTGCGATAAGGCGATTAGAAAACAACCCCCCGCTGCGGACACCGTGTAAAACCCACCCCTGGAACCGTGTCACCTGTTATTGAACATCCACGCAAGCCCGATCTGTCCGCGAACGCGTTTCCATCCGATATTTCGTCGCGAAACAGACAGTGGAAAAAAAACGAGAGACCCCGGAAAGCTTCCTTTTTTGTTTGTCCTCGAAACAATACTGCGTGCGCCGCATCATTCGTTTATTCACACTAAACCTACCATCACCGGTCAAAATGACCGGTTCCTGATTTATTATTTTACGATTATTGATATAATAAAAATAATTTCATAGGAAATGATTGTATACAGGGTGTTCGTTTGAAAACTTCCCAGCCGAATATCTCGAGAAGTGTTTTACACTCTATTAATATCTTTCATACTTTTCGAGATATTCGGCTGGAAAGTTTTCAAATGAACACCCTGTAGATACATTTAGTGAAGCGTATTTTACAATAGCACAAAGTATAAATAAACTCAATCTTGTCATTTTTATAAGGGAACATGTAAATACTTTTAACATGTTCGATGCCATTTAAATTATGCCATAAATATTTTTTGTGTCATTAAATATCGAGGAGATATTTAGGTGGCCTTCTTCAGCTGAGACACCCTGTATATAGAGATAGAGATAGAGACAGAGATTATAATGTGACGGATGGGCGTTACAATAAAAGTGGAAAATGTGCGGGGAAAATTAATCTGTTTCGAAGATTACTGAAGTACTGCAATTAGTGTTATCGGCGCACTGGTTCGATAACACTGATTGTAGTTTAAACAATTGTCGATCGAGATTCAGAGAACTACTATTGAAGTACGATATTTTTGTTGGCCTTAATGCAAACCACATCGAAAATATGAATAATCACAATGATAGACACTGAACTTGTTTGATCGAATAATGTTTGCCAGGGGAGGTAGAAGTTTTACGACTCCTGTGCCAAAATGTGTGATAAGTCGAAGGCAAAACTGTGATCGTTAACGCAAACGTGGCTGTGCAAACAACTTTATTTCCCCGACACACAACAGGATATTACTACATAGCAAGTAAAGCTCCTGTAGCCGCGCAATATTTTCTAGGACGACCCAATATGTCACTGATCGATACTCTCCGGTTTAGGCGGAAACAGCCCTGAAATTAGGGATTTTGCTGATCGCGATACCAGCTAATCTATGGAAGGTGATACCATTAATTTTAAATGACAGGGGAATTTATATTAAAGGTGAAACGAACAGTGAATTAAATTTTCTGCATTTACACGTCCGCCGCCACCGGTATAACCATATTTCGCATTCGACATGGAGAAAATCAAATTAACTTTGTGCACGTTGTTGTTTATTGCAAGTCAGATTCCAGAGCGTAGCACGACGTATTCCGCGATTTTATAACTTTCCTGTGACCGTAGCGTTTTTAATATTTCATTACAGGACGCGTTGCACAAACTGCTGGCGAACGTGTTAAAAACTCAGAGGCGGATCTACGTTGGTTATTTAACAATCTCTGAAATAAAAACAAGTATCCTAACAAATAAGAAAAATATTTTCTTGCAGGCTAACGATGTATGTATATATTCCAAGAAAATTTATTAACATACCACTAACAGTTTTGTTAGAAAATAAATTCATGAAGATCACTTTTTTATTGTGCCTTCTAATATTCGGTAATTTTATTACGTTTCCCTGGCAATATCTTTTTTCACGGTGGGCAACAGTTGCATTTAATTAAATGTTATGTATAAAGCAAATACAACTGCTGGCAAACGTGTTAAAAACTCCGGTACCAGTCGGCGGTGGATATTTCTGTGGTTGTCAGGAAGAATGTCACACATTTTCACTTTCGGTATATAGCCGTTTAAAGTTTTGATCATTAATGCTTCGACATAAAACATCGGTTAAATTGTATTATTTTTTCGAGCCTTTCGAATATGTTTTCATGACTTTTTTTCTGGTAAATACGTCAATCCTATACTACGAAGCTCAATGAATGCATAAACTCAAATTTTTGAAAATTGTGACATGCGGCGTTTTCCCTTGCAACCACAGATTTAACGGTCCCTGAATAAAACATAAGAGTCGCGACAAATACACGGTGAGTCACCTAACGTTGCCACCTCAAATATCTTCGTTGTTTTTAAAGATACGTCAAATGTCTGAAGGACAAAGTTGAATGGTAAAATGGGGCTCATACGATACCAAAAAAATGTTTGTTTTTATATAATTGTTTTTAGAGATGTGAAGGTCACCTTCATGTTTTTAAATGTAACGAGGCATTTTTCAATAAATCAATCGATGCAGCTGAACAGTCGTTATAAAAAAAAGTACTAACCTATGTATGTCGAAAAGTTAGTAGTTCAGGAGATATTTCAATTTAAATAATTCTAAAACACCATTACTGTCTTAGCAAGACAGTTAGTACTTTTTTTATAACGAATGTCCAGCTGCATCGATTGATGTATTAAAAAATACCTGATTCCACTAAAAAAAATGAAGGTGATCTTCATATCTCTAAAAAAAATCAAGTAAAAACAACAATTTTGTTTGATGAACCCCATTTTACCATTTAACTTTGTCCGTCAGACATTTGACGCATCTCTAAAAACAACAAAGACATTCGACGCGACAACGTTAGGTAACTCACCCTGTATAAACCGCAGCAGCAAAATGCGCGATGCAATCGCGGGAGACTCTGCTCGAATAAATCTATGTTTGCAAATAGAGTGGAACGGTATTCTTCCCCGCAAGCCCAGCAATGTCCTCGACGCTCGCCCGTCCTGTTTCCCGCTATAATCTCCGAGCGATTCGCATTTAAAAATAGGTCGGCCCGCACACGAATGAAGGTACGACCGAACAACAATATTCGAAGAGCATCGAGCGCGAACGCTCGGAAAATTGAAGCGGAATCTGCCGCGGGAGGACGATTAAGAGTCAAATTTAAAATATGCAAATCCGTTTACAAGTGATTTCATCGCGTGTACTGTTTTAAGTGCATTGTAATGCATCCGCGGTGCCTGGCCTCGGGGCGGGCTTGTAAGTTCGCTGAATTTCCCATGCATTATGAGCCGTCTCGATAATTATTGTTTACTCCTGAAGGTATTCGCAGGCTAAAGTAATTAATGGGAAATTAACTTGAATATGCATCGCGGGTATTCCAGAGCGTATTCCTAACGCCCTGATATCATATGCATCGAATAAGTGCGGGGCGTGTTGCGTGGAGATAGAGAGAGAGATAGAGAGAGAGAGAGAGAGATCCTACTTCAAAAACGGGTTGCGTGTGTCTACGAGAAAAATCAATTTCGAAAATTCGCTCCGACGTCGCTGCGCCCTGAATCGACAATGTGTCCTGATTTCGCGGATTTTGGCATACGTTCCTGCGCTCGTGTTTGCGTTTCTAATTCCCGGGCCATCGCTGTACGAAAATCTGTCGGTAAGAATTCGCTGGGAGCGAGTGTTGACCATTCGCATCCTAAGGAAAAATGAAAAATAATGTCTTGATCATTTTTTATTTGTTATATTTAAGAAGAACAATATCAAAGAGCGAAACAGGAGTCGTGAGCACTGGGCCCTTCGCCAGCAATCCCCTTCCCAAGGGGAAAGAATTCAATTTCTATCGGAATACAATCAAAAAGTTGCAACTCGTTGACAGAACATGTACATAACGAAAGAACACATTATTTAACACCGCGACACGCAATCTAGTTCTCCGAGGAAAGCGATCTTGGTATTTTAATACATTGTCGACCGGAAGGAACGCAAATTGTCTACAGCGAGCAGCCGTCGGGAAATGAAAAACGACAAACGGGGGTCTAGCTGCGACGCGATAAGAAATCCTCGTCGACAAAGGGTTAACAGCGAGAAACCATTGGTTCTCGCGCGAGAACGGTGTCCTGGAACAGGAGAAAATCAGCCGGCAAAAAGGATTGGCTTCGCAGATCGTCGACGCTGCTCTCTGGCAAGGAAACGTTTAATCCGGGGATGCACTCTCGAGAATCCTAAGAGATTCTAATCGAAGTGGGGTCTCGTTGGCCGGATAATTGAAAGCCCGAAGTGGATCAACATTTATTTGCCGGGCGTTCGGCTCGCGTCCGATAAATTAACCGATACTTCGTTCCTCCGTCGGGTTTTATTAACGCGTCCGGTCCGCCGGAGGATTTATCATCGTGCGTGAGAAGGAAATGAAATCGCGCGGCCGTAGACAACAAAGTTACCACCCATTTCCCCTGGTTCTCTCGACGTTCTTTTTTATTCCTCGTGCTGGATTTCCCTCGGATTATTTCTCCTCGGCCCCCATTGAAACGGCTCGAAATCGCGGAACTATTAAATTGTAAAATATTAACCGGGTCCCGAGTGCCGCGGAACGCCCAGCGGACCGACTGTTTCAATATTCCCGCGACATAAATATCGCAATTTTCCCCGCTGGTCCATCTCGCTCCCACTTCCACCAGCGCGGCTCTCGCTCGCGATAAATCACGCGCGCGGATCACTTAAACGCGCTTTTATCCTCCGGTGGGTGGAACAAGAGAGAAAAAAAATACGGTCGTCGGTCGTCGCGTCGCGCAGGCAACTGTAATTGAAATCGATCGATCCCCATCGCGCGACGTTTCTATTAACGCTTCACGCTGTTTGTTTCAGATGAGACGCAAAGCCCAGCTCCCGCCTTTTTGCTTCCTGTTGCCGGTGCTCGTGTCGATCGCTGCGACCTGTTTCGTACCTGTCGCCGGCCATAAGGTAAGTACTCCTGTCCCCGTCACCTGACCAGGCCCCTGCGAAAATACTGCTACTTCGCGCCTCTCGCGAAACTAGATTTAGCACATCGCGGAGGAGCTTGTGTTGCGATCAAAGTCGCCAGATCAGGGGCATTGACTTGAATTGAGGGGAATCAGGTACCCTCCAGTGTCGTCAGTTGGAATCCGAACGGATGCCATTCACTCTCCTCCCTTTTCCCTTTCACTATCCCATTCCAGTACCATGGACATACACACTCGTGTACTCCAACGTCCCCAACTAACAAGTAATACTACCCAACTGATACTCACTGATGTGAATGAAATTTAACGTGCTTATTAAACACCGAAAAATATTAAATACGTGTTTTTTTGTTTCGGCTAAATACGCTTTTTAGGGGTAGGAAGCACCCCCAACCTCTGGAGATGGAAACGTTTGTGGCTAATTATTTCTTCTAATTTTTTGTGTAAATTTTGCGTCGGTTTAAAATAATTATGTCAGAGGAAAGATTAAATTAATAATCAATTATATTCGGAGTTGATGTATTATTAACTGACTGATCATACAAGTAAGGACAGTCAAACCAGCTGAGCCTAGGGAAAAGCGACAGAAGACGGACTAAGAAAAAACCAGAATGTCAGGTTTTATTGCAATGGGGATTCTTCTTCCCACAGAATAGAATATCATTTGTTTCTAAAAATCTATCATAAAATCTCATTTTTTATTTGCGCTTAAACAGTGTTTGAATTATTTTACCACCCCATTAATTTAGGTATAATATCAATAGGAGTATTTTTTACATGAGAACGGATTAATCATTTTTACATTACTTCTTATGGGAAAGGTTGGTTTGGTATACGTCCTATTCGGTATAAGTCCAAACATCAGGAGCAGATTAAGGTCGTACACCGAGGTACCACTGTATTATAATAAAAATCCTCTGTTCGAGAAGTTGCGACACACTACCAAGTCAATGTTACAAACGACCGTGAAGAAAAATCGGTGGTCCAACTTCCGCTTGTTATTTAAATAAAAAGATCGCCGTGTATCGCCCGGTATATTACGGTTCTTATCGCGATTCCGACGCCACTGTTTCTCTCCGGGACCGGAGGATAAGCCGCAGGATCCGGAAGAAACCGCGGAAAGACTTTGTTTATCGTCACTTTTTCGGTGGCCCGAGTTTCTCGAAACAAACCCACCCACCCACTCTGCCTCTCTCTTCCAATCCAACTACTTCTCGCTCACAGTTTTTTGCCATCGTCTCCTGTCTTTCGTTTCGGCGTCCTCCCACGCCGCTCCGGCAACGGCGTCGATAGCTCCGGTGCTTCTCCGACGAGCAAAAAAATGCCGACAACGCGCGAGGAAAAAGGATTTCATGCGGTGCACCTGCTTGATCCATAAATCTGTCCACAGAAATATTGTGCGTTTCCGTGGCAGACGAGCAGGTAGGCGGGCAGGTAGACAGACGACAGTCGTGGAACGAGATCTATTTTCGTATCTTTTCCCGTTTCCACCGCTTTCGCTTCGGTCCCTGTCTCTTCTGCGCGACGTGTTCGAAACGTTTCAGTGCTTCTGATCGACGCGGTTATGCTAAAGGATCTGCCTGGTTCGACAGGCTGTTCTTTCTTGCGTTTGCGTACGTTAATCCTGTTCATTTCAGCGACCACGGATTCTTATGCGAGATGGAAGTTGTCTGCATTATTAAGTGGAAGACATAGGGGCTACATCAATATTTACAGTGAGTCCCATTAATATTCGGACACTCTCAAAAAAACAATAACTTGGTTAATATTGGACTATGCGATTTGAACTTTTTTGGGAAGCTAGAGCAATTAATTTACTACAAGATGTGAAAAGAAATTTTTTAAACAATTGCATTTGGTCGGAATTGTAGAAAAAATACTAAAAGTTGCATTTTACAACTTTTTTATGCGGGCCTATATTGAAATTTTTAAAAATACGTTTTGGAAAGAACGACAAGCATTGAAAGATGTAAGAATCCTTAGATTTATTGCGGTTACAGGCCGAAAATCGTGAAAAATTGCAATTTTCACAATCTTTAAACGTTTGTAGCTCATTGCAACGTCGACCGATTTTGACGAAATTTTCAGAATATGTTTAATTGACACAGATTTATAAAATGTATTTTTTAAATTTTCAATATAGGCCCACATAAAAAAGTTGGAAAATACAACTTTCAGTATTTTCTCTGCAATTCCGACAGCGTGCAGTTTTTTCAAACAGTTTTGTCACGTTGTGTAGCAAACCAATTGTTCTAACTTCTCCAAACATTCCAAATCGCGTATATTCCAATATTATAAAAAGTTATGGTGTTTTCAAGAGTGTCCGAATATTAGTGGGAGTCACTATATTTTTTTGGTAAACTTGTCGAAATATCGTATGTTGTAAATCTCGACATTCCGAACAACTTTTTCCTACAGAAATGAGAGAGAGAGAGAGAGAGAGAGGATTCGAACACGTATCCCGATACAGTAAAAATGTTTGTAGGTTATCGATGGTTGACAAGCACGTCGGCGAATCACTTAACGTTATGGAATTAAACACGTTCAATCATTTTTCAATTATTCAGTCGATGCGTTCGACATAATCTGGACGCGATCGTAATATTTGTGGAGGAACGATGATTGAGGGTTGGAAATGCTGGGGACACTTGAGAACCTGAAAATAATATTATTGATCAAGCCTGCTTGTATTTCCGCCAAAGGTCGAAAATGTTAGTAAAATCCTTTTAAACAAATGGAATGAAAAATTTTAGAAGAATGGATAAAGACGAATATATCAAAATAGTAACTTCAGTTTGCATAGCACTTACAAAATATCAAAATAAAATTTCGCAACGTACGCGCTCGATGGCTTGATGTTGCGAAACATCGCGAGCACAAATAGCACGGATCATCTTTCCATTAATGTTCCATTATCATTTCACGAGCTTCCGGCCAGCTAATAGCATTACACGAGTGTTTAAAAAGCCATGTTAATTTCACATTGGGCGAATTAGTCGCAAACGAAATTAACCGTAGGATGAACCAAATAGTTCGAACCCGTATTTCCGGGGGACAGAATGTTTCCCGGCGGTTTTATTTCGGGGCGGGAGGTCTATGAATAAAATGCAGCTTGACGTTCCATTAGCCAGCGGAATGATAAGCAACACAGCGCATCAGAAATGTACATTACACGGCCGCTGCTCCGATTGCATGGCGGGCACAATAGGAATTTCACAAAGGACATCGGAAGAATTGTTGTGGACGTTGTCGGAACCATCCCCTGTAACTCGTCGCATCGGCGTAGCTCAACAATGTTCGTTCACGACAACCCCCTCTCGAGCAAGAAATGGCATAACCGGTTTTCTTCGAATGGATTCCGCCCGCACAGTGACCCACTTGCCGCGCCGGTAATAATCGATCAAACTCAAATACGATTTGCTAAAATAGCGTACATTTTCTATTAGCCGTTGTTATTCAGAACGTGACCCAGAAGCCGGGATAAACGCGGCATGCACACTACGGTACGCCACGTATGGAAATTAATGGCGCGCGGTGCTCAAATTCTCCATCGAACGCGTAAAAAACCAGTCAACGCTTATCTAGCTGTGCCACGGATTCTATTAACCCTTTCTCGGGGGAGCATGTTTACTATTATATGATTGATGATGCTCGAGACCGTTCACTGTGTTGTTTATCACTTTTTTTTTAAACGCAGCCACGCTAAATGAAGTGAATTCAACAGTGACTGAAGATAAGACAGACTGCTGCCGAAGTGCTTGCCGAGCACGGTTTTACACTTTACACCTCTGATTCATCCGAGATCGTGCTCTTTCCAATATGCGGCAATTTAAGTCCAACGATCGAAACTCGAGGATCTCTTCAGAATTGGTGATTCAACCTAAAATTCGTCCAAGCCCGGGAATTCAAATGAGAAAATCTCGATGGGGGATTTTCGTATAATAAGTTCCAAAAATCGATATTTCCCGCATGAATCGAAAGCGCAACATCTGAAAAATATGCTGCCAGAATTTCCGTAGATGGATTCGAAGGAATAGCAAAGTTATGATGCATTCAGTATGGTACAGTGGCCCACGAACAACGCAAGCATTAACCAGGATCTTTATCAACATAATAAAGTGAATTTTCTAAAATCATTTTTCTTCTAAACCTTAGAACTAGGGATGGTATCAAGTTCAATATGTACTCATGAATCCGAGTCAATTTCAATAACCAAGTTTCATTTCATGGTACAAGATGTATTAATGCTTTCGGTGCACTGGTGCGATCTTTAATTTTTACTTCAAAGCAATTTAGCAATTTAAATTAAACTTTCGACGATTCGATCTCTGTTTAGATCATTTTCAAGAAAATGAATGACTGCGTCTGTGAATTATTAAACAAAATAAATAGTATCGACTATTACCATCAGTAAATTAAACATTGAGTATCTAATTGTGTACTTTGTTACTCACTTGTTTAATTGCTTAATTAAGTGAGTAACAAAGTAAACAATTAAATATTCAATGTTTGTCAAAGTACTTGTAAAAGGTTGGAAACTATCTGGTATAGGTTCGAGTATACTTAGGACTACTATTTCTGTTTTGCGAAGTACTTATACATAGAGAGTTCGAATTCAATCAATCAAAGTTCGAACCTGTTTGCGAGGTACTTGATCCCATCCCTACTTAGAACTCGTTCAACTTTTCATGTCCTTTTGTACCGTAAACAAGTACTCGTGTACCGGACGTAATTGCATGCTGTCCAGTGAATGAATAAACAAATGCAACTGAGAGAAAAATATTTTTTCGTAGTTTAACACGTTTTATTAAATGCAACATACCCAATTTTGAATTATTAGAACAGTTTAGCAGAAGAAAGTCACAGATTCTCTGAAAATTATGCATTCTATTATGACTTTAAACAACGGAGTGCATAAAATTAATTCGACTGTTTTTAAGTGAACTGTCAGATTATGAATGTCACATATTTGTGACAGTGACTTAAGGATGTAACGTATCAATCCCAAGAACTTGTATCCACGTGCAATCAATAGTTTTTAACCCTTTGCACTCGAAGCTATTTTAACTCAAAAATTAAACATTTCTTTCGACGTAGAATATTTCCATTCCCTATGATTCTTAAAATTTTATATATATGAAATTGGTATAAATACCTCATACAACACCTAAATGTTTAGTAATTGATTAGATACCGATATTTAATAATCGAAACAATATTGTGAATAATGGCACAGCAATTTTTAGTGGCGCCGCAGAGTCGCCATTCGAGTGCTAAGGGTTAAAAATCACTGTTACCGCTGTCGGGGGATGATTCCAGGCGAAGGGTGGAAGATTCTTACGCAAACGGCTTTGCGATTCGGTAGTGAGCACTGTGTAAAATCAGTGACGAGTGTTGATCCGATGTGCCGTCATCGTTGCTGGAGTGCGTATGCTAGCTATTCCGCTAATGTTGACCGGAAGTGTTTGTTCTGATGCATGTGGCAGTGCACTATGCTGGACACCACTTGTCTCGTGGATCGTGTAACGCTGTGTAGTCGAACATAATTGTTGGCGTGCCAGAATTTGGCCGAGCACATAGGTGGCTGGATCGGTGCCGGCATTTGTCCCCGTGCATCCCTCGCCGTGGGATGCGAGGATAATTCGCCGCGGCCTGAAGCGGATTTGATTGCTCGACGTCCATGATAAATGTAAATGCAAACAACCCTCGACAACTGAATTCGAGGGCGCGTGTAGCCGGCTAATTTCCATACGAGCTTGCTCTTCTGATTTCGATCCGTGACGGATCTTCCCAGGAACTTTCCCGCGACACCCGTTCCATCCTCGTCCCGCTCTCGGCGTTCTCTGCTGTTCGCCACAAAACCGGAAGCCATTGTCGTCTAGGTTCGGCGCAGTCGCTCGGCAACCCAGAAATTCTAAAATAATTAATTGGCCCTGTTAGTCGCGACGTCGCGGTCTTTAACAAACATAAAGCGTTCCCCCGGTTTGGCTCGGCATTCTATTACCTCGCGGAAGATAGCACGGGCCAAGTGATTTTCTGCATTAAGAAGCGAAGTCGCGGCAACGCTGAACGCCGCGGCAGAGAACGCCGCGCTCCTACCTCGCTAATTAATTCGCGACCTTATCATCTAATGAATGATCTACAGATGTATCTCGAGCGCTCGACGTTTACTTAGCGCTCGAACAAAGTGGTCGGAGCTTCCAGGCTTTCGCCCGGCACAATTGCGTCGATCTTTGTCAATAGAAATTATTTTCTTGCCTATTATGAAAACTCGGTGTACTCTGTGTATCTGTGTCCACAGTACGGTAGAAACGATTTTACTCGAAACATACGCGCGCAAAAGGAGGGTGGGTGCGATGGTGTATGAACTGGTGTCAAATAATTACATTAATTACACATTCTTTTTCGCGATTACGTTGGCGACACGGGCCGAAATTATCGAAATTTTTCGTTCTCGCGGAGAGAATCCCTTCTGCAATTTTCTTTCGGAGGTAAAGAAGCGTCAGTAATAAAATGGAATACGAATATGATTAAATATCAAATCCGGGATCAAACCGCGCCGGATAAATGCGGCCAATTAAACGTCAATGCCCGTAACACGTATATGAGACGCATTAACATATAATCGCTTTTATAACGGCGATATTATTAACAGAATTGCAGATTCCAGTACCGTGGGCGAAAGTATGGGTTTAAGATTACGTATGCACGAAAGCAAATTCACAATTCCCCTCCTATAATTGTACCACTTGGGGGACTGGCAATGCGATTACAGAGAGCAGTAGACTCAATTCTACTATTGTTGCAGTGGCTACTGGCTCGATTCTCTCTCTCTCGCTCTCCTTCATTCTCTCACTCTGTGTCTCTGTCTCTCCCTTTCATTCGCTCATCGCTATTCCTCTATCTCGCCGCAGACGAAACTAAAACCGGGTCCAGTTTTTACAAGCTAGTGTCCGCGTCATGGCGGGAATGTCAATGCGATTGTAAAGCGGTCGATAAAGCTCGTTCACGACGAAGGAATATTACATTCACGCTGAAACATCGAGCAAACAGTGAAACACCGACTACGGTGTCACAACAATAATTGCCGCTGTCGCTGGTGAGATAACGGAGCGAATTTAAGGGGTCGTTCTTCTGTACACTCCGCAACATTTGGTAACTTTGAGAATTTTCTCTGAAAAAATCAATTGACATCCTTCTTAACAATAAATTAACACGGAAGCCGTACTACATTCTCAGAATCGGAAGTGAAGAATGCATCAATTTGTCGGAACGAATGTCAAGTGAGAAAATTGAAGAAATTCTGTCGGGCTGAAAGAATATTGACCGCTAATTTCGCCGTCGTTAAAAATCTACCGGTACGCTTCCGACCGTGGTGCAAGGGGTGACGGGATAGCCGTCAACGTCAATCGATAATGCAAAATAACGCGCGTTAATACAGCAAGTCGAGGAACCAACGAAATCGCCGACCGTAATTGGATCGGACGCGGGCGTCGAGTACACCCTGTGAGAGCGTGTAAATGCATTCTTGTATCAAACGAAATCGCGATTCTTTTTTCGCCAGAACGAATTCGCCGTTTGTGCGGCATGCGCTCCGCCACAGCTGATCGTTGGCACAAAGCCGTAAACCGAAATATGCGGTTTCGAAATCAAATACACTTTGACACCGGCAGAGTAATTATAATTTAAATCTACATACGGTGTGGTGCGTGTACGTGGAACACTGGATGTACGAAAACTTTGTCGGCGTTATTAACGTCGTTGCTACAATGCGCGTTCTAGACCTTTCGCTTATTTCAACCGTGTAATATGTAGCCGCGAGGACGTAGATTGAAGTTTTGACCGAGTTGAAGGTGAAAAATCCAGCGCATATATTTGCTCCGCGTAAAACAGTTACAATTTGTAAAATACACAGAGGCCACGTTCCACACTGTTCCAAAATGCCGAAAAGCTGGCCAAGTATTAAAATCACTAGAAGAACACTAGAAACCTTTCTGAAAATACTGTGTACTAAGGTTTTTGGGGTCGCTGATCGCGAATTTAATGTTTTTGCATTTTAATTAACCGTTCGTTAAGAAAAAATTAATATTTTATATTTATACATGAAGATAAACGTTTATCTATCTATGAACATTTGTTTACACATCAATGTTTAAACAAATCTTCAGACAACACAAGAAGTTTATATTCTTATAATAGTAAGGTGTACAAATATAAGAGAGAATAGTGACACAAATGATAAATACTTTTCTTAATCAATCTTCTGAATCAATCAATCTCCAGTCTATTACCGGAAATCCTATGGCCATCTTTTCGGTGTTTTGGAACAGTGTGACGCGTTCCGCCGTCACAGTTTTTGATTACTCCTCTTTTAATACACAAACATGCGAAAGAAAATATTACGCGGCGGTATTTGTATCGTGGAAATTGAAAAATACAGTTCTATTTTCGTTTGTGGAACATAAATAACGAAGCCGGACACAAAATTGCCACCCTTCGGGTTCTCAAGGCCTGATGGTCCTCCCCGAGGGAGTTTTGCAGTGATTTTTAGCCATTCGTGGATCCCCTCGGATTTCCACAGCCCTCGATCCTCCTGACAATTTTCAATCGTCTTTGCACACTGCGAACATTTGTAATTCCCCGGACGATCTTAAAGCCAGTCTTCGATCTTTATTCATCCGTCGACGGTCTTGACCAAAGTCCAGATGCCGGATGATCCTCGAACGATCTTCGAAGAGTCGTTGCCAGGACCTCGAAACGCCATAACCGAATGAATAATCTGCCGAAGTTCCAAACAGCTGTACTTGTTCCAGCCATAGCCGAAAGTAATTGAAACCACTCGTTCCGCGAATGAACAATCCCAGGGAACGCTAATGGAGATACGGAACTCCCGGCGTGTCGCCATAAATCTGCCGGTGAAATAACGCGGGCCACGGGAACGAATGGCTCCTGGAGCAACTCATATTTTCCGATGTCGCTCTGATATTTCAGCTTCGTATATTAACCCCGAAAACTTGGGGGAGCAAGCGGCACACGAATCGGACTACACCCGCGACCGATTCCCCGCGTTTTCTTTTACCTCCCCCGATCCCCTTTCACCCCAGGCTGATGACACCCGGCCCACCTATATCCTGTCGCATTCCACGCCATGAAAAATCGAACAGATAGAAACCCGACGCTTGGGGCCGGTCGTTCGCCCCCGTTTGCGTTTCTTACCCCCCTAATATCGATAGTTTGTCATCCCCCGCACGGAGGACGGGCGCTTTAATGTCGGCCCCCACGTCAGAAAACAATGACAAGCAACGCCCTACTTCGAAGGAGAATCGCAGAAGCCGTCGCGAACATTGGTATTCGTAACTTCACACGGGTGTTCCTATTTAGAGCCGTCAGATTTCGACAGTTTGTACGATCAGAAATAGTTAGATTGGTCAAGCGTTCCACAATTTTGCGTACATACAGTTGGGCACAAAAATATTGGGACACTCTTAAAAAGCCGATAACTTTTTTAATATTGGACCATGCGATTTGAACTTTTTTGGAAAGCAAGAGCAATTAGTTTACTACAGGATGTGAAAAGAAATTTTTTCAAAAATTGCAATTGATCGGAATTGTAGAAAAAATACTAAGAGTTGCATTTCACGCCTAGTATGTATGTATTATCTTGCGCTCCACGTTTCTCGATTTAAATCTTACAAGTATTTTCATAGCTATTAAAAACTCACAATCTGTATGGGGTTAGGAACCTGTACGGGGGTAGGAAAAAATATTATATACTTTTTAGTCCGTTTTTTTCATACATGATATTATTTAAAAAATTTATTTTTATTTCAATTATTTTATACTTTTTAGTACATTTTAAAAACGTGGTATTTTTTAAAAATTTATTTTTATTTAAATAATTTAAATAGAAGCCAATGTCGTTTTATATGTTCATCTACGATTTCGGTAAATTTACGGCGGTAAGAGGTTATAAAGCGATGGCGGGCACCGTCTTGTGGTGCTTCCTTTACGGTGAACGATCGTAAACGGTATTATTGCGTCACGTTACCGGGAACGACAAACTCCGGCGGTCATCCCATCAAACAATTTTCTATTTCATCCGGGGCCGAGTTAAAAAGCTTCTATCGAGGGCTTCCAGGGGCCGAAGGTTCTCTTTGCCAAGAAAATTAATTTCCGTTGAAGACGAAGGGGGGCTGTTATCGGGAAGCGCTCAAACACGCAACGAAACTATTCGCGTTCCGTAAAAAATTCCTCGTAATCAAATCTCTTGTGCGCGCGCGGTAAGGTACTTCTGAAATTTTAATAAAAGGTGAACAGCGACGGGGCCAATTTTAGCCGGGTGCCGGCTTCTTTCTCCCGCCCTGGTAATAGGATAAAAACATCCCCTCGAGGGTGTACACAGAGGCTCGTTCTGATTTTCATGAACGATGCACTTTTTTCAAGCACGACCGTGCCTAATCGTGGCCTCCATCGATTCTCTCGACACCTACCCAAACTATCCACGCCCCTCAACCTACCCAGAGCTAAACCACCACCCAGCCTCCTCACTCCCCCCATTTGACTCTCTTTTCTTGACCCTCTCCGTTTAACCTAGTTCTCTCTCTGCGGTTCTTACGTATGCATTTTTCATTCCTTTCAGCACTCCAGGCGGCATCGAGACTTCACTATGGCCGAAAGCTACGATGCGTCATCGTCCAAGAGCGACAACCCCACGATGACGATATCGCCGCCGATCGATCAATCCCCGCTTCCCGAGGAGTCATTCTCGCCTGAAAGTAAGTAACGATTAAATCTGGCCGCGTGGAATTTGCGGATAAGACTCTCTTTGTGGCCCCGAGTGCCAATGGAAGATTAATCGAAACGTAGGGAAACCCTGATATCGCGCCGCCTGAGAAATGTTGGGTCCTCAAAGGAATTAAAATGCTTTGCCTATGTCAATACCCGAGTAACTACTTCCTACTCCTTTGTGAAATCTGTTGAACTTTCTTCTCGACAAATAGCAAAATTGCTACATATTTACATACTTCTATTTCCTTAGGCAATTATTTTATTTACATCTTGCGCGCCGAAACTAAATGGCTGACTACTAGAACAATTACCCTGCCCTTCTCGTGAAATATTTGGGAAGATAAAACACAGGAAATAAAGTAAATTCTTAATGGAGGACAAAGATCTTCCAAAGGTAGCAGGTTAGACGAAATCTTGTACAGCATTCTTTCAAGCCGTATACTTTGTTACGATACATAGACTTCAACATGAAGTCTAAGAGGATGAAAACATGCCTTTTGCATATTTTCCTCATTCTACTCGACGTAAATTCTTGTCGGCGTGCTCTAGTCCAAAAGAGAAAAACTTTCAGTTTCTTGAAATTTTATCAAACGCTTAAATCACGCTCGCGCGATTTAGGAACGCGTAAAGTAGAGTCATTCGGGAAACTTTTCAACACCTTATAACATGCTTAGTTTAATTTCTGAATGAATGTTAATATACGATGCAAGGAATGCATAAGTAAATGTGGGAAATTTAATTAATATATAAGAGAATATACTGGAGGCATTTTTGTAATTCTATAATTTTTATAATTATTATCATTGAAGAGTATTTGAATTCATTTATTGAATTCATTAGACAAATTTTTCAGTTGATGGAAAGTATGCATAGTGTTAGATACGAGTTACATCTGTTGAACCCGACATTTTTAATTGAATTTACAACAGCACTATATTATTGTTAGCAATATGTTATAGTGATAATGAATTGTTAATGCAATATTTACCGCTAAATATCACACATAGTAAATAACAACGTATTAATCCATGGAGTAGAATGCGAATGCATTTGACAACGTTCTCCTGCATACGAAGAAGCAATTAGTGCCTCGTGTTTCAACATTTTACATTCTCCCGTTACAATTTCGAAGATTCGATTGCACCCTTGCACAACTAAACGTTTCACAATGCAACAATCAATATAGAAACCAAATATTGATTAAAATGTATGGTTCACAGAACAGTTATTTTATTTGTCAGGGGAATTTAATTGCTACAACGTGTAGAATGAAACTTTGTAAAAGAACCGTTGTTCACAAAATTTAGACAAATAGAATTGCGCAAGGGTGCAGTATTAGAATGTTTGGGTTTTCATTTGTACGGTCATAAATATTCCCACAGGAGGTAGGAAATTTTAATTGCGTTGCTTTCAATGGATTTCGAGAACCAACGAAATTGAAATATCGGAGTAACGTGAAACCATTAGGCAAAATCCTGAAAAATTGAGTCATTAATTGAGTTGGTAATTCGATCGTTGACAGAATTTAGTTCGTTCATTCTACACGGTGGTTCAAACGTATGAAAATCGAATTTTACAGTCATCGAAAACAGTTTGACTTTCAACCGTCAAATATTTCATTGAATATTTTATTTCCTAATATATTTCGCAAAATATTTTCAATCATTTACACACCGGAAAAATATGTTTCAATACATCTCATTTTAGCCGGGGCATGCAGAACAGAATCTCTTCGACTAAACCAACCCAATTTTCGGAATCACAATATTTTAACGAAATCTAATTTTTCATTTTGCTGTGCTTGAATTTTTTAAAGAGAATTTTTCGGTGAATGTGTGCATCCGCCGTCCATTAATCATATTGGTGGTTATCGACAAAAGGTAAAATGTGGAAGTGGGAAGTCTGAAGAATATGAGAAACCGTAATAATTTTCATTGCCCTATCTTTTCAACACACAGAATCAATCCAGAAAATAAAGACAAGTCATTGCAGAAGTGTAAGGCCGACGAACTTTCCCCGAAAATTTGAAGAAGCCCGCATTGCTCGCGAGCCAGCTTGCAGAATTTATTCTCATAGGGGAATGAGTTCCGCGAACTCGAATTTCGTACATCCGTGTAAAAGTTTCATTAAAAGCAAGAATGTTATTTCGTACTACGTACGGGCCGCGTAACAAACATAAAAAAAAACATGGCTCGGATATTACGAGGAGGATACACCACCTACAAGACTCGGCCTTTGCTGAAACACCGTTCTGCGAGGAGACTAAAAATTGAAAGGGACCAACAAACGCGGCAGCACGCCGGAAAAAATTAATGAACGCGTTTACACGCGTTTGACCTGAGGGCCTCGCGCAGGATGAAAAAATTCGGGCATTAACGGCACCTCTACCGCGAAGTTTTTTCCCTGCATTCGCGAATACTCCTCTGAAAGCTGTTTCCCGATGCTTTTCTTCGAAGGCAAGTCGGATGTATTTCCTAATTGAGTCATTGTCCGCGGTGACTATGCATACAATTTACCGGGCACAATGAGAACCGTTCCAAGCTTAGATCCGTTTCCACTCTCGGCTTAAAATGGCCGATGAGGAGGGATAATGTGTTCACGATGTGAACATCAATTTTAATAACTCTTCATCTCGGGAAAGTAATCGAAAAGCCACCTAATCACATTTTTATCGAAAACCAATAACACATTTGTACATAATTACCGCCACGTTGCAGATTTTATCACAGAATTCCGAGAATCGCAACGCACTTCGGGGAACTTCCCGTTCCAGGAACTTAATTGAAATTCTCTTCCCTGCAAATTTGCACGCCGGCTATCTAATTATTATCTTTTGCGAATAAAACTGTCGACTTCGAGCGAATTGTTATTACTACATCCATCGTAAGAATTTCTGATTTTAACCCTCGTACCGCACCGAGGATGAATTCACCACATTTTCTCACGTGTACCTACTTCCCTTAAACATCTTTGTCCTCTTTATCTACTTATTTATTTATTGCTTTAAGCCTTTTGTCCTCTTTAGTAATCTCCAAACGAAATTCTACTATTTCAGGTACCATTTAATAACTCTATGGCCTACTTTTTTATAAAATCATACCAATTTTCCCCGAGGACCCAAAATGTCTTAAGCGGTACAGTATTTACTATTTTGCAGATTTTAAACAATTCCTTTCAAGCTCACACAATGACGAGATCGTCCCTAGACAGGAAATTCGGCGGAACTAAATCGCGATTACAAAATGTAAGATCTATAAATGTGATCCGGAGGCAGTATAAAAAGCTCAAAGCAGAATTGTAACGCGGTTGAGCCGTGCGAAAAAAGTTAATGGCCTCGCGTACGCGAACATGCTTGAGGAAGCCGTTTCGCGTTGCTTTTCTTCGAATACAAGTCGGATATTTCCTAATTGAGTTATTGTTCGTTGACTATACAATCGACCGCGCGTACAATGAGGACCGTTCTAAGCTCGGATCCGGCGTTTTCACTCTCAGCGGTCGCTTAAAATGGCGGACAAAGAGGCCCGTAGTTTCGGACAATGCGTCGCGTAACGAGATTCGAATAATCGTACCAATAATAAACGTTTCTGGGATACCGGGACGCAATCTCCCCGCCGGATATTCGCTTCACAGGTATTGTATCTTGAGAATGAAGCACACCGCGACGGTGATGATCAATGCGCCGATGATTTGAACGCCGACGGACACCTTCGTGGTTGTTTCTTGTTCCGATTTGCGAAGCTGTTCGATTCTGTTCGGTTCTTCTTCACTTTTCAGGATAAATTATACGCCGTGACTATTCCGTACAACACCAGCCCGAAAATTAGTATTATTACAACTATGCAAATTATCGCGCACATCGTACATGAACATCGCCAGATGGAAAACCAACTTCATTGATTCCTTTGTTCAGCATTTGCGAGCAATTTCCGGGTGAGCTAGAGGAAAGCTGCCAATATCGTAGCACTTGAAAGATTAGGTATGCATTTTTGAAGGAGTATGTAGGTCAAACGATGTTGGTAGATCGGGAGTGATATCTTGGGGTCTTCCATAGATCCTCAAGGGAAGGTTGGTGAGGAGTATGGGTAGGGTGAAGGGAGAAGGGGATCTAGGAATTTCCTAGATCTCTAAAGCGTCCGCTACACGTTCAATAATATTGTCAATACGCCCATCAATAATATTGACGAACAGATTATAGACGGTTCCGACGCGGAATAATTAAAGCACGCTTCATCCATTCGGAGGAAATTTTTATAATCTTCCGGTTCTGTGACTCACATAAAATTTAATAAATTTTCATGACTATAACGTGTTCCCAACTTATACCACTCTTTGGACCAGCGTCTACTTCTTTTTTTTTTATTTTTTTATTTCACACACTGTCAAAGTCAAGGTGAGATACGCCACATCTGTATGGGAAACCATTTAAAAAAATAAACCCCTATTTGAAAATCGCCACGTCGCGTCGCGTCGCGTCGCGCGTCGTCCAGTCGTCACAAATGCGTCACAGTGCGCAGTCGCCGTATTGATAGCTAGCTTGACGATATTATATTGAAGCGTATTAACGGGAGTTTCAGTGTTATTGTCAATCTACATTGACAATATTATTGAACGTCTAGGGGCCGCTTAAAAGACGAGATGATCTAGGGAAGGGAAGGAGGGGTGGAAATGATAAGAAGGACGTCCACCAAAGTCCATCGGTGACCTACATAGGATCCGGCCAGGTCTAGCAAGACCGCCAAGGAGCTGCCGAAGTGTATACAAATACACTATAGCATTTTCCACAATGAGAAAACGTTTTCATTAAAGAGATAATAAACTGTTGATACAGTATTTTTATCGCAGGATACTTTTATAATAAATAACAACGAATTGATCTATGGGGTACGGTTTACGTGACCAGCACACATTTCGCTTCCACCTATCAAACTGTTGTACATGAATCGTCTACGAATGAAAACCTGATGCATTTATTTTGGCGCACTGTTCTCTCAGTTTCTTTGTTTTTTTGTTTTTAGAGTTCTACTCGTCATGGTAATAAAATCGTTGGCAGCCAGTAGCGAGAAGAATTGAAACAGACAATGAACGCCCGTTCGAATCGATTGTTATTCTGTCTTTATGCACAGAAGCATGGAATTTTTGTAGTCGAGCTCTTAGTTGAACGTTACAAAAGTTTATTGAAATTTCTGGATACAACAGTAGAACCGTTTAGCGCGCAGAATATTCTCCGAGAAATTGAATTCGAAATTATAAAGTTGCTTCGAAAGACTGCAATTTCCCTACGATAATTATCTAAATGCATCTGTGGTTCGTTGGCATACTTTATCCCAGGAAAATTCGTTGCGCAAATAAACGAAGAGGCTTTTATCCGTCTTAAACGAAAATGGAAAAATTGAGAAACTTGTTTACCGTTGCGGAAAGTATTTATCTTGGCGTTTCCATTCGAGACAAAATTATATCAAGCGAAATATTTTTGCAGACGCTCTCTGGTTTCCAGAAACCTTCGATATTATTAAACAAATACACGGAAGTTCGTGGTGATCCGGTGGCTAGTTTACAAACAGAACAGAACTGTTATCTCCGATGAATTATGCGATTGACGTAAAAAAAAGCGAAAACCAACGAGACGATAACCTTCCCTATAAATAATTGCAGAAGTGTACACGCGCCAACTCAGCAGTGTATTAATTAGCAAAATGAAATATCATTGGTAAACGGTTTCCGAGTCGAGAGAGAGCACACATTTATTCTTCGACTACGGCCTCGAATACGGCAGACGCGACGTTCAAAATCAAATGTAATCGATGCAACGTCGAAATGTAATCGCGGGTTGCAATCGGCACGAGCGACGCGGAATTATCAGAAAATAATTGAGCCCCCACCCGGTTGACGGATACGCAACGTTTCATTCTCATCACCGATATAATTACCCGCTGCTTTGTTACGAATTTTACCGGAGGAAAAACGACGGTGACTAACGTCGATCACAGCTGCTCGTATTCATTTACGCCGATTCGCGTGTTTAATATGTTTGCTCTCTCTCTCTCTTATGCATAACGCGACGGACACGACAAATCCGACGATCCGATTCATCTGTCATCGCTTACTCGAAAATTCAACACATTGACCATGATAAATGAATCGGGCACGTGCATTTTTCCGCGACCCGCAGGATTCTGTTTAAACAAATAAATCGTTAACGATTTCTGACGCGTACATCCTCTTTACGAAACAGAGGAAAGTAAACCGTCACATTTACGAAAACATTGTAAAATGCTAGTTTACCGACATTTTGTTGATTCGCTGTTTAACGATTTCTGCGAAAGAGGCCCAACAAAATGGAAGCCCCGAATTTATCGTTTTCCAAATCTTCAAATGTACACAAATATTATAAAATGTCAATTTAACAACAATTCAGACGTTCTATTCCACGTTGATTTTATATGTATTGTCGAACATGAATTTCTGTGCCTTCTGGAGCATCCATTGAAAAGCCTGAAAATTGATTAAAATTAATTAATTCGAAACAATTGAAGCAGATAGGTTTGTAGAGCAAGAAAAAGACTTGCGAATGCATATACATATATACAGGGTACAATCTTTGTTGTTTTTAAAGACACGTCAAGTTGTGACGTGAAGGGCAAAGTTGAATGGTTCAGTGGGGCTCGCATGATACCAAAAATATTTTTGTTTCTATGTGTTCATTCTACAATCTACAATGATAATTTTCGAACCCCCTTATTTTTAGACTTCATACTTAGGCTTTAAAAACAACAAATATATTTGAGGTGGCAACGTTAGGTGACTCACCCTGTGTACTTTACCTAACAAACCACAAAATTGCGGGAGAAAAATAAAATACAAAAAACGCGGGAATTTATTACACGACCCAATAGGTACGCGTGGACAAAGACGGACAAAGACGGCCGTAGTTTCGGACAATACACGTCGCGTAACGAGATTCAAATAATGATGTTTCCGGCCAACTTCTTCAAGTTTACAGCGACGAGGTTGTTCTTGGATGGTAAATTCGATGGAACTGGATCGCGTTCACGGAACGTAAAACCTATAAATGGAATCCGGAGGTAGCAAAGTGCTCGAGGTAGAATTATGACGACAGCAAATGACGATTCCGCGATTTTTCTGCCCGCAGTTGATCCCTGCGCGAAGAAATATTGCGGCCCCGGGAGGGAATGCGAACTTTCGCCGAATGGTACCGTGGCCCATTGTGTCTGCACGCGGAAATGTCCACGGAGGCATCGACCCGTGTGCGCCAGCAACGGGAAAATCTATGCCAATCACTGCGAACTGCATAAAGCTGCCTGCACCGCTGGCTCGTCCTTGACCAGAAGCAGACTTATGAGGTGTCTGCATCACGGTGAGCTCGCTAACGAAAGTATACTGAACGATTAAGACACCTCGAGGTAGGGAAACTTGCAAGTTCGTAAACAGCACACATTTTCAGAGACGTTTTCATATTTGAACAGTTCTTGTTACAAACTTCGCGCGAGAACATGGTGCATAGAAAGTTTAATACCAGGAAACGTAGAGTAAAAAGGGTGTTTTGTAAAGGGCAGATACTGCAGACGTGAAATTTATGTTGGAAAAATACTGTTCCTTGGATACTGTATTTCTGACAATAAATGAGAAGTTTCAGATACATTTTAATGTTTACATTTGCCCGTGCGTCCTCACAACGTAACACCAATATAAAATCTTTCTTATTATTACTTATTTTTTTATGAAACTTTCACCAATATATTCGTGGCATTTTTCTGATTAAAATAAGACCAAACGCGATATAATTTCAACTGTATTTCGTGGTTTAATTGACGATGAACGTTTCGGGCGCGAGGAAGAACAGCGTATGGGAAAGAAAGAGACGCGGAGCGGCCGGCCTTTGAAGCTCATAAAAATAGTGTCCGTCTACAAACTTTACAAACGAACCTCCTCGAGGCTTTTGCGATTACAGAGGATTTACTGTAATTATTTGATCACATTGTACGGGAGTCTAGTGTACTTCTACATATTCTATATGAAAGAAGAAATGGGAACTCGACGAAAACAGAATAAAATGTCTTAGATATCGAGAACGCGCACATCCGGAGGAGTCAGCACGCGAACCGGACGTCTTCTAAGTCGCAGATGGTCAGTTATCCGAGGTCTAAGAGCCAGAAGAAGGATAGCCTGAAGGATAACTCGATCCCGGAGAAGGAGGATACGGACAGCGAGTGCTCGAACCAGGAATACGAAATAATGAAGGTATCGCGAGCAACGAGGCTTCCTCGTTGTCATAATATCCGCTTCCTTGGAGCATAGTTTTGAGTAAACGTACATCGCGTACCCAGTAACACAACTTGTTCCCCGGCACAGGATAATTTGCTGCTGTACAACCACGCAAGATTAATGGCTCAAGACAACCATAGCAAGGAGTATCTTGTCAGTATAATGTTTTCTCACTACGATCGAAATAACAACGGGAACCTGGAGCGCGATGAACTGGAGCAGGTACGTTTCCCACTATTTCATCCCCCGGCCAATAATCTTCTTATTCCCTCTCTCTCTCTCTTTCTCTCGTGATTCCACGGTCATAACTCTCCGTACGGTAATTGCCGAATCCTAGATCGCGGAAAACGAGGATCTCGAGGAGCTGTGCCGAGGATGCAGTCTGGGGCACATGATCAGCTACGACGACACTGACGGAGACGGCAAACTGGATGTCAACGAGTTCTACATGGCGTTCAGCAAGCTCTACAGTGAGTTCATCGTCCTTCTTTGCGAATCACGCTAACCAATTTTGTCACAAAGAACGGTGAAACTGATTCTTATTTCTGCGAGCCTGCAAATCGCTTTTCCTCGTCATCCCCCTTAGCGTCTCGAGATATTTGATTAAAGGTCTTCCCAACTTCGAACACTTCTGCTGCTTCAACTGCAGAAGCTACGCGAACGATTCGTTACCCGGAATGATTCTATATAGATTCATTTTATTTATTACCTGTCATTGATTGTTTATTACTCTCACCTTTATTTTCGCCTTCTTTCCACTCTTGTTCATCTTTCAAAGTCAAGCCAGATTCTCGCAACATCTTTAATTTACAATTTCATAACATTCTCAACCGTATGTGCATTTTCAATCTATATGATAAAACCAATTTTATCACTATCCAAACAGCATATCTTGTTTTTTTTAAAATTTATTTATTTAATGTTGCTTCAACATCAAAGGTCATTAGCAACACGGTACATTTTCTAACAATATTTTATACATATTTGTATCTTTGATATACTGGGCAAGACCGGCGATATACTCCTCAGAACCTAACAGAATGGGTAAGGATCCAGGCAACTTAGCATTTTTCCTTTCATTCTCATATTTTTTGCATTCTATTATGAGATGATTCATGTTAACTGGTACTTTACATATATCGCAGATCGTGTTTTCTTTTTTGTTTAACAAGAATGAATGGGTTATTTCTGAGCGCCCAATTCTAATTCTAGAAATTGAAGTTTAAATTTAACGATCTACTGGACTTGTTGAGAAGCATAATTAGAAAGTTTCGGGATTAGTTGTACAGTTCTATTTCTACGAACGAGGACATAAACATAAACATTCTATCGACCAATCATTGAACTCATTTTGATACGACCTCGTATCTATTTGATTATTAAAAATTTTCTTATCGTGTTACTACAGGAGATGCGAGATGATTGTACTATTATACAATAATCGTTTCCTCGTGTCGATGTTTAAAGTCCGCGAAAGTTTCAAGGCGAGATAAGAAATTCATTTACTTTTCAATGCTGGCGTATCTTCGAATGGCCGTAGTTTCCATATCAACAAAAAACGGAACGGAGCGATAAGTTTCCCGAAACGATGGACTCGATCGCAACGTTCCAGCTGATGGAGCTCTTTCAACTGCGGGATATTCCCGGCGAGCAAAAAAAATCCCAGGCGATATCTCATCCTCCTTATTCCCCAGATCTTTCTCGCCCTCCGTGATTTTGTTCTATTCTTCCGAGGCAAAGTGAAGCTGAAAGGGTGAAGATCCGCTGACGTTGACACAATTAAATCGAAAGTTAGAGAGGCACTCGACGGATCCGCGGATCTCTAGTTTATCTTTTTCCGTGATCGGTATCGTACAATACAAAATGGCCGACGCTGCTCCGAATCAGCCCTCTATTATTTGTCACCAGCTTTTAGAAATTTCTCCCCTGCATTTCCCTTCACTGTATATTTTCGTTCCTGTCTAATGGAAACAGCGGATTTATCGTTTTCGCGATCGGTACAAATGCAATATGGCCGACGCGGATGACTATCGACGATGTCGGGGCGTTTATTAAAGCCCGGGTCGATGATTTATAGGCGTTTCGGTGGTGTCTCTCGACAAGTCTCTCGAGGTGAATCACATCGCGGCGAGAGTGGGCGATAACATTGATATCAAGTGCGATGTCACCGGCACGCCGCCGCCTCCATTAGTATGGCGGCGCAACCAGGCCGATCTGGAAACTTTGAACGAGCCCGAGGTACGATTACCAGCCCGGCCTAATTACTCTTATTACTTTCGAAATAAAATAATCGTTCTTTGATAACCATCATAAAAGGAAACTTACCTGCTTAACGACTTTCATCTCCTCGCAGATACGGGTCTTCAACGACGGCAGCCTCTATCTAACGAAAGTGCAGCTGATGCACGCCGGTAATTACACCTGTCACGCAATTAGAAATCAGGACGTGGTGCAGACTCACGTTCTGGCCATCCACAGTAAGTTTTCCCTCGGCTGTTGTTAAACTGTAACGGCAGTGTTATCGATCCTGTTGTCTATCCGCAGCGGTTCCCGAAGTCGAAGTAAAACCGAGCTTTCAGTCGAAACGCTTGAAGGAGGAAGCTGTCGTCAAGTGTCACGTGGCTGGGGAGCCTCTGCCGCAAGTACAATGGCTGAAGAACGACGAGCCTTTGAGCTCCGATCCGTCGAACAAATACGAGATCATCGGGAACGGTACAAAATTAATCATCAAGAATGTCGACTACGCCGACACCGGGGCCTACATGTGCCAAGCGAACAGCATCGGTGGCGTCACCAGGGACATTAGCAGTTTGGTCGTTCAAGAACAACCGACACCCAGTGAGTCAATAAAAACTTCCTAGACGTGCTATTTCACCCTGTTGCGAAAAAGATGATCGATTTTTAATGACCGATTTGCCAACGAAACGCGTGCGCGTTCGCGTTACCTCGGGAATCCCAAGGACTTCGAATTAGCCGAAACTGAAGTCGGCACTGAAGAGAGACTTTCAACTACCTTTCTGTATAACAGATCTATACAGGGTGAGTCACCTAACGTTTGCACCTCAAATATCTTTGTTGTTTCTAAAGATACGTAAAATATGGTAAGCACAAAGTTGAATGGTACAATGGGGCTGACACGATGCCAAAAAAGATTTTGTTTTTATGTCATTTTTTTAGAGATATCAAGGTCACCTTGACTTTTTTAAATGGAATGTCCTATTTTTTATACCATAGATCGATCAAATAGAGTATCAAATTCTGAGTATAATAGTGTTGACCTTCATATGTCCTAAATCTAATAGTTTACGAGATATTATCCAAGCAATTTTCTATATTCTTCGGATATTATCTCGTTAACTATTAGGTTTAGGTCATATGAAGGTCAACACTTTGATACTCTATAAATCTATGGTATGAAAAATAGGACATTCCATTTAAAAAAGTCAAGGTGACCTTGATATCTCTAAAACAATGACATAAAAACAAAATTATTTTTGGCATCGTGTCAGCCCCATTGTACCATTCAACTTTGTGCTTACCATATTCTACGTATCTTTAGAAACAACAAAGATATTTGAGGTGCAATCGTTAGGTGACTCAATATGCCGTTTCAATGCGCATCGACAATATTATTGATGGGCGTATTGACAATATTATTGAACGTCTAGGGGCCGCTTTAGAATTGACCACGACGTACGCGCATTAGATTCGATAAACCCTGAATTTACGTTCTCAATCACCGTCACCTATTCCCAAAATCTCTGCCAGCCATTCGACAAAGATACTAGCGAATTCCGAAGAACCGCGAGTAATTAATACTGAACTCCGTTATCTCCCATCTAGTGACTGCTAGCGAGGAGCGCAGGTTCTTCTCATTCCACGAATGGGGCATTTTGGTCTACGAGCCGTCGGCATGTCGACCTCGTCACGAAATTCGGTCTACCGACATTATTCCTGGCACTCAGGTGAGTTCACTAACCTTGATACGGTGTAATCAATCAGCCGCATAGAATCATTAGCATAGTTGGGGCGAACGATGTATGCGGCGAGCTAGTAGCCCTGCATCGGACGGGTGATGAATCCAATGGTTCATAAAAACGTGTCTGCGATGAAAGGTCGTCAAAAAATTATGAACTTGATTACATTGAGTTTCTTGAAAATAGAACATGTTAAATATTAGGTTGTTGCATTTGAAATGTACGATTTTGGAATGCAACTCTTAGGTGAGGCCCGCCGCGCCGGGCGATTTTATATTTCTATTGAAACATTTGTTTCTCCTTGTATATTTATATTAATATTATAAAAAAATTCATATTATTTCAAAATAGCATTAAATTATTATGAAGTTTTATATGATATGATTTGAGGGAGTAATATTATACAAAAATTTATATTACTTTAAAATAGCATTAAATTATTATGAAGTTTTATATGATATTATTGCTTTTATAGTTTTATATTTATTGTATAAATTTTACTTTTAAATAAAGTTAACCAACGCGACTGTCGGGTGTTCCTTTTATATGTCTGGAAAAATAACTTATTGACGATAGCATTATGTGATTTTCGGTGAAAATGTGATGATTAATTAACGTACTAGTCGTTGATGGTAAAAATAACTACAAAATCGAAATAACAATCTTGTAAATGAAAAATCAATCAAGATAGAATACATTGGGTACACAAAATTGCGTTTGTTTAACGTCACTGTTGAAAATCGGACATTTCATATGCGACAATCTAATAATTAATTAAAGAAGTGCCACCGCGCTGCCTGGGACTTTCCGAAACGGAAGAAGCGCAACCTCGTTGCTTTCGATTTTTGCAAACCAGTTAATAACACGCCTGCAGAGTGTTACAGTCGAATCGGAAAGCAGTCACGCTGAACAATGCGTAACGTGAAATTATATAATCGCTGTGGGTGCTGCAATTGATTACAGCAAAGGAAAATCAATTTTTGGAGCTGCTGAACCGGTGTAATCCTCTATTCCAGGAACACGTTTGCGGAGTGAAAAGCGTCCCTTGCTCCTGGGGGCGGGCGATAAACGTTGCGAACCGGTACGTCTATGTCAGCCAGCCGGACAAAGACCGAGTGCTCGTTATCAGCGAGATACAAATGGTCGTGGTCGACGTAAGTAAAACGATAATTGTTCTTCGTCAGTCCACCCTAATTGGACAAACTATCGCGACTCTGGTCTTGCAGGTGATACCGACGGATAAGAATCCTGTTCAGCTTTGGTACGTGCCGACTCTTGACCAGGTGTGGGTCTTGAACTGGCGAGACGAGAATGACATCGGTGTGAAGACTGTGCAGGTGATCGAGGATGCCAGTCAGAAGAAGAAACATCATGCTATCCGGCCTGAACCCATCGATGCGCAGTTCGACATCATTCGGAACATTTACATACCTGAGCCACAGGTAGCTATCTTTATACAGGGTATCCCACGTAACACTTCTCGTGATTTTTCAATTAAGTGCTTGCGACAATCTCACAAAAAAATATTTTAAACAAAAGTTCGAAAATTTTCTTTTTAATTATTGCCAAGGCCACCTTCATTTTTTTAAATGGTACTTCAAGGTCATCCGAAGGTCATGGTATACTAGGTCGTTGAATTCATCTTAATACGGACTACAATACTATCAAGTCAAAAATACCAGTAATAGAAATAAGTAAACAAATTTTCGAACTTTTTTTATTGCAATGTGCAGCCAATCGCGAAAACTGATCCGGTATATTTTTATTGTATTTGATTGTAATCTGTGTCCATTATGAAGCTTCCTGTACATTCTCCGAACTTTCAGGACATCGAAGATACATTCAAGTACGGTTACGTGAGCCACACGAATCAAAGAAGTATGTACAAGCTGGATCTGAAAAACATGAAGTACACGCGCAGCGCTGACTTGAGTTCCTACAATTGTGTCCCGGTGAATGTTCAGTTTTCGATTCTCTGTGAGTACTGTCTTCTATTCTGTTTATTGTTTTACCAACTATATCTACAGTTAGGAGCAAAACCGATAACACACACTTTAAAACAGAATAACTTTTTTATGAATGGTCCAAAGGACTTCAATTTCCCTATAAAGCTAGAAGAATTAGTTTAGTAAATGACGTATAAAAAATATGTTGGAAAAATCCATTTTGTCGGAATTGTGAAACACAATAGTAAAAATTGATTTTTACCACTTTTTTAGTCAACTCGTATAAATTATATACGCTCTGAAAATTTCATTAAAATTGGTTAATTGGTTTACGAGTTATAAACGATTAAAACTGGTAAAAAGGCAGAAACATTGAAAAATTGCAATTTTTACCACTTTTGATCGTTGATAATTCGTAAACCAATTAACCAATTTCAATGAATTTATCAGAGCGTATATAATTTATACGAGTTGACCAAACACATCTTTTAAATTTTCGTTATTGGCCCAGCTCAAAAAGGTCGTAAAAATCAATGTTTACTATTGTTTTTCACAAATCCGACCAAATGGATTTTTCCAACATATTTTTTAGACGTCATTTACGAAACTAATTCTTCTAGCCTTACAGGGAAATTGAAGTCGTTTGGTACATTCATAAAAAAGTTATTCTGATTTAAAGTGTGTGTGATCGGTTTTGCTCCTAACTGTATATAAGATTCGTACTCATAATGCCTGTCTTTCTTTAGATGGTTTTGTCATAATCGAGTGTCACGAGCCGATCACCAACCGACCAACTGGTCAACTGTTATTGGACTACCTCACTGACACAGTTCTAGCTTATAAATCGAATCTCATAGGAAGACCGACGATCTCGCCAGATTCCAGACATCTTGTCACCCTAGACAAACAGAGCTCGGGCGTCACGCTCGTCGTGCAAGAGATATCACGTAATTTCAAATTACTGTTCTTTTATATTCTCTACAGAACCTGGAAACATTATCTTCAACAATGAAAATTGTCTTCTGTTTTAGCTACCGGATTGAAATTCGCGTTCGACGTGAAAACGACTTTAAACATCAGCGACATCACTCTTTATCCATCACAGACGACCCACGGTTACGATATTTATGCCTCGTCCATCGATAAAGAGGACATCCTTTTCCTCGATCTCTCTACTGGTGAGACTCGCTCAGTAGCTCGACTCCTTTATGTATTGATCTTTTGAAGTGCCTCTTTGAAACACGGCAGACGGTTCCGATACAGACTCAGCCCAGATCTTCGAGTTCATGGCCAGTAATCCTGGATTTATTTCTGTAAATTGTACCCAGTTTTTTGATAAACGTATAATATCCGCAGTCTAGTAATAACGTTTATAACTAAAAGAAGAAAAAAGTTTGTTAACCACTTGCCGTACCATTGTCTTTACAGTTACAGTGATTAGAACGTCTTTATCCCAAAAAATGTTGTAGAGGAGAAAAGAAAATTTACATTTTTGTACGGCTACGTTTATTTGAACGCTTAAATATTGATTACGAGCGAGTCAAATTTTATTTCATCTAAAAAGAAAGGCATTCGTATTTGTTAGACTTTGTTAAAATCTTCATCACGGGCCTGACTCGTCAGAATACGGCTTAGAAATACAAGTGTATCCTCTTCAGTGTTATCAGCTGATCCAGGATTAGCTGTGCTGGAGTTAAAGAATTTCAGGGACCGCACGTATCGATCGAGGACCTAATTTGCAAGCAAGATTCCCCGTACAGTACCGCGAAAGGCATGAATTCCTGGCTGCCGCGATACCCTTTGTTAACCGGCGACCTTAAATCCCCAGAGTGCCTGTGTTTATGCCTCTGCTGGCTTTACTATCTCTGGGTTTACTGTATCGTTACCGTCTACTGTATCATTGTCGCTGTAATATTGCCCGAATTACCTACTCCAAAGAGAACAACAGCACTCCACAACCAAGCATCCTACTTAATTCCGAGAAACGTCTCTCCCCCCTCTGAATCCCCTTTCAATGATCGGTCATCTCTTGCAGGCAAAGTGGAGATGATAACCGGCGTCGGGAAAGCAACCCCGCCGGATTTGACCAGATGGGGAAATCCGAACAGGCCGATCGTGCAAAGCGGCATTTTCGGGAAATACATGGTTAGTCCATCGAACGACGCGCTGTTCGTCCTGAACGGGGAAACGAGAACAATAAATTGCGAGATCGGCGGCCTGGTGCATCCCGGTGCAGTGGTATGGTTCACAGTGTCCTTGCATTGAAGGGTTTCGACAACGATAACACAGAACGTCTAGATAGATCAGGACGAACATTTGGTAAATCGGTGTGCGATCAGGTACAATCAGCGGAAACGATACAGTGTGTGATCCTAAAATGGACATTCGATTATTAACGTTGCACGACCATTGTTCCTTTTAACGCAAAAAGCAGTGTGTCGGTAATTGAAACGCAGGTTTTATAGATTCATAGTGCGTACGATTGTACCTTTGTTCTCTCAATAGAGTAAAAAATTGAATGTAGTCGAAATATCTCTGGTACTAGTGCGCGGGTAAAAAAAGGTATCCTACGAAAATTGCTGGTCTTTTTACATACAATAAGATCCCATAATAAAAAATATGGGTTTCCATTTGAAAAAACACAGTTGACCTACAAATGACCTTAAAAACGCCACCCAAATAAGAAACTGATACTGCCCCCCTCTTTCCCCCACGAAATCCTTCGACACGTGTTTTACACTTTTTTAGATTCTTTCATACTTTTCGAGATATTCGGCTGGAAAGTTTTCAAATGAACACCCTGTATATCTGTTTGATTCGAGGTTTTGTACGAAGATTATGCATAAAAATCCGCAGAAGAGAGATCAACATTTGCATTTACGACGTTCGGACGTTCGGATGGTTGTTACAGCCACACTGTATCTATTCCGCTGTTGGCATTGTTTGATCGACGAGATAGAGTAAAACTTAGAGCGTACTCTTTTGTTTAGATTTAGAGTAAGAAACGATCGAGAGAAATTTTGAGAAATATATTCTAACAGCAACACCATTACTCGTGGTTATCGTTGAATCATTGAAGAAATGTTTCTGCGCGCGACGGATATACGCTCGCGGACAATTGCAACGTATTTTTGACACCATCGAGCGCCCGGGACAGAAATTTTGATCGAACATTCGTCGCGGGACAGATCGGTAAGAGACTTTTTAATGTACATACCAAAAGATCGTCTTTTACATGCATATTTAACGTATCTAAATCGTTACCCTACCGGTGGCCTTAGTTTCTCTCGATTCTGCATATCGTCTCCGTCTTTGTATCTATATACTTCAACTTCCTTCGGATGAATTTTCAATGGCTATAAATGGTACGGTTAGTTTTCCAGTTAGTGGTTCTAGAGTAACCGATATATATATCATATCCGACGCAGCTACGAAAGGTTCAGGAAAACAGTCACGACGAGTCAACACTTTGTTGGAACCCAGACGATGTTAAAAGAATATTATTAAACGAAATCGGAGGCAGTTCAAGGGGCACATTTTTTGGCTGAACTTATTTTCTTTACGAGTTAAAGGTGAGAGATCTCTATCCGACACCTTCGCTAAGAATAAAACAAAACAAATGCAACTGAAAGATGTGCCTTCCGAGAAACAGTAGTTCTATCTAATAACAGTCTTTAGTATCATTAATATCGAAAGATAAGTCACTCGTCACTATTTGTACGCCTAGCCAAAAATTCGATTCGAGACTGTAATGACACCAGAACAAAATTTCGCGGATCCGACGAATTTGTTTTATTAGTTACAGTTTGAGAAAATCCCGTTTTGTAAAAATGATCTCTCGAGATCGAAAATACGTTATAGCCGATCGTTCATTCGCAAATTGTACATGCTGTCTAATTAAGTAGAAAACGAATAGTCACGAAAAAAACTTACACGATCCGAGGAAAACAATAATGTTCAACAATTCGATCTCCGCGGTTTTTACAACGAAACATCTCCACGGACATTTGTTATAATACAGTTATCAGGACAGCACACTGACAACGGATATGATGGTGATGTATGATAACGCATGCGTGTGTCCCTGTATGTGCGTGTGTGTGTGGGTGTGTGCGCGCGCGTGTGAATACGAACATTACGTATTATGGATTATTAGTATTATAATTATTATTATAAATGATGGTGAAAACAAGTAAAATGAATATCTTGTAATAAAATTACAACAAAACTAATTTAATAAATAATCTGCAAATACAACGTTTCTTTTTGCTACACAATGTACATGCAGATTACAAATATGTATATGTATATACATACTACACACACATATATTTATATGTATATATATACATATATATACACATATATATATACACATATGTATATGTTAGCAGTCTTGTATCCGTTCGGGTAAAAAGGAAAAAACGATGATACAGTGAATGGTTACAATCTGTCGTTAAACGGGCATATTTTTATGTGTCTTCTAGTCGTAACGATCACCTTTTATTCGCTAATAAATTAACGTCTGTTCAAAATCCTGGAGTCTATGTTTAATCACCTACTGTACAAATTCGACGCACACGTTTACACGTTTAATCGGCTGGTACGAATAATTCCTCAGTCCATCTCCCAGATATAACATATATATACATGCATATAGGTTCATATGTATGTATGTTAATATATAGACATATATTAACAGTACCACACACAAACTCTCTTTTTTTTGCACAATAGAGCGTGCCACTGGCGATTTATCAATGACTACAAAAAAAAACAGTATATTTCATAGTTTACAACAAATGTTCACCGGAAGAAACGCATACGGCTCTGTCGCTAACGATTAATTCGGCAGTCAAGAGAGTACGGTTCTTTCTTTACTACCACTGTCTGTGGGATGCTCTCAAGAAGAGGAGCCCCGAGATGACGAGAAACAGGGGAACGCAAGAGAGGAATAAGGTACGCGAAAGGGAGACTGACCACGAGCAGATCACGAGGAAAAATAGACAGTGAAATTTCTGAGCAGTTTTCCATTCAATACGGTGCAGTTCGGTAAACGTGTCGACGGAACACTTGAGAAACCGTTCCGTTAACTCTCCACAACCCTTCCCTTTCCCCACTTTCTCTGTCTTTTCACTAACACTTCCCCAGATTCTCCAGGTTCTTCGATTCAGCACTGGTTATATATTGCACGGTTTTATGTTTGTCCCTTGCCGACTGTAAAAAAGTATATAAGCGTTGCTAAAATCTTCGTCGTGAGGCTTCTGTCTGCTCGTGATCTCATCGTTGTAATAGTACCACATGTCCGTGCGTGGATTCTTCGCGTAAGCTGTGTAATGTCCAGCCGATACTCCTGAACATCATTCACGGTTTCAAAACTTGTTCAAAAACGACTCGCCTAACTTTTTTCGGCGGATATATTTCCTCTATCTGTGGTACCTCGGTAACATCACTCTGCCAAGGCACAGCGTTCAACATTCCAATTTTTAACACACTATCTACCAGCAACTATTTCATCATTTTTGAAAGTCTGTGGCTAAGGAATTTTTAATAGATCTTTCAATAGCAATGGAAATTACTGCCGTAAACCAGCTAATCGTCTCCTATAACGTAATCTATTAATTTCTTTTGGTACAGCACAATTATTGAGAAACCAATTAATAGGCTACCGGTGGATAAAGTGTCAAGACAAATTATGTGCCTCTGACGAGATCATTTTACCTGAGTACCAGAGGTAAAGAAAACATTTCAGACGACAAAGATAGATGGAACGCAAAGATATGTAAGAATATATACCTCCAAAATGGCAGACGCAGGCGTACAGATCGTACAAGTGTCGACCCACACTTAAGCCAACCAAAGGGAATGTGACTTTGTCGTCTAACTTCATACTAGCACACTCGTAAAACACAAATCTGCAATGCACGTCAATGAAAGACACGCGTTGTATTGTTGTTAAAAAGATGCGTGAAGAATTTGCAAATCTTTATGAAACTGAGAGTTGTACGTACCGTTTCAAATAAACTATAAGGAACTTGGGGTATCTATGAACCGTGAGCGTTTTCGTGGCGCATTGATTTCGTTCACATTTCGGACAAAACCAAGGATTGTGTTCGTCTAACATTTCACTGAAAGAGGACAGATTTATAAATCAATATTGTACGATATAAATGTAGAGTCTAAACAAAATTTACACGCTGAATGCCGCGTATTAATCATTATTTTTGTAATCTCACAACGTTCGACCATCGGTTATCCACGCGACGCGACATTCAACGTGTAGTCAATGGGCATGTGCGGGCCGCCCAATACTCGGGCTCGAGTCGGGTCGCAGAAAGTCGGGCGGGCTCGATTCGGGTGCGCGATACTTCATGACACATCGGGCTACCCGAGAATTTCGGGCCGCCCGCTGTGTCATGAAGTATCGCGCGCCCGAATCGAGTCCCGCCCGACTTTCTGCGACCCGACCCGACGATTCAGGCGGTCCGCACATGCCTAGTCGTCAATGAAGCGCGAACTATAGCTACAGCTAAGGTATACCTCTGACTAAATGCTTGAAGACAGTCGTATAAAGACAAAGGATGATGCGGCCTCTGTTTGCTAATGCTGACATGCTCAAATGGAGGCGCGATCTTAGGAACATGTTCTGTGTACCGCACAGCCAAAGTGTCGCCGTTTTGCAACACGACCATGTCAGTCTCCGGCACGTTACAACCCGTGCAATGTTCAGTATATATACAACGAGAACAATGATGGCCCTGCAGAGAAATTCTTTTTATACTTCAATCTTACTGTTACGTGTACGATTACACGACCGTTCATTAATTCATTGATACTCATTATGATAACCGATCATTCTAACCTGGCCTGTAACAAAATGAAGCGTGTAACTCCCTTCTTGCGGTACGTTTCGCCTAACAATATCATACAAATCTTTCGCATTTACCCTTGAAGGTAATCTGACTAAATGCGGGTACCCGAACAGTTTAGTTCCCTTGCGGTTATTTGTAGTTTCGTTCGTCGTGTCGTGCCGCAACACCAACGGTACATTTAAAATTCTAACCGCGGGCCTCGGCCGGCCCGTTTGGTCTATTTTAATGAATGAAGACGCAGTGACGTACATCATACACATCGGGCACATAACAGGTTCTGTATGATTCTTGAAGTAATTCTGTAAAATGAAACGTGTACACGTTAATGACTTATCAGCCTTTTGATTTCCTTTCTTTTCCCACTCTTCCTAAATATTTTAGATGTGCAGTTATCATTCGATTACGCGAATAATCTAAGCTAATGTATTTAGTACCCTCAGTGGACAGCAGCCTCAGATTAGTCTGAATTGAGTTCCAGAACACGAGTGTTCTGGCTTGCGGATTGTACTCAAATAGCGAATCATACGGGTTTCCATCTTTCCGTTTCCAAGCACCTCAACTTGTAACAAAGCTTCCTAGGCTAATTGGTAACGTAAAGCTGTTTCTGGTTCCCGTACGTACCCTTATGGTACCGTCCGGCTAGAACGTTCGAGGATTTAATCTCAGACCTTCCCGGGGTGAAACAGTTGGTAACTGTGTACCTCGCTTGTGTACCCCTACCGCTAGATTGAAACTGCTGTTTTCATCATTGGGTTTTGTCGCAACAAAATGCTCATTCATTATTATCACCATCGCGTATAGTTAAGCGGTATGATAGAGTTATAGCTCACCTCGATACAGCCATCGCACATGACGAAATTACAGCTATTCCCGCTATGCCTTTTCAAATCGCCGTCCAATTCTTCGAGGCAGATCGTGCACGGAACTTCGTCTCCGGTAATCGCTGACTTTTGACAGACTCCACTGTCAGCTTCCACCACACGATCGCCACCACCATCTGGTACTGAAGTATACGCGTCGGGAGGTTCCGTGAGTTCAAAGGCGTATATAGATCGATTCGTATCATTGATGTGTCTCAAGAGAATATTGTCATCCTTAAATTTAAAACCTTGATGTACAATCCAACAGTGACATTCCCGTGTAGTGCGATAAGCTACAGCAAGCAAGGTACGTAAGTCTCGATACCTACGGTGCAAGGGTAAAATAATATAGAAAAGGAATCGTGGCCGCTTTTCATAGGCCGGAAACAAAGAGCATGCACGACAAACGATAAAAGAATCGAGAGAACGTAGAAAAGACAAACAAACAAGAAATAAAGATGTGAAACGAGAACGACAGAAGCGTCTGTATGATGGACTGTAGCCTCGTAACTAGTTCTTTGCGATACGAGAGTGTTCTTCCACAACCATTTCTCTTGGAGGGCAGTATCGACGATTACCGACACTAGATGGTAAGCCGTCTTCTTCACCCTCCGTAAACATACTCTTACAAAACTTAAGACCTACGCACCATTTGCTCATACAATCTCAAATCAAACTGTACTTGATTTTCAAATAGAGGTTCAACATACAAGGTGGTCCAACTAAATGTCTCTTTCACTCGTGACGATTGCATACAACATATTTGTTGTACCGTCACAACTGAAGGCTGCCTTTAGGTGGATCACTGTAACAACGCTATACATACATTGCCTACGTATGAATTTCACTTGATCTTCAATCTCGACAAACATAAGCTTCCTAACGAAGTTTATCTTGGAAACATGTAAATAACCGACCTGCAGCTACCACATGCAGGACGAACTCCTTTTCTATGCTTACCAGGATCTTTGATATATGGTTCTCCAAGACTTCTGCTAGCGCAATATTCGCCACTGCGATATTCCCCTTGCCTAACGTTTTCAGCAGCTCGTCCTTCAATTTTCCAATGCGCGACTGCTTGTTCAATGAAACCACACACTTAATTGGTTGATCGCCATTCGCGGGAACATATGTCACGTTCAATTGCCTTTCCATCGCATGAGGCAACGGTACTGACAAATACATGAACGGCTCGTACGTAACTGAAACGTGTTTACATACTGCACATACAACCTACAATGAAAAAACATGGTATCAAAACCTGACAGAATGATAACATTTCGACATTATGTTCTACGTCCGAGGTAAAAATTATAAAGTGTGCCCCAAACTTGTGCTTCCTCGAAAGAGGTGAAGCCCGAGGTCATTTCTTGTCACTTTTTCCTTTGCGAAAATAATCCCCGCGGCTTTTTTAACGCTAACCATATCGCGACCGGTCAAATGACCACTTTCACATTGTTTATTTTTTAATTATTAAAATTATAAAGGTGGTCCCATCAGAAATTAGTCAATACATTTCTTTATTAGAGCACGTATTATTATAAAAATTGCGAAAAATCTAAATAAATTCAGTCTTGTAATTTTTATAAAACAATATATATCCGATACATTTTGTACCCGGTACGGTTAGTGTTAACAACTCCTGAACAAAGCCACAAAGAACATTTTCGCGAAGGAAAAAGTGACTTCAAATGACCTCGGAAATCACCTCTTCCAAGGAAGTACAAGATTTTTGGGACGGCCTGTATACGTAAAGCGAACATGTATCGGTAGAATGAGACCTGCCTCTCACGCTTGGCAAAGCAAGGAGGTATGACTACTGAATTTTACTGTCGGAGGCGTTTTTTACGGTAAAAGCCGATTATAGAAGACATTACCCCAACGTATAGTCTCCATGGGAAATATAATATTGGACTGTCCAGATTTACCTTGCTCTTAAACTGTCCCTGGAAAGTGTCAACAATTATACTCCTATTAGACCTCAAGTGATTCGCCCAATGTTTATCCGCCTCAATCTCATCTTGTGCGGCGATAGCTCCATTACCGTAACTTTGAGAGACCCGTGTACATTGCGTACTAATAGTTCCAAGGCCATCGCGTTTGTGATTCTTCTCTTGATCGTCTAACCGCATGCGTTTCACGTTACATTTCTCTAAACCATTGTCGTACTCTATATCGGAGCCGCTCGACGCATAATCCACACCACAATTGACTTTTTCAATGTTAACTTCTTTTATTCGTTTAACGCTGACACTTTTATTGTCGAAATCATGATTCTCCATTAGATTCGAATTGTCTAAAGGCATCCTACGAACATTCTCCTTTGGGAATTTCTGTGAATCGTAATGAATCTCATTATTGCATTCTTGCAGCGTCACTAAAAAATTCGCGTTGCTAGTTTTCGCCTCTTTATGAATATCATAAAGACCGTGATATTTGGGAACGTTTTTCGAAAATTCTATCAACGTATCCAGTCTGAACGAAGGAGCGATCTCGTTCTCCTTCTCGTCAACTTTATTGTGAATGAACGTGTTCGATTTTGTTTCAACGGTTTCGAAAGAATCGAGCGTCTCTTCGTCGTCGACGTCGTTCAAAGGTGATCCTCGTGGTGAGTTTGCTGTACTATCTAACTCGCCTATCGATGAATCTAAGTCTAAAGAATAATATTAATATTATACAAATCTTCCATAATCTTCTCTGTACCTTTATAAATTTTCTTTACCCCTTGGTGAACCAGCCATTGTTACGTTAGGGCTATTAGGACATTCTGGTGATGGTAAACAGGCGTACATCTCTAACAAGTCTGAATTACAATTGGCGTTACTAGTGGCAGTAACTGGGGACATTGCTTTCCCGTTCGAGTTCTCCACCGAGTTAATCGAGTTGGCAGTAGTTGTAGACGAGGGAGTTTGACAATTTTTTGTACCCTTTGCTGTGTTCATTTGTTCGTGTAGAGAATCCAACAGCAGGGCAAGAAACTCTTGGCAATCATGCTGTGAAATGATATGTTTTGACAATCGTGCCAGCGAGGAAAATATTTTATAGGCAACTATGGTAAATTGTGTACCTGTCGGTAATCTTTAAATTGCGAATGATACGCTCCCAACGTTTGTTTAAATTCAATAGGCCTGAGAACACTGTATCTACCAGACCACATTTTACTAAGCAGTACACTGAAATGTGACATCAATGACCCAGGAGGAGGAAGTTTCTCCCCCCTCTGCTGCAAATCCAAAAAATGTTGCAGAACAGGTGGTGTTGCAGTTAAACATTGCAAACCAGCAGCCATAAAACAAGTATTACCAAGATTACGAAGGCCACATACACCTGCGCGTAATACTACATCCTCTGAAAATACAAATAGAAATAATACAATATTCAAGCGAATGTCCAGTTAGAACCATAAACATTAAGTTTATGTTAAAGATTAGAGTTGTGCAAGAATTTTATGCAAGCATATTTAGATTCTCGAATATTCTCGGGTTCTCGCACACCTCTAATAAAAATACATAAAGTCACATGCCCATTGGAGAATCATCTTGAGAATCTCCACCTTCCGAGAACAAGTTGTTTAAAGCAGGTGTACCAGGTGGTAAAAATGGACCATGCTCTATACCAGTCCCACTATTGTCAATTAGTTCATCCGTGCCAATATCTGTGAAATCGCCTAATCCAGGTGGTGGTGGAAGCGGAATGGCATAATCTGAGGTTGAACTATTTGCTTCAGTCCTGCAGGAAAATCAATCGTTGAGAATCAATCGTTGTAATCATTGAAGATTCCATAGATGTGTTTATACCATGTGTCTTCTATGCCCATATTAACTTCAGTAGAAAGTAATTTATCCTCTTGAAGGGTGAGAGTATGATCTAAGGAAGACGTTAACGGACTGAGACCAGTTGACTCTAGTACGTCTGATATCTCTGGGACTCCAGGCAGGTGAAAAATTCCAGATGATCCAATCATTGAAATATTTTCTACTTCTGAGGCATTCACCTTATTGTCCATTCAGATAACAAAATACCAGGTATTACCTAAAAATATAATCATAATAGAAAAGAGAGTCAAGAATGAAATTACATGTGCTTCGAACGAGTACATCTTTTTGTGAAAATTATGCTAATCAAAATAATTTGCATTCGGTTGCAAAAATGTGACACACAATATTATGTAAACATTAAGTTATATTGCTAACACAATAATAATAATATGTAATATAATAAACATAACTTACACAATATTAAACATTAAAGGAAATGTTTCATACAAACAGAACGCGCGGATAGCGTGATATTATAAATAATTTTGTGTTCTCCATCATCCTTTTAAAGGTATAATTTGCAAAATATTTTTATCGATCTTCTAGTAATACTACAACCAACAATACGGATAAATAATAAACATGTAATGTAGGATATCTAAAACAGTATACGTTGAGAATTCCATGAATTAGAATCAAATTAAACAAAATGATCAAACAATAGTTAAACTCATCCTAACCTAAGATGTCGCGAAATATTACCGCGAATTCTTTGGCGTCCTATTCTCATAAGGCGGTAAACTCTTCAAAGAATAATTGCTATAGATAACCCGCGTTTCTTTTACTTTATGTAGACGAGATTAAGTTGTGCGGGCTAGTACAATGATCAATATGGACGAAACTGAATTCTGTAGTCTATAAAAGTACAACTACTAATGTAGACCTTGCCCATTCAAATTCTGATCATCCTGAAAACGTTTCAACAGTAAATGTTTGGTACAAGTGTTCACACGGATGCGTAACGATACGCAACTAACAGAAATAAAAGACGTAAGGAAGAAAACGAAAAGGTAATATCGACTTACTTTACAGAAAATCCACTTTCTTCTTTGTGAAATATCTATACCGCCATTGCAGTAAACGGCATGGTCAATGGATGCGCTAGAAAAGGAAGATTCGCTCGCGGCGCCTCAGGAAGTCGGCATATTTTTCAATCTGTAATGTGGGTACACCACTTCCTGCTTTCTAGGGAAAATTTATTTGCCCGCCCAAAATGATAAAAAATTAAAGGTAGCATTTTCATTTGAGAGAAATCGATAAATTATAAATTTGAAATTTCTTTTTTTTCGGATTACGTACTGTAGCATTTTCAAATTTCGTTCGAAAAATTATACGGGAACAGTTCGATAAAATAATAAACACCGATACATGGATGAAACCAATTTTAAATTCCGCGAAATTTATAAAACAAACATTTCACAAATTTTGGCGCGGTCGGTTTACGAAGTTCGATAATAATAAAGAATATGCTATATGTTGTAAATATAAACTTCGCGTTTTACAACAGAAAATATTGAAACAGCCAATTGTACATCTATTTACATAACAACAAACGATAAGGACTACACATTTTTATGTGAAATCCGTTTGTTATGCTTTTCTGTTTGTGTAAGAGAGGTCTTGAAATACGTGTATGTCAAGTTTCCGTCTATGTATGTCACGTCCATACAGATAAACATTTCGAATACACTATCGGAGATTTATGTATATATTATTGACTTCTTTAACGTATACTCATAAAATAAAGTTTAATCATGTCTAATGTCAGTTGAGTAATCTGTCACTTGTATTTGTTCAGTGATAAATTAAATGGTTTGGTGGGAATGTTGCGATAGTAGTATTACAACATTTCTTAGTGACAGCAAGTAGTCTACATGACAAAAGTGCATCGACAGCTAATTTTTAAAGTACAAATACAATAAGGTGACGCGTCCTATGCACGTGAAAAACGTGGTTTGTGACGGAAGCGTATCAACTCAATTAGTAATAATTATGTTCAATTTTATTAAAGTATCGTTGCTTCTGATGTTAATCGATGTTACTGTGTTGTTGCTGGTATAAAAACTAACTTGAATTGTTATTACTTGTTATTTTCTTGTTAGATTCAGTTAATAAACAAGTGTTGTTGGCAAACATTAAAATTACAGTAGCATATAACAAAATACGTACAGGATACTATGACTTAATAACAGTTTATAATCTATGTAAACAGACCTCACATGCCATATAAGAACGTTGTACAAAATATTGCGAAGAATAGAGAATATTATATGAACAAATATGTCATCGCAAGAACAAACGTTGATAGTGCAGTCGAAATTCGTTTCAGGAGAGACTGTAATAATTGTATCCTTTTATTTCTTTTTCTATAACTAGACAGCGGATCTTTATGCAAAATAAAACTGTTCTGCATTGATTGTGGGTTTCAGGAATAAAGTAAAAATTTATTTCATCCCTTAATGACTTTGTTACGTTGAAAACGACATTACAATATTCTTAAGTTTTTCTGATCTTTTACTGTTTTATGTTTCATCCAACCAATTTCTTCATAAATGCATAAACATCCGCAGTCTATCTATAACGTATAAAATAATCAAATACTTCTGTGTAAAGCCTTAATCGTTGGTATAGACAACAGAAGCTTCGTTGATGCAGGGTTGGGTTAAACATACCAGGATCGTAGCACTCCTTAATAAAGGAACAACCCATGCCTTGGTGATCTTAATCACTTCTAAAACACCTCCTCAAGTATATAGCGATCTTACCATAGAAAGAGTATTACCTATTGACCAAGATTTTAAATGCAATATAAGTATGTAAAATGATTATTCTCATTAATGATAACTATAATAACGTGAAAATTATTGAATGACACTTTTTAAAGATGCAGATGCAAAACAACAGGACAGTTTAGATGTGTACCTCAATGTTACGTCAAGAAAGTTACATTTAGTATTTGAAATGAGGCCTGGTGTAGGAACCAGTTCCTTGGTATCGGAAATATTTAGGGCTATAGAAGGTACGAGCAAATTGGAATGTATAAACGAATGTTTACATTTCATTCTAATTAACATTTCACGATTTCAGTGTATCAGAAGTCGAATAATCCGGCATCAGAATTTTCATGGATCCAAAAATTAACGGGAAGTACTCGTAATATCAATGCTACCAATAAGGAAGTAGAAGACGCTACTGATCCCGTTAGTACATTATTTTACAAACAGATAGCTGCGCTTCTTGTTAAATTGCTACAGAGTTTTAATTGAAAAATCTCTTTTCTAGCTTGTGGATATAGAGAATCCACTATTAGTTGTAACAAGACAAAGTATTGCTTCTGGTAAGTCACCAGTAGCTGCCAGAGAATCGGTAGTAAGATACCAGATGGCATGTAAAGAAGACGACTATACATACAGCAAAACATTCCGGTTTGTTATCTCATTCATATGTATAGTTGCTAAAGGTGTCTGAGAACCTTGCTCTAATACAATGGTTTCCAATCTTTATGCTACTACGCCTACCTGAAAAAAGAATTTTTTTCCATACCCCTACCTTTTATTTTTTTAATAGATGTAATAATATAGACACGTTTTAAGAAATAATAAGTTTTGTTTATTTTGGCGCCTCCCAGGTTGGAAACCGCTGCTCTAATGTTATTCAAACTTTCATAATTTCGTCTGCTACAGCATATTTATTGGTACATGGAACGTAAATGGGCAAGCACCAAATGGTATTACTCTGCACGAATGGTTGAGTTGCGACAAAACACCGCCAGATGTATATGCAATTGGATTCCAAGAATTAGATTTAACTAAAGAAGCATTTCTTTTTAATGATACTCCAAGGGAAGAGGAGTGGAGGTACCAAAATTATGATTGAAGATTTCATTAAATGAAATATTTTAAGAATATTATTGTTTTTGTAGACAAGTTGTAGCGAAATCTCTTCATCCGGAAGGAGTATACGAACAAGTGGCCATTGTCAGACTAGTTGGTATGATGTTGCTCATATATGCTTTAAATAGTCATATACCGTTTATAAAAGATGTATCGGTTGATACTGTAGGCACTGGTATTATGGGTAAAATGGTAATACTTTTATTATATATAAAATCAAGTTATCAATATTGATGGCTATGTAATTACTATACTATAACTGACTATTTTTGAATAGGGTAATAAAGGAGGTGTAGCAGTAAGTTGTTCTATTCACAATACATCTATCTGCTTCGTTAATGCCCATTTAGCAGCGCATTGTGAAGAATACCAAAGGCGTAATCAAGATTACGCAGATATATGTGCGCGATTATCATTTTCGAAATATGTACCTCCAAAAAATTTTAAGGATCACGAGTAAGAATTCAAGCGAAATATGTACTTTCTTTTAGAATATACTCTAGTGTTACCATACTAACTGAACAATATTCTTAATAGCCAAATTTACTGGTTGGGAGACTTGAATTATCGAATAACAGAAATGGACGTTGCAGTTGCTAAACAACATATAGAGACCGAGAACTATGCTCCTCTTTTGACTTTAGATCAACTTTGTCAACAGAGACAATTAGGCCGTGTGTTACAAGGATTCCATGAAGCAGAAATTACATTTAAGCCAACGTATAAATACGATCTAGGCACAGATAATTGGGACTCTAGGTAAAATTAATGATTTTACGTACAGTAGGTTCACGTTCATTGCTCTCCCGATCAAATGCTCATTCTTTACGCGAACATCGTTCGTTGGATTTTGTCCGCGCAAGGTGGGGAATGCAGCTTAGTGGAAATGGTAATTTCAGAGTTACGTCGCGATTATTTCTTTATGTAGTTATATGTTCTATTGTAGAATGATGTTTTGGCATAGTTCCTACAAGCTAGAGAGTGACGGAGGAAAGGAGGGTCGTAGCTGTATCTCATTCTGCCGCGTTTTGCTTCATTCGCTTTCTTCGTTACGTCCAATACCCTCCAGAAACTCAGACCAACAGAATGAGTTACAGCTACGACTCTCCTCTCCCCTGTAACTCTCTAGCTTGTAGGAGCTGCGCCAAAACATCATTTCTCAACTGTACACATTGATCGCGGCTTCGATTCAACAGCGGGAGAGTTATAAATCGGAAATCTTATGCGATTGATTAGACACCTCGTTCATTGCAAAAATCTCCTGTATATTAAAAATTATGAATCATAGTGAGAAAAGCAGATCACCAGCTTGGTGCGATCGAGTACTATGGAAAGGAGATGCGATTACATCAATTGTATATCGAAGTCATCCTGAATTAAGAATCTCCGATCACAAACCAGTTAGTGCTCTATTCGACTCTCAGGTAATTAAAAATCTTTAAATCCACAGAATTATGATATATTTGTTAGCATTATCATGCGTAATTTATTGCAGATTAGGATTATAGATATGGCAAAATATCGTAAAATTCATGAAGAAGTTATGAAAAAGCTTGATAAATTAGAAAACGAATTTTTACCGCAAGTAATGGTCGACACTACCGATATAATATTTGACACTTTGAAATTTCTGGAGCCTAGCAGCAAAGAACTTATTATTGCAAATACTGGTCAGGTAAAATACTTTGTTCATAAATCAGTATATTCCATATAGAGAAACTAATTATATTTTCTCGTAGGTGCCAGTACAATTTGAATTTATAAAGAAATTAGGTGAAACTAATTACTGCAGAGACTGGTTGGATATCGAGCCATTTAAAGGTTTTATAAAACCAGGTATAATTCATTTTTTTAAAATATTTTTATTCTTAGAATGAACACAACCTATTTTACAATTTAATTTTAAACATATTTCAGGAGAAAAATGTGATGCTAGATTTGAAATATACGTCGACAAACGGTCGGCTTGCAAATTAAATTCTGGAGAAGATAAATTGTACGATATCCTAATATTACATCTCGAAGGTGGAAAGGATATATTTATAACTGTGACAGGTAGGTATAATATTATGATGTAATAACAAATGAAGAAGTCAGCAATATTGTTAATTCTTCTCAGGGACCTACGAAAGAAGTTGTTTCGGAGCGTCAATAGAAGCTTTGGTTCACATTCGAGTACCGATTAGAGAGATACCTATTGGCAGATTAATGGAGCTTGTAAGGGAGTTACATGAAACATGAGAAAGAAAAAAAAAGTAAAAAAGTTTTTAATGATAGTTATCTTAATGTTACAGGAAAATAATAAGAATCTTCCTCCAGATCCATATGAGATACCTAAAGAGATATGGTTCTTAGTCGACAGATTGTATCGGCATGGTATAAAAACGGCAGGACTTTTTGAAACGCCTGGGCTTCACAGTGAAATTATAGCTATAAGAGATTGGTTAGACAATGGGAGTCAAGATCCAATGCGTATCCTTTCCAAAATATAAAAGTTAAATATTTAAAAAGTTACAATCTCTTCTTATAGTTTAGAAATCATTTTGATTCCTTAACAATTGCAAAGCTGGCAGTGTGCACTCTGTTGCAGAAGCATTACTTTTACTATTAGAATCAACTGCTGAACCATTAATTCCGTATAACTTGCATACCGTGTGCTTATCTGCAGCAGTAAATTACTTGCAATGCAAACAGGTACATACATAAATAAAGCATATTTTATAGAAGTGTGTAAGAACCCGAAACGGGTTTGGGCGTACTCGTACATCTTTAATTCTTTTAAAAACGGGAAGCTCGGGAACTTAGTCATTGTTTTAATCGTTTTGCAGATTGTAATGCAGCTTCCAGAAATCAGGAGGAAAGTTTTCCTTTATATAAGTTATTTTCTAAAAGAATTATTAAATCATACGCAAGATAACAAGCTGGATGCGAAAACTCTTGGTAAGACTATATCGAAATTATTCCATGACTTACAACGATAAAGAAATTTGTATTTATTACTTATTTTGTAGCGACACTGTTCGGGTCAATATTCTTAAGAGACCCACCGAGAAGTAGAGACGACCGAAGTCAAAGAAGTCGCACTGTACAAGCAATAATTGATAGAAAAAAAGCTGCATTTGTTTATCACTTTTTAGTAAATGATCAAAGTGATTTTATTCATGATCGATAGTCGTATTCGAAATAGAAAGTATTCGGTAAATGTTTCTCCTCTAGTTGGGAATACAATATTCCGTCTCTATGACCACACTTTGTTGACGTTCTTATATTTTCATCGCTGACCCTTTCGTATCACGGAGTAAGCTGACAGTAAGCAAACTTTGGTTCGGCTTCTCCAATGGTAAAGTGATAAACCATTAAAAGATACGAAACAAAAATGAACTGCCAATAAATGAAGTGATTCTATAATTCCGTTGTCGATTTCGGGCGTTGAAACTATATGAAGCGAACTGTAATAGTTTAATTTGTAACGCATTAGTAAATGTTTCATAATATTTAATACTGTTGTAGCAGTACTTAACAATAACGCGAACAAAAGTTTGATATGTAGTAATAAACAATTGATTTGCAAATTCGAAATCTTATTCTAAAATCTTTATGATGCGCTACACGTGAAATACTCATAATTAGTTAATAAGTAAGAAATAAAAAATAATCGCAGTTACAATTTCATCTAGTCTTTGTGGCCTAATATGGCTGAATATATGATATGTAAATTTATTCATGATAAGGAACGAAATTCTACAACATATTTTAAATTAATTTTTTTTATTAACATAGATATTAAGTTCTTAGAGTTGCTACAATAATTTTGAAGTGTAGATGTAACATTAAGTTCGAAACTCGTACACTTATAATTGTAATCTACTTTATACATGCATAAGATTATTTAAAAGGAAATTAAGTATTATGAATACATGTCAAATTTTGTATCAAAGTTTTATTAAAAAATACATACAAAATGTGATAAGTAATGCAGCCTATAATATTTTATTTGTAAATAAAGAGAACGTGATAACAATTAATAAATGATATTCAACGGTATCTAAATTCGAAAAAAATGATTTTGTAAAAGCTACCAATTAAAAAAAAAAGATGCGAAACAGTAAAGTTGTTTGATAATGACTGTTACGAAGATCACAAAGCTCATGATTGATATAATAAAAATATTCTTAAACTAATATTCTGGGAATGGAGAAAAGAAAGAATAATAATCGATTGGCAATTTTAAAGCTATCTATAGAAAGGAACATTAATTGGAACTTACTATTGTCATGGAGCACACAAAACATCAGTAAAGAAATATGAAAAAGACAAGAGTGGTTTGCCTTTAATATTTATCTTTCATGATGAACAAGTGTATATCTATTTACAAAACGAACTGGAAGAACACACTCTAACATATTAAACGACAAATGATCTGGAAATTCTAAAATTCGAAACCTTTCTGTGTTGCTTCAGTTGGTTTGAACTCCAACTGGCCATCATCTGCTGCAGGTGCTATTCCCGCTTCTTCAGCGTCCTAAAAATACAAAGTTGATTTGTAATATAAAAATATTGTTTTTAATCAATTGAATTGTAAGTGGTTGTAAGATTGTTTACCTCTTCTGAGAAGAAAGTATCGATCATCGCCATGGCTTTCTGATACACTTGTTCAACATCGTGTTGCTGCAGAGCTTCAAGTTTGTCTAGACCACCTACTTCTTCTATCATATAAGCTACACGTTCAGCTTCTCCCATTTTCATTGCTGCGTTCAATATGTTGGTCAAACCATCGAGAACAACAAGTATAGTCTTCCAATCTTTGGCATCTAGCAAATTGCAAAATGGTACTAGCACACCCAACTGCACCAATTGAGCTAACTGTTGTACAGATCCACCAGAAGTCAAATTGGTTACAGCCCATGCTGCCTCTTTCTGAGATTTGAAATCTCCCTGCGCAACGAAATGTAACATTAACAATCACTTCCATAAGAAAAGAAGCACAGTTTACTTACATTTTTCAAAACATGTATCAAAGGCGGTAATAAACCAGCATTTATAACATGTTGGATTTGATCCACGTTACCAGCAGTAATATTGCTGATAGCCCATGCTGCTTCTTTTACAATATTAGTGCGGTGATGTTGCAATAACACTCCCAAATGTTGCAAACCACCTGCTGCTATTATCGCATCTGTCTGTATGTCAGTGCCTGTAACTATATTTCCAACTGCACGAAGTGCTGGTGTCAGAACTACTACTTCGGTTGAAGCAAGTAGATCCACAAGTTTTGGAATAATTCCGCTGTCCACAACAACTTGTATCTTATTATTGGGCCCATCGGTGAGGTAAGAAAGAGCCCAGCAAGCATCAGCTGTAATATTAAATTGTAATGTTAAAAACATCTGAATATTTAATATAGAAAGTTATGAGTCTTCTAGAGGGATGCGAGAACCCGAAAATATCGTGTTGATAATTTTATTCGGGATCAGGCCAGGTTCTCGAAAATTTCGGGGTTCTCGCACACCTCTAGTGTTTTCTTATAGAAATTAATATTTCTTAGAACAGTTTGGTAATAAGTATAACTCACTCACCAAGTATATCTTTATCAGTGTTGCTAAGTAAGCGGTTCAAAACTGGCAATGCAGTTTGCACAATTTCAAATGGAGGTGGAGGATTTTTATTACGACACAGATTTGAGAGTGTCCAAACGATATTGCGAGTGAATGTCACCTGCATCGAAAATCAGCTTATATTAAAACTGTTAAAAAATTTGATTCTATCTTCCGTTGAATACATGTGTATATATTACGTACAGAAGTGTCAGGTTTGATTAATTCCAATAAACGTGGCATAACATCATAAGCGAGAACTAGATCACGAGCTCCGGGTCCATCTCCAGCAATATTTCCAAGTGCCCACACTGCTTGTTCAGCAACATTCGGTGATGTAGATTTCAGCAATTCAGCCAATTTTGGTATAGCACCATGTTTGACAACCATATGAGTTTGTTCTGATGTTCCAGAAGCTACATTAGTCAGAGCCCAGGCTGCTTCAAATTGTAATAGAGCACTAGAAATATTTAAAGAATACATAAAATGATTTATTACACGAGATAGTAGTAATATCAATTTTCTATGGCATATATGTACTTGTGACGATAATCCAAGAATTCGATACAGCGTGGCACAATTCCACGTGATATCATGATATCTATAGGCGGACTCTTCTCTCTGCTCAACATTTTCCTGCATGCTTGCGTTGCTTGAAGCAGAATCGTTTCATTCTCGGATCGCATACCAGACACAATCTCGTCTATTGATGTAGAAATAGCTGATTGATTAACATCACCAGTCGGGCTTGTTGGCTCTTGCCCGATATTGAGATTACGACGTTTGAATAACTGATCGTCTTTCCTAGCTTTTCGGAGTTCTATTGATATTTCATTTCGTCTTCTACGTGCCTCCTGTAATAGTTATATAATGAATAATAGCACGATCAAATTCATTTGTACACGTTAATTCCATTCGAATTCGTGTTAAATTAATGATTACGATTTAACAAACTTACTTCGTGCTTGGAATGGAATTTGAAGCTGGCCTTTCGGTCGCGGCCTTCAACTTCTGGTGCAGGCATTTTCTCGACAAATTCCGTGTGTATACTTTCTAGAAAAAAAGAAAACCACGAGTAACACAACGATAGCATATAATAACCACTGGATAAGACAATAAAAGTGTTCAACCAGATTCTTGAAATTGTAAGGCATTGTAAAACATGAAGACACGGAAAAACGTTTTTGATGCATTATGACCGAATAGTACACAAGACTCCAAAAAAAATTCACGATGACTTCTCACTAATTTATTATACGAAAGGATATTCATGAAAATATGTTCGTATTATTGGTTTACACGTGCATGGAATAATTACACTAACAACCACGTCAACGAGCACACGTATCATGTGATAAATTACAGTGAAATATTACGCTAATTTGAACGAACAATCTTCTAACGGTTATTTGCAATCTTTTCGGAGCGTTTTCGTGTGTAATGCAAGCCAAATCTACGATACAGTTTCAAGAAACTGTCAGACTAACAAAGTTCCGCTTACCGCAAATACGTCAATAAATAGAAGAATTGATGGAACAGATCACGATTATTGGGCACTTTATGGACTGCTGATCGCGACCCGCGCGTCAAATGTACAATGGCTGCTGGTGAAGTTTCTTTGTACTTAGAACCTGTTGCTACTGATCGGAGAACGGGAAAGAAATTATTGTTTATCTTCGTCCAATTAGAACGTCCATTTTTGTATGACGAAATACCGTATTGATGTACGATTGGTGGTTCAAGAGACGACGATACACGATTGGTCGATTAATATTCAACGTTCAGTTTTTAAACTGAATTATTTCTTAACTACCGTCAATCATCTTTTAAAAATATTCAGAAAACGTACAGGATTCACATCAGTTTGATTTTGTTCCTTGCCATTTTCTTTAATTATTAGCAAAATATTGATATCGCGATATACGTACATAGCATATATAAAATAATAATACTTTATTGAAAAAATAACTTGGACAAAAAGTCATGTGATATTGAAAAATATAATCGATAAATTGGAGGCGGGGGACTCCTTTCCAGGATTACAAGAGTGCGGGATGCGCCTTTTGATTTCTCGAAAATGCAAAGATGGGGTTGTTCAGTAGTCAAAAGCGCTAGATAAAAGATCAATTTATGTCGCGATCGCCCTCAAAAGTCCTATTTTTACGTTTACAAGGCATAATTTGCATTATTCGGAAGCATACAGCTGCGCGTGTAGCTATTTTTATAAAGCTTTTCATAAATTACACCACGTTACAATTACACAACGTAAACGTAAAAATAGGATTTTTGATTGATCTTTTATGTAGCGCTTTTGCATTATGCATTATATATTTTGCAATCCTGGAAACGAGTCTGCCACTGTAAAATTCAAGCACGTATATTATTATAAAAGTGGTATGTAAGAAAAAATTGTATCGCATACAGTAATACAGTAACAATGCTCTTAATTATTTCATAAGATTTTATTCTGGTGTAAGAAGAATGCAAATGCTCGGTACGAAGGGATTTATATTATGGACAGAATGAATGGGTTAATTTCATTTTAATGTACAAAACTATTGATATCATACAATGATTATATATGTATAACAAACATTACAAAAGAAATGGTATTATTGGAACATTATATATGTAAATCTTATGTAAACTGTATAACTTCATTCAGTTACAGAATTGTTATAATTGTTAATATTGTAATATTAAATCTACGTTCAAAAACATTATCATTGTATTGTCGTTCAAGTACAGATACACGTTAAGCATTTCAAAAATAAATGCATACTTATTTATATATATAGTGTTTGTTAACATTATGTCTTGTATCTTTAAGTTATTTTCATAGCTCAGTTCGTAACTTGTGCTACATAAACAGTTTTAAGTAAAGAATTTCACTGCGTGCTTTCCCGATTTCTCTCATGTGATACAAGATTCCACAGTTTTTCTGACAGCATCGCGCGCATAAGGTATATAAGATAGAGAATACCATGTCATCGCCAGTGACTGGATAATTATAAACAGAAGAGCCAATCCAGCATTTTTTAGCTAAAAATATAAACATCAATTGTAGTTACTATATTATAATAATATGTACATTGAATTGTTTTCATTATACTTACGTGTAATGCTGCGAAAAGCGTCATTCCAAGAGCAACGAATACTAAGATTGTTGCAACCAGTCTTGTTGCGGCAAACATCTTCTTTAATTGACTACATGGTCCCATTAAAAAGCACGTGCTACAAGTAGAATCAATATTTCAATTTCTATTGTTAACAAACAAATTTGTGAAATACGTCATTTCTCTTTCTAGATAAAAATAATAAAATATTATACTACCTATAGATATTTCTAAGGGAATAATATGTTTGCGTGGATAATGTACACAATTTTTAAAATTTGAAAAAATTTTACCTTACTAGCGAGATAACGTTCCCTAGCGTATAAAATACGGCAAATACTGTGAGTCCCCTATGTAAAAATAAAGCAAAGGATCCAAGGATGGAGCACAATATACCAATAATAAAACAAATAGCAAAACCTTTAATCCGAGTAGACCAACTTAATGTAGTTTGGTCCATAACCTAAAAATAAAATGTGGATTAGTTAACAATACTATTTATTGGAGGAGGATATTGTTGTTGAAAAGTACAAAAAAAAACTTTTATTATTTTTTATGAATCTAAATCTACACTCTTACCGTAAAGTCCGCATCAACCTTCCATTAACAATTGCAAGCATTGAACATAATATTGTATACAATAGCAAAATAAAAATATACGTATGCAACGGCTATTATTGAAAATAATATTAATTACCTGAGGAATAATACCACTTTCTTCATCACACTGATCATTGCCACTCAGTGCTCTCCTTAGTTTATCCATCTTTTGTGTTTAATAAAACGTACTTCTTCAAAAACAATACTATTTAAATATTTGTATATCTGTAATACTATTACATATACTTATATGTACGTCTCTCTTCACGAGATTGAAAACAGTCCGCCCCCCGTAAATATGTGATTCATTTCAACTTATACGTTTGATACGATAATTGCATACAAAAAGTTGACAAACACATATTAATAACCAAGATATTACCGCTGAAGAATTTTTCTCTACACTTTTCTCGTAGAAAAGTAAGGTGTGTTATTTAATATAATATGTGAAACAGCTGTTTCCCTATATGCACTATAGAATTCGTACTACATATATATACATACCTCATTTTGCGCGTTTAAAAAATTACATACATTTTTCCGTAGGTAAATAAAAAAAATTTCCGAAACACATTCGACAAACATTGGGTGACAGAACATCAAAATGAAAAAAAAAATTACCTTGACAGGTCATAATGATAATAAAGACTACGCAAATGTTTGGTTAAATACACTACACAGTGTCATTTGCGTATGTAGATTACAAGTTACAGTAAGTTACTAAAAGTTAAAAAATAGGATTAATTTAGATAGGAAAAAATTTGGTAGCCTTTATAAAAATATTTTGACGTAGTTTTCTTTTATTAGAAAGTTAATCGTTTATATAGAATATATACATTTATAACAACTAATATAACTTAAGGACTATGGATCGTAAGATACAAAAATGACATATACTGCAGAAATTCTTTAGTGTAATAATATACACTACATATATAACAAATGGTATTAATCAATTTAATAGCAACGAAATATAGTGTACGATTAAGATTGCTTGTGTTCAATTGAAATTCCATTAATGTAATTTGCCGCTTTGGTTTCATCAATATCTCTTAATGCTGTTTCCAGGTCAGTTAGGGACATCAATGTCTGAACCTAAAAAACATTTATTTTGTTAAAAATATAGTATAATATTTATAATAGTATAATATAGCAGCACAATAAAGAAATTTATAACTTACGTCTATGTAATTTAATAAGAGTAGTGATGGGCTCAACGAAGTATGTTGTAATGTCCTTAAAAAGTATTCAAATTTCAAATGTTTGGCAAGTTTTCTCCAACCTTGTGTTTTATCAAGAATATCGGACAATTGTTGTTTCTGCTCATTGTTTAACAACTCCTTCTGCGAGTCCTCATCTTGTACTTCTTGTTTAGTGGAAACGGAAGAAATTTCACTTGGTGCTTCATCGGTTTGACCATTAAGAAGTTGCAAAATCTATACAAGACGCATTATTTCGTTTAAAATGTCATAACCGATGAGAAAAAAACATACGTATATGTAAAAAAAAATCAATAATAACTTACATCTGGTTTATTCATCGCCAAATCAAACGACGATTGTCCATTCAGTTCTTCAGAGTCTTCATTGTCGGAGTTAACTTCTTCTTTTACGTGTGTCTTCCTTTCATCCTGGTAAATATATTGAATAAAATATTACACAATTACATTCAGTGAATATAGTTAAAAGAAGTACGTACATCGCTTGATTCTCTGTCATGATTTTGAATGTGTGGATCTGCTCCATATTTGATTAACAATGCACACAACTCTTTCGCTCTTACACCAGAATATACAACTGCTGAGTGTAAAGCAGTATTTCCGCTGAAGTTTCTTTTGTTTATGGCAATGTTTGTCTATGGCAATGCAAGGTAATTAACATCAGTTACAAAGTTTAATAATAACTTACAATTCGTTTTATTTAAATGAGACAGTCATACCTTTTTCAATAAATATGTGACGATTTCTTTGTGTCCGCCGTCTACAGCAATGTGTAATGCAGTTCGACCATATGACATATCGGTACTATTTACATTTACCCCGGCTTCAACAAGTAAACATACTGCATAGTATGAACCAGCTGCTGCTGCAAGTTGCAATGGTGTCCATCCGGCATCATTATGTATTTCCATTTTAGTTCTTTTATCCGATAATAAAGTTCTCACACAAGCTCCAGCTTGAGGATCTAGAATATGTACATTTTTATAGACGCATTCTACATGATTAATTTATCTTATTACTTACTTTTTGCAGCAATGTGTAATGGACAACATCCCTGTTCATCTGATCGGTTTGGATCAGCTCCAAGCATGAGTAATGCTTCTATACTTTCTGGAAGATTTTGTAGAACTGCATAATGCAGCGGCGTCTAATGAATAAATGCATTATAAGTAATTACATTATAATAATAAATACTTGAAGCTAATTGAACATTTGTTAAAGTAAAAAGAGAGATATGGAAAAGACATTTACTTTGCCAGAACTATTCTGTTCATTGACAAGTATCTTGCAATCCTTATCAGAGCTTATCAACATTAACATGTACTTGACAACGTCACGTTGACCGTACCGAAGTGCTGCGTGCAATGGGGAATCTCCAAAAGTGGAGCGATCTTTAAGTAGCTTACGTATATGTGTTTGACTATTTTTTGGATCTGATTTCATTAATCTCTTAGCTTCCAAAAGTATATTTCTAGGAAACATCATATCATTGTCATGCTAGAAAACAAAATAGATCATTTATAATTTGATAATGAAATATTAAAATATAAAATACAATAATAATAAGCAACATGTACCTGTTGAGATGATGGGCCATCGGTCGCCAAATTCTCGGGAGTGTTCAACTGTGCTATATATTCTGTTGAAATAAACAGATAAAACTGTATAATAATTATAAACAGTTGCGCTTTGTAAAGATATGTTTATAATTTATATTTACCTTCAATATCTAGTTGATCAAGAGGTATGTTTATGTTTTCAGTGTGTGAAAAAAAGTTTCTTATTTCTCGAGAAAGTTCCCGACTATCTCCGTTTGAAATTCCTGATATATTTCCTGTTTCACAATTAAAATTAGGTAATACGATGTTCGATAAATCGCTACTTCCAGAGTTGGATATTCTTTGACGCTTCTTTCCTGTGAATTAAATATGTTTTTTATTATGTTTGAAGGTTATTATATAGAATCGTTTTGAGTATTTCAGTTACCTATAATTCTATCGCTTGGTTTGTAAGTAAATTTTACTGGCTCGGAACAGTCACCGTCTGTTGGCCTTTCTAGTTGCACGAATACTTCCCTTGGGGATGTAATAGTAAGATCTTTGTATCGCGGTGTTCTGCAAAAGTATGTATAAACATAATTCTAGGCAAATAATGATTATTTTTTAAAAATTTATCTGTTAAATTGCTGAAATACCGAAATACAATTGCATATTGATGATGTACATCCAATTCCGTGAAACGTCCATAGTCACTCCAGACTTCAAAGTTATCCTCATTTACCTCAAACAATCTGACTTTGATGTTTTCTGTAATGAAAGAAGTATTAATTTGATAAAACTTTCCTATAATTTGCACTGGAAAACGGTATACTTACTTTTTCCTACTTTCTCGACAAGTAGAAAAACTTCTTCGTCTCCATCAACGCTGCTAGTGTGTTTGTCAATTCTGCATATTTTCAGTTCTCCAGTTAATGCACTTTCTAATATATTACAAATATCGTTGCGTTATGAACATTTTCGTTTAAAATGCTTTAACATATCTATTATAATTTTTTACTTACTCAGATTATTAATAGGTTTTGAATAAACAATACAGTTTTGTATTGGTCTCATGATATTGCATTCATCCAAAGCGAATGCTTGAAAGCATAGTGCAACGCTATTTAGGTTCACACATTTTTGATAAATATCTGCATCGTGTTTGATCTTTAAAATTAGGCACTCGGTTAAACGATTTGTATGAGAATAATTAGAAGCAACATTAAAATAGCATACCTGAGCTTCTTCTCGAGTAGTAAGGGTATCGCTTCTACATTCTCTTTTCTTTTTTTCTATTGCTTCGTATCGCATTTTTTTGATAAGTTCCTCTCGTACATATTTCTTTGCTGTGTGTATAATTCCCATCCCATGAAATCTATATATCATACAATTAATAAAAAGTTAGAAGCAATGAAATACAAATAAGTGCAGTAATATCAGTTATAATTAAATGGAATATAACATACGTTGCAGTAAAATTATTCTCTGGAGTGACATCAATTATATGGGGATCATCGCAATCTTCCCCATTTACTCTACGCACCAATCTATGCGCATGAGGTATCCTTTTACCCTCACCAGATGTAACTAATGTACATTGTATTTTTGCACTTCCAGGATAATTGTGTAACTGAAAAGTATATTTAACAAAAGTACTACTATGTTATTCATTTAAATGGATAAATAACATAATAAATAATCCGTACATATATCCTTCTATCTCTTAAGAATTAATCATAGATGTCGTACCTGAACTGCTGGGAAATTTTTATTGCGACCACTTCCAGCATTTGATCCTACTAAACTTCCGTGTGTTCCTATCATCTCTGATTTATATCGAAATCGAAACTTTTCAATTGGTTGCTCCACGATTGTAAGATATGGTTCACCGATAACTGAAGAAATACAAATAAAAGATTTTATGATTTACAAATCCGTTGAATCAATAGGTGAATTTTTAAAAATATTAATATATACCCGTGACATCTTTGAAACTACCCAGCGACACATCCATGTTGTACAGTGGTGACATAGATGTCGAAAAAGGTGATGCAGCACTTGTCCCTTGAGATCCGTTGAAGGGACTAAGCGCATCTTGACCATTCATCATTAGCATATCTTGAGAATAAAATAAAAAAGCTAAAAATGCATAGTATAAAAATTTAACTATAATTTCATGTTCCAATATTTCCAATGTAATTCTATAATACCGTATACAGTGCTCATTGAACAACATTCCAGCATCAGTAATATAAAAACATGATGTTATTACTATAAGTTGATATACTGTTATCGGTAAAGTAAAATTAAAAAAAAAAGACGATCAATAAATTCAAAATTTTTAGAACATAAAAAAAAATTACCATGTCCATGAGAAATATAATCCAGGTTTTCGGTTGCACTTTTGTAAACCGCATAATTTTCAAAGACCTCTGGCATTATTATAGGTTTCGATTAGAAGTGTCACACAATCAGATAACTGTTCACTATATCAGATAGAAGGAAACTAATATACAAAGTTTGTAAGTATGTATTACAAACTTGGTTGCAGTGCAGTACAAGTCTGTGATGAGTCGTATACTAACCAAACATGAATACTGCAGCCTGCAACTTATTTTGACAAGACGTAGCTGCATGTAACCTTGAGTTCGATTCATTCGATTGCAGGTTTTTCCCCGTGGAAGTGGAAATCCAGCGCCATTTAACAATACACTAGTCACTCCGTCACTCCTGCAGATGAGTTTCCCGCAATACACACCGTGACACACACTTATGTATATTATATTATGATACTATATTTTTCGTTTACTTCTATGATTTCCTTCGAGTTGCTTTCATTCTGTTGTTCTTCGCTCCTCCGTCTTCCTTTCTTTTTCTACGAAACAAATTTTATCCTTGTGGAAGTACATAACCATGTATGTGCGTAAATATTTTAAACAATAAGAGAAACGTACAAATTCCATATTGTGAGTTTCATATAGAAATAGAGCATAAAATTAAATACTATTTATGAACGACAATTTTTACTATTTTACAAGAAAATGGATATATTTACCAGAGATTTCCTTTCTATATTTACATATATATTTATATTTAAATCAAATTCTACATTTAATCGAAGAATTATTATTATTTGTAATTTACTTCGATCGACTGGAAATCGCTATATAAGACATAAGAAAATACATATATATTTTTGAAAAGTTCATAAGATATCTTATTCGATAATCGATATCTAAGCTATTTCATTTATATAAATACGTCAAGTGCGAGCCGCCACCGACTATCTTGTTGTTCGTAAATATATATAGTTGCAACATCAAACTTACAGCGTAATAAGATTTTTTATAACATTGACATGATGATATTATAATATATCGTTCTTCATAAATGTGAGACAGTATACCTTACGAATGCACGACAGTAAAATGGCATTTAATAGTAATAATTTAAGATATGCATCGACAATTTATTCTCAATAAAGTACTTCAAAGCGATAACTGCTTTCGATGTGATTGAGTTTAAAGATAGCGATCGTGGTACTCAAATTTTTCGACAGAGGTAGTTGAGTAAAGACAACATATTTTGCAACACGATCGAACAGGATGTAGTGGGGTACAATCTGCCGCTTATATATATGCAGTGCATTTGAAAGGCGAGGCATACAGTGTCAGGTCAGACATCGCATTACAGTCGCGTTTTGTTTTTTTAGTGTTTCAACTGCCTCACAATGTCGGTAAAGAACGAAAAAATTGGTATTATTGGAAGGTAACGAAACGTTATTAAATGAGATACAGTCAACTTTTAAACACCTTGATTTTTTTATATTTCAATTATTTAGTTCGAAATAAATAATATCATTTTTTCAATATAAAACCATATTTTATTATTATTAGAATTAAACATTACAATGGATACCCGTTTATCCAGTTCAAAGGGGTTCAGGCTCGCGATTCGGATATAAATGATACAAATACATTTTATGTATTTTATTTATTGCACATTTTATATGTATGCTTGTACAACCATATATTGGTAGTATGAATCAAAAGACATATACACACACTATAATTGCAAATATTGTAAAGAAGCCTGTGAATTTCTATTGTCAGATGATCGGGATATTAATTATAATTAGCGGATCAAAAAGATAGAGATTATGTTTGACAATCCGAATAAACGGGGAGTTCTACTAGATTATTTAATAGTACACGTAATGTTAATTGGTAGTATATATTCATGTTTTGATCAATGAACCTTCTCATAGTTGCGATGTATCGATAATTTACATTTTAAAAAATGCAGCGTTACACGTACAAGGACATTCAAATCGAACGATTCTATTGGACGTTGTTCACTGGAAATAATGCTTGTAGAATTACGTTTATATGTGTATGCAAGCCATTTTTTAGTTAATTTAGTACATCCGAAAAAATGTAACCGCAGTGATAGCCTGAAGTAGTTTACCGTAGATAAGATAACAACGGAAAAGTTTAATGATAAACGGTGGAGAATTACATCAATCAATCTATTTCAAAAGTATCGTTTAGATTCTGAGCTTTAGTGTAACATATGTACATACCGTGATTCGTAACGTCACATCAAAGAAACAGCATTTCGTTTTATTAAATTTCATTATATGACGTAATAATTATTTAATTTTTATTCTTTAGCGGCCTGATTGGTCGCAGCTGGGCTATGCTGTTTGCCAGCGTAGGATACGAAGTAGTTATTTACGACATTGTAAACGAACAAATTACGAAGGCTCTCGATGATATTCAGCAGCAACTGAAGCGTCTTGAAGGTGGCGGTCTTTTAAGGGGTACACTTACCGCGGACCAACAATTCAATTTAATTAAAGGTCCGCTTGTCATTCACGATTCATAAGACCTCGATACAGATGTAACCGTTATTATACATATCGCATCTAAATATCATTCAATTAAATCTTAAAATATTATGAACAGGATCATCCAATTTGGCCGAGACTGTAAAGGGAGCCACGCTAGTACAAGAATGCGTACCTGAAAATCTACCATTGAAATTGAAACTTTACGGTGAATTGGACAAAGTAGTCGACGACAAAGTAATTCTGTCTTCTTCCACGTCGACGTTCCGTCCGTCGTTAATTAGCGAAAAATTAAAACATCGTGCACAAGTAATTGTATCACACCCGGTACGTAGTCGAGTCAAATAGGTTAAATCTTTAGGAGGAAAATATTGGGTGACCGAATGTTCTTACTTTTTATCAATGTAGGTAAACCCTCCGTACTACACACTCATGGTAGAAATTGTTCCCGCACCATGGACATCCCCCGAAATTCCAGAGAAGACTAAAGCCATCATGGCTGAAATCGGTCAGAAACCCGTTGTATTCAACAGGGAAATTGACGGATTCGCGCTCAACCGTATACAGTATGGATATTAAAATGCTAATCAATTTCATTAGGGAAATTTGACACTTTTATCAGCGAAATTCGATATGTTTAGATACGCGATTTTAAACGAGGCATGGCGATTGGTAGCTGATGGCATTTTGAGCGTGAAAGACGTAGATACAGTTATGAGCGAGGGTCTCGGAATGCGATACGCTTTCCTCGGTGCCTTCGAAGTCGCTCATTTGAATGCTGAAGGTAAATTTTATTTTGTCGACGAAGAAGAGCAAAGTTCCTGAGATATTTTAAGATTATCATTTTTTTTTAGGAATGAAAAAATATTGCGAAACATACAAAAACTCGATATACGATGTTAGTATGACTTTTGGTCCTACTCCCAAATTTGAAGGCGAGATGGCGGAGAAGATCAGCCAACAGTTGAACGAAATGTGTCCATTGGACAAACTTCAAGAGAGACGCGCCTGGAGAGATGAAGCATTGACTAAACTTTCGTTGTTGAAAAAGGAACTGAATAAAAAGAACTGATTATTACTTTTAAGTTATGTACGATCCTACTGAATATAAAAATATTATTTTTGAAATAAATAAATAAAATTTTCAACATTTTGTTATTTTTTAAGATACTTTAATCGAATAGATTCTGATCGCGTATTATATAAATGCGACAAACGTCGTCATTGCGTTTGTCACTTGTTTTGACAAATTTACACATTGACTCACTTTCCGAGTTGGTGTGGAGAAAACATTTAATTCTGGATATATGTATATACAAAATTCGAATGAAGTTGAATGAAAGGAATTTGTGACTGTAGAAATTTTGTCGTCGTCCGATTAATTCAAAATAATAGGGCAAAGATGAGAAATTAATTTTTTAAATATAAAGTTTATTTTATTTGCGTTGTGTACGAATTTTAACGTTTTCCTCCAACACGTGGCGCTGATTTTTGCGTTACTTTTGCGGCTTTGTGTTTGGTTACTGACTTAGTCTTGGGAGCAACCACAGCCTTCTTTGTAGCCTTTGCAGCTTTCTTCTGTTCTTTAGCAGCCCTGAAATTGCAAGACAAAAATATTAAGTATTCGATAGATATAGAAATTATTAAACACACAATGCTATAGCGTTTGTATGAACCCGCAAAAGCCAGACAGCGTGAATATGAACTAACAATTCTGGGTGAAGCAGTCCACATTTGATCTAAGACATTCTGAAATCTAACGTGTCATGAGGTATCACGTCAAAGGAACAGATGTCTAACTGATAACTTAATTTATAATAAGTAGGTGTAATTTAAAACAGCAAGAATATTAGAAAAATTTAAACATACTATTATATTATTCTCAACCTGCTAAACATAATAGGGACGAAATTAAATTTCTATCTCATCCCAGTTTGTTGTAAATCAGGTAAGAAATGTTTATTTTGCATAAAGAACCATAGTCTACCGATAACCTTTTCATATAACAGATAGGCACCAAATGAATGTATATACATATGAAATCGAAGTGTACGTACGTAATAGCCTGGTCCCTTTGGGCTTTGCGGATTTCTGGTTTCATGTTACGTTTGGCCAAGATATCTGTGAGCGATGCACCGACAATAGCACGTTGGAATTTTTGTGTACGTCTTGTCCTCTTCTTTGCTTGCTCTTCTTCCTGACCTTTCTTGTGCTTTCGTCTATAAAGTTACATCAGGTGTTGTAATCAATTTCTGTGTAAACCTTTCGAAATATGTTTACAAACAACGTGAATAATACCTGTACAGTACAGTCCATGTGACTTTCCTTGGATTACGCCTCATTAAATGTGCAGACTCACATTTTGAATTCAAGAAAGTGAATGTCTAAAAGCATCATAGAGGTTACGGTTGACACATGAGTATAAAGTAAACAAAAGGTTAACATAGTCAACTGCGAACAATTCGATCGGCAAGAATTGGATTTTACAACATAACAGACATATGGAAATCATATTTAACTTACTTTTCCATCCACTTTGACCATGGTTTTACCATGGCCAGGATATATTTTATATCCACTGTACGCGCAAAGACCGATCCTAAAAAGATTGACCACATATTTATTAGCGACATTTCAGCGATGCAACTATCTCTACGAATTGAAAATATTTTCAACGATCGCACTACACTCGGTGGATATTTATTTCGTTAAAAACCTTCACTTACTTCATGTTGGATTATGTCGAAAAGATGGTTGCGACAAAAATGGCCGATCCCCTCCACATTCGACGCGCTCAAAACCTGGCGGTACCAATACACTAAAAATAATATTTCCGCTGTATAAATCACCAGCAGTCTGTCACTAAATTCCCTAGTTCTGATCTAGTAACCAATGGTGAATTTGTGTTGTCACGTTGTCACTATCGGCGTGAGATGAACAGAGATGAACTACGAATGAAGTGGAATGAAGATAGAGAGTGACACACTCGCAGGAGAGACAAAGACAGAGATTACGAAGCAGCTTGATTTCTCGATGAACTTACAACAACTTCGTGAAGCGAAGGAGCAATATTTTTTGATAATTTTTGTGTTGAAATATTCTCTGTATTATTCCGCATCTTCGTACAGAGCCATTTTTAGGAATTTGGATTTTGAAACTTTATAAACAACAGAAGTGTGTACGTTTTTATAGAAGAAATTTTTTTCTATACACTTTTCCCAAAAAAGAGCTTTGCACGAAGATCCGGAATAATACAGAGAATATTTCAACACAAAAATTATCAAAAAATATTGGTTCTTCATTCAATCAAGCTGCTTCGTAATCTCTGTCTTTGTCTCTCCTGCGAGGGACATATCTCCGTCTCCGTTACAGCCCTGTAGGAGAGACAAGGATCTCTCTATCTTTCTTCGTAGTTCACTTCTATTTACGCCGATAGAGGCATCAGTTTCGCTTCTGCGAATGCGTGGTTATGTTGATAAAATGTGATTGAAATCATATGACAATAATTGCAAACCTCAGAAACCTTCTAATTGTAACGATTGAGTAGCATTTCGAACAGTGTTCAATTGTTAAATCAGGAAGACTATAGCAGTTTGTAGTCACTTCCAAGAACTGTCAACAAAGCCGCACGTGCCCGTTCCAGGTGATTTTAGGTTACTTTTTAAACAATATAACAATATATACAAGCCTATTGACAAATCTGATGATTATACATTTTTAGAATGAAAGACACAGATATCGTGGGGTTTGCAGACCCCAAAGAAGTGAGTGACAACGATGAGGACGAAGAAATAACAAAAATTAAAAAGAAAGCGTGTAAAAAATCAGGAGGGTTTCAGTCGATGGCTCTTAGCTATCCTGTATTAAAGGGAATACTGAAACGTGGGTACAAAATACCAACACCTATTCAACGAAAGGTAAACGATCTGATCATACTAGAAGCTTCATATATTCTATGTTCGAGTATATAGTTTCATGGAATTATATTTTACAGACAATCCCTTTAGCTTTGGAAGGCCGTGATATAGTGGCTATGGCAAGAACAGGCAGCGGAAAAACAGCTTGCTTTTTGCTTCCTCTGTTTGAAAAATTAAAAGTAAGACAAGCGAAAGCTGGTGCGAGAGCTTTGATTTTGTCACCAACTCGTGAGCTGGCATTGCAAACGTTAAAGTTCATAAAGGATATAGGAAAATTCACAGGCTTGAAAGCGTCTGTTATTTTGGGAGGTGATAGCATGGAGAATCAGTTCAGTGCGATTCATGGAAATCCTGATATATTGGTGGCAACACCTGGAAGGTTTTTGCATATATGTATCGAGATGGATTTACAATTGAACAACATCGAGTACGTTGTTTTCGACGAAGCTGATAGGTGAGAGCGTTTTCATTAATGGCAAATTGAATTTTTGAAATGTTGTCGAATTTATATTTTGTACTTTGTATTACAGATTATTTGAGATGGGTTTTGGGGAACAGATTCATGAAATTGCAAACCGACTACCAGAAGCTCGTCAGACAGTACTATTTTCTGCAACGCTTCCCAAGATTCTGGTAGATTTTGCAAAAGCAGGACTGTCCGATCCTGTTTTAGTGCGTTTGGACGTAGAAAGCAAAATACCAGAAGAATTGACACTTTCATTCATAGTGTGCAGACCTGAAGAAAAATTAGCAGTACTATTATGTTTATTGAAGAACGTTATTAAAAGCGATTCTCAGACAGTAATATTTGCTGCGACACAGCATCACGTAGAATATATTCACCAGGTATAAGTACGATGTATACATAAATTATTATACTTTCACAGATCTTATAGAATGGGTATCTCTAATGTTCATACTTTATTACCAGGTGTTAGACAAATCAGCAATTTCTAATACATTCATTTATTCAAACTTGGATCCATCAGCTAGGAAAATAAATACAGCCAAATTTGAAACAAACAAAGTTAAAGTTCTTGTGGTAACAGATGTCGCTGCTCGTGGTTTAGACATACCACATTTAGATAACGTAATTAATTTCAATTTTCCTGCTAAATCGAAATTGTTTGTACACAGAGTAGGTAAGGGAGTAGATTATGTTTAATATTCTGTTATTTGCACAGTTTGCATAAAATATGATTGATTTTGTTAACAGGCCGTTGTGCGCGTGCTGGCCGAACGGGAACTGCTTACAACATTGTAAGCCAAGATGAATATGCTTATCTGGTAGACTTGCATCTTTTCCTTGGTCGTCCCCTAAATATTATTCCAACATCTGGATCGATAGAGAACGCGGAAGGTGCTGTAGGTAAAATGCCACAAGATATGATAGAGGAAGAGCTTGCCGAATTAATAAATTGGCATAACAGTTCCACGGATCTGGTACGTAGATAAATAAATCAAAAATGAAGCGAACTCAATAAAGTGAAAAATGAATAAACAGAGTCAAATATTTTTATTTACAGCAAAACATGGAGAAAGTTTGTGATAACGCGTATAAACAATATATAAGATCTCGGCCAGCAGCTTCTTCCGACAGTATTAAAAGGGTGAAGGAGTTGCACATTGGTGAAGCAGGTGTTATACCAGAATATTCCAACGTTTCTTCCAACACTATAAATTTATTGTCAAAGATTTTTAGTTATAGACCACAAGGAGTACGTATACACAATTTATACAAATCACGTAATTATTAGTGACTAAATGTGAAATTCTTCTTTGTAACAGACAATATTTGAAATTGGAGCAAAAGCATCCGCGACTGACTATCAAGTAATGAAAACAAAACGATCGTTCCATAAAGAAAGCATTATGAATTTTCACAGGAAAGCGGAGGAATTAGAAGTTAAAAAGAATTTAGAAGGTAGAACCTTTAAGAACGTGAGAGTTTAAGTTCGATAGAAGTTTTCAATTTAATAAACGATTTCTTTAAACAGATCGGTCTAAGAAAGTAAACCTTCCGTCGAGCACAAATGAGGAGATAAACTCGGCATTTAACACTGTAGTGTTACCGAAGAAAAGAAATATCGATGATTTATATAAACCTTCTAAAAAGAAAAAACGATCTGCAACAAAGGACGATGAATTCTTTATCCCATATTCTGCTCCGGACAAGCACACTGAAGATGGGTAGGAAAAATCCTTTCTCTTCGAAGGTGCGTAGATTACATTTTCTTGTTTTGTAGATTGGCCGTGAATTCTTTCAATAAGGAAGCGGACAAAGTTCAGATGGACTTAACCGCAGACAATGAGGAATCGCAACGGCTTCAGGCACAAATTAAGAAATGGGACAGGAAAAAGAAGAAAATGGTCACCGTTAATAACGTACGCGTTTTACGCTTTTGACTAATTTTATTAAAAATATTCAAAAATTTGTATCATGTTCGTTTCCTTTCAAGGATCGGAAGATCAAAAAAATTCGAACCGAGTCGGGAGTCTGGATTCCTGCAAGTTACAAGTCGAATCGTTATTCAGCTTGGAAAGAAAAGAGTAAAATAGATGCTAGAAACGACGATGATAGCGAGGAAGAGTCTCCACAAATCCAGAAACGTAAGCGATAATAATATTTGAAAAAGTTTCACGATGCTCGACTATTTTATATGGCCGTGTAAAATAAAACTTACTCTGTTCGTTTCAGTACACACAACTGCTAATACACATTGGGCACGTCACAATCAGAAACTTAAAGAGAAGATTAAAACAAAGAACGAACTTAAACGACCAGAGCAAGTCCTGAAGGCGCGCAAGTTGATGGAACGAAAGCGAAATAGAAATGCTAGAAAAGGCAAAAAGGGTCAGAAGAATAGAGGAAAGAATAAAGGAATGAAACGATAAAACGTAATGTTCCTGTGTACAAACTGTCTGTATAGAACACATTTTGCGATATAAACGACAATTATTTTTAACAGCGGATCTTTTTATCATCCCTTGCCCATTCTGTCCGACTCGAGAATACTACATCGATATCTTATCAGCATATTGCGATTTAAATTTCCCAAATCTTATTTTCATAATAATAATGACAAGTTGTCGTCCGATAACTCGATAAGTCCTCTTCAATTGTGTGCTCCGTTATTGTTAAAAAATAAATGCGCTTTTCTTGGCATGAAGAATTGCAATGTGATCGAATTTTTATATATTTCAACGTCATGATTTCAATATAATTCATTCATGGAAACTGGAATTGATCCGACAATTATTGGTACGAATTTGAGAGTGTAATAATAAAATAAAAATCCGATAAAACTGGTATAAATTTATAAAGAAGTGGTGGCGGTCCACCACTTATACTAAAAGGTGTTGCATAGTAGCCGTCATTAAACCGAATTTCGCGATTTTAGGAATGAAAGTGAAAGGAGGGAAAAAATATCGCGGCTCCGTTCATGACTCACGAACGATAACTGGTTTAAATAAGTTACTTTTCGTAATATGCTAAACGGTGATACCGTAACATATGAATCACTCGTTAGCGTGATCATCGTTTATTTTTATGTAGTGGAGTAGTACAAACAATTGTGAGTGCCACAGGTAACTGACACGTGGAAACGAGCATGCTCGCGCGGAATTAACGAAGCTCGTCTCGAGTAATCTCGGCGGAAAGGTTGTTTAAAACCGAAAGAAGCGATGCGGACGCGCCCAAGTCAATTTAGCTCACGAAACGTCCAGGGCGGGGCACATTTTGTCCACATGCTTTCGAGTAATCAAATATCTGCTCGGACTCGTTTCATTTCCGACAGGAAACTCGTCGATACAAGGCAGGACGGGTTTTCATTCCACGAACGTTCTCCAATTTCGTAATTTTCTAGATACATATATACATACACCGTACTGCACCAAAGGCTTCCCTTAATGATTCGCCGAGGTCTAAGATGTCGCGGTCGTAAACATGCACGCGAAAACACGAATTCCCTTGCAATTATTCACTGCAATATTGATCGACGCAAATTATGCAGATGGTTCAACTGTTGAAAGCGCGGGGCAAGGTCGCGGCAGTCATTTGCACGTACACCTCGGAGATCCACGTTACTCCGAAATTGCCGACTTCTTTTATGAATCGGCTCGGTGTGTTTCCAATACGAATACTGTTACAAATATTCTTCTCCAATGTATGCATTCTAAATAATCAAAGCGTAAAGATTGCAAGCTCTGCATGCATCGTAAATACGTCAATCAATTTAAAAATTCGATGTTTTTTTTAAATTTTTGATACCTAGAATTATAACAAGGAAGAAGATCGAACCTTGTACAAAAGCAAACATATTCATTTTATATTAATATTTCCTTTACATACGACGAGTTTTATTTCCACATCGAAGATATGTGATATAATAGTATAATGATAAACGCGTTTTATTGGTTCGATAGAACACTTGTTTAGTGTACTTGTTTTCTTGTAAATCTTTTCGTTAACGAGTAACTCCATTAGGTACCAATAAAGATCAGTTAAGATTGCAGAATAAATGGAATGGATACTACGAACCTTGAATTTTTCGTAGGTCATGATCACTCTCCTAATGGGATAATAGTGAACACGCTTCGTGGTCGAAGGGGATAGTAAACGAAAACGACCTTTGCCTAGAAAAATATCCTCGATCACTCCAACACCACCGATTGATCCGGAGACTTTCGAAATTAAATCGTTTGGAAAGGTCAATGAAGGTTCGAGGTCAATGTCGAGGTTGAAGAGGTCTTGTCCACACCTTCGCCTTGCTAGAACCTCGTGGATTCCGAGAACAGAACTTAATTGGCCACACCAGACTGTTCTATAGCTTTACGGTTACTACTCTCGTTTCTGGGCGGGTGTCTGGTTCACACATTCATCGCACCGCTCGCGATCAACTTCGCGAACAAGTAAACGACCTATAATGTAAATTACATGATTCCTATTTTGACGCAGTTTGTGCGAATCGCAATCAAATGATACAGCCGATAGAACTCAATAGTTACTGAAGAACTGTGGTAAAAAGTTCTCAGTTGATTCAACAGTTTGTATTCTTTTACGATTTAATAGAATTTACAGACAGGACGCAGTGAAGAGATAATAAACTTTAATGGAGCTTTTAATTTGCTGTTCATACTGCGAAGAGAAAGTAATATTTATGTTCTTTAACTTGACCTTTTGCAATTTAAAATAAATGATGTAATACGACGTTGACGATGCGCTGTCTGCGATGATAAAATGGCGACAGCGAACGAAGTAATGAAACTATTAATCTTGGGATTACATGAAGTTAAAACATATGGCTTGAGCAACAGAAATAAAGGATTGTATTTTCTGTATAATTGGCCTGCAGATATATTAAAATGATTGTTAATTTCATCCAGACCTTAAGTACTGTAGACATGGATGTTATTCATTTCTTTTTGCGTATGTTCGGAGTACATACGTTAGAAATCGATGTACATTTGAGGTATGCGAATATACTCTGACTACCACAAAGTCTGACGATTACAATATTAATTGAACGCCATGGAAAATGTTCAATGTTGGACCAAGGGTTAAATAAGAGATGAACATGTGGCCTACTCTAACACCGTCGCTGATGACCTCAATGTGACGTACAACATAGAAGAAGCAGAAAAAGAACAAGAAGGAGCATAAGAAATATAAACGTGCGCTGTATCTTGAAGGAAACTATTAACATCGAGGAAGTTCTAATTAGCGCAGCTATGAAAGAAATAGCAGAACGAGGGGTAGAAATTGCTTTACACAAGAAACTAGAATCTACTACCAATATCGTTCAACTCTAATGTATTTCTTACAGATACGAGAGCAGACTTGTCCAGGAATCATCCCCGGATCTCGCGTATCGCGTGTCCGGTCTTTGAAAAGGAAACAACGTATCCGCGCGGGGACAATGAATTTTCGTGATTAGTTTCTCGACCAGAGATTCATGCCAAGGCAGCTGCAGCCACGCTACTCGGCCACGATCCCAATGACAGCGACCGTGGAAATAAGTCTATTCGTAACCAGACAGTCACGTCTACGATCTACCGTTCACCCGTCCACACCATTACCAACTGTCTCTCCCTCCCTGTCTCTCTCTCTCTCTCTCGTCGACGTCACACGGTTAAAAATACGGGGTGTACCACTCAACCCGGACAAATGTATACACGCGAAACGATGATGATGATGCCTTGGCTTTCTGTGAAAGTAGCGTCGTCACGACTCCGCGTCGCGTCGTTGCGTTACACGGATAGCAGAGAAAAAAACGCCGTCCCCGTCGCGCACTTTGTATCCGTCAGCGGATGACGAACAGGATCGAAGGTCCGCACTGCAGTCTGCAAACAGTTCCTCAAACGGTTGTCCTCGTTCGAGCGTTGACACACACTGCCACGGGCGCCATTGCATTGACAATCGGAAATCCGATTTCTACGCTGCACCGTTTATAGCAATCCCTGTTGCCTTGTAATGATTAAACGGTTGAATTTATTCGGAGTTTCACCACCCGAAATAGCTGGTCTCTGTTGATGATTTTTATCGTAGGGGTCGTTGTACTTTCATCCCTTGCAATCAAAAATGTCCTCATACAAGTTTATAAAATTGCTTTATCGTAAATTGAAATGTCGAGAATGTGAGTCAACGTAATAAACTACAGGCATGCTTCACAGGAATCCGTAGAAAGTGTTAAAGAACATAACCAGGAGCACGGTCATCCACATAAGAATTAATGGTAAATCCTAAAGTAAAAATACTTTGATGATTCTCCGGTTCATGGTACATTGGATTTTCCTTAGTCAGCAGGAAAAAGAACACCAGGAAATAGTGGGTGAATCATAAGATATTTTCTTGGACGATCTAATGTATGATAAACGTATTCGCGCACACTGCTAGTCGAAAGATCGAAGTCGTTCTATAATTTAAAAAAGAGTGGCTAAATTCAATGTACAAGTAAACTCCGAACTTGCTTGGTTTCTGCATCAAGATCTTCGATTAGAGATAACAGTGTTTACTCAAATATGTCGAAGCTTATTGGTGATCATTCTAAGATAGCAATACAGCGACGACCATCCAGAAACATACTATCAGGAGAAACTGTTATTTTTCAATCCGGCAGCGCACACGCGGAAGAATGTTTGAAGGAAGAAAGTTGTTCACAATTTCGCATCGTAGACACGAGAGCGTAAGCAACAGATGTTGCAAACGTGTTCGAACCCTAATGAAGTCTTCCTAGCGACCATGCATCGTCGATTAGGAATGTAGGCTCCGATACACAGCAGAATAGTGGAACATCTTAATATTGATAAGCGGTGAAAGTTCCCCGGTAGTAGAAAGTTTACAAGGCGAATAATTAAATTTAGATATTCGGTCCAAGATGGAGAGGGAATCGCGAACAATTTCAACGATTGCTCGCGAGCGTGCAATTGTAACGCGTTGGAATCTAGCTGCGAACGGTTCGTTTACGATACGAATACATACAAGCGTTATGCAACTACCCTGATTTCGACAGTTCGAAATTTCTACGAGAGGGGAATTGGAAAAAACGTTGCCGAAGTGAACGTTCGAGCTCGTAATTAAGCAATCGATTTCATATGCGTCCACGTTCTACAAAATCTTACCCGTTACCTAACCGATTAAAAAAATGGGCCTGGGCCACTTCCACGAATTCGTTTCAGTAATTATTTTTGAAAAAATTCGGAATCTTTGCTCGCTGTACACCTCGGAACGGTCTCTTCGTGAAATCTCCCAACTGCATGATGTATAGCAGTCACCGCTGAGGAAATAAATAAAATGTAAAAAGGCTGGGGGTGTAAGAGGGGACGGCGAAGTGATCATGAACTTTATGTGCATTTAAATTCATGGTGCATGAAGTAACATTCGAAGAACCAGCGAGACCCGTTCGCCACTTTCTTTTAATATTTCATGAGCAAGATACATCGTGGTGAATAAAATATTGGGAAAACGCCGTAGAGCCCACGGTGACATTTCGAATCGTGATTCGCAGGTGTATCTTAATTTTAAGGTCAACGCGATTCGATCGGCGAGGTTACCGATCGACGGCGAACGATCCAGTTGCCTACGCAGATCTTTCTTTTTCTCGGTTGGTCGACATTCCGCGCATTTGCGCAATTTTCCCATGCTTGCGGCCACGCTCGCCTCCACCCCACCGGTGCGGTGTTCCGGTTAGCTCTAATACCGGAAAATTAACGCAAAATTGACTAACTATTTTTATTGCCGACTAGGCTCAACGACACTATGGAGATGATGCGGAGGGCCTCGCAATAATGAATGTTTCGCCCGCAGCTCCCAGTTCCACGGCACGAGAATAAACGCTTTGACTAGAAGTAACCCCGTGTCAGATACCTACGTGATCCGATTACAAGGTAAACAGCGAAAATTTCTTGGATATCAGAAGCACCGCGTCGACAAACAATTTCGTGCAAGCCGTCGATCGTTCATCTTTATCGCGCTCTTGATCGATTTCCCTGAAAATGGGGTCCTTCTACAACTTCCTTTGGTTTCAATCATTTGTTCATGACACTTTTATCAATGCGTTTGTGACATTTTTCTGATTAAAATGAGACCGAGCAAGATACAATTTCGATCTTTACTTGTTAACCGACTTCGAAAAAGAAGGAGGTTACTCAATTCGATCTGTGTGTGCCTCTTTTTTCTCGCTTTTTTTCTATGTACGTTCACCGATTACGCCGAGATGGATGGACCAATCAGGGCGGAACCTTCTGCATTTTGCAGGGTACGTCTCTCGATTGATCCCTTGGAAACAAATTTTGCATTTTTTCATTCTTTGCGGTTTTTATTGTGAATAACCAATAAGACCGAAAAACCATCCTACGGTGTTCTACAAATTCTGCTCGTTCCACTAAAAAGTGTGAAATAAAAAATTGTACAAAAAATATTGAACCGACTTTGAAAAAACGCACTAAGAAGTATGAAATAATTTCCATTTAATTTATGTGAATACACACGAACTTAAATACAGGGTGGAAATTATAAAGCGCTGCAGCCGAATATAATCAATATTTTTAGATATATTCGCCTGTAACGCTTTATAATTTCCACCCTGTACAATACAATCTTTTCGGAGGCGGCGCAAAATTGTTTCATATCAAGACATTGCTTAATCAATAATATGCAATTAATTTACGGGATTTAGGTGACCGGAACGCATTTGGCAGCTCTCCCCTTAGGTGCGGTTGCAGAATGCGTCGTTACGAGGTTCGTACCCCTCGAGGCAGCGTTTCAGAAACTTCTAATTAGCACCGAGGCGAAGTCGATCGGTGCACAGTTATCAGCCATGTGTGTAACTCGGTGGAATGAATGGGACGTCACTCGTGCAGGCTGCAATGCGACCGTATGCAATTCGCATCGGTCTATGCATACAGTATGTGTCATCTCGGCTGTGAGACTGTCGCTCATGGTGTCCGTGTCTTACTTGATTACGACCGAACCGTACACAGAGCTCTGGAACCGCGTTAGCGTTCTATGAATGAACGCACGTGCATCATATTATTGACCGAGGCACGTACGTTAAAAAGTCAAAAGGGATGGCTGGGAAAAGAGAGAGACAGATAGAGAGACGAGAGGAGGAAACGGACTGAAAGAACTGGAAAATGTGCTGGCTGCGTGGAACCATTCGTTCCCTCCGTTCTGTAGAGTTCTCTCGGAGCTACCGGACACGTAATGTCTTTTTCAAATGTGTAAAGTTGTGCGCGTCTTTCGGACTTGTTCTTAATATTAAATTCTGATTATTGTCCCTTTCCTTTAGGATGAAATATTAGGTTGCAACATAAAAACTTCTGGTTATTTTTTAAATGTCTTAACAAGGCCTTATCAAATTAGTTTATAAAGTAATGGCAATTATCTTTGATTTTATTAAGCGATGTGCAATTAAAATCTAATCTCATTAAATAAATGTAACCAAGTAGAAGCTATATAAACTAGTTGTAAGTTAAGTTAAAAGGTGCTATTATGTATTATTAAGAGAGCTATTGTGTAATATGTTAACATGTTCATGTATTGTAAATGCTACATACACCATACTTGGTTTAAAGTTTTAAAGCATTAAATAAATAATAATAATAATAACGTACAGGATTAGAGGATGCACCATCAGTGGATTTTATGTAATCACATGCACTTGCGATGATATGTTTGATCTATTAAATTTTCTAGCAGCAGAGGAAGAAATTTGTATAAAGCGAATGAAGGCACAAATAAAAACGAGGCTGACTTTTCTAAATAAAAGTTCTTCCAAAATACACACCGTGCATACTTTTGCAGGTGACGTTAACGTCTGAATTTAATCGCAGCATTGTCCTTGTAATGCAAAGTTTGACAATGAACGTGTTAATCCATGGAATGGTCAGCCTTGAGGGATCTGGTCGTGAGACGGTATCGCAATAGAAAATGCGAAATGAGTGAGGATACGTGAATTGATCGTATACATAGAGCCTTATACTGCGTTGATAGGTAATTCTAGCTATTTTCAAATAGACAGTGTCAGATTATACGCGCGGAAAGTTGCACGTATAGTAGTGTTGTAACATCTACGTGTGGGAACGTGAGTGATTGTGACTCGCGAGCTGACGGCGCGACGAAAAATTAAAATAAAATAACCGCGAGAGAAAAAGAAAACAGTAGAGAGAAACTTTTTTCTTGTCCCCAGATAACAATCGAGGATTTTTAGCGAACAATCGAGCCAATAGCATCGTCTTCTTCGAATCGATCACTGATAATCGATGATTACTTTAAAGCGAACGGGATATCGCATTCGAAATATGTATTTCGATGATTGCTTTCGGTTTATCGTGCACAGGTAGACGACGCAGTTTTTCGATGATGGCTTATCAGTCCCGTTATTGGATCATACTGTATGCTTTGTCAACGATGCTGTTTTATCTCGGTAATGTAACAAGAGCCGCACTCGACCGATAATAATTCGTCTAATACCAAAGGAACCGCGTTAATGGCTACAAAAAAGTTTTTATTTCCATTTGAACTCGAGAACGTTTCCGTTTATTCAGCGATTAAAAAACGATAGTTAAAAAATACTCGGAGATAAGCCCGACACCGAATTTCTTGGGAAACGAAGTCTGTGGGAACGGACGGGAAATTCGATATCTGTATAGTGTAACGTTATCCCAGTTCTGTTTGTGTCACACGCTACACCTAACAAGTGTATATCACGAGATTGGAAGGTGTTGCATAAAAAAATTTCAGTACATACAACCGTAACCTCCGCTGCATCGATATCGGATGGGATTCGTGCTTTTGCAATCGATTTTTTAAGAAACGAAAAGGTAGACAGCCCGAGAATGTTCAAATTATTATACATATAATGGTATTAATGTTGCCCGTGGAGGAAACATTTGACTAATTAAATTATAAAGTCTAATATACTCGCAGTAGTGATCATACAAAATTATGAAGTTTGCTTGATTTAATCTCGTTGATCTTTTAACATTATTTTAACGGAAGTAATTACGCGTTATTAAGGCAGAGCTCTTCGTCGTTGAATTTGATTGGCTAAGATCTTCGCTCTCACTAAGTGAAATTAAATTTTAATGAGTTACTGCAGTAGCGTTTATGGCAAAAACAGGTCTGATACGACAGTGAAAATACACCAGAGGAATTTGAAAATGTCATATTATCTTTGGCCATTTTAGATGATTAAAAGGGAAACTAAATTTTCAGTTAACTTCGATGCCTTAATCTAGTCTAGATATAATTGAAGTAACCTTTTGGACCGGTAGCTCAACTATTTCGACTCCAAAAGCCAGAAATGTCATCCGACCTACAACAAGAAGAAAGTGAAATTGTAATTGATCGAAAACAGATTGGGTAATGTGAAAACTGTGTCAACTTTCGGGAATTTTCAGCGGTGCCTCGGAGGCGCCAATCGAGCGTCGAGGTTAATTAGCAGCGCATTTACGTAAGTAATAGCTGATGTATCAAGATATCCTTGAGAGCATGCCGTAAAGAAAACTTCTGTCGTGCAGCAGTCGATGGAATGCGTTTCCACGGCATTGTTAGCCGTCGTTTGCAAAGAAGATGCCAGATAAATATACAATGGGGGACGGTTGTGTGCATTCAAATTGTAACTAATAACACCCGCATTCCAGGGACATTCTTCCAGCTGCCTACTAATGCGCCGCGAGCCGGCCATATGGACTAGACGATTAATTGAATAAGAGCCAACTCTGATACCTCTTGATTCCCGCGTTCTTCGCGCTGCGCTGTCACTCGAGAGCACGAACGACCTGGAATTCGCACCACTCGAAGCTAAACGATAAAGCCTGTTCTGGGACACTTTCTGTTCGACGCGCGTTGTCACCGATATCTACAATTTTATTTACATTTCCTTACGACAGCGTTCCAGAAACCATTTTGGCAATCTCTATTGTCATCTTCGTCCACTGAAGTAATGAAAAGCGTTTTATTACGTTATCACGCTACTTCAATTATTTTATAATCTTTACATAATGATAGGCAGTATATCATTGTATATCGCACGTGTGTCATATCATTTTCCATTTTTAATGACCACTCAAATAACTCTTTTAATAAGCGTGTTCACGACATTGATGCCAGTGAAAGTGTACCAGCGAGAGTGTTCTTAAAAAGACACGAATGGTAAGAGGATATGATGTTTCTAAAAGAACGTCGAATAAACATCTTGCTCAACCTGATTTTCACTATTCGTAAAAGTTTCAAGGATCGTTAATAATAAAACACGCACTACAAAGTATGAAATAATTTCCATTTAATTTACGTGAATACACACGAACTTAAATACAATACAATCTTTTGTATTATGTATGCTGATAAGCCTCTAAAAAACGGCTAAGTTGTTTCGTGTAAAAGGAGGTAGTGCGAGAACTTGGCTGGTGCACTACCGTGCAGCTAGATAATCCGTATGGAACATTGTTGAAAAACGATCAAGTATTCCAATCTTCTAAACGACACTCTGTACAAACTGGGAATCACACTCACGTTTTAGTTTATCGTTTCACTGCAATATTGTACAAATAGAATCGAAAGTGTAACCAAAATTATCAGGAAATACCCAATCCATTGCTTTTTTAAAGGTGTCAATTGTCCTTGATCTTATAGCTACGACCATAGTGATATCTCTGTCAGCGTTATCAAACAGGCGAGCCCCAATGTACTTCAAGGCAACAGTTAACCGATACTAGTACGGTTCATTCATTCATTTTTTGTTGCGCTTACTATTTCGTGTACTCCCTTATACTGCCCCTACACAGTTCACCGTTTGTCTTTGTATTTCCATCACGTCTCCGATTGTGTCCCCGAGCTGCGATGCTGGCAGCGGAGTCGAGGAAACTATGCTACTCGTATTATTCAAAGTACAACAATTCAACGCAATGATTAGCTCTAACCATCCTATCAATATTTCTCTTTATTCCGCCGTTGGAAGCGACTTCTCTCGTTTCCTCGTTGCAATTACCGTCGGTATATTCTTACAGGAACGATGCAACCTATCGCATCCGAGAATGAGACTCGAATCTAGCATTTTATAGTTCTGTTTTGCGACGCCGTGACACGCGCCAGTTCTTACAGTCGCCAGTTCATCAAAATGCAATTTTTCTTGAATATTTATCGCGAAACTAGTTTCCGTATGCAGTTCGACTGCGAATTCGACAAAAAGCGCGATAAGAAAATCGTGAAGCTGTCCCAAAGTTTTTGCTCGATAGTGTTTCGAATCTGCGAAGTTGGTAATTTAATTTCTGTATAAAATGCAACATGAGCAGGCCATTATAAATGCTATTTTTCAGTTGATACGAGGCTTATTCGACGTCTCCATTGCATTGTAGTAAAATCGCCAGTTTTGAATTTTGTCCACCGAGATCGGAGATTCGAAATGCTGTGGTCTCGGTTCGACCATCGACTGGCTCGTTGCGCAGGAGAGGTTGCTTCTTGTTTCATTCCTTCTGTAAACGACCGATATCCGGTCGAGTTTCACACGTTTCCCCGTTACAATTTGTCTGCGGACCTCGTGAAAATGCGTAGCAGAGTGAGAGAGCTGTCGACCTTCTCCCCCGAAACGATTTTAGCCCGGCGTTGAACATCTGCACCTACGAGAGCGTGTAGCCAACCCTCCGACCGAAAATAGAAACTATTATGATGGAGCATCTGCACCGAAAGTGGAACGAGGAGGAGAAATCTTAGCGAAATATGGGATCAACTGTGTGTCGCCTGCCAACGCCGAGCGAACTTGGACAAGTTATCGCGTGTGCAGAAATTGTCTGCGGCTTGCACAAGCGAAACAGAAGCCAGCCATGTAGGTCTTCCAATCAAGTGCGATGCGAAAGGAACGATTCTCCTCTGCTCCGGGCCTTCCTTTTAATCCTCGGCTAACTTCTACAGAAGTTCCTCCTTATAGGAGCCGAACAATAGATCGAACAATTAATCTTTTGAAAGAATGTTTTCCATTATCTGCGGATCTTTATGTAAAGTAAAAATGGCCCAAGGAAATTGTCAGATCCGGATGTCAAATAAAAATAGATATCGTCTTTGAATAATTTTAACGAATAGCAAATAATGTAGCATCGTTCAATTTTTCTAAAATGACCAATCCATTTTTGTCACGAATGCATAAAACCCGGTGTCTATCAATCATAAACATCCTGAACAAGTAAGTACTTCCACGTACGACGATATCCTGAGAAAAGAAAATTTTAACATACTGGTTTATCCAGCGGACTTTCAGCTCTCCGAGAAGACGCATAACCGCGACGAGCCACGAGCGTGGAGTGTCATTAGCGAATCTAGGCTATCAATAGCGGCAGGGAAGTGATATAATAAAATAATAGGGGGGCAAGAAAGATCTATCAGTTTTATTTATGTATATTGGCATATTATACGCATGGGCAGACCAGCGATCAGAAAGGACGAGCGCGGATACATTCGCGAGCCATTCACAGATGCGTGTTATCAGCAAGGTCAACCGTAGCGTACTGGAGAACGCTCGCGATAAGAGGCCAAGAAGAACAAGCGAGAAGAAGGAAAAAGTTGGTCACGAGTCGCGAGTACACAAGGTAACCCCGACGGCGTAATCGACTCGTAATCGGCGCCAATACGAACGTGCCTCTGTAGGAACGATGAATCATTGATAACTCTAACGGTTACGTAAAAAAAAGAAAAATAGGAACGGAATGGTACGGACATTATTAGGCTTCTTGAAACTGCGTTGTTCGCCAGCCTCGGAAGAAAATGAACGAAAACGTCTGTTTAATTCGCGGCTCGTTACGTAAGATCGTAAACGCGCGAATGTCGTGCGCGGAATGCGAAACGAAACGTTCTTTTTGCGGACGCGTCGTCGTCGTCGAGAGAGAGAGCCCACTTTGCGGTTTCTCTCTGCTATGGCCCGGATTGCATCGGCTCGGACTGACATTCTGCGGAACGAGAAACCTCCTGAATCTAATTGCCGGGTGGCAGAAGGTCAAGGTCACGTGGACAAGCCGCGGACACGCAAGATTTCAGCGTGTCGTAGGGTCGCCGCGTCGGCGTTTCGACATCCGCGGCAACCGACCCCGACGAAACAGACTACGAACAACGTCGAAATAGAAGCCCCGTCATCAATATGGATTTATTGGTCCGATGGTCAGGCTATTTTCCCCGCTAAAGTTCAGATGTTCCAGCGTGAGGTCATCCAACTGACTGGGAGGTACAACGCACTTTATAATTTGTAGAATCATTAAATTTGATACAGTAGTAACAGCTGACAAGTGTCCGAACAATGTCTAAATATCAATAGCAAGGCTAGGTTCGCCGGACCCGTCAAAATGACATAGTTCAGGTTCTTTATTTTGCTATTATTGGGATCGCTCGCGTCATACGGGAGATCACCGAATTCCTATCGCAAAAAGGTCACAATATTTTTCCGAGTAGAGCGACCGCAAAATCCTCGACTGGTTTAAAAAAAGCTCTCCAGTGCACGCGGTATCGACAAATGCACCGATAGCACGCGAGCCGATCGTTATGAGCACCGCTGCTAAGGTGATTGCGTATCATCATTGGGTGTGGGCATATACCGTATGCCGTATGGTCACTATACATAGTATACTTCACGACGAGACGGATGGCATGCCGTACGCCACCATGAGATACCATAGAAGAGGGGAAAGAGGAAGAACGAGCCATGTTGGGCCCCCAGCCTGCAGCATAGGCAGTCAAGTTGCTGTTTGAATATCCCGTTTCCTCAACAGTTTCCAGTATGCAACCCGATGGCGCTTGACAGTGTCCAGCGAAATTTTATTCGGATGATGCATGGTCGCTGGAAATTGCATCGCAAAAAGTACAAGCTCAACCATTTGTAAAGCAACGTTGCGGAGAAAACGTGGACGGAAGTGTCAGGTCACTTTCCAGACACTTTTCAGTTCCTTCTGTCAGACTCTCGATGACTGAGTTTTATTCAGAAAGGACATAAAAATCTTCTTTTAAAAAATAACCCCAGCAGAAATAATCGGCTTTCGTTCCTGAGGGTTCATTACTAGTTTACGCCTAGAGTTGCCAGTGCTATTGACTAATTCTTTAAGAATTCTTTCAAGTTGATCGGTCCAATGCTCTTTCCTTAATCTTGTCAACCAGCTGCGTAAATGTTGTTTCGAGAGAAGCACGTTTCACGAGCTGTATCCACATACGTAACTGCTACTTTTTCCTCGACACTTTATAAACATATACGTTGTCCAACTTTGAGTGCGACAGCAAAGGACGCACGTTGTTACTTTACTGCCTCGTCTCGTTGGACAAGGTATAGTCCCTCCGCATACTGTTATTGATTCCATTAAAAAGAAATCAATTTTTCTAAATTGGTAAACCGTCTGTCCGTTAACGTTTGAATGCGATGTCTAGCATGATCGAAACGGTCAGTTTGAGCGGTTATAGGCACGAGGGTGCGCATTACATGGTAATGGCAAGGGCGCATATATTTCACCGAACGCTATGCTCCCAGTTCTCGTTGATAGATGTCGAATAGGTCAAGGATTATTGACACGCGAACTTCAAAAGTGTGACGGGATGTTAAGAACGCGCGGACATAGTTAGCCGAATCAACCCGGCCGTTGTTTACATTAGCAAAATCGCGGGAAGCGTCCTTTCGAGCTACTTAACGATTAGCGGACACGCTTCCAGTGACTAATTCTTCGGGGAAGACCCGCAGCTGCGAACGGACGGAGCTTCGCGACTCTTCTCGATATTTCCCTGCCTCGATTGATTGATCGTCCCCATCGTCTCTCTGTCTCTCGTTCTTGGTGACGATGAAGAACGTCTTGGATTTCGCGCGTTACGCCCGACAGCGCTTAACCGTCCGATTTCCGCAACGAGCAATCAATTGCGCAACAGAAATTAACCAGATACCTGTAATTGCAGTTATCATCCGCCCGATAAACCGTGGTTTGTGGAATTCTGTTGCGGAGCTGGTGGGCGTCGCGCCAACATCTCACGCAGGGTTGATGCCAGCACTAACAATAAACGAGAACGGCTTTCGTTTCACCCAGAAACAAACACTTCCCACCCTCCATTTATTATTATCGCTTCCTACCGATCTATTGTTATGCGCACGCTGTTTTTCTTGATTTAACCCGTTCCCGTGCAACAGCAACTTGTCGTTTGGGACGCTCTCGATGGTTCAGATACATAATCCACCACGTCCACTGCGACAGTATAAATAGACAGTGTTCACACGTCACATTAGTAAATAAGAAGTGTATTCGTTGTTGTTAGAAAAATATACCGAGCTCGTTAACTCTTCAAACAAAGCGGTCTTCGTCGAGAAATAATCAGAATAGAAATTTGAATATACTATCGGCCGACTCCAGCCAATAATTGAGCAGTAATTTGTGTGACTCACCGCGGGAGACCATATATTGATTGCACTGCTGCCGACAGATTTTGCTTCCCAACTTTGAAGTCTCGGTAACAATTCTAAATAAAACTGCGGAGAATAAATTTACGATTCGATTATTATTAAACTGCGGACTTTATGCATTGATGACAAAAATGGAGTACGAAAAACACAAAGCAACAAGCAGAAGAATTAATGTCATATTATATTCAACCCATTGGACCAAGTAACGCGTTGTTTATCATCGTCTCACACATGTAACGTTCATAATCTCGCAGTTTCATTAAAAATAGCGGAATTATAATTTCATACATTTTGTTGTTTCCAGTCGGAGTACACACCCACACAGCATAATATTCAGTCATGCTTGACATGCTTCAGCAGAAGGCTCAATCGATAGCATTCTCCTGGATTACAAAATCTCTACAGAAACGCTTCCATTGTTATTCTTTGCAAGTGCGTTGGGTAACGTTTTTTATGTATCTGGATCGCTCGAGCTTAGCATACCAAGCGCATAAGACAAAACAGACTCATGTCACTTCTTCGAACGCCGGGAGTAATCGGAGGAAGTATCCAGCGCGAGTCATCATCGGGTTGTCATCGATACAACGGAAGTCTCGGGATGCCGATCGAAAACGAATACCCACTGACTCTCCGATGACCACAGCCTGCAACAATGCACCAGTGGGAACTGGCCGAGTGATGCTCTCATCGACGAAAAAGCGAAATCATTTACGAAGCCGTCGAGATAACGCGCGCCGCGAACACGGTTGATGACGGTCGATGACAGTCGCGCACACCCACGCGCGCTATTCGCTTTTGAGTGCGGTTAGAAAGCGTACAAAATTACAGGAAACCATCGACCATGCGCTTTTACCCCAAGATTCACGGGCATTCGATCTGTTGCAAAAGAACGCAGTATGTAGTGCTCACTTCAATTCGCGAAATTTGAGATCAGGAAGTCAAACACTAAGAGAATAGATAGTGAGCGAAAGCGAAATATAGACGCAGTCCATCGACCATCGAGACTCCGAAAGGATGCCGCGAACGTAAACAATAATAAACACGCGATAAAGAAAAGTTCAAGTTCAGCCATTTTTGTCCGACCTTTTCAAAAGTGGTAGTAATGGATCGTTGAGATTCTTCCAATTAAAATGAGTCCAAACACGACGTTGATCGGTCTACTTTCACAGACTTCGTATATAGCAATCATACGTATGTTCTTAATTATGTCACTTACAAAACTAGTCCGATTTACGTCGTGTTTGGACTCATTTTAATAAGAAAAATCTCTACAATCCACCGGTATGTACTACGTTTGGAAATGTAAGACAAAAAATACTGAATTTTTATTCTTCCTCCTTGTCTGCTGAGATAAGGCTCCGATGAGCTTGAGGGACTGAGTGGTGGGGGAGAGTGGTGTAGGTCTGGGGAGAGTGAGAGGGATTTATTTAAATTTAAGCGAGCACTATGTACTGTAGTTGCATCGGAAGAACGCGAGTGCAAATGTTTTCGACGTAACGGGAACGTCCGTAACAGGTTTCCGTTTAGTGCTTGAACATTCCGAAGTCCGCACTCGTCTATAATAGAGCTGTAATTATCGTTTTCGCGGATACAACGGGCCCGCGTCGTTACGGAGCCGTTCGTGTGGCTCGCGTGATGTCATACCCATTTGATCGCACGCGCGCGTACGATAAGTCGCGCGTCTGTTCCACAATTTGTGGAAATTACTTCGAAATGACTCTTTTTATTTCCTTGTAAGAGCATCGCCTATCTTTGACCTATGAAACGAAACAACATTCTCGCTATCTCGTGCAGTTGACAAATTGTATGAACAAAGAATGTGGTTTTAAGTGGGAGGCGACAATTAGAAAAACGTCCTCCTCTTGCTTGAACACAATCTTTTGTCAAGTACATATCATCGTGTAGATAAATATTTGTTATAAAGCAGTGTTACGTAAACAAACCTCTCGGACCTCGACAAATCAACCGTGTATTCTGTATATTTCTCAATTTTAGTGTTAATAATTTATTTAGTTTTGTGGATATTAAATCCACGCAATAAATAAATTGTTAATTTTGTGCATCATCGTGTCTAAACATTAATCAAATGATATTAATCCGCATATTGTGATATATTTTAAAGGTTTGTATAACCTACGAATAGTACATTAAGATTCGTACACACTGATAAGTTAAAGTGGCTCACAGTTTGTATACAAATAAACCCGCAGTGAAATGGAGCAATAATAAAATTGGTGAGATTAAACAACAATAAAAAGTAAAGAATGCAATATGTAGTAGAAAATCTATAGATGCAAACCATACGGAAGACTGCGGGACGTTGAAATTGAAATCCGAATCTAAGACGGTCTCGCCTCTCGATGGAAGGGGGGCAGGCTGTGATCCTGTGGAATCTTTGAAACGAGAAAAATGCGGTGCTTGTTTATGCACAATGGCATGCAGATACATCTGTGCCGCAAATTCCTAATCGTCCTAACACTGGTCTCCAGATTGGTGCGTCGAGTTCAGCTGCACTTACGGTTGTACGACCTTTCCCATTCGAGCAGTCGAGGTAGTCGCTGCCAACCTAAGATCAGTCGTTCACTAAACGTCGAGCGAAAAACAAACGAGTCCGTCGATCGTCCGGATCTCTGGCAACCGTTCTTTTTGTCTTTCTCGCGTGTTGCCCCATGAATCAGCACGCGTGCACGCGTCCTTTTCGTGACAGAAGTTAAGGGAAGAGTATCCCGAGCACGTTCGTCAGCACCGATTTACATTCCATCGTTATCGCCGCTCAGTTTTCTTGATACTGACAGCTCGTGGCAATATTATCGTCGCGGCCACAAGTGCGTTGATGTAAATAGAAGCAAACCGCTACTGTCAGTCTTGGCGACTACAGTGCTACAGTATTAATCCACACGCATGCACACTGCACACACGCACATGCCTGTGACGTACGAGCGTTCAGTGACGACACTTGCGAACACATTTGATTCTCCCGTTTACGGTGGGTGGCTAATGTCAGCATAATTGCGAGGAACACGTTTCCTTAGTGGGATGTTGAAACATTAAACTCGTGAGTTTCATATTTCGTAATATTTTGAAATTTTACACGTCGGCGAATTCGCCAGATTTTGATTGAAAATCATATTTGTATCGCGGGAATGTAAACTGTGTATGGTTTGATCGAGTCGGGGAATGAACGGAAAACAATGTGAAACTATCGGAACGTATGAAACGAGAAAGATTTGTTGTGTTGGTTATTAGGTGTCCGGGGGCCCCGGCGCGAGTTGGCGCGGCACTGATCAATGGCCGCCTGGACTTTGTATCCGTTTTGTTGGCAGTAGTGCGCATAGTAGTATTCAGTGCGTCGTGCGAAAAGCAGTGGAGCTTGGCGAGGTCGCCTTTTGCGTTGGCACGGAGATTCTTTGGTGCGTGTTTTCGGTCTTGTCCCCGGCCGAGAGAGAGTCCTGTCTATCAACGTGCCCGTGTCGGTTCCATTTTGGTGCGATCAAGCAAATAGTGATGAAGTGTGACTCTGTGCGCGAACGTGCAGGGCGTAGCCAGTCATTGTGGAAAATCGCGTGAAAACGAGGGACAAGAAGGCGGTGCGTGACAGTCGGAATCTGCCATTGGAAAGGATATCTTGTTATCTTTATCGCACCAGTGGCATTTCGCGTACTCGCTGGATCGCTGCATCATCGTCATCGCTTATCGTCATCCTCTGTCCTCCTCTTTCTCTCTCTCTCTCTCTCCCTTTCTGTCTCTGTCTCTGTCTCGCTCACCCACTCTGTCTTTTTTCCCGTGCCGTCTCTTTCTCTGGCGTCTTATTCCGTAATACCCTACCCATCCGTGCTACTTTGTACGCGCTGTGGTGGTAAAACCGAGGAACATCTCCACGCATGGTGCAGGCTCGATCGCAACAAAGTTACGAATTCAAGTACGAGGTAAGAGTTATTGACAATTCGCGCGGCTCACGGTGGCGGCGATGCGCTCGCTGGCGTTCCGCCCGCGAACGGATTTCCCGTAGTCCGATTGATTTTATCGGGGCAGTAATATGAAACAAGGGAGAGGCATAATATCTATGGGGGTGTGGATTCTATTGGCTGTAGCGGTGGTGCTTGGTTTCTGTGCTTCTGGCACACCCATCGCTGCGCCGACCGCTGGCCACCGTGTGAGTTCGAGCCGAGCGGAAGGACGAGTCTCTCTCGCTCTCTACCACTCTATCTTTCTCACTCGCACGCTCGCTCGCTCTCTCGCTCTTTCTCTCCCGAGTTCAAAGAGGGAGAGTAAAAAGCCGGCATACCGCAGCCTTAGACTTCGCTCCATTTTCCACCTTTATTGAATTATTCTTCTCCCGGGGATTTCACTCGAGGCCGGCCCCGCGTCGAGCGGCCGATTAATCTCGCGGGAAAGGAAGACGTTCCGCGCGATTTCGGTTGCGATAACGGCGAAACAATTCCGTCTAGAAAGTGATCATCTTCAACCCTCGCCGAACAACGCCGGGTCGTTTCGACACGCCTGTGCTGGAACCTCCTCCGTCGTCGGAGGCTCCTCGACGGCGACAACAATTTGTTGAAAACAATGATGCTTTGCCGGATAAAAGGGTTGACAGCAGCAATATTGATCTACATATAATCGCAAGGTTTATTACGTTGGAATCTGGTGAGAACGACATACGAAACGGTTGTGCTTGTTTGCTTACGGTGGAGGAAGTAGTGGCAGAGGGTTAACGTATCTTTTTCCGGGATGGGGTGGGAGCAACGCCGGACTCTCGTTTTCCTCGAAACGAAGAAAATAAAGAGAACGAGGAAAAATGTTCGCAGGGAATTGTATACAAGCGTGCGTGGCCCCCATGAGTAGGGAGCTAAATTCTGACGTACGCTTTGTTCGGGCTGGCATTCGACTTTCTCGTACCTAGCACGAGTTTCACGCTGCTGTCACGGTGCCGCCTTGCCTTGTTGGTCATCGTTCCGCGTTCGTGCAGGATGATTTTATTTTCCTTTTTCTTTCCCGTGTTCGTAGTTCGGGTTTCCTAAAATTCGCGGCGAGAATTTCCCGGCGTCTAACGGGCCAATTCGGTGATTTATGGTCGGTATTATCAGCTCAACGATACCGACGCAACAACGCTGTTTTGCCGCCCGTCGCTGAGATAATGAGTTATGGAATGTTCGATATCGCCGCGGCACACGTTCGATACACGCGATTATTATAATATTTTCGCGCGGCAGTAAACGGCGAGAGCCCTAGGCTGTTTCCAACATTTCGGTGTACAGCTGGGACTGGCGTTCGTTTGCGAGCTACTTTTCATTCCGGACGTTTGCGTCACGAGCAAAATCCAATCGTAACACGTTCACGAGTGTGGCACGATTGACTACTTACAATGTGTTACTTAATGTTTTATTGGCGTATTGGTCAGACTGATGGATCGTTGTTTCGTTCGTACGACGAACTGCGCGCGGTTAAATGCCACTGGCGAGAGTGCGAATCCGAGCTGTAAATAATATTCGAAATGTGACGCATATTTCGTACTACATATTCAACTATTCCCGTTATCGAGATTGCGCTATCGTGAATTCTTATCTATTTTATCAGACCGCTTCGTCACCAGAACTCAATGCTATTAAAGTCCTCTAGCGTAGAGTGAAAAAGGAATTTAATACGAATTTATGACATAATATGTTATCAAGGTGGTGAAACAGATTTTTAAATGATCCAAAATAGTATTTTCAACCAGAGACAATTTTCATTTTGCGTAAAGATCTGTAGTCTAATCTCCGTGTACAAGCCATATTTGGTACAAATCGAAATTGAAACGGTTGAATTTTTTATCCTCCGATCTTGAACGATACTGACACCGGTTCTCAATGATAACAATGGGTAACGTTCGCTTTAATGATAACATTTATTCAATGCGTAATGTAAACGGTCGTACAAATCTGAATTTATCATTCAGGAAGATGGTCATATGAATTACAGTCGATAAAAACTAGTAATTTTTAATTGAACTACTTTCCTTTCAATAAGATGCAAGCAACAAGTCGTTCATTTGTATCAACACAAGCCACCATCTTGTTATAATCACTGAAAACATGTATAACAAGTAACCTGCGAATCGCAGGTAACAAACGACCAGTCAATTATCTAGACAAACTAATTGTCGAACATTCAATTATTATATCCGGTTGGCCCATTCACTAATCCTTAATAACAATAATCTGCATAAAGACCAGCGATTCAATAACAATAATATATCAATAAACGATTTCATCGTTTTATAGTTTCATTAGTAGACAGCGGATTTTATGCATTTATGACAAAAATGAGTAGGTGTAATTTAAAATAGCAAAAATATTAGAAACATTTAAACATACTATTATATCATTCTCGACCTACTAAACATAATAGAGAAAAAAATAAATTTCTATTTCACTCCTGTTTGTTGTAATTTAGGTAAGAAATTTTTATTTTGCATAAAGATCCGCAGTCTATTCATTAGCTAGAAAATACTGCTGCGCAGCTAAATAAATTAAAAACATTGGAAAATCTGTCTCGATAGATTTGCGTTGAATTTTTGATAAATGCATAATTGCGTCGCGTATTGCGCCAATAATCTTGAGTTATCGCGACTGTCACGAGGCGGTTTTTCGAAGTCCACACTGTTCCATCGATACCGATCAACGTCGCGGAAGCTCTCTCGATTTTTTCTTCAGATCGTTCGTCGCTGTTCAATTGTTCTGCTTTGGTTGTCCGTAGGTGAACGATCAACATGAGCAGCAGATGACTGTTGGCCGAGCTGTTGCTCGTTCGACTTTAATATGAGTGAAGTAGTGGCTGTTACACCTAGTGGTGGACCGACACGCCAGGAAAGCGTGGCACACGTCAAACGGCATAAATTAGCCAGCTGTAATGTTCCTCTCGTGCACGGACGGACGAATCCGCCGATCAACAACCGTAACAGGCTGACCACCCATCAACGAAATCACAGTTTGGACTTTAGGTATGTAACAAACAAACGACGACCACGCTCCGCGCTTCCGGTGGACATTTATAGACGCAGATAGCTGCGAAATTTTTAATCTCTGCTATCTGTATAGTCGCGACATAATCTCCGTGGCGAGACTATACCGCCGAGGCGTACGCTTGGGCTAGTCGGACTATGGATTTTATCTACAGACAAAAATAATTATCTTAAGGGGGAGACTCGTTTTCAGGATTGCAATGCGATCGGTAATGCAAACATGGGGTTTTTTAGTAGTCAAAAGTGTTAGATGAAAGGTCAATCTAGGCCGCAGTTGCCCTAAAAGTCTTATTTCTACGTTTACGAGGCGTAATTTGCATTATTCGGCAGCATGTAGCCGTCGCAGCTTTATGAAAATAACTACAGTGACTCTCACTCTTGAAAAGCCGATAATTTTTTTAAAATTGGACTATACGATTCGTACTTTTTTGGGAAGCTAGAGCAATTAGTTTACTACAGGATGCGAAGAAAAATTTTTTTTAAAAATGTAATTGATCGGAATTGTAGAAAAAAAATACTAAAAGATGCTTTATTCTAGAATAATGCAAATTACGCCTCGTAAAAATAGGACTTTTGAGAGCGATTGCGGCCCAGATTGATCTTTCATCTAGCGCTTTTGGCTACTGAGAAACCCCATCTTTGCATTATTGAGAAATGAGAAGGCGGATCCTGCACCATTGCAATCCTGGAAACGAGTCTACCCTCTCAACGCCACACTTTTGCCTTATAAAGCAAGAACAGAGCCGAGTTTGGTCAATCGACTGAAAAGTTGACATAAAAGTAGTAGGTCACAGTGATTTGAACTCATAATTAAACTTCCCGCCCACGGAGCGGCTGTCTGCCGCAGTTATTCCCATCGCATTGTCCATTGGCCGAGGACCCTAACCCCCTAAAATGTCAGCAATTCGTCAAAAGTATATTCATCGATGCTTTATAGTTTCAATGCCTCAGAAACATTAGCTGCAATAACTTTGTTATTGTCAACAAACATGATGAAGTTGTAAAAAGAAATTGAAAGTGGCTATCCAGTTATTGACATAAGCGTGAAACACAGTTTTTAGTTCTAATTGTTTGCGATCATATGGAATTATTGTTTATACAGACACAGTAGCACAATATTCCATATATACAAAAATATTTTGCACAAAATTACCCGGACAAAGCACACAGGAAACTCTTCACTCGTCGCATGCATATATCGTTGCTCCGATGTACAGTGGAGATTCTTATTTTTAGAGTCACCCGGTATACACACATAGTAGCTCAATATTCTGCTGTATAGCGGAGCACATTGTAGCGTAGGCATTCTACAGTAGAGCATGGATCTGCATTGGCTGCAATAAAGACGACGACAATTCAGCCTGCAATACCAGATCGATACTCGCACAGTTATGGATTTTCATTTCGTGAAATATTTTTATTTTCTTTCATTTGACCTGGCCAACGAAATACAATAATAATTTCGTGTACATTGTACATGTTGATTTCGTATTTATCGCGAACACGAATCACGCTGACGTTTTTGCTTCGCATGATACGAATTTGGCCATCGGCGTGGGATGCCAGTTGAACGATGGCAGCCATCTGTCTTTATCTTCTTTCCCTTATTTGCCTTGGAATCTTGAATATACACGAAATGTTGTTTCAGGTTTCAGCGACGCAACAGTAATTTAAGAACAAATAGAAAATCCTATTCACCGTAAAATTTTTGTTTTACGTGCGTATATTAATTCCCTGCCTCTCTCTCTTGTCTCGTTATTCTTCTCTCCGTCTCTCGTGCGGCTCCCAATCAACTGTTCTCTCCAAACGCAGGTTTTCATCCGTTCCTCACGCACACACGCGCGCGCTCGCTTTCTAGAGTCTTCAACAAAACAGACAAATGCTCTCAATGCATCGGCTGTTAAAGCAATTTTAAACTTCAATACGTATAATGAACACATTGAAACCGGCGATAAAGGAGTATCATCTAACTACACGGCAACACGCCATAACGAATGGCAACAGTGCGATTAAACGAAATATGAAAGCAACAGAGTAATTTGGTTATATTAATCTCCGTTGCAATATACGTTGTTGCAGTACACTGTGAACATGAACACAATATTTAGTGAAAAAGTACGACACAAATTTTCATCTACCTCCGGTGGAAATTTTTCCATTCGGCTTTCATAGAGAATGCAATGTTTAACTTTGCTACGGAGGAAGGGAAAAATGTAACAAAACCAGCGCATTTTTCAAGTTTATTATTTTCAGAGAAATAGCAGCATTTCTGTTTGAAAAGAACTGGATATGCATTCTATTTTGTTTCCCGTACCTCCACTTGAGTTATCTATAATTCTCGGAAATCCCTGAATACGATTGCAAAAACATACGGGTAGAAACCAGGCTTGAGCACCGACAAAATCTGCACTATGCCGTAGCTTTACGGTTCATTATGTGCTTGAATTCAATGCAGCTTTATAATCTCTATAAAGCAATGCAGATTAGGCACTTCCAGTGCTTGGTAGTACTAGTGTTGATATACACCCAAGTAATTAGTTGAACAGTGATATCAAAATGTTGGTTAAAGCTTCGTTTCTTAATTATAATTAACGAAGTTAAGAAAGTTAAGTAAAGGTAAAAATTGTTTAGAACGAATCCTATATAAACGAGCTGTCTGTAAATATAGCTTTAATTGAATTAAGATCAGAATATAATAAACAGACTGCGGATCTTTATGCAAAATAAAAAATTTTCGCAATGGCTGCAGGACACAGGAGCTAAATGAAAATTGTATTCTTCTTTTAATCATCCTACCAAGCTGAAAATAATACATTGCTGTCCTCAAATATTTTTAACATGTCTACTGCTTTAAATTGTACGCAGCCATTTTTGTCATAAATGCATAAAATCCGCAGTCTAATAACAAATAATAGAACTTTGAAAATATGATTGTACAAAGCAAAGACTATTTTGTTGTATCTCCTCGAGTCATTACAAGGATATCCTGTAGTATGAATGCAACAACGAAATAGTTCATTCTGCGTGTCGTCATTCGCGCAATTTTGATTACACGTGTATTCCCGGAAAGTTTGCGGGATTGCAATCCCTACGCGTTTTGTACTACGAGAATCAGTGAGACTGTGTGCTGTTTGCAGGTCAATGGGTATTCTACTGCCGCCGGTTCCGCAGGCGAGCGCGACGACGCTGACGCTCCACCACAGAAATCGAAGCCTGGACTCGGCGCTGCAGCGTATCCCGGAAGTGGACGTGACGCCGAGCCCGGAATGCGAGACGACACCGGCCCCGGTAGCTAAGGCCGCGGTGCCGGCGTGCAAGGTGCGCAGCCGAGAACGCGAGGACCTGGCGAGCCTGGGATCCGATGACTCGGGTATCCTCTGCGGCTCGGATAGCGGGTCCAGCGACGCAACGAACGCGGCGACTAGAGAGTCCAGCGTGGACCATCTTCACAGTCGCGAGAGTTTGGACTCGTCCCTGTCGCAACCGGGTGACATGGATGGCGTCGACGTTGTGGACGGCGAGGAAAACAATTGTCACGTGTCGCCGGTGACGGTGTCGGTGTCCTCAGTGTCGTCGTTGTCGGTCCCAGTGTCGCTGATGGAACTGGTGCATTTAAGTGAACCTCCGTCGAAAAATGGTGGTGAACATGGCAGTGACCGTGGTGGCGAACACTGTGAACACGAGAACGCGAACAGTGAGCCGACCACGCAGGAACTGCCGCTGCTCTGTGCCGAAATTCCGGTGACGATCACCGCGCGGGACTTCCCGAATCCCCTGGAAGTCCTGCCGGTGAACGATAAACAGTGCGAGCTAGCCGGCGCCGCGATAACTCTGTGTTGCGGGACGACCGTGCAGTCCGAAGCCAATGAGGCCGCCGTTAAAAAACAGTCCGGTGTTGTTTGTCGGAGTCAGGAGATCGTGCAACCGAAACCATCCGAGGGCTGTCTGCTTAGACTATTCGAGAGCCAAATCTTCGACATGTCGATGGCGATTTCTTATCTTTTCAATTCTAAGGAGCCTGGCGTTCAGAGCTACCTTGGTAAGCCGTAGTCCTTCCATTTAGCTAATCAAGGTCATGAGACTGCAAATTCTATCTGATTACATAGCTGTGAACTTCGATCCTTTGATCTTTGAAGTCAGTCAGAATAGCTAGAAAGATTTTTTATCGAGGTACATTATTGTTAGGTGAAAGAAATATGTTCATAGATGTACTGAGTACATGAGAGAGGATCTGTGATGCTGTGGTTTAGGAAAGTGACCTTGATCAGCCAACTTTCCTAGCACGTAATGTAGTTCATCTGTTAAAGAGTCTGATAGTTCTTTCCCATACAACTTGTGATGCTATTATTCTAGCAATATTGTAATAGTTAGCGATCTAGTATGTACATGATAATGTGGACAGAATAGTTTATGTAGACCACAATTTTTGGAAATTTTTGTCTACAATTGTTCCGACTCTTTATACGAAAATATTCTGCAAGCAATTCAATGTAAATCGTTTTCCAGGGAACAAGATGTTTAGTTTCCCAGATCCCGATGTGGACTTCTATCTACCACAACTGGTTGTAATGTACATACAACTGCACGATGTTACAGAAGTCCTGTATCCATATCTTGTCCATAGGTAAGCACACGTTAATACAAAGGCTGTACATAATGAAGCTGATAATCAGTAGACTGCAGATTTTATGCATTTACATTTAAATTGATAAAGTACAAAACTGTGAAAACATTTAAGGAATCTAAAAATCTGGCTGTGTATTACTTCCAGTTCATTAAAATGTCTTGCTATTAACACAGACAGTTTTTATTTTGCATAACAATCTGCATTGAATCTTAATGTCACAGAGAAATGGACACTTTGAAACATGTATCGCAAAGTTATACAAAATGCTTGATCTTTCGCATAATCGAGAAAGAAAATCAATTGAAAAGTTGATGCAACTTTCTTGTTTATTAGGTGTAGACAGTCAGCGGACTTTTCTTTAAAATGTGCCTGGCTATTAGACGCGTATAGTTCTGATGCTCATTTGCCATCCAAGAAGAAGTCTCATGGGACCAAACTAAAAAATCTTATTCTCTCAGACGAACTCAGGTAAAGAATAAACTGAAATCAATTGTAGTAGATACGCGAGCGAGGCGAGACCGTAAGAGTATTCTGTACTAAATCTTGTGAACGAAACAATAGGCCAAAAGAAAACGAGTATAGGAAACACCGTGTAGCTGGATTGCAGACACCGACCCCACCGTCATTAACTACAATGCAAAGCATTACGTCTCCTAATAAAAAGACACACCAAAGATCTCAGTCGGATGCCACTGGATTATTTCAAACATTACGTCGTAGCCATTCCGGTACATAGATCACGCTCATTTACATATTGTTGTATCTTTGTATCGTATCGTTAGATGATTTGCTATTTCTTTGAAGGTACAATAAATAAAGTAAGTCTTGGGGACCTGAGCTCTGGTCGAGCATTTGACAATGGTTGTACCTGTTTTTATTCCTGCCAAGGTGTGGTAAACGATTTACGAGGACAAAAAACCGACTGCTTTTGCAATGTAATTATACGATATTTCTTAAACGATCTTTCTATCGTTCCAACGAGGAACATGAAAAAAAAAATGTCAATCGCTGCTGTTTATGTTTACAGGCGCCACGTCTTGCTCCAGAACTCGAATTTATACAAGCGTTAATATCAATTGGTAAATTGCTTGGAACTATTCCAACAAAGGAAAGTAAAACTGTTCAATTAATAGCGGAGCTTAATACTCTCAATTTGAATCTCCCTGCAAGGGTGTGGCTTCCTTTGCACAGTTCAGTACCACATCATATCGTACGAGTGCCACCGCAATACGCTGCTGTCCTAAATAGTAAAGATAAGGTGAATGACCATAAACTAGCCTTAGTTGAAATCCAGACTTGCTGACCTCCAACTAACACTATGATTTACGATGTGCAGGCACCATACATAATTTACGTTGAAGTGTTAGAGGTAGAAGATATATATACGTCACCTGTACCGACGAAGATAGTGGGGCATTCACTGAGGCACACGAAATCCGAAGAAAATTTAACCGGAGGCGAACAGACCACTGTGATCGCTCCGCCAGACATATCCACCACAGAAACACAACCAAACATGCCACCACCGATTAGGCAAACCCCGGTTAAAAATACTTCCCCGTACTCGGTGAGAAGTACGGAAGTCGCATTTACTTTCCCCGATGACGATCCTAACGATTGTTGGAGCCAAGAGGACGATGAAATCACTCAACAGGTATACACGTGTACAACATGTTACAGTTGTATTTACTTGATGCTTGAATCAATGTAGAATGTTATTACCGGCACTACGCAATTTGATAACAAGTTGAATTTTTGTTCACACAGTATTTACAACTCCGTAAGCCTAAAGATAGAGATACGATATCCCAATTAAGTCAAGAGTCATCAGATAGTAAAGAACCAATATTTGTACCTGGTGATATAAAGCGACGATTGAGTGAAATGGCCGCCGCGCCTAGTGCAACTTTTAATCATGATCCAGAGGATCCGTCGGCGGCTGTTTTGAAAGAACCATGGGAATTAAAGCAACGTCGCATAAGGGCTTCCAGTCCGTACGGTCACCTCGCATCGTGGAGACTTCTTGCCGTCATTGTAAAATGTGGTGACGATCTTCGACAGGAGCTGCTTGCCTCGCAATTACTTTCGATGCTCCAAAGAATCTGGCAAGAGGAACAGGTACCCCTTTGGGTGCGACCCTACAAGTAAGACTTCATCATCTGTCACGCATCTTTAGATTCGTAACTGTAAAACGAGTTGTTCAATGATGGATTTCATTTTACAGAATTTTATGCTTGTCTAACGATAGCGGCTTGATCGAACCAATTTTGAATACTGTATCACTACATCAAGTGAAGAAACAGTGCCAATTAACGCTCGTGCAATACTTTGAACGAGAATTCGGCCCACCTACATCCGACACATTTATCACCGCACAGAGGAATTTCATTCAAAGTTGCGCGGCGTATTGTCTTGTCTGCTATCTGATTCAGGTTAAAGATCGTCACAATGGAAACATTCTCCTTCACAGTGATGGTCATCTAATACACATAGATTTCGGGTTTATTCTATCGACCTCGCCGAGGAATCTGGGTTTCGAGACTAGCCCGTTTAAATTGACACCCGAGTTCGTAGAGGTGATGGGCGGAAGTCAGTCGAAACAGTTCCAAGAATTCAAAACGCTAATTCTGCAAGGTTTGATCGCGGCACGGAAACATATGGAGAAATTTGTAAATCTTGTGGAGATCATGTTATCAGGTAGGATTTGTTCATCGTGAAATTTAACGCATTGAATGCCACGTCTGCCAAAAATGAAAGACTGAATTGTCTGTCTATATTTGTAAGCGAATGTTTACATTAATGCAGCGGTTTCCAACCTTTAGCTACTTTTATTTTTGAATAGATATAATGATATAGACACGTTTCAAATAACAAAAACTTTTTTACAAAAAAGTGAAAACTACAAATTAATTTATTATCAAAAAATTTGGGCGCCTCCCAGGTTGGAAACTGTTGCATTTAATGTATCGACTGTTGCAAATTCGGTTACGACCTTTGAGACCGCTGGGCAGGCACTCGACGCGTGAACAGAAGAGTTCCGCTGAATGCGATCAATTAAAATGAAAATGATTTTTGCAGGATCGCAACTTCCATGTTTCCGTAGTGGCGGGGCAGCGACTGTTCAAGGATTGAAGAACAGATTCCATCTAACATTGACCGAGGATCAATTACGCCGGCATGTGGAGGACTTAGTCGAAGCTAGTATCCATTCATGGTCAACTAAATTGTACGATCGGTACCAATATTTCGCAAATGGCACCCTTTAATAACAACAACATCAACATTTTTGTCCTTGTGTGAAAAAGAGAATGATTTTTACGAGAGAGAGAGAGAGAGCGAGAACTTTGAGTTTGATAATACGTGGTACTTCTTCCATGAAACGTATGACACTTTGTAGCATTCCGTAAGCACAAATTTATCTCTGAATCGAATTATTTGATGGCGGTGCAGATAGTGATCGAGATACATAGGGAAATGCTATCTAAAATATAGATTTATTCCGAATAGGAAATAGGCTGATTTTCGATAGATTAATTTTACTTGCTCTTAAATTATTCCTTAGTTTCTCGATGAAAACCTGAATGTCGTCTTCAATAAAAAAAAAGAAAGAATAGAGAAAAAGAAAAGATAGAGAAGAAGATGTACGAACTCCACGCTCGTGCATAATTGAGATAGGCTTGTAAATGTGCATATGATTTGCAGAAATTCGGATGCCTTGTTACGCCCGTGAATGATAGCGAACGAAACAGGGAATAATTTATGAAATTTTTATTGTTACGTTAAGCAATATCGAGTATGTATAATTGGTTTTGTTGTATACGTTCAAATGACTATGTATGCCTTATTGGCAAACTGCGAGTTAACTATCGTCGGTGCAGACTTCGTGACATTGACTGAATGTTGGACTGCTAGAATCGTTATAGCCTATAACAGCGTAATTTGTTAAAGGTGCCTTATTTGTAGAGAAAATGGCGGAACGATCGAATCCGAACTCAGTGAAGTGACTATGTGCGTTGATCTACCGGGAGATAAACAAAACAAAAAAAAAAGAAACTGATCTATTACGAAAAGGACAATCTATAATTTGTACATAAAAATACATTGCGTGAACTTTTGTCGAACTCCTTTCGTAGTTAATTTTCGGCAATAACCGATCCCACCACGATAATAGTGATCGAACGATCACACGGTGTTTTAAAAGATTCTACATGGAGAATCTTCGAGCGGAAGAAGCGTGCAAAACTGGCTCAGATATTAGCAGGAGACGAATACTCAAAATATTTCCTACTTTATAGATTAATACTATTATAAATACATTTAATTGTAATGATACGCTATAAGGAGTAATTATTATTAGTAAAAGTTTAAGGATCACAATTTGAAAGTTTTTACATGTTCTTATTACATGCATACACAACATTAATAGTCATAATGCGATATCTTAGTTGTGTGAAGATAGTTATTTAATGGTATTTCTGCGTTAAACATATGTTCGTTTAAATAAGTAAATTATAAAAGTAAAAGAAGTATTGTATATACAGTGACAAATTTTATCACTTATCGATTTAAGATTCGATTGAGAATGAATGTACGAAGCAAAATCAAAGTCACCGTGAGCCAGCCCATGTATGGAAATTTGGGCCGTCTGACTTCCAAGTGTCTTAAACTCTCTTTCTTCTGTCTCATAACCGTCTCATGAATAGAATGGCGGATCAGAGATTCAGAATAATTGATATTGCATAACGCTCAATAAACTTTGCATTTTAATACATTATATTTACGTAACGCTCGTTGCACCAATTTCTGTTCCGTGCAATTCTCCTGCTTGTCATAAATAATTGTACACTGTTACAAAGAGAGAAAACGTTTCATTGATTTCGTATAATAAATTCCACTTTTTCTGTATAAATGGAAAATGTTAATATCTCTGATTTGCCTGATTCTTTCGCCTCCAATTATGAGCTACTGATAATATCAATTATTAAATAAATATGAAATCCAATCAAACCTATTTTTGATTGATATACCCATAACGACCTGACCGGGGACTTGAAAACCAAATATTCTTTCGGTATTTTAGGTAATCGCAACGTTAGGCAAAACTCTTGAACGAATAGGAGCAATAACTACTCACACAATTTTGAATTTTTTGTACGTGCGATGTGTCCCTGATTTTCACTTAAATGACATATCGAGTCAGAATATATGTACACAGAAATACAAGATAACTCAAAGATATTCAAATTTTTATTAATTGTACATCGATCGCTACACAACGCTTTTTTTAACTAACAACATTAAGTAAATAATCGATTCTATAAATACCTATTAGGATATCAGTCATAAGAAATTCGGGAAGTACGGATGTACATATATAATAATTGATGTATATGACAATGAAAGCATAAGTATCATAAATATCACAATAAGTTATGATTACAGAGATCATACAAATGTCTTATATTCTAGAGAGCTGTTGTAATAAATTAGAAGGCAAGATCGCTTCCAATTTGTCTAAAATATAATAAAATGGATGTGAAAACCAGGCAAGCATTGATCGTGCTACTACACCCATGGTATCGGGATACTGATGCGTTAAAAGCGCTAGGAGTGCTGTAAAGGAACATAGACCTGCTGTAAATAAAATAAAAAATGGCAACTCCTTTTTAGGATATACGCTGACGTCGTGAAACGAAGGTAAAAGTTCGCGATCAGCACACTCTGTGCAGGTCGGATATGGATAAAATAAATGTCCTCTTTCTAAAGGATAAGGTAATCTTCTGAATGTACCTTCCCAAGTGCAATGTAATAAATTCAGAGCACCTTCCATCTGTTTCCAGTGAGCTAGATGAAAGAATGCGTACGCTATTGCTTCCGAATCTCCTCTCTTGAGTACATGTTCCGGTGGCAAAATTAAAGGCTTCATTTCTAATAAATACTTAGGTACATGAGGATTGAACTCAACAGCTCTGTGGATAGCCTCGATGGCTATCATTTCTGGAGTCGTTAAGCCCCTTTTAATAGCAATGTCCGTTGAGAATTTATCGGCAACCACTCTTGCTTTTAGCAATGCAGCTGTGTAACAAATAGTTGCCGACTTTGGTAGACTTATATCGTCATACTTTGCTAATACTGCTTGAACATCGGCATAAGCTTGCATTTCTAATAAAGCTTCGATTAAATTCTCATGAATGTTTAACACATTCATAATCGGTGGAACTTCTTTCGTTAGATCTCTAAATATCTTCACAGCTTCTTTCAATTTTCCTAACTTTCTTGCGCACATAGCTAATCGCCGTTTAATGTAAATTAATACATTCGTGTCCCTCCTATGAATGGCTTCTGCGATTGCTCCTTGATGTTGAGTACTTTGAGATTTCCTATAATTGTTTTCAGCTACCTTCAATGCTTGCTTCAAAATCTTTTCAGCTTCCACAATAGTAGTAGCTTCCTCCTCCGCTAGCAATATGTACGCAGGAGCACAATCAGCGTTACGATCGAGAGCACTATGCGCCGCTTTTATTCGTACTACCGGATTGCGTTCTCTCCAAGCTGTTTGCATTATTTCGTACTCAGCTTTACCTACAACATTTATTTGCATTCTTATTCTATGAGGAAAGAAAAAGAGCCTACTAGCGCTTCATCCAAGCCTAAGCATTGCAAATATTTACAGGAAAATAATTGATTGTAAAGTTACCTGTATCACCTTCGCAGGTAAAGAACGTTTGATGATCTTGAGCAGATAAATTCATATCGTAATACGTTAACGGTTCTTTGTTAGTGGCCCAATAAAACCTTTGATACTCGGCCCCTCTAAACAAGTTTATCGGATTTCGCCAAACTTTACATTCGGGAACGTTTTGTTGATTCGAATTCGAGCCATTTAAACTTGCATTAGTTCCATCGGATCCACTGTCACCTCCACCAATCCACGGTGAAATATGATTTAAAGAGACTTGTTCGATGAAAGATGTACCATATTTTCTGAAGTACCACCACTCGAAAATAAGAATCAATCCAGAAATCAACGATGACGTTCCGGTGAGAGCGACGTAAAACTTTGGGGTTAAGGTGTTCAAAAACATTGTAGAGTCCCACATGCTTGTGAATAATAGGGCCATTTATAATACTCAAACACCGTGTAGTTTTTCTTTGTTTTTCTTTATTGTTCCAACTCGCACTACTACCGTTTGTACTAACAGGGTACTAATTAACAAACATCATAACACTGAACAATGTTCTAAGTCCTTACATCACTCGCAAAGTTTTGTTGTTTTACTCTCCTAGTTTAATTAATAAAAAACAAAATAAACTCTGCAAATGATCTCAACATTTGCACACTTTTTTTATGTTCAAAATTTCAAACGTTGCATGACCGCTTTCATTTTACTAACAAACGTGGTGGCATTTATTTTGCTTGAAGTTGCCCAATTTAAAACCCAACATTGCAACGAGATGTTTCGAGATTCGTATAGCGCTGGTTGCTTGCCGCGACTTTATCTAGAAACTTTTCAAATGTCTCATTTATTTTCAGCCGGTAAATGAGCATTAGCCTGGATTAGAACCTACATCACTGTGACAGTGTCACCGACGAGACTGCCAGCCTTACGGGAGTTGGTGTCACCACCGACGAGATACTAATAGTATCTCGTCGGTGGCACAGGGGCTGGCAATCTTTAATAGTATCTCGTCGGTAATTGGGTGTCAGGTTTATTCCTATATCTCGTCTGTGCTAATAGTATCTCGTCGGTGGTCTGTCAACTGTGGATATATGTTGCAATTTAATGTTGGTAGATGGCGCCACGAATCTACTTTCGCGAATAAAGCGAACGGGCGAGGGATTTCCGCGTTCCCTCAAATCTTGTTTTATTACCAGTAAATTAAAATTACTCAATTTGGTGAAGAAAAATTGAGATATTCTATTTGCAAGTATAGTATGTATTGCTGTGTTCTTCATTGGTGTTACTAAACTATGATAGATGATAAAACATTTTTAATGTATTGTAGCATTTGCACTAGAGATCATCGATATTTATTTTAATCTACGACTGTTTGTAATTAAAAAATCATTACAAAATCTATCCAATTATATAATAAGACTTCGGTAGTGCGAGGTGAACATACTAAGTAAAGAATATCTAAACCGTTACCTAACTAGTAAATATTGCTATCATTAATCCTAACAATAAATAAATATTAGGACATCTTATCCTTTCTCCATTTCTATATCACTTCAGCACTCCTCTATCAAGATACGGTGCTGTGTATACAAAATGTTATAAACAATTTACATGAATTTAATTAGGAATACCTTTATACTAATTGTAGTCACTATTATTATAATTCTATGAATATTATAACATACAGCAACGTTTGTCATGGTGTGTGTTTTTTTCAAAGAAGAACAAGACAACAAGCGACAAGAAGCTGCTCGATGTTGCTCGACTGTGGACATAGCTCTGGATCGGCGCAAACAAATTTGAATTCACCGTTAAAAATCCGCAGTCTAGTAATGACGCTGACGGATAGAAAACGTGGATTGACAAAAGAAGCTTCGTCCAGCAGGTAGCAAGGAGTAGCAACAGCAGCAGCAGCAGCAGCGTCGTGCACCGAGCATCAGAGCGTGGCGCGATACGGGGATGGAGGCCGCGAGCAGGCGAGCGAGTCGAGCGAGCCGAGTCGAGGATCGAGAACCAACCGACGACTCAGGAAGGCAGTGCACGCCCGACTGCCGACACGAGCGGATGGCGTACGTAGCCGTTCGCGTCACGCTTGCCTCGTGATTTTCCTTCCTGTCAGACACGGTCACCGGCGTCGTATTTTGTGACGAGTCACGCAGTATTTGAGAGTTGCCTTTGCGACGGCACGCGGTCGTAATCGTCAGGTTGATCGTGACGTCGCGTGTCGCGCAATCGAAGCAGGGGGCGGGAGATAGAAAATCGAATTGAAGGAACGCACGGAGGGGAAACCGAAAAATCCTTTTCGTTTCCGACCTCCTGGGGATCGTCGGTTTTCTTCGTTGTCGTCGTGTTTTCGGCGACTGACGCGACGGCCGCACTTACACTGCACTGTGTACGATCCGCATAGTTTCTAAGGCCACGTGTGTGCGCGCACACGCGCCTCTCTCGCACGCATCTCGAAAACACCGTCGACGACGCATCTACACACGCACCGCGACGGGCCTGCGCAGTCCGCGCGCGAAGCGCCCTCCAAAACGTTCGTGTGCGCGCGTGCAACCCTACCGGAGCCCGCTGACGTTGGTTACCATAGTAGCGCGCGTGGCGATCAGCTGATCGTCGCGACCCGAGCGTGTTCGACCGTCGGCAGTCGGCCAGCAGCGGCTCCGTCCACTCGTCGTTCCGTGCGTTGCCGTCGCCGCATGCGTTTTCGTGTCTGACCAGGATATCCATTGTTCTCGCGCAAAAAAGAATCACGCTCGTCTCTCGCGACCCCGGCAACGAGCGAAACGTCCAACACCCTCCGGAGAATTCTCGAAGGATCTACCAAAACTACTGACACTTACCATACAATCCGATGGTCGTTCTCGCCGCTGTCAGGACACACGCAGCATCAATCCGTCGAGACCGGAGTCGCACGTGATTCGAGACCAAGTTACGTTGTCGCTTGGTACGTGTGCAGTGTTGACAAGAAACGTGTTGCACTACCACCTCGATGCCGTATGTCAATCCACGAACCTGTGACACTACAGACTACACCGTGTGATATATTGTGTCTCGAATTCGCTCGGAAATGACTTTCGACGGGGAGATCTCCAGCGATACTGCAGAGCCTGGGACATTGTGTTATCATGTTCTCTCCGATTGATCGTTGTAAATCGTCTCGTTCGAACGTATCGATACGTTCTCGTTGTTATCGATTCGAAGGTGGTTCTCTGTGATCGAGCAATTCTGACCTACATTCAGACGAGTGTTTGCTGAACCCCGAGACAGGTGTACCCGGTGATATTCGTCGCTTTCGGATCTGTATAAATAAATGATACGCGCACACAACTACCTACTAGACTGCGTGTACGCAGTGTAAACCGAAGACAGAATCCGTTGTGCGTGCGATAATGTTGTCAGGTGGTTTCTAGATACGCGACCGACTACCGGCGGCCATCGGCGACACACTGCAGAACGAACAGAGATGACATTGCCGGAGAAATAATCTCGAAAGACACTTAACTGCCGGTTCATATCGGAACGCTTCGGAATTTGAATATCGAAACTGGTGTTTCAACGCACGATCGAGATACTGGAATATCGCGGTGATTCCTGAGAGGAAATATCGATACATCGATATTTTGTGCCAGAGTGGATGTGGGTGACGGGCCATGAAGAGAAATAAATAAGATAGGTACGAGCAGTGTGATTGCTGTTCCCATCGAACAAGTTTGAACTCGAATGTTTCGGATAATATAGAGTGTGAACCCTTCAGTGCTCGTGTACACACATTTTGACAATCTTTCGTGCCTGTGACAGTCGGCTCGACAACTTCGACGAACCTCACAGTGGACTCGTGAAGTGACTCTGCTTCCCAACGGACTTTCGTCCATAGTGTTTGCTTTCTGTGCGGTGTTTTCCGGACTGCAGCGATGACAGTTTGCAGGATTTTTCTCGGGCACGCGGGAACTCTGTGATAGCCGATGACATCAACATCGTTACGTGGATTAAGTCGAACATGAGGAAAACGCGGATCCCGGAATCATCTTGATAGAAAGCTTTGGTGAGTACGATATGCTCTATGCCAAACTTTTTCTCTGATGGAGCACCTGAACGGTCTTTGAATTTTGACGAAGCACCTTGTGTAATTTGAAGGTAATGACTAGCTGCGGATCTTTATGCATTGATAGTATATATCATTTCAAGCAATCGATGCAGACAATTTTTATTTTGCATGAAGATCCGCAGTCTAGTAACGATGTAACAAAATTCTTCCATTAATTAAGAAAATATTGACATTTGGCGAACGGTTTCCGAAAAATGGCAGTGACGAACCCATGGGGATTCGGTGAAGTGGTAGAGACGATGAGTCACGTGATCTAGGGTGGATTCTTGTCAATGGAAATAGACATTGAATGATGTATTGTCCAGCCCCAAGATCTCTATCACGAGGTTGTTTTTGTTTTGAATCAAATTCAATGGGCCGAGTTCGCAAAGCCAAGTTGTTTTGTTTACACTTTGCAGGATGGAAATATTCAAAGTGGTTCATTATGTGTCATTACTAATTACACATAATCAATAAATATTTTCAATAAATATTATTTCGCGGAGCTCTTGCTACCTCAAACACAGTTTAGGAAACACTGCTCTATGCAAACAAAAGAAAGATGTCGCGTTCGTTCAAAATAATTTCGCGCCAATTTCATACCGATCAGTGGCCGCCATTATGTATCGCGACAGCCGCTGTTGCGCTTGGCCGAATTCGTGTCGAACAGCAATCGATTTTTGAATGAAGTAAATATAAATTGTTAAAATCGCGTGTACGTGATGGAGGCCAGTAGAAATACCTATTAAGAATGCAATCTATTCAATGTTAAAATACATCGCAAACGCGGTACATACCAATGCAAGTACGTTATACTTTAGAATGAAGTAAATATAAATTTATAAAATCGCGTGTATGTAATGGTAGGCAGTAAAATAGTTTTTAAAAAAATATAACCTTTCCAATAGTAAGTACATAATTCGATGTAATAATATTCGAGATGATTGAGCAAAAAATATAGATATTTCTAAAATGGTGCGATTTCCATGGCCGCTACTGTAGACTCCGGTCAGTTGTCGAGTCGACGAACCTCTATCGATCTTTGCCTCCTGTCTGCGTCTGTCCTCCCCCGCCACATAGCAATGCAGGCTACGTTGTATTTTAGAAATGCTCGTTTCTTATTGCATTTACGCCATTAGCACTTTCTTAAAATATCCCTAAATTGTCTTCCTCTATTAACATTCAAACCTTGGTACAATACTGAAATCTGTCCTACAATTTGTTCGCTGCAAAATTTGCACAATTTTTGCGTGTACTTTCAGTAAGCAATATCAATATATTATACTATAATTTATATTTGTTAACAATATAGCTGTTACCATGGCTGTTTATTGGCGGTATATTTAATCCTACATAAACACAAACATAATTGAACTCTTCTTATTTATGAATGAAAATATTTTAGCTTATAATTACAAGGTTTCGAGAAGCATTTCTATGATAGGTTAGATGTTCAAGGTTAAATAAACGAAGTAAAAGAATCGTGAATTAAAAAAGCGTTAGGAAAACGCAGGAAATAACATTGTTGTTATCGTGAGTATTCACAAGTAACAGTACACACGAGACACACAACTGGTCGCAGTCAATGATAAACACCGCCCGCATAATAAAGGTACACAGTCGGTGATAAGCCCTCGACAATAAGCGGCAGTGCACGATGCATACCGTTGTTTTTTCAGCGGTGTGTTTTATCGGTTTCGTTCCGATATTTTCAAGAAAACAGCGTCCGCTTGTTTGCAACCTTTTTTTTTCTTTAAAGACGTGGAAAAAATACATTTACGTACACCTAGAAGGGGTAGTGTGGGACTCGGGGGATACAGGTGGTCGGTGTCCCCAAACCCACTAAAAAAACCACACGTCTAGGACCTTGGCCCTTTCCTCTCTGTCCTATCGTGCCCGAGAGAGCATAATAATTTTGGGCCTCGCTTTTTGCATTACTCCTAAATCATGTTATAGTTCGGGCTAACGCCACTCCTGGTCTTGGCCTTTCAATATCCGCTTGTTTGCAACCTGCTATCAATATATTATACAGTCTCTATCATGAGAAAATAAATTGGATATATACAATAACTAAAAGCGGTTCTCTACATTTTTATACAAAATGTTACAAAAATGTCAGGTGTGATTACAAGTGAAATGTGAATCATCTTTTTTTATTTGCAATGATTAACGCTCTCTGCATTGCTCAATGACAATATTTTTTTAATCTCGATCGGTGAGGAAAGTAGTATTCGCACACTTTCTGTGCTTTTCACACTGTTTATTTTCTAGCGAGATATAAAGTGAGAACGATTGTACTCGGGAATTGCGAATTTGTTGTTCTAATATCGTTACTAGAAGGCCGTACTTAATTTTGGAAAGTAGTTTACCTCCGCGATCACGGAACTGTTGTAAATTAGGTTCCTGTCCCTTGTATCCTTGGTATTCTAGATAGTTGTAGAAAGAAGCCAGGTAGTCTTGTTTTTGTTCAAGGTTTTCACAGATCGTTAATCGTAACTAATTTTGTAGCAACCTTAAATGTATCTGAAGTTAATCTAACGTATTTCCTCGTTCCCGTCGTTTCAATTCCACTCGCGATTCGCGTTTCTCTTCGACCAGCTCACAACTTTTGATTGTTAGAACGCAATGACACGCGTTCAATCACTAATAGGAAGTAACAGTGCTTGTAGTATCTTGTACAGATTCACAGTCACTGAATCTTTTGACATTTTGCGAACTTTCGAAATTGCCATCCTCCGATGAAAATCACTTTTGAAAGTAACCAGTGGTTATATCACCGGATATGAGTGGAATCATGTTTCACCGACAGAACCATAAGCTTACTTAGTGTTGAACAGTTTAAATGTTTTGCAGCTGATCACTAAAGTGCGGATTCTTTATGCATTTTTGGCTTCCAAAAATTTTCAAGAAATGCTAGTAAATAAAATTCCACAAAATTTAGTACGGTTTGTATACAGGGTGAGTCACCTAACGTTGCCACCTCAAATATCTTTGTTGTTTTTAAAGATCCGTCAAATGTCTGAAGGACATGGTTGAATGGTTCAGTGGGACTCACATGATACCAAAAATATTTCTGTTTTCATGTGATTTTTTTAGAGATACAATCAAGGTCACCTTCATTTTTGAAAATGGAAACACCCTTTTTTAAATACCTACAATGATAGTCCCTTTCATTAGGAATTCAGTGACTATAATTACCCATGCACGTATAAACTTTCTAAGTGGCTCCTAGTACATTATTAATTTGCATTAACCATTAAAATTCGCAGTCTACCCTGTTAATCACTCACTAATTTTCGAAGCCCCTTATTTGTAGTCTTCATACTTAGGCTTGAAAAACAACGAAAATATTTGACGTGGCAACATTAGGTGACTCACCCTGTACATTTCGGATCTACAAGACTACTACCACTGAAAATAAGATTTTACATAATTCATTACACCTACAAAAATTGACATTTTTTGCATTGCTAAACATTTGGAAAGTAATCTACTCTGGTTCCAGGATTGCAAGGGTGTGGGATGTGCCTTCTCATTTCTTGATAATGCAAAGATGGGGGTTTCAATAGTCAAAAGCGCTAGATAAGAGATCAATCTAAGCCGCGATCGTTCTCAAAAATCCTATTTTTACGTTTACGAGGCGTAATTTGCATTACAGTAAATTCTCTATAGACGCAATAATTTCTATACGATAGATGCGACCAAGAATATTCCTCCCAACTTAGTATATATTCGGCAGCATATAGCTTTCGCAGCTTTATGAAAATCGCTACAGTAAGACTTTTGAGGACGATCGCGGCCGCGATTGATTTTTTCCCTAGCGGTTTTGACTACTGAAGAACCCCGCCTTTGCATTATCGAAAAATGGGAAGGCGCAACCCGCACCCTTGCAATCCTAGAAAAACGAGTCTACCCCTTTGTGTACCGATACGAGACGAGTCATTTTTTACCAAATGAACCGAGTATCGTGGCCAAATTCTCTTCGGAACTGGGAATTAATGACGTGACGGGGTGGTCCGTGTTCCAGCGTTATTCGTATGATAGTACGCGCGACGTACGCGCGAGGAACGGGCTGGCGCATCTTAATTTGCGGTCGCACGTTCCTAATTTGGTTTACCGACGGCCGTGCACCCGGCAGAATAACGTTCCGTGCCGGAGTTGCCCGGCATTAGGAGACGCGGAGACCGCGGGTGTGGAGGAACAGACAAGGAACAAGAGACAAAGAGACGACAGAGAGGACGGTTATTAGTCGGTCGCGGTTATTTCATTTGCGACTCATGGTCCACGGGTGCGGGTTCGTGTAATTGTTAGGTTTACGAGGGGCCCGTGGCTTGCGACAAAGCTCCGTCGAAACGTATCCGGAAAGTTATTGCCTATGAAAAGTACTGTTCGTCGCGAGAGACCTCAGAGTCTGGAGAATACGTTTCCCTGAAAAGCAACGTGACCGTGCTGCGTAATTTATACGCTCGGCCGTTTGTCTTCTGCATGAAATTGAGAATGCAACGTTGGGAGCACTTGACACTGCGCGACGTTCCGCAATTTTCCTTGGGGAGGATGCTGTTTAATAATTTTTGGAGAAGCGTCGAGTTATCGCACTCCTAGACACTTTTACGACGACCAGAGAGGACTTCCCTGTTCTGTTAGCTCACCGCCTTTCCGTCCAGTCCGAGAACTGGTTTCAACTGTTTTACAAGGTGTACGGTAGTTGCTCTGTAAGTACGAGAGTTTGGGGCTGTAAAGGGACTGACTAGTTGTCGGGGGACCAATCGTGCGAGCGCTGCGGGCACAAGTGGGCGTGGTAGGGCGTGATTCCTTCAAGGACCAATGCACCAATATTTAGACATACATTTAGTTTTACTGGTGACTCGAATTATCTCATACATTAAAATCTGTTTGGAAACTTCAAAACTATATAAAAATTGTTAAAGTGATTTAAGTCGCTCAATGTTCAACGCTGGGTTAGTTCACATCGCTACAATTTAGCATCTAACAGTGCTAATTCGGACAAAGACAATTATAGCTCGCCACAATCGATCGTCTACGCGGAGAGGGCACTACACAGCATTTATCTGGTCCCAACAATGGTTCTCGTTCATTTATTCGCGGCGACGAGTGCACGGAAAAAAAAGAAAATTCCTTCTCGCTATTGAAAAACACGAGAGATCGCGTGCGAAGTCGTTTGAACGAGGTTTCTATACAGCACGGTCTCGGAATCGAAACTTCCACTTCCCCTCGAAGACTCCTCGAGGATACTCAAACCGCGCGCGCGTTCCGTGTACCTGTATTTACCTACACGCCGGTAGAGCTGAAGTAGCTTGCGGAATCCAAATGAATAAACAGGTGTTCAGCTACGGAATAACTGTTCACCGTAAATGTATATTTTTTAACCGTACCCCCGGGAGAGTGCTACGCAACATCTGAACGCGCAAATGCTATCACAAACACCGTTTACTTCAATCAGCTCGTTAAGCGATGGAAAAAGACGACTTCGCGCGGATGGGACTGGGAAGTGAAATATTGCAGACCGGAAGTCGCTGTTAAGTGTGGAGCTGGTTTAAGTGCCGGAAACGATTGGAACCTCGGCTCTTTTTCAATGTATCGAGACTCGTTCTGTCAAATTTAATTAAAAAATGTAGTCGTTCCGACAAATATCAGTACAGGGTGATAAAAGTTTTATTATAAAGTTGAAAATTAGGTTGGAACCGTTGACTGATGGATTACCAGCAGCGGCCATATTGGTAGCAGTGTCGCAACTGCCCTAAACTGTATCTGAGATTACGATTTCTTCTTTTTTTAATTATTAGTTGTGCAAATAAGTTCTTTCCCCTTTTTTCCAAATTTATAAAATCGAATACATAAAATGTAATAAAATCTTGTCTGGTGACTCCCAATCGTTCTGCCAATTCTCCTTGCGTCGGATTTTCGTTGAGCAATTCGTCGATCGTCGTCTTCCAAATAAAAATTTGCGGCTTTAATTCTTTGGTAAGACTTTTTGCATGTTCTGTAAGATATAGCGTTCCGTTCTTTCTCACAAGGGAAGGATCCCGAGTGTCCGACATCGATTTTGATAATTTTTTGTGAGATGATGGTACATGGATCCCAAATTATGTATGCAAAATATTAGGTATAGTTACTCAATAGTTTTAAAGATATAAACAATTAAAGTTTCATACCTTGTGTAAGCAGGTTGCGTGATTCACAGGTATGAAACCTTAACTGTTTATATCTTTAAAACTATTGAGTAACCACACCTAATATTTTGCATACATAATTAGGGATCCATGTACCATCATCTCACAAAATATTATCAAAATCGAAGTCGGACACTTGGGGTCCTCCCCTTTGTCAGTGCCGCACCAACCATTTCAGTAGCTTCAACAGCTGATTTCCTAAGCTGGAGTGCAAAGAATAAGCAGTGACGCAGATGATGCTTCTCGCACGCTATATTGATGAAATTGTTGCAGAGTGAACTGGAAACTCCTACGATTAGAGCGCTCATCGCGACTCTTCTTGAAATGAAAAGAACGCTCTTTCCGATGGCGCCGAAATCGGGAAGTAATTCGAATTCGGTCAGAATTTCGGTTATGATCGTAGAAAAAGAGGGGAAGGAACTTATTCGCACACCTAATATTACTCAAACTAATTCTCGAAGCGTAACGCTATTTAACGTTAGGAAATTTCCATGGAAATTTTCGTTTCGGGATCGAGTTCCTTTCGGTATCTGGAAGCCATAGTGTTTATGTTGTGGACAGCGGAGAAGCTAGTCGAACGACTGTCGCTACGTGTTCCACGGAGCTAAAATTAGCCGGCATACCGATTTTCGAAAAAAACGTGACTGTCCCGGTCGCGGCCGTTCCTTTGTCAACGGGACAAAGAGGCAGGCGACATTTTCGAAAAAGACTCGGCAGACCATGTTCGTTCGGTGACGGTCGGTTAGACGTCCACTTCGGCTGACACTGTGCAAACATATCCTGGCCACTGTCTTGCGCAATGTTTGAACGCCGGTGCACTTTGGCCAGACTTTTTTTTCCCCCCCTCCGGATGAAATCACGCTCGTGGCCGGCCCGACATTGATTTCGAGGGGCGAAATCACGCGTTCTCGGACCCGGAGAACCCACCTAACCGTACATTCTGGTTAGGCTCCTATCTTGTTCACTGTCAGATTGTTGACACAGCCAGTGACACGTTTAATAGGATTATTTATGCTCCTAAAGGCGCTTAAATGGTCCCACGTCCGTATCGGCTTCATCTACCTGACGGCGCGTAGCATAATTATGTCGACACGGTTTGTATATCGGCTCTCTCTCTCTCTCTCTCCCCCTTTCTCTCCTTCTTCCCTCTCTACCTCTCTCATCGAGAGTGACAACGCCTAGACGTCCCTGATTTTGTCTTCGCTCGACTTCCGACGTACGAGACGTTTTAATCGCTTGCGAACGCGCGCGCGCGGTTGCCGGGACACGTGCTCCATAACTTGTCCCGAGGATTATTGACATGATTATCTCGCACCAGTGCGCACGGACGAACGAATGGGAATTAATTGAAAGAAACGTTAGATACGCTGTTCTTCACCTTCGAACGGTATCGCGATTTTTTCAGTCGCGTGCCGCTTGCTCTGCAGCTAACGCAGGCACGCACGACTTATCCAAACTTTCAAGCGTGTCTCGTTTGTTTGCTTTAAACCGTATGGTATTCCATTCTCTCATCTTTTTTTTTATTGAAGCTCTTTAGACCCCTAAATAGGTCCATTTCACTGTACAATGTGGTATTACAATTTTACAGGTTGGTATTACAATGTTACAAGATGTGATTATGATTTAAATAGACAATTTACAATCTTTGAAATACGACTGGATGTAACTGCAAGCTTTAATATTAACATGTCGATACATTCTCTCATCTTCATAATCGTAACTTCAACATCATCTACTCACGATCTCTTCCTCGTCTTTGACTTGATAATCGCGCAGACGATCAAGATATTGATCGAAGCTTCTAGCTTTCCTCGAAGAACTCTAAGCAGTCGTATAATTTAAGCGGTGTCCGGGCATTGGTTAGATCGTATTCTAATGTTTACTCATTGGTTGACTTTATCTTAAAATTGCGCGGAGAATCAAAATAACGGTCAACGTCTCAAGTTTCGCTTTTGAAACGGTGTCCTTGAGGAACTGTGTGTGTCCACTAGCATTAGTACAGTGTTTACCAAGATCCTCTATTAAAAGAAAGATGTTAACCCGATATTTCCATCTTTATGTGTTCCGCGGGTTAGTTAGAAAAAGCATCCCGCTCGCTCGACGGCGCTAGTTAATTAATTCGAGCGTGCACGTACACGTACGCGACGTATGTGCGTGTGCCAAGTAATGCGCGTGTACGGCCGTGTTCTTAATTGTTGATATCTAATCCATCTTGTACCGTGATACTCAATCTACGGGCGATCTCGTTGTACGTTCCATCGGGCGCGTTCGTGTGCTCACGACGCGCGATGCACGCGTGTAAGCGGCGCAGGTAATTTGCGGTTTTGAGAGGAGGCTTGGATTCAGCCGGATAATGACCCGCCGGCACTCGTAACGTTAATTGCGCTCGTTTCACTCTTTCGCGCAAAGCTCGGCCGTGTGTTTTGTTGGTTTTGAGTTCGAACGCGAAAGCGTCCCATGCGTGCCTGTACGATCCTTTTAATAGCGCATTAAAAAATTTACGCACTCGTTAATCCGACTGCTAGACCCGCTTCGAGGCTGTTTCATGCATCGCACATTGTAGCATTGGTCGCGAATAAGGTACTCATTTGGTTCTCCATTTGTCTTGGACCCTGCACGGGCTGGTAGGCGGCGTGATTTTTCTTCGACTGGTAGTTTATCTATTTATCACTAGCTTTCCTCCGCCACGCGTTGCTGTGGCTCAGTATTTTTTAAAAGCATGTTTCACCTGTCACAGATGTTACGTTTATATGTTTTATTTTACAATGCTTGTGGGTATACAATATTTTTTGTTGGTCCATTGTCTGTGTATACATATATATATATATAGATGGAAGATAGATAGATCGATAGAATATAGATAGATAATCCGTGTCTTTCGGCTTGGGAAAATTTTCCAGCTACTACATGCAAATTACGGGAAGCAGATTGCATTTTATCAGCGCTCGCTAGCCCTGCATCTCCAGCACACCCGTTTCCGCAACAACCCTACGGTGCAGGGTGCAGCGGATCTTTCTCCGAGCTCGGCTGCAGCAAGCGTCATCGGGGTGTTAAATCGTGCATAACTTAACGGCGCGCTTGGCAACAGTTCTCGTCGGTTTACCTGGCTCATTGAAAAATAAAGCGAATTTCCCGAATACAGAGGAGAGATGCAGCGTGCGTTAATTAACCATTTAATTGGCTTTGATGCGTCGCCGACGCCCGGACGAGTTTCGCCTTTGAACGATCGAAAAGTGCGGGGCTGGTGAACGGGCCGACGAGCCAGGGCGACTCCTTTGAAGCCACAAAAATGATTCCACGCAGTTCCCCGGGCGTGATGCAGCAACGTGTTGTCGTTGATGTATGCGGCGTATCGGCCAGGTGAGCCGAGTTCTCTCTCCTCGAGAGAGGGGGAGAGAGGGAGACAGAGCCGAGAGGAGACGAGGATGCGTTATGTCAGCGGAATGAAAAATGGAGAACCGCTGCCGGCGATATAACACGATATAAGCATGGATCACAGGCGACAACCGCTCATTAGCATACAATACGGGCTAATGGGATCGCACGCTGACGGCTACCGTTCAATACCGGCGTCCCCACGCAGAGCTACGATCACCCTTTCCACACGGGGAGAGTACAAACCGTATTATAGAAAATTGCTACAGAGAGCCACGGACACGCGTTTTTACTCCCGCGGTTTTGCTAAACCGCTCCGCTCCGCCACGACGCGATACTCTCGCGACAATAATTATAGCCCCGGCCGCGGACGATTGATGGGACGCTCGCGATAATTACAAGATGCCCCGCGCGCGATGATTTACTAATTCCACCGCGAGACATCGAAAGTATACGCTCGATAACAGCGTAATTTCGAGTGATTTTTTGCCGAGAGCGCGGCACACTTTTCCGGAGGAAACGATACCATCTTCGTTCGAGTTAAGAATCTTTCAAGGAAACGATCTTACTACTGGAAATACGGTGGTTCCGCGAATTTTCTTCGGCGTTGTTCAAGCTTATATTTAGACCGCGGGTTTTCGTGCAGAGTAAACATTTTCCCAAGTCGATCGTATGAAATGTTTTTCAATCATTCTAACATATCGAAGATGTAAAAATCGTACAAGTAAAATTCCTCAATAAAAGTGAAGCAAGAAAGTATTGGTTTGAGTAATAAATTCCCGCGTTTTTTGTATTTTATATTTCTCGAATCGTCTGACGCGTCTGACCATGATCAACCAATTCTACTTTGTGCATATACTAATTACTAAAACACGCGAACCCCTGGCAGAACTTTACTCTTGATTTTCTCGAAAACGAAGCGTCAAACGAAAAAATGTTATTCCTTTTTACCACGTTTTTATTTTAGATTTATTTTTACATGTAGAGAATCATCCCCTGCTCGATTGTACCACCCATCCGGCCACGCCCTGTATTTACATTCGCAAGTCTTTTTCTTGCTGTACAAACCTATCTGCTTCAATTTTTGGAATTAATTAATTTTAATCAATATTCAGGCTTTTTCAATGGAAGTTCCAGGAGGCAGAAAAATTCATTTCCGACATCTGCTCGACATCTCGCTCAAGTTGTGTGGCACCCAGCTCCAAGTTTTTGAGTAAAGCCCATGGAGTGAAGATGGTTAGCGATGGTGCTTTACTCAATGGGCTTTACTCAAAAACTTGGAGCTTGGGTGCCACACAACTTGAGCGAGATGTCGAAAATTAATTTTTTTGCCTCGTGGAACTTCCATTGAAAAAGCCTGAAAATTGATTAAAATTAATTAATTCGAAAAATTGAAGGAGATAGGTTTGTACAACAAGAAAGAGACTTGCGAATGCATACATATACTTTACCTAACAAAACACAAAATTGCGGGAAAATGATAAAATACAAAAAACGCGGGAATTTATTACACAACCCAATACTCAGAATTGTCTCGCGAATAAAGATTCGTTATCCGCGGTTCATTATCCGGGGTCCGAGGAACTAGGAAGTAACGAGCAGCCGTGTAGCTGGAAATTACTGTGACTAACATGTAATAACATATCGAATTACGCTCACCTGCGCTACACCCCGCGGTTCCAGCGGGTTCTCGCCCGTCGAACAGATAAAACTAACAGGAATCGGTCCGCCGGGCATTGTACGCTGATTGCCATTTACACGTCATCGCGTTATAGTTGTAGACCACGAGCATCATTACTGGCCCAGGCGCAGCGAATGCGTGCGAACAGTCCGTTTTAGTGCGGTGCAATAAAAGACGCGAGGCGTCGCTGTTATTGCTTTTCCTCTGGAACGAGCCCTGGGCGCTAGTTTCGCCCGGCCGTTGTTGTTTCGTTATCGTCCCCGCCGGGCTTTCGAGCCGAGGATTATTGAGATAATACGATAAGTCCGGGATTTCTTGGCGAACAGTGGCGAAACAAATGCGAACAAGAACGAAAAAGTGCTCGGAGAACCTTTCATTTCCGTTCGCGGACGAGATCTGCACTAGATTAGTACACTTTTTCTGGAACTGTTCGGGTAAACTGTCGGAAATGCGATGAAAATTGATAAAATAGTATAGACGTACTATGCATAATATTTACACTCCGGATGTTTATGCAAATGCATATTTTTATAGAAAACAGATAGAGCAATAGGACCTGGGCAGAAATATGTCTTATGATTAGAGAATTCTGAAAATATATTTTTTATTTTGCACTTTTTGCATAATGCATATGTTTTTATGGTTTATATTTAACTGAAAGTGCATAACGAGATGAACCTGCACAAAATGGAATATTTATTAAAGTTCATTTAAGCACTCTGCCCGCCACAATAGAAAAATTGGAAACAGTGGGTTTGCCGTTAACTGTTTTTATGGAAATATACATAAATCACATTAATCATTTAAAAAACATACCCGGTGATTGTGCAGAAAAAATTAAGAAGAAAGTAATTCGTGCATAAATCGCATATGTTTCTTACATACTTATCGTTCACAAACATCCGGAATCTAATAATATTATAATACTGATATTTTAATAGACTACGGATCTTTATGCAAAATAAAAACTTGCCAAAACTTCATTTCGAAACGTTTATCATTTTTAAACAATTTTCGTCGTGTAATCCAGAAAAATGATGACTCGAAGAAAATGTAAAACATGCGCTATCTAATCCGCGTCTTTCATTTTTCTACAAGACAATGACCCCGGAGACATATCAATCGCCCTTTAGAATTATTGAGCCAGATAAATCGCATTAATTACTTTGGCCAGCATACGTACGACGGAGTATATGGTAGTCAGATAACACACGGAGCTAGGTCACTTCCAAGATAAAGTTCTATTATGTATAGAATTAGTTCATGTATTATATAATTATTCGAGTAGTCTTTTCTTCATTCGTTCGATCGATTCGTTCAATCGCTTGATCGATGTGTGCAGTACAATGTGCACGAGAATGAAATCATTCGCAGTTGGAAGTGAACATACAGGGTGTCTCATTCAAACGTGACCATTCGAATATCTTTCTCGAAGAATATGAACGTTCTTTGTGCTATTAAATGACATTTCCTTTAAATCTACAGAAGCTCGCAGTTTTGTCAAAAAAGTTTGCCTTCACTTTCGAGATTCAAGGTCAATCAAGAACATTCGAAGGCCACATTATCGCACACAACGGAATGTATTTTTTCGCTAGTTACACGATGTAAACTATTTATAAAATATTTTTCGCAAACAAATGAAATGTTCGGTGGATTTAAACAGGACACCATGTACGTGTATATATACATATTATACTGGTGAAGTTATATAAACTCGAAAAGCTGGCTCAATCATAACACCGCAGTCGCAGCGTCATTAATCATACGGCAGTCGGTTCGCAGGCATGCGTGCAGTTATCAGTGCACGCAAGTGTTCTTTTTTTCTAAACGAGCCGCGGCTCGAGCCCGAAGTTTGCAAGAACGTTACACGACGGCGGCGGAACCAACGCGGAGAGAAGTCCGAGGCTCGGTAAAAACGTCAATAGGTTGGCGCGGCGGTGAAATAAAACGAACGGCTCGCGAACTGTGGCCGACGCCGACGTCGACGCCGACGACGGTAGTCGAGGAGAGGAGAGTATCGAAGCAAGTAGCTGTCGATAATGAGAAACTCGATAAAAACGAGCCGGGACCGTTTCGTCTCAATTGATGTACGTCCCGTCATAATTGATACTGCAACGTCAAAGCGGCTGCTGCTGCTGCCTGGGGCCGGCAGGTTGCAGTTAAACAGTCCCGGCTTACGTTTAATGAGACGGTTGGCTTTGACTTAACAAAGGGCTATTACGGATTCGTTTATCCCGCGAAAACTGATCGCTCTCGCCGGGCCGCGCCGCCGCCGGCCCGTGTTCCTTTCACTCTATCGGGAAAAATTGGCGAGTTCCTCGGTGCGCCGGCGATTTTTAAAAGGAAAGCGTGCTTTCTAATACGGTCCGGGACCGATCTTGCATATAAGTGTTACGCCTCTCCCTCGTTTCGCATAATAAGCGGACAATGCGCGATCAAATTTCGAACGCGAGCCGCGACGGACGAACTGCGGTCCGAATTTTCATTCGATCATTGTAACTATTTCTCCATTCATAACTGTATCATTTGGTAGCAAGTTCGACAGTTAGCCCCTCGCCGTATCATTTTCTTCACAGTTTCAAAAAATGTCGTAGAAGATGAAAGAAAATTTATATTTTTTGTATGGCCACCTTATTTTAATGCTTGAATATTGATTACACGCGAATCAAATTCTATTTCATTTAAAAAGAAACGCGTAACATTCGTATTTGTTAGACTTTGATCTAGGTGCACGGTAGTGCACCAGCCATTTCGTACACTTGTTAAATGCTATCATGTCTCAATATTGACAAAACATTAATCTTCCAACATTAGTAGGTTCCGAGATATAGGACCTCAAAAATCGCTAAAGTCACTGACTGACTGATTGACAGATCATCAAAACCTTTTGTTTGATCTCACAACTTTTTACGGCCATAGGAACTTGGCTCCTGTTTACAGGATGTTTTTGTTGGGATTGAAATCTTCATGACGAGTGTGACTCGTTAAAATACGGCGAGGGGTTAAGGGTTAATCAGCGTTATCGAGCGTCCGCAACACATCTAATTGTGCAACACCGACACAAACCCTACTTGAGGGTTAATCGTCGTTATCGAGCGTACCCGACGTTGGTGTCAACGTTTTGTTTTTGGTAGCGAAGATTATCGCCGGGTCGGGAAGTTGAGGCAGACAGATAACGTTGACTTACATCGAGGTAATATGTAACCGTAGACGCATACGTTTTCCGCAGAGCTCGCCGGGTTTCGTGTGCAGAAACCTCTCCCGACACAATATGCAGTAATCCGGGACCTAAATCAGCTCGTTAATTTTCATTCTTTCACGTGGGACGATAAAATCTGATACGAGGGAGAGGTATGAGGTACGCGTACGTACGTGATCCACATCAACGGCGTGACAGAATGAGAATTTCTTTTGCGGCGTACGCTGATCTACGTTCTACATATATGTATAGTCGCGTCGGAAACGTGCGTGTATCTATATGCGAGACGCGGCGTGTATCCGTGGCTCGATGCATTTCTATTAACGCGTCATAACGAGACGCGTATTAGAGATCGCGCTCGCGAGCCATTAACGAGCGCTCGCACGCGTAAATGAGGCATTTATTTAATTTTATTATGTGTCGCGCGATTCCGTTGCTACGGCGGCCTCGTTTGCTTTAGCATTGTTCGAGCGTATATTCACACCGGAGATAATCGCGAATTGTTCCTTGTACGCTTCCTCGCGAGTTCCTCACACTTCGCTGTACACGTACGATAAACTGAGGAACAATCGTGTAAAAGGCCGATCATTGTAAACGAATTAACGGCAAAAATTGCGAGAGTTCAATTCGAACCGATTTAGGACAGGATTCGGGTCGAAGCAACAATCTCTGTTGTACTAAGGAACTAAGTTTGGGCAAGTCTTTAGGCTCAGAAGAGTCTCTTAGCCCAGAAGAGTCCCTTAGTCGAGAAAAGTCTAGTAGCCGAAAAAGTCCAGTAGCCCGAAAGGATTTATAGAAGAGTCCCTAAGCCCAGAAGAATTTTAGGTTCAGAAGAGTCCCTTACCTCAGAAGAGTCACTTAGCCCAGAAAAGTCCATTAATCCAAAAGAATTTCTAGGTCCAGAAGAATCCCTTAGCCCTGAAGAGTCTCTTTGCCTAGAAGAATCCCTTAGCCCAGAAGAGTCCCTTAGCCTAAAAGAGTCCCTTAGCCGAGAAAAGTCTAGTAGCCGAAAAAGTCCAGTAGCCCGGAGAAGTTCATTAGCCCAAAAGAATTTCTAGGTCCAGAAGAGTCCCTAAGCCCAGAAGAGTTTTTAGGTTCAGAAGAGTTCCTTAGCTTAGAAGAGTCCCTTGGCCCAGAAGAGTCCCTTTGCCCAGAGAAGTCCCTCAGCCCAGAAGATCCTTTGATTTAGTCCCCAGTGTTAGCATCTGCTGAGTTTCCCCTCACACAGAGCCTTAGAGTTTCCAAATGTGTAAAGTTTAATTAGTCCACTTCACGGTTGAGCCGAGAATTTTCTCGATTGCAATTTCGCGATCATTTTCTTCCGCGCCGGACGCTATCCGTCACGTTTTCAAATTCACGCAAACGTTACACGATCGCAGCCATAAATGCAGACCTGCGTTGCCGTACGTGCTTGCGTACCCGCGTCGAATCGACGCCAAGTTCGCCCGTATGCTAAAGCACGATTCGCTTTCGAAATAAATCGATAAGATCTTGCTGGAACAGATTTCAAATTAATGTCAATGCACACCGCGCGCTGTCGGCTCTTATTAATGCGCGCGGCGTAAGGTTGTTCTAACGTTATGACCGTTTCATGCAAAGCGGACGTTTCGCGTGTATAGTGTTCCATGGTTATACGCCACCGTGGTACCAATTAGATGCTAGACCCTCGATTTTCAGGAAACTGGTTAGCGGACACGAACACGACTACCCCCGTTTCACTAGTCAAACAGAAATGTAACAGTAAAACGCGGAATTACATCATTTCGTTCGTTGATATTGCTCCTCTGGTTGCGACATAAACCGCGAGCTACAAACGACGAACAAATCTTGTGTATAAAAGTGTTCATTCTTCACTGAATGTCGGAAGAGATAGAGGATCGAACCAACCTCAGAAGTAGTATATAAAATCAGTGTTAAAACGCGAAATGAATGGTAGCTCGGTAAACAGCGAGTCATCGCAGCACGTCTTCCATAGACACGGTGTAATTAATCTCTTGCCGGGTCAGGACACGGTTATTGCGATTTCAGGTGAACCGAAATGGTTCCCGAGGAGAGGTTGATTTGCAATACGTTTTAATTGCAGGCATCCCGGCGAACATAATGCGTTAATGTAATTGGTATCCGTAATAAAATATCGACTATACTTTCTAAGACGATGATGAGTCGGCGGTTAGTCGCGCGCGGGGCCGCAATTAGTTTAATTAACGGCGTCGGCGATGGGCGAAAGAAAACGGGTATCATTTGGCCGTCGTTCGATAGGGTTAATTACGATAAAAAAGAAGATTGTTAGAGTAACGGGCTCGTGTGAGAATGAACGACGTTGATGGATTCATCGACGGCACCGGGTATCCGAACGTCGCCGTCGCTCTGTCGTGGATCGATCAATTGAATCGCAGGAGCAAGGATGGATCCCTCGGATTTCAGTCAAAGAGAAACCGTGATTAATGACACGAAACATCGTTTAGAAGGCCGCCTTCCGAACATTTCGACGAAACGGTCGTAGAAAGCGGTTCTCGCAAAAATTGTCGACGTTTACTTTTTTTGTTGGCCATCGGTGATTTCGAAGCGATGGAAACGGCCTCTAAAATTAGAGATGAGCATTCAGTTCTTTATTAAACAGTTTAGCATTTAATCAAATCGACCAAGATTCGAGTATATACTTGCAAGTATTACCAAAGTACTTGTAAAAGGTTCGAAAGTATCTGGCATAGGTTATTATTAGGGGTGTTAAAATATCTGTGATTCCCGACATTTTGAAGTTTCTCCACACTTCCAATAATTACAAGAATCCGAAAGCCATTGTGTTCTCGAAGATTACATATCTTATTAGTCGGGAATGTTTATGTTAGTAATATTGTAGAAAGTAATTGCGAATAACGACACTTTTGGGAATCCCAAATATTAATCTATATCCCGTACATTGTCGAGAATCTCGCACACCCCTAGTTATTATTATAGACTATTTATATTTTTCGAAGTACTTATAGAGAGTTCGAATTCGATCAATCAAAGTTCGAACCTGTTTCCGAGGTACTGATCGCATCCCTAATTAAGAGAACAAATCAATTTTGATGTAACCCCCGTTTCTTGTAGTCGACGCAGACAATGTTCACTCTGCATAAAAACCCGCAGGCTAGTTAAAACTATCAGTCCTGTAGCCGAAGCAATTGCTCGCAGCGAACGTGTTAAGAATATTGTCACATTCTCAACCTGTGTTTCGCAATGGCTCGTGTTTCTTGCAATTGCTGCGGAAAATTTAGATCGTGCATAAAGATGGACAGCCTATCCAATAGTCTAGTCATCATAGATCATAACAACGTTTCAAATCCATCCATTCGGTAAACGCAATATAAAAATCGCTTTTGGTGCGTTCTTTTGCAAGAACATTTCCCGGTGATGCACCCGGCTTCCTCGTCTAATTTTAACTGACTCCGATTTAGCAATCGTCGGTCCGTTGCAGTGTGTTTGCGCCTCGTTATCAGCGATAACGGCAGTCTGCCGCGAATTCCATATCGAGGAGCTATCCCGCGGCGCTCGCTGTAGGTTTTGTCGTTGCTCGTGTCCGCGGTTTGATAATGGCGTCACGTGGATTGTTCTATGCATTGCAGATTGTTGAAGTAATCGGCCGCGGCAATTAGCGACGCGACGCGCTCGTGTATTTTCGTATCTGGTCCCCGCGCGAGCGTTACTCGCTGGTTCGGCGATACGGGCTTCTACACAAGGCTGCTCCGGCATTTGTCTGGTCGCGGATATCTATACGAGCGGACTACTACGGTAGTCTTCAAGGCGAAAGGAGAGAAGGCCAGATAAGGTAATGTCCTGGCAATGGTACATGTGCTTTCGTTCACACGCGGATACCAGCGATCTGCGGCCGATCGTTATCTGCCCTGTCCCCGTATAACACAATTATTTGCACCGGTAGTACGACTGGCCGAGTTCCATGCAGATATCTATTTCGACATGTCACTAGCCACGGTAATGTTAATGTACTCGGGGAGAGAGGGAGAGAGACTGGAAGGGAAGTATGGAACGTGTCTTTATGGGTTCTGCGTCAAACCTGCTGGAAAACTCACAATCCGTTTGTAACCGTATCCACGTCGCGTGTCGACGAGCTCTTAATCATTTTCCTATGCAAATTCCGCGAAGTGACGTTAACGCGCTGATGGTCGAACGTATCGTCGCGACCGTCTGGCGATGATTTTTGAATTATGAACTTTGAATTATTCTTCTAGAGTCAAAGAAATCGTTTTACTGAACAAATATCGTCGCGATATTAATTCAATCTCGCGAAAGTTACGCCGTTTCGTTCCCCAATTGTTCCCCTTCCTCTCGTTCCTTATTAACGTTAATATTCATCAACTTTCTACTCGTTATTGGAGCCGACGAATACGATTACGCTTAAACAGCATAGAACAGCCTCGAAATTACTTTCGTAATTACGTTCTTTACGACCTCGAAGTTCCATATAGAATTGGGAAACGCTCGAGTGAAACTCGTGAGAGCTCTGGATGCCATCCCTTGCTTCTTCTATCATTTTGTGGATACATGGTCCTGGCGTGATAACGTATGTCCTGCTGTTAATCTACTGCATCATAAATCTTATTCTTTCGTTTAACACGAATAATGTTCATTCCCTTGGTTCATTTGCCGGACTGGCCACCGTATTTGCAAGTTTCTGAAATCGTTCGAGCGAGGACGGACTTTTTGCAGTCAACTCGTTATCGGCTTTCCGCTTCCATCTGGGCATTGCGATTTGCATCGATTCCACAATTCCGTCGGAATTCGCGCTTCTCACGGGCCGCGGATATTTTTCGCGGCTCTAGGCACGGTCCTAACGGTGCGAATTGCGCAAACCGTGGCCCTGGGATTACCATTCATGGCACCCCGCGGTGAATTTCACACTTGCATCTCGGTGCAGCAGCGGTGCGCTCGCGCGAGCTCCGGTTCGGTGCAATTATCCGAGGCGGTTGTTGCGCCTGTGGCGCGTGTGCGAGCGTACCGCGCCGCCTCGGCGTGGCCATGCCACGCCATCGTGCCGTGCCGTGCGTCGGAACAGGTACAGCTTAGGAGCAGGTCACTTTCGCTGCCGGCTCGAACTGTTCCAGTCGTCGCACACGCGTGCTGCTCCATTCATAAAGCTATAGAGGCGCGTATACTATGGCCCGAAGACCGAGAGCCAGCCCGAGACTCGATTCCGCCCGAGTCCGAACCATTTGTCCACTTTTTCTCCGCTCGAATGTTCCAGCAGTTCGATACCGCGAACTTTTTCATTCAACGCGAGTCCTGCGTTCTCGACTGCCTGTCCATTTGTTGCAAACGGCAATCTTTTGTTTAGCTAACAAATGTTCGTTCAGTTATTTGTACACACAGCTATAAAGATCGTGGCAATTTTCGATGAACACAGTGTGAATTGGTTAACCAAGTTAGATAACCTGGCGACAACATCGGCGTGTCCGAATCGAGTGGCAATCGGGAGTATAGTTCGATTAGTTTATGTGGTACGTACCGGAGAAAGTTCTTCAGGTTCCAGGACAAATGATTAACAGTAAATCAAGTATTTCGTAAATATCACCTTAAAAAAATGGCAACACTGAATTCATAGAAATCGTCTGTAATTTTGCGATATAATAGATGCTTGGATGAGGAAATTTATTTCATTATTTTCCATAAATGAATTTCTGTAATTTCGATAATTGGAAAATATATAAAACCGGTCATTTGACCGTGGTAGGTTTAGTGTTAAGTAGGTGTAGGTCACACTCAGAGTTAGGCAAAATTTAATCAACGATTGACGAATTTTCCACTTCAATCGTTAATCGCAATTAACAATTAATCTCCTAGTTTAGTCGTTAATTGCGGTTAACGATTACATTCCTTTCAATTGTAATCGTCAATCGGATAATTGATTAATGATTAACTGCTGAAATTTCGAAATGAAATACGGAATCAAAACTATATGAATACTGAAAAAATGTAAATTGAGTTTAGGTGTATTGTCATTTAGCCCATAATCTCTGTTTACGTGCTTTTATGTTTTTTTCGATGATTTCTTTTTTTAATCTACGATTGACGATTAACTTCATTAATCGATTGAATCAATCGTCGATTTTTCAATGATTTCCTTTTTTAATCGTACACATTAATCGATCAATCTTGATTAAAATTCTTCGAGAAAATCGATTTTCCGAGCAATAAATTTATTATCTCAATCTCGTCCGACGTTTCTCTCAATTTTCTCGAAAACCGGTTGTTGTACGAGGAAAAGTGATACAGCATAAAAGACGCGGAATGTGGAGATCTACAGGTTTCGTCGAACACATTTTTCGATGCGAGCGGTAGTTTAGAAGATATTAAAAATTAATTTAACATTAACGTTTTCTTATATATATTTTCATTATTTTCCCTGTGAAACGAAATAGTGTACCGAGAGCTAAGCATAAGTATTAAGTGACGAAAGTAATTGAAATATCAGAGAACAATTTTCTAAAACCGACAAACAATTATTAGATTCTATAAAAATTGGAATGAGTAATGTGTTCGCTAACAGTGCCGCACAAAAAGGGATTGCATTAATCCGTTTCCACGCCCAATAACGTTTGAATACTTCTGTTCGATTATGCGATTCGCGGCGAGGATTTGAATAATAGTTTCCAGTAGACGCCTGCGTCAATATTCTAATCCTGAATAACCAGTAATGGACACTCTGCCAGATTGTACACTATTTTGAGAGACCCGCGATAAAGCAATAATCATCCAGCTGACTGAAGTAATGACGCTAATGTGCTGCTTATTACACGGAAACGCAATATTGATGTCTAGTCAGCCTCTAGCCATTCCTCTTTCCGTAACATTTCACAAATCTCCGCGGGAGAATTAATATATCGACGTCGGAGTCATCAGACTCGATTCAATGGGCCGCACAAAAGATGCAGCGCGTTGCACAACGCGAAATTATGGAAAATCCAGGCTGACGATTTTTACGAGACGCTCGATATATCACTGGGCGTTCGCGATTATGCACAGTCATATTCGCGTGAAAGAGGCACGAATACAGGGTGAGTTGGAAATTTCTGCTGGCTCCGTAGACGTTCATTATCGTTAGCTTGTGCATCTTTACGTGAAATACACATTGTCTTTCGAATTTGTTTCTGTTTCATAATTTTAATGATTTGAAGATAATATATTGATATTCTTAAAGCCTGTAAATTCTCATGCTGTATTATATTTTACCTGTTCATCGTTGTCATAAATGCATACAATCCGCAATCTAATTACCATCGATCAGAGAGTGATCGATAACGAAGTGTCTGAAAGCGATCAGATCTTCTATTTCATTCATTGATGTTTATACATATGTCGATCTCAGTCTTTATCTCAACTTCAGATGTCACAGATTGAATCAAGATCAAATAAGAAAAAATATAATATTAATTTGTACAAAGAAGAATTACTTTCAGAAATATTTTAGGTAACAATGGTCTTTCTCGGGACAACAATTGCGTACATTCTCTTAGAATCAAAGTCACACCTATCGACCAGTTTTTCGAGGATCTTCGGGGACTTTCGAACTGCGTATGAACCGTCTTTCCAGCGATTTTATGGAGATGTTCAGGAGGGACACCCAGTAGAAGGTGCCGGCGGAGCCAGGAGGCAGCGCGTTTATTCGTTAAACGCGAGGTTTCGTAACCTTTCAATTAAGAGTCGGAGAGTGCAACGGCGGTGCAGCAGCGGCTGCACTCGGGGAGCGGTGACCACGGGGAGACAGCTCCGATCGGTGCATCGGACGCGGTTCGTATTTTAAACGGAGATCCCCGGCCCCGGCGATGATTTAGGATCGAGATCGATAAGGTGATGCCCGTCGACGCCTCTCAGGCCGGCCTTTATCGGCAGCATCGTCAGGGTGTTTGTCTCGCGATAAAACGGGCTGACAGCGATCGATCGTCCCGATCGACGGATAGATCGATAAATCGGCCTCCCTCCTGGATCTCGACACGAGCGCGCGCGCGCTTCTTTATATGTACATGCACATTGTATGTATCTGGCCACGGAGAAATACGGGTCGGGTATTATTAATGGACGGTTGATGCGTTTTCCATACCTACTCGCGGTTAGACGTTTTCTAAAATTAGCTTAAAGCCCGAACACTTAGCACCGCGTCTGATTGCTTCATTATTTCCAGCGGAGGCTGCTAGAGCCGCAGCCTCAGACTTTGGACCAGTTTGAGCTAGTTCAGGCTTGTTGTCTCGAACTTCGAAATTGTTTCTACTCCGAGCTGCAGCGGACAGCGATTCTTCAATTCATCCTTTACCTTGGAATTTCACGTGTTTCAAATAAAAACTGTCTGCATCGATTGCAGGAAGCTGTGATTGAATAAATGTCGATTTCTTCTCATAAAAACATTAATAAATTATCGAGGCTATCTGTTTACATCGGCGTTCCAGGCGGCAATACAGTCGGAAAGTGAATAATGTACCTATCAGACAAATTGGATCAATAAAAACTGGATCTTTCCCCGTGTTTTCCACGAAACTATGAAAAGGGACTCGCCACAGTTACTGGCTGACATGCAAATGAGCTTTTACAAGTGTGTCCATGGTGGAATTTCGAAAGAATTCATCGCCGTTGCAAAAGCGATCGAGGTATCGCGTAATTTCAGCGTAAAATAAACCGAAGAACGATTACCTCAACCGGAAAGGTAGATTTGCGAAATTCCACGGGCGGAAAAAATGTAATCTGTATGAAGCGTGACTAGCGCCATTCGATTATTTAAGAAGTGGACGTTCTTACGCAACTACTGTGCACATAATTTCTTCGACGCGAGCTAAGTCGGTAGCTGTATAGCGCAAACCCAGTTGTACAGGGAACTTTCCTACGGTGAACTCTCGTTGTAACTTTTATTACGCTTCATTAGAACTTCTATTACACGTGCAAAATTCAACAAAACTCGAGCGGGTGGCGCGACGGCATACTAGGAAGTGCCTATGTATTTTAATGCAGTATAGACTACATAGTATGTACTGACATTCCTGTAATGGTGCACCCCTGTCTGTGTTCCTGTTGTCCGTTTCCGTGTGTCACTGAGACGCCGTGTAAAAGTTCGACTCGACTAAGTTTTGTCGCGATTTCAGGTGAACGCTCGGATACGTTGTCGGAGAAATCAAATCGAACGGTTCTATTCGCTTTTTATCAATTGCAAAGAAGCATCTTGAAAACTGATACTGCCAATAACATTCAAAAATATTAGGTCGTTCGGAAAGTAATTTCGTTTTTCGTGTAGGGATGGCATTGCTTCCATTTGTTATTACCAGACTGTGGATTTTTATGCACGTAAAATATGCAAATATGCACGAAAAATACGCAAACATGCACGAAAAATATGATCAGAACTAATACAAAGAAATGTTTATCAGTTACGTTTTAATTAACAATTTATTTATACGGAAACACCATAATTTGCGTTAGAATAAGTTGCTTGTAATTTTTCTATGTTTGTAACACTTAGTCAAATTTTGTGCAACTTGTGTCTGTTGCAACACATTCCGAGCTGTTGCAATTGCAACTATCATCATCATCAAAATCTTCAACTACCTATTTACAGAAACAAATAAAGATTGTGAATGAATGATTTTACTCTTTTCGGATGTTAAGGAAAAAGAATAGTCGAATCTCTCTAGCTTTATTAAAATTTTCGGCATAAAATATTGGAGTCAAACAGATCGCAGCAAAATCATACAGGGTAGGGAACTATAAACAGGTCACCTGAATAACTCGCTTGCTTTTCGTCAAAAATTTGAGCTTTTTGTCAAAAATGCTCAACTTTAAGCGACCATAGCTCATCAACTATTGATCCTAGAGGGTCGAAACTTCGATCTGCATCCGCGCCGAATACAAATCTACTGTATTAAATACCAAATACATCATAATTTATAGGAGAAAGACACAACTTTTGAGTCCGGTAAAGTAAAGAGCAGCTCGAGACACAGCCGTATCCCGATTTTGTGTTCGAGCCTCGTCCAGATCTCCTTCGCGCAGAGAATTGCATTACGGTCGCAGGAGCGCAAGGGCTACCGTTACCAAGCCCGCCGTGAAAGTGCACCAACGAAAGTGCGAATACCAATGCGGTTTTTGCACACACTGTGTACGAATTGTTTGTACTATATTATGCGTGCCGGATCTAGAATTCACCGTTAACGTAGATCGTTTCCTTGAGACAACGGGGCCCGCAAAGCGCGGCCTATGAAACGCAATCCGCCTTGTGTTGCGTTTTCAGTGCACGGATCGCACGCGGAGGAAATGGCCTGCGGTCTAGACGGGTCTTTAAACGTTTTGTAAAAATAGTTCACGACTCCGAGGCGCGCAACGAGAAAATTAAATCGAAAAATCTGGAACATCAGGAAGTGCGATGCAAATTTTTTCCACTTAAGAAATCGTGCCTTTCTATCCCCCGATATATTCAATTACATATCTTTTATTCTGGCGATAAACGATTCGCTCTTTCCTTCCAACAATCATGCGCTACTTTAAAATATTAATCTATTAGCCTGGTGCACATTTTTTGCGTGCTTCTCACCGTCTAACACAGAAAAGTTCAAATATTTATATCTGCTTCGAACTACCTCTTATCGTACTAAACAAAATTAAATGCTTTTTCATCTGTTCTGTCAAGTTAAAAAATTATACATTACTTGTTGAATCATTTCTCTTTCCATGCATCTTTCTAATTGCAATGATTATAAATTACAAATTCTGGAACCCTTCGTTCTGAGGGGTCCCGTCAGCCTGTTAACACTGATTGGACAGCAGCTCCTCTAAACTCATTCGACATCCTGATACTTCTGGACGTGAGTGTACAAGCTAATCAGTTAGCAGTGCACCTAGCCGATATTACGAGCACATCACGATATCGTGTGGCAGCTTATTGAAAAATCGGCTATCTGATTCACGATCTGTGCTCTCCCGCTCCCTTCAATTAGCTCCGCCGATCGTTTCAACTTTTGTAACATTGTGTGTACCCGCCGTGTCTGGGGATTTTAATGCGCGGGTTATTTAGCTGAGCGATAAAGTCATTCCCAACAACTCGTAATTAAAGTATCGGGGCCCGGCGCTCGACGACCGGGTGTAGGAAAGCGAGTAGAGTGTTTTCGCAAATTACACGGTGTATTAATAATAACGGGAGAGGCGGGGGAGCGATCAGATAACACCGGGAGATTTTCCCGCAAACGGTCCCGATAACAATCTTGTGTAATGCGCGCGGAGGAACGTTAATTAATGGACAAAAACATTTCGCAGCTGATTGGCTGTAGCCGTTCGCCCAGGGGCGCGGTAGTTAGGAATTGTGCATCTCGTTGTGCCCCGCTACCTATTTCCACGGCTATTAACGTTAATCGATTATGGCGTGACGGATCGAATCATTTAAATAAAGACCGGGTGCGTCACGGGCCCGGCCCACCAACAACTCGACCGCGCCCAATAAAATTATCCGATTGCTCGTTGTTACGGTCCCACTCGTTACGTATCTTTCCAATCGACCCGACGATCTTCCGATCCCGATCGAGAGCAACTTGCCGAATCCGCGTTTCCGTTTCCCGACCGCGAAAAAAATCATTCCACTTTCCAATCGCGGCAATTAAGCCGCGGATGCTCACGGGAAGTATACTTTTACCGTCGACGATCGAGGAACCGCGATAACATAAAATCGTTTCCTGCGTTAATTGCGAATTTTATGGTCGCCGCACAATAGCGTTATGTTATGAATCTACAAAACTTTATGATTGTTCCGAGATAATTGCATTTTATATATACTCGACGTCTGCCGGAGGAAAAAGTTGTTGACCACGGAAAAGTGAAGCTGACATTTGCGCTTTGTGGATTTATGGCAGTCACTATTTGTAGAATATAAGAGAATGTTTATCTAAAGATTAAGGTAATTAAATATATTAAAAAATTGTTTAAATACCACACACGTTTATATTAAAATGCACTTAAAAGGAGAAAATAATTTTTATCCTGGTTCTTCATAAAATACCGAATCCAGTAAATGATTAATAATATTTTTCCCCAAAATTTTAAGCAATTAGTTCAAAATTTCTTGTTATAAAATTAGTGTCGCGCGGAATAGGTAGAAAAATTAAATATAAATTCAAATGAAATCATGACATTAGTTAGTATAAAAATAAAAGCGTGGAGCGCCCATGAAGATTACGTCAATATAGTTTAGCGCTCCACGCTTTTATTTTTATAGTCACTCATGTCATGATTTTAATTAAATTTATATTAAATTTATTATATTTTTATTTTCTTCCTAATTATGTTTAGTAGGTTGAAAATAATATAATAGTATGTTTAAATTTTCCTAATATTTTTGCTATTTTAAAATACACCTACTCATTTTTGTCATAGATGCATAAAATCCGCAGTCTAATAATCATCCATAAAAATTAGGATTTCCGTAAAAATCGAACGGTTCTGCAAGGTAATTCGATTGAAATCGTGAATATTAAATATGAACGACAGTTTGCGACATTGTTTCAATTCTATTTCGCTTTAGTATTTCAGTCTTCCACTGCAGAATTCCCTAGGCGTTCGCTCGCGGCGCGCAAATTGAAATCACGAGCGCTCATTAATGTCGCTTACCGTGAAAATTTCCTTTTAGATGATATCGCCCTCGCGGTATCGTGTTAACGCGGACTCTGTTAATTTGCGATTCGGAGCAGTCGTAATTGGGTGTAACTATTAATTGAATCGGTGCGGCGCGGTATCGGGCCGCCGGTTTTTCGACTGCGCAACTGGAACCCGTTTTTCCGCCGGCCGAGAACTTAGATTCAACGGGATCGAGAAACTAGCTCGAAGCTGCGGTGAACAAAATCTGGAGTCGGTGAAAACCGTGTCGGGGAAATCTGTGTCGGTGATTTCCATGGGACCCAACCAGACTCGACCAGCCCAAGAGGAGACCCGAAGTTTGATGACTCAAATCGTTTCGTAATGACGTCGCAGCGAAGTTCCCAGGCGTATAACTAGCAAAGTTTCACGAAGTACATTAATCACTTGGTGAATCACGGTGTTCTTATACACAGAGATTTCGTCCACTGCATGATAAAACATGCCGTTACTAGTTAAGTTTCCCGCGATCGTACCGACTAATTTCTAATGCAGATACGCACGTTTGTATGTTGCAGGTGACGTACGCCGAACGGGCCAGTATTCATGCCAGTATGCCAATCAGATGCCAGTAGAGAGCCAGTATCTGTATCTGTTGCTACCTACCGATAGCCAATTGATAAGTTTACTTAGATAGTTACATTAAATAGGCGATACAATACACCAGTCTTTTGTTCGGGTAGAAAAACCGTTTGACAAACGGTTGTGTCCGCACACGTATACATACATACAGACACACGCACACATACACACGCACGCGAAACACACACACACACAGAAACACATACACATTAGAGATAATCGAGAAGCAATAACGGACGATCAATTATTTTTCCCGGATCACTGTACCCCGCCGAATCACCCCCTCGCATCATTGTTAATCATCGGTTTGCCCGGCGAGCTGCTCGCAATCGGACCGGTGACCGCGCGATTCCGAAAGGAATAGTTCTGCACACGTATTACCGACGAATCGGACAGTGCGATCGAGTTGTGATTATCGTTGTGAACTAACCGATCGATTTCTCGGCTGTGAAGTGAATTAATACCGCAGGAAAAAGGATCGCAACGGAGAAAGGAAGTGAACAGCGTATACACGGGCGAGCACGGTGGCTGGAAACGCTGACTTACTTCGAGAGCGCCAACCTGCAATCAAGGTTCATGGTTTTCATGGTGAGTCATCGTATCTATTTCTGCTGATTCGAATACGGTTGTCATTTTTCCTGCCATTATCTTCCACCTTTCTAGAGGCGAACGGAAAAACCGGGAATGTGCCCGCTTTACGCGATCCGCCGGTTTCCAACATATTTCAAATAGTTCCGTCCGAATAGCGTTCTGTGTCTATAAGAAAGACATTAACCCTTCCGCGGGCAATCTACGTAGTATCCATTTGTTGCAGGCTCTTTAATGCTTTCATATTAGAAGTACCGTAAAACTCTGATTGTCCATTCTGTGTACCCTAGCACAATTGCGCACGGTAATCAACGTTTTATCGCCTATTCTCTTCGGATAGCTAACAGATAGCTACGAAGACTATCGAATTAATTTTTAATTGCCGAGCTGAATGTGTTGAAATTTAATTATCGCTGTGTAACTGTTATCCTCGTGTTTTTTTGTTGCCGTGCGAGGATCCTTCGAGGAGGAACGGAAATCGATTTCTTTCATTCGCCGTGTTCCCTTTTCTTTCTTCGGGTAACAGATTACGATGGGAAAAGAAATTTGTCGGAAGCAGCCCGACAGAGATTTCACGACATTTTTACACATGATTTCTCCTCGTTTTTGCCTTATGCTTTTGGATATCGTTGCCGGCCGGAGCGGGGGCTCCGATTATGATACGGCGAGCGGGGCACCGGACCCGATCCCATGCAAAAGTTTCGTCCATCACCGGGACACGGTTGTGCCGCAACTTCCACGAAATATCGCACGTGTCACGTGCAATTTGCATAATGCGACATCGACACTTCGCCGACGTGCACCGGCGACGTTATCTTTATACGCGTCGTATCGTTTCATATCGCGGATCATTGGATTATCGAGCGGCCCCGGCTTAAACGGAACACTCGATAATGGCGAATTCGAGGAACTGAAACTGTCTCGTAAATATCGATAAACAAGGACTACCGAAAGTATTGCAAACTTCTGCCGGGCCCGGGCAATTTGTTTTCATAACGTGGCTCCGCGGTTATATTCGGTGCCCGTTGCCCGTAACCGTTCCGATAAAACGGCTACGCCGAAATCCACACAGTCCTTTGAAGTAAATGAAGTGCGGTTCGAATCTCTGTACTTCGGAAGATTCGGTTTAATCGGAACTTTAATTTTGTAGAACCGGTCTCTGGGGCAGAAGTTCGTGTTTGTTCAGCACAGAATGGCCAATTCTGATTAAAATTGAGGTGGACAAGTTTTAGAGGAATTTATATGGCACAAAATGGGCTGAAGAAACTTCATTTTTTCTTTAATCTTTCGTTCTATTCGTGTTACTCATTGTCAGTGTCGATTCTAGGGGTCTAAGACATTCTGATATATTTTTTTTTTATTGAGCCACTGAAACCTATTATAGGTTTATTTCAGCTTTAACAATTATACTGGAAGATATATTCGCAGGCTTTAACATTAGGTTTAGCAAAGAAAATGTCGGCTTTTAATGGTAGAAAAAACTTAATTTTGCGCAGCTTATTTGCTAATTTAATTCTTTGGGAATCATAAAGACGACACTGCTATAGAACATGATCTAAGTCCTCGGAGCTATAATTACACTTACAACTAGGATCACTAACAATATTTACTCGATACAGAGAGGCAGCGAGATTATAATGATTGGCCCTGATACGGTTTACTGTGGATATAAAACCCCTTTTGATATAGTCAGCAAAATTTTGGGCAAACCAGGGAGTTTGATTTGGGTTGTAGAATTTTTGGAAATAATGTATATCGTTGATGATGCCTTGCTCAGTAATTGAGGAACGAGTATGTATTGAGAATGCCTTTTAGTGTGAGGTGGCAAGTTAAATCGGTGAAAGGAACTTGAGAAATTTCCGCTGAGTTAGAAGATGTGGCAGCTTTTGCAAGGGAATCCGCATCTTCATTTCCATACAGTCCTATGTGAGAAGGGATCCAGAAAAATGTTATGGAATGTGAGTTGTCCTGACAGAATTTGGACTATCATTACATTGAGAGGAGTGCTTCTACAATAGCCAAGTGCAATTCTAACACCAGAATTTTGAATTTTTTCTAATTTATTTTTAAGAGAGACTGTTATTGGCCAGTATATGTAGCTTTTATATATTATTAATAAAGTCAAGGGATCCGATCCCCGCCACGTTCCGCCAGCAATACATTTCTTCGCGTGTTAAGTAAACTCGCCAAGTCCAACGGAGCTAATGAAATCGCTTGAAACGCGATTTTTATCTCTATCGTTGATTCCCTCCGCTAATGTTCTCTGAAAAACATAAACGTCTGCGCCCTTCACGAGAAACGCTCGGCGGAATTGGCCGGATTCGGCATGGTTGTCTCCGCGAGACGGATCATTAGCGAGGTTCTCCATTGAAAAGGGGAACGGAGTATGAATATTCATCGTTCATTTCACTTAGAAACTGCAGCTTCGTGTGAATATCATTATGAGGATAAAACGCATCAATCTCTTCCGGTAAGACGATTACGGGATAAAACCAACATCTCTCGCCAGTCTCTTTCAATTTATAGCGTAATGATCGCTGTGAAACAACGATACTCGAATCTTCATTCCTTATTTCCGCACGACAAAAACTGATAGATTGAGCACGTCGCGTTGTAAATATCCCAGTCAGACGTTTCAAGGATAGAATAACTATTTTATGGAATTATTTTATACGGCAAGTGCACAGAGAAACTTCTGAAATTAATTAATTTTTCTCGAGATTGTGGTTTCGGTTGGTAATAATTTCGAAGTTTCAGCACACAGTGGAAAAGTTTATTTCTCGATGCTGCGCACTCTAAGGCAGGGACTAAACCCGTTCGAGTGATTTTTACGATAAATGTGGGAGATCGAATTTCGCGCAGCATCGGAAGAATCCGAAAGAGACGGGCGCGCTAAAAGCCCCCTCAATTTTCAGCGTTTCGTTCGAGTTTATCTGAGTACGGGGGTCGTATAGGGTCTCCTGATTTAATTTGGCTACGCTCGACACCTTTAATGCAGTCGGTACAGCGTGTTACGCAAATTGGCCGATGGCGGTGGAGCATAACTTTCGTGGTATACTCCATAACGCGGCGAGCTAATTAAGAAAAGTCCGGATAAAAGAGGGTCGGGGCTGCGGCCGAGAGCGGTTTCGGGACCGTTCGATTTCTTCTGTGTGCCATTCCGTCTGGTTATTCCTGGCCAGATATTTCCGAGGGTGGGATAGGAGGGAGGAGAGGAGAAACGTGTGGTACAGGACCAGAGGAACCAAAAGGAGAAGGAGACCGGAGGAACCAAAAAGGAGAAGGACACCAGGGGCTGGGGAACCCGGCGGAGCGGTGGGTTACGGGTCAGCCACGGTGGAGCATTAATAATCGTTTACAATCTTTAAAGCAGGGTGTGGCGAGTGCGTTAACCCTCCTCTTATTCCTCCTCTTCCTTCTGTTCCTCCTACTCCCGGGCTCTCTCTCTCTCTCAGCTTTTTCTTGCTCTGCTACTCCGAGAGATGGACCGAAGTCGGGCCTGACCGGGCCGGGCCCAGCTGGCAAAACACGAGGAAAAAGTACCGGCCCGGCGTTGCCTTCGTAAACCAGTCGGACGTATATATCGTGGAAAAGGATAATCAATGGTGAAAGGATACATCCGATGCGTAGTCGTTTTATCGCGATGACGATTTCGCGCGGAATTTATGCACGGATTATTGAAAACCGCCGTGGGACGAGAAAGGACCTGCTCTTTGCTGGGGGTCCGCAATAAATGACGGTTTTAGGGTCGCCTTCTGCAGATAGTTCTTGAATTCTCCTTTCTAATACTGTGGATACGCCTTTCGAAGGTATATTTGTCATTCTCGCAACTCGGTTTTAAACGCACGAATTTATAAAGGATTGTGTGAGATGAGATGAACCCAGCTACGGCATTATAATATTCAGACTGCGGAATTTTATGCAAAATTAAAATTGTCTTAAGAAAAGTTCGTTTAATTCGTAATTTCCTAGTTACGCAGATCAAGCGTTTCGAGCATCGATCGCAAATCGATACGCTGCACCGTTGGTTGCGCCGTTGCACGCTCGGTTTAGCTGCGCACTGTTTAATGTACGGTTTAGTGCACTTAACGCCAGGTTTTTTGGCATCTTGTTTCGGCGTGCAGCCGCGAAGTATGTGTATCAGCGTATATTCGCCGATAAAGCGAATTTATGCGCGGCTCCGGGTCCACAGCCGGGCGTTCGTTATCCGAAGCACGGACGTTTAGATACGCCGATGGTTCATTTCGGAAGTAGAGGCGAGGATTAAAACTGAGAAATTAACGTCGCCGAGGGAAAAACTCGACAAACCGGTATACAGCGACCGGAGAGCCGTGAATTTCGCGGAGCTTGCACCTCGACCTCCTTGGAATAAACATTCTTTAGCGAGGGGGGAGTAAACAAGTTTATCTCGCATGTATTTATTTAATTGCGCGTTGTCGCGCTGAACTCCGGAGACGATTTATGAAAAAGAAATTTCCGTTGCGTACACCTGCGGGAGGATTCGAGTCTTCTTCCGGCAGAGCACCACGATGGACTCGGGCCAGACATTTTTCAGGAGTATAGAGTAAACTCATCTTCCGAATTGGCACAGATCGCCCTCGTGTAAACGACACCGATTACGCGTTTGTAATTGCTGATGAGCTTTTTCGGGATTCTGAACGAGCCGGCAGGCTTCTCGCTCGTTTCCTCGTCATCGTGACGATGTAAATCTTGGGTTAACGCAGGAATTTTAATTGGAAACGCTGCACTTTTTCTAATTTATTGGAACGATGTTGTGCGGTGTGTGCGAGTCGCTTTGGATAAAAAGAAATCATCAAACTTCTTTACTATTAGTTACGCGTTCGTATCGTTAAAGAAATTTAATTTTGGAGCAGCGTTGCCATAGATCAGCAGTTCGATCGGGATCGCTTAATTCGGGCGGAACGCGTGTTCGACAATCGTTGACAAAGATCGAAGCAAATCGTGGCCGTGGGGTAGGGCCCGGAATTCCTGGGGCCCTTTCCCGGCGGCGCATTATTAACGACGTCGATAAATATGCGCGTTCTTTTCGCAAGTGCGACGAATCGGCGATCGGGCGCGTTCAAGCCTTGGTCCCGGGTTCGGGCCTGGGCTTCGGGGACTGAGAAAAAATTCCCCCCGAAGGAACTTGTTCCGCCAGCACGTGTGCCCCTATCGGTTCTCCCGTGAAAATCGGTCGTCGGCCTCATGGTCGCGTTCCACTGTAACATCTCGGGCCCCGTCCACCGTTAAGGGGATCTTCTGGTCTAGAAACGTCCGTTTTTCTGTTTCCCATGTGCTTAAAGTCCACGTCTTTAAAAATGTCTGCACAGGATTTGTTTAAATTCGTAAAATCATGGCTCAAAAGCTATACGCAAAACAGTTGTTTTATTTCTCTTACAAAAGTTTCCAAACGAGGTTCAACAAAATGACGCTCTTGCACTGCACCGCCACCTGCAGCGACGGATCAGCATATTTAGCGTCGAACCGAATTTAATAGAGGCCATCGGTCGGGCGTGCATCACCGGTTGCACTCGCCAGACGCATTAATAATACCGCAAGGGTCTCTCGCGAGCGTTTAGCATGCACGGCAACCCCTCGCGGAACCCGCTTTTCGAATTCAATCCGCGTCCCCCTTTGCCTCGGACCGTCTCCGTTCGTTTACGAACAGCCAGATACGCTTATGGCGCTAAACGCATTTGCATCGTGGCACGCATAACACCGCGTGCTACGGTTTATCGGTTCTCGCGACCTTCCACGATAGATGCGACGCACTCTGTTTTCGCACAGTTCCGCGGCCTTCGGCGAGATCTCGTTTCCTCGGTTCCGCATGGACCAACGAGATGCGATCTTGACCCTGGAGATAATGATCAGAAAAGTTTGAACACATCGAGTGACCTGGAAGTAACCTTGGAAAATATTATAGCCGCGCGGAGTGATGCCAAAGACGTGTCATATCAAAGAGGAACAGAAGGAAACTTTAACACTAAACCTACCGCCACCAGTTATATGACTGGTTCCAGGTTTTTTATTCGACAATTATTGAAACTGTGAGATGCTTTCGTGGTAAATGACTAAATAAATATATTTACACAAAGTTCAAATAAATTCAATCTTATTTTTAGGCTGCGGATGTTTATATGCAAATATGTACGAAAAATATGGTCAGAACTAATACAAAGAGATATTTATCAGTTATGTTTTAATTGATAATTTATTTATATGGAAACTAGTAATTAAAGAAACTATAGTAATTTTTCCATAAGTTATTATTTTTATAAGGCTGCATAACTAAAACTACCGAACACTGAAAGCGATTAAAATGTTTCATCTGATAAAAATGACAAGGCTTCATTTATTTAGATGTTGCGCAATTTTTATTGCAATACGTGTATAAATTAATTTTAAACATAATTTCTATATAATACATATAATATAATAATTAACGTGATTGGATAAAGCAATTTATCGAATCAATTTCCATGCAAGCAACGTCATCATTTCATTAACTACAAAATTAAAAATCTATGACCGGTTACTTAACCGGCAGTGGTAGGTTCAGTGTTAATTACGCACGAGATCAAGATCATGAGCAAAACATGCATCGAACGACTTCACTAAGAACGCATCGGAGGTAAGGCAAGTTCAGAGTCGTGGTGTGGTCGAGCGGATCGTTCGGAGCAAAAAGAGATCGTTGATATAAACGAATGGAAATTAGGTATATTACCAGGATGCATTTGAGCCGGGGAACAAATGGTATCCACCGTATCGTCTTTGACGGGGGCATGCATCACTTTCACGAGGACTGGGGCCCGGTACGCGGTTGATGAATCGTGGCACGGTGTTCTTTCATTTTTCACGCGCCATAGCGCGCGGAGGAGCCATGTGCCTCGCGTCGCTTCTCCTTTGGTCCACAAGCTTCGATGTCCTCGGAAAAAAAATAGAAACGAACGAAAGCTTCGCGAGACGAGCGAAATAATGTCTCCCCGTAGAAATCCGCGAGCAGATACGCCGCGGCTCACGGTCGTTAAGGCCGTCTCCACCCTTTAACGGAATTTATTCCGGGGGCATTCACAGCTGTTGAGTATCCCCACCGGTTGCCGAAGATATACGACCGATAAACGTTCATTTGTGACGAAAGGCAATTTTTATTGACTTCCCCGGCGACATAGCGCCGAGTAATATCGATATTTATGGTGCACTTTAGAACGTATACAGTATAGAACCGACACAAATAACGTTTAATGTTGCGTTACTCAAACGTTATCGGCGCCCACGTGATTTTCATATTCGAGACCGGCGCGCGCGCCGCTCGAGTTTTATCGCGGACAATGAAATTCTATTGTCCGACGCGAGCCGGAAGGACGATCGAGGAAATTCCAGAGCCAAATGATGCTTTAATGCTCGGAGGAATGCGCAAATTTTCTTGTAGAGGTACACATAACCCTGCGTTTACAAAGAAGAGATCTAAAGTGCACTGCAGTTTTATAAGTAGAAGATGACCGAAAGAATTCTGTCCGCCACAAAAATTCTTCGAGTTCTCTGACGATCGTGCACAATGAAAATTGTTCGCGTCGACGACGAACACTCACGAATGTTGTGTATGCGTCCAGGAGAGGCGAAGATTCAATTGGTCGAACGTACGGGCGCGGGCGCCACAGTGTATGATCGTATAAGTAGGAGGAAAGAAATCTAAAATTATATTTATATCAATGGCAATGCTGCTGTCTATGTATTTTGTTATTTTGTAAATGTTCCAAGAATTTGCCGATTTTTTATTGTAGTGAATTGTATTAATCCTAATTTTTGCAGATGAAGTACCATATCGAGTTCTAACTGATCCACGATACACGAAAAAAAATGATTTCGCATAAAATAGCAACCAAAAGCAAAAAACTTTTCAATTTATATCAAGTATAAGAATGTTACTATCGACTAAAAATAGTTTCAATCAGTACCATTTGGTAACTAAGGCTTGGCACTTTACAAAATGTAAAAAAGCTTACAAGAAACGAACATTATGACTGGCAAGATTTCCCGAAATATAAACAATAATCTGAACCACCAAATTGAAATAAATCTGTAGTTCTTTACTTACTGTTGAGTGCTGACAAGATGATCCCCGAAGGGGCACAGAGGCAAGAGGGGTCTATTGTTTTGTGTGGCAGCTTCGGCCAATGGAAGGCGCGCTCCTTCCAAGCTAACCAATCGGGCGCGCATTCTTGCCTACGTCACCGCATTCCTGCCAGGGATCATCTTGTGAGCTCTCAGCGATACTTTCAACTGCTGAATTCACGTTATTGTGAATATAAAAGTCTTTGATAATTGCTACATAATCACAACACACGTTCTGATACTCGATATTTCGCAGCAAACGTTCGAGACACGTTAAACAACGCAACGCGGCATTTGCCTTCGTCATTTGATTTATTGTCGATAATACCAGAGGTTACTTTACGACTCAGGGGAATGTATAGTACATAAAATATTCACCAATGCTTACATTTTTTACCTTCAATTTCGGACTTTTTTCCTCCCACTTATACGATCTGGCCCACTGTGGGGCGTGGATGGCGATCCTTCCAGACTTTTAACAGCGCGAATAAAGATCGAACACGCGGAGTCAATGGAAAGTTTCTATCGTTCCCCCCCTCGGTGTAATGTATTTTTAACCCGGTCTTTAATTTTTTAATGCGAATCATTGGCGGTGGGCGAGGCTCCGCGGTGGTTTATTCACGACGGACGACCGTCGTCGAAACCGGCAAATCTGAAATGTTAAAAGTGGCCCAACGTTTCCAATCGGGATTCCTGTTTCAGGCGTGTCTCGCTCGGACACGTCGGCTTTGTCGCGTCTTTTTTTTATTGCACGTGCTCCGAGGCAATAAACGAATTCTCGTCTTTTTACGATATCCGCTCTAATATCCCGCTCGGCTTGTTTAATTGCGAGTCGACGCGATCATGGGGCTGAATATAAACGATCGTTGCCTGTCGATTCGTGGAAAGCACACTGCCCTCAGTCTTTTTTGATTCTCTAAATAACTGAGAAAAAGAAAGCAAGATTTTAATTTCGATAAACAACATTTTTCCGAACTGCGATTCAATGATTTGCTGAGTCTGCTCTCTCGAAGTTATTAATATAACCTACCACTGCCGGTCAAGTGTGAGCGGTTTTATATTTTTCATTTCGTAATTATTGAAATTATGAAGTTGCTTACGTGGAAATTGATTCGATAACATTCTGCATCGAAGCACATGTTGTAAAAATTGCAGAAAATCTAAATAAATAGAGCCTCGTCATTTTTGCAAGCTAAAACATGTTAATCGCTTTTAGTGCTCGGTAGGTTTAGTGTTAATAATAAGAATATTAAAAGTTTATTGAATCTGGTAAAATTATTAAATCAAGAAAGAACTTTCTATTTGATTTCTATGCCTCGTTTTTAACAGACGTCAATACTAATATTTGATGTTTACTTAGAACTCGGATTCGTTTCGTAATTACTATGTTTTTATTATTATTTTGTTAAGAAATCGCGAATGCTCGTGTTTTGATAATTTCCGTAGTCTCGAGGCGATCTGCAGATGTTTGAGTAAACAGATTCGGTGTGGGTGGAAAGTGTGCCCCGTTAGAGTGTTAAATAGTATGACACGTCTGCCGATCGAAGTGTTAACGTTTTTCTCTGTAAATTGTTTAGGCCGCGCGTTCTCATGTACGATTCTTATTGAGGCGACAAGACGTTTTTTGTGCTGGCTCTTATCTGCTGTCACGATGCAGGAAGATGTCACAGCGAGGCATCGCACGTGTCGCCCACGCAATCTGCGTACACCGGTTAATTGTTCCGATGGATTTAACGTTGGCGTCCGAAATAAATGAATGTCGCTTGCCAAGCCACGGCTTGCGATGCAACGGGATATATACGGTCGTCACGGATTATGTTCCTCTGGGCGTGTCGGGCATGAGTCAGGACGCGAATTTGCGAATTCTTTTCCGAAACAATATGCTCCAAACATCTTACGACACCTTTCACGTTATCTCGCACATTTTATTCGCACCATTATAGTTCAATCTACTCGAGTCTAAAAGTATTTTAATAAAAAACATTGGAAAAAATTCGTTCATTATAGAAAAACTGAAGGTATTGTATCTTTAATACATTTTCTACAAACACAAAATTTAATCCGTTAGAAAATCTTGCTTATAAATTTGGATAAAAAAATATGAATGAAAATAGCATATTTATGTTACGTCCCAATATTTTAGTTAGGGTAGGTTTGGAGTAGGGTAAACTGTATAATGATTGGCACCCTAAGCCAAAATCGTAGTAAAAATCTTTTTTGAAATTTTTAAACGAACTTAATTTGCTATTGTTATAAGCTAATAGAGATTTTTCAGCAAAATCAAACAGTTTTACGAGTCATAAATCTTTTATTATAAAATGTATTCAGTGAATATCAATCGTAAGACAATATGAAAATTTAAAATAGTTGTATTTCGTCTTTATTTTCAATTTCAATTTTAAATATTATTGCTGAATTATGACAATACAAAATTTTATTTCGTGTTTCACATTGTTAAAATAAAAATATTTTATTTTGTGGACCAAATTGTTGAAATAGAAATATTTCATTTTGAGATTCAGATTGCTAAAATAGAAATATTTTATTTTCGAAATTGTACATCTTATTTAAAATACTAGTATCTTTAAGCAAGATAAAATCTAAAATATTAAACAGTATTTGAAATATTTGTTTCGCCAAATAATGCCAGCAATAGTACAGTTTACGCTACCTAGCTAGTCCAAAATGAGTTCCGAGCAGAGTGCAAAGGGTCGCGTGAATCTTGTTGCACCGTGCTGGAAATAATGCGGATTCCAATTAGTAAATATCCGCGGAAGCCCCGACGACAACAACGCGTTTGTTATCGTACTTTAGGACCGTGTCTCCCTTTGATCAGAACCGTGGACGTTGCGAGAGAGAAAGAGAGAGAGAGAGAGGCCGGCCATGGAAAGAGACGGAAACACCGTTTGAGCTATATTTAAGACACGGCACGTGTTGGTTATTGCACAACGAGAGTGCAACAGTCGGTCTAAGAGTCGGTACACACCAGCCTCGGAAATACTCTACCGTTGCGAATGGTACGGTTTAATTTAATTAATTTCACATTCGGGGACAGGTTTCACTGGATTCTTGAAGCGGCCGATGAAATTCACGATATCGGCAGGCACGAGCGTGTTTACTACCGGATACTCGGAGGAGTAGATAAAACTGATGCGTGTTACTCGATGATGGGAGCATTAGCATATTCATAAAAGTTATTTTTAGAACAGTGGTACGGTCAACGGTTAGGTAAACGTTAATCAGACGGACGTGATAATGGACATCGGTGATCGACTTCGCGAAACAAGCTATTCAGGCCTAAATCGTATAATGTACACAGTGGTCCATTCGAACTGGACAATATGATCATATTCTGGAATAAACCTTTATCAAGTTTTCATTGGTCCTTCCGCTGCGTGCATTTTTTATTTAATTCTCAGCAGAATTCCGATTTTATGCATTTATAACAAAAATGATTAGGTGTAATTTAAAATAACAAAACTATTAGAAAAATTTAAACATACTGTTATATAGTACTCAATCTACTAAACATAATAGGGAAGAAAATAAATTTCTATTTCACTCCAGTTTGTTGCAAATTCAGATAAGAATTTTTTATTTTGCATAAAGATCCGCAGTCTAGTCATCAGAAATCAGCAGTTACGTAAAATCGGATTTTACACGTCTTCTAGTTCTCCTTAGTCATCATCGGTACTCACAAAGTTGCTATGCTACTACATAATAACTGCCGCGTGAAGTGTCGAAGGGTGGGAAGCCTCTTATGAATAACACCTTGTCTGACATGAGCCGGCTTTTTTCCTTGTACAGTAGTAAGCACCAATTATTTAGAGTACCTCAGCAATTCTTAATCCTTCGTTTACGAGGATTTTTTAAAATATTAAGAATATTTTATAGTCACAAGTAGATGATAGTCTTGAATAAATTTCCATATAGAAAAAGTGATTAATCTTAGATACAAAATTAGCTAACATCAGTGCACAAAATTTAATTTTAGGTATTCCACTATCTTTCTTATACGACCCTGTGAAGTTAAATTTAATTTCGCACAAGATTGTAGGCGGTGCGACGAGAACCAACAAAGGAGTAAAAGAAAATTCTACAATTGAACACTATCGAAAGGTGATGCGACTCTCCAATAAAAAAAAATAGCGCACGGTAATTTGCGGCTACCCTAACATCCGGATACGCATCTAGAATAAAAAAGAAGCGCGTTAGAACAAATATGCAAGGTTTTCTGTTATTAAACTCGAACCGTGTTATTTTCAAGTGAGTATGCGCTGCATGTGACGCAACAGAATCAATAATTCACGGTATACACGCACTTGTCGTTTACCTGTTACGTGGTCTACACCCGGCAGACGACACAAAGTTTTCTATATTGAACGAAAGAAACCATTCGAGACGCACACGACGCGGCTATCGATCGAGCGGAGGGATATTAGGTGTTTTTATAAAAGAAACTAAGAGAGTTTTGCTGCCGCGTACGCCTTGCGGTAGACGGCGGTTTTGCGCCCCACGCGAGCATCAAACATTCATGGATCAGGATAATGGTCAAAATTGCACTCGCCGCGTGCAATTCTTGTCGACCACGGCCATTACATATTCAAATGCAAGACTGCGGACCACCGCTCGCTGAAATACACGCGTTGCTGCGACGACACTTTCGTCGCACACGGTTACGAAAAGACCACCTGGCCGAGGAGTCGTCCGCGAAACCGTCTTTTTCCGTCACACAACCCTTTCGAAGCTCGATACTCCATCGATCGAATCAGCAGACACACAAAAAGCCTCGAAATAGAAATATGTAATCGATTTCAAGGGATGTCCATTGCAGAGAAGGGGTGATCCTCAAGTCTTTAAATCTTTCTACTGTTTTAAATTACCGCCAATCATTACAGCAAATGTTGTCAAAAATGCATCAAATCCGTAGTCTATTCATGACTTCCTTCTACTAAATTGTTTACGTATTTCATGGAGCTGGTACGTCGCACAGTGGGACAACCCGATGAATTCTGTGTCAAAATCAAAGAACTGTCGATAGAAATGAGATAGAGCGATGATTTTTTTTTAAATTAAAGCTGAAACATTGCAGAATATGTGAAATTAGAGATTACGGTACGAACGTTTTTAACCCTGAAAAAATTGGTTAAACTTGCACAGTTTCATGAAAATTGTGGATTATTCAATACCACGCGCGGAAAAATTTTTTGTTGATTTCCAGTAGATATTTTCACGCTGATTTCAAATCTGTTCACAAAATTAATTTTTGTGAACAAAGCTGATGAAATCATTTTTTCGTTGAAATGATTTGATGACCCACTAGTTTAAATTCTCATATATGTATAAAACACAATAAAAATAAATTTTTCCCATATTCTGCAACGTTTCAGCTTTAATTAAAAACAAAATCATCGCTCTATCTCATTTCTATCGAAAGTTCTCTGACTTTGCACATAATTCATCGGTTTGTCCCACTGTGCGTCGCACATATTAAATCAATTCATCACTGAAGGTAAGCAGCGGAACAAATGCTGGTAACGACGGTGTTAAATGCTGGTTAACGCGTTCTGCACTATGGCACCTACGTATCAGTGACAGTATTGTTTTGCAATTTATCCTGTCACTTATGAACGAATGGCTCTTCGAAATCCTGTCACTTATTCTCTCCAAATGTATTAGATGAATTTGATAAACTACACATTGTTCTTTGGAAGTGATAAAAATGCGATTTGTTTATTAATTTGCTGTAGTTCACATTTCACAACACTCTAGCCTGCATTGTGGATAGATCGTATTTCTGCTCGGATCCAGAATCCCTTGATTTCTCGTCTTTTCCAAATCGTTCTGGATCATAGATCCGGAATTGCAGGTCGCCCATCGTTCGCAGGGTTTTATCGTTCGGCCGTCATGAGATGCAGATGTTTCGAGGTATGTCGCAAGCGTGTTGCTTCTGATTTATACCGCATTAATTTTCGAGCAACATCGCGGTTGCATGCAGCTGTAACCCGCGGGGACGTGTGCGCGCGTGCATATACGCACGAAGAGAGCCGGGCAACATGCTCGTTTTGTTTGGTGCTCGTGGGACGGTCAGCTCACGTGCTGCTGATGCTGCTGTTGGTGTGCTGCTGGACGCTTGGATGCTCGATTACCGCTATCGGATAAGCTCGATCGAGTTTTCGATCGTCTCGTTTGAAGGGCGTGAACACGCACAGCTTGCGGTGATTTACGAGCTTCTGCCGTAAGCGCGCCGCTACCGAGACCGAGCGTTCATTTCGCTCATCCCTCGAAAGACGAAGAATTTATCGATCCGGAGAGATCATTCTCTCAAATTACCCCTCGATAATTGCGAAGACGCAACGTTGAAGAATCAGAGACGACCTCAAACTTAAAGAAACTATATTCTTTTAAAGTTAACCCCTTGCCCTACGATCGATTTCACGGTTTCAGTGATTAGAACTTTCTTTAATGAACTTTGTAGTTCATAATTTCCTAAAAAAGGAGAACATTTATATCCAGTAGCGTGTTATAACTAGTTGGGGCATGGGCAAAGCAGAATTTCGGGGCCCCCGGGGAAAAACGTAGAATTTGGATCTTGGATCTTGGCTTGTGTTCGGGGTCCCCTTTTGCTTTGGGGCCCCGGGCATATTTGCCCAAGTTGCCCATAGGGTAACGCGCCACTGTGTATATCTATTGTATGCCTACATGTTCTTCAATGACTACACATTAACAAAAGAAAAATAGAATTTCATCTCGGTTTAAAGGAGATGAATGACATACATACTTATTAGACTGTGTTCAGAATCTTCATCACGAGTCTGACACGATATTGTAAGGCAAGGGGTTAAAGAAAGTATAAGCGGAATCAAGTAAAGAGAAGCAATCTTAAAATATATGTAACCTATTTCCGCAAAAACCGCGTCCAGGAAAGGACGTGAATAATTATATCGGTGGCGCGTTCGCGGAGGCCACGTGGCGTGCACAAATTTTGCAAGGCGGAATGCCCGCTCGGAGAAATAATTACCGGCGCAGAAATTTACGGTCGTGTATCATTTTCTGTTTTGCACGGGACCCACGGCGAGATCCGCGCAGAGAACGAGCGCGCGCGCAATCTCGTATATCCTTTTACCGACAGCGGATTCCACGATATAAAAACCGGGCAACAATGTATCCGCGCGGCGAGTTTCCTGCGACCGGCTCCGTGGAACGTCTTCTTTCTTTGCAGCGCGCGTTGCACGGGCCCGAAACGGGCCCGCCTTTTAATTTACGAACCATTAACGTCGCCCGGGTCAGCCACTAAAGTCGATGGAGTTGCGCCGCTGCTCAGCCCGGAGATTTAAAGTCGGGCGTAAATTTCGCCAGCGTTAAGAAGGTGCCAAACTTTTTAAATCGGTCCGGCTCGACCGTTTTCGCGATAATACAGAGTCCTAGTCTACGAAATAAAAATTGGCTGCATTCATTTCAAGCTACAGGAGGTACATACACATTTATCTCCTTCCTCAATAATTTTACCACGTTTTTATTAGCTCGCTTTCTTGTCTGTCTGTCTGTTTGTCTGTTCGGTACAAATTTTGCAATTGATTTTAAACTAACTTCCCGATGAGCTAGAGACTTGAAATTTTAAACATAGCTCAGAACTGGGTGACAATGCAATATTTAAAAAAATTTTTTTAGAAAGCCTATGCGTTAAGGAGATATAAATTATTAATAAATGTAACCGTTACAACTCCGCGCGCGACGCTCGGTAGTACGTGATCGCATTCAGCGATCCCCACTCCGCGCGACAGCGCTCAATACAATTGTTAGTGACTTAGGCGAACTATTCATGCATCAATTATCTATTGCATGCGCCCCACGTTTCTCGTTTTAAATCTTACAAGTATTTTCATAGCTATTCAAAATTCACAATTACAAATTTTTAGGACTATCTGTATGGGGCTAGGAAAAATGATTTTATACTTTTTAGTCCGTTTTTAAAACATGTTTTTTCTAAAATTTATTTTCATTTATATTATTTTATACTTTCTAGTCTGTTTTAAAAACGTGGTATTTTTAAGTTGGAAATGCTACAACATGTTTGCTACTGTGCCATTTTCCCGCCCACCAAAGATTAATTGCGTATTATACGGTACGGGGTTAAGAAGGTGCCAAACTTTTAAAAACGGCCCAACCCGGTCCGATTCGCTTTCACGATAATGCAATACATTCAGCGTGAACGGTGTTTTACACCGTCGACAACTCGTGGAAGGCGGGGGACCTCTTTCCGTTTCTTTCTCTTCGGCAATTTTCAGCAATCGTTGGTCCGATTTTTATCGTTGCGCAACAATTTCTTTATCGTGTTGACGGTCAATCGGGCCGAGGATTTGTCGTCCGACATTGTTGCAATCGGTTTTTGTTCAAGACGTCTCGTTCCGCTTCCACAGATATCGGCCCCGCCTTTCGTCTCTCGAGAAAGGAACGTCGATGAGGAAACCCTCGAGCACTGTCGATGACTGATTACTGTCTCCACGTTCTGCATGGTTTCTGTAAGACGTGCCCCCTCTCGCGATTCTAAAGATACACTGTGTCAACACCACGTATCGGTCAGACTACGGATCTGCTTCTAGAAAGTCTCGTTGATTGCTCGATTAGCTTCGCCTGACAGCGAAATTTCATTTTCTGGCCATTCTTTCTTCGGCGAGACAACCTGAGACATCTCAACAGTTAAACAATCTATTCAAGGTCTGGTCGTATCAAAATCACTATTTTTTCCGAAGGAAACCGTCTAGCTGTAAGATGAAGCAAACGATGGGAAGACAAATTTCTCGGACTCCCACGTTCGTCATAAACGACGGCAAACAACAACGGGACGAAGGTAACGTGTCCCAGTTTTTGCGCGAGCGACATTATTACAAAATCCGATCATATTTTCGTCAACAATTTACAACGGCTTAAAGTGTCGTTACTGCCAGGTTCCCGGGTATTAACTTCCGTGTAATGAAGTTATATTACCAGCAAACATTGGCCATAAACAAGGCGCCCACGGGCACATCGTCGTAAAGCCGGCAGGTGGGGCGTAGCGTCTGTAATGCGACGGATTTTTGTCCCCGGCAAATAAATCTATCGTTCGGAGCGTCTCGGCGTGCCACGGAGTCATTGTATTCTCTATTAGTATGTTCCCGGCGAGGTGTCAATCGTAAATAATCGACGTTCGCCGAGCGCATCGATTCCGCGCGGCGTGTACGTATGTACATATACACGAATGAAAGGCGCGTGGAAGGACGAGGTGTAAGACACGTCTGTTCTCACGATTGTCATGATTCCCTTCTACTTTTAGCCGTGTTATCCAGCGCTGCCGTGAGATAGCAGGAAAGGGAGCACACATTGCACGCCTTACAAGTCCATATTCTTTGCTCGACCGGGGGCCTCTCTGTGCCGCAATAACACGTGTCGAATGCGTCGCCGATCCTCTTTTTCGATCCGCGTCCTCCATCCCCTATTCGAGCTCGGCCGATGGTTCTTGCCACTGTCAGATCGATTTGCCACGGCTCTATCATTTTCCACGTGATATATCCAGATCGGGACGGTAAACGGCGGGTCCACTTTGTCGTACTCGAGGCGAGCGTCACGCTAACCCCGTGCCGATCGAATCCGCGACTCGGCCCGTGTACCGCTGGAAAAGCGGTTTTTGCGGGCAGCTTTGTGCGACGCCGGAGCAATCGATCCTCTAAACGGCATGTCAGCCAACGGATATGGTCGCCGGGAACGGACGTTTATCGACGCGGCCTATCGTTTCATGAAAATGCGAGTGTTGTCATAAACACAACCGATTTCAGCCACGACACAGCAGGTCGATTCATCTCACGGCGCGTCGTCGTTGCAGTGCGCTAAGTAGCCCGGCGGATTTACGTGGATCACACGCGAGAAACGATACGTGGTGTCCGTGGCGAACCACCTGCTGCAGGTGAAACATGCTTCCGAACACTTAGTCCACCATTGCCGGTCGAAGTGACCGGTTTCCAAGCTCTTCTCGCGATTATTGTAATTACGTATGGAGTAATCAGGATTCAGTGAATCCTGTAACCCAGACCTGGGCGACTCTGGTTCGAAGAGACAGTAAGGCTTGCAGAAGACTTGCTCGGTAAGACAGTCCCCACCACGTCCACTCCGACAAAAGAGTAGCAGCAATATCCGTATTTGAGCCAGCGTCACCCAGGGCTGCTCTAACCGAAGTTAGACAGCTTTCTGGCCCCTAAACGGAAAGACTGCGCGCGGCTGAGGCAGAGAGCATCGATCCTTATTAATCCAGCGACCGAGCTGGATCGAGCGGCTTGTTCGGGCTCATGCCTTGCGGCGCGTGAAATTTTATCGCGGAACGATCGGAATCATTAATTTGGCTAATTAACGTGTTAACTTATAGTCGCAATTATGGTACGCGGCTCTTAGATCGTCTTCACGGTTTAATATAAGGGGGGAGAGTCCGTTCTAGACTGGCTCTCCTGGGGATCCGTGTAATGTACCAGAGCGCGGCAGCTCCGCGATCGTAGTCGGAGGTCGTATTTACCTGTTATTATTCTCTAATTATCAGCGTTTGTAGTATTACAGGTTTTTCATGGTAGAAGGAAGTGCATTCCGTCTCGACGGTAAATTTCCAAGCCGGTGTGGCTCCGGTGGCCTAGGCCCGAGAGCAGAAAAGACGGCCGGGGAATCTGTTTCGAGTGCTTAAGTACGTATCTAATGGAGAAACAATAACCGACGGGGGATAGTCGTAACAGGAAACGTTAAAGTAGTCTGCCACGGAGCGGCCACCATGATTATGCACTCTCTCGAGAAAAGAGAACCGCATAACGTCTCCTCGCCTGTCTCTCTCGCGTTCCCGATATTCCGGCGTCTCTCTCTCTCTCTCTCTCTCTTTCTTTGTTCGGCCCGCGCTAATGACGGGTTTCGTGTATAGCCGCCGATCTATTTAGAGGGCAAATTAACTCGGCTGAACTCTCGGCAGTGCTAATGAAAAGCGTTTCTGCTCGTTCTGCCCGGCCTCATTGTGCTACCATGTTGCTGGCTCGTGTTCGCCGCGTTTATTCCCTTCGACGTGCCGCAAACTTTCTTCCGAGGATCCGGCGCGACGGTCTCGCCCTTTCGCGTTCTTCCATCTCCCGCGATTCAACGCGGATATCTTCCGGTTTTACCAGACTGAAGCATCTCCGGGAGAAATTTGTTCTTTGCTGGGCCGCTAATCGCTATCGCTGTCTTTACTTGAACGAAGCAACTCCTTTTCATTAACCCTTCGGTGGCGAAACTTAGATTCACATTAATTCAGAGTTACAAATTTTATGCGAAACAATCTCTATGCAAAATGAAACTCTTTGCAAGAAACAAGTTTTTCGTGTAATTTGAATGTTCTTATTGGAAATTGATAATTAAATGAAGTTCTGGAAATTTTCAGAAAGTCTTGCTTCGAAATCATTTACGTGGTTCGCAAAAGTCGTACATGGTGCAACTTCGTGAACTGAACAAATTGCTTCAGGAAGCGTTTCTACAGTTATCTGGTAATAAATACATCCACGATGTACGTTATCCGAATTCTTTTCCAAGTACCGGGGTAGTGTTGAGTGTTCCCGGAATGGTATACGCGTGTACATGAATAGATTGGTAAATAAGAATGAAAAAGTTTGCGGGGAATTCTAGTCGCGATGCAAGACCGTTGTGGGTGAACCGAAAAAGATGGCGAAACCGGTTACACCGCTGAAACCGGAAAGATTTCTTCTGTCTCCTGTACTTCAAACGAAAGAAATGGGACGAGGTACTTCTGAAACTGATACGGTAACCTGAAGTGAGCTCTTGCGAATCACTTTTATGATAATTGAATTATGCCACGGCTGCTGGGAACGCGACTACGCGGCTTGTCGCGGACATTATCTTGAAAGTGATGTCATTCGAAATACGTTGTTATTTTCTCACTTTTATAATTTTCTTTATTCTTAAGATCATTCTGTTTTTATCCGAGGCCTCCAACCCCGAGTGAACAAGGTTGGAGAAGAACGGAGAACTATTTGTTTTGCTTTCTCTTCGTGTGGAGGGTGTCATAATGCCCCACAGGTAGGGATGGGATCAAGTTCAATATGTACTCACGAATCCGAGTCAATTTCAATAACCAAGATTCATTTAATGGGTTTCATTGGAAAAGTATTCATTTGATACAAACTGATATCGAACCTCGGAATCTTTCACAAGTGGTACTCGAATCTTGGAAATCAGAACTGCATAGTAGGTCTTAAGCACTTTCTTTATTAAATTCGTAACTATTTAAGAGCAATATTTCATTTACAATACTTGGTTTTGTCCTATTTCTTTTTTTTATCCACGATATCTCCTGCTTTTGAAAACACTCTTTCTGAAGGTACAGAAGTGGCCATTATATTGAAAGATAATCACGTGCAATTTTTGATAAGCTTCATTGGATTTTCACGCCAAAATAATAACGGGTCTTCTTTGCGTTCTAAATATTGCGATTTTAGATAATTTTCTACTTTTTACACAGCAGACGATGAAAAAATAATGATTAGAAAAATCAGCGAATTTCCGGTACGATATTCATAAAAGTTTCGAATCTGTTAGATCAAGATTCAAGCATACTTATACTTGTAAAAGGATGGAAACTGTCTGGCATAGGTTTGAGTATACTTATGGTAGGAGTACTATTTCTGTTTTTCGAAGTACTTATAGAGAGTACGAATTCAATCAATCAAAGTTCGAACCTGTTTGCGAGGTACTTGATCCCATCCCTACTCACAGGGCAACTGTGCAGTCGTTTATATCAGCAATATCTTCCATAGTCACGTTGTTTCATTAAATACGATGTCGTAAATCCTTAATTCTTCGAATATTATGCCATTAAATAAATTTGATTTTCTGCGCTGCTAGTGAACGCGTTGAAGTCTCTCAACGACTTTGGTTCGAGTTTTCCCGGAATGTGAATGGTTTACGGCAACGCCAATTTCCCCAACGTTTTATGGTAATCGATGTCTGATTTATCCCGCTTGTTGTCTGTCGATCGCGATATTTTGTCGCCGCTTGCTTGTCGCTCGAAAGTAAAAGGTCACGGCACGTTTCGCCGGCCACTTTCCGCGACGATGTATCGGCGGCCCGAATAAATCGATAACCGCGCAATTAAAGCCCTAATAGCATAATTTACAGCGTCGCGATGCGCCGCGCGATATGAGTTATCGATCGTCCCCACGGCATGAGTTATTACGTGAATAATTATCGGAATCGCCGGAGTCGAAGAATTCCGGCGCGATCGTTCCTGGAGAAAGCCCCGCATGTAAATCCCGTGACGGTCGTTCCGCGACTCCAATTTCGAGTTAGGTATTAAATATTTATTAATGATCAATCAAAGCCCCGGTGGTTACCGGCAGCCCTCCCTGTTGAAGGCTTACGCAACACGCCTTTAATTGTCCGAAGCCTAAATTACCGTTGCCCGTGGGAAGCTGCGAGTCCAACCATAAATCGTTAATCCACCGGCACCTTACTTATTTTTCGATCCGATCGATCTCCGGGACCGTTTCGTTCGGGGTTGCGCGATTACGATGCGCACAACAGGTGTTCCGAGTTTCGCAACACGGGAAGAATATTCCGAAAGGATTGTAAACAGGTCGTTTCAATTACTTGCGCCCCGCGGACGTTAAATTATTGCCGCGGATTCGGACGAACGTGATAGATGCGTCAAACACGCGAACAAAACGATACCTGGACTCGAGAGGTACGTTAACAGGTGCGCGAGGTAATCACCGCTAATTGGGCAAGGAGCAGCCCGAGAGAAATCCGACGCTGCAAATCGAATTACGGTAAAACCTCGTTTATCCGGATACGTCGGGGTACTAGGTCGTTCGGATAACAGAGAATTTGAGTTTCACGTGATGACGTAGCCAACGCGTGTCCTATCCGGACCCGTCCGGAACGGACTACTCCCCGGATCAAGTCGTTTCCTAGCCCAGAGAGCTTTTCCTTGGAGCTTCTCAGAAAATCAGGTTTTTAAAGGGCTCGTCGAGAATTCTAGTGAAAAAGGTCCCTAGAACTTCAAAATCGTCGAAGTTTTAACGATTCCGTTGAGCCAGTGCTTCAAACTTCGAGAGTGCCTTCGGCAAATCTGTTGCCATACCTGGGACCATAATGAAGTCAAAATAACTTTGCGTTTTCATTTTATAGTCTGTGGGAGATTGAATAAGGAAGGAAAATTGATAGTTGACCTCGCGATGCTGATGTTCTTTGAATCTCTGATTTTTGGAATAAAATATGTAGGATAAAGAGAGATGTTCTTGTTGTTCAAAACAAAACGCAACACCAAGTGCAAAGGTCCAATAATAAGGTATTTCTTTCGCAGTTTCGCGATAAAAAATTGCCGAGCTAAAATACCGTGTTCCAGACGGGAATAGCCCTTTGAGGAAACGAGGCGCGCGGTCTGTTTGCTTTCAAAATGAGTTTTCCTCGTCGTTATTTATACAATCGTCGGGATTACCGCGTGGGGAACGGTCTGTGACAGGACGGCAGTCTAAGAAACGAGATCGAGAGAGACAGAGAACGAAAGTGTGGAATCGGTAGTAATTACAAGAAAGCTGTATCACACGAGGGTCATTAGCGAGCTTCCTACGCGTACGTTAGTCGTCATTAAGGTTTATTGGCTCGGAATTAATACCGGCTCTGCTCGGGAATAGATCCTTGACGGAACGGCAGTTTGCGTCTCCGCTCTCCCGACGTTGGAGGAATTAATCCCTGATATCTATTGGTACGATTTGCTGCTTTGCCGTTCCGTTCATTCTAGCCTAACTGGCGTAGAACGTCGAGGCATCCTGCGATCGTTTAGGGGATTTGTGGGAATATTTTTCGGCGAGGTCACAATGGAAGAAAGAATCAGATCAAGATTAAATCGATTTTATTAATTTTAGAATCTGCAGTTAAATATTTTATAATATTACTGAAGTTATTGCGTGCCATCTGCAACATCGTATTTTGCATTATTTAAAGAATTATTGAAAACCATTCGAGAAATGCGAGAAAGCTGTGATTTCTTTTGAAAATAAGAACGCGTTTTGCCCATCCAAGCACGATATTGCCAGCCGCGTTTTCGCCGCGCAATCTGTTGCAGAATGTTTGCGATTCCCGCGTCACTTTCGATCTCGTCGTTTCGTGGATTCCCGAATAAACTCGCCGGGCGGGCCTGTCGTGTTCGTGTCGTTTCAATGAAACGGCCAATTGCGTTAGAGGAATCCTGCGTAAGCGATGTGCATAGGATGCGCGCGTCGGCTCGCAATTATCAGCGGGCGAATTGCAAATGCGAGGCATCGCATTCCTTGCGTATCGTAGGTAGCGGTTACACCTTGCCTCGCGCCGCGCGCTTCTATCTCGGCTGGAAAATGACTTATTAAATTCCTGTCTGCAGATACGCAGACGCGGCATCCGGCGGTGTACGTGTCCGACGATAATTAAAATCGGCTACTTAGCGCGCGATTGTCTCGATCGAATGAATTCCGCGGCAAAATGCGAGCGGGCATGCCGCCATCAACAACCGTGGTGCATGCATTAACGCCAGCTTCGATATTCGTTATCGGCGGAATTATTCTGCGGTTGTTATTAGTAGTCGATCGTTGATTTCCTGAATGCGTCTACCACACGCGATGCAGATTCCCACCTCCAATGCCTTGCAACCTGACAGCACGGTAATTAACACCCAGACCGAACTTAATAAATTATTTGCGCTACAGTCTGGAAAGCGGCGAATCTTTATGAGCCTGTGGAATACTCGGATAGACGTTCTTTTCTTATTACTTTTAATCTTGGCATTTTTTCTTCTAATTTGCTTTTAATTTAATCGAGTTTTGTAATATTTCGTGTTATTTTTGTTTTGTGGTTCCGATATATGGTTGGATCTTTATTCTTAATTTAATTAATTGCTTGCCTTCCAGTTTACTTTTAATTTAATTGCTGTAACTCTACATTTTGTAGCATGTTGTATTTTTGTACTCTTTTTATTTAGTGATTACGATGTGGTTAGATCTTTATTTATATTGTTCTTACTTGTATCCTAATTGTTAACGTTGCTGCTTATTTTTCTTCCAAACTATTTTCAATTCGATGGCTGAGAGTGTATAGTGTATAGTCTGCAAGCTTTCACAGTCTTTCACTTTCTTCGTGTATACACTATACAGTGTCCCCGCGATTGATGTGACTTTCCGATATGTGGATGATGTGATTTTTTTATCCCCACTACTAGGGGGTTCCTCCTCGGGCTGTCGATCGCGCTACAAAGAAATTAAGGTATTAGGGTGTTTAAATTGGGGTTTTATGATACTCGATGTATGGAATATCATTAATACAATACAACAATTTCCCGCTTAGCACCGTTGTTTACCCAGAATCGTCGTTTATCCTTGGAAAGGTTATCCAAAAAATCTATGTTCGGCACACGTAAAAAAACGTAGTATCATTTCGTTTTCTGAGACTCGATACCCCCGAGGTTCTCACAACAATCGCGGGAACACTGTTTTGGTCATAATTAGTCTGTGGATTTTATGTATTCTAAAAAATGTTCAAGGATTCTAAAGCTACTGTTGTGTTCTTTCGAACCTATCAAAATCATTCAGACAGAAAATACGTTTTCATTTAATTAAAAAATCCAAATCGAAGAATGCTTGCTATTCGCCGCGAATATAATTGGACTTGGTTGAATGCTAAAGTCCGGCCCGCAACTTCCTAACTCAGCCTTTTCAATTTCTCGTCGGTTCCATTGATAAATCAGCCCGGCGACCAGCGGCGTAATCGAAGAATTGTGATTCTACATTGTATCAACTCGCCGCGGCCGGTCGCAGATTTACTGTACGCCGTCGTCGGAGAGTTTATTGCGGACGTGTCCCGTAAATCCGCGAACGCGAAGACTTCTATAATAAGACCGTTCACACCCACCGAAACGCAAGAATAAAAGCGCGCGACCGCATCGGGCCGGAGCGATGCAGTGCGCGACGGGCATAAAAGGAACAACAATTATTCAGCGTTGCCGCGAGGAAGTCACCCACCAGGACCTCATGCTGAGACGATCACGTTCCACGGACCGGTCCACAACCATACTCGTTGTTGTATACCGTGGAACCACCGTAACGACGACGAATCTCGCCGGGCGGACGTTGATAAATCTGAAATAAAAATACGAGCACGTTTCGTTCACCATAATTTTTCTAACGAAAGTAGTTGTCCGGAAAGTTCGTGCCGTTTTTGAAGGAAAATTGAAACGCTGCACATTTAAATCTTGGTATAAATTTATTAAATTATATAGGTGCCATTCTGTTCCACAAGCTTTCTCCATCTCCCAGGCAACTTGAAGGTCTGTCCTTATAGAACCTCTCAGGTTTTCCGGCGAAAAACTTTTCTATATGATTTTTTATGTCGATCAAAGAGTTGAAGAGTTGAAATAGGTGTAAATCTGAGTACTCGAGGTCTGGTAAATATAGTGGATGGGTTAGAATATCTCAACCGAGGACCAACAACTTTTGTCGATTTGTCAAAGACACACGAGGCCGCGATTTATCAGATTTTTCTCCGTTAAATCGTGGGGAACCCATACAACAAAACGGTTTGTGTAGCCAAGCTTTACAAAATGCTCGTGGATGGTGGACTTTGATATTTCTAACATTTCTGCTAATTCACGGGTCGTACAGCGTGGGTTATTCTCGATCGGTGTTTTAATCTGATCTTCATCTGTGGTGGAAGGCCTATCCGGGCGTTCTTGATCTTAAAAGTTGAAATCACCAGCTTTAAATCTAGCAAACCACTTCCGCACAGTTCTTTCGGCTACAGCACCTTCGCCATAAACAGCGCATATCTTGTTTGGCGCTTGTGTGGCATTTTTGCCTTTCCGGTACAAAAAAAGCATTAAATGCCTATAATGCAACAAACTGACAAAAATAAACGTGTCGTAACCAACATTTTTTCTAAATATGCCTAAAGTACCGTCTTCTAGAATATGTACCTCATTTATTTTCAATCATTCCGATATATTCAGACCTGTCCTTACACCACCTATCGAAAATCGGCACGAACTTTCCGGACAACCCAATAGATCATCCCTAGACTGCGGATTTTATGCATTTATCATGATAATTGGTACGTACAATTTAAAGCAGTGGATATATTTGAAACAATTTAAGAACATCAACGTATTAGTTTCGGTTTACTAGGATAATTAAAAGGAGAAAGAAATTTTTATTTAGCTCCTGTGTTTTGGGATCGACGCAGACATTTTCTATTTTGCATAAAGATCCGCAGTCTAATCATCACAGACCATTTATTTATCAAGGCACAAAAGATCAAGAACAATTCTAAATGGTACAGACAACACAGATTGGTACCTCATAATAGGGATATTGAATTGTTTCCTAATCGAAACGAGACACCGCGGGTCACCCAGCAAGCAAGGAGCAATAGTCCCTTTACGATTCATCGTTTAAACTCAATTTCAGTAAAATGAGAATGTATTCGAAACGGCCGGACAATATCCCGTGACGTCAATTTACGAGCAACTGAACGACGCCCTCCACCAAAGTTACATGTGTTTTGCAATGCGAGTGTCGGACATTATTCTACGGCCGCGTTTATTGCTGGCCCCGCGATGTCTGCCGAGACCATATATTGCCGCGTCTATCTCTAGGGAGCCATCAAGTTGTTACTCGTTCGTGCCATTCACGGTGTTAACTTGCAAATCTATGCCCGGGCAATATTTTTTTCACGCCCGGCTGCCTGAAATTTTAAGTGAAACTGATTAAAACTCGACCGAGAACCAGATAGACGCTCAACGGCAAGAAACGCTCGAGAATTATATGCCCTGAATTCTTTATTGCTTTATCTGATCCATTTTGTATTTTCCTCGACGTTACCGCGAAGAACTCGGCGCGTCGACTGCGATGAAAATCCTGATACGGTTAAAATATTTTCATCTAACTTTTCGATGACAGTTTTACGGGCTTTATCAGCTCCGGGATTAACGGGCTACTTTTCTTCAACAATGTTCCGAGGAATGAGTTGTCTTAATCTGATCGAATTTTTCGGTTAGAATTCTGCAGATTTTATTATCAGACGATTGGATAAGTTCGTGCCCGATTTGAAAATCAAATTGAATGATTAAATTTTAAAGAATACGGCTTTATTGATTTTAACTTCTTTTGTTCTCATACTTTCCTTCAGGTCATACATTTAACACATAGTTCATGCTTTCTTTCAGTCATCGATTATACATACTTACCAGTCGTACCACTCACTCAATATTTACAATAAACCATTCGTACAACTATTTACACTCCGCTACAGATGTTTGGGGTGGCAACGTTATTAGCTTGATTAATAAAGCTGTATTCTTTAAAATGTAATCATTGAATTTTATTTTCAAATCTGGCACGAACTTATGCAATCATCTAATAGCTCCGAGATCAACTGAATTCATGACTGAAGACACAAAATGGAGTCACAAAAATGTGCACAGGCCGAAAGGATCAACTGCACTCCTCTTCTGGAACAATTCCGTGGCGTGCAGAGTCGGATCAGGTCTCGAAAGCAGAGCATCGGCGATATAAACCGATAGGAAAATGCCTAATAGACATATCACCGGCAATCTGTTTAGACACGTCGCCCGCTATCGAGTTTGCAGTGCCAGATTGTTTGGCTAACAGGTTCGGTTGACACTTCGATGGAAGGTATGCGAGCATCCTCATGCGCAGCAGGTGTTCCCCCCGTGAGTTTATGAAGTCACTTCGGTGCCCGAGCACGCAGTAACCAAGCATGACAAATGGTTAGTGTACACTGGCTGCGGGTAGGCTCTGCTCTAGCGTACCGGCCAGCTTACGTGTCTTGAAAATGGCTGTTCTGCTAATTCATTGTGAGCTTTGCACAGCGCGGCCGCAATTTTAATTAGTCGGGGACGCGTGTTCGCGCCGGTTATGCTGTAATCAGAGAATCGATGGGATTTCAAACGTTGCCGACTACTTTTGCATCGTAATCGAGCCGGTTGCTTGCAAAAGAAGATCGATGAGCGTCGTTTAGCCGATCGGCTAGATCGCTAAATAATCCTGAACCTTCAATTTCATTATTGTTTGAGTGGCTAGTATCCTCTCTTCTACATTAAACATCATTGGCGATTAGTAGACTGCGGATCTTAATGCATTTATAGGAAAATTGAGTAGGTGAAATTGAAAATTGTTGGAACATTTTAAAAATTGAACAAGTTAAAATATTTAAGGGAGGAAATAACATCCAATTTGATTTCTATTTCTTGCAATCGATGCAGGCAATTTTTATTTTGCATAAAAATGATTTATTTTAGACGCACCGAAGCCTTCTTACGTAAATGTTTACAATAGAAAACAATAAAAAATAAAAGACTACTCGTATAACACTATAGAAGGGACATGCACAAAAACTAATGGTACAAACTATATGGTATTATCATTATCCTATAATCCTACGCAATTGTTTTTTAAAAGTGTGTAAAGACTCAATAAAAAAATCAATACGATTATAGATAGTGCTAGAGTCTGCAATAATTTGATTTATTGGATTAATTAATCCATAAGTAGATCTGGCTTTATGTGTTTGAAATCCTGCTGTAGTTCTCAATACACGTTCAGGTACATAGAAATTGATTTGCGTAAGTAGAGAGGGACATAATCAATATAATTATTAATTAAATTAAAAATAAAGCTCTGGTCGGATACTCTTCTTCAAGCAAACAATTTTTCTAGGTTCATTGTGATTCGCAGTCCAGTGATTAGACTGCGAATTTTATGGATTTATGGGAAAAATGGGTGGACGTAATTTCAAACAGTCGTAAGATTAGAAGAATTGTGTAAAAGAATTCATTTTCATGCGAACGATTGGGGTCAACGGGATTTTTTCAGGGTTTCGAAGATGCAGAAGTGCGACGTGGTTTGTTGAAGAGAGTTTTATGGTTCTTTTGGGGCCCGTGGTGTAATTTATCGAGCGTTCCCGCCAACTCGTGCGAGATACCTGTCCATTACACCGAGCCGCCGGTTATTTTTCTATATCGCGTTTCAACGTTTCGCTGATGCCTGTTGTTCCCGGTTTATTGTCCCCGCTGATACAGCGTATCGTTCGAGCAACCGGTCCTTGTTACGTGTAATTGGAAACTCGAGAACCACTTGCACACGCAGCCCGAAATGATTAACAGATAGCAGACCGCTGACCCTGTGCAAGCCTAGAAACACGATGAGGATATTTATCGGTATATGTACATACTACTTGTTGTACCCTGTTTAACAGTTAGTCTCTTTCTCTAGCTGCCCGGCGCGTTCCACGTTTTCAACGAGAAACCAATCGGCTACCAGAACCCACCTCTAATTATAGAAAATAATCGTTCTAATCGTTCCGACCGAGATACGGCGGAACAACTTATTTGGATGAGTGTCGCGTTCACCTATAAAGATCTAATAGAACAATTTGTCGAGCGTGCTTCCAATTATCGAGACCTGTCCGCGTCTGTTTAGGGCAAGGAACTTCTCGGCTACTGTAATTAAAACCCGTGTTCTTCTGCGCGCTAAGAAACCAACATTGTTCCCAGACTGCGATTTTATAGCGCCAGTCTGTTTTACGTTCCTGCTGCAAGACGGTTCTCTATGAAAAATTCATCGTTGCGCAAGGCGAGAAGTGTTATGAGCCGAGAGAAAGAACCGTGGGTACGAAATAATCAGAGGAAAGAGTATTCGACCCATAGACAGCAGATTTTTACGCATGCTTTTAGATGTGATTATAGATAGAACTCCTTTTTTTTATTAATATCTTCATTAAACTCCACCGATCAAATATAGCCAACAAATTGTTCAACACTCCAAGGTTATAATGTTTAGAAAATTACTAGAGGTGTGTGGGACCGGGACGGGATTCCCGAAAATGTTCGGGTTTCCCATGAATTTTTTCGGGATCTCTGATACTGTACGGAATCTGTTAATATTGTTTTTTCGTCTTTATCTATGCTACAAGAGTCTTCTATATGATTTCGTTTTTACAATATTTCGGAAAACGAAATTTTCGGGAATCCCGAATATATTCGGGAAACCCGAACATTTTCTAAAAATTACACTTGTATTGTTTCTGAACTGCTAAGTCTTGATGTGGGACCTTCTTACGTGGTTTGGCGACTTGAAACTTTTGCGTCAATTTGCTAAACGCCGGCCGATCGGCACCGCGATCGGAATCAGGGTTTAAAGGTTTCGTTCTTTATCGGGTTTATCAGTTACCCGTTACTTTCCTGATTGCGTCATGCATGGCGAGTCCTTCGCGCGGGTCCACATGGACACCCACGTGGTTCGGATAAAATTGCCGGTGTAGCGCGGGGCTGCGTATCGCGCATACCACTCGCTACGAGTCGGATTACTCGAGAGCCAAGTTAATTACGATAACGGGATGTGGGTGTAATAAATATTGGCTCGCGCGCCCGCGAAATCAGCCGGATTTCGCTGGAAAGATCGCGCCGGCTTGCATAACTCTGCTAGGGTGTCTCTCGGACACCAAAGACGACCAGCTTATTAACCAACGGCTTATTAACGAACGAGAATTAAAATTAAATTAAATCGCCAGTGCAGTTTCTCGCGGAAAGATTGACTTCGGCCAGCTTTATCTCGATTCCAGAAGATTCAACATTTTTTAAGTGTTCAGCGTCTCTCCACGCATTTTATTGTGTTTTCCGGAGACGAATGAATGTACGAATTATTTAAGTCCTGCTTCGTGAGCTCCGTTTCGTTAATTCTTTGTAGAATAATCCGTAAATGCTACTTTCTTCTGAAATGCTGAAGTTCGAACTTTCGTCCGCAGAATCTACATATTCGAGTCTAAACTTCGTCCCGTTCGATTTCTCGTTGGCCTGCTCGCGCAAGGTCTTATTTAAAGCGTGTTCTCTCGGAAACCTTGAACACCGTATGTATGAAATCGTATGTGCTGAACGTTCGTGCGTCTTCGACGGATTTGTGGCGGAGTATATGTTATTCCACCCACGTTTCCCCAGAAAGTGTGTTACTTTGACGAAAGAACGTTCAGGTCTTAGTCGAGCGGCGTCATTTTCCTTTGGTACATTTTCCCACAGATATAGACAGACATAAATTCGGCGATAAACATTAAACGATCAGAGAAACCGATTATTAACGGGACTTCCTCGTCTGATCATGTGTAGATACGCAGAAAAGATAAAACCCTCCGAAGACCACTGTGGCAATAACTGTAATCAACTCCAACAACGTTTTAATTTTGCTCGACATTTATTGGGACATTTAATCGAGTAGCCAGATATCTGTTTCATCGAGTGGATCGACAAGGATCTCGGGAGAAACACCCGCTATATAATTATAATCAAAAGTTTTACAGGATTTTATTCGCTCGTAAAGGGTGGCCGTTCTGTAATAAAATTCTGTAATCTATTCAGAATAAAATTAACACCTGGGTGGAGTCAATTAAGACGGTAGAAGCAGGGTGATCAGACCGACGCGGTGGGAAATCAAGACTGGGTAATAAAAAAATCTAATTCTAATTGCTAAGACATGGAAACAAAATTAGGAACAAATCCTGTGAATGCGGAGCGGAGGCCCAGGACCTCAATCATATTATCTGGCAATGTCCAGAATATGATTCAGAACGAGAACACCTGTTTGAACTGCTCCTCAATCGTAAACACTACCCTCCCTACAATATTAATTTTTTTCTAAGCGTACGAGACATTACGTCGCTAATGTTCATTTTTAACTTTCTCAAAAAATGTAAGATTAGGATTTAGCGCCTACCGTTTATATTACATAATTCCACTTTATACATATTACGTTATATACTTCTCTAATTTTTTTTAAAGTGTTATTACTATGTATGCCATATAAACCAAACTAGGTTTATAGCATCAATAAATAAAGAATTAATTAATTAATTAGGAACAAATCCCAAAAAGTGAGGGCAAAGATCAGTTTGGCTCGGAGGGATCAAATTAGGCGGCGTCGGAGTAGCTAAGGAGGCTTGTGGGTTTCGAGGTGAGTGGGGTGAGGGGAAGTCGGCTGGGAATCGTGGTGGACGTCGAAAGCGGCCACCGGATCACCGAGGAGGAATCAACTTTTATTGCCGCTGTACAACTCGAACAATTTCGTCTGGCTAGAACATCTATCACAATTGGACGACGATAGAGTAGATTGTGACGGTAGGGAGTGTGCACGGTCTGGCGGACCGAGATATAGGTGGGCGTTCTGCCGGATATGGTTCGCCGGAAGTAGGGAGACCCTTGCCACCGACACGCTCGATGCTCCTCGACTACGGCAGGGACGTGATTCGCGGTGTGATTCGTTGCTACGCCGAATCGGTCTGCCGTCATTTCGATGCTCTCTATACAGAGATAAAAGTTATCTGCGTTGCGCAAGCTGCGAGACAGCTTTCTTCCTGCTCGAGTTCGTGAACCCGTAAACAGTAAACAGAGAACCGACACGAAAAAAACGGACGCGCGATGCGGAGTACGGTAATGCCTCGATATGTTAAATTGCCCTTTTATCTTTTTCTTCAGATAAAATTGCTAGAATCCTTTCTTAAAACAGGTTTTAAAGTCTCGTGAGATTTATTCCTGGCTCTTTCTGATCTTTCCTATCTCCAGGGAGCCATCAAGCTGTTACTCGGTCAGGCCATTCACGGCGTTGACTTGCAAATCTGTGCTCGGGTAATATTTTTTAACGCCTCGCTGCCTGAAATTTTAAGTGAAACTGATTAAAACTCGAGCAGGATGTGCTTGAACGCAACAAACAGCTGGGGTTTCCATTTTTTTCTTCTTCAACATTAATCATTTCGATCAAATTGCTTTACGCCGCGGTTAATGTTCGGAAAATATGCTGTTTAATAAGTGTTTTATACAGGGTGAGTCACCTGACGTTGCCACCTCAAATATCTTTGTTGTTTTTAAAGCCTAAGTATGAAGTCTACAAATAAGGGGCTTCGAGAATTAGTGAGTGATTAACGAGTAGACTGCGAATTTTTAATGGTTAATGCAAAATAATAATGTTCTGTGTCTGTTATATGGACTAGGAGTTACTTAGAAAGTTTATACGTGCATGGGTAATTATAGTCACTGAATTCCTAACGAAAGGGACTATCATTGTAGGTGTTTAAAAAAGGGTGCTTCCATTTAAAAAAATGAAGGTGACCTTGATATCTCTTAAAAAATCACATAAAAAGAAAAATATTTATTTGTCTATCTTTTTAAAGATATTTGAGGTGGCAACGTTAGGTGACTCACCCTGTATACTGAAGTAATATAATAAGAGTTCAAAAATTTAATTTCTGTTTTTTGTGGATACTGTAAAACGTACGATGTGTTTCTGTCTGTGTTACAAAAAGTACTTCTTCGAACGTAGCACGAGTTGATTTAAATTATAGAGCACAGATGGGCGAAGTGCTATCATAAACATTCCCCGAGAGCGTGAACGTTCGCATGTAAAATAACGGGCGTGATAAAAAGCAACAGCTTATTTACAAACATCTCGCGTTAATGACGTCGCGTATGCCCACCGATAATTTATGGACCATAAATTTCGTTTCGGATTCCGAAAATGGCAAGATGAATATGTATCGTACGAGGCACCGTATAATGTATTCGGCCAGGATTTATGCGTTCAAAGATTAATCTGGAAGCGATTTGTCCGTGCTGTTGCCAATTTTAAGGAATGTAACCAGACTGTCTAGATCCCACTTCTTCCTCATAGATTTCTCCTTTCAGTTGTCGTACGTTTCGTGACGCAAACCGCTCGGCACGCGTGCCCCGGGAACGATGAAAAATGTTGCAGTGTCAGCTTATCAGCGTTCGTCGGAAGCTTCGAAACGGGCTCTGAAACGTCTCGAGAAACGAGGATGATCAACAGCTGCAGCCATTTTATACGTTTTTTAGTTCTGATATGTTTTGTTAAATATATGGTTCGTTTATAAACATCTATAATTCCATCCACCGCTTGAACAATTTATTCTTTGAAGGTTTCGAGTACGTTTTCGAAAACATAAGCCTTAATACGGAAAGTTAGTGATGTCGCGGTGCATCGAGTGCATCAATGAACGATTCGGTCCGAGAATAAACCTCGGGATGGCACCACCTATCGGAGGTGACAGGAAACGGTTGTCTGTCGCGTTTCGGCTGTATTTCCCGCGTCGTCCCCGGGAAACGTCACATTAGATATCGTTTCGTCGTCGTAAAAGTCCGTCGACGACGTCGGAACCCGTCGCCGGTGCATGGTGCACGCCGCGCCGTCGCATGTGCAACGCTGGTGCATACGCGTGTGCGTATTCCACGTACGTTGCCTCGCGGAACTCTCACATCTCGGGTGTACGTACGCGGACGACGACGACGATTGCAGCGCGTGCAACAAACTGCGCAGTGTGCAGCGACTGCAGGCACGCCCTTCTCCTGTGTCGCACGATACGTCGCGTGGTTCGCCTACATACCGGGTGTCGCCGTTTCCTTAGAAAGTCCTTTTCCCTACGTTTCACTTTTTGCCCGATGCTGAGGCGAATTGCTCGATAATGGGCTCGCTCGGTGTTCGCCACGGTTGCGGGGAAACACATGCCATTATGGATTCGTGGAAACGAATAAGTGGATAGACCAGATTACAATGGTGGTAGCCGGGCCCGATTGAAATGTAACCGAGTTACCCGTGTCGCGCCGATTTGCTCGCGGAAACCTCATGGTGTTGCGCGTATGGCTGTCCTTTCGATTTCTGCGTTCTGTAACTCGCTGCTCGTTTCCCTCGCGAATTTATTGCGATTCTCGTCCAGAGACCGACTAATCTCTTCCGCTATCCCTGCGATATTTTCTGCCAGCCTTTGTGCACAAGTAGAACTTTGTTTTTTAGACGTAGAAGCTGATAGTAATTGGTTATCATTGGTTTTTAGGGTTACTAGCAGAGTTGGGCAAGAACTTTATGTAAATAAAACTTTTGCCCAACTCTGGTTACTAGACTCGAAAACGAAGCGTGAAATGAACAATTTTTATTCCTTCTTTTCGACTCACCTTTGCGCGTAGAATTAGTTCTGATTGTATCGATTAGTTCTTGATCGATTGCACGTTACGTGGGACACCGTGTAGAATAATTTGGTTGAAGGGAATATTGCAGAGGTCAGAGGCGGGACGAGTGCACGGTGCAGGGTGGAACTCACAGTTGTTCGAGCCGGTGTACGCTGGTTGCCGATATCTCGTTGGTTCGCATGTGGAGCGAACGGTATCGCCTTAAGGTTAACGCAATCGCTGATAGGTAGCATGGTGTGTTGCCGTGTCGGTAGACCTTAGCGTTTGTACACGAACTCCCGGCATCAAGTGCATATCGCCGGCGACAACGGCCGCGCGCGCTGCGTTATGCAACCCGCTTGTTAGTTGCTCGCTTATATGCACTGTTAAGCATCGCCGTGGCTTCTTTAGGCGACCTAACGCCGGCAGCGTTTAACGCCGCACACGTACCAAGCTTAATACGCGTGCACGCGTCGCAGCCTTCACCTCGTTTCAAGGGACATTTCCGTGGCTGTTCACCCTCCAGCTCCGTGGAACTTTGGAGTCGCACACTTATACTGTTGAACCTCGATAACACAATCGTTTAATGTATTCCTTCCTCCGTAAGTCGAAAGAAAACTCGCCTCGCATCGCAGGTTCCGCTGACCAGTTCGAATCGCCGAGGTTCCACTTCATCGCGGATTAAACGAGCGTTTTATTCAGGAACATGTCGCGAATATGCTGGTTAAAGTTTTCGAACGAAGTCATTAACAGCCTGACAGCATCAAAAGATTTCGAGACACTTTACACGTGCGGTTTAAGAGCACCGATCATTCGGTACGTGTTCAGGTTTTATTGAATTAATAATTTATAATTAATGAACGGGTCTGATGGGAAAAATGTATGTATAAATCGACGTAATGTTTGTTCCACTGTAATATTTAACGACGACGTTCCCAAGCCTATGCACCCGACCTAACGACCGATGGTTTAAACGCACTTAAACGTTGATTGTAGATTCGCGTTACGTCGGCAACGGTGCAATTACACTCGCCTTTTCCTTTTCCTCTTTCGCGCTGAAAAAAAGCAAGGTGCAACGGTTTTTGCACCGTGCCCCACGTCGGGACAAGAGAGGAAAAACTGCATTTACAAACCGCGCCGGTACAAGGAGAGGATGTGCCGTATAACGCTGACCGCGTTTAATTCTCAAGTTCGTCCATTGGAAACTTCCAGCCGGTGGATAGTGTTGCAGTAATGCAACCGGAGGCTCGCCCCCCTAACGCAACAGAGCACAATCTACCATCTTGATTCGACAAACGCCCATTTTATACGATATATCCTTTCTCGAATATTGCCGTGGAAAAAATTCAAGGATGCACGAAGCTTCTCTTCGCAGGATATCGGAAATTATTCTCGCTAGAGACAATTTGTCGTCCCAGAAACGAAAGGACTCTGAGCCTCGTTAAAAATTTATGGAAAACCACGGGGATTGGTAATATTCATTTCTAGACTTCGAATTTTATGCACAACTTGTTCAAATAATTCAAGAAAACGTAGAATGTCTATATATGTGGTTCTTGTCTTCGTTTCATTTCGGTGAATGCACATTTTTGTACTCGGTCGATACTTTCACTCAGAAAACACGTTAGACCGCAGGAAGAGGTAGACACACCCTGTAATCGAAGGTAACGTAATTCGGTGGGAGATGAAACAATTATGAAATAATAGCCTTTCGTTTTCCTTTCTTCTTCGGATCGTGGATGGAAGCGATCAAACATTTTCCAGCGGTAGGTGTACGTTCCATTTGGCTACCTGTGAAATTTCCTCGGGACGCGGTTGCGTTGCGGCTTTGCGGTTTCCAATCGAGGAATCGAGTAGTGGAGCGTATTGTGAAGGGTGTTGGCAAGGCACAAACAAGTGCAGATCGCGGGAATTGCCGGTTGATCGAGATCCAGAGAAATGATTAATTATAATGCGATCTGTAGAGTACGGTCGAATAAACAATCCGAAACCAGTAATCTTTGTGGCATATTAAATGTCCCTCTTATTTTCGGTGTACGAAAATAGAAGCAAACGCGATTGGATCTCAGAAAATCGCCACGACAACCTGCAAAAGTGCTGAAAAACGGGACATATGCTCGCACGGCGTCTCCGAGCACGTTCCCGATCGCGTGTGTGCACCTGGTCGCCCGTTCGCAATTATTAACACGATGACAGTAATCGGCGATCCCTTGTACAAGAGGATTATTACACGCAATTAATCGAGATTACCGAATTTCGCGACAGGGAGATGAATGGGCGGCGGGGGAACGGGTCGAGGGCTGTTTGACGGGGAAAAACGAGCAAACGTTTAACCGGGTCGGGGCGAGTCCAACGGCACCGGCTCCTCCCTGGTCTCGACTCCTTCACGATCGGCCGCGATTATGTGCGGTCGCGTGATTACCGCAATTACAGATTGCCGAGTTGCTGTCGGAATAAATACGAGTCGGCGCCATTAGACCACCAGGCTGTCGTGTTTCTGTGAACTGGTGTCCACGATGCGAACGCAGTAGCGAGTGCGGTTAGGTTCGACAGATGAGCTCATTCTTCGTTTACCTGGTAACGATTATAGCTAGCCGATTCGATCGGTGCCGAAGATCCTGTTTATGCTAACTGTTCACGCGAAGCCTGCACTTTTGCAGTCTCCTGTCAGCTTTCCTGTTGAGAGTTCCAACGATTGCTATTGCTGGAATGTTTCGCAGTACTTAGAATTACATCAGGATTGATATTTGGGAGTTCATTCGATCGAAGAAGGAGAGCTTCAGCTGCGGTAAGTGGCCATCTTGGCTGGAGTGGGCGTGGCTTTGTTGCCCTCGTAATGGAGCTGGAGCGTTGCCCCGTGGAGCATTCTGCGCTCTTATCGTAGACGTCCAGAGTCTACAATTACAATATTTGTCATTCTTAAAGTAGGGAGTTTCTGTTCATCCTAGCAAATTTTAATTTGACGTCTCTACCCAGTTGTGTAGGAATTAACCCCTTGCTCTACGATTTATTTTACGGTTTCAGTGATTAGAACCTTCTTTGTAGTTCGTAATTTCCTACAAAGGGGGAAAATCTATATCTATTGTATTCCTACATGTTCTCCAATAACTATACATGAACAAAACCAAAATAGAATTTCATCTCGGCTCAAAGAAAATTAATAACATACGTATTTATTAGACTCTGTTCAGAATCTTCATTACCAGTCTGACACGATATTGTAAAGCAAGGGGTTAACAAAACTCCGAGACTCTTTTGCACCGAAAGTCCCGCGAAATAAAGTTGCAACTGTTTGCTTGAGGCAGATGATTCAAAGAGACAGTGTACCATCGCGAACAATTAAGATGTTAGCGCCAAGCAAGCGTAGAATGTGTTTCACGGTATTCATAAAGGATTTCTTCCCCTTCGTGATGCTTGTTGCTCGCCGCACACAATTCAACCGGCACGGCGTATGCAGATACAGTCACAGGATCCCAGGCAGAAAAACGGTGAAAGAATAATTTATTAGTTATTACGAAATTTCTCTGTCTCCGCGTTTATCATGCGCATCGAGGTGACTCGTTTCCATGCTCGTTTTGGCCTTAAACTTTTTCCAGTTACCCGGCGCGGCTTCACCGGTAATAATCGCAGAACCACTGTGTATTCATTGCTTCGCTCGTTCTTGTCTCTGTATTAACTTAAGCGGCTTAGCACGCAATGGAATGAAATATCGAAGCGATACGTACATTCGTTACGAACGGGCTCTCTCGATCCGAGCGGACGCTGGACTCCATAAATAATAATTCCTTCGACCTAGACCTTAAAATTCTTCCTGTATCTGTCAGGACGGGATCAATCTTTTGCAACGCTCGGATTAATCGACGTTGCGCAAGTCCACGATTGTGGTAGAGAAAATAAAGATCCGTAGACTCACCTCAATTACGTACATTGTTCTGTTCGGATATTTTTCACTAGTTGCTTTAATCTTCTTTAAACGTTTTCGCAAATCTTTTAAGGCCGTTTTACTCGAAGCGTACCGCCAAGTCTTCTTGTCAGTTTCGCCTAGAATTAGAAGAGCAGAAGGCTCACATCAATCGAATGCAGAATTAGTTTCCAGCTGCACTGCCTTTCGGCTGTAAAGTGTCGAGAGCTGAAGATTTAATAATAGGTTTGATTGAACCGTTTAGCAGGATTCCGGAACAAATTACGCGAGACCGTCGAGGAGTCCATAAATAAGCGTTTTTCCTCGGTGGCGGCGTTTTCTGTTTTTCGCGGAAAGCAACACGTCCGCGTTAATTCGAGACAATTTGTCGGGGACTGGTTTCGATGCTGGTATTTATCAGTCGGGGCTCTAGGCGACACGGCTGGCCTGCTCTCTCGCGGCGGTTCGTAATTTTCTGCGACGCTTTTCAGATCCAGGAGAGACCTGCGTGTTCGTTAGTTCCGTCTGTGTGCCTCGGTTACAACGCAACCGTTTGTTCCGCGACAGAAAAGAGAGACCAAGTTGAAGGTGAATGGCGGGCGTGGCGGCCAGCCAAGGTGGGATGAGTGCATCCTGCTCGAACAACGCCTTGATCGCCGTCTTCCTCTCATCTCGAGGGACTAGCACAAAGACCGGCGAAGGGACTGCACGAGACATTCGATAGTCACTGCAGACCGATTTGAAAATCACGTCATTTCGCTCTCTCACGAAACTACAGAATTGACTCGAGTTCGGGGGACAAGATCACCCTCTCTCTGCCAGTATCGGATTAGTCATGTGTAGACAGCGGATCTTTATGCAAAATTAATATGCAAAAATATATGAAAAATATATGCGAAACAATATTAGTAAAACAGTAACTAATTTTACTGATTCCTGCAATAGGAGTCCTTTTGCTTCTAATTTTGCTATGGTAACTGGCAATCTCCTGAAATTAGTTACAGTATACTTTTAAGTCATCAAATAATGTTTCATTTTTCAACATTTCTGGGCTAATCTAACGCTACTTACATTTCTGTCATCGAATGACTCAATAACCTGGAAATAAATTCTTAAGATATGATACTATTCATATCACATAACGGTTCTTTACAATTATATACACACGTACGCATGCGTGTATGTACAATTAAATGCAAAATGTGTGAAAAATATGCAATATATTTTCAAAATCCTCTTCAGACAACGTAAATTTTTGTCCAGGTCCCATAACTTTACCTACTTTCTATAAAAATATGCATTTTCATAAACATCCGCTGTCTAGTCACGTGTTTGTCAGGACGAATAGCGTTGTAGAAGGGGATGGTAGGGTGGGGGAAGGATACAAGTCTCCATCTAACGACTCCGACTGCAGCGCGAATTTTCTTCGCAATTCTTACGGGCGAATAGTTTCAAAATCGTTTACTCGAACAAAATATTCCAATTACGAAAACGAACGTACGCGTCTACGAACAATGTTCGATTGCTACGTTCGGCGTGTAATTTCAAGGGGCAAACCGATCGCGGAAAGTTCATTATTCATTCGTCGAACGACATACTCATTGTTCGAACACAAAAGAATATGTTACGTTATATTACGAGACTAAAGACACAAAAGGAATCGAGTTTTGACGTGAAATCACTTTTATTTGGAGAAACGAGATAGGTGGTTTCTGTGATTTATGGTGGAGTATATAGGACGGTTTCGCGAACGAGTTTTTGAAAGTGAAGCTGATTTCTGTAACAGATGGGTTGATAAATTAATTCAGCAACGAGAGAAGAAATCGCGCAAGAACATAATCACGTTCTGGATGATTAATGATTTTTCGGTGTGCACGCGTGAATTCTTGTGCGAGTCGTCTTGCTTTAAAACCGCTCGGATAATTATGAAATTACGAGATCACAACTGTGGGCCGAATTAAATTGATGTCAACAGAGTCCTTTTGGATGTGCGACAAAAAATGTGTTCCTTTCGAGGACAAGACAGTGATTCGTTGATCATCATCGAGCAGAAGAATAAATCTGATTGCTCTCGGATGTCCGAACACGAGTCAATAGACAAACGTGCGTCTTGATTGCGAGGTATTTCGCAACAATAGAATTGGCAGCGTGACTCGCAGCTTCGGAGACCAGAATCTTGCCTAAACAGTCCAGGTCCAGGTTTTTCGGTTCGAAATCGTTGTCTCCGTTCCCGAGGCTCCCGGGACAGCTGAGTCAGAGGCCAGTGGCCGGGTCCGAGTTCTCTCGATTCAATTATGCCGAATCATTTCTATTTCTGAAATCACGGGATCAGGGTCACCGATCTCTGAGGATGCCCTCCACGTGTCGTCGGGAGAGGCCCGTGCCCTTTGACCCGGTCCAGAAACGCTTTCGGACCGGGCCTGTCAGCATTATTCCCTTCCACGGGGATATAAGCTCTCGCAGTAACTCGTTCGTGTACCTCGCATTTACCTTGGTCTTTTTGCTCTCGTTCTTCTCTTGGGAGATCGAGGGGCACCGCTTTTGCAGGTCGGTTTTTGCGGGGCCCTGCTAAACGCGGGGGTAGGCGAAACGTTAGTTTAGTTAGGTTAACGAGCTGGGCTATCCTTTCGCGGGACAGGAGTCCTCTCTCTCTCTCTTTCTCTCACACTCTGCACGGCACGGTTCGGAAAAACCGGCCGCGAGAGGTACTAATTTAATAATCTTCATTAACCCGCATCGGTGCCGCGGAGGTGGAGGTGAAGGTTGCGGCAAAAGGAGAAAGAGGAACGGAAAAGGCGGTTGGAACACGGCCGTGGAAGGTTGTTGGTACAGCGGAGTCAAGTACACGCGTTTCTGATGGGCCGTCTAGCGAGCGGAATCGAGAGAAACGGGGAACAAGGGAACTCGAGAGAAAGAGAGGGGCTCTCCGAGCAGACTGTTTGCTCATTAGACCGGATAATTGCAGGTGGGTCCGGACTCGCCTCGCCTCGCCTCGCCTCGCCTCGCCTCGCCTCGTCTCGCCTCACCGCGAATCACCTCGACCTCGCCTTCCCTCCTACCTCTTCCCATTCTACCAGCTCTCGTTCATCCACTTCTCGCTGTGTTCCGTTCCTTCCGTGGAACAATGTCCCTTTTTTCACCGACAATCCTCTTCCTTGATCGTTCACAGACCCTACGTCTCGCGGTCCTCCGCCAAATTCTACTCAGACTACGGTAGTGGTTCGATATCTGTCAACACTTCCAGTCCGAAGTGTCACTTATATCGGCTGTCTGCAGTAAGGAATAGCGTCTGCGCTATTCCTTGATTTCTTTCAGTTAGCATAAATCGTAGAATATACGATAGCTAGTATAAACTAGCGGAACCGTAAGTCTCCTTATTTTCAATTATTTTTCACATTCCTCCGGAGCCACAACACGTGGACCACAGGCGGTTCGGTCGAGCATTATTATGATTGTCGGTGTACCTAGTAGACTTTCTGTGGAAGAACAAGCCATTTCCAGCCGATGCAACCGAAAGCTATTTTCCGGAACCTCCGGGAACGATCAGCGTGCCGGACAACACACGGTTGATCTCCTTTCAACGTGAGTGGATTGCGTCCGATGGCTCGGACCATAACAGCGCTGTAGGTAACGTTAATAGAGATAGAAGCGGCGAGAGCTATGCCTTATACGACCAACTCAGGTACTTCCAGTTTATTACAATTCTTTTCTTGTCCGGTCTCGGTCGGAATATATGGCGTCCTTGTCGTCGGTTTTAAGGTGAACTTCATTAATACGTATATACCCCAGGACGAGATCGTGAAGCAGATGATGCTCGATCCTGCTGCCGCGATCCTCGCCGCAGCTCGTCGATGTTAATGAGCGATGCGGCTCACGGGTGAAAAGTTAATTAATTCTAATAAGTTCGTAATAATATACGGGGGAACTTCGCGGAACTTCGTCCGTTCGGACATTCATTGCCCCTCGTAAAAGTCTCGTGTTCTCTCTGGCTCTCTCGCGCGCCGCGGTTGCGATAGGGAGGAGAATGTAACAGGAATGTAATACCACGATACACGAGCCATTGGTTACCTTCTAGTTCCGTTTAATATAGTCTGTCCTGTCGTTTTTGAGCTCCGCGGAATTATTGTTTCGTTAGACCTTGCGCCAGCCTGTACTTATAAACGGGGGTCTTCAGCTTTCGCTGATCCCTGCGCGAAAATCGTTCTTCAATACAGAAACATCGACTTTCACAAGAAAGTTTAGAAAGAAAGAGTTCTTTTTGGCTACGCGTTTCATTATTGCCTAATTATCGCGGTGGTTGAAAATTTACGAAGAACACTCGTAACTGGAAACATTCCGGAGAACCATGCTGAGTGGGATTTATTTCCTGGAGTCTGTCCTTAGCAGCGGGAGGTATAATTTATGCTCGGTAGTATTAGCGTAAAAAAAAACAGAATTAAATCATCTTTGATACGACAATCAAAATCGTTTTGTTGGTAAGTAGCCGACGCACAGTGGCCAAATTGGACGGAAAACGTGAAAGAAACTATTGTAGCGTTATTTATAGGGTCAAGGTTATAATATTATGTATCGTTGGATTCGTCTTAAGATCAGCTACAACATTACGAAATCGAAAATACATTTTAGCATTTAAAAAATCAAATTCACCTCAATTTTTTGCAAAGAAAACTTTTTTTTAACTTTCATGTATTGAAATTTGTAGATGTCTGGATACTGTTCCTCTTTTTTGTTGGAAACATTTTTTCCTCAGATCGTCGAGAATTATACCGAATGTAATGAGACCAAATAGAGCGTCCGGACTCACACAGAACTATAACAAAATCGTCAATAAAGTTTTGTCATCGTAAAGAAACGTATAGAATTATTGGTAATGTTCAAATATTAATAACTATACTAATTTAGATGAGAACAAAATGAAATCTGTGCGAAAGTGCTCTGTACACCTACTTGAAAAACTTTTGTAATACAAGAATTTACACAATTTTCCTTAAAGCACTTGAAAACCGCCAATGAACGGACGCTGTTTTAGAGACTGTTTACGCAAAGCGCGCCTTAAAATCTCTTGACTTCCGATGAAGTTTTCTACTTCACGGGTGTACAAATAGGAAAAAACAACATTGAAGCCTTATTCTTCAGTCCTTTAACTACGACGGACTACAAAAATTGTATGACATGCGCAAAATTTAGAAATCGACTGTTTTCCACGTTTTCGGGCCAACTTGACCACTATGCGACGTATGAAAATCGGCGGCGTATTCAGTAGCGTTTGCAAAGAGAGTGGACTCCGTGCACCCAGTGCACTCGGCTGCACTCGGTACGTACGCGCAGAGTAAAGAATTATGTTGGCGGTATCGTTGCATGTTCCGTTACCGCAGACACATAATATCGCGTACGCGGCAGGACAGAAAAATGCATCGAACGTAAACAAGCGAAGAAAAGGAGCCGCACGTTCCGTCGCATGTCAGACTGTTATAATTCAGCGGGGAAACAGCGGCTTAATATGGACGCGATGTAAAACAGCATTCGTGTCCCGTGTCAATATTGCCTTTATGTATTTTCTGCGGCCGGCGCGGCGCGCATCTTCTCGGAAGCGAAATGTCTGTTTGCACGAGCGCGATTTCATTGTGTTCCCACGCGAAATGCACTCATTACGGCTCTCTCGGCTCTACGTAATAATTACGCTTATCGTTCCAGAGCCGCAGTTTTCGATTATGTAACGGCGACACTCGACGGCGCGGCTTTAACATTTAACCTGCCTTATCGCTCACCGAACAGAAAACTAAGCATTGTCTCCGATCTTTCCCTTATTCCGTCGCGGCTCGTAAATAAACGCAAGGACAGTGGTCAACTGTTGCATCTACAACCGTTTGAATAGTTTTAATCGCCCGAACGACTTCATTACCGTCTTCTCGAATTGTTCACGATTTTCTTCGGTTCTAATCTTGGCGTATTTCTAGTGATTTGTTGTTCAGCAAACGTCACATTAAGACTCGGTGTACGAGGTGTATAAAAAGTAATGGTCATCCGTTCGAGGTGTGAATCTACACCTCTGGATTGGTGGACATTTGTAAGAGTTGTTTTTTACATCAACACCTTCCTCTCATCCAGAAGAGAAAAAGTTTGAAAGAAGCCACATGTCGCAAACAAATAGTTATTGAGATTATAAGCTGTTTAAGTTTTTGCAAAATTTGATTGTGTGGAGTTACACGTATTGACAAAACCCTACTATTTACTACAGTCTATCCGACCGTGTCGATGAGACAGAATATGATCGTGTGCGTGCCTTAAGCCAAACGAAAAAAGGGACATTCGTCGCTAGGCTCGTACAAAAAAAAAGTGATCGTTTCCCTGTCCATTCGAATTATAAATTTGAAGTTGCAAAATGTGAAGGAATACCTTATATCCACTGTTACACATAAGAATAGAATCCTACATTATTGGACTGTGATCTTTATGCATTTATAGAAAAATTGAATAGATGAAATTCAAAATAAAAATCATTCATGTCTTTCCCCTTCTTGCAATCGATGTAGGCAATTTTTATTTTGCATCTTTTGTGGTCTTTTTAGTCAACTTTTCTATTCAAGTACATATTTAAACAAAACTGGTACGGAATCTAAATAAATCCAAGCTTGTCATTATTATAAGGCAATGTATGCCAACTACGTTTAGTGCTCGTTAGTTCTAGTGTTAATAAGAAGTATTATCCGACGGAGGAACAGAAGATTCTGAAAAATTTGTAAGTACTTGTTGTATTGTTTTAACAGCAATTTTCTTCATTATAAACAATTTTGCGTCAAGTTTCTCTTACAAATGTCCACCGATCGAGGTGTAGATTCACCCCTAGAACGGATGACCATTACCTTTTATACACCCTGTACAGTTGGTTATTGTCAGTCGTGTTGATTAGATTCCGTAGAGATGATAAGGAAGTTTGTTTGAATTCGAAATAGTTCCAGATTCTTATCAATCTGGATATTTTCAGCACGCTTTCCCCTACAAGATTATGCAAGGATCAATTCTCACTTTGTCATAGCTCGCGATTTATTACTGTTTAAAACTGTCGACAATAGTGCAAGTTATTTCCTGGTCGTATAAAGTAGTTCTGAAAAAAAAGTTTGAAACAATACGCACGGGATACAACGAGAGATTTTATAACTCGCCGGGAATGGTGCTATACGACAGCTTCTATACATAAATTATTTGTACATACTTACATACTGTAGCTGTAGTAAAACATGCTCTAGTTTCGATTGCGTAACTTCTGTAACCACGGAAAAGTGAGCAGACAAATTTTCAAGCGTTTTCGAACGACAACCGTTGTTTCGATCTATTGAACAAATCGATTGTACAGAGACAATCGAATTTTGATGGATAAAAGTGGTTTTTGAGACCACTATGCGACGTTACAATACGTCGGGGACGCTCGAGGGCGCGGCAGTGGCCGCGACCGTTGGATCTGCCCAACCCAAGTGGATGCCGGGACATTTAAATCGAGAGACAAGACGTTTACGGCTCACCCGCGGAGGTGGAGCATGGGAAAGTCCATCAGTCCGTTTGCCGTCCAACTTCTCCTTTTCCGTGTTCCGTGGGCCTGTCGACTGGCCGCCGCGCGACCAAACTCGTTTACGATCGCTCAGGATCGGCCCCCGGACGTGCCCTTGACATTAGACCCTGCGGTATCGTCGTTGATCGTTGCCCAGACCTATACCGTGCTCCGCTGCCAGCGAAATAATCCACGCACCGCATCGCGCATAAACTTTGTTTCATCATTAGTCGCCCGCGAGCCTCCTGGACGCAACCTCCATGCTCCTCGCCATCAGGACTCGATTATTTCCACTGGATCGAAACTGTACTGTTTCCCACGTCCTTGGGAATGCTCACCTCGCTCGAGGACTATTATTAGCAGACTGCAGATTTTATGACCGAAAATGATCGAATACTAAGTTGGAGAAGCATTAGAAGATTCTCCAAGGATTTTTTAACCTTCGCTCTGCGTATAGGGGTGTGACCACACTCCAGACTAATAAAGAAGGACATACGTGAATAGTTGTCGAATGGAAAATTTCCAAAATTCTCTTAGGAATGCTAAAATAGAATTTGATTAACCCTTTGCACTCGGAGCTATCTTAACTCGAAAATTAAACATTTCTTCCGAACTAGGATAATTCCATTCTATATGATTTTTTTCTTTTTATAGAGATGAAATTGATCTAATACCTCATACAATACTTAAATGTTTAGTAATTGATTAGATACCAACATATTTAATAATGTGAACAATATTTTGAACAATAATGGTACAGCAATTTTTAGTGGTGACACCCTGAGTCGCCACTCAAGTGTTAAGGGTGAAATGTATTATTTGTATTTGTAGAGAATTTTTATATATTCAATTAAATTATTTAATGTTTTCATACCTACACCGTCACGAGAAAATTAATAAAATTTCAGAAATACTCACATAGTGATATTTTTTTCTTTTTTCACTGAAAACATGCAAGGGGTATGGTTGTACCCCAGTACAGGGTTAACATTAGAATATCTGTACGCAGAGTGAAGGTTAAAGCGAAGATCAACGATCGAGTTCTTCAGTTTTATTTCGTACAAGGGTCCGCAGTCTAATTATTACCTTCAGCAGGTGAGTTGCTTCAGATAAAGGTCGACGAGTCGTTGATTTGCAAGACCTTCGGCCAGCTTTCCAAACAGAAGACGAGATCATAGATGATCTGCCATTACGCGAGAGACCCCTCCTCGAGAAGAGATTCGAGAGGAATCCAGGTGGCACGAGTCGTTTTAACAGCGCGCCTCGATTCCCGATCGTAAAAGATGCTATTCCCGGACTCGGGCAACGTGGACGACCCGTTCTAGCGCGGGATTAATACGTTAGTGTCTAATCGATGGCGCGGAACGTTTAGCTTGATGACCGGTCTCGATGCAAAGCAGAGAGAAACACCCCTGCGAGAAGCGTTAGAACGTGGAAAGTGTGGCAAATCTGATGAAGTACTGGCGATTTACTGAAACTTTCAGTTTTACGAGGATTTGCGCATGCTGTGTAAATCTGATTAGCTGCAATCAAATTCAATCTTCTTATGTCCGCAGCCAGATCGGGGCAAATCTTGTTACCTAAGCAAAGGATTATATTTTACCTTTTGATTCGGAAATTATTATTCGCTACGCAAATTGGTAATACTGCGTTCAAACCGCGTACGTAACTCAACACGCTGCTTACCGGAAGCCTATTCATAGAGTTTTTAATGAACTGTATCTAAAAGTAGCGCGATCATTTCCTTCGAAATAATAATCTGAGAGGCGGTTGTTACGTTCATCCAAAGAATTCGTTGGACTACGAATGAAATTGCCATCGCTTTTAGAAAATTCATAAAGAAATTCTCAATTGTTCGTCGATTTCAAAAGATTGGTTGAAGAACAACAGAATGTGCAGAGGTGGGCCTTATTTGGCGAAACAAATATTTTAAATACTATTTAATATTTCAGATTTTATTTTGCTTAAAGAAAATAGTATTTTAAATAAGATATACAATTTTGAAAATAAAATATTTCTATTTCAACAATTTGATCACCAAAATATAATATTTCTATTTTAACAATCCGAAACACGAAATAAAATATTTTACTTTTTGCATTGTTGTAATACTCTGAGAAACCGCATAAACATACAGTCTATCTTATCGTTAAGAAACGATTCACACCCATAAATGTATTGAATTCGAACCATTGTTTACAGCAACAATATTTAAAATTGAAGTTGAAAGTAAAGACAAACTACAAATATCTTCAATATTCTTCAAATAAAATACTATTTTCAAAAAAATTACTGCCTCGAATAAATTATTATATTTTCAAAAATTACTGCATCAAATGAAATATTTTATTTTCAAAGTTGTGTGTGTTGTGTACACATACTTTAAAATAAATAGGATTATTTACTATTTACTACTAAAATACTATTTTCCCCAGTTCTGCTGGCCTGCAACAGAGGCACAGGCTTTCTTCCTGTTGATTTTTCTCGCTGGAATATAATGTACGAGCACGCGCGGTTATTTTCCAGAGCTCCGAACGAAATCCGGAAGCGATCGAGAATTAATGCCGGGGGATCGACGTGGAAACGAAATCGGCTGGGCGCTTTCGAAGTCCGCGCGGCCTGTGTGTCAGCCCGGCTGGATGTATTAGCATGAGAGATTAATTTATCAGTTTCCCCGGCCGAGAATGTGGGCATAAACAAACGTTTGCACGAAGTTTCGAAACACAGACAGGCCTCGTGCCCCGAGTTCCTCGACTCCCTGCAACTCTGCCACGCACAGAGACAGCCGACACGTTCGCGACGGTCCCCCCGGTGCGGTCCGGTGCACGCGTGTGCTGCACTCGTATGCACTCGATTGAATTGTATTACGCGCTACCGTGTGCGTGAACGCTTTTATATTAACTGGACGTCTATAGAGTCACGCTTGAATTCCAGCCGCTTTGTAGACTGGAATACGTTAAAAGCGGAAGGGAAAAATGCCTCGTGCCCGTTACCCGCTCTCGCCGATGCATTTTTACCCGGCGAAGATTTTGCAAAAATCTCGCTGCTCTTATTCGCCTGTGCTCGATTCTAGATAGTTCGGCCAGACAAAGAGAAAAGCTTCGATCGAGAAGTTAGTGTAGTACTCGCTGAGTTTGCTATTATTTTAGCACGCAGGTGAATTATGGTGCACCTTGACTTTTTTCTTTTAATTTATGTTTGCAAATATTGAACTCTCCACAGTTTTGTGTCTTACAATTAGTACAAACAATTTTACACAAAGTGTAAATCACGGTGTAACCTTTTTTCCGATCATTGCTCGCGATAATCGGTCGTCGAGTGATCACAGTTTACGAAGCAATAACGCGATAATTTCGGAGCGATTATAAATTTTCGACCGGCATTGCAGAGGAGCCGTGCAAATTATTAGCCCGCCGCCGCGAAGGAGTTGGAAAAACAGAACGTACGTATGCAAATTATTAGACCGCGGGTACAAAGTGGTACGAGAAATAAAAACGGTCGCATGTAACAAGTGCGCAAATTAATAGACACCGTCTATACGAGCGTGTGTACGAAGGAAAAACCAGAACACTTTTTGCGCCGGTTCAGTAACAAATACGTGATTAAACTCTCGGTGAGAGACACAAAGCGTATCAACAGCTCGAATATACGAGACAACTAACGACGACTAATTACAACCGAGAAACGATTCGTTTCGAACGAAAGAAAAGAATCGATCGATTTTAGCCTAGTTACGGTTGTTTTTCTTTTCTTCAACGAACGACCAATGAAGTCCTTGAAATTTCGCGGCGACACTTGCGCGCGGAACGGCTTCTATAATTTAAAATTTATAAACAGCCGGCTCGATTTATTGCACCGCGCAATTATCGGCGCAGCACGATCTAAAACCAGTCGCGGACATTAAAGTCGCCGGGTTGTTCTCAAGGGAACCGAGAGGAAAATCGCGGCTAATGGTGGAACGATTTCCCTGGATAGGGCAAGAAACACGATACGATACCAATCGATCGTCCCCGCCGATCTCGAACTTGGCAGCGTGTCGTTATTCAAATCGAACAATGTGGCTTTTTTCACCGGTTCTTACCCGGTGTGCACCGCGCCGCGTCTCCCGACGTATTAAAGGAAAAAGAGCGGAAACCTGCTCGGCAGAGGCCTTCCAATCGATCAATCCTGGGATCGAGAGCCACCGATCCACGGACGATGGACGACGTGTGCGCAACCGAGGATGCATCCCGCGGCTGGCATAGTGCAATAAAATTAGCGGACGTTAACGACGACGCTACCGAACGAACAAAGGCCTGGCGGCGCGTAACGAAGACTCGCCGCGACGCGACCCGACGCCGCCACCGGCCGTGTAAAAACTACTTTATTATGGTTCGCGCATGAGCAACGCTGTCGCTAATTATCGCACGACTAATTGATGCCTCGCAACTTTGAGGAACGCCGCCGCGCCGGGTTTCTTCATCGAAACTTCGTCGAGCACGCCCGGCGAACCTAATTTTCTCTCGACGACTAACGACGCTCCGACGCGACGCGGCTTCTCGCGATACATGTACGCACTTCGTCACACGCTGCTCAATTTTTCATAGGTCATACCGAAAAGTTTGCACCGCCAATCAGGCTGAACAAAATTTTCTGGGTGAAAATTTTCGTAAAATCGAAATTTTATCTTATTTTACCTACTTCGAAACATAATAATGATTCTGAATACTAAAGAAGTGCCTGAAAGAGTTACGGAAAGATCCTTACAATAAAACATCACATGGTGATAGTCCAAGTTAGTTAATCAGTGGCGATATATCCGAGACCAGAGTTGAGCAAAAATATAATCAACGATTGACGAATATAACTTCAGTCGTTAATTTAGTTTAGTCGTTAATTGTTGTTAACGATTAAATACTTATAAATCGTTAATTCCTTTCAATTGTAATCGTCAATCGGATAATTGATTAATAATTAACTGCTGAAACTTCGAAATGAAATACAGAATCAAAACTGTATGAATACTGAAGAAAATGTATATGTACTGAGTTTTTGTTGAGATAGACAATATACTCCTTACCACAATTTATGGATAGACCGTATGGCGATTAACTTCATCAATCGATTGAATTAGTCGCCGATTTTTCAATGATTACTTTTTTAATCGTACACATTAATCAATCAATTTTGATTAAAATTTTAATCGATCCAACTCTGTCCGAGACTAATGTAAAATCTGAACGATTCGAGGGATATTGCCTTTTAAATTGAATTTTTAAGCTTGTCGACTTGAAAAGAATGCGTACCTATGAACTGACATTTGGCGAACAGTGTCAGCCGTATTCTCGCGCGCGTTTAACGCACGTTCGTCCGTGAGACGGTGTAGAAATCAGTATAATTCGGTCGGAGTCGGTGTGCGGCAATGCGCCGCGTGTGTAATGGCCAGTAACAATCAATTTGCATGGATATAAGACCCGTTGCAGGGGCAACGCGGCTAAATGAACCGGGAGGGCCGCGAGGAATACGAGAGCGTGATGAAAAAAGGCTGAAAAAAGGCAACGAGAGAGAACAGAGAAAAAGGAGCAATACATTCAGGCAGAGGGTCGGCCGAGAGCGTTATTGGTAGCCAGATTTCTTCTCACCGTTACTAACAAGCTCCTCGTATTAATTTTCGTACGGTTGACCCACATACGGGGCTGACGTACGCCACTACGATGGACGTTCCGGTACTCGAGGAACCGACCTTGAAACATTCGCCGGGGCTTAAAACACCTTTAAAACCGGTATCTATGTCCGGGCACCGATGGGAGCGTCTTCTCGTGCCTCTCTTTGTGGAGGCTGGCGAACGAGGAAGTTTCTTCGAGCTATCTTTCTCTTCCTTTTTTGGGATTCCGTTCGATCATCGAATGGTCTCCAATTTCTGGGAGGAAGAGAAGGATTTTTAGTCTGTGAGGAAATGCTGTGGAAGATATTGCTGAAAATTAGATGAACGATTATTTGCGATCGAAATGAAGTGTGGATTGGAATGTAGTTCTTATGTGGCTGATTTGGTATCCTGTTAACGAATTTAGAACCTATTTATGATCACTACATTCGTGTCATCTGTTTGATATTCTAAAATATTCTCGACCCTCTCGACTGCAGAGCAGTGAATTTGATCTTCCGTCAAAGCATTCAGCGTCAGCGCCATTTTTCGGTTGAAGAGGGTGAAAATCAGTTCCCTCCACCGTGTTTTTAACATTTTGCAAAACGAGAGAGCCTAACGTTCTCTCAATTCAGTTTTGTTCCTTTTCTCAACTGAAAAGCGCGTTGAAGTGAACTCGTTTTCGTCCTCTTCAGGCGAAAAAATGGCATCCTACTATTAACACAGTTATTAGACTGCAGATTTTTATGCAAAATAAAAATGTGATCGTATCACTTCGTCTGTTTGTATCACCTATCATGACACAGCCAGTATGTATTTATAGAAATAGGACACGTAAACGAAGAATCGTTTTTGCTCGTTTGGCGAAGAGTCTCGCATCAGGATCCTCCGTCGTCTCGATCGGAGCATAGCGGAGATATTGAATGTTGATTTCGGGGAACGGTAAGATGAGGGAAGGGAGAGAGAAAGAGAGAGAGGCGGCGGCGACGCGTGATACTAATTACTTCACGCTTGCGGTTTTAACGCTGCCAGAGGCGAACGATAAAAACGCGACGTCCCCGACAGCGAACCGTCCGACAGGCTGTCGTGGTTTCGCCAGCTTGTACGCGCACGCCTCGCACAGCACCGGTCACATATTTGTACAATTAATACGCGCGAGAGTACCGTAAAGTACTCGCGGTGCCGACCGGCCACGGGAACGTATTAACGAAGAAGACCCGCGTCGAGAAACGTATTCGCGTAGGTGTTAAACGCAAGCGTACACCGCGTGACAGCGTGTTCTCGGAACACCGCACCGAAATTACATTATTCTTACCTAGGAATTAATACTCACTTCCTTTTTCCCCGAGGATCATGTAAAAATGTTTAATTGAATCGTTCATGTTCAGAAAAAATATTTCGAACAGTGGTAGCTGCTTCAAGCCTCCAAGTGGTTAAAGTCAATTCAGTTTGAGGACAGTGTATTCAGCTAAAAAGCGAGAACCCGGAGCCGATAGATAAATATTTAATGGAATCCCGAGATTTAATGGAATCTCGATATTTATGGTGGCTCGCATGCTGCCAGTGAACCGGAATCACGAGGAACCGGCGCGCGGCGTTCAGGAGGTATCCTGTTTGTCGTGTAAACGACAAAAGGCTCGCTCGCGCGCTCAACGCACGCCTCGCATTCATTTTCCCGGTTTTATCGTTTAATCGGAAATGGGCGTCCGCGCCCATTCCTTAAATCTTGAACGGCATTGCGTTCCCCTTCCACGCGTGCACAGGTACTTTTACGCGCCACGCTCGGACCGCTTCGAAACAATATACAGTGAGTTGCTAAGCGTTGCGGAAGGTTCGTTGAATCACAAACTGCACAGAACTGTATTGAATTTTCAACGATGCTCCTATAAAAGTAATTTCATACAATTTCAAACCTTAAAAAATTTAATATTCGAGGAGGATATTATGTACCATGTTCGTACAACAAGTATTTTCATAGCTATTAAAAATTCACAACCACAAATTTTCAGGACCACCTCTACGGGGTTAGGAATCTGTATGGGGCTAGGAAAAATTATTTTGTACTATTTAGTGCGTTTTAAAAACGTGGTATTTTTAAAAAATTTATTTTTATAATTATTTTCTGTTTTTTTTGTCTTGTGTGTGTGAAATTTTTCAATCGATTTTATACATTTTTATGAGATTATAACAGAGACATGTAGTAAATTACAGACGGTATTGCGACCGCGTCATATCGAAAACGATTGACGGAGAATCTCGGTGTATCAGTACTTTTGCTTGATAAATGAACATTATAGTATATTATAATAATACGTAGTAACTTTGTAAATACCGCACAGAGCTCGAACGCACACTAAGCTCCTTTGGTCGAAGCGGGTCAGTGCACTGGGGATGAGTCAGAGTGGGAACGGGTAGTGGAGTAGGGAGCGCTGTCGCGCGGAGTGGGGATCGCTAACGGTTAAATTTTTAATAGTTTACATCTCCTAAACGCATAGGCTTTTTAAAAATTCTTTCTAAATTTTAAAATTCTGTCTGTTTGTTTGTCTGTTCGGTACAAATTTTGCAATTGATTTTAAACTAACTTCCCGATGAGCTAGAGTCAATTACAAAATTTGTACCGAACAGACAGACAAATAGACAAAGAGACAAACAGACAGACAAGAAAGCGAGCTAATAAAAACGTAGTAGAAACGTAGTAAAGAGCACAAAAGTTCTTTGAGATGTGCAAGTGCACAATAATTCTTAAACGTAATTTATTGTATTATCGAACCGTCGAGGCATCGAGAATCGATCGAGCAAATATGAGTAATAAATTTCCCGGATCGCAAAAACCCGTGCCAAGGGGCAGGCGATCATTTGCATAGAATAAACGTGGAAGAAGTAACGTAGGAGCGGTCGGTATATCGGGATCGCGAAGGGAATCGCGATGGCGATGAATCTTGCCGGTTCGAAGGGAAACATCGCATGCGTTCGGTAGGTGTTAGTCGAAACGTGACTCAGGGATCGCTAACGAATCCGCCGATCGGATCGTAAGTTAGCTCGATCTTGGTCGTATCGGTCTGTTACGTGATTCAGAAACGCGCGCCCGGGATTGTCGAGATCATTGGCGATGGGCTAATTAAGCGTGTCGAAGAGAGGCTAACGATCGTGCAAATTCGTACGAGGCCGATCGCTGCCCGATATTTATTGAACGACTCCAGGAAAGAGCTTGGGTCCGTCGAGAGAGTATTCCGCGGGCTCGGTGCGTAAATCTTGTCGCGGCTCTCTCTCTCTCTCTCTCTCTCTCTCTCTCTCTCTCTCTCTCTCGCTCTCTTTCTCCCGTTTTCTCTTTCTCCTTGTGTTTCTCGGTCTCTTTTCGATTCGGGAACAGAGGGAGGCTGGGCACCAGCCGTTTAACTGGAACTTCGTCAAGCGATTCGAATTGCTCGCCCTTCGTGGAATACACGCACTTCGTTATGGCGGATGGCCAACGCGGCGCACTTGTTAAATTAAAAACGACCGTGAAATACGGCCGAGCGACCACGTTTCGGTAATTTCAATACAACCGGTTACGTAATTATTCGTGAAAAGAATTCGCTCCTCTCTCTGTGTTTCCCGCTTTGTCTCTGTTCCTCTCTTAGTGTTCGAATGGTGGCAGTAAATACGTATTATTATATACAAATTCGACCCACCACCGCGCGAGCTTTATTCACCTGGCGATAGCGAGCCTCTTTTTACCACCTCACGGCCGTTCTTGAAAATAATGCCCGGCACCTTCGCCAAGAATGAGCGTAAATCATTAAATTATGATCTTCCTGTTTCACCATGGTGCCAGATCGTACGTTAAACCGAACACCGTAAGTCAACTCGATTTCCTGCCCGTTGGAACGGACTCTACATATATATACGCTCGCTTATGAGCGCGCGAGCGCGAACGAGAGAGCGCACTTACTCTCGGACGCATACACACAGTGGCAGTCTCCTCGTTCCGTGTGTCTCGGTATTGGCTCGTGGGCATTCATTGCCGAGACCAGAATGACGGACCAAGGCTACGCCACGCCGTGATTACGCCTAAATGCGAGGGATTATTGGTAATTATTATGATCGAGCGGCGTAACATAATACGCCAGGGACGCAGCGGTTGCAAAGTTCTCCGTTTTATGTCGTTTAAACGCTTAGATCGCCAGGGCGCGCCCTGGCGACGTCATGCGAATTCGCATGCGTGAATTATCGACCATTAGCTCCTGAATAGTGCCATTAATCGGCGTTCATGAAAAACGGCTGAATTCTGCCGAACATTCGCCGCTTCCTGAAGATATGAGGTAAAAAAGTGTTGCGACTAGAAATTATATAAAAAAGATCTTTAATAATTTCAACGGGTCTAAAATAGCGTGAAAACATTCTCAAATTCTTCTAACGTTTTCACAATTTTGTATCTATTAGGTGTGCAAATAAGTTCTTTCTCCTTTTTTCCAAATTCAAGAGTTTATTACATAAAATGTAATATATTTTATGTAATAAAATCTTGTCTGGTGATCCCTAATCTTTCTGGACGGACTATCGTTGAGCAATTCCTCTAACTCACCGTCATCGATTATATCAACAAGGTATGAAAGTTAAAGAGATAAACAATTAAAGTTTCATACCTTGTTGATGTACCATGATTTGCAGCTCATGTTTTCGAAGTTCCATCAACCGTGTAAGCAGATTGCGTGAAAGTTCAATTGTTCATATCTAAACTATTGAGTAACTAGACCAAATATTTTGCAGACATCATTAGGGATCCATATACCATCGTCTCACAAAAAATTATCAAAATCGAAGTCGGACACTTGGGGTCCTTCCCTTGTTAAAGCGCTCATCGCGACTCTTCTTAAAACTAAAACAACGTTCTTTCAAATGACACAAAAATCAGAAAGTAATTCGAATTCAGTCAGAGGTTATGATCGTAGAAAAAGAGAGCAAGGAACTTATTTGCACACCTAATATTCATTTTTGTCACAACCGCATACGTGACAAATATACGTATCCTTCTATCAGCTGAAGTGTCTAAATTCTATAGTCAAAATTCGAGTGGGTTGAAACGAAAAGGTACAAATTTTTCGCACGGGTCAGAATTGACCCATCTCCTCTGCACAGCCAATCATCGGCGAGTGTCCGGGATCGAACGAGGCGCAGAAAGAAAGTGTCCGCGTGCCTGGATCCCTGCATCATCGATCCGATCCAGGAAGGCCGGCCTCGTGCGCCACGAGGCAGGTTTTCTCCTCTTCCTGTTAATCGAACAGATTATCGACGTGGCCCGCGATTACGATCTGCGGTTCCCCGGGCTTATTCGGAGGTTTACGGAGCGCCCGGTGTAATGAACGACGCACCGGTCTTGTTCATCGAAATTTTATGGGCACGATCGGTGTAATTGATATAAACCCCGCGGAGCCCTCGGTGTGCCTGACGGGCGTACGTATTTGAACGGACGAAAACCGGCGCGGTTTATTCCTCCGGATACCTTTTGAGTAAAGGAACGAAACAAAGAGAGAGAGAGGGAGAGAGGGAGAAACAAAACAAAAAGAATGAGAAGTTGGAGCAGGAGGAAAAAGTGTTCGGAGAAGAAGAAGATGGCACGAAGAGGAGCAGGGGACGCTTTTTTATCGCGGTGAACGTCAGGTCGATTAATTTTTGTAATCTTACGCTTTGAAATCTGGGTGCAGCCTTGATTTATCCTCCTCGAGATGGTACCTCCGCAAACGAGCTCGTGTGCGTCTCTCCTCTCTCTCTCTATCCTTGTTTTGCTCTTCTCTGCGATTTCTTCTCTCCTCCTCGGACTGTTCGTCGTCTTTCTCTACCCTCCCCTTTCCGTTTCTCGCACTCTCGTACCCTTGTTACCTTCCCAGCACACCTGCCCCTCCACTGTACCAAATGCGACCCCTGTCTACATCTCTTCCTCTTCGACGCGCATAAATATAAATCGTACATAATTGATTCAAAGGGCAATGTGGGCGAATCTACGGCGATCGGTAGAAAGCCGTTACTCATGCGGCCACGGGCCCTCTCTTCGGCGTGCTCTCTCTCGACTCGAGGGAGCACTCACCCAGGCGAATGAAAGCATGAATACGTGTCTATTCGAGGAGTCGACACGTCCCCGCCGGTAAATGGCTTATAAATGTATCGACTATCGGTTTTAGAAATCGCCTCGAAGAACACTCCGACGCGTAATTTGTATGTCTTGCCAGGCGCGCACGCGCTCGTTTCCATGGTACACGCTCCGATCTTCGCCGATGCTGCCCGATAAAATCGATCTAGCGCTCTGACTTTCCCTTTCCTGGAACGACGGCTCATCCTCGCCGGTTCACCGCTAAACACCATCGATCGGTCCCCGCTTATGGCCTCATATCGCTCCGAAAGTCTTCTCGGTGTCCGCAAAAACTCTCGATCTTTATCTAATGCCTTAAACGTGCGATCTGATTAACACGTTCCCAGTGTTCGGAAAAATCGTGGAAAGTCGGGGTAATTTACTTCGCGCCGTTCACATTCCCGGGATGAATAATCGAGACGAATCCTGGCTCAGCTTTCGAGATACGATTCTCGCAAGCACACCGTACAAACGATTCCACCCGGTTTTACCGGTGACGCAATGCACTTTCCTCTCCGTTACGAAGAGCCCGCGGCTCGGCAAACAATTAGCGTTTGTATTTTTGATGGAATATTTAAAGGTCTTTGTCGAGAGCGTCGAAGGACGCGTGTCCGGGGATTGTCGTTTTGACAGATACACGATACGAAAATAATCGAGCGGGCCCCTTCTGGTTTTTTTCTCGTTTTTGGGACGCGTTACACGTCGACTCGTGGCGGGGCCGCCGCTCGACGAAATCGAACGGAACGTACACACGACGGAAAAGGAAGTATAAAACTATCGTTCGCTGGGGTTCGTGTCGCGGTAGCTGGCAGCTCTGGCAGTAAGTAATTAAGCGCGGATACTTAGGCGCGTTGCCATGATATATACCCGTGTATTAATAATCCTCCGCAACAGGGACCCGTGGGCGTTCGCGGATGCAGAACCGGGCCAGGAAACCAATTCGCAATCGGGCTGATTCGGGACGACGAACGTCCGCGTTTGCATCTCTCATTGAGTAATCGCGAGGCTAAACATTGGAGACGGGCGCGTCTTTTACATACGCAACAATTTTGGGAAGTTCTTTAAAAAAAGAATTGATAGAGGTTGAAAGAATCTGATTTTCTATCGACTAACACAGGTCAGGAAAGTTGATCATGTTAAACTTTAAAAATGTTCTTGTAAAAGCTCAAACTCTTTCGCCAATGTTTTATAAATCTAATGGTTAAATGTTTTGTGAATATAAAGCTTACAGGATTGCATTTAGAGGAATTTGATGGACGCTGATTTTCTGATTAAAAACGGCAAGAATTTATTTTAGAAAGATTCGCGAGGATGGACGCGTAGCTTCCCTCCGCTCGATCGAAAAGCTGCCAGGTCGTCCGCGATAATCGTTTAGCAGCGCGTATGTTTATCTAGGTGATCAGAAAGCGATACCGAGTACCGGGAAAAACCATTTGGGAGCGCGTGTTACATTTATTGTTGGCAAATTAACGCACCTGTCTGTAACCCTTCTGCGTACCCAGGGCAAACAAGTTCTAGCGACGTGCTATATCTTGGAGAAGTCGTGCCAGGAACTCGAGAACGCAATTAGAGAGACGATGTATACCGTGTGTACGATGTCGATGGTGTTAACTGTCGAAGCAGGTGCGCTTTTGTCAGATGCCGTTGCGCTCGAGCTTTTGACGCGATGCCGCCTTAATAAACGCGATTAATGGTAATGGGACTCGAACGTGACGGAAACTGATTTTTCTGGCCGGGAAAATATTAATGTTGCCTCTCCCCTCCCTCTCTCTCTTCCCCTTCGTTGCAACGGGAATATCACGAGTACGCGAACAGGTGTTCAACATTTATTCGCAATAAAATCTTTTTACATCCTTCGGTCGTCCTGCGAAGAATTGAATTGTCCCATTAATTAACGCACGATGTATTGTGCATAAATTGGATAGACATTAGTGTAAATTAATTTAGGTGTAGTCTTTTTAATGATTTTTAATGTGTCTGCGATGTTAATGTTTAATAACTCCTCAACTATTGATCCTAGAGGATCGAAACTTCGATCTGCATCCGCGCCGGGTACAAATCTACTGGATTACATACCAAATACATCATAATTCGCAGGAGAAAGGTACTAATTTTGACTCCGGTAAAGTAAAGTTTACCCAGAAAAAATAATTCCAAAAGAAATGATTAAATTACATTCATAATATACAAATCTACTGTATGACATACCAAATGCATCATAATTCGCAGGAGAAAGGTACTAATTTTGACACTGGTAAAGTAAAGTTTACGCAATAAAAGATAATTCCAAAAGAAATTATTAAATTACATTCATAAAAATTGCTACTAAATAAGTAACTAAAAAAGCCTTCAGCAATGCATCGCAGAATTCCGAGCAAGTACGCACAGTCAATGTATTAAAGTTTAATTATGGAAACGTAAAACATAGGTTGAGCAGGGCAACGAATAGCAACCACGCGACCATGAGTATCGTCGACGAGTGACACGTTCCGTAACCGTAAATTGCACGGCTCCGCAAACTGCATGTCCACGGAGTCCTCCTCGCCTAATATCTGCATCGCTAATGCGTCCACAGAAATGTGTATCCGCGAGGGATATCCGCCGGTTTGCCCTCGTTGCGGTCCGCGCAGTAATGAGTTTGGTCCGCGAGCGTAATGGGGCCGAGAGCATCATCTTGGTCCTGGTGATTTTCAAGGCAGCCTCGCGTCGTCGACAGAAAATTCAAGGAACGATACTGCATGACAATATCAGGCGATTACATTGCATTAAACTGAAATTTGTATTGTCATAAATAGACTGCGGATTTGATGCATTTATGACGAAAATGTGTAAGTGTAATTTAAAACAGCAAAAATATTTGAAAAAAATTTAAACATATTATTAAATTATTTTCAACCTAATAAATATAATAGGGAAGCAAATAAATTTGTATTTCACTCCAGTTTGTTGCAATTCAGGTACGAAATTTTTATTTTGCATAACGATCCACAGTTTAGTCATAAATTTTGTAAATTCTTTAGAGCATTAAATTACAGAAATGCTATCACACTGCTTAAATTGCTAAACATTTCAGTGTTGCATGAATTATCAGGTCAGGAAGTATGAAACTTGACAAATAGAACACAAATTTCAAACGCATTTGTCAAGTTTCATACTTAACGACCTGATATATAGAATGGAAATATTTGAGGCCAGAAGAAATGTTTGGTTTTCCAGTTGAAATAACTTGAAAACGGAATCGCAATTTCTTGCCGTTGATGTTCGTCTTAAATTATCATGAAGAATCATCCCTTAAATTTTCTCCCTCCCGATTCGCAACCTGTTTACGTGAGAATTCATTCCGTTGGGGTCCCACTTGGGAATACAGAAATTCTCGTTAGCATCAGCGATCCGGAGGCGACGCGATCCTCGCATCTGCAAAAACCTACCGAGCATCGATCGTGTGAACGATCTTTCCCTGGACAGGCTCTCTCCCTCGCATTTCCAGAATCGCTAATTTCGTTTTTCGGTAATTCTATTAACATACAAATAGAGCGGAGATACGGAACTCGTGGGACGCACACGAATGATGACGATGGCTCTCCGATCGTTGGAAAGAACGACTCGGAAATTCTCATAGGCATGCCACGATCGGTACTGTAAAAACTGGTCGCGGACTTGGTGGATCCACGATTTATAATTAATTCCATTTTACCAACGCCGGGGACCAGCGTTCCACCTTTTTGCTGCGCGATTTTGTTCCGTTCCTTTCTACCAGCGCACTTTCGAAAAATTCAGTTTCCTCCTTTCAATCTATAGAAGGTAAATGTTGTGGAGATGCTTGGTTATTAATTCGCTCTTTAAAGCTGTTTCTTGTAGGGACAGCCTCTATAAGTAGGGCTGACGGAGAAAGGCAAAGATAAAAACATAACAGAAGAATCTTTTGAATGTTTTCACTTATTTCATTTTCAAAAAGAAGCCACTTAACTTAATTAAGAGAGCGAGAAATGATTTTGTGCACTGAGAAAAAATGTAGCAGTATAAATGTATTCGCTACACTTCTTGGTTGAATTCGCCGGGGGAAAAAAATTCCTGAATATTGCCCAATGTTCCGGTCGTCACGGTAGGCCTGGCTCTTAAAAATGGATCGGATCCATCAACTGGTTTCCAGGCTTAGGCTGATTCACGTTCACATGAGGATCGTTGGCCGTGTTCTTTGTCGACAACCAGGGGCGGGGTGGAGCTTTATAAAACTATCCGGCAGCGACTACCACGCCCGCTCATCAAGCCTTCTTCTCCGTCGAGTCCCTCTTTGTTTCCCGGTATCCATTGCTTACTCAAATTAGCCAGAAAAAACCTGGCTCTCTCGCTCGCTCGCTCGTTGTTCCCCGCCTTAGCGATCCTACGCTCCGAGACCCGCCACTTGAACCCCGAGTAGCTCTCAGGCATGGTGCTTCGTTAAAAGAAACATTGTATTAGCTAGTCGGGGAAGGATCCTGCCAGTTCGATGTGTGCGACCGTGACGCGGGTTGCAATTTGTGTTTTGCTTTGTTATTTGTGGCTCTTGTATTCCATGGAAAACACAATTCCAATAATACTTCTCATCATCGTCAAAAGTACCAATTAACAAATTGCACGCAACTATATTTACACGTTGGAAAATCTTAGAAAGAGTTCAATGTTCTATCCGCGTTTCCAATTACGGTCGAACAAAAAGAAATAAAGAAGTAAAAGGAATGGAGTCTGGTTAGAAGTTCGACGGTCCGGGTTCGCCGTCGAGGTGGGTTCGTCAGCGGTGAATTATTCTCCTCGCGGAAACGTCTCGATGCCCTGTAAATCTAGATAAGTCCCGACCACCTCGCGCGTCGCGCGTGCACTGCGTTTAATCGTTAAACCGGTCGTTAAAGTACACTAAACGGTATTGTACTTCGCGGTAACGCCGGCGTGTATCCCGTGCCCGGTGTAATAAACCGTGACGTTGTTTTCGAATAAATATTATTTATGAAGGCGGGCAAGGAACGAAGCCAGGATGTGCCTCGCGCCGCGCGGCGTTGCAACAACGCGGTTCTCCGAATGTTTTCCTTCGTTCGCGCGGATATTTATCCGCTCGGACGTATTCACGGCCGGCTAGATGCGCCGCGCCGGTTATCGCTTTTATTCGCGACTGACAAGCTTGGCCACGGTCGTTAACCCGCTGATACGACGTAATTCATCGGTACGGTCACGCCCAACCCGTCCCCGGACATTCGTCAACGACGGCAACGCGCCCACAATCCGATAATACGTCCCTTAATGATCGATGAATGAATCGGTAATTATTCCCGAGCGCCGCGCCGCCACGTTCCACCGGGCCCGCTTTTCATAACCGGCCGACTGGCATAATCGCCGTGTACGCGTCCGACAGCTAGGCCATACTCTTCTTTTTCTGTCTTTGTGCTTTCTTTCTTCCTCTCTGCCTGCCCGCCATTATTCGCCGCGATTGGTTATCGGTATATTCCATCATCCGGATTATTCTGTGTCGATAGTAATGGTCAGCGCCTGTGTCCCAAAAGTTTCTTTCGCAACCTGCAAACAAAAAACACGATCTCTGTGTTCATTCTTTTCTGAAAAAGCTAATGTGGAAGAACGAAATTCCAGATAGATCGTTACGTGTTTAAATTAAGACACAGTTCGCGGTATTATCGAACTTTTCGAATAACAAGAGGAAGCGGAAAAAATGTCGCGTCGACAGCGAGCAACGCATTAGAAAAATGATCAGGATCATAGGTTCTCGGGACGTAGTTTTTGTCACGTCAGAAAATTACCGGGATTATGCATTCATCGCACGGTAACCTTTCGGCTTTTTTCTCGGTTGGATGTCGAGGTCTCGATGCACTCGGTGCCGTGTACACAGATGCGCACCGGCTTGACGGAGCTTATTAAATCTTCTTTCGGATCGCGCGTGGTCGACCCGCAGAATTTCCGTTTACGCGGAATTATCTTTCGCCGGTGTGTATACGGGAGTGCGGAGAGGCGCGTGCAACGGCACGACGCGCGACGCACGCCGCTCTTCTCGGTGTGCGGAGCCGCGCGTTGCACCGATGCACACGGCACATGTGTCCGGGCGAGCGCAGGGGTCGTAAGGTGCATCGAGAATCGATCGGGAACCGCCGCACCTTGTGTTCGTGTTCGATCGCGGACGTTTCACCTGCCTCGGCGTCGGAGAGACCTCGGCTGTCCTTTGCCTCGATCGAGGCAAGCTTAATCTCGCCGATCGAGACTCGACGGAAATTGCTGATCGACGACGCTGACTTCTTCGCCATCTTCGACTTTTCTTCCACCGTAATTTCGCGTTCCGATTTTGGCGATGCCGCGCCGAGAGCCTAACTGTACATCCTTATGGAGGTGGCGGCTTGCTTTCTACGGGAGAGCGCGCGACGAGGAAATTTGTACGGGAGTTTCCCCGAAATGGAAGCGGGTAAGAGCACCGGCGAATTATTCCCAACGGTTGATCCTATTTGGAAGAATTACCGGCGACCTCTCAATTATGCGATCATCTGCCGCGTTTTTATAATGATCGGTTTTTAATTCGACGCGTTTACGGCTCGGCGATCGATTTCGAGATCGGCTGATCGATATGGAATTCGCGTCGGCCGGTTTTGCATTTTGTTAGATCGAAACGGGGAGATGGATGGTATTTCCGGAAGGCGCAAAATTTCGCAGCGGCTTTCAGGCTTCGATTGGGCCGTGAGTTTCCGCGAGAATTATAATGTGCGTTACCGATTGGCATCGCGTCTTGTACTTCCAGCGAACATTCCTACGACATGTTCGAGCCGCGGGGGTTTTCTAGGGGGACCTGACGACTTTGTTAGCGCACCCTGATGTAGATAGAGCACCTCCCTGCCAGGCTGTTCGCCATCCGTACGGTGGAGCCCGTAGTCGGCTGTAGGTTACCGTGCTATCGATGCCGGTGTACAACGTCGAGGTAGGCAGCGTAAGCGGCTAGAGGACTCGCGGGGTTTCCGTGAAACACCATCGTGAAACGTACGACGGTTCTCCGGGGTACAGGCTCCCGCCTATGGGGCCCCCTGATACTCGAGGATGTACCGGGAGCGGATACATCCGAGATGTACGACGAGTCCTTGCCTCCATGCTGGACGTAAACACTCGGCCGGTGTTAAAGGACGACAGTCGAATTTACTCGATTGCAGCTCGAGGTTCTATTCTCTTCTGCGACTTCTCAAAGAACCTCTGCAAGAGCCTCTGCAAGATTAAATATAGTCGATTAAAAATGTAATTAAACTTGTTAAGATAACGATCGACCCAAATCCGTCAGTGGTGCCAATAACCACACCACTCCACTGAGTGATACCGTTTTCGTCATGCTGCGAGCCATCGATGACAACGCAGGAAGCGTAAGCATATTTCCTGGTTGACCGAATCAAGGTTAAGCGCTCGCTGCGAGTTTAGCTCGTTAGCGACTGCGAGAAGCCTCGACACTGTCATATTCTTTACAGTACTATTCCTGCACGCTTGCCATCAACGTCGCGTCGAGAGATCGTTACCACGATATGTACTTGCTTACCCATCGGAAACGAAGAAAACTTATTACTAGACTGCGGAACTTTATACAAAATAAAAAACATGTTTGCACGACACAGGAAACAAATAAAAATTTAATTCTTCTTTTGATTATCTTGTTAAGGTGAAACTGGTGGTATCTTTTCAATACCTCCACTCTTTTAAATTGTACGTAACCATTTTTGTCATAAATGCATAAAATCCGCAGTCTACTTATTACATATCATCCACGAACCAAAATATTTAAAGCACGTCCTTCTACTAGAATTCAAAGACAAAAGAACCTGCGAATTTAAGCGAATAAATTGCATTCCTTTTTTTCTAGTCACTGCATATACAGGGTGGTCCATTTATCTTGAGACAGTACGAGTTTATACAAAATATTATTATTTTTCGATGTAGAATATGTATAAGAATATGAAATAGAAAATATGGGTTTCAATTTGAAAAAATGAAGTTGCCCTTCATCTGACACTTAAAGGGCCATTATGGAAAAATGTGCATAGCGCCATTAAATGTGCCCCTTCATATGAAGAATATTTGATATAAAACATTTTTTCATATTCCTGCTGGTTTCCGTAATAATTGACTGTCTCAAGATAAATGGACCACCCTGCATTTCACAAACAACAAATAATCAAAACCATCGATTACTTATGCCGATGAATTACCTTAAATCTTGAAGTTCAAAATACGACATAATTTTCTGTAATCTTCCCTCGAGGATTATAGACGTCATCACCGCACAGTTAACGATTCGCTGTAGTAAATTCATCGCGGCAGGCTTCATTTCACTTGCACACTCTCCGGAATATCTCACGCCCGACGCGGCGGCAGTAAAAAAGGAGAACCAAAGGAAAGAAACGAAACCGGCGGATTTTTCAAAAGAAGTCTCGAGAAGCAGTAACATGTCGGCGAGTCGCGCGTAACGACACTTATGCTCTTTCAATAACGACACTTACGTTCGCGGTGCAAACAGGCGGAGAGACACGTACCTGTCGGCGCTTATCGCGCAGGTGTCGTATACTCTGCTCGAAGAGTGTTTGGTTCCTTATTACCGTGGGACTTGTAAACAGCAAGAGCTGCGCCATTCACAGGTCCGGTCCTCGAAATTTTCATTAATTTCAATCTCTGTGCAGGACCCTCGATTTCGACAAAAATTCAAGTCCTCAATCCCTTGGAGGAATCATTAGGGAGTACGCTAGAAATAAATCCATCGACCTTTTACCAAAGCCGCGAGCTTCGACACGACTCAAGCAGCATTTTATTCGGGAATCTCTTCTGAAGAATGTAAAAAATGAACTTACCGGCTGCCAGGTCCCCTCAAAAACCTGATACCGAATGAAACTCGGCACCGATCGACGCGGCAGCTTGCATATTTCACTGGCGCGTCGATAACCGTGCAAACGAGACAGAAGTTACGGGGCTGTTCTTGGGAATGACGTCTGAGAAGCTTCCGTGGATCGTCATCGGCGATCGTCATTGGCGATATCGGGGTTATTCCGCTTCGGGAGTCGCACGGTGGTTTCACGACCAAGCACAAGCAGCACGTTTACCGATTCTTTCAACGAGGTCGTTCCACGGCAATCGTTTCTTCGTCGATGGCTACCATTTCAGGTTTTATAGTTTTCCGTGATATGCTAGTGGAACGTTCACGTGCTTCGGTTCGAAAGCCAACACTTCCCCTTCGACATTCGCGTTCTCTCCTCTCGCCGGCTTGGCAATCGGCTGCGGTGCAACAGCAACGGCCGTCGCCATAGCTGCGCGCGTGTCACTTGCATCTAGGACTTAGACCGTATATACCTCGAGCCGCGTCTGTCCCGCTCACTTTGGTCCGATTTGGTAGACACTACCGTGGTATTTTCAATCGGGGCCTCGATGGAGCAAGGACACCATTAGCTTGTCACACTCGACCAAACAGGACTCAGAAACCGCAATGTTTACTATCTCTTTGATGCCGGCCGTATACCCGACCAGTCCTCGCTATCATGTAATGCGTGTAACCGAATTAGAAGCGTACGTGCACGCTCCCCGTGTCCCCGGTCTGATATTCTAATCAGCTTTCTAACGTTCAAGGTTCCCTGGAACGCGGCCGTGTTTCGATGCCGCTCCGAATTTGCATCCGTATCTTTCCGGTCATTGTGAAACTCACTTTTAGCATCCATCCGTTTCCCGGATCGAACGTTTAACCCAGGGGCCGCCAAACTTTTTTGATCGTCGACTCCTAAAAGTTTTGATCGTCGACTCCAAAAAATGTTAAAAAGAATAAAAAAACTTGTGTTTTTTAAATTATTTATTTTATTGTATTTTGACAAAATCAAATTTTTATATAAATCGATGAGAAGGATGTACTTGATGACGCTTGGCAAGATTAGCAATGTTTGGTTCGAAATTTATTAGTTTCAGTCTTAAATCGCCTCGGGAATTTGCGATTGAATAGCATTGGTATTCATCGATCCCTAATCGACCCTCTAGATCGGATCGACCCCTAATTATATGATATCGACCACTTCGATGATCCCTGGTTTAACCTATGTACCTACCTTCGACCTTTTTCTGGACGAGGACTTTTCGAGGTACCGAAAATATTTTCCTCGGAACGGTAGATGCATTTTTGTCAGAATGTATATATTCTATTTGGTTCACCTTGTATGTAGGTAATTCATTCAGCAGAAACGCACGAACATAAACGACCGATAACGCCGTAGCGCGTCTCTGAATAAATATCGACAGTAATGTTAACTGCAAGAGTTAATATTCATTCAACAACTCGAACTGTCTAGCCACATTGATTTATGGTAAAACGTATGGAATATTCTCAGCTGTCGAAGAAGTGGAGGACGCGTGGCTGATTTCGACTAGTACATTTTTATTGCATATTCTTTGGTATCAAAGGTGTCGTCCCTGAAGGGTATTTTTATTTTGTGTAAGAAATAAAGGCAATAAATAGAGAACCTAACCTAACCAAACACTACGGAGTAGCAGAGTTAGGCATTAATCGATTAAAATTTTTATCAAGATTGATTGATTAATGCGTACGATTAAACAAGTAATCATTGAAAAATCGGCGATTGATTCAATCGGTTGATGAAGTTAATCGTCGATCGTTGATTAGAAGAAGAAACATCGAAAAATCGGAGACTGATTCAATCCATTGATGAAATTAAATGTCATACAGTCTATCCATAAATCGTAATAAGTGGGGAGACAGAGACAGAGAGCGGAAATGAAGAATTGACAGAAATATATCTCAACAAAAACTCTGTTTACATTCTTTTCAGTATTCATACAGTTTTGATTCCGTATTTCATTTCGGAGTTTCAGCAGTTAATCATTAATCAATAGACTGCGGATCTTTATGCATTTATAGAAAAATTGAGTGGATGAAATCGAAAATTGTTGAAAAATTTAAACAATTGAAGATGTCAATATATGATTTCTCCTCTATTAAAATCATTAGGGGAAGAAATAACATTTAATTTAGTTTCTACTTCTTGCAATCGATGCAGACAATTTTTACTTTGCATAAAGATCCGCAGTCTATTAATCAATTATCCGATTGACGATTACGATTGAAAGGAATGTAATCGTTAATCGCAATCAACGACTAAACTAGGAGATTAATTGTTAATCGCGATCAACGATTGAAGTAGAAATTTATTCGTAAATCGTTGATTAAATTTTTGCCCGACTCTGTGGAGTAGGCAACAGGGAGCTAGAAAAAGGTATTTGTGGGCCACACATGGGACACGTATCCTCGACCTCGAAGCGAGGCGCGATTATATTTTCTCTGGCGCATTAAAGCCCGTACTTAGGCGTACCGTTATTTAGTAATGCCTCACGCTCGCGCGCTAGGGTTTCCAGGATTTTTTTTTACGGCGCATCAACGCGAAGATTACTGCAATCAGCCGTAACCTATCAGTGACTTGCACAAGAATGACGCGACCGCAGGATTAACCCACGGACAATGTCTTCGTTCCATGTGAAAAGCCGGTGTTTGACGGACCCTCCCCACCCGGGTGATTACTTGATATTGAAGTTACGGGTGTCTAGCATCGGCGTGTCCGTTCGCAGGTGTTTGATTATTTGCAAATGATGAGCCTCGGCGCGGCAGGGGCTGCGATCAGCTACGAAGAACGTATTCCTGTCGGCGAGGCTCGAAACTTTTCATTCGATTAGCTGGCGAAATGAAATTTTCCATGGTTTTGCTTCAGAAAATGTCTGAAAATGTTTACCATATTGCTTATAAGAATGGTACATTTTTCCTCTTGGATCATTTCGATGTTGCTATCCTCGCCAGTGGAAACATTTGGAGCTGATATTTTGTCCCGATGAATTTGATTTATTTCAGCCTTACAGCTAAGAAATGTGACTTTATTTACATTAACCTAAATTTACATATCTCTCACTCTTTTTGTTGTCTCACTCATTCCTACCCTGATCTACTCTGCTTATATCCTAATTATTACTAACCTAATTACTGCATTCTTTCCTATTCCCTAACATTTGTTTTTAGTTTGATATATTCTTTGGTATATTTATGCTCTCTTTTTTCGCTTTCTCCTCAACTTCTTCAACCCCTCTTCGACATTTCTATCCTTCCTCCCGCTCACTACATCCCCGATCCTGATCTTTTCTCCCATTACCCCGTATTCTACCACTGCTGGTCAAATGACCGGTTTTATATTTTTCATTTCACAGTTATTGAAATTATGAAGTTGCTTACATGGAAATTGATTCGATAAATTTCATTATCCGAGCAGATATTGCAATAAAAATTGCACACAATCTAAATAAATAGAGCCTCGTCATTTTTGTAACGTAAAACATTCTAATCGCTTTTAGTGGTCGGTAGGTTTAGTGTTAAATGTTCTAGGCTTCCACACTTGTCCCCACACGATGAATATCAGTACAGTTTTCTAAAAAGATGACTGTGCGAGCGAAACATGAACTTCTAGTAACCTAACTAAAACTCTCCCATAGAATGTGTACACTGTGCTGACGGATAGAGGAGAATATTGGCCCACTATTTCAAAACAATATAAATTGAGCATTGATTGCAGCAACTAATGAGGATTACAGAATTTCTCCGTATTTGTGCATTGTGCTCGCGGATAACGGAGAATCTTAGATCGTTACCTCAAAACAATCCAAATTAGCCGTTGATTGCAGAAACGAATGGGAATCGCAGAACTTTTCGGAATGCATATACATACATACACTGTGCCAAAGAATGCAGAGCTATTAGTTTAGAAGAAAATTGAGCATCGATCATAAAACCCAACGAGGGTCGCACAATTTTCCCGAATACGTACGTACGTTGCGCAAACAATACCGAGCTATTAGTTCAGAACAAAATTGAGCATCGTAGAATCGAAGTGCCCGTCGCATGATTTCTCCGTATTCGTGCATTATGGTTAGGGAAGAATGCTGGGCACCGGGCAGCCTGTTGACATATGGAGTCTCCTAAAGTGAAGAGCCGTATAATCGATGACCATGGGTGCCTCTGTAGTCCTCTTTTGGTAAAACCGTCGACAGACGTGTTCATCAACCTCTCCCGGGTCAGTGGAACGTGGCTTACTCGAAGTAACTTATGCCACTTTCACGCGATAGCCGCGGACCATCGATTCGTCGAAGCCGGCGTTAATTTAGCCGAAGATGGTCAATCTATGACGTGAAAATTCCTGAATGGGTTGTGCAAGCTAAGGAATAATTTGCAACCTCGATCCGCGACACAAGAGCCGCGGACGTGACGGGATTTCTCGTCGGTCCTCGATCACTCCTACAACCTCCATAATCTCTTTTGATCCTCTAATACGGGGTCTCCCAAACTATGTTCCGCGGAACACCAGTGGTCCGCTGAACCTGAATAAGTGTTCCGCGACAATTTCAAAAGGTCTGAAAAATGAATGTATAACAAGTGTATTTGTGTATATTTTGTAACTCGTAGGAATTAGCCAACCTGAAAAATAAGCTAACGAGGGAAGGACCCCAAGTGTCCGACTTCGATTTTGATAATTTTTTGTGAGATGGTGGTATATGGATCCCCCTAATTATGTATGCAAAATATTAGGCGTAGTTACTCGATAGTTCTAAAGATATTAACAATTAAAATTTGAGCTGTAGTTTTCAAAGTTCCATTAGCCTACGTAAGCAGGTTGCGTGAAAGTTCAATTGTTTATATCTTTAAAACTATCGAGTAACTACACCTAATATTTTGCATATATAATTAGGGATCCATATACCATCATCTTACAAGAAATTATCAAAATCAAAGTCGGACACTTGGGGTCCTTCCCTTGTAAGTGTTCCGTTTCCGGGTTTGCGAAGTGTTCCATTGCAGAGAAAGTTTGGGAAACCCTGCTCTAATAAAAAGAAAAACAAAAACAAACATAGAAATCGTATTTAATTTCCAAAAATAAATTCTATTAAATGACGATTAATCGAATGAACGAGTAACTGTTGCGTTTCAGTTGGTTCGGAGAGCGCGATTTCGTCGTGGAGGAACGATCCCATGGTCTTTGTTGTAACAAAAAAATGAACGAAATAATTACGAGCGCGTTCGGCCGTGGTTGGCCTGTCCGATTTTGATCTTTCACCGGGAACGGCGTATAAAGCCTTAGCTGGCACAAGATCACTCATAGTTGTTAACTCCGGCGCGGTGGAAAGGTCGCAGCCATGGCATGGAAATTTATGCGTAATTGCTTTGAAACGAGAGTACCACCGTATCGGTACGAGATCTGACCGATCCTGTCACCGTGCTGGACCCCAACCGCAGCACCGGAGCACCACCGGCAGCAACAACGACAGCAGCCCAGACATTCGATACAGCAACCTACACCTTCGGAGAAGTCAGAATGGTTCCGTGGTGGTTTATGAGACCGGTGAACGTGGCGCTGTCGGGCACGGTTCTCGGGACGCTGATTTAAGTAAATTGCATGCAAATGCACGAACTACCGGCTACAGGGGCCGGGAGAATAAGGTCGGCCATTAACGGGCATTCCTATTGAGATAAATAACAATAATTGAGTCGATCGTGGATTTAGCCGAGTGGACACGTATCCGATCCCGGAATGCCTGATATGTGAGTCAACGCCGGCACAAGGAAGTGACCGGTCTCTACCGGTCACATGGCCCCGCGAAGGTCGGTTTATCCTAGACCAGCTGCATCTACTTCCACCGCATCGCGTTTCTCGAAAATTAGCCAGAAATCGCTCGCTCAATAATCTGTATACTTGACTTGGAAGACTTGATTTGGAAAATTTTTACGATCTAGAGCAGTGGTTCCTAAACTTACGTAGTCCGGGGCCCCCCTCTTGAACAACATTCTTTTTGCGGACCCCATCCCAACATTTTACGTAGTTCTTGAGACTTAATTTGAAATATGAGAGTGTGAAAACATGTAACATTTTGAACATTTGTTTTCTTTAGCAAAAATATCTGTTACTGCCAAAATTGTTTCGCGGACCACAGCAGAGTTGGGTAAAAATTTAATCAACGATTGACGACTAAATTTCTACTTCAATCGTTAATCGCAATTAATTAAAGCAATTAATCTCCTAGTTTAGTCGTTAAGTGCGGTTACCGATTAAATTTCTACTTTAGTCGTTAATTGCGATTAACGATTACTAATCGTCAATCGGATAATTGATTAATGATTAACTGCTGAAATTTCGAAATGAAATACGGAAGCAGAACTGTATGAATACTGGAAAAAATGTAAACTGAATTTAGGTGTATTGTCATTTGGTCTATTTATAATACAAACTCTGTTTACGTGCTTTTATGTTCTTTTTTAAATGAACGATTGACGTTTGACTTCATCAATCGATAGAATCAATCGTCGATTTTTCGATGATTTCTTCTTTTAATCAACGATTGACGATTAACTTCATCAATCGATTTCGATGATTTCTTTTTTTAATCGTACACATTAATCAATCAATCATGATTAACATTTTAGTCGATTAATGCCCAACTCTGGACCACAGTTTAGAACCACCGATCTAGAGAATCGACGAAATTTTACAGAACATTGAGATGCGAGTAATAGCGAGAATAGAACAGTGAATAATAATCATTGTGAAGTCAACCTCGAACTGTTTCAAAGTGGATGGGAGTATGTTGTCCGGTGGCCAATGCTGATCGTTTGTCACTGACACGATATCAACGGTGGAAGAATATAGTCTTGACTGGTAGCAATTGTTCTCATTCTATATCAATTTTTGATCGTGTCTCGGTAATGGTCGAGGAACATATGTTGCCAAGTTGTCAGACCGCTTCTGGCATGACGCATAAGACCGTCTGCTGTTATTGGATTCGCTTAATTTCCAACCTCGCTAATTTTCTTCCGACGTCCCTGTACTTTCTCATACCATAATCCATAATTGCATTGGAATAGACAGGTGCAGCTGGAATAAGGAACCGTCTACGTATTGTCTAGGAACAGGTAGTATCGGCTGCACTCGGGAGACCGCAAACAGGAACAAAAGGAGCGAATGGGAACAACATCAAGAAGAATGTGAAGATAGTTGTGGTGAAGAAGAAGAAGAAGAAGAGAACCTAGTAGAAACTGTACATTTATAGGAACTCTTAGGACAGCATCTATGCTTGCATCTCCTAAGATGGAAAAGCAATTAGTTAGCGAAATGATGAAGTAAGGCTTACGTACACATCTGTACATCAAGAAAAATAAACCATTCCAAGTTCTTCGTTTTAAATCAGGACAAACAACTCTTCGAGAACTCGTCGCAAGTGTATAAAATTCGCAATACAGTGTTCTCGCGATTGTTGTGAGAACCTCGGGGGTATCGAGTCTCAGGAAAGGAAATGGTACACACTACGCTTTCTTACGTGTGCCGAACATAGATTTCTTGGATAACTTTTCCAGGTGTAAACGACGATCCTGAGTAAACAACGGTGCTGAGCGGGAAATTGTTGTATTCTACTAATATATTTCTTTTTTTTTATTAAGGGGAGGCTAAAACCGAGGGCGAATCCCCGTAAACACCCACCCCCGGGACGTTTAATGAACCGCCCCTCTACTAAGCAATTGATGCCCGAGCCTATGAAGAACCAAGGGCCTCCACTTTTTCTTGTCTTTCAATGCTATTCCATACCTGAGAATGATACATCGAGTATCATAAAATCCCAATTTAAACACCCTAATACTTTAATTTCTTTGTAGCGCGATCGACCACCCAAGAGGGATAAAAAAGTCACACCATCCGCATACCCGAAAGTCACATCAATCGCGGGAACACTGTACATCGATAACAAAAGTGTACGTTTACGCGAATTCAGGGTCCAAGTTCGTCGAGGGAGAGAGAGAGAGAGACTGCATAACCTTTGGAAACGGGCACAGATCGGTCGTGTAATTCCCCGTTTAAAAATTCCTTTGATGTCCAAACGGGGACGACGCGCGACGGTTTGCGGCGGCAAATTTAAATTCCTAATTGATCGGGGGCCCTCGCAGAGCAGCGCAGCGTGGCCGTGTACCGGAGCGCGGGTATGGTGCCGGGTACGGGTCGGTGGGGGATGATCGTGTAACCCGCGACGTAAAGTTGCACCACATTAGTCCCGTGGTATATTTACGGCTGTGTAAACCGTAAACGTGGGGGCCGCCGGGTTGGCATTAGCCGGGCCAACATAACCGCGACAGGCTACGTATATGGCGAGCAATTCGCACCGTTAACTACCGTCCATAGCCGGTACGTAACCTGTTGTGCATCCCCAGCCTCGTTTCCTTTCACCGGTTTCTCATCCTCCTCCCGTTCTGCCTCGATTCCTCGCCATTGTCCCAAAATTAGCTCGATAAATCGCAGGCTACCTACCCGCAACAGCTACCCGACCGACTCGCGTGGGAGTGCGACCACAGTACCACGGACTTTACACGGCCGGGATAATAAGGGAAAAAGAGGAAGACTGTCCTGGGACGTGTTGGTATCGACCTGCGAGAAATTACACTTCGCCCCAATGAGAATCCTCGGAAGTGTCGCGTCTCCCGAAAATTCCACATGGATCTATTTGTCTAGAAATTTATTCAAAATGAGATTGCACACCAAAAACGATACTTCAGTTGAATAAAGAGGCTATGCACTCGTTCAATACCCCACCTACATTAAATTCGCCTGACAAGTGTAGTTACGGCAAGAATCGATACCTCTCGCAGTGCGGAAGCCTATAGAATCGATACACGAGTAACAATTTCGATTCAACGACCTTCTCCACCCTCGATTCCGCAACCTCCTCGAGCCGGACGTATGGAAAAGAGTAATAGCTCTCGAACCGGTAACTCTCCAACCAAGCGAGAGGCGGTTGCGTTGCTCCTATTGGGCGAATCTTTTCGCAGAAAAAATAGCGAGGTGTTTCCTGACGCGTAGAGAGGTGCGAAGGTGACAGGCTCGTCCTTGAGCATCTCGAGCTATGCGGCTCGAGTGTGCTAGTTGCCGGCGAGATTCTCAGGAGAGCAGAGAGAAAGAGAGTGTGTGAGAGAGAGAGAAAGAAAAAGTGGAGAACTGTGGAAAGAGGGGAAATTATGATTATGCCGAAGCCAATCCCGTTTCGACGCCGCCAACTGTGAGACCGCGTCTCGAACGAGCAATCGTTATTTTTAATTAAGAGAAAAGATCGGAGCCGTTCCAGCCGCGAGGTGAAACCGCGTCTCCGAAGATGCACCGAGGCCGTCGAATTGCCACAACCCGAGAGACTCCTCGACCACGCCGGGCGTGCATTAATTGCAAGCGGTGTTAATGGCATTGTAGCGATCCGCCGGCAACCGATCCTCTCCGTCTTTATGATTCATTAACTTCGGCGTTGTGTCGCGTCCAGCAGCGTCCACGGTCGCGTTCTCCGCCATACTCGCGCAATTATCCCGTTTATTATTCCGCTTATATTTTTCAGAGACTCCGCGTCGATCGCGCCGTCGACTAATTTCACGAGGAAAACTGTAACGTAAATCTCGTACATCCCGGCGAAGAACGCGGGAGACGCGCCGATAGCTGACGTTTAATAGTCCTCAGGGATCTTATTTTGATATCAGAGCCACGTTCCCGCGAATATCTTGCACGTTTCGAGGTGTTCTCCACATTCTGTAGACTTGTCTCCCACTCTACCTTCGACGACGCCGTTCTCCCATTCCCCAAAGGCGTGCATGTGTCGCAATTCACGTGACTAATCCGGTAATGACAGAGAGGGGGTAACGGTACTCATTAGAATTAGAATTTCAGAATTTCACAGATTGTTTACGTAAGGTGATCCTTGAAACGATCCTTGAATCGAGTGTAGTGTTTCGATTATTATATTTTGGTGGTACGATGGTGGAGACGTGGGGTTGGTCGAAGGTGTCGAACCATCCGATCCGAAGCAGATAGTAGAACGAAGACTGTTGTGAAAGAAAGATTCCTGCATAACCGCCTTTATTTCCTCACCTTATGTGAACTACATTTATTTTTGCATTATTAAGTACCATTTAGGATAAACTTTACGTTACCGGACTCAAAATTAGTACCTTTCTCCTACGAAGTATGATGTATTTGGTATGTAATCCAGTAGATTTGTACCCGGCGCGGATGCAGATCGAAGTTTCGATCCTCTAGGGTCAATAGTTGAGGAGCTATGGTCGCTTAAAGTTGAGCATTTTTGACATGTAAGGGTGCTGCCATATTGGTTTGTAGTTTGTAGTGACGATCGCAAGCTGCTTACCTTGCTGCCCCCCCCCCCCTACCTAATCCTAACTAACTCAGTAAGCGGCGTGCGACCGTCACTACGAAACAATATGGCGGCGCCCATACCTGTCAGGAAACTGGAAATATGCTCAACTTTAAGCCACCATAACTCCTCAACTATTGATCCTAGAAGTTCGAAACTTCGGTCTGCATCCGCGCCGGGTACAAATCTACTGGATTACATACCAAATACATCATAATTCGTAGGAGAAGAGCACAAATTTGGAGTCCGGTAAAGTAAAGAGCAACTACCATTTATATTCTACAAATCACATTTTTGAAATATTAAGATTCTCCCTCATACGAAAAGGAAATTTCGTTTGATAGCGAAGTTCATAATCGGTTTATTGTTTTCTCGAGGAGAGTGTGATGTTCTCACGGTCGCTGGCTGTCCTGACAGTGGTTACTCAGGCATATTTCGTCAAGAATCGCTATTATTTATGGCCGGCCTGTATCGAATCGGGGATCGACACTCGCTAGTTTCTCAATCGGGGCACCACTGCCAGTCGTGGAACACACTTTTACCTTTAGCACCGTTGGAACAATTGTTATTTTGTGTCCCAGACCGGAGTGAGATCGTTCCGCGGATAACGTGCCTAGCTAGCAGAAAAACAATTATAATTTGGCAGAGGAGGGGAACAATTTTGCGATGATAGTTGATCTACTCTGTTAATACGGGCGCCGCGCCGTGTGAATCGATCCAGATAAGAACAGCTGCCACGGAATAAATGCAACAAATTAGCGCGAAAAATGAGTTTAATTATACACCGTGGTCCTGTTGGTAATCAATTAACGCGAACACAATGGAACAACGTGTTCATTATTTACTTTATTATTAGCGAACAAGAAAAATTGTAAATTAAAGATTGCGTCCGAGCTGTATGCGTGGCCAGGATACTGTATAATATGTGGGTCGAATATGGAACCTTTCTTGACGTTGCTTTTAACTGATTCATTGATTTGAAAGTTTCAAATTTGTCTTGAGTGTCTTCTAAATATTTTTAGTGATGAATTTGGTAAAGAATTAATGTATAACACCACGATATATCTTCGAAATGATAAACCAGATTTCTAAAAAACACTGCAAATAAGACTCGCGAGAGAAAAAGCCGAAGAAATTGAAAACATAAACGACCTCGAACGCGGAGCTCTAATTTAAATCTTCCCTCGGCCATTACTCGTGAAAATATTGAAATGATTGCAGAAGTGGCGCGTTGTGGCTCGGAAATCGGCACGTGTCGGCTCGGCAAAAAACCGGCAGCGATTTCACGGCAGAAGCCGGTCCGAAAGGGGCGGCTCTCTCGTTCGAAGAGCGAGTCGAGAAGGTGGACCACTCCCTCCGTCGATTATAGTATTATATTCCCATGAAAACTGGGCCCTGCCTTTATGCTCACCTGCCGCCATTTCTATCCTATAATCGGATTATAGTTAAACGGTATCGTGGAGAGGCCCGATTCCCAGAAGCCGATTAAGAAATTGGGTAACCGACAAAAAGGAGGGGTTGGCTCCCTCCGATGACTCGAGTCTTTTTCTTTTCTTCTATTTTATAATTCCACTCTTACTATTTTGTCCGCTTTGAAATTCTGTCGCTTCGCCGTACGAGCATTGTGACGTCACGCGCGCCATTATCTTGGATGTTCGAGTAATCGGTCATTGAAATTTACAATGGTGACTATGATTTGGCTATTGAAAACAGTCTTACTCTAAATGCAGATAAAAAATACAAATTCCAATATTCGAATGAATAACAGTCTAAAACAAAACTACCGGTCAAATTATCAGTTTTATATTTTTCCTTCTTACAATTATTGAAATAATGAAGTTGCTTACATGGCAATTGAGCCGCTGAATTTCTTTATCCAAGCACACATTGTGATAAAACTTGTACAAAATCGAACTAAACAGAGCCTTGTCATTTTTGTAAGCTGAAACATTTTAATCGCTGTTAGTGCTCGATAGGTAAGTGCTAATTAAAGAGCCGGAGGTTCAGGACCTCAAAGGGCCGAGACTCGAGTAACACAAAATGGTGAAAGTTTAAATCTTTTCGCTGCCATCCGTTTGGAAAGGCTATGGAAGTTACCATTTACGCTCGTTAGCGGGCGTGAGTATGAATTTTGCTCGATTCTTTCGCCTGCGTTGTTTCGCCTCCTAGCTTGTGTTCCTAGTAAGGATTCCCGGTTCCCGGACGATCAACCGATTTACAGTGTCTCCGCGCGTATAATTATCGCCCTATTAAAATCTACGGGACACCGTGTTCCTACCGCGCGGTAATTATCGCAACCCGCAGCCTGCTCGCTCTCTCTCGGCCCTAATTTAATCATTTTATACGGAGGCCATGATTCTCGAAATATAGGGAGACCTCGCGGTGTAATTAAGAGATGTTATCGCGGGTCTATTTTGCAGGAATCGCTATACTTAGGCGGCCTCTGTTACGGATTCTTTGCTTCGCGTTTTTATTGTTATCTTTATGGCGGGTTGTACAGACAGTCCAACGAGATCGTAACTGGCGTAACTTCTGTACTAAACGTGATAAAAATTTGAAAAATATTGTGAACGCACTATTACGCTCGTATTTTGACGATTTTATGTTAATACGGTATATCTAGTCATCTGGTTACCATGCAAACAATGATCGAAGTTATTTCATGCATTTAGGACAAGCTAAATGCATAATTGATTTAAAAATTGATCGGGGTTTGTGAATATCCTCGTCGAGACAATAGGGAAATTTTATATTCAAATGCGGAAAATTAATTATTCTATGTCGATATAAATTTCCGTCGGGTCGCGGCCGTTGTGGGAAAAGCGAAAAACTCGGAACAAACTTGCACCGTTCGATGCAGGAGGAAAAAGTTGCCGCGCGGTTCGAATAAATTATTCTCGAACTTTGATCTGTTTTTAAAAACTGCCGCGCGGAGGGCCCGTCCATTATTTTCCATTCTGAAATCGTTGCGTGTTCTTGAAACTCGATTAAACGATAATGGATATTTCATGAGCAACAACGTAATAGATTCCGGGGGAATGCGTTAGCAACGACGTCGTTGCAACCTGTTCGTGTGCACCGTACGGACGAAGCAAGAAAACCGAACACGCAATTCCACGCGTGCATAGACTTTGCTATGTCAAAATAGATGAGGACTAAATAAAGCGATTGAAAAACCGTCCAGTTCCTTCGGCGACAACGCGGCGTTTAGGTAAAACCCGTTAATTGTTTGTCGCTTTATTTGCCTAATGGGAATTAGAAATGCCTCGGCGTTTGAGCTTGCTCGAACGGGCAATCCGGTTTCCGATGCAACACAGTTTAAAATTCTGAAAAGTTTGGAGCTTAGCACTGAATCTACCGAGCACTAAAAGCGATGAAAATGTTTTAGCGCAATATTGAAGAAATTTGCCGAATCATTTTCCATGCAAGTAACTTCATCATTTTAATAATTGTGAGATGTTAAATACAAAACCGGTCATTTGACCGGCAATGGTAGGTTCAGTGTTAGTAGAACAATTCATTCCGATCTCACCAATTTCCTAATTATCGTTGCGAAACCGACATCTTGTGAAACGGAGTTCCCAGGACAGGCTGTCGATTGTTTTATTGCCGTCAACTTTGGAAAGCTGTGGACGTTTATAACTTCTGATCTATCATGTCCTATTGGACCGTCTTTATGATGTCAATAATTGTTCGATAAAATACAGGATGTATCTAGCGACTGTTCTGAATAATAACTCGGTTGTTATTAAAATGTTTCGCGGTGTAACTGTCACCCCGTAGAACGGGATCTATGGAAATCCTTTTCCGTGGAAGAAGAAATCGGCGAACGAGTCCGGTGTCCGGTTGCCGCAATGGAATCCTTGAATGAAGATGAATGCGGCGAAGTTGCGCCGTCGAATTAGTACAAATTGGAAGTAGCACAATTAGACCTGGCCGCGGTGGTGATCCAGGGAGGCTGCAGATAGTCGCGATGCTGGGTTTTAAACGGGGGCCCGGCCGGTCGGTCTCGATCGCGGATGCTACGCACGCTTCGATCGCGATTCCCGCTCGAGTCTTAAATTACTCTCGCGCCTCGGCGACGGCCGCGCCTCTTAAAAGGTTCGTACGGGACATTCGTTTGGTTCGAGACGCTTATCGGCACGTAAGTACACGATGTTACGTCCAATTCGGTCCTCAGGAATGCCGATACGCGGCCGATACCGTTGCACGCGCTCGCTGCTCTCTCAGAAAGATTGCACAGAAGTTCGAACCAAGGGGTCCGACCGCGCATCGTGTGTTCACGGGACCCCGTGCCCACCTGCGAAGACTCCCGTAGACTGGGAACCCATTGGCAGCATGGGGTACAACGTTCACGCGTGACGGAGTTGCAGCGATGCTGTCTCGTTCGCTACCGAAAAGCGCGTCCTCGAAATCGCGGGGATAGTTGCAAGTTTTGAGATTGTGATCCTTGCGTGACTATCTGGCTGTCTTTGGTACCAAAGTTCATTCAACTTGCCTATGAAGTTTGTTTCATGCCGTTGCTGACAAATAGGGTAGTTATAAATTCATTTTGTAGGATCTGATCGTCAACGCGGATGGATTTGCGTTGACTTCGGACGAGACAAATTGACTCGACTACGCGAACAATAAACGGACGATTTATTACGATTAACAATAAGGGACGTTGACAGTTTAACAGCTCGCGCAACTCGCTATTTTATACAGGGTGTGGCCGGACGGGTGGTACAACCGAGCAGCGGTGATACTATTAATAACAGCATATTTAAGAATAACATTTTTTCGTTTGGTGCTTCGTTTCCGAGAAAATCGAGTTTGAAAATGCAACGAATACACGTGCTATTGCATAGGAATCGTCTGACGCATCTGACCACGATCGACCCATGCTACTTTGTGCATACACTAAAGCACGCGAACCTGGCGGAACTTTAAACTCGATTTTCTCGAAAACGAAGCGTCAAAGGAAAAAATGTTATTCCTTTCTTTGGACTTATTTTTACATGTAGTATCACCCCCTGCTCGGTTGTACCACCCGTCCGGCCACACCCTGTATAACTCTCTATAATCGACTGATCTCGGTATTCGAATTGTCATCGGTTACGCGTCGCGGGGCGTTTTTTGCCTCCGCAACGGGCGGTGACGACTCCTTCGCGACGCCTGGTGACAACCTTGTCCTTTGTTGTCGCTCGTACATACACGCGCACACTCATACGTCACGCAACGCACAACACACAGTTTGGGAGTCGTCGGCCCCGCGCTCCACATCCTACAATTTATTTTTGTGGCGTAGAAATTTATGCTGGAAGTTCAGTTCACATTTATGCAGCCGGACGAAACGTAACGTAAAAAGGAAGGACTGCTCCGCCGGTGTACGGTATCCTGTCCCGTGAAGAATGCTTGTGGCCTGTCGGATCGAACTAGCCGGATCGGAACTGTTATTATTGCGGGTCGCGGGTGATCGTCGGATCGCGCGGGTCCCTTATTTCCATGCGAAACCATGAGAATTCCTTAACAATCGGCAAATATATCATTACCCTTAGCCGGGCCGGGCCGGGTCGGGCCGGGTCGGGAGCAGAATTGCGAAGGGAAGAAGAGGATACGACTCTAGAGAGGATCAGGAATTAATTGGAGGGTGTCGATTTTATGGATAGAGAAGCGGCAACTACTGCCAGCCGGCAATTTCACGAGAGAAGCCCGGCTTCTCTCTTTCTCTCTTCCTCTCGGGAGAGAGAACCGGGGCTACGGGTGGTGGGGCCTCGCTGTGAGAACCTTAAGTAATTTATAGGATGTTGTAACGGGATTTTTACAACATTGGACATTGCAGCATGGGAACGGTAGACCGGCAAAAAACTGGGGCTACGATCGAGGTCGCGGTTTTACCAGCGTACGCCCACCGCCGCTAGACGGCCATTGTCTCGCGTGCTACCTTAAAAAAAAAGCGTACTCTCGTTTAACAGGAGACCCGTGTCTCTCTTTCCCTCTCTTCTTCTCCTCTCTCACTTCCTCTCGCGTTCTCCTCTTCCCACCGTAAATCACGCGGATGATCTTAAGCGACGAGCCACGGTAAACTGTGACTCTCCTTGGGACCCTCCGCTCTGTGCACGCGATTCCGGCTCGTTATTAACGCGCGTCTTTATTTTCTAATTGTGTAATCGTGCACATAAATACCGGCTGGCACGTAACCGACCGACCGAGCCCGAGTAAACTGTAAATTAGAGATGTCGTGTGGGAGAACCGCACCGGAAGCGATTCTCTGCCGGCGTTGTTTATTTCAGAGGTTGCATTGTCGCAGTTTTGTGAACGTTTTGACTTGTTTTTGTTTGTTTCAGCGGGTGAAAGACCCGAATATACGTAGGAAATTATTGAAACATGTCGTACTGCAATAAAAATGCTAAAAATTCTGAACAATTACGAGCAGAATGAACCTCGTTAATCTTGGAAGGAAAAGATCCCGGTCGCCTTCAGCAGCCAGTTCCATTGTTCCTCGCGATGACAAGAGTCTGGTAACCCTTCTGAAAATCTGGGCCCCACATGACCTGATCGAGGATGTTCAAGGGACTCCACCCCATCGTGTTCTCAGCTTTATCTCTGGATCGTCCTCAGCGTTAATGAAGCGGATCGGCGTGCACCTAACCGAGTCGTGGATCGCGTGGTGCTCACTTGCTCGACATTCCATACAAATGTTCCGAGTCGATCAGATCGTCCGATTTCGCCCCGTTCTTTTTCATCGTCTGGCTTTTTTACGAGACGCCCCGTGAAGTCCCTGCAATTTCGTCGCGGAACAGTTTCTGCCGCGCAGTTGGATCCTCGCATGAACATAACACACACGTACGCGTACACGTGTGTGTGTACCAGCCTGTCTCGATCCCGATCCTGGATCGTGACTTTCCAATTACCGGTTACCGATAAGTGTAGACCACGCCTCGCAGCGGCCTGGCGAAAGAAGCGATCTTTATTCAACAAATCTGCTTCCTTTCGGGGAAACCCGCCTTTTTTTTCCTCGGGTACAAGAGTCGGTATCAACCGCCCGTCGATTTATTGTGTTAGCCCGTCCCAGAACGAATGTCGCTTTCACGGCATGTCTTCATTCGCGACCATTTTCGTGCGAGAGGAATGCTCGCTGGGTTTGGCGATAGTTCTTCGTCGAACGATCGACACCGAAAACTTAGCCGAGGCACGCGGAACGTTCTTTGATTCTCCGAAAGAAAAAGTCAAAGAGAAAGCAAAGAACAAGTATTTCTCAAAAACAGCTATTGTTTTATAAACGCGTTTACAAACTATAAGCCACTCGATGCGACCTACATTATGCTAAAAACCAGCTGCCGTATTGGAACATAAATAATTAACTCCTTTAGGTTTGATTCTAATCGAGTCGGCAAACAAAGCGATACTGTCATACGAACAAATGGCTCCGCGATGTACGAGATTTATTAGCGGCACAGACTATACCTAAAAGAACTCTGTACCTACCACCAGCTATCTACTAAATCACGGATTCTCGAGTTAGTAGCTTCCTACCCTCTGACACCCGAGATCCTCGCGCAGGACCATTAAATCATCGTCGCCACGTGACACCACCGGCGATGATTAAACGTCTCTCAGTTCCGACTCTCGCGTTGTGGCAATCTGTATTTACCAATAACGGGGCCATTGTTCTTCCAATTGAGAAATCCCGTGTTCGAACGAGCACTCGATCTTTTTCCGTTTCTTTTTCCGTTAGATCATTAGGATGGTTCGGTGAATCACCCGGCGAGTCGTCAGCGGCTAGTCGATGGTTATTGATGGATGGAGTGGTTTACGAGGAGGCAATGCGAATGGTTTGTCCCCTTGGAGACGAATGTCGACATAGCGGTGACGTGGATCGTGTTGCCAATTCGTGAAGTTGCAGACAAATTGTTTAATTATAATGGCTGGTTGAATTATTAGAGCCAGTTGCATAAATTGACTAGTTCACGTTTAAACAACAGCTGCACTGAATACTTTTGAAAATGTACAGAATGTGCAGAAATTTTTTTAATAAAAAATCTAACTAAAGCCCTGAAAATAGAGTCTTTTAAAGTGTGCCCAAAGTGATCGCTTCGATTATTAGAGCCAGTTGCATAAATTGACTAGTTCACGTTTAAACAACAGCTGCACTGAATACTTCTGAAAATGTACAGAATGTGCAGAAATTTTTTTAATAAAAAATCTAATTAAGGCCCTGAAAATAGAGTCTTTTAAAATGTGCCCGAAGTGATCGCCGTACGATTTTTCGTCACGGAGTTATGACGATTTAAATATCGTCAATTTTTCGATAGGAGTCCAGTGTTCTTCTAATTTCTAAAGTTGGTGTGTTTTGAATATTTAAAAAAAATGTCAGCGAAGGGTTAAATGCACAAAAGCCCGTGTAGCGGTGCCGAAGACGAGACGAGGAGACAGGGACCGGCAACCTGCTTGTTGCCGGAGGAGAGAGAGCCGAACTCGTCGTAATTTAGTAGTGCCGCGATCCTCGTGTTGCGGGTACCGCGGAAGGCAGGCAACGCCCACGCGTGACGCAGGATTTATAGTGTTTTTCGCATCCGGCTGGCGAAACGAGCCGTTTTCGTCGGTTAACGACGACGGGACCTCTCGGCCAGCGCCCGGCCCGTCGAAACCGCCAGTATCGTATTTTCTTTTTCAATAACTGCTTGGCGCGCCAGTCTCCATAGATCTTTATTGATTTCCATAAATCAGGCGCTCTTCGACACGGTGCTTGCAACCTCGCAACGAAACCATGAATTTTTACATATTTCACACATTTTACGCGTTGTCAGTGTCCACCCTTCGCAGACGAAGAATTTTAAAAATGTCAAAAACATTCTCTTCAGAGATCTTGATGGCACGTTCAAGGCTAAAGTGCAGTGGGCCTCCATTTATTATAATACCGTTTCATATTCTTTATTTTACACAAATATCCGCTGTCCAGTGCTAATAAATCACATCCGCGAGCAAGGTATCAAACTTCACCGAATCTGAAAAAAGTAGACAACTGTACGTGCGCGTACTCGAAGAAAATGGCGCGTCAATCGATGGCGACGAGAGAAGCCGGCGAGCAAATAGAATTGCAAGGGCCAGAGCATAGCGGTATCTCGTGTGTCCGTAAAGAAACGCGATCCGTTCGCGGGACTGCACGGGCGCAAGAAAAAGGTAATGGTGGTTTAAATACACAAATTCAATCTCGGGTGGCGGGAGCGTGTCCTTAAATGGGTCGACGTCTGTTGGCCGGGGCCCCATGCATCACCGGTGTACGTGACATCGGAATTTTTCAGTTTTATCGAATTATCTAGGCATTAAAGCTAATGAAAGCGATCCAGGCGATCCTCGGGGGCCGCGGCGGCAGCGTGGTGTCTTTTGCCGGGTGCCTGGATGCCGCCATCGCCGTCGCCATCGCCATCGTCGACGGACATATATTTCTCTCTGTACACGTATAAAGATATATACGTCCCCGGCGCACACGCACGCACACGATCAACGTGTCGGGCTTATATCGCGGCGGCGGCACCTCGGCGTCGTCACAAATTGCTCGGCGTGCTTTTTCCGTGGTGGCCGTGGATCGCGTTCCAACAGCTCCTAAACACGCCGGCGCGAAGAAGAAGGGCCGCGAACAGACACGAGGGAACCAACAAGCGTTTCTTGCCCCCTCCGGGCTACCGCTCCTGAACACTCCTCCCCCTCGCCCTTCCGAGCCCCTCTTGTCCTTCAGTTTCGTCGGTTTTCTTTGAATTTGTTCTGTAGCCCGTGTGTATTTAAACGAGCCGGGTCGAATAATGACCGGTCGCAGGATTTTCAAGGATTTTTGCGTTCACCGGGATCGGGGATTCACGTGTTCTTGCCGGCTACCCCGGTCAGGTTACTTTTAATTTATCGTCGACCCTCTATCGGCGATGCTTTTCTTCGAGACACATACGATTCGTCCTCCACCTGTGCGCAACCAGTCCACGACACCGGCGCAGGATCCATCCTTCCGCGATGATTGATTTATGGAAGCGCCGCGATCATTTATTTTCCTACGCCGGACGGCTTCTGGGCGCATTGTTGCGAGGGGCGCGAGATACTGATGCTACAAATTGACCGGCTTGGCTGGAACAGCACTTTCTCTCCCTCTCTCACTTGGAGTTTATTGTTGCTATAGCACTTGTCCGGTGGACGAGGCTCTCCGGATCGCTTGGAGGATGTAATACTGTTCAAGTAGAGATTTCTGACAAAGTATTTTATCTATTATATTAATGAGGCACAGAATTGTATTAACCCTCATCCGTCCCTTGTGTGTCAATTTGACACAGCTTCAAGCTAAAATTTTCTCGAAACTTTGTGACATTTATTTTTTAATGCGAAACACATAACAGAAAGGTCAAAGATGTGAATGTTAACTCATCAATTTGAATGAAAAAACGTCGAAAAATAACTGTTCACCTTTTGTTATTTCAATTTGACACCGAGGGATAGATGCAGTTGAAGAAATGAGGGACGCATGAGGGTTAAGTAAATTGTGTAATTCGCGACTGCAAGCGGAAAACGCAGAGAAGCCAGCGAAGGATCACCAAGATCTGGAGCGAAAGAATCGCTCGTGACGAGCGACGAGGAAAGTGCTTTTCCCAACAAGTAGATAGCGCTTGAATGAAAGGTGTGCGAAGTGTGCGGAGAAACGTAGCCTCTCGTTGACGCGGCGTTAACTAACGCGTGCATCTCGCGTTTACGGCCCGGCCATGGTGGACGCAGCAATTTTATCGGTCTAATACAGCGGGTCGCGTACTTAGCGGCACCATTGCGTACCATTAATCGCCGATAAGCCAGCCCTCGGCCGCGGAACCGCCGCCAATAAAGTGGCCAAAGTTACAGTCGCCGGCGGCCGGTACGTGTACCTACGTCCGTAGCCGGCAACAAGCCGCGCGAGACGACAAAAAGCCTATCATTATTAACGCGTTAGCATAAATCCCCACCCAGCGGACCCACACGAGTTCCCCTACGAAGGTGGCAAAAACGATTGTCCACGAGAGCGTAAGTGCCTTCGGGTTGACAATGACCGTCGCCGTGGTAGCCGTAAAGGCTCGTTGAACACGACGACGTGCCACCGCGGAAACCACGGAGTTACGGCCGCCCGGAGGTAGTGCTTCGCGTATCGGTGAACGGACTTACGATACGTCCCCGGAACAGTAATAAATGCGACAAAAAGGGCACCGCCGCACAGCACTGCATCCGAGCTGCACCGTGCTGCGCCGCAACGTGCCGCACCGATGCAACGTCGCCGCCGCGCCGCGCCGTCGCAAAAGTCACGGCCGAGGGAAAAACACATCGCCGCCGCGGGAAAAACGAGACACCCGCTCGCTTCCTGTTAGTGTTTGTCAACCGTCATCGTCGGCAACCACCGTCTCGACGATCCTTATCCAGCTCCCGAGGCATTTGTCTGCACCCTCCATGAATTAGGGCATTTTTCCCGGACGCTTTCCTTTAGATTTTCATCTGAAAATTGAAGGAACAAAGTGGCCCCTAGACGATCAATAATATTGTCAATATTCGCTCCGATATTAACGCTCTATATTGAAGCGCGCATCAATATGCTTCAATACAAACGCATATCACTATTCCTACCAATACTCATTCTGGCAAAAATATTCGCGCTGCATCGTCGGGGCTGTTTCATTCTCTTTCTTAATTGTTCAACCGTAAAGTCTGGTTTACATTGGTTCAATGCATCAACAATTTTCTGCATTGCAGTTGCTTTTTTGTTTTTGTTAAACTAGTCTTGTGACTTCACACGCCACAATTCCGGATAATCACGATATGCCGGTATAAGCAGGGTTGTGAGATCCCGATCCCGAACGGAACTGTGATCACGAGAAGGGGAGCTCGGTGGGTCAGCCATGTTCTCACTTCGCGGTCTCACAAGCAACTGATATTGAAGGAAATGTTGACAATAAACCTCCTAGACGTTCAAACGACAGAAAATATAATTTTCTATCAATATCCGTTAATATTGATAGGACGCTTCAACACGCTCCTAGACGATCAATATTTCCGTGAATATTGAAGCGAATATTTACAATATTATTGATCGTCTAGGGGCCACTTTAGTGGAGAATGGACAGAGACAGTTCTCTCCATTAGAATATTTAATACTAGAATTTAAACGTAGCATATACTTCGTTTTTGTTAGACTCTGGAATTATTAACCGATTAAAAATGCTTTTGTAAGTATCAAGCATTAAGGAACTGAACCAGTCCGAAAGATTCCTAAAGAGAACGACATACAGGTGTAAAAATATTAAACGACCGTGTTCAGTCTCGCCGTCTCCGAGTAAGCAGCGCCGACAGAGACGTCCAATTGCGGACAGTTGCGAGCCAGGCAGATGATCCAGATCTAAAGTATCGGGCTCATTTAAATTCTACCGATCCGATCTAGCGGCCGGGAAGGCGTCGAGCCAAGGATAAGGAGGAGATGACGCGTCTCACGAATGTAAAGCACGTCCGCGTTTGCAGTGCAGCGCGGCGTCGACGACGCCTGTGTCCCGCCGCAGTAGCGTATATGATGCACATGCAACACGGTGATCGCCGGTGCAGCACGTGCGCGCACGCGAATAATACCCGAGCGCCTCTCTTTCTCGATATGGTCGTGGATATGTTGATATCACGGATATCCACGGATAAACTGCGTGCATCTGTCCACACAGCGTTCACAGGAAGCCGAGTTTAAGAGGCGGAGGCGCGTAGTGTTACAGTTAACGAGTATCGACGTGGCCAAGCCGAGCTGCCATGTCTTCGGTGTCCACTGTTCTACGAAGCTGCATGCATCAGATGCGTCTCCCTCTGTACATATTGCATACGGGGTGGCTTGCCTCGAAGAGACTCTATTTTAACTACGAAATCAAGACATTTCTTTTGGCATAGAATGTTTGCGTACGATTGTTTGCGTACGATTGTTTGCGAGCGACGTTTTCTTCAATGAAATTCTTCGACGAAATATTTCAGTGTATCGTCGATTGGTGAGAAATTCACTTGTAGCAGTACGTTTGCGATGCTTGTATGATGAAGGCTGGCATAGGTTGTGTTGTATACCAACGTCATTTCATTCTACGTTCTACATAGATACCCGGCCTTTCTGTTTTTACTGTACAAACTCATGATTTCATCCTTGACTCATCTTCAAACTCTGCCTCGTCATCGACCTCTGTCCTCGCCGCATCATATTCGAACCTTCGCCTGGCCACGTCATCTTCAAAACTCTGATCTAGCCCTCATCCTAGCCCTTACAATTCTTAAACCCTCATCATTCAAGTTCGAACCTATATACAGGGTGTCCCAAAATTCCTTGAACAGCCGGAAATGGGAGGTTCCTGAGATCATTTGAAGCGACATTTCCCTTTCGGAAATGGGGTCCGTGGCTTTGTTTAGGAGTTATTAATGAAAAACGCGGACCAATCAGAGCCAGTTCAAAAGAACCACTTCAAAAAATAATTCGAGAATCGTGTTTTGACATCCTAAAGTAAAAGCCAAATAATTTAATAAAAATTTGAATAAAATGAAATATTAAAAGCATAATTAAATAGAGCGCAAAACAAGCTTTAGAATGACATATAACTCCTTAAATTAAGGTAAATATTTATTTATTTTATTTCTTTCTTTACAACCTAATAGTATCACTGAATTGATATTGCCTGTCTGATGTATCTAACCATCTGAGCCTCCTCAGAAGTATATTCAGTGGTAGGGATTAATTTTGCGCATCTCTTTCACACATATCGAGACACTGCCGTACTCATCTGATTGTTCAAAGCGCATATAGCCAGTGGGTGTTTCGTGGCACCTGTTGCAGAAGGCACCCAGTAGATGCGCCCGAGCGTTCTTATTAATACGCTTCGCGTTTTGCCGGAGTCCGCAGCGTCGGACACGCGCGGACGGCCATTGAATTGCCACCTAGAGCTTCGGCCCTGTCCATCGTGCGGCAAGTGCATTTATATTTGCCGGAGTGACGGTCTTGTCCGTTGTACACAGGCGAGCTCGTGCCCGCTCGACGGTCATCCGGACGTGCGGCGTTTGTTATCGCCGTTGAGAGGAGACAACTCGGCCGCTAAAGTGCAAGTTCGCGGTCCCGGCCTTATACATCGCGGATCCCACGGTGCACCGGTGCATCGCGCGCGCGCTTCGCCTGGACCTATTGACTGCGGCTAACAAGGCCGCTGCTTGTACGAGGAAATGCATAGCAGGCAAACGTTACACACGCTTCTGACTTCTCGCTCTAGGAGACACACGCTGACGCGTCGATTCCGACGACGACGCGACGGTCAGTTACACGAGTACCGCCGGAGAGATAGAGGGCTGATATTCCTCGCGCATCTCCAGTTTCAAGAGACGCCTTCCGATTTCTACCGAGCTACTTTCAACATTGCCGCTACTAAATCTGTCAAATTAAATTATTTCGAGCCTGACGGGACAATTTTTCCTCGACTCTAATTGGTGATCGCAAGATGGATTGGTCCATAGTTTTTACCGGCGCGGCGCTGGACGGTTTGTATCACGTTTCAACCCTTTATCTTGATCGGTTAGGGTGCATTTTCTTTATGCTAGTGCGTGACAAGGGTTCTAAAGAAAATTGCACTCATTGTACCTACTGTTACACGTGTCTGCGAATTTTCTCTGATTCCGTTCGTCGAAAGTTCACAACAGAGATTCAAAGAATGCAGATTTCTTCGATCTCCTGGCACTGTGACACGTTTCTTTCGTTCTTTAGTCGAAACGTGGGAGGACACGGTTGCGTTTAATGGGGAATGTAGACAGCGCGGAGAATTTCGGCGCAGAATTTCAGCGGAAGAAAGCAGCGGCGAGCAAAAAGGTAGCCGTTGAAGTTCGTGGTCACAATTTTCTGGTGCGTAGCCGGCGATTCGTTCTGCTTCGAAAAAGTATCTTTTGTCGGCGGTCGACCGTGATCGAGGAGATCGCGTGAAAGTGTCAAGAGCCAATATCTCTTCCTTTCGATACAACGTTTCTTTGCCTCTTATTTGCCATTCGGAAAGTCGAATAATCGTCGAAACGACTGTCGAGAAAGCTGTTGAGCGTGTCACTTCGTCTCGGAGATACGACGCTGGAGTCAATTGAGATCTTGACAATTTTATCGGGTGTTGTGGGACCTGTTCCACTGCTGTCTTTATTTTCGAGACCTTAATTTGCATCGGTCGTAAATAATTACGACATAATTTCGTGTTTCCTTAACTTCAAGACTCAAAATCGATATCGCAGCCCCGATAGGAGATAAGGCTAGAGTCGGCTCGGCGAAAGGCCAGCCGGTAGTCAACGGGAGACTTATTACGATCGTGCGGAACAACGCGCGTACGTTTCGTACTTATGTAGAAGCGGGCTGAAAGGGTTCCATGTCGAAAGAGAACGAGGGGAGTCGGCCGCGAGAGGGATGCGGTTCTTCGAGGATGAAAAAGAGAAAGAGAGGGAGGATCCGTGGCGGGAGTTCGAACAATGGAGTAAGCGCGACGCTGAATATATCATCGGGCTTGGCGCATGCCCCGGCGCAATGGATCGCGCCGTAACTCGTAACCAACGCATGAATATAATATGGGCATTAATAAATCCAAGCAGGTATTAATGCGGGCTAATGTATGCGTGCCGGGCATTTGTTATGCGTCCACTTTGTAAAAGTCACCCGGTTGGGCCGTTCCACAATGGGCGAACCGGCGGTTGTTAGCTGTCCGTACCCGTGGAAAGCGTCTCCCAGTGGTTCGCGCTCCCTGTTCGCTCTCTGTCCCTGGTGCACACAACCGTGCTACCTAGAGAGATGCTCTCTCTCTTTCTCGAGCTGGAGATGCTCGTGCTCTTCCGGAACGGGCTCGCGATTGTTGCGAGAACGAGGACTTTACGTCCTTAATGCCGCGGCCGCAGAGCCGGACGGTCGTGTCCGACGTCCTGACAAATCGATTTAGAATCACCCGGTCGGAATGGTACACGGACCGATCTTCCGCCGCTGCTTGTAATTGCCGGTAACGCTGCGAGGCTTGTTAGTAATGCGCTACCGTTCCGTACGTGAAATATGATTGCGTCGTCGGGCCTCCCGGTGATTTATGTCCCGTTTGTGTTCCGCCGGCTGGCACACACGCACCGGGCACGTATACACACACACACCACCGCTGACGTTGCTCATGGGGAAAATCGCTAGGAGCCGTCCGCCACGGAACAACTTTGCCGAGCCACATTGTCTTTTTCTGCCCGTGGAAAAAGAATCGATACGACCGCCACCGCTTCAGCTTCCCGGGAAACTGCTTTGATCGCTCTGCCACCCTGGCGACTCCTTCTGTCGCGATTTCAGAGACGACGATCGCACGGGGTCTACAAAGCCGACGTCGACCTGGAGGATCTAAAACTGTCCTATACTACAGTGGAACTCTGTTTTTTTCCGAGGAAACTTCTGCTCAAAGTACAAATACGCCGAGCAGCGTGTTCCACATATTCGCTTCTGGAAAATTAGTGTTTGCAACTTGGTTAGCAAACGGGAGAAATGAATCGTTGATTGTATCAAGATTCAAGAGCAGATTCCACTTGAAACTCTAGTAGAAAAAGAACGAACTGATCAAACTCAGTCTCCAGCTGTTCGAACGTTTTCTTCGATCGTTTAGCTCCCGGAGCCAAAGAGGCGTTCTCCATGCTTCTATGGGCACGTAATACTTCTGGAAGCCAGCGAGCAGAATCGTTTGGATTTTTTTCGGTTGGTTTCTCCAGTCGCTCGATCGATAAGAAACTCGGCGAGCTACGAAAACCGTTGCTTTACATACGACCGGCGACGATTACGAGCCGGGGACATGTTCGCGGGCGAAACGGTCCCGCTTGTCCCCGTGATGTGTATCGGGTCGCCGCGCGCGCCGCATATTACCATTACAATGGTTTACAACGCTGTATCGGCTCGGATCTCTCGTGGACGATCTAGCTGGTAGGTACACACTGTTTTGTGCCCGTGGAAAAAGCTGTACGAGAAGCTGCGCTTCTCCTAGATCCGGTCGGATCCTCCTGGTCCCCGTGCTTGTTTCTTGCGTTATCTCGGATTCGAAGAGCATCCAGCATTTTATCGATCATTTTTCATCGAACCGGCTTGTAATGCTGCTCGTTTACCGATTCTCTTATCTGCCGGTCGTTCCAGACTCCTTCGAGAATTCTCTCTCTGTTCATAACAATAAACGATGGGAGCACCATGGTGTACCAATAGGCCACAAATGAAAATCAATTTTCTCTTGAAACCACTTTAATCATTTTGTAGGCATTTACGGTGGTGCAATTAAAAAATGTTTTAGTTTGTCAGTACTTGTAAAAATGCTTTTTACGTAAAAAAGTAAAGGTTACCTTGACTTTTTTAAATGGCACCACATGTTTTGGACATCAGAGGATTGTTGCTAACGTCGAGACGAAATCAAGAGTGTATTATCCTATGACCTTGAAATGACGTCAAACTCGAAAATTTGCTGCGAACGTAATATTAATGAAAAATTATTTCTTATAAAAAATAAATCAGGTTACGTCAGATGTTCGAACTGCGATCCATCTTCTATGATACAGAACTCCGCTCTTTGTATTAGATTTTTCGTTGTCGCCATAATTCGGGCGTCTCGGTTTATGTTTACTTTCGTCGCTTCCCATATTATGTTTGTATTTATCACTTACGGTTCAGAATCATCAGTTTGTCATCATGTCATCGATCTAATCAGCCAATAATCAGAAATTTTTATGAAAATCATGTGGACAGACGAATCTAAGTTTACAAATAATGGTGTTTTCAATCGACAAAATCAACGTTATTGGTCATCAGAGAATCCACACTGGACACGAGATCGCAACTTCCAAACTAAAATTAGTGTCAATGTTTGGTGTGGTATTTTAAATGATCACTTAATCGGACCATATTTCTTCGAAGCAAATTTGACAGCTGCTCGATATCTTAACTTTTTGGAAGAAAAACTTCCACACTTATTGCAAGACATTTCACTGAACATTAGGAACGATATGTACCTTCAACAAGACAGGTGTCCTGCCCACAATGCTATTATAATTAGGGGATATCTTAATAACAAGTTTAGAAATCGTTGGATGGGAATGTATGGTCCAATCCGTCGGCCACCGCGTTATCCGGATCTGTCCACGTTGAATTTTTATCTTTAGGGATATCTGCAATCCGATGTATACGACACAACAATCAATAATGTTCAAGAACTTCGGAATCGCATAACAACTGCATGTAATAACATAAACCGAGACGCCCTAATTATGGCGACAACGGAAAACCTAAATCAAAGAGCGGAGTTCTGTATCATAGAAGATGGATCGCGAGGAACAGGAGCAACCTAGAAAATTCGAATGGATGTCTTCTCGATTGAAATTGCCTGAAGCATTTCCCGGTTCGTTCCGGAAACGCAGTGATAGGCAGCGGCGACGATTTGATTTAAAAATCTGATCGATCTTGTCGCGGTGGATGCATATACTGGGCCGAGCTGCATCGGATGCTCAGTGCACGATGCAACGCGCATCGGGTAGTTGTAGTGAGCCTTGTCGCTGCGACACCTAGCCCGGCCACCTATCCATGCATTATACATCTAATGTTAGTTGCATGAGGCATAGGAAGGCGCTAGTCCCATCTTCCCAGGACTCAGAGTTTATAAGATTGGACACCGACGTGTCTACCTGTCGTCAAAGCTTGCGTCGTTCTTTTGTCACCCATCTCACCTGCAGTTGGTCGATTTCGCGTAACAAACACCGCGGGATTTTAAATGACGTCCAACGGAAGTTAGTTTAATGGCGCCGTTGACAAGCTCATTGACGTTAGGCTTGTCGCGGACGTTGATGAGCTCTCAGGCGATGATGCGAGTCTATTCGATGACTGTCGTATTTGGAATCGCCGATTGCGTTTGGATAAAATTGGTTTTCTTTTTATCCTAACTCCTCGCAAATACTTGGAAATAATCATTTAAGATTTATGAAGCAGTAAAAATGTCGATCCATTTTATATTGTAGATTTATCAAATCTGAAAGTCAATGTCGAGTCTTCCGTGCTACATTCTTCAAATATTTCATGCAACGTTCGTTAATCAGTAATGACAAAAGTGGGGAACAGTGTGCGAAGAAGAATCGTGCGTGTCTGTCGTCCTTGATCGCCACACCACGTGCTGTGGAAGAAACAGAATACGTAAATTTATGCAAAGTTTATGCGAGCATCATTTACCAAACGTTTTTTATGCGATAGGAACAGTTAGCGAGGTTTTAACAGCACCGCGTTTTTGAGCCTGCGTCGAGCTTGTTTGACGTAACTAAACATGGATGAACATCGAATATGATCATCGAATAATCATGATCCGAAAATATTAAGAAATCATTTTTCCACGATTGTAAATGCGAGACGATGAATTGTAGTTTCTTGTAAATGGCGATTGAGGTGTCACCGAACACAGCGACGATGCTATATTTTTCCGCGAGCTCGAAACCAGCCGAAGATCTTTTGCAACGACTAATGGGCTCGTCTCGTCACGTATTCAGAAGTTCTAATTGGTTTTCATTAGCGATAATTAACCAAGTTGACGCGGCAACGGCGCAGCCAATTTACGGTAAACAGCGGACCGATTTGTCAATTTCCCATTCTAATTCGTGCGCTCGATAATGCATGAACCCAGCTTGTTCACCGTCTTCGGCAGGCCTGGATCGAGCACCTAACACTTGCTCGTAAACTTTGGGAAAAAATCCCCGCTAAAAAGGCACGGCATCTGCGTGCTTCTCCCTGACTTCGAGTCAATGGATTCTAGTCCATTCATTAAAGGGATGAACACCAATTCCCATTTAAATTCGATGCTTTTCCTTGCTGTTTTATGGAAAGTAGAAAATTCGTGTTGCAGATCTTATTCGTCATTTTACAACCCCTGGCAGAATGTTATCGATCGGAGGCATTAATGCGGAGTTTAGAGAGAACATTCACAATTTAGAAGTATAAAATATTACTTTATGGAGTTAAAACTGATGGGAAATGAAATGGGGCTTATTGAGAAATGAAAAACAACAAAATAACATAAGCTTTCATTTATTATAACAAAGGAACGGGAAAATAAACAGGGGTTGTATATTCTTGCGGTTGATAGAATAAGAGCTCTACTCATCCTTGATGGAGTCAGCAGTCAGTCCACTGGAAATTTCCTGCGCCGATACAGAACAAAAAAGAAGTCGAGGTGGAGCCGTCACGCGTGTCGTTCTAATACCTTTTCATAGTAACTCGGAGCGCGAATCCGTTTTTATCGAAGCCACGGGGAAAAGAAGTGGCACGCTTAGAAACCAGAATTCCATCGGCTCCGGTATGCAGGCAAAAGTCATAGAATTTGCAGAAACGCTTTCAGGCTGCCTTAAACGCGCGCTACACGGAAAAATACAGTTTATTGCTGCTCCACGGGCAAGAAAAATCCACGAAGAACGAGTCACAGTGCTCATTTATACACCGTTAAATCGAGTGTGTAGGCGGCTGATCATAATAATGAATGCACGAATGAACGAATGTAATGAAATTTAATGGAGCGACGCTCGTGGGGGATGGAGTGTACGTTTCTCTAATAAATTATTGATATTTCCGCGCAAGAAATCCGAGGAACTATTCGATTAATACGTTTCTATGCGCAGCTTTCGTGAGTTACAGAAATTCCTGCGGTCCGTACGATCTTGTCTATTGGCTTGTTCGATCACGCTTTCATGAATGAAAATTATCCACGGAGTTCGGTGGTAATGTCCACGTTCCTCATAAAATATGCTCTCGATGGAGTTGTTCCACGATTTTCTTAAATTTATTTCGAAGAAGCAACAGATAAAGAAAACATTCAAGTGAGAACAGAAATAAAATTGAAATTGCTTGACGAAAGTTATTCTCCAGCAGTACGATCAAATTAAACTTGAAAACGGCGAACTCGTTCTTTTACGTTCGAGGGCTCGAGTTTATCTGTGTATGGCTGGTCGTTTTTTTCTACACCCTATCAATCTTAATCACCTTATCGTGCAAGACAGATGTCATATCACTGTCAATGTTTGTAAACACATCTGCAAGTAGAATTGGACAGCAGTGGACGGACACACGATCTACAGACGCGGAGATCAAACTTTAATTCTCAAATTTGATTGTCGTGGAACCCTATATTTCACAAGGATTTAAATTCTGGATTAATAAACTGGAACCTGACTTAGAACATGAGAATATTTGTAGATCTTGTCTTCCACATGAATGTGTAATTTAGTCTCTGTTTCTAAAATGTGGCCATCGCTCAGCTTGTCCACTGGCACCGCCCTCTCCCTTTTACGTAGCCACAGTCGCAACATTGCTATCCGAGAAACCATGAAAAAGGCTCCGCGCGCCTTTCAAACAGTAAATCCCACGGATGACGGGCGATCGGCGTTTAACGGCTGGGCGTTCCTCCGGTTAATAATGTAACGAGGTTAGTGATGCTTAGCGTTCGCGAATGTGGGAACCTGTTTAAGGAAGTCCCGTTCGAGAACAACGTCAGGGGGTAGTTCTCCAGATTAATTACCAGTATCTGGTATTGGAGCGTGGCGCGCGAGCCGATTAGATCCGAGAGCGAGGCGCGGTGAAACGGCGGAAACCGAGTGGGCGATGAAAGTTGAAGCAGTCTGGAGCGTAATGTAATCAGGATTGCGGGCCTCGGTGTGTCTACCTTCACCCGTGGCCGGTTGAGGATGGAAACGTTGAAGAGAACGCGGGGTACGAGCACCCGTTCAACAGAAGAGAGAACAGAACCGTGAAGCGTAGAGAAGAGAAGAGAAGGGGGTCCGACGAGAATACATTTGCATATTAATCTATATAATTAACTGCCGCTAACTAATCGCTCGCGTTTAATTAACGCGTTCCAGGCTGCTTCTCCTACTGGTTCTTTTAGGCAGTCGTCGTCGTCGTTCTCGTAGCTGGCAGCTACGCTTTTGCTCGCTTTGCCGCCCGAGTCCTCGTTGCATTTGTACGAGAGCGGCGAACACCACGTTCCGAAGTGTCGTAAACCCGTGCCCGACTCTCCCCTCTCCCTCTGATTAAACGGCATCCGCCCGTCCCTCCCCTTTGCCAGAGAACCGTGAGCCCTTTTTCCTCGCGCGCAACATAGAACGTTAGCGCAGCACCGAGGCGCGCACAATAACGCGCAACCGGCCACGGCGCTCTGCCATTTTCTTGCCTAGAGGGCCTGCTCGTTAAACCGGCCCCCTCGTCCCGACTCGTTTTTACCGGGCACCCTGCAATCCTTGATCCAGGATTGGATCTGAAAACCAGACGTGTTGCTCCAACGATCGAAGTGTGATCGAGTTGTTCCGCCACGTGACTACCTTGTTTCATACGATCCTCCTCTTCGCTGCCCCCTTTGTTTTCCAGTTTTTCGGCCGGTAGCTAGACACGTTGGACTCTTCAAGAAGTTGCCCGTCTAATCTAGCTGTTTGTTTCGTTTCCACTTTCCTATTTATCTTGGCCAATCAATTTTCACCAGTCTGTTTTGTCCATTGCTACCATAGTATTGTGGCGATTCTATCGTGGCCATTCTGAACATAATATTTGATATGTTCTGTGAACTTGATTCTAATATGAAGTCAATTTGGAAACTGCGTACAGGAGATACAAAAGGGGGTTTCAGGGAACGAGCCAGTGCAGGAAAGACACATGATTTACAAACGCAGAAGTCTGATTTCAATTTTCAAATTCGATTGTCTTTCAATTATGTACATACATATTTCACAAGGATTTTCTTTTATACAGGCTTAATCCTTTGCCCTACAATGTCGTGTCTGACTAGTGTTAAAGATTCTGAACAGAGTCTAATAAATATGTGTGCTATTAATTTCCTTTAAACCGAAATAAAATTCTATTGGAGAATATAATAGGCATGCAGTGGATATAAATTTTCTCCTTTTCTAAGAAATTGCGAACTACAAAAAAGTTCTGATCACTAAAACCGTAAAATAAATCGTAGGGCAAAGGGTTAATTCGGAGAGACTCCCCGAAAGCGAGAAAGTTGACTTTCTCGATTGATGTGATTTTGAAATCACCGTCTCGAGATCATCAGTCGGTCGAAATCCATAGTCGTGGTCGTGTTATTAAGCGGTGCGTCGAGAGACACTCGCCAGGAAAATCGCGGAATCGTTCGGTAGAAATCTTAAACCGGTACGCGGCAGGTAACGTGATCGCAGAGGTCTGCGCGGAGCGCTGAGATGTTGGCCTAAGCGTGTAAACACGCCACGCTCTCGCACACCGCGAGGAAATTTTAAAGGTCGCGCGCCACGGCTACGCCTCTTCCAAGAGAAGTTCTTCTTCGGCCGCGCGGCCATCCGTCTTTCGCTCTTCCAACGCAACGGCAACCACACGGTTGTACCTTAAGCCACTACCGCCGAGGATCATAACTAACCAACCTGCCGGTACACCGTTCGTTGTTTATGAAACTCAGCTGCGTTACAACGTCGCGTCCCACCGGTCGGTATTCCGCGACAATCCACGGCGGAAGCCTCGTGAATATTTATTGCGCGGCCGGGCTTCGACGTGAAATAGGATGATACCGGGTCATCGAAGCCCACGTCAAGTGGTCTCCATGAAAAACGGGAGGTTCACCCTAAGCCTGATAAATACATATTAGGTTGGTTTTGACAGGAGGTAAATACTGCTAATTTAATTGAAATTAATAAAGCAGTTAATAAGCCAACTTGTTGCGTGTTCATTTTATTTCAACACTGGTACTGCCGGATGAGTCAAAATGACTTAAGTAATTACGTTTTTCATGTGCAGATAGCAATGTTTCCATTTGTTATTACTTAATTACTGCCTTGTAGTGCTCTCTACCCTTTCAAGCATTTTTTTCCAAGATTTTGCAAGATTTCCATCACCTTTTGCTTCTTTAATTACCGCGAGAGTAAAGATGCAGTGCACGACAGCAAAATTGTGTGCTGTTTAAGCAGAGTTAAAGAGTAAGAAGTCGTACAACTCAAGTTTTTGCTAATAGAAAACAGAGACTCTACGAGCATGAAATCTTTAAGATGCCTGAAAATTCGCAAGAGAGCATTAAAAATTAATTTAAACTTAAAATTTCCCAAAACAGAAAGTCACAAAATTAATTTTGAATCGTAAAAAATTGGCTTCCATTTTCCTCTGAGAGAACGAAATGAATTGACGACCTAATATTAAAATTATAAATATGTTTTTCTGAGAAATTTATTTAGTGAACTTCTCCATTGAAGTACACATTTAAACAAAGCTGGTATGGAATCTAAATAAATGCCATTTTGTCATTATCACAAGGCAATGTATGCCAATTGCGTTCAGAGCTCGGTAGTTCTAGTGTTAATATTAATAAAATCTTTGTGGCCAAGTACATGTAGCTTCGAACGGCAGCATACGAGGTATCCCGGCGTTTTATAAATTTCCGCGACGACGAGCAGAGACCAGAAAACGCGGAGAACGTATAGTTTCGACGCCGTCTAGCCAGACGACAATTAAATAGCGGTATTCGCGGCGGCCGAAGCATCGCCTTCGGGACAAGGACGATCATGATTATCGGGGTTTGTGCAATATCTATTAAAACCGGTTGTCGTGGAAAGGAGTCGAGGAATCGTGTGTGCGTCTGCAGCAGCAGCAGCAGCAGCAACATGGTCGTGGAAAATCCTTGTTGCGTCACTTTGGAGAGGACCAACGAGGAGAGTCGCCTCGCCGCAGAGACAATTAAATTCTCTTTTAAGGTGTCTGGCGAGCATTCGCCGGCTCTGGGATGGAATCGCTTTTAAAAGCCGTCTCCTCTCCCGAAGGCATAGCAACGGATATAATCAAATTTATACCGGCGCGTTCGCCGACTCACTTTCCTCGATAATCCTTCAACGTGCTTAAAACGTACTTTACGGCCGCCCCACCTCGAGGCGTTCATTAAATCACGATGCAATTACATTCTTCGCCGCCACCACCGCCGCCGCCGCCGCGCGTTATTGTGCCTTCGTCGATTTCCCTCTCTCCGTGTTGCGAACAAGCGTTAAACCGAACGCCTGCTTTAAAAGCGAATGAAAACGCCGCCTGTGTGTACGTGTGTGCGTGTACGAGCGTCAGCGTGTGCTTAATTATATGCGGGGACATCAGCGGACGCGAACGACCCACGGATTCCTGCGATTCCGGTATCTGGTTTCGCATACCGGCCAACGCTAATCATTTTTCAAGGCGTGGCGCGAGTCGTCGCGAGTTCGGACGATGCTAAATTAAGAGGTCGGTTCTGCCTTGACGTCATGTGCAACAGTATCCGGAAATTCTCTTTTAAGACAGTTTTCTATTCACTGCAACAGATATGCATATTTTGATGTATCCGTTTTTAGAAATTCGGAAAAATTCTGTGTTTTTAGGATGGATGATCGCGCTCCGTTTCATTTTCACGACGCGAATCGGTCACGCAGGTTGCTCGGCCGCGGATAAAAAAATTCAATCCTTACGTAAGGGACGCGCGCGAACGATAAGGACGCCGCGTACGCGTTATGCAAATCGTCGGTCGTTAGATCCGCGCGAACAATGCCACAATTGACTGCTATAATAAGCTCGTTTACCATATCAGCGGATCGCGATCGTGACGCGTGTTCGCGAACATATGACCACCTCTAATTCCTCGCGAGCCGACAGCTTATCGATGCACGTTACGTTCCGCGAACCAAATTTCCGGAAACGATGCATCGATCCCCTTAGAAAATTATTGCCATTTATCGCGACCCCGGATCTTTAAAAATATACTTTCAATCTTTGAAAGCTCTTTAATATTATTTGAACAGTAGAATGTCGTTGTGCATGCATTTTTATGGCACGATACTGCTACGAAAACTGCAAACATTGTGAATGTAAAGTTCGTCCAATGTTTCCCATGAAATACGCAATACAAGATGGTTTAAAGTTTGATTAAAAATATACTTTCAATCTTTGAAAACTCTTTAATATTATCCAAACAGAAAATTTTTTGCTAGTAGATTGTCGATGAAAACTGCAAACATTGTGAATGTAAAGTTCGTCCAATGTTTCCCATGAAATACGCAATACAAGATGGTTTAAAGTTGTCCGAAACGGCAGAAAATCTTTCGATTTTCTAAGAAAATTGTAGAAAGCAATCCGAGAAACTTTCTCCGACGTTTAATATTTATGGACTCGGTAGCTGAAATCAGCTGACGACGGTTTGCCGAACGGTAAGCGGAGATCTGTGAGAAGATAGCGCGAAGCGAGACGTTATCGAGCGAGTGCATGCTAAACGTGCGTACCAATTTTTTGTTGCGTGTGCCATTGCGTAAGAATCATAAAGATATAAGGAAGACCAGGCTCGCCGTTCGATTTCATCGGGAACCGTGTACCCGACGGTGTACAGGCGATCGTAAAATGCGGCTTTATGCGATTAACATACTCGTCAGTCATGTTCAGGTCATCGAATGCATCGGGCGGTATGTATCCGTCGCATCCTCTTATTGATGACTCTGATTTAGCATGCCTCGTCTACATTTATCAAAACTGTTTTCTCCCCTTTTCCATCTCTTCCGATCGTTGTACCGCTTTGTACGAGATCGAGGAAACTACAAAAAACATAACTTGTTGAAAAACATCAATGACTATTTTTCCATTTTAATTAGCTTTTCTTTCCTGCTTAGTTTCGAGAGAGTATTGATTTACTGTTACTGAGATTGTAAATGTAAATTGTGGAGAATTATTTAGCGAACCTGTTTCTTCGGATGCGCAATGAAAATTGCGCAGAATCTGAATAGATTAAGACCTGTTACTTTTATATGGTCGTGTAAAATAGTCACTGCAGATCTTTGATTCAATGCAACAGATGCTCTTAGTTGGAAGACACGCAGCATCAAATCCGTGAATTTGCTGAACCAGGGAAGAAAAAGCTCGACAAGAGAAAGACGTTGTTGAAAACGGGTGATCCGTGGGGGTCCCCGGTTCAGGATCCAACATCCTCATCGGAGACTCACAGCAGCGATCGATCTTCCTCGTTCAGGCTGATCGAAGTCCTGCTCATTTCTCCGCAGTCTCGTTTCGCGCCGCAGGACCATAGAGACCGGTCGGCGGTCCTCTTTTCCCGGCAATTTTCAAGCCAGCCACTTAAACGAGATTTACTGCTAGTAGGGTAGACAAGTCACTCGGGGTATAGGCTCGATCCACCGGCGTTCTGATAAACGTTCGAAGGCCCGGTGTGTCCACCCCTTCCCGGACGAGTAATTAAATTGATTGACCGTTCAACGGTTCGCCACGGAATCGTCGAACGTCCAGACGCGAAGATCGTTCAGCACAAAAGGTCTGGACTCGGAGAGCTTAATGCCGCCATTACCGATGCTGATGAGTCTCCTTCGTTACCAGGCAACCCGTAAATCTCCGCACCTGTGCCTCCCTTGCTTTCCTGCGTTTCTTTGCCCGCCACCTTGCCCCTCTCTCTCTCCTTTCATCCCGTTCCACCGAGACTAGTCCACAATAGAACGGGCACAGAGCCTTATTGTTCCATGTCCGGCTTTGCTTTGTACTCGGAGACGCTCGTAAAATCATGGACCGATCGTAACCGAGGAAATTAACCGCGAATCGGAGTGATCGCGGTGACTGACGCTTCCACGATGATGCCTCCACTGTAAAATCTAATGGCTCCGACATGAACCTAGGATCAGTGCCCGTGGGTTGATTTGCTCGACTTGAAACCGCCTGGCTTGCAGTGGAATTCTTCGATAAACTCGGCTATTCCTGCTTGGTCTTTTATGGCCTTCCATTTCCATTGTTTATTATATCAATATTGAACATTTTATTTGTTCTGTGTTTTTTATTTGTCCGTACTTATCGTTTCTTTTATTTTAGAGATTTCTTTCAGTAGGAGATCGGACGTCTTGCAAGATCTAAACGGAAGAGACTGGGTGAAATATGATCCTAGGTCTTTTACGAAGATCATTATAATAATAAAATTAATTTTACATAACCGTCCGGTTTTTTCTTGGAGACGGTGAACGCATCGGTGCGCATCTCTTGGACAGAGGCAAGCGATCGCCGTTCCGGAATATCATTATTGCGGCGAATTTCTTTTCGGCGGTTTTTATGGTCGCAAGATGGCGGCGGGTCACGCAGGGTCGCCGGCTGCTCAACGAGACCGAGCAGGCTAATTACAGTCGCGATAATCGTCGGTGTGGCGTTACGAAATATTGAATGTATCGGACGATTACCCGGGGCCGAACCACCACTTTGCCACAATAAACGACATGGAATCGTGACGCTGACATGCCTCTTTACGACCGCGGATTCAGCATTAAGGGCAATAACGCCCACGCTCCTCGCGTATCGGCCGCGTCTCCGCACGCCCTCGCATAAAAATTGTATTTTAAAAGCCTGGGACGTGTCTTTATCCGGGGCCATTGTTCGGAAAGAGAAATTACGCGTGCTGCTTCTGCGAAAAACGATCCCGCGAGGCACCGTGTGCCCCTGATCTTACCCGCCGGTAGATTACAGGGAACCCGGGATGCTTGACCGAATTTCCGAAAATTGCCCGACGAATTATCCGGACCCTACACGCGGTATTAATAATTTTCGGAATGGTTACATATTAATAATTCGAACGGTTAGCGAACCACTCAACTTCCCGGTCAATTCGGTGCAATTAGCTTGGTCAGCAGGGAAACATCTGTTTTCTGAATTCGTACGGGCAATTTTGTACAATTTTAGCCACGAGTGCACCTTCAGAGACTGCGGAAGATGCATTTCTAGATGCAAAGGGGTTTTAACGAGTTTTCTATTGTTTTTCAATTTTTCATCGCATTCACCGCAACGCGCGATTTTGTACATATTTGAGGATGTTTGCGCTACCTTCCCCAGGTTGGTAGTGATACATTCAGCTGTGAGTTCTCACAGCGAACTAAATCACGTATTCACAGGTTAGCGGCAAGGGGGACGACGTTCGAAAGTAATTTTTCTCGGCGTTGCCCCCTACGTATTTATTCGAATCAGGAATCGAGTACTATCGGTCGGTCAGCGATCGGTTAAGGCCAAGGTAATTGCATTGTACGCGGTTGTCCTTTCAAACGCCAATCACTGGCGACAAAACGTTCGTCGCGCCGAGGCGAATCGCATTTGCGGCCGGACGCGGACGGCGCGGCGCCGCTCTTAAAGCCGCGCCACGGTTCTCCATCTCGTCGAGCATATACACGTCTCGTGTCTGCGGGTTCGAGACGTCTGAGGCTATAGTTGCACGGCATGCGGGCCATTCTGCAGGTGAGACTCCCGTGAAATTATCGTACTTTCGATGTACGAACGGGAGCCTTCGAGGTAGAAGAAAGAAAAGGATAAATTGAGGTAAAAATTCATTTATAATTCCCTAAAAAATCTATTTTCCGACGTGAAAAAAATTGGCGCAATAGCTGAATTCTTCGTGGTTAAAGCGAAAACAGATTCCTCCGGATCCGTCAAATGGTTCCGGTGATAAAAACTCGCAAAGACTTGAGAAGATCAAAGACGAAGCTGGCAAAGCGATGTAATATTACAGAACAATTTATATTCAATTCGATCGATTCGCAGAAGTCAGGTCGCGTGGCGCGAGAGCCGCTCGCGGATAGTCGGCGGCGTTTTGTAAAAATGAATGAGCGATTTACGCCGGCAATAAAGTATCGCAGCCGAGTCCTGTTTACGCGGCTCGTAATCGTACGCGCGAAAACGCGTTACGCTTCCGCCAGCCGGGTTTTATGCTTTATGAATGGCCGCGGCGTGTTCGGGAAACGCTGAGAAAATTTCTCGAATGGCAGGCTTTTACATACTGGCGGCGCGCACTTCACCTCAGGAATCTCTCTTTCCCTCGATTCTTTACGATAGAGAAAACACCGGTCGAGATCGAGCTCTGCTGCTGTTGCTGCTGAGAGTCTTGGACCCAGAAAGAGGAGAGGAGTGGAGCGGTATGACAATCACGTAAATGCCGCACTTCGAGCCCGCGTAGATCAGAAGACAGCGGCCGCGTTTGTGACCGCTGAACGATGCACATAAATGAATAGACAGCGGCTACCGTTTCAACCACCCGCGTCGTACTGAATCTTTCATTTAATCGGGAGCTTATGGGGAATATCGGGCCTGTTCTGCACGATGCACGTGTGCGACGTTGCGCTTTGAACGTCGAACTGTTGACCCGAAAAAGATCAATTCAGGAGACACAGTGAGTCCAGAAAAGTAGCTAAAGTCGTCACAGACAATCCTTCCTATCATTTTCCAATTCAATCTAAGAATGTAAGAATGTCTGACGGTAGTAAAATTTTAAATACAGAATTTGTCGGATCCGCCGGTTTCTGACCTGAGTTAAATTATTACACAACTAAGAGTGTCAGCTATACTCTGTAATACTCTGCATTATGCTGTAATAAATCTCGTAAGAGATTTCCTAATAAAAAAAAAAACGTAAGAATGTTTGTCACTTGCTTCGAGCATCGTGTGAATTTCTGGAATTTCGAGTCACCGTGACATTCTGGAGTTATTGTTACGTTGAGACTGGGTACAGTAAATTCTCTATAATCGCAAATGCCTCGGGGGGATTTGTTTGCATTTATCGATCTTGGGCCTACGTTTTTCGAGCTTCAAAGGCCGATCCGAACGTAGAGAAGGAACCAAAGGCCGAGCCGAACGTAGAGAAGGACAGCACGTGTAAACAGACATCACGGCAACCGTCGATGCGACGGCACCTGTTTGCATTTATAGATCTTGGGCCTACGTTTTTCGAGCTTCAAAGGCCGAGCCGAACGTAGAGAAGGACAGCGCGTGTAAACAGACATCACGGCAACCGTCGATGCGACGGCACCTGTTTGCATTTATAGATCTTGGGCCTACGTTTTTCGAGCTTCAAAGGCCGATCCGAACGTAGAGAAGGAACCAAAGGCCAAGCCGAACGTAGAGAAGGACAGCGCGTGTAACGCGAGACCACGCGCGGGCCTTCGAGCTGTGCCGGCGACTGCGACTCTCCGCGTCTCTTTCTTTCATATACGCTGTCCTTCCTTGCGTTCGAAACTCTCATCGTCAATTAAACCACTAAATTCAGTTCATATTATATCGTGTTTGGTATCATTTTGCATTAGAAAAATGCCAGGAATATGTTGGTGAAAGTCCCATGAAAAAATAATGGAAAATAAAGAAGATAGAATTTTGGTATAACGTTATGATGACTCACGGGCGTTTGAACTGTGCCGACGACTGCGACTCTCCGCGTCGCGTTAGTAGTGGTTCACACCGATATACCGAGCCGAGATCAGTGTTTGAGTTGGTGGGGATATTTCATTGGCGTTTATCGTACATGCCCAGTTTGCGATTATAGAGAATTTACTGTACTGCGCTCAGAAGCTAACAATGGCTCCTGAATGTCACGCTGATGCCAAACTTACTTAAAGCAAGTAACAAACGATTTTAGCGATTGCTAGATTCTTTGATGTTGTACATTTCTGGATGGTACATTCTTGGATGGAACATTCTTGGATTGACACGAACTCGAAAATGTTAGCAAGAGTTTTTATAGGAGATCCTGCCGATAAATCGCCGCTGTATCATGCTCCCGAATGTCACGCTGATGCCAAACTTACTTAAAGCAAGTAGCAGACGATTTTAGCGATTGCTAGATTATTTGATGTTGTACATTCTGGGATGGTACATTCCTGGATTGACATGAACTCGAAAATGTTAGCAAGAGTTTTTATAGGAGATCCCGCCGATAAATCGCCGCGGTATCATGATCGATACCGGTTGAACAGCCAGAAGGCGACCGTGCAAATCGTCAACACAGAATATCCACACGCGTACAGCTGTAAGAAGCCTGCGTAGGCGGTTGGTAAGCCGTATTGACGTTACTTAACCACTTAGGTTACTTACGGCCGGTGCTGTTATTGTCGAACGTGCTAATAGATTGGCGGCTTCCATTTCTTCAGCAACAATAAATTACCGGGCTCGCAGCGACAGCACGTCGTAACGTCAGCTGACTCGTGCCATTCTCCCCGTGCCTTCGAGGGTTGAACCACCCCAGCTGGTGACAACTCGTTCCTGTCGGCTATGTAATCAGCTATAACTTCGAAATGCGAACGACGTACCGAACTATCACGAGGGTAATTTCATTTTTATGAGGAACTACCTTAAGCCTTCCCGCCGTACACCGGAAATATGTATTTTTCACGGTGCTGCCGGTGCATGGCGCACCGTGGATATCGTCGTTAATTTTTCATTGTTCGAATGTCCGCTCTCGATCAACTATTGTCAACTTAGGTGGATATGTGTACACTTTGTCTGTTGCATCTTACAAGGGTTGAAACGGTGCTTTTAATACCATATCTTAGTATAGTGCAGAATGCATTCTTGTGGTGAAGTATCGAATGTACCTTTTAATCAGGATCTAGCAAATGTAGAAGGATTGCAACTACCAATCCTGATTCCAAAGGATGAAAATTTCGTTATACAGTAAATCATAGACGCAACAGTTCGGGGGAATTTGGTCGCATCTATCGTGTAGGGTAGCTATTTTTTATCTCCAAAGGCCGAGCCGAAGGTAGAGAAGGACAGCGCGTGTAAAGAGAGACCACGCACGGGCCTATGTTCGCGTCTCTTTCTTTTCTATACGCTATCCTTCCTTGCGCCCGAAACGTTCAATGTCAATTAAACCACTAAATACAGTTGAAATTATATCGTGTTCCATAAAAAAATAATGAAAAATAACTCCGCGTCGCGTTAGCACTGGTTCACACCGATATACCGAGTCGAGATCAGATTACTAAGTTGGGGGGATATTCTTAGTCGCATCTATCGTATAGAAATTGTTGCGTCTATAGAGTATTTACTGTAGCCGGTTCAAAAGTGAACGTAAAACGGAATAGCTTCTCCGGGTATCGATTCTGTCGATCGAGATGCATCCCCTACGGAAGACCCATGACCGTTCCATCCTTTCACCGTCAGAGTGGCCCGCGACCGTTTATCCAGCCGCGAAATAAATAATTTATTTTTTCCCCGGTCGGATCGAACAGGAGCGTCACGAGCAGGCGAACAGTCGAAGCCTGGCTTGGACTTCCTCCTTTCGCGGAGAAAGTCATTGTTGTTCACGGTTTCAATGAAGTTTAAGTAACCGACCCCGGCACACGGATGTACATCGCGATGCCATTGTGGCGCCAAGACATTGTTACACCAACGCGGCGGGTGTGCATTGTTTTACGGGGCCCCGTGATGCTGAGAAGCCTCTAAATATCTTTCCCGTGGCACTGTAATTACAATATCGAAAAACTATGCAGTCCCGGGGCGACGCACTCGGGTGAAACATTGCGTTCACATTAAGAAGATACTTCTCGACATTTCGCAAACGTTAATAACTGATATTAGACACAAACTACCGGTGCTACATTGTAATTCTACTATTGAAGTGTCTTGCAATGTGATTCACGATCTTAATATCGGCTGAGAATTATTTCTGATCTTCATCGGCAAGTCTCTGAACCTACTTCTAACTAAAAACTAGTGAAACTATTTTTATATTACGTCTTTATGCTGTTTCTTTTTTAGAAGAATTGTCTACAATTATATTTACTTGTACTACTGACGGAAGTACACTGGCCCACAAAAGTTTTGTAAGCAATTAGAAGCATTGGTTTATTAAATCATGTGCAAAAAAGGTTATAATTTACAAGGTTACATGGAAAAATAAAAAAGGCATTCCTCAAAATTTCATCGAAATCGGTTGACACGTGAAAATTCGTGAAAAACTACGATTTGAACAATTTTTAACCGCTTGTAGCTCGTGTGTATCTCAATCGATTTAGATGAAATTTTCTTAGTCATTAACATAGATCTACAAAACATATATTTTAAATTTTCATTAAGGGTCCAAATGAAAAAGTTTTGAAAAATGCCTTTTCTATTTTTGCCTGTAACCTTGCAAATTATAATTTTTGGAAAATCTTTTCGGGATATCATTTCATAAACCAATGCTTCTAAGTGATTATAAAAACTCAGTTGGTTTGCTACAATTATAAAAAAGTTATTCTGTTTTAAAGGGCGTACACTCTTCACAGTATAATAGCATTATTACGTCGAGCATTATTTACCGTGTTAATGTACCAAACAATTTTTGGCGCATCGACACACCTATTATTATTATTCATAAAACATAGTAATGTTCATCCAATTAGAAATATCCACGGTTTATGGCCACTTTCCGTTTATTTTTATGCCCACTAAAACTGAATCTGTTATTAGTAGATCACGAATCCTTTACGTACTCGTATACATAATTGCAATGTTCCTGTTTTATCTCGATGAAGTTTCCAATCGGTTTAACAGTCTTTTTTTCCGTCCCGATTTTCACGAAGTAACCCATGAAAATCAGGATTAGTATAACGACCCACGGTCTAGCTGCTATTTTATGTCCCATAACCGCGGAATGCAACAACCCATAAAATCACATTAAATTAACCAGACTTTCTACTAATTAGTAATTAACTGCACTGGGGGAGGGGGAAATTTTATGACGTATAATTGCTACTCGGGTTTTTATCAGAGCTAATGATTCACCAAATATTTCGAGCATTTCGCGGTTCCATCGAACGGTGTGTACCTGTGCACTGTCGTTGAGAATAAAGCGAATATTTTTGTCGGTCGACTAGACTGCCGAGACTGTAGAGAGCGACTCGATCGTGTTCGTTAGAGACCGTTCGCGATTTAAATACCCGGGGTTATCTTCTTTTCTATGGACACGGGGGGAACAACGTTTCACTTTCATCTCGGATGACTCGGAGCAGACGATACCGGAGTATCGAATTGCGATACGTCCGCGTTTAACACGGGCCTGATCGTGATTTTAACATTTATTTCGAGCACGTTCCTCTGGTGCAACGGAGGGAAACTCATGCAGGCTCGATACACCTACGGTCACGTACACACCGAGTCTGACAACACGTGCCGTGTTCTACTTGCATGAACCGGCGCGATTGCTCTCGCTCAGCCGAGTCTACATAATCCCCACTCGGATGTACCCATTCATCGGTTTATCATTTCCAGGCAACAACGCCTCTCGGAAACGACCAGGCGCCTACGACCAATATTTTACAACTATAATGTTTCATCGCCATTCATTCTCCGACGATTTCGTGTCATTAATCCTCTAACCATTTGACCAGAGTTGGACATTAATCGATTAATAATTTTAATCAAGATTGATTGATTAATGTGTACGATTAAAAAAGTAATCATTGAGAAATCGGCGGTGGATCCAATCGATTGATGAAGTTAATCGTCAATCATTGATTAAAAGAAGAAATCATCGAAAAATCGGAGACTGATTCAATCGATTGATGAAGTTAATCGCCATACGGTCTATCCATAAATTGTAATAAAGGTGGAGATAGAGACAGAGAGCGGAGATGCAGAATTTGCAGAAAGATATCTCAACAAGAACTCAATTTACATTTTTTTCGGTACATTTTTTCATACAGTCTTGATTCCGTATTTCATTTCGAAGTTTCAGCAGTTAATCATTAATGAATTATCCGATTGACGATTACGATTGAAAGGAATGTAATCGTTAATCGCAATTAAGGACTAAAGTAGAAATTGATTCGTCAATTGTTGCTTAATTTTTTGTCCAACTCTGTTCGCATCCAGACTGCGAATTTTACGCATTTGCGACAATAAGCACCATTTGCAACGTTCTCATAAAAGCGAAAAAGGAACCTCAGTTGCCCCACGATTTTTATTGACGGCGTTGCGTCATCGATGACTTAGGCGTCGCTAATCAGCCGACAAAACTCGGTTAACACGCGGTGCGACAAGGAGAGCTCTGCAATTATTATTAATTACAACGTGCACCGTGGAGCGGAGATTGACAGCTTCCATATTTAAACTGAAATCCCCTTGTTATGTAATTGCGCGAGGCAACTTCCATTACACCATGCGCTCCGCTCTGCTCCGCTCAGCTCGGCCCAGCTCACGGAGCGCTGACAACACGTGCCACACTTCTGCCGCATGATTTGCGTTACGTGCATCGTGCATGCGCCGGGGTTACACGTAGAAACTATTCCCGTGGCTGTTCGGTGCACTCGTGGTTGCACTCCGCAGCTTTCGTGCCGGCAAATGGGAGGCTGCAGATGCAGACTTTCACCGTTGCACCCGGGCGAAAAAAAGGGGACGTGGCCGGACTGTTTCTGTCTGGGGAAATTAAAAGCGGCTCGATTACACCGGTTGTCACGATTTTCCGATATCGACTGCCCCCTTTTTCCGCGCTGGGCATGTCGCTCTCCCATGCACCACTCCACGGAATTAAAGGAACACTGGAACAGTAGTTGATCAAAATAAGTGGAGCCACTTGCATAAATTGATGAGTTCGCGTTCACTGAATTTTTACATGAGAACTGCATGCATGTTGTAACCGTGCATCTGCAATGCAGAAGCCCGGCCATAACTCGTTGCGAATAATAAGACGAAAATATCGCGAGCGCACGAATAAAGCTCGAGATCTATAAACATTGTGGTCCGACATTGGCACGTAACACGAAACGGAATCGCCGTCCGGACCAGGATTCGATCGTAAAAAGATAGAAAAGGAGCGGAAGTGAAGGCTGGTCGCCTGGGTATAAATCACGGGATACGGGTTCACGCAATAAGGAGGATATAATGATGACATATATCACCGTACTAATAGTAGGACCCCGATACGATCACGCTGGGCGATGGCCGCTAAGGAATGGCCCCAGAACTGCCCCCCAACCGTGCAAAGATGCGCGCGATCGTTTCGTACGTTTATAATCCGGCTCCTCGACCAGGATAATTACATTCGTTAATGCGCCCCGGCGTAACTACGTGTCCCGGGCTCTAGTACCGACCGATTTTCCCTTTTTGCGATCCGAAATGGACCAATGGACAACGCTTAAGGGCGCCCTTATCACGAAAATTATTCGATCGGCCGGCCTCTAAAAACCGGTTAAACGATCCCGTGATGTTCCTTCCCATTCCCCGCCCCCGTATGGTGTCGTAATAAATTCAACCTGCACGGGGTGAGCCACCTGAATGGCCGCGCTTAAATATTTCCGTCATTTCTGCCTGTTGCAACTGACTTTTTGGGACAAAGTTGCTATATTTCAACCCCTACCTCTGGCAGAACGGTGCAGGTAATTATTTGTTTGAAGAAAATAGATATTTTCAGAAAATTTATTTTGATATTGTGTTAAGATATGATTCAAAAAGTTTTATATAAGGTGAAGTGGGATAAGTCGCACTAGTTTTTGTAAAGTTGGACTTTAAACTGATGTATTTTCAGTCTGGTATGTAAAAACTTAACGCTCTTGGTATCAAACTCTTGCCACAGTTATTACTGATGGATTAGTATTATGTAGGATTCTAATTTTGCTTGAAAATTATCATTTGGATAGATTTTGATTGATTTGCCCCGAAAATGGGGCAAGTGCGTCTCTGAGAGCTAAAAATGTAGTACTGTAGTACACTCAGTACTGCTCAACAATATTATAGTCGTTTCCCTTGGACAATCGAATAACTTCATTATTCTAATCAGGAAGAAATGACGAAGGATCGAAAATTGTGAAAAGATGGAGAAAGAAAGAAACGGTGTACCGCGATGGTGAACGTGTCCCAACAATTCTGCCAGAACCACCTCAGAATCAGTTTTCATTGACACACCGAATGGCACAACAGTTGCACATTGCGCGGAGCCTAGACTGTCAATAATATTGTGTAACGCGACACCGGGAGCGTCCAAGGGGCCGAAGAATGCGAACTTTCCTCGGGAACGAGTATCGCCCGCCGCAAATTCACCGAATGTTCCCACAAATTCCTAAAAGAATTCGGCTATTCATGCGGGACACTGTTACGGAAGACACACGGGGGCCTCGGCTGACGTGATTCACGTCGTGTACGCGAATAGCGGTAGTGCTCGTACAGTAAACATCGGGAATATTGGTATAATATGTAGATCTAAGCATGTACGTGGGTTGTCGGTAATGCCCTCATAAATCAGGCCCTCCATTGTTTTCCTTCATTGAATGACCCGAGCGGTTTCTGCACGGTAGTCTCCCGCATTCCATATTTCTGCTCGGAATATTACCGGCGTTCGGTATAAATCCGAGACCAGTTTCGAGCATTTAGATTTTCTTGCTGGGAGTTCCGCCTCGAGGGAATCCTTCTTCGGACCTTCTTCGCGAACAGGTGCGGAACTGCACCTTTTCAGCCGGCAAATTATACCCTCATGAACTTTTTCCTCCTACAACGTGCTACTTCTGTGTAAACTGCTTTAACAACACGCTTCTCGTTCGATGCGAGATGAAACGGTTAAGATGAATTGGACATTGAAGTTTTTAGGGTGGTTGTGATGAGGAGATATTGTTCTTTGAATCTACGATGGTTTCGGGTGGGAGGATTCTTCTTATGGCTTGAAGAAAATAACAGGAACCAACATGGAACATATTGAAACGAATAATTTGGTGGTTTACGTCGGTGCTCGTGGCTCCTGAGCATCTCGATCGCGAGAATAACGCGATGGTATCGGTTCGGACTCGAAATCGGCTTACCGGCTCAGTGGATAGGGCTCTGTTGATCACGTCGTTGGATCGGCGTCGTAATCATCGGTTGCACGATTAATGTTATAAATATTCCGCTAATGCCGCGTGTTACGCAAGCGTTTCACCTCCTTATTGCCTAGCAGCTGTATACACGGCGAGCGGACACGGGCTCTCGCATTCGTCGATGAATTCATACATTATTTTCAAAGCCGTCCCACCTGGCGCCCGAGAGGGCTGCGCTAGTGGGGGTTGGACGGTGTCGGGAGAAGGAGGGCAGAGATCCGGCGTGTTGCAAATCACTTTCATAGTCCCGTTTTTACGGCCGAAAGTTATAATTTATCGTCCGACCGAATCGCGTAACGGGCAGCGCTCGTGTATGCAACGGATTACGCAGCCCGAGACACCTTCGACTCTGGCGGAGCTTTTTAAAAGCTCTAATCCATTAACGAGTTAAAGACGGCGTGGGAACCGGCCGAGTGCGTGTATGCGCGTCTCTCTCTTTCTCACTCACTCTCCTTTTTCTCTTTCTCCGCTCGCGTTCATAAACGCCGATCGAGCGTCCGCGCGCGCGCTCGCTCGCTGATAATTAAGAGGCACCTAACCCGCGAGCCGCGCCGCCGATCGTTAATTAGGAATTTTCCTGTTCGGAGATCATTTTTACGCCCCGCTCATTTGCATTTAATCGCGCCCGCGCAACGATCCTGTCGAACACTTTCATCGTGTTGCCACTTTAACAGCGCGAACGCTCTTGCGCAAACCTCTTGTTCTGATTGGCCGTGTTTACTCGCAGGTGCTGCTTACGGTTTTTCCAGAAAAATTGAGAAAAGAATTCTTTTATACTGTACAACAGTACCTTAATCTATGAAAAAGGCCTGGCATCGATGGTTAATTGACTCGCCAGAAGAAATTCCTAAATGTTGCTCAATGTTCCAGGAGCTGCACTAATCCTTTGAATCTTGAATTCAACTCATGCTTCACACCTGTGACTTCATTAAAGATCGCCTCGATGAAAATAAGCTGAACTCGTGCAAGGATCGCAGTAAATCGTTACGATTGCAAAAAAGTGTTCCGGGAGTTGCACTAATCCTTTGAATCTTGAATTCAACTCATGCTTAACACCTGTGACTTCATTAACCCTCATCCGTCCCTCATTTCACGAATTGAATCAGTCCCTCGGTGTCAAATTGTCACAGTGGTAAAAGATCGATGAATTAATAAGGCAAACAGTTTATTTTTCGATGTCTTCTTATTCAAATTGATGAGTTAACATTTACATTTTGGGGTTTCCCAAAAGAATGACAGTGACGAAGTTTCGGGAAAATTTACGTACACAAATAACAGAACGGTATAACTTATTTCAGGAAAACTGTGTCAAATTGACAAAAGGGACGGATGAGCAAAAAAGTGTTCCAGGAGTTGCACTAATTCTTTGAATCCTTTGAACCAATGACTTCATTAAAAATCGCCTCGATGAAAATAAGCTAAACTCGTGCAGGGATCGCAGTAAATCGTTACGATCGCAAAAAAGTGTGAAAGAAATCGCGCCGACAGATGCCGCGAGTGTAAACGAAACAATTTGAGCGGGAGATTAGCGTTGGCCGGCGTTCACGGCTTAATTAAAATTGCTGTGGATCGGCGGAGGCAGCAAGCGCGAAGCGGAGGAAGACGAACCGTGCTCGTATTTCAATCCACGGATCGTTCCGCGGGTTACAAGCCGATATTTCATACTTGAGGACGACTTGTAAAATATCACCGCGTTGCGTAACGGCCGTTAAAGCGTCTAGGAACGCGCATCGTGTGCGCCACGGTTTGCGCAACAATTTCGATACCCGTGCGATTAATACGCGCAGATCCTCGATCCCGAGGCGTCCGTGTCGAATTTACGAGCGGCCCACGGTGGCAGACGATCGTAAAATCGAGAGACCTACGATTCCGAGGCGTATCCGAACGGGGTGAAAATGCGTTCACTCCTTTTTTTCACGTTCGGTCGGCTCTCGCACGTATCCCGGCAGTTCGGCACGCGTTCTTATCCTCTTGTTATTATTACATATTGCATTATTACGCAGCGCATTATTGCAACAGGCGCCCCCCATCCCCCCACCCGTTTGCTCGCGCCGTTACGTTTTACTTTCCCTAGATTTCTCCTATTTTCCGTAATGCCGCGTGATTACAGCTGAAATTGAATCGGCTCCTTTGGACACGGCTCCATTAACGACCCCGAATATAGGTGTGTTCTCCCCCACAGTCAAAATCGGCGGCGATTAGGCTCGTATTCTAGCGAATGCCGTCGGTCGCCACCGAGCTTCCGCGTTAGAAATCGATAAGACAATTTGCTTGCCTCATTACCACCGGCAACATCTCGTGGAACACGTACTCGTCGATCCGCGGTGTTAGGCGAATCATCTCATCAAAGCTAATCTTCCTTCTTCCTAATTTCATGGACGAAAATTCTATAAACTCCGTGACAGACGATCCCTATGTTTCCTTCTCGAAATAAGCGGAAAGGGGAAATGGCGGCATCCTTATTTCTTTGATGTCGATGTTTTATATCTATAAATTGTCCAAATGTCGTGGAAATAATTAGCAAAGCACAATTCCTTTATAGATTCTTCGAAGCGGAACAAAAAATCTGAAACCAGTCGTTTGTCCGGGTAGGTTCGGTGTTAATTTTATTTACCTCTTCGGAGGCGTTCAGACTCGAAAACATCAGCTGATTAACAGGTTAATTGACCATAGCAGTGAGCGCAGTTCCACTGGCGAGCTTCCATACCCGTAGCGAGCTGTTTCACATTTTTCGGTGAAGTTATAGGTGTTTAACTGCTCGCAGTCTGCAACGCGTTTGAAGCCGGCTGTAACTTTTTGCAGTTACGGCGTACAGAGAAACGCATGCAGATGACCGGGTAACTAATTAGTTCTAATTAGAAATTCATGTTTCCGCCACACGCGAACCAGCACCCGTGGATCGGCGGATTTTCCTGGTGGAACGCCCCACACTGCCGCGCCGGCGTCGTTTCTCTCTGACATTGTCACTCCCGTTGACGTTGACGTTCCTGGTAAGAAACTATAGCGTAATTGCTCTACGAGCGTCGCCGCGTCTCCAACAGCCGACTCGTGTGCGTCACGAGACAGGCATAATTGTTTTAACGTTTTAATAACTTCGCTCGCGTGCACCGGGCACCGCGTACAGGTATAATAAAAGAGCGGCTTGATGATGCGGGCTCGAGTACGAACGGTCTTGTACAGTTCCCTTCATGCATCGCGGCCGCGATACCTTCAACAACGAATTGTGCGACACGCAGGATAATTCCTCGTGTCATTTCTAGTAAATTGACCTTTGTCGAAATGTTCTCCGCAGCTTTATTACGGAGTTATTAACGAAAAACACGGACCAATTAGGGCGAGGCAACAGCGGACGAATTCCTGTTCAACAATTTATCCCCAAAAATGTCGTGGAAGAGAAAAGAAAATTTATATTTCTTGTATGGCTACATTTATTTTAATGCTTAAGTATTCATTACAAACCAATCAAATTTTACCTCATCTAAAAAGAAAGGCGTAACATTCATATTTGTTAAACTCTGTTGAGATCTTCGTCACGTGCCTGGCTCGTTAAAATAAGGCGAAGGAAAAAGTTACTTCAATTAACGTCGGGAATCACCATCTTCCAAGGAAATACAACATTTCTCGGACACCCTGTATGAACCTACAACGGTCAAATGGGCGGATTTTTGTTCCGCAATTATTGAAATTGTAATGATACTTCGGTGGGAAACGAGTCGATAGATTTCTTTACCCAGTGTATGTGGTATAATAAAAATCGCAGAAAATTCTCTCTTCAGTTCGTAGTATCACAAACATTGCATTTAACGTTTCGCTATGATAAATGTAGAGAGGTGTGCGCTCACGCGAACACGAAAAACAGTTTAAAAGGAAATCATACTGCATCGAGAACCTTGAGGTTTCTTTTTATCAATTCATCCGCCTCGCGAAAAAGTTTAACGTTGTCTCGAACAGGTTTTTCGCGTGTCCATAAACAGCAGAGACATTCAGATCTCTCCATTCACGTGTTTCGTCCTGTATAGTCTGTTTATCCGTGGATTATGCTCCGACAGGACGATCCCGGTTCTTTAAATTCAACAATGACGACGGAAAGAAAGTTGGTGGCAATAAGGAAGAAAACGGTATATAACGAGAGCGAAAAAGTGATGATTATTATCTATAATTTGTGTATAATATTAGAATCTTTAAGATACAAGCCTACCAAAAGATTGGAAGACAGTATCGAGAAGAATAAAATAAAAATTGAGAAAAAGTGATGATACGCATTGGAACCCGATGGACAAACTTTGGAAGGCGATGTAGGAATGCCGGCCATCTTGGCCAGGACAGGTCCGCGTTTTCCCGGTTGGCGTTGACACCGCGTCGGGATGCGAACTTAATTATTCCGGCTTGCACGCCGGTGTTTCTCGGTCCTTTCTCTCGTTTCGGCCGAAATGACTGGTGTAATTGATCCATTAGAGGCAGCCGGCGTTTCCTGGGTGGCAGGCGTGCAAACGGCGGAGGGCCGCGGCCCTGTCGCAGAATGCAATTCCGCGGAGCCGCATCGATTCGCGTCGGCGCCGCCGGAAAATTGCGCCGGTGTGTTTTCCTCGTGGTGTGCGTCGCCCGTCGCGTCGGTGTGTTTGCACACCTCGCGACACCGATGACGTACAGGAGAGTACGGCGAGGAGGAGGAGGAAAAAAGGATAAAGAAAGAAACAGCAACGACGAACGGGAAAGAATACGTAAAATACCGGCGGTCGTAAAATGGCGCCGCGCTCGGCTCGCGCGCGGATTTTTATGCTATTCTTATCGAGAGAGTCGTCCGGCGGAGCCTAAAAACGTAAACGCGAATAAATACGCGACGGAATATCGATCTGTCTGGCCGCGAGGCGCAACGCGAATACGGCGTTTTAATGGAAAATCACTGTTCGCCGATCGTCAATCGCTAAGTGCTCGTAAATCATAAAACGTTCCCTCACGCGGGCGGGCGAGCTGAAAGGCGAATAATTCACCGTCGATCGCCTTGGCCTAAGCTGTTAATTAAATAAAATTTAGTGGTTATGTTTTGCTTAGAGTTCTTTTCACGATAACCCCGGAATTCGTGGAACGCGAAGCTTATACAATCTACGCGATTCTTCGTCTTCTAGATTCTAGCCCCCCACACCTGCTAATCTTCCGCGAAGAACAATTTCGTTTCCGAGAGAGCCATTACGATTGCTATAATAGCGCTCATCAGGCCTAACCGCCTATCACCTTTACCTTCGTCTTGTCTAATTACAGGTCACGTTTATTGTTTCAGGATGAGAGCGAGCTCTCGAGCAAGCGGTGGGCCAGTGCGCCCCGCCGCCCGGACAGCCCCTGCGTCCTGGGGGCACCAACGTCTAGGGAGGTACGTAAACTTCCTGTCTGGTCAACCAGATTCTCTATTTTTACCCTGCTCTAACCTCCAGATTCCCCGTTTTTATCCGGCTATAAAATTACGCAGAAGCGGTCGTTAGATCTCGTACTTTCACACGAACACAGCGAACCTCGCTGCTCCTCCGAATTTTGTGCCTCGGACTTTAACTCGTTCTCTACCAGCATTTGTTTCGCTGCTTACCTTCCTTGTTCGAAAGATTTATTAAAACGGTTTAGCAGAAGAAAGTCACGGATTCTCTGAAAATTATGCATTCTACTACGACTTTACACAACGAAGTGCATCAAATTAATTTGACTGTTTTTAAATGAACTGTCAGAAAGTTTTATTAAATGCAACGTACTCAATTTTGTATTATTAAAACAGTATAGCAGAAGAAACTTACGGATTCTCTGAAAATTATGCATTCTACTACGACTTTACACAACGAAGTGCATCAAATTAATTTGACTGTTTTTAAATGAATTGTCAGATTATGGATGTCACATATTTGTGACGGTGATAGCGGACATGTTAAGAAACATCAATTACAAAATGCACGTTCCAGAGATATCGTAGAAAACCGATCAAGATTCGCAGAACTATGAGGAATGGCAGATTTAGAAGCAGAGAGCAATCTAAATTTCATACACGTCGGACATTAAACACAATATCGAGTTCTCAGGCGATGGAATCGATGGACTGTAAAATGCCGTAGTTTAGAGGATAATTTCATGCAAACCCGACAGGGCGATCTCCACTCTAAACCGTTACGTCTGCTTTCTACTTTTTTATTAGTCTGCAACCAGCGACAACATCCTTTCCTAGACATACCAGCAGCGTATAGGAAAAAATGATAGTGCACCATGCATCCACATATCAATCGTTTATTACACCGTACAGATTATGCAAATCGTTCGATGCGTTAACGTTGACTGCAGTTTATTGAGTCGTAATCTGCGAAGTGCAGATGGTAGTGCAATCATCGTGCGTACGCGAAGACGATTGCGGTGCATCGTTTGTCTACAGTATTTCTATTTATGTGGAGATTGTAGGCGGTCACCGGTGAATGTCGAAGAATAGTTTCGAAGAAAATCTATAGCAGTGTTGAAGGTGGTGACACGATTTCAAACTTGGATGTTCGACGCTTGAAAAGATCGAGGAAAGTGTTTCGAAGTCTTTGTGGTAATTCACGGGACGTTCCCCTGTCCATTCTTTACAATGATAATACTCTCTTGCCGTCAATATTATACGCATTCGCTGCTCAAACCATATGCGGACTCACGAGGAAATTATGACACCTTTTTCATGCAGTAAATTATACCGACGATGAAGTTGTACTGGCTAAAAAAGATCAAGCAAGATTAGCGCGTGAGGCTAATACAATGTTCCTCAGCTCGCGAACCTATTTAATCCTCTATAAAATTGTCAAGAAATTAAACAAATGTATATTGATACAAACAACTTGCCAGTTCTCAAAGTTCACTTTATAAAACGCAAACAAATCGATGCCAAGTCCCCAGAGGCACTGAGTCGTCGATAAAGTTGTCTTCTGCATTAGGCTCGCGTCGCGGCAAAAGTACGCAACAGAAAATCTCGCGGCTCTCCAGAGAAGGTGAAGAAAAAGCGGCCGGAGGAATTGCAGGGTCGTTTGCATCGCGAACAAATTTCAAGCGCAGTTTGCGCGATCCACCCCCGGAGCAATCCGCGGTTTTTGCCGGCGCGGACGTTTCTCGCGGATCGTGTCGCCATTTGTTTACGTTTCGCGATGTGGAGGATAGATCTCTGGAGAAGCCTCGCGATCGGTATCGATCGATCGAGAGGAGCGTGTGTCGATTGGCCGCGAATGGAAACCCGCTCGATTCCTTGCGGTACGTGATGGCACCCGAATCGTGACGCCGCCACGACTTCTCTAAACAAGCCCCGGAGCTTCCTATACTTATATATATGGGCTACTAATAGGGACCGACTCAGGGCTGTTAGCAAGAACACAAGGTATGCCGGCACGTCACTACCGGAAAGACGATTAGCGCCGACTTCGTGGCTAGGTGTCGATTTAGGTACGTGCTCGCGCTGCGATTGCTGCGCCAATGAACCCGACCGCGGGATTTACCGCGACACTTTCTTGCCGGGGATTCATTTATCTTTTTCTCTTTGGAGCTATCACCTAGAGAGAGGAGTAAACAGTCAGTTACGGTGGCCCGAAGGGGTTAGACTCCTTTTTCAGGATTGCAAGGGTGCGGGATTCGCCTGCTCATTTTTCGATAATACAAACACGGGGTTTTGCAGTAGTCAAAAACACTAGATGGAAGATCGATCTAGGGCGCTATCTCCCTCAAAAGCCCTATTTTTTCGTTTACGAGGCGTAATTTGCATTATTCGGAAGCATACAACTGCGCATGTGCAGTAAATCCTCACTCGCTGTCCAACAGCCGCGTTCTGCATGGACGGCGGTCGTATAGGGACACTATTTTTTAATGACGGCGTCTACCTGAGAATACTACTACACAGGCTAAGTGTTATGCTAATAAACGAAAAAATAGGACTTTTGAGGTAGATAGCGCCCTATATCGACCTCTTATCTAGCGTTTTTGACTACTGAGAAACTCCGTGTTTATATTATCGAGAAATGGGAAGGCGAATCCCGCACCCTTGCAATCCTGGAAACGAGTCTACCGCGTTAATATTCGCACACTCTTTGCGCATACCTTTTTCGAATTGAACCAGATGACTTGAGACAGATCGAATAATATTTCTGAAAGAGTGGAAGCTGTGAGGTCCCGAAAGGGTGACGACAGGACGGGGATGAAAGGGAGGAAGGTATTCGACCAATTTGGTGAGTCACCGCGGCGAGTTGCCGGCCGAAGGCGCAGCTGACGTCCTTACGGGTTGCTTGCAGGACTTATTCGCGAGTACGTGGCGCCACCCACAGGGTCGGGCTCTATGATGGGTGTGACTGGTGTTGGTATTCGCAGTGCATATTGCTACGTCGCGGGGCTACGCGGAGAATACGAGAACCGCCTCTCTCGCAAAAGGTAGTCTTTCTCTGTGCACTCTGCGCGACAGCGGCGGCTTCGTCGGCAGCTATGTCCGTCTCTAACCGGTGGCTCGTAAAATGCACGGGCTCGTGATTAGACTGGAGACAATGCACTCGCGGGGCACGCGTTCGCCTGGCAAGCGTATTGTGCGCCTTTTTTTTCAATGCGTCCACTTGATGCCATTTATTTGCATACCGGTATATAGCTGGACCAGGACGACGTACAGGGCACACACGGTAAAATAGAAAGAAAGAGAGAGAGAGAGAGAGAGAGAGAGAGAGAGAGAGAGAGAGAGAGAGAGAGAGAGAGAGAAAGGGAGATGGAGATAGAGAAAGACGGTGTCTTCTAAGAGCCCGTGCGTAACAGTAATCCTTTGAAACGGCCTGTCGTGTACCATCTGCCGCGCGACAGCGTTTCCGGCCCCGAGAATGCCACGCGCTAAATCGCCGGCTGAGAAATCGCGATTTGATGCTGAATGCCTGGTTGTCGCCAAGCTCAGCCGTAAAATTGTAGCTTCTTGTTCGGAGGAGAGACTCGTTCCGGGCGTGTCCGGAATATACGCGGACGTAACACCACCGACACGCAATTCTTGCGGATTTCAATGGCTCGTGAATCCCACTCGGGCTCGCTTACGAGGTACTTGAATCGGTCCGCTCTTCGCTGATGCCTTTTGTTGCCGTATCGATGAGTAATTCAATGTCTCTCCTGAAACTTTGTACCCACGGCCTCGAGTGTCTACGTGTCTCGACCGAATCTCGGTGGAGATGCACTCGCCGGAATTTATATTCGGACACTCTTCACGGTGGAATTACTTTCTCGATATTGGACCGAACGACTTCAGCCTTTCTTAAGAACTCGAAAGGATTGCTCGTGGGAGTCGTGGAGAAAATATATAGTGGTGATGGTACTTTTTTATCCGGATCTATCGTTTATCAAATTTCTCAGAAGCAAGAAGTCACTTCCAAATTGAACGCACAGAGACAAACTGCGTCTCGGGAAATTCTCCAATTAGACTACAAAGTCCATGCTGGTGACGATCTAATTATCCTGTTTCGCTGCCTAAAACGTTAGCAAACGATCGGGCAGGATGAACAAAGCAGGGCTAACCGCTCGAGTTGGTCGTGTACTCGTGATCCGGTAGGCTGGTCCCTTAATCGGCACGCGATTTGCTTCTAATTAAGGATTCTTTCTAGCCATTATTTGCCATCGGCTGTCCACGGATAGGTATAAGGTCAATCCCGGTGGACGTACTGCTTCGGAGAGGGGGGACTATTTACGTCGGCTGCAAACCACTGTTGTTGCATCGGGTACAGTTCAATTCCGTTACGTGGACGTAGCCGTGGGCTTCCCACGCCAATTAAACATGACTCATTAACGGGCAGAAGCCGGTAGCCGGGATCGATGCCTGGCCGGAGCCGGGCAACCCTTCTATAACTCTACGGCGCAGAGGCAATCGGAACTAATCTCGACCATCCTCTTCTCGAGCGGGCTCTGTTCGCAATGCGATATTACCGCGGGTACCGGTAACTGCATCGGGCTGCATCGGGCCGCATGCAGCAGCCGTGCACCGGCCACGACGTCCGCCGGACCGCAATATTTCTCGTGGTTCGCGTGGTGCGCACACGTAATTGTATGTAAAGACTTCAGCCGGGACCAACCGGGGAGATACATTGCCCCCCTTCTCCTGCGGGCCCCACTCCTGTTCCTGCCGGCCCCGCCGTCCGACTGTCCACGTTTTGACGTTTACGTTTTCATTCCCCCGACGACGGTAATTAGACGCGTCTGGGAAATTTAGACCGCGGGAACGTTTCGCTTTCGCTCGATCGGCCCCGCTTTTTACTCTTCAACTCGATGTCGATCGACGCGCTGCGCGGCTCAAGCGTATACTTAAAATTGATTTATCTGTTCCGTAACTGCGCAGAGAGAGAGTCGTAGTATAGTCTGACACATGTCAAGAGAAAGATGCAGTATAAAGTGACTAGACAAAAACCACGGCCGACTAGATGGCCAAGCACTTTCAGGAATTTCTGTCAACAGCAACAAATAACGGTACACGAAACTAGTAACAATACTCGTCCGCCGATCCGTGGCCGACGCCGTGCACGTATTATGCGAGCATTAACTGTTCAACGATGCCGGCAGCGGTCTTCTCCCCGAAGTCTACGAGACCGTCGTTGTCTGAAGGTGGTAGGGGGCGACGAGGGGGTGAATTATTGCCCGAAGATTTCGCGATCGCTTCCGATAGTCGTGGATTCCATCGTGGCTATCGTGCTTCCTCGCTGCCTACCATCGTCGTCTCCTCTCCCTTCGCCACGCTGGCTGCTCTCTGCCATCGCAACGTATCCGTGGAGTCTTTCGTCGTTTGATTGCTCGACGGAGTTTTCCTTGGATACGGTAGAAACGACACGGGGGATGCTCGTTAGAGATACGTTGATGCACCGGGATATATATTGCGAGGGATTTGAGTGATTTACCCATGGATCCGTAAACAGATGCGCAGGGATATGTGTACTGCAGGGATTAGGTGACGCCGGGAACTTTTATCCAACGTTCTGCGGGCTTTAAATTCAATTTCAATCGCCGGAACTTTGTCTTTCCTCTCCGGAGATATTCGTTGCTAAGGTAAACCTGTTCCCGTTGGTGCCATAGTCTGATTGCAGGGGATGGAATGAAATTCAGAATTTTTTGAACCCTAAACTGATAGACTCATCATGACAACAAAATCTGTGTACTCTAACTTTCGCTACTGTGCGATAATTGCAATTATCGTTCTTCGGATTGCGAACAAACTTTTGCGGATCCTTTTCAGCATGCACGAAAGCCTTCATCAAGATCGTTTTGCAAATTCCAGTCACGCAGTCTCAATAGCGATGCAGATGGTATTCGAATTCAAGGGGAACGTGGAAACCGGGACGAGGAGAATCAGCATCACCAGGAGTCGTCATCGTCTTCAGCGTCGAATAGAATTTATGATGCTCGAACGCTCTACGATCACGCGAGCGTGATTTCACGTCGTCGAAGACACCATAGATCCGCACCTACGTTCCTCTCTCCCTTTGATTTCTAATTTCGATTTCTCATCGGATCTGTGTAAATAGGCAAATAGCCGCCCACGCGATACCCGTGGACGAACGCCGATTCCGTAGCTCTACGATCTTTGCCTGTTGTTATCGATCGTGAATTCTTTCCGAATACAAAGAGAAACCGATGATTTCATCGTTTCGCAGTTCATAACATAGGGGAATGCAAAACTTTCGTGATGTGCAATTTCTAACGCCTCTGCGAAGCTCGGCGATGAAGTATCCTTGCTTTCAGCATCGTCACGAATGCAACACCTGTTCTGAACGGGACATTTATGGTGTTCAATTTTGAAGCATACCTCGAGTACATACGTTGACACTTAAGAAGAACTAAGAAGATGATCTAAAAATTAGTACGTACAGTGGAACTTCGGTATACGACCTTAATCCGTTCCTGATGTTTGAACTTATACCGAATAGGACGTATACCAAACCAGCCTTTCCCGTAAAAAGTAATGTAAAAATGATTAATCCGTTCTCATGTAAAAAACAACTCCTATTGATACTGTACCTACATTAATGGAGTTGTAAAATAATTTAAACACTGCTTAAACACATAAATGAAAAATGAGATTTTATTATAGATTTTTAAATTTGAACTCTGCTTAATGCTAAAATACGAAAAGAAACACTCGATCGACTGATCATTTTCTTTCATCTCTCCGTGTTGTGTCTTCGCGGGCTTCGCGATCATACGCCGACCTCATCAGTAATTGCATTACTGATCCTTTGTATGATCAGTCAGTTAACACTTCCAATGCGTTTTTGACGATCTAAAACTCGCTCCAACGCGAATCTTCTTAATTTTTATTTGTTTTTGTGAAATCTAAATATCTCTCTGGAAGTCAGAGTTGTGCAGAATTACAATTAAATTACTCCAGGAATTATAATTACAGTAATTTACAGTTTTCAGAAATCAGAGTTGTGCAGAATTACAATTACATTACGCCTGGAATTATAATTACAGTAATTGAATTAGCAAAACTCTGCTGGAAATCACTTTTATGGAATAAATACATTTTGTTCTCAAAAATTTTGTGCGCTAATCGCTAGGTCCGTTTGTCAGTTCCAGAACTGACCCGCATTGAACGTGTTAATCATCAACTCCGAATATAATTGATTATTAATTTAATTTTTCCTCTGAGACAATTATTTAAAAATGACGCAAAGTTCACACAAAAAATTTGTGTCGTGTACCGAACAGAAGTCGTGTACCGAGCAAAATTTGTCACATCCAAACAGGACGTATTCCGAACTGGACGTACTCGGAAGCAGACATATACCGAGGTTCCACCGTATTACCTAACCGTGCGCCGCGCTGATCCGTTTCCCAGAAAATCTGGCTAACGATGGCGCCATTAGGCTCGGCCGAAGAGGAATTTATCCGTCGACGTAATCGAAGCAAGAGGATCGTCGGCTGTTGACCGTTAGGATCTGTTCATCAATTATGCAGGGGATCGTAGGTATCGCGGTATCGTCGTTTTAAAAAACATGCTATCGGTCAATGGCTTCTCTCCAGCCGTTCGATGATCCCCGCAGCAATTAATCAACGGCCGATAGCCGGTCCCAAATATCTTCTATCCGAAATGAACGCTTACCGCTTCGCGCTGCCCTGGATCTCGAAAGCTTGGCTCGTCCAGATTAGAATTTCAAATGGCACTTTACAGGGCCGTTCCACGTTTCACGCGTCCGTCCGACATATTGCCCTTCCCGTTATCGCGGGCTCTCGCCGGATCTAGGATCTGGGATGATGCATCACGCGCATCATGCGAACGCTCTTCGGCTCCCTCCCAGAGAGCCGACAATAGATATTCCGCAACGCCCACGTTTGCGGGAGACAAAGGCCTGAATGGCCGGCAGATGCACGGGTTGCGCCGACGTAATGCACCTATGCACCGACGTCCGTCGATTTAGAACGGAACGTTGCGATGCGCCCCGTTCGTTCGTACGTACGTTCGTTTATTCGTTCTTCGTGACGAAGGTGCGGTACGTGTACGCCATGAACACACGGTGTCCCGTACCCGCGGACGTACACCTATGGCTGCATACACTACCGTGCATAAGCGTTTGGACACTTCTGCAGTTTTACCGGGGCGACCGTTTTTACCAGACTTTTCCTTTCTCTTTTACCGCCGCGCCAGCTTCTGCATTTTCCGAGGCTTCTTCGCGATTTTCACCATTATTTAGAGATTTTCTTTATCGGCTTTTTGGACCGCTCGTTCCTTTCATTTTTCGTGTTGTGCATTCTTCTGGCGGAGTATTTTTCCTAGTTGGTTAGTATGGTTTGTTTTTACCATCTTGGTAAGGTCTTCTTCCTTTCTGGGTTATACATTTTTATGGTGGAATACTTTTTTAGCTTGATTTTTATTCTCCTTGCCGTTTTTCAAATAAATTCACTTGTTCCTATTTTTGCGTTATCTTCTAGTTTCTTCAAAATCCACTGCAATTTACCTTTCTATCAGGTACTACTTTCCTAAACAATTTTCCCATCACATTTTCCCATTCTCTTGTCTACATTATACATTACACCGCAGTCCTCTCAACCATTCTTCCACTAAAAACATCTTTCTTGCGATTTTCCATCCGCCACTCAGTCTAACAACAAAGTGATTCTATCAAATCGCGAGTTGCAAAACTCCTTTGATAAGGCAGGAACAGGGCAATAAATTGATACGGCACGTACAAGCGTAAAACCTGAGCGACAGTGTGTTCATGCACTATGCGAGCAGATCAAAGTTCCGACGAGCGAACGCACACAGAGGCACACGCGCTGTACGTGGTTACGTAATTCGGAGAAGAGCCACACAGAAAGGAGCGACCGGTGACGACACCTTCGAGATGAGAGAAGAAAGAGAGAGAGATCCGGGAGTGTCCACTTCGCGGAGGTATCGGCCCAGCCCACGTTCCGCGATTCCACCGGCGGAGATTCGTTTGCCCGATACTACGACGGATTCTGTTCCCCCGGACACTTTTCTGCGGCCGCCGCTCGATTCTAATTAGAGAGACCAGTTGCAGATCGCCGATCGATTCGATATCGCCGGTAAAAGTCCCACTGGCTGGCTATAGTCGCCTGAATAGTCGCGATCGACACGCTGGGACCACGGACTTGACGATTTCTGCCGGATTCTCGCCGAGCGCATGATCTAACTCTATCAATGGACCTCATCAGTGGCTTTTATCAACGTTCGTAGAGTTAGTCCTTCTAAGACGACTTCAAGATTGAGTGAGAGACATGGAACTGTCTTCTTACCAAATAGACGAGTTTTTATTAATTTCTGATAAGTAGGCTGCGGAACTTTATGCAAAATGAAAATTGTTTGCATCAACTGCAACAAACAAGAGCCAAGTATGTAATAATTTCTTTCATTCTTCAATAATGTTCTTCAACTGCAACTAACTCACTGATGTTCTTAAATGTTCTTCATTTGTTCACTGTTTTAAATTGCAACTACCCATTTTTGTCATAAATGCATAAAATCCGCAGTCTACCGATAAGAATGGAAATTTAGTTAATTAAAAATTGCCCCAAATTTTAAGACGAAAGTTAAGGATTCAATATTAATGCGTTGATCGATTAGATACTTGCTTAGTCTTTTCTTCTGATCCTCTTATCCGGTGTCTTGTCTTCGCACTCTTCTTTATCGTCCCGAGTGGCTCGCGGCTCCGAGTTTTACGTCTACGAATTTACATGTCGACCATCCTGCCGCAACGAGCATCGCATACCACTCGAGGTGTGGCCACACTGACATACTCTCCCTCTTTGGCACGCTCGCGCGTCTATACACGAGCACACTGGCTCACTTAGGATTCGCTTATACAGGGTGTCACTGAAATATGCGACTAGTATTCGATGCCTCTCAATATTTCTAATTTTGTCAGAGTGACAAATTTCATTGCGCATTCCTTGAAGTTTCATCGAGTTTCGTTTGACTTTGTTGCGAGTGCATATTCGAGTGATCGAAAGAATGTACATGACGCTGTCATTCTTTGAATTCTTAATATCCTTTCATCTTGATCCAACTAAATTCATGTTTTGCATGCGGTGGATGGAACTATTAGAATCGTGTATTTACACACTTTTCGCCACGGATGTGTCTGATCGCTTATAAAAAGCTAAATATTCATTTCAAGTCTGTCGAAAAATTTATGAACAATCTTTAAACATGTACAAACCTGTACGAATAAGTCCGACACCAAAAGATTTTCCAGTTTCACGTAAAAAAATCCCAAAGTTAATCCAAGTTATCTCTTTCCCAGAACATCCCTTAAAATTCCGAGATTAACCTGCGCTAGCCTAATCTTGGCCAAAACCAAGCGTACCTCTTCGGTCACACCTTGTATAGGTAGCACAGTCAGGTGAGCATCGGTGCTTAAGCCGTACGCATATATTTTCGAGCGTTAACGCACACACGAACGTGTGCGTTTCAGCCCGCCCGGTTCCTTTCTCACGGACGCGGACGCTTCTAGAGCCGGGCTCTAGCGTGTTGCCCGCTTTTACAAGAGGAGGAGGCGGAGGAACCTGCGTGTGCAGAGATCCCGCATTGCAACGGGGCGCGTCTCGTTCGATTGTGCCTGCACAGACGGAATTGCTTTGTCGAGGCTCGACGGTGGCTTTTGTCGAAGGCATAACTCCGACGATTCACACGCGGCCCACGGATTCTCGATCGATGATGATCTTTCCTGGTGGCGCGAGCGCGCATACCTGCACGTGGATGCTTGCCGCGCGGCGCTGTGTGTTTGCCGTGGCCACGATCGCGCCTACTTTCTTCGTCGATCGTGCCCGGCGATCGATCGATCACGCGTCCTTCGGTGGACCGACAGGTGGATGCGGCCCGAGGAACTATCTGGTGGTTCTCTGCGATCGCAACCCTCTTCTCACAGTTTTGGATACATTACCCGCGTACTTGGTGTAGTTGTTTCAACATTTTCGAGAGCTCATCAACAAGAAAAAGATTATTTTTTGGAGATCGGTTTGAGAGCACAGTCACAACGAACAGCATCCAAGAAATATCCGCAAATCGCGGCAGAAATTTGCCAGTTCCGACCCGGCGACTCTTCTAAAAGCGTTCCCGGTTTCCAGAAAAAAGAGCGGTGGAAACAGATGAAATGAATTCGACGCGCTCGAGTCGCGGCGCATCTGTTCGAAAGTTTCGCCGTGTTTCCGGAAGACCTGTGCTGCGATTCGTCGTGGCTGGCAACGGCGCTCGTTACCACGAGGAAGAGGAAGGTGCGTCGCGTAAAATGCGAATATCTTTTCTTTTTTTTCCATCCCGTCTACCCGTCTCTCTCTCTTTCCCCGCAGCTGTCTCGGTCCTTTTACGAAACATGTCGAGTCAGTCGCTTCTAGCCTAGCTCGCAGTCGTAACATCTGCCGTCGCTGATTGTTGAGTAGCGGTGCCCGCGAACGAACAGTCGTCGTCGGCTCGAGCGTGGCCGCGTGTCATCTTCTTCTTTCACTATGGCGCGGCGAGTTTTATTGCGTTTCGTCGTTAAATCATACCGTGCTCGCCGGCGAATTCCAACCGGCCGCGCGAATTACACGTTACGGGAGAAAGGACCGCGATACGCAAAGAGTACCGGCGCGGCGTCTCTTCCCTCTCTCTCTTTCTCTCTCTCTCTTGTTGATTTCACTTGTTCCGTTTTGATAGGCTGCTATAGGATGGTTGGTTCTAGCTGGCTCTGGCTGGCTCTGGCTCGTTGGGGTCAATTCATGGCGTCGCGTCACGGATCGTCATCGGGGAGGAAAAATCAGCTACGTGATTGCCGATTCACCGCTAGCCAACGACACGTCCTGTCCAAGCGGCGCTTGTCGATGCACCGGTGACGATTCCTCGTGACAAAGTATATTCTATCGCGAAACAACATAAACAACTCGACTCGCGGTCGTGACGCTGGTGCCGCGACCCCTGATACGCGTCTTTAGTGTCCGCGGATAGGTCTCGAAATTGAGCGGTCCGCTGCGAGAGGGAGCTATATTAACACATTCATGGTGCATGACTGAAGACTTTTGAATGGATCCTCCGACACCGAAAAATGTTGGTTCATAATGTACAATATATAGGGTAACGTGCCCGAACATGGTATAGTCGCCTATTAACGCACTGCCTTATATCTTGTAAAGGAGAAGTCGCATACCAGTGAGAAAATTAGATTTTTGATTGTATCTTTTTCGAGGAAGGTAAGTGATTTTGAAAATTTGATCATGAATCAAGTAATGATCATAATTAAACATATCTGTAGTTTCAGTTTATTTATATTAATGATTGCCGACTATTGGTTTGGGCTGAAATTCATTTTCTCTTTGTCAGTAACTATTATAGTATTATCAGTCTACACGAAGTTCCCAATATAGCACTACCAATGGCTCCCTAATGTGGGTATAGGTATTGACATTCTTGGCGTGGGTGCCGAATATGGCACTAGGTGTCATATCAGAGACTCAAGGTGTACCATATTAAGACACCCTTTCGCTGCACCTTTCGCTGGAACCTGCAAATGACACAACACAAAAAAGAATATTTTTCCCAAGCTGTATTAATTTTCGAACAAACTTGACGGAATAAATCTTATAGGGAGGAAGTGCTCCTACAACTTGTAATTTTTTGGACGAAAAAGAGCATCAAAAAGTGGTTCATATTTGGGCACTTTACCTTACTGTACCTAACAAATCACAAAAGTTCGGGAAAAAAGTAAAATACAAAACACGCGGGAATTTATTACACAACCCAATAAAAGAAGATTTTTAGCTTCCTCTTGGCACAGCAGTTTCGTCAATAATCATTAAAGCATCTGATTAGTCCAATTAGCGCACACACAAGCTTGCCAGTTCCCCACCACATAAAAACGTAGCCGAGAAATATAAGTCGAGGCACTTTAGCAAGTCATCGCTAATAGAAGTCCGATCGGGCACTACACTGACTGCTACGGATCTGCCGTGTTACGCCTCGGCGCGAATAATTACCGGTAAGATTAATGATTCGAGCGGACTGATTACCGCGTGTCACTCTCCATTAGCCCCGCGGGGAACCGGTTCCGCGATTTCGCCGAAAAATTTGGTTTGGGGGCGGGTGAATTTGCGAGGGCGCCCGTAAAAGAGCCGTTCCGACGAAAATTGGCTTTCGTTTTCGCGAGGTCCATTCTGCCGAGATGGTGATCGCGAACAGGACGGGTCTCTCTCTCTCTCTCTCGAGCAGCTGGTGATTTATTGTCCATCACCTGCGAGGCCTGCAGCTCAAGGTGCCCCCTGCCTCGTAAACACACGTCGCGGACTCGTCCGGTGCGGTTCGGCTGCCGGTGAACCGCAATAAACTTATATCGACTGACGTGTGTCCGTACCACCGAGTCGGGACTACGTTCGAATTACCATTTAATGCAGCATTTATATTGCTCTATTGTGTCCACACTTCCGATCCAAGCACGTTTGCGTTTCGTCGAACGACGCCATTTAAGAGGGTACGCCACCATGTTAGTTTACGATTCTTGTTAAGATTAAACATTTTTTTCAAGTAATTGTTGAATAAAATGAAAATATCTTGTTAGAGGATTTCTTGAAAATTTAACGAATTTTTAAGTTTAACACTAAATCTACCAGGCCTTAAAAGTAACTGGTACATGTTCCCTTATAAAAATGACAAGATTGATTTCATTTAGCCTTCGCGCGGCTCCTATTATAATACGTGCTCTGCTAAAGATATTTATACAATCAATTGTTATAAAATCATTTTTATCATTTCAATAATTGTAACATAATAAATCTGGAGCCGGCCATTTTGTCTGGTGGTAGTAGGTTTAGTGTTAATCTAAAGAAAAATTCAGTAAGCAATGTTACCAATCCGCATTACGTAAATCAATGTAAAATTATTCAACGAAGGGAGACGCAGAGAGGCTCTACAATATCTATCAGAACACATAATTCGACATCCGATTGCTAGCACAGCAGATAGTCATTTTAGATGACAGAAAAGTTGAAACGTTGCCGCGTGTCTCTACGCGCTGTTCCGATGATGCTCGTAAAAGATTTATGAACTTTGAGCCGGGCAAACCGCTGTTATTCTTGTTAAAATCATTTTTATTGTTTCGCAGGCTGTCGGATGACATGCGGGTTATAGGTTGACATAAAGGTTAAACGACAGCCCGTCTATGTGTTTTTACTTACCGAACGATCCTCGTAAATATCCTTTCTGTGAACTGGCAGGGTATAAAAGCTCTATTATTCCCGTTTAAGCTGTTTTTATTGTGTTCCGGTATGGCCGTAGATCCCATAAATGCATAAAACATCCGGGCAGATAACGAGCAAATCTAATACCGCTGAAACATTCATGAAGACTGCGGGGAAGATTCAACAGGTTCGCGCGCAGGTGCCACACGCTGCTGATAACAAGCAACGAACACAGCGTCCGCCGAGCCGGAAAGCCGTGCTCGGATCGAATCGGATCGGATCGGAAGTGTGGACACAATAGAGCAATATAAATGCCGCATTAAATGGTAATTCGCGCAGTTGTAAGCAGGGCTTCGGAGTCGGTAGACAAAATTCTTAACTCCAACTCCGACTCCAACTCCGAATCTCCAAATTGAAAAAATATGTACCCAAAATAATTAAGAGTTGTAATAAAACTGAATAAATAATTGAAATATTGTATAAAAGTCTAAGAATAAGGAACAGATAACTCTGATACAACACAAAGACAACTGTTACTTTCTCACTTTCAGAAAATACTTAAAAAATACTACTACCATAACTTTAACTGTTTCTCCTCTACATAGTGCCGAGGTATATACATATATACAATACGTCTATACTGCAGATCGAATATTAGCAATTTATTTATGTATACATAAATCTATTAATGAGTTATAAACAAAAGAGCCAGAGTTGGAGTCGGAGTCGATATATAGCTTTTTCTTACTCCGGCTCCGACTCCAGTGATCAGCAATTACTCCCAAACTCCGACTTCACGACTCCGACTCCGAATCCGAAGCTCTGGTTGTAAGCACCGCGCAGAGCCGCCAGATCAGGGGAATCGACTCGAGTCGAGGGGAAAAGGTTACCCTCTCTCTCTGCCAGTGACGGAGTAGTCACGTGACATACGAATAACGTCGTAGAAGGGGAAGGTAGAGTGGGGAGACGAGTGTTAATCTGGCGAGTCTGTCATTATTCGCCAGGATTGGTTCCGATCACAAACCGACACGTCGCAATCATCTTGAAAACCCGAGAACTGGTTTCGCTGATTCGCTAAAGAGGAGCGAGCGAAATTCGCCAGCGAATTATGACGTCGCGCAACATTGTGCGTGGGCACGCCTTTCGAATTACAGCCGGCCAATTGATCGATTTAATTGCGAGTTCGTTCGCGGCACCGATCCGAGGCCCCAATCCGTGGCACCTTTCGATTAATCACCAGGAACGATGAAACGGCCTGTAATTAAATAGCATCATTCGATGAAACGTAGCCGTGGTCGCAACGTGGATGCGATTCCCGGCGATGTTTATTCGGCCTGGCCGCAGCCCGGATTCGAAAGGCAAGCCTACAATTACGCCGGTTCGACGATCGATCCCCAAATTAGGTGATTGACAGCGTTGAACGCCCATGATCGCCGCGCGTTTCGCCGATCACCGAACGCTGCCGCTTCCTAGAGCCAGCGGCTTTTCGTTTCCCCGCCGGCTGCCATTGAAACTTCAGTCAGCCTGACTAAATATTTATTCGACCATTTACGTAGCGATAGTTACGCCAATTCCACGGCTCCTTAACCGGCCGGGTAATTTCGACGCCCGTTAACCCATATCGCGCATTGTCTAATGAACTGTCTCTGGAAGAAGGCCAGCCTAAGCGACGTTTCTATTTGGAGAAATCAGTGCTTTCTATTTTTCACGAATCCAGCAGCGGCTCAAAAGTGTTCCTGTCGGCGACCGTCTAAATGTTATCAGCTGGATTTTTATCTAACGCGCTTGGAATTTTTACGACAGGGAAAATGGGCCATCGTCTTGTCGTGGACGCAAAGACATTTTTATGCGAATCTTTTGTCCATTGTTGGAACGACGAGATACATACTTTAGCAAATTCGTATTACTCGAACACGATCTCGTTGCGGCGAGGATCTCGTTGCGTGTCAAGATCGAGATCAAAGCGATCGCGCAGCACGTCGACGAAGGAAGTAGCCGTTACAACAGGGGATGAAAAAATCATTAATCAATGATAACCATAGGGAGTCGAAGTCGTAACCAGAAGGGAGGACAATAGCAAAGAACAAGAGCGCTCCGTGGTCTCGGCAATGGCCGACCTCCGTTCCCCTCTTATTTATGAGGCACGCAACGCCACTTCAGGAACGTTTTAACGAACGAACGGTTCTCTTTTATAACAGCGGTTGCTCGTACAAATTAAGTGCCTTTCTTCCGATAATAAACGTCCGCCGGTTATTTAGAGATTTAGAAATTGTGCTGCTACCGCGCTGGTTGCCGGGCCGCGAACAACAGGGAACGCGAGTGCTGGTAATGACGTCCTTTCTTCTTCCCGATGAATTCATTCCGCGTTGCGATTCACGTGTCGCCTGGCTCTCTAGGCTCTGTTTATCGCGTGTTCTATTACAGGACGCGATGCAGGGCTCGATACCGCTGAAAGAAGCCCCGGGACAACACAATTACGCTGTCCAACAAATTTTAACTCTTTTCACGAGCTCCAATAACCGGTGCGTTAAATACATTTTGCGCAACGTTCCTTTTGTAAAGGTTCGCGTACCTGAAACGGACCACATAGATTGCAACCCTCGGGCAATCTTTTGTTCTATATTTCAACCAGTCAACTTCTTCGTAAATGCAGACAAATCCGCAATCTAGTGATAACTGTTTACATAATTCATTAATGGAAGTGATATTCACGCGGTGCCTGTTGATTTTTGGTTTAATTGGTCCACATATGTCAGAGTGGACAGTGAACAGAGGTCTTGTAATATGACTTCTGTCCCTTCCTTTTGAAAAAGGCAGACGCGCTTGTTTTCCGTAGACAGGGTGTCCCAAAATTCCTTCAACAGCCGGAAATAGAAGGTTCCTGAGATCAATTGAAGCAACATTTTCCTTTGCAAAAATGTTATCCGCGGTTTTGTTTAGGAGTTATTAACGAAAAATACGGACCAATCAGAGCGTAACCTAGACGCGAGTTGGCACAGTCGGCCAATAGACAGTTGGCACGCTCCGATTGGTCCGTATTTTTCGTTAATAACTCCTAAACAAAGCCGCGGATAACATTTTTGCAAAGGAAAATGTTGCTTCAAATGATCTCAGGAACCTTCCATTTCCGACTGTTGAAGGAATTTTCGGACACCCTGTATACAAGCTTCGCATAAATCCTGTGTAGGATTAATTGTGCCGGACCCGCTCGAGAAGATAGTTCTCATTCTAGGTCGATCACGCTGCGTTCCCCAAATAAGAGGATGCATAGCAAGCAATCTCATTGACTATGCCGTTGCCATTATCGATTCGTGATACGAGCCAGTATCGCGACCGGTTGGACACGCGTCGGTGATCCGGTAGTGGCGATCCCCTATAGAGACATCACTATAATAATTGTCGACGGAAAGTAGCAGGATCGCGGACCCTGCAGTTTCCCTGGAACCTCTTAAAATTCTCGTAGGATCGAGGCAACGCGTCCACTGGACCGAATCGTCTGCGGTGCTCCGAGGCAGCTAATTTTCTTCTCTCTCTCTCTCTCTCTCTCTCTCTCTCTCTCTTCTTCGCAGATCGTGTACCAGCAGCGGCGGGCTTTTAATTGACCCACGAATCGCACGCTATCATTCAGATCTAAGCGATCGTGGCAATGACCCGGTGACCGTAATGATCACGTAACGATCGACCACCGGTGAGTTAGATGAGATAACGAGCCGTGATATCTGGAATCCGAGTTCGTGCAACCGTGAGCGCCGACTGATTCCACCGGGGGAATCGCAGCCGAAGATAGCCGTTGCACCAGACAGTGCATTTCCGCAGATGCTATCTCATGTGAAACAGATCAGCAGAGGAACGGATCGGATCGGATCGCCGGTGCAGCCTGCTCGAAACCGGCTACGTGTTTCGATCAATTCTAGAGGGAGAGAAAGAGAGAGAGAGGGAGAGCCAGCATGCTGTCGTCGAAATTGATTCCTCCGAGCAGCGACACGGGAACGCTCGTTTTCGAAATCTTCGTTAATTAATCTAATCGGGGATGGCCGCATCCGTCCCGTACCGACCGCGCACACCGACGAATCAATACGGCTATTTGTCAGTGTCGTATCGGATCCACGCTAGCTTATTGCCAATATCAGATAACCATCTCGAGGCGTTTAATTATGTCCGCTCGGCGATGCTTCATCCGGACGGTCAGCCGTGCGCATAGTCGCTTTTGTCGATGCATCTCGCGCTCGAGAACGCCGGAAGACGGGATCACGTTGATGGGGATGCGATTTGGGCGAGCCAGGCCACCCGGATGTGAGAAATCCTATCGCACTTTGGCTCCGGAAACAGTTACTCGTCTGCGAGACAAACCTGGATTTTGGTTGCGATGCGATATGGTCGTGGACGATGGGATCATCCCCTTAAAATGGTACAAGTTATAATACATTAGAAGAAATTAGGAATTTTAAAATTAAACGAGAAAAGAGAGAGAGACATTCTCATCTGTCTTCCGTTTTGTATCATTGACGTAAACATTTTCATTTTGGATGAAAAATCAATCCGTATCGCTGTCCGTTTAAAAAATTCTGCTCTCTGGAATGATTTGATTAAATTGCGCGTTTAGCCACGAATTTCAACGATTCGCTTGTACTTAATCGCGAAGCTATAAAGTTCAATTAGCCGAGCACAAAGAGTTATTAATTCTCCAGCGAAGTCGGAGGCCGTGGCCATAAAAATACCGCGGTAAACTCCTTAACGGTACAGTTGCTCGCGAACCGCATCTTCCCGAGTTATCGGCGTGTTTTAGTCGCGAGTATAGCGTTTGCAAATTCCCTCGTCCCGTGATTCTCTGTGTCGGTAACTCGAACAAGTTTTTCTTCGAGTCCGCGGGACTGTTTGCGTTCGATCGGAGTAGTTTGGCTCCGGAGTAGCTATTAGCTACCGTAACACACGCGACACGCGCAGCCTCGTTCTACTCCATCCGGCGCTCACGTTATAAGAATAATATTGGGAATAGAAAGGATCGGCGCGGTGTCGTATTAGAACGATGTGATTATTAGCCTCGCGACAGCCGAGCCAGGGTAGAATAAATATTGAACCGACTCCTCCGGTGGAATTCATTTGAATAAACACCGAGTGATTATCGGCTCCGACCGGGAAGCAATCTCGCGGTATGCTCGGCTTTCCAGCCGAGTCGATTTGCTCCTGGTGAAAAGGATACACTGCGTGGAGACCCCGAGGACATTGTAGAGGCGATAACTGGACGGTATACGAGGTAGAAAGTCGCTAACAAGTGGCTACACGCGTGTCAAATTAGTTTTGACAAGGGCGGAAGGAAATACCGCTGGCTAAACACCATCTAATTCCAATTAGTATTTACAACGTCAAAGCTTCTCTTTGTGCTTGACACGTCGACCACTCTCTCGCCTACACGCAAGGAATTATTTATTTAGGATTTAAATTCCGATTTTTAGATAGAATAAATGAATGCAGATGAAAATGATTGATATTCGTGTTTTGTAAAAATGGAAAGATTGAATTTATTTCGATTTTGTACACTTTTTATGTACTTTTTTTGTACTTTTTAATGTAATATTAAGTTCCTCCTTTCAACAGAGACAGACATTTTTTGTGCTTAGTATTTTTACTATTTTTAATGAGTCTTCTGTCTTAGAAGCGCTTTGGATTGAAAGATCGCATTAGGTTTCTTCTGGTAAGAGACATTATAGTCGAAGAAACGTAACCGGGACCCGTACGTTACTATTCCGGCCGCTATTAGCAAATTAATCTTCGTTATTGCGAGTCCCTGAGCGACCATGGGCGATTCGACCGCCAAAGAAAACCGCGGCCAACTATTTGCTTCTGGTAACAGCCGATTATTCATAATTTTTAATTCCCCCGCGTCGCGGCTACGACTCCTAATGACTGCCGTTCTAGACTGTACTGGCGGCTGTCTCGGAGACGCGATCGATTTAGAGGTCGAACTGTGTGTTTCGTTCGAGGCAATCGGTAACATTCTCGTTAGTGTGATTTATTGTGAAAAAACCGGTGCAAGCTGTGTACCTACGAGACTCGCGTGCACGCCTATCTATTTCCTGCTGATCGCGGACGTGATTTCATTAGCATTTGATTGATCAACAGGGGAGGGACCGGTGAACTATAATTGAATCCCTGGATAACCGTTATGGCAACTATTATTTCTACTCGATAACGCGCAGAAACTGGAAACCATTCGAAAAGTTCCACTCCGGAATAAAAACGAAATTAGACATTGTGTTTTAGTACAGCAGGACACTTTTGATTTTCTACTTCATCTTTTAAGACGTTGTCTTCCATTTTGCATTTCCCTCAATGATTGATTTTTTACTTCACGTTTTAAGACATTGACAATCTTTATTTCACTGAATAAAATACTTTGACGGAATGCTTGTGCTTGATGACTTAGCAAAGTGTTGAAAAAGAGAAAGGAACGTCTACTTACCAGCTGTTTGTCATAATTACGGTAGAAAATTATTATTTTGCACAAAGATGCTCTACCAAGGCTAGCAGACTGCATGGTCCATCACCGGGATTTCTGAGGTGGGGCGTGGATCTCTAGAAAGGGGGACCGTGCGTACGCATAGATCACAGTAGATCCATAGAAATCGGAGTCTCCACACGGTTGACATTCAAATGTACCGTACGGCCCCGGTGGGCAGCGCTGTCTACAGGAAGTCGTGAGTGTCGGTGTCTCTTAGGCACACGATCGGGCCCGGGGAACCTGTTTGATTGAACAAAAATGTCGTCCGCGATGAAAAGAGTCGGCGGAGAACAGTAATCGTCGAGTCGTAGGAGTAACGGGTACTCGGTGGTGCATGAGGGGGGTAGGGCGAGGGCAGAGGAAGATGGCAGAGGATGAAGATGAGGAGGAGGAAGAAACCTTGTTGAAAAAGAGGAACGAAGCCGAAGGTAAAACGGTGAGGACGTAGACGGCGCGGAACGGGAATCGGTCAGTTCGTACGGTGACCGGCAGGGTCAGCTTTTTACCGGTGTATCGATGGAGAAGAACTTTTTCCGAACGGGATCGGCGTCGGCATCGAAACTAATGGCGGAATATAGATATGGCGCCGGTGTGTATCGGCGGTGTCCTAAGAAAAGCCGATTAAAACGGCCGCGAGAGCGCGGCGCCGTTTTTCACCGTCGGTGTCGGTGGCGGCGCGCCGCTACAGAAAGAGTTGGGATCCCTCTATAAGGAAGCACCGGGCCCCCGGACGCCGCGGACACACACCGGACAATGAGCGTGTGCCGCACTGGAAATGACATTTCACCGCCGCCTGCCCGTGGCCGTGGCAGATCGAAACGAGCCGGTGGAGAAGGGGACCAACCACAGAGACACCGGTAAGAACTGCCGGCTTGCTCGTTATTGCTATCCGCTGAACCGCGCTCTTCCGAAGATACTGACTTCTGTCGGATGCCGGCCGCTTCTCTGCGAATTTCCGCGATCATGGTCAATAGGAAACTCTAAGGGTCTCGTGCGGTCGGCCATGATTATCAAACGCGGAGGATGAACATGTTAACGGTACCTTGGTACTTGCTTCATGGTGCTCTCTATTTGTCCCAGCTGATGCTGGGTGGTCTTTCAAGATGCTGGAATTTTTGGTGAGCGATGGTGTCGGAGAGTCAACTGCTTTTTTAACTGATTATCTAGTGGCGATTTTGATTATGCTTTCTTTTGCTGGAGCATAATTGGATGTGAATGGAGCCAGCGCTGTCACGAAATAATCAGAAATCATTAAGGTACTTGGCGAGGATAATTTACCAAATCGAAACCAGAGCTCTAGAACAGAGTTTGAGATACAGTGGCCTCGGAAAGGTGTAGCAGGCTAAGTTTAGAGCCCCGGGATGGAAACAGCCCTGTAATCCAGTCAGCTGACGACGAGCACCGTGTCCCAGGGTTCTCGGTAGTTAGCTCCCGGCTAACGGTCAGAGAGAGCCATCATCGGCACCGGGTACATACGGTCGAACATCTGTTCGAGGATCCCCGTTTATGATGGTTGCAAGCAACAAACGATGTCGGAGAGAGACCATCATGGTCCACGGCTGCTTGATCCCTGCCACTTCGATGGTCAGCCGGATAGTCTGTTACATCGACGATCATTCCTCTTTTTCGTCCGCAACGGTGCTTTCGAGGTCCAGGCTCTCGAGCGACACGCAACCCGGGGGGGGGGGGAGGCTGTAATTGCGTGACTTTTAGCAGCGTAATCCTCCGGGTTCGGTTCTCGATTAGAGTTACCGAGTCACCTTCGCCAATTAGCGATTACACGGCGACTTAGCGCCGCGCGTCCCGTGATGCTCCTCTCGTCCGTCGAGCCGCCTCGGACGGATAATTGGAACGTAATTCCGAAACGCCTAATCCCGGTGCTGCTCGCCGCGCGCCGCGCCGGCCAAGGTGACTGTTAGTGCCTAGCGAGAGCACCGTTTTAGCCAAGGGTAATTAATCAACCGGTTGCGTTGGCCAGTTATCGATCGCATTGTCGATCGTCGGTCACGGTATCCGAGCGTAACAAGATTATTGTCCTCGCCGATCGTTGCGTCTTGATTAAGTCCCGCGGACGCCGGCCGATTTGCATAAAAACCCGCCGATCGATCCCGCTCGCTCGCCGGCCGCACGACCATTAATCACGATCACCTTTTTTCCCAGGACGCTGACGACCGACTTCAATTAATTTGGATATCATAATTATAGAAACCCTATCGCGAGAGCAGCTGAACAGCCGCCGCGCGCGATTTTTGCGTAACTTTTCGGGCATGCGGAAGAGAATTTTTGGAACACCTGCTGGTTCTTGGAGTTTGAAGCTAATTAACTCTGATGGGATTAAATTAAACCTTAAATTGCCTGATTAGCGGCTGATGATCATTCTTTGATGCCTGTCGATGGAACTATTCTAGAAAAAAATGAAAAGATCAAATTTATTTAGAGATTGGCTGTTTTTTAAAAATAATTGCATGAATTGCAAGGACGTAGAACGAAATTTTATCGAACCGTGGCATTGGATATTTTATTTTTGGTAGTGTGTAAAAATTTCGGTAGCACCTGGTTAGGCTACACGGACACCGGACAACAGCCATAAATGTTTCTTAATATGTACTCTAATTAGATAGCTATGGGGAGAAGTCGATCCCGAGACCCGCTTAGATCCGTATCTGTATACTAATGCGCACGTATACGGCCCGGATCGATTCGTTCTGGGGAGAAAGTAGATTCAGTTAGACAGACCACCTAATTTCATGGGGAATTTACAATTTGCAGTCGGCGTAGCAGTTAGCCCCTATTATTGATTACCCGGTCGATCGTCAATATCGGCTACCACCAAGACTAAATCCGGTGTGGTAGATCGAATCACTTGCTATCGGAGCTTGTTGCCCTATCCACGCGAATGGCGGCGAGCAAATACCTACCGGTAATTCGATTTTGACATTAAGGAACCTGTTACGACAATACTCTGAGACCACGGTATACTCCAACCTGTCCTACACTTCCTTTAACAACCGTCAAGAATAAATCAAACTGAAATCTTACAAGTTTTCAAACAATTTGACATGAATTTTAGTTTAATAAAAATATGTTTCTTCTCTGTCTAAAATCATATTATAAGGAACAGTCGTAAGGAAAAGCGGGTTTATTAACGTATTTGGGCACACGGATAACCAAATGTTAACGACAGACGTGTTTGTCGCGGGCGCTCGTTTCGATCTGCCTTTTTTTTGTAATTCGTTGGCGATCGTAATTTTACAATTCTTCTGTTATTTAGGTATGGTTCTCTGTTTTAAGAATTTAGTTATATAGATTGCCTGTTAATACATACACACACACGTACATACATTATCCGTACTTCAACCCTATAATATTTTGTCTAAAATCATATTTTGATTCGACTATAAAAAAGTAAAATCGCATAAAGATCGTTTCATAATTTTTTAACTTACCAATTGTACTAACTTACCAATTTTATCCGGTCACTTACGTTCGAAAATTTTTAGAGTAATATCGCGTTACATTATCCCGCAAAGAAGTTGGAGCATTTACGTTAAATAAAAATAGATTTGGCGATATTTACGGAGCAATTTTGTTAGAAGGCTACCCAGCAGTAACCACTAATCAGATTTCCAGCCCGTCGAAATCAATGAGTCGCGCGTACAAGTTTACAAGCGAGTAATTAGTCGAGGGGCGATGAAGTTCGCGGCGGGTATCCCGACACGAATGAAACTCTCGTTGAATTAGTGCCACCGCGGGGGAAGAGTTTCATAAACGCCGGTAGCTGATCGTTCGAGTATATCGATGGCTATCTGTTTTTCCTCTCTCGTTCCATCTCTGTCGTTCCAACAGCGGCGCGTGCATTATGCTTATGAAGTGCCTTCGTGCGTGACTTATTTTCCTAAAGGCTTCTGCTCGGCCGTAACACGGGACACTGGATTCATGTACTTACGTTAATACGACCGCGCGAAATTGCGTTCGATGTATGAATTATCGCGACCGTTTCATTTTCGTATTGCTCGCCCATTTTCATATTGCATACTTTGCTTATTATCCCATCCTGCATGTCCCGAGCCAGACTATTCAATCTTGCAAATCGACACTGAACTTTATTAGCTGGTATTCGCTTGCAAAGGGCAAAATATCTAATCTTAAGAAAATTTCTCGCTTTTGTGTTTTGAACTCTGTGAGGTTTGTATATCATAAAAAAGACACTTGTATGTGCTATTCCTACATGTTCTCCTACAAGGCACGAAATGGCGTCGAAGATATATCACGATCTCGCGATATAAAATAAGGTTAAGCAATAACGAATGGCAGCAATGCCGTCTCTACACGAGAAACGAAATTACTTTCCGAACGACCTAATAAAATGGAAACAGTTCGGACCGTAAAGGGTTGATGGTTGAATCTATGGAACTAGGGGGAAATGACGTGGTCGCGAGCATTTTCGACGGATCTTTTTCGAACGCAGGATGATATAATCGCGGGGTCACAGCGGAACAGCCGTGGTTCGAGCGTGACGAATTCCGAGGTCGGTCTCCCTCGGTATTCTTCATGGCTCGGACGAATCTGGTATGCCATGAGGCAGCGTGGCGCATGAAAGAGGTCTGGTACACGCCCAGCCGCATCTCTCTGGACCACAGTCCACGGCTATTCATACGCAGCCGTGGCATAATGCGTTGCCCACACGAAGGCCGTCTTCTCGTCGCGTCTCGTCTCGTCTTCTCTCTTCTCGTGTCTCGTGTGGGTGAGAACCTCACGCACCAGTATATTCCGTTCGGCGCTTCCTGCTCGCTTAATCAATGACATCTTTAAGCGGCCAGACGAATGGCAAAACCGAGATGGCGAAACTCCGCGCGGTCTATGGGGCCGGTCTTTCAAAGCCGCGCGCGTCTTTCTCCTGGACGCGTGCCCTCTCTCGCCTCTCGAGAGCCGACGTTACCTACCTGCAGAGAACACCTAGAAATCATTCACTATGACGAGCGTTCCCTTTCTTGACGCGATGCAACAATAATTACCGCTCCGGTGCGCCACGGTTTTAAGCACTCGGGCAATGACACATCGCGCCGGGTTCGCCGAGGTCGATCGCGATGATCGATATTTTCCAACGATGCGCCACGATTGTCTCTCTGATTACTTAATGCCGTGAAAGTCGCTGGGTGGCGCTCCGTCGCGGCTGGAGCGTGAGAGTATGGTGTTGATTAGGCGATCGTGTGCGGTCTGAAACGTAAATTAATCTGCGATCAACCGAGGACATAAACATCTACAATAATTTTGCTATTTGTCAGTGAAGATCTTAACGAAGTTTTAAGTAAAAATTGCAACAGTGGGTACCCGGGTGGAAACCTCTGCTGGCAATCCAGGGGTGGAAAAACATATATGCATCTGCTTGCACCCACGTACTTGCACGGTTGCGCGCGGACGCTCGCGCGGCTCGCGATGCAGGCATCTTTATTGCACGGTATATTCACACTAGGCGTAATATCTCAGCGCGCGGACGGTGCGTATAATCAATGACATCTTTACGAGGGGCGCGATAAGCCGGTGCATTCCAGTGAAAGGAGATGCATCGGGAAAGAACGCGCGTCTCGCTGAGGAAGACAGGAGAGAGGGTGGCGTCGAGGGGACAACAGGGAGTGGTCCGGCGTTGCATGATAAATCCGTTGCAGCTTAATTCGCATCAGCTGTAACATCGGCTCGAATTCTTGTCGAGCCGCGATGCACTTCGAGGGCCCGTCCCGTCCCTGTCCTCGTTCCATCCCCATCGCGAGTTACTCCCTCCCTCTCTCTCTCGTTCCCATGGTGTTTCGATCATCCGCCGTCCCGTTTCTTCCCTGTGGAACTCGAGATCAAGCGATGATGTCACGAGGCGTGTCTCGTATCGCGAAACGTGCCCGGGATTTTTTATCCCGCTGCTTCTTCCTTCTCCGTTTCTTTTTTCGCTCGTTTTATCATCGACCGGTTAGGTCCGCTCGCTTGTGCAACGAGAATCGCAATGCAGAGGGCGGTTTTCAAGAATCCACTCGGATCAGTGGGTCATGGTGGAACTGTTCCATCGACGGAGATAGATTGTGCTCTTTGTGCACTTTTATTTCTGTTCCTTAAAATCGAAGAGAATTCACTCTTTGTGCTCGGAGCTATTCCAAGCGACAGACGTTTCGTCTGACCTGGAATATTTTCATCGCATGGGATCCTTTCAGTCCGTGCATTTAAAGAGACTGCAGAGCTGTTCATAAGACATCGTGATTAGTAAATTAGATTATAGTTACAAGTTAGACTGCGGATTTATAGCAAACCTAGCATTTATAGCAAAACTGAATGAGTAGATGAGGGATTAAACAACTTTAAGGGTGTGAATACGTTACCACGACTCAATGAAGAGGGATAAATTCCAATGTGGTCCCCACGTCTTGCAATCAGTGCAAGCAATTTTTCATCCTCGATTTTCTCGGTCCGATTTTTCTCTTGCTTCGATTTTCGGACAGGATAAGCTCATCATCCCGGTAACAAGCAATTTATTAAGCATGTCCGGTGAAAGGTAGAAAGCTACCGTCCCCTCCGATCGTCGAAAAAGAATATTGATTGCGTAACGCGGCGTCGGCGTCGGCCGCGCAAGATGAAAGTTCGAATCGCGGCGTAGGAAGCCGGAATCGATTTTTCGCAAAAGCGGCGCGCGCGATGGTGTCTAGGTTCGCGAGCAACGACCACCATCGGAGTTCCACGACCCCGGTTAATTGAATACGATCCGGCGGCGCTGCTGGGTTGAAAAACGCCGGGCGCATATGTCGCCGCAAAAAGCGAATTAAAGTCGCGAACTGTGATACGGAGGTGAGGAAAAGGTTCGGCGACCGATGGAAATTATTGCGAGGGCTGCTTGACCGTCCCAGTATGGTCCTTGCCATGCTGTTTTAAAGATTCGAGAAGTTCATTTCTGCGCGGAGACACGGTTTAATCCCTCGCCGTATTATAACGAGTCAGAATCGGGATGAATATTTTAAGCACAGGTCAATGTTATTAAGCAAACAGATAGGTAAAATTTTTAGGCTGTATGACGTCGAACTAAATGTAGCCATACTAAAATATCAATTTTAATCAATCTATATAAATAAAAATGTAAATCTCCGTTTGTTCAAAATCTTAAATCTCCAAAAGTTCTTCACCGATTGCTTTTGAAATTTTGACACAACGTTGCATTTGAATACGCGCGTGTTTTTATATACCTATTATATAGATGTCGCACCTATGACAGATAAAAACATGCTTTTTTTTTAAAAACAGCGCCAAGACTGAGCCACCGCAACCCGGGTACAGCTAGTACATTCTGAATATCGAACAGTATGGAAAATAAACATATTGATTTATACAGGGCGTGGCCGGACTGGTGGCACAACCGAGCAGGGGATGATACTACATGTAAAAATAAGTCGAAAGAAAGGAATAACATTTTTTTGTTTGTCGCTTCGTTTCCGAGAAATTCGAGTTTGAAAATGCAGCTGACGCGTCTGACCATGATCAACCAATTCTACTTTATGCATATACTAAAACACGCGAACCTGCGGAAACTTTAAACTCGATTTTCTCGACAACGAAGCGTCAAAGGGAAAAATGTTATTCCTCTTTTTCGACTTATTTTTACATGTAGTATCACCCCTTGCTTGGTTGTACCACCCGTCCGGCCACACCCTGTATATACAGGGATTTTCGAGAAAATCGAGGTTGAAAATGCAGCGAATACACGTACTATTGCATAGAAATCGTCTGAAGCGTCCGACCATGATCAACCAATTCTACTTTGTGCGTATAATAAAGCACGCGAACCTGGCGGAACTTTAAACTCGATTTTCTCGAAAACGAAGCGTCAAAGGGAAAAATGTTATTCCTCTTTTTCGACTTATTTTTACATGTAGTATCATCCCTTGCTTGGTTGTACCACCCGTCCGGCCACACCCTGTATGCACTCCGCGACAAAAAGATAGCATATTATACAGATAAATGGTTTTTTAGCTTTTCAAGTAGTATATTTCATTGTTTGTGACCTGGATACCGGGTAATGAGAATAAAAAATTATTTCGATATGTTTCTATGCATTTATTACGAGAAGAAGCAATTTTATTGGAAAATATGTAACATCAGTCTTCGACGACCTGCGCTCTTTTTTTTCATATACGTCTATATTTTTTAAGAGAGATGTTTTTAGAAATTGTAAATACTTTTGTGACTACGATTCAACAGTTTCGCAATTTTAGCAAGCAACAATTTTCTTTACTCATGAATTGTTAATATTTCAGGACCAGTCAATCTTTTACCGCGACCCATTGTTGAAAATTTCACAATATTTCAATTCTAGAACACGCACAATATTAAATACTTGTCGACCTGAACACTGACGTCTTGACGCTAACTGGAAACACACTTTGACTTTGTGCAATCATTTTGACGCAGCAGTCAGCACCACTATTTACGTTTCCGTAAAAAAGCGTTTATCCTGTACAGATACAACCTACATATTACTAACTGAGCAATGATATACTATATTAATACGAGAACTCTGTAGTTATTCAAGTACATTTGTGCGAAAATTAACAAAATTGGATAGTGTGCTATCTTTTTGTCGCGGAATGTATTAATATTTTCTTCATATAGGAAGAGATTCTGCGCGGTATTTTTTCGCTTGGGCCCGGCAGAACTCGGAACAGTAAAATCCTGATTTGGGCCCACAGTCTACCGGGCCCGCTCGAATTAGCGCTTCCATCTTCGACGATGGTTCCCCCGGAGCTTTTATTTCGCCCGTCTCGGTTAACGAGCGTCACCCAATCCGAATAAGGAGACGAACGACCGATGTCATAAACATTCCTCGGTGCTCGAATTGAGCCGTCCGCAACTCGGTGGTTCCGTATTCGATCGCGATTGACAGTTCCGTAAAAAGGCCCGTCCGCAGCTGTAACGATCCGCGCGCGAAGACGTACGATTCCGCTTCGCGGAACCGTGCCTCTAATTTGCTCCCGTGTCATCGAAATACTGGGCCTTCGGCTCCGCCAGGGGCCTTCCTTCCCGGGAACTCGATACCATCGGAATTTAACAGAGGGCCCAACCTTCTTTCGGTGCCCCCCTGGTTAACACGTTCGCCACCGGTGACGTCTTTTTACGTCATATGCGATTTACCACCTGGCCTCTGTTCCACTCTGTTCGACTCCGATTTTAAACCCGTTAATGATCCGCTTTTTACCCAGCGTCCGTTGCTTCGAGTCTTCATTAGGTTTGTTTCTTTTTGAGATTCTGTTTTCACGGTTCTTCTTTTTCTGATTATAGTTTTTCATTAGTTAGTAATTGTGAAAGAAGTATGGCCACAATATTAAAGTTACAATTCAATCTCGATACCAAATAAAATCGGTCTGCATCCGCGTCGAAGAACAAATTTAAATCTCGCATTCGTCTCGTGCAATAAAAGGCAACAATACCAGGACAATTTGCTCCACGGCGAATAATTTGCGTAATACAAACGAGCTTGCGAATTTCATTTTCAATGGAACCTATAAATCTGCATCGAGAGGTGGTCTCGTGAAAGGGCCGATGCAAAGGAGCACGAATCGAGTGGAGGGAGTATAAGGAATGGTAAATAAGGATAATGCCGCGTTCCGTATGTCCATTGAGCATGCACCGTGCGCCGTTTAATTTGGCCAGCCTCGATTAGGCTCCCGGACGACTCTCGAACCGATTTATCCACGGCGAACGTTAATGAAGACAGTTCAGTCGTTCAGACACGTACGTGCCGGGATCACCTTTGCTCGTCGCTGTAAAAAGAAGCTGGCGGACGTATCCGTTTTACGCAACCCGGCCCGTCGTCATTTCCGAGCGCCGCATAATAACGACGTTTTATTATCTTCGCGGAAAACATTCGCGCTTGTCCGTGCCGTCGACGAGAATCTCAGCGAGGGATAATGATATGGGTGGAAGTCGCGACGCGCTAATGCGTTTTATCTATTTATCCTGTTCTTTTTTTGACCGTGACGCGTCTCGCGAGCGTCGCACTAGGAATTTTTCGAGTTTAATGCTTCGGAACAATTCTTTTCATTGCAGCGTCAGTATCTCCGTGCGAAATAAAGATTCCCTGCATTTGACTGCGAAGCAGGAGGATCGAACAGAAGTTCATTTCTTCTTTCAGGAATTTTAATAAGCTGAAAATAGTCGGACAGTGTTCTCCAGATGTTGCCAGACTCGTAAAATCTGCTACAAAAGTTTCCAAAGTCCTAGAATTACAGCTGGTGGCGGATCTACAGAATGCTAATCAGATGATACCGAGTCTGCAGAACGTAACAAGATAACTGCGGTCCCGAGGAACCACAAACAGCCATGATCGGACTCGTAAAACCTCAGACAATAGGTGTCACAGTCGAGGAACTCCAAACAGTCGAGATTAGACTTGTGAATCCCGTAACTGTCGATGTGAGACTCGGGTAACCACAAATAGTCAAGTAAAATCTGCACGGATTGAGACACTGATGTCAACCTTGCTGTCTTGATATTTGGTACCCTTGGGTTAGGCGTGGAACCTTCTTTGGACTTCCCTAGTTGGTCCTGAAGACTCGTGTGAACTGTTTCAGGTCTCAGTGGAATGATACCGATCCTTTGAGTATTCTTGAGTCTGGTATCAGCATAATCCCGACAGTATTTTCACAGAATGACACTGTAGATCGAGAGCTACGAAACACTGGTAAAACATCGTGCAACGTTCAAGGTTATGGCCGGCGTTTTACGGGGGTCCGCGTTAAAAATTGCTCTATAAACACCCTATCTACAGTAATGTCTACATCGGCTGTTAACCTAATCTCGCGGCTCGTCGAGTTCTCTCGCAGGCTCGCCTCGGCGCGGCGTGGCAGGGCGTACGCGTACGCCGAGGCGATCGTAATAAAAAGGAACCGTGTATAATATATAATGGAGCTATCTTCGTAATAACTTGTAGTTACTTCGGCCACGGTAGATCTCGCCGATAATTCCAAAGACAGCCATAAGCCGCGCCACGCTCGGCACCGCGAGAAGGGCAGGACTTTCCTTGCTAATTTATTCCCCGGCCGAAGACGTTCGCGTTTCAAAGAATTCTTTCGAAACGCTCTCGGATGTATCGTTTTTCCTCCGCGATCCTAATCTCCCGCCGACGATAAAATTGCGGAAGGAGCCGTCGGAGTATGCGAGGAATCCAAATGTCGGAGGTTGCGAATCGTGCGAGTGTCGAAACGCGACTGCGACCCTCGCGAGGTCTAGTAACTTGAAAAATGGGTACAGAAAGTTTGGTCCTCGAAAATTCAGGTTCGAATTGTCGGGCAAACCCATCTGAACGCCGGCACAAGGTGCGCCGGGTTTCTCCTGTGGTTACGCAACAGTTAATTACCGCCCGAACTGTCGATTAGCGGCTAGCTGGAAGCCCGATGATTTTTTTTTGTTTTCCATTACACGACTGACAAATGAAAGAGCGCGGTATCAATTTCCTAAGCCGACGGCTCATTAAAAGTTAACGATCATCGGTCGCGAACGTATTATTAGATTCATTAGAGGTCATTATACATATTAAATTTTCTTAATTACGCTCGCCCGGGCCAATCGGGCCCGCCGAGATGACACAGTTCGCACGTTCCGCTCTTCCTCTTTGAACCGGAAAGGTAGACCCCTCCTCGCGAACAGGATTCTCGATCTTTTGCATACATTATCATTGGTTGCTTCCGACAATGTTACCGATCTTTCTCCCGAGAGGCCATTTTTATCCCCGCAGCATTTGTAGTAATTAAATTAATTCCACTGGGAGCCGTTCGGTCGCGGATTACCTGACGAATGATTGATGACCGTTATATTCTCATTACCAGTCGCTACTGTGGGAACATATGTAGGTATAATACACGGAGCCTATGCGGACGGTACGCATGTTCCTTATACATCCCGGGAGTACCGGCATCATTAAGAACAGTTTACTCGGTCTTTCATTAGTCATCGCGGATTTAATACGTCGTTTGATTTCATCCGTCCGAGAGCTGGAACAGACCGTCTTCCTCTCGTTCCTTTTTTAAAGGAGGCCGCGCGCAGAGCCACTCGCTTCGGTTCCGCGAGACAAATCGTTGGAAACGATCGGAGCTCGGGAACCGTCCTAAACGAGTCCTTGTTAAAGCTTATTAACTCGGAACTGCGGGCCTTTCCACGCATCGAATTGGGATCTTTAAACAGCAGCGAGCCCGGCAACGAAATTCAGAAATATGATCGGGACTTGCGATGAGACTATAGCGAATAGAAAAATGTTTTCGTGAAAAATGTATTAATGAATTTCTCTATTGAAATACATAGAATAAAAATTCTAAGAAATCTGACTAAATGAAATTTTGATCTCGCGAGGTTCGGGTTAGGTCTTGTTAAAATTTCCAAATTAGATTTCGGCCACGGGAAATCGAAACGGTGTACTTTTCGGGTCTTGAGTCATCTGGTGCTGCATCACCTTAATTAGAAACGTGGAATAGCAAGGATATCGATGTTCCGGAGTGCGTCGTGACGCGCATGACATTACGATTTCATTGTTGCGACCGAAACTACCGGCGGCGCAGTTAGAAGCCCGTCCCCGGTCATGAATAACAAATGCGCGTAACGACGAGTTTCCTGAAAACGAGAACGCTGACATGGGCGTGTCTCGCGTGACGAGTGTCGCTTTTTTGGAAACGACTCGCCGTCTGGTTTCGCAATTCCGTTCCCTTTGCAATACGGGCTGCGATTACGAATTGCTACTCGCCTGCCACCGCAGAAACTCCAGGGACGCGAGAAACATCAGTCAAATAAAAATACACGTGCCTGTTCATTCATATATTTTTATTTTGGAAGTGAAGAAGTGATATGCAATTTTTTTGAAAAAGGCCAAAAATCTTGAAAAATTACAATTTTTACCACTATCGATCATTTATAACTCGTAAACCAATTAACCAATGGCAATTACATTTTCGGAGCGTATATAATTTATACAAGTTGACCAAACACACATCTTTTAAATTTTCGTTATTGGCCCAGCTAAAAAAATCGTAAAAATCAATTTTTACTATTGTTTTTCACAGTCCCGACCAAACATATTTTTTCAACATATTTTTTACACGTCATTTACTAAACTAATTCATCTAGCCTTGCAGAGAAATTGAAGTCGTTTGGTTCATTCATAAAAAAGTTATTCTGGTTTAAAGTGTGTGTGATGGGTTTTGCTCCAAACTGTAGGTGTGGATACAAATGCAAGCCTTAATATTAGGTTCCGCTATAAACATGTCGATATTTAGGGGTAATTGGTAGCCCATTTTACATAGAGAAAATGAAATGCAATTCTCAACACTCAAATGAAACTAGTAAACGTAATTTTTACAAATTTTGTAGCCTCTTTCTTACATTTCTCAAGTCATTTTCCAATTTCCGAGGAAAATGGAAAGTGAAAGATTGAACTGTTTCTGGAGAACATGGCCGTCGACGTTTGGCAGTGAACGCGGGGCAGTTCGGGTTTGTCACTCGATTTGTTAGCTGGAACGTTACAGTTTCATAGAGTTATCTCGCACACACGTATGAAGTTACGTTATTAGCCGTGTATCGTGTTTCACGACGCGATACCGTTCGTTTTGCTCTATGAGAGACGGCGGATCGAGGGCGGAGGGAGGCAGGTTTTCATTGTCGATATATGCTCGAGCATTCCCACGTTTCGTCAAGACATTACCTGGAAACAATCGCTCTCGGTGGTCGAACCAGCGCCGCTGTAAATCTGATCTTCCGTCCGTACTGTTCTGTAAATCCGATACTGACACGACTCCTCCGACTCCGAAGTACCTAGAATACAAAATGGCTGCTTCGCGCTGTCGCTGTCAATCGGCCGTTTGTTCCGGAGCACTCCATCTTACTTTATGCTTGACAGTTTACATCGCTCACCTCGTTGTTCCGCGAATAATTAACTTATCACGAACCAAACGTTTCAATCCTGTCGGGTAGCAATCTACTTCACACAACTAGTCCATTTCCCAAATATTTCTAACCAATCCACGGTTTGTCAGTTGTTAAAAATGATTGTCACGTTAGATATACAATTTCCAGACACATGAAATAAATCTGTAAAATTTTTTCTTAAATTATTTTACATTTACATTTGAGAAAAATGAGGATAAGAAACTGTGTTGCTTCTTTCGTCCAGCCACTTAAAAAATGATTTAATTCCGTTCGCAACAGAATTTATGTTGAAGAATCACTTTCAACTTTGCACAGCTATTTCTCCATAAAAACAAAGTTGGAAGGAGAGACTGCAGCCGAAGGATACTGAATAATTGGTTGTTTGCGCACTCCGTGTCCAGACAAGACAAAGTTGCGTCCGGAGCAACAGCACTCCGACGACGATGTCCTACAAAAATCGAATTCAACTTTGTATTCGATGTCGCTCTCGCGTGCTGCCTGCCCATAAATCTTCTCAAACGGAGGGAAATGCGCAAGTAATTAAACGCGACAGGCCAACACCGACGATGATCGTATAATTATCCGAGTCGCAAAAACGTAACGAAGACAAATTATCGTTGCGAATCCAGCGCCATGTGAAGTTACAGTTTCTTTAAATTATTGCGCCCGTGAACTCATCTCGCATTCTGCTGCGAGGATACATTCCTCAAAGTCGGGCGCTCATGCTCCTCGAAAAAAAGAACGTGTCCCTCTCGAAACGTTTCAATTTGTCTGCCGAACGGAGCGAGAAGCAGACCTAAGAAATGTTTTATCGTTTTTGACTGATGTGAGTTTCTCGGAATTGAAAGCTTTCTTGTACTGTTAAATTTTTCAGGTGTGACAAACTTGATATAAGATGATACAAGACATGAATTTTCTGTAAGGCAGTTGTAAATACAAGAAATAAATGCCTGTTTGACTCGCTCTTCAAAATGAGAATTAGAAATGAGCAATGAAGATCTTAAAATATCCACACGTTCAAAGCTTTGTTTTTCGGATACATTATTACTGCGGATCTTTATTCATAATAAAAAATGTTTGCATTGATTGCAAGACAAAGGAGCCAAATAAAAATTTCATTCTTCTTTTAATTATGTTATTAAGGTGAAACTAGTACACTGGCGGCCTTAAATCTTTTTTTTTTTTAATTTTTACGTCGCTTTGTTAACTGCCAGGGTTATTACGCGACGGGACCTACAGTTTTTTATAAGGTGGGTTCCGAACCACCTTGGGCACTACAGTTTAAATAGCACATGGAATTTCCAGAGGTGCCGGCGTTGGCCTTAAATCTTTTTAATAACTCCACTGTTTTAAATTGTACGCACCCATTTTTGTTATAAATTCATCAAATCCGCAGTCTAATTATTAGTACACACGTGTTAAATCAACAAATTGTATTATATTTCTAGTGTCACATTTCAAAAGATGACTTCAAGAGCGAAGCACTATCGTACGAAGACAAAATGTTCGAATTTTCGATAGAATCCGTGTATCCTTCTTCGCTATGCGAACTCCAAAGCCGTGAATTTTTAACAAACATGTGTAGTCCATGTACAATCGATCATGCTAAAGGAACATGACATCTTGCACGATGTCCGAGCGGCCATAATCCGTTATCCTCGGACATTGATCACCGTCGGCGTGTTTCGGTAATGAAAATCGATGTCGTCGCATGTTCATCATCGGTTATGAATGTTATCGATCGTCGTGCCGATCGAAGGAACTGGATAGCATCAACAGTGTAGACAAGTGGGCAGCTCTCGGGTCACTCTGATCTCGTGGGAACTGGTCGTGATTAGTCCACGTCAATAGCAACGCTAGTTATGCTAATTGCGCGAGAGCAGTTCGGGCCCAGCTACCAGCGTCGAACGCTGCCATGCTGGAGATAAGCTAGGTACGAAGGTAGTACCTTTGGCTATCGATTTATCGGGGCTCACTCCCTCCGAGGGATTCCAGATCGGCAGCGCGATCATGCGATTTAGATAGCTCCCTCTGAAACGCGTGAATTCCGTTTCTGGACTGCGGTCTCTTGTCCTGCGAAATTCTGCAACCTCGGATTCTCATCTCTCAGCTATTTGCACTCGGAGACTTTTCCCAAGTCACCGACCGCCAACGTCAAGTTGTTTATTCATTATTTGTAGAAATATTATTATCTACTGTATTTAAGTGGAATTTTATATGAACTTTATGAAACAAGAATTTCATAGCTTGGATTCGTTAAGACTCTTCACAAGTCACCGACCGCCAACGTCAAGTTGTTTATTCATTATTTGTAGAAGTATTATTTCATTACTGTATTTAAGTGGAATTTTATACGAACTTTATGAAACAAGAATTTCAAAGCTTGGATTCGTTGAGACTCTTTACAAGTTACCGACCGCCAACGTCAAGTTGTTTATTCATTATTTGTAGAAGTATTATTTCATTACTGTATTTAAGTGGAATTTTATACGAACTTTATGGAACAAGAATTCCAAAGCTTGGATTCGTTTAAAAATTTTTTCCTTTACTTATCAATGCTTAGTTTAGCAAGTTGTGTCAGATTATGGCATAGTGAAGAGAACAGATACTTTCCCAGCTTTCAACTTGCTCTGTTTGTATTCTCGCGAAACTTTTCAGAGACTTTACTATGACATTAGGAAAATAGGGGGTCCAGGAAAGCGTGTGTTTCAGAATGCTGCGGTAAGTAGCGTGAGCATGTATACGTGTGTGCAGATAAGTGTGTTCTTGAGACCAACCAGTGCGTTATGAGAGCGACGTGCGCTGAGTATAGCGAGCTGAGAGTGCATCAAGAGAGTTTCTCGAGAGGAACATTGAGGGATCGTATAAGTAGCCTAACGAATACCATGAGGAGAAAAGCTAAAAACTATTTTGCTGGAGAGCTCGCTGTTGAATTTCCCTCGGTGCACAGTTTATAATATATCGTTAACATACACATGTTACTGGTAATATTAACATGTTGCTGCTAATATTAAACATCATTTTACTTCAATATGCGCAATGTCATAAGAAACACATTACACACCCGAGACATCTTTATGTCCCACAGGGTTAAAGTCTTAAGTGATTAGGGACGGAGCGTTGCATTAGAATCTTTCGCGTAATTATTTATAGAGGGAAAATCTGGGGACTTTGACTATCCGTTGAAGTGTGCGTCTGTGACGAAGACGAATATTTCCTGTAATTAACACTAGGGATGGGATAATGTTGGGTGTGTGTGAATGGAAAAGCAATAATGTTTCAATGATTATATTGGGAAAGTATTCATTTTATACAAACTGATATCGAACCTCGGAATGAGTACTTAGAAGTCTCGAAAAGATACTTATAAGTACTTCGATGTTGAAAGTAATCGAATCTTTCACAAGTGGTACTCGAATCTTGGAAATCAGAACTGCATAGTAGGTTTAATATTAAGAAGGTTTAATTTAAGAATAACACTTTCGATAGATTATGAAATTATAGCTATACATGTTGAATTAAGTTATGCATTAGAGGATAACATAATTGATTTTAAAGGTAACAAAAATAATGATTAGAAAAATCAGAGAATTTCGACCAAGATTCGAATATATTGTACTTGCAATTATTAATTCCGTTTACCAAACTACTTGTAAAAGATTGGAAACTGTCTGGCATAGGTTCGAGTATACGTAGGAGTACTATTTCTGTTTTTCGAAGTACTTATAGAGAGTTCGAATCTGTTTGCGAGGTACTTGATTCCATCCCTAATTAACCCTAAACCTACCCAGCCTTAAAAGTAACTGGCACATGTGCCCTTATAAAAATGTGACAAGACTTTGTGCAGCTCCTATTGTAATATGTGCTCCACTAAAGATATCTATACGATTATTTCTTATGAAATTCTTTTTATTACATCAATAATCGTAAAATAAAAATCTGGAACCGGTCATTCTGACCGGTGACGGTAGGTTTAGTGTTAATGTAATTAAATTTGACAATGCTGCGGGTGCAGTCTCGTTGTGAAGATTTCGAGGGTTGCAGAGGGAGTGCACCGTGCGCGGAAGACGCGTGATCGATGCACCGGATTAACGGTTGCATAAATTGTTGGTTGCAGGCGGCGGGACCGCCGGTGCAGCTGGAACCAGTGGACCTGTCCGTGAAAACTCCAGTGGTGTTGCAGGTGCCTCGGTACAGTCCAGCGGCTATAATTACCGCCGCTGCTAGAAGAATCCCTTCACCTTCGACAACGCCCACGCCGCCGCCACTCTCCATTTCAACCGGTGAGTAAAATTTAACGATGCAACCGCACGACTTTAACGATTCCAATCCTTTTTCCAACAACGTCGTTGGAGACCGGCGAGCGCGAATATCATCGGAAAAAATTGACTCCGCAAATTTCTATTTCCGAAAGGTTAAAAGCATGTAAATCATTCTACACTGCACGCTATATTAATGACGACGAGATTCTCTCAGCCGAGACATGCTTCGCCAGAACTATCCAGCTTACGTTACTCAGATAACGTTCATGCTTTGTAATCGACCGGACGAGATCCTCGGACGTTCACTTTCACAGATAACTATTCGCGAATGGCGTTACCCGCTGCGAGATTATCATCCCGCTAAAGAGCTATCTGCAAGAAAGTGGTATCTCTGCAACCTTGTGTTTCGTCGCGGCCTGTCATTAGCAGTCCGCCGTTAGTCAGCAGGTAGAACAATTATTTCTACATCGCGATTCGCTAATCATACACCCGCTTTATACGACAATTAACGGATATTAATGTTGCGGCAATGTTGCACAAGCCGATGGCGCTCTGTCATTCCGCTAACAAAGTGACAATCCTGCATTCCGAGGTATTCTTTTCCTGTTTTTAATCGTTTTTATCTTGTATCACTTCCTTCATTTTAGATATTTCGAGATCAGTTAAATAGCACGCACGTTCGTGCAGCATAAATATTTCATCCCCTGTTAGTGGCTGGTACAGTATTTTATCGATAAATGTCCCAAATCTGGCCGATAAGTGTCCTAGAACTATCCTCACTCCTCCGGTCTTTGATATACTGGGCAAGACCGGCGATATACTCCTCAGAACCTAACAGAATGGGTAAGGATCCAGGCAACTTAGCATTTTTCCTTCCATTCTCATATTTTTGCATTTTATTATTCGATGATTCATGTTAACTGGTACTTTAGATATATCGCCGATCGTGTTTTCTTTATTATTTAACAAAAATGAAAGGGTTAGTTCCGAGTGCCCAATTCTGGTTCTAGAAATTGAATTTGACGATCTGCTGGACTTGGAAATTTTTGCCACTCACGGAAAACACTTGAAACTCGTGAACGCGTGAAAGTGTGATCAGTGAAAGTGCAATAATCATTCAATTACCATAGTGAAATATCGTTGATCGCGTGGACGATCTCTAGCTTTTAACGCCCGATCGCAATAATCCGGCGCGTAGACGACGCGACGCGTTCTAGAGGCGCGCTTAAAATTCCACCGTCCGCGAGCCCGTACAATTCTACATTATGAACCTAAGTCGAAGGCGACCGCCTATCGGCTATTGCTATTGCTATCCCGAAGCATTGGTGCACGCGCGTATCCGTACTGTGTATACAGGTGCGTTCGCGGCCGCATGCGGCTCGAAAGTGGCCGGTCTCGCTCGCTTATGGGTAAACCTCGACGGAGATCACCGCCGATTGCGTTTGCTTTATGGGTTAATTATGTTCGGAGTTTTTCTGCATACCGTTCGCGGACGAGCCCACCGACCCCGGCCATTCTATGGAAAACCGACCGCGTGTGCGTCGCAACGAATGCGTTTTACGGACCAGCCAAGGCTAGTCGATAGGTTGCGGCCTTGCCTCGTGGAACGCTACCGATTAGCCGCTCGATCGGCCACGGATAAATGTCACCGAACCGCCCCGAGGACGCCAACGCCCCCTTTCGATACCTCGTTTGCCCCTGGCGAAAGTTATGCGATCCGGAGCCCCTGTTCCGACTGTTGGAACTTTCTCTAGTCATTTTTTCTTTATTTTTCTTATCTGTGAAAAAAATTATTACGGAAGACAGAATAAGTCGTCAACAGATTGAATCATATAAAATGATGCACCACGGTGCGTTTTACAAGAGAGAGGTCTCCGTTAAATATAGAAAAGCAATAACACGAAAATCCCCAACGCAAAGTGCAACATCGGAGACCGCTGAAACGTTTATTACAAGAACTGGTAATTCCTGATGGTTCCTATCTTAACACTCCCGGTTCTTTCTTGAAAGCGGCGAGGATCGGCAAATAAAATAACGATAAACCTTCGACACGAGGCGGTGAATCACTTTCTACTTAAAAGTGCAGCGAGCATGCCCGTTAACAATGCCCGGGGAACGAGGGAGAGACGGGAAAAATTCGATGCGGCGGCGCGTTTCGAGGAGGCGCGTTTCGCCCGAACTATAGTGATCAGCCGTGACGGCGGACTGCGTCAGCGGCCGCGGACACGTTTAAGAGGCCTTAATGGCCACGGGAGAGAACTACCAGTTTCGTAGCGGCCCGGGTAAAAAGTCGTTTCTCGCGTAAAGTACCAGCGGAACACGGACCCGTTCTCGCTCGTGAAATCGTTTTGGTCGTGGGGCACGAGCCACGCCCCTTTTTTACTGTCAGAATCACGACCGGGTGTAAAAAAAGTCGTCGAAAAGAGGAGGGGGGCTCCAGAAGGACGCACAGTGGTACAAAATCATCGGAACGCGGCAAAAAAGTAGAACTTTTAACTTCGTGCGGAATCAATTTAGCCCTTTACGGACGGGTATCTAATTAACACTTATTAGCTTGTTATTTATTTATTATATTCAGGTTATCATTGGATTGCTTTGTCAAATTGACGAGTTCTAATATTTTTGTCCAATCATTCAACAAATTTATTGTATATCTGCAATATAAATATAATTTTGAATTTCTTAATAATTATTTTACATTTGATCTGATTTTTGTTACAAAAACTTACGTAAAAGGTTCAATTTGATTTGCGAAAAGGTGACATTAATTTGCAGAAAGGTGAAATTGATTTGCAAAAGGGTGAATTTTGAGTGCAAAATCTGTACAACTGGAATTAATGAAATGCAGTGTGATTCCGTATTGAAACAAAAATATACGGATGTTGCGATTCCACATTTCTACAATTCATATTACAATTTTGTCGATTGATTTCCCGATATGTTATGTGCAATTAGGCGCATTTCAGGCCCTCGAATTAATTTATAATACTTAATGGGGCCCTTGGTGACAAAAGAGTTTGACATGCCTGGTGTATAGTACAAAAAAAGAATGGCTAAAAATTTCAAATAGTCAGTTTTAGTGGTCCGTAAAGCTAGTGTTAAGGTGGGTACATAAAAATCTCTTGCGGCTCATGAAGAAGGGGGGCAAGACAGAGGGGGACGTTAAGGGGGGACCGTCGAGCAGCGTGCCGGCCAGCATTTGGACCCGCATTCACTTCCATTTCTGGATTAATGACCACGCACACCTGCGCAAACCAGAGTCCGAATGCGATTGGGGTCGCAACCCGTAGTCCTTGCCCGGGGCATCGTTGTCGTATAGTCACCGGGACTCGTCGCGAAGTCCTGCTCGTCGCCGCGGACATTTTTCTGCTGCGAATCGGCCCGGCGAATTGGCAATTTGCCAGCCGGAGGACAGCCGAGCGTCTTCGACAGCCATACAAGCCTCTATAACCCCCCGTTATTGGATCCAACCGGCGATGAATGGCGCGCAGAACGCTGCCATCCGATACAGATTTTCAGCGTTTCGGTATTGACCGGATATTGGGACGCGTTATGCCGGTTTACGGGCCAAACGGAAATCGACTGCCATACGCTGCGGACAACGCTGGCGAATTGGGTACCAGGCTACTTCACCTCGGCGACTCGAATGGAATATCTCCGACGATTTTTCCTGGCGTCAGGGAAGATTGCATCGAGAAATTTCCACTGGGGATTCATTGTGTGGACCTCGGGGTCTGCCAAAATATTTTTTGATTTCCTTGGTTTACAAAATGTCGGGTCCATGGCCGAATTTTCAGACACCTTTTTCCAAGTTGATTTTCGAAGATTCTGTTGAACTTAATATTTTTACAACGACTTAAAGCAAAACACTAAATACGTCCACGTTAAAACCACATCGGTTTCCAGCGTTTTTAACAAGAATAATGGTCGCTGCTCGGTACCTTTTCGCGAGTTCAAAGCGCCCTTCGCCGAAAGTGTGTCTCGCAGCGGGAAAGAGGGGAAAATCCATCGGTTTTCCGATAAAAGTCAGCCCCTGGGATCTCCGTGGCGCTATTGTCTCCGAGACAGAAGCTGTCAGCGATATCCGGCGGCGATCTAATAGAGGCAGATATTGAACAACGACTTTGAACGTCCAGCCTCCCCTTTCCAGAGAGGCGAGGCCTTGTATAACGGCTCGTGTCCGTTTCATCGCGCGTTCATAAATCGCCGGTTGGTGGCTATCGGAAAATTCCGATCGTGCGTGGATACCATATACGCGTGCAAAAGCCTCGGAGAGTCGATCGACCGGCTGACTTTGGACGGCAGTTGCACAGTTGGATACGTTCGGGATGTCCGGAGGCCTGTTGACGCAACGAAAAATCGAACACCTTGAGAAAAGAACGTTCCGACGCTGCGACACGACGCTGCGACAGCTCCGAATTCCATTAATTTTCATCGTACCGTTACGTTGCAGCGATTTAAACAACGTTGCTGCAACATAGTGGTACATATAGCGAGAGTCAACGAGTTTCCACGAGACACGCTTTTAGGAGAAAAATGTTTGTGCGATGTGGACAATTCTAACGAATCTAGGCTTACAATAAATAAGAATTGTGTTTCTTGTAGAAAATGATTACCGACGTAGAAGTTGTAACCGTTTCTCTGTGAAGTAGACAGGAAAAGGTGTTAAGAACAAGTTACAGAGTCCGTAAAACTCGTGATTGAAAGTGGTGAGCGAGGGTGCAAAGTTTAGTCGCTCCGAGTGATTTTATGAATGAGTAATGCGGTGAAAGCAGTATAGAAAGTGCTAGTACTACTAGGAAAAAAAGTCAAGAAGATGAGCTTCCGTAGTCGAGATCGGTTATCTCAAACAGATTTTCAGCGGCGTCTGGTCAAAGCTAACGCTAATGGACGGACACGTTCTGACAAATGATCGAATAACTTTATACAAAATACTTCCTTGTCTGTTCTCTATTTTTTTTCGCATGGGAAATTGCTCCACGTCCGCTTTCAGTATCGCAGCCACACCCTGTATATTAATATCGCGTTAACTGCACGTAGGAAGTTACTAACGAGGTTACTAACACAGAGATCTGCATTAAACGTGCTGAGAAACGCTAAAGACCACTTCGTAGAATGCACAAACAAGATGTTTGTTGATAATCGGTGTAGAGGTCGGCATTGCTCGCAGCAATTAATTTTTATTCGTTGCGGTTGCGTTGGGAATCATTTTAGCTAATATACGCGTGAACATTTAATTGCGAGGTCACAATGTGCAGCTGCTGTTAAATACATTGATAACGAATTTGCAGCGCAAAAAACGAAGACTTACTTAAGCCGGATTTAAACGTGTTCAGATTCTGTTGAAAATAAGTTGAAAGTTTATAATCACTTGAGAACAAATTAATCTCATCTGCAAATTCAATTCCGGCCATTTCCAGGACAAAATGGCACGTCTTCGCCCAAGGTCGACGACCATAACAATGACGGCTTTCTGGGAGGAGCGCCGACCTTCGACAAAAAATTTCTAATTTCACTCCGATTGTTTATGCGCGATGTATTACGAGGCGGGATCACTTTCGCGCGGTTTGCCCCCTCGGACGACCACTACTTATTGAAACCAGTGACGTCACTTCTAGACCCGTGGGACGAGCGAACGCGTGACAAGTTTCCTTTATTCAGCGGCGTTCACGTTTCGAAAAAGGGAGTCAAAGCCCCGTCCCCCCGCCCCTCGATGAAAGCCGCGAGGCGTAACAACGACCCGGCCACGCTAATGTGGTCGTCAAGTTTTACGAGATTGTACGGCCAACACGCTAGAAAGTCAACAGTTAATGACTCGGCCATCAGCCAGCGCCGGGAAAAAATCCCCATAAATGCCCCCCCTCTCACCAGCCCCCCTTCCCTTTAGCTGTGGCTCTTTAGAATCCGACGTCCTTAATTGCTCTTTTTCGTGCTACGATTTCGCTTCGCGCGGGGACGATAAAGCTCGTAACGATCACGGGAAGGTGAGTTTCCATCGAAGCCGGAGAAAAACCTCGTGAACCGGCGCGATTCAATTACGGGGTTTCGGCGGTTACGTTGCCATGAGCTCTCGAGGTGATTGATCGCTTCCTATCCACGAAAACCGCGGCTTCTAGCTGACATTTGTTCCGACGTCGTGGACACCGGCAGTTCTCACGAGTCCACCTGTCGAGATAAACTCAGTCTTTTCCTTCCTTTTATTTAGCATTCTTTGTTTTTTGGGTGCTTCAACCGTCTATTTAATTCACTGACCACGTTGATCAATTTCAGATGTTTTTTAACCCTCTGCACTCGGAGCTATTTATCTGGAAAATTACACATTTCTTCTGATCTCGAATATGTATTTCCATTCCGTATGATTTTTGAAATTTTGTGGATATGAAATTGGTATAATGCCTCATACAATACCTAAATGTTTAGTAATTGATTAAATACCGATATATTTGATAATGGGAACAATATTTTGAATAATGGAAATGTTTAAGTTATAATAGTTCCAAAAGTGATTCAATCTAGAATGACAGCGGTTACGTTTCACAAAATGATTTATTACTTCCTACTCACAAACAGGGGACTTCTAATTCGCGTTCTTTTTAATTCAGCACAATCACAATACGATCCCACGAGTCCATACTGTGTCGCAACGTGATCCCAAAAAGCGGAATACTTTCGTTCTCGAATTCGCTCCTCCGTTTCGAAACGGTGTGTCTTCGACCGATTTACCTTCGCTCGCCTCGATTCTTCTTGTGCTCGCGATGTGGAAAGATCTCGTATAGATCAAGGTCCTTAGACGGTGTTATCTATTGTCTGCATGCGATATAAAGTGTCTGATTTTATCCATAGCGAAAAGTAAATATTTGACTCATGGTCACAGAGGTTATTCACTTTGAATATAATTCTGCAAACAGATATCTCATTTGATTCATCAATGCACGGTATTTTTTCGATAAAAAGAGCCGGAAATGACAGGTCCGGCTCTACAGGAGTACATACTATTTATACAGTGACTCCCATTAATATTCGGACACTCTTAAAAACACCATAACTTTTTTAATATCGGAATATACGACTCGAAATTTTTGGAGAAGTTAGAACAATTGGTTTGCTACACAACGTGACAAAGATTTTTGAAAAAACTGCAAGTTGTCGGAATTGCAGAGAAAATACTAAAAGTTGTGTTTTTCAACTTTTTTATGTGGGCTTCTATGGAAAATATAGAAAACACGTTTCGCAGATCTGTATCAATTAAACATATTCCGAAAATTTCGTCAAAATCGGTCGATGTTTTAATAAGCTACAAACGTTTAAAGATGGTAAAAATTGCAGTTTTTCACAATTTTCAGTCTCCAACTGCAATCATTCTGAGGATCTTTCAATGCCTGTCGTTTTTTTCCCCATCAACCGATTTCTATGAAACTTTCACGGTGCATATAATTGACACAGATCTACAAAACGTATTTATTAAAATTTCAATACAGGCCCGCATAAAAAAGTTCTAAAATGCAACTTTTAGTATTTTCTCTACAATTCCCACCAAATGCAATTTTTGAAAAAATTTCTTTCCACATCCTGTAGTAAACTAATTGCTCTAGCTTCCCAAAAAAGTTCAAATCGCATAGTCCAATATTAACAAAGTTATCGTTTATTTGAGAGCGTGCAAATATTAGTGGGAGTCACTGTATTTGTCCACCGGTGTACGCACTCGCGCCTGAACTTGAAGAGACGTTGAACGAACTGTACAAGCTTACCGCCAACAATGGTACAATTTCACGGCAATTAATATTATTAGCGTAATTACGGGGCGTAGTCGCGGAAGATGCCTGTATTGTCTACGCCCGGTGAATAATTAAAGAAAACACCGACACTCTCTCTCTCTCTCTGGAACCAAAGCGATTCTCCGAGGCTGTCGCGTTCGCTTTATTCATTAAATAACGGCGTACACGTTAAGAGACTCCACATTCAGGAGCACTCAAACACAATTTTTGGAGAAAATCCTTGAGAATTAGTCTAGTTTAATGAAAATATGTATCTTGTTACGGCCAACATTATGGAAATTCCCGGAGAAAGCAGCCGTCAACTCGCCAGACAGACGAGCTTTTCTTGTAATTCACATCCGGGAACGGAACGTAGGCGCTTCTGTCTTCTCCTTGCTCATTTTCTCCTTCCTCCAGCTCGTCTCCTCTCCTTGTTGTTCATTTTTTCTCTCCCCCGCGAGTTTTAACGGAGAGAAGATGACGGATAGCGTACCGTTTGTTGGGAGTCGGCCTAAGCCGACGCTCCCAGAGTTTGATTGTCTTTGATTAATTACTCGCGGCTGTTTCTCGGCCGGCGGAAGCCGACGGGTAGCAATCTAGATAATGCGTAACCGTATTAACGGTCCGGCGTAATCTTTTTGTCTTTAAAGAGAGAACGACCGAATCACCGACGCTCGGCGACCTTTTAGGCTGAGAAACTATTTTGCGACGGACGCGCCGCTCAAACGCGACGTAAACGGCGCTTGTTAATTCTCGTATGCGCTGAAATCGCGTTTCGTTCCCCCAAGACACGCGTCAGCGATCCAACATGTCCACACAACGAGAATATAACAAAAACGTGTATTAAAAATCTCGCAGAAGCGAATTGATTGAAGACATTTTCATTCACTGCGTGTTTATTATGCTGTTATTGTAAAATTTAATGATTCTTCAGTCGAATATCACTATGAAACAGACAAAGATTTTCTCGGAAGGAAAATGGACATTTTAAAAATTGTATTATCCAGTAACACTCTAAAAATTGCGTTACATTTGCGAATAAATTGCAGAGGCAATGAAACAACTTGTCGCAACGTTTCCCAGCGGTCGTTGCAGGTCGCCCATTATTGTCCGGAGTGGATTAGATGATAAAATTCGAGTGCGTTACACCGGGGAATCGGATAGATCGTGTCCAGTAAAGAAAACGCAGTTCTCGGAGTCGTCCTACGCGCTCCTTGACAACCGGTCGCGCAGATAACAGAGAACCGCGCGACAGCTTCTTGCAACGGATCGGCAGTAGTTAAACAAACAGGTGAAACACGTGCAAACCGTCTAGTCGCAGCGTGACGCTGTTGTTGCCCCAGCAAATAATGGCTTGTTATCATAGCTTTTCCTTATCGCGAACAGTGGAGCCAGCGCGGTGGCGTGTACCGCGAGCATCGAGATAAATCGTTGGCGAATGGTAAAACGATTATCGGTGACTGAGGGCCCGATCCGATGATAAAATCTTGTAGTAGCGGCTCGGCCGGGATTTGTAGATGTCAGAGACAATCAGTTTGTCTAAATGGGGCCCGTGATGTGGCGCCATTTCTCATCAACGCAACGGCTCCCTTGCGCAACTACGGTTTCCTTCATGCACCGTGGACAACGGGACCTGTTTCTCGCGAAAATTTATCTGTCCACGCCCACGGTGGAAAACACACATCCAGCGATCGATACTTTAATATTTAACGTTCGATTTACGGGCGCCGATCGCGTATTTATTGGAGCAACTCTGGAGATCCATATTGCACGAATCGATGGAGAGAGAGAGTAGCTAAATGTGTCTGTTGGAATTCGAGATAAAAGAAAATGGACGAGATGATTTGTCCTTTGTATCTGCTGTAAGGAATCAGGAATATTTTCCAAATAGACAAGAAATTTTAAAAACAAAGTGAAAGTGGGTACCCGGTTATTGACCTACCTAAGACGTTAATATTCCAAGATTGTCCAACAAAAATCCGTAGTTAACACTTGCAATGCTCTTCCCTCTAATTCCCGTAATTCCTCGGAACGATAAAGCCAGCTTCCAAGGCACGCGTAAAAGCGACACGAAAAGATAACGTAACACATCCAGACGGGAATCGGATGAGAAAAACCGAACCTCTTTTTCTGGGAGGAATCCTATCTCCAGGTGTGGTTATCAATGCTCGTCGCACGATTTTCGCAAAGTCCCACTTGGGGAAAAAGTCGAGCGTATTCAGAAGTGTCGCGGTTTTATTAGCGACAATTAAGGCGACGTTAATGGGGCCTTATCGTGGTCCAGGGAGCACACCGCGGCCATGTATTGCCGATCGAGATAAATCCTCGGCTGAATGGCGAAACGATGATAGAGAGAAAGAGAGACGGGGAGAGGGAGTGGGAGAGGCTCGGAGGTAAGACGAGTAGCAATAGGCGGTGGTCATATCGCGCTCGAAGCATTTCACGATAGGATCTTAGATTCTTCGCGGGGTACGCGTATATACGCGAGAGCATACAACGGGCCGATTCAGTGTTCCACGAACACACCGATTATCGCCGCTCTCCTTCTCTCTCCGTCTTTCTTTCTATCCGCCGGCAATAGTTCGAATCAGACCGGCCGTAAGTGATTGTGCAGACCCGAGCTGCGGGCCTCGCGCGTCGACACTGTCAGCAGATAACTCGGATAAAGGCCTCCCCCACCTATTCTCTCTTTCTTCTTCTGGGTTCTTTCTTCATCCTGCCAATTGTCCGACTTCGATTTCACTCTTCGACACATATTTGCTCTGCCAACTTCCGGCAGATATCGTAGAGATCCAGTAGACCTTCTTCTTCGTCGTTTCCCAACAGACTTTTAGGCTTCTAGTTGTTCTTTCGTATACTGCTGTTGTATTTTGTTATCTAGTATTTTATTTGTGAGGTACAACGGAACGTTTGCGAAATATGCAGTAGGCAAAGACAGTCGGACGAGATGTCTACAGTAACTCCCGCTGATATTCGGACACTCTTAAAACACCATAACCTTTTTAATATAGGGTTATACGAATTGAACTTTTTTGGGAAGTTAGAGCAATTAGTTTACTACAGGATGTGAAAAGAAATTGTGTCAGAGATTGCATTTCGTTGGAATTATAGAGAAAATACTAAAAGTTGCATTTTACAACTTTTTTATGCGGGTCTATATTGAAATTTAAAAAAATACGTTTTGTAGATCTGTGTCAATTGTATGCACCGTGAAAGTTTCATAGAAATTGGTAGATGCGGGAAGAAACGACAGGCATTGAAGAATTACTGCAGTTGGAGGCCGAAAATCGTGAAAAACTGCAATTTTTGCAACTGCAACGTTGACCAATTTTGATGAAACTTTCAGAACACGTTTAATTGATACAGCTCTGCGAAACGTGTTTTCTACTCGTGGGTTATTATAATGGATTGTAACTCCCGCAGATACCCCCATAAAAATGTTTGCACCAAGCTGCACATCCAACGATCAGTTACGAACTGAACTAGGAGCAACCATAAAGCTTGGAGCGTCGTAAGAAACCAAGGAAAAGAAAATAGTTAGAAGAAGGCTAATACCCGGGCCCAAAACGACCCATTGGTGCAGAGGATTTTCCGGTGATATCGACCGTTAAGTTGATGATAGAATGCCGGCGGATCGCGGAAATCATTTCAGTCCGAATATCAGTTTCTTGCGAGCGCCTGTAGCACACGTCGACATTACATCGGCAATAACTCTGATCCACGGAAGTAATGAAACGGATTCATCTGCACTCTCAATTGATTTCCGTCTTTTTCTCCTATCGCCCGTGTATACGCGATAATACGAAGAAGTTCTTTAATTGGTCCGCAATACTTTATTGGCGAGCTAATGTGAACAATTTCATCGGATAAAAAACAGGCCCGGCGGCCTAACGCTTTTTCCCGGTGCGTTTATGTTTTATTGAAAAATCCAGCATCAATGGACTCAGTGTAACGTTTACGAACATTAGCATCACGTGCGCCGCCTGTTAAAAGAGTTTCAGTGTACCCAGTGAGGTACACAACACAGTTCCCCTTATAAATTATAAGAAAAGCCTAATTTAAAATCAATAATAAGACCGCCCATTAAATTTCGATAATAATACGTAATTCGAATTAAATTGATCGACTAATCGATGGATGGATCTAAATCTAATAATCCTTTCCAGCTTGCAACTCATCGTTGACGATGCCTAGGAGCTTCGAACATTCCGATTATAATTGGCCACAGACACGACCGAGTAATCCAATTGATTTTTCCGCTCGATATCGTACCGAAACACCTGTTATCTCTCCTTTTTTTATATTCTCCCTCCGATAATATCAAGCTCACCTTGACTCCTTTAAATGGGACTCGGACTTTTTTACCTCGTGGTTTGATTGTACGCGAGATACGCCTCCGAGGGAGTACGGGTCTGTCGATGCGAGTAGATGATGACATGATCACATTTGTTTTCTCCCGGTGGTCGACAAAAAGCGCATTACCGCCGGTGTGTGTCCAAGCTATTATTAGCCTTATGAACTCAATTTCATCGTGCCCGACAAGATTATCATTAAATCGAACATGTATACACACCGCGGACTCTAATAAATGTAATGCTTTGAATTACGTGCAACAATAAGTAATGGGGAACGTGTCGGGCTCGTGATACTCGCCATCGGCTTCTAAAATCTGCGAGCGACGTGCGAAAATTATGCCCGCGATCTCTAGTGCCCTCTTAAATTCAAGCTGCATCGATCGAGACAAGGCCAGTTGCAGTTTACAACAACATTTTCAAGTTTTAAAGGCCGGATCTTAATTTTTATATGAAAATGTAAATTTCACGAATTTATGACAAAAGATCCTCACTTGACGTGTTACGTTCAAATAGTAAAGAAGTGTTTTGCTTGTGCTGCTTTTCTCGTTATTAAATAAACTCGTTCAATCAAGTTATATAAAGTGCGCGGATTATTTAAATAGATATGCATATGTTTAGCAAGATCATTAAATAAAAGAAGTAAGAAACTTATCTTCGGCTTCTGTTTCTATCGATCGATGCAAACGTGAGTATTATAAGCTTAACAAGATCATTAGAATATGAAACAAATTTCAATCTAGTTCCCATGTCATCGAATCAAAGAAAACATTTTCTAATTTGCATAAAGGTTCGCAGTCTATTAATACACGATTCACTGGTTCCTCGTGGAAGTTCTCCGAGCGGCGAGCCTCGGAAATGAATAAAAGTCCGTCGGAGGTGAAAAGACTGTCAAAAAGATGAAGGGAGAGAGAGAGAGCATCGGATAGAGGAGCGTCGAGAGAGGAGAGCTTCTTAGCCAGGGCAGAGCGTGAGGCGAATCTTTAAGTCGTTTTACGCTTTTACATAACGCCAACGTTCCGTTGCGCCACGTTTTCGTCCTCGTCACGGTGTAAACGGTCGGTACCGTTCCTTCTTCGTGTCCAACCTCCTCCTCCACCTCTTCCTCCTCATCCTCCTGCCCCGCGCCCTTCCTCGAGCACCATCGTCGACTCTTTTCGAGTGCCTAAACCCGCCGACTTGTGTAAGCCGCGGTGGAAACGCGCCTTCTCCTAAAAACCTCCGCGACTCTTCTTCTTGTTTCCTGAACCTAATTACGTCGCCTCCACTCCGTGAAATTATTCGGAGACCTTCGGGGAAACAAAAAATGGGAAATGCCCTTTGGATCTACGAGGTTCAAACGTGGGCTGACCTTGAGAGCTTCTCGTATGAAGAACCCATGACGGACGCGATATTGTCTCCAACGCGATGCTGGGAACTCTGCGCGCGATAGCAATTAGTAGACTGCGGATGTTTATGCAAAATAAAAATTTCTTAACTAAATTGCAACAGACAGGAGTGAAATAGAAATTAATTTTTTTCCCTATTATGTTTAGTAGGTTGAGAATGATATAATATATAGTTACCAAGGGTAACCCAATATTTTCGGTATTTTAAATTACACCTACTCATTTTTGTCATAAATGCATAAAATCCGCAGTCCAGCAATTACTCAGATAAATTAGTTTGAAAGTCCTCGCTAGGATCTGCTCGATTAACTGTGTATATTTCGTGCCTTGGTGGATTTTCTAATTGTGAACTTGAAAAATGAAACATTGATCGTGTGAATCTATCGCCACAAAAATTTTAGCCTAATGAAGACAGGATCCTAGCAGCCCGGTAGCGACACACTTTCAATGAAATTACGCAGGATTGAACTGTCAGAAGAACTGTAGACGAATCGATTATTGGCGCAGGGAGATTGACACCCGTGGCAAAAATGATGATATAAGCTGTATCGAGCACACCGTCGAAATCCTTGACGTGCCCCCGGATCTAGAAAGGCTCCTCTCGATTGATTAGTCTAGACGCTTCGAGGGAAAGGAACGAAAAGGATGTTCCAAAACTGTCTATCGGACGATGTGCTGTGCTCATCTTCCACCCGGAACCATTTAACCATCAGTTTTTCTATCGCTCTGTGTATACATACAATAGCTCCAACGGTTCCCTTGACATTATGTCCCCCATCGTATACTTTAAAGCCCGCCTCTGCTCACTCTATTAGAGAATCGATGGTCGGCTGACATTTCGAGGATCGAACGCCGGTCGCCAAGAGATCGTTGATCTTTCCAGACCAGATCAGGTGTATAGTCGATTTATTTGTGCATTGCGATCGATGCTGCGTCCTTGAATCGATTGCGCCGTTGACTCTCTTTGTTTGCGGAGACGGGAAACTGGGACGGTGCGCGTACCCGCGGTGTTTTTTCAGTGTTGGACGCTCTGGATAGATGGGAACTAGGAATAATTGCTTTTCTCCACTATTTTTAGAGAAACAAACAATAGCATATATTACGCGTGCAAATAAGTTCCTTCCCCTTTTTTTCTACGATCATAACTTCTGACTGAATTCGAATTACTTCCCGATTTCGGTGTCATCTGAAAGAGCGTTCTTTTAGTTTTAAGAACAGTCGTGATGAGGGCTCTAAGAGTTCCCACTCCTACGCAACAATTTCAAGCAATATGCCGTGCGAGAAGCATCATTTGCGTCACTGCTTACTCTTTACATTTCAGCTTAGGAAATCTGTTGTTGAAGTTACTGAAATGGTTTGCGCGGCACTGGGAGAGAACACTGTATCTTACAGAACGTTCAGAAAGTGGTACGAAAGATTTAAAGCCGGAAATTGTTATTTGGAAGACGACGACCGTTCAGGTGCACTGAGAAAGTTTGATGACGGTCAGTTGGAGGAATTGCTCAACGAAAATCCGACCCAGACGCAAGGAGAATTGGCAGAAAGATTGAGAGTCATCAGACAAGATTTTATTAAATTTCATGTACGTAAAATTTCAATATGGAAAAATGGGGAAAGATCTTATTTGCACACCTAATATTCATTTCGAAGGATGAGCATACGGAAGAGTGATCTTGCGATCCAGGTGATAAAAATGTGAGAAATCGAATCCAGGAAGTATAGTCGTCGCCAAGTCCCTTCTCCCTTCCGGGCGGCTCGCACGGTATGATCGATACCCAGCGTCATGCACGCACGTTACCGGTAATTAAGCACGTATACTAATCGGCCGCGTTAAGGTATGTACGTACAGTCCGTCTAAGTGGGGTGCTCCTCTCCGACATGGCGGGGGCGTGAGAAGTGCCTTAGCCCTGTGACCTTCGTGGCCTCCAGGGTACCCCGGTACTACTCCTCCGTAGGTACTCGACGTAGCCACGTCGTGCACGCCTGCTAGAGGGGAGAGGGGAGAGGCGAAGATAGAGAGAATGAGTGAGAGAGAGAGAGAGAGACAGACCAAGGCAGTCGGTCTACACGCGGTCTTCTCGGTTCGTCCGGTCGAACCGTTCAACCTGATCAAATTTTGACACGTTCGACGTTTCGCTCGATCCCTCGACCTCCTGATTCGAAGATCGACAGGTTATAGTTCGCCCGTGGGAACGAGTCATTGATTTACTTTGTCTCTATACAGATACCGATCGACACAGAGATTGATGGATGATGAACCGGCTTTTGGAAGAATGAGAGATTAACTGTCCCGGCCGGCTCTGTTAACCTGTAAGTGGATCAAGGTTCACGCAGATTCTTGAATGAAGGAGGCTGGCCACCTTGGGTTACTTGGTGGATCTAGGCATCTCTTTGTTGAGCTGTGCTGTATTCTCATCGAACAATGAAAATGTCTTAAAATTAATGCAAACGTCAATGTCTAGTTTAATGATGCGGGAGAATTAGACTTCTCTGTCTGAAATTTGCATAGTTGATGAATATTGTCGTCCAATATGACCATTGAAATGTGTGTTCAGGGGTTGGAGAAAATAATGGAAACACTTCTCATAAATCATGTTAATTGAGACTCTCTGTGCACGTTGATATATAGAGTATATACAGCTATAAACTTCTATACGCCGACCAATGTCTCTTAACTGATACGAAACAATTGGACAGGCCTTCAAGACCGATCTGGAGTTAGCGTACTCGATGAATCTAATCTTCTGTCAGTCGAGACATGGCACCCGTATATGGAGGCCGACGTCTGTCCTACTGATACGGAACAATTGAACCCTTTGTCATGCACCTGGAATTTGCGTATTTGATGCATCTAGTCCTACAGTCTGTCCACCGGAACATAGTAGTTTTACGGTGACAAATGTCCATCTGAATAATGTGAAACAATTGGATAAGCCTTCGTTCTGTATTCTCTATTCTACCAACGTCTACCTCAGAAACCCCTACTGATGCGAAGCAATTCAGCATTTGCAATGCACCTGAAATTTGCGTATTTGACTAATCCACTTCTCCAGTCTGCCAATTGCAACGCAGTAGTTGTATATGCTGACAAAAGTCTACCCAAGTGATATGCACAATTGAATAGACCTTCTGTGCTTCAACTGGAGCTTTCGAGCTTGATGAGCTCAATTATCTGTTAGTCCCAAATCAGTCTTACTACAATGTATATTGTACTGATGTAGAACAGCTGGACATTTGCCATCTACCCAGAATTTGCGTAATTGACGAATATAGTCCTTGATCACCTGAAATGCGGTAGCCGTATGTTACCCACTGACTCCCCAATCGATGGGGAACAATCAGCCGGCAGGTCCCACAGGGTAGGGTAGCCTAAACGTCGAAGAATGACCACGGTTTCCCTGGGCCCCCTTCCGGAGTCTTCTTCCCAGCCTTGTCCCCCGTTTCTCATCCGCTCCGTCGACCCACTCGCATCTCTCATCCGTCTCTCCCGTTGGTCCACGGCGTCCGCGGACTTTCCGGACTTTCAGGCTCGACCCCAGGGCCCCGCGAGATGCGGTAGGAGAGTTAACCTTTCAGGAATGACTATTTCATGGCCACTTCCTGGGTTCAACGCTCCTGCGATTTCTATGCAGGTAGGGTAAAGGTATACACACGGATGCAAACACAGAGGCTAGAAGAGAGAAAGAGAGGGAGAGAGAGAGAGAGAGAGTGAGAGAGAGAAGAGGGGACGATGGTGGCTCGCACACGGCCACGCGAATCCGTACGTACGTGCACCGGCAAACCCTGAACCCTGACGTTCAGGAGAACCGTTCCCTTGTACCCGGGGCCTTATGTTCTGCGTGTACGCCGTGTAGAGTATCTCGACGCGGTTCTGCGGTGGAGGGGGGTGCCAGGACCCAAGGGATCTAACGCATTCAGGCCTGTGTGCGCTTGCATAATATTAGACCTTATGCAACCTGCCCTTCCCACACTTATCACTGCCTTCCTCCTCCTCCTCCTACTTCTCCATCTCCTTCTTCTTCTTCTGCTTTTGCTGCTTCTTCCCCATCCCTCTCCTCTGTTTCTTCCTCGGTTGGCTCTAGCGTCGACCACGGTCGGAGAGGTGGAAAGGAGCAGTCCGTGGTGGATCCCCACCCTAGAAGCAAAAGGGGGGCCCCGTGAGGCTCGTTGGAACGGGGCCCGAGAGCACACGGTGCCCTTGGCGTTACGCTAAGGCCCCAGGGTGGGGTGGCTCGAGCCGCAAGCTGACTCGCAAACGCGACCGGTAGAGCGAGCGAGACTCGAACTCGGGAAAAGAGGATCGGGAACCGGCCCCGAGAGAAGACGAGAGAGCCATGGGGCCTTCTCAGTGGGCCCCGGGACCCGAGCGAGCCTGCGGGACGGAAGAAGATCGAGGTTCGACAGGGAAATAAAGAAAGAGGAAGGGAGACGGAGGTCGTCTCTGGACCTCGTGGGACCGCGGCGATGGGGTGGTAGACGGGACGGGGGGTTGGTGGAGGGCCCCCTCGGCTAAGGCCCCGCGCTAAGTCAGCGGGGGTCAGAACGGAGATGCTCCGCGGTCGTGTCGGGCGGGGCTGCCCGCTCACGACTTGAACTATCGCACGCCCCCACTAGCACCAGCATCCACCTTCCAGCATCGGCCTCGGACCGTTTTCTCGTCTGGACGATACGTCCCGGCCGTCTCTACCCACTCTCCCGTTCCCCCGGCGCTTAATTCGATAAATAATGCTGCCGGCTCAAGGTTAGCCGCGCTAGATCCTTGTCAATTTGTATCGCGGCCGGGTCGCGTTAACTCGACGCCGTTTCAGCAGAGATGCCTTCTGCACCCCACGGGATGCAATCGGTTGGATAAGGATTTTGGGGATGACGAGAGATTTATTTTGCGTAAGCATCCACAGTCTTCAAATGAGGAATTGTTTGTTTAAATAATTCAGACGGATTAAACAACTTATTGAAAAAAGTTAGACGACCTACGCATGTCTCAAGCCATCGAAAATCGCACACAACCTCTAACGTAGTTGGTCGCGGGATCGCGGCCTCTAATTCAATTCCGCGGTAAGGTTGGAGTTAGGGCAACCGTTAGCGCATTAGCCGTCCGGATCGTGGACAACAGTGAGATCATAATCAAGGCGCAGCGTGGCCGAGGCCCGGCCGTTAAACCGGCGTGTAATGACGTTGCGTATGCGGCCGCATCGTATCGCATCGCAATGCATCGGATCGCATCTCGTCGATCGGCCCGCAGGAGGAAGTGCGTCGACGCGTTGCATTATGCTCGGAAGAAGGACCCTGATGATCGACGCGCGTTATTCGCGATGCTACGAACCCGTCGAAAGGGAAGAGGCGAACAGGGGATGCTGGCTGGCTGGCTGGCTGGCTGGCTGGCGCACGGTGTATCGTAAATTGCCTATCGTAATAAACGTATTATCGCGGTGCCTTCACGTAGGACGTGGCAGACAAGCTAAACGGGGCCCGGTTTGTATCCGCTGGCACCTGCTTACACCGGGCATTAAGCCGGCTAAAGCCGCGGAAAATTGGCGATCCGCGCGACTCGACTCGACTCGGCCCGCCTCGGCCCGGTGAGGCCCGACAAGGCGAGCACGCGTCCTGCCTTCTGTCACGGCCTTGAAAAATGAACGCGTGAGGTGAGAAAGATCGCCGGCCCTTTCGGAAAGTATAATTTGCGAGCCTGGCGAGATGGTAATGACGATGCATTGTCACGTACCCGCGCACCGGTTTTTTCCTTCTCCCCGGGTCTGCCGTGTGTTGCGATAACCCGACGCTCCGCGAGCATTACAGGATGCACCCTGTAATAATCACCGGCCTGCTGTCTTTCGCGTTCCGCGGTAATTGCCGAGTTTTCAGAACACGCCACTGAATGACGACCGACGAAAACGCTAAGGAGAATCATCTCGGTGTGAACGCGTGCTCCATCGAGCTTCACGAGTTGTATTATTCCGGCGCTATTAATTTCGCGTGACATAAAAAGCGGGACTTCCAAATGGCCATGCTTTCAAAGATTTCAATATTCGAGTGCACGAAATAACCATCCGAATTTCTTGTATTCAAATTTTCAAAGATTCGAATTTCGAATTGTCACGTTTCTAGAGACTCCATAATTTTTCAATATTCAAATATTCTTTCCCGGTCTTTCGATATTCATATTTTTGACGTGTTTCACCACCTAGATCCGAATCTTCAAATTTCTAATTTTACAATCTTTCGATATTCAATGTACAAGTTTTCAGTTCAAATTTTTTAGCGAATATCTCGCGGACTTCGATACAGACTTGAACATTCTGAGGAAAGTATTTCCAGCAGTTTAAAAAGTTCTCGTCTGCCAAGGGTTAATACGACTATTGGAGTTCTCAGCCCGGATAACTTCATTTGTAAAAAGAATACGGATAGTTTGAGGATGATACCGGTACGCGTAGCAGAACGTCGGAAAGAAACGCATCGAATGGGATCGCGGATGAAGTACGCGACCTCTAGAAATCGTATCCAATCGAGGATGGAATCGGCGACTATCTCTCGTACAGGTGTGCGGTTCAGGTGCAATGGCAAACGCGAGAGAACGGTCGAACAGGGATGCTGAGAAAGCATTCCTACACGAGTCAGAAGACCGAACCAGTAATGATACCGAAGTAGAAGAGGTCGAAACGTAGATCGGTTCGAACGGAGAGGTCGAGCACGGTTGCACTCTAGCCACCACGGCCACCAGGCGCAGGCCGTCGACTTCGGTTTGAGCGATCTCCATGGCAGTTATCCACTTGCGAGCCTCTTGCAGTCCGACGGTTACTGCTACTGGGTCAAGCGTCGCTGCCTCCAGGGGCACGGGAATCTCCGGTGCATCCCGATGCACCAGTTTCCTTAGCAGCAAATAATTATGGCTTGCGTGCTCGGGCGTACCGATTTTTCGTACCTGAGCTACTACCTAGCATTCTTTGGGGGTTTTCTCCATTACGGATTTGGGGTTGCGGTCATCATGCCACTGGAGCTTTCCTAGAACAAAGTACAGTATGTTTTATTTGATGGAACAATAAGATTTTCATGTAAACAATTTTATTAACCCTTTGCACGCGGAGCTATTTTAACTGGAAAATTAAACATTTCTTCCGATCTAGAATATTCCCTATGATTTTTGAAATTTTATGGATATGAAATTGGTATAATACCTTATGAGATTACAATACCTAAATGTTTAGTAATTGATTAGATACCGATATATTTAATAATGTAAACAATACTTTGAATAATGGTACAGCAATTGTACCTGTCTCTCATTTTAAACATACATTATAATTCCATGGTCGACGCTACTTTGATCGACAATTTTCTGCCAGAAAGGAGAAGCGCGCTCACAACGAAATTTGTCATCGCTAACGAATGCGAACAGCCTTTTTCTCGATCGTTAATTATATTTACACACGGGCTCGCGCCAGAACGATTCATCAAGCGAAAGATTAAAGAGACTCGTCACTATCAATACACCAGTCATCGATCCCCAGACCCGGGATTTCATTCGAGATCAATTTGTCTGGTAGAGATCCGAACGGCACGACTAGGCCTCAAATGTTTATCATTCCAGCCGAGGCAACTTCTTCTTTCCGCCGAACGGAATTAATTAATTAGCGTGCATCCGACGACCATTAACCAGCTTCGACGTCCGCAGAAAGTCCGCGGATAATGAATGATTTGCGATTCAGGTTGCGCGTGATTTCTCATCGGGTTTGGCTGACTGAGTTTAAAGAAGGCCTCTCGTCATCGTGTATGCTGATCGCGTCGCGCAATGTTAATCATCGCCGCGGATCGTTAATTTATATTGTAAACGGGACGGAAAAAGAAAGTCGCAGCATCGCATCGTTCGAAGATCTTATCCGTCGGCGAGTCCCTGCGGCTTGGCGACCATAACTCTGCACATGTCAGTCGCGCATTATGCGGGAATAAATACCGTCTCCCACACTGTAGAAATCTGGCAACCGACTACCGTTCTTCGGTGACGAGGAAACGGGGAGCAGCACGCATGAAAAATATCGATCGTAAATCAGCACGCGAAAAATTGAGCGAAAGACGCGCGAAAAAACGTCAATTAAACTGCGAGCCTCCGGTACGCCGCTTTTGAAATACGACCGTAATTTTCGGACCACCTACGTCTACCCTCGATTGTATTATGCAAATACGCGCGATCACAACGAATTTATCGCGAAGTTGATCGCTCCCAAAAATTACATTTTCGCGAACAGTTTAAGGCGATTAAAATATTGGGTAGTTATTCGCAACGTGACGGAAAAATATGAGACAGTGGATGAAAGAGAAATTAAATTCACTGATGGACGGCGTTTTAAACAAGATTAAATGTAATGCAACTTTCGGGTTGTTGAGCCGTTCGTTACACAACATTTTATAGCTTGAAACTCGCGATTCTCTGTGATAAAATGAATTTTATATTTTGGTGATCTTCAATATATTTTTCAAATATATTAAAGAAGTTCTAGTCCACGCTTTTCATTATTATAAAATTAAATTAACGTAACAGAGAAGGCAAACGGATGCTTCGTCGCAAGGTGGATGTTTCGGAGGCCTGTTGCTCGAATTTCGGCAGCAGTTGAGCGAAAGTTCGATCGCCGAAACAATGGCGGCTAATGGATTTGTATAACTCCATTTCAGCGGGTATTTACAACTCGAGCGACGTTATCAGCATAAATCTCAATCAGCCGGTGCGATTCGTTTGATCGACTTCGGCGTCGGAGTCACGGGCACTCCTTTAACGACTTGTCAGGATCGATATTTATCACGGTTAGGAGCACGGCGATTGGTTCCGCGGCGGCGTTCACGAAACCGTTCGCGGTCTCTCTTTCGCTGGTCATTAACGTAAATCAGCGAGAGGGACTATATCGGCGAGCGGGTAAAAAATGTGGCAGAAATAATAAATTACTTTATTAAAATCGCCACGGCGCGGTGTACTCCCCGTAATCATTTCCGTCCCGCGGTCCACGCGAATACGGGACGTTCAATTAGCGCCTCACACTTAATAAAGAGAACGCGGTGATTAACGGGCCGCGTAAATAAATTAATTCGTCTGTGGCCGAGTGTTTACGATACGCGTAAATCCTCGCGAAAATGCCGGCCCCGACTTGAAGCGTAATCGAGTTTGCCCATTACTGCTTCTACGGAGGGTTAAGTATAATAACAGCAACCTTTCAGACCCACGGAGTCTCATCAATGCTCATTCGAGCGATCGTATATATAGCTGGCTTTAATCATTAGACAAGCTCTCTTTCTGGAAAAGGAAGGATTATATTATAACTCGCCTTCTTTACGACGTTGTTACATTCATTAGATCTTACGAAAATTTCTGTGGACCCGTCAAATTAATTATGATTATTAGAACGTTGAATATCATCGTAGGTATTCTTTTCAATTTATTAACCCCCTGCCCTACGATTTATTTTACGGTTTCAGTGATTAGAACTTTTATTGTAGCTCGTAATTTCCTAAGAAAGGAGAAAGTTTAACAAAACCAAAATGGAATTTCATCTCGGTTCAAAGGAGATTAATAGCACACATATTTATTAGACTCTGTTCGGAATCTTTGTCACCAGTCTGACACGATATTGTAGGGCAAAGGGATAAACTCGTTAGGAGTTGAAATTCGGCAGAACGAAACGATATTATCAATTGGCAAAATTCGAAGGAATTCTTCGATATAGAGCTACGCAGTCTGCAAAAGTGAATCTTGTTCATCGACCTTGCGTCGAGGCTTGCTACCAACTGCAAATCCTCAGGATTGCACGCAGCAAGCATTAACTGCGATAATTCGCAAAATGATCATGTCTGCCCGAAAAGTACAGTTCACGGTGAAGAATTACACGGGCAGCCATTCAATCTCGACGAGTTCGCTCTATTGTAGACGCGGACAGACCCAGCCCATTCGGGAATAGCAGGCATCGCGTAATGATAAAGTGGTCCTACATCGTCCAATCATTTTCCCCTTGGTTTTCTACGCTTTAACCCTTTCCACGATATAGTTTCTGGCGGGTTTCCAGGGAAGGGTAGGGGAAGGAAACGCCGGTTTTCTCCTTGGGGAGCCATTATCCCCAATCGATGTCGGCCGCGCAATCATTTCCACATGCATCATTTACCGATTGCAGTCCGGTTGGTAACGGTAGATCGATCCCCTCTTAATGGAGCCGCGGATGTGATTACAAACTCTCTTTAAATAATCGATATTTCCTTGCTCCGATTCCCGTGATTCGTTTCCCGCGCCTTAATTGGCCGCGGAGACGCTTATCCTTTGAACGGGAGCCACCGAGCCGTATCATTCTCCGCGAGTTATAGCGATCATAATTCGGTTACTCGAACGGACCACGTGGAATTATATACGACGGGGTTTAACGAACCGCGAAGTGACGCGAGAGGGAGGACTCGCTTGTTAATCGCTGCTATCTTCCGGTACCAAACCTTCGAAAGTGACTTATCAATTATGGACATTCTAATTTGTATATCACGACACACTGAAGCGAAGGAATTACATGAGGGATTCCATCAAGTTCGACTCACTAAGCTCTGCTGCTCATCTACATTGAACATCTCCGAGTCTCCTGTCTCCGTCCGAAGACAAAAACCGTAAGCCTCGACCTCGTTCTAGAACACGAGGAGGTCCGCCGTAAAATGCTGGTTACGGAAGCCGCGTACGTCGTCCATTTCCCTCGAAACAAGAGAATCCACCCCACGATGAAGGGTTAACGAGGCGCGACGCTTGCTCCGGGGATACCGAAGCTGACCGAGAACGAGAAGTGAGGGAGAGTGAAAGAGAGAAGGAGAGAGCGAAATATAAAGTAATGATTTACGACGTTGTTCCGTGTATTGACTGGGCTCGTTCCTCGGTGGGCCCGAACACGAGCTTCTCGTAGGAGACAGGGGCAGGCCAGAGAAAACGGGCAGAGCGCAGAAAGGGGAGGCTTCTTGACCCCTGCGCGGCCACGCCACCGGTTTTGCATATTCGCCACTGCAGAACCCGGTGGCGGATATACATCATGCATCCTCCACAGCGATCCCGGCGCGGCGGGTCGTGGTGCAAGTGCCAACGGTGCCTTGCACATGGACACGATGCACATCGACGAATCCACCGCAACGAGTGTTGGTACGTGTTCGACGTGTGCGCACGTTGGATGTACGTGTCCGTGAGTGCACGTACACGTCGGGATTCTGCGGACGGTCGCTTCTTATATTCGTACCTCGTTGTCTTTTCCGTTCCGAACCGAGGAAGAGGCTCACGATGCGGCGATAGCTCAGGCGAATTTGCATCCGTGGAATCCGTGGCGTGGGCCGTGCGCCTCCTGTCTCTTCCCCCGAAGCCCCCTGTCCTCTGTCGCCACCGAGGACTATGGCGCCCCATACCCCGAGCCCCCATCTTCCACGGACCCTGGCCAGGCTCCTTTTTCTCGGTGGAATCGACACGAATTCTACGGGGCACCGCCGACCACGGTATCCAGGTACCAGGATACGCGAAACTATTCGAGACCGCTCCTCTGCATTCACGGATCCTGGCCAGCTCGCTGGGACACCTTGTCTGACACTGGGGTGGTCGAGTTTAGGCTACTGGAAATTGGGACTCGAGAATCTACTGGATATGTACGCTATTAATTTCCTTTGAAGAACACGCTCGCATTTACGCGTGTCACGCGTGTGTCCTCGTAACTTCTCCATCCGTCGAGAAAAACTGACACGTCGCGAATCACCTGGAAGATACCTGAAAGTACCTGGAAGCCGCATCGTCCGGTGATTTGTCTCCGCGCGCTTTCAGATCGGATCGCAGCTAGCGAGGTCTCCGATCAGAAGCCTCGATAGGATTGAAATCGAGGTCCGGGTGGAAATGCGACGTCGGTGTGTACGGATCGATAGAGCGGATAATGGCAACGACAGGGAAAGCACGCGAGTTGTCAAGTGAAATGCCGCTCTTATCTTCCCCGGGGGTTTCCTCAAACTTGTCTCGCCGACGGACATCTTCAGCTCGAACGACATTAACATTATTCAGGCACGAGGATTCTGTTCGACGGAGTCGTAATCCTTCGATCTGCCGGCGGCATGGCATGGGACGAGGCGCATCGTCTCCGAACCGGAACTTCGCCTCTCTCGCGGGTCCCGGTTGCATTCAATTCCATCAAAGCTAATGCCACGACCGTCGAACCGCGAGTACACGCACGCGCTTCACGATAGAACACCTTATAAAGCCGCGGCGGCTTATCGTCGCTCGGATCTTATCGTCGACGATGATCCGAGGTCGTTTCAGAACTCGTCATAGGGGCGACGGGGACAGGGTGCAGCTGCGACTGCAGTTTGCTCGAGGATGCGCCGAATGCGAATTGGATTCAACGCGGTCGCGAGGTCCGAGCTGCTTCTGGGAGCTTGTGATGTCAGCCCGTGTACTGGACGAATGGCAACAATTTTTTACCATTGACTGGTAGAACGTTTTCGCAACTGCAACGTTCACATTGCTTCTCCACTTTTGGAAACTTCGTGACTTTTTAAAGTACCTCTTTTAGACATGCGTCTGTCTGTGCATTAATGAAGACATGTATGATCTCTTTGTTAGCATACATCTTCGTGTTTGTTTTTAAATCCCGCTCTGACCCGTACAAGATTGTTTTTCAGTGAATACATTTGCCAGCCGTGATTTATTCACCTAGTATTACGAATAAATTACTGCCACTGGTATTCCGCGAGTTAAACTCTTGAACACTTGCTGATTACTCGACGACTGTGTTGGTTGCGTAAGAATGTAAAGATAGAAGAATGGCTCAGAAAGTTAAAAAAGACAGAGTAACATATGTAATAGTGTTGTAAACAAGAACAGGATGGTGTATAATAAGACTGAACAGAACAATCGTGTGCCACAGGGGTTCGCAAAAATCTGGCTGAACGGTGCCAAACAATGCGATCACACTTGCTGTATCTCATGCTGAGAAGTGTCACTCTAGGACGTAGTTTGGTCGACGGTTTTTGGCTCACGGGCTTGGCAAAAGGCCCTTCAAAGCTTTTTGCACTGTGTTCCCCTATTATAACAATTTTCAGATCTTGCGAAGTTCAATTGAAAGTAAGGATGGTATATTTTAACTAGAAACTGAAGTGTAAGTCCAAAAACTGGATGGGAATTTCATGCCGGCGAATCTGAAGGGAATAAAATAGCACGGGCTTCACTCAGAATAGAATATCACATCCTGCTCCCCGCGGAATGTCCTTTTTCTCTGCGAGGGTATCGGAAAATTTTTCTGCTTGGAATTTAATGTCGACTCGTTGTCGGACAGGTCGGAGCGGCGCGCGACCGGTAAGGGGCTACTAAAACGAAACGCTTGTATTCGGGTGAGAATAGCACACGGACTTCCTGTTACGTCTCGTATCTTATCGACGGTGATCGCAGATATGGTGCGCCTTCCTCTCGACTGCTCTCCGAAGGTTACAGAACTAATAGACCACCTTCTTCGTGCGCGACCCTCGCGGCGTGGCCAGGTACCACGGCCTTTTAACGCCTCCCGTGGCCATCTACATACGGCCACGATCCTCAGTTTCCCATAGATGTTCCCTCCTACCACTCTCCGCCAGGATCACGGACCCCTCGTTACCTAGAACGGCACCGTATCCTTCCTATTCCACCTTATCGCCCCGGCGAAGAGCCAGGACGATTAACACTACACCGCGCTGACTGCTATGGGAATCCGGCAACGGGCACCGGCGCACTCCTGATCGATGTTTACCGACGTTACATTAGTGTCCCTGGTTCGTGACCACGGACCTCCTGTGCCCACCAGGTTGCCCCCTTCACTTATTAACCCTTTGCTCTTCATTAAATTTTTACTGATTTCTAGAATGAATCGTGTTGTTAAATATTTGGTTCAGGTAACAGAGGATTTACCATATCGTGGATTGAACAAGTCAATTTGACGGAAACAGTGTCGCGTTTGGTGTCATTTCCATAAGAAAAACCTCACGGATGTGTTGGTACAAGTTTCATAGAAAAATAATGAAAGAATGCTTCAAGGACTTTTGCACAAAGTTATTCGGTCCGGTGATAAATAGTGTTAGAACCGCGAAATCGTTTGCTGATTGATGCTCGGGTCGCAAGAAACGAACGAGAAAGTGCAGCCGGTGATGGATGCACAACGGATACGGAGAAAGATTTGTAAACAGTGGAGGAAATCGATGGTCGCATTAAGTTGTTGAGCGCGCAAGCCGCTCGCCGGTGTTTGAAGTAAGCACGATTAGCGTCGCCGAGGTAGGTACGAAACTGCGGGCTAATTCTTGCAAATTAATCGTTTCCTCTTCCGTCGTGTGCGCAGCTGCAGCCCGAGAGATGCACCACCGAGCCGTCGAGCTGCATCGAGCCGCGCGCCGCGACACAAAGTATAGATGCGCCGATAGTTAGGCGCGCGGCTAATGGGAAATCGGAATAATGACTCGCGAATAACCTTTATCGGCGCCGTGACGAATTCACAATTACGTCAGATAGTTATCATTACGAGGACCGCGTGATTACCGGGGCCCGGGCGACGTACTCTCTTTATGGGGTGCGTGCACTTCCCACGGGGCTATGCGATCCCATGGAGATCCAGCGCTCTTGCATTCGGACGGCTTCGCAACTCCTCGACTTTTCCTCGAAAAGAATTTCCTTTTCCATAATAACGGTTTGTATTGGACAATTTTACCACGTTTTTATTTCAGTTGACGTATGTACTACCTCATGATTAAAAAATGTTTCTTACGTTACTTTTTGAGGAATCGGCTGACGATTTTATAAGAAAATTGAAGAGTTAACGACACTTTCGTCGAGACGAATTTTCTATTGATCAGTAAAAGTCTTTAGAACACTTTTAAGTTTTAAAAAGAGAATTGTAACTGGCAAAGTGGAAAAATTAGCTTCAATAAATGCTAAATCGTCAATAAAATCTTCATTTTTTATAATTTCTCTTGGGCTGTCTTAATACATGCTAAGTACACTTCATTCTTTGAAGGATTTAACAATCTGGAAATAAAGCAGAACTTGACTATTTGGCACAAAATTAATAATTCATTCAGCCTTAATGAACTTAAATATTACCAAATATATTTACGTATTTCCTCCGCTATTCTGTGCAATCCATGTGCTACTCATGTTATATGTACCATATTGGGATAAAATAATAATAATTATTACCAATATAATAATATTATTAACTGTTTCTTAGACCGTGTTCATACAGAGAGCGGCAAGCGGTAGAGCAATTTATTTTTGATGATTATTACATGAAAAAAATGCAAAAAAAATGCACAACATATGCTGTATGCAAAATGTGCAAAATAAAAAATATATTTTTGGAATCATCTCATTATGCCATCTAGTCATGACAAAAATATGCATTTGCATAAACATCCGCAGTCTATTTATTAGAAACCATACATAAATCAGAAGCACAAAATAACTGTTTCCTTATAGACTATCTTTCCAATGAATCGATAGATCTCGTTTCTTTGAAAATCGTTCTTGTCCATTAGAACCTTTTCAGTTTTAATCAACGAGGTTTCGAGAAACCACGAGCAAAAACGGTTTTAATTTGAACAGCCATTAACGATGTTCCGTTGCGGTACATGTTTGCGATGCATATTTATATGGGGGTCAGTGGATTGACTCCGGAGGAAATTAATTGCAATAAGAAGATTGGGAGTATACGGCGTGCACACTTGATTATTCCGCCGATGCTGTCGCAGTAAATTACGCAATGAAATCATCATTATTATTATATTCAAGAATATCCGATATTAATCGCAGGGTGGCGCATCAAGTCATCCAGTGTGTCGGCTCGTGGGGGCATTATACATAGAAGGCGATTGCTCTGACCCGCGAGGCAAGTCCCTCGAATTAGCGCGAATCCACTCTCCCGCGGGATCATTACGCTTTATCACGTCGTGGATCATGTGATTTATAAGTTCACCGGCGAGGCGGTGTAACAATTCCGCTCCCGTTGTTATTGAGCAATCGTGACTAATGAACTAGCCAAGATGCGACGATCAAGTAGCAGGATGCGGCGTCATTAAAGCCGGGGCTCCGTTCGAGAACGTGGAGGAAAAAATCGCCGTGAACTTATTATCACTTAATTGACACTAATACATTCCGCCTGGCCCACCGAATTACAATGGACCGTTGATCTAACGCGATTTTTTCAATCTTTCGAACAATCTTTCAGATAAATTCGTAACCTATTTTATATTAATGTGGGAAGAAACGCTGCTTTTCATCGTAATTAAACTGTGAAAAACAGCACGTTTATTACCAAGTTAAATAGTCCTCGCATTAAATATAACATTTTTGCAATTTATAGTACGAAAAATGCTATAAGCTCATTAAAAATGACTTGATAAAAGCACGACCAAAAAAATTCCGAATTATAAATTATGAAGCATTATCGAAAATCGCGAACCACTAACAGGTGGGAACAAATTTCGTTCAATTAGGGAACGAAAGGTTAACAAGAGAGATCCGCAGCTCGTTTTCGGGCTTGTCCACATAATTGTCGTTCGGTTGTACTTCTCATTACGGGACATCCTGTATAACGAGTAAACACTGAGCCTGTTTCGGCAGTGGGACGCAGTTTCCCCCGTAATTCTTAGGCAGCAGATTTACTGGCCTCCCCGTTCGCGGACTCTAATTTTCAGGGAACAAAACGACCGCGGCGGTCCCCGGCTGGGAAAAAAGAATGAAGCAAGAGAATAAAATCGCGGCGAGTGGACCGAACGCACTTCGGCGAGGATGCAATTTATTGCGAGGCGTAAAAGTGGAAACACGGAGGGCGGGAATCGCGTCGTGTGTGCATAGGGAAGAGCTGAAGCTGCTGTCTCGTGGATAAATTGAATCCTGCGGGAAGAAAATACTACTCGCAGCTATTACAATCGTTTAACTTCGTAATTCTTTCGCGAATTATTCAGTATTTTGGGAATCGAAAGTGAGTCTTTCCATTTTTGTCAGAAGAAATTATTTATTTTATTTGTTGATAACACCGAAAGGTTCTACAGCTATTCGCACCTCTGAATGAAACAATAAACCCGTCGGATCTCCATCGCCAAGCAACCGAATACAGTCCTGCCATTAATCGTGCTTTCGCGATGCGCTCGGTATCGGTGCTTCTCCTCGAGACAGCCTCTAACACGGTGGAACGTTGTAAAATTAATTTACGCTTGTCGTGGCTGGCCAACAGTAAAACGTAATATCGCTTCCTTCTCTTCGTTCCTATTCGCTTCGTCGACCGTGTCGAACATCGAGCGATCGAGCATCGAGCGTTTCGAAACTCTCCGCGCGCATCGAACGTGTATACACAGATTTATCAAAAATTCATCTCCCGTTGCATTTTATCGGAAAAATAATCTACGAATCCCTCGGCCCGATAGAAGTACGGCGAGGAGAGTAGATAATGCATGAATACGATGAATCGAATCATTGAATTCCTGGGGATCGCGTGCAGAAGTGATCACACACCGGTCATTGGCCGCGTGATAATTCGCATCGACCACCTATGAAGCAGTTTCCGCGATCGATCGTCGAAAAATTTCCGGCTCCTCTAGTCTCTCGAGGTGACTGCAGACCCTCTCCAGGCTGAAAAGGAAGAAAGGTCACGCGGGGCTAATAAACGTTCACGGGGAAACCCGTAAACTATGTAGAATACGATTACAGTATATTACAGCCTGGATGTTTATTAATGATCTACTCCGCGGAATTTTCGTAAATTTCGACCGTATCTACCTTGCGACGTAATTATCGAATTAGCTATGGCCGGTAGTCAACCGCGCGAAATTTGTTGTTATGGACGTTCCAAGTACTGTAATTACCGATTTTGTTCGGCTTGCAATTTTGTTTACAGATTTATGTGACGTACCTAGAACGGTTCATTTGTGGTTCGTTTAAGAAGGATATGGAATCACACCTACTTCGTCAAAATTAGAACAGATTTACAACGAAACGAATTTAACAACCCATACAATGGTACCTCGGTCTGCTTTGGAGTACGTCCAATTCGGAATACGTCCTGTTTCGACGTGACAAATTTTTCTCGGTATACGACTTCGGTCTCTGTTTCCATCTCTAAATTTTGCGTCTTTTTAGAATAATTATCTCGGAGGAAAAATTAAATGAATAATCAATTATATTCGGAGTTGATGTATTATTAACACGTTCAATGTGGGTCAGTTCTGGAGCTGACTTAAACTTTCAATGCGTTTTTGACGATCAAAACTCGCCTCAGCGCGAATTTTTTTAATTTTTATTTTTTTTGTGAAATCTAACATTACCTCTCTGGAAATCACTTTTATGGAATAAATACATTCTTTTCGCTGGGTCCGTTTCTCAGTTCCAGAATTGACCCGCATATAACGTGTTAACAATACATCAACTCCGAACGTACTAATATATGTGACTGATCACTAGACTGCGGATCTTTATGAAAAATAGAAAATGTTTGCATTAACTGCAGGACACAGGAGCCAAATAAAAATTGTATTCTTCTTTTAATTATACTATTAAGCTGAAATTAATACACCGGTGTCCTTAAACTTTCTTAATTCGTCCACGGCTTTAAATTGTGCGTGTCCATTTCCGTCATAAATGCATAAAATCCGCAGTCTACTGATCACACAAGTAAGGACAGTCAAACCAGCTGAGCCTAGTGAAAAGCGACAGAAGACGGAAAGAGAAAAAACACGAGAATGTCAGGTTTTATTGCAAGGGACTCTGCTTCCACAGAGTAGAATGTCGTTTGTTTCTTTTTAAATTTAAAAATCTATAATAAAAAAAATCTCATTCTTCATTTATGTGTTTAAACAGTGTTTAAATCACTTTACAACCCCGTTAATGTAGGTATAATATCCATAGGAGTTTTTTTAAAATGAGAACGGATTAATCATTTTCACATTACATCTTACGGGAAAGTTTGGTTTGGTATACGTCCTATTCAGTATAAGTGCAAACATCAGGAACGGATTAAGGTCGTATACCGAGGTACATACCACTGTACATCCAATTTTTCACAAGTCGGTACTTGTCCTCGCATAAGCACCGAGGTCCTCGCCAGTCCATGTAATCGCAGAGTAAACGCGGAGAGGGTTAAGCCGAGGAGTTCCGCGGTCACAATGGGAGAAGTGCGAATAAAAACGGCACGAATTAGCTGTGCAGCGTAATTAGTATCAACGGAAAAGCATCGGCGGTTGATGCGCGATGGTTGGCTCGTCGGCCAAGGGGCCGTTGCCCCCGGGCGGCCAGAGAAAACGCAAGAAAGATATATCGCCTCGCGATAGAAGGGGACAAAGACACCTGGCAGGGAAGAGGGATAGAATCCCGAAGCTAGAAAGGTACACGCACCTAAAGCGAGGCGGACGGAAAAAGACGAAGAGACGACGACCGTAGTAGAAGACCCCTTTCGACCCCTGCCGAAGACCCCACGGTGAACCGCGCCCGAGGCGAAGGGTCACTCACCTATTCCCCTCTCCCTCAACCTTCTCTCTCTCTCGCGCGCGCACACACACCGGGGGACGCGGCCTTTTACCGCGGCACAACAGGCTAATTACGCCTGATTACGTATCCGTTTTCAGCTACGTAGCTACGGTATCCAACGTAGGGGGCTTTCTTCGCGCGTCGATGTCTTCGGAATCGCCCTCCGTGCCCCCCTATCGCGGTACCCCCGTGCTAAAGCCCCCTATACACGGTGAAACATGCTGCGATCAGTGCATGGGGTCCTAGGTTTCGCCATACTTGTTGCAACTTGTGTAATCCGGAAGCAACTTGCTTCGATGCTGAAATTGGAATCTTGTTTCGGTTCAGTTCAGAACAAACTTGGTTTTTCTGTATTGGAATTGTTATTAAATAGAGAATATGTATGTAGCGTTGTTCTAGCATTATCCTATAGTTCACCATCTTAAAGGAACTTCAGTTTAGGTAGCTAGGGACAAATTGATGCGTGGATTGCGACGCGTTTCGAAGTGTGTAGAGGGCTTAAGTCTGCCAGCTAGCAGCTGTAGAAGTTGGCCGGGGCTCGGCTCTCCGGAATTGACACTTTTATCGCGACGGAACGGTGCTCTGTCATTACGGGAACACGACGCGTGCGTCGTCTTCCTGCCACGACCCCCGTGTTCCACGGGGACGCGTTACGAGATCGATAACGAGGGGAGGATCGAGGGGGCCAGGGGACACAGGTGGCGGGGGGCAGGCCTGGCGGGGGAGGAGGCCGCTGCAAATCGTTTCGTCGATGCGGAGACGTTGAGGAAGGTAACGTTAACGTTTCCCCGCGGCCCGACGCCGCCGCCGCCGCGCTGGGAAAGGTTCCGATGCGGTTCCACGGGTCAAGACTGGTATGACTGGTCGGCCGTGTAACGAAGTACCGGTGTCACTACGCATTTTTCATGGGGTTATCGAATTATTGGCGGATGCCGCCGCTATACTCCTCTCTCCTTCTCTCTCTCTCTCTTTCTCACACGCTTTCTCTCTTCGTGTGCGTTCCACGTCCATGTGGGAATCTTGTGGGCGCGTGCTGCCAGCTTTTTTGTCTATCGACCCGCTGGCGAGATTCGTTATCGATGGTTTGTTTAGGAGGATGTTGTTAGATAGGAATGCGATGGGCAGGATTGATTTGTAGCTGTTTTGGCGGGGAAAGTCTTTATGGGACGCGAGGATTTTCTGATGGGTTTTAGGGAGGGCTCGGTTTTGCCGGCTTATTGATGTTCCGGGTATGAGCGATTGCTTGCTTAGGTCGATGACATAAGTGTAGGTTCGTGAATGTTTGCTTGGTTCATGCTGGATGCGTGGAGACATGTTTTTGTTTCTTTCTTTCGGTTTGATTCAGATTCGCGGAGAAGGTATATGAGAGAGGAATTGACGGGAGAATGAAGATAAATTTGTTTGTCGTCGCGGTTCTACGAAAAACTGACCCCAATTTACGGTGAGGACTCCAAAAATATTTTGTTGGTCTGCATAAACCATTCGGTTCAATTTAGCCAGGGCAAGTGGGAGTGAATGCTCGAGGTCAGAGCTTCGACACCGGACACAGTTCTTTCATTATTTCGTGTTTGCATATCCGTTTCGCTTGCGGGTGATGGAGGTGTCTAGACGAGCTCCTACAATATAAAAACATAATCAAAATTTCTACCCATACAAAAATCCCATCAGTTACAGATAATTTGCCTTTCAAGACTCATACAAATAATCGCGTCAGTACCAAATGGAACGCGTAGATCGGCGTAGGACTGACGTCGGATCGGAACAAAGGACTTTTACGATCACGCGGCGTGATTTTCCGGGGCCCGATAGTATCTAGTCGCCTCTTTGGGCCCCGGTTTCTCTCTGCGGGGCCCGTATCTGAGGCTTGTCGCGAGGTCCGCAGGCCCGGGCGGCTGAACGGCAGGCCATCGTGAGCCGGCCACCGCGAGATTGCGCCGTTGTAGATCACCTTTATTTGCATCTGCACGACGTACTGTTGCATCTGCACGGCTACCTGACTCCGTAGCCTGATAATTATTGTCTACATGAACGGCCAGCAGCGGCGGACGCGCGCGCGAGATGAAGACGTCGTGTTCCGTCGCGTCGGCTCGCGCTTACCGACCCCGCGGGCCCGTTCCATTTCGCAGTAACGTAAATTTCCACGATAATCTGGCCGATCAAAATACTCCGCGCACGCGGCTACGCAACCGCCGGCACGCCGAGCGTGCTAAGTAGCTGCCATTTAGAGGCCCCTGCCATTTTCTCGCGATTTCCATGCACGCACAGTGCCTTCCAGTGGATTCCATTTTTCTAGGAAAATCCGGAGGAACTATCGGTGTTCGCTAGAATTGTTCTTCTGGGAGCAAAATGGAACTGATTAAGTTATGACTAGACTGCGGGTCTATATGCATTGATAGCAAAATTGAGTAGATGAAATTCGAAATTGTCGAAAAATTTGAAAAATTGAAAATGTCAATCTACAGGGTGTCCCAAAATTCCTTCAACAGCCGGAAATGGGAGGTTCCTGACGTTATTTGAAGCAACATTTTCCTTTGTAAAAATGTTATCCCCGGCTTTGTTTAGGAGTTATTAACGAAAAACACGGACCAATTAGAGCGCGATCTAAACGCGAGTTGGCACAGTCTAGTCAGCGCGCCAACTGTCTATTGGCTGACTGTGCCAACTCGCGTCTAGGTCGCGCTCTGATTGGTCCGTGTTTTTCGTTAATAACTCCTAAACAAAGCCGCCGATAACATTTTTGCAAAGGAAAATGTTGCTTCAAATGATCTCAGGAACCTCCCATTTCCGGCTGTTGAAGGAATTTTGGGACACCCCGTATAATATCTGATGTATGAAAATCATTATAGGAAGAAATAACATTCAATTTGGTTTCTATTTTTTGCAATCTATACAGACAATTTTTATTTTGCATAAAGATCCGCAGTCTAGTAATGACATAGGAAAGGTAAACATTTTTATAACTACAAGAGTTTTTGATTAAATGAATTGGGGAGTTCAAATTTGGATACTTATTTTATACACGTTTTATACAATGTTTTTACTTTATCTTCACTAGAATTGGTCAATTATCTATTTCATTTGATATAGAAGCGATTTTTCGTTATTGCGAAGGAATCGCAGGCTGAAGATTGAATCCGGACGCTCAAGAGGAGGGAATAAAATTGGAAAGTTCGCCAAAGTTGGGAACAGGTCCGTTCTTTCTTGGGAAACGCGGTAGCGGCCGGTCGATACGCGGGAATTTTTCGCTAGTTGATCGTAGGCCGCATTTTGGCACGTACGGTAATCACCGGGATCCCGCGTTGATCCAGCGGAAGAAGGAATGATGTTATTAATGTATTCGCGTCGGATAGGCGAACCCTCATTCCTCGATGATTGCCCACAATTTGTTCGTAATCGCCGTGGAAGAGGTTTGTCAGTGCGTACTCGATAGCACATGTTTATTTCCAGCGGACGGTTAACGCGTCCAAGTTCCCGAACTGTTCCCGTCCCCTGGCAATTAATTGAATTGACGTCTTTCGAGCCGCGACGCGTTCGCGTTCACGAACGAGAGAAAGAACCAGTAGCCCGTTCTTGACGTTTACAGGATTACTCCGCGCAATCGTCGAATGACGACTCGTATCTTTCGCTGGTCGCCGCGTAACTTTCGAACCAGGTGTCGATCTCTCTCTCCCCCGACGAAAAAGAAAAAGAAGTATTAAGAAGTATCGGTTTGCGCGGGGTTTAATTACCGGTGTTTTTACGAGCGGGCGTATTTTTCGAGTTTGCTCTGTTGCCCCCTTGACAAGCACGTCGATTGGATACCGTGCGTGCATCGCGTGCTCCGGCACAATTGCGCGGCCAGCCTGCCTCCGCTTCGGTTGATTTGCATCCGTGGATTCGCAGGTTGCAGACTGCAGACGTCTCCACCTGGTGCCCCGAAGCTGCTCCAGGGCTCGGTGTCCTTTGCACGTGCCGTTCGAGTGGAAACGGGGCCACCGTTTGCCGTCGATTTATCGATCAAGCTATATTCTTCGACGCTTCCGCCAATTTGCTTACCTTTCTTCGACGTCTTCAACCCTTTTGGCCCTGTGTTCAGCCACGAATTGCACCTTGCACCAATAGTTACAGTACTGTTCGAATTCACCAACAGTAATTGCACAGAAAATGTTCAATTCAGTATCTCATTATGTATTTTCATGCATATATGTTTCTGAATGCGGGCACGAACCGTAAACTCGATTCCATAACTAAATAAAAAGGAATTAGTTGTGTTATTCGCTCACCTAGATTAGCAATAACCGGATATTTAAATGGTGATAAATAACCACTATAAAATTGGATAACACGCCATCCAGCAGTATTAAAAGATCTGTTATCGTTCCAACACCATGACTGCAATCTGTAAATAAATTAACACCTTTATAATTACCCTCTTGAATTTTAATCGTGGCTATCAAAAATATGATCAACTGCTTGTTCTCGATCCATTCAGATTCACGTGGGAATAACGGGAACGATTTCTCACTGTTTGAATTGATGTTGTAGTTTAACATGAATGTGTTCTAGTTAACCGAAAACATTACATATTTCACGAACCGTGACTGTTCTATGGCTTCAAACGACCATCGAATGCTAGAAATATAATTTATTTACACAGCGCGTATGAAAACGTGATTCTATCTTTTTTAGTTCACAAATTACACTGAAAGCTTCGGAGGAATGTCTGTGCTAATATACACATCTGATTAAAATACTTAGTAATTCAATTAATTGAAAGATTTGAATTATGTAATTCAATTACAACGTAGTCGAATTACTATATAATTGAAATACAATCTAATTCAATGGTGTAATTGAACTACAATGTAATTGAATTAGCGCGACTCTGGTACGAATACTTTTTACACCCACTGTATTTAGGTTAGAATCAAGGCGAGGGCCGAAACGAGTCTAGACCGAAACGGCAAATGAAAACACAAGTATCCTATTACAGCTACGGATCCGCATCCCCTAAAGAGGGGGAAGACAGGAAACGCACCTTATACGGGGCACCGTGTTCATCGTGTTTATCCATCGCGCTCGTTCACCCCAAAGCGGGCTGGGTTCGCTATAGTGGAAAGAATCTTGACACGCTCCGCCGATTAGCATATACGTACCATGCTTCCCCTTGTATCTCCTTACACTTGCTATCCCCCAGAACCTAGCACACCGTCCCTATAAGGTGTTATAATTCATTGCGCAATCTCTCCCCGATGAAAAGGAGGCGAGCGGGGAGATAAACATCTTTCAGGAAATTGATGCGCTCCGTTGAAACGACATGCGCTTTTAATTGTTTCATTAAAGGGGAGAGCTGCCTCGTGTTCTGCGTCGGAATATTAATGTCCACTTAGTGTCCTGCTTTTTAATCGTTGCCCAGCTGACGTCCAGCTACTTTTCATCGATAATCACCCGTTGTTACAATCGTCGCCTTCATCCGAAGAAACAATTAATGCTGCCAGCTCAAGGAAATTATTGCTCGCTGCTACGCTTGCGAAGAGAATCATAAATAATCGCGCCAACAAAAGATATAGAATAAGCGTGTAAATGTCAACCAAGTCGTTACAAGTTTCTATGAATAATTCAGCATTTCAGTCTTCGGGAGTCACAAAATTCTATTAAACGCAACGAGTTCTTTCACAAAATATGAAAACAGATGTTGTCATCGAAAATTAATGAATTCTCCGAACATGTGTAGAATTAATTTGATATCCTCCACGCGTGAAATAATTGTAGTGAAATTAATAAGCTGAAAATTGATTGTATTCGCGCGCCAATTGAAATATCTCGCAAAGACGTTTTCCACGAACAACCCGTAAATGTCAGCCAGTAGATCCGACATTCATCGTGGCCGTTCCGTTGCTTAACGCTCGCCGATAACTGTATATCGTCTCTGTTTTGTCATAGCCGCGGCGCGGCGCGTCAACATAATTCGTTTACAGTGCAGCGGATCACGGTCTCACCGTCCGCGTATACATATAACTGTCAAAGCACACTGGCTGGTACACACCTATGTGTCCAATCTTTTCCCGCGGCAAATGGAATTCGCCCGTTCGTTTTCCGAGAGAGCTATCATAATCATTCCGCTCGAAGTTCCATCATTACGTTTGCCGAACGTGTCCGGGGCCTCTCGCGCTCACGCGTACCAGATACGCAGAAACAGTTTCGTAACATTTAAATCGATCTTCCGTCTCAATATAGAGGTCGCGATCCCGCCGGTGCTCTCGGCAAGCATCATATTTCCTGTAAGCGTGGTTGGCGCCATGGTCTCTCGAATGGACCGGTTATCCGGGCCGAGCCAACGAGAGCGAGCGAGCAAGCGAGCTGAGCTTAGGCGAACCCGACGCGACCTTAATATCGCTTTGATTAATCGTCCAGTGCATGCGTTTCCCCTGGTGCCCGGTTTTCGAGGGAGCGACGCGTGTGAAACGACTCTGATGCGATCATTGCTCTCGGTGATCAGGATCGAGCCAACTTATCGGCGATCCTCATCGACTGATCAACGGTTCCGAGAGGTCCTGCGACGTCTGTCCTGTCCGTAGTTGACGGCAGAATTACTTGCGGGTATGACGGTTGTGGGAATCGATGGTTCACGGTTCAAACACGGAGTTCACTGTCGCCGATTCAGCTTCCGATAACGATCTAGCTTGATTAGAGTCGAGTTTCTTTGCCATTCTAATCCTTACCTGACAATTTTCTTGATTACACGTTCTTGAAAATAACTATTGAAAATCTATGGAAAATAATACATCAATCTCCATCTCTTAATCTTTCTACTATTTTAAATTGTACCTACCTCTTACTTGATAGTTGTACATAATTGTCCAACAGCATTTTCGCTAGAATGACTAAATTACTTTGATCTTCTGGGACGTGGGATGCATATTTCAACGATGAAGGTGAGCAACGAAGCAAAAGCTGGTAGCAAACGTGTTAAGCTCTATTCAAAGTTCGTTGGAATCGGATAAGGTTTGCAGGTCGCCTTCAGTTCGCTTCGACGCGAATAAATTGAGAGCCTTTGGGCAGCGGTAATGGAAGGGTTAGCATCGAAAAGTGGTTTTCGCAATGAATTAGCGGGTCTCAGCGGGGTCATCCGATCCGGGGTCGCCAGGTAAATCACAGGGAGAGAGAGACAAGGAGATGCGTTTTCCCGAGGAAGAGGGTTTTCTTTGGTTGTCGGCGCGAGTAAACGTAGTTTGTTAGGCGAGTCCCGGCGGCTTCGCGTCTAATCAGAAACGCGAGGGCGAGACGGGTACCCGCTCGGCTCAAATACGCTGAGATACGCGCTCGTACACGGCCCGGTATCTGGCTGGGTGCTCATTAACATGCATTCACGCCGCAATATTTATCGTTGCTGGTCGGTGCCTCTCTCGTACAGCCCGTGTGTGTGTGTGTGTGTGTGTGTGCATGTTGTGCCTCCGTGTCGTCGTCCTCTCCTCTCTGGACGCAGCCACGCATTTAGATGTTAGATAAGAACAGCCGCGAAACGCGGACGTTACGCACCGTACGCGCCCGTACGCGGGACACGCACCGTGGAAACCGGTGTACACTCGTGTTTCCCTCGCTTTCGGAAGACCGATGAGCTCCTAACCCCGACTAATTCCCGAGAGAAATTGCTTGGACGCGAACAACCTCTGCTGGACTCGCGTTTTGTCTTTTACGAACGAATGTTCGGCCCCTACTTTGAAACAATTGAAGTGCAAACGAAAGTTCTTTTTCCTTTCTTCCCAAATTCATTCCAAATTCAATTCGTTGTCTGGTGACTCCCAATCTTCCTGCCAATTCTCCTTGCGTCTGGGTCGGATTTTCGTTGAGTGAGCAATTCCTCTAACTCACTGTCATCGAACTTTCTCGGTGCACCCGAACGATCGTCGTCTTCCAAATAAACATTTCCTGCTTTAAATCTTTGGTGCCACTTTTCGCATGTTCTGTAAGATACAGCGTTCAGACAAAGAGTAAGCAGTGCTGGCCATATTGCTTGAAATTGTTGCATAGGACTGGAAACTCTTAGAGCGCTCATCACGACTCTTCTTAAAACAAAAAGAACGCTCTTTCAGATGGCATCAAAATCGGGAAGTACAGTAAAAGCTCCTTCGTTGTCCAAAGGCCGGGGGTTTGAGCGGACAACGACCGTGCCCGGACACTATTTTTGATTTATGACTGCGTCTTTAGTGAAACGGCTAGTTAAATGACAAAAAAAGCATTCGCAGTCAAAAGCAGTCAACTGTCTGGCTTTAAAAAACTCCTTATTTCCTTGTCATATTCCTTTCCTATTGTTCTCCGTTCTGCGCAGGTCTAGACAGTCCTGGCACACATCTGGCGACCAGATCCACGCAGGCCTAATCCTCTCGTTGACAGGCAGTGGAGTGGGTAGGCACTGGACAACGATCGTGCCCACGATTCAGGACAACGAAGGAGCGATTACTGTAATTGGAATTCAATCAGAAGTTATGATCGTAGAAAAAAAGTGGAAGGAACTTATTTGCACACCTACTATTAAAAAAAAACAATACCGTTCGTAAGATCTCTGTAAATTTCACCTTCAGATGTATCTGTATGAATAGCGAAGTTATTAAGGGTGACAGAGTTAGGTGGGTACGCTGTATAACAATTGAACTTAATTGCCAGAATATATAAGGATTTGACAAGCACGTTCGAAGTACTACGTTCGAGAGCCTCTCGTAACGTGAACTATCGATCGCTTGAAAATAGTCGAGCCGAAGATTCCAACTAGCCCCGGCATGATCGTATTAAGAAGAAGATGCAATTTCACTGTTCCAAATGAGCGTATTATTACGTCAGCGGCACGAGCAGCGTAACGCGGACCTATTTCGTCAGTGCTATAGCTGCCAATAAATTGCGGCGAGGTTGTTCCCGACCGACGATCTTCGGCAATAATTGACGTTACGTGTAATCAAGTTTCCATTGGACTACACACAGAGTCGACTTTCTGCGCTGCAAAATTCGACTGGTCGCACACGAATTGTACAACAAATATCGCGCAATTAGATACTAAGTCGAGTTGAAATGTCAAGGATGTGGAGCCAATTTTCTGCTCACCCGTAGGTGCTAGTTAATTTACTTGGTGGCAATGCGGCTGAAGCGGACGGAAAACAACTTCTGTATTTATGGAGATATTAAAATTAATTGCTGGAATAATTTCCAATGAATACTTTCTAGTTGCGACTTCGTGCGTGACATTACTAGTTACTTAATAGATACGCGATTCTGAACAGTTAATTGATCAAAGAGTACGAAATTATTTTATCTTTAATTTAATCTAAAAAAATTCCTTGATTCTGTTCTTTTTAAAATGGTCTTCGAAATTGAAGTTTTATTAGATTGCGTACCAAAATTGCAAACACTCCGTACACTTTTTATTAAAACGATTTTAATGAAGGTCAGTTTGCCATAGATTAGGTGGATAGGTGTATGAAAATTGCGGCGGACTAGTCCGAGAAAGAAGACGCCGACTTTCCGTGCAATTACCGACGCATAATAGAGTGGAAACGTAATTATGAGATGACTGTGGCGTCGGTAGCAGCGTCATTACCAGCGAAGAAGTGTATCTGACTACCATTCCTCGAGTCGCCTGGGCGGCCAGTAAATATTATTAGCGACGCCGACGTGGAAGGCGCGCAGGTATACATTCATTCGCATTGACTTGAGCCACTGGACGACGCTCCTAATGCCCACCACGACGATGTCTTCGGAATTAACGCTGCATGAGGGAGCTCCGCGAGCTACCAACGCTCTTTATAAATCAACTCCCGCCGAGTTGTTGGGGATTCGACGCTCTGCGTGGCTTCCGATCCCGAGTGCCGTGTGTCTGAATCGTTTCTGTGTCATCGTGCCATCTTCCCGTCTCGTTTCCAACACGTTTTGCTCCTTCCCCTATCATCAAACATGTCATCCTTAAAAATTCGATCCACTCTTTTCTTCGGGGAATGCAAATTGCGAAGTCAAATTTCAACCGCCGCGTGCTTAAGGGGTTACGCCACCCTGAGGCGGCCGAAATGACATCAAAGTTTACGAATTTTCTTCTACGAAACTATGAATGTTACAATTATTTTATTATTATATATGGTTAGGGCATACATTAAAGAATACATTGTGTAAATTTCATATAAAAATATTAAAAAATGGCCGAGTTATCCGTAATCCGTGATGCCCACGATTATCAGAAACTAAAAAACTCGTGATTTTATTGTTCCTTGATAAAATATCTATCGCGAAGCATAGCGATTTCAAGAAAAAACCACTTTTGTACAAATGCGAGGAAAGCGAAAATGGACATTCAATTTTTATATAAAAAATCAAACTTTTAACGATTTTTACAAACAATTGGGATATCGTATCAAAAAAATCCTGTGCTTCGCGATAGATAATGTTATTAGAATTATGTGTATCAAATTTGAAGTAAATCGGACGTACAGTTTCCGAGATATTTCTGACACCAGTTGTAAAAATATAGTTTCGAGATAAACGCAAAAGAAGAAAAAGTGCAACTTGGTTACGCAACCTTCGCTATTTTTGGGAGCTGTTGCATCTACCATGGCTTAAATTATTCCCTGAACTCTAAATTAAAGGAAAATTTAAAAAAAACGATTTTTTAAAAATCTCATGGTGGCGTAACCCCTTAACAAAATAACGCCGCCTATATACGTTCAAAAATGTAGTTTTCTCAGCAACTTGTTTAACAAGAACGCGATTCGAACATTGAAATACGAAACAATTTCCTCGCGGTTTCGCAGGAGAGTTTTCGCCAATTTTCCGTTCGGTTTGCCGGCGTGATTGACTTGTGCTCCCTGTACGGGCACGTTTTTATTCTGGGAACACCTGTGCCCGTTGCGACGTACGATTGCGCAACGAGCGGACTTTTGTCGATCGCGAGCGTGGCCGTCGCGATTTTTTTCACGGGGAATATGCAGATCGACGGGATCGCCGGTTAACGAGAGTCGAATTTGGCAATAGGCTCTCTCCGCGATCGGCGCCGGCGGAGCCTAGAAAAACCGAACACGGTTGCGCAACAATCCCTCTCTTCGGCGACCCTCGATTTAGGCTATGCCGCCGCGCCGCCGAATGCAAACCGCAGCGAACCTCGGTGAATGTGGCCGCAGGTGCGCCACCGACTCTCGACGGTCGTTAACTTTTGTCGGTGTGCGTTCAGCCGTGCTCTCGAACGGCCGGCGCATGCTAACGATTATTTTCCAGCGTGCCAGATTCGATTTCCTTTGATTTTTCCCGCGCCGACCTTCGACGGACCGCGAGCGCTGAGGTAAGCGCGAGTACGGTAATGCTTCGATACATGTGAACATTTTCATTATTTTCTTATGGGACTTTCATCAAATTATTCGTGGCATTTTTCTTATTAAAATGACGCTAAACGCGATATAATTTGAACTGTATTCCATGGTTTTTATTATTTTTTTTCAATTGAAATGGACAGAAAAGATTGTGTCAATCAGCGTAGCATTGGTATTCGACGGTTTCTTTCACCTTCAACGCCGACAATGATATTTAAGTGTTCCGTTTCTGTTGACTCACCCTGTATGCACGCTCGATTAGGTGGTGCCAATGCAATTACGGTCGTAACGAGCGTGTTACCCTTGGCACTGCCGCGAATGGCCCGACCAGGACGTATCTTGCCACACATTTGGAAAAACTGGCAACTTTGTCGCAAAGTTCTGTATCCTCGGCAGGAAATTCCTTGAGGTCCCGACGCTTTTTCTCGCCAATCCGGTGTTCCTGATCGAGATAAAACGAGTGTGAACCGACAAAGTAGAATGCTGCTTTGAAATCTTCATGATTTGCGTGTTTCTAAATTAATTAATTAGAAATTGTCTAGTAAACTATAAGATCGCGTACGTATTAAAGATCTGGAACGTTATTTTATTCATGAAATATAGTTATGGTACAATTATTTAATTTTAAGGTGCAATAAATTTTGAATCAAATAGATAGTTCATTCCTCAGAAGAATGTTAAATGTAGCTTCTTGAGATACTCTAGTGCTGCGGTATATGTTCCCCCATAGATTTTGTTCTGCAAACCGTTCATAAATCATTACTTCGGCTTTTCTCGTTAACATTTAAGCTGTACACCGGACCCGTCAGCACACTGACGCTAATTTAGAGTGACAGGGAGGTTGAAGGAGCACGCGAACGAAGTTCGAGACGACATCGCCGTTGATCTTTCGCTCGGGTTCGTTGCCCGGTTGGCCTAATCTCGATGATAAACGATAACGTCTACATAAGAACAATATATCGGCGATTCGTGTTTTGTTCTCTCAATATCGACTCGGCTCGGCGCAGCGCGGCGGCTGACACATCGCCGATATTCACCGATGAGACGCGATAATCCGGCGGGAACACATGTCGGCCTCGGCTCCGATAAATTTCATGCAAATATAAATCGGATCTATGATCGTGGTGGCATCGCGTCTAGGTGTAGCCGGATCGTTGCATCGGCGCTGCATCGCGCGCTGCACCTGACGCGGCTCGCGATCCTATCTTGTCGCCGCTTTTACGAGAGGCTTTACGAGCGGGAAGGGAGGCCTGTGCGAGCTTGCGAAACCGCGGGGCTTTATGGGACGGATGGAACGAGGAGGACGACTCTCATGGGGACGACTCTCCGTGCCGTTGGGCAACACCGTTTGCCAATGCGAGCACATAGTTCGCCGGTATTGTTTACACAATCGCGAGAGAGGAAACTATTACGAATTCGCAGGCCCGCGAATTTAGTCTGCCTTTGTCTCCCGGGGATTGCTAAATTGAAACGGAGGCGTTCGAGCGTTCCGCGAACCGTTCTTTCCCGTCTCTTCTGCCCTCTACAAAACTCCGATCGATTACAGTGAAATCCTCCGTGCAAGATATCGTACACAAAATTTTTTAAAGTTCGCAGAGCTGTTTGATCGACTCGCAAAATTTTTCAGAGAACGTCGCACCGTCACATTTTCGCTCGTGCACTAATGTGGAAGCATCTTCGAGGAAGTGTAGATTAAGAGAGCGAAAGTAGACGTTTCGAAAAATGAGTCTAGCAAGATCGTCGTCCGATTTTTCTTGGCGGAGTTGCAACAGCTGCAACGCGAAGGCAGCATGCGACCAACCCAGTAGCGCGGTATAGAAGCAAATATATTAGTAAGTTATTGGACGTCGAAGATAAGAGAATAATGTACGACAGAAATTATGCAAGAACGTGAGAGTCAACGTGGCTACCGACAGAATTATTCCCGCATGCATATGAAAGAAGCGAACTGGTGTATGGAGAAGAACAGAACCTCGTTTACTTTCCACGACGAAAGCACACTGGTAACGAAATTCGATAAAAATTCGAAAGTAGACCAAAAAGTGAACGGCCTCTCGATCAGTCTTCTTTTCATGCGAGGATAGTTTATTAATCATCGTCGATCGGTAATTTGCGATGCATCTCGCAAAAGTAAGACCGCGAACCGGGTCCCGCATTAATCACCGGGGATATTAATAATTATCGACGCAACGTATATCCCTCGTTTTCCCCCCTTCTGATTTATGCAGTAATTGCCACGTTTAACGGAGTTTCCAGCCGAGTAAAATGTTAACGTTACTGTTCCTTCGCCTTGAAATGCTAATGCGCTGTTCTCATGTTCCCCGCGTATCGATCCGCGTAATCTTTATCGCGGCGGAGGGATTTGCTATACGTATATATGACATGTGCGAATGTATCGGCACATCAGACGTCTACGCGCGAATGGCATTCATACGTACAATTAAATACCGATTAAGTAATTAAGATAGAATCGCTTAATTGGATGCCGTGCCACGGTTAATCAAACCGTGTCCCGCGCTCTTTTGTGCTCGGACAAAGCAGCCAGCGATATAGCAAACGTTTCCTACCGTTCCTTTATCGAGACCGGTGATCGATCTGTAAACGCAGCAAATCAACTATGACCGTGCCCAGTATCGACTTCTCGATGTACTCGCCGGGAAACGTTTCACTTCGATCGGTCGATCCGCGCCGCCTCGCGAGACTATTCGTCTCGCCTACGTTCCCTGCGAATTTTTTATGCCGTCCCGTCGAAACCGTCTTCGGAGCATCATTTATTCAACCACCGTGCCGCTCTAACACGTTCACCGATGGACTAATCAATTTTCAATTTCCGAGCAAACTCGGAAGACTGCGGGTCTTTTTTGTGGAAAATGTACTTTCTCTTTTAATAATTTCAATAGGACGAATATTTTGTATTTTACCTATTTATTTTTGCCACGAACACATAAAATAGCTCCTAAATTGAACGTAAATCTTAATATACAAGGTGTATTAATGTTATCGGCGCACGGTTTCGATCCAATTTTATCTCAAAGCAATTTTGCAATTTAAATTAAACTTTCGACGTTTCGATCTCTATTCAGATCATTCTCAAGAAAATTAATGACTGCGTCTGTGAATTATTAATCAAAATAAATAGTATCGACTATTACCATCAGTAAATTAAACATTGAATATGCAATTGTGTATTTTGTTACTCACTCGCTTAATGAAATTATTTAAACTACTTTGACACTACAAGACGTGCTGTTCCCATGCCGTTACAAAAGTACCGAGACAAACGTGAAATTCATGAAAACGACGAATCAGATCATCGATGGACAAGTGAGCCAATCGATGTTTGGCGGTTATCTCAAACCGTCAAAAGTCGTAACCAACGAACTGCTTGTATACCAAGTTGTCATGGTATTATTAACACATTACCGACCGGTGATTATTGCATAATTTTGAAAAATCTGTGGTACATGGCTAAACACTTTTCAATGGAGCCTTCAATAGCAACAGCAACTTTCATTGTAAACTAACAAGTCACCCTCAATAACGTCATCTACTAGTTTCATTTAGGATTGCAATGTTAGAGAAAATTTCTACGTTTTCTTTTGGTACAGCACAATTATTGAAAATCCTATTAATAGCCTTCCGGTAGGTAAAGTGTTAAATTAACATCAATTTTGACCATGAAGCCAACAGGATATTAAAGCTGTTTAGAAAACTCATCATAAAACATTACTGGTTCAGTAATGTTGCGTAATATTCATGTATCTCAGGTGTTCCATATCTAAGATTTACGCTACGATGTTTAATCATACGATAAATCTTAATACATACAACCATTTAATTCCGTTGATTCCACATCGTGTTACTTTCCTCGGCAATCGAGCTCGAGTATCCCTGAAGAAATGCGGCTCAGGGGGGATAAATTTTTGCCCAACAATCCTGCACATCTCTTTCGCATCTAGACATTACCGTACCAGTTTCAACATCGGAGGTTCCGAGTTCTGCGTCGACTTTGAAAAGTGGCGTTGCGCTCGTCGAATCGATCTCGACCCGCAACAGCGCGCGACGTTCCATCGAATTCCATCGCATCGGTTGGAGCGCGACTCGAAATCGCAAACATTAACCGCGGTAGCTCGATCACCTTTCAAAACTAATTCTGCTCGGACAGATTCAGATCCAGATTCCGAGCGGGCGGTCGATCGGCGAGCAGAGCGCTCGGCCGGTTCTCTAAAATACGGAACCGAGCGGTGCGCGATCCATTATCTCGCGTTTAAGATCGATCGTCGTGTCGTTACATAATGGCTTGTCGGCACCGTTGATGGAGAATCGTAATAACTCACCGACGGTGCTTTCGACCGCATGAAACTCGCCGCTGCGGTGGACCCCGTTTAATTGTGTGCCACATCATGAAACTCCGCTGGTCCCAGCCGCTCGGCTCGGCTCCGCTCGGCTCCGCTCGCCTTCCGGTCCCGCAATCATACCGAACATATTCCGATCGAGATCGATCTCGCCGAACAACCCGATTCCGCTCCGGAGAAATCCAATCCCCGATCGATATACCCGGTAGCCGTGGGTTGCGAGAGATCGCCGCGATTGTTTTCCCCTCTCGTACACTCGCCGAGATCGCCGGCGATGCCGCCAGCTGAGAGAAGAGAGAGAGAGAGAGGGAACAGGAGGCAACGGAGAGCGAGATTATCGTCGCTGTTTACTCTGTATTATCGAAACCGCGCTACGTACGAACAAACCTTAATTTTCCAGATCACGTACTCGCGGGAGAAGGCTTGTTGCACACCGGTTGGCTAATGATCCGCCGTATGATGGAACGCCGACCATGCTCTGACTCTTCCGCTTCGATTTTAGTCGTGAGCGGAATTGCGAAAGTCCAGATAGATCACCATAGTAGGCTTACGTCGGCTCCTGTATTCAGATTCTGCGGAATTTTTGCCCGTTAGCTGCGGGGACTCGTTGGTCGTTCGCGTTTGCTGTTGCCTTCCCGGAAATCTTAATTTTCCTTGTCAGTCAAACAATTGTTCTTTCACTTAACCCTCGGACAGCGAACCTTCTTCACAGTTATCAAGTTGACGCGGCTTAACATTGTTCACAGCTTTATCTTTCAATTTTTTAAAACATATTTTTGGCGGTACTTCTTGTACACCCATTAGAAATTGCTGTTTCGTGTTTTAGGTGAGAAACATGTTTCTAGTTTCTCCAGGAGAAACCTCCTACTTATACTTACCAGGGTCAAGTTTCTTAATAATTTCAATTATAATCTTTCACGAGCATCCTGACAGGTGGATTGAAACCTGGACCCGCGACAGTAAATGCAATCTAACGGGGATTAGTTAATCCTATTATTAACGTCAGCAAATGATCTACGGACCTATGCAATTATTTACTTTAACAAGGATGTGTAATCTGGGATAGACGTTATTTGCATTTTATCTTGGTTTAATTGAATAAGTAGTATAATTGCATGTTTAGATTTATCTTTTATACTTCGCTGACTATTATTGTGGTATACAGCACTGAGTCAAATTTTGAAGAAGTTCATTTCTGAAGTCCTGTTGGTAAAATAGTATATTTGATTTTTATAGATTATAAACGGTACTTGTCTGATTTCAATCTGGTGATTGAAACAATGCTTAATTACACATCATTATTCCATTCCAACTCCGCATACTTCCCATTACTTGAACAAGCTGTCTTCCATTAAAATCAAATTACTTCAATACCTCGAAGGAAAAGGCCAAAGGTACACAAACAACCATGCTGGCAATCAATAGTCCATAATTACATTTTGTATCTGCATAAAATTTCTTACGATCATTGTCTACAACTGACGTAAAATAATCATTACTTTCCTGTCGCAAAGAACTCGCGCGCCTAGCAGACACTAAAACCTAAGAATGTTACTGGCCGCAGGTTGCAAAAAGCTGTATAACGCACATATATCGCATAGTTGCAAAGAGTTAACCTGTCGGCTAGGCGCTAATTACCTACACGCGGAAACATAAAATGCAACTCTCCCGAAAAAAAAAGAAAAAATAATCGCCAGGCTAAGGGTTGCGGCGGCAGTCAGCGGAACAACTTCAATTTTCCTGAGAAAACTTCGTTGAAGTTCTGAAACTTGCGAAACTTGTTAAGCTGCTGGAACTTCCCGTCGGCCACTACGTCCGCTGATACGGTCCTTCGGATGGTAGTAGAGTGGCAGATCTTGGGGGTAATTTAGCTGGCGCAAGTAAAGGTGTTCGGTGAAATACGATCGCGCCATTTGGCGAAACGGTGTTGCGACCCTAAAAAGGCGAATGCGCGGAAGACGAAACGGGTTAACGAACCTTCGGGGGCCAGGGAAGACGACAACGAAGACGATGCTGCTTTGGATTCCTTTTCTTCGTCGGTTCACGTGCGCCCGTGAATGTTTTTTCGGTCGAGCGGAGAGCTCGATCGGTAATTGTTTCTGCTCTCGGTGCTGGCTACAATAGCGTTTCGCTTGCACTTAATTAGGACAGTGGCGGGGGGAGGGTCAATAAATCACGACGCGTAACCTTTTCTGCATGCGGAGCCAGCGCGCAATTAGTTCTGCTAATTAAGGACTACCTGCCGATACTTTGTCGAGTTAATTCGAATCCCGGGGCCGGCCTCCTCGAGACCCTCGCGAGACCCCGCTTTTCGTCGCTTATTGTTTCTTCGAGCACCTATGAATTATTTAATTGCCGGTTGTTCCGCTACGCTCCGCCACGCCGCCTTCGGCTCCATTGACAGAGCGGAATGTCGATGCCGAGATCCCAGCCGTGTCTAATTGCCCCGCGATCTTTGCTGCCGGGGTCAGGGGATTGAGGAGTCCACTTAACGTGACGCGAAACGTTCTGCGATCTCACTTAGTTCTTTTCTTCGTTCACTCACTTTTGGCTGGTCATTTTATTTTTATCAACTCTGTACAGCACGTACACCAATACTTGCGAGTCTGCTTGAATTTTTACCCAGAAGTTATTGAAATTTTTTCCCCCATTCTGATTTCTATAAAATGACGGCATAAAAATAGGAATTTCCATAAAATGTCCGGGAAGAATACGACAGAAATCTTGGAAAAATGATGATAATTAGTATAGGACTAGTGTTGGTTACAAAGTGCCAAAGAAACGTGTTGCAACAGGTTTGAAACTGGTTTCGAGCAACGTAGACGATTTCCAACGTTTCATTTAATGGACGATTCTAAGCGCCATATAAAAGCATGGAAAAGCAAGATCCGTGGAACGTTACCAGCGGAAAGATGCGTTTCCCGCAATTCATTGAACCATCAGGTGCGCCCTGGTCGTTTCTTAATTCCCATTAACTCGGTGCACTATAACCGTAAATCGAGATGAAACAGGGACACGTTGGACCGTCGACGTAAATCCAGCGTCCTACGCGGCGAATGCGAGAACGTCTACGACAAAGGGTGCCATGTGACAAATTTTATTTCCGTTCGGACAGAGTCGTTTTAACTGCTTGGATTTACGCGATCGTATAATTTCTGAGCAAGTGGAAATTCCGCGCATGAACGGACAGGCTGTGAGAACGTCCTTTGCACTTGAAGATCGTTGCGTCGTGCAGCTGTGAGATTTAGCGGCTGTATGCCGGAGAGTGATTGGTCCAATCACAGTAGATTGAACAAGTAAAATACTAGTATGGGAATCTGGGGATATGAAGGATTTAGGAAGGACCCAGAAAAAGGTAACCAGTCTTCTATTTTTAAGACAATCAGGGAGATCACAAGTTTTTAGTAAGTCTGTTTCACATCGTGTCACTCGAGTATGACTGGTCGACCTTCTAGTTCGCCATCACTTTGTGTTTCACCGATTATAGTTCTTGTGCATTATTGTTTAAAACAATCAACGGATTAAAAGTGCCTTAACCGACGAATAGAAAGTATCCGAGAACCTTGAGGTTCTCTCGCCTCGACGGAATAGCATGATACCACGGGTCGAGTATGATCCGTCACGATCACGCGAGATCGTTCTGCCGATCTTCTTTGATCCCTCGGTATTATGTTGCCTATTTACCTCGATTTAATTAAAGCCGATCGAGATGGCGACGGTCGGTTCCGATCGGATCGATCGACCTCGCCTTATTTATCTGCTGGCCGACATCCAGGCCAGGGGGAATATCTTAATTAACGCCTCCACTTGGTCAACCGTGAAAGATCAGGGAACAGATCTGGGTATCGTTCGTGAGAGAAATCGGCGCTACCTTAACGCGCCGGCAATTTGTACCCGTGTAAGAAACTGCTTCGGCACCGCCAGCACACGCGAGAGTGTTCTCTTACGTTTTGCACGCTTTCGGCTCGCGTGAAATACCGTCGCGATTCCAGGCTAAGCGATATCGTCTAACAAGGAAACCACGCTCACCCAAAAATGCCAGGTTTATCAACATTCTGCCTACACAGCGAATTCCAATAGGAGCATCAGACGCTTTCAACTCGTTCTTCTTCTACTTCTTCTTTTTCCGCCGTTCAAATCTTTGGCATGACAACACTTGTATTTTCAGGATTGCGCGATTTGCGATTTTCTCAACGTAGAATTTTCGCTACAGTAAAAGTTACAGATCAACTATAAAAGCAGGTTTTTGCCTCAGAAAATATATTTAATAAAATATATAAAAGAAATGTTTGAAAAACCACGCTTATATTAAAATTCACTAAAAAGGAGAAAATAATTTTTTTCTATATTATTTTCTTCTTCTAATAATAATAAAATCAAGACATTAGTGACTATAAAAATAAAAGCGTTGAGCGCTAAAGTATATTGACTAATCTTCGTGGATGCTCCACGCTTTTATTTTTATAGTCACCAATGTCATCATTTTCTTTAAAATATTAAATTTTTCTACCTATTCCGACACTAATTTGATAACAGAAGAAATGTTGAACCAATTGCCTAAAATTTTAGGGAAAAATATTATTAATCGTTTAACTGGATTCGGTATTTTATGGAGAACCAGGAAAAAAATAATTTTCTCCTTTTTAGTGCGTTTTAATATAAGCGTGGTTTTAAAAAAGTTTTTTTTATATATTTTATTTTCTACTTTTATTGTCATCGGAAGCAAGTGTGTACACAAAATTTCAGCAAGATTGGACTATGGGAAGAGGTTTAAAATTCGATTACAAGATTTGACGCATACAAAAAAGTAGGATTGAAGCATCCATATCTCGAACTCTCCACGCTGAACACTATAGAAACCGACGACACCAACTCAAAACGCTTCAGTCGCGATCCCACGTGACCCGGAAAGGTCAAGCCGGAAACAACAATGCGCTATCACACGTATTTAATGAAACTCGTCCCCGGTGGGTCTAGTTAGCATCTCGGCCCGGGATCGATCCCGCCCCTCGCAGGTCCGGCAACGTTCACAACATAATTCAAACGATCCCGCGAACGTTTAATCATCGCGGGAATCATGAACGCTCGTTCCCACCCCTTTCTCTCCCACCAACGAGGCGGTGTTCTTCTTTCTAACGCTGGATCAAGCCGTAGAGCTTTCAGATTCGCGCGGAGAGGTTCGATCCTCTAATGTATTCTAATGGTATGCCGCCCCGACAATGAGGCACAACTCATCCTCCTACACCTATGGCATCTTCCATCGAGGCCGCGGCACAATGCTATCGCGTCCCGTCCCAGCGAGATGCGCGCGCTTCTTCTGTTCCATTCCGTGCAACCTCAACGGGGAAGTCGTCATCGAATTGCGGCTGACTCGCGAGCATCCTCTCGGATATAGGGGTCAGGATATTTGCACGCGTTGACATGGAATTCGCGGGGCTAGCGTGCGCGAAGGTCAGAGACGTGCGAGTAAAATTGCACGAGCCGCGAGATTATGCTCGCCGAACGGTTCGCGTGAAGGACGCCGGCTGGGAAGGTCAGCGACGTCATTGTTGCAATTTCGTTTGATTGTGCTGGCCTGTCAGATTAGGAAGATTCACTCACCCTTTACCAGCGATTATTTACTCGATGTTCGTATCTGTCACGTGTGATTTTTTATCGTATTGCACTTCGATAGAGTGCCTCCATAACGTGGAGCAGATCAAAACTGGCCGTTGCGTCACCGGTGCGGTGTCGTCTCGAGGCTCTCGATCCTAGAATTACTTAACTTTATCGCGATTTACGAGCGATCGTAGAGACGCGTGTACCATCAACGGCGAGGAGAGGGTAGTCAGCGAAAAAATGAGGAACGAGAGGAGCAGGTATGCTCCTGCGTTTCGCAAACGTAGCGTTCGAACGCCCAACCTTTGAAAGTGACTGGGTTATGCACGTGCTCTTCTTCCTAGTCCCTACCTACGTGAATTAAATGCAGCCCGAGATAAAGCGATACGTGCATCCTTGCGAAACGACAGGCCGTCTCGAGGCAGCCGAGAGATAGGGAGCGAGTGTCAAACCGAACGAGAGTGAGAGAGAGAGAGAGGGGGAGGTGAGGAGAGTGGGGAAGAAAGAATGAGAAACATGAAAGGGGGTAAAAGTAGGCGGTGGAACACCCGAGGAGCGGAGGGGGAACGCGGGGGAGTCGAGTGCAGCTCGGAGTGCAACGGCGAAGTGCAACGGGGGGGAATTCGAACGATGACTGCGGCGCATAACGCGGGACGATGCATGGGTGTAAAGACAGGCAAAACCAGAAATGCGAGGCTCCGTCTCGCGGACTGTCGGCACGTAGGGAACGCCGCCGCGGCGAAGACGGTGCATCTGCATTCTGCATTCTAGGCGATTCCGCAATCGCCGCAACGTCCTCGCAACGGGCACGCACACGCGCGCCGCGCCGCGCCGGGGCCTTTTCACCCGGATAATTGTCCACCGGCGCGCGAGCGTCGCTTCGTGTTCGATTGTTCGCCTTGTCAGGAACTAGTTATTCCAGTTAATAGATAAACCGCGCCGCGACCCGGAGAAAAGGCTCGGACTCGGCCGAGAACTCGTTCGGGTAAATGGGAAAATTGCTCGGGCTTCCCGAGTGCAAATTGCAGCCCGGCCAAGTGAGAAACTACGCGAAGTTCATTGACGTTGCGTCAAGATCGATCGATCGGGGTCAATCGAGGGAATATGGAACGTCGATTCCGTTGATCATCGGGGAATTGACTTTTGACTGTTCCGATACAGTCTGGGAAACTCCTTGGAACTTTTTATCCTTGATGATTCGATTGTGTGGCTGTGTTGAGAATGTTTAAGCAGCTCTTATCTTGAATGCTCGGTTCCGATGAAGATGTAGTCGCTCGATTGTGCTCCGCGAACAAAGATGAGTCTGGGAAACACCTCAGATCTTTTCTTCTATGACTAGATTATGCTAAATTATATTAGACTACGATCATTGAGAATGGAAGTTTAATTAGCTTTTATCTTGAATGCTTCGTGAATGATGAAGACGTAAAAGTTTCACCGCGCGAAGAATACGAAGCGTGAGTCTGGGAAATTCCTTAGCAGTTTTCACCAATGATGATGATAGTCATTGAGAACAGAATTTTAATCGTTATGCCTTATATCCTGAATGCTTGGTTCCGACGAAAATATAGATACTTAACTGTGTACCGCGTAGAAAGCGTGAGTTTGAGAAACTCCTCGCCAATCACGATTTGACTTTATCTATTGAGAATACAATGCAGTTAGCTGGCAACTTTAATTTTTAGGTCGAGTGGAAACGTAACGATTTTACTGTACAAATAGTAGAAAGCGTGGATGAACAAATATTAAATAATTCTACTGAATGAAGGAACTTTGGTGTCTTTAAAAATAGATTTCTTCTAATTATAATCACTGCCGTTGCAAAGACTGTGCTCCTCTTTTGGAAGGGATTGAAGACTCGGTTTTCCTTCCTCGACACACCGTGTAGAAAGGAAGATCCGCAGACCTTGATATTTGTAGTCAACGGACACCGCATGATCGGCATAGGCGTGTTCTCGAGTCGGCTACATGCACACAGTGAAGTCATAACGACGCCGTGAAGTCAGAGGTTTATAAACTCGATGCTTTAAAATAGACAGGCTCGATCGTCGTGTGGTTCTTGCGTGCGAGGATAATGTCAGGCATACAAGCACCGTGACTGTTGCAGTTAAGGTCTGGATCCGTTTGCGGTCGCAGAAAAACCGGTGGTGTTAACCACAGTTCAGTAGAATGCATTATTGACGCCCCGACTGGATTCGTATTATACAAATGGGAGACACAGATTGAGACGCGCAGACTCTGATATTTGTATAACAAGATCACACACCATTTTATTAGCAATTGACAACCCCATCTATTCTTTGAAAGATCAAGATAGTCGTGACAGATCAAGGGTACACAGAACTCGAGCCTGCTCCAAATCTATAGCTGAAGCGCAGCTAACACTGAACTCCATGAACTAAGAATGTAATGTAGAAATCGATACTAACCACTTTGACTGAATCAAGAGCAACCTAGACGAGTTAGACTCAGGACCTCAATGTACACGTTACCGGAAGTTTGGTATATATATACCAAATAATGTAGAGACTGTACCACGTATAGAACTGATATTTTCGAACCTGCGAAGTTTGACGCAGACGATGCTAAACGTAGAAAGTTTGTTGAACATGAGGCTCGGTGTAGGGAAGTCTACTAAACTGAGTATAGCTATCAAACTCTGGAAGCTCGATGGATATACCATCGAACTTGGGAAATGCCACGAAAATTACCGAGTTCTAAAACTGGACTTAGAGACGCGTTGAGTTCAGATGAAGGGTTAGTCGAGAATTATGGTAGCTACGCGACTTGTAAGCAATTCTCGAAATTCTTGGATATTCAAGTCTTTCAAGACATTTGACTTCCAAGGTCTTGGGGACTTCTGAATCGCCGGAAGTCAAAACTCTTGGGGACTCAGGGTCTTACGAGTTTCAAGGATATTGAAGGACCAAGGGTTCTTAGGACGTCGTGTGTTCCAAAAAGGTCGAAGAATTCCAAGACCTAGGAATCCAAAGACCTAAATTTCCAATGACCTAGGCTTCTGAAGATCTAGGCATCCGAAGACCTAGGTTTCCAAAGATCGAAGTCTCCACAAAGCCGGAGGTCCAAAGACTGGGGGTATCACCGCGATTTCTAGAGAAACCACTTCCAGGTTCAGGCCTTAACTATACCCTTTCAGTACCATTACGTCCCGAAATCTCAAAGTCGCTATAGGAACGGACCAATTCGCCGTAACAAGAGCGAAGCTGGCACAACAATGCATCGGATTAGACGCTCCTCGGCACACTGTCCAGTTCCGCGGGGGGTATTCCAAAGCGGTGCCTCGTCATTGGTCAGCAATACCACAGCGGGCTGATTATCGGCGTTATGAATAGTCCCGCGTAACACGGTTTTGATTCCATGTGACGCGCAGCGGGTGGGTATCGACTTCCATTAACGTCATCCATCGATTCCTGTCCGAGCCTATCGAACCCTCTCGCGCGCTTCTATTTTTCCCTCCCACGGGGAGAAACCCTCCGACGAGTCTTGAGGTTACAACAGCTCCATTGACGAGCCGTTATTTCGATCGGCGCGCGCGGCCGGAGAGTGGAGACCGCTCCGAGGCATCGATGAACGGTTCATTGTGCCGTGGGTGAACTCTGAACTTCTAGCCCCGGAGTTCGAGAATTCTGAACTCAAATTGCTGGCCGGATCCGACCAGCCTAACCGGCACGCACGATCCTTGCTGTACCGTCTAGAGCTCCGTTGAGCAATGCACCATGCGCGTCCATAAGTCACCGGACGCACGCGGTCGCACCGATGGAAATGCAAATCCCGATGCAAATCGAATATTTTCATTCAATATCGCGCCTTCCCTGATGAATGCCCGCCATAAATATTATACTCTCTTCCAGCGAAGGTCGTACCGTTTAGAAATATTGTGTTGTCCCGTAACTTCGCGCCGCTGTTTGCTAAGTTGGCAGTCGGTTGCCGTTATTGGCTGGCTTTCGCGGAACGCCTGTCTATCTGAAGATGATGCTTCGGAGAATATATTCTGGTATAAGTGACGGCTTTTCATAGGATTACTATGTTCCAGTGGAAACGTAGAGAAATTTCATTGATTTATTTGAGATTGAAGAAAATTGTTATGGTAATTAGTTTTCGAAGCTCCGGAAAATGTATTCTGGTAGATGTGACAGCTTTTCACAGGATGAATATGTTTTATTGGAAACTTCGAAACGTAGAGAAATTTCAATTTGATTTATTCGAAAATTCGATTTCGTGAGATTGCATATTTCTATGAAGGGCCGATTGAAATTGTGTCAATTAGACGTAAAGTGCAGTTAATATCCGTAACAACGAACGTTGTTCAGCAGAGGCGAGCCGTCCGTAGCCCCGGCCGTTTGATTAATAGGTTCAATTATTCGTCAAACTGCTATTCGTGAACGACAGACACGAATTGCGTTCACGAGACGAGCATTTCCCTGCGAGCGACGCTATCGGGAATGTAATTCATATTTAAGTGGTTCGGTTTCGAATTCGCTGCACACGTAACTGCATTGCGGACGCGAGGCACGCTTATATCTGGCGAAGTAAATCGACTTAAGTCTGTTCCTTCGGTGCGCGGGGAAAATTCTATCTGTTGACTGGTGCCTGCATTGCGGTAGCTCGGGCTCTGCAACTATTAAAACAGCTACGTTACGTTACATCAGTCCGCCAAAGCGAAACAGGTTCCTCGTTTTATTTCCAATCTACTACTGCGTTCGTTCGCGGAAACGAAAAAAATATACATTCTAAAAAAGCATAAACGGCAAGCTTTCGAACACTTTTATGATACCGTCGAACCGTTTCATTCAAATCTGGATCTATTTCAGTTGAAAGACAAGCAAGTGTCCGAAATTGCTATTATTATTAATTGTAACCATTAAATATACAGGATGTGACAGGGGGCGATACTACATGTAAAAATACGTCGAAAAAAAGGAATAGCATTTTTTTGTTTGACACTCCGTTTTCGAGAAATAATCGCAATTAACGACTAAAGTAGAAATTTACCGTTATTCCCACTTAACGATTAATAAGTATTTAATCTTAACCGCAATTAACGACTAAACTAGGAGATTAATTGTTAATTGCGATTAACGATTGCGTCAATCGTTGATTAAATTTTTACCCAACTCTGGTTATACTCATTATTTTTACACGTATAACATATTTTTACACTTATTATTTAAAATGTTTCTGTATTTAACACGTTTGCACAAATTCTCATTATAAGACTACGAATTAATATATTAGCGAGTAAAGAATAGACAGAGAAATTTTGTAATATTTTGTAGAGAAACATTCACAAATTGTTCAAGGAAATACAGTAAATGGGTTCCTCGTTTACTACATAAGGGTTAAATATTGGTTGATATTAGCAATTTACAGTCCCGGGGCCGTTAGAATTTCGTTCTGAAGCGAACCTCGGATCGTCCAGGCTCCTCCTCTTGGTCTATTCGCGAGGATTGGAGCGGAGGAGTAATAACGCGTGTTATCCTCGGGATTTTCTTCGTGACAAAGCGAGAACCTCCTACGACAGGCAGCCGGGGGGCACAGGCGTCACGGGGTATCCTGTATCGACGGTTTGCTTGTCCTATCTCGAGTCGGAGGCGGCTGGCAACGCGGAGGTGGTGCACGGAGAGTTCCTGGTTCACCTGTATGCCTCTCTCGTCCATGGCTCACCTGAGGCTCACCTGGTCGTGTTGCCACTCCCGCGGCTGCGGCACCACCTCCGCGACATGCCGCCTTTTCACTCGTGGCGGCGTTATTATCAAAGGTCAGCCGGGAGGTCGTTCGGGCCGAATTACCATAGTATAGGTCACGGAGGATGCACAGCTAGCAGAGGACCAAAGGGAGGCGAAGAGGAACACGCGGGGGAGGACGGAGGCGTCGATCCCGGCCGAGAGCTGCGTAATTTATCGCGATTTCTTCATCGGTAGCTTTTCCTCGAGCGTGATCGATGACGACGGGCTTTTCTTTAAGAACGCAATGCCCACCGTAATTGCGTTAGCCTGTTGCCTGCGACACCATGGATATGGTGGCCACCTCTGATGGCCATTGTGCTCGCGTGTCGCGAATTCTGAGGCTCCCATTTATTTCTTTGCGTCAGTGTCATGTGCGTAGCGGTACAAGTGGCTATTTTACAAAATTACCCATGTTTCATCATGTTCCGAGCTGAAAACATTTTTCATACAAATAATAGTACGCGTATAATAACTATTTGCGTCAATCAAAGTTTGAATATTAAGAGCAAAAGTGCTTTTGGCACCTTTATAGACGCCTGTGATGGTTGGTAATATTATGTTCGATTTTGTACAATTTTACAGGGCACCATACTCTTCTTGAATGAAGTTTACCCCCTCAATCGATTCGTCACGATCATTTTATTCCTGAATTCACCGTGGCACACTTCTTCCAGAAGGAAACAAAGACTTTCTCCCTGAAAGTGCGATAAAATTCTCTCTCATAAAGCGATTACGGATTCGTTTCCATCGAGCTGTGCCACCTTTACGGAGAAAATAAAAATCATCGAAAGCAGAAGCACAAAGAGATACACACGCGCGGAATACGACTTTCACAGTGTTGCGTGATTTCACAAAAGAACAATTAGACCCATCGCACCGTACTCATCTTTCGTGCATCGAGTCAATTATATTGGGGAACGATGCTTTGTTATGAAGTACCTTCCCTGCGAAAGTATCGAAGCTGATCTTGTACCGTCAATTTATACAGGGTGTTTATTTGAAAACTTTCCCGCCGAATATCTCGAAAAGTGTGAAAGATATGTATGTATGTATATTTATTTTGTTCCCTTACGGGTTACAAAGAGATCCCGTTCCCTTTACAATAAAGTATGAAAGATATTAAAAAAGTGTAAAACACGTGTCCAAGAATTTCGAGGGGGAAAGAGGGGATTTGTCAGTTTTTCATTTGGGTGGCGCTTTCAAGATCATTTGAAGTCAACTTTGTTTTTTCAAATGGAAACCTATATTTTTTATTATGAGATCTTATTGTACGTAAAAAGACCAGCAATTTTCGGTGGATACTTTTTTTATCCGTAGGTATCCATTAGAAAAAACAAAGTTGACCTTCAACAGACCTTAAAACGCCACCCAAATAAAAAACTGATACTGCCCCCCTCTTTCATACTTTTCGAGATATTCGGCTGGAAAGTTTTCAAATGAACACCCTGTATATATCAGGTTACTGAGAATAATTTAGTCCTTTTTAATGTGCAGTTGCTTGGAAGTTATCATCGCGTATCGTTGTAGACAGATAATGAGTGATAAATAAATTCCGAATTTTCCCGAGCTCAAAGCGAGTTTAGAATTTGGTAGGATAGTGGCAGCAATTAATCATTTGTGTCCGGTTCGTGCCCGAGCGGTTAGGATCGCGTGGAGATTATTGGATCCGACGAATATATGGTCCGGTGATAAATATCATCGGTCGCACGAAGGAAGAAACGTTTTACGAGGGCGGATAGCAACTGGCCGGTCGATTAATTTCTCGTGTCGCGTGCATAGATATTCCGGTATGCAGATGTTGCCAGGTTGTGACTTAGGACCGGCACGCGTTCGATCCGCTCCATTGTGAAACGGCCGACAACAGCACCGCTCTAATCCACCTCGACGACCTCTTCGCCGACACGGTCGTTCGACGAATCGATTTCTGCTAGTCTCCGGTACATCGGCCAAACCGGAATGTACAGGTTGCGCAGAAATAGTTGCCGGGACGATCCCTCGGGTCGCGGAAGTCTCTTCGGGGATACCGAACACATCTCGAAGTTTGGCAGTGCTGCAGGAACTAACGGTCCCAGAGCATCGAGTCTCTCACGGATTCAAGCTTCAGTTTTCTTTGTTCTGAAAGACCTGGGAAAGGGATCCAAAAATCCAGATACTCAAAAGGACTTAGGTATCCAAACGTCTAGAAGTTTCAATAGTTCAGGGGCGTAAGAGTCCGACGACTCCGAGATGCTCGAAATCTCGAGGTCACGAGAGTCCGAAAGTTCTCCGAAGTCCTGTCAAACGGCTCGATGACCTCCAATCTACCTCGACGACCCTTCCCCGACACGGTGATTCGACGAATCGATTTCTGCGAGTATCCGGTACATCGGACAAACCGGAATGTACATACAGGTTGCGCAGAATCGCAAAATCGCCCCCTTTCCAGGCAGATATTTTTGGTGCCTCATTGCAACCAGCGCCGCCGGGTACGTCTTCGGGGTGGCAAGAGAAATCGTTTTGCTTCAGCCTTGAGAAATATCAAGACAAAAATCTCCTGTTGCGTTTTATTCGGCTCTCGTAAATGTTTCAATTTTATGGTGCTTTTGTATGGCTCAGTTTATGGTCACGGAAAATTGGATGGCGTGTTGCGTGCACGCTGTGTGCCCTATTTTCGAAATCCCCGAGGAAGAGGTAAACCTTTATCTTTCATTACAATTAGTTGTAAACTCACTGTCGTAGAAAAATACAATTCTCAGCAGAAAATGTTGTTATTCTAACAAACATGTATTAACCATGTTCTTTCATTGTGCAAAGTCTCAAGTATCTGATATATTCATTAGATCACTTTCTGTGGATAATTGGCTCGGATCACATAAGTATATTGATTGGCCTACGTAACGCTGTTATCCATTGAGCGAACGGAGGACACGTATTTAAATATTAACCTGCCTGTCCCAGTTTCGAGATGTATAGGAAAAATCTGGAATAGCTGGTACTGCGTTCCCACACACTATTATAAGAAACACGCCGATGGAATACTAATTGCGAGCCACCGTCACATACGTGCACTTCGCAAATCTGCCTTATTCCCAGAATAACTCCTGAATAAATTCTGGAAACCTGTCTTGCCGAATGAAACCGCGAGGCAAGTGTATCAATAGAATACTAATTCCCGGTCGTAAACCCGAGCTTCAGCTCTCCGCAAATTCGTCTCACTTCGAAAATATCTCTTCCGCAATATCCGGTCGAGGTGAACCGGCAGAGGAATCTGAAGCTGAAACTGTGCAATTTCGTTTGAACCTAAAAGCAGAACCATCCATACCTAATTTCAGATGTGCGATGGCCAGACCTGTTGGAAGACACGGGATCTAATTCCAACCGACGCGCGTATACGAAAAATCTGGTGGTGTATCTGGTGCACACCTGGAAAATTGAATCTGGGCCAGTCTTTGAGAAAATGCACTCGGTGCGTTGCCTGGCGAGTGCACTATGGGTCTTGGAACAGGGGGGAAAGTCAAGGAAGGATGTCTGCGGGTCGATCGTGGCGTCGATCTCTCCTTGTGGCGTGACAATCTCGATGTTCGAGCTCCCGTTAACGACTCGAGCCGTTCACCCACACGTGTAGACGCGGCCGCACGCCCTTAGAAGCCGATCTCGCCTTTAGGTAGTATTAAATGTCGACCCGGTGGACTGGTGGCGGCTCCGATCGCGGTTGGGACTTATTCGCGCGCGACTAGGCGAAAAGGATCGGCCTGTTCTAGGCCGGCCCCGCGATACACCGGGGCCCTCTCTTACGTGTGTGCACTCTCTTATACGATCTGGCACACTTCGTGCCACACTCGGGGCACACGTACGCCGTAGCATCGCGCACGAGCTCGAAATTTACGGCACGCGAGCACGGATGAGGCCGGGCCGCTCCTCTCTGCATCGTCGCCCGCTTCGCTTACTCGCTTACTTATGCTCGCTTACTCGTTCTCTAGCTCGCTCGCTTGCTCGCTTACTCGCGCATCTTCTGGATTGCTTGCGCAACGAGAGAGCGCGAGGAGAGAGCGACAACGGGGAGAACGGACGAATCGAGATGGATAGATGGGTCCGATAGAGAGCTAGAGAGCGAGGCAGAGGGGAAACCATAAGCACCAGCTGCACCCAGGATCATTCCATTTGCCGTCACAATACGCGCTTCTTAGGCGAGATCTCTGCCCCTTTTCCTTGTTTCGATCTTTTTCTAGCCACTCCGATCACTAGGCAGTCTTTTAGGTTGTTAGCGAGACGACACGTGGAATGGGTGGTGAATTATTAATCGTTGCACGTAGAGTTTTAGTCTGCTGTTGTGTACCTAATGGGTTATCCAAAAGTACCTTTAGGATGTTGACTTCTTGTCACTTTCTTGTATTTCGAACCTACAATGATAGACAATTTTAACGATGGAGTCGTACACGATTGAAGAGCGTGTTAAAGTTATTAAAATTTATTTTGCGAATCAGTGTTGAATAAAAAATACCCATCGTAAGTTACGTGATTTTGTACATAATCGTCCATCGGAGCAAACAATTCGAAATTTGGTTAAAAAATTTGATGAAACTGGATCTGTTCATGATAAACCAAAGTCTGGCAGACCAAAAACTGCTCGTTCGAATAGAAAGATTGCTGCTGTTCGCGAAAGTGTTGCTAATGACCCATCAACATCAATTCCACGTCGTTCTCAAGAACTGAGCATTTCTTCGAATTGATGTCTGTAAACGTGGTCGTGGTGGTCATTTGACAGATATCGTCTTTCACATATAATTGTCACAGATGCTGATTAAATAAAAACACCAAGTATGTTTTTTATTTAAAAAAAACTTCCTGTAGTCTATTTTGGATAACCCTTTATGTTTTTAATAGACTTCACGTATTTACGACAACGATGAGTAGGTGTAATTTAAAACAGTGAAAGATATTTCAATCCAGTTTGTTGTAGTTCAGATAGAACATTTTTATTCTATATAAAAATCCGCGATGCAGTTGTTACACATCTGAAACGAGACATATGTGATTTTCATCCAATTAGAAACTGTAAGCGCCAGCTCCGCCCACGATCATTCCGTCCAGGCAACAGATAGCAACAAAACGAGATGCTGTAGCAAGTACAAAAACACACCCGAAAGTTTTCGGGAACAGCCTGCACCAAAAGATAAACCGGAATAGAGGCTGAAAGATCGGCGAGGAAGCCGGTCGCACGATCGCCGTCCGGTAAAACTGTTCGCCGCTAATTCCCGCGGATAGTCGCGGCTCGGACCTAAGCACGCGATCGATCGATCACTCCTCAGATATCATCCCCGCGCCGGAACCGTGTATCCCGTCGCTAGTTTCACTCCGCACGCGTGGGTGTACCGCTAACGGGCAAAGATCAGCGGAGCTCGTGCGGCAGACGTTATACCCATAATTGGCCCTCATCTCTGGAAACACAATCCGATCGTTACCTATTCGTTATCCGCAATCTCGCGGGGTCCCCGTAGTTGGCAACGTCGGGGAGACACGCGTTCTGTGACATCGCTCGCATAACGAAGTAAATCAACGAGAGACCGACCAACCAACCAACGAGGAGTTGGTCCGCGGTTGGCGTTGCCTTTCCATGCGAAATGCCGAACGGACGACAGAGACGGAGATAGAGAAAGAGAAAGGAGCAAGCGGGAGGTAGGGAGGGACCTGGAGGATCGAGGAACGATCGAACAGAGAGAGAGAAAGAGAGAGGAGCCGACTCTCGCATGCAGAACCCTTAGTATTCCTTCTGCGTCAAATGTTAACTCGTGCCACTAACTATGCGGCTCTCTTATTCGCCTCGTGCCTCGATGCTCCTCTCCTCCTCCGCTTTTTTCGCCGGTCGTACACCATGGTAATCGCGACGATCCGGCACGGCGCTCGTATTTGTATCGCGAATCGGCCCGGAACGGAGGCCAATCATTACCTTGCACGAGCCGTATCTTATTTTTAGAGATCCTCTCTCTCTCTCTCTCTCTCGCTCTCTCTCTCCGTTGGTACGCAGAATCCTGCACGCGCGCGTCCTCGCGGATTTACATGCGCGAATCCGACGCACGCAGACACTCGCCAAGCGGCGACTGCAAGGAATCGCAAGGAAATTCAAAGAGGGGCGGCAGCGCTTTGTATTAAAGTCGTGTAACAAGTGTCACCTGTCGCTCCTCGAGTCTCCTCTGCCCTTTTTAGACACGTGTACACAGGCGTCGCACTGCCGACTGCGAATTCTGATTCCGTTGTGCAGGGAGACGCGATAACCATCGTATCGCCGCCCCGTGTTTTATTGATGATGCGATGATCGATGCTGCCGACCACTCGGTTTGTTCTTGTTTGGTTTCGGTGGTTTTGCTCGAGTCCGATCCGAGATAAACGCCGAGCCGACGCGAATAATGTCTGTGTTACCGGCTCGCCTTGCTCGCGTTTGATGGAGCGTTTTTTCGTTGGTGGATTGTGCCGTTTTCGAAATACGGGTTTACTGGACTTTTTAGCGGTCGAACTTTTTTGAAGGATCGTGACTGGGACTTCGAGATGTTTCTTCGAGAAAAGGATTTTGGTTGGTTTATTTGTTGGTTATTTTGAAATGACGATGTGATTTCATCTTCTATTTCATGGAATTTTTGAGATTGCTAATTTGCAGGCAAAGGAAATAGCTTAGTTCATATAGTTTGTGTGTTCACAGTTTCTTTTTGTTTATTTCATTATGTTATCGATGCTGTTAGCAAACTTATTTTCGTTGCAATATGTCACTCGAAAAGTCATTGCAAGATTACATTAAAGGTAAATATTCGCACCTAGTGAACACTTAGTGTAGCTGTTAGGTTCAATTGTTAATGTATACAATTGCGTACAATTGTTAAGGTATCGATACAATGATCTACGAGAATGTTTGAAACCAATTGGAATGACAGAAAAATGTTAATACTCTGCGAGAGAAAGAGTCGCGAATGAGTGGCCGATTCATGCGGTTCTATACTACTTACTGTCCTCGAGACTCCCGGGAAAGTAGTAGTGGACAATGGTTGCCACAATTAGTCAGACAATAGAAGCTCGGGACTCGGTCAATCCTACAAATGAGTACAAGTAATACAATGCCAACAATTAATCTTTTTGCATAAATAGTAAATACTCTTGATAAATAATTTTTGTGACATTCAACTTTTAATTTTATTTAACTTAAAACTGTAAATTTGATATTCCAATTTTTAGTTCTCAATTTCAGCTCGTTTCACTGAAAAGGAGTCGAACAAATTTTCTACGTGCAATACCGACTTATCTTTGTCATAAATGAATCAATTCCGCTGTCTAGTAATCATCGTCCGCAAAATTTCACGAGACCAGTAGACTCATCCGTTTCTCGCCTATCGCAGCAATCATTTCCCCGATAGCTTCGTTAACATAGTTGGCCGCCATAGGAGAGGAATAATCGCTCGGATCGCGTCGCGTCGCGTAATTATCATTCCACGTAAGACCGTGGAACCTCCCAACGCGAGGATTCGCCGTTCGCGCGCGGGGGGTTTTCGCGTTCGTTTACAAACGTTTATCATCGGGACAGGACAGTGGAGAATTGCTATCTAGATAGGAAAAAAAGGCCGGCAACTCGGGTTGCACGTAGCACGCGCTATTTGTCACCCGGCGTTGCCTATCTGCGACTCGTATCTGTTATCGTGTGGCCGCGGAGGGCTACTTTGGCCCGATGCCGGCGCTAGATCTTATCGTCTGGTTCCCTCCTTCCGTTCTAAGTTCGAGTTATCCACCGTGGAATAAATTCAATGCCCAATGGTTATCGCGCCGACAAAGTAACGCTCGCTGCATCCCGGCCACGTTGCGTTGCACATTGCGTTGCATCGCGCGTTGCGTCGGCGGCGTCGCGTCGCAGTTCGCATTACCATCGACGAAACCACCATCTTCCGGTTTACCACGGCACACCATGCTTCCTCGATTTCATCACCCCGCAATAACTTTCGTTTTCACGGCTGTTGGCTGCTGTAATCGCTTATGCAAATTCATATTTTATTGCCAGGCTCCGAAGAAAATCATGAATAAAATATTTCGTAAATTGAATAATTTCAGAATCAATAGGGAACGTGTCTATTGTATTGGGTTGGCAAGAAAGTAATTTCGGTATTTCAAGGTGAAAGAAACCCGAATTTCTTTATTTAAACGATGAACTTTGATCAATCAAATATTTTCTTATTTATTCGTTTTTGCAAAAGATCGTCGAACAAAAGGGAAAATATCTTATTCGTTAAAGTTCATTGCTTGAATAAAACAATTGGGCTCTTTTTCACCTTAACATAGCGAAATTACTTTCTTGCCAACCCAATATAAAGATCACTATTTTTCGTTGTTCGGGAGACCTGTCTTAAAAATTCATGTTCTGATAGAAATGATATTTATAATAATAAATATTTCCAAACGTGTCCAAATTCAGCTACCTCATATTATTTTATTTCAATTTTTCGGAATTTTTCACAAGGAAACTGTTGTACTTTTTGGATTACAATTTCACACACACGTTCACGGGTATTTGAAGCACATCATGTTCCGTTCAAAGTGAATAATAAAATAGAAAATAAATTTCTATCTCGCTCCAGTACCTGCAGTTCTCACAAACACTTTTTCTCACGGTATTATGCCAAATTGGTAAACGCAGTGCCCTCGTATTGCGAAATACCGTGTACACAGCGGCCGGCGATTACAATAGCATCGAGGCCGAGCGGAATCGCGAGAAAACGACTGTTACAGTCAAGAACGATGCGCTGATAAAATAAACACGTGCCCGAAGCGCTTCCGACAGGTAATCGAGGCGTCGAATCGCCTCGGCGTGGAACTTGACGAGGAAAAGACGCCGTGTGTCCATAGCCGGCGTTATGCGAACGCGCGTTTGTATACACACGCGCCCGTATAAAATTTCGTGCCGGTTCCCTGCGGGAGGCCAATTATACATGTACGCCGGCGCATTTCGCAATGGCGGCAATGAAACTCTAATGACGACCGCTGTCAACCGCACTCCCATGCGCGGACTAACATCGTAAAGTTCGGCCCCTGCGAGTTTTCTGATCCCGCAACAGGTTACGCCAATAACGAACCCACGTATATGGAGTAGCTGCAGATCCTTTACGGGGCAATCACGCTGAAATTCTTAATGCCATGAGCCGCGTTGCGAATTTCGTGTGCGCGCCCTTTAACGTCGTTCCTATCGCCATTCGCTTTCGCCATGGAATTCGTGGTTATTATACTTATTCCATAATTAATACGGCAACAATAAATTACTATCAGGCGTTACTGGCTATCAAGAATCGATGTCACACTAAACTTCCATAAACAACTTTTTATATTCGTCTTCGCGCTCGTGCTTAAACTTTATCTTAGACATTTCACAATTAGACTTTCTTCATCGCAGTCGAAAGGTCTTGAGAAGCGATCCATTTTCCTCTTCTTTATCAATTTAATTATTTTATTTTGCTCTCTCCCTTTTATTTATCTCTTGTACGCTTTTAGAGAGAGATTTGGTTCATGATGATAACAGAATCTCTTAAGAAATCCTTAGTTTTGAAGTAATAGAGAATTCACAGTTTTGCAATTGTTGAAGATGTAAAATGATTCTTTGGGAATTCGTTTAATAAAAATTGATTAATTTCTACGTATATTACAATTAAAATCAGCCCGTCTCAATTAATGGGATTTCGTGATTGGTACATAATATAATAACGCCAAAAGCTCCTCAGCATCAAGCGAATCGTTTCCTCGTTTCGCCCGGGTATCGCCGATTAAAATCAGCGGACGCGCGATTTTTATCCCGTCGAGGATGGTTGGCGAGATCGGATCTACGGGATCGGAGGCCTGTAAAATGACCGTAGAAAGATCGATATCCCAGGAGCCGGGCATTCGTCTCTTAGTCGCGGGCATCGCTGACGTCTGTCGCGGTTTATTCGAGGCGATCGTCGATCGGCCGCGGATTCCGGAAAAGCAGCTTGAAAGCAGGAACCACGGAAGACGATAACGGTGGGTACGGTGAAAGGTCGTCGACGACGCCACGGCTTTACGTCAATTACATTGATATAGTGTCCCCCCTCTGCCCTCCCTCTCGGTTCACACTGTTCTACCCTAAGCGTCGTTCTCTACTCCGTGCGTCTCCCAGCGTCATATCGAATGTTTTTTCCCGCTCGGTGCCCCTATCGGTCCCTTAAGTAGTAAATCTCGTCACCCTGGAACCGTGTTCCCCAGCTTCGAGGGCCGTAATTAATTACGAAACGCTGCGCCGAGCTTGTCCCTATCTTATCAACGCATTCGCTGCGCGTTAACGTCGCCGCGGATATCGCTGCGACGTCTTTTTTTCTGTAACGTACTCTTTTCAGTTGTTACTGCACTGTTTCCCGAAAATTGAACAGCGAAAGGACGCAAAAGTTCATTGAATTTTTGTAACAAACTCGGAGAAGACGCACAGTCGCGAAAGAAACCACGAGGTCAACGAATTCCCTAAATATTTTACGAACAATATATCGATGTCAATTAAACAGGGACAAGAACGCAAAAGTTTATTGAATTTTTATAACAAACTCGGAGAAGACGCACTGTCGCGAAAGAAACCGCGAGGTCAACGAATTCCCTAAATATTTTACGAACAATATATCGATGCCAATTAAACAGGGACAAGAACGCAAAGGTTCATTGAATTTTTTTAACAAACTCGGAGAAGACGCACTGTCGCGAAAGAAACCGCGAGGTCAACGAATTCCCTAAATATTTTACGAACAATATATCGATGCCAATTAAACAGGGACAAGAACGCAAAGGTTCATTGAATTTTTGTAACAAACTCGGAGAAGACGCACTGTCGCGAAAGAAACCACGAGGTCAACGAATTCTCTAATATTTTACGAACAATATATCGATGCCAATTAAACAGGGACAAGAACGCAAAGGTTCATTGAATTTTTTTAACAAACTCGGAGAAGAAGCACAGTCGCGAAAGAAACCGCGAGGTCAACGAATTCTCTAATATTTTACGAACAATATGTTGATGCCAGTGTGCAACAAGGAATAAAAAAGTGTTCCGTAAGGAAGACCAGCGGTTTCTTTCTGGGTCGGAGAGATGTAAGGCGGAATGCAAGCAAGTAATCGGTTTCCAGGCATTAGCCAAGCGTAGCGCAAGAAACGGGTGACGCCGCATGGCGCCCCATGCATCATATTCTTGCGTCGATACTCGCCGCGGTGTTTGCTCTGCTGCCACGCAAGAAGAGCATTTCGCAACCGGTAGTAAGAAAACTTGATTAATAACGGAATAATAATACGCTTCTTCGGTCTGTTCGCATGAGGTGTGGCGAATGGAACGTGGGGGAGGTCGACCGTGTTTCCCCTTTTGCGGCCGTGTCCAACTATTCTAATAGATTACCCGGGATCATTTGTCTCGCCGGGATTTTCCACGCTGATTTACATCTCGGATCTGTGACCAATAGAGTGACCGGAGGAACAAATCCTTTGATTGTTACCAGGACACTCTTGTTCCTTTATACAGGGTGAGAGTCACCTAACGTTGCCACCTCAAATATCTTTGTTGTTTTTAAAGATACGTCAAATGTCTGAAGGAGAAAGTTGAATGGTTCAGTGGGGCTCACATGATACCAAAAATATTTTTGTTTTTATGTGATTTTTTTTCGAGATACAATCAAGGTCACCTTCATTTTTTAAAATGGAAGCACCCTTTTAGAAACACCTACAATGATAGTCCCTTTCATTAGGAATTCAGTGACTATAATTACCCATGCACGTATAAACTTTCTAAGTAGCTCCTAGTCCATATAACAGACACAGAACATTATTATTTAGCATTAACCATTAAAAATTCGCAGTCCACTCGTGAATCACTCACTAATTTTCGAAGCCCCTTATTTGTAGACTTCATACTTAGGCTTTAAAAACAACAAAGGTATTTGAGGTGGCAACGTTGGGTGACTCATATAAATAACTTTGAGAAAATGTGGAGAGGTCGCGAACTTAGTTGCCACCTTAAAACATATCAACTGTTCTAAATAATGATCTTAAAAATTAACTGTTCAATTCAGTCTTCGAATAAAACTCTGACGCAATAGATCTCGAGCGTATCTATCAGAGGCACAAAAATTCCTGGAGATCCTCGCGCGTCCCTCGCGCAGGTGTACCGAGGAAGCCGCGAGAGTGATTATCAGCGGTTCTGTTAAAAGTGACGGTGTACGGGGGGAATTCCATGGCGGTCGGGTTCGAAACAATGCCCAGTACGTCGAGCAGTTTTCTGTTAGGCGGTTTTGCATGCTGGCCAGTTGCCCGGTGATTTATCGGCGTTTTTCTTTCCGCCGCGATTACCGGCTCCGTCCCTATTAAGCACGCTCGTTAAAGGTGGCAAATGCGTGACGCATTCGTGCGGCCGGCGTGCCGCGACGCAATTTCACGAGCGGGCTCATTAGCGATGCATTTAATTCGAGGACGCTCGCAAAACCCGAAATACCACGAGTTCCATCCTGTCGCATTCGATCCCGGCGTCGTCTCGCTGAAACGGCCCACACGGTCAAAGGTTCTCTCGCATTTGTCCCTCGAAATACTTCGGCCCCGGGAACCGTCCTCGACGGTTAACCGAAAATTATTGGCCCGTTGACGACCGAATGCCGAATCCCACAGGCTCGAGCGAATTTCGCTGATTACAAATTGCTGACATTGCTCTCAATCGCACGAGGAGTTTCACCACGCTCGCTGTCCAGCCAGCGACGATAAAAGTCGCGCGGAAGCAATTTATTCTGACGCCTAAAAATAATTCTCGCGAGTGGAATTTTTACTTGCAACTGTCTTGGGCACTTTACCTCCTGACGTGCTAAATCGAATTTTACAGTGGAACGTTCCTGAGGAGTCATTCTTTAATAAAAAAAAGTCTAAGCTAGTACACCTTTCGATACACGAACCTGCGAGCTTGCCGGGACCAGGAGCCGATAGTCGTAACGCGCGACCAACCGGTAATCGTTCGATAGTCCGTCGCGTATTTCTTCCGAAATAGATTTCAATTCGAGCCGCGGAGCAGAAGAACCGTCATTAGTTCGAACGACGAACGAACCAACGGCGCCGAGATTACGATTCGCGACGGTGCACACCGTGGTCATGATCGCGGCGTCGCAGTGGGTAAAACGAGAAGCTGATGCCCGCTGGAAGAATGGCTCAAGGGGAGAGTCAAGAGAGAGAGAGAGAGAGAGAGAGAGAGAGAGGGAGAGCCGGTCATTACCGAAGGAACACCTAGCATGACTTATGGGGAGTCCTGGCTGGGGAGCCTCCCAGGCAAGAAGTCGCGAGGATTGGATCCTAAGGCCCGCACTCACGCGATGCATAATTCTTCGACTTGCGCTCGGCCCGAGCAAACTGCCGTCCGTGTCGTACTCATCGGCTACCATTGTAGTAGCACACCTGGAAAAACTGTGAGCAAGGGTACGCCTATTCTCCTGCTGCCCCCGTCCCTCCCCATCGCTGCCGACAAAATTGCACGCGAGTTTGTACCTCGCATGCGTAACGTGCACGCGACTATCTCTTCCTGACTTGTTTTCCGTGCATTGTATGCGATTTTTCTGGAATTGCAATTTGATTTCAGTAAATGTCATCAACTTTACGCTCATGCAAAGTATCGCCAGACCGTTATCAAGTAACGTTAAAAGAATTCCTCACCATCGTCATCTCCCTTTGCACTCTTCCACCGACACATTTAAATCGACACTCTCCTCGAGCATACATATGTAAATCGAAAGCGATGGTATCGCGGTCAGCATTACCGCGCATTATGCCAGAAAATCGTTTATCGGTATCCCGGTGGCTGAAATCCATGCGAAGGTCGTAACGATACGACGATCATCAAGAGGGAGGGGAACGTGGGGGGTTAACGGGACGAGGGCTCCAGGTGTAGGAAGAAGAAGAGAAGTAGAGGAAGGGGGGCCGGTGACTTTTATCAGGAAACGACGGGACCGCGATCAGGAAGTTCCGTGGAATGTCAGCATTCTGTCCCTACGATTATGTCGCGGTCGAGGTGAGTCCTTATCCCGGCAGGATCATCGGTCGTGAGGTTAAGTCTATAGCTGGAAATAGAGACTGGGCTGTTAGGGGGGTCGACGGGGAAGACGGGTTTCGAAAGAGGAAGAGAAAGGGGATGGTCCGGAGGTGGCAGTGGGGCCCAAGGGGATAGAAGGGGACCCCAGAAAGACGGAAGAAGCGGAGAGAGGAAAGGAGGAACTCGCCGGGTAAAGATTACGCGTAGAGATACGCCTAGACGGCGAAATTCAAATGAGCCGCGGGGACTAAATCGAAGAGGCACGGCCGGTGGATCGGTTACACCGCATTTGGTATCTGATCCTGGAAACTGGAACCGTATGGGACGTCACAGAAAACGGTGCTGTAACTCTGCCGCGTAACGCGCGTGTCGTTCGTTTTCGCGACCCCCGGGGTTACAATAGTCCCCATCATCCCTCGATCGCTATCGCAATTAAAACCGGTTCGGGACGACACCATCGCCCGATCCTCCGACCACTGTACATACGTGCATGCTGCACGACGCACACACCTGATTTTTCCTGGCCGTTCAACCTTTTTTTTCGACGGCGTCCGCCATAGCGGATTGTGTTACCCTCTTCTGCATACTTCCTTGGCCGATTTCGGACGACGCTGCAAAGAAATAGATTTGAATATTTTTGATTATCAAATTTCTTACAGTTCAGACAAATTCCGCAGACGAATTACAGTCCGATTCCTTTTTTTCACGGATCGGCGTCGGGAATTCATTGGCGCGAACACCCGCGGTGAATTCGCGGGAATTTCGAAAGTCTGCGATCACCGAGTGCTCTCACGGGTAGCCAAAAAATGGCACTTCCGGATCGTCCGTTTCGCAAAATTTAGTATTGTGTGGATGGGAGGCTTGGCTTTCTCAGCCCTTTGAATGGAGCTGAAACTTTTGTTGGGCACCGCGGGCAGATGCAGGAACAGATTGCGAATGTAAAGAGGACGAGAGGGTGTGGGAGGAAGAGGACGGGAGAGAAGGATAACGCGACAAAAGGCGACGGTTTCACCGGTGCCCGGTATTGTACAATTATTTGCGCAACGGCCGCGCTTACCCGACGGATTGAAACGTTAACCCTTAATTAGCGGCGGACTCCGGCAATCTTCCTCCTCGCATAACGGTTCGCCGACGACGCGCAAATAAGCACGTTTAATTGCTTCTTAATTATAACCATCAATTGCGCGCACGTCCTAGGTGGGCGGTTGTCCATGTCGCCGTGGAAGTTATTAAGCACGCGGCGCTTCTTTTCCGGCGCGCTCGCGGCTCCTCTCTTTTTTCCTTCTCGAATGCTGAAGAGACGCCGCCGTGGACGAAGAGAAATTACGCGGCATGCCCGGGATTCGTTAATTAACGGGGGGAGGGGACGAGGGCAAAGGCGAACGGATGGGAAAATTTACGGCGGCCATGGGAAATGGAAACGGTCGGTGGTCCGCGGACCGATCGATACGAAATGGGTAATTGATTACCAGCCAGCGCAACTCGCGAGCTTTTCATGAATATTAATGGCCACACGTTTCGGACACGTGCAGACCCTTCCACTGTGCCTTGAGGGCTCGATAAGGTACCTTCTGTTTCCATGTCCTGGGAAATGACCGAAACTTTTCATCGCTTCTGGGCTTCGCGACGATCTTTATCGCTTTAACTGACATGTACGTTGCGTTGAATTGATCAATACACAATGTCGGTTATTTCCGTTATAATTATTTATCATCGATAAATAAAGTCTGAAGCACATTTTCCAGACAAGATTCTACAACTTTTCTCCCGAAGCTATCGACCGTGCGAACAACATGAAATCCTGCGTCCTATCGATCGAGCGTCCTGCGTCCCAGCATGTTGTATGTCAGACATTCATCATCCCCTTCGTTGATCACGCTCGCCTGGATCGAAAGCAAAGAAGGATTATCTTCTGAAAAAACGAGCGTTTTCCGGGTTTGTGTCACTCGGATGGCTAGTAAGTTAATTAATCGTTGGTATCTCCGAAACAAGGATCGGGCCGTAAATCATCGGATATAGGTGGTTGCCGCGGTGTTATCGTTACACGAGAGGTCGGCGGGATCATCGATGAGTATCACGAAGTCCGTGTCCTCCCTTCAGAAAGGATATTTAGATACACCGGGGTCTCTCTCGCGCGAGTATGATAGCACGTGAACACGCGATCTATATACGCGATTTGAGCCGCATCAGGCCGCATCAGCCGCGATAATGCTTCTTCTCATTAAGACATTGAGAAATATTGGAACTCGTGATTAACGGGACACGCGGTTCTTTAAGCGTTAACGATAACCGAGTGACTTTCAGCGCCGCGGATGACCCCAATAAAACATATTTTCCCCGGGGGAAGGGTTATTATTTAGAGCTAGCCGGCGGGATTAGCAAATCGCACCATTCTCTCTCTATCTCTCTTCCTCCTCCTTCGAGTGTGACTGCGAAACCTGTGGGAGTCGATGATACGCAACAAGAGAGCGAACCACCTCCTCCGAGCGCTTACGCCTTGATGATTATTGTATTTCATCCGTTATACCGCTTCGGGATCATTCGTTGCCGCTTCTAATGAGGGTTGGGCTAACTCCCGGCTAACAAGAATTGGTCAGCTTGCATGGCCTGCAATTTACACCACGGTCTTTCCACCCGTTCCTACTTTAATACCGTAATTGATTCGAATTGATATTTATACGACGCTTTAACCCTAATGCTCGCCATTCCCTCGTTTTTGATTGGCTTTTCAGTTCTGGTTATATTTTCTTTGGTTGAGCAGATGCCAGAGTGCTGGGAACTTGAGGCGGGAACGGTGATAATGCGGTGTAGTTAGGCTCTGTGTACCTGGGCGATGATCGCGTCCATATTTTGTGGATGAAATTGGATAGACATCTTCTTTTATAAGTTGATTGTAGAACTTCAGCTGCCGGAAATCTGTTAATGTGTCCATTTATGGGTGAAATTGCAGTTATCGTTATTCAATTGATTCAATTCAAAAGCCCTCATGGTCTCCAATCAGTTTTCCAAGAAACCGTGAAACGACCAACGCTCATCTAAAAATGTTCCCGTCTTCAAAGCCGGGCAGAAAACTGTCAAAATAATTTGTTAGGAGACTACGGCAGTACATTTCAATACTCGGGCCTTCGTACTCGTTAATCCATCGGGCAGCGCGGAGCCCGGTCGCTAATGATACGATTCATATAGTCGGCGCGGACCCCCTGCATCCTTCGCGATCGTCCGCGGCTTCAGTCCATCATTCTAACAAGCGGACACGCAAGAACACCGGAGTCGTTATCCTTCATCCAGCCACCCAAAACCGTCAAGCGGGAGAGCTCGGTGGTGATCTCGGTGGTGTCCCGGTGGTCTCGCTCAAACAAAACCGGATCATCCTCGTATAGAAAACACCAGCAAGAAGTGGAAACGTTAACGAGGATCGAAACGGGATTTCCATGCGGTGAACGCACACGGGGCTAGGCTGTTCGGCTCTATAGCAATCGGCCGGGAGCCTTGCTCGCTCTCCGGCCGATTGCTATAGAGCGTCGAGGCGTATCGCCTCCGCTTGATTACTTGGCACGCCGCGGTGTATCGAGGCTGAAACGAGAGGATTGGCGGGGATCCAATCGGCGAATCGTGGCACGTGGAGAGGTCTCTCTACCGATCCCGGGATTTACCTGGCAGGTGGTGGAGTGCGCCCCCCTTCCATTACGTCCCGCCAACAATCTCCCTTTGTCTCCCTCTTTTCGCCGATCGAGTCTTTCTCTCCCCGGCGCGGCGCGGCGTGTCTTTTCCCGCGAAGGATCGCTCTCGTGCCCGTCACGAAACCGCTTCTTACTCGCTCCGTCTCGCTCCGTCCCGCTGCCGTTCCGCTCTAAAAGGACGGAGAACGGAACCCACCTAGGAAAGAAATCGGCGGAGAGGGGCCTAGCGGGGATGAACAGGTAAACAGCGGGGAGGACAGGTAAAAGCAGAGCGACTCGAGTCATCGAGGAGGAGAGACCCCTCCACGCCACCCCCACTCGCCAAGGAGAGAGGCTATTTTACCGCTACGCCAAGGCAAGATAGGATGACCTAGTTCGACAGGCTCCTCCTAAGTAGAGGGGCATCCAGTGCACCGTTGATTTCTAATCGGAAAAGTCGCCGCACACGGCCGGCCAATCCAACGCTGCCATCCAGCTCCTCGCTGCACCGGGCTACCAAAGCGAAAAAAGACACCCGACCAATCCTAAGACGATACGCCGCAGATGGATACTCCCGCGGCATTTGCATGAGCCGCCTGGTATACGCGAGGAACATCCTTGCACCTTCCACCTTCGAAACCAAGGACCTGCCTCGATGATTCCACCACGAGCCACAGGGAATCCTGATGGATCCTTTCCTGGCACCTTATGGATAGATCCCGGCGTTGGTCCTTTCGAGTAGTCCTCCAGATTTCTTGGGAAAGAACTTTTACTTTGGATCATTGTTGACTTTTCTGGAGGACTTGAGTCGTACTGATGGATGAATTCTTGGCATTTCCATCTTCTGGATGGGGTTGGTCCTTTCAAGTATTCCTTCAGATTTCTACAGAAAAAGCTTCTGCTTTGTGATTTTGATTCTTTCTTGAGGATTTGAGTCGTACTTCTTCCAAATAACCCAACCTTGCACCTCCCAAGTTAGTGAAACTACTTTCTGTACATTTTATACGACCATGTTGGAACAGGATTCTCGATCAATCACGAAATTTCTAGTAAAAAGGTAACTCTGTCTTACGAAAAGAATCGCAACAAGAAACACTGCTTCCAGCCACTTTCCTGCTACCTTTAACGCTACATCGATGTTTCATAATGCCGTTTTTATTCATCGCACAGCTCCTTTGTTCGTGTTGATTGATTGAGCACGGTGCTGGCAGTGCAGCTCATAATTTCTGTTGTGACTGGCAGTCTTCAAGTATGGGCGATGTGAACGTGTTTGCGCGTTCAATGGAAGGTTAGAGCGAGATAATGTGTATTCAATAAAATGTTACGTCGATTGATGTTTTAATCCCTCTGTCATAGTTAGAGCAAGAATCTCTGCGTAGATTTACATGTTCGTAGTCGGACTTGCTTCCAAATATGGTGAAACCATAAGAAACTCATCTGAACATTAGGCTTTGCGAAGACTATTAATTATGGGACCATCGAGGCCAAAATAAAAATTATAAATTTAGGAACTGTGCTAAAATGTTACACATTTTTCTAGGAAATTGTGGAAATATTTTTATGAAGATTTTTATCCAAATCATTCACAACCTAGAGCAATAAAATATCATGCCTAATAAGATACTCGTTCCATCAATCTCGTTCGTGAAGGACCACTTTGCTGGTAAAGGGGTAATTAAAATATTAGATGATTGCATAAGTTCGTGCCTGGTTCGAAAATAAAATTCAATGGTTCAATTTTGAAGATTTGGTTAAATCAAAATTAAAAAATGGTTAACTTTTCTACAATTAGAAAAGAATGGTGACTATATGTATAATTTGAATTTTATTCTCAAATCGGACACGAACTTATGCAATCATCTAATAATTTAACTAAAATTGAAACTTCTGATATCGTTAGAGATATTGAACGGAAAATGTGTGACACGCAGACTGCATATTTAATCGAATCCGAGGGAACAGAATTTTCTCGAGTCGAACATAATCGAGTTGCAGCGTTCATTAGGAAGTTACTTCATGGAGACATCTTTATCGAATATTCCGCGCGTTTGAACGAAATCCTTTCGAGCATAGCCGCTGTCTCCATTAGGCCGCCTGCTGCAGAGACTTTCTATGATGTGCACCAAAGTAACAATTAAGAGATCGTGCCGTGGTCCAGAGAGATCCTCTAGATAGTCTCGTGGGAAACGACGCAGCGGTGCCAAGAGCTCAGAGCATCTATGCTCGGACCGTTGTACGTCGTTAAAGACGCGTCATTAAGGTTAAACGTTCTCGAGAGCAGCCGGAGCCGATGTCCGTCGTTTACACTGTTGCGCCCGAAGCAGAAGAAGATCCGTATATTTCAAGTAAATAACGAATTAATGCGAGAGACCTGGGCCACGTGACCGTCCGACATCTCCCCGGACTGGCTGGCTGCGTTTCAGGTTAACACCTCGCGGCGGTTTTCTAAGCGGATCATCATTTTCTCGTTGTCAGATCGACCTTCCATCACGCAGCCTATCCGAGACTCGTGTTTTCTCTGATCTTTCGGTTCAATTTTCAACATCTGCTGTCGCGTGCGCTCAACTCCCGCTCAATCTTCCCCATCGCAACATATGGTGCTCGCTAACGATCAAAAACCAAAACACACCTTGATCAGTTCCCAACTTAGCACAATTTTACAGGCAACACAGCATTACTATTAACCCTTTGGTCGGAGCTATTTTAACTTGAAAATTAAACATTTCTTCCGACATCCGACAACCATTTCTTCCGATCTACCACTAATTTTTGTTTTCGGAGATATTTTCAATATTCTAATGTCCTATTTAGTCAAGCTTTCGCTCCAGACAAACAGGGTATTTAAGTAGAATCGAGGAAAGCAGAGCGAAGAAAAAATCGCGTCGTACCAAAGAAGAAAAGTCTTCTTCTAAACGATGAACGTGTAAACAGGATACGTATTTGTCACTACGGTATCCAGAGTTCGGATGCTGAATGATTAACTCTGATTGATCTCGAACGCCGCGGTACGTTCCACTGAATGCTTTCGGATTGAGCATGTCATCGATGTCTGTCCATTGATTCTTGTCAGAGGAGGAAGACAAGTCGACTTTTCTTCTCCTGGCGAGCAAGTCACTCACATAAATTCTTGCGCAGTCCTTATGCTGGATTCCCGGTGCCTTAGCGGGCAGTAGTAATCAAACTCGCATTCATACACTCGTTTTTATTCAGAATAATTCATAGATTACGGCGTATGCCCTTTGATATTTCTTCGTATGGCAGTTTCGTTACGTTTACTTCCTAATTCCTAACATATTGTGCGTATTTCTGGCTGTTCGACTTTTTCTTGTTGTTCTATTGTCCGACGATATTCTATAATAAATGTACAAATGTACACTAACATCTTTAAATACTGACTACAAACGATCCAAAGACTTGTTCCCTCATCTTTTCAATAGAAATATTCTCCCAAACGATTTAGCACAAAGATCCTCAATCTGGTCTTCAAATCCTGGGCTAAGTAGCTTGCGGAGTAGCTCAGGAAAGGAAACGAGCGTTGGGAAACGGTGCAGTGAAAAGTTCCTGGCGAGTTGGTCGTCTGGGAACTGGGAGCTGTGACGGGGCCAGTAAAGAGAGTCGGAAAAGCAGAAGCAGAGGAAGAAGAAGAAGAAGAGAAGGGCGAGATTGCGGCAGCAGCCGCGGATCTCGACCAAGTCGGATAAAACAATAGTCGCAAGCTCCTGTCAGTCCGGTCAAAGGGACGGAAGAAGGGAGATAGAAGGACTGGAAGAAGGGGAGCAATCGCACCGGCAACGACCGGTTGTGGGAGGAAACCGGCAAACTCATTCCCAGCCGTCGCGGACCTCGACATTTCCCGTCATGGTTAGCCCCTGTCTATTCGTCCGAAACGTTTCGATCGCGATACTCCAGAAAGAGAGGAAAGATTAATGCCTTCGCGCGAGCGCCAGCGCCCGAGCCCTCGTCTTCGTCCTTTCTTGCCCCCCTCTTCGTGTCCCCGCCGTTTCCCTGGGCCCCGTCTGTCTCGCCAAGGCTCGGCCTCTCGACAAATGATACTCCGACGGACGATTGCGCGAGAGCCCCGGCTGTCAGTTAAATTATTATTGCGTTTACCGCGCCGGCTACGCAATCACCGCGACTTTGTAATACGTTTCACCGAAGGTATCGTCGCCTCTCGTAATTACGTGCCGATCGTGATCGAACGATCTACACCCTGACGGCGTGGATCGCCTGGAACTCGCCTGGGATTAACCCTTTTGCGCAACGCCCGACGACGAGCCGACTGTCCGATCGATGGGAAACGCTTCTCGCGAGCGAATTTTTTGCTGGCAATAGTTGCTGGTGACTGTGGAACTCGCGCAGCTTTCCAAGCACTTTATCAAAAGTTAGGTTGCTGTTCGACAGCAACAGATACACAGTTTTGCGAATATCAAATAATCGTAACTCTTCGTTGCTCAGCTGCGATAATTATATAAAGCAAGCTGCGATTAAAACTGCAAAACTGTGCAATTAAAAATAATCGTATGTATCGAAGAAGTGCAAGGATATTGACCTTTTGGTTGTAAAAATAAGTATGTTTCCTTTCTTTCGCATGTAAGGCCACACAACCAACTTTTTCTACGATAACTTACGGAAGTTCACAAACTGAACTTCCGGGTTTCCCACGTTCCAACTTGTTCAACTATGAAGTTTGTCTTCTAGTGGGATCGATCTAGTTGCGGAGTACCGTAGGCTGTAATTCCAAGTCTATGATGGTCTTGGGACGGGAAAGTGCAGGTTTGCTCGGTCTGTCGTGAAATAGTGAAGTATCGGGAACCCTTTAGTTACTTTATGTACCGGGTATTTGTTGCTTATTTGTGCGGGGATCTAGATTCTTATCTCTACTGCACTTCTATTTTCATCTATCTTCTGTATTTACCGTCGTATTAAACATAGTTTAACATTGACATAACTTTAGCGTTGAATTGCTCTATAGTGTGACGTTAAATATTCCTGTAACACAAGAATTTTTCCGGGAAATTAAATTTCCAGATATATCAAATACTATTTATTATACTACCAAAAAAATATATTCCCAAACCTCCCACACCCACAAATCGCGAAAAAGTTAATACCCGCCCAACACGTGATTCAGCCAGCCTTAAACTGAATATTTCCAGTGAACACAGCAATTTAATCGAAGAAAGGTATAATTCAGAACATAAATGGTTAATGAAAGAGCTCTCCCAGCCCCCGAGGCTGTTTTTCCAGCGATCACTTCGCTAACTGGATTATTCAAACCATTTAGCCAAAACGAGCCGAAGAAACTGTTCCAGAGGCTCGGGTCTTTAAGAATTTTTTCGTCGGCTCGTGTGCTGGCTTAACGAATTATTCGAAGCCATCAGCGGTCGCATCGGAACCGCAATCAAGAGAGGCGACATTTCTTCGTTGGTCTGGGCAACGTAAACGGAACGGAGACGCGACGACGCGAGCCAGCCGCGCTGAAAAGTGGAATAATCCTTTTACAGCCGCCGCCGACTCATTACACAGCAGCGGCGCGGCGCGCGAATGTGCCATTCCCAGTTCACACGGGCGATAATGTCCTCGGGAAACCCGTCGATCGTTGAAAATCCCTTCTTTCCGTGGCCTGTACGCCTCAATTACGTCGCCGGCTGCCGCGGAAAATTAGTGAGCCGCCGACGAGCGTGTAATCACCGTCGCGCCGGTTCGGAAATCCCGGAAAATTGATCGGGCCCTAAAAACGCATTTGCTTGGGAACAGAACGAGCCCTTGTACAGGGATTGGTGTGAAACTTGCTGGGATTATACTGTGATTCATGATAAAAATTATGGGGGACTTTTTTTCTCCTGAATCTTTTTTTAAAGGTTTGAAAAATCACCCCGAAGTGAAATGGACATCCATTTATTTTTCGTGTGATTCTTAAAATACAGGAATTCGAGAAAAATTATTTGAAAGGAAGTATTAATGATACAGAGGTTTAAAAATTTCTCGCAGATACGATTGAAAAATGGAGTTCGCGAGTAACGTTTCGGGCATTTTTAATCCCGCCTGCCGCGGTATGACATTTGTGAGACAGCGAATGCCTGTCAGGCGCGATTTTAATGGGACTGGCAGCGTTTGACGGGGCGAGGCACGCCGGGAGACTGCTTGATGATAACACGGAGATAAGAGCGAGGAACGGGTACCCGAAGGCGAGTCTGCACGACCGGCGTGCAGCCAGGTATCATCGTGAATAGGGAGCAATCAGATATCATTAGCGTTTTTACGGGCCCGACATTCGCGGAGGTTCCCCAAGGCCGTACGAGCGTTCCCACGGTTGCAGGTGAACCGATCCCTTCCCTGCAATTAATAATTTATCGCCCTTAATTCGATGCCATAAATGAACGAGGGAAAAATCTATTGTTGTGCGCCTCGATCTTTTCTCGATCACGCGCCGTGTTGCGTTGCCGTGATTGGGAAAGCCTGTGGCGGCTGCGACGTTCGTTCCGATGATTTAGGGATCTGGAATGATCGTTTATTGTACAAGGTTAGTCGTGGTTTGCAGAGGAACTGAGGCAAGAAATTGTTTCGTGGAGAAATCGAGGGAGGTGTTGATTAATTCGTGGTACTAATTAATTTCTAGTACTAATTGTTGTATGGGCGTTAGGAAAGACGGGATTAGTGAAGTGTCTGAACGTTGCTCTCTGATTCTACTTACTACGAAGCAGCGATAATATTGCACGATTTCTGGTTGATACATTATTGCGACAAATTATTAATGAAATTGTGTAGGATAAAATTATGTTACTATCAATACTTTTGTAATTATATTATCTATTACATATTTTTATATATTATATATATCTAATAATATGAGATGATTGCATAAGTTCGTGCCCGATTTGAAAATAAAATTCAATAGTTAAATTTTAAAGATTTGGTTAAATCGAAATTAAAGAATGGTTAAATTTTCTACAATGTATAATTGATTAATAAAGTTGTATTCTTTAAAATTTAACCATTGAATTTTATTTTGCTTAGATGATGCAATCATATAATATAATATTATAGACAATATTTAATATTTTAATTATTATTATTTAATAATTGCTTTTGCCAACATCATCATAAGATTGTATTGATTAATGTACTCGTTAATTTTGATCCCTCTACACTATTTTCGTTTACAATTACCTAAATATCGTTTCATGTTTCTGAGAGAATTTTGACATCTCCCCTTAATATATTACGGTCACGCAAGCTACGGTATTTCCTTCTACAGAACTATATTTAGCCAAACATGAACACCACATTGAACAGTACAAAGCGTTAGTCGGTCAGTGAGGGGAGCACTGTACGTCAGGGACGTCATTTCGAGTGACGTCCAGCAACGCGACCCGACGGCGCTGTTGCAAAGTGGATAACCGCGTCAAAAGCAATTTTCACACCTGCGTGTGCCAGCAGTGAAATTGACACTGCTCGACAGGCAACATTATTTACCGATATTTAAGACACCTCTGCCCGAGGCGACGACGCGGCTAACTAGTAGCGATTCTCCTTACAAATTGTAGTCAATAAACAGGGATTAGCAGCAGACACTGATGGCAGGCCTCCCGTTCTCGAATCTCTACAGAAAATTCGCTGAAACTCGAATAATATAAATAGTTCTTAACCCGGAGGTCTTTCGAACCTCCCTCAGAGCTGTTTCCTTTTCAATTTTTGTTTAACGGGGAAATTGATTGACAGCCGTCTGTCAGTGTCATATCAAAGTACCTACTGTTCAAAAATTGGACAGACACGCCATACAACATTCTCCGCCTACAGCCAGAAGCATCAATAACCAGTCTCTAAGGAACTGTTAAAAAATTAAACATACAAAATCAAATATTCTACATAGTGTAATGATATTTCACTTTCTCATACATTATAAATGTAATTATTTGAAAAATCAAAAATTATTTTAACCCGATTTCCGGGACCAAACGATGATCCACCACCAAGTCCCCCAAGATGCACTCCATTTAAACACGATCATGGCACCGTAGCCCCCCACTCCGCCAATCCAATCACAACGACTGCGATCCTGGTGACGTGTTATCAAATGAGGTTCCCATGTTTCTTTCGTTCACGGGGAATTTAACGCGCAACAGCGAGGAAATCTCGGTGTCCGAGCTGGTCACGACAAGAAGGAAGGAGGGGGGATGGGCTACGGGGGTCGAGCCCGATGGTGCCCCATAGACCGGACAGCAGAAAAAAGCAGTCGGAAGAGGGAATGAAGACAGTGAATTGGCAAAGTCGACGGGGTGAAAATAAACGGAGGATGAAGATGAAAGGAGGAGGACAGGTAGACAGGTGGGGGGGAGCGGGACGCGGCAGAAGGAGGATCGTAGACGGAGCTGTTTTCTCTAATTCTCCATGATTGATGGCGATTGGCGAATTTTTTCTACCGGCCCGGCTAGGAAGAGCTAGTGGCAGGTGATTACTGTTGGTGGGCAGGTTGCAAAGCAGCCCGTGGACCAGTCGGGTTTACTCTCCCGTCGTTGGTTGTTGCTCGTTGGTACGCGCTGTACGAACGTAACGACTGGCGATCGTTAGCGGACGAAGAAAGAAAGAAAGAGGCGGAGGCGAACCGGCAGAAGAAACGGCGAGAAAGAAGATATTCGATAATGGCGGACGGTTGCGTAAAACGTTCGAGATGATCGCCGGGGATGAGAACCGCTTGATTGAGTCGTCCCCGTTACTCTATTTTGAAACGCATCGAGACAAACGGCTGTCTTTCGTTTTTCACCTTAACCACACCTCAGACTGAGAAAAACGTACCTAGAGACAAGTTGCCGAATGATTAAAATGCTTATCAAACTAGAACTTGTATTCCTGCACATTATTATTGATGCGAAATAAAAATTGCATGCAAAATTCAGAGCGGAATAGCTAATATGATCATGCTATTTGAAAGAGGATAGTATTATGAATTTTGTCGACGTGCACCGTGCGAATGCGCTTATATGTGCAATGATGCAGAAACGAGTGATTCGCTGGCTGGGGAAAAATGTTCAAAGGGATGATTAGGAGGCGGCACGAGGAAATCCGCATCGACTGGTAATTGTCCTTTAATTTCACGCACGGAACCCCATCTTTCATTAAGACGTGCGTGATCTATGGATTAGTATTCTCGGCGTAATCTGCGTGGCTAATTTCGGTGAGAGGAATTGAATGTTCGATTGGCTACTGATGTACCACGGTAATGATCGGAATCGGATTCTTGGAAGGTTTCGGCTCCCCGAGGTTCGAAAGCGATTCTGGTCGTAGTTCGAAGCACTTAAAATGGTCGACGACGGGTTTGATTAGGTATTGGCATTGGGATATCGATTTCAGATCTTCCCTCTGTGTTGCCGATCAATTTCTGTTAACTGTTTCACTATTCCTTCTATCAGACCGTTGGCTTTGGATAAATTGAGCTTTATCAATTTCTTGCATCACTTTCAGACAGTTTTCTTGAACCAATTCATTTTTAAAAATTATAAAAATGGGAGTGGATGAGAACCATGGACACTTCGAATGTTGTGTAATTACAGTAATTCGAACGGTTATTACAGTGCCATAAAATCATAGAGAGAAAAATAGCGCGGCAACCGTTACCCGAAATTTTTCTTGCGTCCCGCAAGACTACTCGGTCATAATTCAAGCAATATATCTATCCAACGATCCAGTTGAGGTACGAAACTGCTAGTCTCTGCTGCAAACTCTGGCCCGTCTGCTTTATTTCGCCGTTCTTGCACGAGAAATCGCTCTTAATTGCGCTGATATACGATTCGCCGTGGTCTTCGGACGGTATTTCACCGGCGCTGTTAACGTTACGCAGTGTTGTAACGCCGGACCGTAAATTACCCTTAATCCGTCGCGGGAGAGCCTCGTTTCCGTCAAATAAAGTTCAGATTTCACATCATTGTTCGAACTTCTTTTTGCGTCACGGTACGGCGTCTTAAAACGCCGATTCAAATCAACAGTTCTTTACTACCATGCTTTTTCAGGTCGTAAAATCTTCGACTCTCTTTTACTTTTATCGCTCGGTGAATCAAGGTACGAAATAAAACTATTTACCTTATTGTAGTCTGTAAAATTTATTTCGCCATTGTATCGCAATTTTATTCAATTTTTCTCTGCAGTAAAAATACCGGCGAGTGTACACATCCTATGAACTGAAACTTTTGAAGAAATACTGCTATAATGTATGTTCAAAGAAATTATTTATAATTTGCATTCTATCAAGAATACTGTTCCGAACCTGTTTAGCTTTATTCTCGCCTTATGGAAATTCCTGTCGACTAAAGAAAATCGATCTCGCTGAACCTTCAGCGTTAGCGAGAAGGTGGTCAGTGGTTCGCGTGCCACTGCATCATGGGACTAACCACCATCGACCACCACTAAATTGGTGTTCACCCGTTAATTGAGACTATCCATTAAAATGGTAATCCGTGCAGCGTTGACGCTCTGCTTAATTAATGTCAACGGTTCGTGTTCAGCCACCACTAAGAGGTGTCTCATGCTTGTTCGGCGCATTAAATGTGTATACAATGTCTACAGGTGTGATCAACTTCAATAACAGTCACTTAAAATCAATTTTAAGAAATCTAAATTCGTAACCGATCCACGATATAAAATTAAATGTTTATTAACGAAGTATATTAACCCGAGGGCAAGATATGGCAGTCAGTCGAAGGAAGTATTATAGTTAGCACAGCTTATTTCTTGACACAAGCAAACAATGGCCAAGATGATTCGCGAACACTATACTCTAGGTAGCGGAAGGGTGTTGGCAATCCGCGGACAGATTTATAGCCAGCTTCCCAGTGGCGACTAATTATTTCTAACAGTTATTATTGTAACGCTGCCCGTTATTATTCGGACCACTTCCGAGCATGCCGGAAAATTTGCTGCAACGTCGATAATTAATGCCGTGTCGGAGTCCGCTTATGACACCGGCCATTTTCCATCTTAATTGACGTGATATACGAGCCGCGTGCTTTCTGCATAGATGTATGTATATCGATAGGCACACGTAAAGTTGCATTATTAATATCGTTAGAGCAGCAAGCCAAAATAAAACCAGTATTTCCAAATATCAGTTTAACCCCTTGCCCTACGATTTATTTTACGGTTTCAATGATTAGAACTTTCTTCGTAGTTCATAATTTCCTAAAAAAGGAGAAAATTTATATCTATTTTATGCCTACATGTTCTTCAATAACCATATGTTAACAAAACCAAAATAGGGTTTTCTTGGTTTAAAGGAGATTATTAACATACATATTTATTAGACTGTGTTCAAAATCTTCAACACGAGTCTAACGCGATATTGTAGGGCAAGGGGTTAATGCGAAAATTTTGTATTTCGTTTACTTATTTCTAGCGTGACCGTTTTACTGCTTTGTAATATTGTTTTTATTTAGAACCGATAGAATGTACCAACAATGTTCAGCCGTTAACACCTGGCACACCTTGTATAGTTCTCTCCCTTTTCCTCCGCCCCCATAACAGAGACGGCGTTACTGATTTATTCGAGGGAAAAATCGTGCCGCGGTTAATTAGAATTTTCCCTCTCGCGTGGCCGTCACCGCGCGCAAAAGGGAAAGATACTATCGACACTGTGACCGCAATCGGCGCCGATAACTTTATTGTCGATTAGATACAGACGCGATTACACGTCACCTGGAAGGAACGGCCAAGGGGTGACGAATATTCTGCCCCGACGATCTTTGCGCAATCGATCCCGGATCGAGAGATCTCGTTGCGAAATCGCTCCTTCGGTCTCCCCGGGCGTCGCTTTAGGGACATACTTCTTCAGATAAGACTGTTTGCGGCGTTCGCGTGGGACCTTGGAATTTTGTTCAAACTGTAGGCAACATATTCTAATAGCATTGTATAGTCTTTGTAAATGCATATGTATTTTATATTTCTTTAAAGTGTTCGTAATTCTTTATACATATTTTATATTTCTTTAAAGCTCTTTCTAAGTCCTCATTCGCCTTTTGTATTTCTCAAAAAATCTTTGCAAGTGTTTGTCCATCCTTTGAATTTTTAAAAAAATCTTTTCAGGTCTTTGTGTATATATTTTATTTTTTTAAATGACTTCGTAAGTCAATATGCATCTTTTGTATTTCTCAAAAAATCTTTGCAAGTGTTTGTCCATCCTTTGAATTTTTAAAAAAATCTTTGCAGGTCTTTGTGTATATATTTTATTATTTTAAATGACTTCGTAAGTCAATATGCATCTTTTGTATTTCTCAAAAAATCTTTGCAAGTGTTTATCCATCCTTTGAATTTTTTTTAAAATCTTTGTAAGTATTTGTACATATTTTATTTCTTTAAATGATTTCGTAAGTCATATATCTTTTGTATTTCATCTTTGCAAGTCTTTATACACCTCTTACATTTGTTTATAAGTCCCCACAATCCGGCATTAACGGTCCATTACCGCGTGCGCTAATAAGATCATACGAAATAGTATTACACCGACCGAAATAAAAGGTGACGGGGGGACATTCGAGCCATTTAGCGGTCGGCCGAGGAACGCGAAGCAACAGATTCCCCGATACCTCTGCAATTATGCGGTAATTAAAGCCACCCAATCGGAGAAGCGAGCTGCGCGAGTTCGCGGGGCGTGAACCGGTAATTGCGGTACCGCTTGCCAGGAGTTTGCAAAAATCGCGTAGACAATGGGCACCAGTTCGCCAAGGAGATCTTAACTCGCGCGCACAATCGCGCAAACGGAGCCGCGAATGAATAGGATTATCGTTGGTACACCGCGTAATGCGACAGTAAGTACACGGGATTACCACGAAAAAATTCCGTTAATGCCCGCTGACATTAGAAACGGATAATTTCCGGATAAAGCTGTACCGCACGGGCCTGGAGACTTCGATGCCCGCACACCGTCTTATCGCATTAACGTTTACTGGAGTACGTGCAACCTATTATGCGCTGCTCGAGATAACATTATACTGGGCAATGGGCGATTATTTAAGTATCCGATGCGCGGAGATAGGGGAAAAATTTGTTAACATGGTGACCGCCTCGTTGGTCATCATTGGGTGACTCAATTTTGTGTTTGGATTCGAAAATTCGGATTTACAATCGACTGACGAATTTTCACAGATTTTCTTAAATAAATTACTGCGATTTTGTGAATTTTTTCTGGATCTCCCGAAAGTGTCGTTTTATGATGGAGCAACTTCGGTCAGAACAAAAATAAAAATTTACTCGATTTCAAGGGGAGCATTCTCATATAAATTTTGAATCTTTCATAGGCTTAAATTGGACTGATTAGTGTAGAATCATATCGAAAAGTGTCTGCAAGCGATTCCACAGTTCCAGGAAACATCAGCACCACGTAATTGACCCTGCAGACCCGGCGCTCGCTCGAGTCGTCCAAGAATGATTAACTCGAAGCCTCCCATTCCCGTTTTTATTTCAGCGTCACGCTTTAATTAAAATCATTTTAAGTAAGAAGGTAATCATTTAACCTTCGTCGGTCGGTGAAGCAATGTGTCGAGACGCGGATCGCTCGGCAAAATGGTTGAAGGCAATCTTCTAGACTGAGCGCTGGTAAAGTTCATAACTAAATAAATGAAGAATAAAATACTGCGTTTGCAAGATTGTACATGCGATTTCGAATAAAATAGGCTGGCCACCATTCACCGTGTTACTCGGCCCTGTCCACGAGTCCATTCGTTAGGGGAGAGCAGCCTCGAGGTAATTGCAGGTGCGGACCACCGATTGGCAATCCTCGATACTCTGCCACCAGCAGGTTTTTCCTTTCGCCGAGGCCGCGGTCGCTCGTCGCGTAAATGTCCGCGGAAATTATTTATAGTCCGTTGCTCGTCCGTGTGTTTATCCGGACGAGCAATGTATGTATAGTCTGCTGGCCGCAACATTTTCGCGGGCTAATCGCGACGGTTCGACCGGTGGCGAAACCAGCCGTGGGAGTCGCGAATAAAACTTGAAATGAGGTACCCCAGCGAGACCGGGGGAACTCTTAACTGCGTCGCTTCTTGCACGTAACACAGTGGCGCGGCGTTAATTAGTACCCTTAGGAAAATGGCCACGCCGAGAGCTTGTATATGCGCGCACGCGCTGTTCCGTGTTCATTATACATTTAATACCTGCCTCCTCGGGACGCTTTCTTTCCGGGACAAATTGTTCCGCGCCGCAAATGAATTTATAGTGGTCCCGTCTGAGGGGACTCGTGTACGTTGTAAACAAATTTTTCTGATGGCACAATGGGCACTACTTGCAAGAACTCCAAATTTATGAGAAATTGCTGATGTGATCAGTAGACTGCGGATGTTTATGCATTTTCCAATTTTTGTAGACAAATTTGAAGAAAGTGAAACGAAATACAATCTTATTTTTAATGGGAACAGCCTTTGTAGCTCCAAAAGAAATATAAATTGTACAAAATTCTATCGAATTTTATATTCTGGCCTTTTCTAGAAATGTTCATAATCCATGAATGCATAAAGATCCGCAGTCTAGTGATCAGTTACAAGACTTTGCCGATCCTCGATAAGAAGATCCCAAAAATTTCGAGACGAATTGAAAGAAGGTTCCCAAATACCTAGTCATTGACGCGAGGGTGAAACGAATCGATTTTTCGGAAGTTGCGAACTGGAGCATCTTATTAAGGTTGAAACGGAAAGCTGAGGAGGCAGATGTCGAAGAGACAGTCCAGGTGAGTTCCGAAGAGACTCGGCAAGATCAATAAGGGAGAGAGAGGTGCAGAGAATGAAAGAGAGAGAGAGATCTGTGGACGAGGGTTGAACTCAGGGAACCAGACAAGGCTCTGGCACGTAGCCACGGCAGCCGTCCCATCGTTAGACCAACCACCTCATCGTCTCCTCGTGCTTTCTCACCCGAGGATGCGGCGAGGATGCTCGACGGTCCCCGGGTTACCAATTCCGGTTCCCACGTTTACATTTCGTGCATGCGCAATGGGTAGACCGTGTGGCCGGTGTATGTAGCGGTGGTAGCTCGTTAACCGGATAACGGTAGGTCGGCTAGCAGCACGTTGCAAGCCGCACAACCACCGAGAGGTAGCAAACCGGGCTCTCTCCTATCCTCTATGCTCGTAGAGCACACAGCGCGGCGCGGCGCGGCGAGGCCCGAGAGAGCTCAGGAAAGGGCAGGTGGGGGACGTCCGAGAGCGTGGCTTTACAGGGTACTACAAGGTACCGGGAACGTCAGCCGCATATAGCAATCCCCGTGGAAGCCCTTAGGCTCATAGCAGTGCCTACGTTAACGTGTCTATTTGAGATATCAGCGATCGGTCCGTACACGGCTGCTGCACGACGCGAAACGACGAACTCGCCCTCCAGTCGTCCGCGTCGCTTCTCGCCAGATGCAACTGCACTCTGCACGCTGACGGAACGGTCAGTCTTCTGTCACTCCAACCTTTCTCTTCTTGCTACCATTCCCTAGCGACGCTCGCCTCAAACCATCGCATTTCCCCACGGAAACTCGAAATAATTTTGCCTTTGTTCAAATTATACGAATTTGGCCGAGGTTTACAGAGGAGAGGACAGGAATATGAGATTTAAAAAAGGAACAGTAGAGATTTAAGGAATCTCATGCAAAAATGCATGGAGATGCTTTTTCGTTTCCGATACACGATTTCCCATGGTCTCTGATAAATTCGTTACCATATCTCTCCGTACACTTATACGCGACTATTTGCATGGATCCCGAAGTGCAGTTATCATGCATGCACCGAGCGTAAACGTGGGAACAGCAGGTTCAAGCCGGTAATTTAAACATAAACTTCGCGAACACAGGGGATTCGTATCCTTGAATGAATGGAACGGCAATTTCCAATAGAGCGCATAGCAATCGAGCTTGAAAAGCGATAAAGTGGGCTGTAGAATCGAGAAGTGTCATTTGTACTTATTGTATCGCGGCTGATACAGATTCACTGAACTGCAACTATCAAACTTCACATTCTGAATGCTCAACAGTTCATGTTTGTCAAGCTTATATTAATCTTGACTATTTTCTTTTTTGTTCCAGGTAAGTCTCTACGAAACATCACTGATGAGGTCTATCCTTAGGAGATTCGGTAAGTGATAAATAGACTGCGAATCTTTGTGCAAATTTCGCTGCATGATTTATGAGGAACTAAATCACCAAGCACACCCGCGATCTAGTGATAAAGAATTACTGTTTTCGAAGAGGATAATGTTCGTCGAAACTTTTGCGAGCAGCCCGTTACGTATCAGGAATATCATCGCGAAATTGTCTGAGAACGGAGTCCGATCCCTCGTGTAAATTTGCAGGGAATCGTTAGAGCAGTTTTCCAGGGTCGGAGCCCAGAAGTGACATTTGAGTCCTTGTTAAGGATTGGAGCGCGACCTCTTTGTCTATCGGCTCTGGATCTCGTTCTTTCCACCGGCTGCATCGGCTTCACCTGCAGGCGTCTCGCTACGCGCCAATCTGAGCATCTCTGCTCGCCCCCGCGGATTAGCGTGCCACGATCCCCCTGTTCTGCCTCTGTTCTCTTCTCTGATATACAGGGTGGCCCGAAAAACCCGACACAAGTTGCACGACAAATCGTTTTTACCGTTGAAGCAGCACGACATAACAATTGGCCTGGTTTCGTAAAATAATTTGTGGAATTTGGATTGTCACCCGAGTACTCCTTCACTTAACAGCTAATTTTACTTGAAAAGTACCACAGCCTGTCCCCATTAAACCGCCCTAATGCCTGCAGGCTGATTCGCAACCGCGGGGCGAAGCAGGAATCTCAGAAATCGTAAATTACCGGGAATTTTTCATCGCGCGACTATTAATAAAGCCAGGTCAAATTACCGTACGACTATATGCATTCAACACCGCGAATATTCTTAACGAACTTCCCGGAATGAGCTTCGCGATGGTCCGGACAGTAACGAATAAGATGCGAAGTTGCAGATTCTCGGGCCACGACACTTTCGATTATCGCGAAGCAGCCGAGGTTTAGCAATAGCCGGGGTCTGAGGTCGCGAATCTCTTTGCCACATCATGCAAATTTACTGCCCGAGCCCTTCGAGCCGTCGAGGGATAAATGGCGACGGGGAATTAAGTAGTAAAGGACTATCACTGCGAAATCAGACGCACCGGTCGCGTCCTCTGGATTCCATTACGCGAGCCTTCTTCTCGCCGGTTTCATCGCGCAATGATTAGCTTTCTTACGAGGGGTCGTCAACAGAATTACACCCCGCTATTATTAATGTCTCGTCTTGCCTTTATTTATTTTCACTCGTTTGCGAGTGGCTGAAATGTGTATTAAATTTATTCCTGATATCCCGCAGCCTTTAACTAGTATTTCCTTCTGTTACGCGTGGTTGCAAATTATTCAAATAATGACGCTGGCAAAAATTCTCTTGAGTTATGGGCAAACCACACGAGGTGTGTATGAGCTGCATGAGAAGAAACTAATTTTCTGAATTGTTCCCCAAGATTTTGGAGGTAGACTTTCAAGCTACCAGTCTGAAAGGAACAAGAAAGCGTTTGATGTTTACAGGCCTCTTTCGGAAAATTTTAAACGTACAAATTCCTCCTGCAACTTCTTCAACGATATGATTGATCGATCGTTTCTGTCGCGAAACTCTGTCGCATTCCACGTCCGTGTTCCTCCGGTCTCAGAAAACCCCGAGTTCTATCATTCTACACGAACGAAATATTCCCACCGCGGCTCGATCGGAACGTCTCTACTTCGATCTCGGAATCCGGCAGCCATCAAACGGCAACCTCGAAGAACCAGAGATATTAATCGCGGCAGCACGTTGTCTATCATAAGTAGCGAAATTGTAATTGTGTCGAGCGGACGGTAGACAGACAGGGCCGCATCGTTGCGATCATCGTACCTGCATATTCTGTCGTCCATTATCCTTCTTCTTCGTTGAATCGCTCGTTGACTGTCCTTAGGACCTTCTTTGCTTTTTGATGTGTACCACATTTTTCGTAGATTTAAAAAATTTTAGTGGTAGGCTCTGATTAAATTTTTCATTTCTGCACGAAAGTAAAGATGTCCGAATATACGGAGCCTAAACTCACTCACCACCGGAAAACATGTATCGGTTCGTCAATTTTGATATTTTCTCCGTTCGTTGAATAAATCGTCGAGGACCATGGTTATGTAGCAAGAGCCTGGTCGCATGAGACGGCCCTGCGAACAGGTTGTTGTTGACGATGCCGGACAAGGGGACAATCTTTCATCGATAGGAGAGATAGGCCGCGGACGTGCGCGACGACAGTCACCGAGACGCAGGCTCTGTCAATCGGTCCAGGGATTCTTCAGGTTTCTTTCGTGTCGGTGAAAAATCTCGCTGGGACGACTCTTTGTCGACCGTGAATTATTATGACGTTAACGGGAAGCACGGCCGTGTGCACGCGGCTGCTTTCTTGCCTGGTTTCCCGATTACACGCGCGTTTCCCTGTTACGCTTGATAATCATCGACACGATTGTTCGAATGTGACCGTCGTTCCAATAGCTGGCTGATCCGAACGAAACCGACGCGATGTCTTTCAGGGAACATCCGGGCCCGATACCATCGGCATCCGATCGTTCATTTCTCAAAAGCAATTTCATCGGCCGATATCCCCTCGGATAAAACGTGTTTTATGCGGGGAAAAACTGACTGCGAGTTGCTTCTCAATTTTTATAGTCGTAGCGCGTGCTGAGGTATTTCTGATTCTCGTAGGGTGGAATACTAAACGAGTATGTCGGAATACTAAAACATAATCACATTGATTGGCATGTATGTTTCCCTTCATTGTTTCTTCTTCGATCGTCTTTTTGAACATAAATTCAACGAAATTTCCATTACGTACGAGACGATCGAACGATAACCGAGTTTGATTATCTTCTTCGTGGTTTCGATCAAATACAACTTCCTCGAGGAATTTGTTGTACGTCAGTTAAGCAGTACATACCTCTAACAAATCGTTCGAATCAATTTTGAAAAAGGCTATTCTATTTTAAAATATGTACAGAGACAATTTTCGACAGTTCATCCGTACATCGACCCTGATACTATACTTCCCGATTTTCAGCATCCCCGCAGCCGTCCAAACCTGGTCTCCCTTGACCTTTTAATTATCGCTGGTCTAAAGCCGAACACTTTCGTTTCGCCTGGGAACAAGCGAGGCCCTCGAAATTTATCGAGTCCTGAATAACGATAGTCGATCTATCCGTGGCCCGTTCGATGCATCGATAGCGTCCCGGCCGAGGATCGTTAGCCTTAACTCGGTGTAGCCGATTGGCGGAAGATCTACGGGCAACAAATGAATAACAAGCCTAAGACGGGGAGGAAGAAGAAGTGGAAGAATCCCCGTGTAAGACTTATCGATAGCGAGAGAAGAGCGATCGAGCGGCCGAGCGGATCGCGTTCGGTAGATATCGGGAGGTGGTATCGGCAGCCGAGACCATATGCACCCGAGAAATAACGGTCAGGATCAACCTACCAGTCTCTCTCTCTCTCCCTCTCTCTTTCTCCCTCCCTCGCTGCTATCCTCCTAAGTCGAAGGTTCGAGGGCTCGAGTTCGATTCCGCGATACTGACAAACATATTGCCTTATAGCGGCCGGAACAAATGGCAATATATTGCGGCCGCGGTTTCGCGCGAAGGAGGGATCCCTTCGGTAGGTTCGTTCCCATACCAGATAGAGGTGGAAAGATGCTGAGGAAGGAGCAGAGGAGGAAGAAAAAGACGAAGAAGCGACACACAGGCGAACCGTTCGGTTCAGTTCAGTTCAGTCCAGTCCGTTCGTTCCGCTGGCCTCTACTCTCCCACGCGGTGGCTCGTATATGCTCGTTCCGGTATGGTGTGTTCTGTAGATCAGCGTGTTTCAGGGTCGGTTTGTTTGAACCTACCACTTCGCAATGATTATCGGCCGGACCTTGCGCCACGATGCGGGCTCCGCTGCATATTCGATACCTGCCGCTTCCGATCAAGATCTACCGCTTATTATTAGATCGATGGGCGGGCTGCCCCGCAAGCTTTAAAAGGATCAGCGTTATCCTTTTGATAGGCGCTCGCTTTGATTATCGGCTCTCTGTACAAGGTCTTGCGGAAGCGAATCTCGACGCGGATCATACTGTTTCATCTTTCCTGCATGTTCTCCATAAATGAAATCCTAATGGGGTTACGCATTTTTATATCAGATCGGAAAGTATTCTGGGTTACTTCTTCAGTTTATTATCCTTTATTTTGTATCACTTAAGCTGTGAGAACTTCAGCGAACTTTGGACAATAGAGGGATCCTTGGAGAAGTTTAGCAAACCTAAGACAATAGAGAGATCTTTAGAGAAGTTTAGGGAGCTCGAGCAGCGCGAAAGGAGCAAAGTGAACTTTTGCAGGGCACTGTACCTGTTCCCGACGGCGACCTACCCCAATTCGCTTGGGGAAGGAAACAGAGTAAAAGAGGAATGGAGGTAGCTCGTTGGAAGGATATCGGTGCGGCATAGACGGCCGGCAGGATTTATGGAGGGCAGATGGTGCGGCTACTGAAGTAGCCGATCGTAGGGAAGCCTCGAGCCGATCGGCGAGGACGGTGCGCGAGCAAAAGGGTTGTGGAAGGGAGGATGAGAGGTCCGCTGGAAAGAGAATAAGCGGGGAAGAGAGAGAGAGACGACCGGTGTGCACGAAGATGTTATCTCTCCGCTGGGGCGGAACATCGAGGGTGGTGGCTCAGCGCGGTAGTTTATACTTACTCGCACTTACTTTACTAGCTGCTAGCCGTACGAGATACGACGATACCATCTGACGTACGAGCCCCGGCCGCGTTATAAAGACGTGACGATGCGCGATAACGAGGCATAAGAAACGACGGATTATTAATTTCGCGTTGCTGCCGCGCTAGTGACGATAACCCACCGTCCTCCCTGCAACCGAGTGTAACGGCTCACTGCATCTCTCCGTCTCCCGTCGTCGTTGCCTGACGTTTCCGATGGGATTCGAGCTGTCTCGCGTTGGCGAGAACCGTCCTCTTGTTTCGATCCTTTTCCCTTCTTTTCCTCGCAATTTTTACAGTATGACGCACAATTTCTCTCCTCTGTTAACTTCAAAGGGCTGAAATCTCTGGAAAATGTGTTTCATGCGAGAGGATTGAAGTATTTTCTACTCTCTACAATTTATTTTAACTCCTTGACTGTCGCGTGACCTATATTTCGGTAATGGAAACAATTTATTTATGCAGGGATAAATAAAGTGAGCCACACTCTCATTGCATTGATCTCTCAGGAATCACTATTTTTGTAGGACAGTGTCATCCTTGATTTGAATTCTTGATCCGCGTGAGCTGTATAAAATATGACCAATTAGAGACTGAAATTATTCGTGTCCGTCTCGGAAGGCTCATCCCTCGAAGAAGTTAATTTTTCAGTCTTTCACTTCCGATGAAGAATTCAGGGACTTCCTCATGCATTTGTATGAACGCATGAGTATTTATAACTTCGTGTATTATATACGATTCTGACCTAAAAAGGTTTAATTAAATCAGTTCTTACTCGCGGCTAGTTTTGTTTGATACGAATTGATCGGTTGATAGGTTTAGCTTTGTTAGCTAATGTGTAATCATAGTCAATAAATTCTATTTCGATGGAAACATCGACGTAGAAGTAAGAGCCGCGGAGGTACCGTTTTTCGAAGTAGAAATTAAGATATAGAATAACTTACCGCGTCGGTTCTTTCTGAAAATGAAATTGCTATGTGATTTTATAAGCCACGCGATTTCCGTGTCTAACTTAGAAAAGATGAGGCACATGTCTGCATTTATCATCATGGCTGCATCTACTGTGCAAGATCTTCGCACGTGCGTTGAATACGTACCCGATGCAGCAGCGTAAAACACTTTCGAAACTTGCATTTTCCTCGAACAGACATTCTTTCGCGCAGCCTCGCTATTTAATATTACGCGACGTTCATTGCACTCTAATCTGCAAACCGACAGGGGAAATAAAAATTCCAACATAATGAAATATCGTTATCTTTTTGTGCGAAGTACGAATTCTCCGCAAGTTAAAACTCTTTAATCGCCATAGACGATCGCGGTAAGCGAAGAGGCGTGTAATATTGTTATCAAACGTCAGAAATCTCCGAGAATCTTCTCGGCACTTATAAACCATGCATAATCATTCGCGAAATTGAATCTTGGGAACTGAAGCGACGGATCATTGAGCAACGCGAATTCACCCAGGATCCTATCCGAAAATCTGCAATGCATTGTTTTTTATTAATTAGGTGTTGAAAATTCGCTGAACAGATTGCACCAGTTTCTCGTGCTGCAATTTGAAGTCTTATCTGCATCTAAATTCGCGCATTCTTATAAAATAATTTACGACGACAAGAAAGGAAGGAGGAATTTAAAAGATTGCATCCCGTTCAAGGTATCCGAAGATACAATTTACAACTATTATTTTCAAAATATTAAAAAACCGCATGGGGAAATGTACATTATTTAGAGAATGATTCTGTGTATCCCAGAGTGTCTTTAGTTGAAAGAACATTTGCTTAAGCGTGCAATTTAAAATAATTTCCCCATTTTCCCATTTCTGGCGACTCGTTCGCATATTCTAGTTTCCGCTTTCATGGCTGCTCCGTTCTAAGCTAGACGCATTATTTTCGGGCAATCTGCAAATCTGCGAAGTTTCGCCAGAGCCAATTCCTTGTACGCGCAGCACCGGCGCGGCCCCGCGACTACGGCAGCGATTGCGGCAGGAACATTTACCGATCGCTGGATCCAGAAACACGTGCGTCACTTCAATCTTCGTTGCTGGGTGCGGAGGCAGAAAAATGCAGTCGCATTAGCCGGTGGCTCGCAAAGATGCTATCTCTCAATTGTCAATAAGCTCTCGGTGGCTGGAAGCCGGCGACGAATCCAAATGCGTCCGCGAGCATACGCGTCAGGTAGTGTGCAGGCCAGGTGCGCGGCCATCAGAAACTCCCCCCTGCGTAATAACACATTTAATGCTAATTATGCCGGTCACAGGCGGAAGGCGAACGGCGACCACGATTTCGACATTCGATAATTTCGACATTCGACGATTTCCCTCGGCACCGGTTCGCCGTTCCCCACTCCAGTTTTTACAAAATACGGCAAGTGCGTAATTTGGAAACATGAGGAAGCGTGTATATTAACCTTCAGTCTGCGTACATATATTCTAATGTTAATGCTGCACTGGAGTGTAAATAAGTCCCGTTTTCAGTGTAAAGAAAAAACTTTATATACATTATAGTATTAAAATTCATAGGAGTTTTTGTAAATACAGGGTGAAAGTTTGGAAACTTTCTACATAATTAATGTGCAACCAAATATTTATTTATTAAATCGAACACAACAATAATAACATTGGAAATCCATAAAATTTATGTTATACAAAGTCTTCTTCGAAATGACTTCGGAAATTGATCAATCACGGCACGCAGCGTATGTTCGTCAATTTCGTTCCACGTTATCTTCGAATCACGCTTCAACGACTCCACCGAGTTGTGAGGTTTAGCACAAGAATTTGCCTCAAGAATCCCCCAGATAGAATAATCCAACGAACTATCTCAACTTGACTACTTTTCGAATGTAAGAAAATTATAGAAGCACGCGTTTCTTCACGCTTGTCCGCCATTTTACTTTAAAACAAATGAATAGTTCATTTATACCATGAACTATCAAATTGAATGGCGGACGCCCCGATTATAAAAATATACAGAAAAATACATTTCTTTCGCAAATATTTCGCGACAAAAAAGTTTCCGAACTTTTGCCGCACCTGTAAAATTGATGTTACACTTAACACAGGAGTGCAAACGGTTAAAATGCTCGGGTCCCCTCATCCTTGGAAATTCATGTATGCATCGAGCAGGTAGGTGCGGTCATCAGAACCAGCTCGGTGCAAGAACAAATTTAATGCTAATTACGGCGATCGCAGGCGGAAGTCAATACGACGACGAGGATTTCGACATTGCCGTAGTTCGATACCGATTAACCATATCCGAGAGCCGCGTTCGAGTTCGGTCTCCTCTCGACCGGTTTCGCCTTAACCGTTGACGAAATCGCGGCTCCGGTTGTATAACAGTGGAGGCCCGATCGTTTCTCGGCCGCGAAATAAACGAGCGGAACCCGCGGTCCCGGCGAGGAAATCGAAAGCGCGTGCGTAGGTATCGATCGAGCCGCGAGTTCGAGTCGCGGGTGCATCGGTAATAAGCACGCGAAAACTCGATCGACTCCGCTTTCGATTTCTGCCAGCCGATCCGTCGATTGTCCGATCCCGGGACACGGTCTCTCTCTCGCTCTCTCTCTCTCTCTCTCTCTTTCTCTCGTACGAGAGGCTCGTACCGAGCCGTCGGAAAAAGTAATGAATTATGCGGCGAGCGAACGGGTTCGATAGGTTGTGCAGCCTGCACGCGCTGCACTTCGAGATTAATCTGTCACGGGCGCCGTTCTCTTCCTATCGATCCGCGACCGGTTGATAGATCTACGTCGAGCCACGCCTGATTTATATGCTGATGTGACAACGGGACGGAATGTAGTGAAAATCTGCTGCGGGGAGCGGACTCGAACGGGAAGTGCGGCCGATTGTTGCGGAGAAAACGCACAGCTCTGCCGATCGGCCCAGTTCATCATGTGCTAACATTAGAATCAACCCGGCCAAGAATAATAGAATTTCGTTGCTCTTGAATTCTTCGAATCACAGTGGAGTTACGTCATTATTCGTCGAAGGAGACTCTTTTACATATTTATGGTTTCTTTTCTGAGTAATACTATTTATAAGACCGACAAATGGTGATTTTATGCATTCGTGATTTATAGCTGCAGTGTAAAGTCAGAGTAAGTCAATGTGTAGCTACAAAATACATCTAATCTTTCATTTAAAATAATTCTCTGCACAGTTTGTTCGGAGAAAGGTAGTTATGCGTATAGTGGGCGATCAATTTATTAGAGACACAGTACGGAAAATTCAATTTTTAACCACGTGATGGATGGACTGTGAATTTTATGCATTTATGACAATAATGAACGAAAACAGTCATTCAAGCCTAAAAAAATCACTAAAATGTACTCAGATCATTCAATTTTCTTTTATTTGTACACGACGAGCGAAGTATATTACCAGTGGATAATTATATTGATTATTTAGACACGTCGATGACAAACAAACAAACTGAAGAGCATAACCATTACGATCATCATTCATTATACATGAACGATTAGAAAAGAGTAAAACTTGTACAATGTACCTAATAACATCGTTAAAAAGTCGCTTGAACATCTAATGATTATTAACAACCACTTTTAAGTTTTAAATTGACTTGATCGACGCTTCTCATATTCGATATGAAATGTTTTATTACAGTGGCATTTCTCAATCGCTGATTGTTCATAAATCTCGTCGAATTTGTTTCGAAGAATGCGTTTATCTTAATTGAACGCAACGTAAACGCGACACGGAGTTTCTACCGATAAAAATGACCATTTTCCACGTTCACGTAATAAAGAAAGGAATGGGCGGAGAAAGATTTGTATGGAATGCGATGCTGCATTTCTACCGATGGGAATTGGCGTAGGTCATCGTTCGCGGATGCCCGAAGGCATCAGGCGTCACCTTCCACTGTGGAAGAGACGACATCCCGTGCATCCGAGGCGTGGGACGTCACGTGTGGGTGACGTACGTGCGAACCAGGACACGGGTCTGTGTCACCGGGTATTCAGATTGTCCTGTTGCCAATAACGAGGACTCGCCGTTGAAAGGCAGAACGACGTCATGCACGCGTGACAAATTACCGTCACCGACTCACTAATCCCGTTCCTACGACACTATTAGACCACGCTCTCAGACTCTCCGAGATGTTGCACAATCGGCCAAGTATCGTGTTAAATCGGTCAATGCGTTGTAAAACCTAATTGCCTCGAGATACCTTCGGACACGGACAAAAGAAACGATTGATGCATAAGTTTCGATCGAGATTTTATCGTAGAGACAAACTATATCCGTAGATATTTTTCGCAGCAAATTATAGTCACATTCTTGCTCTGTCAAATGGATTTGGAATATTTTAATTTGGTCTGCCTTTGCTATAAATTGAAAACTGGAGAACGAAAATTTTTGTATGATCTTGTTCGTTCCCCATCAATTCCATTCGACTTATTAGATTATGACGTTAGACGATTGTAGATGTGTACATCGAGAAGTAGAAGATGATAAGCATTCATTATAGATGATTAATAGGCGTAGATCCTATCTACGCGAGTAGATGGAATCAATAACAGACATTAACGACACGGTGCTTACATGTACGCGTGTCAGATACGAATGTATATTAAAAATTCTAATATGAAACACTCGGTGTCCTGAGTTCGACGTCATTTAGAATTTGCATGTGATAAATTGAAAAATATTATTGTGGCTGTAGAAAATGATGTTTTCTCTTGATGGTTTCGATAAATTGCAGATAATATAACGAATAGACGGCGGATTTTATGCATTTATGAGAAAAATGAGGAGGTGTGATTTAAAAGAGTAAAAACATTAGAAGAATTCAAACATACTGTTACTTTATTTTCAGCTTATTAAACACATAAAGGAAGAAAATAAATTTCTATTTCGCTCCAGTTTGTTGTAATTAATGTAGAAAACTTTTATTTTGCATGAAGATCCGCTGTCTAATAATGATATTTGAATTTAATGGAAACCCGACGTTGCTGTTTCGTCACAAGTTTTGACAGAAATGCATAAGAGAAAATGGTTACGAGTATCTCGAGAGCAGAGAGATTGTTGGCGACTTGTAGACGGGAGTGTACGCAGCGGCTAGGCGCATTTCGAGGGCAGTTCATTAAAATTTATTTATGAATGCCAGGTAAGGGCTCGGCACCTCGTGTGTCCCAGTGTCCCCTTGTCGGCGCGCATTATCGTCGCCGCAACGAGTTTTGATCGACGCGAGGTGTGTCATTGTGCGTCCCGCCGCGCGCAATTTGCTCCAGTTCTTTTTTCTAATCGGCCGCAGTTGCACTCTCCCCGCGCGTTGCACTCTCGGCTCGGGCCAGGTAAAGCGTTTTTCTAGTAAACAGGCGCGCCGCGCCGCACCAAGATGACAAAGCGGGAGCCGGTGAGGCCGACGGCTTCAAAGGATGCACCTTCGCGTGATCGTAATTGCCGTAATGAAACAATTTCGTATCGCGGAAGTGTTTTCAATAAGCCGCCCTGCCGCGCGACGATCGCTTACGCCAATCAAAGTAGAGTAACGCATTGTGAAATTCGACGAGCACTCTAATGGAACGCCTTGCTGCAAAACCTGGTAAATACATAGTTTTAAAATTCTGAAATTCTTGCACAAACTGATCACACACACTTTAAAATAGAATAATTTTTTTATGAATGGACCGAACGACTTGAATTTCTCTGTAAGGCTAGAAGAATTAGTTTAGTAAATGTGGTCTAAAAAATATGTTGAAAAAATGTAAATACATTTTTGGTCGTTATTGTGAAAAACAATAGTAAAAATTGATTGTTACGTCTTTCGTAGCTGGGCCAGTAACGAAAATTCAGAAGATGTGTTTGGTCAACTCGTACAAATTATATACGCTCCGAAAATTTCATTGAAATTGATTAATTGGTTCACGAGTTATAAACGATCAAAAGTGGTAAAAATTGCAGTTTTTCAAGATTATTGGCCTCACCACTTTTGATTGTTCATAACACGTAAACCAATTAACCAATTTGAATGAAATTTCCGGAGTGTATATAGTTTATCAAAGTTGACGAAACACATCTTTTAAATTTTCGTTATTGGCCCAGCTAAAAAAGTCGTCAAAATCAATTTTACTATAGTTTTTCACTAAAAAAGTTATTCTGATTTAACGTGTGTGTGATTAGTTTTGTTCCTAACTGTATATGTACAACTTCAACAAGTAGACTTTCACTAAAAAATTCATGACACAAATTCACAAATAAAAACTAACTGAAAATAGTTAAAACGTAACTTTCATGTAACATAAAATCGTCTTTCTAAAATAGTTCCATAAAAATCACAGTGTACGTAAAATCGAGTAAACCATTTCTAAACTTTTCCTAGTGCCATCATCTTAAGGCTAAACGTTCCCATTGAGTTTCGAATAAATAGAAACGAGAATGACGTTCTGACCAAAAGGAAAATAAATACAAATGCATCCTAAACCTGTGAATTGCCATGGACCGGTTGCAACGACATAGTTTCGTAGACTGTACAGTCGGCACATTCCACGGCATTATCCATCGCTTTCGCCTGGTTAATCCAGGCGGTATTGGCATCGGAAATTTTGCGAGAGATCTCGATGGCGTAGGTGCAGATTATCTTCTTCTCCCTCTGATGAATCGTGGCGTTTAATACCAACACGTGTGTGAGCCGTAAACGAGCCTGACACATTCGCCTTGACCTCGACATAAGATATTATGCCTATCTATGGTCGTGCAGCGACTCGCCACGAAACGAAGCTTTGATTTATACGAAAGTCGTGGTGGCGTAAATGCTAGGTGCCTTGTGTGCACGGGATACCATTGGGAAAAAGTTTCCTGACTTTTCAAGCGTCTACTTACGGCCGGAGAAAATTACCTGCGTGGCTGATTATGCTTTCGTACACGTATTTCGACAAAGCGAAAGCACACTCTACCTGTCTCTCTCGCGAACTTATTCTGAAACAAATCATTATTCGATCTTCGGAGAATTTAGAATCACTGTTGGATTATTCCCGACTCGTCAAAGTGATTAAGAAGACAAGTGAATGTCTATGCAAGAAGGGAAATGAAATTTTGTGAACGATGCGGATTCGGTTGCTTTGATGTCGCTCGGTTTCGTGCAAGATACACGAATGCCACGCGCGCGATGTTACCGTCACGATTAAGTCGAAACGTGGTGCGAACGAGATATTATCGTTCACCGGTGTGTAGTCCTCGGTGTCTCGTTAATTACTCCGCGAGCTGTTCCGTGTCCCAGAACGGACACGAGGAACATGGACCCTTTCCATACACGACCGAGCAACATTCGGGTCCCGTCTGTCCCGCAATCTGCCAGTCTCCAGATTTCATAAATTCCCCAAGCTTCCGCGGAGATACGACGTTATTAGCGCACGTGAATTATGTGCAACGAGGTACATAATGGGTAAGCCGCGGGAGTTACAAAGTGTACGTGAAATTTGATTTCCTACAGGAACTGTTTCGATTAATTGTAAACGAAATTCCACTCTGGACGATTGTTTACATGCTTTTGCTGGATCGTGAATAAATAATCTTGAACGAAGAACAAGAATAGCTTGAACGTTTCGTTAATTTCACCTTTTTAAAGATGCTTGTAGTCTTGAAATTATTAGGTCGTTTGAAGAATACCGAGAAAAGTTAATTCCAGTAAGTTTTACTGACAACCACCTGTCCCATATTTGGCATAATATATGCATATTCAAAAGTTGCGCGAGAGCGTCACTAAATTTTGTTTTAATGAAACGTGCCGTATATGGTACGGTGTGTCGAAATGAGTTAATAAATGACGGAATAAGGTATTTTTCATTTTGAAATTCCATTACGCGTCGCGGGATTAAAACAGCCAGGTGAGTTGCATAAATAATCGAGGGGTAGCGTCAAAGGGTTGAGGATTAGTAGAAAGACAAACACAGGGTCGAATAAAATCGCGATCGGAGGCTGGAAGGAGGCGTAAAAAGCCCGTATCACGGCTCGTCCGCGACTGGCGTTCAAGGTCTGGCGTTGGTGCTGTTGGACGTGCAAAAAGGCTCGAAAAAAGCGGAAGTATCCTCTCGCTGTCGTAAATCCGGCTAGACGGGGGAACGCGCGAGTCGTACGTATTTAGAGACACATACGGGGCCGGCGATATACATTCGAGATTCCCTCGGCGCGATTCTACCGGCGCGGCGAGGCGTTCGCACGAGTGAGTCGTAAAACTTTCTCACCAGGCCCGCGGTGCGCGCAAAGTGAAGCGGCGTGCTCTCTCAAGGATCCTGGCGAGAGAGGAGGATCGATCGCCGCGTGCGTGACCGTGGAAAGAGAACGAGCGATCGAGAAAGAGAGAGAGAAAGAGAGAAGGGAGGACGAGATAGGCCGAACGAAAGAGAGAGATGAGAAGGGGCCAGGCCGTCAGCAGGATACGGCAGGATTCGCGAAGGATCCGCGCCGGCAGAAGCGTCGTCCAACGGCAAGCTCGAGATATTTAGCGGCGATCGGAAACAACAAGCTGCCGTCTAATCACCGATCGACTACCGCGGCGGTCCCTCGAACCCTCGCAGAAGCCCCGCCGTGAGCGTGTGAGCGTGTACCCGAGACCGCGACTGAATCACGCTAACTAGGGGCCAGACCGATCGGCCCTGAAGACCACACACCGGTCGCCGCTTCCTTGCCAGAGATTGAACTCGCGCGAACAAGCCTGCTGTGCCCCCTGACGCCGGCTACTCTTTCAGGATTGCCTGGAAAAGACGCAAAATTCGTTGAAATTTCGACCAGGAAAACCTGAAAGAGTAAGATAACCTTTAGGTTCTTCCACTGATGTCCATGATCGCTTTCAGGGCAATGTGCTTGTTGTCTTTACCAGATCTAGGCTAACTGGTAGCTATCCGGCGAATCTTCATCGAGCGATGCTTCATCCAAAATGCGGAGCGAAGCCTTCGGACCACTACGCCCGGCCTGTGTGTAGGCAGGTACAAGTTACAGGCTCATTACGGTCTTCATAGCTAGGTTTTTAGAGGATGCCAGACCAGACCTGGTACCAGATTGTCTTGTGTAGCATTGGTTCTGAGGTCTAGAGCAAAAAGCTGTTGGTGGTACCTCGTCTAGACTGACCAGAAGCTATTCAGCAAATCTTCATTAGAGAAGCATTCTAATTGGAGACTCATTGCGGACCCTAGAGCTAGAGTTTTAGGAGATGTGGAGCAGTCTAGACTGAAGGTATAGATTGCTCTATGGTGCAGCCTGGCTTTGATTCCGTTGGAATTGGGAGCAACGAAACCGCACCTGCTTGAAGCCGACAGTTAGTTCTGTAAGGCGCCTTTTTCAAAATGCTGCCCTTTATTTCTAGAGGGATCGGGCCTTTTCCATCCTTGATACATTCGCCATTAATTCCCAACCCTTTCCTATGAATTTGACCTAGCCTAATTGATCTCTGGTTGAACCGAAAATGGCTCGATCATCTCGTCGCAATTAATATACACGTCTCTAGCAACGAAAGTAGATCGTAACGATGGGCCTCGATGACTCGACGGTCTGTCCTGCACCGATGCGTGATTGATCCCGGTACCACCATCGCGTCCGTAGTAGGATCGTATCGTAAATCGCTTACGAGCGCGTAGCGATCGGCCAGAAAATTTACGCGGTTGTAAATCGTCTGTGCGCGAGCAAACATTCGGAGCCTATTTTTCTTGATCACTTCTCCGAATACCCGTTCCATTATTCTGCGCGTGATCGCACCGCGATCTATCCGACCTCTCGAAAAACTATAAAATTCGGAGCGCTTGGAGAACAACCGAAAATAAAACATACATCACGCAAAATCCTCGCTTTGTGCCAGCAATTGAATAAAAATCATTTTCTTCTTTATCCAGGCGAGATCATATCTCACAGAACATAAATTGTTATCGAAAATGTCTCCACTGAAACACGGCTTTAAATCGGCAATCTCAGCCCCGCTATTTATTACTTAACATTCATGTTTTCCAAGCAACATTCGCCATACACTGTAGAAATAATTGCTTGGTTTATTAGAAGAAGAAACTCGTTTCGAAAGGTTCAAACCATCGGAGCTTTAAATATCAAAGAAAAATCGAGATTCCCGGCAGGCTGATATTCCTCTCGGCACACTCGCGGCCAGCATAATTAACAGCCGACCCTATGAATTATTAATTGGGCGCAATTGCGGATATTATTACGCAGTGTAAATTACCGAGCGCGTAATTAGCAGGTGCTTAAATCACCCGGCCGCGAGCGGGAAACTTGAAATTCCCGGGATTTTGTCGACCAGTGAAAGTCTTCGGTAGAAGAGAACGCCTGCGCTATAGGGTCGCCGTTTATTCATAAGTCTCAGAACGCTGGCGAACGGGAAGATATTTATTGACTTGCGTGCCATCGGTCCTCGAGATTTTGTTGCTCGGCGAAAGTGTCGTCGAAATGCCGTCGCTGCCATGCGTCGTTTGCGCGATGTTGATGACGTTGTTATGCTCCGAGCCATGTACTGCGTGGTGCTCGCTCCTATCGTTTACATCATTCTCTTCTTACCTTGAGTCCACCCTTTTTGAAACCACAAAATTGAGTACAAAAATTCAACAATTAGATTAACAATATAAGAAGTAGGAAAAACCGATGAAAACCCGTATATCAGATTTGACAAGTGTTTTCAATGTTTGTCACTGAAGGTATAAAATCGAATTATAAATATAGATTAAATAGTTGAAAGGTAGTGAACCGATTGGGCCTGTGAACGACTCAATCAGCATACAATCGAAATGATTGCACGGCCATTGCCAGAGGCTATTTCTATAAAGCGCAAATTACATTGTCGCGAGAGCGACGCATCCTCGGTGAATTTCTGCTCGATGCAGCGTGTGCTGCATCGACGTGTGCAACGGGAATACAGACGGCGCGGTAACAAGCGCATATAAAGATATTATGCAAGGAATGGCTTAACCGTGGATCGAATTATCCGGGAATTGGCGCCATCGAGCGTGGCCTAAGTAGAATTTATCGATCGATATAGTCCGCGACGTGCGATCGTGCCGGAAGGGACGCGATCATGCGCGACAACAATACCGCTTATCACTTACGCATCGCGCGCGCATCCCCGTCGGACAGCTGAACAGATAGAAAACGATCGGATCGCGTTCACCGACCCTCCGCGATTCAACGTGGACGTCTTCTCGGCTTGTTATCGGAAGATTGTCACGCCGGTAGATCCGTATCGACGTCGTAGTTCACCCGGTCGGGACGCTGCGCTGGTGTTCTCTCTCTCCCGTTGCACCTGCGAGTTTCGCGCAACGATCCCGAAGGGAAACTCGCGTTTAAATCGGCGCGGTAAATTCCCGATAGTTCCCCGGTTTCCTGTCGGGGCCACCGGCTTAATAGGGAAATAAAGCAGCCTCGAAGGACGACGAGGACGAGCGAGGCAAACCCAAGTGGAATATGACGTCGCTCGGTCAGACGCATTTCGGTGGACGACCCGGTGCATCGGGACGCGACTGCGTTCGTGCACGGGATACCGGATCGCGTCGAAGCCATCTGCAGTGGATTCTCAGTCGTTCTTGGGTGAAATGCGACTGATTCGCGGATCTTTTGCAAATGGAAATTGTCTACGGTGATTGTCAAAAATAGGAGACGAATATGAACTTCATTCTTTCTTTCGTAACTTTGATAACCCTTTGCATCGTTGTATAATTGAATTCTATTTCAGCGTTACAGAAGCCTTGCCTCGAGTGAGGGTAATTTAAAACAGTACAAAGATCCGCAGTCTAGCTATAAAAATATATACCGTTGCGTTTGCGAGAGTGTACAGAATTGTTCTACGTGAGAATGGTTCGTGTAGATTTTACAGTTGAAGCAGAGAAAATTCCGAACGCACCGGTCGTCGTACGTGCTTCCAGAGAGCTCCATTCTTCTCGACATTATTCCGAACATGTAGCTCAATCAAGGACCGCAGCACGGTTGATTATTTTCTTCAGATTTCCACGCGAAAAATCCGAATCTCCCTAAACCAGGAAAATCGGTTTACCGAAAGTGTGTTCGCCTAAGTGACATTCGCACGAGAAATAGAAAAACCGGTGCGCGTCGAATGGGACCGCGGGTCTAACGCGGCTTACGTATCGGTTGCGTAAGTCATTGTAATTGCTCATTGTACAGCAATTTACACGACTGTACAGGCGGGCCCCAATATCGTACCCTGTATCATAGCGCGGCAACAGCCACGGGGCCCCGGGAGAGCTTACCTTGGCGCGGTACATTCCCTTATCGGCAAATCGCCGGCTAATCATCATCAATCACTATCTGGTGTATCGACTGCGTGCGCTCACATGCGTCTCTCTTTCTCTGGTCGCGACTCCTGCGGCCGGGCAGTCCGTTGGCCAGTTGTTTGCGCGCTATACGATGGAGGGAGGCGCGGAGAGTAGTACTTTTACGTTCTCGAGGCCTCCGTCGTCGCCGAGGCATTATCGCTTTTACTTGCATCGGGGTTAGCCTTCCGCTATGGTCATTTCAGCGAAAGATCGATCGTACCAACTTTTTCTGCGGTGTCCATCCGTTCGCGATCGGTTCATGGCCTCCCAGCGACCGCGATTCGCACACCGATCCACACCGGTGATCGTGTCGCCGGCTTCCTTTCTTTCTTTCTCTCTTATTTCTCGTTCTCGTGTTCTTTTCCGGGCGGGGGGCACGTCCACGGCGCTTTCCTTAATTAACCGATGCTAACAGTCCTATAATTAAAAGGTGCTATTAAGAGACTCGACTCTGATCAAATTTGATCGGCTTGGGAATTAAAAAAAAAATTGTGCATCTTGCCCAATTTTTCTTTTCAATTAGGAAATCTCATATGAGATTTATCACAACATAATGTATATTATAGAGTATTACAGAGTATATTGTATAACGAGAACGTTAGTAACATTGTGAAAAGAGAAGGAGACCCTTAGACACGTAGGTTACAAGTATTTAAAAAGGCTATCATATACAGGGTGTCTCAGCTGAAGGAGGCCACCTAAATATCTCCTTTAATATTAATGGCACAAAAAAAATATTTTTGGGATAATTTAAATGGTATCGAAGGAGAAATATCATAGAAGAACAATTTTTTTGTCCGGTTATTTTTTCATAGTTTTTTCAAGGTCATCGTTATTTTTTTATCGGGAGAACTTATTTTTTATTCCATCTTATAGCGGCTGAGGAAATACATTTGAATATGCTTAAGTCATTACCAAGATGAAATAAAAAAAAATAAGTTTGGACGATAAAAAATAACGATGACTTTGAAAAAACTGAAAAAATAACCGGACAGAAAAAAATTGTTTTTCTATGATGTTCCTCCTTCAATACCATTTAAATTATGCAAAAAATATTTTTTTATGCCATAAATAAACTTAAAAATAAAGGAGATATTTAGGTGGCCTCCTTCAGCCGAGACACCCTGTATACGCGCGCCACAATATTAAGTTCGGTTATTAAGCAACCTGTGTCATCAATTGAAATCCTGTCCCAATTGTTTTAATCGGTCACAAATAGTAACTTCGCCTGTCCCATTCGTTGTACCCAAAAATGGGAAGAAACCAGACTAACTTCAGAAAGGTTCAATTAACCGGTCAACCTAAATTTGACTAGTTAGCCGAAGAAACTTCGCGGAGGAAAGAGAAAAACGCCGCGCGTTAATTAACGGTGGCCAACGATCCTATAAATATCGTGGAAACGTGCCACCGGTACCGAACACCAGGCTCCACGGGCCCCGATCGGGCCGCCGCTATTATGCGCAACCGGGGGCCCTAATAATATATTACCCAGCCGATACCGTCTAATGACACGCAATTATTGTACCGTGTCGCGCGCACCGAGATATCTATATGTATATAATGTGGCGTAATTACGCGGTATTTATTGTTCACTCGGTTTTGATCGTTCTATTTAGATCCGATACTGCCGAGAGAGATCGACGAGGCACTTGCGTGTGCATCGAGTGGGCTGGTCAATGGCTGCGACACGATATATCGCGGAAATGTCCGTTTATCATTGTGGAGCGAATAATTACCATTCATTACGTGAATCTTGAAGCACACAAAAACATTTTCTGGGTTTACAAAATGACATTGCTACAGCTTTATCGTTGAATATTTCTCTAACTGCGACCTCTTCAGGATGACATACAAAATTGTCCAATTCTTCCAGTAGTTTACGAAACGATAACCCACGTCCCAATGAGACCGGCGATTGCACGAAAGTGTTGCGCGGCTATTGTCGTGCTCCTCGGCCAGCTGGAGGGTTCGCTAAACTCCATATATATCTGTAGAAATACATCAGCAACGAGCGGCCGAGTAAGAAGCGAACAAAACAGTTTCTTGCGAGTCGCGATAGAGGAGAAAGGCGGTGAGTTGGTGGAGGACGGATGCAGCCGGGGTGGAGCGGTGTGCAGGCTCGGGATGTGCCGAGGGAGGAGGCAGGGGGTCAGAGGGAGGGCGAGGGCGAAGGAAGGTCGCAGGGAAAAACCGGTACACCGGTAGCGCGTATACACCTAATGACAGGGCACGCCGGTCATCGGGATATACTGCGTCTTCGGGATCGGTGACGAAGACGAACGGTGCAGGTGAACGCGCGGCCCGGTCCGAAAGAAACGCAAAGAAACTCGTTGTCGCCGAAAGGAATATTCATACGGCCGGCTGCGCTCGTCGTCGTCGTCCTCTGCAGGAATAGTCAATGCAGCCCGTGCGAGACCGGTAGCCACCGAAACCGGGAATCGATGTTCCCGGGAAGCGAACACGCAACACTGTCGCGTGATCTACAAGATTTATCCGCGTCCACCGTCCTCCCGCTGCGTACATATTCATTATGCTTTATTATTATCCCGCGTCCCCGCGAGTTATCCATATTCATCGCAACCTGGCCGCGAACGCTTATGTTAATTACCGTTTTCGTTTCATTTCGACGATTCCGGGACTCTTTATGGGGCGTATAAAATAGAAGTCGCCGACACTTTACGGACCCGCAGCGCATAAAAGTCTTGGGGAACGTTGTAAAACATCAATTAGACGGGTCTCGCACAGCTTCATTTCATATTTATGAAACAGCATAATTGGAGCATCGTATTATGTCTTTGACAATCAGTCTAGCAGCGTCTAAGAACGTTCTGAAAGTTCACCTAACGAAACCTCAATGAAAAATGTGTGGATGCGATTTTTGGAGTACCAAGGTGGTCTCCTTGAAACGTTGATGTTACTGGAGCACCGTGTGGAAGATAATCGATAAGCGGCGTCAAGCTTGACTCTTGGATGTCTGTCGACAGGAGCACGAGGAGGATATCAAAGGGTCCGCTTCCGTCGAACCCTCTAATTGCTCGAACTCGTGAATTAGCATCGGCAATAAACTCAGCCAGTTGCGCTGCCCCGGTGGTAGGACGTAAAGGTGACTGTAAAGGTTCATTAGTCACCGTACACTGTGTAACCGAGGTACACCTCGGTTGGTACGGCTGCTGGCTACCATTCGTTCCGTGTCTCGCGAAGGATATACACGTTACTCCACTACCGATTCGTTTGCTCTGCGATCCTCCGGCGTTCCAGACAGAATGAAAGGCAAACTTTGAGGGAGAACGTTTCCAAGCATCGTCCGGTGTACTCCTCGGGAAATCCTCGAAGAGGCCAGGCCTTCTAGATGATCCGACCGAGACAGAATTTTTCTGCCTCGCTCCATCCGACTGCTATGAGAGATTAATGGAACGCTGAAAGCAGTCTTCTCCTCCTCTTACACTTTGTCAATTTATATAGGACCTTCGTTGTGACAGTCGTTGAATTTTCCCCGTTTCATCGAGACAGCACGGGGCAACAAGATTTATCGACGCGCGGGTTGAAGATCGAAATAAGTTAAAGGTTTCTAATGAGGCAAAAGTCAAAGTCATCTCGCATCTTGTTAGGACGCAGGACTCGTAATAGACGACTCTCAATGTTTTAAAACGTTCGAGGAGGCTCGAAGGTTATCCTCAAATTGCCATGAAATTACCTCGAATCTCGTTATTCATGTTGAAAATGTGTTATCTTTATTCGCTAAATGTTTGACGGTAAATTACGCGCGTACTTCCTACGTCAATGGCGAGGTGTGAGGTCATCCCAAGGTCATCATGGGAAAGCCATTAAATATGGACGTCGTTCCTTTTACCGTACAACTGTCGGGTTACTGTAGGTATGTACTTGATTGCTGTACTTCCCATGTACACTGTTCATGTTCGATACAAGTATAACAAGAAGAAAAATTAATTAATTATTATATGTTAATCATCGTGTGAGCTCCAAGAATCCCAGGTTCTGAGGAAGATTTGTAATATCGAACACCGATGTCCTTTCGCGAGTCTCCCAGCTCGTCCGGAAGCCATTTCGCCAGTAGAAATTTCGAAGTGCTCCGACGGGACTGTAAAACGATTATGACTGCTCGTCCGGCACCGGCGTACTAAACAGCTCCTCGAAAAGAGAGGATGCAAATGATCGTTCCTCGAACCGGTGGAACGCGGGAGGAAGCTAGGCAACGGAGAGCATCTTGTAGAACCACCTAATACAGGCCTTCTAATTGATAGAAAGTTGTTCGCGTTCCGTTGGGGAATAAATAACCGCGTGCGCGCGCCCGCGCGAAACTTTGAAAGTTCGGTCGTTAGATGACAGGTGTGTTTCGAAGCGAGGATCGAGGCTCTCTCGACCTCGCTCGGGTCGATAGGTCGCCTCGAAAGCGTACGATCATGCCCTATAGTTACACGCGTTGATTCTCGGGGCCATCTCTGTCGCTGATTCTCGCCGGCACAGTTCGTCCTCCTCGTTATAGTTACTGCCACGCGATCCGTCGGATTCATCACGGTGTGGACATTACCCTGTCCCTCGTAATTCCGAGCGGAGAGGCGGAGAGAAACTTCGTTCCCCGGTCTGTTATCACTGTCGACGGGATTCGTTAGGAGACCGACTCGTTAGACTCTTCTCCGTTTAGTTTAATACCCTTTGACCACCGTACGTGCCGTGTGTTCGCAATCCGTAAATTACTTTCCTTTTTTCGTAGAGAAACTCGTCGTCCGCGAGTCAGACCCAAACTCTAACGACGTTAATCTTCTTATTGAACTTAGTTCGAATAGATAACGGTAGGAATTGCCTACATTTGTAAATCATTCAGAAATTCAATCTCCTTTTCAATTTCATAGTTTTGCGGATAGAGTTTTACGAGTCACAAGTGTTCGAAGATCTGCAGTCCAGAAATACTAAACTCGATGAACGATGTTGCTCATTATGGTGATCGTACCGTGTCACGCATGCAACAAGCCGTTGCATCATAAAGAATAATGTAAGATACATCACACTCGTTTGTTCGCCGGCGTTACATAAGTATTTTAGAAATTAAACAATGATTTACACGTTGTATCGTAAAAATGTCCCCAACGTTAATCATCGAGGACCTCAATCCTGACTTCCACCGCGAGCAGAAGACAAAAGATTCGCAACTGAATGGATGAAAGGAAGACATACCGATATTAACCTATTCAAACATGAAATATGAATACTTCACGCTAATAAGGGGACACGACCGCCATTAGTCGTGGAACTGTTGCGTCGGGGTGGAACGGACTTAATCGCGACCGAACTGAAAAGCGCGTTCACTTGTAAATCTTCAGCTCGTCCTCCCCGAATGAAAGCGATCCTGGCCTCTGGAGACTATGTTTTATGGCGAAGCAGGTTTATGGTTTAATTTTGCACTGATTTGTTCACGGCTATACAGAGCACAATGGCCGGGAAAGTGGAAAGAGCGAAACTGGACCATTTGTATCAATTATCAGTATATGGCTACTTTTAAAACTTAAACTTAAGGCTTTCATTAAAACAAAAACAATTTCCATTATTTATTCTCAGGTTCAGAACACAAGGCCTTTCGTAACTGGGGACTTTTCTGCGGATCCCCATTTATTTTTGGTTACAGTGACCAAGAGTGGCCATTTTCCTCGACCATTTATCCACAGGAGACAGAATGCAACATAGCAGAAGGTTCACGACGATATTTTACCGTTACTGAAAATCGTACGCGTTAAAACTGCGAGATACGTTGATTGTAAAGTCTCCGGGCGCAATAAATAATACGTAATTGCCGGAGTCCCGTCGATGGCTTCCCCACGCGCGGAATACGAATTGCTCGTCAAACCGATATTAATTCCCGCGGCAGATACCTTCGGCACTCCGTGATAGCTGATAATAATGGTGATTACATTGGCCACCGACGAGCAACGTCACTTTTTTCTCACGGCGAGAAAAATGGTAAAAATAGCCCTGTCCTTTGAAAGCCGAGCAAGCCGCACAGTGGTCCGGATCGAGACATTCAGCGCCTTTTGCCCAAAAACGAACTTTCTCGTATCAATTTCTAATCACTGATCAATGAACATTGTTTCCCAAATGTCCATAGATCTCGGAAGTGAAGAAAATAGTACAATTTAATAAATAATTATTGTTGTAATAAACATTGAAAGTTGGACATTTTAAGAAGGGTATTTTTCACGAGAAATATTGTTTCTCTTTGATTTTTTTTAAAATTGAAGAACAGAATTTTGCGATAAGAAATCGTATCTTACATTATTAATTAGCCTGCATAATACATATATTAAAAGTCAATGCTGAACTAAATTGAGAAAGTTTTTAAAATTCTTTATAATCGGTAAGGAATGTCTTTCAAGTTCCAGGAAGTCCCAGTTTCTAACAAATTGGAATATTTGTAGTACATCTTCCTCTACATAATCATATAAAAATGATTTCCGGATCCGTCCGGCTTCGCAGATTGTAGCAGTTTAAAACTGTCAATGTTACGTTGCGTTCCCTTACGCTTTGCAAACTTCACTTGAAATGTTATATATTAAATTGAATTGAATATACAATATTATAAATATTATAAATTGTTATAAAAAATATCTTTTGACACGCTTGCGAGGCGTTTTTACCTTCTTGGTACTTTTTGTATGCGTTGATTAAAAAAAGATTCCCCAAATTGACATTTTACCTATTTTCCATAAAACATTGTACGTATGATACGTAAAATATTAAACATACACTTAGAAAGTAAAAAATGGTTTGGAGGATTGTACTAAAACAATTTTTCTTTATTCAGAAATATCAATGAAAATTAATTAAAAATTATTGTTTAACAACTGAGAAAAATATTTATTTGTCTACAGTTACAATTGACTATTTTTTAAATTAATTTTAGTGCAAATTTCATCCCGATGGTTCAAAAGTTATAACAAAAAGTGACCAAATCTTTGCAAAACAGTTAATCGGGAATTCGGATAAAAATTGTGGGATTTCACTCGGAGATTTTTCTAATCTTTTACTGTTCTATATTTCACCCTGCCAATTTCTTCACAAATACATTTTTATCCGCAGTTCACCGAGCCGAATTCGCAAAAGGATTGAAGCAAAATCGAAAGAGCAATTTACGCAGATAAGACAGACAAATAAACAGGCATGGTTGTCCTAAGTGTCGGCCGGCATAAAAACAAATTGCGCACAGTTTAATAGACAGCGAACATTATGCAGGGTATACACACCGAGCTGAAACGGTAGAAGATAATGAAGTTTGCACACAGAAACTGTCCGTGCCACGAACTTTCTTTTCCAGCTCTAAATGATTAGCATTCTTTCGTTTGGGGATCGTTACTCAAACAGGATCCCTTCGGCCGTTAAACGAGGCATCCATGTTTCTTAAGCTGCCAACACCTCTGAACACCTGCGTGCCCGACGATTGATTTCCACGTGGCAATCAACTTGTTAGATCGGCTTTTCGAGATACACGGGATCGAAATGTGTCGCACGTTTTCGATGATTTTTCACGCGGCGTTCTAATGATCGCGCGCACGGCCGGCGCGGCGGAACGAACGGCAACTTGTTCTCGAGATTGATGATCGAACCGTGCCAGAACACGTGGAAAATAATTATCGTTAATGAGACAAACAACTCATTACTCGTCTCTCGGTCGCGGGTAACGTAACTCCAGCTTATTACCTACTTTGTGCTTTCATCAGCCCGCTAATAATGCGCTTCGGAATTTCGCGTTTCTTACTCGGTCGATTCGGAGGAAAACTGAGCAAACAGAATGTTGCATACTCTATTAACAGGCTCGTTACGTTCAGCATAAAATGACCACTTGAAAAATGTCTCTGCGTCCTAGATGTTTTCTACGAACCAAGCAGGTTTTAATTATCGATGTGATAAAATTGGTCATACGAACATTGAATATTGAGATTTATTGTAGCGATGGTAAAATAAACGTGCGACTCCTAAAACACAACGCTTCATTTTCACACTAGTAGACTTTCTGTGTACATACAGTTCGGAGATGAAGTAGTCTAAACAGAAGCTCGAGTGAATCCTGTCGTAAATCTGTATTACGAGGCCGCCCACGCCCGGCGCGTCGCGAAGGCTGCGAATCGGCGTGGCATGATTAAAAGAGCGCAGGCAGAATAAGATTTCGACGGGTTCGGTATAGTCGTGGTCGGTGTAATTATATCTGGGAAGTGACGAGTTCCCGATTCGCCGCGAGCTCTCGGCCACGGTTCGGCATCCATCAACGTCGCGGCCGGGCATCGGGGCCCCGGAATGCAAGAGGAATCGGTGTCCATCGATAATAACCGTCCCACGATCGGCAACGACGTGAAAAGGTCTCCTTTACCGCTAATAACGTCTTATTAGCACGGCGACGGTGACACATGAAGGATGACCGTAATAAGGCCCTTTACGTTTTAACGTGACAAATTGCGATTGCGCATGCCGCGCTAGTAGAACGTCCGGCTAGAGAAAGCTCCTTAGGCCGCCTTCAGCGTTTAGGACACCTTCCAGCCATCGTCGTTCTTAACCTATATCGCCTACGTTCGATATGCCGACTGTGTTCGCGTTCCCGTGTTCGAGCACGAGTCGCGTCGCGTTACGATTTTAGCGATGCGAAACCCGATAGGAATTATACCGGCAGTGACACACTGTTAATCGCTCCATTGTGCCGCCCAGTCGCCGGTATTACGTGACTGATTAATACGGTCTCGTTAGAATCGGAGAAAAACCGCGGCCGGTCGCCTGGCTGTCGATAAAAGACGCTGGAAGCTGCCGACGCCCTTGGACGGAGTTTATTGTCATCGTGGAGTGCGTGGGACACTCGAGAAACAAATAGAAAAGGCACGATTTTTATGGTAAAAAATTAATTACGAGGGTTGAACGAAAGTCATTCAATTTTTGCATTTCTGTTCGTGGGTAAACACAATGCAATTTACGTATAAAAATTGTTTTTATCAGTTAGCATGAGACTGCGCATCTTTATGGAAACGGAAAATTGTCTGCATTTGCTTTTCTGCGGTTTTGTGTTGTAAATAATTTTACTGGGTCGAAAGTAATATAGTATACAGTACATTCTGTATAAAGTATCGCGCAGAATGGATTACTAATCGTCGAAAGTACTTCACCGGCAAAAACCGTGACACGGGGCAGCTGCATCATCTACTTCCCGGTGGCGTCGAAACAAAGAGCTCGTTGTCCGGCGATTATTTGCTCTCAAATATTGCTGCTTCACACTCGGCACTCAAACCCTTCATATCTCGCCACGGAGACAGCGTACTTCTCTTGTGCTGGCCACAAGCACGCCGTTCACATCGTCTTTATTTCTTGTCCTCCTCCTCTTCATCTGTGATAAAGGCGCGTCACGTCTTCGGTACATCTTGTCCGAGGCTTCCGTGTGGTCTGCTTGTTATTCCGCGCGTCGGCCGCCTGTCAAATTTACTGGTTTCTGGGAAATACAATGGTGTTACTGGGACGGCCCCTTGGAAATTTATCGTCCGCCTCGCTGATCAATTTTTCGCATATCGACTCCGTAATCTTTCATCCCAAGCGTCAACGTTCTGGGTTTAAACCAATATTGTTGCAAAATTAGACTCGTGTGCACATTCAAATATGCTTATTCCTTGAAATAAATTGCTCTGGATTTGAGAAGCGTTCTCCAACGCGCAGCACGCTAATGCGCTCGCTCTCCGCTCGGATCGTTAGCCGATTAATCAGTGTTGCGGTATCGTTGACGAGTGATTTCGAAGAGGATCGGCCTGTATAAATTTCCCATCCAGGAAGACACCGCCCGTATAAATATCCCGTTCGATACGGGGTGGGGGGGCTCAGCGGCAGCAACGAGCCGTGAAATGACCGTTCGACGAAACACGCGGCGTTCAGCCGCATAAATTAATGTTCGCTCGCGCAGTCGATCGCTACTAAACGCCGCGAAAGTTCATACGTATCTCGGGCTGGTTCGCCGAGGAGGAGGCATGGTATCGTCAAACGAAACAAATGACCGCGCCATGCGGGGCCGGATCGCGATGCGAAAACGGTACCCTAACTGCTCTCGCCTAGGCTCCCAACGGCGCCGCGCCGCGCCGCCAGCCAGCGTGAGATACGGAGTTACGGGAGTCGTTTTCCCTTACATCGTTATCATTTTTCCCATTAGAATTGACGTATCAAAGCCGCGCGCGTTCGGTCCCCGTCCCAGCCCGGTGAGATATGGGACTCGTTAGGGGTGGCTGGACACGGCCGAGACCGCCACGCAATTACCGATTTCATGCTACCGTTAATACATCATAAAATCCGTAATAAAGCCCCGGCTAAAACCGCAATTACGCCGCGGCCGCTATGGCGGTGTTGCACGGGTGTCGCAACCCCCAGAGCGCGTTACAACGATCGCAGCAAGCCGTTCGGCGATCGTCCACAATGAGCCGTAACTCTTGTTACGATGCTAAACGGGAAAATCAATTAAAACCGACGAGATCGGCCGCGTCGTTAAACTGTTAATCTACGCCGCCCCACTTCACAGCGAAATCGTTCGACGCGATCGAGGAGATCGTCGAAGCCGATCGCGGCCGGAGATTATTTATAGACCGACGCTCTTTCCGTCTGCCCGGCGTTAAACAACAATTTAACTTTCTTTGTTCATAATGTTTACACGATATTTAGGAAAGAATTGAAAGGCGTAATTTATTCATTTATGGGAGCAAGAGAATGCACGTCACGTTATGCAGAGTTTTTCGATCTTGATCACAGTGTACACTTATTCTGTCGCAAGAAAATGTTCTCGACGATTACAAATTGTGTCCGAAACGACATTATTTTCCAGCAACAGTGTTCTCGCGGCGAGCGCTGCATGTTTGTAAAAAATGCGCCTGGTCTCCGCAGTGCAGGGTCTTTTCCGCTTGATAAGGAATTTTACAGATGCACGTGGCAAATACGGAGAACAGAGAGTCACGTGAATTTACCATGGCGCTCGACGTGTTGAGTACTGTAAACAGATCGTAAAACCGGGCTTTTGCAATTGTAATTCGTACATGCTTCTCGATTTCCGTGTGATCCGATCGTGATTTCTGGTTCTACGGTGGCTGTGTAAGAATTTCTTGCCGGGCTCGTGTGAGCCTCGAAAGGATTGTTCAGCGAATGATCTCATTGGAATCCTTAAATGTCTTTGAGCAGTTACTTTTTAACCCTTTGAGTGCAAAGCAGGGAATCTCTTATCCTTCGCCTGAATACGGGGTGTCTCGGAACGAATAGCAGAGCGGTTGAACAGAGAGGAGTGTACAATGAAAGATCAAATTCATTGGTCTCGACAGAGAATGTCCAGCCCGTTTGTTTCTAATTAATTACGAAATCAGAGAAGAGCGGCGTAGCTCGTGACCCTGGAATTTTCATGGGAAAGGCATTAAATCACGTAGCTCCTTTCCGATTCATAGGACACGTCCGCCGGCGTGCTTCCGGATCCGCATAAGGTGTTAAAGCAAGAAAACACCTGCGCGCCTCCGAATCGGCTTAACGAGTTTGCGCGGGAGCACGCGGTAAAATGCAAATCGGTTAGCGAGCCGGGTTGCTCCGTTTCATCTACGTCTTCATCGTCATTCGTCGATCGTCCCATCGTCTGCCGAATGAAATTCCAAGTCGGTTTAGCGTCCACTTTTTTCTCGCTTCTGTAAACGACGCCGCAGAAGCCGAGGCGAAGGGAAATCGGCCGAGGAGCAGTTCCCTTTTCCGTTCGCATCGCTACGCGACAAATACAACGTTCGTATCGCGATTTTTTCGCGGTCGCGGCGCGAAACATTCGCCGGACAATGTTCGCGAGCTGGCCACGCACGTTCATTTGCAACTGGAGCGAATAAAATGGTGAACGGTCGATACGTGGATCGAATCGCATGAGGCTGCGGCGTAATCGACTTTAACGCGACGACGAGTCCGGCAACTTCCGAGTCGGTTTCGATGCGCGAGGCTTTCGTGGTACGTGGCCACGAAAATAAAGGAATAAAAGAGAAATGTCATCGAACGACCGGATAAGAGGCCGTATAAGGCAGTGGCGGGTGTTGTAAATGTAAATGGAGGTGGCCACCGCCCTGTAAGGCCACGCGCCTGTCATCGAGACTGCTCATTTTGTCCCTTCTCCGTTCCCCTCGATCTTCTTCTCCGCCTCTTCTCCGTCTCTCTCTTTCTCTCACGCGATCTCGTATCCTCTTCCTTCCCACAGATTTTTTTACTCCGTCGCTTTTTCTATCCCCCGCCGCTGCTTCCGAGAGAAAACCTCCTAAAGGATCACGTGCCCTCGTACGATCATCGATCTCTCCGACGACCGAGAGTAAATTGACTTTACGTATCCCTCGCCGGAAGAATAGATACTCCGGTTCCGAGGAGAGCCGAGTGACTTTATCAATCGGGGAACAAGGCCATGAGTGGAATCTCGATCGTGACTGAAGTCTCCAATTCGAGCCTTTGTTTATAGAAAGAGAAAATCTGCGAATGTTCAAGCTGAAGCAAAAATTTCGACATCTCCGAGGCAAATTCTGTGCGATTTGACACGGTGCGGTTCTCGGTACCTGTTTCCCCGTTCCCGGAGGCCGATTTCGCAACAATGCAGGTCCGATCGAAGCTTGAAATCGCCGGGACCGTTAGTATCTCCCGACTCTTCGAAACGTCGCGCGTTGGAGCGAAGGCATCGCGAAGGGTCTGCGCGGCGCGGCGGTAAAAGTTACGAGAGAAAACGCGTGGCGGAACGAAACCGCCGATACACGGTACCGTCCTCCGCAGTACGCCGCGGCGGTAAGAGGTTCTGAAAATGTCCGATCACGATGCACGATAGCCCAACGCGTACGGAACGTTAAAAGCCGGTTTTACGGTTATTGCCCACCGGTGCGGACGTTTTTTCCCCGTCCCTCCTCCATCCCTCCCCGCGTTCACCGGGTGTCCGGCGTTTTATTTTTCGTTTTCTGAAACGTCCGAGCGTGCCGGGGGTCAGAGTTCCACACGGTAGCGGGGGCCCCGGCCCGCGAAACTATTAGTTTCTTGATTAAAGCCTCAGTTAATGCACTATGACCTCCCTAACTTCCTATCTTTATAGTTATCTTAGACTCGCGCGTGTCCGTGGCTATCCGCGCGCCTTACGCGCGAGCGGACGCGCCATTACAGCCGCATAATTCTCGGCTTGGAAATTGTCGTGGACCTCGATTAATAGTTTTTCCTTTTTCCACCGTACGATTGCCAATACCTAGCGGAGACTCCCCAACGACGACTCGCTTTTACGGGGGGTGAGTTTTGCCGAGCTTTAAATTCACGCGATTCCAGCATGCTGTCCAACGCTTTGAGACGAGCATACAGGCCTCGGAAGTGTAATTAATTATTTACTGCTGCTCAGGCGGACTTTGTTAGCGTTTTCGGAAAGTTGTAACCGAACTTTATGTTCTTATGCTGCGTACCAGTCTTAAGAGTTCGAGCGTTCCAAGACGGTCTCATCTATTAGATTTTATTTAACCCATGCAGCTAGTGGAATCGTCCAATGTTGATCAGACAATTTTTCCCCCGACCTGATACGGCGCCACTAACCTCAGTTTACAAATTCCTCCAATCAATGCCTCCGCGCGGAACGTATGAAAATACTCGTAAACAATTTTCCACGTTTCTCACTCGCAGGAAAATTAATAGATTTGCATTCGATTAGCGCCAGCATCGCACAGTTTATTAATAGCCGTCGAGGTAGAAAAACTGCATCGAGAACGGGTCTATTCTTATATCCAGCCGGGATTGTTCTATTCCCAAGTCTATCAAATGATCGATTTTCATTTGAACATTCCATCAGTATGCGCAAGATAGACAGGTTTTCGAAAGTGCACGTCCATCAAGCGTAACGAGCTCCGCGCCACTAATAGAACGCGAACATTTTTGCCCATTCATCTGCACGCTTCTTTTTTTTTGCTTCTTCGTAGCCGCGGACGATCGAGACCACTTTTCCTACCAATAATACTTCGGCCATCGTCTGCACCGGTGTTTTTTCGTCTTTTTTCTGTTTTTTCTTTTCTTCTTTTTTTGCAACTGGTTTTCGCGCGTGCGTACCGTTTCTATGGCGTATTGTAAAAGGGGATAGAATGTACACGGTGGCACCGGTGCCGATTGCAATTGGCACAAGGCTGCGTGTGCGTTTTACTTGCTCTCGGCCATGGTAAAAGTATTGAAGGCACCGCCGGCACGCGGCCGTTCGTACGCTTTTCATTACCATTCCGATCGCGCCGCGTGATCGAACGCCGTCGATCATCGTCCGTAGATTTTCGATTGACCATCACTCCCGACCACCTTTTCGATGATTTTTTTCCGAGTCGAAACGGTGCAGCGTTGCTCTTTCCATCGTTTAACCAAAAAATGACCATTCGCCATAAGGTCCATTGAATTGAACAAATATTAACTGCGCAGAGTGAAATGAAATCTTTGATTAACGGAGAATAAGAATACAGAAGAATGCAGAAGTCACCGGAGGAACATTTCATGCGGAATTCAACGGGAAAGAAAAATGTAACCTTGCCTGTTCGAGCGCTTTAAAGGCAAACGTAAATCGAGGAAAGAGTTGTCGATTGACTGGCATCGATTCAGTCGAGATAAGGGATTGAAACGGGTACACCCACGCGTATAGAAAAGCGCACTGTTCGTAACAAAGCGGTCGAGCACACAGGCGACAGGATATCAGGTCGTGGGGGGAATAAATACCGGTCGTACATTTCCGGAACGTTAATTATACACATCCACGGGTGGCTCGATATATATACATATATCTGGGGGCCCGTTTCGCTTTATTACTACGATATCAAGGCGCGAAATTATTCCACGTCAATTAGCGTGATTTAGAATGTAGCGATGTGGACGTAGCTAGGCGACGCGAACCCGATACGAAATTTACGACAGGTGTCCGCGAGAATGATAGCCTTGATACGACATTTACATTTCCTCCGATCGAGAATTTGCATAGCGCTACCGGCGAAGCCGAGGTTAATCTGTGATTATCGATTCCCGATGTCTTTATTATTATATGTCGCACGTGTCAAGGCGAGTAGTTTGTTGCGGCGGGGCCGCGAATAATGCACGAACGTTTGCGCAATGATTTGTCGCCGGCGAGTAATTCGGTTTCGAGCGTGTCTGGGTCGAGTTATTATTCCAATGTACTGGGGAAATTGCCAGATTATTTATATTTTGTCGGGGAGCATTTGACGAGACGTGCAGAATTCGTGAAAAATTCGAGACAATGTACCGAATGTTCGAAATCAGTGATTATTTTCTAGTTATATTCGAGGTTACTTTAATAACAATAATATTACGTGTGCCAGTAAGTTCCTTCCCCTTTTTTCGCACGATCATAACTTCTGACCGAATTCGAATTACTTGCCGATTTTGGTGCCGTCTGAAAGAACGTTCTTTTAGTTTTATGAAGAGTCGTGATGAACGCTCTAAAAGTTTCCAGTTCTATGCAACAATTTCAAGCAATATGGCGTGCGAGAAGCATCATCTGCGTCACTGCTTATTTTTTGCATCCAGCTTAGAAAATCAGCTGCTACTGAAATGGTTTGTGCCGCACTGGGAGTATTTTAATTTGGAAGACGACGATCGTTCAGGTGCACCGAGAAAGTTTGATGACGGTGAGTTAGAGGAATTGCTCAACGAAGATCCGATCCAGACGCAAGAAGAATTGGCAGAAAGATTGGGGGTCACCAGACAAGATTTTACATTACATAAAATGTAATACAATCTTGAATTTGGAATAAAAAGGGGAAAGAACTTATTTGAACACCTAATAATAATAACTAGACTGGATCGTTACGCAAATTAAAAATAGTGTACCATCGCTGGTTGCATTTCCAGCTCCAATCAGTGTGAATAAATGCAACAGGAACGCAGTTCGTGTGTGGCCTAGCAAAGTTAGAATTACTGAACTGCTGCGCCGGTCAGTGCATCCGAGACAATGTGCGAACAGCGTCCGGGTATCACGATATCAATTAAGAGGAGAAAACTGTTTAAGCGGGTCCGGCGACGGCTGATTATAAGCCGTGATACATAATGATAGCCGAGCTAATACGCCTAACGCAACGTAACGCGCGGAATTACAGGCTTGCTCGGGTGCATAGCATAGGTGTCGCGTGTAATACGGTTGCACCGCCCCGGGGAAACGAAACGTCGCGGATCGGCGCCAGTGAAAAGGTGTGTATATGTAGGGTAGTTCGCAAAAGGAATAAAGGACGCTTGCGCGAGTTGCACGGATAGGATCCAAGCAATTTAAATGCTCATCCCGGGGAACGTTCCAATCCAATCTGCTCGCGGCCGAGAACCACCCCGCCCATTCGTGTCTCGCTTCTCGTCGGCGCGATAATAATTCAGGCTGGGGCAAGGCAATCGCCGCGGCCACTGTAAACACAGTCATTACGCCGGTATTTAGATGATACACCGCCGGCATCCGCGGCCCGAGATCATGCGTACTTCGATGCACTTCTGATTGGACGGCCTGACACACCGGTACGTTGTCTCAACGGGGGACGATCATTGTCGATCAAGGGGTTGACGAATCAACAATTTCAGTTTCGGTGATGTTTCCAGGCTGCTGAGCAGGCACTTAACGTCTTAATTGCTTTAACTATCCTGCGGATTTTTGTGCACATTCCCAATTTTGCAAGCATTCGATGAAAATCAGTTTGCAAAATCCAGTCGAAAAGAATTTCTCGATAAAGATTGCTGTAGTATTTCGAATTTCAAAATTTGATTGTAATATTCTGATGACCATCTATTTAGAGATTGTTTAACCGTTTTTGGTTCGTCCGGTTTGTAAAACACGTCGAACAGTGTTAGGTCTGCGAGCCACTTAAGCTTATGAAGTGTTCGTCCTCCTTTTTCGGCGGTAACGAGCAGACTGATAGGGCTACCTTACAGAAGGAGCGGGTCGATAGGTTAGCGTTAATCTAATTAATCTTTACGAGTGTAATTAGCTTGCGATTGGTCCCCCCGTCGAATCACGGAAACCGTATGTTACGTTACCCGGTGAGTCGACCGTTCTTTTATCTTCACGAGTAGCGAGTACACGGGTATCCCATTTCGAGGCAGTTTGGTGATCGCCGGCTATACTTTTTCGCTAAGTCGCGATATCCTTTTTGTAATTGCACTTAATACGCGCGGATCCACGGTGCAGCGTGAAACCGTATCGACTTTGATCCTTTGAAACCGCTACTATCTTTCAATATGCTAATTGACTAGACATTAATATAACATCTTTAATTAAACAAATTTATTCTGCACTCTAGTGTCTACGAAATAATGCAAGAACACGAAAACAAGATTCCAGTAACACGAGAGTCTCAATTATACATCAATGAAATTCTCCATCCCCTAAACACTAAACACGCGCAAAATAAAATATCTCAGACCTTCAACAGTCTGTATGTAGATCTCCAGTTTATTTAGATGCAGGCAGATCGAAGATCCCCAGCTCCAGAAGGCGAATAATCCAGTATCGTTAACCGGACTAATCTCCCCGACGCGTTCCCGAGATTTTTTAATTAGCGGTGCGCGATAATCGAGGCGGATGGGACCGCGGCGAGTAACACCTGACTTAAATTGCGTCGATCCATTAGCGTGGCGGTCAGGTTGAACCGTCCGGGGAATTGATAGTGTCGCCACGTGACTCTGTTCGAGGGGACAAAAACGATCAGGCGTTTACCGCTTTGGTGGTTCTCGCGTTTTATGGGGTCCCCGGGCGCAGATAAACGCTCGCCGCTTTCGTCGCCGTTCGCGCTAATGCGAAAGAGCCTCTCTTTTCGGTTCGCGTGTTTCGAATAGCTGCATCGGCTTTTTCCGCGTATATCAACGGCCCCGGATGCACACGTGGCCGGTGCGTTTGAATTACATTTATTGCGGCCGGGATAATCGGGCACGTCCCGCGAAACGTGTATACATACGTACGTACGTTATGACGGAGGCTCCCGGACGCGAAGATGGAGCCTCGTAAACTTTTACGGGCGTTTAATCTTCGGGAGCAATTAATTTTACGCGGTCCGGGCGAACGTCGCTTTCTGTCGTTCTGGAATTCGTGCACCGACCATTTCGAATTATTTTTTACGGCTAGACGCCGCGCCGTTGACAAACTCTGAATCAATCTTCAAATAATTATCATTGTCGACTATACTTCCTTTTCCTTTCTTTCATATTTACTAATAACTCTTCAGCAAAGGGGTGATCAAATATTTGTAACCACATATTTTCTGAGGATCTGTTGCTCTCGAAACTACTCTCAATTTGCGTATCCATTGGAGAGTACTCCGAGAGTTTTTCTTGCAACTCTCCGCTAGCACACTCAATACCGTGCACACTGACGAATTCGACTCTCGGGAGTAACACGCGATAGTTCTACTCTCAGATGGACACGTACTACCTTAACGCGTGCATGTATCCTTGATCAGCGAGTAAGCAAGCGAACGAGCAAGCAAGCAAGCGAGCGAGCGCTCGCGATCAAAGTAAACGAGCTATCGGTCGTGGAATCGGAGCTATTCGAGCGTTCCGAGGCGCGAGTCAAAAATAGTGACTGACGCAAGATCATTGTCCGTGCGAGCGCTGATCCGAGATCAACGTTCCTAACGAAAAAACGCGGAGCCCCAGGTATTTATGCATAGAGGCTCGATACCGCGGCGGCGATCGGTTTTCTCACGGTGTCCGGCGTGCCGACGACTACGAGGACGCGGACGAGCAACGACGAGAAGAGCCTGGCCGACTAGAGAGGGTGATTTCACCGAGATGGATTGGACGCCTCTCGGCAGAGCCTTCGCCACGAGGGTTGACTGATTTGTGTGCGCAAGGTCCCGTCACCTTGACTTTACTTAAATGGGAATAAACGACACCGCTTCCACCGTAGCCATCTCCTTCTTCTCCTTCTTCTTCTTCTTCTTCTTCTTCTCTCATTCTCCTTCTTCTCGCTCGATCTCTCGCCTCCATCCTCTCATCCGTTCCTCTTCCCCTGACGGTTCCACGATCCTCGGACACATCAAGGACCAAGCAAGGGAGAAATAGAGAGCAGCCGAAGAGATAAGCACGCGGTGGCGCAGGTGTAGAAAGGCGTCGTCGTCGTTCGCCGATTGCGGAATAATCGGTTCCCGTGTGGGAGCCCGATACAACGGACGATACCTGCCGGTAATAGGAAGTCCCGTGGCTGTGTGAAATGTAATTTTAAACACCACCGAGCGAGATCCAGTTGAGAGATCACCGCCCGAAGATACTGCTCGCTCCTACCCGCATCCCTTTTTATTCTTTTTACACCTGCACTGGAGCCCCGGGGTGGATGTGCTTTGATTCCGCTGAAGACGGTACGGTCAGTCCGAACATCCTGGAATGCTCTGATATTTAGCTACCAGCCACTGACAGCTACTCGCTATGCGGGTTCTAAGAATGATCTTAATCAAGAACGTGTAACACGTTAAAATTGAACGCAGTCCACAGTCCAGAAAGATCCGCAGTAATTCGCATCTTCGTTGGCACTCCACATTCCGCGAACATAATCGTACCAGGCCCTTGAAACGTTCGCGGTGATATTTTTCCCGCGGGCAATCGTACAACGCGCCGCGGGCAGTCTTTCATCAATCAATTATAGTACAATTGATTGGCTAATCATAAATAACTACAACGCATTCATCGAATTCTCATTACAAGAATGGGATAGAGTGCGACGGCCACAAATCACACGCTATAGAACCACGTTAATAAACGCGGGGAAAACACGGCGAAGGCCTCGGCACCGTCGTGCGGAACGACAGGAAAGCTATCAACCTTTCGGCGATAATTGAAAAGCTACCCCGCGAGCTGTAAAACGCCGCGTGGCAACGATGAGGGCTGCTAACCTTTATTTGCGATTATAATCAGCCGGCAGCCGGGCCATCGGGCGACTTATGAAATTTTCCATCTCGTTGTCGGTACGCGTTCGCGTCGCTTTTAATTAAAGATCAACGGGTCGCGGAAAGAAAGACAAAGGGAGACGGAAAGCAAGACAAACATATAGATAGAGAGAGATTACAGTTCCCCGGTCATAGAGGGAATAATTAGCGTCTGACGGTGGGAAACGCGCGACGTGAGTCGACGCATTCCTCGATCGCGCGGGATCGAGGATGAGGATCAGGTGGGGTTGGATTAGCCGCAGGTTTTTACTGATAATGTATTGTCGCGGAACAATGAGCTGCGAAGGAGTGATTTAGAAGCAGCCCATCTTTGTGAGTCACATATCGAGACCTGCTTCGGGAACGATACACCTGCGCAGATCGGTTTCCTTATGCGTTTCCAGTAATTATTTCTGGCATTGTGTGGGCCGACTCATTAATTCCACGCGGTCTGCTACTCGTCGAAGGTTTATCGTTAATGACGGGCCCGTAGGAACGCGTCACCACCGTTAAAACCACTCGCAAGATTGAACAGGAAGGTGTTCGCGCGCGGGGGTTTAATTTAATTGCTCTCGATCGCCTGCGTTGGCTTCGCGATTGTCCTGCCACCGGTTTTTCTCACCTAAACTGTGGGAAGAGGCGAGTTTCTCTGATGAAAGTTGGATTCCATGGTAAGAGGACTTTTCACGCGATCGATTACCGAGAGACCGATAGCTCGTTGATCTTGGGATTTGTGTTAGCTTGAAATTGATAATTACCTTGAGGAAAGTAAGCAAGCATCGTAAACGCCACCCACATATTCTTCGAGTGGTTCCAGCAAAAATCAATAAATTTCGAAAAATGTCGGAGCATCGAGCCGCAGAGTATCGTCCAGAGTAAGTCCATAAATCCTCACATAATGGGGAGTTCATACGCGCGAAGAAACGAACAAGAAAGCTGCTCGCCGCGCCGCAGCGTTTCATCGCCCGGTGCGTAACGACACAATCCCCACCGAGGTACAGACTTCTTTCATCAATCGGAACACGGGGGTCTCGGTGTTCGGTTGTCATCCAGCTAGATCGAGGGTTCGAGGGGACCGAGACTCGGGTACGGTAAACCGGGTACGGTGTACCGGGCCGGGTTCACCCGCTCCGGTTTTTTCCGGGTAGCTAAATGGAAGAACGGTGTTACGCTCGGTGGAAGCGGTCCGCGAACGGTGGTTAGTCTTACGTATATACGCGTGCAACGACAAAAGAACGAGAGCTTCCGCCGTGGCTCTTATCTTCCTTGCGTACCCGAGCCGATCCGTTAGATCTCTTTCACGTAGATATGCCCGGTGCTCCCTCTTTGGCCTTTAGTTTTCTCCTCCGGGCTCGCCTCGCACACCGTCCACCACCACCACCTCTTTCCTCTTCTTCTTCTTCTTCTTCTTCCTCCTCCTCCTTTTTTTCGGCCTCTCCTCTTATGCTTCTTCTGCGTTTCGATCGAGCCTGAATACCTCCACGGGTTTGTCCCACCCACGAGACACCCACTTCGGCATAACTTTTGAGCCTTCCGGCAATGCCTGCTTATTGTCTGGCATTGTTGGCCGGCGTTTTGCATTCCGCGCGTTTCGAAAAATATCCTATGGACGAGCGCACATAAGCGCGGTCATGCAGCCGCGCCGCCCCGGTAACGTGATATTACGGATAATTTATATTGACCGGAAACGCGGCCGTTTCTTTCGCCGAACCCGTCCTCTGGACACGTTTGTGGGTGTTCGGCATTCGGAGAAACGCGAGACCTCGATCGAGAGAAGATTCGGTTCTTTGGATGCAGGACATCTGGACCAACTCGGGATAAATCCGGGGCGATGCTGTTCTACCACTTCCTGGGTCCGGGGAAGAATTCTGTGTTGGGAGTCGCTGCTTTTGGCGATGTTAGCGGCGTCAGTATTAATCGTATACTTTAATCTCGATGCCTCTTTCAACGTTTCATCACTCTGTTCTTAAAGAATGTAACTCACTGTAGGATCGTGACCATAGAGATCTATAACAACGTGGCTGGCCGCATTCTAAACGACAGAAAATTCCGCGGGTTTCCCACGCTCGAGCCCTTTTTCCCATATCACAGCTCGCCGCCTCGCTTTCCGTCCGCGGAAAGAATCATCTCGGCGTCATTAATAGGTTCATAAATATCGATTGGCAACGTATACGGCGAGCCAGCCCGGTGTATCATTTGTTAGCGGAGCCGCAGCTGCGAATCGGGAGCCAGCCGATTCTCGGCGTGCGGAGGATCGGTTGTGTGTCCGGTGTTGTATAAAATAATCGCGTGTGCAGCTGCGATCTTCCGTATAGGCGGCGACTGGTTGAACGATCTATGACAGCCGAGGAAGAAGAAAAAAAGGCGAAATGTTCGATCGTCGGACATTGCGATCGGGGTGAGGGAGTCGCGAGGGGGGGAGGCGATCTCACGAAAACCGGCGTCGGGGCCTGGCGCGTAAGAAAATCGCGGCTGCGATCGCGTCTGGCTAATAGCTTTTTCACAGCGCTTGTTGTTGCTGAGTGTTAGGGACACGGTCGCGCGAACGGCCTCCCCGACAATGGGCAATAAGTAACAGCAGATATCGCATCTCGGCTCTACGTCCTTCGGGCTAACGAGACCGTTCGACGTCGTCATTTTCCACCGGCCGTTCTCCGAGCCGACAGAAGCTCGCGAACGCGTGTCTTTCCTCGCGAACCGACGACGCACCGTGGTCCACGGGTTTAGCGAGAGCTTGGTGCGAAAGCTTTGTCAAAAAGAATCGAATAGATTTGGTCCTCCGTGGGCAAACGGAATTTCTTCTCCCATTAATGCTTTAAAAAACAGAGATTGATTTCAACGCGTATTCCAGAATTTATTTAGATTTTCTGGAAGTCTGGAACAGTAAAAAATTAGTCGTCGACGGAAAGACACAGGTTGCCCGTGACGCGGGACCAATGTGAGCCGTGAAATCCAACGTGTCGATGCATCGAGCACGCATCTACGTCATCGGGCTCACCACCGCATCGGTGTGATGCAATTCGGTCCGCCTTGTGCAGCTGGGACCTCGCGGCCGTTCGTTAACAAGACCCCTACCGTAACTCACGCGATCGTTATCGGCCCCTGGGAAAGCGATACGCTGCCAACCTGATAACCGAGGCGTCGCGGAAAAAGAGCCACTGTTCTAATTTACCTCCGTCGGGTTTGATTTGCACGTTTTTTAGAGTTTTACATCAAACTAGACAAAAATATCCTGGTCGAAGCCGATATTGAAGAAATCAATTTTTGAAAAGGTTGATTGCCGAATAGCGGGGTGCGAAGGAAAAGTTCTATAAAACGCGATGACATCGAAGAATGTTACATCTCTATAAGCCACTATAAGATTATATCATAATTATACTATTTAATGAAGACTACGCTTTCGCGTTGCGTTCTCAAACCGATCAGCAAAAAATCGAACGACACCGCTTTCTCGTCGAACGACTGAAATGAAACCGATATTCCCACGAAACCAGCGTTAATTCGTAAAAGATAGTAGTCATTAAACTCCGCGAAGATAGCTCGTACATGTGTTCCCTATGTTCTATTCGAGCGTTCTACATCTGAGAGGTCGGCCTCAGGTTTTAATCTCCACTTAATGCGCGTCATTTATTATATCAGAGCGATTTACTACAGATGTTCTGAATTTCGCAGGAACAGGATCGCCGGGCCATAAACTGTTTTAATGCATCGTGTGAAAGCGTACGCACGGAATGACATAATAATTCGAACGCTCGCCGCGGCGGGAAAGACAGAAAGCAGAACGCGCGCGCGGATTTCGTTGTGGAACGAAAAGGAAAAAACGACGATAAGAGCGGATCTATGATATCATTATTTATTAACTGTTAATTAAAGTGAAAGCGCGATCCTAAATATTCCCATTCGTATTAATGCGACCGCGGTTACGCAATTCCCATAATAAATCCGACGGATTTTTCTCGGCGGGAGATGTAAAAGGAAAAATGAAAGTGGAGTCTCGAGTTAAAGCTGCGATTCGACGCCGCCGCCAATTAGCTGGTAATATCGATAAAACGGCAAAAAAATTCTTTTTCACATGCCCGCCGGTAGTCAGTTACAAAATGAACGTATAGGATTGCTCCCGTGGTATGAAGTCGTTCGGCTAAATGGAACGGGACTGTCGGATCACCGTGATTCCGAACGCAACCCGCGGAAACGCGTTCCTTGAATACATTTCACTTTTACTGCTATCGTAAATGAAATTAGGAGCGCCGCCGTGGCTGTCGTTTCTTCCGTGACAGCCTTCGCAAAAGCAACGGAGAATCTTGCGTGATATTTTTTCGTCTTCTCACTTTTATCCCAATCCCAATCGTACCAACCCGTTCCAATATAAAGCAACAGCTAGATATACTTGAGTCTGAAATATTTGGATTTCCATTGAACTTTTCCAAGGAACCTTGCAGAATCGTTCAGACCATATACAGCGGGATCGACGAGGAAATGGTTAGAGAGTAATTCCTTTGTCTCGAAGAGAGCAATCTCACGGATCGTTCGCCGAAAATGGTAGCCGTATAATCGTTAATGGCGGTCTCGATCGTTCCGAGGAACAGCTATCGTTTTCCTAGACGAATCTTCGGCAAGGTGGCGTGTCCAGCGACAATACTATGGATCGCCACGGGGCTCGATACGGATCTTAAGCAGCTCGTAATTATGGAAACAGGTGCTCGACGTACGCGTCGCAGTCGTGGACGCTGATCCTCTAGCTCTTTTCTGCATCGATTTCTTTCCGCGATCGTTTTTCCCTCCTCGCTCGGTCTTCTTCGGCAATAGCACGCCATTATCCCGACGCAGCTCATCTCGCGTACTTCTCCCTGCTTTATGATTAACGGCCCTGCTGCAGCTGCGTCGCGGTGCGTGTTGCACCTACCGATTTCAATTCTTCCCGCCGATTATTATTTGCCGGCCCGTAAACCGGCCCGTTACTTGCCGACTGTACACCGGTTCTCCTATTAGTACCACGCGATTGTTTGCAACGCTCGTTTCGAGAATGCTGCCCGTCGCTCTACCCGTTAGAGGTCGACGGACGGTTTTCGAACGAGAATTCTTTGGAAAATACCAGACCTGAAATTTTACAATTTTTTATTGTCCTCTTGACAACGTGTTGTTTATTCACCGTATTATTCTTCCATAAAAATTCTTGAGAAATAAACATTCTTATTTTACTGGACAATGCTTGCGACAGGATCTAACGCGTTTTCCTCGTTCCTCGTGGTTTTTCGAACGGCGACTGCGTAAAAACTTCAATTATCTCGCCGGCTCATTAATTATCCGTTTCTAACGACGCATAGACACGCTCGTCGAGGGTTCCTTATCGGCGGAGGTGGGCAAGAAGTCCCGTAGATTTTCATCTTCCCCGAACCGGCAGATATTATCGCGCCGATCCTCCGCATAGTTCGCGCGCGGTAAGTATGCAACGAATGCGGCCTCAGACGGAAGGACCGGCCATCTTGAGAAAATCTGCGCGCTTGTCCTATCGCACGACCGTGACATTCTATCGCCTTGGATACTGGCTGGAACGACAATTACGCAGTTCGTTAACTCCGACGCCATTAATATCGCCGTTCCAATAGGATCGGCCGTGTCCACGTCGCGCGGCGAGACGTCTTCATTATCCCCTTATTTACGCCCACGAGGTTTCGCGCACGCGAATTTTTCGCCGTACTCCTCTCGCCACGCTATAATCCGCTGTGTCCCGTTACCACCGTCCGGAATTCCATCGCAAGAGATTTTAAGCGATTCCTCGATCGTCTTCGCGTTACCATGCGAAAAATTAATTTGTTTCCTATGGTAATCCCGCGCCGTATCGACTGTCTCTCGAATCGAGGACCGACGTCATGGGGATTATAACGACGTGACGAGTGCGTAAAATTTTTTAACACTGTGGACATTGGTAATTCTTCTTTATTAACTTATTCAGAAAGCTGTTTTCATTGACACCTTCACAAGATGTTCGTAGAGTGGCAATTATTCTTCGGCGTATCGAGGAGAGAGCACTGATTTGTTAAATGGGGATGCGTCACTTGTTGAGTCTGCTGATGGGATTAGATGCCACAAACGATTTACATTGATGACGGTGATTTCTTTTCGGTATCTTACACGAAAGTTGCTTGCAGTGTAAAGGAAATAAAATGTCGTTTGTAGAAAATATCCTTACAAGGGAAGGACCCCAAGTGTCCGACTTCGATTTTTATAATTTTTTGTGAGGCGATGGTATATTGATCCCTAATAATGTCTGCAAAATATTAGCTGTAGTTACTCAATAGTTTTAAAGATATAAACAATGAAACTTCCACACCTTGTTGATATACCATGATTTGCAGATCATTTGAAAGTTCAATTGTTTATATCTTTAAAACTATTGAGTAACTACACCTAATATTTTGCAGACATCATTAGGGATCCATATACCATCGTTTCACAAAAATGATCAAAATCGAAGTCGGACACTTCAGGTCCTTCCTTTGTTAGAGCAATTTTTCTGTGTCTGTTGAGGAGAAAGCACTGTTTTCGTGAAATTCGGTGAAAATGAGAGGAGAAAAGACGTTTTCGTCTCCATCCCGAAGTTAAAGTGAAGAAAATAGCTGTGATCGGGACGTAACACATCATTCTTTCTTGTATCTTCTCTTCCTCTGTTTCCGATTCTGATAGAATCGAAACTCGAAGCGAGTCCAATCAGAAATCGAAGCTTGATCGACCTTGGAGCACCACAGAGGAACTAAGCAGCATCGAGCATAACTTCCGATACTTTTTTCTCTGTGTCGACGTGGTACACGTAGTAATTCGATCGGTTTGGAAGGCAAGGCTCTTTCTAAAACGCTGGAGCGATCCGATTCCTTAGCGGTGCGAGGAGTGAAGTCTTCGGGGTGAAGTTACGATCCTGATCATACGTAATCCGTGTAGGTATCGTTTCGCGATTCAGGTAAGCAATCTCCTTTTCCACGGGGTTCGATCGCCGGTTTCGTAGCTGTTTACCAAGCTTCCCAGTCTAATATAAATACACGCATTCGTGGCACGAGAGAACCCCTTGGCCACGTTCAAGTGAAACGAGTCAAGAACACAGCGAACTGTCTTCGTCCGACGAAAGACGCCAATTCACGTGCCCCGTTAACGGCTCGTAAATGAAAACGCGCCGCGTCACCGACTTAATTATGACGCATCGCGCACGATAATGTTTATGCAAATGCCTGACCGCCAGCTTCCGAAACGAATCCGGCTTCGCCAACTTAATTATCGCTTCCTTTAACGGTGCTCGGACGTCGCTTGTACCGACTAATTTATTTCAGAACTTATTTCTTGTCTGGATCGGTCCCCGGTCCGCTTTCGTTCTTTTTCCAACCGGGATGCGTGCACGTTCGAAGAAACTTTTCAGACTCGCATTTTATTTTTAGTGAAACTGTCGTGCTTAAACTTCTTTAAAATTTCGTCTACAAAAATATGAGTTTATACAAGATTTAGAGGACTGATTAATAGTCGTAGAGCATTTGTAGAACGTACAGTGAATCTCTAACTATGCTTAAATGCGATCACTATGCTGACTATGTTTAAATAATTCGCACACGAGCGAGAACCAGAAGACGGTGAAAGAACGGATGAGGGAGGAAAGTCGGTGAGAGAGACAGTTTTAAGCGAGCAAGGCGAACCCGAGATCCCATGAAATCCCACACGGTGTTTTACATGCAGCTTACCTCCATCAACGGCGGCGCATTGCATTTCGTGCCAATGCTGGCACGCGCGACGTATAGTGCCCCGGGTGTATAAATACGATCTCGCATGCAACCTCCTTCATTATGCCGGCACGCCGCAAATCGCTCTGGTTTACGTTTCAAAACTCGCGTGGATACGACCAATCCGGTGTCTAACAAGCGTTCAGCCCTCCCACGGTGGCCGTTATCAAGAGCCATTAGAACCTGTTCGAGTTTCCGAATTGCAAATCCCGTTGCTTTCGCCACGGTTCCACGTTGAAATTTTCGGCGCACGAACGCCTCTAATCATTCTAACGATTTTTCACCAGCTCTAATCGGTCTCATGGTGTAAACACCGTACCAACTCGCCTCGGGTGGAACGAATCGATGCTGAACGCTTTGATCGCTGCCCGAGTGGCCACAAAAGCCAGAAAAGATGGCAATGATTTTAGATAAACTATAAAATACCAATGATTTTACTAAAAAATTATTGAGAAGGCAATGTCAAACTGTTAATCGAAAAGTACTCGCTCGAGTCATCTCCTCGGGGAATAAAAATCTTTTACACGATAATTTTATAGCTCCATCTCTCTTGGAAACGAACGAACGTCTCCGAGAAGCTTTTTGCCGCAGATCATTCGCAAGAATTTTATGGTGGTCGAGAGAAGAGCACTCGGCAATCCTAAACGGGATCTGCACGAGAGCCCGCCGAAAACCAGTAGTTTCCGGCATAAAAGACGGATGCTGTTGTAGCGAGAGCAGATTGCCCCAACGAAAGAATAATTCGAGGTATTCGCAGACTGATGATGATTGGACAATTTCACGTGCGGTGGCCACGAGCCTCGTAACCTCCTCTCGCACGGTAATCGCGCTATTTATCATTTGCCGGGTTTCTCGCCTTCTTTAATGGACGGCTATAGCCCACCCGTACCGAATGATGGATATTGACGAAATATTGCCCCGTCGCTGGATCGCTAGGGCTTCGCCACGCTAAAGAATCCCCCGTGGTCGATCAATCGAGCCTGTTTGATTCGAGGTGCAACTGCTTTGCATCAGCGGAATGCAACGCGAGCAAAACGCTCGCGGGAGGAGTAGCTCGTGCGCCGCGGTGCTAATCTTTTAATTTCGGTTTGTCGAGAGCTTCGTTTGATAGAGATTCAGAAGTTTGTAGTGGCCTGTGTCATTGTTCTATCCGCGCTATTGTCGAGGGATCAGTTTAATATTCACAAACCTAGTTCATCAAGCGGCGAGGGAGAGGCAAAAACGAACCACAACGGAAGCGTTTGACGGAGAAGTGAGGGGGAGCGCGGTGAATCGACGTTTATCCCGTAGCGGCGCGTTTTACAGAACGGTTCCCTCCCCCCCGAAGGGAACGCTCTCCGCGGCTTTCTAAAGGGAAGACAACGATCGCGGCGAGAACGCCCATTATATCCTATTAATTAATCTAACAATGCGTGCGAGAAGTTGGAAGAAGCCGACTAACGAGAGCTGCCTCCGCTCCGCGCGCCTGTGGAACGAGCCTCGAGGAATACGAAGAGCTAAAGGACGAAGGGAAAGGGAACAGGAAGAAACGAGGGGGTTCAGAGGAGAGGGGGGACACGCATGGGTTCCCTTTTGCTCGTAAAACACCCTCGTGTTTCTCCTCTCCGCGGCTACCAGGCCCCGCTGCCTACCGATTCGACGTTACGACTGTCTTACATGCCCATTCAAATGTCCCCGCGGTAAGAGCATATTCTGATAAACCCCTCCCTGCCACCCCCGTACAGTAATTCAAATTAATTATTCGCATAATTCCGCGGCGACCGGCGCGCCGCGCCGCACAATTAAGCCCCCCGGGGAGTCGTCGCGATGACTCATTGTGTTCGCACGATGCCGCTTCGGGAAGATGACTTTTCTTTGCGACGTTGGATCCTCGCAATTCTTGCAAGAGTTTCTCGGCACGGTACGAACTTGCTGAAAATCTTTATTCAAAGACCCGTAGCTTCGTTTCGACGAAGTCGAACTCGATCTGAGCTTTCCTCTTTGTATTGAATGTCTAAGTTACCTCCATTCAAATAATCACTAGACCGCGCATCTCTATGCATTCATAGGAAAATTGAGTAGATGACATTCGAAATTGTTGGAAAATTTTAAAAATTGAAGACGCCAATGTATATGATTTCTCCCCTCTATTAAAACCATTAAGGGAGGAAACAACATTCAATTTAGTTTGTATTTCTTGCAATCGATGCAGATAATTTTTATTTTGCATAAAGATCCGCGGTCTAATAATCACGCAGAACAGCATAACAATATGCGCGAAAAGTGTTCCGGACAAAAAGGTCAGTTTCAGTCGCACCGCGCGAGCACCATAAAGCGGCGAGCACCATGAAGCGCCGCGAGGGCAAGGAAACTCCATGCTATTAAACGTAAGCACACGCCGCGCCGCGAAAAACCGGCAAAACGCTTCGATCCTTAATTTCAATCTTAACAGGCATATCCCGTGGCCGGGGACGCGGTAAGAACCCACAAATCCGTGAAACCGAGTGTTTCAGTCCCATAAGCAAGAACAGCCTAATACCGTGTATGCGCATTAAATTACCGGGACCCTCGATCTTCCTCCTTCGCGTCATGGAAACCCCGTCATAATGTCATCACCGAGCGAGAGGAGTCCCCGAAGCGGGCAAAGAAACGTAATTCGTTGGAGTCCGAGCCCACTGGGACTCATTCCCTCTCAGAGGGTTTGCTTCAGCGGGGGATCCTCTTGTGCAGCGTGCGAATCGCGTGGACCCGGCGACTGCACGCTGCAACGATCCTCATACTCGTCGCAAAAGGTCAGACATCGTTTTACCATTCTTTTTTTCGACCTTGGAACAAGGCTAAGCTGAAAATTGTCCACGATAGTTTCGAGTATGTAATTGCAAACTGAAAACCTTAAATGTGCCAGAAACGTTAAAAACAACCTTTTAATTTTGGTGATTGTTTATTTATCCAAGTTTAAAAAATGGAACTTTAACTCACCAGTTTGTTTATACTCTTTCTGATCCGGAGTGGCTATTCATTCCCTCGGTGGACCGGTTTGCGATCCTCGGATCCCCTATTCTATCCTGGTCGGTAAGCAGCAACGCCCTCTAATAATCATAAAGTACGCGGGTGCGTAACCACACACTGGTGTTCGCAGAAAAATTCGCGGCGAGGTATGCCTGGGCCCATTCATAAACCAGTTGCGCGGCATTCATTATCAGCCCGGCGAGATTAAAAGTTCGCTCTGCGCGCGATCTGTGGATACCGAAGAGAAGAACGCGGAGTTTCTTGGAACGTCGTCCCCGCGATTCCACGGACACGTAGAAGCCCTTTCAGGTTCCAGGCAACCCTTCGACCCCGGTTGCGATAACCCGCGTTTAGTCAATCGATATTCCACGGATGATCCCTCCATTGAACATCTCTCTATTGATTTACAGAGCCTCCGCTTTCGCGTTTTCCAGACACGTCTGCCTCGCAGTTCGCGGATGAACTTCGCGACCCCGGCTGCGTTTAGAAACACTCGATCGTTAAAATTCAATGAATCGATACAACCGGGCATAATCTCCGCGGATGAGCTGTTATTTCTTTGGTATCGAACCCCCCTATGATAAATCTTTTATTCCTCTTTACTCGATTCGCTGCGCTGTAATCCTTCCGTGCTGGATGGTTTCCGCAACAGGTCTTTAAATATTTTTATGATGGTTATGCTGATTGATTTTTGGGTGGAACGGGCTCGGGAATTTTCCCATGTAATGGGTTCATCAGGAAGGTTCTGGGCTGTACTTAATGATTCTTTTAAACCTCTCATGATCGTGTTCGAGTGTAATTTCGTTTGGCGTTTTAGATCCCGAAGAGGTTGTTCCTCTATGTAGAAAAACCTAGATACATTTCAATATGCTGTCATTCAAATTTATTTTCGGGTCGCCTCGGGCAGCACAGATCGAGAAATTGATTTGTCCGAGTTGGTCGACCGAAATGGTCAGGAGGAATTTCGATTTGTCGCCTTTGCAAAAAAGCTTCGGCCGGTTAATACCGGAAGACGAAATGGACCGGGCCTCGAGATAAATCACGCGGGGGCAGTACTTCCGCTGAAAGTCGTGACATATAGGCGACAAGCGTTATAAACGCTCGCAATTTGTTCGGCGCGAGGCGAGCAGAAGTCGGTTGGCACGGGAGCAAAGAACAGGCTGGCGAACGTTATCAAACCGAGAAGAAGACTCGGGTTCGAACAAACCGTCCTGCCCCGTGATGAATGACCGCGTGGCCGCTTTCCACCGGGGCAAAAGAACGGGTCGATTGAAAGATGCCCGCGATAATTTCTCAGCGTCGTCGCATCTTATTTACGACGTGCCGGTAATGGAAGAAACGTGAAGCGACTCGGGAATATCGACTCGATCGAATCGAGGGAAGAAAGTCCCCCCGGCTGACCGTAACGGAAGAGAGCTCCGTTTCCACTACGACCGTTTCGATGCGACCGACCACGACGACCGCCCGTAACTTTCCGCCTCCACCGGGCGACCTCCATCCGTGGAGGACTCTCTTCAACTTCTCCTCGTTAATTGCGAAACCGGTGTCGCTTTTTCCATGCCCGTTTCACTTCAAAATCGAGGAGCCTGCTTTTTCCTCGTCGGATACCGCAAACGCTGCAAACGAACCGCGGTAGCAGAAGAAACCTGCAATCGAAGGCAAACCTTCCACCTGCCAAAGCAAGTAGACACCTGTGGGTGGCGTAAATTGCAACTTTTTGCGACTAACACGACCAACGTGAATATAGAGTCAAGAGGCCAAAAATAATTCGATCGCAAATAAAAGAAAACTGAACAATTTCGTCAAGTTCAAATTTTTAGTTGCAGAATTTTAGAAAGAACCTTCCAGCAAAATCCCAACGATTAAAGACGTCCTGATACTCCTAGCGTTTCCAGTGGGTCAGTTGCAGATGTTTTAGGAAAATGATCATGAACGTGGTTCATGCATAAAGATGGTTTGCCGGAGATAGGGTAGAGCAGTGTACGCGGCGACAGTGTTGGCTCGGTTCGCATCTACGATCATCCCGCTTTCTCTCGATTTCATTTAACCCGGGTAATGATTACGAGCTGGCGCGGCGAACGGTACGCCCGCCTTAAATCAGTCATCACATCGGCGCCGACGCCGTCCACCTTCTCCTCTCGCGGCGCATTATGCAAATGCGGCCGAGAAACGGCGGCCCTTTTGTGCTTTTATCAGGGAGGCGAGCACAAATTTACAAGCTCGTCCCTGTTCAACGAGAAACGCTGCGGCGAGAGGGAGGGAGGGGGCGGTTGGAGTGGAAGAAGAAGAAGAAGAAGAAGCAAAAGAGTAGGAGGATGAGAAGAAGGAAGAAAAGACAAGAGCAAAAGACGGTAGCGCGAGGTAGGGCCCGTTGGATGCGGGGACTGTAACGACGCTCCGGTTCCTCTTCTCTTGCTACGCTATCAGATCGGCTCTCTCCCCCTCGTTCGGCTCCTCCCCGGGCCCGGCTGGCCCCCTCTGAAGGGGGCCCTTTCCTTTCCTTTTCCCCTAGCGGCGGTTCCGCGGCGGCGGCCCAAGGGAGCCGGAAGGGAGACGCTTGTTATCAGCGACGCTACATCTTATTTTACGCGCGCTTCACCGCGGTTGACATTTCTATGCGCCAGGTATGACGTCGGCAACGGGCGCACGAAGGCACCCCGTGACTTCTGCTAGACGCAAATTGACCGTGCTGCAACCCCATAAGGAGCTCTCTCGGCTCTGCTCGGCTTCGGGCCTCGGGCTTCGGGCTTCGGCTCTCCAGCTTCAGCTTCAGCTTCAGCCTACAGCCCGCGGTCCGCCACTTGTGGGAAACGGGCCGGGCCTAACGATCGATCGGAAGAGAGGAGATTCTTGCCCGCTCCTGGACCAATCCTCTACAAACCGCTCGCGCTTGCCTTTACTTTACTCTCTTCTTCTTCTTTCACAGCCCTGCGAACTGATATCGCCGCGAATTCCTACGAGTCCTCCTCCGGCCGCCGATTTTTCCCTTTTACAGAACCGATGCGGCGACTTTGGAGGCGACCAGCGACCGCGTTGCTGTTTTGGCGATGCTGAGCAAGCGGGATTTCAGTGTAAGGGCTTTTCCGTGATGATGCATCGCCGGTTGAAGAGAGTTTCTTGTGGAATATGTCGACGTGCTCCGCGGAAAGATGCGGTTGTCTTGCGAGGAGGACCGTGTCTGTCTTTGGCCCCGTTCCAAACATCGCGTTTCGTTTCTTTATTGGAAGAAAAGCATAGCTTTACGATTTTTATGGAACGGAAGCATGCTAGCATCTTTGGAGGAGGAAGATGACAGAAATTTAGGAAAAATGAATTTAATATGCAATATAAAAATGTACTGGACTGGAGCCAGAGAGACACTTCATTTTTACTTGAATCATTTTATCAAACTGAAAATAATACCGTAACGACGTTCAACAAGACATTAAGAAACGAAAGTTGCATGTAATTTCCACTTTCTAACGTCGCCTGTAAATAAACTTTTCGATCTCCATACATTTGCGAGGCTCGAGAATAAAAAAAAGAGGGGAACACGCCGTATTAAATAATCAAACATTCGGACACATGTAGAATAACGTTTCGTGCCAGCAGGTGGCACCGGAGTTATGATAGTAATTACAAATATAACAAGCCAACTAAATTCACCTGCGGTAACGATAATACAGGTTATTAATGGCGAGCCAGGTAATAAGACCGCGAGTGCGAACGTAACGCGCTCTCCTTACGCATTCTTGATTGTCATTCGTCATGTGACGAAAGAGTTGCGGCTCTTATTAATTACACGCGCGCCGGATAGATTTCCTCCAGCCATTAAAGCAGCGTGACTATCGCGGCGCTCGATCTAAGTTAGTCGAAACACCGATCATCGGTGAATTAATCGCACGAGTCCGCGCGGAATGCGCTCGACGGAACATAGCAAGCGACGCGTCGCGAAACTGGTTCGGCCCGGAAAACGGGCCCGAAAACAAAAACGACACCGACGACGATGATGACCAGTGCGTATCGTAAAACGTGTTTCGCGCGGAAATATTGCGTCTCGCGACAAGATACCGTTCTAATTAGCGATCCATTAAGATCGGCCGGGGCATTAATAACGGATGAAGATGTGCGGCATCTAACCCGTTGACAGCCATTACACGCATCATTTACCTCGGATCGCACCGGCAGCACGTTGGACCACCTAGAATGGATCACCGACATTATCGATTATCTCGAGCCGATCGATTAACCGGATTACCACTCTCTGTCGACTTGTTATTTCGTTTTATCGCGAAACGGGATCTTACACGTCCCCATAGACACGCGGGACTTGTGCCACGGCTGTCCCCGGGGCTGACCTGTCTTTCGAAACGGCGGCCGGCGAACTTTTCTACCAGAGGGAAAAATTCCCGATGAAATATACCAGATAACGCCGGCCGATTTGTGTACAGGTGCAAGACGGCATACCGGTTTCGGTAGCGGGACGAGCCGCGCCGCGCCGTTGCCTTCTATTGCGCGAGGCCACTTCTTTCGTCGATCGCGGGATCGATAGTGTCGCCCAGTGAAAAATGAGGATCGATCGCGTTTTGTTTTTCGCGATGCCGCGCTTTGACGTCCGTCGGCCTCCGAATACAAATAAATAGAGCGGAAGCCTCGTGGAACCTCGATTTCGAGAAAGTTCGTTTGACAATTTCTTCGCGGATCGTTTTTTAGTTGGAGAAAGACGAATTTCGGAGACCCAATTGTCATGCAAACTGTCCCTCCGTAGGCTGATATGTAGGTTACGGGAGCAGGGTGAACGTCTGCCTTGATTGTGAATGTATCTTCAGTCTCATCGTTCGAAAAATGGATCGGAATTAATTACTTAGTCTTGCTTCTCCATTTATTTCAGTTTCTGCCGGTTTTTAAAGATTTCTGATACAGTATACATACAGTAGTATCGACTCTCTAAAATAAAAATATTCGAATCTTGCTCGGCGTTCACCACCAGTTCGCCCCTCGTTATACTAATTCTCATTAGCGAGGGAACCGTTTTGACGCGACGTCCACTTTCACCGGGCAATAATTGGCTCTCGAACGGTACGAGATTATTAAAAGCCACGAGATCTTCGAGCATAATCGCATCGAGATCGTGGTACACGTCCTGGTCCGTCGACGCTGTTCGGTTCGGTTCGGTTCTGAGCTCGTGGTTTCATGAAATATCGAGTTCTCGTGGTTTATAGATCGGGGAACGCAGCGGTAGCGATTGATCGATTAGGATCGGTTATTCATTTCTGTAGTTTTACTATCAATTAGCGCCTCCGCAATGAATCAGCGATTCGAATCTACGCGCCGCGAGTGGAGCACGGCCGGCGGCGTTCGTTACCTCTCGACGACGTTAATTGATTTCTTCGATTGTATAATCGGGGCCCGGCGCACACCGTGATCCTGGCGCGGCCGACGCGACGCCACGGCGAAAGGGAATTACGTTTGCATTATTAAAAAGATCATCGTGCGTCGACACAACACCGCTGTAATCCGCTCTCGCGGTTTCGCCTCGATCACATTTTAAAAAGTCTCTACTTTCACGCTATTCAACTTCATTTTTTCTCAAAGACATTTTTTATTACAAAACTCATTGGCAAACTGAAGTTGCGTTTCTTACACGTTTCATTCGAAGTACGATGAAATCATAAATAACAATAGTAGATACATTTTTTAACCGTCATTGTGAGACTTCCTTTTATAGATTCACGATTCACGATGAAGTATCGCAAAAAATATCGAGAGGAAGAGCAACTTCAGCTTTCCACTCTGTCTTACAGCCAAATACGGTCTTTAAAAAAGCTAACTTCAGCTGGCATCAATTTTCAAAAAATAAGTACAGGTGTTGTAAGGTTTTAGCACGCGAAGCTGAAGAATTTCGGGAGCAGGAATTAAAATAATTGAGTATTTTCACCGATTGCGACAAATTTTTTGGTGTATTTTACCGGTGCATCTCCCATAATCGTGCAGTTGTTCTCACTTGCGCGTTCACAGCAGGGCCGTTTATGCGAGGCTAATTTCACAACATTATGTCGCGTATTAACCGTCTATCCAGTCACGGAGAATGATTATTAAGAGCGATGCTCGCTTTTTAATGTGACATACGCATCGGCAATTATCGCGACGGAGAGAGAGACAGAGAGGAGAGGAGAGAGAACGTAATTTAAGTAACGAAACGGGCCGAGTCGTGTTCTTGCATTACACGAGGGATAATTTCACGGATCGTCCCCCGGCACCGCGTTTCGCACGTTTCCACGAAATAACGATCGATCGATCGATGTTCCAACGAGAGCGACAAAAAAAGTGATGCGTCGTGCGACGCTTTTCGCGTCACGTTCTTCTTGCACGGTAACAAAATTAAGTTGCAAGCACCGAACGGTACGTGAATTAACGGTGTCCTATCGTTATTAGCAATTACGACTTTCTCGAGTCTTGTTTCGATATAAAAGAGGGCGTTACTTCGTGAAATTGTCGATGGAAATGATCTCGCTGCTGTTCGTTACTTTTTTCAGAAACGTTGACCACCTTGCTATTTTTACGGTCAACCTACTTGTGGAACTAATGCTGTAATTATATACCTTGTTGTATATCAAAATTGGATAATTCGGACCTGGTGGATCTCTGCTTGACACGGTGTACGTTGTGGAATTACATCTTGATCAAAAACTAATGACGTAAGAACCTGTTTTTATCAGAGATTCTACTATATTATAGGAGTATTATATTGTGCTGTATTTAGTAAATTGATGATCATATCCAGAAAGTTTGGAGCCAGTAGATTCACTAGAGTCCGTTAGAAAAACTCCAAAAAATCACCTGGTTTCGACAGCGTCGAAATAGGATGTTCAAGTTATCGCTGTTTAACAGTCTCCGAGCGGAATAGTTTATCGCGCAGGGCGGTGTGAGTTATGCGACTAAATCAGCAACATCTAAACCGTGCGGACGAGCGGATATACGGTCGCAGGACAGCTCGCGCGAAATTCCCGGGTGTCAACGAGCCAGGGTAAAACGACGTATACGGCGAATTGCATCGCGACTTTTAGCGAGCGCGGCTCGCGAGATCGAATGGCCTCGCGACACGCAATCTCCTCTAGGCCTCTCGTAGCCTAACCGGAAGTCATGCGTTGCACCGCGATAGCGGACAAATAAGCCGTTTAACTCGGTTCGAGCTCGGTCTGCCAGTGATTTGCGGCTTCTCTCTTTCCCGCGAACCGCGGGTTTCTCTCCCACGAGAGAACTCTTCAGGAAAATCTTCGCCGGACAATCGTCAACGACGGCGTGGCGGCTCCCGCTTCGTGACGACCCTTAATTATCGTATATTATTATGATAAAAACAGAAATCACCCGATGACACGCGAGCCGCAGTATCGTTTGAACCGGAAGCACCGCCGACGCGGGTGCATCGCGGCCAATAAATACGAACCGTGTGCACCGACTTTCTCGCGAGAAACTCGAGATCGCGCCCGGTTAAATAATTATTTCGAGCTAACCGGGATAACATTTCAACGAGCAACGCGACCTCGTGAATCCACGAGATTGCCCAAGCTGTTTATCCTCCAGCTCTCGACGTCGCACGTTTCTGCAGCCTAATCTGTTACTTTTTGTTGCGACAAGGGGTTGCAGACTTTTGAACCTTCGAAAAATTAATTCAGCTTGATATCGAGCTTAAACTGGAAAGATGAGGCAGCCATTTTCTCTAAGGCATTTCTGATACATTTTTTATTAAAACAAATTTTTAAAATGTACGTTCAACTAGATTTAAAGAACTAGTCCCAGCCGAATTCGAAAAAGTAAATTCTTCAAATGATATACAGTTAGTCGAATTAATATTCGGCCGCTCTAAAAAAGACGATAACTTTTTTAATATTGTACTACACGATTTGAACTTTTTTGGGAAGCTAGAGCAATTAGTTTACTACAGGATGGGAAAAAATACTAAAAGTTGCATTTTACAACTTTTTTATGTGGGCTAACATTAAAAAATTTAAAAAGTACGTTTTGTAGGTCCGTGTCAATTATATGCACTGTGAAAGTTTCATCGAAATCGGTTGATGCGAAAGAAGACGACAGGCATCAAAAGATCTAAGAATTCTAAGATGTAGGCGGAAAATCATGAAAATCTGCAATTTTTACCATCTTTAAACGTTTGTAGAGCTCATTACAACGTCGATCGATTTTGACGAAATTTTCAGAATATGTTTAATTCACACAGATCTACAAACCGTATTTTTAAAATTTTCAATATAGGCCCACATAATAAAGTTGTAAAGTTTCTGACCTAAATCGTCAGCGTCTTTCGTTCGGAAAAATGCACGAATCAGAAAATGCAAACTTCATTTATGATCTACGCCAAGGATTGTTTATTATAGTAGAACCATGTTGACTGCATAATCGACCCACGTGCCCCGGGGTCATCGCAAAAATCAACGAGCCGAACGAGAAGCGTAATTTCGCGAGCCCTTTCCTGGCCTGGATTCCGGGGCACAGTTTCGTCGCCGTTTAATACCCGGTGCACGGTGGCATTATATCATCCGCAATTACCGGTGTATAATTATAATTCGCCGGTCGGGCAGCGGCGGACAGGCCAATAAATTAATGCCGATCCCCGGTGGAACGGGATTGTCGTTTACAAGGTTCAAGGATCGTGTTTCGAAACTCAATAATTCGCGATAAGATCAGTGGGACGATGCCGCGGTGCGACGCGACGCGATGGTGTCTTTGGCCCATCGTCAGACATGGGCACGAGGAGAGCAGTAGGCGATGAGCGAAGCTGCCGAAATCGTCGTTTTCAACTGGGAAGCACACTTCACAACATAACTATAGAACACCGTTCGATTCTCTTCGCTGGATTTTGTTAAACTCGTGAGAGGTTTACTTACCTTTGGTATAAGGCAGTGATGGACACTGTAGGGGCCCCTCAAACGCCACGGAAGGTTGGACAATATTCTTGCATAATTATACACGGGAAAGAATGCTAAAAACGATCCAATTTGTTATAAAACAAGCCTTTTCAGGGTTCTCTAGATATTCCTTGTCAAATGTAAAAAATTTGGCCAAATTTTTTATTTCATTGAATATTAATTTTTAACTTATTGTGAACCATAACTGTTAGTGTCGATGTTAATTTTGTAACACGAAAGAGTGCACTTCATCGTAAATAAAAAAAAAAAATATTAAGTGGTGTGATCAGGGCACCTCGAAGAAGAGAAGCAATTTTCTTGGTGAAAAGTACTATCTCTAAATGTCTACCTTTAAGTATTCGTCCTAATTACAATTCTTGATAAACTGCATTAATTTTTTCATTTCGAGGTTCATTGACATGTAGGAAGCAATACAAATTTTTTAGAAATCGATATGAGAGAGTTGACTTTTTAGCTAAATGACACCAACTTCTTCGATCCGGACCACTGTGTCGCCCCCGCAGCGCCGACAGCCCCAAACCAGGTCGTTAAAGGTACGGGGGATCAAGTCGATGTAAAAACAAATTTCTCGTCCAGCAGTTTACGACTATAAATTTGGTCTTGTCGTAAGTAAAGCGCGGGCATGGCACCGGATGCGCGTTAAGCATTGCGCCAGTAAACATAATAAGGGGGGATCCGTTTTTAAGGGGCCCCTCACGACGGGCGATCGTTCGCGGGCCCCAAAACACCCGCGGCCTTCCCCAAACACGAGAGGCACCGTGAACCGGTTCGCTTTAACTGCACCCGTAACACGTATGCGTGACCAAAGGACGTCTTATTTATCGGACATTGCCAGTTAAATGCCTCGCTAACTACCGATTATATTAATATTCCGCACCCCGTTACCTCTCCCCCCGTCGTCCCGAAAGGGTTTTCACGACACCCCAAGGGCAGTTTAAAGACTCGCCTCTTTCGTAGTTTCCATGAAGCTCGTAAAAGCTGGTAGTTTGTCGCCGATACTACCGATTCGATGGATCGTTATCTCGTGGATTGCGGAGGTTCAGCCAATTTACGGTTTCTGCAATCGACTTTTGATTGAGTCCCCGCACAGTTAAAACTGCGAGGCGTTTAATTGTGACGGTTAAATGGTGTGTACTGCACGTTCGAGTGCTCGTAAAAATTTGGCCGGGAAGATTTGATTTTACATTGATTACTGGACTTCGTAGGAATTAGACTCTTTTCTAGATTTCGCCCTCCGGGCGGGTTGCGACCGACCACTGGCGGTATATCTGAAAAGGTTATTATAGCAAACAGAAAACGCGCACGGATCAGCTCCGAACCGGCCGATTATGCACAACCACCGCGCTCGGACAACTTCAACCCCGACAGAAGGACAACACGTACGACATACATACACACATACTTTTCTATTTTATACACAGGGTGTGGCCGGATGGATGGTACAAACAAGTAGGAGGTGATACCAAATGTAAAAATAAGTAAAAAAAAGGAATAACATTTTTTCCTTTGACGCTTCGTTTTCGAGAAAATCGAGTTTAAAGTTCCGCCAGGTTCGCGTGCTTTAGTACATGCACAAAGTAGAATTGGTTGATCATGGTCAGACGCGTCAGACGATTCCTATGCAATAGCACGTGTACTATTCGCTGCATTTTCAAACTCGATTTTCTCGAAAAGGAAGCGTCAAACCAAAAAGTGTTATTCCTCTTTTTCGACTTATTTTTACATGTAGTCCCCTGCTCGTTTGTACCACCCGTCCGGCCACACCCTGTATATAGAAGATAGACGGAGATAAAAGAAGATAGAAGAAGATAGAAGAAGATAGATAGATAGATTTTAGACATAAAATTTCGTACGTCCGGAAATCGCCACCAGCCACTGTAGAATGAGCCGGACGTGCCGCCGACACCGGGATATGCGATTTCAGGGTAACTTGCTTATTTCGAAGAGATCGGGTTGAAAACGGTGGCAGGATCAATGGCTTCGTTTCCAGGAAAGGAGTCGGCCGCGTTGTCTCGCGTAGCCTATGCGGGCATTCCTTGAAATTTCCACGGTTATTCCTTCTCGCCTCCCTTTCTCGTTTCCGCGAGGCTAAAAAGATTCCCGTGCCGATCAAGCTCGCTTGGCCGATGGCAAAAGAAAGGACGCGCTCGCCGTGGCGCGCAGAGGCCGCCGCTCGTTAGCACAAGCGCACCGGCAATAAAGCGGCCCCAGCACATATTATTGTTAAGCGCCTCGTGGAAAACAGCCGCAGGAGAAAGTGGAAGGGAGACCGACGACGGGGCCACGCTAAAAGTGGATATTAGAAGTCGCGCCGCGCCGGTACGGAGGCGGCACGTAATCTCTCCATTCGAGCGAACCCGAGCGTTTTCTTCTGCAGATTTTCCCAGTTTAATGATTCGACCGTGATATCCGACGATTTTACGTCCCTGGCGGAACACGGTGAGAGGCAATCTCGGGACTACAATATTCTGTTTTGTTCTTCACTAGAGGTCCATGTAAAGTTTACTTTTGTATTATTGTGCTCGTTCATTGCAGTGATAGGGCAATTACCAAAGAAACAGAGTTTACACTGCTTTGTTAGGCGGTACCTCGATACTAGTTCATCGCTATCCCTATTCCACGTTCCCTAATCATTGAAGGCCGCGACAGTGGTATTCAATTTTATCATAATTATAATAATAATCTACCGCGTTAATAACGCTAACACCAATAAAACCAAGAAATTATTCCTACTTTACAACATTTCCCGAGGTGTTACCTCGATGCCGATTTATCTTTATGTCCTCTTTACACATGTGTATTAAATAATTACACCGTTGTTATATTGATCCTCTGCTGCAATAATACCCGATAATTACTAGCATCGGTAAGAAAAATCATGAGCTTATTGCACCTCGTTATGTTCCTCGATACTGGTTTATTGTTGTTTCTACATTGAGCAATCGCTAAATTGCATTGCTTTATACAAATTCGCATTCCTGGAGAAAAATTCGAGACAATTAAACAATTTTATTGCCTTCGTTATTGATTTCAACTAACCAACATTAACCTGAAGCTGCGTCATGTTGTGTCGAACAAGTCTGACTACTGTTAATGATTTTGATGTATTACGAATGCGTAAATAGTAAGAATTATTTTGGGAAATGCACAAAAATTTTTCAACAATTTCCAAGTGCCAATTTTCCAAAGATTAAACGTCTTGGGCTTTCTTTGTCGTGTCCCACGGCTAATTTGTAAGTTATCAGGTCGCGATTGGCTGTCGCACGAGATTGCCTCCACGTCCCGTTTGAGTGGCTCGTGAAACCTTTTCAACTTCAGAGAAACGACGAGATGAAATTACGGTTTTGTGGATACGAGCGACGAGAAGCACCAGACACCCACACGCGAGCTTGCTCCGTTAAATGGTTTTAGATCGCTCATTTCGTTTCGAGAGCCTGTTCCAGAGCGATACGAACAGGGATGGGCATGGAATATCGTGCGCGAGATAGTGATGTTAGGCTATTATATTCCGCGGAGAACAAACAGGCTGACGTTGGATGAGTCAATCCCCCGCAAACTAACACCGAAGATTAAGCAATCCTGTTAAACTCAACAACGTTAGCCTTTTATCCAACTATCCGTTCTTTTGTATATTGCTCGCCATAGAAACATTGTTGAGAATCGTTTACAGAGAACAAGCAACGACAGTAATTTCAATTTCGAGTATTCGAGGATTCAATCAGGACTGCGGACTTTATGCTTTTATACATTAGAGTATAAAATACAATAAACGACAAATTTCAATGAACTTGAATGACACTTCAATGAAACGAAAAAATGAACTGTATTGATGGACTGAATGTAATTTGTATGTACCGGTTTTATATTTTTCATTTCATAATTATTGAAATTATGAAGTTGCTTACGTGAAAATTGATTCGATAAAATTCTGTATCCAAGCACATATTGTCGTAAAAATTGCAGAATATCTAAATAAATAGAGCCTCGTCATTTTTGCAAACTAAAACATGTTAATCGCTTTTAGGGCACTGCCGGTCAAAAATAACCGGTCTTCGATTTATAATTTTATAATTATTGAAACTATGACATTGCTTACACTGCTACATTTATGCAAGCACGTACTGCAATAAAAATTGCACAAGATCTAAATAAATAGAGCCTCGTCATTTTTGCAAACTAAAACATGTTAATCGCTTTTAGTGCTCGGTAGGTTTACTGTTAAACTCGCTCGTATTATAACACGTGAAGAGATGAAGGGAGTAAAACGAAGGTCGCCAGTTGGAATTCAGTGAATTAGCGTGGGTATAGTGGTGGTTTAGGGTCCGTTTGTAGGGTCTCGAGTTTCGGGAAACCATCTACGCCCCTGAATAGCATCGGCAAGACCATTCTCGAATCGTTTCAGGCAACCGGCCGGGAGAACGATAAAGCTACTTGAAAATTGGTGGCGCTCGGCCGTATAACTGGTGTCGGTGGTTTTATGTATACGCGTTGGAGCGGCTGTAAAAGGCAAAAGCGATGATACCCATCCAGCCTAAGCCTCGTTCAGCTCGCCTAGATGCGTGCATGCAGACTAGGTTAACCCCTTGACCCCGACTTACGATCTTGCGCGTCCAACGACGTTGCGCGAAAGTTTTGCATCGGCTCCATGCCCGTCCCAGACTTCCTCGCCTTCTCTCTCGTCCGTTGCTTTATCCATCTCGCATCTGGTCTCTCGTCTCCACTTCGGGCTCTTTAAAACGTGCACACTTTTCTTTCGACCTCCCTTGTTCCCGCTAAAATTGCTTTCATTCGCTTTTATGCGGAATATTATATTCCGTTTGCGGTTCTACTCGTTCCATGCCACTTCGTTCGTTTTACTGACGATCTCCCACTTCTCTTTGAATACATTTTATACTTTCATAGCTGAGATTTGCTTCCGGTTAAACATTCATTGTATTGATTGAAATAAATTTTATACTTTGGAGAACGTCTACGAAAGACACAATTTATTCTGTTAAATATTGCATGAGAAAAGGATTTCAGGAAGGCTTTAGAGACTCCAAAAAGGTTCAGGGACCATGCAACACTAATTTCCACAGTTTATAAGCATTCCCTCAGCAATTAGCTGTGTCAATATTTTAGTACGCCGAATTAAAGTCTCAAACATGTGAAACGAGCGCTTCGTCATCCGCAAACGACTTCATCGCGAGTTTCCAGCCGCGTTACCAGTTTTCCCACACTTATCCCGGCGAGAACAAATAGTGTACGTAAATATGGTTGTCCATTAGTGCTGGAACACGTCGGACAACCGAGAAATTTAATTACACGGAGAGTTCGACGCTGATGCATCCGGTATTTATCTCCTCTTTCCTGTAATCGATACAGACAATTTCATTTTGCTTAATTTTTCGTGCGACGGACGGCCATAAAGACTTCGCCAGTCTTCTTCGATAATACTCGGAACATAGATCGCAGAGCAACGTTGGGCGAGCGAAACAAATTTAGTAACTCTCATCTCGGCTCTATAAAGGGTAAGTGAATCCATCACCGCTCTGCAGAAGGAGAACAGCGATTTTCGCTGGTCCGAAGTTTGCAGGAGCGTCGTGCCTTATCGTGGAACGGCGAGTCCTCACGATTCCCGGTGATAACATCAATTTCCAACAGTAGCTGGTAGCTTTCCATGTTGCGTCAACGTTGTGCCAGCCGCGGCGTTGCAGCAGCATGAAAAGCTCGTGAGAATCGGTTGTATATTAATCGGCCGGGATGATGTATCCGCTTGAATATAGAATAAAGGGGGTATGGATGCGGCTGGGTCTGATTTTTCCTGGCTGTAACACGTGTTGGCACGTATAGAAGAGCGGCGATATCACGTATCGTGCCGCATATTAATCGTCCCGGTACGTGCGAGTTGTTCGCCGACGGCGCTCCACGATCGCCCGCTTCGCGCCGCAATACGTAACCCAGCTAAGTGAACCACTAATGCAACGGGATAGTTACTATACGTGTTACCGGCGACATGCGGCGTTACGTAAATCCTGCGTGCACGACGTGGCAACGTTCCGGTGCAGAACAAACACGCCACGCCTCTAAAATCGGCCGATTTTCGCGAGAAATCCCGCGTCCGATCTGGACCCACGAAAGATCTTTGTTGCGAAGATACGGAAAATCATGCTAGGCTTTGTTAACACATCTGCCGGCGACTATTTCACAATTTTCTAAGGTTTGTGGTTCATGAATAATTTTTAATACCTCTCTGATAATTTACAGCAGAATTATCAAGAACTCATTAACACGTTGATTGCCGCGAGTATAAAAAATGATACACACTAGTTGGGTCCAGTACATAATAACAACTCCATGCCGCGTGTATCACTAGATCACACGGGGGAGAAGAAGGTAAAATAACAAAATAATGTAATTTTACTGTAGAATAGTCCTAATATGTACATCATTTTAAAGAAAATTGATTTTTAAAAAATAGTCTGGCCTGGGAGACCTTTTTCAAAAATACCTACTACAGTCAACATGTTGAAGGCTACCAGTATATAAATTGTTAATATGTTCACATGTTTGATTGTGTTCCACGAATTTGTACGAGTCATAGATTTGCTGATATGTTTTACACTGGATGGAGAAAAGGGTTTTTCGTAATTCTTGTTTAAAGGGATCTTCGCCAGAGCGTTTCCTAGCGTCTCGAAAATGGAGAATCGATTTTGCATAATTTTCGAGGAGCCTGTAACCAACTCCTAGAGGATGAAGTTCATGTCCTGACAAGCCCCCATAGGCTCTGCTCACTGAAGACATAAATCAGTGGACGCGCGCCACGCTCGTATAAATACCGTGCATTAATTCAGTATTAAAGCTGAAATTATTGAGCGCCGGGAAACCGGCGTGACGCCTACAAAGGACGAGGTGGGCTGGATTAAAGGAGGTTGGAGCCTCTCGTAGAAAGCGGTGGCATAAAGCATCGCTGAAATTTGGGGATCCGGCGCGCCGTAAAAGGCAGAACAGTACTAAGAAATTCACGAGATTTACGCGGTCCGGTCTCTTACCTTTTATTTCGAGCGGGATGTTCCGCCGGTGTGTTTCGTTTTTTTTATTTTTCGTTCGACGGTATTAAGATAAAAAATGGAAGAGACGTATCATTTATGTACTTACGTGCTCCGCGGCCGGGGTTCGTTGAACTTAATTGCGGCGGAAGTAAGACATGGATAATCTCGGCCGCGGCGAAGAAATTATGAAGCAATAAACAGCGAGATTGAATATCGCTTATCGCGCCGGGTATTATTTTTTATAGAAACCGGGCACCGCCGAGTGCCTCGCGATTGTTTCGTGCACGAGTTTATCACCGTTTGTTTTTATTGTTAAGTGTTTGGAGATGCATCAACCCGATAGGGTCATATAATTACGATACAGTTACGATTCCATAAAGTCGACAGTGAAATGGTAGTAATTCAATAATGAGGAATGAAGACTTTTAGTGGACTGCGGACGTGTTCGTGGGAAATGTAAAATAAAAACGATTTCGATGCACCGGAGGCCGAGAAATTTTTTTCTTAAATTATTTTAATGTATTCACTGCTTTATTTCTATCATTGATATGTAAAATCTGCAGCTTATTATGTCTAGGATAAGTGAAAAATTTGTGCGCGTTGCATGATCTTCAAAATATTTGAAGGTATCATTTTATACTAGCTCGATCGAATTTACTGTGTTGCATCTGTTGCATCATGTTCTCTTTTTTAATTAAGTACGATTGCGTGAAGTTCGCGTATTGTCATTTTATTGTCGATTCCGACGCCATTTCCGTATGCGAACCTAACCGTTCCCGTGGAAAGACTTCCTTCGATTCCCTCCTCGTTTCTATCGAGCGTAATGCGACTCACGGTTCGAATCGAACTAATTAAAGATAAATCCTTCTAAATCAGTTACTCACCGGCCGGAGACAATCGTAATTGGTGCACCGGTCTATGCGAGTCGCGGAAACGATGCGCTCATTAAGAGGGACAATCGACCGGCCGCAATTAACGTCGTATTAGTGATATACGTCGGTGCAAAAGTAACACCTATTCCGTCACCGATCTCGGCGACACGCTTCCTGATCAAGGATCGCTACCAACTTTCGCACGGATCATCTGTGGATCTCGATCCCATCGTTTTGTTACTGCCTTTACTTCACTGTTTATCTCGTTTCACAAAGTTTATGTAAATTTACATTTCCGGGACGCCAGGGATAAAATCAAACCTCATTTTCTTCAGATACAGGGTGAGTCACGTAACGTTGTCACCACAAATATCTATGTTGTTTTTAAAGATACGTCAAATGTCTGAAGGACGAAGTTGAATGGTAAAGTGGGGCTCATACGATACCAAAAATTTTTTTGATTTTATGTAATTTTTTTTAAAGATATGAAGGTCACCTTCATTTTTTTTAATGGAATCAGGTATTTTTTAATACATCAATTGATGCAGCTGGACATTCGTTATAAAAGAGTACGAAATTATGTACGTCGAAAAGTTAGTAGTTCTGAAGATATTTCAATTTAAATAATTCTGGAACACCATTACTGTCGTTGCTAAGACCTTACACGTGTTTTAGAATTATTTAAATTGAAATATCTCCTGAACTACTAACTTTTCGACATACATAGGTTAGTACTTTTTTATAACAGATGTCCAGCTGCATCGATTGATGTATTAACAAATACCTCATTCCATTAAAAATAATGAAGGTAACCTTCATATCTCCAAAAAAAATTACATAAGCACAAAAATTTTTTGGTATCGTATGAGCCCCATTTTACCATTCAACTATGTTCTTCAGACGTTTGACGTATCTTTAGAAACAACAAAGATATTTGAGGTGGCAACGTTAGGTGACTCACCCTGTATGGCCTCGATCGATTCAAAATGAAATTGCGTTCGATGTTACCGATTTTGGTATACTGTAATGTAGCTTCGAGGGCTGAGACTACGTGATCGATCGTACACGATCCGTTGATCTCGTAGTATGCACAAGGAAAAGCGTATTTGCATATAATTCGCGAGCACCGTTTAATTGGCCACGCTTGCTTGGCCCCGAGACAAAAGGAAGAGCAAACCTAAGATATCCGTCTGGGCGTGGAAACCGATGATCTCTGTTGTGCATTTCATTGTCCATTCCAGTGTGGGTGTCAACGCCCCCGTCAAACCGACAGAAAGTCCTTCGTTGGGAACCGATGGAGTTCTGCCCATTGAACGTTATAATTAGACGCGATCCGAGACTCGTAAATATGATCGGGTTGAAACGTCCATTTATTTACGAGCTACTGACCCGGCGGAATTACCATCGTCAGAAATCATTCTCCCCTCGGCGCACAGACAGAACAATATTTTTCATTGGCTGCTCGATCTTTCCTAGGCCATAATTCCGGTCGTATAAAAATTTTTTAGTTAATATTTCTTATTAGCTGATCGAATAGTTAATCACCTTGCGTGTTCAATGAAATTATGAAATTTCGTACACGATGAAGAAGCGTAATCCTTTCGCGCGATTGAATATTTTTAATTACCTGACAAGGTACGTTCGTGATCATTTTCTACATTCAAAGAAATTGTATTGGAGTTTTATGCATCCATAAGAAGCACAATAAAATATAAAATCCGCTTAGATTTAATAATAAACATTTAAAATCGGAGAAACGCACAGCAAGAGTATCTTGCTGCATGCAAATTCAGTCCATGTGGACAGGTACAACATTCTTATACCGCTGGAGCCTAAATTAGAAAAGTTATGAACATCTCGCACTGATGTCCGCTACATGAACATTGTAAATACACGGTCTAACTATCCGATGCGTAAAAGAGTTTTCTCAGCGACGTCTCGAAGACAAATAATCTTAAAGCGCCTTAAATTCCGTAAATTTTGAAGCACTGGTTTAGCGTCAAGCTGCATGGCGATCTCGTCTCTGTTTACGGGATGTTTTACGAGGAAGATTCTTAACGACCGTGGATCGAGTCGCCAGGATCGAATAATCGAGGATCGAGAATCGTCACCGCGGGGAGCAAACAACGGCGATCCGTGAAATTCCCGTCGCGCGGCTATTTACGTATCATCTGGCGATGAAACTCCCACGCCACGCCCCGTGGCAAAGGCAAGCAACTTTCACGTTGATGAATAATAATCGCTAATAACCGAACCACGTCCCAATCGATCGGCGCGACGGCGCGGCGGCATGGCATAGCGATCGCGCGAGAGGCGCCTGCGCTGCACCTGCGTCGAATGCGCCGCGTGGATGCATTACACGGATGATGCGCGTTCGTCGAGCAGCGCGGATCGGTTAGCTTTTCGAATTCCTGGGCAGAGGATGCGCCTCACGGCAGATATTTCAACACGACTATGTTGCGGCCGCACGAACGAACAACTCCAGCCGGAAAATTACACGGTTTACCGGCAATCGGTTCATTAACGTTCGCCCGTTGCGTGCCCGCGGCAATTTAACGACGCAGACGCGGCCATTAGGATTGTCGGGCCTTACAATTAGATCTCCCGCATTTATTTTCCGACGCGAGGCGCGGTAAGGTATCGTTGTTAATTATTTTGCAAACTCGAGCTAATCGAGCTCCGACGCCAATTTTTCGCGAGCCATTCTACGGCGTGGCAGATAACAAGCTCCGGGCTATCGCGAACAGTTACGAGAAGTACAGATGTAAATGCGTATATTGATGGCGAAAGCACCTGTCACTCAGCCTCTGCAAAGTTCATATTGTCGGTGTTTTATGCACTATTATTGAAAATTATAAACCTCTCACAAACTCGGATACACAAGTCTTATACAGAGGTACGGAAGAGTTAACACATTATCAAGAAATCGTTTCTTTAAATCGAAGCTTATAATTGTCGAGACACATTTCTCAGATGTTACACTTGAAGAAAATGCTCGAAGGGAGTATAACAATCCCAACTGCGCTCAAAAAAGCTACGCTGAACTTCGCAAATTAGAGTCTCTGCGAGTTGCTGGCACGGATGCACTCACGCCGACGTTTTCTCGAAAGCGTCTAGCAGCATCGTAAATTCTTCTGCGCGGAAGATTGTGGACACCGTAAAATTCCCTTCGGATATCCACTCGACTCGGAGGATCGTTCAGCGAGCGCAACATGTTAATTACTTCTGCGGCTACCTCGAAAAATGATCAAGACATCGATTCCCGTCGCAACGTGAGGCAAATCGCCTCTGCGCGGCCCGAGAGTCATGATTGCTAATTTTCGCCCGGGTCTTTAATTTTATGGTTTTACAAAAAGCGATAGTCACCGGAACGCTGGGAAGATCCTAATTTATTATCTGATAATTCATTCGAGCGTGTCTTTACTCGCAGGAGCATTTTACTCCGGCGAAAATTGAGCGACACCTCGCGGCGGCCTCGTAGAAAATAATTAACTGCACACGGCGGAGAGCTCGAGCATTTAGGCTCGATGTCCTGGGCAAAAATCGAACGGCCGCTTCCTAGTGGACAATTATTCAGCGGAGGTGTTTAAAGCAGCGAAACAACTTGCAAAATTCATTTGCATAACGAGCGACGGCGGCGTAAATCGCGCGGTGGAACCGCGAGGCCGTGGCTCGTCCACGGTATCGAGCGGTAATTAAGTTAATTACCTTCGCAGTGACTTAGTACTTCGCGGGAGTATAAAGTCCGCGGTGTAAAACGCCAATCTACCAGCAACCCCCGGCTCTTCGTTGCGATTTTTCCCGACAGCGAGTCGAAATGACGGCCGATGATGGATGTAGACGGATGCCGGGCCCCTAATCGCGCTTTTCTTATGTCTCTCCGCAGTTGAGTGTGTTTGCTAATTAATGAGGAACCGGCGGAGTCTCTGGAACTGGCGTTCGTACTATTTCCTACTCTTTTATTCCACCCTTTCCCTTTGAAATTTTTACCGACGATCACGTTGGACAAAAAAGAATATTTTACTATTCTTCTCGTAATTTTTACTGAACACAATTTTTCCAAAATTTACATTATGCATCATCTGATACACTGATCCAGCTAGCTTGACAGAAAAACTGAAGTTGTTTGGTCCATTTATGGAAGAGGTATTCTGATTTAAATCATTTTTAAGTTAATAATTCATTTAAGTGCGCTCGCGGATCTTCGCGAAAAGATCTACTCATGTATTAATTAATCCAAGAAATCGCATTATTGCAGACTCCAGCACTCTCTATAGTCGTATTGATTTTTTTACTGAGTCTTTGCACACTTTTAAAAAACAATTTCGCAGGATTATAGGATAATACCATATGATTTGTACCATTAGTTTCTGTGCATGTCCCTTCTTTGTAATTATACGAGTAGTCCTTTATCTTTTTCTATTGTAAACATTCATGTAAAAGGACTTCGGTCCGTCTATGATAAATAATAATAATAATGTCGTCCACTTTCGGCCATTACGGGGCCGATTCGATCGTGCGGAGGTTTCTCGAAAATTGGCTCGGCGGGAGTCCCGGTTAATTAGAATATCACTTACGGGATAATGTCGGTACATTGTTCGTTAATCGGCGACGATATCCGCCGCGATTTTTAACAAGCGTAAGTCCGGCATATACTATAGCCGGCCACGAAATCGCCGGGAGAAACTCTCCGAGGATGATTGACTCCGCGAGGATGGTCCATTACGTAGACATCGGCGCGGCGTAATTGCGCCGATATAATCGTCCCGATTAATACACTCGATCGATTAATTAAGCCGACGAATAGTCATCGTCCGTGCGAGGCATGAATAGAGATTTGTTATTCACCGGTGAAGGATGCTGGCCCGGCGATATATGTATGTATACGTGCGTGCAAACGCGCGAGTTCGCGGGTCAGCCCCCCATTAATTATGATAATTGATTCGCGCGGGCCTGCGTTCGGGAACCAGGACGAAATACCTGGCCGGCACGTATCGTGGGAGACCGGGGCCCTCGGTGAGCCTTACCGGGGCTGCATGAATTTTAATCGGGGCCCCAGCCACGCAGAAAAACCTCCCCTGCGAATACGGATTCTGAAGAACTCGCCAATTATACGGCGTGTTATTGGTCTACCTGCAAGCTGCCGCACCGCAGAAAGCCTCCCATCCGAACAGAAATAAATAACAAAGGCTCACTAATTATCCCCATCAGATTCTCTTATTAATTCCGATCGATGTAACTCACAATACATCAGCGTAACAAGTCCCTGAACAGTGCTTCTGAGCAGAATATCGAAAGAGATCCTGTAAAAAGAAAAACAGAACTGATACATTTTGCATTTCACCAATGCATTTTTGTGCACTCTAGTAATTAGAAAAGTATTCGTCATCGTGTAGCGAATCAAAAGTAGCGGAGAACCGTTCGCAAATCGACGAGACAAACCGTCTGCATAGTTCGTCGTTTATTCCGAAGGAAAAGGACGCGGAAGCAATCCGGGATAGGGCTATTCGAGCGTATTCAATGCGCATCCACGTAGAGGAAAACGTTATAGAGCTCCGCTCACGGCCGATTACTCGATCCACGAAGTGAATCAACGCTTTAATAAATGATCCTGCCTATTATGAGGATGGACAGCGAGCGGATAGCTCGATAGCCTCGATCTTCCGGAAAAGGGAAAGTCGGCCTAGGCCGGATCGCTCGTACCTCGGATTCTTCGGTTTGCGGCCTCGGGGAACTGCAAACGTGTCGCGTACCAACGATCGAATCGACGATTATACCGGAACACCGGGTATTTCGCCATTTTTTTGTCCCCTCGGTTGCCTATCGGTTCTGTACCGCGTCCTTCGCTTCTTATGGAAATCCACGGTGCGGTCTAAACGCGTCTCTCAAACACATAAGACCATCCGAATTGTTGTAATGTCGCTAAACGAGCCGCGCATGTCTTGCAATTTCTCTGCATCCGATTCTAATACCCGGCTATTGATTCGTAATGATCAGTTTCCAGGTAATTTCTGTCATTAGCGTGCTCTTAATCGATTCTCACAATTTCTGATCGTATTTATATTTTGTGCAGCCTGTTTACAATTTCAATCGACGTCAGAGAACACGCTATTATATTCGATGATTTTATTTATATTCTGATAGTGTTATTTAGCGTTTTGCCTGTGTAGCGATTGCAAAGTGGCGAACAAGTCCGAGGGATTATCGAAAACGCGAGGTGTTCCTAACATGGGGGCTCGGCCGATTCGATTTCACTTTCGGCTTGTTCCGAGGCGAGGCGACCGTTCGCGTAATCGCTCGTACGTCACAGTCAAATACGAGACAGCGTAATCGTCGCGTCCGTGCGGCGCACACGTAACGAGAAAACCTGGAGAGGGGAAAAAAAGGGCCAGTTGCGCACACGTACCGACGATAAATTTACATACCGATGTAATCGGCGAAGAACAAGTGACCGAACAAGAAGATTCTCTATCTGGATGGTAGGCAGTAAGGAAACACCTCGTTGGTTAAGACGATATGCTCGCCGCTAACGAGGCGAGGAGCCCGCGATGGAGGACCGATTATAATCGTCGATATAGATATAACTAGCCGACCATAATCGCCGTCGGTTCCGATAACTCGTCTCGCTGTGCTCGCCATGGGAAACTCGAAGCCTTTTCATTTTTCTTGTCTAGATTGTAATTCTTTGAAATTCTTCAACCTCAGAGTCAAACTTGGGTGGTCCTGGAAGCCTTAGGAGACTGTCCAGAAACTCTAGAAACAATTTTTCGAGACGAAACCGATTTTATTCAACCTATTTATACTGGAATTAGTAAAAGAATATTTGGAGAAGCTGACGACTTCTTGGGTTTTGGGAGTATGAAATAAGATTCTGTTTTTGATTTGAGTAATGTTGATACTAATGTGCATTTTCTTTGTTACAGGTAAGTCTGCCCTAAAGATGACGAAGTGTGTGAAAGAGACGTCAAGCGGTGAGTGGAACACTAAAGGACTTAGAATTCACAGGGTTTTCTTGGTAAATTTTTATTGAAATACGAGAACAATAACGCCTGAAAACATAATGCACGCGTGAAAAATTTCCCCAGTGTTCGGTATATTATGATTGACCTCAACGATTAGATTGCGAGGGAGGAGCGAATTGTAGGAGAGAGATAGGTCAAAGTGCAAGGGAAAGCTGACTGTCTATTGTCAGACGCACTTTGAAACCAATATGACAGGCATATTCTGCCGGCGAGATTTGAGACGTATATTATCCGTGGTTCTACTTCTATACATTTAAGAATTGACTTCCTGAAATGAATGATACTGAAAGTTTAAATTAACTACAATATTAAATGAACGAAAAGTTCTTGTAATATTTTCAAGTAAAGTAAAGTTACTATTAAAATATATTAATCAGGCATATTTATCAAACATATATTAGTATAGTATGTACAGGGTGTATAAAAAGTAATGGTCATCCGTTTTAGGGGTGAATCTACACCTCTGGATCGGTGGACATCTGTAAGAGAATCTTGCCGCAAAATTGTTTATAAAACCAACACCTTTGAAAAAAATGTCAAATATGAAAGCTGTATAGAATTAAATTTCCAATCGCCAAGGTGAGTTTTCCTAAAACCTACCGTTGAAAAGCTACAGCTGTTAAAAAAGTTTAAAAAACCTAACCTAACCTAACCAAAAAGTTTAAGGAAAACACACACTTTTTGTGTTATAGCTCCTAAACTATGCAACCTACAGAATCGAATCAGTAGTCATTTGAGAAAACTCGACGAGCTGAATCCAATGAGTACCACAAATTAAATATAGGTGCTACATACCAGTCAAAAGTTATAAGCAGAAACGTGCCCAAAAGAGGGCGGAAAAGTTGCCTCTGATCACTAATGACGTCACAACTTTTGAACGAATGGACTTTTTCAAATGCGGATTGTCCTAGAATCTTTCCGCTTCTAATGGCTAAAACCCCAGGTTTCTACGTTCAGCCGTTTCGGAGTTGTTAGATTTTGTGTGAACAAACAAACATTACATTTTTATTTATGTAGCAGAAGATTACGTTCCCACACAGTGGTAAAAATTTGTACAGGAAAAAATTAGTCTACAGAAAGCTTTGCATTCAAGGAATTAGTTCAGGATCACATATGACCCAGTGAATTGTTGCAGGGTTCGGTTTCAGCCGGTGAAATTATTATATCCGCCAGGGTGCTGAAGAGCTCTAACAGACTCGTCGGCGATTATTAGCGGGCTCGCGTCCCGGACCCATTGTTCCCTCGTTAGCGGGTCGTTGCAAGGAATTTGTGAACCTAGCGTGGTTCTCACGTGCGGCTGCAGCGTCGAACAATCGTACGCGTGGAAATACACGGCCGGTAATGGGGACGGATCGAGCTCTGGCAGACGCGGTAACGTGAAAACAGGAACTCCGGTCGCAGCCAATAACGCCTCCACGTGGTGGATCGCTAAATATGGCAGCCGGTCCAGTTCGAACGTGGGTCGTTCGGTGGTTGCGTGATTTTTCCACCACGCCGCATTGGGATCGAGATAAGGCCAGAAAATTATCGGCTCCAACCCGGTGCCGCGCATTGTTCGCGTTATTGTGGGAAATCGTTGTCGATCAAATCAATACGAGGTTATTAGGCCCGCCGACCAGCTGGTTCCATTATACCGCTTCCTTGGGATCCACTGGACCTAGCAAATAACGGAACCCTTCAACCGCTCCATCTCTTCCTTCTCTCTTCCGGTTCGCGTTGTCGGAATAGCAGCGCGAACGAGAAGAATTTCGTACAAGAACTGTTGTTCAACATTTATCGAATCCAATTTTTCTGTCTCGTACGAACTTCGAATTGGAAATTATTACATTCTCAGGAATTAATTCGTCGTAGTTGGTCCTCATTCCGTTGGCACTTTTATTAAATTTCAAGAAAATACACATTAATCGCTAATTTAAGTGCCATTCTGTGTTTTTCAATGATAGAGGCAGTACGGACCGGAACAGTGGCATTTTCATCGTGAGAAAACTGTTAGGCGAAACGTGACGCCGAGCATCGTCGAGGATGGTCGTCGCGTCGGTTCGGCAAAGGAAATTCGCGGGCTGCTCTAAATTTCCGTTCGAAGCGCTCATTAGCGTCCCGTGCGGGACGAATGACGGTTCCACCTGTCCACAACACGCGCAATTAGTCTTCCACTTAGACACGCAGTGAGTATTTCATTCAGTGGCAGGCATCGAGAGCAATGGAAAGGCCTCTTGATCAATAGGCACTCAATTTGGTGTTCCGAACCGCTCCGAACCTTTCCAACGTTCCCCGGTAATTGACCATTACCGACCGCGAACTATGATTGCGTATATTCAAGGAAAATGCACGCTATTATGCCCAATTTATCATTCTCCGGAATAGTGGAAATTGGGAATCAATTAGAGTAATGCCCGCTACGGCCGCGCCGTCGATATCGGGGCCGAGCAACAAACTTGAATCAACCCTCCCACGGTTCGCATTAATATCGTGTCTACGATTATTCATCGCTCTCGGGATCACTTAGAAAACCGAATCGATCCGTTCAATCTTCCCGTTCGCTTCCCTTCGACTTTTAAGTCGATTAGCGAGCATGTTCGCAACGTTATCTGCAATTCATTGCTTGCGGGACCTGCACTCTGTTAACGGATCTTGAAATTTGTTTCTGCAAACTGTACTTCGTCGAATCAACCACGTAGAAAAACCATTCTAGCACGCGGTTTTCAAGCACACATGAAAATTTAACAGCTCACCGATTGTCGAAGATATACTCTTTTCGTTATTCATTATTTGCTATCGTGACTTATAATTGGACAGCTGATCTTCATGCGAAATAAAATTGTCTTTTTTTCATAAATGCATAAAATCCGCTGTCTCCGTATAATTGACTTATCATTTTCATCATCCAATGATTAACTGTTTTGATTTCCACCATTTCTACATTAAACCGTTCATGCGAGGGTTACAGAAGATCCAGATCTAAATTTTAAAAAGTACCACAAGTTGTTCGATGCTATCAAATGTTTCTTTCACAACAATGATCGAGAATGTACGAGGGGGCGAGTTTCACCCCTCGCGAGTTGGGAAATCAGCTTCGCGATGGAGTCGAGCGGTTCGGCGTCGGTATGGCAAAACGAATTAACGAACTCTAAACAGTCGGACCCGACAGTTAGCATTATTTGCTACGTGTAAGCGAGTGGTTGGCAATGGCGGTGGCACGTCTGCGGTTGCGGCCCGTGCAGACGCGCGCTTTATGAAGCCGTTGCAAGTTCGCCGCGGGGGTTCGGCCGGCGAGGCGTGTTGCTTGCCAGCATAAATTACGCGCGATTTTGCATTTACACTGAAAACCGAGGCGGCGGGTCCCGGACCCGGCTAACTGATATTTATCGTCGCCGAGCCAGCGATAATATTAAACGAGTGGACCCGGCCGTTATTACCAGGCGCGCGATTAGGCGAACACCGTTGCAATCAGCGACGCGTCTTCGACGCGATTGACACGAGCGACAGGGTACAAGCTGGTTAGGCGTGTCGGCAACTCGAAATTACCGGTGTTCCGCCGTTGCTTGCCGAAGACAGGTTAAACGATCAGGCAATTAAAGCCTCGGTTGACTCGATCATTTCCCGATGGTGCATTGACGGAGTGTTTATTCAGATACTCCCGCTGCTACCCGGTTCCCATTATGTTCACACTCGTGGTCGGTCGATGAGTTTAATTCCGTGGTGTACAAGTACAGGGGATGTTCTGTACCGTTCTAGACTATCTTCTGGGTTGGATTATGCATTACGATATGATATTTGACAAAATCATTTTCTGTCAAAAGATTGGTATTTTCACTATTTTCCCTCGTCGATCGCGTAATAAGAAGCCTAAAGTGGCCCCTACACGATCGATAATATTGTCAATATTCACGCTCTATATCGAAGCGTCCATCAATATGCTTCAATATAAACGCATCAACATTCTCATCAATACTCATTCTGGCAAAAATATTCGTGCTGCTTGGTCGGGGCTGTTTCAGTAGTGTTTTTGTTGGGAATTTCGAAATGTTTTCTAGTTGGGATTTGGGTTTTCTAGCATTCACTCTTTTACTGTGCGAACAAAAAAGAATCAAAGACAAGGAGAAATAGACGCTGGTCCAAAGAGTGGTACAAGCTGAGAAGCTGCTTTATACGCGAACATTTGCTGAATTTTTTGCGTTCTACAGAACCGGGCGACTACAAGAATTTTCTTCGAGTGGACGAAGAAGGCTTGCAAACTTTATTAGAGCTAGTTAGGCCCAACATCCAGAAAAAAAGAGACAGCTATGCGCGAAGCTATCCCTGCAAACCAAAGACTTTCTATAACATTAGGATACCTAGCGTCTGGAATGGATTTGAAGGACATGAAGATTAATATTAGCTTAATCTAACGCGTAATCTATCGACCTAGGAAGGAAGCCATCGTCGCATATTCGCAGCCTCGTGAACCGTAATATCATTCCATAGTGTAATTCTAGGAATATCTTTCGGTACAAAATTTTCTTTAAACAAAACTTACAGGGCTACCCGAGTCTAATAACGCTGTCATAGAAAATTTGTTTGTTTCACCGTATTGTAGATTCACGGAGCGGAGAAATTCGCCGTCGTCCTCACGTTGCGCCGTCACGTACTCACAAGCAACTGATCTTGAAGGAAATATTGACAATAAACCTCCTAGACGTTCAAACGGTTCTTCAATATTTTTAGGATGCTTCAATACGCTCCTAGACGATCAATATTTCCATTAATATGGTCCTCCGTCAATATTGACAATATTACTGATCGTGTAGGGGCCACTTCAACATCAACCCAAAGGTACGCAAACCAGAAAAGTGATATGTTCACGGTTTAAGACAAGGTAGCGAGCGCTATAGCGTGCAACGGCGCATACGCCCGCAACCACCTCAGCAGTATCGCCTGTTATTAGTCCCGCAGGATTGATGGAATCAAGTAACCGGTGATTTCGCGGTGGAATCGGTAAGAATTAATATCGGGCTATTAATTTCTCGCGGCCGAGTCGCGTACGCGCAGCACAAGGTCCGTGGGGAACGGCCGGCGAAGATGCACCGGGTACCGGTTCCCCTCTACGTGATTTAGACAACGTTTCATTTTTTTCCGGCGGGTGGATGCACGCTACGAACAGTCTCGAACAGTCCCGGACCTCTGCTGGACCTCTCTCTCTGCTACGCCGATCGCTCCCTGATGAGGAACAGTCAGATTCATGAGCGCTTAGCGTGAATTGATGCCCGGGCATTAATTACGCGATCGGGTTCTGCGTTCCTCGATCAGGGATCGGCTCTCGAGGTCGAACGAACATCCTTGGATTCCTCGTGATTCATCAGATGACGCCGCAGGGGTGCGTTCGAAGGGGAGGGACCTCTATGCATCCTCGTTTGTGTCAAAGTACGTGAACAATCTTCCATAGTAAGGGATTTTCGCTCGAAGAACATTCCCTATCATTGTCACACATGATGTTTATAATTTTGCCCATTCAATTGCCCAGTGTTTCACCGTATCAATTTGTTCCACCTTGTAAATTGAACACAGAGGAATGGAATTAAATTACAAAAGTGTGGAACAAATGTGAATGAACTTCAGTCCTGCCGTGCCAAAACTTCATTGAAGTTCCACTGCAATTCCAGCTGGAAGATGGATCGTGCGGTCTCGTGAGTGCATTTCCACGGTCCCGGTAGAAAGAGCGGCATGCATCGTTCCCTCATTCCCAAGCAAATTCAACGCATATTTAGCCGCTCTTCCGAGAGAGTCTTTCTCGGAACGAGGCGCGAATCGTCGCCATAAAACTCCCGCGGAATTGGGAAACGGTGTAGAGAGAGCCCCGGAGGGGCTGTCCTCTCCTCTCCCTCTCTCTTTCTCTCCTCTCCGTTCCTCCTTTTCCCTGTCGCGAGCCCGCGCAGGAAATTCATTCAAGGAAGCGGTCCCCGTCGAGATATACATCAAGATTCGCGTAGGGGTTTCAGGGAAATCCTCGGAGCCGATTGTCGTTAGTCGCAAGCCGGCTCTGTCGGCAGCCGATGCACGTACAGGTAGGTGCGCCGTTGCACAAAGGCAACGGTCGCGAGCGGCTATGTTACCCGGGGCATGCTCCTTTATAATGGAATAGTTCGTGGCGAGCGATTTATCGCGACTATTTCCATGTCGCCGTTCCACGGATACCGCTCCGTCCGCGGTCAACGCTGCGCTTCTACGGTGCACGGTGCATCTTTTATCGGACGAGGAACTCCGGTGCATCGTGTATCAATGAGGTCGCCGTTCGGAGGCCCGCCGCGCCGATCCGGCTTCTTATAATTCTCCGATTCGCTTTTGCCGATGCGATGAGAGGGGCTCGAACCGGGAGACAGCGCCGAGATGCACGCTCGAAATGGCAGTCGTGGCTAAAGTGTTTCCGAGACGATCCACGGGCTACCGATCCGAGGACCAATGTACATTCTTATGGATTCGTTCGGGGAAACAGGAAATATTCACCCTCTTTCGCTCCCCGAAGATTCGGGCCGTAAATAAATGTACTCCTTTGGATCAGACATATTCTTGTGATATGGTTTCGCTCCTCGAACCTGGACAAACAGCAAAATTGTATATAAATGTTCTACAACCACGAATTCTAACGGCAGCAATTTTATCGAACGTTGCAGAAAATTTCAGACGTGGACATGAGGGTTAAACGTGCGTTTCTACAACAAGCGAGGCTCTACCGTAATCGAATTTTTGGTTAGATGCGAACATTTCGAGCCGGAGGACGAGTTCGAGCGCAGCCCCGGGAATTCGGGATCACCCAGTATAAATACATAATCGTTTCCCGACGCAGCCGGGGACAGGTACAAAGATTCCGTGGCGATGCATCGCGCATTAATCGCATCGTACCGCACGAGGTCTTTTGTCTCCAGCGTCTACATCGACTCCTACGCGAACAACGGTGGATTACGTTGCATCCTCTTCCTCTGAAGAAGTCGAGCGGAGTCGGTGCACGTGTATCGGTGAAGGTGCACTTGAGGAGAGTGGGTCGAGCCACGGACGAGAAGTTGTCGAGGAAAGGTGAACCTAGGCGGGCTCACCCGAGGTCGTGGCCGTGCATATTCCAATCCTAACGACGTCTCTCCGCTCTTCCAGGAGATCTGGGGGCCTCGCTTATTGCTCGTAAATTGCTCGTGGCTCCCGACCCGCTTTCTCGTTACTTCTAATGTGACCCCGCGATGTATGTAGATTGCCACGTCGATTTTTCCCCTCTACACCCCTCTTCCTTCACCTTTCCTCTAACGACAGGAACAGAGACAACCGGAGAACTAGCTAGCAGGGAGATCACCTGCGCCTTTTAAATTCATCCTCGAACGATCCACGGGATCCCGGCATGATCGATGAATAAGCAGAATTTCATTAGACGAGCCGATCATTACCCTCCCAGTAAAAGAAACACGGATTCGCAGATGCGTTTCGTGTTTTAAACAGCAATTAAGACGATACGACCGCTGATGCACACAAGACGACCTCGGGCTTTCTATTGCCAGCGGTAAACCGTGAACTGTCGCTCTCTGATCTCTCTGAAAATGTCGTAAAAATTTGCCTACCAGATGAGATAAGATGAGACTGTTCAGTAGTTCTCGCCGTATGAATGAAAATTCTTCAGTTTCGAAGCTTCGGTGATTGTTTGCTGGAAGAAAAAACTGCAGAAGCGGGATAGAGTAGTCCGCGTTCACGGAGGCGACGCGGATGTTACAATCACCGGGCTGCCCCGTTTTTGGTCCGCGACATCGCTCGAACAAATTAAGACGACGCTTACTTTCGATGACGGCCAATGACTGTCCCGAGGCAGCGGCTTTTACAAGAGTCTTGCCGTGCACGTGCGAACACAGCGGCCGTGCCCCGAGACCACGGCGAACGCGGAGGATGTCTGTTTGATTTTAATTAACATCAATTTGCATAATAGTCGGGGCTAGTCCCGCGGCTCCGAGACCGGCGAGTCTCTTCGCCACGCCATCGTTGCGTCATCGATTCTTTTCCGCGACCGGTGCGGTCATGGACTCGCGGAATTTATTGGTGACGGTCCGTCATTATTTCTACTACGATGAAAAAATTTGTTTCTTGGTATGCTTGAAGGAACCTACTTTATTCGACAATTCCATAGAAGCTACATTTATGTACGTTGTCATTTTTTTATGAACGAGTGGAGGTGTATTTGGGGATGAAGAACATAAGCAACCTCGGATGGTAACAAAACATTTTGGATACTCCGTGTTCCCAGCAGATTTTTGGAGATTAAAAGCTCATCCGTGAAAAATTGAAACATACTTTAATTACAATTTTTTAACGATGAAGTGTAATATCGATTTCTGAGAGTATTCCAATTAAAACACTATTTCGTAATTAATTATCGATGGAAGTTTCTCCGAGTCGTTCGGATGACGAAAACCGAACGCCGTTCAATTTCCAATCGGGTAGATACATTAAATTAATTGCGAAACCCGATCGAGGTGCATGCAAACTCGGCTTATGCATATTCACCATCCCCGATCAAAAGTTTCCCGAATGTTGTAAAGCATCGCGGCTAGATGTGTCCGGTGCGAGGGCCTATTCTATGAATTCTCACGGAGACTCGGTTCGAAAGTACCAATCCATGCGGGCGGACCATTGGTACCAGCCGCGAATGAAATCAATGGAGCAAAAGTGTTCTTCAGGCTTGCGAAATCGAATCGAACAGCTATGGTCACGTTACAGATGCAAATACGAAAGCGTACGAGCGGCTTGTCCGTCGCTTCCGAGACTGAAAAGTCTCTGAGCAGCCAATTGCACAGTTTCGAATAAAGTTCGGACAAGGAAGAATTATTCGCGAATTTATGCCACAACCACATTATCACAACTTCTTGGTCATTCATAATTCTCCAGACTAAAAAGAATGTTTAAATACTGACACTGTAAAGCAAGTAAAGAATTTTTCCGACTATTTTCTCTTTTCAACAGAAAAAGTGAACGTTTAACAGCTGATAAGGACGTTTAGCAGCAAGGATGCACCGAGGCTGTTCTGAGAGAATCTCGATTCGCGCGTCTAACACCAGCGTGAAATCTTTGATGTATGTAGATCATACGGAACAGCGCCTAGACAAATTGCGAGAAATTACGTTCTTTTGTCGGTGTTTGAAGCTCTATAAATGCTTACGGAGGTCCATTGTTCCGCGGCATCGTTGCTTCATTATTCGTATCTCATCGTATTCGCCACGCAGCGCGATAGAAAAATTGCGGTCTGAAGTGAGAGTCTCTTTAAGAGCCGAGCCGAGCCAGGGCTCATTACCATCCCTGCTGGTATATGCGTGTCCATACGTAATCTACTGGAGGAGCCGACCACGCGAAGGCGGCTGAAGAGAGACGGAAAGTGGAGCACTCGCAGTGATACTCAACTACACAGTCGTCGGCAACGACCCTTTCCCTTCGTTTTCCTGGTTTATTCACTGCAAGGGATCTCTCGGTCCCCCAGACAATTCTTTCCTTTATTCCAGTCGTCGCGAAACAATGGAGACTCGCGTAAATGCTATGAACAGCTTCGCTTAATTCTTCTATGTATTTCTTTCCTGTGGCTCCGATTCCTTTATTTTCCCAACTTTTATCGGGTTAGATAGAAAAATGTTGAAAATCTTTTACACAATAATCTCAACCAAAATTATTAGATTACGTTATTGGGTCAAGATTGAAGTCGCTGTTGAGAATTCTACTAAAAAATCCTCAGCTATGGGCGACTTTCAAAAATATTCGCCGGCAGATAATGCGTTACGATGCTAAAGAACATCTTCAAATAACATGAAATTTTCGATTCCTTCGAGGCAAGAGCATAAACGGCGAACGGTGTGGTCAGTTTTGGGTGTCTCGGACGAGTTCGCGGCGGAAAGTGAGTGGATAAAAACGGTAAAGCGAGCGCCGGAGTGTCCGGCTCCGACAGAAAATTACCCCACGTTGTTCGTGGTTGTTCGCCAGGCTCTCGGACACCTCGTGAAAGGTAATCGCGCGCGGAAAGAGAGCGGGAGAGGCTCTCCGTCGCAGAGCTCTCGATTTTTGCCCCGAAACGCGGCGGCGGCGCGGCGGCTGGCCGATCTCGTCGGTCTCGGATCGCGGTGTTCGGTCCACGGTCTCGTTCTCCTGTTCTCCCTCTCTCTCCCGGTTGTTGGTCGATTTGCCAATAGCTCGTTGATATGCAGAAAGCCCCATCGTTTCGTGTGGCAGCGAGGCAAGAGGCAGCGGGAGAGGAACGAACGTTTCAAAACAGGGAACGCAACGTGTACATAAGGCGGCCGCGTCGCCGCCAGGCAATGATATATGGGAATGGCTTCTGGGATGAAAATGGGGAGATGTATCCGCTCGATTTTCTTCGCGGCGAGTGAGTGGAGAACGGCCGCGGACGTTCTATCGCGCTCCACAGTCCTTGAAGACGAACAGAAGGATTTTAAATCCTCGAATGACGCTCCTAGGAAGAGCAGCGTGTTCGCTCGCTTCGGGCTGGCAGAGCGTTAATCCTTAAATGTTATCGGGATTGTCCATCGGCCGATCGTATACGGTAGCAACGACGAATATAATAACTCATGCCCATTGTTAACGCGGCCAGAGGCGCGGCCCGTGCCATCGCAACTTCGCACCATAAGGAAGACCTCGGGAAAACCCATGGAAATTCGCTCGCGACCGTAGTACCTCGTTCGGATGTCTCGAAGCGTCTCTGCGCGATATAGACGTGCTTGGAGACAAAACAATGCAAGCTCCAAGCTTCCCCGCAACGATCATGCGTCGAAGAATTGTTCGGCGAAGTTGCGGAATTCAATCTTAGATTCTAGAGACTCTGTGATGCGCGCTGTGATTCTCTCGTGTGTAAAATACTCAAAAATGGAGATGACAGTCTTGTAAACGAGGAAGATGAACGTTCAATAATTCAATTTCTGTCGTAAAGTAATCACGGGACTTTGGTGAGCAAGATTGATAATATTTTGAGGACACAGTGAAGTCCATAGTACAGCGAATAAAATTACTCTGTGAGATCGCAGCCCGCGCCATCGAGTTTCAACAAAGATCCGCTAATTTTCTAGCTCCGCAAGATGGACCCCTGCAGTTTCCATCCTCGAGCACGCTTCCACACTTTGTACACCCGTCAAAATTCGAGATTGTCTTCCACGATCGGACACATGGTCTCGTCAGGTCCCGCGCTCCAACATCTCGATTACCAAACCGTCCGTCTCAATTAGATTTCGTCGCCTGCTCGAGTGAATCCTATCAGTGGGATCCTCCGAGGAGGACGGTTAACCGAAAAGAGCGAGCTGGCGCTAGGAAAAAGACGAGCCGGAATGATGGACAGCTCGTGGTTCGTGGGAAGGTAACCGTCCCGCAAGAAAACAAGCGTTTAGATAATGGATCCATTGTTCGGGCGCAATCATCGCGACCGAAAGACAAACGAAGCGCGAGAGCCCACGACGACGACGACGACGACGGGGACGGGGCCGGGAGTAGGACGTCGGGGATATCGGTTCTCTCTCTGGAAAAAGTGTTCGAGGGAATATTTCTATAAACGGCTTTTCTGTTTTGCCGTGGACAAGAGCGATAGATCCGTCGGGTGGTGAGGCTCTCGCGAGCCACGGAGATCGAGCCTCGATCCCCTCGATCCTTTCCCGAGGACCTGCGCAAGCTCTCGCCGCAATCCCGTCTGTACTTTTCTTTTGCGCGATCGCATTCGTCACGATCGTAAACTGTCTCCCTCGGCTGATGTAATGGACGTTGGATTGACAAATCGTGTCTAGGGAATCGCGCCGCTCTATACACGTCGAGTGTTCCCGGTAACCGGCCCCCGGAACGCCGCGCAGGAATTCATATTTTCAAGGTGCGTTCGTCCCGTTTGACGGTAAATTGATACCAATTAAGAATAAAACCGATCGTTTCTCCCCGAGATTCCCACCGATGATCCCCACCAGTCCCCCACAGAACCCGCTTCGAGACGAATGAATCCGTGAACGTCGAAAGGAGAGAAGGAGATTCAGACCGCCGCGAATTAATTCGCCACTTCGCGTCTGGAACGATCGTCCAGCGCCGCAATAACACATTAAATGGAAGCATCGTCCGCGGGAAATGACCGCCGCGTTCTGTCGTTAACGTGTAAACTCTGGAATTTAATGAACGCCGGCCGCCGTTAATGCCCAGGGAAACGCGTCCGATGATTTACTGCGGCGCGAGAGCTGCTCCTACAGCCAACGCTGTGTTCCGAATGTTCGACAGACTGTTCATTGTTTCGTTCGAACGGTCTTCGAGCATTTCTTGCCGAGGAAAATTGGGAACTTTCTTAGACTCGCAACGCTGGAAGTCTACGTGGGTGCAATAATTTTTAATTTTATTCCTGTGCTAGCGATAATGAAAATCCTCCGACAAGAATGTTCGTTTCGAAAGTTCCTCCACTGTTTAATACAATTTCCAAACTCTCTACTCCCGAATGTTTTAATGGGGAGAAGAAAGTTGCTGGAGTTGAGCGAGCGAAATGATCGAACTGCAGCGGCGGTCCCCACGCGAATTTGAATTAGCAAAGAGTTGAACGGTCCGATAATTTCCGAGGGAGCCCGTTCCCATAATTTTGAGCGCAGCTTCAATTTTGCAACTCCGTCGACTTCCCTGGGAACGAAACGTCCAGATCGACGGTCCGTGACTCCCACGAGACACGCGCTGTGTATATGATTACCCATAAACGGCTAAATATTGCAATGCAACGGCCGCGGCCGATCAAATTAATTAATTGTCGCAGTCCGGCGAGTGCTGATTGCCTACCTCCAAACCGCTCGTTAGCCGACCGTATCCATTTACCAAGCTTTGCGCTCGGCGTGTTGGCAGACGGATAAAATTTATTCGACTTTGCCTGATATACCCCAAGAAATTTTCCGTGCCCGTTCTCTTTAACAGTGGACACGGCTCGCCCTGGAATATCTCAACCGTCTTTGTGCTGGCGTCTTAATTCCGTGTCGGTATCCTTCGTCCACTGCCATTTCTCTAAAACTCGCGTCGCAATTTGTCTAATGTTGCCACTTGGACTTCTTCTTCAATCTGCAGCATCCAGAAACCTTCGGGAACTGACGAAAATAGCGGAAGCGGCAACAAGAGGCGAAATTTCCTTTTTAGACCATTCAGCAGAAAAAGCTATGCCTGATTGGATACCAGGATTAGCTACTCCGAAGACTGACATTTCTCGAGGCGTTGTTAGATCCACTTAAGCTACTTAAATCACCCCGGGAACATCTTGCGCGAGCTTCGGATCTCGAAGTGTGTCTTGCGATTCTAAAATAGCTTGGTTACACAAAGATCTCCAGACATCATCCTTCAGAACGATCTCCGACGAGCTCGACGCAGTAATTTGCTCGGAAAGTCGATGTCTCCTCGGCGTCACTTAGCTTTTCCATGTCGGTGACACGCCGCGCTGAGAAAAGTGATCGCGGAATGGCTCTCGATTGAAATTGTCGGGTAAATCGTAATCGGGGTACGCTTCTCGGAAAAGGGTCTGGCAGGCGACTTGACGAATTCAGTAAGTCGTTTAGAATTTTTAGACAGACTTCTTCCAAAGACATCCTGAATTGATTCGATCAAACTCTTTGATTTTCAATTATTCTTTAATGAAACTGAAGGGCTCGCCAAATGTGGGCAATCTCTCGTGGGACTATTTAAGTTTATTTTAACGTGGTAGCGTTAACAACGAGGTCATTAGCGACCACATGGTTTACACTTGCTTATAACTAGACTGCGGATCTTTATGCAAAATAAAAAACGTTTGCATTGATTGCAAGAAACAGCAGCCAAATAAAAACTTCATTCTTGTTCTGATCATCTTGTTAAGGTGAAACTAATACACTGGTGGCCTTAAATCTTTTTAATACCTCCACTCTTTTAAATTGTACGTACACTTTTTTGTCATAAATGCATAAAATCCACAAAATGCATAGATCGCGATGGAGTTAAAGAAGAGGAGGACGTTCCTAATCCTTTTTCGTTTAGATTCAACTTGTCTCGCAGAAACGTGCAGAATTGCGGATCCACAGGACGATAAGTTAGCCTAATCGGGGTGGAGCGAAGGCTCGAGGATTCCGTGAACTCTGACGCATGTCTATCCCGGCCTAGACAAAGAAAGGCCTGCGTTTTGATTACGTTTCAGAGCGGAGTGGCGTGCCGGTGTCCTTCGCGGATTTTTTCACGCGCCGCCCGACACAATGCACCGTGGCTGCACTCCGCGCTGCACACCGCGCGATAATCATATTGCACAAGCGGCGTGTATAACGCTCAAGGTTGCGGCGTTAGCTTTATTTCCCGTAAAAGGCAATAATCGAGGCCCGGCGCAATCTCAGGTATCACCGCGCGCTTCCCACGTTATGCTATGGCCACGCGGGGATAATCGTTTGCTGTATCTTTGGCATATTTACGGCCTCGCGCAGCGATAATTGTCGTCTTGTAATCGATGTCAGAGGGACCGAGGTGGCACTGTCAACGATAACGAATGGCCGATTGTTCGCTGGAACGTGGGGTACAGACGGGATCCTGTCATAATCCGGATAATGCTTGTTCGCTATTTGCTACCTGGAATTTATCGCGGGGACCACGGAATCGAGGAATTGCTAAAACCTTTTCGTACACCAGTCTAACTCTCGTGAACACGGGGGAATGTCTAATTCAAACCGGCTTGTAGATCGGACCTAATGCATAAATTGTAGTTACTTTATACCGGCCATAGCGTTGCTAATATTTGTCTTTTTCGAGACACACTGCTAGATCGCATCTAGTTTATAATCCGCAATTAATTAATGCGACCAATACTGCAGGATATATTTTTTTAAAGGACAGACTGGTTTGTTCCGAGCCCGTAAGCTTTAACTAATGGAGATAAATGATTGACAAAGTGAACCGAACAATATTTTCAGAAAATCTCGTTATTTTTTTATGTGTATCTTCTGTTCTCTAATCTCAAACATTTATGTAAATTACACCTTCATAAACTCATTTTAACAAATGCACGTACAAAATTAATGTCTCGGCATTAATGAGTTGTACGTCTTATCGCAGGTTGTTATCCAGACCGCCAACAGAACACCGTTTTAGCATTGAAATAATCCCCCTCTCATTAATTATTAAAATTTCGAACTTGTCACTCGTATACTGTATATCTAATTTATCCGGCATGCGACTCGTGCTAATGAATAGTAGATACTATCTCCGGGCATTAAACAGAGTACCCTCGCATTTAGCATTGTAAGAACCCTTTCCCTAATCTCTTTAATTCTCAAGCAAGCGCTTAAACAAGGAAAACAATCTCCCTGTTAATTCCCTACAGTTCCCATCCCCTTTTATCGTTTTCCTACAATGGCCCAAGAAATCCTTGTAATTTAATCTTGAGACTTTCTCGAGGATATACGCTTTTGTAAAAAATGACTCGTTGAAGTATAGTCCTCCATAATTGCGGAAGTTGTTGCTCCAGCAGCTTCGTGTTCCACATCCCTTGCTACGAGGAATTTCAAACAACAACGTTTTCCCTGTATAATGCGGGACGTGTTTACAACCCCTTTGCATAGAATATAAAATACCTACATTTTTCGTAACATGATTAACTTCATAAACTAGAGAATAACGAAAATTGAACGAATAGAACACATTCATTTTTGATAGTTCTTTCCGGTGAGACCGACATTGATGAAAATTGATTCGAGGTAAGAGGACAGATAGTCTAACTGGTAATTTATGGGTTAAATCTAGAAAATTTAGTGAGTCACTTTGTACATGTTTCTTTTTACTAAATCGCAATTTCTCGCTCGAAAAACGCTTTCGCCGTCGATCCTTCGGCTCCCATGGCTCTCACCGCGAAAATACGATACGATCGAACGTCCTGTGACAAGTCGACACCGGGTTCGACGTTTTCGCCAGTCCTGGACGACGATATCTGTCAACGCCGAGCAGCTTTAAGCCCGGTCGTTTCCACACATTCGCCTTGTACACGAGACGTACCCCCGGGCGGCTCTCGTATAACTCGACCGACAGATTGCGCAACCCCTTGAGCACACATAAGTCGCCGGACACTTACACCGACTTCCAGAAGCGTTGAACAATTGCTAGAATCTAGCGGAGAACCCGCCATTATTTTATCATATCAATTCATCATCGGAACACCTCAGCGAAATTTTTAGCCAATGCATAGACCCCAATTTTTAATTTCGAATTATAACTTTATGAATCTTTAAAATGAGCCCAAACTTGACATAATTCGCAGTATATTTGCTTGTATTGGGTTGGCAAATAAGTTCGTTCGGTTTTTCTGATTTATTCCACTGTAAAAAACCGAACGAACTTATTTGCCAACCCAATACAATGGACGATTTAGTCAGAAAAGTGTGAGAAATATGTTCTTGCAGTTGTCACAGAGAAATAATCAAAGACAAAGAAGTTCTATCAATTTTTGTTTTTCCTTTATACGTTCGAAGCTAGCCGTAACAGATCGAGGATTGGTGCCTGTAGACGATGTGGGTGACATTTCGGTGTCAAATTTTTCACAGACGTCGGGACACGTTACTGCAAAGGCTATGAATATGTTCTATAACTCTTTCGATCCGTGATTTTCAGTACTTTCGAAAGGTTTGAACCACCGTGCGGGGGAGTGAAAGAAACGGGGTTGATTTGTAGATCGGCTGGGCGCGCGTCCGCGCGGTCCCGGTGCGTTGTAAGCGGCCAGATTGAAATCAGAGATGCGACCGAGATTACGTGCTATAAGCACCGTATAATGGAGGATGCAATGAAAGGGATACCGTTGTACCAGCGCGGTGAGCCTTCGTAAGGAAATCCCTCGTCCCGTTCCCCGCGCCTCCCCTCGGCACACCCCCGTTTTTCTTCTCGACTTTCTCACCGGCGCGGCGGCCAGAATTTATACGACTTTCTCGGCTCTAATTTAGAGCCGACTTAATTTACACGAACCCTGCCCGAAGATAAGTTCATTTAACGCGGCCTACGTACCCCGTGTCGTCGTATCGGGTGTCCCGGGGATCGAGAGGGCTCGCCCGGACGATCCGTCGATTATTATTCCCGTTATTATTTCTCTCGATCCCTCCTCTTCGTCCTCTTCCTCGTCCTTGTTCTTCCTCCCTCAACATCCGCCCGTTTTGACTCTGTCGATCGAATCGACCGATAGCGAACGTTGTAGATGCGATTACTGAACGACCGTAACAGAAAGCCGCAGGGGAGGGAATAATCGAAAAGGTCCGAGACATTTACAGTTATCGATTGTGCAATTGTGATCGATCGGCCCTCGCCGATCGGGAGATGTTTGCTCGTTCCATGCCCCACCCTCTGCCACTTTCTTCCCTTCCTACGAGCTTCGACATTTAACTCTTGAACTTATGGCTCCGACCACGGTCAGCTGGACCGGACGACCACCTCCGTTTACAAGCTTGCTAATTTCTTCCCTCGTAACAGCGTGTCCGAGCAACAACCTTCGGGAAAGTACTGTAGAATTGATATTGTACTGCTTGCTTAATCATCGTTCGTTCCCTGGATCAATTAGACCAGTGGTTCTTAATCTTTTTGAAGTCAGGGAACACTTTGGTTATATTAAAAATTTGCGGAACACCAAAATTGATGATATAAAAAACAAACGAAAATATCCCGCGTAGAAATAAATATATTTTAGACTAAAATCGCTTAATTCTCTACAACTTTCATATTTGACGTTTTTTTCTCCGACACGATCTAAGTGCTATGTATACTAAATAGTTTACGATTCCAATTCAATGTTTCCGATTTGCGATCCAGTTACGATTTCCAAATTTCCAATTTTACGATTTCATTTCAATGTTTCCGATTGCATTGTTAAATTGAATTTCCATAAATTTCGATTTATTTTCAAAAAATATTATATACCTACAAGCATTGTGAAATAAAACAAATTAGAAACGTGCGCTTTCTCTTTTCTTTCTTTTCCATTTATATCAACCAGATGAGCCACAGCAACGCGTGGCCGGGTCCAGCTAGTATTTAATATATTTCGCGGAAAAAGCTCGCGGAACACCAATGAATTAGACACATGAGCCACAGTTTCTGAAAAGGTGGTGCAACCGCTATGTTGATGTCTATGGTGATCTCTTTTTAATTTAATAAATACAGGAATAATCGCCAGCAGATAATATGTTAAGAAAATCATGCATGAAATCCAGCATCACAACGGCTTGTAATCCCCGGGGTGAACGATATCCCGTAACGTCGCCGCGGCTCCGGTGATAACAACATCAACCCCGGCGTTATTTATGGGAATGCGCGGCGCGGACGTTCTTATTTGCCGTAAACATAAATTGCGTTTGCCCGAGATACGGTGCCCCGCGTGTCCCGCGATGGTTTAACGCCAGTCAATTTCACGGACCGAGAGCACACCTGTACCCGCGTGGTGGAATTATGGTAATACGGGGCCCGTTTAAAGACCGGAGTTCATGTGTAAACGCGGCGTCAGGACATGTCGCGGTTTCCGTGCGCCGGGACACGCCATCAATCGCCTTCGCTCGATGTTTGACATTTATTCAATCATGAATTACGCTATACTTGCGCGAGAGCGAGCGCGCGCGCGACTGTTCGGTTAGCCGCGCGACCTCGGATTAGATGACTCGGCCTCGAAATTCTATTCTCGATAAACTCGGTCGAGCGGTCTTGTTCTGCGATTCTATTGATCGCTCGATCGAACTCGCGAAACAGAAAGAAACGAACGTTAAACAACGTCGCTGCAACATCGCTGCTCGTGACGCGGGTTATCAGCAACGATTATGCAACAGCCGGTGTGTTTAATAGCTTCGGATATGCAGGGTGTCCCTAAATAATTTTGAAGTTGCTCTTTCTCATTTCATATTTACTCTTATGAGATTTGTTACAACATAATGTACATTACAGAACGTTACGTAGTATAGTGAATAACGAGACGTTAGTAACATTTTGAAAAGAAAAGGAGACCCTTAGGCACGTAGGTTACAAATATTTAGAAAGGGTATCATATATACGCACGCCATAATATTAGGTTCAGTTATTAAGCAACCTGTGTCCAACGGCAATTGAAATCCTGCTCTAGAAAGATTTTGGATAAGTTTTATCCTCTGTTCATCATACAGATTGCATTGCCATAGAACATGATTAAGCGTTTCCTGCTCTTGGTTACATTTACATTTGAGGTTATCGATGATGCCAATGCGAGCAGGTGAAGCAGTCAAATGATAATGGTCCGCCCTGCATCGATTAATTGAAACAATGCATTGACGGGTTAACTTTTTATGCCCAAACCAAGGTGCACGAACATCTTTGTAGAATCGTTGAAAATAAGCTTTACCCTTATATAGCCCTTGATCTTTTATTATTTTAACTGTATTTAAAATTGCTTCCTTCTTAAAAGTTTCGGATAGGTCAGTAAATGGAATCTTGGAGACTTTCAAGGAGCTGGCAACAGTAGCGTCTTTCGCTCGGGCATCAACCCTCTCGTTGCTCCATATCCCCGAGTGGGCCGGAATTCAGAAAAATTTTATCGAGTGATTATTGCAATTTTCATGAAATTGACTAAATTTTTTTTTAATTTCCAAGATGAACCTATTAGTTCTGACATTGGATTTAGGAGATTTCAGGCTTTCCACAGGCACTAAGGGAGTCCGACAAGATAACAAAGCTTTGGTTATTATAGCTCAGAGCTAAGAGCATCATTCAAGGCAATACACTCTGCTGTAAACACAGAAGCGTTATAGTCGACACTCTTAGATGTGTGATAATTAAACTCACGGCAGAAACAGGTGATCCGACAAATTCTACATTTAAAATTTTACTGCCGCCAGCAAATACAGCGAAAGCAGAGGGATCCTCAATCAGACTCTCGATTCTCTGGTTACGGTCAGTACATTTTTTAAGATTGAGGTAATTCAGGTAATAAGCGTTTTGAAATCAGATTTGGCTATTATCAGGTTCGGGAACATTTGCATCGATGCCACGGTGGATGGAATAAAATAGTACAGCAGCAGGAAGAGATAAACTGGAGACATTCCCGATACCGGAAGTGTATCCACCATAAACTACCTTTCTGTTGACAGTGTCTTTGACGCTGGGATACTTTATGCTCCGGCAGAAGAGGATCATCGGCGTCGGTGTTTCACACGGCCCTATTGTTGACATGGCCGACTAGCCATGTATTTACTATACCGTACAGTCGTGTGGAGGCTCGCGACGCAGCGTGCAGCTCGCGCTAACGGCGCTTTATGATATTTATGAATAGTTGTTTAACTTACACTTCGAACACCGTCCGAAGACACGGGCGTTATTCGGTGTCCTGTGATCGGCGAACTATGCCTCTCGGTTCGAAAACGTTTTTAACAACAGGGGAAATAACCATTCCGAAATTGAATCGCGCCGCGCCGGTGAAATTTCAAACTTTCACGGGTGAAATTCGTAATACTTCGCGAAACTCGCGAGAAATCGCCGACGAAATTTCCTACAGCGGCGGCTAACACGTGAACCGTATCGGGTTACAGGGACACGAGGTCGGATTAATTCCGCAGTCCTTTAATGTTCATCTCCGAATTTTCCATGATTGAAATTTCGCCCAAAGCTCGGCTCGGTGATTGCCGTTACGTCATTTTAAATGAAAGTACAGTTACGTGCGCCGGAACTCGTTTCAAAATTCGCGAACCGAGGCTATAATTAAAGCAAAGAAAGAAGTGCTCAGAGTTCAATCAATCTTTTAGCTGTATTTCTCGGAAAAATCAACCCGTACTGCTGTCGACAATTTGTGACAGTGGCAGAAGTAGAATCAGTCAGTACTGGTCAGACACATACTGCGTATCTACGGTATCTACTGACAGCTAATAAGTCTTTCATAACCCACTGAAAAGCAGGTGTTACTTCAGCATTTTTCTTTTAGAGAACCAGAAAACTAATTTTCTCGAAGCTTTGAATGCAGCTTAATATATTGCCGAATCATCAAGAAGAAATTGTTTTATAAAATAAACATTTCCGGTAGTGCAATTAAAAAATGTTTTTAGACGAAAGTCCATCATGGGATTGTTGCTGACGTCGAGACGAATTCAACAGTGTATTATCCCATGACCTTGAAATGACCTCAAACTCGAAAATTTACTGCAAACGTAATTTTAATGAAAAATTATTTCTTACAAAATGAATCAAGTTACGTCAGATGTTCGAACTGCGATCCATCTTCTACGGTACAGAACTCCACTCTTTGTATTAGATTTTTCGTTGTCGCCATAATTGGTGCGTCTCTTTTTCCATTCCTCTTTCTCCTTTCTCCAATTTTTCATTAAAATTAAAAGTTTGCAGGAAATTTTCGAGTTTGAGGTCATTTCAAGATCATAGGATAATACACTGGTGAATTCGTCTCGACGTCAGCAACAATCCTATGACGTCCAAAACATGTGGTGTCATTTAAAGAAGTCAAGGTGACCTTTACTAAAAAGCATTTTTTCAGATTTGAGAATATGCGAACATGTAGCTCACCAAGTACTGATAAACTTTTGTCCAAAACATTTTTAATTGCACTACCGGAAATGCCTAAAAAATGCCGACATAATTTAACGGGTAGACCCTGTACACACCGAAAATTTTTCGGAAATGGCGAAAAGCGTGCAAACGTACTCGGGTTACGTAGACTCGTAAATCCACGCAATAGCCGTTCCCGGTGCATAGCACGTGGAGGTGTGCGGATGTGTTCCCGGCGCGTTCACTTGGACCCCCATTGGTGTTGTAGATGCCTTTTCTTGTATCGTTCGCACACTAATCTTCGGGATAATGTATTCCGCGGCTCGAAGATACGGCTTCAGCGCGGAGCCGCTCGCGCCGCTCCAACAACAATCTCGCAGGTTGCGGACGAAGGTCGGAACGGATTATCGGTTGCCGTGATTTGTTGATGCACCGCGTGTAATGGGATCTCTTATTCGTGCCGCGATTTAACCAGGAAACGCGGATCTATCCAGCGGGTACCTTAGTCGCTCCTTCTTTGTTACAACCGCGGTGCTCTCCTTCCACGAAATTGAATTTCCGCGACGCGACGTCTCGGACGTCCCCGGAAACCGCCGAAACGGAAATAGAAGCGTTTCCTCAAGAAACGACATTATGCTTGCATAACCGCTTTGCATCACAGACACGTAACTTTTCGAGAAAAAATTTCTTTACTCTTCGTATCCGTTTTTCGCTCAACTGCGATTTTTTTATTTAGACGCTGCCTTCCAAAAACATTTCTTCAAAATGTATACAAACGCTGCTAAAACAGTTGCCAAGATGAATAGAAATTTTTGACAATACTAAGCAAAGTTGAACGAAAGTGTTAATTTTATTTTTACATTTCTTTGCCAATTAATCTGGTAATGTAATTTCAGTTGCAGATATAATATTTAATAAAATTTAAGGATAAGCACCTGCGATAATATATTGATCCTACTGTTATTAAATTATGCAAGCTGACTCGAAATTCTGCATGTAGGTGGACAATGGGACTGTTCAACATTTAGACTACACAGCATCCTGAATTTTAACCATGTTCTCGGGGGAAACAGGATAAACTGTGGCACAGCTAGTGAGATGCAATGCGACTATAAATTATGCATACACATTTGCTCGCATAGAAACGTATTTAACTAAAATTCTAGCTGCGAAATCTCCAAAATTTTCCACGTCTCCACACTTTTTGAAAACGACGTTCTCCAGCAAGAGTAGCTATCGCATTTACCTCACGATTTCTTTCGCAGTTACGTCGAATGAGGTTTACTCGAACTGCATCGTTAAAAATTTCGCAGGAGAAAAAGGAAATTTATGATCTTCGTGCATGCACATCTATCTGAAAGATTAGATACTGCGAATAGGTAAACAGTATTTTATTCCGAGAGAAAAGAAATGAATAATGTTCTTGCTAACGGAGATTCATTCGAAATCTTCATCTCGAGTCCGGCACGACATGCAGCGGGTTAATTCGCAAATCCAACGATTAGGAAGAACCATAGTTTACGACCTCGAACGCCTCGCAGCCAGGTTGGAACATTGAATTTGATGACCCTCGATTCCCAACTATTATTCAATTCCTCATTCTTCTAGTCCCTAACACAGCCACATACATTACACGCCAGCCTAATAGCCAGTCCGGCATGAGTAATGTCTCGGGAACCCGAAGGTTCTTAGTTTCTATTTAGAAGATCTCATAGGAGCGAGGCACTAACAGCCAGGTAGAATTACAAAGTAACAAGTGAGCATAAACACACGAATCGGCCGGGCCGGCATAAATCGGCCTGGTGTCCGGCCGCGGATCATAGAATTATTCCAGTGGGAGCGAGCACGCGTCCGGTGCTGGTAATTGTGCGCGCGAAATTAGATCATGCTCGCAGGACCGCGGGAGGAAGTCGATTAAGGCCTCGATCTCTTCAGTTGCCCTAGGGCAGAACACGCTCGCATACTCGCATGCTACACTCGCACGCTACTCCCAAATGCGGTTAAAACGATTCTCCGATTGAAATCGCCCAGTCGAAAAAGTCTCCGCGCGACATAAAATAACTTTTCGAAAAATCATCCGAATTCGTTGAATATTTCCGAGCTGCTACGAGGATCAATTTACTACCTCATGCATAAAAAGATTTTTTAGAAAATCGTATTCGTTCGAAGCTGCTAATAAAATAGTAAAAGTAAAGTCGCTTCTTATTTTTTGCTACAAACGTTTTTTCAGCACTTCAGCATGAATGAGTTCAATTAACCTCTTATCGTATTATAACCATAACTTTTCAACTTGGAGAAGGTACTTTCTACTGTGTTTGAGAGGCGAATACCCTCAGCATGCACCAGCAGGCTGGATATCGCGACAACTCTTATTAAGAAAACGCTCGGCCCGCATCGTGTTCCGCAGCCGGGGTGACGAGGCCGCGTTGTCCGGCTGCTAATTAATTACCCTTCGCCCATATTGCACACCTCGTTAACGCTCGACTCGGCTCTCGAGGTTGGCCCGAGACCACCCGGTTATGTAATTCGCTGTTCCGTTTCGCACCCTTAAACGGCAACGTGAAAAGGCACGAAACGCCGCGCACCGCCGACACCTCGATATACCGAGGTCGCGCGAATCATTATCGTAAATTCGTCCGATACCGAATCGATCCGACCGGGTGGCACGAACGCGTAGTCCAGATCGCGTAATCGATGCCGATTAACCGCGGAAACAGCTGTCTAATTAATTCTAACGAAGCTATTATGAGAAGGAACGCGAGCGCCGGTTGTCGCGCCGAGCGAACCCGGTTTACCCGGTCGCGATCAGCCAATAAGAAATTCGAGACGTGTTCGGATAAGGGAAAGTTGGTATAGCACTGCTTAAGAAATTTTGGGTCCTCGGGGAAAATTGGTATGTCCGTTGCAGGAGGTATGCAGGCTGAATTATAGATTGACGTCTTGTGTCAAAGGGAAAATTCAGTTTTGGAGATTTTAGAGATTAAGTAATTTTGGGTTCGATCAAACCTACCTGAACCTTAATTCAAGGTAGGGTCACAAAAGAACTCGTTACTATGAAACATCGATCGTACGACGGAAACGACAGATTAGGGGTTAAGTGTAATAAATAATAAAGAATTTGTCGACGGGGTGGGATATAGGTGACCAGCATTCGGCTGCTTTCCCCTATCTGTCGGAAGGGAAACCGATGGAGTACACGCGCGGCGTTCGATCGATATTTTAGTGAACGCTTAATGAACGCGGCGATTGCGCGTATAGCAGGGGGCTACTTCTACTTTTGGAGATAATGGCAGTTGCTGTCCATTGCTGGACCGGGACACTCGTTATTCCCCACTCGAGCCTCCGCAACGTCATCGTTTGATACCGCTTTGGCGTTATTGCGAACCGTCCGCGTCCGATCGAGATGAACCTCGTCTGCGGTTCGGTTTCTCCGTTACGTTATGGTTCTCGCATAATGCGTTCTCCTCCACGAACCTCCCCGCCCCTTCTCTGTTCCTAGATACGTTATCAAACGCATTGTTTGCGCAACTTCGAGCGGTCCCGATCCGCGTTCGACTTCCTCGTCGATTGTTTCGCGGAAACCCGGAGCAATTACCGGGGGATCGCGGCGGCTAACGAAGCAACTTCGCGATGAAAGGAAAGAAAAAACTTCTCAGAAGCCGAGGTGGAGATTCTCGGTCGATGTAGACATCTCGTTAACTTCAGCTCGCTTTTCAAATTAAGCGTGCCGTAAAATTTATCTGATCCGAGAGCGAGCGACGCGACGCGACGCGATGCGAGAGCATTGCTTCTTCCACGGGAATTCCGTGGGAATCTTCGAAGTAGAATTACCCGCTAGCTTCCTGGGCTCGTTACAAGAAAGGCATCTCTTTGTGGAAAATCGATGGCTGACTACTCGGCTTTTTCGTCTGACCCTTTCACCGTGCTCTGGATTATCTCTGCCGTGAACTTCCTGTTGCGGTTCATTCGCTCTTCAGCTGCTGGAGTTTCTTTTTCTTGAGATTCGAGGCACTCTCAGCTCTGTATCGAACAGTTTGTGATCTTGAAACTTTCGAATGTAACTCGTGTCCTTTCGGAATCATTTTCTAACGTTGCAAGAGAGAAACACTCCAGCAGATCAGAATCGACGCTGGTGTATGTCTTCTGACACTTCACTGATATAATGGAGGCAGTTCAGGTTTCAATTCAAGCGAAACAAACATTTTTCGCAGTGATTTCAATAAATAAGAATTAAACCAGAATCTCGTGAGATCCGTATTCTACATATTACGAACCTCGCAGGCCAAAGACGATTACGCAAGAGTCTTCGCACATATCAGACCATATTCTAAGCCAGGGACCTTCTCGCCCAGTGGTTCGGAGCGTCGTTGACCCGAGAATCTCCCGAAAACTATTCCGAGATCCCTGACTTTATTCGGGTCGTTCACCGAAATCCGAGATTTCTGGTTCGCCGGCGAATTCGTAGCTCCTAATCCGAGGAGAATCCGTAGATGCAGGTCGGGGGGTTCGTCGCTAACGAAGCCTCGGTTAACGAGCGCGGCTAGGAACGTATTCGTCGGGGTCTCTCCCGTCTCTTCCGTGCTCCGAACTTTCACATCGCGTTGTGGCCAGATCGCGGCACAGGTGTGGAGGTCGAGCGTAGTTAGACTTTTACGAGGTTAATGTGCAAAACCGGGGATCGCACACAGGCGGGCTCTACACACGTATGCATGGCCTACGAGCTCGCACGTAAGCCCGTGATGAATTATACGGCTCGATAAGGTCGTGTGCGTTAATTTATTATCCTTGTAATCGGCGTCCTTTTCCTGCGAGCCGGCCCTACCTCTGGCTGGAAAAATGCTCGCCATGCCCGGGGAGAAAAAACGGGAAAAGAGCTGATCCCGCGGGATGATGATGGTGGTGGTGTTGGATGCACACATGGGCGGCTACAGGTGGAAGCGCGGGAGGTGCAAGCAACGGAAAAATCGGGAATTTATCGACCGGCTGGCGAAGATCGCGTACGTACGAGCGCGTGCTCGCCTCGGAGGCGAGGCGAGCCAGAGTTGCAGGTGAAACAACACACCTGAGCCCGTTCCCGCGAAGGTTAAACACCTGCGACAATGCTCGACAGCGACGCTCAACGTCGTTCGTGCCTCTGACCTTTTCCCGAACCGATCTAAACCGATCTAAACCGGCGCTAGCCTACGATCGACCGGTTGTCGCGTGTCACCGAGAGGCTCTATTGTGTCGGAACGACGGGAACGGCGTTAATGCGGGTCGGAAGAAACCTCGATCGAATTGTCCCGCGTCGACGACGCGACGGCCGAGCCGTATTAACGTTTAACGAGCGTTATCTATCCATCAAACCAACCACGGTAACGTATTTACTTCCTGGTACGGACAAACGGGCCACCGCTATTGTGCCGAGGATTCTCGAGGATCGACTTTAAAGGAAAACGGCTGCGTCGCTGTGCTGTAGTTTCGAACCAGGGATTAAAATGTGCAGACATATTTGGATTCTAAAACTGAAACATGTCTGTTCCTTAGGTAATTTCACACTGACGCAACATCGAGCAAATTTTTGTATGTACGTTCGTCATTTTACGAAGATCCCCGGTCTGCTATAATGAGATAATTGGATCGGCCGACGAAAATCAGGATCAGAAGGATCGGCATGAGAAGTGGAGAAAAAGGAAGACAGAGGGAAGCACTCGGCGCTGTCGTTCACCGGGCTCATCCGCGCGAGATCACAGGTGAAGGTGCATCGGGAGAGAGAGACGCGTCGTGCATGCGCATCGAGCGACTCGATAGGTGTATCTCCGGTGCAACGGCTGCACACGGCGCGGTCAGGCCAACCTGCGGCTCTCGGCTCGTCTATCACGACCGGATAGATTTATCGAGTATCGGCACCTTCGCGTCCCGCCTGGGCTCCAACAATTTATACACCTTCGCCGGGGCCCCCGGACAGCTCCGCGACGAACGTCTCTTCCAGATGACGAGGGAGATTCATCGCGAATGCTCCGCCGCTAACGATCATTTTCACCTAACGATCGAAGAACCGACGGGTCCGCCGATAATGCAATAAAGATCCCCCGAGAGCACTGTCGAGAGCCTGTCTTCGGTATTCTTTGCGTTCGAGTTCGAGTTTGCGATCCCCTGATGCGGTCCGTGTCCGATGATATTTCTGCGTCGACGCTCCTCATGCTCCGCGCGTTGCCTAATGAGATCACTGATTGGAAGATCGATTAATCTACCGAGTCGCTTTTTCTGTCGGGACCCTGCCCGCGTGGAAATTGGGCATGGGCGTTGCTCCATGATGTTTAATGGAGAGAAAGCGAGCTTTAATGCTAAACCTACCACCGCTGATCAACGCGTGATTTGTTACAGATTTATTTAATAAATAATTATTGGAATTATAAAGATGCTTTACGTATTATAATACGAACCACACAAAGTCCAAATAAATGGTGCACTGATCTTCAAAAGGGTCCAGGGGCGGAACGAAGGGTATTCGGGGGCATTTTGGCCCATGGTGTTACCTCTCGTCAGATCGCAAATGGCGGCGCTGCAGAAAAGAGAGATCGCGTTCCACCCACGCGGTGACGATCGCGAAAAGCGGACGCGCACGCGGTCAACCTGAGAATCGAGAAAGCCGGACGCGGTGATACCGAACGGTGAGAAACAAGATAGGAGGTCCTCAGTAATTACAGTGGTCCGCGAAGTTTCGGGTAACCGATCGAATCCCGGGCCCCGAAACGTTACCAATCTTTACAACTCCGGCCTTCTGTCTCCTGATGCCTTTTGGGGTCCGCGAATGAATTATGCGGCTGCGATCGACCCCGCTCGGCACGTTTCGGCGTAACGTCTTATTCGGACCACCGATTTCTGGATCCTCCCTGTGATTACCGGGCCCCGGTGCGACCGGGAGTAAGATTTTCGAGGCCCATATATCGTGGTTCCGTAATCGGATACCCGTGAATTGCTACAGTTTATGGCTCTCTGCTCGCGTTACGGTCGATATCTTAGTAAACCCGACGCAACATGGTAGTGAAACTCAACGATCAACGTTCTTTATGCGCCGCTGCAAATCGCTCGGCGATCGTAATGGCTCCTTTTAGCTCGATGTTCACACTTTTCTGGCCGAAGCTCCAGCAGAAACCCTGGCTTACCGACTTCGAAGCGTGAATTCGCTTTTACTTTAATTGACACGTTGGTTGCCGATTCGGCGGTCACGAAACTGGGTAAAACAAAGGTTTTGATTTAAACCCTCGCCTTACAATTTAATTCCAGGGCTTCACATTGAAACATACTGTATCATCTTGACTGTAACAGTGTATGTAACGTTTGCTTCCACACGGAAATCATTTTTATGTTACGATCAAGGGTTGGCTTACACGCGTTGTATCTTGTTGAGCGATTTAATAGATCCGAAAAGGTGATCGGGTTTATTACCGTATGAATATTTAAGCCACGTGGCTCGCTCAGATTCCGACGTAAGTGCGCACGAATTGGCATGCACAGGTTCGTTTCCGCGTTACTTTCACCATGCCGGTATAATCACGCCCTTGTCAATTAGCGTGCGCCGGCCGGCGATTAATTATAATAAAGACACGTTGCTGCGGGAAGATAATCGGCTGTTTTGAGCTCGCATAATTTTTTCCGGAGGCATCGTTACGCGTCCATGTTCCATCTTCGATTTCGTACGATCTTAACTCTGCGAAAATACGATTTTACATATGCAGAACGCGTCGGAGGAGAGACGAGGAGCGCGATGAAATCCGTCGAAACTTTCCTTCCAATAAACTATATGACTCTCGCAATTTCATTTCTATTTATCCGAGCAGAGTCAACTAACAGAGTAAACGAAAAGTATTCGAGAAATATCGATGCGGTAATTTTGTATCTTCTCTTTTGCAACACACCGTGGAGGGTCCGGGAACTTTACGTTCACGGTTTCACGACTTCCAACAAATTACAACGACGTTTGCGACGCTATCAATTCTACCGAACGTTTAATTACGCCGGAGGTATCCGCCGCGCTGCTAGACGAGAGCCGAACGCCAGCTAACATTCGAACGGAAACGATCAAATCTAATTGCGCTATTACCGGGATGAGGTTGTCCTACACCGCGACGGATGGAATTTAATTTCAAGCGGGGCTAGCCGGTCGTTTTAAATAATTCGCGCACATAGTAATCGCGTTTGACATGACGGGCAGCTCGCGCGCGCGATAAATCCCGTAGAGCCGCGGAAAAATCCTAATCTACGATTAATTGGTACAAGACGAGCCACATCGGCTAATCCGCGTTTTACCGGGCAAACGCGGAGATTTTAATTGAAATCCCGCGCGTCTAACGAGTTCCACGATGCGGGTGGCATGTCCACCCACCTGGCCGTCTACCCGCAACCATATTCAAGACCCATGCTTGCGCATATTTCTCCGAGCACCGAGCTTACGTCCTACAATGTATGATAATCGATGATCCCAGGCGACAGCCGGCCAACGATGCACGCCGATTCATCATCGGACCGTAGCGAACCAAGTTGTCTTTCACTGCGACACATTTTTCTGCCCGTAATTAATATTGATTAATCGACAGACCGCCCGTAATAATCGTCAATTAGTTCGCCATTGTACCGCTGTCTTTCCTCCGACCCGCATAAATAATAGCGAGAGGACTGTACACTCATTGCGGTCTTGGAAAATTAAGTAATGTTCAACGAAGCATTTATCTCATTCGAGCTTCGGCGAGAGGCTGGATGCAGGAACCGAATCTCGAATCAAATCAAGTATGAATTCAAAACCGATTTCTATAGAAAATGTGCGAACCTTCGGGAGAAAATGGAACTGTACAGGTAACCTTCTTATAACACAGGAGATAGGTTCCTAGAAAATGCCGTGTTGTGTGAAACCGTGTAAGTAAAACCCAAAAAGGTGGTTACGTTCCGAACACCTATTAAAAACAAGCATTTTTTATTAATTCCATATAAGCAACTTAATTTTTATTAAAAATGTAAATGTATGTATAACACAAAACGAAAAATATTATTTTCATTTAATGTAGCCTTAATTTAATAAATTTCTTCCTTGTCACTACTCAGTACAATCAAACGAGAACGTTTTTTCAGTTGAACGATATCACCATCACTTTCTGAACCTATTTCTTCATTTAGAATTTTTGCACCTTCTATCCTCTTTAAAAAATCTGTAATTTTGGTTTGTTTGCTGGTTCTTACAAGGTCATTGTAGATTTCATGGTATGAAGAGAGACACACACACACAATTTTGCAGCTCCCTTTTGAATTTCAAATTTAAATTATTTTTATAGAGTCATATAAATGAGTACATACATTATAATTTATTTATATATTTTCATGTAAAGGCACTATAGTTCATTATTCTTTCCCGTCACTATTTTAAGGTAATTTAGTTTTTAAATTATGTTAAACAAAAATCATGTTATCCAGTGCTGTAGAAGTACAGTGTCGTACAAACGTTTTCGCAATTTTCTTATCGTGTTAGAGCGAAACAGAGTTATAGGATGCCGTGTTGTCGGAGGGCTACCTGTGATTCGAAATGTGTTTGAAATCCAACACTCCGTTTCTTTGACCAAGATATGTTTCGACTTCGGGCGTCAACCCGCTGTGTTGACACTTCTTACAGTATACGTCGGTGAGGCATAAGAACTGTCGCGTTCGAGAGTTTTTGCCTCACCGACAATATCAGCTGCAAAAAGTGTCAACACCGCGGGTTGACGCCCGGAATCGAAACATATCTTGGTCAAAGAAACGGACTGTTGGATTTTAAACGAAATGCGTCAGCCAGAACTTTCTACGCGCGACTCTTTTCTGAAAGGAATGATTCCATGCTTTCGGTGAGATTGACGACAAAATTGGCAAATTACAGGCCAGTTAAATCATTTGCAGTGCCTTGTCGTTTCGATTCTCGCGCGCCGAAGATCGCGCAATCGGGGGAATACTTAAAAGCTCTTTAAGACCGGCACATTAGCGGACCTAACGAAACCACTTAAATTCGAATCGGGGGGAAGCCTTATACATCAAACCCGACAGCGGCGTTTGTCCTCGAACTCCGGTGGCGGGTCTATCCTCCTCCGGAAAATTAATCAAATAGGTTTTCTTAGGCCACCGTGCGCACACGAACTTGCCGCGTAACTTCCACGACGTCTACTTATCTCGAGCTCGCCGTTCGATCGCTGCCAGCGAGGCACTAATGTCCGACTATTATCCCTCAATTTGGCGGATTCGAAAAATCCACGGTACAAACTCTGCCCATAAATCGGCGGATTAACCCCGGCGTTTAACATTTATCAATTACCCCCTGACCGTGCACCGCGACCTCGCGGAAGTGTCTGTACGTGCTGGATGCTGCGATGCTCGAACCATTTTGATCGTGGACGATTTTGATGCAACATTTCAGGTCCGCGGGACCCTCCATTGTTCACACAACTGTTAGATTAATGATTTGATAATTAATACATCATTAGATTGCGGATTTTTTTCTTAAAAGAGAAAAAAAGAAGATCCAGATAATACGAATCGTGTGTCTCAGAATCCGTACCACTTCGTCCACAAATCGGCAGATTAACCTCGGCATTTAGCATTATCAATTACTCTGTGCCCCGCGAGGCCGCGGAAGTGTCTGTACGTGTATACAGGAGAAAGGAGTTCGCCAGGGGGAGTGTGAGCGAAGAAGAAACCGAAGGATGGGAAAAGGGAGGCGGCTGAGAAGTGAAGTTGAAACGAAGAGAAGAGAAGGCGAAACACGGCGAGATCGCGTTATTACTGGTAATGGTTCAGCGTAGGCGACGATGGAAGAGGAGCACGGTCGAAACATTCTGCACCGGATGAATCCGTCGAAACGAGAAAAAGGAAGACCCCCCTGCTTCGAGAATCGTGCAGCAATTGTGGCTGCAGAGGATAGGATCTGAACGGTGTAACAGCGAATCATTTTGCCGGGCTTCGCAATCGTTGAACCTTATTAATCCTTTCAAAGCCGGGAGAACTCCCAAAGAAAAGAATCGAACGTCAGAGGAGGTATTGAATTAACTCTTGCGATGTTATTTCATCCTTTTTATTAGCCTTTTCTAGAAGAATCTTGTCTTTTCAGTACTGGAACGGTCTCTCGGTGTAAATATTAACCGTTTGCACTCGGAACTCATTTTAACTCGAAAATCAAACATTTCTTTCGACCTCGACTGCTTCGATTCTATACAATCTTTTACACTGTGACTACACAGGTTTAGTAATTTATTAAATATAAAGAAATTGAGTAATATAAAAAAAACGAGATCCTCTGTTTTCCTGTGTTTTTATCTTTCGCGAAAATCCCCAAAACCGAAGAGGCTTTCGAGTACAGAGGACTCGCGATGGGAACAATCGAGCGAAAGGAAGGATTGAAAAGATAATTAGATTATGCAGCACGCATCCCGGCAACGTCACGCTTTCACGGGCCCGGTTGTGAGAGGGGACGTCCGATTGAAAGAACCATGGTTGGGAAAAGAAGGTGGAACGGGAAAGGGAGGACGAAGGGGACGAAGGAGAGCCGTCAGGGGTCAAAGAGTTGGACGAGCGCTGTCAGGGCGTTCTAAGATTCTGACGACTTCGTGGTCCATTAGATACCGAAGATCATAGGCCTCAACTAGAACCACGGGTTCCAGTTAATGGCCCTAACGAGACGTCCAGAACGAGAGACAGAAAGACTTCGGAGGCGGCGGGTCTCCGGGAAAAAGTGTCCGAAGCGGAGGCTAATTAAGCGAAGCCGCCCCGGCCGACGCAAGGAAATTACAGTTAATAATACCGCGGGCCGGTTAGAAGCGTCCCTGGGCCTCGAGCTGTGTATTCATAATGATTCCTCGATACGATTGGATCGGCCGACGGGGTCCCACCGACGAGATTCCCGGCCAGATAACAGCGAACGCGGGCCCCGGTGATACGTATCTGCGCGACAACGATTTTTATATTGAAATTTTCATGAGATCCCGGGGAAAACGCGTTATGATTATCGTTATTACCCGTTCTCTTAGTGCCTGTGCAGCGGATCACGCCTCGAGCGACACACTGATTATAGGGATCCGGGCTGTTAATTGTATAATATTAGATCAACCCGCTTTCCCTTAAACGGCACCAAAAACAGCGTGAAAATCGAGCAGAGAGATTACAAACTATCGGACGAGGCTCGATTATGGTTGTGCTGCGACACTTTCTCGACCATTTTGCTCGTCGTTCGTCATTTTCGACGCTTTGGGCCTCTGAGGCCACAAACGTGCTGTTTTTGTAAGTACAGCACTGTGTCATGCACGGCAAATTCTTGACTGTCTGTTTTTGTCGTACTTCTGCGGCAAGATGCGCTATTGTCAAGGTGTATTGTAATTTCGATGTGTTAGACTTGATCGTGTTGAAACGGGGAATTGAAATACGAGGCTCGGATTCAATTAAAAATCAATCTCCGACGCGATTGATCAAACCCACGAAACACGGGGCGCGGTAACGTCCGTTTTCTAGCCATGCATCTTCCGGCGAGCGAGTTTCTGCACAGCGCGGCGTGCGCCCTGCCGACTGGCCGCAACAGCCGTTTGCATAAATCTCGGCCTCGTTGATTCACGAGGAACCGGGGGACTATCGCGTACGTGCACATGTGCACGAGTACATGCGTGAGGCCACGTTACGCAATGCGCCGAACGTGTTGTTCCTGCAACGGGGCCGAACATCGTGTCCCCCTCGCCGAAATCGATTACCTCTTAATCCCGTTTGTTTGCACGTGTCCACTGATTCTTCGTGTCACGAGGAAATAAGAGAACGAGACGTGATCTATAAAGTCGTAAACTTCGTGAAAGTGGGAGGATGATCCGATCCCTCGCGGTCTTACTCGGCGCCGCGATTTTTGAGAAAGTCCGGCTATATTTGGCGCGATCGCAGGCCTCGATCATTGCACTTCGCAATGGTGTGTATTGTGTATGTTATGCATTGTATTCTTAACACGTCATCCGCCAACGATCGTTCCATAATTTTTGGAAGAGTACGGCTTCTGGTTGAGGATTTTTTAATGGATCCTTGAACAGCAATAGAAACTTTTAAGCTTCCTTTTGGTACATCACAATTATTGAAAAAATAGGCTACCCGTAGATGAAATTTCAAGAGAAACGTATGCGATTTTGTGTCCAAGTCAATTGTAAGAAATTGAAAGAAAATATCTAGATCTGAGTTGCTAATGTTGATCCTTAAAGCAGCTTCAGTTTCGGAAATGAGACAACAAGAGGAGAATCTTGGACTCGTAACAGTAAAAACAGAAACAGAGCTATTTAATTACGATACCATCTCACCAGCACATATTCAGGCTGTCAACGGTCGGACTTCATCCTTAGCTCTCGTTTTTAATCAGCCCCAGTAGATAAGCATCGCGTGAAACCGGTTCGCAAGTACCAGTGCAAGACCCCACCTAAAACCGTAAACCACTCCCTAGTTAACGTGAATTTGTTCGTCTTCGTGGAAACAGGATTTCGGGAATAGAAACTATTCGCGAATTAGTTACGGAGAAACTTTGAACAAGGTGTCAGTGCGAGAGAAGTATTCCCAGCGCGACATTAATTCTCAGACAACCAGCGATGTACCCTCTTGCTTATTTTCGAGTAATGAGGATCGTCTAGGAAACCTTTACCAAGCTGCACCACACAAGGTGAAAGATTGGTATTATGCATACGATTACATGCAGGAAGTGTTGGCCGCGCAGGAGTGTTCGCCATTTTCATTGGGAAGTTTCTGGTGAAACTAATTACCTTGCAGTTTAAATAGAAGAAAAGTGCCTGGGGAGACTGCGTGATGAATAGGAAATGAAATGGTTGGAAGATATAGCTAACTCATACACCGCGATGTCTTTTAAAAATGAATCTGATCCTAATAACCGGGTAATCATTCTTAAACGACTGAAATTAGTGTCCAGAATTGGGTAAAAACACACGTTAGTTTAATTCAATTGTGTGGAATGTGTGTGCGTGTGTGTGTGAAAATTTGAGAAACTGCTCCCCGAGATCGACACAATCATGTCTTAAGATTTTTGACGAAGAGAGAATTTTTTCATCGCAACGGAAACAACTTGCTAAATAACGATCTCGTGTACATCGAAATTGCGAGAGACTAATTACGAACGTATACTGGCAAACGAGCCATTACCGCGTAACGAGGCGAGCTTGGAAATTACAATCTTACATCGATTACGTTGAGATTGAGGAGACCACTTTGATAATCAAATGGAAGGCGCTGATAGATACTCAAATATGATCCTCATCGAAACACCCTTTTCGGTCATTTTTCGTTTGGATAAATTCATTCAACGATGAAAGATATTGTGCGTTAAATTTGGTTATTGGGTTCTACAATATGTTCGAATGAGGGATTGAATAAATGATCGATTTATTTTTAAGTAGTAAAATACGAATAACATGATAGAATTTTTACGATATTGCATCTTGTTATGTGTACGTAGCTGTTATGAGTCTGTACATTTTGTAACATCGTGGAGCGAGTATTATCGAAAATGTATTAATTCAGGCAGTTCCGCGTACAACATGGATGCAGTGCTTGATCATCTCAGTTTCTGCGTTTTCCCGTTAATTATCCGAGTTTTCGTGTAACGGTTTAACGATGTTATTTCGTTCGAAACATGGTCCGTCGAGCATTATCGAAGATTCACCGGGCTGAAGTAAAACGTGATCAGCGGTCGGCGCTTAGGTAACGTGTATTCGCGAAGTTTTCCGCGGCGTGTGACCCGCGGCGAAACGATTGACCCCCCGGGTCAGTTTCCTGAAACCTTGGAGTACCGTCGCTTGTACCCATTGGCTTGTAAACAAGTCGTTTCGTAACGGTACATTTACGACAATATTTCACGGACATTGTGGCAGGTTAGCCCGGCGCGGAACACGCTCGACTGTTCTGCACCTCCGAGAGGAACCGTATATTATTGCTGTTTGCGATTCTCGCTTATTCCGTTCGATTAGCTGATCCAGCTTGTCGGGTTACAACTTCATCGTGCATTGGTGGAAATGGTAGCACCGAACACACGTTTGCCCCGCTGTAATCCGCCCGTGGCACACCGAGGCAACACGGTAATTAACCATCGATCCGAACGGGGTTTCTTCCACTTCTTAAATTCACGGCGTCGGAATGAACGATCTCCGAACGAGCACGCTCGCCGTCGTTCGTCGGAATTGCGCAAAACGAACGTGAGATAGAACGCAGGTTGCATAGATTAATAATATGCCCAGTGCGCCGGTCGGTTAATTAATATTCCCCCCGGGTGGATTTCTGTTCCAGTGTCGCCGCCTTTACCGGCGCTCGGCGAAACAGCGTGGGAGAGAGATCACGAACGAGATCGGGAGAGACACCGGGAACGGGAACGAGAGCGGGAGAGGGTGCGAGAGAGGAGCACGGAGAACGAGCGCAGGGAACGCCAGCAGGAGAGAGAGCCCGGGATCAGGGAGAGAGAGCCCCGGGAAAAGGATCGAGAGAGGCAGAGGGAAAGGGAAAGGGACAGGGAGAGGGACGTGTCGGTCTGCGTGATGGAACCGCTTGATCCTGTCTTCGTATCCTCCTCCGCTGCCCTGCTCGCGCTGCAAAGGATAAAGGAAACGTCCCTGTGAGTACGCCTAATCATTCCTAACAGTTTTGTTCATTTTTGTGTCCAGAGGTACTTACATCTAGTAGGTCTCAGGGTTTTCTCGTACGTAGAGCAGTTTGTGGCCTTTATTTTAAAGGTTAAAATTGAAAGACTCCAGAAGGAAGATATTATACTTTTCTTTCTGTAAATGACATCTGTTAAGTAGGCGTGGCGTCGCGTCGCACAGTGGGGTATTTGGCCCGAAAAAGTGGAAAAAATTCGGTTTCTAAATTTTTGCGTATGGCATAAAATTTTTGTTGTTCGTTGTAGTTAAAGGTCTGAAGAATAAGGCTGCAATATTATTTTTTCTATTTGTACACCCGTGAAGTAGTAAACTTCATCGAAAGTCGAGAGATTTTAAGGCGCGCTTGGCGTTCTTAAACAGTCTCTAAGACAGTGTCTGTTCATTGGCGATTTTGAAGTGTTTGAAGGAAAATTCTGTAAATTCTTGTATTACAAAAGTTGTTTAGGTAGGTATACAGAGCACTTTCGCATAGATTTTATTTTGTTATCATCTAAATTAGTATAGTTATTAATATTTGAATATTACCAATCATTCTGTAAGCTTCGTAAAAATTACAAAACTTCATTGACAATTTTGTTATAGTATAAAGCGTTATTAAGTGCTCTTTTTGGTGTCATTACATTCGGTAAAGATTCGTGATTAAAAGCCCACAAAGTTTGATTCCGCATATGTCCGCCTTCAAATTTTATAGCCTATTTAGTATGAAGCGTTTAACACCGTTTCGCGTACGCCTGCATGTTCGGCTACGCTTGCTACGGCTGCGTGAGGCTCTACAGCTTCTTCTGCGGAACTGTTTATATTACTGGCACTTGGTTGTATATAAGAGGTTCCAGATAAGCATTCGACTAAGGTTTTTCTTTCTTCCGCATTCAGTTTTCCTTCTGCATTCAGTTGAAGAACTGCCAGCAGGGAGATCAGAGCGATTTATTAAGTGCGTTTTTTAGTTTCTTAAGTGTTACATTTTAGTTCTTATTCATTTTATGTGTTCTTTTACATTTTCTATCGTATTATTAGTTTAACGTATATTTAAATACTGTTTTATGTGCGTTTTATTGGTCAAGTTTACATGATTCTTGGTAAGTATCATTTAAAATATTTGTTGCATCACTCAAATATTGTCTACTTCTACTATTTTGATCTGAACTATTTAATGAGAATACATATATTATATATAGGTATTTAAAAAATGTCTGATAAAGAAATTTCTGATGTATTTTCTGATGAAAGTTAATGGTAATAATTTAAAATTTTCTTATAATATGTATATTTATTTACTAAAAAGTTTCGAGATTCACATATTTTGCATAAAGTAATAATTTACTTCATTTCAATATAATTTATGTGAAAAATAATTCTTTTCAGCCTTTCGGTGCAAATATTCTACTATCGCCACGGTTTTTCATGGGTTCTCGATAATCTGAGGAAAAAATGTTTCGAACAAAAGAGGAACAGTATACAGACGTCTACAAATTTCAATATATAAAAGTTTTAAAAAAATTTTTTTTTTCAAAAAATTGAGGTAAATTTGATTTTTTAAAAGCTGAAATGTATTTTGGATTTCATAATGTTGTAGCTGATCTGAAGACGAATCCAACGATATATAATATTATAACCTTGAGACTATAAATAACGCTACAATAGTTTTTTCCACTTTTTCAGGCCAAATACCCCACTGTGCGTCGTGGTCCTCGATTTGAAAGCTAGATCAGTGGCCTTCAGGGAAATCTGTGTCCATTTCTGGTTAGAGGCTTTCAGACTGATGGGTTGGTCCTATTCGAGTATTCTTAGTCTGAGACGTTCGTCTCAAGTCTCTTGAAACCTCGGAAGAGGATTTCTGTAAATCCAATTATAATTCAGTACATTAAATGAACAGAAGCTACTCTTCTCATGAAAGTGTACGTAGAAAGATGATTAATTAGAATCAACGCGATTGATAATAGATGACGAGAACAGATAAACCGAGAACTTCACCCATCGTGTTTCCCGACACAAGAAACAAATATACATATTGTTTGTACAATATGTGAACAATATACATGTTCTTCACTTTTCTGCGTGGTTTATTGACGATGATAACCATCCACATAGTGAGTGTAGACTGTAGATGTTCGCTCTCACTCTCGTACAATGGTTTCTTTCTTTTAATAATTCGTAACACATGGCTTATTTAAAATGCTTTACTGCAATTTATTCGTTCAAATATTAGTTTAGTTATTCGTTTCCCACGTATTAATTCGTAATACAAACACAGTTTCGTAACAATTAGAAGTACAAAAATTTTAATATTAGAAGTGTGTTTATCAAAATAATTCGATACATGTTGGGTGTAATTGGGTTACGCTCTAACCAATTATTACTCCCAAAAGCTTTCTGGAGGGGGCAATATCGTGGCTCCTTCGCAATGCATCAATGTACACGCTACAGCGCCACCAGAACAAAAGCACGAGTTGCATCCGTCGAAATAACTTTGCCCATCCTTGCATTTCCTTGCTGCACGAAAATATGATCATATAGGAATCAATCACTCCAACAATTCTTCAACAATCTTCCAATAATATTTAAAAGAGAACTCACCCATAACAGGATCATACGAAACAATGGCGAACAGCAAGAACAAAGCGAAAAGTTTCGTCCACATGTTGTCTTCTATGTGTTTCTACAGTCAACAGAAGAGAACAACTGATTTCGCATAAGACGTCAACCCTATTATATAGCCCCCCACACACTGATTCAACCGTTTTATGTAATACAGTAGTTTATTTATTAAGTGCGACCTTTGCATACGATGACTCGTATGTTTCCTCATTCAATCTTTGACCTACGTTCTCTGGAAATATCTCCAAACTTTCCGTAAGTTTATCTACTTGCACCCTTTTATACGAAATGTCGCAATGCATTCCTATTAGACTAGTACGACCTTCTCATGAAAGTGTACGTAGAAATGTTATTACTCACAGTCAACGTGATTGATAAGAAATAACGAGAACGGATAAACCGAGAACTTGACCCTTCGTGTTTCCCGACACAAGAAACCACTTTTCTGCTTGGTTTATTGACAACGATAACCTTCTACATAGTGAGTGTAGACTGTAGATGTTCGCTCTCACTCTCGTACAATGGTTTCTCTTTCTTTTCATAATTCGTAACACATCACTTATTTCAAATGCTTTATTGCAATTTATTAGTTCGAATATTCGTTTAATTTTCATTTGTTTCTCAAGTATTAATTCGTGCTAGAAACACAGTTCCGTAACAATTAAGTACAAAACTCTTAATATTAGAACTGTTTTTATCAGACGTTCATGATCCGCACAAAATAATTCTATATATACACTATACACGTTGGGTGTAATTGGGTTACACTCTAACCAATTAGGACTCCCAAAAGCTTTCCGGAGGAGGCAACACTTTATACAGTGTTTCTGTCTTGGTTACATTGTCGTAGTCATAGCAAAGCATCAATGTACACGCTGCATAGCCTCCATTACAATGGCACCGATTGCATCCGTCGTAGTAACTTTGCCCCTCCTTGCATCTCCTCTCTGCACGAAAAAATGATCATATAGGAATCAATCACTCCAACAATTCTTCAACAATCTTCCAATAATATTGAAAAAAGAACTCACCTATATCAGGATCAGACGCAACAATGGCGAACAGCAAGAACAAAGCGACGAGTTTCTTCCACATGTTGTCTTCTATGTGTTTCTCCAGTCAACAGAAGAGAACAACTGATTTCGCATAAGACGTCAACCCTGTTATATAGCCACCTACACACTGATTCAACCGTTTTATCTTATAGTTCCGTTCATTTATTAAGTGCGACCTTTGCATACGATGACTCGTACGTCAAGATACTTTTTCCTCATTCACTCTTTTATATACATACGTTCTCTGTAAATATCTCGAAACTTTTCGTAAGTTTATCTACTTGCTCCCCTTTCCACGAAATATCATAACGCATTCCTATTAGACAAGTAGAATATACTCATGACAGTGTACTGTCCAGAGCACGAGAGAAAACTAGCGGGAGGGGAACGGGGCAAGAGGAACGCAAAGGCAATCTGAATGGTCAGCCTTCTTTCCCCGTTCCCTTCCCGCTAGTTTCCTCCCGTGATCTCGACTCTACGTAGAAATATTATTACTTACAGTCAACGCGATTGATAAGAAATAACGCGAACAGATTAACCGAGAACTTGGCCCTTCGTGTTTCCCGACACAAGAAACCACTTTTCTGCTTGGTTTATTGACAACGATAACCTTCTACATAGTGAGTGTAGACTGTAGATGTTCGCTCTCACTCTCGTACAATGGTCTCTTTCTTTTAATAATTCGTAACACATGGCTTATTTAAAATGCTTTATTGCAACATATTAGTTCGAATATTAGTTTAATTTTCTGTCGTTTCCCACGTATTAATTCGTGATAGAAACACAGTTCCGTAACAATTAAAAGTACAAAATTTTTAATATTAGAACTCTTTATTAGACATTCATGATCCAAAGAAAATAATTCGATACACGTTGGGTGTAATTGGGTTACACTCTAACCAATTATTACTCCCAAAAGCTTTCCGGAGGGGGCATTTTCGGGACTCCTTCGCAATACGCCCTTGTACACGCTTCACCGTCGCCAGCACAATGGCACGTGTTGCATCCGTCGAAATAACTTGCACCCTCCCTGCATCTCCTCGCTGCAGCAAAAAATGATCATATACGAAACAATCACTCCAACAATCCTTCGACAACACCCAACAATTTTTAAAAGAGAACTCACCTATAACAGGATCATACGCAACAATGGCGAACAGCAAGAACAAAGTGAAAAGTTTCGTCCACATGTTGTCTTCTATGTATATTTTTCTCCAGTCAACAGAAGAGAATAACTGATTTCGTATAAGACCTCATCTCTATTATATAGTCTCCTAAACGCTGATTCTACCGTTTTATGTAATATAGTCGTGTATTTATTACGTCGCAGGCAACAACTAGCGTCAGCGATTAATTTGTTATAAAATTTTATTTTTTAAGTGCAACACTTGCATACGATGACCCGTACGCCAAGACACTCTTTGATACACATACGTTCTCTGTAAATATCTCCAAACTTTCCGTAAGTTTATCTACTTGCTCCCCTTTCTACGAAATGTCGCAACGCATTCCTATTAGACTAGTAGAACATTCTCATGAAAGTGTACGTAGAAATGTTATTACTTACAGTCAACGTGATTGATAAGAAATAAAGAGAACGGATAAACCGAGAACTTGACCCTTCGTGTTTCCCGACACAAGAAACCACTTTTCTGCTTGGTTTATTGACGACGATAACCTTTCACATGGTGAGTGTGGACATTTTTAAAATAATTCGTAACACATGACTTATTTAAAATGCTATATTGCAATTTATTAGTTCGAATATTAGTTTAGTTATTCGTTTCCCACGTATTAATTCGTGATAGAAACCCAGATGCGTGACAATTAAAAGTACAAAATTCTTAATATTAGAACTGTTTTTCTTGAACGTTCATGATCCGCACAAAATAATTCTATACACGTTGGATGTAATTGGGTTACACTCTAACCAATTAGGACTCCCAAAAGCTTTCCGGAGGGGGCAACATTTTGTTCACTACAAGTTGTTCATTGTGCAATTTTGCTCCTCGCTGAGAACACACTTGAAGAGAATGAAGTAAAAGTGATTTTTGGATCGTTAGAAAGGAGAACCACCCTTAACACGAGTTGCGAATGAAAACCGTGGTTCGACGAAGGAATCGCGCGTCACCGTGCCGGATTGCATCAATGCTGACTTTATTATCAATTTGCAATCGGCCAAAAACAGCGGGACACCGATTCCCGCTCGAGGCTCCGCGCCGATGGTTAGATGTCGCCATATTTCATCGAATGTATAAGCACGGTCAGGGTTAATAGGATGAGATCGTGCACCACGCTGTAAATCTAGCTTAATTTGCTCTCGTGCGCGTTCGCGCGCGTTTACCATTGTCGAGACTACTCGAGACCCGCGACACCACGGACTGATCCCGCCGGAAACCTCACGATAGAAAACATAGTAATCTCGTGACACCCGGTGCACGCTAACAAACCTCGTTCCGTACGCCACGTCACGATTTCTTTCGAGCGTGTGATCAAAAACGCGCTGAACGATAATTCTTTCACCCTTTGGACGCTTCTTTACTTTGACAAACGGCGACAGGCGATGACAGACACTGCCACAACGGTGTCCCTTTTATCCCGGGATTTCCCCGAATGATTGTTGATTCGGTGTCAATGGCTCTATTGAAGCTTTTGAATTATTCTCGACGGGACACGTTCAATTGGTATCCCGTTCTCCGCGGCTCCAATTCGGTGTTCCTTTGACAAATACTACACTGTGAACCGCAAAATTGACGAAAGATTACGGATCTTTAGGCGAATACAAGATCAATTTATGAAAGTCAATATAAAAGGAGAGCTTATTTGACAGACCAAAAGACTCCTTAGTTGGTATTAATACGTTAGATGCAGAGTATCTTGAGGAATTAGATAAAGTAATGATTAGACGGCGGATTTTTATGCAAAATAAAAAATGTTTGCATCGATTGCAAGACACAGGAGCCAAATAAAAATTTCATTGTTCTTTTGATGATCTTGTTAAGGTGAAACTAATACACTGGTGGCCTAAAATCTTTTTAATACCTCCACTGTTTTAAATTGTATACGTACCTATTTTTGCCATAAATGCATAAAATCCGTAGTCTAGTAATGATCTTTTTTCTTAAACTTGTAGCAACATATTTGTGACGCTGACCCGAATAAAACGACGTCAGACACAATGAAGCAAACGAAACAAATGCGAAAAGAAACTCGAGCCCAGCCTTGTGCTTACCAAACCGCCATCGCGGAACAACCAATTACGGCATGATCAGGCGATTATTACATAAAGTCCGAAGGTGGTATAATCCGATTACAGGAGCGATCCGAGGTGGAATTTGTCGCCGGAGTCCCGTCCATTTCCCTGTCCATTTCCAACTCCTTAAAAGCCGCGCGGCATAGTCAGCTTCGCAGCCTCCCCGTGCGCCATGTTAAAGTATTCCCGAATGGATCATTGTTTCAAAATGGTAGTGGCGAGCGCGCAGTTCATTGGAAAGGCGAAGAAGGAACTGGAAAGTACATTTGTCGTGAAGTATTGCCGCAAGCTCGCGGCAGTTTCTCCGCAGGGGGGCCCCCGATCATGCGGGCCCCGATCCACGGTCGCCCCGTGTTTCCTTCTATGTGGAAGTGTCTGCGGATCGGCAAGGAAACGAGCGGGACCCCGAAGATATATGCGAGAACTCGATGTATAACTATCGGTTAACGGCATTCGCGGACGCAGAAGGGAAAAGACGGACTCCGATCCGCGCCGGTGGTGACGATTTCACGGCACACGCAGCGATCCAGACGATAGAGGATCGATATCCCACCGATCCTCGCCCGATCTTGTATCGAAACGATATCTGTTTGATTCCTTCTGCCGGGCTCTCGATTCTTATCGACCGTGGAAAGTATCCGGGTACTTTGTACCCGAGATACTATCGCCGCGATGCTAATTCCGTCCGACTTCGCAGAAGTGCACGCTCGGAGGATGCAGTTTACAACAATTTTCTTTTTCAGTCATTATGGAACGCGTTCGATAAACTTGTTTGCTCGTTGTGTCCAAGTTTCTAATCAATCATCCGTTTAAGTTTGTACAGAACTGCTACAGTCCTCCGTTACAACTAATTGTATAGATTTGTACTCGAGTTAACAAATATTACTTGTTGAAATATCAAGTGCAAATCTCGCTTTCGATTCACGACAAAACGAGGCGACAATCGAATTTCATGGCTCGTTCAAATTCAGTGCAGATAAATAAACAAATTCAGACAAACATAAAACAGTTCCTTCTTGAGGCTCGCGAAACTTACGATGAATGAAATAAATTTTCTTTTAAACATCGCTACAAGCCAGTTCATAGAACTTCGTACGAGAGAAGCAAATCGCACAAGGTCGATCTTGAGGATCAAAGCAAAAGTTGCGCGTCTTCCGCGAAGTCGAAGATCGGAAAATCTCGGTGGGATGAAGGTCGCGTTTCTTCAGTGGTCGCAGATCGGAGATAAGAGTCGGATTATCGCGAGTAGAAGCGGATTTATGCCAGTTTAAACAGCAAGCTGCGGGTCTGCGGCTCTCGCGGCACGAAGAAGCGCGCTTCTTCTTGGGCCTGGGCTTCGTTCCGATGAAATATAGCCCGGCTGAGGATGCGTCAGTGTGTGCCGGCGCTGTTTTATCCGGTCAAGCTGAAACGCGAATTCCTTAAGGGAGAGGCCGCGGTAGCGTGAATTCCTCGACCGTGGGCCACAGGAACCGAACCGTGTCCCGTCGCGATCCCATAATTTATGTATCCAGCACGGGCTTATAGAAAATCGCGTCTGACACTTTGTTTCATCCTTCACGGTCCGTAGAATCTTCTGAGAAAATTGTTTTCCTATACTCCCTGCAGAATTTCGTGTATTCCTTTAACGGAGTAAACCAATCTTTGTTTAGAAGGCAGCTATTTTATCATCTGCAATAATTGTTACGAAACATTGAGATTCTATAACAGTTGCAAATTCTGTGGCGTTAAAAATGTTCGCGACAAGGTTCTGCACACGCCTGTCACGTCAGCTGTGATTTACAGTAGGGTCGAATGGTTTGATCGCAATGCACCGCTTTAAATTTTACGATAATATCGAAGAATGGTGCTCGAGGAGAGAACCCCCCTGCTCCAGTCAACGCGTTCGCCGACCGAAGTCACGTTCAATACCCTAAATTATCCTTGAACAGCGATCCGCTTCGAGGGACAATCGACTGCACGCGTCGACACGGCTCGCGTACGAATTTGGTCGCGAAACGAGTTTCGCCGGGCGCCAAGATAAGATTGATCGACTCGGTTCGACGTATCTTCCTTTCTTTTTCTGTACTGCCCGGCACAAAGTTGAACAACCGGTGTACAAGGGCCTCTAACCCGTTCCGGTAGCCCTGTTTCGAAACTGGCCCTTAAAAGCCCCTGCTTCTTATCCACTGCCTTGAACATTAATTATTATATCGTCTGTATCGAATATCGTGAATTCACATTTTGTGCGAAAGTCATTTACATTGGTCGTTCGGTATTAGCTCGCGAAATTATGGCGAATGGCGACTCCGAATTCAAAAGAAACACTACAACGATCACCACGCTTTAGACCCGACTCGACAAATGGAAACAGCAGACACTTTTTCGCGTCCGAGTATTTAAAAATTATAATGGACTCGCGCGCAAATGCTCGGCCGATTTTAAACGATAATTAAGTATCGACGCGTTCCCCCTCCTCCCCGATCGCGGTATTTATTATGCTCGACAACAAGTGATGCATGAATATGCATAAACGACGGGCGTAAAATGTTTCGAAAAAGACGGTGATTTATAAACGCGTTTAATGCGCCCGCGCGGCCGACAAAAACGGTGAAAGATGACAGTAGCTTAGACGCAACCCCGGGAGCAATAATTAAAAGAGCACCGCAGCCGACCATGCATTCATAATTACGCGCGGGAATGATAAAACACGACTGTTAATCAACTTTTTCATTTCTTCGAACCCTTAATAAAGAAAATGGATTAACATTTCGTTCCCCTTTCTTCTCTCGAATCGATGTTTCGTACGACGAGCATCCGCCGCGGGATTGTGCGCTACAACGTCTCGCAAAAATTCATACGAAATTCTTGCAACAGGTTGCGAGGAGCAATGAATTCTTATTGTGTTCCCACTGTTCCATCTCCGCGAATCGCCGTCGGAGAGGCTCTAATTTTCCGGCGATAATCTATTACCCCGCGCGTTCAGATCCACGAATTCATTACGGGGAATCACGGTAGTTTCGCGAGTGCAAATCACAGGTACCGTTCTCAGTCTGCCAGCAGCGTTCGTCTGGGATCCCAGTGGGATTTCGCGTCTTGTAAAGTTTCCGAACACACTATAAGCGATCTTCAGATATTGTGAAGAAGCAAAATCCACTAAGCGTCCATCATCGTAATTATTAAATTTATCTGTTCAAGTAAATACTTCCGTGTTGATCCAGTGTGATAATCTTCTGCACCTCGATTTTACTTACCCCATTTTCCTGTTTTCTTCTCGTGAAAAGGTTTCGAGAAAATGCTGCTAGATAGTGCGATCGAACCCGGTCGGTGCATCAAGATGCAATCGACGAGCACATTACGTTAAGAAAACGCGTGGATTAGCGCAGGAACTGCCGCGTTTTTCCGTGTTAGTAGCGCGCGGCGGGTTCGACATTATTCTTAAACGGATTCTTTGTTTTTCATACGTGTCCACGGTTGCGTATGTATAATGCATCAGCAAATAATTTCACCCGTTCTTCATCGAACCGGTCATAACAGATCGGTTTACGCGCCGATTGATAAACCCGGCGACGCTACCGGCCGGATGAATTATGCATGCCAAAAACTTTCTGTATAAATCCATCGCGAATGCACACGAATTTGTCGATTCACCCTCCCCCGACCCCGCCGAATGAGAAATCGTACGATCGTTCGCGGATTCGTCGCCGGATGGATCAAAGATGAAGACGTTTTCGCCATTAGCGGAGCCAAAATGACCGAATTTCTTGTCGATCTTCTTCTTGCTCGTCATAATCGACGTCGCCGCAGGTATCGGGCCGCGGTTACAGGAGCGTATGATGCAAAAAGCTGCCCGCCGACTGTTAACCTGGATTAATTCGTGCTCGGTGGGACTCGCGGAGAGGGACCGTGCGACGGAAAGTTGCGGGGGACGTTTTTGCACCGTAGTTTTCGCGTTAGGTATTCCGCGCGCTCCTTATCGCGGCCTCATCGCTATGGAAAGTACAATGCCTAGTTCATTAAGTACTTTACGCCGTGCGAATATCTCCGACACTTGCGGTTACGCGGAATAGATCTTTTGTTTCGTTCGGAAAGGGTTAGACCCTTTCAGAAAATGCTCGTGTGTTGTTGGAATCATGCTGTTCGCACACCGTAGACAGTTTTTTTATTAGACTCAATACTCGTTGTCTTTAATCCATCTAATTAGAGATTTGAGAATGATTGTAATCATTTTCAGTGATGCCTCGGAGGAGACAATCGAGTCCAAAGAGTTCAAGGAAGAATCAAATTATTTAAAATAATTATTGAAAATTTTTAGTTTTTACAAGAAGCTGAAAGGAGCTAATAATTGAGCTGAATTATAACTCAATTGTTATTGAAGATAGTAAATATGTAATACTGTCCTGGTAGCAGAGTTGGACATTAATCGGTTAAAATTTTAGTCAAGATTGATTGATTAATGTGTACGATTAAAAAAGCAATCATTGAAAAATCGGCAATTGATTCCATCGATTAATGAAGTTAATCGCCATAAGGTCTATCCATAAATTATAATACGGAGGGAGATAGAGACAGAGAGCGGAGATGGAGAATTGACAGAAATATATTTCAACAAATTTTAATTAATAATCATAATAATAATAACAAAGATTAATTGGTATTTAATCGTTAACTGCAATTAGCGATTTATTAGTAATATTTAACGACTAAACCAGGAGATTAATTGTTAATTGCGATTAACGATTGAAGTAGAAATTTATTCGTCAATCGTTGATTAAATTTTTGCCCAACTCTGCCAGGTAGTCGTTTCTTTGCTGTGAGAATTGTATAAACGAAGTTAAAATCCATGGACGAATTTGAAGCTTCGAAGGATTTGATAATTTTTGTTCGATTTCAGGGTGTTTCACAAACGTCCCGCACTGGCGACCGGAATCGGAATCGGCGGAAGAGGCAACGCAGGTGTCGGCGGAAATGGTGGAAATTTAGGGGTGGACAGCGAGTGTGGCGACGCGTTGAAGAGACGCAAGGTTCACAGATGCGACGTGGCAGGTTGCGATAAGGTGTACACGAAGAGCTCCCACCTGAAGGCCCACAAGAGAACCCACACCGGTAAGTTCGCCATTTGTCTTTCTAGAATACATAATACAGTGATTAATTTATAAAAATTCGATTTCGTGAGAAATCAGGTGCATACGAAATGGGATTGGGAAAGGTTAAATGCTGTATTTTCTGCTAATGATTCGCAGAAATGTGTGAAACGGTAACTAACGTGTCAAGCACATTCGTAAACGGAATTAACGTTCCAAGACAACGCGAAATCTCAATTAGGAGAATTTCTAAGACCCCAAAAGGCTCGGCTAATTACCGAACGAACATCCTCGCGCTGAACCATCTGAAACGCCGTTTTGCTCGGTTTCGAAGCGATACCGCGGCGTTCGCAAACGGCAACAGGAAATTCCCGTTTTTGTTCGCGCGTTTCGCGCCACCAGCATCGACGTGCTTCGCGGTCATTAAGAGATCTTCCCACGTTAACCAGACGGAGACAGCGTTATTAACGAACGCGCATAATGCGGCGCGATTCGGCCGCCGATAACGCTAATCCTGAAAGCGAGGATATCACCGGTAGTAAAACGTCGTGTCCCCGGTTAGGACGGGTCAACCGCGGGTCGTTAGTCATCGGTGGGCCATTGATACCCGGCCGAGATACACCGGGCCCCCGAATGGGAAAACGTTCCGCCGAGGAGGAAGAACGCGAGTCCCGCGATTTACGGAATTTTTCACCGATAACCGCCTGGCTGAGAATCAACAGGATTCGGTGTTTATCCCTTTTCGCGGCGTGCCAGGCATATTCGTCTCGCGCGCGCGCGGGGGACGTTTTTGCGCATCGACGAAGGTCAGAGGTCCTGGAGGTTCGCGCGAGAACCTGCACCGTCCGCCCGCAGCCCCATAGAAGCCCCATAGAAATTCGATAATACGCCGAAGTCGCGCTGGAATACCATCCCGGCGAGAATGCATTTTTAGTAAGCGCTCGAGCGTTTTCATAGGAGCACATCCGTAGCTCAGGCCATTTATTATCGCCTCGCGAGGAACCTGAAAGAGGTCACACCGTTCGTTCCTAACCATACACGCCGGTACGCGGTCACCGTCAGTGTGTATACTGGGTGTCTCGGTGTATCAGGTGATTCTACGTGCAGTAATCGGTAAAAAAGGACAAATGACATTTTCTAGTTGACGCTTGGTTTTGGAGAAAATTGATATGAGTCTGCGATGAATCCGTGTGACCAGCATGCATAAGAAGTAGAATTAGCTAGCCACGATCAGACGCGTCAGCCTAATCAACGGAACACGTAATCACCGAATTTTTGCACTGAATTTTGTCGAAAACGAAGCATGCCGTTCAATAAGAATCGACTGACGCGTCTGGACCATGACCAACCGATTGCACTTCTTGTGTGTACTTTGAAACACAATTTTCTCGAAAACGAAGCTTCGACGGAATAAGTGTTGTGCACGTACCACCCGTCCTGAGACACCCTGTATGTGTGTACACAGAGTACGCTGAAGAAGCCACGGCTTCAAGAATTTCCGGTGGATAGGTACCTTCGTGAAGGCATCGCCGCCGTCTAGAGAGTGCAGAGGCGGCGGGGTGAGGGCGTGGTCGTGAGAACCAGGATCTTTTGTCTGGTCCATGGTTCAACCAAGACGGTGTGTGACCGGGGTGCTCAACCTGAACCATCCCGTTCCTGTGATTCCGACTTGAAAAATGATAACGCCCGGACGAGGCTATGAAATCGTTCCTTTTTTCCGGAAACACGTATCTGATCCGCCTCTCGTTTCACGTCGACGGGCATTTTAAAGACCGCCACGTTGTTTCCGTCGTTTAATTGCCTACCCAGAGATAATGTACACCCACGTATTTAAAATCTTTTAATCATTTCCTTTTCCGAAAATACAATGAATTTTATAGAAAATCTCTTGGTCATTAGTAGACAGCGGATCTTTATGCAAAATAAAAATTTTTTATTCTATTTTCAATCAACTGGAGTGAAATAAAAATTTATTTTCTTTTTTAGTATGATTAATAGGTCGAAAATAATATAACAGTGGTTTTAAATGCTTGTAATGTTTTCACTGTTTCGAGTTACACCCGCTCATTTTTGTCATCAATGCATAAAATCCGCTGTCTAGTCATTAGTTATCGACTCCCAAAAAGCAATGAAACAATTCTTCACTGGACGGCATCGTGGTCTTAAAATAAATGTCACCTTTCTTTCGAAATCTATGAATACGTTTCTGAATAGATAACAACAGTATAGACGATCGGTTTCTCGACGTATGAAACTGGAGTCCGATATGCCAGTCAAATAATGTCGTAGAAACTTTCGCTATAATAATTGTTTCAACGACTGTGCTGCACGGCCTCGGCGAGGTGTACTTATATCCATCATTCTAACGCCACGGCATTATACAGCCATAGGGATATCTTTGCACAGACGGATACTGCCACTCTGGATGTGGGAAATGCCAATTCATTGATTACTATTATTTCTGCCATTCCACGGCATAAATTGTACGCGAATCGTGCACGCTGTACAACGATCGTTCCGTCTGCTCCCAGAAGCGCTGGAATTTGTCTCGTATGAAAAATCTATTGTTCTGAAAGGTCGGATCGAATCGGTGTTATCGGAAGCACTGGCCCAGTGTCGGGTTAAAGAGCAGTAACACGACATTATTACAATGTAAGCAGGGACCATAACTGTTTTAACCAAAAAGAAAACAAGTCATAGAATAACAAGTATTTCATCGACTAAAATCGTATTGGTTACAAATAAGGATTATAGGTAACCGAACATTTTTTCTCTTGTTGGCAAATGTTATCGTTGAGAGAAACTCATTTCGATCACTTACAACTAGACTGCGGATGTTTATGCATTTTCCAAGTTTTGTCGACAAATTTTAAGAAAGTGGAATTAAATAGAATCATATTTTTAATAGAAACAGTCTTTCTAGATCCAAAACAAATGAAAATTCTACAAAATTCTATCGAATTTTATATTCTGGTCTTTTCTCAACATTCTCATCAGCCATAAATGCATAAAGATCCGCAGTCTACTTACAACAGTTATCAATAGGAGAAGTTCATTTCGATCGCTTATAACAGTTATCGATAAGAGAAATTTGTAATAGTTATTATTAAATAGTACAACTTTCATATGGTAGACAGTAGACAATCAATTATTTCATAAATTTTTATATTCGTAAAATTAATTGCAACAATCAAAATGTAATGTGACAAACAAACAGATTTTGTGTTGTTCTCTATTGTAGAACATCTTAGAATAACTGTTATTTTTGGTCTCTGAATGCAAGTCTTAGAAATCCCGTGGAAATATTTTCTGAAGCTTGTCAAGATGAAATTAAATTTTCGAACAATGTAAAAGCGATCGAACTCGAGCAAAAGTAATCTAACTTGCCGCTAGCATTTACTTCAGCCGCAGCTCTCACAGTTATAAAATTCAGTTAAAGCAACATATCCTCTCATAAAATATGAAGATGTTCTCACAGAAAATTTATGAATTCCGTGTGAAGATCGTGCGTTATAATTTTAAAGGACGACACGCGCAAAATTAGTTTGCTAATTTTATTCGACCGTGTTCTAAACGCGACTTCGTGTTCTCCAGAAATTGGTAGTTGGTTGCGATCGATCGGGAATTTAAAAAAAAAAAGGGGGGTTTGTTGGATCGTTTTGCCACGAAGGGCTCGATGCTACACGCATCCGCGATACGGAATCTCGGAACGGCACCATCCTTAAACCGTCCGGCCCCCGTAACGAACGCACCGAATGCTCCGAATCCAGCTTGCTAACCATGATTGATGATTCTCACGGCTCGCACGGTAGAATTTGCATCGAATTTATATCGTGCCGCTTGCAAACTGTATAATGGAGTAATAGCGGTCCGCCGTACTGCCGCTTTCGATACCATGAATCTTTCGAACACACGCCACGAACATCGGAAGCTACATTGTACGGGCAGCAGGGCGAAATATTGCCGAGGATATGGTAAACGCCGGCTGCGGGAGTTAGGCTCTTTATAATGGCACCGGCTAGTATTCAGTGTCCATTGGCAGAGACCCTGGTAGCGGGTAAGTAATAATAAAAAGCCAATTGTTCGTCAGACCGATTCCGACCGATCCGTTTATCATATCCACAGCAAGACTTCGACTCTTTTAAAGACACACATGGCGCGCCGATTGAATGATAGTTTTCTCCATTATTTTCCGTTTGAAGCTGTTTTCAAATAAACATGGTACGGATGTTTGATTGTTGATTTCATCGATTTAATCCCTTGTACTATAACATCGAGTCAGACTCGTGATGAAGATTTCGAACAGGATATATTGAATGTGTATGGAATTAATTTCCTTTAAATTCGAATCAAATTTTATTGTGTTGTTGTCCGAAAATACACAGGCATATAATAAGTATAAATATTCTTCTCTTTCGAAGAAATGCAACCCTAAACTAAATCGTAGTGCAAGGGGTTAAGTCGGTGTGTAAACTAGAAGAAGCTATTAAATGAATACCTATTGACGAGTTTATTAAAACATCCTAGCCAGCAATGAATCACGGTAACATCATGTGGTGTGCGTTCTGGAAGATGGAGGTCGATTTTGAAAAATTCGGTCGGGTCAATCGCGACATGAGAATCGCCTTCGTACAGCCCGGTCGGCTAGCGTGATCCTTGATGGACAGCGGAACGTTCGGTGAGATCTCGTGTATTAATTAAGGCGAATTAGCCTTGGCATAAACTAGACAACGAGCAGCGATCGGTTCCGTGTATCGAAGGATACGCCGATCGTCTCGGGATTCCTCCTCGTCTCTCTCTTTCTCTCGGGTCGTGCATCGCGCAGCCGCGCCGCCGTCAGACCTGCCATTAACAATGCACTTATGCATCACTGTTGAGGGCTACGATTACCCTCCGATCACAATTTCCTGGTGAGCGCGGTCTGTATTCTCGTTATCGAGTCTCCCGTATACCGAATGCAGTTTTAAATTAAATCTCCCCGTCATTTTTTTCCTGTTCCGACGCAGTTCGCATTTTACGGACAGCTTTCGGGCAATTTCGATCGATTATCGGCGATTTGGCGATCATCGTAATCTGTCCTCTCTTCACGAAAGCAAGATGGACCTCTGCTGGCATCGAACTGATTATTTTTGTACAAAGAACATCGCATTGTTTGATTAATTCAGAAGCAGGATTTAAGCATCCAACCAGTTACGAACAGTACAGCACGTCTCAAAATTGTTGGACTAGTACTGTTCTTCCAGATTCCGGCTTTATTTTCCAACTTTGATCATTAGTCTGATATATCGGCACTGCTTAGTGACATTTCGCCGTCGTACAAAGGACGCAAACGCATTTCATGCTTCGGAGGGAAGATTTAAGATCCCCGGAGTTGAATAGGGCCCCGTCGCAGAGACGCGTGTCGAAACATAATCGTTGGCATGGACATCGCGCCGGTTGCGCCACAATTATCCAATTCTCGGTGCGCGATTACGCACGCGGCGCTGGAATCCCGTATTCATCGCGACACTAATGGCGCGTCGTTGATAAATCGTGGCCGCGGTTAATTGAAGCCTCGCGTAACACACCGGCCGTCCCCGCTGTTATATTTTATTAAACCACGATACGGGCGTAAATAATTAATGGCGCGTAATGACCGCGATTAAATTGAATCGCGCGTTCGCGAGATATTACATCGCCGCGGCATTTCTTACCCGGCTAACGAGTGTTGTTATTTACAAGGGGCCCGGCCGTGGCGAGCGTACACCGCGGGAGTAGCCAGTGGGCGCATTAGGCGGACGTCACGCTGAGTCAACACCGCTAGGAACTTCGAGTTCCATTCTCCTCTTTTCTACGTTTCCCTCCCTACTATCCTCTGTCTTTTTTCTCGCCATCGGTTGTCAGTTCGTTTCTTATTATTACCGACACGCATAGCGCCGCCGCAAACGAGCTGCAAGATGGATCTAACGTCCAATTTGCTGCTACTCGATTTCGGTCCGCTGCTTCTGCAGCTTCTTCCTTTGCTGGCCAACCATCACAACATCTAGACAGTTTGTCTGAAGAACCAGAACAGTCCCGAGGACACTTCTAGTCTTCTTGCGTCTAAAGAAATATTACGATCTTCGAGAATATTTATTGCTTCCTCGACACTTTAAAGTCTTCTGCTTTCGTAGCGTCACATAGTTCCAGTAAAGTTAATCTAACTTTCCTAGACCGCTTCTTTCTACCTGATGCACATTCTCTAATAATTGTGAAAAATATTTTAATTTCAAGACACGTAATTTAAACACTCTCCAAGTAATAAAATTTTCGATTAAAAATTAACGATAATGTAATGTTTCCTTAACACAGACTTCCTCTTACCTCACCCTGCCATACTTTTACTACCAAATGCACTATAAAGGTTTTTATAACCGCACCGAGCTGATTCGATGGGGAAAATGGTAGCTCGCAGTCCATCATTAAAATGCTTTATCAGAAACACGTTCCGAGTAATCCTGGATACGAGGACACGTCGTCATAACCGTTTTGCTCCCAGAAGCTATTACTTCACCGTATAAAGATTACGTGTGATGATGCGCTATTTACGAAATCCACGGATTTATCTCGAATTGAGATACTTTTTAATCGATAAGAAATGTATGTGTAAATAAAATGATCGTAAATGTCGAGGTGAATTTGGAACTACCCGAAAGCTCGAGCAGGGCAGATTCGTAAATCATTGAGATTACTTCCTCGTTAAATAAGTAAAAGCCAGACTCTCCTTGAAATATTAAATTTGACGGGGGACAGGCTAAAGAACGGCATGATATTGATTATGAGCCGAACGAAACGGCATCAAAGTACCGCTGAATCATGCTACGTCGTTCGCAATTAACGTCTATCGTTAACCCATTTCGCGGTGTATGCAGAAAACTGCATTCGAAACGATTTCGTTCGCATGATCGACGACTCTCAACGAATGCGTTTAATTTAATTAATCAATTTTTAAACTTTCTGGACCCTAATTTCGGTGACGTTCCGTGCAGATGAATGAACTGCTACTTTAAGCGATGATAAAGTGACTGTGGACTTGACAGGAAGTTGGTCCTGTTATTATAGAAAATCGTCTCTTGAGTACACATTTTTCATAAAATACTGTGTCATTTTTCTTTGAGCGGTGCATTGGAAATCAGTGAAATTTTGAAGCAATTCCAAAAGAGTAATTTTAAGCGACCAACTTTCTCGTGTCGGGAAAAATCGTTTCTCGCAGATTGAAATGCGGAAAGCAAAATGGCCGACACCCCCAGCCTCCGCGGCTTGTTGCACGGTACGTCGACCGGGCAGCGTCGTTACAAATGAGTAGCTAAGTTCGTTGTTGTGGTTAATTAATGGAGTCAGACGGCGTAACGGAGCGTTAATCTATGGGGCAATAAACGTAACGTTGCCGCGGACAAAAAAATCCAATCAAAATGCATTAATAACAGGAGAATTAATGCCTTCTTGTGCCGTGTACGCCACGATGGCCGATATTGCGTGCATATGCACACGGCCGAACCCGTACGTACCCGTACCGTGCTCGTAAATGGACTAATTACTCGCAATTACGCAACGACCGACTCGCAGCACGGGTTTCTTCTCCGTCATTAGTTCTTCGTATTCCCAGCGAATTACATAATAATATTCCCTGCTCGATAGGCGTCGAAACGTTAAAACGACCGATTTAGATCTGGCATGGTAGCTGACTTTCCTTGCTGATCTCGATCTTAAAGTAATTATTAACACCACCGACAGATTGTAATACCTGCTTAGTCCTCTCCATGTCAAACACTCTCTATTTCAGATTACTTTGCCGCGCGGATGTGAAAAAGCGTTTCTTAACGATTAAACAAACGAGCACCTATCTGTTACTTTATTGTCGCTTCGGTGTCTATGATATTTGGTTTAAACATGATATTTGATTCTGGTGTGAACAAGAAAATTTTCCTTAATTATATTAAGATATACAGTACATCCTCATTTACTGTCCAACAGCCGTGTTCTGCACGGAGAGTGATCATATAGGGACAATATTTTTTTATGACTGCGTCTGCAGCAATAGAGAGCCAGACATAGAGAAGGACAGAATGAAATACGGATCGCGTGGCCGAAGCGTGTCGCCGGCACAGTTCAAAGAATGCCCCATACGATGTTCTTCGTTGCGTTCGAAACTTTCATCGTCGATTAAACCACTAAATACAGTTGAAATTACATCGTGTTTGGTCTTGTTTTAATCAGAAAAATGTCAGGAATAATTTAGTGAAAGTCCCATAAAAGAATAATGAAAATTAAGAAATGTAGTAAATGAGGATTTACCATACTGTATTATCTCTGTATATAATAAAATCGTGTCTGTCTGTCTGTTTGTGACGGCATCAACTGAGAACAGCTGAACTTAGAAAGCTGGGGTTTGAGCCGTTAGCCGCAGAGTTTCTTTGGGAAGATTTAGGAGAAATCCGCATTCGAAAGAGTCCATTCGTTCAAAAGTTGTGGCGTTATTAGTGACCAAAGACGACTTTTTCGCCCCCTTTTGGGTACGTTTCTGCTTATAACTTTTGTTATAAGTGTCAGTAGTCATTTATAAGTGTGATTTCTAGATCTTAGAAACTCCAATCTCGACTTGAAGAACTATCTCTATCTCGGAGCCATCTAGGTTCCAAAATGACCACAAAAATTGAACATCTCCCAGAATCAGAGACGTTGTCGACCTAATCCTCAAGTCGGCTAGAAGCAGGGCGGTCACAAGTCGATGACGCAATCGGCATCAAGTTCAGCTCGGTTTCAGAGTACGAATACAAGCGGACGAGCGAGAAGGAATCGAGCAGAACGATCGCTCGCCCATTAATCGGCGACCAGGCACACGCGGATAATGGGCGAGCGATGGACGACGACGTGACACCGCTCTATTTCTCGTAGAAACCCACCGAGCACCGGTTTGATCGATATATTCTCACTCGTCACCGAACATCTTCGATCTTGATGGCTCGCTACTCGCCTCCATCCCAGATAAACGATCACATTTTTCCACGCGCCGCGATCGCTGTAGATCGGCGCCGTGGACACAGTTTTATCTGTTGCGAAAATCTTCGAGCGCTCGAACACTGATGCTTCCTTGGTTTGCTACGAGGGCTTCTAATTACGACATTAATCTCGCCGTCATTTCGCTGACAGTCATCGGTGTTGAAACACTGCATTCATCTGTAGAGAGATGTTTTTCCTTTTAGAGACTTTTCTATAATCCTTTGATCGAAGTGACTCGATTTTTATTAACTTAATTGCATTACAAACATTTGCGTCGATTTCAAGGGATCTATGGACATAAATGGATTGACCTCTTGAAATGTTTCGGCTTCTTCTAGCAGTTCCAGAGTACAGAATCATTTTTTTTTAATGCGGAGCAGGCAGTATCCATGCAGAGTCGCTATAAAATGCAACTCTATGCTTCCAGTTCGCCTCGAAAGCCGTCCAGGATCCCCAGGGACACAATTGAAAGTCCCAGCTTAAGGTCTAAGCTCTCATACTCTGGTTTAGTGCGCCGTTCGTTGCCCGTTTCTCTATCTCTCTTCCTCTCGCTCCTCTTCATCGGCGAATCGTGCAAGAACACCGGACTGAGAAATGCGCTCGGTGACTTGCATACAATAGACGAGAGTGATAGGCAGTTTTCTGAGGGATCCGAAGTCATTGCAACCCGCGACAGCTGTCACGCCGTCCTCGCGAGAGGGCTCGGCTTGATAACAGCCGAGAATAAACGCACGGAGACACGAACGAAACTATACCCCGCCTATAGTGAACACTGGGAAATCCACTTGTATCGACGCGATGGCGAACAACGACTTCCGCTACGCTGTTGTCCTACTCCTGTCCGACTGATATTGATATAAATATAGTTTCTCGATGTTTGACAACGGAAGTTTAATGCGCTGCTCTGTAATTCAGGAGCACCATACTTAACTCCCCAATTAATTAAACTCTTGTAACCACGAAATATTACAAGCAGTAATTTAAAGGTCGGTGAAACATTTCGAAATTGCCCGGTTATTAATTACGACTCCCTTGATTGGTCGGCAGGATCGGCTCGATCCATCCAATCGCGGTTACTTTGTTCGCAGTTAAAGCCCCTAAAAGATCATCGGCGAGCACAGCAGCCAGGTGCATAAAGCTGGCAAATGGCCGCAGTCGCTTTTCAATTACGCTCTTTTGATCGTAAATTCGAAAACGCATAAAACCCTCCCCGCGTAGCCCTCTATAAATTGCCGAAGGACAGGGACTTTCGATCGCGCAAGAAAATGAGTATCCGCTCCGAGGAAATTATGAAAGGCATATTAGACGTGCATATAAATGTGCATGCGTTACGCCGTAAATTTACAGCAAACCTATCGGGTGGTTTTATGTTTCAGACACCGCTTTTAATGTCTTCTGTTACGCTTATGCTGGAATTACACAATTACACCTCCGTCTTTCATTTTATCAATCAGCTTTCACGTTTGCATTTTTCTGAACGTTTCACTTTTGTGAAATCTTACCGATTTCGGCAATTTCTGAGGAACAAACGATTGCGCCGACATTTTCAGCAGATTTTAACGATGTAAAATGTTTTTGTTGCAGGCGAGAAACCATACCAATGCACATGGGAGGGCTGCACGTGGAAATTCGCGCGTTCCGACGAACTAACGCGGCACTATCGCAAGCACACGGGTCAGAAGCCGTTCAAGTGCCATCTTTGTCAGCGATCGTTTTCGCGGAGCGACCATTTGTCGCTTCACATGAAGAGGCACTGATAAAGAAGAGCTTCTAGCCGGTCGGAAGAGCGAATTGGGGGGGGGGGGGGGGGAGAACGAGAGGAGGAGGGGTGAAGCAGGGTGGAGAAGTGAATGAGAAAAAAATAAAAGACCGCTGTTCCGGGGAATCGGGACTGGAATCGTGATCGTGATCGGACGACGATAATGATTCTCTTTTTTATATTCGGGACCTGAACAGCCTCATCTCGATCGGAATCGTCTCGATCGTGCGACGAGAGTCGGAGGCGGAAACTAGGAGAGAAAAAATGAAGAAGGAAACAAATCGTTCATTAGACTTTAAAAGTTGCGAACGGAGATATCGCTGTAATTATATCGGTGGACGATCGTGCGAACCTGTCAGCAGTCTCACTACGAAAGGTGATGGATAAAAGCGCGTTTTCTTTTCTTCGTCGTCCTTCATTCGCCTATCGGAACTTTCTATTATCTTGAATTCGTATCTGTTGAGCAGAGAGAAATTTTAACGTTGTTATGTACTTTATAAAAATTTTTCCTCCGCAAAATATTTATTTATTTCTCGTTGAAGGAACCAACGTCTTTCGAAAGGGATAGAGAGAGACAAAGAGAGAGCGAGAGAGAAAGAAAAAGAGGGAAGTGAAAATCGATTGCTGCAGGTTCAGCGCAACCGGCGCACGCGACAGCGCGTCACTTCTTGTTTCTATTTCTAGCCAATTTTCCAGTTTGTTTTCTTTTTTCTTTTTCTTTTTTTTTGTAATGTACGAATTAAATAAGGCCAGCTCAACTAGTCTAGAGCACCATATGTATCGTCTATCGCGAGGAATAGAGCCAGTAAACTGGGAGGAGTGGAGGGAGGAGTAAACTATCGTTAAGGTAATTAAACGATTTATTAAGTAAAGAAAATTATTCGAACTCCGGTGACGGAGCTTGGGACTTAGCATGCTCAGTTAAATAAACTACAATCGTGATCGTGAAACATTTTCTAACGCGTTGAATATGCGAACGCTCTCGAATTAATGCACAAAAGAATTTCGCGTTTAGGGACGGACAATCATTCAACGACAACAACAGCAACAACAACGTTCTCATTGTCGACCGGAACAAGGGAATTCGACGCTCTAAAAGCCAGTATTACGTGTGCATTAAATAATTTTACGATATAATCTGTGTAACGCATCATCGATGATGGGGGGTCCACGGCGCCACTTATCCGATGCTTTTGGTTTACTCCGTTTCGCGCGCGCGCGCGCGACAAAAATTCTAGAAAACAACAATTCTTCGCTCGTTTGTCCACGCAAGGTGCCAAAGTAGAAGGTGCAAATGTGCGACGACCAACGATCATCGATACATTGCGTTCGAAACGTGGACGGAGCCGTGTCGAAGGATAATTTTCGAAACAAGCCTTTTCCGTGGAGAATCGTTTCTGCACACTTTGTTTATCGGCAGCGGCAGCACGCAAGGTACACGATCGCGGCGAATCGGAGAGCGAATCCGCCAGCTTTTGCGGAATGCCAACGAGAAAGAGACGTGTTCGGTCGATTAGGCGCGCGCGTTCCCCGCGGTTCCGTCGTTGTACATACACACAAAAAGTCGCATCAGGGTTCGACACCGTTGACGTGTGTCCCGAGGGTTGTTCAATTATCGTCAATCTAGATGAAAGTAACGCTATAAGATACGGGATACAATATCGAAACATATCGAAGTCGTGCGCGTTCGAAGCGAAACGAGAGCCCGAGGGGCCGTGCGACACACGTTCCTCGCGCAGTCGAGACTCGGATTAGTGCGACGAGCTTGCGACGCTGTTTCTCTTAAGCGAACCTTTGCCAATGTGATACTCTCTCTCTTCTTTCATCTAGCGAAAATCATTCGAAGTAACTCCTGAATTTGTCGGACTGATCCGAGGTGTACGAATTGCAAAGCGGCCGTTCAAGGCCACGAATTCTGCTTTGAAGGAAGTAGACTGTGCCAAATAGGACGCGGGTAACTTCCCGGTGGCCTTGGATCGTCGATCGAACCGGTCGCGGCTGTAGAAGCTCCGGGAAACTGTGAATTTACAAAATTTTTAGTAGCGACGATGAAAACGTTCGTTATCGTTGCAATTTTTCGCGGGAACGTTGTCGCGCGTCCTCGGCGACGGGCCGAGTACGCGATTCGTGTAACGCTTGTAAATAATTTCGAGACACCTTGAGGAGCGATCGTTTCGCAGCGTCCGTTTCCTTCGAGCCTGCGCGTTTTCTCCTACGCGAACGGGCGCAGGGTCTAACGGAAGTAAAAGGTAGCCGGGGAAAAGAGCAGAAACCTAATTTTTTTTCGGAGCTATAGTTAAACGCGATGGAACAAGATGCCAGTATATGCTAGAGCTAGAGGCGGGCGGAGTTAAGAGATGCCAGTATATGCTAGAGCTAAAGGCGACGGAACAAGATGCCAGTATATGCTAGAGCCAGTTTATATCATTAAAGAGACACCTCTACCTTGTAAGATTACTGCGAAGATTGATAAATGACTATTTGTTACGTGTTGTATTTTCATAGGGAATAGTGCCTTTTAATATTAAGAGGAAGAGGAACGCTGCGTTAGGCCTTAAGTATACTGCTAGTGCCTTAAGTCACGCGAATCTTCGTGCTTGTGCACGTTTCATAACGCGACCCCCTCCCGGCTCCTCGGCCGGAGGATTCCGTTTCGAAAACGAAAACACACGAACACGCATGCTTCACGAACACAAACACACGTACACACAGATCCAGACACAGTCCCCGTCGTCCTTATCCGCCGCTTTCCGAACGAAAAATTGCGAACGATGTCCGTCAAGGTTCCACCGGCTGCGATCCCTCGTCGCTTCTTCGGTCTCCGCGCGTTCCGCGTGTCCCAACGATCGATCGCAGGGATCCATACCTTGCCATACCGCCACTGCACGTCCGTCGACAATCCTCCGATAACAGTGCAACGCGATCGGAAGCGTCGAGTTCTCGCGTTCTCGATGCGGTATAGAACGGTGCATCGCGTCAGGCATTTTTGGTCCTCGCGACGAAAGGCCGCGCCTGCCTCCGGGATGCATGAATAATCCCCGCATGATCGTCACTGCGAAACTCAATCCGAAAATGGACGAGGTGCCACCCAGGATGCCATTCTACGATCCTGATGACTGATACCGTTGTACCTTTCCTGTAGGGAATTTCTTTGGAGGGGCAGCCGTCAGTAATCTGAGCGCGGCGCGGGCGATGAGAAATGTATACTGACGTCATGCCGACACCCTCTTTGATCATTATCATTTTTTTCCCCCGGTAAGCTCGTGCCGAGTCGTGCACATCCCGAACGCCGCGCCGACGTCGTGTTACACGGTGTGCGCTGCTCTCTCCTCGGCCGGGACCGATTCCTTTAATTGTCGACGGGCGCGAGACCATGGCCAGGAGCGGCGGCATTCTTCTCGAAAGGACCTCGCTTCTCTTCTTTCTCGAGGACCTCGCCTAACCGTCGTGGAATTTCGATCTGTCCCGGATGGACGCGCGGCGGACGCCACGTCCGGTCCTCGTGCTTCGTCGTTCTCGTTCAAACAAACATTCCAATGGCCGCGCGTCGCAGCAACGTGCTCGCACGAAATCGATCGTTGTCGGCCGGAAAATCGAGGATTCCCTCGGACAAGGCTCGAACGATCGGAACATTCCCCTGAGCACCGACATTCCCAGACCCCGAGAGAACAGGCAGATTCGCGAAAACCCGATGTTATTCGTACCGGTAACGGGGACCCATCCAAACGGCGAACCCGTCAATAGACGGGGAACAGAGTTCGAACTGTACGCGACTGATTTTCTATGAACGCCCCGCCCAGGGAAATTAGCATTTCAAGTGCCTTAACAGACGTCGACCGACAACCGACTAATCGAGGCTTCTCTTTTCGATTCGGGATCTTCTTCGTACGCCTGCCGTAACGCGTGTTGCGAACTACGAGAAGCGAGGAATGGGGATGGACACGCTTATTTCTAGATTGTTTACGAACTACATTATAATCACTCGACAAATTTCCAAACGAACAATGCCCAACGTCGATGCTCTAGGTTCCAATCGCAGAAATTCGAACGTTCTTTCTCGAAGTACCTGAATCTGTTGAAATTCTTGTTCCGTTGATAGTTTGAGAGAGCGTTTGGGCGATCTTTGAGGACGAATTGATGAAGAATGATGTAACTCGAAGAGGAGTATCAGAGTGTGCCGAGCTTTTCGTCCGTCGACGTAGCGGTTGCTTTCCATTCTTCGTTTCAAGGGCCAGTAAAATGTATCCGCAACGCGTACACGCATCCGGTCAATCGCTCTCGCACACAAATACACACGAACGAACAGAGAAACACGCACGTACACACACACACACATACGCGTCCAGTCACTCACACGCATACCTTATCAAGCAACTGCAATAAATTGCGTCTTTAATCTGCGATCATGCGCGGTGCTCAATCTTTCTTGGTGCTTTCGTACGTTGAATTCGACGTGCGTAGATATACATCAACAGTGGACAATACGGGGAGATCGTTCTCCTAAAGATTCATTACGCAGGAGCGCAGAAAGTAAGGCTGCGAATGATAAGCGCGAGCCTGGTGTATGGAGGATGTTGGATCGTGTGCAAAAACTTACGTTTTGTGTGGCCTTGTTCGTCGAAATCATAATATTCTTTTCCGGAGCCTTGTTGGTCAAAATAGTCGCGTGTTTTACGAACGAAATGGTTATATTCTAAAACCAAATTAACTAGATTGAAGTATAAATACTGCCAAAAGCAAAATAACATTTACGTTCCAAAAGAATCGTGTGATATCTTCATTTATTAGAATCTGTTTTACCCATTATACGCGGTAACAGAACAACTGGATATATTAAAAAATAATAATTTCTCGTTACGGTACGCAAATTCTGGTTGACTCTGCAGAACAAGGCGGTAGATATTTAGCAAACAAAAGGCTTTTAAACCGGTTCACGTGGTCCGACAGCTCTCCGACTGGCAGAGACGCGATTAGGTGATTGTTGGCTCGTTTACAGAAATTCTCGTAAGGATACTAAACGGAACTACTAGCGCGTAAGATAGACAAATAGGCGAGCAATAACTTCTGTAAATAGTTATGTAAAATTACCCGCCGGGGATCGTCGGTGGACGATCGGATCGGCGGGTCAACGTAGTATAATTCTTTTGCAATAATATAATCAATGGGGGCCAGTAATTCTCTCTCGGATCTCGCACGGATTTTAGACACTGCGAGGCGCGTGGCGTGTCCTCTTCTCTGAATCTCGCCGCAAATTTTCCGCGTCCTTTTTGTTCTCCGTTGTTCCGCGAGCAAAAGTAGAGGGAAATCATTTGCTTTTAGGTTCCTAGAACAAGCGTGGAAACCGTGTCGACAAATACGACGCGGCAGAATTTCAGCGGGAGATTCGACGCGCGCTGTAGAATCGACACGATGTTCACGCGAACGTTCGAGACCGTGAACAGATCGGCGATGTTCAGGGAAAGGAAGGAACGATGGTCGCGCGCCACCAACTATTACTTTATAAGAGTAAGAAAAAACTGTATATTACGTCGCGTAGATTTCGTTCATGCGTAGGATCGTTAAAGAAAACGCATCCGCTGCGATTCACTGTATAAACGAAGGCATTATACTGTACCGGAGGAGAACGAGGAAAAAAAGTAAACGTTTGTACTTTCTAATTTACTTTTAACCGTGTCGCTTGAGGACGGTGTCGCTATTCGTAATCGCGGGCACCTCGGCAAAGGGGAGGTTCGTTTAGTGCATTAAACAGAAAAAAAATATATATTATATATATATATATATTATATATATATATGAACAAAAATCTCTATATATATACATACATATATATATAGATGAATATAGATATATATTGTAAATGTGGTTGTAATCTTATTACTGTTATATCGATATATCGATGTCCTTGATTTGGATAATTTATTTATTGCGGTCGAAAGAGAGTAAACGAAACGGGAGCGTGTAATTATTATCGTGCGGCCGCGCGGGGGTGCAAGCGGAACGGGAATTGCGGAGAGAGTGTGAGAATAGCGAATTATTATTGACGAATTACGTAACGCACGGCAAATTATATATATTTATACAACGTTATCGGATGCAGGGGAGGATGCGCGTGTTTTTGGATGGCGCGGCTTCCCGCCGCGCGAGAGAAAGTCCTAAAAAGAAAAAAAAACGAAAAAAGAAACAAAAAGAAAAGTATGAAAGAAATGAGAACGATTGTTTCGCGACAGCACGGTTCAACGCGTATTTAATATTTGTACTTCCGCGCGACTACCTTACCCGCGGAAGCGAAAATTCTTCTTGTATCGCGAAGGGCGAAATCCGTGTCCCGGTTGTGTCGTTTAAATAAATTATATTCGTCGAGACGCGTGGCACGGTGCGTCACGTTCGTCCTGTGTGGTACAACATCACGCCTGTCGATAATCTTATTATCGAAATGATGGTTACATATTTTAGATAATACTATTATCATTATCATTATTATGATTCTTATTATAATTGCTACTATTACTATTATTATTGTATTTGGCAGGGTTACGACATTAAAATCGTAAAAAAAAAAGATGACCGACTTCTTCTTGCAATCCGTGAATCCCATTCCAGCATCCTCTCGCATTTCTGTACGCTTCAATAAACAATTACAAATATTTCTTGTTGTATAGACCTTCATTATTTCGACACCTGCTTCCACAGCACAATATTCTCTTCATTACTATTTTCTATTCAGATACTCATTCAGATAATCATATCACAGCCACCGTTGTAAAAGAAAATGCAAAAATCATCGGCACGACAACACAGTTTCACAATTTCTACATTGATCTAACTCATTCCATATCGAATACTAACGGTGCCAAGACGATTTCTTTCGGCCCCGTAGAAGCCGCTACGTATCGAGAGCAGCGCCCTATCAGGACTCGCCGGGAATCGGAAAACAGCCATAACCGTGGTCCCGGTATTGATAAGCAAAAAGCATAGGCGAAAAAGATCGGGCCGCGGATTGGAAGGAAAATCACGTATCGGCAGGCGGATCGTAGTCGATCAACGTCGATCGGAAAAATTATTGACCGGCGCGAAGCCATAACCTTTCCCGAGGACATTACCGGGGGCCCCGTGGTCGACTCCCATATAAATACATCTGCATCCTCGTTAACGTTTTACCCGTTACACGGTAGTTAGGCGGTCGCGGAACGATAAATAAAGCCGCGAGTCTCCGGGAGTAAGCGCCCGGAGATGTTTTGTGACAACCGGCCAGTCACAATACGATCATTAGGCTATTTTCCAGAGTGTAGCACCCCGAGACGCAATATCTCTGCCGCAGCCGCGTATTTGTCCCGTCTGGCAACAAGATTTCTGCACGCTGGTATTCTACTAAGTTGTAGGTAGTCTCCGTACTAGGTAAGTACAAATCCTACCGTATACCTCCAGGAGAATTTGTAGTCCGAACGGCGGCTATAACCGAGGCCATAACTTAAGCGGAATACCGCCGTTGATTCCAGTCCTTCTAGCCGGAATTCCCCCTCTCTCCCTCTTTCTCTCTTTCTCTGTCTACTCGGTGCCGGTGCAATTGTGGATATCAACGGCGACATGACGTCCTTTCATGTTGATGCCTCGCCGTCCTGGACGGCTGTACTTGTAAATGAAAGCGTGTCGATCGGATCGTCCAACGGTATATAATTAATTCCTCGTCATTTCACCTCCCCTCTCCCCCTCCTCTTCTCTCTTTCTCTCTTTGTCGAACGTTCACCGGTCTCCGGTTCGCGAAAATTAAATACACGCCGGATTCGTATTCCTCGCGGGGCCTCTATGTAACCAGGATTGTGTGTGTGTTTTACAAGGCTCACTTTGAATTAAGTAAATGTTAGCCGCATGCGCCAAGTTCTCGGGCAACGTTCGCAAAAACCGTCTCGGTAACAAAGTCGCTTATGGTAGCGCCGATAAGAAACTCGTACTTGCCGTGGTGTGCCACTCGCATCACGGCCACGTGTCTTCCGATCGATGCTATTTATCGATAGAAGAAACTGGAGCACACGATGCATTTAACCGGGACACAAGAAGCGTAACTGCCGCTCGGATAAACAGGCTCCCCCCTTGTTTCATTGTATCGAGCCGTACAAATGATAACGCCGCGCCAGGAAGATAGGCACTACCTCCGACGTTTTTTAAAAAACAGAAGTCAGCAGTTCGTTTCGGATCGGGACGAGATTCAACTCCTACCTCGTGTTTTTCTCTGGTGATTTAATTGTTTTGAATCTCTCCGAGATTTCTGCGGACGAACGAGGTAAGAAATTGATAGGAAAAAGACGTCGAGTCGTTCAATATGTTCAAGTTAAACGCAAATCTATTTCCTCTTTCAATCGTCTCACAATGTTTCGAAAATAGTGTCATTATAGTTTTCGAACGTCTTTTCAATTTTTTGGTTGACTTATTCTTATTATAAATGCATAGAATCCGCAGTTAAAGCGATCCGAAAGTAATTATTTGCGCGATAAATAAATTCGCACGGGAACCGATTTCGCAAGAAGGATATCTGCATCCCGATAGGAGGAGGCAGCGTTGGATCGCTGGTTGCGGCACGCATCCCTGAATCGCGGTGCACGTTGCCGCGGGTTGGTTTTTACCGGTGGCCGGCGTTCTAATGGGATCGGGTCTCCATAATTGAATTTACGAACGGCTGGTGTGTGCCCACGCCGTCCATTTTCCTCGGGGGCCCGGTTGACGGCCACGTGACATTCCCATCGCGCGCGGCCAGGGGCCCAGTTCGAAGGCACGAACGTGGTTTAATGCGCTCATGCTCGCAACACGCGATTTTCACCAGAATCGCTCGCGTATATATTCCGCCGACGCTAATGACGGCATAACTTACTAACGTTGGACCAGTATTTCTATTAACCGTCCGGGAGCTATCAACAAAACGGTTACAAATTGGCGTGCAACGGAGGGAACAGAGGGAGAACGAGGGGGACACAGAGGGAGAGAAGCTCTCTCGGTCCGTTGCGGGTTTAGAATGCTTGGAGATCGTGAGTGAAATGTATCGGCCGCGTATCTCGCCCTCACTCGTATACCCGGATCGGACGTGTCGGCAATTAAATTTAGAAATAGAAATTATAGGGTATCGACGGGTGGCGGGATCCTAGGGGACGGTAATTGGACCGGCCCCGACCGGACCCGACCAATCGAAAGAAAGAGAAGAGTTATTGGGCACAGGGTCGCGATCGCTCGCACAACTGCAATTAGCGACACCGATTCCGCAGAAACGATTCTTGACGCCGGAGCACGTACTGTACACCGATAAATTGATAATTCATACCGCTCGAGCGTAATTGATCGACTTTTTTCCCCACCCGGCGATAGGCGAGCCGGTGTCGGACATTGCTCGAGTCAATTCGCATAAATGTTTGCCGACCGTGATCGCGCGAACAAAGTTATTTCGCCGTGTCTCTAAATTGTGCAGGAACATTCTAAACATATTTTTTGGAGATTGGTCTGAACGGTTCCTAACGACTTCGCGCACGACAAAAATGCCCAATTCTTCTCAGAATCCTTACAAAGGAGATTTTAAAAATCATGCTATTGTGGTACCACGTCATTCGACAGCAACCAACGTGAAACTAGCACAAAGGCGGTCAATTTATTACCGATATCGAGCTTTTCGCTTTTGACAAAGCGGAGAACGAACGCGAACAACGACACGCAAGGGCACGCAACTCGAGCGCTATTTCGTTACGTAGAAAAATACCTAATTCCTCTTAGAATCATTACAAAGGGAGCTTTAAAAACCGTACGATTGAAATGCCATGTTATTCAAGAGCAACCAATGAGAGACTTGCACAAAGGTCCGCAATTTATCACCGATATCGAGGTTTTCGCTTATGACAAAGCGGGAAACGAACGCGAATAACGATACGCAAGGGCACGCAGCCCCGGCGCCATTCCGTTCCGCTGAAATATACGGTTTAGGTATAGCGGAACGTAACGAATGGGCCGGTGTGTCCGCGGTCGTTATTAATTGCGGCCACTGGCTCGCGTGGATACATATTTGTCATCATTACCGGGTGCGAGCTGTAGATATATTTGTACGGCCGATACGATTTAGAAACGTCGGGTCCGTTTATCGTTCCAGCGTCGTCGTTTCGAAACGCGTTGTAACGGCTTGACATCCTCTTAAGTGACCCGAGAGCCACGCGTAAAAGTACCATTTCTCACGCGGCGTTTCGCGCTCGCGGAAACTTTATCGAGCGGCTGCGATCGGCGGAGCTTTCGGCAAAAAATCGGTCGGCGTCTAAGTACAATGTGTTCCACGGTTTCTATCTGGTTCTAGCATCGGTTCCGCCGATGCGCGAACGAAACCGAGCATCTTTTTGCGCGCGGTGCGGCGCGCGGCGGTGTGGTTATAAATCATGAGCATTGCCTCGCGGCGAGCCCATTTGATTGCGCGCTCGCGCGTATAAGGGACATGCACCGGGATACCGCGCCAGCGGTAAAAGTGACGATATAATTTTAGCCGGGCATTAGAAAGCGAATTACGAAAACGTCCACGGCTCGTAAAAAGAAGCGGGACGCTCGTTATGATTAATAGATTGAATTTAACGGGTTCCAGGCGAGCCTGCGACGGCAGGGAAAGAATACGGCACTCGAATATACAGGGTGTCCCAAAATTCCTTCAACAGCCGGAAATGGGAGGTTCCTGAGAACATTTGAAGCAACATTTTCCTTTGCAAAAATTTTATCCGCGGCTTTGTTTAGGAGTTATTAACGAAAAGCACGGACCAATCAGAGCGCGATCTAGACGCGAGTTGGCACAGTCAGCCAATAGACAGTTGGCGCGCCGACTAGACTGTGCCAACTCGCGTCTAGGTCGCGCTCTGATTGGTTCGTGTTTTTCGTTAATAACTCCTAAACAAAGCCGCGGATAACATTTTTACAAAGGAAAATGTTGCTTCAAATAACGTCAGGAACCTCCCATTTTCGGCTGTTGAAGGAATTTTTGGACACCCTGTATACCCGGTTCCCTGTCGCAAATGGATATTCCGTGTCCGACGCAAGGAAGCGGTTATGGGGCCCCTCCCTTTGCGGCCGATCGAAATAAGACGCTAATTTAATTATCCCGGGCCCAGCCACGTAAATTTTATAGAGCCGTCTCCGATAAATACTCCGTTATGTGACATATATTATGAAAATGCACTATTTCCCGATTGCCGACGCCGTTAATGTCAATCGCCGAGCCACGGGATTTCCAAAGTACATTCCTGAGCTAACCGCAGCTGGAGGAAATATCAAAAAGTGTAAATTGTCAAGAAATGATTGTAACGATCTATGTATAACGTCGATCATATAGGAACTAACAGACAATCCATCGTCGTTTCCGAGGGGTTAAAAACATCTGGCTTAACCCGAGTCGATGGGAGCAGCAAGAAGCCAAGTGAAACCAAAATTGGAACAGGTAATGCATTAAGAAATCAGCGAATATCATTTGGTGCATGAGTGCAATTCCTGCCGAATGGGAACGTCGCCGAGCCGCGAGAATGGGAGAACGATAAACCCGTGATTCGCGGATTAACGACGACGATAACTACTCCCGTTTTACGCAAATCGGCCGCCGACGAGCCTAATGCGTTCCCCCGCATGCATCTCGTATGCAATACCGATCGTTTCACACGTTGTTAAGGCGGTGAAGTAACGCTTTCTTAATGCTGGACGGGAATAAGCAACCGATAGAATCCGTTTCGAAGATAAATAACTGTTCCGAGGCTCGATTAAACTATTTAATTTGTAATGCAATCGCCGATTGAACTGCTCCACACACGTTATGGATCGTTCCGCGGCGTTTTTGCTGGAACCACCGCTGATTGAGACGTGGACAATAATTGTGCTCGGGTTTTAAGCTATTCGTAAATAGCATTCTTTAGAAACATAAATGAAATTCTTTGAATGCCATTCCTATTTTGCAGTTGATCTACTTAATTTTTGTCAAAAATGCATAAAATCCGCAGTCTATTGGTTGCTAAACGGTTTGGAGAATGAATTGCATAGATTTGTCGTTTCCAATAAATTCGATTAGCAGTTTCGCAGCAAGGGGATCATTGGGATTGAAACATATCCGTGTGTAAACGTCGCCACGGAGTTTGCACAGTTGATAGAACGGGACCGGCCTCGCAACTCACGTATAACGAGACGACTTTGCGAAACAAAAGATCCTGGTCCACGCCGGTGGACATAAGGCCGCTGCATTTCTACGAAACTGCATCGCAGAAACTCCTCGCTATGCCCATAACACATATCATATCTTACGATCTTTACGAGGGAGCTGATCATTTGACGACGGGCTACGAGCGAATAGTGTTGCAAGAACGTGGCAACAAAGTTTAGCCTGCCTATGAGAACGGACGGTCTACTTGCGTGGCCGAGGATTAGTCTTTCAAAACTAATGACCGATCGGCGCGCGATAAACTAAACGATGCGTTGAAAACTTTATTTACACTGTGACTGCTGCGATTCTACTAAAATGTCGAAAGCGAAGCTGGCACTCTTGAATTGTAGCTTTGATAATGTTGGACTCATTTGAAAAATAATTTTCTATTTTCCACTTTTATGTAGTTTCGGAATTCATGATTCTGTGTATACATAAATGTTTAGTGTTTCGTCTCATTTTAATCAGAAGAAAATGACAAGCACGTTGACAGAAGATAAAAAATTGATTGATAAAAAGAACAATTAAAAACGAAGAAGTTTCACCTGAATCATTATATCAGTATTATCAAGAGTTACACCCAGCGATAGTGGGGTTAAATAAAAAAAAATTGTTATCGCAGAGTGTAGTCATATTACATTGGCAAAGAAAACTGTGATCGTTCTACCAGAAGTGGATCAAGAACCGTTCTCCCCAGCAGCCCCGTCCTGGGAACATCGAAAAGGAACTGGTCGAGTCGGCCGCGCCGATTTCTTCATAAAGGACCGCGGGCGCGTGATGTTTCGATGACGTCCGGCCGTGTTTGACGACAAGCAAATGAGTAATTTATTGCGCTCGGCTATCGAAGGGTTCTGTCTTCTTTTTTTCTCCCTCTCGCCAGTGTCCGTATGTCGATCGCGAGCCGGTAATACGTCCCTCTATCTACGGGAGCTCGAAACAGCTTTTCAGGTTTAGGAGCGAGCCCGTGTCGCGTTTCCCACGGCTGGCGGTGTAGCGGGAGTTGCATACATACGCACATGCAAGAAACTCACCGCCATAAAATGTTCTTTACGCATTTCGCAGTTCCCGCTTAGGCGAACGACGAAAGGGAGCTCGCGAGCGTTCGCAATTTTTCTATCGGACCGCCTTCGCCGCCGTTCTCCGATGCGAGCCGGCTTATATTTATTTCGTGTGGCCCGTCACAGAGCCCCCGGAGGAATTGCACCGAGTTGCACACGGATTCGCGACTCGTGCGTCTCGCCGTGCATTTTATAACGACGCTGAACTTTCGGCCGCCGTCTCCTGTTTCGTCCCGGAGCCATTGCGCAACGATCTCCGCGAAAGAAAGAACGTTTAACAGAATCAATAGAAAACACAGAGAGAAAGAAAATATTCTACGCTCTCCAACAGGATCGGCTCGTTCCACGCCGAGGGCCAACGCAGGCGTACCTCTGCTTAGTTAATGATCTACGATTCTACAGGGAACTGCTTCTCACAGAGTTCACGATCTCTCATTAATTCTGTACCCTCTTCCTACTATTCAACCCACTTTTCTTTCACCGACGATTCTAATATAAAAATATAGTTTGAAAAATGTCGATATCGAAAACCTTTGGACCGCTTAAAATGATATGAAATAAACTCGTTATACAAACAGCTTCAACTGACAATCACTTTTACTTTAATACCTTGCCATAACTCTTTGAAGAACAACACTCGAGCGAAAAAGTCCCGATGAACAAAAACGAGGAACACTTATTGCACTTCATTATTGCTGTACTAAAATGGATATTTTTGTACAACGATGTTCCTTGAGAAAAACATTGCCGTCATCGCTGCTGCAAGCTGCATGGCATTCGCAATTGCAGGTAGCTCGGTTCGTTCGCCGTTTGGCCAAGTGTAAACACAGCGTAACGCGAGGCGTGTTTTACAGTAGCCAAGGTTCCACCGAACGAATTCAGTTGCACAATGATGCAGCTCTTGGAAATCAGTTCACTGGCACGGCGGCTGTAGAAAGGTACACACGAGTCGTCGTGTCTGCGATTATTAGCTTTACCTTAACCAGTTACTCGGTGCACGACAGAGGATATCAAGGTTGCGCATGAGTAGCGTCGTTTCCATGCGATTTACAAGATGGATTTCTCGTTTCCTTGTTTCGAAAGGGTATTTCGTGTTTCGTGCCTCGCCCCAAGGCTACCCGACGATTTTAGAGACGAACAATGGTTATTTTCGTAATGACGAGACGCGATTTGCGAATTTCGCAAGACGATCACTTGCTTCACGATGTGCGACTACGCCGTGCGTTATAGAAGTGATCAAACAGAGCCGACTGAGACAGAATTTTCGGAATGTTCTTCGAAAATGCGTGTTACAAATCTTTGACGAAGAAGAGCGTTAAAAGTGAGCCGAGGAATGTAAACTACATTTATAATTTCCAAATGCGCCGTAAATGTTCGGCGAACTGTTAAAAACATCCCACAGACTGATGACTCAATCTTGTATATGAAAACGAGCATAAAAATCTCGGCTGCATTGTGCACGAAGTATAAGTTGTGCTTTATTGGTCGTTACTGGCCACCGACTGCGCGCGACGCGGTTTATACGGCTTCTCGTCAAATTCAATCACGAACTCGTTCATGGCGCTTGACCTGCCAAGTTCCTGTGCATATCTCATTGAATTAGCCATTAGCAAGATCACGCGACGTTACACGTCGATTTCGAAAACTACGTTTCAATATCTTTACGAAAGGGTTAGAGACACTCTAGTCATCGATGCTCGCTGAACTGTGATTGGATCCTGTGTAGCAGCCGACTGGCGGCGATTGGGCGTCAGTTGAAAACCCGCGTGTTCCCCGGGCCCGATTAGCGAACGGCCGGCAACTATTTAATAAAGGTTTTTCGTGACGCAGTTTAGGCTTATTTCTCAATTGATGCACTTGACGCACGATGCGTATGCAGCTAAATCAGCCAATCTATAGCGCCACTCCGGCCCGTTTTTAACAAGATATTTCCGTATTGTCGCGTTAACGCACGCACACACGTACGCGAAAGCGTCTCGACCCGCCCCTGTCCAGTCATGTCAGCGCTAAATGAACCATCAGGGCCGCCATAAATCCTCGGACTATCAGATGAGTAGCCACGGACTTGCCTGTCCCGGATATAACGAGGGACCACCGCCCAGCGTAATGGAAGCACTTCTCTGTCGACGGTCGAAAGATACCTTCGAGATTGGACCACGGGGGCCCTTGTCCAAGCTGGACGGACCAACTCCACCTGATCCTATACCCCAACGTCACGCTAACTCTTCCATTCTAACAGACGATTCTCTCTAATTCCAACCGCTTTAATCGACAGGGAATTATGCCACACTGTTCGACGGACATTTCTCTCATCGAGAGAATCTCACGATTTCACTCGATGGACATGCGCAACTTTAAACAACCGGAAGCCATCGAGATTCTGTGATAGATACCATTAACAGTTCCCGCTGAACCTACTCATTCTGAGGAATCTTTTACGAGCTGTTTCATTTATATCGGCCACGCGAAACATTTCTGTTATTCGACCCGCTAATAAGCCGATGGCGAGCTATCCGCGTGCGTGCTGTTCACGAAGACATGACGTGCAGTAAGATCGGCAATTTATAACGCAAACTTCTTTCATTCAGTCTTTGCGAATTTATTCATCCTGTATCTTTTAATACATCCACTACTAATGCCTCTCCTTTTTTCCTTTTTAGATACGAAACGTTCTTGTCACGATTCTAATATTTAATTCATCGATACTGGAAAAATGGAAAATTGTAGTTTAGTGTGAACGTTTTTTTCACACATAATGCGGGATCCGTGTTGTCGTTATGGGACGAGTTTCCGGTTCGGAGCACGGGGGAGACGATAAGTCGCATCTTCGGCGAAATCAGTCTAAGAAACTCGACCTGGCCAAGGTCGGATAAAGGCGGAGAACATTGTTAATTACAGAGCCGTGTGCTGGTATCGATGTGGCTGCCGTAGGAGTAACTCGGCCGAGTGGCCAGCAGTAAAGATGGCATCGTGCACACTAACGAGTAACAAGTGGCGTGACGTTTCAGTTAGGCTTTAGTTTGCGATGTGTGCGCGAGACTGAGAAGAAGATATCGGTATGCCACGACCGGCTACCTATCGCCTCACCTTCGGGGGCTAATTAACGGTGAGATTCATTATCGACACCTCGTTGCTCCGCCGACCACTGTCTTAATTTAAGACTCAACCTTTTCCGTCATTTCGGTACCGGCCACCGGAATCTCTTCGTAGTAATACACGAAACTTCGTCGGCAATAAACATTTTACTCCCTAAATATACTAACTGAATCTACGTGGAAAATTCCAGATAAATTGAAATCTAATGTCGCACGAAGTTAAAATAAATCAGACATACGTCTGGCTTTTTTCCTTTAAAAAGCAACAGATGAAATTATACTGTAGATTAAGATGACTTAATTCTCTGGAGAACAAGAATCATCTAGTCCATTATGCAAAGCAGAAATTTGTTCGGGACACGAATAACAAATGGTCGTCAGTCGGTGCCATCATTTGTAAGGCACAGCTTACTTTGCATGTATGCATCTACGGCCTGCATTAAGTTAGTTACGCTTAAATGCAAATTGACGTGTTAATCGATCTGTTCCGACTTTGGAACTCTGTGTATAATGAATCTCCGCGCGAGATCGACCGTAACGAAAATCCCGTGACCGTATCATTGTTCCTGTGTTGAATCTACGTGTACCTGAATCCCTGTCTCTCTCTCTCTCTTTAATTTTTCAAAAACAAAACTCGGAATTAAAATTCGTAATTGTATTGTCAATTTATCAGATCAATGGAAATTTCTTTCCATTGGAGAATTAAGAAAATGATTATGAATAATTTGCGAGATTCTCCGAAATCTAGTGACAACATAAATTTTTTGTGTGAATTTTGCGTCATTTTAAAATAATTATCTCAGAGGAAATATTAAATTAATAATCAATTACATTCGGAGTTGACGTATTATTAACTGACTGATCATATAAGTAAGGATCAGTAATGGAATTACTCGTAATGGTCGTAGTTACAGTAATGGTCGGCGTATGATCGCAAAGACCGCGAAGACACAACACGGAGAGATGAAAGAAAATGCTCAGTCGTCGATCGAGTGTTTCTTTTTGTATTTTAGCATTAAGCAAAGTTTAAAAATAAAATCTCATTTTTCATTTATATGTTTAAACAGTGTTCAAATTACTTTACAACCCCATTAATGTAGGTATAATATCAATAGGACTTTCTTTTTTACATGAAAACGGATTAATCATTTTTACATTACTTCTTATGGGAAAGGTTGGTTTGGTATACGTCCTATTCGGTATAAGACCAAACATCAGGAACGGATTAAGGTCGTATACCGAGGTTCCACTGTATAAATAAATCATATGTGTCGCACAGTGTTGCGTACGGTAGAATTTCGACGAAAGTTCAAGCAGTTCCCTCACACCATCGGCGCTATTACATTGTCGGTAAAATGATGGGAACCCCCTAAGCATCCACTCAAGATTCTATGGCATAACAGTACCAGAAGGTAGGTGTTCACCTGAGATCGATGCTGAATTTGTGCCCCGGGCTGATCGGCGAACTCGTCACAGTAGATTTGACTCGATCGTGACCGACACTCGAGCCGGTAGTAGCTTTCAATTCTCATCCTTCTTTATGCTCGAAAATCGAAACGTCTTCTTTCGATTGCTCGGATCGAATTTGAAACAGATTGCAACTGACGAATAGGACGAATGGGCTGAACGGAAATTATAACCCTTTGACGGACAGAATCGTATTATCCATCGAACATAGCATAACGGACGAGGCCTGTGGACCTTTTAGGTTCGAGGAAGTGACCTTGTTTCTTATATATTTTCATGTAGCCGATACTTTTGCTTCTATTTTTCAACTTTCGATTCCGCTGATAACACGGGACTCGTTTTTGATTCCTTGTGAACATTAAAAAAGTGCATACGATGATATTTAATACGAGTTTGGTTTTATTATCATATTTACTTTATAATTTTTATTTACAAGGCTCTAAGAATGAGTGAGCAGATCATGTATACGGTGTAAAACGTGGAAGTAGGAAGTATAGAATTGAAAACATGTTACACGGATTTAAATCAATTTCTTCAACTTGTAATATTGAGTTTCAGTAATAAATAGTTACATATAATAAGAAGCCAATGCTGTACACCTTCTCATGGAATTTTTGGAAAGACTAGTCACACGCCTCCGTGGCGCAATCGGCTAGCGCGTTCGGCTGTTAACCGAAAGGTTGGTGGTTCGAGCCCACCCGGGGGCGTTTATTTTTTTCTTTTAGAAAAATACATGGATGAAGTCGAAAAATCAAATCTTTATCAATCTGCGATAGCAACATCAAAGATGTTTTCGTTACCATAAATATTACTTAATTTTCATTAAACTTCCTCTCTATTTAAGTTACTTTACTCCTTACTCTTATTAAGTTTACTTACTCTTACTTTCTCATATTATTTTTTCCATCAGCAATTACTAGATATGTGTAGCATGCTTAATTAATATTAAATTAATAATACCTTTTACGAGTATAGAACCGCAAATGATTCTTGCCACTCTGTCCGTAAGAAGCAATTCAAATATAGGAAAGAATCGTCTGCTTCGTAAAATCTGCAAATAGCGCCGTTCAACATAGTGATCAAACGTTCAAACTGGTAGACAAATAGGGAACTTTCGAAAATCGATATGTCACCGATAGATGATATTCTTACCGGAAAATGGTGGCGCCACCTTTCACGGAAGGGCGGAATTTCTGAGAGTCGACGTCAGAATCAGTCAGAATTGTCAGATGGCACTACACCGACGAGTCGTTGGTGCCTCGCATGATAGCTTACCGATAGCAGAGAAAATTATTCTTTCTCATCCTTGGAGACTTAGTGAATATTAGGGAAGGTTCTTTAACAATACGTAGATAGTAACGTGGTGTTAGTATCAACTTGTGCCTCTGCTTACGACCGTATTTGTAGGTTATGTATCATTTCAATTTTCCGGCTAATGGTGTATAGTGTACATGTCAACGGTGAAGTTCAAATTTTTTAAGGAAACGTCAATTGTTTCCGATTTTAAATGTTCTGTATGAGGAGGCAAAGACATCTAATTGAAATATAATCTCTGTATAATATATATTTTCTGCACACAAGTTATATACAGCACTGAAAACTATGAACTACATAGGAAGGTGGTTATAGAGAAACTGACGACATCGATATTTTTATAGACCTAAACTATTTAGTCAATAGTGTTTAAATATTGTGCGTAAAGTCTACCTTTCCGTTGTGATGAATTTAAGTCGATGTATTTATACATTGTTCCCTATCTTCGTTATTATTTTAAGTGTCAGTGGTGATGATGAAAATTATTTTGAAAATCTGTCGTAAGTACTAAAAAGCATACGTTATATTTTTTAATCGTAGGAAATTATATATTATTGTCATTATTATTAATGTTTTGCAGGGATGCTGACGATATGGTAGATCCACATTCGTTTTTCTATGATAAGCACAGCAAAAAGATGGTTGAAGAAGCAGGGAACGGTATAAAAAGGTATGTTAATTTATCATTCAACAATTTCATTTATCACTTCAATATTTCATTTAAAATATAAGTCTAACATCTATAATTCAACTTATATTACATAAAAATATATATGTATTATGTTTCATTTGTCAGTTTTATATGATAAAACAAATAAATACTATAACTATTAACATTTTTAGCAAAGATTCTACAATGGAATACAATGATATTAGAAAAGAACGTAAATATGAAAAGCAAATAGATAATTGCGAGAGCCACGAAGCTATCTTCTACAAGCGTCTCATTAATTTATTATTACTAAATATGAATGTAAAGGTACTAGCAAAGTTGATCTATATTAAATATAATATCAAAATAGATGACTAAATTGACTAGAACTTAACATTTTGATTTCTGGTAACAGGAAGAGGATGATATATTATTAGTAGGAACGTTAGAATTCGAAATGTCTCATGCACAAATGAAAATTTTACAAAACATCCAAACACAAAAAGTTTCTTTAAGAGAGGTCGATGAAATATTGAGTACTACAATAAAGAAACCACACCACAGTATGTTTGGTGTCTTGGAGTTTTTCAATACGTTATGCCAAACATTTCTAATGACATTCAGAACTATACAAAATAATGTAAGAATTTATGTACTCAACTTTCTTCTCATGTTTCTATTCATATCTAAATATATGTGTAGGCATATTTAATATTTTACAATGCTTAATACACTTCAGCCTGATGCAGCTATATTTGTATGTGTAATGGTAATGTTCGGGCTAATGTTGAGGATGATTAAACAAGGACAAGGATTGCCAATATTCATTATAATGCAAGTGATATTCGTATTGAGTTTCCTTATGACATGGTGGAACCTTCTACAAGTGAGTTTAATCAATAAGCAGGAAACAAAGCTGTAGAAACTCATTACTAAACTTTGATTAAATGTTTAAAAAGGAGGCAGAAATTAAATCTATGGCGGAACAAATGAAATTTTCGAATATACCAATATCATGTCAGCCAGATAAAATGAGCATGTGGGACAAATTTGTTTCATTTCTAAATTGTGAGTGCATTGCAATCGCATAGAATGTAATAGAGAACATTTATAACAAATAGTATTTGTAACATATTACAGTTAATGATGACTGCGAAAAATATTATCAAGCAATGATGTCTAATCCAAAACTAAAAGTTACTCCTGCGCATGCGTTATCACACCTTCTTACCACAGTTGTTCTCAGTCCTATCATTCATATGGGAACTGTTGTTTCCAGTTTTATAAATAATGCAACGGGTAAACATTGTAATTAGAGCTTTAGAAAAAACTTAAAAATTCCAATTCTTGATTTCATTATATATATTTTGCAGATGGTATACCATGGACATATGGATGGATTGTTAGATTAATGCTTTACTTTAGTGTAGTTATAGTTATAATACTATTACCGATTTGTGTATCTGGTGCATCTATTAATCTAGGCGTGGGGCCTTTATTGAGATTCGGAATTGATTACCACAGAAAACGTAGAACAGGTAATTCATTAGAGTATGAAAACAAACGAGAACCTGTGCAAGATATACCTCCTCAGGTAATGCATGTTTAAAAAAATCACACGATAGCGTTATCTACTTCCCTATGTGCGCAATTACTTAGAAGAAAAGATACGATTAATATTTTTCTTAGGTGCAAGGCATCAATGCTCCGCCCAAGGTGGAAACGCCGGCCATAGCTGCTGCGCCGGTCGCAGAGCAATTGAAACAAATAGAAACTCCTGAAACTAAAGACCAAAAAGAAAGTTCATTGAAAGATAACGATACAAGGAAGGAAGATAAAGATTTATCTTGCGGCGACTCTCGAAAGATTATCGAATTATTAAACAATGATGTAGAAGTGTCTGAGCAATGTGATCAAATTAGTAAGAACGTCACTACCAAACACGACGGAGGTGGAGATAATTGATGTTACTGATGTCACAATATTTTTGTACTAATACTTTATACATATACAATTGATCGCTTACAGTATTTGAATCTGTAACGCTTGTTTTACATGATCATTTAAGCATTCGTTCCTTGTTTTATCACATTTGTTGTATAATTTTAATTGTGTAAAGATAATGTTATTGCATACTGTCACGACTGCCTGCAAACAGATTAACTAAAAATAGTATTAAAGCAAACTGATCTGTATTAAAATAATTACCATTTCATTAGTTATAACTATTAATTTAAAAAAATATATTTTTTACAAGATTGTAGTGTGATTTATTAGACAACCAAACGAGAATTTACTGAACATATCTGCCACTTCCTAATTATCCGAAATCTTGAGACTCGCCAGCCTATTCCATCTTCCTTACTCTGTGTGACGTGAGAGAAAGCGAGAGATTTCAAACATTGAAATCAGTAAACATAAATATTTAGAAACATTTAACATTGAATGATCTTTGAACATTTGCACATTTCATGAAAAACTAGCTTCCGCAAGTTATTCCTTGAAGATTTGTTGACAAAAGCTGGGAATTTAGAAAAAGGAATAATACCCGACTCATCTATACATTTGCGAAATAATTCTATCCAAACGCAAACGTTTCACATTAGTTCACTGGAAAATTTATTTACTTTCGAAAAAGGAGATTCCTTTTTTAATCGTGCCGCTCGTGTACGGCTACGTTACATGCGGCCCGAAATAAAGGTGGATCTATCGATGCAGCATGGAGATGCAACGCTTCGCTACACGTGGCTATTGGCTGGCTAAAAAAAAAACGAGTCGGAGGAGTTGGGCAACCAAAACATTTAAAATGGTTCGATCGGACGGAACAGCGGTAGGAGAACTTTTTCAAATTGTTCACAGGTCCATAAACGGCAGGCGTGTGTAGAGCGAAAAGAGAAGGATACGTATTTAGGGTAGGGGGTTGGGTTCATAGGACCATAGATGCATTACATGCTCGAGCTGATGCCTAAGAGAGGCGGTGTGGCGGTGTACGTAAATACCAACATGTTCAACCCTTAGTTCTGCTTCCGCAAACCACCGTTTCTCCGTCCTGTATTATACTTGCCCCAGAAAGTTTGCACGTTTCGTATACCCGTCCGCCAGCGCAAATGGTAAACACCTCTGCACGTTTTTCCGCACGTCCGAACTCCAATTTTCCAATTTCAGAACATGTGCGCAAAATTGTCACAGTGTCTACACATTGAGAGATCGTTTCAGCTCTTTTTTCCGAGATGAGAATTTTTTCCCCATTGTTTCGGTAGCTATAGATTACGTTACGAACGTTAAACGAGCGGTCGGAATGTCTGTAAGGAGTCTGCGAACTTTCTACGACTTCGTCGAACTTCACTGCACCGTGGTTAATCCGTTCCCGTGGTGCCGAAAGCATGCACGATCGTGGATGCGCCGGTGAGCATCGAGGAAGCTATCAAAATAACGAACCTATCTCATTTCAAAGTGCCTTACTCGCGCGTGGCTGGGTCCAAAACGAGCCAGGATCGGTCCTGTGCACGTGAATCCCGGTCCCTTTTCACCTGAACCCCCAACTTCCCTTTCCTGCATCTGCGCTTCATTGATGTCCGTGGGCCGGCCGTTAGTTAGCGGTAAGCCACGAAGAACGCGGAAGAAGTTCGTGGAAGCGTAGGGGTGCGTGTCGCGGTCCTCGGGGTGCTCTTCAGCAGCACATCCTCTGCGGAGGATCCTCTTTAAAAACGTTCCCCTCCGGTGAGCATGAATACGATCATCGATCCGCCTGCCGAGACACTATGGCCGTCGCAGAAATAACACACCGGTTCGGTAGATCGATCAATCCCGCTCGGTATCGGTGTATCGCCGACGACTCCCCGATTTGTCTCGAACTTTTCTTTATTCGGCCTTTCACCGTGCATCGGGAAAAGTTGGACGAGAGATCGTCTCTATCGTTGTTCTTTCCTTCCCCTCGTGTCTCGGACACGGAGAAGATTTTCCGAAAAGTTATCGATAATTCATTTTAAGTGGTACATTACAATTGAAACTCCACGGCGAAGTTTCCGCGCGAGGGAGAGACAAAAGTTCCGGGGCACTGGAACTCTTCAATAAAGCGAAATACATAATGCATGCCTGGCCGGGACATAATTAAGCGAGGCGAGTGCCCAAGTTTCAACCGATCTCACTTTGTTCCTCCGTCCGAGGCGGTCCGAGTGAGCCATGTTTCGGACGGTAGAATCTCATTTTTCGCGTAAACCACACGAACGGTGACCGAATTTCGCCGACTCGATATTTTCGTCGATGAAACCCGCGGACGATAACGTATGCCCGTGTCCCTGTGATTATTCATGGGAGCCGAGCCCCAGGGACGCGGGTTTGCGCAAACAATCGGCCAGCGACACGCGATGATACTAATACCGGTTCTTGCGCGGCTTTGATCGTTAGTCTGTAAATTTTCGTACCCTCCGTGCCGACCGACGACCCCGTGGATCCACTAACTCACGAGAGGTTTGGATACACCGGGAAATGGATGATAGGTGTAACGATCGGTTACTGCTAGTAAACGTTTCGCTGTTCACCAGAATTGCTGAATGTAAACTGTCTATTACCGACGCGCAGGACCCGATCCTGCACGTTCCTGTCGGGTGCGCATTTATCAGCGCTGTGCACCACGCCTAGACCGACAGAACAGCCACGATATAGATTTCCCTGCAACTTTGCCCACTCGTTCGCTCATCCGCCCGCGAAACCGCAGCCGACATTGCTTAGTCTCGGTTTGATTAACTCTGAACTCCTTCGCCGTGCCATTCAAACCTTCCCTTATAAAACCCGCACGTTTTTCCTCCTATAATTTAGCAACGAGAAGGAAATACTCGTTTTCGAACTACACTGCATAAACACCTCCAAACTTTTCGAATAATATTTTCGAATCTTTTTCAACTGGCGGCATGTTTCGTGGATATTATACGGAGTAAACTGTTGTTTCACGACCTCGCGGGTATTCTAAGTAACAGCACGGTGTGTTTCACAGATTTCCACGCAAACTCTACACATTAACTAGAGCTGAAATAATGAGAATGTGACTTTGAATACGTTCCACAGTGTGGACACACACCGACGAGAATGTGTACGGGATTGTATCAAGATAGCTCCTTAGTGGTCTATTAGACCTAGCCATAGACAAGGTCCATACCTGCGATCAAAGCTGTACCGGCATTATACATGGGTACATAGTTGAGTAATCAATTTGTCGTGCAAACTTGATACGACTAGGACGAAAATAGACATTTATTCTGTGCGTGTTTACAAGCATGTTTAAATTTGTTCTAAATATTCCGAGAACGTTCTACTTTTCACGAAATTTAAAAGTTGCCACACCGCAACTTGAAACAACTAGACTAGATATACGACTAGAACGAAAATAGACGTTTATTCTGTGCGTGTTTACAAGCATGTTTAAATTTGTTCTAAATATTCCGAGAACGTTCTACTTTTTACGAAATTTAAAAACTGCCACACCGCAACTTGAAACAATTTTTCCATTACAAGATTTCTTGATAAATAGCTAAGATTCGCGTTTTTACTTGTCCAGAAAGTATTCTGAACCGATCAGAAATGAATTCTGGAGTTCAAATAATTTCAAATGCGAAGAGCAGCGTTCAATGTGTAGCAAATTCCGAGAAGTTCGATTAATTTTTTGTTTTTCTTTAAAAGAGGGAAGTAAAATCACTTGTCCGGTGAGGAGTTGAAATCAGAACGTTTATATTGAATAATTTTCTCTGAAATATGGCGGACGGTGAAGCAATTTTCCCGGAGTATCGAAGATGAAAGGAATATGTATATCAGTTGGCAAAGTTTTGACAGGACGTACCTCGCGCTCGCTCTCCAAAGATATGAACGTATAATCGAGAGGGCAACCTCTATAATTTACCTCCACCAACGAACGAAACGCCTAAACATCGGGCCAAGGCTCCCCTTCTTTCTCGGAACCCTGAAATGTCAGGCGTAATTAACACGTTTACCCAACGGAGATGCGCGGCCGAATGATCCGCCAGAAAGGAAAGTGTAATTCAATGTCCGACTCGTGGACGAACATGGCCGAGCAAAGGTAACCGCACGATAACGCGGCATTCCAGTATGAGAGGGTAGTAATTAAGACCTCAACTGGTCCCAAGGGACTCCGTACGGCGTTTCCTTGTATCTTATCGCTATACCACGCTCGACTGGATGTCCATGCTTTACATATATGGGTTTATTCACCTAGGAGAGCAGTTTTGTGTCCCAGGGATGCGCCAGTATAAAGTTCGATAGCCTCTCCCCTAATTATTGACGCCTAAGCGGGCGCGAAGGCGAAAAGACACGTCTCGCAGCAATTAAAAGTCAATTTAGAAGGCTCTCGTTAAGAGAAACCACAGTCTGATAACTAATGGAGCCTGGAAACACCTTTCAAGATAACCAGACAATTCGTAACTTCGATACTCGGAGATAAAACCATCCTAAAGGATGGAACCGTCTCGACTTCACTTTTCGGACCAAACTGTTCCTCGAGACTTAACACTTTACTTATTGAAAAGCTATTAATGGGATTCTTGTGCTGTTGCCTCAAACGGGTACAAATAAGCATGCAAAATTTCAGTTTTCTGGGTTGGATCGCTTCCATGAAATTAATTCTCAAACACTTTGAGATTCAACCGAATGCGTACGTGCGGAGTACAGTAGAACCTCGCTTGTTGCGCGAAAATGGAGGTTGTGCAACGAAAGAGGCATTATTTCTATTTTGTTTCTACGTATAGTGGCCTACAAAAGTGTTCGTACGCCCTTTAAAACAGAATAACTTTTTTATGATTGTACCAAACGACCTGATGTTTTGTAAGCAATGGGAAGCATTGGTCTACTAAATGATGTGCAACAAAAATTTTCCAAAAATTGTAATTTACAAGGTTACATGCAAAAATAAGAAAAGCATTTTTCAAAACTTTTTTTATTTGGGCCCTTAATGAAAATTTAAAATATATGTTTTGTAGATCTATGTTAGTTATACACATACTAGAAATTTTATCGAAATCGGTTGAGGCAGGAAAAAACGAAAGATGTATGATTCTGTAGATTTTAAGCAGAAACGATTTCGATGAAATTTTCAGTATGTGCATAGCTAACATAGATCTATAAAACATGTATTTTAAATTTTCTTTAAGGGCCCAAATAAAAAAGTTTTAAAAAATGCCTTTTTTATTTTTGCATGTAACCTTGTAAATTACAATTTTTGGAAAATTTTTGTTGCACATCATTTGGTAAACCAATGCTTCTAATTGCTTACAAAACATCAGATCATTTGGTACAATTATAAAAAAGTTATTCTGTTTTAAAGGGCGTACGAACACTTTTGTGGGCCACTGTAACTACCACAGTGGTGGGAATCGCCAGTATGCAGCGAACAAGGACTCCGTTTGATAAACGAGGTTGCAACGAGGGAGGTTCCGCCGTACCCCGTCAATTTGTTTCTTTGTTGTTAATAAAAGGCAGCATGAGTCATGGAGGCGCCTAACGTGCCGATTTCAATCGAACCGCTTCAGTTTCCAATCGCAAGATCGATTCGCTGCAGCGCAACGCGATGGTGCCATGCTCGCCGAGTAAAAGCCAGTCGATCGAGATTATACGTTAACAAGAGACGTTTAATTTCGTACAGGCGGTCGGCGTGGACAACGTGATAAATGTCGGCTGCAATGGCCGGCATAGACGTTGGGAATTAGTCGTATCGCGGCGCGGTTATTTCGTTCGATTGCCCGGCAGACCATTAAATATCAGGAAATCGAACCGGTTTATACGCGTCTAAGTGAGTAATCCCACCGGTACATAAATACAGGAAAACGAGCCCCGCCGGCAATTATACCGTTGCATTTTTCCCCCTTTTCTTCCTCGCCCATAATATGGGAAAATAGTTTAATATCGTCGAACCGGTTCGACGTGACCGTGGAACCGTCGACGGTGATGATGATCTTGTGCCGAAGCAACCTTCTGTTGCAGTCATGCGAACCTCCGGAACCTGCAGGAAGGGCACGGGATGTCGTGTCTTTGAGTTACTACACTGTTTTATACATATATATCTCGGCTATAATAATACATGAAATATAGCTTCGATTTTACATCATATAATTAGGTCCCGCGGAAAGTTCTGTCTATTTTACGGAGCATCTAACGTAAGTGCCACTCGTTATGTGTTATTGCCCTAAGGAACGAACTTCTTACTGCTCTCTAATTACATCCACGGCTCCGTAATCTCTGCCGTTTTAACTTGGAATGCGATAACCGAGTGGCTAACCGAGCTTTAGGCGCGATAAGGACAGTCCACATTACCTCCAATTTTGTTACGTTTTCGTTTCTGCAAGAACATGCTGAAATCATTGTAGTTCGGAGATCCAATATTTGTTAGGGTGACGAGTATTAACCAATGAAGCGGTCACATATACAGCAAAGCACCGCTTCAATCCGGCATGATTAATAGAACCCGCCGAAATTGGTCCTTAATGACCCGATAAAGAAAAGAAGGCCAGCCCTCATTAGGTGTGTTTTAGTTACACTGTTCTCATTTCGACTTTGCTAATGAGCTTTTCATCGGATTCGAGTAATCTTCGGGCTGAAAGAAACAGACAGCCACTTAACCTTTTTCTTCTGTAACTCTGAACAAAGCTGTTATGCTACACGCGAAATGAATTAACAGTTGCGGATGTTCGTGAAAGTAGCACGATGAATAATCCTTCAAAAATGTTCGTACTTTTTTTCAAAGCAAAATCGTTAAAAACACACAGGGTGATGTGCTCGATTATACGATCGATCTATGTCTATGAAGAATCGACAATACTATTGGGTTGACAAGAAAGTAATTTCGGTATTTTAATGTGAAATGGAGCCCAATTTTTTTACTCAAGCAATGATCATTTAATGAAGAAGATATTTTCCCCTTTGTACGATAATCTTTTGCCAAAAAATTACAAATAAGAAAATATTTTTTTATTGAGCCACTGAAACCTATTATAGGTTTATTTCAGCTTTAACAATTATACATTAGGCTTACAGTTAGTGTACAATGACAGTCATAATAATCGCTAGAGATGTAGATTGCAGTCATTTAAAAACTGGAAGATATATTTGCAGGCTTTAACATTAGGTTCAGCAAAGAAAATGTCCGCTTTTAATGGTAGAAAAAACTTAATTTTACGCAGCTTATTTACTAATTTAATTCTTTGGGAATCATAAAGACGACACTGCCGTAGAACATGATCTAAGTTCTCTTTACTCGATACAGAGAGGCAACGAGATTATAATGATTGGCCCTGCTATGGTTTACTGTGGAAATAAAACCCCTTTTGATGTAGTCAGCAAAATTTTGAGCAAACAAGACAATATTTTATTTTAAAAATTTCATCGCTTGAATAAAGAAGTTCTGTTCTATTTCACCTTAAAATACCGAAATTACTTTCTTGCCAACCCAATACTTACACGACTCAGTTGGATTAATCCTTGTCATGACGTCATTCGGAATTCGTAACACCAATCTATCAAACATGACCAAATTTCTAAAGGATCATTACTAGACAGCGGATTTTATGCATTTATGATAAAAAAGGACACGGCAGCGAACATGCTAAACGATCTTGAAACGATAGGACTGTTCGGGTGCATCTCGGTTTTCTGGTACGGAGGAGTCATTACCACAGAAAACACGAGGCCCGAGGATCGCGGAGAAACGGTTCTGTGCCGATAATGTATACCTAGAGAGCGGTGCTGGCATTCCCATCGTGAGGGATGCCTCCGAGCGGCAGACTCGTGTCATCGTGTCATCGATAATTGATGTATGCGCGAACTAATGGCTGTAATTACCTCAACCTAATATCCACCGTGGAATCTCGCGCTTCCCCGTCGCGTACGCATTCCCCAGTTCGAAGAGTCGTAGCCGGAGCCCGGCACGGCACCGCTCGACTCGCGCGAAAATTTCAAGAAGAAATTAATGATTTCTCATCGGCCGTGACAGTCCCGGCCGCGATAATTAATCGCCCCGGATCGCCGCGGGCGTCAAACATTGACTCGGTCTTCTTGTCATATTTCTTCCCATTCTTTCCGCTTATTCTTCGCGCGGATTATGCGGGGCCACCGTTTATTAGCATGCTAACGACCCGCCATTAAATTACTTTGTCCCCCCGGACAGTGATAGAATGCTCGTAAAAACCATCACCGTCGGACCACTCTAATCGACTTTCGCTGCGAATGCGTCGGCGATTCGCCGGTTGTTTTGTCTTTAAACGAGGCAATTTCCAGAACGTCTGCGACGGAAATTATTGCTCGATAAAGCTCGTGGCATGGTCCGCCTTCGAACACGCAATAATTGTCCGAGATCGCAGATCGTAAGGCTACCGTTGCGTTTCAATCTGCTGGAAAGCTGAGAGCTACCGAAAGACCACCGCTATCTCAGGTTTTTATGCGAGGTTGAATGATCTTCAAATTTATTTTTCTCTTTTATAGAAATTATTTTTTTTCATTATGTGTTTAACACCCCTGTGGGTGTATCGATGGCTTGGAACGTGTCTATGCCAGGTGGTATGACGCGATATCTTTCAGAAAGCTTAGCATTTTTTGGAAAAGTCTTCCGCCCGTAGCATGTTCAGCGATCCTCGCATGTTGTGAGATGTACTCTTTTTGTATTATAGCGTCGAGGAGAGCAGTGCTTTCTGTGTGCACCGTATTCTCTCGTCACCGCTCCACTAACTTTCAACTTCTAAACGATTAAACTTTAAATGCGAGTGGTAACAATCGCATTCAATTACGTTGGTTTGATTGTGCCGCAATGTTCACCTTGTTGATATCCTCGATCTTCGCTGCTCCACTATACCCGTACCCTAAGTCGGTGCGCCGGTTACGACTTCCGAAACACGAGGCGGTTCTAAAACGGTGCCTGTACAAAAATACCGTGCATCGACGTCTAGACAAAGAGGCGGAGCAAGTGGATGCGCTTGAAGAGGAACAAGTGATCCGTCGAGGGCCGTGACGTCTTCGTTCGAGTCGGAGACAGCCGGGTCCAGGCACCGAGTTTCTGGCTCGCGTGACATAAGAGAGAGGAGGCCGAGCGATTCGAATAAGAATCGGAAGCACTGGCGTTTGAGCGAGCCTGGCTGCGGCCGTGTTTGTAATAAGATTACAAGAGCTGAAACGAGAGTGGTGTGACTAACGAGGCTATCGTCACTGCAAAACCAGATGCTCCCAAGTGTACGCCGCCGCCCAGGACGCGTCTTTCTGGTGGTCTTGTCTGGCCATGTGTGCCACGGTTCTGCGTGTACCCTCCGTCTAGCCCGGCTATTTATGAGACAAAAACCGGCGCAGATCAAAAGTGCTGCGGAGATGAACGGGACCGATTGCGCAATTTCTTGTTAGCGCCGAGGGAACGCTTTCGGTTTCCGCCAGAGCCACTCGGACGAGACTAATGGGTACAAGCGATTCGCTTCTCGCGTGGGATCTACCGCGGAGCTGCCGCTTTCGGTTTCGCCGCGTTTTCAATTAAGTCCGTCAAATTGAACGCGAAAGTGACGACTAAAACAGGCATTACAACGTTTAGGCAACGTCCGCCGAGTGAATATATCACGCGGGATTACCGAGGGCTTGTTCTCCGGGACCGACCCCCTATTCCATCGTCGTCGGCGATCGATGTGTTTAAGGCTGCGCCGGAATATCGATGTGTAATTTGACGAACTGTTATTCGAGTGATGCACGAGCGGAACTCCTGATACGAGCAAATGCATCTACTTTATTCCTGTACATCCAACAGCCCGTATTATCGAGAATATTCAGGTTACCGACGTTTCCTAGATTTATTATGCTTTGCGGCGGCTGACAGTTTACTTACGTGCCACGGATCGCGGTGGATCGCCGCGATATGCAATTGCCCCGATTCCACGGATTCATATTTCACGGTGCACGTCCTCTGCTGCGAACGGGTGCAGCGAACTGTCCGCGGCTGGATTCCTTCTGGATCAGAACATTCTGGGTACGAATTAGGTGTTTGGTACGCGATGCATTATTTGAGTCTGTTGTAAAAAGAAGCTTCTAGTCATAAACGAATGTGTACTCTTTATAAACATATGTACCAAATGTTTGAAAATCGCAAGATATTTGTGTCGGAGTCCTGTCATGCACGATTACGAATGAATGCACATCTGACACCGTTTACAGCGGTATGAATAAAAGAGCGAGTCCGGCAGAGAACGGCTTAGATTCGGTATGAAGTTCATCAAAACTGATGTCCAACTTGACCCCGTTCCGAGGAGAGCCGCGCGTCGAGTTTAAAACTTTCGCAACAGGTATCTGGTTCAAATTAAACTGAAATGAATACTTCAGCGACTGCCATCGGACGTCGCGGATGTTATCGTCGGTCAAAGATACGATCTTCGGTGGGGTTCTAGCAGATACGCAATTAATGATAATTCAAAAGCGCTTGACTAGAATTCGACTCTAATACCATCGGCGAAAGATTTTAATTAACTCGGACGATTGGAATCGTCGCGAATCGGCCGGGGGACGAACGAACAAACGAACGAACGGTTCGACGACGCGACGGCTCGTTAGTGATCCAGAGGATCTACGAGATCTTGAAGTCGGCATGAACAATTTGCGATAACGTTCGTTTGCCGCGATTGTGTATGTGTTCGATGAGATTTTCCTTGAAAAGGGAACGGTCGGGGAGGGAAAAACAAATAGTCTTGATTACCGATTACCCTTCCGACGGCTGAGCCGACTCGCCGACTGGCTGCACATCCTGTCAGGGTCGGTTCCTCTCCTGATTCTTAGCAGCGTGCAATTAGTCGGCTGGTATTAGCATCGAATCCATCTCAGGGGACGTGGAACTCTGCGAGGGAGTGAGCCCAGTAATTCGGCTCACGCGGGACACGAGTCAGTCACGGTGCCTAGGCTTACGGAAACACGTCCGAGGGGGAAAAGGGGCGTTGCTTACTAATGTTGTTATTGAATTATTTCGAGACTTAGTTTTACGTGCGAGGGATCAAACCCGAGCTTAGTCCTTGCAGATGGAGCAGGCGTGGCCCTTCCACGATCCTAACTGCTGTCCCTTCGTGCCGTCCACGGATCATGGCGAGTTCCACGCGCCCTGGACTAGATTAAGACGCGATTAGTCTGCTCTCCGCTTAATGGTTATTCCAGAATCACTCCTGTCCCCATTCCCCGAAAAACCGATATTGCCACCCAAGAGTTTTTCTTCGGAGACCGACAGGAAACGAAAGAAATAAATTCTTCGGTGCATCGACTCGCTGGACGTCCACGCAAAGAAATATTGAACGCTGAGCACTTCGCGGTATGTTGCGAAGAATTCTGCGAGAATCTTCACAATGTCGGGTTTGATCCAGTCGATTCATACCATGGGGGGTAATTATGGATTTAAGTGGTCAGGCGGTTTATGATGTTCGTCAATTTTTCCTTGTTTCGATAGCAACATTTTTAGATTGTCTTCGAAATATTTAATTTCGCGAGGTATTAGGCACGGTTCATCGAACCATTTTAAGAGTTGATTGGCAGAATTTATAGATTAGCCTGCTGCATTATGTATTTATGAATTAAAATTAAAAAATGCGGCTGCTAATAGTTGTGCATTAACTTATGCATTAAACCAATTTCACGAAAAATCATCAATTTTTAATGAATGTTTAAACACGTTCAATGCTGGATTTAGAATATATTTTAGAAGAAAAAACTCTATTGAATATGTATGTTATTCGATCCATTTGAGTCGAAATAAAATTCTATTCCTGCGGTACGAATTTAAATTATTTAGAGAAGAAAAAGTTGTGTTTTACTACCGTATCGTGCAGCTAATGTAACCAACTTTTATTTCGCATCAAACTCCGCCAGTCCACCGATAACACATAGCAACAGACATCCAAATCGAAGCGCTCAGAAGGGTAATCCATGCCGTTAATTAGAGGTCGTTGAACTGGTCCGTCAACATAAAACGCATTACGACGACCCTGTTCGCCAAGTAGCCATCATGCGTCGAGTGTTAGAGCTTGCATCGCGCGCCAAATATAGCGACGATAAATCAGCAATGGATCGCGCGAAGGTGAAACAACTGCGTACAGAGTTGCTCAGAGGAAAAATTCGCGGAACAACTGTTACGACTGAAACTTGTTTTCGACCATCGAGGTGTAGGGAAAAACGAATCAATATTCAACGGAGTAGTACGTAGTATGATAGTTCGAACGGCGGAATTGATCGAAGTTTGAAGTTTGTTTCCGCGACAGGTTACCATTAAGCCCATCGTGCTTCACGGTTTTCACGGTTGTTAACGACCGAGTGATAGCCGTCGCATCGCACGCGATACCCGCGGCTATTAAAATGATGGCATTATGTATATTATATCAAGTAATTATGTACGTACATTATCGGCGCTTTTAATACGTTATAAAATTCGGGATGGCCAGCCGCGTACAAGCGGCCCGGCTGAAAGGTATAACGGTTGAATCGTGTTTGATAATAACGGAGCGCGGCGCGGCGATAACGTTTTCGCCGATGCGGAAACTTTTCCGTCCTGTGATGCGCTTTCACGATACATAAATCTATAACGATGCCGCCGCTGCGGCAAAGTTGCGAACAACAGTTGCTCGTTAACAGCTCTTTTTTTCTTGTTGCGATTAATATGCTAAGAATCGTAATCGCTACATCGAAAGCACACGATATTGCAGCGATCGAACGAGAATTGCAAAATTGGGCATTAGTTAATTTGATATGATGTACGTAGTGAAAGAACATCATCGTTCTTTATGACGATTTCTTTGCGATTAGAATTTCACTTGTATTTACTTCTACGAATACATCTTTTATCGTACATAGCGATTAAATCTGGAATATACTGACGTTTTTAAAAAATGTGGGTCATCGCGATTGCCCGAAAAATTCATTTCGTTCCCAACTAATATGTACGAAGTAAATTCACAAGTGTTTTTATCAGAGCTATAATCATTATATTTGTGTATATGCATGTCGACTAATAACGTCAAGCGTGCATATTGCGCAAAGAGCTTTTAGGACGATCTAGCAGCTGGATTCGTGCAAAATACTGCAGGTCTTGTAATTTCATGGCAATATTTGCGTGAGATAGCAGGCGCAATTCAACTGTATTGATCATTTGCCGAGAACATCGAATAAAAAGAACGGCGAGTCAGATCGGATCGTATTGATCCGTAATAATATGAGTTTTCATATTTTCATGCTTTGTGCCGTCCTTATGCATCTCCACCGTTTCGAATTGTTGGGAAACAATTCCCTTCGCACCTTGTCACCGCAGACAAAGGAGTCCCGGTTTGCTGATAATCCATACGGATCCCGTGAATCCAGCTCATGGGAAAAAGGAGACGACCCCATGAGTCCGTGAACACCGGTAGACGGATACAAATGGAGAAATCGTGTTTCAATTACATCGGAACGTCGAGCTGGATTCCCGATAAATATTCACGTGTTAATGTTGAATGAAGAAATCTCTTTCTAGATGCCTCTTCTAGATTGATGCTTTCTATAATAATATATTCTATAATAATGAGACTGTGGACAATTTCTTTAATAATTTCAGCGACTAAAAATAAAAGAATATTGCGATATATATGATCCTCATAACGTTATATCGAGCATCTGGGTCCCCTCAAGGCCTCGCGGCAGTGGCGATAATTTTTCGCAAATATCGTGCACACTACTGTACACCTCTTTTACAAATATCCAGAGCTTACTGTACGTAATAAGCGGAGCCACGGTCCTCGGCAAACTAATAAAATTAAGCGAGTAGCGTCGTCGCTCGGGGTGATGTAGGTTTTATTCGGGAGCGGTGCACGCCCTCGCCTCGCCGCGAAAAACGCTCGAGGCAGCGGGCGGTTAATACAGCGGATTCTGTGTAGCCAGACGCAACGTGAATTTTTATTACACCTCGATACGTGTCTCTCTGCTTTGGTAAAGTTTACCCTCTGTTCTCGGCGGGGTATAGAATAGAGAGAGGGCCGAGAGGGTCGTCTCCGGCGGCGCAGACAAAAATCTCTCGCTCGAACGATAATTCGAGGTCGTTGCGTACTTTCCAGAGAATCGGCTATGGGGGTTCCGCGGAGTCGTCCGAAGAGGATGAAGTGTCTTCCTCCCGATACCAGCCGCCCTTGCTCTCCCTCTCCCGCACCCCGCATTCCCCCCTTGGTGTTCACTCCCACGCGACTCGCTGAAATGTACGCTCGCCGCGTAAAACTGACGCCATCTGCGTTTAATGCCGCGCTCCCATCCGCGCGACGATAAAGGGGTGTGGGGAAAACAGGGGGTGTTCTGGATACCGATGGGGCTCCGGTAGAGCCGGGGGCGGCGCGGGGGCAAAAGCCAGGACTGATCACCGTAAAAGCACACGGAAACGCGCTTCACAAATATAGCCGGGGCCGAGCTTTTTCACCGGCGCGTCGAATTGCACGCGACATTTCCTGACTGTTTTGCACGGTGTTCCTGCAACGGCACTGCCCCCCGAAAACGCTCGAAAAAAGGGCAGCACTGCCGCGCGCCCTGTTATTGGAAACTACGCCCGATGTTTATAGGAGGAAGCGCTGCTCCAAGTGTATCGTCGATGAACACCGTTATTAACTCAAACGATGAGACTGCGCCTGTTTCGTTTTTGTGTTTTCTCGCCCCACCCCCGACCCCCTCCGCAATTTTTCCTCCCTTTTCGGCAGCCCGTGCTATCACGTCCGCGGAGCTTCCCGGCCATTTTTGTTTTCGGACTCGCGTCCGTTTCGGCCCAACGGATGATGCGATTTTGACGGCGCGGTGCGCGCCATGGGTTTTCGGGATTGTTCGAAGAATCAGAGATTGAAATTTAGACGGATTTTTCCCTTGTGAGGATTGCTTGTCATGGCCGCTAACCTGCCATTTTATTGCGCACTGGAGCTCGTACAAAGGCACCGTGCGCGTCACTCACACTTCAAAGCGCAAGTCGTTTTTCGTTGCGGACTTGATTGCTATCGATGGCTGCTAAACCTGAGCCGGTTTTCGGTTGTTTGCACGAAGCTGCCAGTGTAGCTACAAATTTGATAGTCGCGTCTGTAGCTATCTAATTGAAAATGATTCTATTTAGAGAATGAACCTTATGGATTATATACCGGAAAGGACTAAAATTCCCTTGTCGTTTCTGCCGATTTCCATAATGATTTCGATGAAACCCGCGGTTTCATTCCGTCGATGTCGAAGCAACTTCCCTTAAGCTGCGCCGAGCAATGTACAAAAGTTACCGTGGACCCTGTAAGCTTCGCGATGCTCCTCGGCTCCATTACTGTTCAGTATTTTACTGTTTCTGGACATAGACTGTCCCTCGGTTTCGTGAGAACGAGGGAGTCTGCTTGCAGCAAATAAAGGAAAGCACCTAATGCGAGTCCGTGACGGCGGTGGAGGCTAACCTCGGAAATTCTTGATTACATACACTTTCTTGTTAACGTTCCTGCCGCCTGATGTGAATTTTTATACCGGCCTTTTTGTTATTCCACACGCTCGTTCTCCCGGCGACCGTATGAATTCGATACACTCGCGCGTTTACCGCTGTCCGAATTTATATCATGCCTCGACTCCTTCTTTCAATTATGCTTGGATGCAGTATGGATGAAGCGACCTCCGGATAGAAGGAATCAGAAGGTTTGCGTGCATGTGAAACTTCCATCGACTGTCTGTATCCATATTCCTGCTTGCCATATCAGACGGATAAATAATAAACCAGAGATAGCAACCTGAAGGAGGCTCCAGCCACTAGGCAATCTTTTGGGTTGGGATACCGAAATAAAAGAGAGCAAAGATTAAAAGTACAAAGGTTAATTTAAAGATCTTAGTAGCTCTACATGGTGGGTGACCAAAATACAATCGTTTTACCGAAGAGGAGTATAAATTTGATGTGGGATACGATTTCGAGCAGACGTTCGTATAATTTTCTGTCGGAGTAAAATCTATAGCGAGGAATGAAATGCTCTATAAATTTCGTAGAATATCTGGACGGTGTATTTCTCGAGTGTTGAAAAATCTGATCTCGCATCCGAATTCCACAGTTGGCCGGTCGGTTTCCCTTGTGTTAGTACACATAACAGCTGATACCGGTGCGGTGGTGGTGGTGGTCTGGGCGAGTATACGAAAAGGAATGCCACATATGAAGAACGAATCGACCGATCGATTTAATAGAAGAATTCGCGGAAGGATCTTTCATTTATAGGATCTGTGCTCGAACGATTTGAGCTATCCGGGCCAACCCTGTCGAATTCCTCCCCCCGGCAACCTAATATTCCAAATAGATCCGCCACCCCCGATGAAATTTAAATTCTATTCGTTTCGAGGCGAGCGGTTGCCGCTCGAAACATCCTAATAGAATGCGCATCTGCAGACGGGAGCAAGAAACCTATCCCCGGCGTACAAAGTAACCGGCGTCTTTTCTTGGAAACAAATTCCCGGGGTATAAGACCAAGCCACGGAACGGAGGGAAAGAGAGAGGCATGCGCGAAAGTACCGGGAGGATTCGCGCGTAGCTTAGCGGAAAAGTTTCCCTTCATTCGTTCCTCGTTTCTTGCCCTGTTTCTCGTATTGCGCCGCGGATAGGACACACAACCTCGCTGTTTACGACCGAGCATTTCTTCGAACTGTTTAAAACGCAATCTGTTACTATCAAGCCGTATCATAAATCCCTATCCCACCGCGATTCATCCTTGAACATTCCACGCTTTCTTGGAACGCCTAAACCTGCTAATCCTTTCATCCGTTCACGCGTCGCGTGTCGACCTGTCTTTTGTTCTTCGTTCCATTCAGAGTTGGGAAAAATGTAATCAACGATTGACGAATAAATTTCTACTTCAATCGTTAATCGCGATTAACAATTAATCTCCTAGTTTAGTCGTTGATTGCGATTAACGATTACATTCCTTTCAATTGTAATCGTCAATCGGATAATTGATGAATGATTAACTGCTGAAACTTCGAAATGAAATACGGAACCAAAACTGTATGAACACTGACAAAAATGTGAACTGAGTTTCTCTCTGTCTCTATCTCCTTCCTTACTACTAGACTGCGGATCTTTATGCAAAATGAAAATGTTCTGCATTTATTGTGGAAAGCAGGAAGAAAATAAAAATTCATTTCACCCCTTAATGACTTCGTTACATTAAAAACAACACTACAGTATTCTTAAATTTTTCTAATCTTTTACTGTTTTATATTTCACCCAACCAATTTCTTCATCAATGCATTAAGATCCGCAGTCTAGTTATTATAATGTATGGATACACCGTATGGCGATTAACTTCATCAATCGATTGAATCAGTCTCGTTCTTTTAATCAACGATTGACGATTAACTTCATCAGTCGATTGAATCAATCGCCGATATTTCGATGATTACTTTTTTAATCGTACAAATTAATTAATCAATCTTGATTAAAATTTTAATCTATTAAAGCTGAACTCTGGTTCCATTTTCTATCATGGATCTGCACAAGTTCATTTGGAAATATTCTTTATTATGATTGAAATTGTATTTTCATCTCTCTCGTCTCTTCACGACTGATATGGAAAATTCGTATTTCCCATAAAGATCCACAGCCTGACGATAGAAGATTGGTTCACCTGATGGAGCACGTTTAGCCAGGGGCTATCTCGACAACCGCGACCAACAAATTGTGTTATGACACAGTCGATATATTCCGAGGTGCAGCCGTCTTAGCTGGCATAGGCAGGGTTCCCCTCGGCGACATCGGGCTCCATCCGCTAAGTGATTCGACCGCAAGATCCTCGGAGAAGAGGCCGCGAATCAGGCAATTCGACGTAAAATTCAGCCGCAGACGTCTGGCTGACTTTCAGTGTCAGCGCGTTCAGCTCGAAACATCGGGGTATGGTAGGAGGACCCCTCGCCTCGGTCTTAATCAACGAAACCATAAACGGTTGGAGCAGCTCGTCGCGTCTCAAAACGTATCCCCGAGGTGAGGATCGCAGCCCCCGATAGAGCCCGGGGTTCGGGTGTAGTCTAGCGGAAAAGTTTCCCCGTTAGGAGCCGAGGTCTCGGAGGGTGTACACGTGATCGTTGCGCCCGGTGTTGCAACGGAAACGCTCGGGATCCTCTTCGAAGATGGATGTGCAACGTGCCAGGGTAGGTAAGGCGGTTCACTGACGCGAGGAACGCAAAGATACAGGAGCTGGCGCGCGAACGCGCCGCATGGTGCTTCGCTTTTCGCTAAAACCGAATAAAAATCGATATTACCTAAAATCTTATAAAAGGTGACGACTACGTGTTTAACTCTTCTAGAAGAAATCATACTGAAGTTCGATTCAAGCAACTATTATTGGGTTGTGAAGAAAGTTCGTAGCGTTTTTGAAGCCAAACTTTAAGACAAAATAGTCTAGTACATAATGTTATTCGACAATGTTATTCCACAATGTATTTGCCACTTTGTTCTATTACTTTTTGCGGTCTATATAGTGGCTTGAAGATTCCATTCTTCCAGAAAATGGCCTCTTTCTGATTACATCGTCATCAGCAACCGAAGGCCTATCAGAACGTTCTCGGTCCTCTAAATCGAAATTGCCGCTTTTGAAGTGAGCAAACCATTTCTGTACGGTACTTTCACCTACAGAACTTTCCCCGTAAACGCTACAGAACTTCCGTACAGTTTCTGCAGCATTCTTTCCCTTTCGAAAATAAAAAATCATCAAATGGCGGAAATGAATCTTGTTTTCTTCCATTTTTAAACTTCTATTTGGTAGCTGTAAAATAGTCTGAACCGAAAAATGACTGTCACAGAGATATGCGTTGAAACATTAACCTTTCAGAATACGTATACAACTCTTTTGTCGTACTCACACATCGAACCGACACACCCATTCGACGCCACCTACTGAAAAACGCTGTGAACTTTCTTTACAATCCAATGTATTATGAACAAAATAAATGTTCAACACGCTCCTCGCCGCGCGTACCATTTTCGCGAGAAAAATCGACCGTGGTACGAGCGCATGAACAACGAACCTAAGCAGGGGTGGTTGTGTAATGCGGCGTGGATTGTAATTGCGGGCCGGAGGCTGGACAACCAGCGTCAGCAAAGCGTGTGCGCGTTTCCAGCGGCGCTTATTGCCTTCATTGGTCACCGTTCGTGCTGGGAACAAAGCAGATGGGTGTCCTTAACAGTTATTGGCCGGGCAGCGTCGTTTCCACACGTCGTTGCTCGTCTAGCGAAGGGCCCTGGACCAATTTATCGGAGGTTACGTTCGGGGCCTGGTGGCGATACTTTCTCGCCTACGCGCCGATGTAGGGGACGGCAACGCTGCGAGGGGATGCTGGAGATAGGTCAGGGGTAGAGATGTCCGGGCAAGGAGACACGGGGAGCGTCACTTTCAATTAGATAATTGAAACCGGGGGGATGGTCGGCCGCTAACGCGTTTTCCACACGTGTTCTCGCGGCTGGCACGCCGGAATTTTACAAAAGCGGCTTTAGGTTCTCCCTCCTGTCGTCCACCCGCGGCTCAACCGGCAGGGACACACCCGGCCGATTGGTTTTCCTATGAGATTCGATTGTTCGTGACCCCCGTGTCCACGTGCTCCGCGCGACCGCGAGCCAACGTTCAACGGGGTATTGTTCAATCTTTGCCTCGAGATCGGGGATTTAATCCGATAGCGCCGGCTGATGCGATTTCGATCGGCGAATCCGCTTTTGTGTCGCGAGGAAATGATTATCGCGCGCACGGCCCCTCCGCCATTCGATTCGATTGCCCCTTTCGGTAACGTGCCGCTACATCAGATAGAGATCCTATTATTTTCTTAATTTGTAGGCGCATTAAAGCGTCTCGATCGAGTTCTCCGGCTAGCTATTTGTTTACGATTCGATCTATTTAATCATTCGTCGAACGTGGAATAAATTGGACAAAAGCGGAGTCGTTTCGAAACGGGTTACAACGAGATATCGAAGGTAAAAACCTGTAATCCGTCTGAAACACCAGGACGTTTATTAATCGCGCCGAGGCCGGGGCGTATTGAAATGTTAATCAATACGATTCACGGCGTCGACCATCAATTTCAATTAAACAGAGTCGGATCGGCCCCCGGTCTTTCAGTATTAGGGTCACCGGACCATTTCGTTTATCAAGTCCGAAAAGAAAGGAGGATTTCGCTCCGAGTAGTTTTTCAGCGAATAAAACGACATGGCCCAGATACACGATCCCGGATTAAATCGCGGGAGAGATCGCCGATAATCTGCGCTTGAAATAACGCGGCGCGCATTCCGATCGCGCTTTTCTTCGATCCGTCTGCACGAGCAGCAGCAGCCGCCGCGCCGCGCCGCACAGAGCGGCCGACCGACATGCCAAGATTTTTGCAGAAGTAGGTACTTGTGACTTGCACCGTAGAAAACCCCCTTCGCTCGGATTCGATGATTGCAGCCGGGGAAAACCTGTACGATTGCATGGAGCTTCGAATGGAGAAAAGTTCGATCGACTTCCGTTTCATCGGTCAGCAATTCCATACTGTCGAATTGTTTCCGTGACATAGTATTTTCCCGTCATAGCGGATTGTGCGTCGATCGAATCCTATTCCGTCGTATAAATTGATCGTTTAAGTTCAATAAACCCTTCGCCGAACTGAAATTCGAAGCCGAGGAAGTTAATGGTTCGGGTAATACGAATAGAAAAAATTGGAATCGATACCGTACAGAGTTACTGAACTTTTGATAATGCTTCCGCTAAAGGGTTACTGAGAAGTATTCATTAATATTACACTGGGGTTCTTTGCGCAAAATAAAAATTTCCTGCACCTGTTACTTACGAGGAACGGGAGTCGTTTAAATATGTCCTTCCTTCTTTAATAATTTTAATCAATTTAATAGGATACGTAAATACTCTTCGATTCTTTTAGTCTCTCTACTGTTTCAAATTGCTGTTGCTTATTTTTGTCATACGAGAGCGTCAGACGTTTGTTGTTGAATAAATTAAGTTGGGTTATTTAAATAGTCGTATTTTACGTTCTTTGTGTCTACATTTATCTTCGTGACAGATAAACTAAAAGTGTAGCGCAGAGATTACTTGTCCTTTCCAGGCGCAACACATCCCGGAAAAGCATATCTACCTCGACACATGTAGACAGACGAAAAAATATAAAAATGCTATGATAATAATCAACGTACGTGTGAAGGTTTCTTTTAAAAAATTACACGAGATGTTTACTCGATACCAAAGATTTCGCTTGCAAAAAATACGCGAATATTTTACCTTCCAGTAATTTTAGTAGAGTGAGTAGAATTCTTGATAGAAACATTATTAAACATTGATTTTATGCCAACGAAGTTTCAGGTAAAACACTATTTAAATTTCAACGTTTCATAAAAAGTAGATTCTATAAGAAATTGTAGAATACTGCGGAATATCTTAACCAAGTCTGCAGCTGACTTTCCAACCCTCGCCACTCGGTGCCTTGTTCTCTTTAATTCGAGGAAAATGTACAGTGACTCCCTCTAATATTCGGACACTCTTAAAAACACCATAACTTTTTAAATATTGGAATATACGACTTGATATTTTTGGAGAAGTCAGAACAATTAATTTGCTACACAACGTGACAAAATTTTTTGAAAAAAACTGCAAGTTGTCGGAATTGCAGAGAAAATACTAAAAGTTGTATTTTTCAACTGTTTTATGTGGGCTTGTATGGAAAATTTAGAAAACACGTTTCGTAGATCTGTACCAATTAAACATATTCTGAAAATTTCATCAAAATCGGCCGACGTTGTAATGAGTTCAAACGTTTAAAGATGGTAAAAATTGCAGTTTTTCACGATTTTCGGCCTCCAACTGCAGTCATTCTAAGGATTCTTACATCTTTCAATGTCTGTCGTTTTTTCCCGAACCGATTCCTATGAAACTTTCACTGTGCATATAATTGACACAGATCTACAAAACGTATTTTTTAAAATTTTAATGTAGGCCCGCATAAAAAAGTTGTAAAATGCAACTTTTAGTATTTTCTCTACAATTCCGTCCCAATGTAATTTTTTAAAAAAATTTCTTTTCACATCCTGCAGTAAACTAATTGCTTTAGCTTCCCAAAAAGTTCAAATCGCATAGTCCAATATTAAAAAAGTTATGGTGTTTCTAAGATTGTCCGAATATTAGTGGGACTCACTGTATACATATAGAAAACCCATTCCCTGAGATGGAAGAGTTCATAAGTTTTATACTTTTTCACCAAATACTAGAACAAATGAAAATTTTAATCTTTTCAACAAATAAACTGTGATCTACTTTATTGACTCTGTCGTGTTTTGTTTCTCCAGCGTCTGCTGTGATTGTCTCCGAGTCCAACCAATAAAACATTGCAACAAATTCAAGTGGAATAAATCTCCGGCAAACCGCATGATCCTTTTCCGATAGCTAATAAAATAAATACAATTTCAGTAAAAAGGCTTTAAAGTCGCCAAGATGGCGTCGTGCCGTTCCGTGGGAAAAAAGCTTAACTCCGAAACGGAGGAGTACGCTGGACCGTTGATCTAAATTAGTGAAGACGGAGGAACGTGTCGTGCTGGCAGCGCTTCCATTTGCCCGGACTGTCTCTTCGTCTTATCCAGCCCTTATCCATTTTCTCTGTCCAGGGTCGTCGACAGGGCCGAGGGACAGAACGTTTCGCGGCACTACAGTCTCGCATTTCCGAATGTATTCGAAGAAACATTCGACTTAATTTCATATCTTCGAGACTACAGGTGCGGCGAAGGGGGTGTCGTTCTACAAATTGGCTCGTTAATTCGCGGGCTCAAGGGTCGAAATATCCGGGCCGGAACGAAATTATCGTTACTCAGCTGTAATCCGGAGGCGCGTGTCTCCGCGGTTAGCCCAATTAATAAATTCCAGGCGTCGTTTCCGGGAGGCGGGTTCCCGCGGGCCCCTGTTTTACGATCGAGCCGGGTATCCGGAGGTTGCGGAGAGATCGAACGGAGATATCACGCACGCGCCCCCGAACGGCACAAAGGGACGGAAACGTAGGCGGTCCAGGGAAACGACGACGCCGCCGAAGTCGTAACGACGGGACGAGCCACGGTAAATCCCGGACTGATATCTTGAGCCCCGGGTTAATCCACCGCCTAGATTACTTCTCATTGCTTAGTGCGCCGAGCCGCTCCGCAACGCTCCGCACTCCACTCCAAGTCTACGCGTGTAAGTACGTGCACACGGTGTGCGACTGCGAGCCAGAGATTGCGAGCAACAAAAAGGAACTGCCACGAGAGCGAAAGATTGCAGCCGCGCTAGTAATTTCGCGGGATTAATATTTAATATCCTGAAGAGAGAGCAACGGGAGAAACGAAACGGGGAGAAACGATCGTTTACCCTCTCGTTCTCCCTCGTTTCTTCTTCCGTTCGCGAGCGAACGATAGAACCCCTGCTCTCCCGTATTTGGCTTTCTTCGCCTAACCCTTGACCCACTGTCATTCTGGGTCTCCGGGAAACAATGAGAAAATCCCGCACGCTCCGCGGAATTGCTCGGTTCTCAAATGAGTGCCGATCGAGCCTCGTGACAACACGTAATCACGCCCACCACCGCCTGTACCCGCCCGGTACTCTGTCCTTCTTCAGCGTTCTACGCGGCCTCGCAATCTCAGCCTCCGCGGATTGCGTTGTCGACGTAAGAAAGGTGGTGTCGGTACGACCGACATCGAGAACAATGACTCTTTGGCATCGGCGTGGACAGCCTCTTTCTTCTTCTGTTTCCTCCTCTTCTCCTCCTTTTGCTTCTTGCCCACGTGGCTTCTGCTTTTGTGTAAATTTATATATCGGATGGGCTCTTTGTTTACCTTTAATTCGGTCTTCTTTACCTTTGTTGATTGTTCGGCGCTTTTCAAACACGCTTCAACTTACGGCGAAACGGTATCACGCCGGCTGTATGGATCGCACCGGTTCTGTTGATAAAACGCAAGAATTCCGACGCTTTATTGTATTTATATAACCGAGAATATAAAGCACACGAGAAGGATTCTAGAACTTGTGTCCCGCCACAAGATCCTGCGACTCTCTAGAGATCTCGTAACCGTTGTCTTATCCTTTTTCAGATTATGGATACCTCAGCGTTTCATATTTGGAGAGGCAGTTTCTAATTTCTACTTGAACATTTCCTAAAGCTGTGTCCACACTGAAGCGACATCGAGCAACCTTTTTGTCGCCTCTTGATGGGAAAAAATAAATTTTGTTCCGGACATAAACAATGTAAGTTGCCAACGACGGGTTGAAAAGTTGAAACTTGAGAGTGGACGCGAGTTTATCTCCGAGAAAATCGAGTCTCCGAGACTTTCGAGGATTCGGAGCTGGTTCGATCAAGGAAAGTCAGAAGGACAGCAATACTTATTCGTCAGCAACATTTATTCGCTGTCGGATCGCATTGATCTCGGTCACGCAAAACGCGAGCGTGTTCTATTCTGGTCGGGGCGCAGCCGTTCGCCGGACACGCGATACGCATTAAACAATCGGATTCGTGGCAGGACGCCGCGATAAATTGGCCGGCAGGAAAAAGGAGTCCCTCTGTGGATAGTGGAAGGAAAGGGGGTGTGCTCGCATTGCCTCACTTATTTGTAAGTCGGGTGGTCTACACCCGTGATTAAGACCCGGACGCTCTCCCCATTCGCCGATAGCAATAAGTTGTTCGATTTGCGAGCGAGTTTGTCGCGGCGCGCGGCGCGGCGCTTGAACATATTTGCGCGTTTCATTGCGAGTCTAAATAACCGGGGGACACGGGACGGAACGCTTATGCTTGTTCCTCTTCCCACACTCGCGCAGTCTTGTTTCCTATGCGCGAGTCGATCCCACGCATTCTAATGAAAGGAAACCCGTCCAGGAAACTTTGGACAGTTACAGATAAGCGGCAACGAGACCGGGCGACTTCGAACTGGTCCGAAAGGAAATTTTCACTATAAAGTTATTGCACCCGTGCTAATTGTATCTCCACGGGATTAGCTTCGGTTTCAAGACTAAGTGCTCTGCAATCTAAGAACCAGTCGGATCTTCGGACCTGCTCCCACTCGAGCGCTAATTAGAAGCCGGAACTTAGACTATGCGTCCTTTAAGAGGATTTTATTATTTGTTGTTGTCGCGAATCACCCCGAACGATTATCTTTGCGAGTGTTGCAGCGACATTCCGATTAATATATTGATATAATATTATTTTAATTCTGTTTTCAACAAAGTGTTTCCAAATATCTAAAAGGAAAGGCAACCTAGTTAATTGGTTGCTTCGAATTCTTTGGGAGACTCTTCCGAAGCAGACATAAGCACTAACGCCAAGGACTCTAGTTAGAGAGGTAAATTATCGTGGGTCTCGGCGGTAGGTCCCAATTCTACAAAAAATCCTCTTCAGGTCCTCTGCTCTTAAGTATCGCGTGGATTCGAGTACCGACTCGAAAAGTCCTGCGCTTCTAAAAAAAATTACGTTCGTGATCCTCTCCTCTGTGCTTCACAGTAAAGATATGCCAATTCTTGATAATTTAATATTTCAAAATAGTAACCCAGTTATCGAGCTTCTTGACTTGCAAAGAGAGAAGGAACGCAGGGCTGGAATTGAGAAATTGTTACTTTCCTTCGACCCAGATCGCAATCACGTTTCATTTTTATTATCTCCCCGGGATCCTCCGGTGGAATAGGAATGGACGCGTTTTATCGATGCGAAATGAAATCCGCTCCATTTCCTCTCCATAATCGCGTCGCCTGATTAGGCAAGATTTTATGCAACAAAGCTGCACAGAAATCCCGGGTACCTCCGTATTAAGTTTCTGCTTCTCTAATTGGTTCGGTGGAAGCTTCTTGCGCCGAATGTCGAAAAGCGATTCCGGACGCTCGAGTTTACTATTCTTCCCTCCGGAGCAGAGTATCGCATCGCTATCAAAGATTCGCCGGGGGACTAGCAGAACACATGCGAAATAGATGAATATCCTCGTAGTTCGGTCTCAATTTACGAGCCGAGTTTCGTATTTCCTGTTGCAAATTGTTTGTATAAATTAGCTCGCTCTTAGCATATACGAACCGGGATAGATTTATTCGACTAACAGAAGAACTACGACGTGTACTTAAATTTTGCGCGCGAAATAAATGCAAGTGGCATTTAGTTACTGAAATTTTCTGCGGGAAATTGCTTCTATAAATTCGGTACCTCTGAATACAGTGGCTTCGAAATGTATTTGTACATTTCTGAGTGTTGGTACTTGAACTGTTATAATTAGACTGCGAATCTGTTTGTTAAAAAAACTATTCCGAACCAATTGCAATAATTTCTCCAACAAATTATTGCAGCAACAGATTTTTTTCCGAGATATTTTTCTGTATGCAGAGATGGGGATTATTTGGTGAAACAAATATTTCAGATAGTATTTAATATTTCAGATTTTATTTTGCTTAAAGAAAATAGTATTTTAAATAAGATATACAATTTCGAAAATAAAATATTTCTATTTCAACAATTTGATATCCACAAAATAAAATATTTCTATTTTAATTCTATTGTTATAATACTCTGAAAAACCGCATAAACATACATTCATAAATGTATTGAATTCGAACCATTACTTGCAGCAATAATATTTAAAATTGAAATTGAAAACAAAGACAAAATATTAAAATATTTTCAGTATTCTTCAAATAATATACAGTTTTAAAAAATTACTGCCTCAAATAAATTATTTTATTTTCAAAAATTACTGCATCAAATAAAATATTTTATGTTTAAAGTTGTACATATATACTTTAAAAAATAAATAGGATTATTTACTATTTACTATTTAAAATACTATTTTTCCCAGCTCTGTCTGTATGATATAGTAAAGTGCTTTTCGGAGCCACTGTATGTACGAATTGGAATACGAAATTGAAATTGGATTGGAATTGGAAAGTTCCGACAAGTTTTATTGATCAAAGTTCTTGTTCTTTTATAATAGCCCAATGCTAATAAACAGTACCTTTATTGATAACTATACAGACGTAGAAACGCTAGTCGATGTAAGTACACCTTAATAGATTTTAATGGATTAAATTAAGCTAAATAGCATGGATGGTTTATTCGATATTATACAGACAGATGATTCGTCGAATAGCGACGGCGCAAAAATAGCAGCTCGGGGCGTCAGTCATTTCAGAAAATATTGTAATGCGGGTCTTTAGGAACGTCAGATAACAATTTCAATCTTTCGAAATCCAATAACTCGTTATCGGGCCGCTGTAAATGGAAGTAATTCCGTCGTTCTGAAATCCTCGCGAACATCCCATCGGCCTTTTCCTCCTTTTTCACTTTCTCTCCCGCTCTCGCGTTCCTCCATCGTTCTTGCTCTCCTCTCTTCGTTTCTCTCTCTCTCTCTCTCTCTCTCTCTCTCTCTCTCTCAATGTTTGTTCTCTTTTTCATCCGGCACGTCGGGTCGCGCAAAGAAAATCGAGTTTGGTGGAAACGAATGCTTACAAATCCGGTTCTTAACGAACAAAAACTGTCAACGACAGTCTGCGCTGAAATTATTTTCGTCCGGCGATGGAGTTCGTTAATGGAGAAACCTCTGCGGCCCGCGGAGAAACCGCGGCGCGCCGGCCCGACTCTGTATCCCAGTTTTAATTCCATTTTCACGCAAGCCTTAATTGTTTTCTCCCCGGAGGAGGGAGAGAGGCCGGGGCCCACGGTTTTCTTCGCCGTCTGTCCTCGCAGCCATTAACGATCGACCGCGGTACGGGAAGGAGTAAGCGACAACGGTGGAAACTGCGGGGGCGGGAGCGTAGCTTTGTCATTCGGGACGCTTCGAATCAATTTTATTTACATTTTTACGGGGAAGCACTTTGGCTTATACATTTTAAATCGCCACAGAGACGCGGGAAACATCGGTGGCGGACACGGGGGAACGAAAGGAAGGTACAGAGGGGGGCGAGCGGTCCTCGCAGACTCGTTTCTCTTTGCAGATCGTTAGCATATTTCCTTCCTGGGGAATATCGAAGGTATGGATGGGCGTCGTCGAGATAGCTCCCCGGTAAATTGTGTTCCTACGGTAATTCAGTCGTGAATCTTTCGACAGAGCAGCTCGCTGCCGTTTCCAATTACGGGATGGGCTTTGATTCGCTGCCACTGGCCAGACGTCGACACGTCGCCGTCGCCGAACACCAAGGCTCGGCTCAATAGCGAAATTCTTTTGAGTCGCACTCCGCCTTCATGAACCTCGGTATCGGGGTGGCTTCGATTGTATACGGGGGCGGATCCGCCGGAAGCGCGCGAAGCCTTTTGCGGAGCTGCACCAGGCTCAACGCGCTCACGATGATCATCAGCATCAACAAGAGGGCCACCGTTACGCCGACTAAAGTTTGGTACCTCATCGATTGTGGATAGACGATCACGGTCGCCTGGGATTCCTCGATCATCGACTTGGCCCCCATCAAACCGGCCACGCATGTCCAGTTGCCCATATCTTCTATGCTGTACGTGCCGCCTGAAAACAGAAGTTGAACAATTATGGCCAGTTTTTTTAACGGTGACATCCGAAGCACGTTCTGGGCTGTAATTGGTGTCCACTTGGTAACTGCGTGTTGCAAGATTGTAATAGCAGTGCGGTAGACTGATACACCGGTGACACAACTCAGAAAACTATTCGAACCCGTTTTCTTGAAAAACTTCGACGGTAAAAATATTGTTCATTTTGTTTTACTTATCGATTCAAGCAGAATCATCGGCCGCTTGTAAGAAGAGAACCAGTTTACCGGCTAATCATAAAGAATGCGTTTTGCGGCGTGCACTCTTATTTCACTATTCATTTGCTACATGACGTCGCCAGGCGCGGACCGGTCAATGGGATGTTCCGCCACGTGGAAATTCGAGTTCCTTAACCAGTTTAGGGAAGACACCGGTGAAGAGTGACCTCGTACTTTATGCCTCCACGAAATCGATTTTGTTCGAGCGTGTTCGCGTATATCAAGTGGTCGTTGGTATTCCGGTATGAAGGGAAGAAGTTTCCACCGTCTGCACGGTGGTAGGAAGAGGGTGGCCAGGGGAGAGGAACGAAATTGGTGATTCTTTGTAAGTGATGTTGCGTTTCGGGAGATAAGAGTCTGCAAATTGGAACCGCTTCGGTATTCGCGCTGCGTGGATCTTGGATACTTTTGCCCCCGTTCTTACTTGTTTCCGTCTGATTTCCGAGCAAACGTATGTGCCTTGGAAACTTTTGCTAAGGGGAAGCTGGAAAGTCGACAAAGGCCTTTGGAACCGGACGAGGAATCGTAATTATTTGCGTTCTTCGATTTCGAATAAATCTTGCCGCCATGTACCTTGCCATCGAACAAATCGAGTCAGCAAAATCAATTTTTAAACAAAAATCGAATAGCAATTTTCAAATGCAAGCTTTTAAAGGATCATGCAAAATTCAGCCACAGTAATATGTATTTTTCTCTACTTACACACTTGGACGAGTAATGATTTCAATTCGAAACTAATTTGGCGGTCCGAAAGAAGGTCTTATTACTTTGTAGAAGCACGATAATTAAGGGTATCAATAGGCGTTGGCAAGCAGTCCGTAAATTTCTAATACCCCGATGTATGTAATGCAATTTCATTACATCGGGTTCTCGGGTAATACCTTAAAAGCGGTCGAGCGAGTATTAATATTTTGTTACGTTGGTTACCATTTTATTTATTGGCCAGTTTTCGATAGAGCGCGGCGGCGAGAGTGGAACGATCGTTGTATGAATTTAATTGAAAACGTCGAAGGATACCGAATATGTAAATTCTGAAGAGACGCCAAACCTCCCACCGGGATTTGCGCGTATTTTATTTATGCGGAACAATGCCGGACGTTGCTACCATTTACCGCCGTAGTATAACAGAAAATATTGTTAATTTAATTATGAAATCGGAAGTCATTTTCCTGAGCGTAGTCTACAGCAATTAACGAAGAAAAATAATTGCTATATGTTCAACCAAGGTACATTAATTATCATATTTAAACATCGCGATTCGCAATAAAGTCGTATCGTTATGAATGCAAGCTGGAATGAGATTCGTGGGGGATGAATAACTTCAAATTGCAAATTCTCGGTCAAAAGAAGCGAAATCGAAGAGCCCGCGGAGTGAATGAAATTATGGTTTTCGCACTCGCGAGAACTATGGAAACCAGACTGTGCGTGGCAAAATTAGTTTCGGCATTGATTTGCCTCGCGTCGCGAAATATTTCACTGTCGGTTCCTCAATCGACGCGCACCGCCTTTCAATCTATCAGTCTTGCTGCACTTTAATTGATCGCTGCCCCACGGTTAGTTTGATCTGGGCAGCCAGTTTTGCATTCCAATTAAGTCGAGTTTGTTACATTAGCGGTTACGGTTAGGATACCAGCGGCAGTACTTACCTCTGATGATTAATTCGCACCGAGTGTTGCTGGTGCTGGTCATGTATCGATGACTTACGCCATTGTAAATTCCATATCCGTCCGGCCGGATCCAACGGCAGTAATGAACAGCCCTGTCCGCTACATTTGGAAGGATGTTGCAAGATAGAATTATGTTATCGGCCCCCGTGGCTATTAGTTTCGCACGCCCCGGGATAACGTAGCTTTCTGAAATTTTGACGAATGGAACGTGTTAGTACTGAAACAGTAAGATTCCTGTAGGAACGTACATGATTCATCGCGGATAAATTTATGCCAACGACCTGGCGAACAGTCTCGGAGACTTTAACACCTCCGTTGGAATACCAGCACGCGTTTCGGTGGAAGAAGAGATTCATTAGGAACACTCACTCATTAGAAACATTCATGAGGAACATTAGGAACTGTTTTACTACATACGAGTGCGATAGTATCGAATTTAGTTGAATGCTAATTGTTTGCACTTCTATGCAGAATAAAGATTTTCTAAATCAATAGTAAAAAGGAGAAAGTGTGCAAAAATTCCAGTCTAAAATTACGTAAAGATATTCTTAAATTCGTAGATTTGTATTAGTCGTGCGTCTACATTTATTTTAATTTTGACAAAGAATTCGACTCCAAAACGGGAGGGATAATTAGGTTTCTTAATCCCGAGGTCCGACTAGATATTGCACAGCTAGGGGTTAAAGAGATTATGATTGAGACTATGAAACAGCAATCGGTCGCTTCAACGACGTTATCTGGAGTTACCTGCGACGTGTACAGTGAACGGCTGACGTTCCTCGGGTCCATTAACGACGCCCACGTTGCACGTCCATTCACCGTGATCCGTAAAACTGGCATGGTTGATTTCCGCGGCACAGTCGCCCAAAGGGAGCCCGGAGCCTACGTAAGGCAGACTGAAGGGTGTCCGAACCTCACTCTGAGAGACGGAATAAGCTGTTCCATTGGGACTCCGAAACCAACAATAGCTCAACGCTGCATTCGCGGTGCATTTAATCTAGGCAACGTTAAAACAACGCTACAACAATAAACCCATCGTGCTCGGACAACGAGAGCCCATGTTATTCATATAACAAGCAATTCAAATCACCTGATACGAATCGTTCCTTTTCACGTATACTTTACGCGCCACGATGTTCGGAAACACGGCTATGATCCGTGTTTTATTGCTACCAATAGTCGAATTCAAGTGGAGCACGGTGCCATAAGAATTCTTCTTCTGGTCGGTTATGCGACATCTCCACGCCCCATAGTCTTCCGGCTTTAGCGAATGAATGATCAAGCCGCAGTAGAGATTTTTAGTCTCTTTTCCCGGCTCGGAAATTTTGGAAATATCGTAACTGTTCCAAACGAGAAGTTAAAGATGTTTAGTAGCCCCTACACGGACAATAATATTGTCAATATTGACGGAGGACCATATTAATGGAAATATTGATCGTCTAGGAGCGTATTGAAGCGTCCCATCAGTATTGACGGATATTGATAGAAAATTATAATTTCTGTCCATATTGCAGAACCGTTTGAACCGTCTAGGAGGTTTATTGTCAATATTTCCTTCAATATCAGTTGCTTGTGAGTACGGGACGGCACAACGAAAGGACGACAGCGAATTTCTCCGCTCCGTGAATCTACGATCGGGTGAAACAAACAAATTTTCTATGACAGCGTTATTAGACTCGGCTAGCCCTGTAAGTTTTGTTAAAGAAAATTTTGTACCGAAAGACATTCCTAGAATTACACTATGGAATTAAATTATGGTTCGAAATTTTGACAATAGGCCCGGTATATGCACGAAACTGACGCCTCAGTATAAAGGTCCGTATGCGGTGTCCAAGGTGCTCCGAAATGACCGTTACGTAATTAAGGACGTCGATGGACACCAAATTTCGCAAATTCTTCGCAATTTCATTATTCTTTGAATTACGATATTGGTGCGTGTGTACGGAAAGTGTGAAATTCTTCATATAGAGTGAAAAAAAATCCAAATCCATTCCAGACGTTAGGTATCTCAATGTTATAGAAAGTCTTTGGTTTGCAAGGATAGCTTCGCCCATAATAGTGTCTTTTTTCTGTATGTTGGGCGTAACTAGCTCTAATAAAGTTTGAAAGCTTTCTTCGTCCATTCGAAGAAAATTTGTGTAGTCTTCCAGTTCTGTAGGACGCAAAAAATTCAGCAAATGTTCATGTGTAAAGCGGCTTCTCAGCTTGTACCACTCTTTGGACCAGCGTCTATTTCTCTTTCTCTTTTATTTTTTTTTGTTCGCACAGTGAAAGAGTCAATGCTTGGAAGCCCAAATCCGAACTGGAAAACATTTCGAAATTCACAACAAAAACATCACTGAAACAGACCCGACCATGCAGCACGAATATTTTTGTCACAATGAGTATTGATGAGAATGTTGATGCGCGCTTCAATATACAAATACATATGGTAGAGGGTCAATATTTACGCGAATATTGACAATATTATTGATCGTGTAGTGGCCCCTTTTCAATGTTGAAACATTGAATAGTCGTTTTCTATGCGATTCGAACAGCGACACGGTCTTTTCGAAAAAAGCTCTACGGTACTATGAGAACAGGCAGGTAATTGGCTGTACTATGACGGAGATAAAAGCGAAACGCTAACAAGGGCAATCTGTGCAGGCTGCTTTGGCGTTTAGGCGGCGCGATTACTGGCAGAAGAGAAAAATCGGATGATCCATTGGATGCGCGGGACTATTACGCCGGGCTGCTTTGATTTACGGGTCAGATCAGCGGCGCGCGGCGCGGCGCGGCGCGTAGCTAGGCGGGTCGATTCATAATTATTGGCGTATTGTAAAGCACTTAGCCTTTATGACTACACCGTGGAGTGCATAGCCATTCGAATTTTTAAAAGCCAGAAACACTCGTGTACAGCCGTTTGTTTCGGTAAATAATAGTGCGTGTGGCGATAAATAAACAGTGGTGGGAGGGCGGGTTGCTGACCCGTACTGTACACGTAATACGTATAACGACCCGCCATTGTACGTCGGTCCGCTGTGACGTTCCTACGTACAACAACAACAACAACAAAAGGGGGAAATATACCCGGGGAATAGGAAATGGTAAACATGTGCGAATGAAAAAATCAACGCGCGCGAAGAGAAGTCGGACGTGATGCTCGTTGTAATAAACGCGCGTTGGACGTTCGAGCCGTTTGAAAAGCTCGCGCCTATCCGTTTTCGTTCGCTTCGACGCGATGCGACGCGACGACGGCTAGCTCTCGTTTTTACATAAATTATTTCGCTCGACGCAGCCGGTTCGGCTTATCAGAAGCGCGAATAAACGCGATTTTATTGGACGCGCGCGTGTCGCCGGGCTGGAACTTTGCGAAGTTTACCGTCCGATAAAGAAAACACGTTAATTAAACGTCACGTCGACGTGGTTCCCCGTTTCAACAAAATGGTGGGCGGCTCGCGGCCGTTAATGGAGTTCCGCATTGTTGCTGCCAATAATATTGTTTTTCTTCTTTCCATCGGGATCACCTAAATGCGCACTGTCGCTTCCCGGTGTATGTATTAAAAATTGTTGAGGTTCCGCGTGCCCGTCGAATACGCACCGTTCGTTTCCGATTCCGGGAGACAGGCTCAATACGTGTCCGTCGGGCCTCGTGAAGTGACAGAATTCCAACGCTTGCGGCTCGCTGACGTTAACGCGACAGAGGAGCTGAATCTCATCTTCTGTCAAGTTTACGCTGCTGTCTATGGTCCAGTCGTCTGAAACCAAAGACCACTCGGGCGTCTCAGAAACTTTCACTGTTCCTGGTTAAACTGTGCTTAGATTTCTAAACACTATCTACCAGCGAATATTTCATAATTTTTTAGGGTCTACGGTCCATGGCTGAGGACTTTTTAAAAGATCGTTCAAAAATAGCTAATTTTGTTGGAAAATATATCAAGAGACTGAGCAACAACCCCCATCAGCAGGCAAATAAACGCAACAAGCTCTTGTACTCACTAAAATAATCACATGTAGGGTAAAGTGCCCAAATATGGTATAGTTGCTTATTATGGCACTACCTTATATCTTGTAAGGGAGAAGTCGCACTCTAGTGAGAAAATCCTCAAACAATAGTTTACCATGGTTACTCAACAGTGTGCAGTGCAATCGCACCATTCTATAGATTTTAGTATCGATCCTCCGCCAGTTGTCTCCACGTGTTGAATATTTTTGTGGTTGGTGTGATACAAAGCTGTATTAATTTTTGAACAAACTTGACCCCAGAATCTTATAGGGAGGAAATGCATCTACAATTGGTAATTCTTTCGACGAAAAAGAGCATTCTAAAATAATTTAAAAAATGACATCAACAAAATGGTTCATATTTGGGCACTTTACCCTACGCTGACCATTATGTAACATTACGTAAAATCGACTTACAGTACGTAGTAACTCTGAACGATGCACTCGTAGGGATTATTTTTCCTTCTGTTCCGTAAACGACGGTCCAGTTACCTTCGTGACGAGCTGTGACTACAGGGATATTGTACTGACAGGTGCCAATAATTAAGGGAGTTTGCACACCCTTTGGATCTTCCAGCTGGCAGAAGGTAACGTTACCAGTGATTGGCTTTAGCTTGCCTTCTGCACCCAGTTTCAGACTGATGTTTTTCTGTCGTACAGAAAAAGATTGCGAGACAATTGTTAATATATTTCTTGCTCGAGTTTGCATAGAGTATTGAGTTGCATCGAGACTTTTTGTCGGTTCCCTCGTCTTTCTTAAAACTTGGCTACCGTTTCTCCCAAACTCTGTAGGTACATGTAGATATTTATGCAACACGATAAACTTGATTCTGCATGGACTGTTTATCGCACGGGTGAAAATGATGAAAGCGAAGGGTAACGGAGGTTCGACACCGCGATCGTTGTGCGATCGACGCTCCCGACGACTGTAAAGTGACGGTGCATTAATGATTTAGCCAAGCACGGAATCGACCGTCTGATATCGGTAATCGATATTTCGTGAATGCCTATAATCTTCAGTTAACTCGATGCGGTATTTGCCGAAACCAAATAGAGCAGATATCGATACGCGGCGGTGCAGTTACCGAAACCGAGATTAACATTGCCGGGTACGTCTGATGATAATTATGCGGTGAGTGATTTACTTGACCAGCTGCCTTCATATCGTAAACTTATTATGCCCCCGTTCAGGAATTCCGATATCCGCTTTACGCGACCGACATACAACGAATATTTTCCGACCGCTCGTTATATTGCGCACGACAAAGGCAACGGCCCGATACAAGGAACATCGTAGGAATTCCATTAAAGATATGATCGCTTCGGTTTTAAGCGGTGATATCAGCAGAGCGGGCCCGTGAGAGAGCGAGAGAGCCTGGATCAATCCCACTCGACCGACTATACCGATCTCTCCGCGCCCGATAATCCTTTGCTTTCGTTTCGGAAAGCGAGCAATCCGCAACGCAAGTGGTAATTCATGCCGCGAGCAGGAGAGCCGGTAATTACTAATCGACAACACGGGAAATATTGGAAATATCGATCGGATCTTGGGCTGCGGAGGGCTGTGGTCAAGTTCATCGTGCTTGCTGTTTGCATCCCGGACCAACTGGGATGCGACTATCGCTTATGCGATCTTATCACCTTGCAAATAATCGCTGTTATACCGCGTTACCGTGTAACGATTCCGGCAGTCATACGTGGATTTGAAAAGCAAACCGACACAGAAAAAATGCTAAAATAACAATAGCCTCTCCTCGGTCGTAGAGATCGCGCATTCGCGATACTCGCTCGCACGGTAAACATTTTTATCGACGCGCACTTCCGATCGTATCAGTTTTACTCGTTTAACTTTCATCCATTAAACATTTCAATATTTTCATCGGCGGCTCGGTTCAACGCTTCATGATCAAAGTTAATCAAACCGCTCGATATTTTCGATGGAATTAGTCACGTCGAATCGTTTATTGTTTCCGACTGCAAACCATTCGAAAGCTTTTCTAGGACAGCGAGCGAGAGCCCGTCGCTTTATCGGTCCTGATAAAAAGATAAACGATCCGTCGCCTTCTTTCTATTCCGATTTCCAGCTGCGACTCTCGACTTCGCCCGGTGACGTCCGAGTTCTCAACTGACAGGTTTAGTTTCGCTGTCCGAGGCTGCGGTAGATTAAGTGATTCCATCCTCGGCTCTCGATCTACCAGGAGACTTACCATTTTCCCGGTTTTCTCTCGATCCTCGTACACCGAGACGTTCACTCTGCCGGATAACGGGACGCTGTTGTTGACAATCGCTGTCAAGGTCCACCATCCCGAGTCGTTGCGATTCACCAACACGCGAAATTCACAGTCTTGAATGTCGATCACCGTTCTCTGAAATTTTCATTTTGTCCTGTAGGAAATAGATCGTTGCGACAAATTACCAAAGTGACGCTGACGAGCAACAAAAAGCAGAGAAATCGCGAGAAATATCTCCTGAAATTGGAGATAGATTTCCACATCTTACACGCACTCTTTGTCTTTTGCCCCAGTCTTTGTCCTTTTAGAATTCACATTCGCGCGATCATTTCAATTTGCAGCATTCGCAAGAGAGGAAACAGTCGCGCAAAAGAAAGTTATTATGCTGATTATAATTCGCAAAATTCATTTTCGCGAAGCACCCCGGTTACCAGTAGCCACTTGACTCTATGATTACACGCTCCAGGTATCACGCAGGCTTTTAAAGTAATCCTGTTTACCGCATCAGACAAATTTACACGTGCTTCGACGATAATTTGGAGTTACGATGTCAGTCACGTTCTTCGAGCGAAGTTAAGTAACAGTATTTGCTTCGCTGTTAAGGCACGGCGGCGTGCTGTAGCCAAATCGATTCAAGTTGCGTTGTAATAGCGATACTGTTTGCCATTAAGTTATAGTGCAACCGAGGTTTCAATGTGCGGTTGGGAATGTGCAAAAGCGAATCGTTTGATATGCAAAATGGCTGGAGTTGCTTAAGAAATTGTTGTGCGCGATTGTTAGCGAATTTGTGAAAATACAAATGCGTTTACGTACGTTCGGTGCAGCGATCTTGCAAGACGTCAGGTTGGTTAGAGCGTCTTTGAACTTCACGTGCATGAGGTATCCTTCGACGATACGCACACTCCTCGGTTCCACTTCTACAAGCTGCGGAAAGAAACGATAGTTTAAGATGCAGTTGGAGAACGTTGTCGCGCTAACCAGTGCACTGCGAGGACGAAGGGAAAAAGGATCGGGTCCCAGGACCGCCATATATTTGCAGTTCCGCGGCGGTTTGCACTGCCTCAACTCCGGACAAAGCGTCCACTGTATTCTCGCGGGGTTCGCACGGTAAAATGTTATGTCTGCCGTTACATTCAACTACCGCGGCAATAAATGCATTAAAACGCCCTTCCTGCCGTAGGACACTCTTTTCACTGCGGATGGCTCGCGCGTAGGATAACAATACGCGTATGCTTCGTCATCGTTTTGTGATCCTCGTTCTCCGCTGCTGCGAGTGTTCCGAGGAGCAGATTCTTTCCACGGTGATCGAATTAATTACCCTCAACGATCCGTGACACAAAAAAATATGTTTATACAGTGAGTGTACAAAGTATTCGCACACCTTTTAAAAACTAATAACTTTCTTATAATTGTACCAAACGACCTAATTTTTTATAATCAATTAGAAGCATTGGTTTACGAAATGATATGCAAAATAGATTTTCCAAAAATTATAATTTACAAGGTTACATGCAAACATAAAGAAGGCATTTTTTAACATTTTTTTATTTGGGCCTTCAATGAACATTTAAAATATATGTTTTGTAGATCTGTGTTAGTTATACACATGCTGAAAATTCATCGATAACTAACATAGATCTACAAAACATATATTTTAAATTTGCATTAAGGGCCCAACAAGTAACCTTGTAAATTATCATTTTTGGAAAATCTTTTTTGCATATTTCGTAAACCGATGCTTCTAATTGATTATAAAAAATCAGGTCGTTTGGTAAAATTACGAAAAAGTTATTAGTTTTTGAAAGGTGTTCGAATTCTTTGTACACCCACTGTAGCTGTTTATATATTTCTCCCTGAATTGTTTTTACAATTTAAAAATAGTATATCGATGTTCTTAAATAAACCCAAGTTTATACTGTCACATTTCCGTAGAGATAACACGAATAAACTATGTTCCCGATCTTTGATAAAAATACCTTTTCAGCGTTCGCTGCATCCGACAAGGATCCAAACGAATATGTCCTGGCATTGGTTTGATGATCGCGCAAACTTTCTTCGCCGCCCACGCTCGGCTCCCGTCTTATCCGAAGCTGCCTAACTTCTTCGTATTCTGAAACAACGAGGTCTGGCTTGAAGCACTGTCACTGATCACCGCGAGCGAGGCAAATTCGGAGTTCGGAGCACTCGGTCGAAAGTTTTTCGCATTGGGAACGCGGCACGCATTTTCCCCTGGTGGATTTAGTTGTTTCACATCGAAAGATGAGCGCAATAAATCTCGAACAAAGCGGAAAGCGAAGGGTGCGGGGCGAGATCGGCTTCGAGTGGCAAAGGGATGAAGGGGGTGTACGCGATGGCCACGTTTCGACAGAGAAAGGGTGGGTCCACGGAAGAACCATAAATCTGCTGATTTACCCGAAACGCCGCTGGCGAATTGCACGGCCAGAAGAATCGCGAAAATAGCGAACCGTGTCATATCGTCCGTATCCGCGGTGTCTTTAAACGAAACCACTGACGAACTGTTTCTTTTATATCGAGATAAGAGATATTGACGACTCCGCTAGATCGTCGTCGATGTCAGACAACTCTATCGTTCCGCAAAGCCTTGTCCTCCGGCTAATGCGAATCCGACGCGACGTTTCGTCCAATAAAATAACGAGCTGGTATCGTGAACGATTATTTGCAAGGTGAATGCGAGGGAATCAACGATTTCGATCGTGACAATCAAACGACGCCATGTTGCCGGAAAAAGCACTTCATAAAAAGAATGCATGACACGTCGATTTAACTCTGAACACTGTGGAGATATCGCAGAGGTTATCGGATTAAATTTTTTACAGATATGCTGATTGTTTTATCACACTTGTGGAAATAGAACTCGAGCGAGCAAGGTGAAAATGTTATTAAGTGGAAACGTTATTGGTTTTGAAATTACTCAGATTTTGTGTTGTTCCTTCGATCTAATATGTATTCACACGTATTTGCATAACACTTGAGACAATTACTCGGTGCAAGAAATTATTAATAATAAAACAATCATGAATTATCAAAACTTTACAATTGCGTGTTGCTGTAGAATGTCCACGCCTTACCAGCTACATACGTAGTATGTAGAAAGATTAGGATTAAGAAATCGCCTTCGGAAGAGTGTTAGATATCATGAAATAGATACCATTTATAATTACCGTATGAATACAGAACTTCGAGTACTTATCGCGCGCTAGATATCGATCTGGTGTTATCGTTATTTATACTGATTAAAACGTTACGTTTCAACCTCAAGTCCAACATCAAACAACATATACGTTTTTCAAGACGCGATGAAATTATCAGCTGTCGTTTTAGGAAACTTGTTGCCTACCTGGTACGTAGGAAGAATCAAAAACAAACCATGCTAATATTCAGTTACATTGTCAGGAATTTGGTAGGTTCAGAGATACATTAGAGTAAAGCTGGTGCATGAAGATTTGGGTCTAGCCATGACTGTCACTATAACGTCACAAGCGTCTTAAAGCAAGGAAAGGAGGAATCGATTTCCTGAAGTTACTAAATGGAATTCCCTTCTTAGGAGACAGCTTAAGAGTTTTCATTTGACCAGTGATACGCCGAGAAGCTCCATCAAAGGAGGCCATTGTCCGCGATCAACAATTAGACGACGGTCTAGAAAACTCTATTGGACTGGTCGGTCGCGTAACGTGCAATAAGTCACTGGAATATCGACGGGAGAATAGAATCACGGCGAACCGAGGCTCATCGATGCGTTATCGGCGATCCCGATTCCCTTCGAATCAGGGACGGCCGTATACGGATTCGTGGAAATCTGGCGTCCTTCCGAAAAGCGTGTGCGGCCGCGTAGGTGGGCTCCGAGGAAAATCTGCTGGAAATGATTTCGCCGCTCAATACGCGGGAGGCCGGGCTCACAGAGGGAAGAAGTAACCGGATTATCGTCGGCGTAAGAGGTGTATCCGAGTCCTGGGCGCCCGGTATCGAAACGGCCCCGCGTTCTTGTGAAGTCGGAAAAGCCCATTTCGATGTCCCTTGTGCCATCAGGCAATCCCATTTGAGATTAGACGCAGGCGTGAATTGTGTTACCTTCGAGTTTGAGCGGATCAAAGGCAAATTCCCGGTTGGGACGCATACGTACGTAATTGATATGCCTGATGGGGGTTTCCAAGTCGGATAGTCAATTACCATAATCTTGTTGCGGGGAGAGAGGCCAGTCCCTGTCCGTGCCGATTTCATACGGCACGCTTGTATACATTGTGGGATGGCAGGATATCAATTCAATCCCGCGGAACGAAAGAAACCGTGGTGCATCCTCCTGACCCGGCGTTATTAGATTCCTCTGACACCGGCCCGGCGCGCCCTACGTCCGCGTCCTTTCCCTTTCAATTAGCGGACAGGATACATGCGGTATTAATCCGTCTTTCGTCCGCCATCGCGACGAGTATTCGAACACCGCCGCCATTCAACGAGCGAGCGCGTTGCACCTATTTTACGGAATTGGCCCTGCAAACGCGTTAAGAGGGCACTCAGATCTTTCAATAAAAGAATTTCTTTGAATTCTTATAATTAACGTAGGTATTGGCCCTTTTCATATACCATACAAACAACTACATAAAAATATATAATTCTCGAGAATATAGTTATTATAGTTCTCCAGAAAAAAATGCTAAAAATCAATGAAAAATCAGCCTCGAAATACACGCTTAATTCGCCGTTAAACTGTCGGATTTACGGGAGCCACGTTCCGCCGTCCCGCCCGATTATAAACTCAATCGCGAAGCACGTGACCCGCGCACCTGCACGTGCTCCGATTGAAATGTTTAGGCTCCGGCTGTATCAATTCGTTCGAGAAGCCTCGATTTTTATTGGCCGTTAACGAGCAGAGATCGCCGGACAAATGACCTGGATCAGCCGCCGTTCGATCGAAGTCGCGCGTTGGTCCCACGATGGATTAAGTCCGAATTACCTGGTATCGGTAATATATTCTTCTTTAAGCAATCGTAATGACCGTGGATCCTGCGAACCGCCTCCTGACAAATTGCGGTCCGTTTGATGGTTCCATGATTTTACACTGGTGGCGAGGTACTATGCAAGTTCATGATTGCTATAGTAGTAGGCAGTAAATGTGGAAGACTATAATTTTTAAATAAATTCAGTATAAGTCAAGTAATGTTAAATAAAGTTTCTCCACCAATGTACTTCGCAGCACGCGTATGGCAGTGAGTTTATTGGAAAGCGATTGTCTACCGTCGGCGACAGTAAATATCTCTGCGCGACACTTATAGCTGACCGTTTGCGCTGAAAATTGTTAAACGTGTGTGTTCGTGTACGTGCCACGGTCGCACGAAATTCAGCTGGTTGCAGGACTCCGAGGATAGCTTAATGACCATCCGTGACAACTTCGCGAACTTTCGTTGTACAGGCCACTCCACTTTAATTGATCAACTGAAATTGAAAAACTTATTCAAGACCGTAACCACTTTGGCCGTTCTCCGAGAATTGGAAAATTCTTGCGGTTAGAAGAAAGCGTCTCTTGTCGAATATATCGGCGATAAGAAACTCTGTACGCTGTCTATAGACTCGCCTGGAAACAGCCTTCGACGATGTAGGTCACTGTGTCATCTTTTCCGAAATGTCAATGCTACGTACGCAAGGGAATGTGTATTTGTTTCCAACATGACCGATAAAAGGGGACATTCGAGCGAGCACAAAGTGACCTCCAGCATAAAATGTTTACCACCATCCATCAAATATATTTCTATTCTTCGGTCAGCGGAGACCCAATTGGTCCATTCCGTCGAAGACACGGGCACAGCCGGTGTTTGCACAACAAATAGCCCGACAATGAGCATGAAAATATGGTGCCTTTTCTCCGTTTGTTCCATTTTCGACTCGCGCCACTTCAAATGTTTATACCTCGCTGACCGTGCAATAGCCGAGCGATCGCGAAGAAAGGAAACTGAAGAATTGCTCGCGGAATCTCTGCGTTAATGTCAAACAAACGCGACTCGTTTACTTTAAACTCTTCTGGCAAATATAATATTGGACCTAACAATTTTCACATTTCCACGCGCAAGAATACAGTTTAGAAATTTAACCATTTTTTTGTAGATTAGATCGTCCAATCATGAAAGTGGGAAATAAAATTCTATATAATTTCTGCTTTTAGGAATTACGCGGAGAAACTTTCTCTCTCGCGTGAAGACGCGCGCGTAAAGGACGAAGACCGCTCCAACCTCCAGCGTTTTGACGAGCAGGTTATCTATTATAATTGAGCACCTTGGATTCTCCTGCGCGGCGTGTTTGCCGGATATCTCGAGAACGTCCGGGAGCGGTAATCCTGGCTCCTCTGGTAAGTGTCACCATAGCTCACGCGTGGATGATTAACCGACTAAGCGACGCTGAATGAAAACGGCTCTTTAAAAACGAGCAGCTACTTAAACGTTGTACCTGCGCGACGCGGTTTGCTTCGTGCTCCTTGCGTATGCGGCCCCGATTAGCCACGTTAAATACGGCCGACCATTTATCAGGGGGCATAATAGAGACGTTACTTTCGCGCCATATGCTGTCTCCTATACAATAAGCAGCAGCGCGCAGTTAAATGGCCGTGCCCGCGCAATATGTTCCGAAACGCGACAAATAGTCAGGAAAACGGCTTGCGGAGTGCACAGTTTATATTTACAATAGGACAATGCGTTTTTCGCTCGACGAGGGAGGGGTGAGCCCCGGCAGTTGTGGCCGCAACGGAGAACGGACACGCTTCGTCTATGATCCCGGGCGCAGTGCATTGCAGTCGCTGGATTTCGTGTGTCCTCCCTGTGACGTTAACGATCCGTGAAGATAGATCCGCCCAGGGCCGAAATATCACGGCAAAAAACTTCAGATAAGTCAAATTTTATCTGCTCGGCCGGAGATCGGTGAACCGATTCGTTGTACGAAGGTCTCGGCGCACCATGCTGCGTGCAAGCTTCTGTCACATGTAGGAGATGTAGAACGGTTTGCAATGGCTATAGCATAGTTTACAAGTCGGGAAAAAATACAGTAGAGACTCCCATATTCGTGCCCCCATTATCCGAAAACCCTAATATACAGTCGTTCTATAAAACAGTAGAAGCAGATATTGAAGAAGCTGTCACTACATCGAGTAAAATACTAGGATGTGATTGTGAGAGCGATAATGTAATGACAATGGTTTCAATGCGATAAAGACAATAGTAGCGATGAAGATAACATAAATTTTACAGAAATAGAAGCAGCAAACGAAAGTAACGATGAGGAGGTGCCTTCTCATGTCGAAGCATTTGAGTCATTTGAAAAAGCACTTCGATGGTTTGAGGCACAACGGGAATGCCATCCTACGCAGCTGTTTACAATAAAAAATTTTTGTGACTTGGCGGCTAAGAAGATATGGGACCCTTAGATGTTGAGAAAACTGTCAATTTTGTTTATTTCTACCTGAGTAAATGAAGTTTAATGCGATAGAAATTAATTGTTCTATCCGGCCATTTTTGTCTCCCTATCAGTTTGGATAGGGAGTCTCTACTGTATATGTATTTTAGAAGAGTCTGATAAAAATTCACGAGCATATTTTTAAAAGTTTAAGGTATCAATAACATTTGCTTCTTATGGAAAAAGGTGTTAACAAAGCGTCACAGATAAATGAATTCTCAGCGTGCCGGGGGAACTGAAAATGTTGATAACGAAATGTATATCACGAGTGCGAGCTTTTAATCTCGAGGGATTACATCGCGTGACCTTTTAAACAATATTTTAATCGTAGAAAAATGTTCAAGCGTGAATCGTGGGGTAGATAATAGTTTTCTCGAATTAAATACTAACGAGAAACGAAATTAGATAGCGATAAGCTCTCTCGAGCGTTGCACGGGTTGCTTCGCTATGTCTTTTTCTCTCCCGTTTCAGTCTGCGTCGTTTCTGTTTATCGTAAGAAGGATTTTAGTTGGCTGTTAAAGCAAGAGGATGTATAATTGGGGCCGATACAGCAGCGACAGTGGCGCCGTTGGAATTTTAAACGTAATCGGCCGCAGATAAACCCCGGGGGAACCGGAAGCGGAGGTCGAACGCAGCGACGGCACGAAAGCGAATACAAAAGTGCCTCGTATTTCGGTCTCGTTTCTAAATTAGTGGGATCGAGATCTAACATTCTATCCGCGTCCCGGAAAGTGAAAAACATCGTAGATCCGCGATCGCGATTGTTGTTACAGAAGCTGTTTTGCGCTCCACGCAATACGTATCGTTCATCTAAACAAAAAATGCTTATGGTAGTGTCACGAAGCAAACTTTCGGGGCAATTGTAACGGAGGACTCTGATATCTGCAACATTAATTAATTAGACTGCGGTTGTTTGTGCAAAACTCAAATTTTCAAATGTGTGTAGATTACTATATCCTTATATCGATCGCATTTATTGTTAATATTAAATTACTAATGCTTTCGGCGCAAAGGTTCGATCATTTGTTACTTGATTTACAAAGCAATTTTGCAAACTAATAAAGTAATTCCGACGTTTCGATCTTTATTCAGATCATCTTCAGGGGTTACTAGAATTGCATCTGTGAAAAATTATTTTCTTACGAATATTTTTAAAAGGAATGCATAACACCGAATTAGTTGTAATTTATGTTATTAAGAAAATTATTCACTAGCTTTGTGATGAAAATTAATGTGTGTAGATTGTAGCGGAACGTACTGAGAAAAATATTCGTTTATTAGAGCAAAAGTCCGGTTTGGTATAGTAAAGGATATTTTGATGGTCAGACAGTGAACGTGTTCTAGTTCGGAGGTAGCGGTGCATAAAGCAGCACCTTGAAGGCGACTCACTCGGTTGACGTGACAAATTGTCATCTTTTTGCGAACAAATTACGCGAGGCAAGGAGCACCGGAAAGAGCGGACGATCCCGAAGTAATCAGGAGGCGTTTGTCGGCGGCGCTCACGGCAGGCGCGTTAATTCTAATCCCGCTAGACGTCCGGCCGCCCTATCATGCATGGGTCTTCGCTAATTTGCACAATAATGGTGTAATTCCAGCGTCAGGAAGATAGCGGCCACTACCGTGTCGCCTTCGTGCCGGGCGATACACGGCCGCCGTACGTTCGATAAACACGCCCTCGCTACAGCGTGTATAAACACTTCGCGTGGACGTGTTTGCGGGGAAGAGAGACAGCGAACGAGACAAAACGATAGAGTGAGTGAGAGAGAGAGAGAAAGATAGAAGAGGATCACAGGGGCGCGAGTGGAGCGCGAGGGCTCCGAGCAAGGGACAGAGAACCAGTTAGCGGCGACGGGGTACAGTGGAATTAGAGAAAGGGGTTAAATGAAAATTTGAAGGTACGTCCAGGGGTCGGAGAGGGTCGACAAGGTTACAAAGCGGCGAAGGGCTCGAGGAGATAAAGCAAGAAATGAAAAGAAAACAGAAAAGGGCGAAAAAGACAATTAAAGGGCGCGGAAGGCAAGAATAAACGAGTGGACGCGCGGACCAGGAGATATTGACAAGGGAGACAGGGTTGAAGTTCGAGGACCGTGAACGCGCATGAAACAGTTTTATTCCGCTGTGAAAGAGAGGAAGAACAGAATCGAGGACACGGTGGAAAAGTTAGATGGTGTCGAGAGCGGCTAGAGCGTGCCAATCGGAAATGAATCCGCGTCGCCGTACACCGGAAACGATTGCACGATCGCGATTTAAAGCAACGTCGCAGCAACTGCACGCTGCTGGATGTAAGCTCGTGTTATCGACCGTGCGTAATTCGGCCGGGCTACCTTTATCGTGCAGCGAACAGCAAGCAGCCTACACACGATAGTTGTTTAAACGTTACATAAGGCACTGCCCCCCTCCCCCACCGATTAACGCAGCATTCGATCCGTGCGCAGCTCAGAATGTTGGAATTCGGAGAGGTCCCGTCATCGATTGCTGATAATATCCGCGCTCCGGTTCCGAGTGGGATGCTCGACGAAATTCGCCGTCTAAAGATGCGAATACACTGGCAAGTGTAAACAAAACTTTATTTCCTTTACTTTTCTCCATACTTTCTTCGTCATCTACAAAGTCCACTATCAAGAAAACATCATTTTTATTTTTCCATTTAATACGAATTACGTTCATTCGCTGGGAGATGCTCATTCGCCGGACAGGTCTCCCATTTCGTTCTGCGTTAAACCCCTGGAAACGTGTCAGAAACATTTCGCGCGACCAGATTTTTGCGGATCAACAATGGAAAGTAATATGCGGTTGCATAATTCCGCCCTCGATCCCGTGCGAACGACCAGCGCGCCATCCCCCGAGATCATAATTTATGCTTGTCCCCGTTTTTTTTAATGACTCCGATCGTTATTCCCGTCCGTATAGCTGCCGATTTAGCAAGTTGTTCCATCAACAACTCATCCCGCGTTAATTAAACGTGTTATCAAATTAACGCCGCGGTAACGACAACGTGAGGCTTTAATTAAATCATTTATACCGGGGGACTCGCGGGTATACGTTAATCACACGAAACACGGAAATAAATCGATATTAGTTTTAATTAAACAACCCGTGTTTCCCTATTCCGTCGTAGAAAATTGTTCTAAATTATAATCGATGGGAAATTATCAATCATCCGCCAACGTTTCGGCGGGAAGATTGAAGAGAACCCCAGTCTGTCGACGCGCCGCGTCGCGTCGTCGAGTTTTGCGTTATCAACGGCACGTTATATTCCGTTGCTGGATCTAACGCCGCTCAGAAACACAACATTGTTAGTTCACTGAATGTGTCTAATCGGCAAATATTACCGTCAGTAATATCTAACGAAATTATTATATCGCCGAATTACGCGTATTAAATTTTTATTAAATAATTTGGCTTTCATTTCAGAATGTCGAAACGCGATTTCCGCATTATTTTTTTTCTATGAGTTCAAACTAGGCCGAAGTGCCGCTCAAACGGTTCGGAATATCAGTGAAGGAAGCGTCAACGAATGCACCGTGCAGCGCTGGTATCAGAAGTTTCGCGCTGGCAACGACAGCCAAATAATTTAATAAAAATTTAATAAATATTTATTCGTAAAAAATTGCAATTAAAACAAAGTTACAAAAATCCCGCATTTCTTTCTTTACAACCTAGTAATTATCTGCCGATTATATGATCTCCAGGTTCCTCCAAGTTTTTCATTCACGTTCAATCTGTTCGAACTGTCGAACCCATAACGAAAGATTGATTTTTCGCTCGATCCTCCTTCTTGTAGGTCCAGCCTCGAAAATGTGAATTCGAACGTCCAATCACGAGAGACGCGCCAGATTTTCGCGAGCGGTATTCGAAAAACAAATAGCTTTGGTACGTTTCCCGGTTCCATCGATCCAATTTATATCGACGACGAAAAAATATTTGTTCTTTAATTAATGAGAAAGCCTCGCGTTTCATTTCGAGCGAGGAGTCGCTGATTTCAGATCCGGCCATTGTTACGCTGATCCTCTCGTCGGGCTTCATTGTTTGCATGAACTTACGAGTGAATAAAAGTACGAATTACGTAGCGCGAATGAAGCCGGAAGATATCGGGTATTCCTTATCGCGTACTCCATTTTTCCTCTTTATTTGGCTCTATCAGACAATTGGAACTTTGCATTAGGTTTTACGTACATCAGTAAATAGAATAAACGTGTATTTGTATCAACGGATGTTTTATGAATGCGAAAAGCATTTCCGATAGATGGTTCGGCGTTGATCGGTATCGCGTAATCGATAACGTATAATCTCGAGGATTGTTTGCGCAGTTTATGCGACGTCAAACAATTGTCATACGCGTGCAGCGAGTACGACGAAGGGATGAGGGGTGGAAGCGTGTTCGTTCGACAGGAGAGGCGTTTTTCGAGTGCAGGATCGTCGGGAGATTATTTAAGATTATGAACGATGTAACGGACAGAGCGGGAGGGTCGTCCGCGCGCTGTGTCGGATAATAGGAAGCCGGGAGCTGGCGTCGCAAGTACTTTAGATATACCTATATAAATTAATTGTACGATTGCGGGGACGCATGTTGCGATCTGAAGTGGGCTCGCGAGATTAGAGGGCCGGTTTTTGTTGGATTTGCACAACAATGGTCGGATCAGCGGCGCGGCATGTGCGAACCCACCGCTCTCGGCTCACCACGTTCCCGCTTCGAGGGATCCTTAATCCCAGCGCTCTCCAATTTGATACAATTTCCTGTCCTCTTTTTGTCGCGCCGATAGGGAACGGGCCCGTCACCAGGGCACGTGGTCCGATGTAACTGTCGGTTTAACACGCCTTTCGACGGAAGTGCTTTTTCATTTGCTCCTCATTTACGATCAACGTCCGCTTCCCTGCTGTCCGCGATCCCGGCTCTCTCTCTCGATCTCTTTCTCTCTCTCTCTCCTGTTAAACCTCTGAGCCGGCTCCACGGTTGCTCTGCCTCCATGACAATTAGAACGTTGCTCGTTCGGTCGCAACGCAACGCAGTTTTGTCATTATGTGAACCACTGTTAATTGGCCGACTCTGTCAACAGAATGTTCTATTACCCAAATACCGTGCTCGTCAACATTAATTTTGATTGCAACGTTCTGCCCGAAATTGGGGAATCAGCGCGAAATGCGCATCGAAATTAGCATGTTCCACACACACAGGCTCCACGATTATAATAATTTTCTTACGAATTATGGGGGCTCGACGTAACTTACGCGGGTATTTTCAGCAGCATAGTTTTGTGTCTTTCGATAGATTTTTTCACATAGGAAATTAGGGTACTTGTCTCGGTAGTCGGCACATTTCCTAAATTTTTTACACGAGGAATGAGGTTGAGGAATAATATGACTAGAGTGCCCATTCATTAATCAAAGTAGTAGAATAAAATCGTTACTTGACACTTTACCTACCGGAAGCCTATTAATAGGATTTTCAATAATCGTGCTGTATAAAAAGAAAGCATAGAAATTTTCTTTTACATTGCAGTCTTAAAAGAAACTCTTAGATGACGTTATTGAGGGTGACTTGTTAGTTCACAATGAAAATTGCTGTTGCTATTGAAGGTTCCATTCAAAAGTGTTTAGCCATGTACCATAGATTTTTGAAGATTGTGCAATAATCACCGGCCGGTAATGTGTTAACTGTCGATTTATCTAAAGTCTTCCTTCCCCAATTGGCATGTTTTATGTGTCACGTTCGGTGGTTTAGCTAATAATAATAATTGATGAAATCAGTTATGTATAACATACATTTTCTGAATTAAATACATACTTCCTCTAATAATGTTGTACGACGAATAAACTATCGCACGCAATATGATATAATGTACGATAGTTTATTTCTCGTACAACATTATTAAAGTAAGTATTTAATTCAGAAAATATATGTTATACATATTTGATTTCATCAATTATTACTATTGGCTGAACCACCGGACGTGACATATGAAAACGATCACATATATCCCCAAGAACCAAAGCGATCGTCCTCCAGAAACGAATTCTCCTCCCGTTTTTAACGTTTGAAGTGGCGATGAGAAGTTCTGTCGAAGGAATCAATAATCGAGGATTCCCCTGTTAAGGTATTCTCGAAGGGTTTAGGGCTAAGTTATTGGTTGACTTTGTGTTTGGCAAGGGTCAACAAGTCGACGGCGAGTGCTCATTTCACGGAGAAGGTAAATCTTCTTATTGTGGCCTAGAGGGTAGGCTTTCGGCGTTTTAGTATCCGACCTGAAGAGCCGTGGCCTCTTCGCAATTTCAATTAGAAGTACATATTGCACGACCACGCTGATTGACAACCTCCGCAAAATAATTCTCTGTTTGCTGGACACGCAAACACGCGTGTCGCAAGCATCGTGCATTTGCAAGAAAAACCACGATGGAAGTTTACGTTTGGTCGTGCGTATGCTTCGACGAATCGAGACCGTACACATCGTGTATTTTTTTGGCCGAAAACCGATGTGCCATGCGATTCTTGTCCCGGCGAATGGACATGGGGGGAGTTTTTACTCCCTTTCACCTTTGCCGCCGCGGCTAATGTTGACATCGAAGAATGATCGAACGCGGCGCACGTAGAGGGGGAAGAAAATCAATGACAGAGGAACACCGGAATGCAATTTCGCTGGATGTTTTGCCGCGATCTGTTCATCTTGATTTATAAACGATACGCACACGATCCATATTTATTTACTTTACCGTTGTTTGTCCAGATATCCCTCGCTCCGAGTGAAATCGTTGCATCCGAAAAACAACAATCCCCCTCTTCGTCATTCTTTTTATTCGTTTCGCACGCTGTATACAATCGAAACAAAAATTTTGACTTCGTATCATACGCGGTCAACGATATCCCAGTTCCACCGTGATTTGTTACCTTAAAATATTAGATCGGACACGGTCAAAATCAATGCACGGCGCACAGGATAAATGAAATATTAATTCAACAGATAAAGTGTTCTGTACATGTAAAGCACTTCATAATTTATCCTATTCGCTGCATTTTATGGTTTCGAACCTGTAACCTGCTGTACAGTGAAACGTAACAATACGGATTAAAATCATGATAAACGGCACGGCATTTATATTCGCTAAATGATAGTTAACAAAGGTCGAACAAAATATTTATTAACTCTCTCACCAGTCGAGACTTCCGTCCGAAATATATTTTCATTTACGGCAAAGTTTGCAATGCAATTCATTTATTCACAGGTGTTGAAATTAATTCTTTTACGTTATTAAGAATTAAACCAAACGTAGCTATAAGAAAATACGTGTCAAATGTTTTTTGAAGTTCATAAATCGTATCATAAAATCGGCGTGTTACGATTGGGTAACCTCCCTTGTCTGACACGCCGCCACGTTTTTGACAGGCAGCGTACGTCTGAAAAGTAGACCGTACGCGTCTTCCGGCAGCCTCTGAATTATTAGCAGCCGTAACTCGACAGAAATAAGCCGAAGGGAAGCGTGGACCCACGCGTCATTGTGAATACCAAGCTCAGCGAACAAACTTTCAGACGTGGAATAAAGTTTCTCTCTCCGCGCGTCGTAACTCCGCTGAATCGCCTGACGTTACGGAACAACCGGCGAGAGCAGTAACAACTACAGCGCCGGTGTTTTCAGCGGCCGTTGTCTCTCGTTGTTTCTTAATCACGCTGTAAACCCGGCGTCGACGAAAATGCCTGCAAAATTGATATTCCATTCCTCCTCCCCCCGGAAAGGCGTAAAAAATGCTTTACACGGAACATTCTCGCGTCAGCACCTGATCCCTTCGAGCGCTTCACTGCTCCTCTTCTTATCGCGAATAGGAAAGATATTCCGCAGAAAATCTGAAAACGTGAAACACGAATCTCCATTCTATGGAAATCGTCATTCAATAATGCATGCATCATTTTTTTCTGCTCGCGACGATCTGCGCTCGAAGCTGTTTCAGAATTCGAACGAAGAGAAATTATCAATGCTTTTCGTATAAAGTGTGATCAATGAAATTTTGTGGGTTAGTGGGTTATTCGTTATCTGCTGGGAATGAAAATGATTTCGCGTTACGTTTCATCGAGTCCGTTAATCGATCACCGGCAGTATTAAGACGTTCCAGGATTAAAGTGTTCTCTGTCTAATTGACGTTTCCCGGGGAGCTATGAAATACGGCTGACAAAAGAAAATCAATAGACGGCCGTTCCCCGAACGCGATTCCTCCATGTAAAACATACTTCTGGAGCGGACAATAGACGTTGATCGCAGCTTTCAATCGTTCCGTTCAATCCAGTAATATCGAAAGCTCCGCGTCGCCGACAAAAGAGTAAGAACTGCAGACGAGAACGGGTAAGTCTGCAAACGAATCAAGGAACGAAAAAATGTTTACCTGGCATAGCGGAGAACCTAACTCCGAAAGAACCTATTACAATAGGTTCATCCCGCGTCTAGCTGGAGTCAAACAATGTAGTTCGGAATAAAGCGGCGCCCGGATGATCCGAGCTAAGTCGTCGATTCATCGACGGGAAACCCGGCTGCAAAATTCCGACGCGCGCTCGTTGGATATCCCTCGGGGCGTCGCTTGTCGATTTCCATTTTTATTGCGCCTACGTCTGCGGAAGCTTCCGCCGCGGGATCCAAGGCGCTAATTTGCAAACAGATAACCTCCGAGTTATGGCCGTGAACTTGCCGGGGTAAGGGATGCTGAGCTTTCTGCGGCGACAAATGTTGGAGAACGCGGGCTTCGGAACGTTCCGACGATGGCTCGACTTTTCGCAGAACCCGGGATGGGAAAGCGACCTGGACACCTGCGTGGGATTTTAGGAAACGGAGGAAACCGGTCACAAGCGGGACTCGAATCCTCCCACTTTTCTGCAGATCTTAATGCAAAATAAAAATGGTCTGCATCAATTTCAAGGAAGAGGAGTCACTTTGAAATTGTTGTCTTTTTAGAATTGTTTCAATAGTTCAATTGATCTGTGTTAGGTCTTCTAATTGGCCCAGGCGAAAACATCGACGATTACCTTGTAGCTAATTTAAAATAAATTGATGAGAACGGATCGTGACGTTTCTCCGACGCTAACTTCGCCGTTTCCGGTTTCGGTGACACAGCGGCATGCGAATCGCGGCGCGGAATCCGCGATGACGTTCCCTGGGTCGGCCGTGCGGCTAAATCAAATTTAAAAGAATGACTCGTACACTTGTTTCACGAGAGGAACAATGGCCTTTTGAACGCTCTTCCCTCGAGGACCTTTCAAGGCGTTTGCTGACATTACGTTGCACTGTTCGGGGCACAATGGAGAATTGTGCCGCCACAGAAGTAGCGCGTTCCTCTGTTCGGAAGTATCGGGGAATTGAAATAGGTTGGAAGACAACTGTTGCTCTTCGCCGTGCCGCGCCACGCCGCTGAGGAAGTTCAACTAATTTAGTCCCGAACGAAATTTCGCCTCGCCTGCTCAAACTCAGCCGTTACTTTTAATCCAGCCGACCGAGGAACCGATGCTGCCGCATTTGTCGGGGAAGCTGGCCGGAAAATCAGTCCGCCTGTTCCTAAATTTGAGTTCGGTGACGTTCGTGATTGAAATAACTGGTAACATCTCTTCGGAAGAGAGCGTCTTGTTACTATTTTTGTATCCGAAGTTCATTAGTTCACATGCTATTACACGAGTGGCAAATGATCTGAAATGACATGATCTCGTCCGCGACGGTAAATCTGTGTCGCGCAGCGGTCGCTCGCGATCGAACGAATTGCATCGTTCGGAAACAAGTGGAACGGACATAACCGCGAAAGAAAGTGGGCTTCGTACTATTCCGTTTTACAGCCGCTGTATTTCGTTTAGAAGAATCGGAACTGATTTACTCTGCCCTATAAGTTTACTTTTTATTGCCCGGCCGTCTCGCTCGTATTTCATTCCCCTAAACTGTTTTTACTGGGTCCGGGCTACTTTTATATGGCTTATCGATATTTCTATATAGACCCACCGAGGATGATGGAATTCCTTCGTAATTTTTACTGTCCCCTGTAAATCCTATTGCTACTTTCGTCCCGGACCGAATCGGCCCGAATACGCAAAACACGGATTCACGATCCGCGGCTTCGATTTTTCGTAGGTTCGTCCCGTGAACCGCGTTTAACCGGTTCACTATGGCACACTATAATAGAAGAGACTATAGACCAATTTCTCCGGGTCGAAGTTAACGGTGACTCACACGCGGATAATTTATCGAGAACCCTGCGTGCAGAGTTCTATCGCAATCAATAACGATTAGAAGCACCGGGGCGAGATTACAGTCGAAAAATATCGTATCGGTTTAAATCACCGGGTCGCTATTTCTACACGGGGCCCGAGCGGAATCGTAGAACTCTAGTCATTATTTTAATTGTTGCGAGCACTGCGTCGTTTCACGGGCCTTAATTACAGCTCTCGGAGACCGGCCCGTGAAGTAAAGCGATTCTACTTGCCTGCTGGCGTCCACGCTTGCGAGAACATCCTCTCACCTTCGTCCGATCTTCTTGTTGCGAACCGGTCCTGGCGAAGAATCAATAGGACCGAATTAGCGAGTCCGATAATTAAGGCGCCTCTCTTCGAGAGATTACGGACTGCCAATTCGGCTGTCGACTCGCTCGTCAAAAATATTTCTTATGGTAGCGATCGCGCTCATATTTCCGTTCCCGGAGATGATAGAAGGTGAAAGGAACAGCAATTGTGCGATTGTAAAACCATAGATCCAGTGTTAGAATACTGTGGATCTGTTGCTTTTACTTTAAACACTCAGAAATAACAGGTAGGGCTAATTGCAGAAAATGTCTGGTCGCTTTAGATCTCGGGGTCTCATTTCAGGGTAATCATAATCGCCGAGGGGTCCCCTCTTCCAGATAATTGCCAAATCCAATAACACGGTTAGAGGGGTGATATTAGCAGATCCCCGAAAAGTCGTCGAATTTAAAGCAAACAAGGGGTGGTAAATGAAATTTAATGTGACAAGGCTCCGATACACGCGCGAGAACTTGTAGGGGAACGTTCGGACGATATGTCGTGCGAAAGGCAACACCATGGTGCGTCGTCGTAAAACATTTTTATCACAAATCTCGGCGGATTCCCGATTTTCGGCGGTCCGCGTACCGCGTCACCGTTCGTTACATTAATCTGGCCGGCCGGCTCCCTTCCACCGGCTCGTTCTCGCGTGCATATTTCGTCGCTGTGCATCAGGTTCGACGCGGCAATTCATTTACCAGTGTACTCTACTCGTTCCAAGCCCGACACGCGTCGATGAACCGGCGCTCGGTGGTTGGAACGGGGCGCCACAGCGCCAAGCTTTCCGACTCGCGTGACAGCCATTGTTTTTTCCACGAGGAACGCGACTCCGGTGACCGGAGAACGCTGCTATTTTCGATGCCAGCCAAACATTTTGCTACTTAACCTTCCGCGGGCAATCGTGGCACAGTGGGACAAATGGGCAATCTAGTCCAAAAAAAGTCATGTCAGAAAATAGACACAGTGGGTGTACAAAGTATTCGTACACGTGTGAATCAAACAACTTGATTTCTGAAAAATTCTTTTTCACATCATGTAGTAAATAAATTGATCTCGCCACTCAAAAGGGGCGTCTGAATATTAATGGGAGTCGCTGTAAATGATTGGAAAGAAAGTTCGCAGCGTTTTGAAATTAAGAATTATAAGAATCGAAGATAAAATCAAACAACTTGATATCTGAAAAATTCTTTTCACATCATGTAGTAAATTAATGTTCTAACCACTCAAAAAGGAGCGTCCGAATATTAATGGGAGTCGCTGTAAGTGCATAGATTGGGAAGAAAGAAATTTTCTTTGAGATTAAGAATTATAAGAATCGAAGATAAAAGATAAGGTATTTATTCATATGTTTATTCAATAACACGAGAAGTTACCTCGAAACTGGCAAAAAGTAATAGAACAGAATGGAAAATATCCGAATTTTAGCTTTCAATTCTAATTTACAAACGCATCGAACTTTCGTTCCAACTCAATACTAAACAGAGCATCCTGGAAGCGTCTCTGTGCGTTATGACGAGCGAAATCTAATAAACTTCGGAATCAAGAGAATTATTGCAGTTACCGGCACGGTGCGGCGGCTGGTTCCAGCTCTTGTTATCTTCGATGGGACGTCGGTCCCGTTTCCGCGACTGCAAATGACGCGACGGTAAAGATCAAAAGGGGTGGACAATCGAGTGCTAGTGGCGCGTGTTACGTCAAAGGTCCATCACGGAGCGTTCCGCCTGTTGCGCAAATGAGAAAAAGTCGGGAGCATCCCTTGGGTATCGTGGCTGTCAGCATTTTCCATCCAATTATCCGTAATTACAGAGGGTGCCTGGGCAACGGCGTGACCGTTTTCATAATTGGTCGGTAGCTGGAAAACACTGTCGGAATTTCCGGCGTCGTGACGCCGTTCGGTGTCGATCGTCGCTGTCCGAGCTTGATATAATTGGTCGAGGGAAGCGGCTATCGCGTGGGAATAGAATTCAATTTGTTCGATAACCTTTCTGGTTATTGAACGGCCGAACTGCGAAAGAGGGCAAGTGGATGATGACCGATTAGCCTGTTATTGGAAGATGAGTTTCTAGGTAACTAAATGGCGGAGATATCAGGGTTAATTCCACGGGATACGGGATCTTTATAGCTTGTCCTATCCGCACACTCTTTTACAAAGAAGTTATTTTAATAATTCCTACTTTTTACGAAATTATTCATTCGTAAGCGGACATCCAGGCCTCGCAGCTACATCGTTTCGCCGGTTGAAGCTTCCGTCATTTATTCAGCTTTATCGACGTGAATTTCTTAATTAGTACAAATGGACCCAGTGCGCCGACAGCACAGCGACTCGTCGAGGAAATTTAAAATATTGCGCTAGTTTTATTGGGTTTTCATTAATTGGGAATGGCGTTTAACGAGGCGTTAGCGGCAATTAGCTGCTAATGGTTATCTCTGGAATAAGGACGGTCGCGAAATATCGGCGGTGTCTCGCTTGCTATTTCTTTTCCCTGGAATCGCGAACCTTCATTCATAGAAGCACGGCGCGACGCGGCGCGGCGCTCCGATTTGCTTTGTTTCGCTGTTTCGTTACCGCGAATTTTAGGCCTGCCGTTACAGAGAACATTTATTGTAGCTGTTTATTGTACTCGAAATTCAACGGGGAAACAAAAGGATCGTCGCTGTCAAACAAAGCCTTCCATTATGGTGTCCCAGAGCGAACAATGGGCTCCACTGTTAACCCTGAAATTTTCAGCAGACTTCAAATATGCGCCGCCGGTATTTTCCTAGCCGTGCGCGCGCGCGTTTTTGGGAAGCAGGTAATTTCGGTTCGAATGCGCGCCCCAGTTGATTGATCCGAGTCGTTGAATTAGTTGTTTGCCGTGGTTCGGTGCCGGGGAGTTATGCAAGCCCATTTTCATCGCCGCGTCGTACAGCGTCGGCTTGGTTGTTTGAATAACGTTGTATCAGACGCAGACCTTACTAAAATATGGCTATCATTTTTACGGTCCCCCCGCGCATCCTTTCATTTACATTGAACGCGCCCGCTCTATCGTCGAATATGGCCGCCATCGTAATCGAGCGATGCGCGGGGCGCAAATATTAGTCACATTATTCATAGCGCTTCATGAGCATATGGTACTTCCGCGGGCTCTTCGTCTCTTTCCCTTTGCCGTTTGTTATCCCATTGAAACGAACGCGCTGCAGCCTCGAGAACAATATAAACTCTCGCAAATTTACGCAAGGAACGGGGCAAACTTTCAAACCTGCCCCATTTTTAACCGGAATGAAATTTCTGGAAAAGTAAGCGACCCCACGGTCGTTACGGGAACTTGTCGAACATTATAAAAATGTAATCACGCCGGCTCGGCTATTCGAGGTTTTAATACTTAAATAATTACTTCCATTCTGTCCCACTTTTCCAAGAGAGACCGCGGGTTCCTTTAATATCGTCGCGTCGGGCTAAATTCGTAAATGAACGCCGTTCTTCGGTGAATTATATCTGTCTAGAAAGTTAATTCGAACGACTACGTGATTTCAGTTCTACAAGTCGGTGTCGGGAATTTTTGGACTATCAAAATCTTTGTAATTGGCTAATTATTACAGTGTTCTCCTTTCAGTTGATAATCAAAATTAAATTTACGAATATTATGAGAGTTCGGAGGAGCGCACGCAGCTGGTTCGCACAATAAATACAGGCTTGGTAAAAGTAAATTGGGCATTCTGACGACGATGGTCCTGATAAATGTAGCCCCACCGCAATAAGAATCAGCTGGATCGCCGGTAACAACGAATCCTCGGCCTCCGAATCTTCTTCAAAGGCGATGTCGCGTGAGGCGCGTGCAAGCCGCTCGTTTCTCCGCCGGGAAATTCCGCAACGTCGGTCTAGCCCACTGACGCGGGTCCGACGTCTTGTGTAATTCGCGCCGCCATATTTCACGTGGCGTGGATCCTCGGTCTACGTAGCGACGGGGCTCTTAGACCCTCGACGATTTCAATAAATTATCAAAACAACGTCCGGCCGTCGCGTATTAGCGTGAGAAGGCCCGCAGAGAAGGGACGGCCGCGCGAGCGGACGAGCATCAAGCAGCAATTTGCTCGTACCATCTGTCAAAAAGCCAGCGTCGTATTACCGACCTTTCCCGGCCAATTATGCCCACGGCTAGCCCCGGCGCGCAGCGATCAAGCCGTGATCTACTCGCTTTTGATCCAGCTTTCACTCTAATTGTTCGATAAAAATTATACCAGTCAGAGTCTGACCTTCTTCTTCTTCTTCTTCTTCTTCGCCTGGTTCTACCAAAAGGTGTCCAGAGGCTGGCCACCTCTCGATCAGCCTGCATCTACCCCATTCGACCGTCATTTTGTCTGTTGCTCGCGGTGGGACCTACGTCTTGCAGCTGTTGCCAAGTTTGATTCACCGTTGAGGAAATTTTCTGAGATTATGGTACTTCCGATGACGCGCGAGATCAAAATTTACGATCTTGAGTACTTACGCTGCCTCGAAAGAATTTAGATCGTTAGTACTCGTCAGACACGTATGTTGCTCAGCTTATTTTTTAATGCACAATGTACTAAAAGGTGAAGAACAGGTAGACCATTGCGCTCGTTGAAATGTATAAGAATTTGTTCCCAGGAGGCTAATTAGTGACTCTTCAATCTGTTTTCTTTAATAGTCCATTAATTGTTCTATTTTGAATTGATTCTATCAATTACTCTATTTTTCGGTGGATTTAATTTAATCATTCGATTAAGGCAGAAGGTGTTATAAAGTATTTCGAAGCAATCTCGTGCTTATTCATTTAGACTGTTTCTTAATTATCTCCTCTCAGATCTGGAAATTCCGTTGCGTCCTAATTTATCAAGCCTGTTTGTCCCCTAATTAGACCAGTTAATTGAGATCCTACTGCATTAAAGTTTGACTGTGTTATCTATATATGCATATGTCTACGTTGCTCGCCTCGCATCGCACAGATATACATATACGTTCGCGGTATTAATTAATCAACTAACATTGGCGTATCACGAGTATCGATCAAGCGGGATCGTGAGTTGCATCGCAACTGGAATTTGCTATGCACCTTTTAGGGTATCTACTGTTGTATATTCTGCAAAGTTTTGCTACAATCTATTTCAGGTGTTTCTCGGTTGAATATCATGCTGGAAAACCGAGCTTGTATATTGATGTTGTTTATCTAAACCACAATCATTGATTTTTACACATTTTTATGGAAACACGTACTTGAATAAAGAAGTATATTAAAAAAATTCTCAAGAAAATATTTCTATAAATTCACGAATTGTGAAAGAAAAAAATCTGAAATCCGAATAATTGTTTTCACTGCAAGATTTTCGTTTCTGAAAAATCAGATTGTACCAACATACAGCTGCTTTTCCTTCCACGATCACAGGAATACCGAGGCTAAGGCTTCATCAGTAGATCGAAAATATAGATCCTTAGCTGCCGCGCGTGGGGGGAGAAACAGATGACCACGATATCATCTGGACAGCTCGGAACGCGTCTCCAATAAAAACTTGCGAGCCGAGGTCCGAGGGTTATCGGCCCGTGTTGTTTCTAATCCGGTGTCCACAAAACCATAACACAGCGAGCAAACTTTTCGAGCTCGGTGACATGTCACCGAAACATCAAAACACAAACAAACCAGAAATGTAAAGAGTCAACGGCAACGGAGAGTCTGTCAATCTTCGTCCGGCATTGCGCAACAACGGTTCGGGGGTGGGTGGAGGGTTTGTGTACACGTCAATCTCGTTCTCTATTTTATTGCATGTATTCCCGCGTTGTTAATCATTGTCCATCGGACAGAGTGGATTCCCGCGGTTCGACGCCATTTTTCTTTCGCCGGCCGTTAATCGTTCTAACGGGTTAAAATATTTTAAATTACGTGGCCAACGGCGCGGACGACGAGTTCGCGAGCGAGCGTGCGTGCGCGAGCGCACGAGCGGTCAGGCGGGGCCGGGGGTAACTCGTTACAATTTGAAGCGCGATTATGTCGACTTGAATGCCAGTCACTCTCCGGAGGTCATTAAAAATTCGCATCGCCATCCTTAAAGCGAGCGTCGCCGGAATGGAACATGGCGGAAAACCAGCTGGCAGAGAGCGGGGTTCTTCGGGATGGAATGTCGCATGCGACGACCACCTGGTTCGCGAATTTGTTTCTGAATGCTCGACACGGTGGTTAGCTAAAGCTTAGACCCCTGCGATCCGAACTTTGAAAAGGCGCGGCAGCCTACCTCCGAGATGAAGACGCCCGCGGACGTTTGAATTACATCTCTTGGATTCAGGTGAATTCAAGTGTGACCTGTATCCGCGGGCCCGGATAAATATATTCGTCGTTCTGGGACAAAAGACGGCATTCGCTTTTAGCTGTACCAACGGACAAGTGTTAACCCGGAATAGAGCACTCGCGGCATCTGACGTACCTGCATAATTTACGAATTTCGCCGTTATTTTCGCTACCCCGGCTTTCTAGGAAATTACATTCTACTAGCCCGGCCCGGCCCGACTCGGCCCGCCTCTGTCCCGTTGAATTTGTTTTCGGACACCAGCTGCGGCATTACGAATTGAATACTTCCGCGGAAAACGAATGATCTCTTGGCCGTGACACTTCATTTGATTGCAGTTCTTATTTGATTCGTTAACTGTCACCGACTGCATTTAATTCTGTAAGGCGGTAGGTGCTGCGAGAACTTTTGGACTATTACTTTCTTTAAATACACATAGGTTTATTCATTCTTACAGATCTAGTTTTACAAGCCCTTTTTTATTACACAAATTAGCGAAATTTAGATTCTATCGCCACGCTACTTTTTAAGTTGCATCACAACAAAACAACTCTGCCATCATGTGATCCACTGTGCATAAACTTCACGCTTAACGGATACCCCGAGGTGTTCAAATAAAAATTTTGCTGATATTTATTTCGCGTGTCGGTCATATATTCAGCAAGTCTATTCAATTATGTGTACTCTGGCGCCGATTAAACTGTCGAAATATTATCCTGTTTCTTGCAAAGTAGTATTCGGCTGGATACTAAACAGGAAAGATGTAGTAGGTCCAGTTTGCAAACGAAGTCCCATGGTGTCGGGGGAACGGCTACAACGGTCAGGCAGATTTGAAGGAGTTAATGAGCGGTCAGGCTCGGCCTTGTATAATGACTCTTTCGGGCACGATGAGTGATCTAAACAAGGACAAAGAGCCGCAGGAGGTAGAACGTCGCGCGACGGGAGGCCTCTGACGGTTTCGAGTCCGCTGCCTTCAAATAGAAATATATCCCATAGTCATCAACAGGCAACCGTCTTTAGCCGCAATCGAACCAACCTCCGTCATTCAGAATGATCGGCTTCGTAATTAAGACAGTGAGCTGCAAAAAGGCTTTAATTGTTCCTCGTAATAGATTCGGTCGGGTCTGCGTCTAGACAGCTGCCCGTGCTTACCTTTGCGTTGTCATGAAACCTTTCTCTACAATGGACACTGTAACGGAGGACGATTAACATGATAAGCGAATCTTTGTCAATAGTATGTTCTAAAAATCTCTTTGTAAATTTCAGAGGTCTTTATAGGAGAATTGACCTTGGAATTAGTAAGAATTAGGACATTTATTTTGGAAGCAAGTTGCCATAATCTCAGAAAATATTTAAAACCGAAACGAAGGTGCATAAATTCCGGAGAAACATTTTCCAATATTTTATAAACGTAATCGGTAGCTTGTCGCGAAAATGCGATGCTGAATGAAGCCGAATGAAACGGTGGTTCGCTTTTCTGCGAACCTGCAAGTGCGTGAACGGACAGTAATTAGTCTAAAAGGTCTCGATGACGTGCGTTGGACAAGTTGGACAAGCAGGTATTTCGATATCTGCTTCATTTCACGGAATGAGTTTTCGAGTTATGAAACGAGCGGGCCCCGCTGAAGTGGGCCGAGAGACCAAGAAAAAAAGAGAAGACCAAGCGCATACCGAGAGATCCTTCAGAAAGTCTTATAAGAAAATAAACGCGCAAAAAGGTCACCGACAACGCAGGTAATAATGATCGAAGGTGCGTTAATTAATAACCGCCGAGCAAATTGAAAGTATCGACCCCCTGACAAAATTAGGAGTTCGCCGAATGTTTAAGAATTTCGAAACTCCGGGCCGAAACTTACGAAACGTTTGAGGCGTGCTCAACTTTCGAAACTTCTGAATATTTCAATCTGTTCCACTTGGAAACGATCTTCCAAGCGATTCGAAATTTCGCGGAAACCCGCGAGCAGCCTCGTTAAACCGTTTCTGAATATCTAAGGTCCACGATATTTTGTCGCGCAAGTTCCCGACAAGTTCCGATCAGTTATATAGACACGTACCTGGCGATTCAAAATTAAAAAGGAATTCAAACCTCACTTCGCCAAGTCTGTGATGAAACAATGCGTCGAAGACAGGGAACATTGATACAGCAACATTAAAAGATTTTTAATGCAATCGCCACCTTGTAAATATAAAAGATAATTATTATGCAGTGATCTTGCGATTCTCGGAGGGGAACAAGTTGGAACTCCCTGTCTTAGATCGAGCCATTACTCACAAGAACTCTCCTGTATAATTATTGTAATGGAGATAAATTAATTTCAGGTGTTCGCTACGCGAGCGTCTAAGCTTGCACTTAAAAATAATGAACTTCCACGATTTGAATAGTTCAAAATGGCTTCTAAGATCACTGTACTTGCAGTATTCGCTACCTTCAACTCCACGAAGCACGTAACCTTTCTACGGAAAACTTTCGTAGATCACATGCGACATTTACGAGAGGTTCGTATAAAATTCCGACCGGATCTCGCGTTATTGCAATACATACTGTGCCAATGTTCCAACCTTCGCCGTCGGGCGCGTGTACTCGAGCACGTTTCAAAAAGGTACTCAACCGGGGGTTCATGCATACTAATTCAATCCTCGCGCGTATTAGCGGTCGTAAAAGCTTGAATTTCCATTTCACGTGTGTTCCGCACGAAGCTTCTTATTGGGGAGCGGGTTCGCGTGTTTGTTTTAACAAATGTCGATGACGAGGAGGCGTACCAATAGCATATGTGGAGGTATTCGCAGCAACATTCGAAGAAATCGCGGTCTCTTTAACTGGGTCTCGATCGTATCAGGAAGCACGTTTAGTGCCGCTTCCTTTCCGGCCGCGTGTTTGCACGGGGAACACTCTCCCCTCTCGCAAAGAGAGGAAGCTGTAATCGGGAAAATTAAAAGACTGTTCCCATTCTTAAAGCGGCTGGTATTGGCTCGTTCGATGACCCCCCGGCACGCATCGGTTGTCCCCATAAAAGGGGAGCGAAAGAAAACGAGAGGCAAAGCCGACGAAACTGCTCTAATTATTACTTATAACTGGCCGCGCGGGAGTAATTACCGGGAGCCTCGGGCCGGCCAAAAGTATTAAGAGTGATATAAAAGTGGCAAAGTACTTTACAACTGTTTCTAAACTGGCACGGCCGGGACACGAATGTTTAGCCGGTTTTACGGCCCGCGTGGAAACGGCCCGGAGAACAGTAAATTTTTACCTTTGCCCGTTCGCGCGAGCTTTAGCTTTATCTCGAGGCTTTCTCGCCGCCGAACGACCCACCGAATAGGACTTAATTTGATTCATATTTGCCGGACAAAAATTTACATTCTTCCACTCGAGACGCTTTTAACGCCTTCGGGTCACGTTCGGGGAGTCGAGCACTCGCGAACGCCGGATTTTAATCTCGGCCCGGGATATTTGAGACAGGCAAATATGAACGTCTCGAGGAATTACTGCGATGTGTACAATAATTACGACAGGAAGTGTCCGCTGCCGGGGACTGATTTCCTATTCAGAAGTACGTGCGGCTAAACGGCTCGTTTTACATATAAACTTAACATTTAATAATAGTTTCTAAGTAAATCGCGAGAAACAGAAGTTGAACCAAAATGTGTTTCCTCTTTTAGTAAGTTCAACAAGTTGAACATAATTAAATCATTGTAATGCGTTTTTACAGGTTTGAATTTCGAGTCTCTTAATTCTATCAGGAAATGAATAAAATAGAGAAAAGAGCATTATACATATGAATGCAGGGATTGCCTCATATCCGCAACTTTTTCGAACAGCCAGAGGGTGTACATTGTCCAGCACGCAATCTCCGTTAATAATTGATAAGTGCCGCGTGAGTTTGATGATGTTCGTAAAATTTTTAATGCGGCTCGTTATGGGCCTCGAGCGAATTCCCAAATACATATATCGAATAATACGGAAAACCTGGACCACGGCCACCGCCATATTCTTTTATCGGGGTGCATTCGCTGCGCTCTGTAATTAACGATGCGAAACGTAATTAAAACGATACGAAGCTGAATCAATATCGAATCGGTAACACTGGAAATCAGCGGTTTTTACCTGGTTTTTACCTGACCGGTTCTCTCGGTTATAATCCATGGATAAAGGAACAAAGCCATTAAAATCACAGAAATTCGATCTATATATTGTAATAAATTCCTGATAATTTGCGCGCATACTTCGTTAACATTCTAATTTTGCCATACAATACAGATCTGACAATGAACACTCGACTTTTCGGCCATTAACGATCTTCGGGCAACGAAACATTTACAACGCGATCGGGTGTTTGCGTTGCTCGTTGCGCGTTAAAAACCGGATAATTGTTACAATATTTACCTGGTTGCGCGCGCGGGGGAGTGAGTCGGGAGTGGGTTTCGCGTTTATTAAACAAAAATTAATCCGATCGTTCCTCATCGGTATTAAAATTTTTCGTGGAAATGCTGCGGCATCCTAAAATATGGAAGTATCAGTGCCTCGCTTCATCGGTGAACGTTCGGTTTAACCAGTTTGGTCTTTTTTCCTTCCGGCGATCAATTAAAAAAAACATTGCAATCGAAATGGCGCAGTCAAGCGGGTATCACAATTAAAACGGATTAATAAAACACCCGAACGGCGGCGGCTCGGCCGCGATTCCATTTCGAGGCGGGTATGGTTGGTCGAGGAAATGAACGGGTAAAAAAGTGTCCGGTAAAAACGCACTAGACACCGTGTGTACAATGATTAATAATGGAGTGTCGGCGGCGGCCGTTGGGCCCTGTCGTTTCTCATTAGCAATAACCCCCTCCCGGTTAACGAGACCCGCAATGATAACGATTTGACGGCCGTGCGATTAATAGAATATTTGATCGGGCACACTGCACGTTGGACAACGCGTGTGCGTGCTCGACTCTCCCTCTCTCTCTCTCTCTCTCTCTCTCCCTCTTTGCGTGTGTTTCTCCGTTCCTCTTTCTACCGGGTATACAGACCGGTAGAAATAGAGGGGAATTTACTGCCGCTTGTTAGAGATACCCGTTAGAGGGGAGAGATTAATGCGAGCAATTGCAGGCTTGTGTTAATTGATACAGCCTAATCACCATCAGACGCAGCGATGGCCATGCAAACTATATAGCGGACTATAATAATACAGGGAGCTGCTTGATAATGCTTCGTTCAGTACCGACTCGATGTTCAATTATTCGTTTACCATCGGATTAACAGATTCCATGAACGCTGCTCTGTTGCACAGGTAAGCCGAGCTTATTCCGGGTTTTCCTACCCGAACTGCATACTGTAACGTGTTGAAAGTTCCGCGATCGTTGTATCCGATGTGCCCGTCGATGCCGTCTTGTTTCTACTTCGATGTCGATCGCACAAAGAATTCCGGAACTAGTAGAATAGTCGTCGGCTTTTGCGACGCGAACATTTCTTTGAATTCGTTCCGAGTTTCTTGATACAATTGTAGGTACTGGACCATAAATTATTTTAGTAGAAATGTCAAATGGGAAACGAGAAAAAAAGCGACCCATCGCGTTGTCCTTGAACTTTTTTCTATATACACGTACCCGCCGCCATTTTGTCAATATTTACCATGTCCGTTACCACTTCTAACACACCAGACGATGAAAAAATAATGATTAGAAAAATCAGAGAATTTCCAGTTCATAGAAGTTTCGAATCTATTCGACCAAGATTCGAATATACTTCACCTAATATTATTTCCGTTTACCAAAGTACTCGTAAAAGGTTCGAAACTGTCTGGCATAGGTTCGAGTATACTTAGGAGTACTATTTCGGTTTTTCGAAGTACTTATAGACAGTTCGAATTCAATCAATCAAAGTTCGAACCTGTTTGCCAGGTACTTGATTCCATCCCTAGTTAAAAGTAGTACTGAAATATTTTACGATTTTTCAGATGTTTCCACCGTTTTGAATGTGATCTCATTTTTACCAGAAATGCATGACAGCCGCGGTCTATTTATAATAATAAAACAGAAAATTGATTTATTATAAGGCAAGGGGTTAAATAGCGCGTGAAAATGAGAATTTGCAGTCTAATTATTAATTATAGATTGCCCTGCGTGTGCATTGGTCAGGAAATTGTTAAATTTATATTTTGCGAATTAAATCAGAGTTGATACTCGGAGTTGCTATGCGAGAGAAGCCAATTTTTGCCTGAATGAATACAAACGGTATTAAATTAATTTATATATTTCGGCACGTTCCGGTCAAATTAACCAACGCACGAGAATTAAATAGGAAGAAATTGAATAATCAAGAGCACAATGTTCTCATGTGCGGCTTTAGCACCGAATGAATATTAAGTTGACACGGGTATGGCGTTGTTCTTGAACAGGCTAGACTTATGTAGCCATATAATTAGTCATTTATGGTCGGACGAAATGCTGGCTCTGTTTCCGCGAAAGCGAAGGAAGAACAAAGCGGCGCACTCGATAACGGGCGCGAACGATACATTAAGATGCGGTAACAAGATACAGAAACTTAACGAGATACTCATCAACCTGTTTTTATCGGGATTTCGCCGCGTTACCATTTTATCACCGTGTCGACGATAATGGTGTCCACATTCCTTTCGCGCGGTCACAGGCTGGTCTAATCTCGATATAATATATAGATAAAGAACAATTTGTCGGTCGGCGATGGCTTTTAAACCAGGCCAACGTTAAGAAAGGGCGGGTAATCAAAGTTCCTTTCGGAGTTGTTACCGTTCCGGCCTACCGCGGGGAACTTTATCGCTTTGAGCACGCTCATTGTCGAACGGTGACTGGTCATAATCGAGGAGAAAGTCAGCGGGCGATCGCCTGGCGATTCTATACCTTCGTTGTGCAAGGGCATACGTACATTTATGTACGTATCTTTTCATTAATCTCCCGGCTGCTCAGAGGACAATAATGATGTTTTGAGCGGAATGTCTAATTGTTACTGTACAACCATCCATTCATCGCCTCTCTTATGTTGCATCGAAGCGTTACCATTCCCGACGTAATTAATAATTGTGATCATTCCGCGGACTGTTGGTCGAACGTTGAAGACCACCCATCTTCGCGCACGGCTCTACACGCTGGCATAATTCGCAATACAAAATGATCACATTGTACCTTTTATTATGCTAGAAGGGGAACGGGCGTTTTCACCTAAGAGAATTTTGAAATACCGAATAGAAAATATGATTTAAAATCCTTTTCTACGCGAATCTCGCAATTATGAGAGACATCGTGAGATCGGTATAGTATTCACTGCACCCGTTGAATTCTGAATATACTTCCTGCAAAATGCAGGGACACGGTCGGCAAAATTTCAGCCGGCAGGAGATCGAATATGATATTCCATCTGTTGAAATATTCTACACCGGGTATCGCGCATTAACTAAACTGATTCTAGAATCACGGTGAATTAGAGCTGTAAATAATAAATTCCGCGGATTAACTAATCGGATGCGACCCTTCGGAACTACAACGGTGGTCATCGGAGCGTCGCCATTTTGGTCCCCGCACAATCGGTTAAACGGCCGGCTTTACATTTCGCGTTGCATGTTTCATTCGGCGAATAGGTAGGCAGCGGCGATTAGCGTGTGTCAAGTGCACTCGACTATGTAAACATTAGTCCCTGGGCGCGCGCGTGCGGTGCCGTATTAAAAATTTTTCCATCGGTGTATACTTGGAATTTCATTGCCCGGGCGGAACAAGCGCAGGAAATAAATATGCGCAATTAACGACAGCTACGTTTTTCGAAGGCGCGTAGAAATACGTACATACATATACCGAAGGCCCCCCTCGTATCACGTATTGTCGCAGTGCAGCGGCGACGTCGTTTGCAAATATAGCTCTTAATAACGCGCGGTACAACGAGCCAGGTGCCCGGGAGCTGTAATCGAAAAACGTTCATTATGCGAGCCGCAATGAATTCAAATACGCCCGGGAACAAAGTTGACCCGATTAAGTTCGATCTACACGCGAGAACAATCCGCGCCCCCGGCTTCATAAAAATTCGCAACAACCCGCTTCCACGGGTTTTATGGCAGCGGCTTTAACGAGCCTCGTTTTCCTTTATACACAGTGCCTAATGTCGGAAGGCCTTCCGCATTAGAAGGTTCTCCACTCCCTCGTTAACAATCCGAAACTGGTACTTTAATTTAATGTAACGCTGGCTGTTCTTTTTGTAATACTTGTGTAATTATCGTCTGATTTCAATATGTCTGTTGGGTCTCTTTCTTTTTTAAGTTGAAAACATTCTTTGGATACATCAAAAATAAAACAAATAAGAGTTGATTAAATAAAAGGCCACTGCACTAGGAACAGCAAAGAAATTAAAATATCTGCAAGAAGTACCTCCGAAAGTATGTTTTACGAAATTTATAAAAAACGCAGGGAATAAACGTCGTCTAGTTAGTAGAAGAATGATTGGCTGTCAATGGTTAAAATGATTAAATCTGGAATTGATCGACCGAGTACTTTTACCGGAGGTATAAACTTTTACATTTCACTGCAGTATTGACCACATTCATATTTATCAAAAAATGTTCTTATATTTAATACCACGTTATTCTGTCGATTTTAACAACGGGATGACTATAGTTTCACTGTTCCGTTTACACTGACACGAACAGCTCGCGTGCGTGACAGGATATTCCGATAACGCGGTATTCGCATAAGAGGGGTTTTACTCAGTTTAAACACGAATTCTCTTTGACCGTCAGCTTATGGATACATTCGGTAAAGAAGAAAGATACACTCGGGACAACTAATCTCAACGAATATAAAGTGGTTCTTCGGCCGAGTAGCTTACGTTGTTATAAAGAATAAAATATGAAGACGGAGCGAGAAGCGCAGATGGTAGTTCAGAAAGTTTTTAATGAGAAGACGAAGCCACGGGCCGGGTCTTTCAATTATGAAAGAGTTAAAAATTAAAACCACGGCCCGCTCGCAATGCATTTCCTTATCGCGCGGGTCAGCGCGATCGGCTTTCCTGGTTTGTTCCAGATTCGTTTGCATTCTTTGATCTAGCCTGAATAGCTCACGCTCCTCTTGTGCTACGCTTTGCGAACTGATACAAAAATTATAATCCTCTTAAAGTTATCCCGACTCCCGGGATAATTCGATTACGTTCGTTTCTCTGTCCCCGTTCACCGTCGAATTACGATGCTGCAAAAGTAAGTGTCACCTTTGCTCTAATCCACGGGAATAAAACCATCTTGCACTTAAATTATGTAATTTTCCTGTCTCCTCCATTATTGAAACCAGTCAAAAACCCTCTGCAGCTCTGTACAACTTTAAAGCGATATGCTTTTTAACCGCAATCTGACACAAAAGTATTATTTCACATTTGTTAAATCATATATAGAATAATTAACAGAAATTCGGACTGCAGAGGGTCACCTTTGAGATCAAAGACTGCCAGATTCGCAATGCAGATTTGAGATTATGCAAATTACTAATCTTTTCTCCTGCTTTTTGGAAATTCGACGAGGCACTAAATACACAATGCGGTAATTGAGTTGCAAACAAATCGGTCACGTTGGAAAATAAAGCATCGTCGAAATTAGTAGCGACGCGACGCGATGGCGGTTTTCGGCGGGCAAATGTAAACGCGGCAGAAGGAATTCGTTCTGTGGCACACAGTCCGCTAAAGAGTCTAAAATAAATAATTAACGGGCACGTTTACGTATTATACAGCGCGGTGTATGTGGCACTGGGACCATCGGTGTTTTAATTTTTAATTTACATCCACCCTCCTCATTACCGGAAAATTGACACTGACGAAGTCCTTAATTATCCTTCAGCCTTTTAATTACCGGCACGCCTGCGAAACGCTGAAGGAATTGATCGATCGACCATGCTCGCACAACCCCGAAGTATTTCCAACGCTGGCTTCTAATGATCCCTTTTCAGGTAATAATTTATAAGTACCGGCGAAGGAAACACGATATCTCGGTCAAACAGTTATCAACTGGACAAAATATCAGAAATTAGCTATTCAGCCTCGGATTTACCTCAGAGGATGCGAATCTGGTATTACCGGTTGCAATGCTAATTTCGTTACAGCAACATCAATCCATCATAGTGACACGATTTAATAATTAATCGTTCAAGAATTTCTTCGATGATGCCCTGCAATTTTTATAAACTGTTCATGAAATATTTTCATCATGTTCATGTATGTTTACGAGAAACATAATCTATTTCAACACACCGATGTCTTTAACGTAATAAACCATTGTGTACAATAATTGATTGGACAGTCGGACGTCCTGAACAATTAATTCTCCGTGACAGATACAGGAAATAGCATCGCGGCAGAAATGACAGTGTTTGAGTTCGCGACGAATCGATAGCCAAGTGTGCAAGAAGCCTCGATGCTGAATCATTAGTGTCAACTAATTTCGTGGAATACTAAAACGTCATCGATTTCCATTATTTTAACGTTACACCGCCACAAACATACCACGTCAAACATTCGTGGAGATCGAAGATGCCATCTGGATGGGTGGGATCAAGGGACAGGTGCGTCAAAGGCAGCCAGGGATCTAGAAGAAGGTGGACCGAACTCGATTGTCCTGCATTCTTCCTCACACCACGTCCCGGCTGATTTGAATCTGGCTGCGTATCTGTGCCCGGTGGAACCGCAATTGAAAAAAGGATCGGGGGCAACCTAAGCCGTACCGAATTGCTCAAAACAGGTGCGGAGATGTCGAAAGGGATCCGGACAGGTGACGACACACGGCGTGTATCCGCGGGTTCGTCGATCGATGACAGAAGCGAGAGTGACCAACGACGGAACGTCGCGCCGCCTCTCTGCCGGTCACCGAGTAGAATCGTTTCGGCCCCTAGGAGGAAGGGTGCGAGTCGAGTGGAGAGGTGAGATTACAAGGCAATAGCGCGACGTGCAATCACGAGGACACACGTGAAGGATCGACATCGTGGCCACGCAGCCGGTTCTCCTTCATTCGGCTCTCCCGATAATAATTAGACGCTGTCTGGCCTGAACTGCCTGTCCCGGCTCTAGCTTGGCTGACATGCCCCCGGCGTCCTTTACCCTGAAGCGGTATGTACATATATACATACATACCGTGTGCCCTCGCTACACCAGGTGCCTGTCTGCACTTCGTAGATTGTGTACGACCGCGCGCGATTTCGCCGGTCAACGTTGTAATCAATGGGAATTGCGGAAAAGGATTGGTAGGTACGAGCAGTCAGCAGATATTCGATGATCGGGGTGCTCTCCTTTTACACATCGGCCCGTGTAGGCGAGCTCTGCGACCCAAAGTGCCTTGTTCCCTTTCCGACCGCGTGAATCTCCACTGGACAGAAAAATTGGGAACGCTCCCTCGGTGTAGCCTTGTCGATTATCTTGATTTCACTCGCAACCACTAGCTTCGGAAATTCTTCAACCCCTCGGATCAGTACGCCGCACAGTGGTGCCGAGGTGGCAAAACATCGATTTTATAAATTTTCGATTTTTAAAAAGAGAAGACAATTAAAAGAAATTAAATTAAGACAATTAAAAGAAAAAAGAATTTTCTATTTGGCTCCTGTGTCGTGCAATTAATGCGAACATTTTATATTTTGCATAAAGATCCGCAGTCTATTAATAACAGAAGGTCAGATCATTAGCTGCGATGTGTTTCCATGCATTGTTGATCGCTTTCTAGAATTTGGATATGACTAAGGAAAATATTAAAAACTCTAAATCATCAAGAAATTATCGTAACATATGTAACATCATATAGTATCTACTATACAGAAGCAAGTTGCTAATCTACCGTCGCCAGAATAAACTCCCAAAAATTCGATCATTTTCGCGCCCGGCTCCTCGCGTAAACTGAGAGCGAACTTCCGGGGTGGAAACCACAGTAAAATCAAGAACAACCATACAGTGATTCCAGTGACAGTCGGCGCTTTTGCGCTGGAAGAGTTATACGTACGCTAGACACCTACGCGCACTGTCACTCGATGAAATATCGTGCGCGCGATACGCGGACGAGCCTCCCGCCGGCTGGAATCACAGTATACAGATTTCGCAATGGTGTTCGTGACAGCTTAGCCTATTTCGTAGATGACAAAGTGGTTATCTATATTCTTGTCCGGTAGCGTCGAGTGGCCATTAGTCTCCAATCAAATCCGGCCGGGATGAAGCGGCCAATATATTAAGTATTGGGTTGGCAAATAAGTTCGTTCGGTTTTTGTGATTTATTCCACTGTAAAAAACCGAACGAACTTATTTGCCAACCCAATATAAGGAGTCCTGACGTTTCAATGTAATGATAGGATCGGGGGTTGTTTCGCGTCTAACAGGATACGCCCGTCCGAATACGCTTTATTTGCTTGAGGACGAACCTCTGCATCGTGTTCATATTATTCGCACGTTTGATATTTCCTTGTCCCCCGTAACACGCGTAGGTCCATTTCCGGGAAACGTAGTGGGCCAGTGATTGTTGTTAGTGAGGCAATTTCGCCACGCGCACCCCGATGGCAGAGTGTAACGGGGACTGCTAACCGTGTGTTTACATTTTGAGTAGGGGTTATCTGAATTACCTCTACATATAACAAGAAGCACTGGCGCACGGTGCAACCACCTGCGCGGAACACCTGAACTTCGTCCAGTCTTCATAGTAATTTATTGCTTGATGCATTCTGTTTGTTGGGCCCTGGACATTTCAATCTTCACTCATGTATGAACATTTTGAACGGCACAAAGATTTTTCTCAATCACTTCTTTACTGGAAATAAAGGACGAAATGTAACAATTCTTTAAAAAATTGTGAGGTTCAAAGTCGATAGCAAGATCCAACGATTAAGAGTATTAATGATTTTTAAAAATGTTTGGAAATTATGAAACGCAACAGAGTTCAAGTTTTATGTACTCTACCACATACTTTTGAGTATACTTTTGGCCATACATATACAAAGACAGTCTACGTATGAAAGAATCGTTTCATAGATTCTCAGAAAGACTAACCGCGTTCTCCCCCTAGAATTGGTGGAACGGAGGGGTTGCTTGGAACAATTTAAGTCGCGCGCCGCAATGTAGCGAGTACGAATTGAATCATCGGACCGTGGTATTCGACGGCACTCTAATTCACTTCCAATGTAATCTTAATAATTCGTCCCCCTAGCCCGAGAGAGGCAAGTTTCGCCGAAGTTTCGGTTGGAAATAACGTTTTCGCGAAATTAAACAAATTCCGGGGAAACTAGTTGATTTAATAAAGCATCGCGGTGAAGTATGATGCGGAGGAATCTCTCTTTCTCCCCCGCTTTCCGTTTCGCAGAGTGTATCGGCTAGTTTACGTTTCGCCGAGAGTTCAAACTGGGGGATGCGGCGAGGCGAGAACGACAACAATGTCTCCCTTTCAAAAATTTCAAATTCCGTAAAATAAATTTAAAAATTCAGATGTTTGCAGGTGTACAATAAAATGAAAAAGATGTTATTGAAAAAATCGGAAAATTTTATGACAACATTAAAGCTGAAATGAGGAAATATTGTAGATATTATAGATTGATACCAGAGATGGGCATTATTTGGCGAAAAAAATATTTGAAATACTATTTAATATTTTAGATTTTATTTTGCTTAAAGATAATGGTATTTTAAATAAGATATAGAATTTCGAAAATAAAATATTTCGATTTCAACAATTTGATCCACGAAATAAAATATTTCTATTTCAACAATCTGAAACACGAAATAAAATATTTTACTTTTTGCATTGTTATAATACTCTTGAGACACCGCATAAACATGCAGTCTATCTTATCCTTAAGAAACGATTCACTCATGAATGTATTGAATTCGAACCATTATTTTCAGCAATAATATTTAAAATTGAAATTGAAAATAAAGGCAAAATACAAATATCTTCAATATTCTTCAAATGAAATACTATTTTCAACAAAATTACTACCTCAGATAAATTATTTTATTTTAAAAAATTACTGCATCAAATAAAATATTTTATTTTCAAAGTTGTACACACACACTCACATGCTTTAAAATAAATACGACTATTTACTATTTACTATTTAAAGTACTATTTTCCCAGCTCTGATTGATATACACTGTATTGGATAACGTGGCTAGAAAAGTGCCTACAACAATTCCCCCGTGTCAGAGATTCAGCCACGATGCGGCGGGGGTTTTAAATGCGATATGACCCAGAATGGACGCCATGAGAATGAGGACTCTAATAAATGAATATTAAGCTGTTGTACCACGCTGAAAAGTATTTCACGAGCCACGATCACGCCGGTTATAAGCGTCGAATAAAGAAATGGACGGGACGATCACGCGCGAATGCGAACGCATTAGAACGACGAAGAAAGAGAGAGAGAAGCGAGAGGCGAGTCATCGATATCGATGTTCGTTGGGGAGGAGTCGCGCAAAGTTGAAATGATAATGAAGGAGGGAGTGAAAAAGGCGAGGGAAATTCCGGTCAGTTATTTCGTTCCATCGATTTCCTTCCGATTTCCTTAACGGTGGTCGCTGTATATAGTTTCGCAGTCTCGTAAACGATGAAATGAATTCCAGAACTTGATCGGACGTAAATTATCCGTCACGCGCCGGGCTCGATAATAAAAGAAAAAGAAGGAACGGCAGTCGCGTAATGAACCCCTGGTGAAGTTCGTCATAACCGAATCCCCGGCGGAACGAGATACGAGCGGTCGCTCTGGATTGCGTGTTGCTCGGAAGATCCATTTGGGGGGTCTCAAAATTTATCGTTTCGATGGGAGACGCTTGAACCAAATCCCCCACGGGAATCGTCTATTCCCAGACTAGAGCACGAACGCCGATGTGTGAACGGTCACGAGATTTCAGATTGAAAAATATGCTACTGATCCATCGAGCACGAATTAAAGGATATTCTGATTTTCAACTTTCGCAGATCTATTTCTCTGTTGCGTTTTCTTTAAGTATAACTGTTCTTGATCGTGTATATATGTTAGAAATTGTACGTGAATTATAATGTGAATGAATGCAAACGAAGTGTTTTCATCAAATGAACAATTCGTTTTGTTGTGCATCCGTCGATTGGGGACCGTCGAGATACATTGAAAAACATTACGGGAAGATTCAAGAGAAGTAATGAAAACCAGATAAATGTCACGCGAAATTCGATGCCGCGCCGTAACAAAAGCAAACACAAAGGGAACGGGATTTTCCGGGGAAAATAAAGCTTTCAACAAATTCATCCAATATTCTTTCTCGTTTCACGGTATTCCGATAGTGATTAAATTTTTTTCTTTGAAGTTTCAATAATTTATTCGCGTGTGTAAATATTTGTCATTTAACGTGAACGGGGAACGTGACGGTTCTCCATTTCCATGATAATTAAAACGGCCCCAAAAATAGTTCGATAAGAGAAGAGTACTGGACCAGAACGAGTTTAATAAAACGACAGAGCACGTTGGCGTGTAGAAAAATAGTAAAAGGAATTATTGACACAGAATTTTTACTGGCCGAGGAATCTTGGTGCAAAAACGATAACATCGCAAATATCTTTAATCACGTGGCAATTTCGCGGCGAAAAAGTACAACGAAACTTTCGTACCGGGCTATCGTTTAAGGTCGAACACTTTTCGGAGCAGCGGCGTACCGGCGGCCAAGAAGAAAAGCAGCCGATTGCTCAAAAGACTCCGGGCTCGCCGAATTTCCAATAAAGCCAATAACTCGGCTTTATGTAATCCGCATAGCCCCCGGCGATTTAATTGCGCTTTGATGGGGAATTCTTTGGCGCCGTGGCGCGCGGCACGGCGAACCGGTCTTTCTCCCGGAATCTTCTTAAGCCAGTGGTTTTGTTGCGATTCGCTTTGCCTGCTTTTCGGCCAGGCTTCAAAGCTGCCACCGATTGTAACCTCCTTTCGCTATTAATCATGTCTGTGGCCATAAGAATTTTTCTAATTCAAAGGTCACGGCAATTTCGGACCCCGCACAAAGGACCTCTTTCACATTTTTCAATCCTTTCGTATTTAAATTGGATTCGACCAAGAGACCTTTCTACTAAGAAATACATATATTTAGTAACTAAGAACCAAAAAATCTCATAACTGGAATTAATTATTTTCCAGGATCGTTTCATGTAATATAGCAGGTGAAAAACAGAAGACACTAATTGTTCAGACTTCTAACAATAACCAAAATATTCTGTGTACGAGTTACTGCACATTTATCCACAAAGATTCGAGCTATTCCGATATTTTCGTTTGGAAATCGTCCGACAGTTTTTAAGACAAGAAGACCGGTGGAATGAAACGTTCCTTTTCGAAGAGCTCACGAAGAGAATTTAGGTTACACCGGGTTTCCCGAACCGGAGCGTTGTTAATAGTGGTTACAGAGGAAAGCACCGGTTGGTTTCCGATGGTTGAACCACGGTAGGTGGATTCGAGCTCGTATAATCTCGGAGGCAGCCGCCCTTCCGATTCTTGACGTTCCGCTGCAGCCCGTGCTTCCTCCTTTCATTACGATCCTCGGCAGTTTTGGGTCCTAATCGAACCCTCTTTCTTCGCTCGGCCATGATTCCTTTGAATGGCCGGGTCCGGATCAAAACGTTCCGCCGAGATTCGCCGGCCGCGCAATTCCGTCCGAATCCCGGAGCCGGAGCCGGATCGAGAAAGGTGCGCGCCGCAGGACAGTGAATTAGTGCGCACCGAAATTCTCGTGATTTAATCAAACGCTTGATTAAAACCGGAATTTGTTCAGCGTTTAACGGTGAAACTCGAATCGACCAATTGTATGTAAATCCCGGGTGCAGCCGCCTACCGCCGCCTGCCGCCGTCGATGCACCGGGGATGCGCTTCGGCCGATGCTCCGATTGCCGTTGCACTCGTATCCGGCGTAACTCTTGAATATTTTATTCGTCGTTCGAATTTCGCGAAAAAACATCATCGATTATTAGCAACGATAGCGCCGCGCGACGACGCGACGCGACGTGGCGGTGCGGCCGCCCCCGTTGAAAATTACGAGCGGAATTTTATTGCGTTCCACCTTCGACCCCTCGAGCTCCGTGTGTAACGTGATTATAGCTTTAAACAACGATCAAAGATAACGCTCCGCGCGATAGATGGAAACTCATACATAAAACGCAGCATTTTTTCCGGCGGGCCGGAATAAACCGACGCGGCGACGAGAAAAAGAGGGAAAAGTAATCCCATCGGCCGATCCTCTTCGCTTTATTAAAATAGGGGCTACATATTGCCGGGCCGAAAAGCCCGAAAATGAAAACTCGATATGTACCAGGAAGGGGGAATATCGAAAACCAGCCTGGTTACCTCCGTCGTCGATCCTGTTTTCCCAATTTACCGAGCAAATGGACCACGTTAATCAACCATCGAACCGTACGCAACAGCATCCACCGGCGCTCTTCGTTTCTCAACAGAACGGCGCACGATCTCCCGATTTAAGCTCAAACGATTTTAAGGTTAATCATTGTTCCGATGGCCCCGTGTAACCCTGTCGCCGACCCTTCCACAAACCCGTCGGCTCTGCTTTTCCCTTCTGATGCTGAATCCGTCGAACCCCTTGCTCTGCTGCGGAGACAAAACCGTTGATGCTCGCGATTCCGTCGCGTTTACCCCAATTTATATGCTGACCGTAAGCCGACTTGAATACCACACGTAAAAACAGCCCCCTCGTCTATCGCTTGTTAGGAAAGTCCCTTTCTTTGTCCGTCGGTTCGACGTGTCCACGCCCATTCGATTAGGGGTGTACACGATCGATCGTGATAATTAAAAGCCCCTATCAATCCGCTCCCCCTATTTTCCGTTTTTTTTTTAGTCGGAAGAGCCTTATCGCGATTTTAACCGCCCTTAAAAAGCATGCAAGCGAAATTTTCGCCTGCCCTTTGTCACCCGTCTTCCCGAATGTCAGCACGTGTAATATTAATAGCTGCTGAAATTAGAGGACGTTTATCCATTTACGTGTCCCCCGTCTGCAAACATAACACGATAAATATCTTGGTCTGTTTGTTAGTTCAGGTTGGGTTACACAATTTCAAGGTGATCTTCACACGTGGAGAAGTGTTACTTGAATGTTATTCTTGGCTTTTTTATTTACCACGCTTATATTATAATAGCTTGCCGAGTTGTTGTTGTTGCATGCGTCAAATCTTGTAATCGAATTTTAAACCACTTCCCGATGAGCTAGAGACTTGAAACTTTGAACGTAGGTCAGAACTGGATGACAATGCAATATTAAAAAACAAATTTTTAAAAAAAACTGTGCGTCTAGGAGAAGAAAATGTTTATATTAACCGTCACACCTCGCCGTACGACGCTCGGTAGTAGGTCATCGCGTTCAGGAATCCCCACTCCGCGCGCCAGCTCTCCCCTCTCCACTACGTGTTCCCACTCCGACTCATCCCCACTCCACTGGTCCACTTCGCACCGAAGGAGCTCAGTGTGTGTGTGGTGTTCCGTTCATTCAGTTCCATTTCGGACAATTTCGGACTCCATCAAGAGACGTCGTCTCTCGGAGTCATCCCCTCATTCTATCTCGCGTATTTCCATATCTTGCGGTTCTATATCTTACTAATTCATACCAGTATAACTATATCTTGCGTTCCATTTAAAAAAGACTAAAAAGTAGAAAATAATTTTTTTAGACCTTAGTGACTATAAATAAACGCGTGGAGCGCCCACGAAGATTACGTCAATATAGTTCTGCGCTCTACGTTTTTATTTATAGTCACTAATGTCTAAAAAAATTATTTCCTCGCTTTTAGTGCATTTTAATATAAGCGTAGATTTTAAAAAGTTTTTTTATATATTTTTTTAGACACGATTAATCTAACTTTACAATGTCGAATAAAATATTGAAAATTTGTCTGGCCACGTGAACATATCGTTGGATATGCACCGTCATTGGCTTCGTCAATATTGTCACGCGAAAGAAGCAGCGTGGACAACGATGATGCGGCGGTTGATGGAATCGGACGCGGCCGGGATTTACCGCAATTGGTGCAGAAATTGTTAGACGTCAATCGGGAGAAGGATTTCCTTAGCGCGATTCAGTAATTTCCCTAAGGCACCGTTCGATCAAATACACGGTCCGATATTTCCGGCAGCGCTGGCGCCGATGTTGCATTCACGGCGGACAGAAAATGATCTCTTACGTCTAGAGCAGATCCAGACCGGATTCCGTTTTGTACGATTGTGCTCTAGGATAGATCGGATTCGAATATCTCGATCCGATCCTCTTCACGTTTAAACCACCGTGAATGATCCCGTGAAAAATTCCTGCAGCGTTGTTGATTTTGTTTCGAAGAGTATTTTTAGCGGTGTGAGTTTTTCTAAATTGTGAATGAAGTCTACTCTGGATCAAAGTCTTCTCTCGCCTCTACTTTTCCGATCCACTGTAGAATATCGCACAAGAGAATGAAGAACCGAATCTCGACAGCGATCGACGAAGCTCCCTCCCTCTCTCTTCCGGAGATCCGTCTCGCATTACACCGTGGAAAATCGGCGAAAATCCCGCACGTTCGATCGTCGGGAGAGATAGAGGAAAACGCCGCGATTCGTATTCCACGGCGGGTAACGCGTTCGGCAGCGACGGCACAATGAATTTCGAGCACCGAATCTCGTACGCCTTCGCTCCAAACGAAGAGGACTCCGGCGCCGGGGCACTAAATCTCTTTGGCAATCGTCGAGAGTGGAGGGGAGAAAAATTGCCGGCCGCTTGGATTTCTGAGGTTAAGGTGGCGCGGATGGCCGTGGTAATTGATTCCCGTTCTTTTACGTTTCAAATCCCCCCACCGTCGTTTATTAACTCCGTGAGGCTCGCGTCGCCATTGGCGCAGGATAACTCGTCGGGCGCACGCGACTTTCATTCCTGGCCCCTGATTGGTCTCGTTCCCGTCCCCGCAAAGTGGATAATTTCCCGGGGAAAATCAGTCTGGAACACGAATTTTCACCCCGGTAGAAAAATCCGCTCGATTCCGGCGCGATGTCGGGCATTTAAATGAAATTCCGAGCGCGTTGCAAAAACCGTTCGAATAATATGTATGATAATAATACGCGCGAATGAATTTTCCATAGATTTCGCCTGGTAATCGATGTCCCCATTTACACAGGCCACTCTATCATGACCTGGCACCGAATCAGACGGCTTTAACTAGATCTCCATCCACCGCTGGGACTAGATATAGGTGATTACATCAACCTCTGCAGCTTCTCTCTGCTTAGTATTTGCACAGCGATTCGACGTGTGCCGGCACCCGTACAGAGAGAGAGAGAGAGATGGGCACCTCTCCGAAATTCAGTGAGGGATAATAGACGCTCACCTAGCGCATAAATAAATCGTTACGCGATCGTCTTCGCCCGTTGCCGATACAATTTATCGAATGTTTAATGCACGCCGAAGCACTGAAAAATTTGCCGGGTATCCTGATCGATCGGGAAACCGTGTCTTGAATGTACAATGGACAAGAGGGTCCCGCCCGTTTAATTTTTCATTCGCATAGACTTCATGACGCCCCATTACTCCCCTTACCGTGTGTTTATACTCGTCGAGGCGGAGGCTTGATCAAGAACGACGTGTGGGCGGAAGGCTCGCGAAAGACATTGATCAAACTTATCTATTCGGATCTTCTTCGGTATTGTCGTCTTCAAGGTAACTTTAGTACCTAAAGACACACTTGATTCAGTGTCATTTTCATTGTATAGCTGCAGTTCCTCACAAGTGCCATTTAATTTCCACAACGTGTTAATATTATAACGCACATGTCAGAATCAAAACGAAGAATTTGCTCAGAGTATGTCAGCAATTGAGTGCCGAGAAAAATCAGTTACGTCTCTTCGGGTTCAACGGATTCGCGGACGTTTCAATCTCGGTCGAGCTCCGCGGAGCATTTACCAGCGAACCGACTGAAAAAAAGTCGCGGCTCCATTTTCCGGACGGGAATATCCGCACAGGAAATTTCGCGCGATCAAATTGTTGGTTGTAAGTGGGCCGGGTACACGCGAAAGAGTTGATAAGCCGTGGTAGCGCATCGCGCAGTAGCGAACGCGACCGGACGGGGTCCGGGTGGAAGCCGGCTCGCGTCGATCATTAATTTTTCATTCCCCGCATCGCTACGGTTTCACTCGGAACGCGGCGCTCTTCTTCTGTCATCCGTTTGATTAAAGTCTTCATATTTCACGAACCTGTTCCGGCGCCGAGCGTGTATACGACACTGAAGCATACAGGCAAAGGGAGGGGCTCTCGCGCCCATTGCGTTCCACGGGTATCGTTCAGCGGAACCGTAGGCTCTGGAACGAAACAAATGGAAGCGAAAGGGGACCGAGCCGAGAGAGGCCAGAGAGAAGCGCGCTCGGTATCAATGGTAATGGCTGTCCGAGCGGACTTATTTAGGAGTGCATACGAAATTATGCACGAGCCGAGCGAGACAGCTCGGTGTAGGGGCCAGGAACCGAGAGAGACAGAGGGAAAGAGAGACGGAGAGATAGCGGGACGGGTCGGGCCTCTGCTTGGAGAAAAAGGAACAATAGCTGCTGCCTGGGCTGCTGCGGCGGGCCACGATTTGACAGATGTCAAGACAAAGTGAGCCGAGTGCTCGGTTAGCCTCCAGCCAGGAAAGGGGTGCTCGATATCAGACCGTGTGTTACATTTAAATGATTGATGAACGCGCTCAATGAGAATCACAGCTGGGTCACACACATATCTTCCCGTGGTCGAGACCCGGGACCACCGAGTCTAATCCATGGCCAGCCTGGAAACGCGACATGATGTAGATGTCTCGCTATATGCGCCTTACTGATTATGCGGCCAGGACCGATGGAATCCAGGCAATCGAGTCTACCAAAACGGCCCGATATTCGGCCGGCGCTATTGTTCCTAGACCTGGGACGTTTCCAGGAACCGGACTCGTTCACTTTTTCTTGCGACTCCATAAATCCGCCGAAGATTCAGTATTATCATAACGGGTTGGCCCGCGACCTGTCTCGGCTTAGTTTTTCTATTACGGAGATTCTTCTTGCATAATGCCGTCGAAACTTTGGCTACCGCGGGAACGCGGCTGAAACATATATCACGGGGTTCTCTAGCTCTCTTGTTCCCTACAAATCATTTATTTTCCTGACTACTCCGGGACGACGTAAACCGAAATTTGGACTTCGGCTGGAATTTGTTCGACTGGATCCGCTGCTTCAATATCATTACCACGAGAACGTTCCTCATTACTGAAATTATTTGATTTATTAACCCCTTGCCCTACAATGTCGAGTCAGACTCGTGATGAAAATTCTGAACAGACTCCAGTAAATATGTGGAAATAGGTGGAAATAATAAATAATAAATATAAATTTTCTGTTTTTTTTCTATGAAATTCTGAACAGTGAAGAATTTCTGAATACTATACCCACAAAATAAATAGTAGTGCAAGGGGTTAAAGAAAGAGTATACATTTTTCTAGTTTAGAAGTACTTGGCGTTGATTCCAGAAAGAAATTTGTTTCGATGGCGAAAATCATTTTATTTATTTGAAAGTTTTGCGAAGCCAACTTTGGACCAGGCAATCCGGTTTTCATCCCACCGATCGGTATCGTCGGTCGGTGGAGTAAGAAAAACAAGTGTAGGCCGGCGTGAAATTGATTCGCTCGGCGGCAAACGGCTGGAGGATATGAAAAATAAATAGCATTTCCATTGCATAATATTCCGTGGGGCAATCAGCTGGTCCGAGGTAGATTGATTCTGGCGTTAAATGAGAAATTCGGGTCAGAGTTAATTAATCAGGTTATCGACCAGAATTCCGGCTCGGAACGATTGACCGGTACCGGGGAGAGCGTCCAGGAGAACTCAATCGCAATGGTCGTGTCTGCCTTTCAAGTTCGACTGTGGACGCGCACCGCTGACGGGAGAAAGAGGTGTCGGGCCAGAATGCAAAAAGAGGTCGTCGCAGTATGCGAAGAACGCGTTCCCTACCTGGGTGCATCGTCCTACGCGATATCCCCGGATAGGCACGCACGCGTTTTACCAGGAGATTGATTAGAACCGTTGTCTCTATTTGAATCGTGAATCCATCCTCAAAGACAAATGAGCGTCGCGTCATTTATGTGAACGAACCACCCGTGGTTGCACAGCTGGCCGCCTCCCTCCATCACGGATATTAATACGCGGGTATACGTCATTTCGCTGCGTGGTTGAGCAATGTTTATCGTCCTTGCAGATCAATCACGCGTCACGGCAGTACACCAAATTGCTGTCTGATCCCGCGGCTATCCTCGTCCGGGACCACCGCGCTCGAGAAAATCATTTCACGCGGATCATCGTTAACTTTTATCCGGTCCGACGCTGCTTTTCCGCGATTACCGGCTACCCGCTGCTCGACGAATAGCCACTGTCTCAAGAGACCCGAGAATAATGAAAGCTATTAAGGATTCAAGTTCATTCCGTGCCTCTCCGTTCAGTCAATCGTGGATCATTCGAAATTCACATGCTTTCCCCGCCATTCTAGTTTTCCGAGTACTTCTAGGAAGTAAATGACATCATGTTCCGAGAACTGTCCCATGAATATACCAAGTTGGCTGTATCAAGAACATAAAAATTTACGACAATAAAGGAGTTACAGATTTTTGGCCGCAGATATGAAGATTATTCCGAGTGTACGAGAGGTGTTAGGTGTTATTTCTTCGCAGTGCGGTGCGTTTTCGCCCCGAGCCAGCCGACGCGATGATGGGACGGCGAAATCGTTGGACGATCGGACAGCTGGTTGTCGGTGTGCGATATAATTTGCATGCTTACGGGGCAAGAACCCACATTATTAGACGGGCCCGGGTTGGAATTGGCATCGAATTCGGGGGAATAGGCTGGGACTCGGACTCCGATCGTCTCGACCGGAGGAGACGAGAGGAGGAGCGAGGCGGAGTAAAGAGAAGAATGAAGTATAAGAAGAGGGAGCCGTGCGGTTTCTTTGCTCAGGATGATTCCGTAATTAACTTTTTGTTGGCCGAGGCCTTTTCTGTGTTCTTTTCTGTTCATCTCGATAGAAGGTGGACCGATGATCCGGCCGATGGTGAAGCGAAGGGGTGACGAAGGGAGAACCGGTGCGCGTATGTGTCCACTGCAGAAAGGTATTACGAGGGGCTTCCCTGTCGAAGAGAATAGAGATTTTCAGAGCTCGTCCCCTCTCCACCGGTCGGCCCGTCGCCGTCGTTGTCCCTTGATTCTGATCCTTCTTTCGGTTCGAATCCTCCCACCTTTCGGAATTAAACTCCTGGCAACTCGAGTGAAAAGTCTCATCGGCGTGTTCATTGAAGAACGGCTCAGGATTCCACGGAGGTACGGAGCCGGGGGCCGAGCAATATCTTTGATAGAGTTCGAACGCGTCTGTGCGGGGGCGGCTCAACCCTGGCCGGGAAGATGGCGTCCACGGGCCGCCGAGCTTAATATAGATGTTCATTTGGATAATTGAAATCATTCCGTCTGCATTTCATGCGCCGGTGCCCGCCTCGTTCCGGCTTGATCATAGTAATCGGTATCGCGTTCTGCAGCAAGATTGCGCCCGTTCGGGGAACAATTGACTACCGCGGCGCGCTCGAACCCGGCCGAATGCGCATCACCGTCACGAACGTCGTTATCGTTATCGATAACGATAACGACTGATTTGCGGCGGCGGTCCACCGGCTGCAGTTATGCGGCTCGGCCCGGCCCAGCCCGGTTACGGGTGCGGGCCTCTTTCGAGTCGTCAAGGCGTGACAAGCCGATTGTGTGCGAAACGCGGACAGAGCTTTGACCGCTGCCGATTCTAATTGAGCTTTGCGACGACTTAACGAGCTTACCGGCTCGCCGATCGGCCCCGGCCATCGAAGAATCGAATTTCTGCCGTTTTCTTTGATCGATTTCGGTTATCGGTTTGTTGTCCCAGAAATTGTTTGCCCTCCGCGGGAGCAGAGTAGCCCGCGGCTACGAGTGCTGTCAGGTGTTGCCGACTCGGCGTGTCCCACAGGCGGATCGAACTTTGGACTAATATTGCATAACAGATTTTCCTGTAAGCCAGATACATACACTGGCGAAAGAAAGCGTGGTTTATAAATGCATGGAATCTTTGAATTATTTTAGAATGTGGTCGACGGCGACACGACTTTGCCATAAATCAGATATGTCGGAGATGTCGATGAGGCTTTCGACAATCTAATGGCAGCTGGATTTATTAAAATCATCTTTTTACGTATTTTTTAACCTGTTCCTATGAAATCAACGCTGGTTTTCTTATTGTACTTAATACAAGAAGCTTATACATTCAACTGGCCACTAAAGAATTTCTTCGATTTAGCTCGCGGTCCTTTTTGTGTTAAGGATATTGGGCGCATGTGCGCGAATGAACGGGCACCGGAATCAGAAAAAGAAGGGCACGCCAACGATGACCACGGCGATACAAAACCGTGCACGGTATTACTCGAAGGAGAACTGGTTGATCAGCCGTGCTCCATCATCGAAAATGTCATTATCGTTATCAGATTGATATGCTGCTGTGGCAGTTATGTCGCGTCACGTGGCTCTCTACTGACGAAGGTAGGAAAATGAGGTTATATTCTCGTTTGGGAGTGACATATTGACAAAAGGATATATTCATCGATCGCCACCTGGCCAATAGAGTGAAGTTCTCGACGACTCAGCAACTATGGTTCGATCGTAGAGGTTCGGATTAATCAACCTCATTTTCGCCGGAAGGGAATTGTACTTTAAATCCTGGAATTTTGCAAGCTACGATAAACCAATCCCACTAACGAAGAAGTATCGTCGTGATTCCGATAAAATAAAGTACAGTTTGTTAATTAAATTTTAAACCACGAGAAGCAACAAGGGGAAGTTAAATTCCCAAGTCGCGGTCACAGCGATTACGGAGATTAGTTCTGTGGTACATTGTTTGTGAAAATTTTGTTTATTTCGAGTATACCGAACCGATGCACCGATGCACCAATGAATAAGGTGAGTTTAGTTGCACAACGTGTGCACACCGAGCCCAAGCGGAAGCGGCAGTCCACCGGGATCAGTTTCTAGGACAAGATTACATCACGGTGTTTGTAAAACGATTGGTCGCTACTACACTAGTCCACTTCATCATCGGTAACGTCGTTATCGTTATCGGATTAATTACTTCGGCGAAGTTCCATCGTACCGCGGTTAACCGTCTGAATGGTAAATTACAAGAAGACCAACTCGCCGCTTGTGCAGCAGGCGCCATTTTCATTTATTTGCGACAATGCGCGAACTTGCCGACTCAAATTTACTGACCTCGATCAGATTAGTCTGTCTACGAATTACTCTTCGGAAAACCCGTCCTCTTTCCAGTTGCATCTACGGTATTGAAATTGCATGTCTAAGGAAAGGGAAGATCGTATTTACCATTGTCTGGTTTAATTGATTATCCGTGGATCGTTTCCTAAAAATTTGACGAAGGCCTGATGCGAAGTGTCGCATCGTGTTGAATATTTATGCGCGTCTTTCGAACTTCCACATGCCACCACCGGTTAAAGATCCGCAGTCTGCTTTGAACGTGATGAACCACCATGCTCCAAAGTTGTGGTAATCTCGGTGAGAATCTAGGACGTGAGTGATCAATGGATCTTGACCAGGTCGATGTTCCCTTTAACGAGTGTCAAGTTCTACAAGTTTGTAGTCGACTGCAATATGAGCCACGGTCTAGAGTCATTAGCAGTCCCAACTTTGGTCTCGTAAATATTGGGTTTCCCACATTTGAGGTCACAGCTTTTTGTGTTACCATGGGTCAACGATCGTCTGTTTTACGTCCGACGGGTCTGAAGTTTTGAATATCAACGGTGTGGGGTCGTGAGCAGCAGATCCGCGAGTAGAAACCTACAAATGCATCAATTTTGTTGTTATACTTGGCAAAGACCAATGGCCACCGTTAGAACGAAAAGCAATTACGTCGGTAATCAACATTCATTTATAGAACGGGCGGAGTTCATTTCCGTCTTTGCGCCGGGGAAGGCTTCCGAGCAGTATAATAACTTTTCCACGGCAAACAGAACGTTATTTCCGTCTTCGGTGAAACTTTGAATTGTACATAATCCCGCGCCGCGACTGTGTGTAATCGCGAATTAATTGAACCCCTCCTCCTCCGCTCGTACGAAGGAAGCGTAGAGGCTACTAAATTTGACTGCCGTATTATGTATTACGAGATTCTCTTTTAGGTGCCTTCCGGTGCAGTTCCTATAATGAAGCTGATTTATCTCGCGTATTCACCAGAATAGTCGGACGAATCCCGCTTAAACTTCAGGCTTTGTCTGACGCTTAAAGGGGATGGCGGGAAGCTTTAATTCATCGTTCCCCCCGTTGCAGCACTCGAGACCCGTAGCGCGATACGATAATTCAAGAACAGGCCCGTCGCTATTAATTCCATCGAATTTTCGCGACACTTTTAATGAGCGGTCCGTGACCCCTTTTTAAATCGATCATTCAAACCGGCTCGAACAATCGACTCCGTTTTCGCCGTCCCGTCGCGTCGCTCGCAACTTTATCTGTGATAATAGGTACATTTTCGAGGAACCCCGGCGACAACACGCTCGGTTTTACGATGGAGAAGCGAACGGGACAACGAACGTTGTACCTTGGGCACATCGTATTAATAGTAACGTCGCACGAACGTCACGGGGATAGTGTTGCGGTTTACATTCACTCGCGCGACCCCCCTAACCATTACGCGTGACGTAACCTAACATCCTATTATTGTTATACGTATAGATGCACAGAGTGGTATACGATTATGCATATAACCGTGCAGAGTGTTCGCCATTGACGGACGATTACTGTTTACCGTTACCGGCCCCTAGACGTTAATCAGTTTAGTCGTTCGCCGGATAACGACGCGACTGTAAACTTTTATCGCGGCGTGCACGAGCAAAGAAAATTTCCTTTAACACCCGCGTGAAACGAATAACCTTAACAGTGCTTTTACCGACTGCCTCTAGGATCTTGATACCGTCTAATTAAGGACACACTTCGCTTTAAACGATCGAAACCTAAGTGATTTTTGCGAGTTCATTACATTACACTATTCCCGACTTGTCGAAATTATTACAGGAAAAATTTCGTTTTTATTTCATTTCTGTTGTTTTACAATTGACTCAGACAATTTTTTATTTTACGCTAAAAAATGCTCAAAAGATGAATGATTTTTTTCAATTTTTTCGGTTGAAATTTCCTACGTGTAGAAAATCAATACGTGAACAAGAAGTTAAGCTTTTATTAATGGTTTGAATTTTATTCTCGACAACGGACTACTTCACCCAAAAATAATGGACAGACCGTTTCGAGAACCGTGTAAAAATCAACCGAAACAAATCCGAAAGTCGATTGAATAATTTCGTAGCTTTCCGGTTGCCTCTTAATAAAAGGATTTCAAAGCCCGTTGCGAACGGATTAAAACGAAAATGTGGAATAAAAATATCTAACAATTCGGTGGATCGATCCGCATCGGAGCACGAATTACGCCCGGAAACATCGGCGAATTGTGGAAACGAATCTTCCAAACTCCTACAATCTGTTCATACAGACCTCAAATTAAAGGAGTCATATGTACTATAATACATGTGCAAAGGTTTATCGAAATCATCCTTACGTAGTGGAACCGCATAGACAAGTACCGACACTTCCAATTCAAATGCATTGAAGAATATTTTTCTGGATCGGATACGTCCCGTGTCTGTGCGTATAGTATAAATCGACCTTACGGTTCTTCATTTTTGTCGTGGAGTCGGCGCGCTGCGGTCGGATTTGGCCGAGACCGACCATTATTATCCCGTCGTTGACGGTTCGGCGACGGTTCCGCATTGAGAAGGCGAGACGAAACAGAAGTGCTTGTAGATAGGGCGGTTCGTATCAATAGTAACGTCGAGTGGTCGCCGCGGGGCGGCATTGCGGTTTACATTCACTCGCGTAACCCCTTTCCACCGCGTGTAACGTAACGTAACGTTCTGTTCTGTATGTTCAACGAGCTGGAAGATCCATATCTCACTTGAGGGGTAGCTCTTAGAGAGACACATAGGTATATAGGTACGTGCAGGCGCGAGTGCATGCTCGCGGGTAACGCTTAATGCCCGGTGTGTGTTCGTGTGCACGGGCACGCGCTGCTACCCTTGCCAGCCCGCCCCGTGTAGCTTCGTCGTGCATATGCACGTGCATGTGCATGTGCACGCAGATGCACGAGCAGCCACGCATGTTACTGCTCGTGTAACCCGAATGTCGCATAACCTCGTCCCGTTCTTTTCGACTTCATTCTCCTCCTCCTCCTCTTCTCGCTGTCCTCGCTCGCTTTCCCTCCTCCTTGTCCCCCTCGATGCTTCCTCTTTCTCCATCGTTCCACCCTTATTTCTCTCTTCACCGCCCTCCCTTTCCTTATGCATTTCTTCCTTTTTCTCTTTCTCTTTCGCTCCCCCTCTCTCTCTCTCTCTCTCTCTCTCTCTCTCTCTCTCTCTCTCTCTGTCACTCTTCCTCCTCCTCCTTTCCTCTCGAAGCCGGCAGGCTTGTTCTCGAGGCGAAGATTGCGCTATTTCTTTATAATGCACACATTCGCCGAAGCTATTGCAATCTCGTTCGGTCTCGTTTCCGTGTTATCGGCGAGAAAAAGTATTTTCACGGTTGCGGAACACCGGGGGAGAGCCCGCGGGCCGGGGGGAACGTCTCGCGGAAATCTTCTCGGGCGAAAATCACGCGCCGCCATAAATTCACCGTTAAAACGGAATCGTTCCGGCACGTTTTAGTTTCTCCTTTGTCTCTGTCGGATGTTTACAGGTGCGGCTCTCGACCGAGATAGGACCGGCAGGCTGAGTGAAATAAGATTGGGCTTATAGGGTGACATGTTTTCCCGATTCCCCATCCGAGCCACCCCCTTTCCACGTCTAGTGGATTTTCTTGTCGACGGTGCCGAACTTCTCGCGACACCCTCGCTCCCACTGTCAAATTTCCCATTACGGTGATCACAATTAGCCCTCGTACTCTCCGTAGAAAGTAGTTGCTCGAACGAGTGAAATCATAAAATATGAAAACGCTTCCGAAGAATCTTTTCCAAATGGGGACAGATGCACGTTTCCCGTATTAATTGCGTCACAACACGTATTTCAATTAACAACCACCACATTTAATGGAAATAGAATAACTAAAAGCATCATTTTAAATTCAGATACATTTCAACTTTGGAGAGCATCATAAACTTCAAAACGGAGAGCAAATGTTCCAATCCAAATGATTAATGTTGAGTTTTGGTAATGAAACGACAGCGCGATTCGAAATTCAAGTTATAATTACGAGGTATTTATTTTCTTGAAAAATAGCACGATACCGGCTCGAACTTCCTTACGCATATTTTTCTTACTTTTTTCACCGGTAGAGAAATTATGTACGAGCGCATTATTCTTCCGTGTTATCTGCAACACAGGCTTTTTATATTACCAACTTTGATGGAGTGCCTGGACACCGGAGTACAAAGCACAATAATTCAAAAACTCTTGCCTATGAATTAGGCGCACGCGATTCCGTTACTATCTTCGCCAGACAGGAATTATTAATCATACATGCGGTAGAGCAACTCCAGGTGGTTGACTCTCGGTCCGCAGGTGCTCTTACGATCTGATCGGACGGAGTCGAAAAAATGCCGGGAAAGGATTATCTAAACCGCTTAGAAATCGCCCGGAGGCTTCGTCGAATTCAATTCGACTGACGAAGAATATTTGAAGTGCTGTTTAAGCGCGTAATTTAAAGCTGTTGACTTTATAGAATCGCAGCTCTAGGTAGAAGACATAAACTACTTCGGTATCAGCACCGAACGAGGAAAACATTTAGCTAAAGAAATTAATTTCGCCGGAGTCAATAGTTCCTTATTTCTATTGAACGTATCCGCAAATACGGAGAACGTCATAACAGGAAGGACATTCGAAAGAGAGGGAATGAGAGGAGACGAGGCGGAGAGATCCTTTCTTTTCCGATGCGAAACCGTGCTAGTCCAGTATACTAGCAAGCACCCGCAAATCGTGGCAGCACAATAGACTTGTATTTCAATGGCAGTCTTTCAAGTTCCGTTAAAAACAAGTCAGCATACTTCTTTTCTTTTGCAAAAGTAAATGGACGTCTATTTCCAGCGGGAGAGACTAATTCTTCTCTGCTGGCCTCGTCGTCGTCTGTCGATGCGGACAACTTACTCGGAGCAGGTAACGAAGCCGCGGCGATTGTTCCACGGGAAACACCTTTAACACTGAATCAACTATCGCTTATATAAAACTGTTATCAGGAAGAGTGGAACGGTAACGTCGAAAACGCGGGTACGTACCTCTGCTGTCGGTGCATTCGCTATCTCGGCGAGCATTGTACCGGACCGTAATACAAACTGCACAGTTTCCCTATATTAAGAAACTGATTAACTCCCTCATTGTACAGCTACATTCAGCAATTTAACATTGTTCTTCGTTCGCCCGGCGGTAAGATAATTCCATTTCTATTAAACGCGGAACGTCTCGCAGCATCCTCACCGGCAGATTCTTCCGCCAACGTTTTTAATCTGACTTCCCCGAGGACTAATTACCGAGACAAAAACCCTTCATCAAGGAAGCAAACTTCCCGCCGATTCTTATATTTGTGAAGGGGTTCGGGCGAATTCGGGCTGAAATCCCCAATCTGCTAACAATACAATCATACAAAAATGTAGAGAAATTAAATAATAAACAAGCTAATAAAATACTAATGATTCATTGTAAAATATTGATGGCTTCCTTATCGTCTTCCAGTTTGATGGCGAGGAGAAGGGTGCTAGGTCGCGTTCCAGGTTCATTTGAAGAAGCGAGAGCAAAAAGACTCGTACGAAGTGTCGAAAGTGTTCGTCTCGTATTCCGAAAGGTTCTACACGGTAATTAAAATGATATACAGAGATCTCTACGGGCGAACATCTTGAAGACACGTGCACGCTGTTCCCTAACGATCGCGATGTACCCCCGAGGCGCCAGAGGGGTGCGCACGCCCTCTCATCGGCGAATTTTTCGACGTCATCAAAACCGGCCCGCAGTCCCCGGTTTAATTGATGCTCTCCATTTTTTCCTGCTTTTGTCTAGCCCCGGAGATTTATGGTCAGCTGGCCAGACCGGCGAGCGAAAGGGGGGCAAACCAGCAAGGCCGACGTCGGTTTCTTTGAGCGCGATTCTCAGCGGGGGATCTTCTTTCTGGCACCAACAAAACCACCGACGCCCAACACCACCTTTTTCATCCTTCTGTGTCCCGATCTCCGTCGGTCTTGTCCCGACTGCTATCTCTCATAATGCGTGGCCTCAACTGCCATATGCGTTCGTGACGTGGCCGAGATGGGAACAGACTCTCGGAGTCGTGGAACGTCCGTCTAGAAGGGTTTCTGGCCACGCTGAATGGATTTGTGGTCAGGTTTTCGTGAAGCTGACGGAGCATCGGATGACTGAACGGATTCATTACTCATTTTTTACATTATTTCAAACCCATTTTTTATTACCCTCCGGAAAGGTCGTTGAGACTGGGCTATTGAAATGTCCGGGGCTACTTTGCGTTTGATAAAGGGATCAAAGGAGGGTAATATATCAATATTACAGCGACGATGGACAATTGGTAGCTTTCAGCTCTTGGTCTTATCTGGCATTAGTCTTTCCTCCAAACAATCCCATTCACTTTTCTATTTGTTCAAGTAATCACGTTCAAGTAAACCAATTTATCTCGCCGGGAATCCATCGTGTAGATTTCACAGCGTGCGCAAATGAGACGGAATTACAGGTGACACCTTTCGTGTCCGAGTGAAAATAAGTAAAGAAACACGTGTCGAGGATCATTTCGGTAGGTGCGCGGAGGATCTGAGATGAGGACGCTGAGAATACGCTGCCGAATTTATGCGAGCGAGGTAAAAGCTCTTTGCAGGATCCGGTCGTCGGATAGAGAGAGAGGGAGAGAAAGAGAGAGAGAGAGACCGGCGTGACGGGTTCTCGGTGCCACGATAAAATGCATTAGCACACTTGATTATTTACAGGCGCAGCCGCTCGTTTCTGGCCGATTCTCGATGCTGCCCGTAAAACTTGAACCGACTGCGTATTGAGACTGATCTTCGCGGACTCTTAACGCGCTATTCGTTAAAACCAGCCCCGACTGTTTATGACACCATCTCGGACGGCGCCCACCCTTTTTTGCGAGCCCATTGACAGTGAGCGAATTTCAGTCACTTAACGATCCCGCGAGATTAATGACGAGTTTCGGACTCGTTTGCCAGGCATTTGGTCCCCGGGTCGTTTAATGTAATTTAACACAGCGCCGATGGAACGAAGCTTTTAACAAGACGATTTCGGAAAGTGTTAGTTCTTCGTTACCTGTCAACGACCCGGAAATTGACAACTGAAAAAGATGCACGAAGACAATTTTTATTATTAACCGACTTCGAAAAAGAAGGAAGAAACTCGATTCGATTTTATTTCCAAAACATGAATTATTTCATGTATGTTAACCGATTACTCCGAGATGGATGGACCAATCAGGATGGAACCTTCTGCATTTTGTAAGGTATGTCTCCCGATTGTTAATCTGAAACGTTAGTCTGAACAGCGTCCCGATAACAACTCCGGAATGTAATGCATTTTCCATCGGTTGTTTCATTATACATTTAGTCAATGTCAACGGTACGTCAAAACCTGACGGTCAACAGTTTCTAGTTTGTAAAAATAAAACTTCTCCGGTATCCAGTTTTTCCCTTTTTCGGCGCGCGGTGCGACCGCGTTATCTCCGTTACCGTACCGAAGCCTTTTAGTTTTTCAATCGGGAACGGTTTCGGGATCGCGTTTCGTGGAAACACGTCAGTTTTCATATTCCATCGTTTTCGGGATTTGCTTGGCCGTTGCTCGGCCAACGAACAAAAAAATCCTGTTTGAAAGAGAACTCATCGATGGATGAGAATGTCGGCACCAGTAAGACGATCGAAATTAGCCTGTCCTCTTCTATACGAATTACTGATCTCATCGACGAGATATCCGGCGCTCGACGATCTCGAACGGTGTACGAAATTAGAGGCTTAAAAGGAATTCCCGGGGACCCATTAGAAATTTACAGCTTTCGACGTGGAAAGTGTTCGAGCCTGATAGTGTCCGTCCTCCATTAATTTGTTGAGAGGAGGCCAAGTCATCGGGCGCTTAGTTGACACTTAAACACACGCGCGGTTATTTCCTCGATAATCGCAAACGATCCCGACGACTTGACGCATTAAGAAACTGGTTGGCATATATCTGCTCTCAAATCCGTGTGAAACCGATCCGAGAGTACTTTCTTTGACAAAGATAGAGGAATTGGGAAATAACGAGGAACGTTTCACCCATGTAAGCCTAGCTCGATGAGTACCGGTTTAATTCGGCTGAGAACCTTTTCGAAAAGCGATCTTGATATTACATTAGTCAGAGGAAGAACCAAGGGATGGGAATAAGAAACATATTCGACCTGGAATATATGTAAATGAACGGGCAGACGCAGTCCCACGGAGCAAACTCGCGTGCACACGTTCATTAAACCCAAACATAAGCTTCTTCCCTTTGCCAACCTTCATATGCGAAATCTGATTACGCTTTCTCCCGAAGTTTTTACGACTGCAACTCCTTTTTGTATTCGAATCGTATACATTTTAAGCGACATTTTCCTTTGCAAAAATGGCTGTTTATTGGCCGACTGTGCCAACTCGCGTCTTGGTCGCGCTCTGATTGGTCCGTGTTTGTCGTTAATAACTCCTAAACAAAGCCGCGGATAACATTTTTGCAAAGGAAAATGTCGCTTAAAATGACGTCAGGAACCTCCCATTTCCGGCTATTGATGGAATTTTGGGACACCCTGTATACAAGCGGGTATCGTATGAACGTGTGGAAATAAAATCCCATTCGCGAATGTTCGACCAAACGTGGTACAATTTCAATTCCTAAATGGAAAGCTAATATTCAGTGCTTGCGGATCGTTTTAATTCAGACGGTGATTGATAATGTTTTTTCAATATTCTGAAATAACTTTAACTCATACAGAAATTTTTGTTGTATGTATGTAATATTTCTCGCGTAATCATTCTACAAAGTCAAAAGTTTTATTTCAAATGTAAATGCACGAATTGTTCGCGCAACATCGTTCGAATACACTACCTTTTCTCATAAAACCAATAGGTGAACAAACGCTTGTGGATGTCCTCTCGACGCGCCACGGTCGATCATAATCGTCCTTCCGGTCGACAAAGGGGGTGTACAGAAAAAAAAGGACACGGAAGTTAATACAGTCGCGCGGACGAGCGCACCGTAAATTGTTATCGGCTACGTTTTTCAATTCGACCGCAAAACCAATCCCGCCTTATCGATGAACGGTTGACCCATGTAAATTCCCAAACATCCGCGAGACAAAGGATTCCCCCGTCGATCTAATCGTTTGAGCCGGTTACGTCCGAGCGATCGTTGGCTAAACGAATAGTGTCGAATCGAAGAATCAAGTGCGCGCGTAGAAAGAGGGGGTGGTAGAGGCGTAGGGGTGGGGAGGGTGTAATACAAGAGAAAGAGAGAAGAGACAATTGTCTCCCGCACGATCGTTCCCCAGGGTGGCCCCGGTGGAAACGACCGAATTATCTCTGTGCCGTGTGGCGAGCGTGCAGCAGCGTGCCGCAGCGAGCCTGCAACGACTATTCCATTAACCGGTGGGTCCACTAGGTCGTCTTCGTTCCTGACATCTATTTCAGATTTATCGGATTGGATCTGTCCTCGATCGATCCCCTTCCACACGCCACCGTTCCATCTTTTTCAACCCCTTCGTTTTTCACCCCCCGTTTCTCTGTCCTTCGTACACTCTCCCCGGTGGATTGTCCTCCGATGGCGTAACTAACGTTCCCCATTGGAACTCTATAGGTTCTTCTTTTCAACCCTCGGATGGCCGACCATTTTTGTAACTATATAATTGATAATGTTCAGGACCATTCACTGCTATATTTTATCAATTTTTTAAAACATGTTTTGGTACTTATATTCAAATATTAAAATAAATGCTGACTTACAGGAAATATCTTTTCTCTCTCTTTCTATCATACTCTGCCAGACATTACCATGAAGCCACCTGATTGTTTGGTGAAATCTCATAATTATGTCATAGTAATGAGAAGCTGATGCACGTTAGCATTTTAGGATTAATAAAAGAATCCATATGACATAATTATAAGATTTCACCAAAAAATCAGGTAGCTTTATGGTAATTTCAGGCAGTCTATTATTACCGAGGAATTTCTTACCATTATAAGTAATCTCTCACCATTAAAATAGATCGTCGAAAGATATTCCTGGACCGCCTAAAGAGCAGGAAACGAAATTCTATGGATTCTCGGCTATACCTTCCGACCGAGGAAGTAAGGTTCGAAATTTTCATGGTGGATGCTCGTCGTCGGTTCTAGCCGAATTGATCGTCGTTCCGACGTTCTGTTCATCCGCGCGAAGTAGGTATCTCGGGTCCGAATGCATTCTGTTATTGTTGAATTAATTATCTGTGAAACGACGTTCCCAGACGCACAATGGGTCCGCAGTCTTTTCTCCAACGATCGAAGATTTCGGTCTCGGCGAAGATAATCGCTACACCATTGTTCGCCGACCGGTCGGAGGCACCTTCGACGCGAGAGTTCGTTGTTTGTGTGATTACCTGGCTCACTGGGTCCAACCCCGTCGAGTTTTCTTGCGCCAGCCAATTTTAGGAGACAGAGGCAACTCGGTTCTGGCCGTTCTCCGCGACGCCGGCTTGACGCTCCACTTTGCTCACGCCGATATAGTAGAGAGAGGACAGGATAGGAGGGTTCGAAAGTCGTCGAGGAGGGAAGGAGACACCCGGCTATCGACTATCGAGGAATTAGACCGCTCAAAGCTCCTTCCTTGTCCCGGGACGATGGTTCTCCTTTGGCCGCGGGAAGATGTAATGCTTCCAGGAGACCGGAGGGACCAGAGTAACTCCGTGTCGCACGGCCAAACGAAATTTATTTGTGGAATGAAAAAAGCCGAGGTAATTCCGCCGAGACCTGCACGCCGCGCCAACGAGATTGTACTACTTTTAAACGACACTGCCGAAATCGAAACGGACCTCCTACTTTCCGACGAAAATGCTCTTACAGCTAGTTCCAACGATGATGGCTTGAGAAAGTAGAGAATTCAAGGTTATTATTTTCTGAAAATAGGGGTCTGTCTAGGATGATATTAACACTCCTCATAGTGACATCGTTAGATTAAAGTTTAATCATTAAACCAAGTTACAAGTGTTTTACAGACGTCGATATCACTACTAAAAACTCGCAAACGACGAGCAAACGTTTAACCTTAGGATGGTTCTGTAATCGATTCACCGGAAATGCACCGAATTAATTCCTACACTTGGTAATTAAATTTTCATGCTGCTCTGCAAGTGGTAATTACCATCGCGTCCCGAGCGCCGTTACAGTCTTTATAGTTCACGAGCGTTTGGCCAACATGTTCCGGTTTCAATCAACGCCATAAAACGACCGGTCCATTTACCGGGTTATCAATCACTATAAGACTCTACGAGATAGTTGACACGACTATCGTCGGCGTAACAATCAGGTTAATATTCATGCATATTCATACAAGCGGAGAGCTCGCGTATTTATGCACGATACAATCCCTTGTACACTCCCTCGGTCCTGCTGTCTCTCCCTCCTCCTCTCCCGCTCCGTCTGTCTCAAAGTTAATCAGCATAAACTAAGCGTTTTAACGATCAACGTAATAACACGGAAAGAGTCATCTCTCTCCCGGATTCATCTCGGTGTTTATCTTTTACCCATAAAAGTACGTAAATGAAGGCTGAGCGCGGCACTAAATTATGTCTTAATTTGAGCCGGCACGCTCGTTCACGGTTCGTCGGCCCTTTATAGGGCGGACGGCCGTCCGGTTTGAAGGTCCACGCATGCTTGCTATCACTACATTGACGTGCTAAGTGTCCAACCAGAGTCGTATTTTATCGTGGGTATCGGCCGGTTCGGCTCGGTTAAAAGCCACCGAGTACACGCGCCCCAAAAACCATCGAGATTTCGTGGGTGCACCCGACGAAGGACAACCTGAATCAAAATTTTCGAACCCATCGACAAAAGGTAACAAGGGGTGCCCAGCTATCCGAGTTCCTGGATTCGCGAAAGATGAAAAATGTACTGTGTAATTGATCGCGCACAATCGACTGCATGGGATTCTAGGCTAGCATGAATTATTTTGCGTACGAACGAATAAATGCACTTCGTTCCGCTTGGAGACTATCCTATCGGAATGTTGACTTTTTCCAGCGATCCATTCATTCACGTCGACTCGATCGTCTTTCACGTTTGACAGAAAGCGAATCAAACGGGGAAAGTTGGAATATTTTCTCTCTAATGAATAGATTCTGGGAAAACTTAGTTATAATTTTACGAAATTTAACTACGTCTTGTTATAGGACTGAATATTTCACCGAATTGAATTTTATTCCAAAACTGTATGATTTCGAGGAGTTATTCTATCGAGATCGAATTCGTAACATGTCAGCTTGCGATTTCATTAGTTCTCCAATTCCGGTAAGTTAGGCGAGAGTTGAAACGGCACCTTGAAAATTTATTAATTCGAATTTGCATGCGTACCGTAACGATGGACGTTTTTCGACGGTCGGCGGGAATTTCGCGTATTTTAATGGCGAGCTCTCTAACGACAACAGTCGCCGTCGGCGATAAAGTCTGGAACATCCAATATTCCGACGGTTGAATATTATGTTATTTGCTACAACTGAGTTCCGAATGAGGTTTTCCCGACTTTCATGGCGTAACGGCATTACGACGCGTTTCGAGCCGCGCGCGAGCGGCTCATTCAAGAAAAGTCAATTTCTCGGCGAGTAAGGGACGGGCATTAACGGTGGAAATTTTGCCGTGATGCTACGTGCCGTTCCTGTGTCAACGAACGAGTCGCAATATCCCCCGTCGTTTGACGGTTTCCGTGCATTTTTCTCACGCTATCTGCGCCCGGCGTCGAACTGCTACGTTTTCAAAGGGACGACGGGGACGCGGCCGATTTCGCGTCGTTACGTTAATTCGATTCGTCTTCGCGTTTGTATTATTTTCTCGCGCGAGAGAGTTGCCGTGCACTATATTTTTCCGTGGGCGGGGATTTTCAGTAACGCGACGCCCGGCTGCACGCCTCCGTTAAATTATCAGTGTCGCGATAACGCGACGAACTAACGAAGTTAAATCTGTAGACGACGACGACGCACGTGGCGGCACGATAATTCGAAGCATGGAGAAACGTGACTATCCACGGGAGGAGAGACGTGTCGTCCCGTTCGCTTCATTTCTTGGGAATGTCTTTCCGTCCTCGATGCACGCGCACCGAAGTAAATTGAATATTCCGGCCGGGCTTTTTAGCCGGTAAATTCCAAATAAGATACTGCTCAGTGAAATTCTGCCTCGGCCGGGAACGTTATCATTTAGATATAACACGGCCGCTTATAGCTTCTATTTCCCCGCTCTTTCTGTGTCCGCGTATCCCGTCGAATGCAATTTTTGCACGTCCATTCCACGGAATCCTCTATTTTCGTACCGGTGAACGGCAGCCGCGTTCGAATATTAGTGTAAGTGATAATAATAGATTGTTGTAGAAATTGAAATCGACTGGAATTACTGTACAGGAGCTGTATAGACGTCTATTTCCTGTTTCGCTAATATTAGCATGTTAAAATTAGTACGGCATTAATCTGTGTCGTAAATGCAGAAAATCCGCAGTCTAGTTAACGAAAATATTTTAGATCACATAGAATGTCTGGAGTTTGGAGTAGCTTGGAGTGCATGGAGGATGTTAAACAGTTTCGAGTCAAGTAATGAACAATTGCGATGTTTCCACTACAAACAATAAATACCGAAAATTTTGGAAGTATAATTTGTTGAAGTGCGTAATTACAGAATTCACAACAAAATGAAACCGGTTGCAGTTCAGTTTCAAATCTTTCCGACCTCATTAGAAGAATTAATGTATTGTAACGTATTCTCGCATTATTATCATAAAATAAATTATCATAAAAATAAAAGCGTGGAGCGCTAAACTATATTGACATAATCTTCTTCGTGGATGCTCCACTCAATATAGTTTAGCGATCCACGCTTTTATTTTTAGTCACCAATGTCATGAATTTTATTTAAATTTATATTATATTCTTCTATCTATTCCGACACTAATTTTATAACAGAAGAAATTTTGAACTAATTGCTTAAAATTTTGGGGAATAGTATTATTAATCATTTAACTGGATTAAATATTTTATGGGGAACCAGGAAAACAATTATTTTCTCCTTTTTAGTGCATTTCAATATATGCGTGCTTTCAAAAAATTTTTTTATATATTTTTTTTCAAAATTTCAGCAAGATTGGACTATGGGAAGATGTTTAAAATTCGATTACAAGATTTTACGCATACAACAACAACACGGCAAGTTAGTATAAGCGTGGTAATAATATGATCACAATTACCGAGACAATTAAAAGCTCTGCTACTGTCCTACAATGATTGAAAAATAATTTATTAGAATTATACAGGAATATAAGTTAAATAAAATATCATCGAAATGGAGGACTTCGGAATTTCAAATAGATTTATTCGGGCGGAAGAGACGACGTTGTTTAATTTTCGCGGCGAGAGACGATTTTCTACGTCACAACTTAATATCACGGAGTGTGATACCGCGGGCCGAATATCTGTTCCATTTCCTTTTGCCGCGCGGAATGTATGCAAAGTTATGGTCAAACGCGTAATAAAAGAATCGGAAAGTGCACGGCCGCGTAATTTATCAGGGAGCCTCGCTCGGCGAGAACCGCATTTGAATAATTAATGCAAAACGCCTTCTAAATAACCCGGGGCCGGGGTGATCGTTCGCTGCACCTGCAGACGTTTCCGTGCGATCCCCCTCGTATGGAAATGCTCGAATGGAACGGCCGCGATTCGGTCAATTCCGCTTAAGTACCAGCACGGAAAAGTTTATTGAATTTGCGGGGGTGCGTGTTGCGGCCAGTCCGCATCGAAGAAAAAGAACCGAATGAAAACTCGCTACACGGACAGGCACACGGTCAGGTGCGCGGCCCACCCCCGCATCGAATAGTTTGTAAATAGAATACCCACCTTGGAAATTGGATTTATGTCGTTCGACCCGTCGCGGACGTTTCAAAATTGATGGCCGCACGGAAATAGTGCGTTTCTACGATTGACAAGTACGAAACAGAAACTTGAAAACCTTCTGTTATTTTTCCCCGCGATTTTTATCTGCCTCCTACGAACTACTCAGGAACGTTGTTGCCATTAAATTTTTATTATCTTTTGCATTAACTCCTTGACTGGCAACTTTTTAAACCAAACTTAAAAAATAAATTTTCACATGACACTCCTCGTCGCACCATATTTACGGCTACAGTGATTACGTCTTTATCCCGAGGAATGTCACAGAAGAGAAAAGACAATTTATATTTCTTGCATGGCTGCAGTTATAAAAGCATATCTCTGATTTTAAAAAGACTTTCAGAAAATAGCCGGTAAGTAAAGTGTTAAAGTAGCAAAACAGATTCGCAGCGTGGAGAACGTAAAATGGCTGGAAAAATGTGAAATTCCATTTCGGCGAACCGGAAAGGCAGAAGGAAAGGCGGGGGAGGTTCGGGTAATACGAAGAATTAAAGCCGGTCTCTTTCTTCTCGAAAATCGAGGGACGTTCCGAATTGTTCCCGGGAATATTAAGGAATAATGGGTTCAAAGTCCGACTTTCCAGCGCGAGTAAAGTCGGTACAATATATTCACGTTGGAGTAGAAGCAGCTTCTCCGAGATTCGTTCGATAATGCGAACGATCTTCCACATTTTTCCCTTTCCGAGAGAACCGCCCGTTCTGGTAATCCGGGGCCAGATAGCCAGGCAAATTGCTCTGTAATTACGTAACTAATTATCCGCCGCATAGCTCAGCGGTCTGGTTCCATCATTTCGTCCCGTAATACTCGTATTAAGACGTCTAGTAATTTAATTTCCTTTGAGTCGGTCCTGTGAACGCGGATTTCCTTGCCGCGACAGGCGCGCCGCGCTTTCCGGATTTGATTGGGCGCGGCGTCGGGCACGCGCCGCCGACAGGACAATCCAGATAATGTATTTTCCGATAATGAATAAGTAATTGCCACACGGCCGGAGTCCGATATTGTAATTGCATTAAAAGACATTGTTGGGGGAGCGGCGGAAAAATGGGCCGGGCCAGGCCGACGTTAAGAGTCACCATCCTGTTCTTATTTCCCGGAGGTCCGGCGCGATAATGGGCTTTCACTGCATGAATAGGGAGAGGAAGACGTATTCTTTCACGGGGCGCGTCGGCTGCTGTAGGTGTCGGACGTGAAATTAGCTTCGCGTTTATATTCTTATTTGCATACAATGGGCTCGGGATAGCGTAATAATTGTACTTTCATTGGGAACACTTTATCGCGGCCGGATCGGCTCCCGCGGTCTGCCCCGCCTCTCTGATCTACGACTCATTATGCACCTATGGCTTTCTAATTGCGGCCGCATCTATTAATTACGTAATTCCGAGAGGATAATCCGTATTAAATTCTGTCGAGGTGTCGCCACGCGCGCGCTGTTCCGATCGAGCTCCAATTCCGAGCACGTGGACAGCCTGCTTGATTCGCGGACACGTGATGCTGATAGTTATTAACTCGACAGGTGTAACTAGATTAGGATCTGTGTCAGTTATTAAAAATCATGTTTAATAGATCTGAGATTTATAGCTCTGGTTTCATTGGTTAACCGTCATCCGTCCCTCGTGTCAATTTGACACAGTTTTCCCGAAATAAGTTACTCTGTTCTGTTATTTGTAGGTAAATTCGTTCGAAACTTGGTCACTTTTATTTTTTTAATGCGGAACATATACCTGCAACAACCTACAATGTAAATGTTAACTCATCAATTTCAAGCAAAAAAACATCGAAAAGTAACTGTTTGACTTGTTATTTTATCGATTTTTTGCATCACTGTGTCAATTTGACACCGGGGGGCAGATTCAGTTCGTGAAACGAGGGACGGATGAGGGGTAAATAATAAATGATTTCCGCTTTCGTGTATTAACTGAATTTATTCCTAAAATGAGCATTTTAATTATTTATATATGCGAGATTAATTGGAAACTCGAATCTCGATTTTCTGGAAGCACAGAAATTTAAAAGTCGATTCTCATGCAAATCCTGAGGTAGATATAGGATTGTTTATTTGTTACGAGGCGCGAGTAGATTGGATCAAGAAATAGTTTTATGTTTGCGCTGCTCTGCAGACGTAAACTGTTTCATCAAAGTCATATAATCATACTTTATTTCACATTTTATTGTACTTCTTCTTAAGGTTTATTCTGCTTGCAAAGTATACGTGTCCGTCATCCTGATTAAACGAGTTTTCTAGGACCCGATGTAAAATGAGACTTCGACGGAGTAGCAGCGCATACTATCCCGGCACGGAGCAGGGGACAAGATTTTTTATTGCTCATGATTTTTGAGCAGCGCTCTCACAGTTTTACGCGTGTAAATAAATTCCCCAGTGTCTCTGCTTCATGCGAGAATGCACCCTTGAGAAGATTCTAGTCTAAAATTCGGAAAAAATCGATGCTTTTACCCGCCCTTAAAGAATAGGGTACCTAAAACGTCTTCCCAAGAATCCTAAAATTGACAAAGTTATAGCGATTTGAAATTTGAATAGCGTACCGCGCAGGCAACCGAAAATTTCCATCGCATTTTTCTCGAGACTACAGCGGCGTGAACGAATCTCCAGTCAGCTAGATTTTTTGTTTAAATTCCGACAGAGATATTTGGAAGATTTTTTATTCAGCACATAGAAAACAACAAACAGCGGCTGTATTTATTGTAACTTGTTTTATTAAGAACTCATACATGTATCCTTTCTGGAATACGAAACGAGAGATCCGTCAGTTTGTCAAATTGGATACGTTGATAGCACAAGATCTGCTCGCCCGATACACTTCAAATTTGAAGTGTAGTTTCTGTGTACCTGTTGCCATAGTTCCACCATCACGATTTAATCGAAACAAGTTTTCGTTCGAATTTTCTAGCCTGTGAAAGGTCGTAAAATAATATTTGGAAAAGCCACGATTTTCATAGACTTTTCTAAAATTTTAGATCGTCTTTGACAAATAATAAGCTTGACTAGATAAAAAATCTTATACATACAATAATAACACAATAATAAAGAAATAAAAATATGAATGCCTTCCCTGCTCCAAAAATTTCTGGAGCTCACCAAGACACAAGTAAAAGTCTACGAGAAGTCCGACGGGAAAGACTCCAATAGTTTCATAGTAAAAAAATCCTAAAGTTAGCCAGGGATAGTGAGTGCTAGACCAGAGAACGCTCTTAAATTTTCGGCCTATTCGAGGGGACAGGAGGAATCTGTCGCATGAGGCGTGTAGGGCTGGGTAAAAAAGCCCGTTCTCTTTTAAATGAAAGCTAATTCCCGTTTAACCGAACGGGGCAAGAAAGCCGTCAAGAAAACGCGACACGTCTTGGCCCCGGCTGTGGAATCGATCAAACTCAGGGGTCGCCCTCCGCCCACGCTTCCGACCCCTAATTTCTCCGCGCGGAATGACACTCGGCCCAAGCATAAACACGTGTTCCGTGTGACGTGTCCGAGGCTGTGGGGAAAGGGGGGGGGCAGTTTCACAGATCGTGAACGTAAACTTCTCATGCGCTCCATTTCAGCCGTACAGACACGCGCGGCACCGGCGACGGATTTATAGTATAGTGAGCCGTTTTTTCAGATGAGACCACTTATGCGCGCCGCCGCGCAGGCAGGATGCGCGGCTAAATTTACACGGGAAATGGTCCTCCGGCTGCAACTAGCATCTTCGAGCCTCGCAAAAAATACACAGGCCCCGCGTTAACCCTTCCTGGTCCTATATCGAGCCGGCTGATTTTAAAATGTTCCTAAAATTGTGTTGTCATCAGAGCAGGGACATAAATTCTTTGTTTAACTCTTTCCTTACAATTTTCTTTAATCATAAAGAGAAGACAAATTTTTAGTTATTCTATATCTATGTTGAGATTTAGTTAAGTATTGATTACAACAGAATTTTATTTCATCCGAACCACTTTGTCTATCGTCAACCTTCCGATTGCTGCGTATTGTAAAAAATCGCGGTGGGATATTTTCATCGTCGAATGTACAAGGGTCACGAAGATGAAAAGAAGCGACACTGACGCCCACGCGAGGAGTTCACACCGTAATCAGTCAACGATAACTTTCGTATAAAGCTATCAATCTCCGACGATAGCCGTTCTTCTGTTTTATTGGCCGGGCCCATCGGAGAACCCTATTTCTCGACTCCCGTTCAGATAGGGGAGCCCTGGGTTATCTGTTTAAAAGGTAACTTATCGTAACCTTCCAGCCCGTTCGATTTACGAAATTGGAGTGAATTGTTCTTCTTGGATTTGTTTCTGTGGGGCACGGAATGATGATCTGATGATCTTCGTGGAATTGAAATATTTGTAATTTCAATGTTATCAAATAAATTCCAAGATATAGATTGAAACGACAAATATTTAGAAACGTGAGATTTAATTTATTTTGACTGACAGGTACAAATGCGAATTAAAGGAGATAATGAAGGTAGGAGTTGATGGGTTATTGTGGTGCGGTGTAGAAAAGTCAATAAAAAGTAAGCGCTCGACGACAAAATTGAATGTGACGCACGAAAAAGGAAATCGAAAAGAGAAATCCAGCTGTTATTGTACAGAATATTGGATTCGTCTCACATAATTCAATATATTGGCGACATACCACGCGAAAAAGCTAGATCACCAGCGAATATTCATTCGGCGCGATTCTGCACGCGGCATTGTTACCAAAACGTCCACTCATCTGCACTTCCCCATATAATTCAGTATACTGTCGAAGCGAGCGATAAAACTGGTTTATACAATGTATAATGCGTTGAAATTCCATAAATCACTCTGCCAGGATCACATTTTTACAACAATCCTAATCATTTAAGAAATGTTTTGAAAATGTACTCTACGTTGTCATCGCTATTGCTGGTTTCTTTAGGACATTCTAGGTTTCAAAAAATTTCAGGATTTTCAGTTTGGCAGTCAAGGGGGAAATTAGGTTAACTTCATTCGTCTTCCTTGCTACTTATCCTAAGCTGATTGACGGTGGAAAGTATTTTCATAGCCTGAAACGGCAACAGCATAACTCTCTTCAGCAGAATGACACACTAAATTACCAAGAAAATTACCTTCCAGGACACCCGTTAATTACGCTTCTATTTTCCTGGACAGTCATTAATTATGCCCAAACGGCGCGCCGTGTCCTCCCGCGTTCTTTTTTTTGCTAGGCACTTTTACCGGGAGCTGCTTAAAAAAATATTAAAAACTTCCGCGCGGTGCAAAAAAGTCCTCGCTGTTTCCCGCCAGGGGAAACTTTCCTCGGTGTTTATTGCAAAAATTCTGTTTCCCGGGCCGCGACGCAAGATCCCGGCAATTTAAGTCCTCGCGCTTTAAACGGCAAATTATCCCGACCCCGTTAATGACCATTATCGTTCGAAAGTATCGAATTTTTAAATATTTTCTTGATTTGCTTCCAATTTTAAACGAATATCCTACATACAGTACACGAAAATGTATTGTAGAATTTTTTGATGTCTCAAATGTTTCTAGTTTCAACCTCGATTGTAATTTCTCTGTGATAAAATCGTGAGTTGCGTCTGCGAAACAACCTGCATCGTTCGTTATGGTAGAGACTACGGAAGTTTCGGCAGCGATGGTATAATACGAGAATACTAACAAAGGCATGCGATGTCAATAGTAATTTTAACAACATAACCTTTGATGTCTTACTGATGCGGGAGTTTTAAAGGCCGACGCAAAGTTCACGCATACCGTTCTGACCGCAGTAATACGGCGTAAACAAACGCAGACCTTTCCGCATCCGCTTTGTAGCCGTACCACATGAACGCGTACTACGTTCGGCATTAACTACTACCCTATAACTAATGCGAGATAATGTGAAATGCAACAATTGAATTTTTATAGTAAAACCAATAATTATAAGAGATTAAATAATGATTTTATTGATTCTGAGGTCTTAGCTACAAGTAGATGTGCATATTATTTGTTTAAGACATCAATAGATATTTAAACATAAATTCAAAGTTTATCTGGAAACAGTATACATATAAAATAGTCATATAGTAGTAATATATGTAGTAATTCAAACCCACAAAAAATAATTATCACGCATAATATGTAATATTGATATTTTCAGATAAATTGTCAATCAGACGTAACTTAAATAATAATTATTAACTCAAATATTAGATGTCCAAGCTTAGAACTGTTTTGAAATATAAGTACTTACTCCATACTTGGGCGCGATGGCATTAACTGTCAACTATAAGCTTATTCTCGATGTGCACATACCTTAAACCGGACATGTGTTTGCGACTAAAATCAACTCGTTGTTTTTACACTTAAATGGCAAATTATTTAATTAAATGTAAGTATAATTAGTCTTCTATTAGCTTGTAAAAAGGGAGAAAAAAGACAATTACACAATAAATTTATTAAAAGATATTCAGTTGAATATCAATGATAAATCTAAAAAAATAAGGTCTAAAGCAATGAGTCCGGGTTGTACCATTTACTTTTCTGAGAATTTTCATGTCTGAAAATAGTAAGTATCAAGAAAATGAGGCTCGAAAAAAATGATTAAATATACTAATCTTGATCTTAATGATCGTTTGGATCGCATTCATGATCGTGTGGCTATTATAAAAGCCCGCTATCGCAGGGTCACGAAAAATGTCAGACAAATGACGCGGCGCGAGGATAGAGGATGCGGGTTAATTAAAATATCAATGTTTGTTGCACACCATGCATCAGACGGGATTCCATTACGGCCTCATAAATACATCGTCCGTTCGCATACGTTACACGCGGGCCGCTTTCCTCCGCGGGATTACAGTCGTTCTTAATCCATTCAATTACACGGAAATGCCTCGGCACCGTATCAAGGATACGTGCGTTTATATCCTTCCAAGGCTGACGTGCAGACAGGTATCTAACTATCTCAAAAAGAAATTCAGCCCGGGCCGTGTAGGCCGTGGCGACGTGATTAATGCGCGGAAGATAAGAAACTGCGGGCCCTCGACTTCCGGGGCATCAGAGACAACGGCCTCGGCGCTCCAGACAACGCGAATGATTAAGTTACAGACGCGGACTAATGAAATCATCAAATTTACCTCGCTCTTCCTGTATCAGGCAAACAACGGCCGTGCCCGTTGATCTCGTCCGAGGATCTCCCTCTAGAATCGTATTACAACGGAGCTCCAAACAAATGAAACGCACTTCGGAGTTGCATGCACCCCCGGGATGTTATTAATTCCTGCTTTTCATAATGGCGGACTTATTCCATGATTCATCGCCCTGCTACATCCAGATACGTACCTGCTCGTCGTGTAACTCTTGTTATGCGTTACTATGAAAGTGATATAGAACATAATTTTTGTTCGAGCATTTCAACGATGAAAAATTGTACTTTCCTTCCAAAAATCATGTGTATACTTAGCTCAAGAATAAATTATTTGATTATTAAGTAGACACAGTGTCCTACTTATTGGACACACGAGACTGTGATTATCATAGAGTAAACTAAGAGCCGAGTTGCTATAAAGCAAGTTCTTGTAAAGCAACTTGGCTCTCAATGTATTAGCACATTGTGGGGACCCTCATCCTCTTCGATGTGAGGATAATATAAGTGAAATGATGCTTCTAGAGTGCCTCGTCCACCATTTAAGCTGCACGTATACTATAGTGGGTGTACAAAGTGTTCGTACATCTTTCAAAAACTTTTTTATAATTGTACCAAACGACCTGATTTTTTATAATCAATTAGAAGCATTGGTTTACGAAATGATCCGCAAAAAAGATTTTCCAAAAATTATAATTTACGAGGTTACATGCAAAAATAAAAAAGCCAATTTAAAAAATTTTTTATTTTGACCCTTAATGAAAATTTAAAATATATGTTTTGTAGATCTATGTTAGTTATACGCATGCTGAAAATTTCACCATTGATTATAAAAAATCAGGTCGTTTTGTACAATTATAAAAAAGTTATTAGTTTTTAAAAGGTGTACGAATACTTTGTACACCCATTGTATGTTGAAATTAGTATTCGCAAATCGTTCTGAGTGATATTTCCATAAGAAATTGCATTTTTAAGCATTGTTGAGATCTTATATTTCAGAACACAGTTCTAACAATGTTTGATGGTTATAACTTGTATTGGAGATCTCGTGTGGGATTAAACGAACAATGGGGCAAATGACCAATGACTGAATATCAATTTATAATGAATGAACAGAGATACCCCAGTGAATGATAATTACATAAACAAATTTATCATAATACCATTGAACCATCTCACAATTCAAATTGCCGATCTCACGATAACAGTACTTTGAATACGTGAGATGTTCGAACAACTGCTGAATAAATTAGAATAGAATTTACAATAGATTTAGTGTATAAATTTCGATAAGGAGAGGGCGTTGTAAATGTTATTTTTTCGTTTAATATACATTCTGTTGATTCACTTCGTTCACCCTGTGCGGCGACCTAATAAGATTATTTCGGGAGCAGGAAAAATTCTGGACGTCGAGTGGCAGCCATCAGTTCGGCCGAGTCGAAACGGAGGAATTTTCGTCCGGACTCTGGAGAGTTTCGACTTTCAACATTATTACTCGGCTGGCTCGTCACGCGATAGCTCGTTCGTCAACGGGTGTTTACATCGAAGCTTGCTAGCTCGCGAGCCGAAGTCGGGGAAAACGCTACAGCAGGATTGTTAAAACGGACTGGATTACCACGCGATACGTACGATTTTCAATATATTAACGTGCAAAACATCGCCGTTTGCCAGCTGGTGAAATATTCGCGCATCCATTCGGGAGCTCCAATTATGCCAGACACGTTTCTGTCTTTAGGAGACAGAGAGGTCCTTAGCCGTTAGCCGTGACAGCAGTTCCTCTCGTCGTGCATGAATAGAAAACGGCCGTGAAAGCGCTATTGAAATTACGCCCAGTAATTTCAAACTCAAATAGTTGAAGACTTTAACTAGTTACAATTAGCGGGGACTCGGGCTGTTTGTCGGCTAATAGAATTTCCTAATGATAATTAAATATCTCGCGAGCCGTTTTCCGCTGACAACCGCCGTGTGTGCTTCACGATTGTTCAAAGTTTCACGCGTTTCTTTTGTCCGGACGAAATTCGCCGTTTCAACGACTCGACCCGTTCTCCTCCATTTCCTCCGGTCCGGTTGCACGCAGTAGATTATGCCGCTCCACGGAGAACTTATGCGAATCACGGGACAGTAAGCTGAATAGAAAAATTCCTGGTGAAATGGAAGAAATCATCCCAGGACTTAAGCAGGAAGGAGATTTTCCTTATCTGGTTCTTCATGCAAAATAAAAGTTGTTTCGGTCAACTGCAAGAAATAGAAATTAAAAATGGACTTTCTTTATTAATAATTTTAAATTCTCAAGTTCTTGCAATATCTGAATAATTTTATATTTCATCTATTCAGTTTCGTTATAACACCTAAAGTTCATCTGGCAACACTTCAAGATCCTTCAACGCGCAGCCCAAATCATGCTAAGAGACATAAGCAATTCCCCATATGTGTAGAGTGTGAACGCCGAGCTCTAAGCGGGAAATGAAGTTTTATTTCTGGCCGCTGGGAGTTTCGGAAGATAAATGGGGAAAGGAAGAAGCGACGACAGAAGTATGAATTCTTTTGTACAAAGGAAGGAAAAAATGTGTTCAAGATCGTACAAGACGACCTTCTGCTTTCAAGCCAGCCAGATTACCAAGATTTTATTTAAGGGGGATCTCCGTCTGACAGCTTCAAAAGCGAGTGACTTTTATGAATTCTTTTCCAGGGAACTGTTGACAGCATGTGAAGAAAGTATATTGGGATGGATATGTGCATGCTTACGCAACAAGAAAACATTTTTTGTAACTTCGTTGTTCTTGCGCATTCGACTGCAAATTTCCGGAGCATGTTCCTAGCGAAGAAGTCGATTTGTGGAACCTGTTACACGGGAATCCCCTCAACGGTATCCGCCATTTCGAAGCCGACCCGATCTCGTGGCCGCGCTCTAAAATCTGGAAAGGACTAGCTCCAATTTGCAGCGTGTTGCTCCGCGAAAATAATGGAAATAGGGCTGCAGGTATTAGCGGCGGATTTCCTTTTAAAATCGGTTTAAAGGTATCGGTGGCGGTGGAGGCAAGGAGTTGCGGGATTAGGGGATTACCGCAAAGGCCTCTGATTAGAGAACGAGACAAACAGCTAAACTACTTCGTTAAGAAGAGCTAGACCGTGTCTTGTGGGCTTCTTGCGACGATTCCCCGAGTGTTTTTAACGACATTAAGAGGGGAGAGTTTTTCTGGAATCTCGTTAAGATTCGATGCGTCTTATCACTTCATTTCCCATCGGCTCGATCGAACCCTCTCCCAGAAGCCGCCGACTCAATCTCCATAACCGACAGCCAAGCTCCGGGAACACAACCGTGTATTCCCGAATAGGAGACGATCGCGTATCGCGTTTCGATTTCGCTGAACGAACGCGTAAAGAAGGTCTCGCGGAATCGGGGAAGGACTTTTTGGCGCGAGATAAACACCGTCTACACATAGGTCGAATCGATTTTCCGACGGAGACACGCCGCAGACCGAAACACTTTGCGTGGAACACCGTGCGATGATTGCTCGGCCCGATTCCCTGTTACCTCGCGCGAGAAAATTCGAGAGGAGCCAATACAGGGTCGACGAGATAAATTCTAAACTTTTTCGGGTAGTCCCATAAATAAGATCAAGCAAATATATATATTTATTAATTGACTTAGTTTACCATTTTAATTCTTCATCGTCTTCGAAATCGCAATTTAATCCACGGGAATGTGCATCGTCAATGTAGTGTCCATTCCCAGGTGCCGTGACGAAGGGAATGAGAACACAGGGTCACCGAAATTAAATGTACAACGTCGCGGCCTGATTGACAGTTGTTTGCGCAAACGACAGCGCGTGTACGCAGTGACCAGTGCTGTGCTTCGGAGATTGTCACACGATGTTAGATCACTTTTGTCTTTATTCGTTGACTGATCAGTAGACTTTGGATTTTTATGCATTTATGAAGAAATTAACTGGGTGAAATATAAAACAGCGGAAAATATAAAAAATCCAAGGATATTGTCATGTTGTTTTCAATGTAAAAAGACCAGGGACCGTAACTGTGAAAGAAAAAGAAAAAAGTTATAGAATAAAAAGTATTTCAACGACTAAAATCGTATTGGTTACAAATAAGGATTCTAAGTAACGGAATATTTTTTCTCTTGTTGGTAAATGTTATCGTTGAGAGAAATTCATTTCGATCACTTATAATAGTTATCAATGAAAGAAATTTATTTCGATCGCTCATAATGAATTTTCTGTGAAACAAGTGAAAAGAAATTCGATCATCGATAACTGTTATGAGCGATCGAAATGAACTTCTCTCATCGATAACTGCTGTAGTATGAGATAACTAATTAGCTATAGACAACAGTTTTTCTTCATCGATAACATTTATCTGAATAATTGTTATTTTTGGTCCCTGAAAAAGACTATTAGGCGGTGAGATGCAGAATATTTTTATTTTGCATAAAGATCAGCAGTCGTAAAATTTAAAACCATCGGTTTATTGTCAGCAGGTTATTCAAATTACTGAATAAAGAAACAAATATTTATTTGGTTGCAAGACATATCGATAATCTTAGGTCGGTAGCATAGATTCGTTCATACATATACTTCGAAAACTATATGCTTTAAGAAAATGCAAAAAGAAATCATCGAAAATGCCTTTGAAGCGAAAGGGCCGAAGTACAATCTTTGTAATGCGACGTCGCAGCCGTCGCTCCTCCAATATTTTTATTCCTAGGCTGGCCGAATAGAAACCGGCGGGCGTCCGCAAACAGGAGGAAGGTGTGGGCGATTCATTCGATCTCTTTCGGATCGAGAGCTGGCAAGCTGCGCGATATCTCGGTCGCAAACCGCCCGAGGGAGCTGTACACAAGCTGGCTATGCAATTCCGGGATATCTTCGTTACGGTGTACACGATCGGTAGCCGTTCGTGTGGGAGACGATGCAGGTGGAGAAAGAGGAAAGCAAAGGTAGGGTATAGAGTATAGAGGATCGGGGATAGGTGGATAAATGGTGGGGAATAGGAGGGTCCGTCTATTAGTTAGACGGCGAATGTGCAGCAACGTGGGTACACGTTTAGGTGTGCAATGTCGGGAGGAGAATGGGGAACGATGGGGGAGGGAAAGACCGAGGCATCTTTGCCCGGTGAACCGAGGAAGTCCTGGCTCGCTCTCACATATGAGAAAGCCGTAGGAACCGGTGAAAAGCAGCCCTGGGTCCGACGTATTCTCGTCCGCACAGCTCTACCGCGCGTAACGCGAGCCCGCCCTGTTGGCTCGGTTCCTCGCCGAGCAAGTCGGACAACTTTGGCTACCCGTTAGGCGTTAAGATGATATATGTTATTCGCTTAATTAAGCGCTTGTCCGCGCGCGTTGAACGTCCAGGCTTCACCGGGCGAGCAAACTTCGGCTATGAGAAAGGTAAAGAGGGAGGATCCGTGGCACCAGTTTCTAAGCTCGTAATATCGCGCACACGTCCAACGATGCGCCCTTCTCTTCACTGACTCTAGAATAGCGCGCCCGACGAGATTAAACGCGCTGCTTATGGCGGATGCTTTCCGATTGTTGGCAAAAATTATGTTCGGGGAACTCATCATGGATGAGGTTACGAGATACTAATGAACACCCTGTATAAATCGTAATTTTACTAAGCCAGATATAATCGGGGCTCGAAAAGGTATTTAACTTCGACTCGTAAATGTTACTTCGTCAATTTGCCAAGCAACAACGACTAACGTCGTCGACTTCGTCAACTTTTGCGCATGGATCGAAATTATTTCCGGAATCGGCGACTCTGCTTAACTAACTGGCCGGGAAGTGGTGTTTATGAGGCCCTCTGACGGAAGAACGTGCAGCGCCAGAAGCCCTTCCGCCTTAATTAAAAACCGGAGAAGGATGGATTTCAATTAGCGACTTACCGAGAGGCAACCACTCGCCTTAACCGAGCCACTGCGAAATGAAAATTCTGGAAGGATAATGGCGGGGATTCGCCGTTACAAATCACGCCGGAAGTAGGTGCTCTCCACGGGCAGCGTGTGCCGATAGGCCCGTTGTTAAATCTGACGTTCGCCCGGTCGGGGATTAAGAAAAGCTTAATATCGGCCCTGCCGTACTTTCGCGGCTAATCCGACCAGCAAATATCCGTTCCGAGAGAGAGAGATGGAGAGAGAGAGAGCAGTGTACGATGAGATCCGTGCAACCGATGGTTACATCGTTGTTTAATCTGTTCTTTCGCTGAGCCGTTAAGAAAATCCAGCGTAGCCGTTCTATGCAAATGCCAGTGGATGTTAATTGTTTCATTAAGCACGTGCTTGGCCCGGATGTCCAAGCAGGGCAAACTTCGCTCGGTCGAGTCTCGAGAAAGAGAGAGAGAGAGAGAGAGAGTTAATTCTCTCTTCGTGAAGATGAAACGGTCGGAGACAAACGGCGATAGACAACGCGCAGATCGTTCTTGGCGTTGTATGAAAGAAAGACGCCAAAGGGAAAGAGAATATAAGAATCCTAATAATTAGAGTAAATGAACTAACTTGATAATGACGAAGTAGGTCACCGTTCGCTCTCGGAAAAGAACGCCGCGCCGCGCCGTCCGCAATCAAGGAAACCTGTTACGAACGAGAGAGCCTGTACAACTTCTTCAGAGATGTATTTTCAAAGGATAATATAGAAAACGATGAGGATCGCGGGCAGCTCATTGTGCGCGAGCGGTTCCCCGTTATAAGAGGCCGGGGGAGGTTTGACTCGCGATATTCCCTGTTCCCGTAAGACAGGAAGCGAGGGGGTAAAAAATAAAGATCACGTTAGCCGTTAGTACGGCGTACGTTATTTGTCTAATTAAATGCTCGCTTAAGGGGAAGGGAAAAAGGAAGTCTCGTATTCATCGTCGGCGGTACATTCTCCGTTAGAAAAGCACTGTTTTCCCGGCGAGGAGGATCGTCCGGGATACCTCCGGCCGGATAATAATTTCTTTCGCGAGTGGAGCCGGCCCCCTTGAAAGCTCCGGACGGATTTCTATGCCAGTAATTAGTCGAAGTGCTCCGATGATCCAATGAACGGTAAGACGGAGGCGTAAACTAAATAGAAACGCTGGGAATGCGCCGCGCGGTGTGGGGGGCCGAGGTGCGTCTCCTCTCTACCTCGATTATTCCGTTCCCCGTCCTAATGACCTGTTTTATCAAAACGAAAGGGGGAAAATCGTTACCGGCAGATGAGGTGTCACGCGTACCCGCCTTAATTAAGCGCTTGTACGTTCTGAACTGCGCGAGATTAAACTTAGCGCGGCGAGATCGTATCGGGGGGTCGTTTCTTCGCGCGAAAACTTGAAAACGTACGGTTATGCGACGAGCATAACCTCCTCGGGCCGGAGCGGGGATGCGTCGCTCGAATCGCGAAATAAGGGTTTCAACGATTCTCGTGCCACTCGACGCGTTAATTAAGAAATACGCGTACTCGCGACTGTCGGTGATTTCGAATTCATCAGGCGCGAGACGATGAATGTTTTTGCGCGAAAATATTTCTTAGGCGACAATGAAGACTGTAATATTTAAACAGTTTAATTAGACAGAGCTGTCTAGAAGAAACTCGACGTTTATCACTGTTCATTTCCATGCTGTCCGATTGATTAAAACGTTGTCTATAACGATTGAGGGATTGAGAGGTGATTACAAACAGTGAAATCCAACTGTACGGTGTAAAATATATTCCTCGGTGCTTCACCTGAATTAAGGGAATCATCAGTTTGTACAATCGGACAGGCTAAAATTATGTCGGATCGAGTTTTAGCCGATCCGTAGCTCCTAGATATGTATCGAGTTTCAGAAACCGGCAGTTGTTGGTATCGTGTTATACGACCCGGAACTCGCCATTATCGAGTCTCTCGGCGTAGGGATTCGTAATTCTACACAGAATAATTGGGAATCACTCTTCCGAAGATCAGCAACACGAGTGTCCCGAAATTTCGAGTCCAATATGTGATTAGTAACTTCCTGATAAAAATACTTTTCATATATCGCAAGAATTCGAAAAGTTGGCAGCGCATCTTTCCTTCAACGCTCAGTAAAATGGCCGAGAAACATCGTAGATCGAGTTTCATGGGGTCGTCTTAGCCTCTGGAGAAAATTAACGATGGACTGCAAGAGTAGAGGGTTTGATATTACTTTTACAAAGATAAGAAAAATTGCAATGTGTGTTTCGAAATTATTGTCTGTAACTAAATTGCATTGCAAGCGTACGAATGGCAAGTCGCGAGTGACGCTGAATACCTTTTTAGTATCCAATTAAAACACTATTTCATCAGTCTGCTCGTCTCAAAGGGCTTCTAAATGGGAACGGCACGCGATCGGTGGTAGGTATCCCGATTGACCTTTCGATTTTGCGGTCCGGTCGGAGCTATCGATGAATGGAAGTTAATCATAGGGCCTTGAGCAGTTCGTCGTAGCTGGGGCCGCGAGCAAGTTCCGAGGCGGACTGCCGTGGATTATAACGGGGTTGAAACGGGCGTAAAGCACATCCCCTCGAGCGGCTCTTAGGATAGGCGATGTGGATTTATTTTAAAGGGTCGCTTTTGTAAATGACGAGTGTTGTTGCTCGCGGCGGAAAGCCGAGGTAGTCGAGTACGGAAGGGTGGCGTTGGTCGAGGGTCGAAAAAGCAGCTTTCTCACTCCAAAAAACCTTCCCTCCCTGCAGTCCTTGCAGATTTAGCCGGGGCTGTGTCGCATAAACGAAGTTGTTTTTCCGTGGGAGTCGTGCGTCGCGTGAAATGTTCAACGGTACGAAAAAAAAACAAATAGGAAAAAAGCATGAAAGTAGTTTACCCGTTTGAATTAAAAAATTCATCTGAACCGAGAGCCACGATATATTAGAAAATTTAGTTAGCATCCAGTAGTTCCGCCGGTGTCGAATTTATCGGCAAAAAGTGTTTCCCTTAGAAATTGCGGCCAGATAAATCGCGCGCACCCGACCCTGCCACGAAAAATGCGGCCGAAATTATCACCCCGCAGAAAAATCAACGAAAACAAGACCCACTTTACCGACTGTATCGTCAAACTTGTCACGTAGTGTCGTAATTATGGGCGTGACCCGCGTTCGATCCGCTCGATCCAATCTTTCAGATGATTGATTTAATAGCCCGAGATACGGGAACGGATAGAAGATGCAATAACCTAACGCCGGAATACTAATGTCCGTTGATAACACCGATTAAGAGTCTATCGAAGGCTAAGAGGTCGGATCAAATCAAGACTTACTGATTCGACTCGATGGAGAACCGCAGTGGCCACATTACGCTCAAATTACGTTGCACCTAACGGTACGCGAGACTCTGCTCGTTAACTCATCATAACTTAAAATCATTTTTAGAAATTCAGGCCAGTGTTTCTCAATCTTCCCCAGTTACTGTATTAAGTGAGACTTAAAAAAAATAAACAGATATTTTTCAGAGGGCATATATTCTCGATGCATATACAGGGTATTTCCTACTTTTCCGGCAAGATTGTAGGAAAAATGATTATATGAAGTTTGTTTATAAACGCTTTATTACATTATTACAGGCAAATATTGAATGTAGCCTGAATAGGTGCGGAACACAGCAGATTTAAAGCTGAATAATACGGAAGGTTGATTGTGTTTACTTTGCCTGTATTTACGAGATATTTCTTGATCAGAAATCTGCTGTTCCGCACCTACTCAGGCTATATTCAATATTTGCCTATAATATTGTAATAAAGCGTTTATAAACAAACTTTATATAACATTTCTTTCGTATTTTCACTTGTAGATCATGCTGCTACAATCTTGCCGGAAAAGTAGGAAAAAAACACCCTGTACATATAGCTTTACTAGAAAGTTAGAGTATGGTATCAGTCAGCCAGGTTAAGACTAGCAAGTTCAAATACTCCTAAAGCGCCGAAGGCTGAAACATCTCGCCCACGAAACATTTGTTTGTCGATTCGTCGTAACAGCTCATCAACAATATTCTTGCAAAGTATGCTTCGTCATTACTGGAGAAGCCACTCAAAACAAAGTTCTCCCGTCTATCGAAGCCGTGCCCATTTTGCCTCGCGTTTTCGAGCGGCAGCTAGACATTGCGGAGTTGCGAAGCCCTTGCAGCGGGTTGTAGAACTCGGGTCGAAATTTTCGGATCGGCAAAATGCATGACTGACACCGTAACAAACATTCAGACTGGGTCCCAGCAGCGATGGCGACTCGCGAATATCGTGCGCAGATCTCTTCGGCAATACACGGTGCGCAGACGGGCGTTAACGTAGTTACGCCGGCTTATGGGAGCGACCCCCAGTTTCCTGAGAAATGACAGGGAACATTTGCTTAACTCATTTCGTAAGGCGATGAGCCGAGCAGTCGGTTCAGCAAAGAGTTGAGCAAACCCGACGAGGGACCGTGAGTGCCGGCGCGAGAGCAGGCGATGCGAAACGTCCGCTCGAGTTTCTCGCAAAAACATCCGTCACCAGGCTCGCTTTATTTTCCATTCGCAAAGGGAACCGAGGCTCGTCGTTGACGCGCCACCTCGCGTTGCGCGTCGCCGGCGCTTCGCGAAGCTTCTCGTCTTCCCATTCTATGTATATGCGAATTTCATGCGGGCTAATGAAGCTGTTGCGTTCGCGTCCGTCTACGTTGCCGCGCTATTTGTTCGCGCAGCTCGGTATATAATTATACGTCCGGAGGCCACTCTCTCGGAAGCACGCTGGATTTCACGTAAGTTTCCGCGGAAATCCAGGGAAATGTAACTCGGGAAAAGTTAACGTCTGCCAAGCCGGTAAGCAGCCACGTCGGCTCTCGCGGATGACGAATATGGCAGAATCGTGTCGGTCCGCGGCCGTTTATATTGATCCAGCTATCCGGACAGTTGTAATGAAGAAGAAAGAACCAACTGGATATTCCGCGGGAAAATATTCGCCGTGGCTCTCCTAGTGCCTTCGAGACGTCCGTAATAATTTATAATTAAATTCTGATCCCCTGAAATAAGAGCGTCCTTTCAAGTATCGATAAACCTGATTCACTTTTCTTCCGCATCTCGCGCTACCGTCTGCTTCGACGTAGAAATGTAAAATGACGATGTAAAACGAGACTTCTTTACGTGACATCACTTGAAAATATTATCACTTCTCGGAATTCTCGTTGAAACGTCATAAATGCGCGATTTTAGGACGATCCAATAGTTCCATGGAGTATTTGCCCCGTAAGTAATCGCTCGTTCTTCAATTAATCACATCAATTCTTTACGGCGGATTAAACAAGGTTCCATTAGACCTGAATCGCCGACGATGACGTAGAACGAGTACGGAATTAATTATTGAACGAAGTAATTATCCTGCAATCGTAGCGTGAAACGCTCGGGCAAAGATTTAAATTGAAATTTACAAGCGGCGGGGTCGGGTATAGCTCGAGACCGTTTCTCGCGCCGCGCCAAACACAGCTACGACGGTAAAAGCCGAAACGATTGTGAAAATATTTTCTTTGGGTTTCGATTTATGAGGGGGGATCCAATAAATCCTCGAATCTCGATCGGCGTTAATCTAATACGAGCGTTAATCCCGCGAAAGCGGCGGCTATTATAAGATGTTCGAGGGTGGGCGTTGTAACGCAAACAAAAACAGCTCGGCAGCTACCCCTTCGGTGTCTCCAGCGCAACAAACACGGATAATCCATGGACATGGCAGCTGTTGCTGTTTTTTCAAACGATCCTCCCGGAACCTACAATAAAATATGCCCGCCACGTGGCAAAGAAACTCGATTCCGGGGGCGAGCCGAGCCGGTCGCTTTTGAGCGGCCGTACGGAGAGATTTATGGAAACTGGCCGAAAGAAACAGTAAGACGATTCCCGCTTCTTGCTGCCTTTTCCGGCGCGACTTCGCCGAAACTCGAAAGTTATCGTTCCTCTCCCCCGATAGATAGAGAGAGAGAGAGAAAGAGAGGGAAACGGAGAGAAAGTGAAAGCCGCGTGTGCTATGCTCGATTAAGTCGACAAGCCCGAATCAACCGAAGAAGACGGGAGATGACAGCGAGACGGAAACGATATCCTCTCGCGCACAGGCAGCAGCCTCGCCGTCGTTAAAAGACGGTCCCCGCTGAATTAATTCGAATTATTTTGATCGAGGACTTCCGCGGACAGAAAGCCGGCGACGACCTTCTCCCGAGCGTCAGTTAGTTTTCGTGGCTGTCGAGTAATTATGGCCCGCAGCCGTTTTGATGGACAACCGGCCATGGAATTTACATTCCATCGTTTAGACAATACTCGGCGCACCGTATAATTTCATCTAGCCTTCCACAAGCCGGCTAAAGAGCCGATCTCTCTTTTTCTCTCTCTCCCTCTCTTGCCGGTTTCTCGGGATCGATATATGTGCCGGGTGTGTCGAACCCTTTCATTTCGAATTCGACCCGGCATTAGAGGACCGGGGCCCGTTTTTGCGCAACAAAGTGAAGAAATTAAATGGGTCCTCTTAAACGGTGCAATTAGGCAATTAGACGGAATACTATCTTTCACCGGTCTAATCATAACCATACGGGCAACGATCCGCCGACGAAATACGCTCGGAACGTACGCTCGGCATTCGGTGATTATGGGTTTTCAACGTATCGCGGCCCGTTTTTGGCGGAAATCCACCACATGCGCGTCAGCTCAGACTTTTTACGTTGGCGTTAGCGGTCACACGCAATCCGAATATTAGAAAATTGAAAGAAGTTATTCGCGTGGTCGTGATGCCTGGGAACTGCTAAGTATAGACGTGGTTTAAACGCCTAAGCCGAGGAACCTGGTCTGCGGCATCATCGTCGGACCGTTCTGTGGAGTATACTAATTTCGGAAATTAAATGGCGTCTCCTCCAGCCCGTGCGGTTCTCTGAAAACAATTCTATGCAGTGGTCGATTTCTTACGTAATTCAGTCTTCATTTTTGATATTAGGTCGTGTGAAGAATATTAAGTCGTATGAAGAAAGTAAATTTTGCTACGAAATAATAGTTCGACAGATTCTTAGATAATTCACTTGCAACCAATTCGATTGCGATCTGTAGAATCCAAGAGAGTTGAACTCACCAGATTTTCTTCCATTTAAGAAAATGCTTTGATGATTTTGCGGAGTGTTTGAGGTCGCTGGGTTGCCAGTCCACGTGTTAGGGTAGTCGGTTCATTCATGCCTAAAAGGGATCTATTTAACATGCCCATAATTCCTCGGTTGTTGGCAAGCATTCGAGCATCCCATGGTAATAGAGACGCGTTTCGAAGAACGGGGGCCCCTGGGTTTTCCCTCAATCCCTTCGTTTTCCGGTGCTCATGACCAAGCGACAACAAATCTATTAAAAGTTCGTCGAGCAGAACGACTCGCTAGTTATTGTCCGCGGGCAGCAGCGAGGAAGGTATCCATCTTTGCCTCCGATCCCGGCGGTTGGTCGAAAGGAGGATCGTGGTGGCGCGTATTTCCAAAACGGAGGCCACAAAAGAGCAAACCGAAGCCACCGAGGATGCTTAAGTGTCGCTAAAAGCGGTCGGGATCGCTTCGGAAATAGGACCTCCTTGGTGTGGGATCCTCTCGTTGCAGGTATACCGTGTGCCCGCGGCAAGAAAACGTCATTTGAACCGTGCCATTGTCAATTTCCCATTCACAATGGGGACAGCTGAAGGAGCGCGAGCGGGACCAAAACATTGAGACATATCCCGTTGTTGTCGCTGTCAACCGGTGACCCTCCCCCTTTTCGTCGTCGGACATTATTACAAAAATATTTGAAACTGCTCGGCTGCCTGCGCGGTCCATTGTGCCGATCCGCGCAACGCGTTCAAACCGATGCCAACTGAGAATCGATGAAAAGAGAGGAGCAGAGCTCGACAGAGTGAATACAGAGAGAGGATAAAGAGGGAGAAGGATCGGGACTCTCTGCGAGGGACTCGGCTGGAGATTTCATGTAATTTCAGCTCACGTGGCGTCCAGGTATCCCGGAGCAGAAAAATATTTGGAACACCTGCACGGCCGGGCGATCATCGATGGATCGCTCGACTGTGAGACGATATCGAGCCGGATAGATTGGTTAATCTGGATGTATCGCTATTCCGGGCCCGTGAAAATTTCATTTCCACCGGCATCGATAACCGCCAGTCAATAATTGTTGCCGTTCTGGATCCGTCGTTTCGACGGCCGGCGTAATTGTATTTACGACTGATTGCAAATGAGAGGATTAAAAATGAAACCGTGACTAGGGTTTCGCCCGGGAATCGGATCGGGCTGAAATCACGGTTAATCGGTACAATTTTATATTGCAGTTTTTCAGGCGAGGTGCCGCGCCACGCCGTGGTCATTGAAAATATTTAAACGGCGCCGCGGGTTTTTCTCTGGCGCAGCGACCGGGGCGATTTTGTAAATAAATCGACGGTAACGTTAATAGGATCGCGAAATTACGGGGGCGCGATATTATTTCAAAGCTCGCGTTGATATTCACCGACGAGGCGGTCCGTGAAATTTCATTTAACGCGGAGCTTAGTGGAAAAATATCTGCGGAACGTTTTTCTGTTTATAACGCCCGCACCCGCCCGAAAAATTATAATTGTATACGTTTCTCCTGTTGCGATTCTTCCCGGGATAAAGTACTTTATTACTCGTTGTTATCGCCGATGTTTCAACGGGCTCTTACTCGTATGCCATCGTTAACGGTTCAGCAATCCTAATAGCGGTTTTGCATTACAATAATCTTCTTGCGCCTTCAAATTTCTATTTATGTATTACGATCCGAAAATGCAGTAAAAATTACTGTCCATGTAACAAACCTAAAAGTCATTTTACACGACGCTCATTTTTATGTTGCTTGGAATCAGAAATCTATCCATTCTTCATTTCCGCACCAATTTTAAGGAACACAAACCAAATACAAATTTCTCTCTAGCTTTAGGGATTCGAAAAAATTCTTAAAACAACAATATGTGAAAATTGAAAATAGCTCCCGGTTTGTCAGCTCCGTTTTGTAAACACATAGTATTGCAGATCTCGAAACGGACAATGTTCCTCTCTTTTATCTGTTACAAATTGTTAGTATTTCCATAGCGAGCGAATATTGTATATCCGTCGTTTGAACGGAGTTTTCCATGGTAGAGAATGTTTTTAAATATTGCCGAGTGGTGTAAATTCGTCAGAAGCCCGGGAATATTTGCAAGGGACATGCGTTGACGTTTTACATCGCGTACGTGGCGGAGAAATTCGTGCAACGGGAGCCCGTGTTTTCCAAGGTTGACGCCTACCTTACGATTTCCTCTTGCTCTCTTGCAAGATCAGAGCTGTCTCACCGCGGGGGATCACGTAACGCTGCAGGTGTGCCAAACATTTTTCAGGAAACGTGAGCCGCCCGTGAGTCGAAATTATACGAAATCTCCAGCGGTGAAACGTCCCTTCTGTAAATTCAGACCTCCTCTTTCGCGTCACCCTCTTAAACTCTCATACCAGTTCTGCGGACACGTCTTTGTTACGAAACTTACGTCTTTATACGAATAGGGCGACGGGGCTTGAATATATTACGCGAGATACTTCCAATTAAGGGAAATATATCACTCGGCCCTGCCTCTTTTCCTCCCGGCTCCCGAGAAATATTCCAAATTCAATGGACTTTGCGCTCGAATTCAATTAAAGTCGCTTCTCTTTTCGTTACGAATCCGGCGAAGCAACGCAATGACGACTTCAATTTCAAAAATTTAAAAACAGTTTCTAATTTAATACAGTTGTTTTCAAAATATCATCGCAGTGTTTTTGCAAAGCAAACATCCGAGGTACATACTATATCAATCGTCATATTTATACTGTGGATTTTATGCATTTAAAAATGAGTAGTTCAAGTGGAAAACAATCAAAACATTTCACACTAAGCCTACCGAGCATTAAAAGTGACTGGTACGTGCTGCCATATAAAAGTGAATAATTTTTATTTCGCAGCCTGCTGATTATTTATCTCGGGAACCATCTGCGTCAGACTTCTGCGACTTGTTTAGCTGATCGCTTATGGTTCTAAATGGGTCGCTCAGAGATTTGTACGTAGGCGGCTGCGATAGACAGTCGTTGGTCGATCAGACTCGTATTGACAAGGAATTCGATCGGTCAGCATTCAACGAGCGAACTCGGTCGAAGTTGAGGATCCTCCATTTAACTAATGAAATTTCGGGTACGTACACGGTCTCCGGGGCAGGGAAGATGGACTCCTTGATGCGCGCAAATGTTCGCAAATTTAGTTCGCGTCTGCTTGACTCCTGCAAGTGGCCGAGTTACCGGCGGGGTGTATACAGCGTGTCACAATTTGCATCGACGGGGCTCGGCCCGATAAACTAGCCCGCAATTTCATGCATACGTCATCAGGAAACCGGGGGGGAATACGAACTGTCGCGCCAACGACGACGAACGTCAGGTTCGACGTATGCACGTCGACGCGGCTCGATCGCCGCCAAATTCCACGGAAATTCTGCTGTCGTTTCGCGCCTCCGCCCAATGCTCTGCGGATTTCACCGCGAAGACGGAGCCGTCTTCGGCTGCCGGGAATTATGTGTCGATCCTCGACGCCCTACCATGCCGTGACAATCCGTATTGCATCGCGGCCAAGCCGCCCGCCATCGCTGCCAAATTGTCGCGAGCAGATCTCTCGGAAATTACGCGAACGCTAAAACATTTCCGAATTTTCCGTCTCCCCTACCGCGTGGAGCACTTGAGGTCCTCATTTCGATAATGCATCATCAAATACCGTTTTAGTGCTCGGTTCAATCACGAGTTAGTCCTTTCTCCCACAATTCACTTGCCAGTGCCTTGCGCTCGTGCAGCTACCTCAATAGACGAGGATGTTCCATCGGAACACCAAATCTTCTGTGCACGATCGTGTAACGACAACAATGATCACGATTCTAGTTATTTCTAGTATTAATATATTCGGCCTAGGGTCGAACAGAAGATGGACTGACCCGTATGAGACAATGCGAATCCTATGCCGAATGCTCCCTCCATCGATCGCCCTAATTCAGGACTCTATTTGTCGCTCTGTTTCGATAGTTTAGGTCTGGTCCTTCCGTATTGTTCGAGAACAAAAGTTGTTTCACATTGCTTGCGGTCAAGCGGACGCTGTATATGTCCGTGGACAATCCTAACGATCGTGAACAGCTTTAACAGCTTCCAATCTCCCTGTTTGTAAGCTGGCTTAAATCGTAGGTGATTATGACCGCCTGGCGACGGATGCCACTCCATCCAGTTTATCCCTCCTTGGAGTTGAAAACGCTACACCCAAGCAACGTGGACTTTATTGGAGATTATCGTGCAATTTTATGTCGACTAACTTCTATATCGATTAACAACCGATTCATAAAACACTGAATTTCTATTGCTTCCGTGTAATGGATTTTTGGGAAACTCACGGTACATATTTTCTAGAATCGTTTTGTACAGCCGCGACAGTGCCATTTTCGACGAGATAAATGGGGGAATATAAAAATTCTAGAGCAAAGTGATAAAAGAGTGGTTCAGAGAGAACTTTCGCCGGCGGCGCGGCGGCGAGCGTGTAGAATGATCGTCGAGCATGAATCGCTAAACGAAACACGGCGACAGTAAAATGTCTGAACAAAGAACACGAGTCTAAACAAAACGGTCGTTCTAGAAGGCTGCATATGAACATTCACCTAACTGCGAAGGGTAGAATTGCAGCGAGGAGAAGCGATTCTACAGCCCGTTTGCAGACAATACGGTTGGTTGACGCTTAGGTGAACGGTGGCGCGCAGTTCAGGGCAAATGTAACCGGTGATAGCCTGAATAGAAAACAAGCAAACCGCGTGCGTTGAACGTCCTCTCTACGAACGGGCGGAATTTTCTCCGGGCCGTGTTTCCTTGTTCCGAGGTGCTCGTGCACGTCAACCCCTAAGCGTCACTGCGGCGCGGCGACTCGTAACAAGTTTTAACGCACTATCGAGGTCCTTGAATAATTAAGCTGGAGCCGCGTGCAACCAGATCTGTCGGTAGGCAGAATGATAATTAATTCAGGCACGAAACGTTATAAACGGCGCCGCGTTTCACCGGGTTTCGTTCTATGAATTTTTACTCAGCCCCGGAATATACTCGTCGACATTACAAGTCGTTCCGAAAATAAGCGGAACAGGGTTCTCACATTTCGGAACATACGGAACAGATCAACATTTTCAGATCAGTTTAAGAAAACATGATAGAATTTCAGTTGGACGAAATCTCATAACATTAAATCCTTATCCCGTGTATTTTCAGGTCACCTTGCGATCGTGGTCCTAGTATAGATACACCTGAGAGCAGGACGTATCAATTTTCTATAGAATCCACGATGGCGCTGCTTCCCTTCACCCGAAAATCTCGTTCTACCTCGGTTCGGTCGCAGCAGGCTGCGCAACGTTCCGTTGAAACTTCATTGTGCCACGAAAATCGATGTGAAAAGGTGGCAAATGAAAAACGACGTCGTGAAGGTGAGAGTCTCTGTGTTCCTCGGGCGTCGGACTGATGGGACCGAGCCACCTTAAAAGCCGTTAAATACTGCGCTGGAGTCGCCTTTATAGCCGCCAATGATTCAGTATTTACGCACAATGCCCGAGGAAATGCCTGGACCCCACCCGTTGCCAGCGCACCGTAGGAGGTCCGAAAACTTTTCCTTCCTACGCAGCCCGAACCCTCGACCTCATCTTCCTTGCGTGCCTCCCACGTGAAAATGCGTTTCCGCGCGTGACTTTTCCGCATCCACGGAAGGAAACACATGTTCTCCTCGGACACGCTGCTTTCCAGCTCATTCTCCGTCCCGACCTTGACTAATTGGAGAGAGCAGCCTACCGGCGTGCTCCTGCGCGCAGAAAGCGTCGTGTAAAGCGTTGTTATTAATTTTTTAGCCTATTCAGACTCGTGCCCCCACGGCCCCTTTCAACCTTTTTAAATGCCCGCGCGGCATTATCCGAGAATAAATGCTGGAAGCTGTCTCTCATTCATCGCTTAAGTACGCGTTCAACATAAATATATGTAACGACTCGCGCGAAATGGGAAGACCGTATTAAAACACAGCTTTTCTACTTAGAACGGCGGTATTATTAATTACGGACAACCTCGTTAAGACTTTAATAGGTCAGGTTTTAATAGGCGTCGGGTATTAACGAGTCGAGCCTATGCCTGCTGGAAATTAATATGTAAATTTCGAGTCACTTGTACGTACTCTCTCCCCCGTCCCGCCGATGTACTCGGCGACGAGCAATGCTCGGCTCGTTACCAGGCCACTGAAACGTGCTACGAGGAAATTATAATAAGCGCATCTAATTCTATTCGTACTTTGAGAATACTGCTTAACACTGTTCAGCCCTGCGCGGTTGCTTTGTCTTCAGTATCAAAGCAGAGTCTTCTGGAAACGGGGCTGCGGATCCGTCGGGACTCGCAGCGTATGATAATCGTAATATAATACAGTCTCGTTTTATTTTTCATTCGGTAAAAGCATTTGTAGGACTCGGAACATTTTCTCGTTTCCTTTACATTTACCCGCAAATTTGCGTAATGACGTTTTGGCAAATGGAACGCCGTTTTCTGGAAATTGAATTCGGCAAATATTTGTGGGTCGGAAGAAAATCGCAATCAATAACATAAATGCGTTCAATCCCGGCCGTCGACGTTCGGCGCCGAACGAATACACGCAAACATTAACACGAGCAGTTTCATATGCTGATAACGACCACAACACGCGTCACTAAGAACGCAGAATTCGTCGAGTTCTCGTCGAATTACCTCCTCCGCGCGCAGAACAATATTCTGCGGTGTGCGATTACGAGCCGGCATTTCAATTGAAGTTCCTCGTTGGAAACAGCCATGGTCTGGAGTGACCTTATTCCCTAACAAGTTTGTTGAAATGTCGCCGCTTTCGTCGTTTCTCGGCTAGCTTAGAATCGTTCGTTAGTTCGTTCCTCTTCCTCGGATCGGGGAAAAAAAGCTGACTCGCAGCTCGGAATAGGATCTTAATTCCCTTGAACGGTTCATCACAGAGCGGCCGGCCGTTGCAGGATCGTGCAATTTTCAGAAAGATAATATTTCCGGCTGGAACATCTTTAATTACCGGCCGGATCTTGAATCGACTATTCTAATTAAACTCAAACAAGGAAGACCCAATTGTTCAGCGAACCTTAATCACGCCACGTTTGAGACCGACGCTTCTTATGTCGGCATTGTTTAAATATTCATCGAAATTCGACTTAACTTCGTGCTAATTTTACCGCGATATTGAACTGGTCGTTTTACGTAGCACTTGTAGTAGAATTGTTTCGTTTCTTTTTTCATTAAAGCGCCTTGTTCGAGGCTTATTCAGCTACACAAAAATGATTAATGTTAGACAAGAATTTCTCCGTCTTAATCACGTATTTGAATCAATATTATACATAGCAAGGGGTTAAAGGGAACTATTTTCTGGCTCCAATATTTAAATTGACTATACATTAGCGGTGCGTCTGAAACAGTACTTGATTTCCCCACCCTTTCAATGTTTCGTTAAATTACACGCACGCAGTGAGCGGAGGCTCGGCCACGTTCTGTTGTTCGCAGAACGAGAAATATGCTCCAATTGCCGGGTAAACACGACCGAGTGTCCATTATGAAAATAAAGGGCGTTAATTGTTCGTCGTACGAGAGGCGTGTTTCCGTTCAGGCGGGATGAAAGTTGGTAACCGATCCGCTAAACTGCGCGTCCTCGAGGCGTTATCTTTGATCTTCATTACGCAGGGCCCAGCGTTTGCCTCGTCAAACGTCCGCGTGACGTCCATTAAACAGTTCCCGATTCGAGAGCCGTTCGCGTGGCGAAGAAAAATGCGTGAACAGGTGCGAAATACGGGAACTGACAACATATGCCGCGTCATAACTCTCGCGGGGAAGAGTAATGTCCGCGTCGCTCATAAAGAACGCGAGGCTTTGTCAGTATATCGAGCTACTCGTCGTTTCGTCGGCCTCCCGGCCGGGCGCGTGTTCCCGGGTGAAAAAGGAAGGATTCGGGAAGCCTGGAACCGTGCAGCCGATATTTTATCGCCTCCCTTGTCATTGGAGACCATTGTAGGCCGCCTTACGTGGACCTCGGACCCATAGTTCAGACGATGACATTTCAATAAACCCGTTAGCGAATAAGGTCAGCCGAAAAGACTGCTGCCCTGCGGTCTGCGATCCTCCAGCCAAAACTTTCAGTTCCCGCTGTGAGCCTCGATCATTAAAATACTGCATCATCGTGTATTTAATTTAGCTGTAAATGCCTTAATTTCCCCGTTGCTTGAATTTTAATTATTTCTGATTAAAATTGTTGATTAAAAAATTATTAATTCCCAGACTGCGGATTGTATGGATTTATGATAAGAACGAGTAAATATTTATAAAACAGTGTAAGAGCATTTAGGAAGATGCATGCGCTGTTTTCAACTCGCTGAAATTATAAAGAAATTTATAAAGCCAGTCAATGTCCCGCACGTTCCAGAAAAGGGAAGACCGTTTTGATCGTAGCGAGGGAAAAAGTGCGGCGACGTTTGAGAACGTTCTGCCTGTGGCTGGATCACCGCCAATACTCCATTGCGCATTATTTCCGCACTAATTGGCCGCTCTTCATGCACCAAGGTTACCAAGAACACCTTTCCCCTTAATCCCGGTTCTGTTCTCCCTTTCTTTCTCCGTATTCGTTTTTTCGCGTCCTCGACAGCGAAATTAAAAAATCACCTCGATCGGCGACCTCTTGCCGGCTCTCGATTTATACCGGCGAAAAGCCGGCGCACACTTTGCGCGCCACGGCTACCCGCTTATAATTAACGGCGAGGATGCAAACTGTACTTACGAACGATTAATTAAACCGCACACGGTTTGCTCGCCCCTGGGACTCGTAAGCGCCACGGCCACATTGTAATGAAATTGTGTTCCGATGATAAAGATACAGCAGCAGTTGCTTAACCCGCTGTTTCTCGCTGCGGTGCTCTCCTTTCATAGATTATCGGCTCGGCGCTTTGTCCCTCGGCGTGCATCGAATACCGAATATTGGGATCGGCTATCGTGTACACGACCGATCGATGCCTACAGTCAGGACCAAATTAACTGGCCGACCAAAGTCTCTCGATGGATGGCCTTGACCAATTGTTTTACTGTGTCCTTCAGCTTTTTCCCCGAATTTCCGCTCGAAATAAATGAAATAAATGTTCCCCGGAGCGGCACAAGCTGTTGTTAAAAACTGTACATTTTTGGTGTAGATAACAATATCCCTTCAATCGAGAGACGATGTTATTCTAAATGTAAGTTCGGTACGAAAATGCGAAGCTTGGTAACCAAAAGAGTATTTCCATGAAGCGAATAATGGTTAACGGTATTCAATATCGGAGAGAAGACGCGACCACGCGTGTAACTCAGGCAAATGCTCACAAATAGATGTGTTAGAGGAGGAGATCCTCATTCTGTGGAGGGTTTGTGGGTCCACAGGACCTCCGGGGTTCCCATGGCCCGTGATCCCGAGGATCGTTCGAGCTTTCAACGTCGGCAGGGTTTCCCCAAACACATCCGGTATGCCTCCCATGGCTACTTCCAGCAATCAACCTCCCATTTTGACCAACTTAATCACTGAAAACCCCTGGAGTCCTTTTGAGATCCCTTTAGAACTCCCTCGTGAGTTTCCAACAACAAAACAAATCGTCTCGCTATGGAAAACATATCAATATTCCGTATAGCGGAGACTCAAATCGACAGATTTATTTCTGGGACACTGAATCACAATGGCACGTTCGCACGTTTCCTCTTATCAGTTGTCCAAATGTCCCGCAACTCGCGACGAGACCTTAATATTCGGTTTTGCAGAGCTACCTCTGCAGCCATAGTGTTCGCGCTGTCGTGTTAACGATGGAGTTGTAAACGGCTTAACGATGCTCTTCTCGTGGAAGTTTCTATTAACCTTACGTCACCGGGTTTCACCGGAATGTTACAAAGAACATCCTATCTCGCCATCTGGACTATCCTACAGAGCATGAATTAACTCCGAGAAACCCTGCCACCCATTCGTGGCAGGTATAAGATCAGAAGGGAAGACCATTGCCGCGTGGAGGGTGGTCCCAAACCCTTGGCCGTCTTGTTTTGCTAAAACAGTGGAAACGATAGGAATCTGTGAAAGTAAGCAAACACGACCCTCCTCCGAAGGTTTTCACGGAATTTACATTTTTCGGAACGCGTATCGCGCGTGTTGTTTAACGGTATTCAAGTGTGCACAGGCTAACTTAAAACAACCCCTGAGTTTACGCTTAGGTTTAGGATGGGACATCTCAGGGTAACAGTTTTCTCATTTTGCACGTACACGATAGCTGCTAATGGAGGATTTTAATTGCGCAGAACTCTCCGACGAAGCCGCGTTTTTGCGTGTTTCTATAAATACGAAACGAGAGTAATCGCCCCGAAGGATTTCCAAGATCGATGGCCGAGCTTCTTTCGAAATACAGGCGCCGGCAAAAACCAATCTTCTTTCCCGCTGCGGAAGAACAATTACACTTTAATAGAAATTATACGAGCGGCTTAAAAAAAAATCTCCGACCCGTAATGGGATTCTTTTTCAATCTCCTCCGCGATGCAGTGAACGCACCAGACGCGATATTAATTCGCGCCACTATTAAACAAGGGAAAACGAGGGTGGCCCCGTCTAAAGAGGGGGTTGGAACGGCAGGGGCGAGGGGGTGAGGTTGGAAGCGGTTATACATTTCCGTAGTTAATCAGCAGTACGCTCCATCGTCGATGTTTAAATTTTACTTGTACGCGGCGCAATTAAGGTAAAACCAGTGGAACCCGGGATTTCCCGGGGTCGGTCGCTCGAATCTTAGCGTTCGGCCAACCGACCGAACACGATCCGGGTATCTCGTTTTTCCGCTTCATTTTGGAGCCGGGTAGAGGCAGCTTAAATGAACCAGACGGCAGTGCCGAAATTGAAAGATCAAAGGATTACCATTATTACCTTGTTTCTACGGTAACCTCCGCTTGTAATCTTTGTTTTTCACCTTCGTATTACGTACGGCGCCCCGGTCGGTTGCTCACCGTGGGCGTTCACGTTCTCACCGGAAGAACGTGGATGACCGCGTCTGACGCTGCTGCAACATCAGCCGCTGAAGCCCGGCGAATTTATTATCCAGGTAAACAGCTTTGAATAATGAATAAGAGATTAAACACCTGTTACACATATTACTCGGCGAACGCGCAACCTAACAAGGGTAGGTCCCCAAGTGTCCGACTTCGATTTTGATAATTTTTTGTGAGACGATGGTATATGGATCCTTAATGATGTCTGCAAAATATTGTCTCAGTAATTCAATTTTTTAAGCTAGTCTAAGTAAATTCATTTTTAAACTCAATAGTTTTAAAGATATAAACAATTAAACCCCTTCATACCTTGTTGATATATAGACTGCGGATCTTTATGCAAAATAAAAATTTTCTTCGTCACTTACAAGATGCAGGAACTATATAAAAATTTCTTCCTATATTTGAATTGAAAATGACATATGGATGTTCTTAATTCGTATTAATGTTTATACTGTATTAAATTACATCCACCCATTTCCATCATAAATGCATAAAATCCGCAGTCTATTGATATACCATGATTTGCAGCTCAAGTTTTCGAAGTTCCATTAGCTGAGTAAGCAGGTTGCGTAAAAGTTCAATTGTCTATATCTTTAAAACTATCGAGTAACTACACCTCTAATATTTTGCAGACATCATTAGAGATCCATAACCATCGTCTCACAAAAGATTATCAAAAACGAAGTCGGACACTTGGGGTCCGTCCCTTGTAAGTGATCGCTCGACGAAACAAATCGGTAAATGATTCCGGAACAGCCAAACTAAGTTTTATTGTAATTCTTACTTGGAGACTTCAAAGACTTCTACGTTGTATTCTAAACTGATAAATGTTTGCAATCTAATGTTTGTTTTTCGAAAGAGGATATGTGAAGTCAAAATAGTTCCCTTCACTCCCAAGTTGCGAAGTAATAAATCTTCTTTCAAGAAGCAAACTACATGTCATTTCGTAAACCACATCCCTGCGACCACCTCGGAAAATAAATTAGCAGCTGCCCAGCGCCGGATCCTGTTAATCTCGTAAATTTCGAAATAATAAATTTCGAAACCTGTTTACCGAGCACAGCTGCATCGCAACCTCTTCTGTTTAAACCGCTCAGCACAATAAAAGAAAAGAAGCGGCCGCGTTATTGCTACAACGTCGGTACTTACGAGTTCCTCGGGAAGCTTTATTAAACCATCGATACACGTTGCATCGCGGCATGATGCATCGCAACATTTCCCGCAATCGCCGAGCGATTCGCCAGACCAGTTCTTTCAAAACTCGTCGACTGGAGATGCGAAACCAGATCCAGTTTTCATTTTGTCTTCGACTCCTGGTGCAGCTGGCTGCAATGCTGACAAAATGTTAGGGAAATAATTTCTCTAAGACTTCTAGAAAAACGAGTGATTTTTAACATTTATTTTTATTATAACTGTTGAAGAAGTAGGCCTTTTTGGCATGTTAACAGATAGTCTTAAGATACAAGTGTTTCTTTTTCGGTTTAGTTGGAATGTTACTGGACCAATTTAAATGCAGGTTAACAGTGAGAAGTGTTCGATGCCTCGTGAAAGGCCGAAATCTCTGGAAACCAGATCCCTTAATGCCTTCGCCGGAGGATATCGATTCGAAGATCACGCGTCGCGTTCAATTTCTCGTTGGCGATGGCATGACGGGACTTGTCGATCCGACAACCGGGTAGACAAAGGTCCCTTATTAAACATACAGGGGCCGGGGCTAAGAATTTTTTAGCGGGTCACGTCGCCGGCCAGAATATCCGGACGGAATCGAGTTTCCATCAACCGGTTATCGTGGAAATCCCTCGCGTAGGATTTGTCATCCCTTGCACGAGCCCCAGAGCACTCGTGTCAAAGGAGTGACGATCGCGGAAAGCTTTGTCAGAAATACCGACCCTCCACTTACGTGCGCACGTACGGTAGCACCTCGCGCGTACGCACACACATGATCAGCGTCGTCATCAGCACCGACGCGACGCGACGCGGCGGAAGGCAGACAGCGACAGCACCACCCTTAATACGCGCGCGGACACAACTGAACGCCGACTGTTTGCATAGATATATATACGGAATGCCCGCGTTCGCTGGAGATGGTGGCAATATTTGCGCGGTCCTGACAGGAAGACAATGAGCCTCGATCCGACACGCGATATACAACCCCCCCACGGTACGGTTCTCTATCATCCGCGATCCACCCTTCAACCACCCTGCCCTGTACCCCCGACCACTTCTTGTTATGGTACACCCATCCAGACGCATCCAGTCGTTCGTTACTGGGCGAAAAACAAGGACCAGGGGAGGAACAACGACGCGTGGGAGGCTGCGAGAGGCGGAGGGATGGATTCTTGACGGTAATCCGGAATTGTAAATTAATCCTCGACCTTTCGAGATTAATTTATACCTCGGGATTACACGCGTCTGCCCGGCCGATCGATCCGAAAGCGCCCGGTCGCTATTTACAATATTTTAGTTTCAGCCGGAATCCCATTTGCAAACTTTGGAAAATCGGTTTCTTTGCTTCAATCAGCGCCGGTACTCGGAATTAAAATTAAATAAAAAAACATTTTTAATATACCATGTTTTTAAAACGGACTAAAAAATATAAAATAATTTTTTCCAGCGCCGTACAGATTCCTAACCCCATACAGATAGTCCTGAAAATTTGTGATTGTGAATTTTTCATAGCTATGGAAATACTTGTAAGATTTAAAACGAAAAACGTGGTAAAAAAGCGAGCTGATAAAAACGTAAAATTTCAGTGACGTACTGAAAGTATAATAAAATGTAATTGTTCTCTCAAATCTTCTCCCATGTTCGCACGAAACGTTTCCGATGCGAATGTTTGCCGCATGATCGATCGACGACAGGCGATAATAATAAGTTCTGTTGCGATTAGTTCAGATGAAAGTGTTGTCTAGGGTCCATGCAGGGGTGTAGGCAATCTCGGTTCCCACGAAGCACGACGCTTTTATTTGTTTAACTAGGAATTCCCCGTTATACGCCGAACGCCAGCCGACGATTGGGGTGAAGAGACCCGGCTCCTATTATTGCGCGACCAGATTTTTGGTGTACAATGTGGTAGACCATAAATTACTCATTTACCCGGATGATGCGTTATTCACGTGACATTAATTGTCGCGTCCTCGTATTTTACGTCACGAGCGTTCTACCATTATTCCTAGTGCTCGCTGAGGGGAGATGTATGATCGCGATAGCAGTCTCCTTACAGCGCATTACGCCATTGATAAATCTAGCAAATTCTTTTGCACTCGAACCGAGCCGTTTTCTATGGAACTTTAAAACCACAATATTTCCGAATTAATGTTTTTATTTATTCTTTATCTTTTTACGAGTTGGACCTCTTTATATTTCTTTTTAGAAAATCTTGATATTGGATTGTATTAATTACCGCACGTATTGAAAATATACAATAATCCAAGATAGATGTAGGAACTTGACAAGTGTATATATTTAGTAAAATATGCTAAAAGTCTTTTCTTCAATGTATTGTTTACATTACCATAAGAAATAGACACTTTTTCACAAAAATAAAAACGTTAAAAACACCATGGAAGATAGAAGTACACGATTCAATGCAGCGAAACAGGATTTTATCCTTTCTGAAAAATTGCTGAAAGCCATTTGATCCGCCAGCAACCGACCTATTGATAACCGCTGTATTTTCTCACGGCGGCACGAGGAAAGATGAAACATCGGTGCCACCGGTTCCCGGTGTGTCGCAAAACCAAACACCGTCCTCTATCCGTTCGGTCCCGTATATCCGCCAAATCCGCGGAACGCGTTACATCCTGTTTCCCACAAATTTTCTGCGTTTCCTTCAATCGGAAGTCTCGGGGCGGCTGACGGAACGGTAGTTGTTGGAAGTTCGATTGGATGGGTCCGAGCGAGGAAAATCTACGACGCCCGAAGACTTAACTGTCGGGGATAAGTAGCTGACACTTCCGTTGCGTCAGAGAGGTCGTGGTTCGGCTGGATCCGCGTGGACGGCGTCTGCAGGAGCCCACAGCTTTCACGGCTTTCGGACAAATTGTGAAAAGAATGATGTATTGAGCCAGTAAACGGCGTGACGTCGGGACCGCCCAGCGTCTCCAGGTCCCCGGAACGGCTTCTTACATCCGTCTGGAGATGCGAGGAGAAACGTCTGCCCGCAGCAACCGCCCATTACGTCCATTGTATTCCCGAGGAACAGTCGCCCAGGACACGTAGTCATCCCCACTCCCCCCTCGTCGATTCCTCGGTGTCCTCGAAGTCTTTCCGGACCAAGGTACAATTACATTTTCACGTCCCGCAGTTTGGACAAGCAGAGACCCTTCCGCGGTCGAAAATACGGCCCGGCCAAGAGAAAAGGACGAGATTTCGTTGGTCGATTCGAACGCCCTGCGGTTTATCTCTTTAACGATCTTTTGTGCCGATCGGACAGCCCCCGAGACTAAGTTGGACATTTGCCGCGCGTATCGGCCCGTGAGATTGGATCGATCTTGAATGCTAATAAGGAAATAATTCGGCCCCGGAATAGCTGCGAGGTGTTAGCCGGCCGCGAAGCAATTTGCAGTTGAATTCGGTTAACGCCGGACCTCTTCCGCCAAAAATTATTGCTGACCCTCTCAGCCTCCTTTCGTTCTCTCCTTTTTTCCCTGCTCGTCTCCCTCTCTCTCTCTCTCTCTCTCCCTCTCGTGGTACCCACTCGCTTCGAGAGTAAATCGGTTCTCCCCTGTTGCCGAATTTTCCGCGAATTGATTTCGCTGGGGATTCCCGCAGCAATCTGAATTCATTTGCGCGCCGCTGGATACTGATACGGAAACTGCAGCTTGTAAAGTGGCGGGCAGGCCGATTTTTATGCGAGCCTGCTAGCCGGGCATGAAAATTATACGAGCCAATTAATCTACAATTTCGTTCCCGCAGCCTGTTGTTTCTAATTTAATTTGTCCCTTGCGTACCAGACTGACGCAGTGGGGTTGATATGATTAAAACGGAAATAGTTAGCTTTGGAAATGCCTTTTTTAAAGATTTCGAACAGCAATTTTATTTTTGGGTTTTATCGATATTTAGACATATTCAGACCTACATATTTAATAATAGGATTAGTAGAGCACACCTCGACACGAGGGACGGTCGAGGTTCAAATGAAAATATAAGCACTTCTGCTGGAAGAATGAGAGGTCCCATAATAGCTTCGATGAAAGATTAGTGCGGAGCATTGTTCGAACAAATTTCACACCATGCACGATAAGATCTGGACCAGCGTCTAGGTGACAAGATTTTGGGAGCCGGCTTATTATTCAGGGAAGCTGACGTGGGAACGAGAAATTCCGATTCCATGAGCTGTGACGTGTACTCGGATCAGGAGGACACCTCCGAAACCGCCGCCTTTCTCGTCACGCTTGCCTTTGCCATAATTCGGGACGGCCGACAGGTAGGAATGTTTATACCCCGAAGATACTTTACCTGGCCAGCACTCTGTGGTCTAAGCTCGTGATATATAACGAGTAGTTGACTAATCCCTTCTACCCTTGCGGTCAAGGTACCTGCGTTCGGAACGTAAATATCTTCTACCGGCTACGGTTGAAATATATTCCCGAATTATACCTGCGCGGATCGCGTTAGCATTATCACTTTAACTAGTCTTTAAATAGAGTTAGTCATGTGGGGACAGGGGCAGAGGCAGGGCGAGAATAAATCACACACAATGAAGTCTGAAGAAATAAATTATTACTCCGGCTACTAGGGTTGCCGGGATTTCGACTCTTGGGTGTTAGATCAACTGGCAGGTCGCTTTATTCATTGATGGCAATCGTGTTTATTGGACAACGGAGTGGCGGATTTATGTCGCCCGCAGTGTAAAGGAATTTTAAACCACAAGGCGACCTTTCATTCCGTCTAATATTAATATATAGGACAGAGTGATTTAGCGGGATTTGCGCAATTGCTCCTTCTGTTCTCTAATCGTTTCCAAACATCTCAATCATTTTAAGTAGCGAAATTAATTCTTCGCAAAATTTCCTCTTGAAAATAGAATAAGAGATAAATAATTCCCGTCTTTTAAAGAAATTCAAAATGTCTCGATGGTTTTAAAATTGATTGCAGTTCGAAAATCAGTCCACTGAAATATTTAATAAAGTCATATAGATGTTCAAAAATTCTATAAATAATTTTGTGAGAGATTACCGATCAAACTACAAAACTGGGGGTTTGATTGGCATTAAAATTCGCGTTTTAGTTATCGCGTAATAATGTTTGTTAATTTCGGCGAATAACGTCGGCCGGCTGCGCAGGACCTAGTAATAGAGGCATCGCGGTTTGTTTATGTAATCCCTTTGAGTTGCTGCCGCGTGCACAAACGTATTTAGTATTTGCACATAAAATTATTCAGGACTTGTTTCTGTAGGTTCGTACGTGCTCTCGTTAATCCCGTGATTAATGCTACTTTCGTAGAGGAAGCCGCGGTGAAACAACCGAGGCCAAGTTATCCGAGGGAAAAGCGAGACCAACAAACACACTGCTTTGTGGCAATTACTTTTAAATATACTCCTGACGAGATGGCCGTGTTCCCGCCCCGTGCACACCGCCTGTTAAAAGTGCACGGGGGTTTTCGCAGAGCGGCGCCAACTGGCGCGCGAGGACACCAATTGTGAGAGAGCCTTTCTGGGAATTAAACTCATTGGGAATCTAATTCCGGGTAATCAAGACTTCGCCAGGTTTCACCTATCCCTGACAAGGACAGACTCGCCTCTCTGCACGCCCGCCAGACGCCGCCATTTTGCGGGAACGAATACGCGTATAATTGCGTAACAGCCCACCTGACATAAAGGAATCCTCGAGCTCATTCCCCGTGACCTTTTTACCCGAAAGGTCAGGACACTTTCCTCCCACCTGTGAACTTTACCCGGACATTTGCTAAACCTACTTACTAATTTACCCGCACCACCTCCCTAATTTTATTTACTCCTTACGTCAATGTTTAAATACCTGGACACAGTAGAAACTCGTTGCACGAAACAGAATCGAAAATCCGTGCAAAAAATCGAGGAGTGCAACGAACGAGGTAATTTAATTAAATTACAATATTCACTTCTCGAACGAATTGATCTTTCTTGACTAGTGAATATTAAAGTTGATACGTACGAAATTGATGGAGGGAACTTCGAACAGTTCTTGTTTTTTGCTGGAGTTTTATTGTAGCCGACGGTGAACGAAAATATTAAGTGAAAGCGTCGATTTTGCGAATTTTATTTTTAAAAATCAAGAAATCCAATTTTCACCAGAATAGGGAATTGTTCAGTCGACTTTCCGCGCAGAAGGGTTCTATTGAAAAAATTTTTTGGGACATGTTGATCGATAACATTGTATAGTGAAAATATTAAGTGAAAGCGCCGACTTCATGAATTTTATTTTTACAAATCAAGAAATCCAATTTTCGCCAGAATAGGGAATTGTTCAGTTGACACTTCGCGTAGAAGGGTTCCGTTGAAAAAATTGTTTGCTTTGGAATAGAGTGTTTTGGGGACATATCGATCGAGAATATTGGACAGTAACGTCAGAGTTTTATTTTAAAAATACTTGATTTTTTTTAATTAATAGATTTTTTCATTGAAATTTTTTCAATTGAAAGTACCCAATTTTTATGTCAGTAAATTGACAATGTTATTGGACAGACATTTCCTACAGAAAAATCGGAATAAAATCATCGTTTTCCTTTTCCAACTATTTTATTTAATCAAAGTATTTTCCATTGGGTTTTAATCGCGAGTTCCAACAAAGGGAGGACTCGTTGATTCGTTTGTAATAAAAATGGACGGGCAGCTTCTAACAGTAACAGAGGAACAACCGGATGATTGTTATACAATAATAAATTTAATCATTCGTATTGATACACAGAGTGGCTTCAACAAATATTAAATTTTCTGTCCGACGGAGCCGTTCGCGTACTGTTGTCCATAAAAGTTCAAACAGATTTTTCGCCCGGCCCGTTGCGATGAGCCAGCGAATAAGCGGAATCAACAGGGATCATGATTGATATCGCGGCCGGGATTGTTGGTAAAAGAACAGTCCGCGAGCCAGGTTTGCTCACTCGAAGGCAGACAGTCGCATTATTGATCGGAAAAGTAATTAAAACGTTGTAATGGCAGCGGTAACGACGACGTCGCGCGGCCCGGCCGGGCATAAATCAAATATTGAATGGATAAATACGTCGATTTAATTTCGCAGGATGCATACACATTAGATTGTCCGGCATTAGCGTGGATGATTCTTTGTCCGCGGCCGATGACGCGTGATTATTAATCGCGTTCGATTACCGGTGCCCATGGCAATTAAACCGCGGTCGCTATCCTGCGAGTTTTCTCTCTCTCTCTCCCTCGTTATCCTTTTTATCATTCCAATTAGCTATTAGGATCAACAGGAAAGACGAATGATAACGAGGACGCCGAAGCGTCCTGTCCGTGTTTTATAAAGCCATTATTGGGCCCTAAGTGAATACGTAAGCAGCGGCCATTCATCAAACCGCGGCTTGCCCGTATGCCTCGTGGTCCCCGGCCTTGTAAGGCGAGCTCGACACGCTTACACGGCTAATAAATAAGATGTACGCGGTCTTAACGATTCCGATCAGCCATTTGCCGGCCAGCGAAACATTATGCGGCCCCGTCTTGTTGCTGCGCGATTTCGAGTATCACACACGGGGCCGCGCGGCATTTTGTTCGAACGAGATACACGCGACGCGACGGTGTACCCGCCGCTGATCGTCATAATTTATAATGGCGAATTAATTTTATAGAAAGGGAAATATATACGCGCCGCCGATGCCGTCCTGTCCGGACGCTGACCCTCCCCCCTCCATTTACATAACATGAATAATTATTAATAGTGACCATTCGCGTCACCCTGCCCAGAAGAATTTCGCATACCCCTCTTCGGCCCTCTCTTCTCCTCTCGCGGGACGAATTTTCACGGAGAATTATAATCGCGAAACGCGTAAACGCGTCCGCCGGTGTCGCCTAATAGAATAACGATAACAGGCCAGGTGCCCGGCACGGAAATGCATCGTTAATTATAGACAGGTCGAACGGCGAATCGGTGTAAATGATTCGCCGACGGGCGATACTATCATTTAACAGCTCGCCGGATATTGTAATCAACATTTCAACGGGGGATAATCGCGTTACCATATTTAATTATCCGCGAATTTTTAGCGGCCGGGCCGCGGGAAACAGACGCCGCGAGACACCGGCAGACACTTTCGCCTGGCTCGGAGTCGACTGATTGGTGTTGAATATTTAAAGTCGTTATTGGATATTGAAATGCTTCGTGAAATAATCATTTTTATCGGCGTGTTAACAACCGTTCCACCGGGGCCGATTGTTTCGCTGATGACCACGAATCGTGTAAATTGCTTGCTAAGATTGGAAAATAGAATTTGCTCGATTTCATTTGCCGAGCGAATCTTGATCATACCATTCGCAAAACAATCCAGCTTATTACAATAACGGCTAAACTACTTCACAGAATAATCCGTGTGCCAGGGCAACAAATTCGAAGATAAATCCATCCAGCGTCGCTCGAAGTTTGCGAATAAATTCTACGGTCTAAGTTAATAATCCCGGGGCGAGAAGTAGAAGGTCAAATAATTTTCGTGAGATATAAGAGGGGATCAGGGAACGGTCGCGAGACGGAAACAAATTTCTCGGAAGTCTGGTGGATTCTACGAGTTCAGCCGCGGCCTAAACCAAGGATCAAGACGGGTAGAAGAGCAGCATCCGGCGGCGGCGTCGCGCGGCGCCTTAAAATTCCGAAGTTAAATCCTGACACGTGCAGTAAATCATGCCCGCGTTACGGAATCGTTCCCGACTGCAAAACGTCGGGAGATGACGCGCGGCCCGGCGCGGCGCAGCGCGGTGCGATGCGCTTGAGATCAGTCGGAGAGCGGATCACCACCGAGGGGAACGAAGCAGAGACGCGGCCAAGAAAAAAGGGTTCCGAGAGACGCGCAAAGGCCTGGGTGCGAAGGCAGAAGAGTTCCGAGGCATAATAATAATTTGAACGCCGGTCATATTTCACTAAGGCAGTCATGAGTTATGGCAGTCGTGGCCGACGCAAATGATTTAGGTTTAATAACGACGGGCCTGTCCTGTAGCGCTAGGCCCAGGTCAGCTGGCCATTGTCAGTGGAACGGCGGGGCCTCTTCGAATGAGCGGTGTCTCCTCGATCTCTCACAGGGATGACTCGAGGTCACCTTGCTCGTGGTCCCTCCATGCTGCTGCCTACACGCTCCACCAACCTGTAGCCCCTGCGCATCGACATGCGCAAGACCGGTGCGTTGCGCACAGTCAATTAGTTGGAAAACTAGCGCAAAAAAAATCAGTGTCGCTTGAAAACTTCATTTATTCGCAAATAATTTCGTTTTCATGCGCTGAACACGAATATGACATTCGTTTCCAGTAGGGGAAATACAATTTTTTATTTCTAGAATAGTTTTGTTTTTATCTCTCTGCCATTTTCCATACTTGTTGATCACCGTGTTACGTTTCGTCCGAAGAGATCCGATAATATAATAAAACCGCGCGTACTATCACCCATCGCGCTCAAAGCGAAAATTGTTACCAGCGTGTTTGCGCACGGCGGAATCCCCGTTTGCGACTGGCTAATGTTTAACTATTCTCGCAAGGGGAATAAACACGGCAAAGGGAAATGTTTTGCTCCCGATGAAAAAGCTTTGCGCCGTGTGTTAGTCAGGCGATAAGTAATTTTTTATTCGAGAGAACCTCATTTGCTAAACTGTGACGTTCTCTGTCGCGATACCGATCACTAGGCGTTTCAGTTGAACGAAGTTAAACCGGATTACCTGAACAAACTGCCAACAAAATGTAACAAGATAATAATCGTTATAGCAGTGGTTCTCTGCTATCCGAACACCGGCAGAAATCAATGCACCCAGAGCCACGGGAAACTTTATCCCGCTGGGCAGGAATAAATAAGTCTCGTTTTCACTTAGTTAGCAGTAAGTTCCGGTGCAAGTCCCCGTCCATTACTTTGGTGCCGTTGGTATCCAGATAATGGGAAAGCACTATTACAAGATCCGAATCAGCTTTTACATCGAGAGATTCCAAGGAGTTGCTGTTCTGAGAACTCGAAACAATATACTCGTCCCCGATATCAGGTATCCTTGGACAATTGTAACAAGAACTCGTTCACGGAAATCAGATCTCATGAACGGCAGAAAATTATACGAAACTGAGTTATCTTTGAAATACCGTTTCTTCGGAGAACGAACTGGCTCGGTCCAGAGGGAGATGGAGCGGGATCCAACTTTTCCTGGGATTGAATGCATCGGCCGTAGGAGTTTCGAGCGTTCCAGAATGCAGCCGCGCTCAGGAGGACGTCGTCCGGAGACACGTGACAATTCCTAGACGACTTGTAATACCGGGAACGAAGAAAAGCCTGCGCTCAGGGAGAGAGAGAGAGAGAAAGGGAAAGAGAGGAAACAGGAGAGGTTCGCTTGTCTAAATGTTCGAGCAGCGAGCAGGGAAGAGGACAGTATCTAACGCCCACGGCGACGGGCTCGTGTTCTCATACACACGCCAGCCTGCCATGTTTATGGCCACAGTGGAATTCCGGTTAGTTTCCCTATAGCCGAACAGATAACACAATTTCGTGTCCCGTGACTGCATATCGGTGTTATTGAGACCACAGAGGCGCGACTGTCGCATAAATACATCCTCCTTAATGTTCAAAGCCACTTTCGACTTGCCCGCTCCCCTTTCGCCTTTGTTTTAAGTTAGTAAATCAGCCCCGGGTCCGTGTGTACTCGCTCGCGGAGGGTTGCTCGCGCAATAGACCGACGGATATCGCCGCGGGTACGTGCGTTAACAAGATCCGTGGCATTCCGGAAAACTCGGAATTCCTTTGTACGACCGTTCGCGCGGCGCTCCGGTGTTCACTAACGATCGGCTCCCGCTGGCACATTTTTCAAACGCTAAGAAAAGTATTTCGAGTCACCTCTTTTTTTTCAACTAAATAGCCGGGTTATGGATACTTCAACGAGCGCTCCGGTTAATCTGAAATTCCTCCGGGGGATTCTCTGGATTCGCTGAAAATCGCGCTTTGCACAGTTTCTTACGGTTCAACGCGTTGAACTGGGATATTAATTTGTTCGTTCCGCGATAAACTAAACGAGGTCTCATGTTTCTGCGATTTATCCGCCACGGCTGATAACCGGGTAGGCTCATAGTTGCTCTCACGAAGACTGGAGGCGGCAGGTCGGTGCATGATTCGCGAAACAATGCCTCGAAGTTCGAGGTCTTCGACTAATCGGCGACGTTGAACTGCGGCTTAGCGCGCGGCGGCGCAATTTCGCGAAGATTAGCGAGCAATCAGGCCCTTTCACGATGGATTCCCTCCATTCGATTCAGCTATCCTCGGAACGGTTAGGAGCGCGAGGGAAGACCGTCCGCTTGCCACTTTCTTCGTGAGGAACATTCAATTTAATTACCCCGTGGAATGGCACGAATTCAAGTTCTTGCTCGGGAAGCTTAGTTCAACGATCTCGGCCAGGGGGGAAAACGATTCATCTCTGCTCTTTTCCACGGTGTTACTTTTCAGACGCCTTTCTGCTCGCTCTAACTTCCCAAGGTAGTCCCGGAGTTACGTAACATTTACGTGGAATCCATTACTGCCCCAGTACATCGAGTCCTTTAAATTTGTTTAAGCTTTTCTCCCTTCTTTCCGACGGTTTTTTCCCCCCTTAGAACGGAGCTAGGATCTCCGGACGATTCTACTCCGGGCAATCTAAATTGCTCACGGCTAGAAGATGGGAATCGTTTTGCATCTAGGAAATTTTACGTCTCCTAATTACTATGTACGCACGGCAACGGACCTCTAGAAAGTAATACTGGACCTTAACCGGCTAATTCAGCGTTTCTTATACTTTTCTCCTTACACTGCCGTTTTTGCATAATTCCCTGGACGCTGCATAAACCTGCATCCACCAGTGACGATAATGACCATTTTATTTCGTCGAAGCAAAAATGGTACTTTGCCTGAAGGGATTAGGTTGGCTATAAAGCCTTTGCAGTTTTCACTTTCTATTTCTAAAAGCACTACAAGGTACCGGAACATTTTCGAATCGAACGGATAACACTTATTTATTCATTGCAATTTAGTAATTTCTGGCCAACCTAATACTCTGAGAGGTTTCGACAGTGTAACATGAGTGCTCAAGAAAGTTCCAAGTGCCAAGATAGAAATTCTTTTCAATTAAGTGGCGACCAAAATGAATTCCGTTCCAGTAACTTGCGCCTCAGTATCCGCGAACTAGTTTCCGTCATTGTCGCGGCATAGCGCACTACAGCCGCCGTCAAACGATTCATGAACAAAAGAGAGATCACAATGTTGCGCCGTTCCTTCTTCTCTTTGGCTTCAGCTCGGTGCGGCACGGTTCCGTTTCCTGTTCGTGGTCTTAAATTACACCTGAAAAGCCTAAAATTTGCGGACGTTGCAAAGGTTTAATTAAGTGTGACGAGCTACCTTACTGTTCGCGTTCTTTGCCCGCTTTTAACGAACTTCTGGCGTGCCACATTGTTTTTAGCTCGCGTTAATAACCGTGGACGCACTGCCAAGAATAAGTAATTCGTTCTCTTGAAAAGTTTCTTGAATTTTAATTCGCCGTTCAGTTCCGCGCGAGCCAGTCGCGCGAGTTTCGCGGAAACGGAGTAACTACGTCAGATAAAAGAATATTCATTAAGAATGTTTAGCGAACGTCGAGGGACGTCAACGTGGCAAGATTCCAATATCCTTCGAACAGTTTTAATCTCCTGTACTCGACACCTGTTCAATCATATGACAAAAGATCGATGTAATCTTCTTAATTAATTGATAACTTCGCGAACATTGGGGCAGGTCCAGGCGAAATTGAAATTACTGGCTGAAAATAATATTTCTTTCTCTGCAGGAATATTAAAATATTTTTCCACGGCGTATGAATCTTTTTATTGAATCGTTAACTGGTTATATTATTTCTGTACGGGTTTCATTTTACCAGGACCAATACTGTTATTGTTTCATTCCTGGTATAGTTTTGCGATTCATTGTCTATTGTTACCCACACTCCTTTTTAAATCAATTCTTTCATTTACTGCGCTCGTGATCGCTGGATACGGATATTTCTGAAAAATCGGTTTGCAGCGATAGTGATAGTAAAATGTGCGGGAATATTTAAAATTCGATTTTTGAAAAAGATTGAGTATATGGTTACATCTGTGGTTGTCAGGAAAAACGCCGGATGTCACAACTTCAAAAAATTTGAGTTTATGCATTCATTGAACTTTATAGTATAGGATTTACGTATTTACCAGAAAAAAAATACTACAATTTCACCGATGTCCTATGTGAAAGCATTGGTGATGAAAAGTTTAAACGGCAATATCTCGAAAGTGAAAATATGTGACATGCGGCGTTCTTCCTGGCAACCACAGACATATGGAAACATCAAAACAAACCAGACATAGAAGCGTGAGTCAGTTTAAAAAAAGGTGTTAGCGTCAGAGTGAACTCCGTCCAGCATATTTTAGGGGGGAAACAATGGAATTAAGAGACGCATGAACAATCGCTCGTATACATAAGGCACCGCCTAAAATGGAGTATTCCAAGGGCATTAAGTCGGCGAGGGCGAAACTCGCGGATGCCGGCGGTCTGACTTCCATCAACTTTTAAATCCGAGTAATTCCTCCTTGCCGCAAAGTTATCCGCCGTAAAGTAGTAAGTTGAGGAATGCGCAACTTTATAATTTGATCGCCATAGGTTAGACGGGAGGCAGTGCCGGTGGGGGGACAGGGTAATTTGCGAAGAAGCACGCGTGAAACTTCGCGATATTAATTTGAATTTATACGCGACCGGTGGCTCGCTTCCCTCGTCAGTCGTTGATTTCCTCGGCAGAATGACCGAACTTGAAATAGAATTTGACCAAAAAATGGAACTTAAAAAGTTCCATAACTATTTCGACCTCCGACCCTTACCCATCACGTTCTGTGTCCCGATTGTCGCTATGTCGATCTAATCACGCGTTCTTTCTCAAAGCGGAACTTCGCCGTTCTAAAGACTCCAGAAAAAAAAACTGGTGCCCGGAAACGTAAAGGATTGGCTATTATTTTTTCGCGGATAACACGCTTGGCTTCAGCTCCCCTAAGTGATGTACGAGCCTTCCGAGGAATTCCCACGAAAAACTTGATAAAACGGCGATTCTCGTGTCCCCTTTCTTGGCCAATCGTTCAACGTTCTTGGGAACGTAGCTCGCGAGCCATCCTACGACGCGATTTGATTTCTTCGAGTACAGGAGAAATTAATGTGCGATCGCGAACGGTATAAATCTTTAGAAATAATGTCGATCTTGTCTGCTATTACAGTGTTCCAATTGCATTCCTCTTAGGTTGCTGCTGGTCAAATTAATTAATTGCGTCGACTCTGACAACTGGCCTTTGTCGCACGAAAACATTATTTGAAGCAATTTGTCTTTACCGAATGACCATAAATCGTTTTTTAAAAAAGCCACTCGTACATGTTTGTTGCAAAGTTTACTCTTAAAAATAGCATTTTCTAACAGTCACGGATCAAACGTTAATCTAAATGGACTGTGTGCCAGCCACTGCATTACCACTAAAAAATAATATTTATGAAATCTTGCTCCTAAATGAACTCGAAAGTAGTTTCTGGAATTACTCTCGCGTGGACAAGTAACATAAAGTTCTCTCTAAATATACAGGCTCGCGCAAAGATAAGGTTCGCCTAATGAACACTGACGATGAAAACTACCCCCAAGTACCCAAATTTAATTCAGGCTGGAGTTTATAATTAATGGAACACTATAACATTATTTTTTAATGATACAGTGAAATCTGTGAAATCAGCAGTTGCACGAATTAATTGCGTCTCAGTTTGCCACACGATTATCATTAAATTTCTCCGAGCATTTCTCTTTCTCGTTGAGAAAGTCTCGGCCGGGAGTTTATGCATCAAAGTAAATTGATAAAAGAATACAATGATATTTTATAACGATACAGTGCTCGTTCGTTGATAGAATCTTGATCCGACGCCTTTGACTGACGCAGGTGAGAGATGCTGCATGTTTGGCAAGAGTATTCATAATCTATGGCGGTGCATACATCCGCGACTTGGCATTATCGAGCCGGGGTCGCCCTCTCACGTGAGTTTTCCTTGGAATTTGTAAATTGGTCCAGGACTAATAGAGCGTCTGTAGCACGCGTGTCAATTCACGGTCCAATTTAACTCGTTACGACAGCTATGACCGTAGTACCTTCGGCTTTCAAAGCGGATCTTCAAAGAACTGACGTGCTCTTCCACGAAGATAACGTCAATAGCAAATAGGGCCGTGGTTCATAGATGATTCCGCAGTCGCTTTTGACAAAGTACACGGACACGTTATTACTAGGACAGGATATTTGTTGGCCGAGGCGGGACGCTCGACTTCTCTCGGTAAATGGAATCGAGAATTTATTAGAAGGAGCAAATCTTTCTCTTCTTCTTCGTCGTCTTTCTTTTTTTCATCCACGGTTATAAACACCCTTGAATTTCTCTTTTTCCCTTTCCGTTCGGGGAACTTAATTAAAGCTAGGCGAGCTGTTGCGAAGATTTTATCCGTTCCTTGTTTCCGGCAGAACGAGCTCGCTCCCTCTAAAAAGGCACGAAAAATTTTGGCTTACGCACGCGACTTTATTAAAATTCTGCTCCAGAATTCCCGCGGAATTATACGTTACATGCCAGCTATGCGATAAAGAATGTTGCCCGTCGTACCTCGTCCCATTTTTAACTCTGCTTTGGACGTCGCTGGTTTCTTTAATAATTTCGCCAAGAAAGGACCCGGCCACCCCTGTGCGTTCGCGCTGCAAATTAGAACGAAAAAGGAACTAGAAATGAAAACACGCTTTATGCCACGTGGTTCGAACTTTCCAAGCTTTCTTCCTTCGAGACCGACTCCACAGTCCTGGAATATTAAACTATACCGGTATATATAAAATTTTTATTATCGAATTCAGCAAATGCGTTCGAAAGCATTAACCTTACTACACGAAATATAAACTTTGGAACTCCTGACTCGAAACTGGATTTCACACGAGCAGTTCGTCTGATTTCCCTGTTAAAATAACTTTGTAAATTCTCCTCTTTCACCCCTTGTATGGATTAGACAATTTTTATTTAATTTTGCACAACCCTCCGAATGATTAAATTATGTTTCATTTCAAATGAGCGACTTTTCAATTATGGACACGTATGAACACGTGACGAACAGGTAAATTGAGATAATACAAATTTTATCGCAGTCAACGTAAATAGAACATAGATACGGTGAACTATAAATAATAAAAAAGTGAGGAAGCTTTTTTAGAGAATACTGTAATGAAATTATAAATTCTAGAGGGATTCACACACACACACACTTATGAATTATAATTTCGTAGAAAATTTTGATACCAGAGAGATGGATATAATTAAAATCTTATCCGGGGCTCTGTATGATTAGTCAATTTTACTAAAATACAGTTAATTTACATAAAAAAATGTTTATGGAAGGTGACAGAGAACTTCAATGATGAATCAACTTGTATGCTAATTGTTACAAGACTTTTTCTTCGTTTAACACAATATAGTCGCCCACAAATTTTTTCCTGGACAATGGCGTGAGCGTTTCGATTCTCGCGTAGCGTGTGACAGATCAGCTCGATCATTATGCGATTCCACGGGCGTCGGTCGAATGCATCGCGAGGTAATACGTGTCGCGGATGAGGTTCAAAAACGATAAGGGAAACGCGGCAGGTATTTCGATCGGCGGTGACACTTTTATGCCCGCCGTATAAAAAGCTCGGGTAATCAAAAGCTCGTTAAGATGATTTATAATTTGCCACTGCATTTAACTCTCCCTCCACCTTCCGTGCGTACGGAGGCGACTTTTTTTTCAGAACGCCGAGCACACCCCTCGGCCATTTTTGCCGGCTTGTATTCCTGCGAGCAAAGGGTGGCTCGTTGTACTAATGTTTGCGCCACGAAAGGGTGGAATTCTGGAACTGATGGTCGATCACACACCTTTCGCTCCCAACAGTATAAATCATCCCCCGAAATCTTCGGATCGCTAACATTTCCTTTATCCCGCGGAATTGAGTCGAACCGTGCAGTGAAAAATTGCATTCAGAATTATCCGAAACATCTTTTTTACAGTTCCCACATCCTACGATTTGATTCATTTAGTCATAATAGTTTTGAATTGAAATTTCTTTTCAATTTTTCTGTGATTGCATTCTAATTTTATACATTTGCTTAAAATATGATTTTGTGAGAAAGAAATGTTGCGGGTATAAGACTGTTCGGATAAAGGAGGCTCTACTGCACTGAGAAATAATGTTAACGAAAGCCAAAGTCAAATGTTTGTATCTTCTAATATCCCTGAAACGTGGGATTGAACGGAGGATTTAATTAACGGAAAATAAATCTCCAATAATATTTCTGTCGAAATCCGCTGTGAATCTGTGCTCCCACAATTTTCAATTTACAAATTAAAAAGAAACGAAGATAGCTTGCTTGACGAGAAATGAAATTCCCTAGGTTACAATAAATATTCATCAAATGTCCCTTATTTTCTTTCGTACCGGCGTCCGTTCTTTATTTTCGGCTTTACATAAGCAGAACAGATTACTTCGGGTTCGGAACAATTTTAAAGCTTCAATTACACCAGCGCTATGTATATGCGGTATCGCAATAGTCGTTGCGCGGAAAAATAACAGTCCGTGCGCACGATAATTGCGTTTCGGTGGTCCGTAGTTCGTGCATGTCAGCCTGAATTCTTGGAAATTGAAATGCAAAATGAAAATCAAGGAGGAATTGGCGGTTGTGTGTGCCGGTTGCTCGAGCTGCGAATGTGGTGAAAATAATATTAGCAGTTAGCGATCTTCAAGTGAAATGGGGAAGGCGATAACATTAAAACGGTGTATTTCGAGCAGCTGTACATTAGCATCGGCGAAGTTTGGGCCTTAACAAGCATGGATTTTTCGTTCTTTTCCACCTACTTGAATCCTTCGTCGCTTTTAAACGACCGGGGGAAATTGTTATTCAATTGTCGCGCCGCACATAAGGCCAAATTAACAATTTACGACGACAAGAGTATAAAATAAGATTTTATTTGATATTTTGAAAAGTAGCTACTTAGGGTTAATTGGAGTCAAGGGTCCATAGTATTCCAATTAAAAAAAAGCAATTTCACACCAAATCGTTTCTGTAGCTTGATTAGTGAGATATAATATGCAATAAGAATATTATTCTACATCCTCATTGTTATCATCATCATCATCATCAGCATCATCATCAAGCTTCTGATCATCGTTGCTTTCATTATCATTACTATTTTCGCTTCTTCTGCTCTGAAGTTGGCTGTATCTGTGGAAGATTCAGGTCTTCATGAAGTCATTTCATGTGTTTGCTGTTAAAACGGTCGCACATGTATTTACAACCACGCCATTTCATCAAAAATTTCGAGACAAACCTCTTTAACTACACGTTTTATTTGCATTATATAATGTTCAGAATGTTCACTAACACCAAACTTGTCGAATATATATGTGCGCCGTTGCACGATGTTACGAGTCGATAATTTGGCGGAAAATTCGAAGGGGACGATATTTCCGTCCGTATTTGGTATGAAACCCGAAAATATGTTTCCAACATGTTCTGGAGCATAATTACGTCCATATATAGGTCACCTCGTAGAGCAAGCCTCCGAAACTCTGGTCAGATGCCAAGGTTATTAGGCTTCATAAAATGAACTAACAGATTTTTCAGTCGTTCCAGGCTTTCTCCCGTAACTCGCGATATTAATTCGAAGTCTTCGAGAGTTGGCAAAGATTTTGGAATAATTTGTTCGGGGTGCGACACCCAGCGTAATTCGACGCGCACCACTTGTGACGGATTTCTCAAATACTTGCTCTCGCCGGCATGTTTATATTCGAGCTAACGTTCGACGGTTCAGACTGCTCGCAGCGGCAGAAGAACATCAGCAAATTTACAGTGGGAATCGAAATGTTAATTATGCTCTAGCGATTTGGGTCAACCTAGGAAAATAACGACCGCCGAACTAGAATGTTTGTGGAACGCAAGGTAAACAGCCGGCCGATCGAAACGGAATCGAAAGCGACCGGCATAGAAAACCGCGGGTCATTAACCCCATCGAGGCGTGTCGTGTTTTCCCTTTAAAACACCGCGTTGCACCGCACCCGGGGTCCGGCTATAAACGATACCTCCATAAAGTTTTACCAGTTACACGCGGCCGACAGCGGTATATGATAAATCACTCTCGGGGCTCGCATCGACGTCTAGCGAATTTATGAATACTAATGGCCTTTTACCCAGATACGAGGCTCCAATTACTTTCATTTAGATCGAAATTAATAAACCAACCATTACACAAATATATTTCAAGTAACACCCGTGCTCATTTGTAGGAGCGCGGCTTCGTTCGATCCGCATAATTACGAATATCCGCATTTAAGGAAATTAATGAATACAAGACGGTAAGTTCGAATTCGCGGGAAACAAGGCCACGTCGAGAGGAATCGGTCGGTTCCGTGGAACAAAGGGGGAGTCAGACGAGAGAACGGTGTGTATCAATTAAAATTTACATCGGGCTGGCTCCCCATAAAATCGATAGATTTTTTCGCGGGCAACGTGCGCAACGTCGCGTCGGCCCCCGTGATACGTACATAAAACGCGAACGTTAAACGCGATCGCATATAGGATCGGTAAACATGTCAGCGAGTAAGTTGCTCGAAAAGTCCACTTCACAGAGAAGTTTTCAAGCACTTTATCGGGATTTCCTCGACACAATGGTGGTACGAGCCAGTCACCGATATGGTCTATGGTGCTCCGGCCAAGACAATCCTCCCTGTGTACTCAATAAAAAATGGGTTTGCTTAAATTCAACGTCAACCAACCGGGAGGACTAAGCTCTCCTCACTCCCTCGTTCTCCCTTTCTTTCTTTCTCGGCTGCGTGCACGCTTCTTAAGGAGTTTAGCCGACCGCCGATAAATAATACCGCGATTGCCGTGCGGACCGTATACCTCGCGCGGGAAAGTAATGAGAACTTTGCACCTTACCGGTCCGCGCAGTGAAATATCGGGTAGCGCATGTAGGACGTCGTCTGGATGATTTAAAATGCATGTCCCTTCGGAACTATGTTCGCGTGGCTATCGTGTGGATCCGTAAATCAGCAAGTTGTTCCGTGAATCCTTAACACTTCGCGATTTTCTCGCGTGGCAGGCAATTCTAAGGAAACCGTGGAGCTGGCTTCGCTGGAACTCGAGCATTAAGCTTCGAACTCGTTACCAGCAATTTCTGAACTCCTTTGGCGGAAGTAAAGACATTGTTATCTTCGATCTTACATTACTCATACATTTTATATATGTAGGTACATACTGTGTGTCTCAAATTAAGCGTACCGTTTGCTTTGCGAAGGCGTTCGTGCTCCAGCGTTCGAATCGTTCATTTATTTAAAATAGCACAGCAGAATTTGTTCGGCTAAGTAATAGAACATATTTCAAAGCAACCGTATTTAGTCGAGGATTAACAGACAGATCCGCTCAGGAAGAAGAGCCTTGCGTGACCTCGTTGGCAAAGATTGAGAGATTTATCCTACCTAGAACAGAAAATAGGATGATAGTCATTCAGAATCAAGACACTAGGATCAGATTGCTAAAGAGACTCCGTGACCCACATAGCCGAACTATAACTGCCAAGAAGCAGGATAGTCAATGAGATGGACCCTAATGACTTAATGAGACCACCCGACAACTCGACAAGATATGAATTAGGGTTTCCTGGATGGACAGAATCGTATCGTAGCTAGGGAACCAGGCAAACCGCCGGTCCTAAACATCCCGGCTGAACTTTCAAACTCGAAGACATTAGTCGGATGGTCCTACGGTTAGAAAATCAATCCCAATTCCCCGCTACATAAATTCCGAACAGACGTGAAATGTAAAAAGCGTAATACTGTCGGACAAAGTTCCGAGTTTTTCAAGTTTCTCCGAGGTGTGGAGTCTGCGCAAGAAACGGAACAGCCGTTTATTATCAATTCGCCGTTTTGCACCAGTGGAGTCGTAGCAGTGGGAAGGATGAATTTGCTTTATGTTGTGAAAGAGACGTCAGGTTGTCTGCGTTTAGTGAGGCAAAAAGATCCCTCCTATGCACGGCTGACAAGAAGCAAGATTATCGTCGATAAATCATCTACATATTTCTGTGGAGGAAGACCGTTTTCTATTATATTTGCCTCGTGTTAAGGAAACTTCGCTTTTTCTTAACAACTCGCCGATCTATCAATCTCAACGTTAATTGCAGTAGAAAAAAATGATTAATTGATACAAAAAGTCAATAAGTGATACTCAAATTTGTGTACAAAGTGTTTACGAGGGTTAATAGTTGGCAGCTTGAAATCGTCATAGATTATCATGTAAAATTACCGTTTATTGACGCGCGAAATCGAACAGGCTGCATACTTCACTTGGAGAACAAACTGCAGGGAGCTTTTGAGATTAAAAAAAGCTGGAGTTCTCTTTTTAATCCGGTCCGAAAATTTATCGCGACGCGAGCCATGCGGTTCTCGAAGCTGTTCGTAGACCGACGATCGTCGACGTTCAGGCAGGGCGACGAAAGGAAAAAAAGGAGGAAGACCGTTCGCCGTACGTTCAGTATAGCGAGAGAGGGCCGTCACCAAGTCTGCGCTTACTAGACCAAGAGAATCCTCTCTGTGCGCGCCGGATAAAAAATGGGATTGCTTAAATTCAGCGTCAACCCCAAGAGCCGGCCCCTCGTTCGCAAGAAGTTTGGCGAACCATTGCGGCAATAAATAATGGCGTGCCCGCCCCTTTCGTTCCATAGATCGCGAACGGGCCAGGAAAGCAATGAGAAGTTTGCACCTCCGCCCTGCTGGGTATAACGTCGATTCGTACACGTATCGCCGATTTAATGTACACTTGGGGGAACGTTGCGTTAGTTATTATTTACTGCGTGTACATAAATTTAATGGGGAGGCGAGGCGAAGGAAGGACAGAGGAGGGTTAGCCGGCACTTTAATGGTGTACTCAGACCGAACCGCGGACGCCTCTATTAAAAAGTCTTTTATCTTGATTTATTCCCGCCCCGGAGGAAACGCGGGATATTATTGCGGAGAGACGGACGAGGTGACGAATAATTTTATCACGCCACTGAGAAACGCGCGCCATCGGAAAAATAATGCCGGCCACTCTCGGCGAAATTAAACCCGTAACGAGACCCGATACGAACGCCTGTTCTCCTCGTTTTCTTGCTAACCACCGGCGATGTTACTTAAGGCGATTGCGTCTCGACGGAAACTGTGTTGCTGACAGACCCGTTCCCAATATTATTAAGAGCGCAGGTCCTACGTTCCACGCATCTTTGCGCGCCGAGCCGTGATAACTGTGTTAATTTATTATTCGTGATCGTTCATCGGAACCGGGGCTCTCCGTTGATTAAGTGGGTCGCGTGATTAAGCTGAAAGCATGTATGATTCATCAGGAGTTTTCGAGCGACGACGACGATCCAGTACACCGGCCACTCTGATTCAGAGGCCGGCGCTATACCTCGACCCATAGAACACCAGTTTTCAGCGACCGGGCACGTGACAAGCTCGTCAGCACATGAGTCCATCGAATATCTAAGCGATCCAGTGGCAACCGGTAGTACCTTTGTCGACCATTTTTATCGATCACCGCCAAGTGCTATTTCGATTCGTGCAATCCTTCAACTTTGCCAGGGAATCAGGAAAAACGCCACGTCGTTTTCCTTAATAATAACAACGCTCAAGATGGCTGAATAGCCTATTGTACTTTCCTTTCCTGTTTTTGCGAGGAAACGCATCGCCGCACCTGCCACCCCTATTCCCTCTTCCGGACACGTTTTCCCGAATGCGTGTCGTAGTTTATCGAGTCGAAAGTTTTTTCTGGGCCACGTCTCTCTGTATGGAATCAGCAAAAACACCCTCAGCCTCCATAATTCATACACCCTCGACTCCCTCGAACGTTATCCACCCTCTGATTTCCAGTGGTATCGGTCTATTATGCCTCGAAAACGACTGGTGCTTGTGTTGGTGGACCGTGACGGTGGTAGTGGCCGTAACGGGCAGTATTGCATTTTCGACATCGGCTATAGTTGTTATAGTTACGCCGCAGCGGCGAGCCAACGTTTAGGGCCGATTTCTAGCGTTTTATCGACCCCTCTCGCCCCCTGAAACGGCAACAGGGGAGGTGGGATTAAACCCGGCGTGTCAGCGATTTCCTACTGACAGCCGTAATAAGTCGCCGGTTCCGGAACAATATGATTTCCGCGAGATTCTATCGAGAACAATGATGAAGGGGGCCTTCTAGCCACCCCTGGAAAATTGGCTCGCGTGTTTATGCCACCGCCCCGGCTCGTGAGCGAGCGTGACTGGTATTTTTCGAGTCGGAAGAGTTCGATACCTAGGCGGGACGGTTTGGCAGCTTGCCTGGGCTCTCCTTATCGTTAGGTAAACTTCGGACGGCCACGGTTGATCCGTTTCCCTCGTTCCTCCATCGTGGAAACGCTTAACACGGAACAACACCGGTAAATTCCCGGTTTCGCAGGTATCACACGCGGAAGGCATCAACTCCGCCGTTTCATCGATGTTTTCATTATGCGGTGACCCGTCCACTGGACGAACGGTTAAACAGATGCATATTTATCTCTTTCCTTAATCATTTTAATCAGTCGAAAATGATGCGGTCACCAGTGACCGAACACTTCAGCAGGATTTTTATGCAAACTAAAAATTGTCTGTATTTATTTTTTCATTTAATACGAATTATGTCCATTCGCTGGACAGGTCACTCTACACCCGCGCGCTCTCCATCAATCCTCGAACCAATAATGAATAATCAGCAGGCTTTATGGCGGCCGAGGGAACGAATCTCGGGAAGAGGATTACACTGTTCGAAGTTCCGCAACGGGAAAAGTAGGCGACAGCCGCCTTCCTGTCATTCGACATCGACGTATTGACAGAATCCACCTTGTTTGATTGTGATCAATATTCCCCATCTTGCTGCAATCTCTTCTCTGAAATATTGATGTCTGACCCAGGAATTTTTAGACAGATGCCCGATTTTACGCTGGTCTCGGCGCCGCGTAATTCTTCAAATTGTGTGGATGAAAAATTTTGATATTCAATAGTGATGCTTCTCTTATATACGTATTAATTTGTAAAAAACGTAGGACCCATTGAGTATCAATATAAAGGGTATTTCATAAAATGCGTTCACATTTTCCGTATTTAGAGCATTACATGCAGCATGCAAATAAAGTTTCTATCTTATCTGACCATGTTTAGTCCAATGAAAAGCAACCGCTTTTGGAGCAGGCTGTACGAAACCAATTTTACCACTCATTCGCCCAGACCCGGAGCAGTGCGCAGATTCCATCAAGTCGGTTAATTCCCCGGTACAAATTCATCAGCCCGCGAAATCACTGTCTCCGGTATTCCATGGGACACGTGCGCCGCAGTCTGTTCAAAGGATTTTGTCGGCGGTCTAATAGATAACCGTTAATAACATCTCCACATAGTCCCGGTGCCGCGAGCAAACAGAACGCCACGTCTTGAAACATTGACGGGTCCAATTTCGCGGCTGGAATGGAGAAACAAAAGGGGCAAAGTACACAATGGGACGAAAAGGAGTGGGAAGAACGAGGACAGGGGTCGAGGAAAAATTAGTTTGCGCGTAACCGGCAACGACTCATAACTGTTGCTTTTCCCCGAAACGGAACCGGGAGGTATACCTTGGCAGCTTGCCTGGAAGTCCTGGGCACAGTCAATATTTTGGGCAGGTCCGGCTCTGGTTGTCGTAGGTATTACCGCCTTTCCTGGATTCCATTCCGAAGACGACGCGACGGTCCTCTCTCCTCCTTCTCTTTCCCCCTCTCTCTCTCTCTCTCTCTCTCTCTCTCTCTCTCTCTCGCAGCAGGTAGAAAACCATAGGAACGCTCAATTGACCCCGGTTCTTGGCCGATGGGGGATCGAAAGGTTCCCTTGTGTGCGCTTCCCTACTAGACGTTCGTCTTTGTGGAGGCGTCGATTGTGTTTGTCGACGTAGCCGGGGTGTCGAATCACATCTAAACACGAGATATCTTATTTCCGCGACGCCTCCTCCGGCGAGAGGACGCGTCGTCTCCGAGCTCCGTTCTCCCGTCCTCGAACCCCGCTCGCAGCGTCGCTATAAATTCTCCAATGTGAGATCCCTATCTTTATGGATCCCCGCTTTTACGAGTTTTACAAATAGATTTAGGTATGTATCGCGGGCCCCGCTGCGCTTGTGTTTTAAATATCCCGCCGTGCGGTGTTTTTCGATTTTCGCCCGGAGATAAGGCGCCCGCGGTTCCACGGTTCCGCGATCGACGAGCAAACAGATCAGCGGCTGACGAAAGTTTTCGTGCAACCCACCCGGTCGTGCTCGTAATTTTCTGCGGCCCCCGCAACGAATCTCATTCCCGAGATAAGCGACGACTACCTCCAAACTACGATTAGATCTTAGGAGAAGATACAACGCGCTCGGAATAAGGTGGAACGGAATTTAACCTTCGGCAGGTAGGGTCAGGGTGACTAGCTTCGCTTCGTTCGATCCAGAATTTGTTGCTTCCGAGCATTCAGCGCGCTGTGATTTCTATAGAATCTGTGATAGGTACTTTTATTGTTTTTACCGTGTCACTTATACATATAGGAGCAACATAAATTTTGTACAGGTTTAAAGATTCGTATAGTATACAGTGAGTTAAAAAGTATTCGTACGCCCTTTAAAATAGAATAACTTTTTTATAATTGTACCAAACGACCTGATTTTTTATAATCAATTAGAAGCATTGGTTTACGAAATGATATGCAAAAAAGATTCTCCAAAAATTATAATTTACACGGTTACATGCAAAAATAAAAAAAGCATTTTTCAAAACTTTTTTATTTGGGCCTTTGAAGAAAATTTAAAATATATGTTTTGTAGATCTATACTAGTTACACGCATGCTGAAAATTTAATTGAAATCGATTCACATACACACGAGCTACAAGTACATCTTTCGATGCATGTCGTTTTTTCCTGCGTCGACCGATTTCGATGAAATTTTCAGTATGTGTATAACTAACATAGATCTACAAAACAAATATTTTAAATTTTCTTTAAGAGCCCAAATAAAAAAGTTTTAAAAAATGCTTTTTTTTATTTTTGCATGTAACGCACCTTGCAAATTATAATTTTTGGAAAATCTTTTTTGCATATCATTACGTAAACCAATGCTTCTAATCCATGATAAAAAATCAGGTCGTTTGGTACAATTATAAAAAAGTTATTTTCTTTTTAAGGGCGTACGAATACTTTTTACACTCACTGTGTAGTGATGTATAGTGATGTATTATATGAATCAAATTTTGTTAGAATGTGCGAGATACAGATTTTACCCTTTCTTATGTGATCTTCGTTAATATTGATAAGAGAAACATAGAATTTTATTTAACTCATTGAATCCTGTTTAAAATCTTCATCGCGAATTTGCCTTGATATGGAGGACAATGGATTAATAGCAATATGAATGATTGCGTGTAATCTTTTCGGTGGTTAAAGCGATTAAATGCACGCGGAGTGAATTCGAAGAGAAGAATTGCAACGTGAGAATTGTCACATGAAAGTAGAATGCCCGGGCGTCTACATGCAAATTAGACATTACGATTTCATTGCTTGAGAATTAGCACTGGGAAAGAGGAAACAGTACTCAAGAATACAGAGAATTTCTACTGGGGTGAACAATAGTATTACCCCTTGAAATGTACGTAGTTTCACAATAAAAAAGACATGTCGCGTGTATGTAAAATCATGGGTGTGCGCTCTCAGACGTAATTTGTTTCCTCCACTGGTACACGTATATGTACATCTTGCGTTGCTAAAATATCAAATAACGTTTGCTGCATATGTTACTGGCTAATTTTCACAGGATACTACTACATTGCTAATGATCCTATAATAGCTTATAACGATTAATCGACTGTGTTACGTCAATCCATAATTGGTCTGTACATTGCCCACCAAAATTTTGGAATTACACGATAGATTTCAATGAAATTATATCGTGTAACATGTCGTCTTCCGACTACAAATTAGCCAAATGTTTTTCAAGCAACAGTTATTTTTAGAGCTTTCCCTAGAGGATGACTATTATAAATTTCACCTACTCATTTTTGCCATGAATGCATAAAATCCTCAGTTTATTAATGAATCATGTTTCCTACTTTATCGTCCTACTTTCACCGTTAACAAATAATTTTTCTCCAGTCATTTCTCTGATATCCCACCTCAAACGTAACAAGGACAATATTTATTAGTACTTTCAAGCTAAAAATTCCCCTCGATATTTGTCCATACCAAACAGAAACTCGAATGGAACAGCCGTAAACAAAATTGTCATACTGTTTGCGTTATTCTTGCACGCGAGATAATCGACGTTTCTAAACGAGTACATTATTTTTGCGTGCGACGAAGTACTAAAAAGCCAAGATTGCATCGCGGCCGGTTGCTATCTAAAGCTATTTCAAAACGTTTTCAGGCAAAGCTATTTCCCCCGTACAAATATTTTTACATTCCATCATGTGTCACTCTAGCGGACAGTCTACGTTCGGAACCGCCGTCATCGACCGTGCCTGCGAGCCGATAGAGCGGCTAAATTATTAGGTAGCCACCGATAAGAAGAGGCTCGCGTGTCGCGGCCGGCGGCGGGTGCGTCATCGAAAAAACATCGTTATAGTTATCGCGGGGGTGGCGTGTCTCGCCGCTATCCCGGGAGAGGCGTAATACCGGAGACAAACACTGTGAAACGCAGATTCGGCACTCCTCGTAATAATCTTGGCTTGGTCGGGGAACGAGATGACGACGGTGTCTCTCTCTCTCTCTCTTTTGGTGTGCACCCCCGCGCTGCACCGAACGAGAAAGCAGCCGTCGCGTTGTCGACTGTCTTGTGTTTGGATAATACACACAGATAGTCGGATAATTCACTTGTCTCGTCGAAAATGAAATTACGACGACGGTGACGGCGCGGCGGCGGCGGGCGGTGCAGCTATGCAAAACCCGGCAGTTGGCGAAATGGCAACGCGGGCGGCCGCGAGGCAATGCATAAAAGCAGTACAGCGTATATTATTTTACATTTCCCAGAGGGTCTTCCTATGGGGATTCTCGTAGAAGAGCGCCGCCGCCCACGCCACCTCAACCCCCTCTCGCTATACGGTCCCGTTTCCTCGTTCCCTGCTCCTCCAGAGGCCGTCCCCGGACGAACTCTCTGTGTCTTTATATATTTATATTCAATAAAACCCGCGTCGCGAGAGCTCCGCGACCTTTGTAAAGAAAAACACGCGTCGGTGCTGTTACACGACGACGAAGAATCGAGTTCCGCGGAAAGGAGCCGCTAGGGACGAATCCGCTTGTCCGAACGCGGGACGGAACGGAAAGGTAACGACCTTCGTGCAGGGCCACGATTTTGTATGGAGGGTATGCAGCGTAAATTCTGGCAACGGAAATTTACGGGATTCTAACGGGCCGGAATTTATGCAAGTCCCGAGGGCCCTTCTCTCTCTCTCTCTCCGCGTATTCGGTTTCCCTGCGTAGTAGTCGGGTCGATTGAAAAACCGGATGAGAATTTCCACCATGAAGAATGCAACGTCTGAAAAGCTTTTAATAACCGTATAATGTACAGAGCGAACATTTTCCACCCGGGGAAAGTGTAACAAACAAGAAGCCATCGCGTCGCGTCGAGTCGCGCGATGAAAATCAAAGAGGCGACTTTCCCGATGGCTCTTACATCGCCCGAACGTAATTATACCTGACAAGGGAGGCGAAAAGGGTTGAGGCGAACGCGATTACGATTTCTGCTGCTCAAAGGCTGCTCGGGGAACGCAAGGGCACCAAGGTCGCCCTTGGTTCATTTAAATGGTAATGAGTCTTTTTATTAGAGCACGGGCGAGATCCGAGATACGCTAAAAGCAAATTCATCGGCGGGAATGAGGTTAGCCGGACTCAATTTATCGAAACGTAATTGAGTTGTACAAGCACCCACATCTTGTCCGCGCGGGATCAGATAAAACACACAGGTATAATCACTCGCTCGAGATAATCGTGTAGCGTATTACAAAAGGGTTTCGGCTAATCACGATGACTCGACGCGACTCGCCGCGACGCCACGCCGACGATTACGCGTAGAAAACCCGAGCAGCGCGTACGTTCCAAACCAACAGCCCTTGCGGAACACAGCATAGCCCCAAAACGTAATAAATGATCCCTTTCTCGGTCTCCCTCGCGGTGCCGTTACGGTTCGAAGGGGTGGAGGGCGGCGGCAGGAATAAATTAAGTATTCTTCGGAGGGCGGACAGACCGGGCCGCCACTTCTGCGACCGGGGATAGTTTAGTTTTAAGGAAAGTGCTCGCTCGGACGACGGACTACCTCCTGGGACGAGGCGAACAAAGGTCCACGGCAGGACGAACTCGTTCGAAAAAACGAAAAGGAAAGACGTAGGCGAGGGCCGTGGGAGGAACCCTTTCTCTCTCTCTTTCCAGCGCACATACACGATAATAAATCACCTAGCGGACGATCTTGAGGGAAATTCGGTGAAATCTCATCCATTAGGATTACCAGAAAACAGAGAGGCAAAGGCGTCTAGTCTCGAGCACGGGACACCATTGAGCACGTTTCGCAAACACAACTCGTGTTTATCTGTTGATACTGCGGCCAAAAAGTTCCCGAGCTTCCCAAGCCCGCGTTATGAAAACAATATTTTCGACTTTCCCTTATGTCGGCCTGGGCTGTACCGTGGAATATTTACCTCGAGTGTCCCTCCAGCAGATCCCTTCATATTTTGTCGGCGTTCCAGTAATCCTGGAATAGCAATGCGAGTGGTTTTACCCCGGTCTCACCCCCCTGGCGCGCCGGAGTATAAACAGAGGCAGCCCGATTAAATGATACGAATCGACGGGCGAGAAGGGGAAAATTGATAAGTCGAATGGCGAACGTCGTAAAACGGGGATCCGTGTTTTAAGACGCGGGAACTGTGTCTGGAGGATTCGTAAACCCGTGAATAAAGCTTTTTCGCCGGTTTAATGGCTGATCCCCGCGCTCCTCCCGATCATTCGTATTATTCATCCTCGAGTCCGACCGCACCTTCGACCGTATTGCTATCGACTTTTTCTCCCTGGATGCTGTTCCACTTTCGACCACTTCTAATCTCAGAACGTTCCCCCGTCGTAATTCGGTGCTGTCCCGCTATAAATTTCATAACTCCTTGCCGGTTTTGCGGCCGCGACGCCATCGAACGTTATTACCCCTCTATAAACGCATTCATAATGACACGAAACACTTCGCCGAAATGAATATCGCCAACAGCTTTACGCATATTTAGCGAATATTCGAGGCGTCATGAAATATGTAGCCTATTTGCATGATTGTCCTGCGGTGAAAATCGCTGACACATTCACTCGCGCTGGCTTTTCGCGTGACAGTAAATCGTGACTTTTACTGCCACGCCGCCGCGCGAAAAGTCATTACTAGGCTGCGGATGTTTATGCAAGCCCGTACTCACTGCTGGTTTTGTAGAAAAAAAGAGTGGGGAATTGTGTTCGCCATGATATATTTTATTTGATCGAACATTAACGAGAAACTTCGCGGTTTTACTGGATTTTTATGCTCGTCTATTTTCCCACGTATTTTGCGCTATGACTGCAAAGAATTCCGAAGTTTAGTTACCACCGTTCTTGTCATGAAATGGATGTATGTGATTGCGAAATCATGTTTTGTACGAATGCTCAGTTCAGCGGTTTTTTATCGTAATTCTTTGGTGATGGAAAGTGTTCGATGCAGTAGAATTTTTTGAAAAAATCCTGCTGCACTTATTCAACTATCGAATCGAATGTATTAATTTTACAATAAAAATGGAAGTTCGAATTAAACAACGAAATTTTCGTCTGACCCTAAACGACCCATAACGCCGACAGAGGGTTAACATTTTAGCCGAGCCGCTGGGAACGCGGTGAAATAAAGATGCGACGCGCGAAAGGTTCGCGTTGGCGACGCGTATCCACGTGCATACAAACGGCTGTTCTAAAATATACGCGAGCGCGACTGGTCCGGCCCCCTTTGTTCACCCCGCGCAATACCATCAGCGGTGCACGGGACAGTAGTACGATCATGTTAACCCGATGCTTCGTCACCCTCGGCGCCGAGTTTCGAGTCAAGCCGGTGTTGAAATTTTGTTCGATGAGCGAAGTACACGCCGGTTTAATTTGTTGTACAGCCGGATGTGCGGCGTGGGTGGCGAACGTTGCGTGGGCGAACGGGCGGCCGAGTGGGTGGGTGTGGCGGCGGACGGGCGGTAGTCAAATTTATTGAAACGCACGCTGTTCTCCGGCCGTCCCCGAGGACCGAATTTTGCTATTTCGCAACGGTCTCGATGCAGAGTCGAATTCCGACGGGCGCCGGCTCCAAGGACTACCGAGGGTTTGTTAAGGGATGTTCCATGGCCAAACCCCAACCCTCTCAGTATACATCCGTACTACGTATACATATATACGTAGACCTACACATTTTGTAATTTAATTGCCGCCGGACAAGATGGAGCACGCTTCCCTTCCACGGGAATCGATTTAAATTCCGTGTCGCGGAACTTAAGCCGCTAAATTAATTTGTATTACGCGACGACGACGAATGCGCGAAGAAACCGTTACACCGGCTAATTAGGTTTCGCGTCTCGACGTCTGTTCAATTTTCCTTCGAGCCTGGCCGTCGAGAATGGTCCCGCGAGGGTATTGCCTCTGCCGCATGGTTTAATTGAACGGGTTCGAGCACCGACGATTTTTCGACTTTTCGAGGAGTAGTCTGGTTTTGAATCCTCAAGGAAACATATTTTTTTCTTTATGGGTACCCCCTTAACAAAGTTCTTCTTGGGATGATAGATACGATATCGCGTCTCTTATTCTTCTGTTTTGCCGGATTGCTCCGGAAGCTTGTATTACACCGCTGACGCGGAAGCGACCCGAAACGGTGAACGGGAATCGTTCTATTCGCCTTTACAGCGATCCCCTTGCAAACGTTTCTTATATTCGACGGAATAAAAACGAAATGACCGCAAGTATAAAATCCTGCTGCGCTCTTCGAATTTATTTTTCCAAGCGCCACTTTTCCACGATGCTCGAACAATCCGTATTTTTCTCGATTAAGATTCCCGGTGTGGTAGGGGAAACAGCTTTCTTGTTACAAGCATGGGCGTTCCCCGTCGGGTCAAAGGTATATCTTAATTCAATTGATCGATACCGGTGACTTCACCGAGATAGAAGAACGTTCTAATTTTCAAATGCGAATTTCGCGGCAAGTGATATTCAACAGGGATAGAATGGAAGCACATACCTTCGAGGTGGGCGGGCGGGCGCGAAACCCTCTTCCGCTAATTTCGATCTCCATTTGTGTAATTGACTTTGAGGCGAAAGTTTTCGCTGCTCGTACGGTACTCCAATTTATCGGGACGTTATACCAACCTGTCCTAGGTGGCTCTCTGGTCCGTGCTTGAAAACAGTTTGCCCGATAGAGTTGAATTGTGCGGTGTGTTAGATACGAGTCTCCAGAGGAACTGACTAGACTGCTATAAAATATGTCAAGAGAACCCGGAGTATCAGAGTGAAATAGAACCGGAAGGTTTTATTGTTCGCCTCTCCTACGCTCTCCTTATTTTCCCTCGTTCCGTGTCGTCTCCGGAGAAGATGACAAGTATTTAAAAAATGGAACATGATTTCCTCCGGTCGTAATATCCTTCTTCCTCCGCGCTTTCGTAAATTGCCTCCCGGTTACAAGCACCGTGCGCAGATCAAGGAGCACAATGACGAACATTATCTTGTCAGTTCCATCACGCACGGTAAGTATTGTTCATATTACATTCGAAATGTTGTATTTAATATTTATCGATCCACGCTTTACGAATGGTCAACGACGCGGAACGAGTATCGAGGGATAAGGGGTGGCTCCGTCGTATCAGTTATCGAGACCGAGGCTATTATTTGCGTTTGACCCAAATGCTGAGTCAAGATTTGCGTGAGGTATGAACGGTTAAGGGTCGCTAAAAGGGTGTGCTGAATCAGGTCCTGTCCACATTGCCCGTTTAACATTTTCTTATCAATCGCTTCCGAGCAGAAACTGCTGCTCGAATAAATTTCAATGGTCGACTATATCACGGAAATACGGAAATTCTAGTCAGCCGATTTTACCTCGAGCTAGAAACAGTCGAAAAATATTGCCACTAAAAACGTACGAGTAATGGAAAATTTTCAGGGGCGATCCTTCAAAAATGTTCCTCGGAAGTAACCCTCAAGGGAGTATACTAACGTGACAGGTTAGTCGTCAACGTGTCAAGCTCTTTGTCATTTGTAATAAAAGAAGTTTTAAAAATGCAAAAAATATATTTAAAGTGTTACAAGAGTTTCTGACATATCGTGTCAATTGTTTGACGCGTCTCACTAAACTAGCTACAACTTCGTTATTTTTTGGAGTTCCGTTATAAAATTTTAGAAGCATGTTTTAAAAATACTGTGCTTCCGATGTCCGCGAAAAGAAATCGATTTTTCGGAGCTGGTGCAATAGAATACGTCCTTAACGAGCCCGGAGGAACTTGTAAAGCTTGAGCGCAAGAAATAAGGGGCAGCTATCGATTTGTCTGTAGCGGGCGAACACAGAAATACTTTGTAAAATCGTTTGCATCGCTGCGAGTTTGCGAGAGTTGTTTAAGACTCCAGGCAAGCAATAAAAATCCATTTACGTTGAACGGGGGCCTCTCTCCGACGACCCAGTTATGTTTCGCAGCGGCGCTGCGCAAAGATCAAGTTCATGGAAGCAAGTTAATCATCCCTCCGCCCCTGTAATTTCTCTAATGCACAGTTTACACGACACAGCTGGATTGTTCGTAATAGTCGAACACGAGGAGCCACGAGATTATACAAATCCGTTCTGAACTGGATCGTCGGGTGGCTATATTCAAGAACTTGTCGTACCCGGTCCCTACTTGTCTTGCCGGGTTGTTCGTTCCGTGGGAGGGTTGGTTCTCCGGGTAACGAGGTTCCACGGAAGTTCCGCGCGACGATATTTCTCGCGCGGAAACAATGTAAAAATATGCGTCTCGGTATTTCGAGGAATAAATCGCGGAATTACGTCGCGCGGCCTCCATTACTTTTATTTATCACTCCCGGCATTAATTTTTGCGGGGGGGAGGGAAGGAATCGATCGCGGGAGTCGCCCCGCTTCTTTCCCTGGTATCGATCTACATCCGACCCGGGCAAAGAACGGAAACGAAAGGGAGAAAAAACGTAGAAAAACGAACGCGAAACAGAGACGAGAAAAAAGAATTTAATACGTTATTGGTGGCGGAGAGATTTATCGAAATGCGCGCGCGCGCTGCTCTTCTCCCCGGGGAATAAATTCTGTACCGCACATAGTGCTTTACCAGACAGAGTCGAATTGCACGGTGCGGTAGATACGAAGGACTACGGGGGTAGCTAAAGGATGCGCCGGAGCCAGGGCTGTACATTTACATCGGAGACTCTCCGGCAACACGCGCATTTTTTCCCCGGCTGATTATTAAAATAAATGGACTTTCAAATGAGCGGCATTATCAGCGCTAATTTTACTTGTAAAATCGAAAACTCCCGGCCACCGCTATTTCAAAACCAGAACCGGCAACTTCCTGCGTCTTCGCAATTAAAATACTTCGGAACTTCGCGATTAAAGCCACCATGCGCGGGACACGGCTAAAAGCGTTCGAATTAAATCAAATCGCGCGGAAGCGAAATAAGCAGCACAGAATACATCTGTGTCGTGTAAATGGGTAAAACGAGGACCTCGGTTCTTTACTTAACTAATCGATGGTCTATTTTAAATGTGCTTACGATTCTCCACGTGGTTACTTTCCCTTATTGTAGGTTTCACTCATCAGTAATAGTGGCGATGAACGCCGCGTGACGCTGCGCAAATTATGATTGGAAACGTAACAATCTGCGACCCCTTTCAACGTACGAAACCTCGAATCCTGAGCAATATTTCGAAGCAAATCTTTCTTCAAATGGTCTATAATAGACTGTCCCCTCTGCCCAAAAAAGTTCTTTCAAAATTCCCAATTCCCCTCGGAATAGAGCCACCCCGTTTCGGGGCCAAACGACGCGGGAAACACTTACCCCACAACAATTTTCACTAGGAAAAAAAAGGTAACTGACTTCGCGACGGTTTCCTATTTCTCTCCCCGGGTTGGTGGACCCTGTAGTTCACATTGGAGCCGAGGGTGCAACTCGATTTCAACCCCCGGGCGGACGCACAGTGTCCTTCCAATCCACAGCATTGTTATTTACAAATTTTGCATTGTTCAGTCTTTTTTCTTTATTTTGTTAATTATTTGTATAGTTAAAGGTATCTCAGAAAATTAATACGGAATTTTAGAAAGGTCAACCTTAAGGGTTAAGTCTCGTTGATTTTGAACGGGGTTGAAAATTTGACTTTCTTCTGCGTATTGTCGATGTTGGACCAGCATGCGACGGCCCTGGGCAGAGAGTTGAACAAAGATCCGCGTGCACGTACCTCTGCCGAGACAATCATAACAAGCGGCTTGTCGGGGCGAAAGGCAGTGGCAGCAACACCGGCGTCACCGGGGGTAGATGAAACACCGGCGGGCTCAAGTTCACCCTCCCAGCGCCAATGAAAGAAGCCTGCTACCGGGAAAGGGGGAGAGGGGGTTGAATCCGCCTGGATACGCAGCGGCGGCGATTACACCGAACAGGAAGCTCCGCTGGAATTCGCCACGGAGCGAGACGGTTCAGCGAGCGGCGCGAATCGCTCCTATAAATTATCCTTGCTAAAACGACACCCGGCATTCGCAATTATTTAAATGTACCGGATAACGACGACGAGTCCATGTTGGTGCCGCGCGCTCGCGCACGGAACACCAACCGGCCAACGTTGATTCGCCGGAATAAGGCGGAAGGGTTCGGCGCGATCGTTTTAACACTAAAGAAGGTATACATAGTTTCGGGCAGCACTCTATGCCTTACCTCGTTGAGCGGCTGCGTGAAATTTCCCGACGCGAATTCCCGTCCGTGTTTCAACTTATCTAATCCCCACGGTGCTTTACTTTATCCCGAATATTATTCTAATTTGGCGGTAGGAGCCGTTTCTGCATAATTCCTCCATCGCGCGAAATTTTCACGCAATTATCAATTTTTGATGGTACCGTTACGGACTGCGAGGTAGGTAGATTATTACGAGAGAATCGTTCTATGAATTTTTATACGTGTATAACGTGACTGGTGTATAATTGGTAGACGGTACGAGCATTTTGCCAATGGCTAAATTCGGGAAACACAGCTGTGTTCTACATTTTTTTACGTTTAAATGTAATATTGTAACAGAACTTCTTACCGTGTATAAATTGTAACAAGCCACGTGCGAATCATTTTATGCGTTTTTATATGTGTACACATTACTGGCGCGGAGTTGGCAAACAATATGAATTTTTTAGCGATGCCTCAATTAAGAAAAATGCATCGATGTTTTACACTTTTCAATATTCAAACAGAGATGCGTTGCGCAATGTAATTTTGTTACGGCATTTGTTACGGCACGTAAAATTATAATGCGACATACAAAGAACATTTTACACATTTTTATATGTACGTACAGGGTGTATAAAAAGTAATGGTCATCCGTGAATCTACACCTCTGGATCGATGGACATTTGTAAGAGAAACTCGCCGCAAAATTGTTTATAACAAAGAAAATTGATGTGAAAGTTTGTTTTTTACATCAACGCCGCAGGTTTCTCTTACAAATATTCACCGATCCAGAGGTGTAGATTCACCCCTAGGACGGATGACCATTACTTTTTATACACCCTGTACAATATAGTACTAGTCTAAAATTTGTCTCAATATTTCAGCAACGATTAAATGAAGAGATATAAAAATAGATTTCACACCTTCTAACGTTTAGCATAATATAACGAAGCAATGAAAATTTGGAACATCCGGTCACCGCTGTGGATTTACAATACTTCGGTTCTACAATCTTTTCGCCAAGGAACGAACGATCTGAATTAGGTTATCCTCTGAAAGAGAACTCAACTGATTTGCGAACATACTCTTCGGATCACGGAGTAGTTCTTTCGGAAATACATTTCCAGGCTAGAAAGCCGCACGGTTGATAGACCAATTTGCCGAAACGTTATTCTCATCTCTCGGCGTTTGAGACGCGCGTTGTACAGTCTGAGAAGTGCCCGCGGAACACACGGCACACGTAAAGAAGATTCCTAGGGAATACGGCGATGCCGACGTCGCTCGTAATGGCAACATTTCCGAAACACAGCGTGCTTCTCTTCGAATCTTCTTCGCGGAATCGGAGTGAATCGTGCTTCAAAAGCTACAAGGTGGAACTTTCGAAGTTCGTTCTCGAGCGCCGTACACGTTCATTCGGAGGGGGTTCGGGCACGACCTACATATTTTCAATCCGCGCGTCGAAGCTTCGGGCAAAATTGGCCGCCATATTGGCAAACGTTAAAGATACTCGTACGAGCCGAGGCTCGTATTAAAATGAAATTAAGTCGAAAATCGAATTTCCCGTCGTTATGCTTGCGCGCGGAACATAATGATACGTTCGGCCCTGTGTAATTTGTCCGTCAATAATTTTCGGGTGACGCGCCGGGTCCCGGAACCCCGATCGTGGACCGAATATTAAGTACTCCGTGATACATTTGATTCGAGCCTTGGAGCGTTATCTAAGTCGAGACGAAAGCTCTTCGAGTGGCCATTCAACGAGAGCGACGACAGTGAATCGCATGCAAAGGGGAAAGTTCGGAACTGATTCCGAAGGTCCGCGGCTTTAACGCGGCATTAAAAGATTCCGAACTTTCGATATTGAACTTAAAGCTGCCGGCCGAGGTAATAGTCGTTTATGAGACGGAACTCTGCTTTATAGTCAAACATCATTTACCGTACTTAATAGGGCGACCTGTCAAGTGAGTGAACGTAATTCATATTCAATTAACGAGAAAGTAACAAACAATTATGGTGCCCTCTTCGTACTGAAAGTTATATCTATTCCAATCCTCGCGCAAAAAGAATGCTTGTGCAACTCGAATAAAGCTCGATTCACTTGACGCGAAGTTTTGCGTTCCGAGCGTGCCAGCGGTGGCCTAACCGCCGCGCCGGTATCGGCGTGTCGCTTGCACGTGTTTCGTGCGACACGCACGTTCCAATGTAACCCCCATCGGGCTAAAACTATCCTGGTCTCGCGATTATCTCGCCCGGGTTACAACAACGGCGCGGGCGAGATCCGTGCCCGTGCGGCTGGTGTAATGAAATTGAAACGCGGCGTTGTTTCTTTCCCGACGAAGAAGTTCGATATCGAGGGAGCGGATAATGAAGAATAATGGTTCGAGTAGCGAGCGAGCCGGTGTAGTGAGCTCAAACCAGGCACAATATTTCGTTTTAAAAAAGTAGAATCAGCGTGGCACGGCGCGGCGCTGCTCCGCGGATAATGTACGCGGTGCTTTTGTTTACTTCTTTTCTCGCTCCTCATCAAGAGTTCCTTCCTTATTTTTTCCTCGTTACAGAAATAAGGGGGGCAAGGGGGTAGGAAGCGGACGTGGAAAGAAAAGAGGAACCACCGCGGACGCGGAGGAGATGGACCGGCGGAGAAAGAGAGAAGAATGCAAATTGACGTTCGCTCGTTTGCATAATTCAATCATTTATGCTATCCTCTCGATCGATAATGTGAGAAGTTGCATAATACATTTTTTATTAAGCGCAGCTACGCGGACGCAACGGACAACCACGGCACAGTAGCCGGTCCGCGCAAGCGAGCGAGCGAGCGAGCGTTCTTCTCGTCCACCCCCGCACCCTTCGTCCTCTCCACCCACACCATCAAATATGCAATAAATTTCCGCGAATGTAAATATTTCAGCGCGTTTAACAAATCTCCGCGGCGTACTGTTCGTACTAAAACCGCAATTTCCTGTCGCTACATAAATGTCGAAAATCCTGTAAACGACGTTTTAATTAGAGACTTTCGTTCGCCCGGCTAAACACGGGCTCGGCTCGTCATTTGTGCCCGCGTCAATTATCATTTAAACAGTCTACGATGAATTGCAACGATGCGTTATACACGCACACAAGCGCGCGCGCGGCACACGTTGTGCTTTCATAATTTACACTCTTTAATGAATGTTTATCCGCGGTCGATGAAGGATAATGAGTTTACTTTCGCGGGGGCGGCCGCGGATGGCCAGAGCGGCTTTTTACGTCGATTCCGCGTGTAACGGCCGAAAGGACACGCGTGTGGCCTCGTTATCGACGATTTTTGGGATCGTCGTCGGCTAACGAGTCCCCCTCTTCTCATCCCCTGTTTCAGATTCTCTATCTCGCAATCTTTCATCGATCGAATCGCCGGGTTGAGCCGCGGAACTTTTCCATAACTCTTTGTTAACTAACAATAGCAAGTTTCACGCGAAACCCGCGGCGGATTCGTGCTCATCAGCCTGTTCCCTCGAAGATTCGACGGGCGCGGTGTGTTATAGAGAAACTTTGCTTCGTACACGTTTATAGGCACCGTTGCGAGAGAAAACTTCCTGGCAACTTCTGAAGACGGTCGCGCGCGTGTCGGCAACATAATGTGTTACTTGTTCCATATTGTTTACACCGGAACGTTGAAGTGTTACGTCTGCGAACCTGTGAAATGGGTTAAATTGAATGCACGTAATTTCGCGAATTACGTTCGTCCTGCGATGGCGAAGTTCTCGAACCGTTCCAGCCGGCGCTTTCATGTCTTTGCGTTTAACCGTGGTTTGAGTAAATTCACCGACGTGTTTAATTGTTGTTCGATCGTCGGTCGATTCTGCCACGTTCTACAACCAAGAAAATGGTTTGTGCATCCTTGTGCATTTCAATTACATTCCAATCATTGGTGCTTCGATGGAACAAATAAACGATGGAAATGTTGTAGGACTTTCTCTTAAACAGCACGTTAACTAACGAGAACTTGCAATTTATTTATTACAGTTTTCCTTCGGTGAAACTCGCTCAATGAACTCCTTGCCCTACAATATCGTGTCGGACTCGTGATGAAGATTTTGAACAGAGTCTAATAAATATATATGTTATTAATAGACTACAGATTTTATGCATTCATGATAAAAATGGCTACGCACAATTTAAAGCAGTGGTCATATTAAAAAGATTTGAGGACATCAGTGTATTAGTTTCGGTTTAATAAGATAATTAAATAATGAAAAAATTTTTCATTTGGCACCTGTGCTTTGCAAATAACGCAAACATTTTTTATTTTGCATAAAGAGCCGCAGTCTAGTTATTAATTTTATTGCAGAACATGTAGGCATAGAATCTCCTTCTTTAGGAAACTACGAACTACAAAGAAAGTTCTGTTCACTGAAACCATAAAATAAATCGTAGTGCAAGGTTTTAAGTGGGTACTGCAATCTAAAAACGTAACTATAACAACAGAAACCGAATTTTACTGCAGTCAATGACGTACTCATTAAATCAAAATGAACTCCACAGTGAAACAAAAATGATAATCGAAGGGAGAACATTTTCAAGTTGAGGGATGTACAAAATACGACGGTCCAGTAGAGCGTACGCTCTGTACGTTTTTATCCCCAGCAGATTTGAATTGGAATCCTCGAACAACGAGTTCTCGTTGTGGCAATAAGACCGCAAAGCATCGGTTGACGATACGGTTGTAATTTTTCCCGGGGAAAATTGAATCGAGATGAATGTCCTCATAGAGTGCAGCGGCATGTCGGCCTGGTGGAACACGAGTAGAGAGACTAAAGGCACCCCGGATGTAACTCGCTAGCCTGAAAATCCCCTCGGGAGGGTTGAAATCTACTTCTCCCCAGGCCGGCGTAGTTCTCCTCTCCTAATTCTGAGTTCCATCACATTGATTCTGGCCTCCCTTCTAGACCTCTATCAGCATATACAAAGAGGGTCCAATTTATAAACTGCCCGCAGATTCACCCGCCTGCGGTGTCTGATTAGATGTCCCCACGATTGAATATATCTTGATGATAATTGGGGGGAGAAGATTTCCGAAGGAACGGAACGCGTCTATTTCCAATTAGGCGCATTGTGGCTGCCCGGGAAAAAACCAGCGGTGCTCCTGTTTTTCATTTTCTCTCTTTCTCCGTCTCTCTATTTGCTTCAATCTTGTTTAAACGAAACACTGCTCGCTTAATAAAACGTACGCGTGTTCCAGTGCGTCGCCGTTGTTCCCGTGACGTGTTCTCTCGTGCGACTGGCTATGTTAATCCTACGCAAGATCGCTGGGAACGATTGCAACGCGACGCCAGGCCGGCATTAAAAATAATCCACCGGAGTGTTTAAGTAAAATCGCGACACGCGAAGCGTTATTTGGAATTCGCATGTTACGTTGTTCGCCGACAGCGGAGCGCGTTCTCTCGCTCCGAAAAAAATTAATAGAAAAAGGCGCGAGGACCGTAACAAGGTAAATACGAGCCCTGCGCGCGAACGTTACATGATTTCAGGAGCAGGGGAAAAAGGCATGTTGTTAGCGCGTTAAACGGCTTCTCGAATAATTCCCGTTCGAAATCTCGTTTTCCATGGCGCGCGTCGCGTTAATAGATTTTCCGCGGCATTTTACGCGAGTCTGCCGTCGCGCGTCGACCCGGCCCAACATCACAAATATGTACACAGATTTTCTCGCGCGCATAAAAAGGTGCATTCAACTTACGGTTTTTTTTCCGTTATGTACGTTACGTTCCTACCCCCCTCTTTCTCTTTCGCAGCGCCAAAGCATTTTGATTTGGCCCGATATAATTCCCTTTCGTCGTTCGTAACTCGTTTTCGTTAAACCCCCTTCGAGTCCCCGATTCGAGATTGAATCACTCGCACAGGAGGGGCTATACGTATAGTATACGGTGTAACGCGAAATGGATATGTATATATGAGAGGATCTATTCGGAAACGGAGATCCCCCGACGCGATAACACTGTGTCACTCTTCCGTGGGGCTGCCCGAGATATGATTTATACGTATTCTTGCGAATCTTCCCAACTTAAGCAGATAACGTCGGTGCAAGTAATTGGATGTTACTTCGCGGATACCTCGCTCCGGGGATCCAGGATACTCTTTATTACTCTTTCCGACCTCTATTCAATCGTTCCTATAAAAACCATTAATTCATACTCTATACAAGCTCGCCCCATAGAAGGAACGGGAGTGCATCGGAGGATGCATTACGGAGATGAAACTGATGACAAGATAGTTTTATAAATAGCAGCTGCTCGAAGGTTTAGGCTTTTTGATACTCTACAGACGCGTGTTCTAGCGTTTACAATAAAGGTATATCTGTGGATGAACACAATAATTTAACGTGTCGTTTGAGAAGAAAAATATATTTCAGAAGATAAAATATGTAAATGAATTGATAGTACAACATAAATATATAATTGAACTCGTATCTCACACGTGCTCTTACTTGTCGCAAATTTCACTATGTCTCTATCTCTCTCACTCGCTTATATACTTTCGCGTAAACACAACTGCTCTCATCGACGATTGGCAACATACTTCCCCCGCGTTCTCTCGACACTCGCTCACCTCACATATAATCAATCATAGACTCTCCTATCACCTAGATCGCCTGTCACACGTCAATATAAACATCGGCATCCTCATGCCGCAGTCTCATCGCGCTTTACGCTTAAAACCACATCCATAATATTAATTTGTGATATCTCAAATCACACACACACATACCATGTGTCATGATATTTTATATTTAGAATGCGAACACAGCACTGTTGCTTCATCTTCTGATATTTTTATTTCGTCGACTTCCCAAGTCTTAGCGGTGAGCCATCAGCTTATTTTTGAAAACGAAACATGCCCCATTTTTGACGCGTACAATTTGACCAAGTTTCGAATCAATTTCTCGCTACCAGCATTCCGAACTACAGTCTCCGGTGGAAATGAACGGCAACCCATTTGTATGACGTATCCCTGCCATCTCCCCACCCTACATCCGCCATTTTGCACGCGACACGGCGAGACTGCCACCTTCTTTTGACATGTCATAGCCAGCTAAAATATCACGGCTATACGAAACACGAATCTGGTTACCACCCGGCGTTGCAATGGCGGCCGCGTGGGATAAGAAACCGGAAATCCAGTCTGCCGTAACTCAACCGACCGGCAGTCTCGCTGTTACTATTCCTGTGAATTCGAGTTTTACAGCTGAGCCGCCATTTTAGTCGCAGAAAATATGTAAAGACGACACGCGGATGACGCGTGTGGGTGTATCTTGCTCGTAACACCGGTTGTATCGCCGGGATCTTATTCGCGCAGCCTTTGGACACGAGAAGCTACCGATATCGTCGACGAGACAATTAGCTTAATAAGCGACGCTGCCCTCGAAAAAGAAGGTTATCAATCGCGCCGCCCAGACGCAGCCAATCGATGCCTTTCCAATTCTCTGTAAGCGGCTTTTCAAAACTTCTTACCCCTCTTCGAGTCTATTACTGGAAATGATAATATCTCTTTGTGTTACGGTATCATTCTTTGTGTACTTTAGGACTTTGCTCGTCGGGTTCTCAATTCTTACAGGGATAATTAAAAATCTTCTGATTAGTTCGCGTTGATTGGTGGCCGGCTGTCTCTCCGCACGTTCAAGCGTCTTTCGAACAAGACTAGTATTCACAGACGCTCGAATACTTTTAATCTTTCTACTGTTTTAAAGTGCACCCTATTGATTATTCGATAATGCAATCTAGCAGGTCTCGTTTAGAACCGTCACAAGAAAAATATATGTACCTGAAATAACTGCAAAAATTTTGTCCCAAGACCTTTGTAAAGCACAAACTCGTTACTCTCGATAACAAACAGCTCGAGATTTCTTACATTTCCCGGAGTTCCTCTATATTTCCGATTTTCTTATTCTCAAGACAGCTTGCCGAAGCATCGAGACGCAAAGTAGACCTGGATCGATGCATCTCTTTTCAGACAACTTTTAATTGGCTGGCTCCGCAACTGTCCCTACCCCGGCAAGATATTCGATTTCGTGTATCGATACTACCAGCCGCCCGCGACTAATCGTCTTCATAAAATTTCGGGATCACGTAGACACAGCACGCCTCCCGCATTGATCCCGAGGATAATTCGATTCGGCCAGATCGGGTCTAGAGCCGTACACTTAATCCAACCTTATAACGCACGGAGATTGCGCTCGTCGGGGGTGAATCGTTAGGACACCCCGTGGCAATGAAGAAACTTCCTAAGTTCGTCACACCGAGCACCCTTTGGATGCTGGAAGTAATTCTTCTTCTATGCATAGTGACAATAAATCTTTCGATTCGTTGGCTACGAACTGTTGGGGGAGCGGTCGAACTAAACCGTGGGTCTGTTTCCAACGAGATGTCATGAATCTGAAGTGTTCTCGATCTTCTTTGTTCTCCATCCAAAATACTGGCAAGATTACAAATATTCCTGATACAACAATCCAATGTCATTCTTTGATCATGATTACTCCACAATATTAACCACAATGAACCTAGAAAAATTGTCTGCTCGAAGAAGAGTATCCGACCAGAGCTTTATTTTTAATTTAATTAATAATCATATTGATTGTCCCTCTCTACTTACGCAAATCAATTTCTATGTACCTGAACGTGTATTGAGAACTAGAGCAGGATTTCAAACACTTAAAGCCAGATCTACTTATGGATTGATTAATCCAATAAATCTTATTATTGCAGACTCTAGCACTATCTATAACCGTATTTATTTTTTTATCGAGTCTTTACACACTTTCAAAAAACTATTTTTAATAAACTAATATAGTTTGTACCATTAGTTTTTGTGCATGTCCCTTCTATGTTGTTATACGAGTAGTCGTTTATTTTTTATTATTTCTATTGTAAAAATTTATGTAAAATGGCTTCGGTCTGTCTATAAAAAATAATAATAATAATAATTCTAGACTTGAAAAATACGTCGAGCTCTTTCTGTATTCTCAATTATTACAGTTTTATTGTGAAAAAGGTCGATATGCGGCGAATAAAAGTCTGGGGATTAAACTGGATTGACGTTTTCGGTGGACCGTAGAAGTGTATGATTTTAGGTCAACAGTCCCGAACAATATTGAGGAATACCAAGGCTCTTGAACGCACGCGGCAATCATCGAGAATAATTCTTTGTCGCGTGCCGGAATTTGCACAATCGAGAACGTACGAATATTTCGACCGTGCCTATGTATCCATTCATATGTTTCGCGTGGAGTGACAAAGCGGGAGCTAGTATTTGACCTACTCTCGACCGAGCGCGTTCCATCGAATTCTCTCTTTCATGTATTTTTTTAAACGTCAATCTCAAAGGACATCGAGTTGTTAATTATTAACTGGCGAGCACTTCGGAGGTTTTAGCGAGCAACCGCCGAAAAACCGAATCCGGTCGGCAGAAAGGAATTTCATTCGATACTATTGCGAGCCTGGACGTTTAATTAACGAATTAAATTGTGATTGACGGCGATCTATTATCCCTGTCGCTGTATCGCTTGCAGTCCATGAATTAGCTTTCATGGGAGATTGATTCTTCCGAAATCGAGCGTCGCGATTTCTGTGCTTGAAACGGTCGGCCATGCTAATGGCTCATAGCGATCCGTCATTGCGAAAGGGAAAAATGCCAAAGTTCGATCCGATGTTCAAGTGTTTCATCTGAATGATGAGTTGAAAACGCAATGTCGATTGTGCGGCCTAGAAAAAAGGACAATGGTCTCGCCAACGAAGTTAATAAAAATCAAAGCCAACGTGACGTGTTTCCACGTGAGTTTATTATTCCCGTAAATTGAGGTACAGCGCAATTCGAATGATGCGAATGCATCACTTGTCCGCATAGCTGTTAATAATTCAAAATGTAAATGTAATAATTGAATTCAAGATATTAACCACATTGAACGCCAGTCAACTGTATAATGCAGAAGCACGCGAAGTTAATTAGCAACAGCAGCAAACATAAAGTTTAATTAACTTTAAGCAGAGAGCTGTTCATCGTTAAATCAAACACGTTAGGTGCACGTGTTTATACTGGTTCGAAGAGCGATAACGATTTCTATCAAGCTTATCGCAGGATCCGCGGGCTCGATAATGAGAAGTGCATTGCTACCGGGAAAATGACAGTTTTTAAAATAACGAGGAGAAAGGATCGGCACCGAAAAATTTGCTCGAATGTCCACCGATTCGCGAACCACCGCACCGGGGTTCGCTCTCATTCTCGATTCAATAACAACGGAGATTGAACGCAAGGCCACGCACACAGGGGTGGCCGCATCGGTGAACACATGGAGGGCAATAAAAACCGATTTGCTCAATTTTTCATCTTGCATAAATGGAATTGCGTGAGCGGCGGTGACCACCAACGGAACGCCGGATGGTCGCTCGGTCGGATTTTTGCGTTGGTCGATTAATTGAACGATTAAGTCGAATCGGCGCGGCGCGCTCCTTTGCAATTTCCCGATCGAGATTATGTGACGGGGAACGCAAGAAGCGGGGCGGGGATGAAGGTAAAAAACAAAACCGGGAGCATCTGTGGTCGCGTAGGAGCTCGCGGCGGATGGAAATATTTTTTTCCGCGAGGCGGGGATCGATCAGCGGGGGAAAAACCGGATAGGTGGAGACAGACGACGGCCCGAAGAAAAGCGGAAAGTCGGCAAGGCTGCACCCGTGTTTGCGTCGGAGATTAAACGATATTGCGTCGGATAATTTGTCACGGAGATAACCTGCGAGCAGAAGAAGCGTCGAGGAAACGACGACGACGGCGCGACGGTGAGGACGGGGACGACGACGGTGGATGAGGAGAGCAGATCGAAGGGGGTCAGTTTTTCAGGAACCGTAGCGTGAAAACGGCCGAAGCCGCGGCGAATCGTCGCCAGTCACGCCCAGATACTATATTCGCTTTTGTATTCAATCCCTACGTCGCCCCTCGGCAATTTCGTTTACGTGGACCAATGGCTCACAATGGGGTCTCACAAAGGGATGATCGGGTCCCCGCCAATAAACCGGGGGTTACAGGGGAAATCGGACTCGTGCGCCGGATTCTATTGCGAGGATGAGTGGGTCAACCGATAAATGGCATACACCGACGACGAAACCGGCGTCGGGACGCTGCCGTCGCTCCTCTCGGCCGAGAATCAAATCTACGCGCCGCGCCAGGCGCGAAAAAACAAAATCAACTAAAAACGAGAAAGTTCGCCCGTTCGCCGACTGTTCCGGACCGTTGTTCCATCCGATGGCTATTCTAGCTCGGGCTAGGCTGTCCCTGTCTCTAATACTATCTCTCTCTCTCTGCCTCTCTCGTCGTCGGCTCTCCCTGTGCAGTGTCATGGACCGAAAATGTTCGTTCTGTTAGATCGGAATCAATAGGGGTTGTTTAACTATTGAAATCTCCTTGTTCCTTGGAATTACAGATTCTATTACAATGCAAGCTATTTCTTAAAAATTTCATTGATCATCCCTTAACTCCATCGCTTTTCGAATTTAATTTGTCCAATTGACTCAATGGTAAAAAATCAATGTGATGAAGGGATGATTGAAGTCTCATTGTTCCTCGAAACTGGTTGGACATGGCTTTCATTGCAACGCAGTCTGCTTCTTAAAAATTTAATTGAGCTTCATTGATCATCCCTTAACTCTCATCAGTCCCTCGCTTTTCTGATTTAACTTAAGTTGATTCAATGGCAAAAAATCAATGCGATCGAGGTGTGAATATTTGACTTTATAAATTGCTTCTTTGAAAATGTAATCTCAAGGTAAAATGAGTTTGAGATAAGATTAAGAATCAATAGAAAATGTGTTAAATCGACACAGAGATAGATGAGGTTTAATAATTATCAAATGTTTACATTACATTCCCGAACTACTCTCACGATTGCAAGTATGTACAACAACAAATAATTACTATTAAATCCCAATTTGAAAGTTTATTCCGCGAAACCTAGTAAGAGAGGAAAATTTATTTCGCCGACGGGAAAATTTGCTATTTTGCGGAAATGCCATAACATAGAAGTCCAAAGGAAGTAAATATTAGAAATCTCTTTTTCTCTTCGCGAATATTTAATATTCTATTACATTATTTCACTAGCTAACACGGTCGACGAATGAAATAATAAAATACTCGGAACTTTTCCTACTCGGGAAGTCGGATTCAATATTTTTACATCTTGAATTAACGTGTTTCTACCAGCGAGATTTTGAATTCCGTCCGTACAAGATTCTAGCTTATGTTTTATGTATGTTCAAATATATGTTCTTTCATTGCTTTCCATTTGTGAGTGCCATTTAAGTTAAGAGAAACCATGTTGAGAGAGAAATTTTGAAAATACGATATGACTGACGTAGAATTCCAACGTCGAAATCATTTATACAATATTTTCCGATGCAAGCATGGGACGTATGACCGAAGGAAAAATGTAGAGTTGTTTCTGTATCAACCAAATTATACACGTTGATCTTCATCCTTCCATTCCGTATTCCTCCACGCATTCCAACTGGAAAATAACAATTTTGTAATCGTTCAGTGCAGTGAAGGAGACAGTTTATACTCGTACACGAAACTCGTTAAAACATTAATACTGACATAGTCCAACTTACCAATTACTACCTCAGCGATCCAAAATCCAAATCTCTCTCGCCAGCAGTAACAATTTAATAACATTACTAAACAACAACTACTTGGGTAGAATTTGGATTGGGTAGGATTTGTGGGCTGGATAAGCAGGTCACTCCAAAGGGTTGGAACAAGGGTTGCATGAAAATAACGAAGGAAGCATTCAAATGTGTTAAGGCAAGATTAAGGATTAACCGCATGCAGCAGTTAACAAGAACAATATCTACCGAGTGGTAAGGTGTAAAAAACGTGGTGCACATCGTCGTGAAGATATGTTCGTCTTGGAGCTCGTAGTAGCACTCGTGGGTAAAGGCAATACGGTTCCTGGCGGAGCAATACAAGGGGCAAGTAGCGGGTAAGTAGTATAACGTGTTCGTGTAACACTTGAATAACGACGGCTCACGGGTGGAGTTCACGTCGGGGCGACTCTATATAGTATACACATATACTATACACGTATATATATATAGTATATTATATAGTTTTGCCCTTTGCGATTCGTAGAACCGTTTAAGCCATTCCAGTAGTTTTAACACGACGAAAGGACGGCCTGATTGGTCCTAGGCGGTTCCCTGAGATCGCCCCACATTTCTCATTCCAGCCGCCCTGAAACACTTTCGGGGTTCTTCGCCTACTATGAATTTACAATGAGAAATCCCCTTTGTCGTAGGGAGCTACGTTTTTACAGTGGATCTCGGAGAAAGTTTAGTCGTTAGGGAGTGGACGTTTTTCACGGCGCGGAGGCAAACAGTTGCCTTGCCTCCGACAGATTAATATTTAAAAGCTATGCTGCGAGCCGACGGTATTTTCGTTCTGCCGTACTGCCTTCGAATAACCGCGTTTCGCGACTATCACCAACCGGTTTCGCCATATGCCGTGCACATTTATTAATAGCTCCTACAATTTCTAATAGAACGTCGCATAAAAATGTGTTCTATTACATCAGACACATACAAATGTAAATACATAGAAAGCATGAGCTTGCTAGGTTCAATATTAACTGCCAAATGTTACATTGAAAACGTGAGTTTGAAAGTACACCCTGTAAGATGTATGGATCGATAACAATTTGAATTTATTCATTACAACCCTATGCGGCGAGAGAAAAATCGCGGCGAATAGAAACGAGCGCAATAAGTCGTTCCCATATTTTTAGCACGTGCAAAAATTCGTTCTGTGCCATTTTTCGACTCCTTTCCCCTGGCGTTCGGCTCGGCGCCCCCGGGGGTACTGTTGGGGTTACTTCGCAGCCGACTGTGGAACCGAATGGAAGCCGACCCCCATGTGGCAGGCAGCCCTCACCATTAGATGTTTTTACAATGAATCCCTATTTACCGGCCTGTCAATGCGATATTTATGTTAGCCGATATTGCGTCGCCGAGCGAGTAATTGAAATTTTCCTAACGCGAACGCGAGTCCTTGGACGGCTGCCGGCCATTTTGCCCTTTGCTGAGTCAGCCTCGATCTTCCTTCTTTTCCCCGTTCGATTATCGAGAAGCGTTCTATGACACGAAACGATCGGCAACCCATGACTCCGTTCGATCGTGCCGGATTTTCGAACCGATACAAGCTTTTATTTTGCCGTTGTATCTCTTTCTCCGCCGGAAAAATTTATCCGCGAACACGTGCAACGACAACGACGCGATGCATGCATGCATACCGTCGTCGTACATACGTATGCATGTATGGATGTAGGTAAGGTGCAAGCGTGCATACGTGTTCCCGGGAGAGAGAATCGCGGAGCTTCTTTTTATAACGGGTAAAAGGAATCGATAGGAATATCGATGAAGAACGTAAGGTAAGCAGAAGCACCGCTATTTGCGGCGGACAATTCCCCGGCGCAGGTTGCATGGATTTATTGTTAATTTCCTTCGGAGCGGACGGGAGCCGTCTTCATCCTCGCCGTCATCGCTCTGAAAAGAACTCTTTCGCTCTTTTTATCCCGGGCGAAATAAAAGTTAACACGGGACCCGTTTACGAGCTACATATATTTCGTAGAATGCTCGCTAGCTCGCTCGCTCGATCGCCACGTTACATAAAACATCGGCGATCGCGTTATTTGTACGATATCGTAAAATATGCCTGCGACACACGCGCTTCACGATCCTCCCGCCACCGGCTCATTTGCAATTATAATATTTACGATTTTTCGCCACGGACAACTTTACGATCGCGTACCCCTCCCTTGATTAACAGAAGAATCGTATACTGTTCTACTTTCTTGTTGGTCCGCTCGCGATAGAATCCCCATCGCGCCGTCGCAGTCGTCATTAATTATAAGAAAAACGATTTTTTTGTTCCCGTGCGCTTTCTTGTTCCTGGTTGCTCGCCGTTGGGATTTTATGTTCTTGAATTATAGCGCGCCGTTTATGCGCTTCGCCGTGCAAACGCGTCCGTGAAATCCAACCCACCGCGAGCTGAACGGCGGCTGGGAAACTTTTCAACTTTAACGCGGTGGATCCGGTTACATTGTCCTTCTCGGCGGACAACGTTAACGCATTGCTAAGAAAAATTTTGCCGAGCCACTCTCTCTGCCTGCCGGTTCGTTTCGAAGCTGACGGTGTTTCGACGCTCCCAAACTTTTTTTCTGTTTAAATGCTCCACCGCTTACCGGCGAAAGTAAGCTGCGCATTCGGGAAATAGCCATTCATAGGCATTCCTGTGTGGAGCTATTTTGAAACTACGGAAACAAAGTTAATCTCTGATATCAGTTTCGGGGATGGACAACATCACGGATTGTATTGTTTGTTGTAATTGAACTGCGGGTCCCGACAATATAATTAAACATTATTGTACAGGGAGAGTCACCTAATATTATCACCTCAAATATCTTTGTTGTTTTCAAAGATACATTAAATGTCTTCAGGACGAAGTTGAATGGTAAAATGGGGCTTTTTTTAAACATCTACAATTATAGTCCCTGTCATTACGAATTCAGTGACTATAATTACTCAAGGTCATTCAAGGTCACGGTGAGAAATTATAGTCACTGAATTCGTAATGACAAGGACTATCATTGTAGATGTTTAAAAAAGGGTGGTTCCATTTAAAAAATGAAGGTGACCTAGATATCTCTAAAAAAATTACATTAAAACCAAAAAATCTTTTTTGTGTCGTATGAGCCCCATTTTACCATTCAACTTTGTCCTGAAGACATTTAATGTATCTTCGAAAACAACAAAGATATTTGAGGTGGTAACGTTAGGTGACTCACCCTGCATAAAGAATTGATTGAACGTTATATTTGATCGTTGCAGAAATTATTCAAGGCAGACAGATTAAGGATAACAAGTACCACAAGCGGTAAGATTTATTAGAAAAACTGTTAGTAAAGCACAAAGCGAATTAATTGCTGCACTAACAGCAGAATTGTCGCTTTTGAAAACCGCATGCATTATTGGATAAAACGAAGCGGTTGAAATTTTTCCGGGGAAGTCTTTAAACATGTACATATGTTGGAAAGCCCTTTGATACATTACCAAGGAGCTCGCAGAATAACTCCGGTTTTCCACAGTAGAGTAAATCGAAAGTCAAACTTGCCGGGGTATATGTGAATTCTGCAGCGATTTATGAAGGAATCGAAAAATGTTTCCATGTACGAAAGCACTCTGTACTGCTCTGCGCCATCGGCTATTTAATCAAGAACCCGCGTTACGCTTGTATTCCGATATGTATGTATGCATATTCGGCAAAGCACGTCGAACAAATATCTAGTTCGGATATACCCCCTGCTGGATCCTTTCTTCTCTTTTTTTCATCGTCCGGTACGGCGACAGCAATTGCCTGATCGGCGCAGTTAATAGCGGGTAAATATTTAGCGAAACGGAAAAAAGGACGAGGAAGAAAACCGAGGGAAAAAATAATAAAAAGAAGGAACAGCCTCGAGAGCGCTCGTTCGAGCGGTGTTCGAAACGTTCACGGACAATCCTTTCGATGGGGCTTCTCTGTTCGACGTTACTTAACATTTAATCGATTCAATACTTTCACCGGATTCGATGTAACCGGCTCGCTCGCGTTAATTACGTTTTCAATGAGCGTCGATCGCGACGCGCACGGGTAATTGCAATATTCCGAATCAATTGGCGACTCCCTACGGAAAAAGTAATCGACATGGAGGAGGGAACGGTAAACATCGTTTTCCCTCGTTTTATGAGAATGATTTTACGGTCGAATTTTTTCGTCATCGGAACCCACGATAACAGTGTACACCGGCGTGTACACATTTTTCTGTCCCACCGTCACACGGATTGCATTTCAAGCTATGATGTCCGTGTAAACAAGAAATGCGTGTAATTTCGCCGGCATTGGATCGGGAAAACGGTGTTGCGGCCGATGTATCGCAATACGAGGCCGTATTGCAGCTGTGACACATTTCACCGATAATACCCAGAAATATTTCTGCCCGCCAGAGAAAGAGAGACAATCGATTTTTACATTAATCCGCGAGCCAGCCCGTTCCAGGAGCTTATAACGGTAGTCGGACGCAGATAGCAGAAAATTAGAAATTTATTGACTCCAACCCCGCGTATTACCGCGCGCGCTACCTCGAGGTTACGCTGTAATCCGTTCGTTTATGAGTGGCGCATTACCATAAAACACAATAGACATGCCGCCACCCCCGTCGCTCTCGAGCTTTGACGCTGATAATAAAAGAAACGGGTGAGTTACGATTAACAATCGAACGAGCCCGGCCGTCGCACTAAAAACCATGACCGTATTCCCGGTTTTAGAAAAAGACGAACACCGCGAGCACGCGGTCCTTTCTGCCTTATTGTTGCCATACTCCTCCGCCGAAATCTTGGCAACTGCCCACGCACAAACACACTTTCCCCTGTCCTGTAAACTCGCCGCAATTTAGGGTTCATTCGAGTCGATTAATCAAATTTCACTTTTCTAACTCTGACCCTCGGTCGTTATTTACACTTTCATTCAACGAATCACGTTTTATTCCCAACTTGACAATTAACAAATTCATCGAAATAATGGCAGAGACATGTTCCAGTACTTTGATCGAATAAAAAATGTTCAGTATTTCGAAACAGGAAATGAATTTTCATTCGCGAAGCTCATGAGCTACGTGTGAGCCGTTCGAAGGCGATTAACTCCACCTTTTGATTTTTTAAATTTCGTTATCAGCATTTCATGAATTTGATATGTATTATTTTATCAATCCTTTTACATTGGTTGTTACTGCATTGGAAATATAAATTTAATACCATTGGATGTATCTGCTGTCCACTCGTGCGATGTGAAAATGTAGTTGAAAATGTGTAGAAAAATATGAACTGAAAAATGCGGAAAAATATTTTTAAAAATGAATGGCCTTAATGCGATGGTTGGAAGGTGTTTCTGGCGAATAGAACGGCGAAGAACGCGTTGATTTAAATATTATATAATATTCAGCGGAGGGTGGGCAAGGTTGTCGAGGGGGTGGGCTTGTTTAAGATCGTGTAATGCAATCTGGGTGTAAATCGCTCGGGAGTGTGCTGCGAAATGCGGATAGCTGTTTGCCGGTGCAGTTCACGTATGTAGAGCAAGTGGCAGCATTCCAAATCTCGCCACTTCGTGGGATAAACATTTCCGCCAGGACAACCGCTTCCACCGGTTATGGATGCTTGGCAAGGCCCCTAAGACTCGCGTGACGTGTGCGTGCACCTTATTATCCTAATAAGGATTACTGGCCACGATTGTTACGGGCTTCACGTCACCGACTATGCAGAAGCGAGCCTTTGACTCGCGTAAACGAGGACAACGGGAACATTAATGCAATGAAGTGCACTCGACGCAATTATTATGCTTCGTTACGCTTAACGCGACTTTAAATGCGGTTAGTCGTGCTACAATAAAATTCTCATTTGTGCAAGGCAATATAAAAAAGAAATGTTAAACACAATGTGGTATCCTCATCATGAGACGGTTACGACCAGACTATTGACATCGTGTTTTATATCCTTTGGTTAGATGAAATCTTCAAGTAATAAGTCTTGACCTATTTTGTAGACTACTTCGAGCGAGAAGAAATTCTCATTTATGTGTTACAGTCGCTTTTCCTGGAAGGTACATCAAAGGAACAATGATAAAGGTGTAATACAAAATGCTTGTACAAATTAGAAAGTATTTCAAAAGATTAACTAACAATAGTCTTGCACTTTCCACACTTTGAGTGTCTTGAAAGTTCAATAAAATCAAAGTCAACGTCAAAATGCATTTCTAAATAATTTCGTCTGCCTCTTTCGGGAGGCGTGGTGTTTAAAAGTGTTAAAAGCGCGTGCAGAAACTTCTCCGGCTCGCGAGTGAATTTTGAAAATGATATCGAGGGAGTGAAGGCACGCGTAATATTCTTTATCTTGCTCGGCCGCTGCATTTACCTTCCGTCTAACAGTTTCGCGAACTTGCTCCCCCGCAGCGGCGCACTCCACACCACTCTCCTCGATCACAAAACTTCGTAATAAGGATATACGCAAATATTTTCAACTTAGAAGTAGTTCGCGGCACGATGCTCGTCGTGAAGTGTGGTAGCCGGGCGAGAGCGAGCTGGCGAACGAGGGTACACACTGCGGGGAAACCCAGGGATCGAATACTTCGCGGCACTAATCGCACAAAGTGGTTGTAATCGAGAAACTTTTTGAACGGTACCCGGTCGGTCCTCCTTGTTCGAGCGACACGACAAACGTGGGAACGCCCACGTTCGCGCAACTAATGGAATTATACGACAGTCCTGCCGCGATAGAGGCAGCTCCGGTAGACTTAGGGGGCCACGTTCGTCAAATCCTATCGGCGAAAGTTTTTGATGTGTTTCATGGAAATGTCGAATCCTTGTTGCAGCAACGCGTCCTTTAATGCACCGATTGTGTACGCGCTGCTAAAGTGGCGGATAAGCCGTGGAAAGTTAGCGAAACTCGCCGCGCACGCGCATACGATTCCCTCTCCTGTGAAACCGATGCTATTTTTTTCGACGCTACCACCACGATTATCTTTATTGACACGCGCCGAGACCGACGCGAAATCGTCGTATTCGAACACCGATCCTCGATAACGACGACGAAGCGCGACGATTCGCGTCGTCGTTTTGGTGCTCGACTCGTCGGATTTTCTGTTGCTTCCTGTTCCTGGCATTTCGATTAGACTTATACGCAGGGGCTAATGGAATGCTGGCTGGAGAACCACTAACGGACCTAATAGCACGTAGATTGCATATGGATAAATTCAATCGGCGAAGGCTTCTGATAGGCTTAACCCAAATCCGTCTTCGCGCGACCGTAATGCGCCATTGCGTCTCGAATGTTGACGTGATCTCGAAGTTCAACGGTTCCACGCTCCCGCCGCGGAATCACGTATCGCCAAACCGTGCGCTCGCCGGGAAACTGTTTGCAAATGCCTGGCTGTGGAACTTGAACGTATCACGGACGCGATTACGCTTTCGGCAAGTGTTTTTGGGGATTTTAATAGGCATTGCTTCGATCTTCGTACTACAAGAAAAGAGGAACAATTTTTATTAACAAAAAGACAGAGAAAAGAATAAATCCTTTTGATACACGTTTCAGAAAACAAGAAAAGGAACGAGAAGACTCCTGACTAAAATGCAAACACAAAGTCAAGATAGATAACCAAGAGAACCCACAACCAATGTGATTCCAAATCAGTCGGATCTTAATGCGTATAGCCAATTGATTACCGCGAGCGCAAGAACAGTGGGCGAAGGTTTTTGCGGCTCGCCGTTAACGACAGGTTGCGCTATAATTCGCGTTTCTGTTGGCGGGAACGGTTGGTCGGTAAACACAGTTGTTTGGACAGCGGGGCAATCAAGGATCGAGCCGGTTTATTACACGGACGCTCTAAAATTCACACTTCCTTAACGAACAACGATCGCCACTTAAGTGAAAACATTATCCGGAAGAAGCGCCGTAGGTTCCCCTGCGGTGAAGCGTTAAAGCAACGATAGCGTGTCCGTGGTCGGTGAGGAGAGTGAGAAAAAAAGAGAAGATGTAGGTCCGTTCTAATGGGCTAGGGTCGTGGCGAAACGAGGAGGAGAATGAAAGAAGGAAAGAAAGACTGACGAAGGAAGAGAGAAAGAGACGTCGGCGTGTGTGCGACTACCCTGTGGTGTAGGCCTTGGAACGGGAACGAGTTGCCGTTACCCAGGGCAATCCTCCGTGTTTCTCACCCTCGGCGAGTGGCCCGGGTCGAACCGTGGAGATGTTGACGAGGTGGACGGCCAGAGGAGCATCGTCGGGAGAAGAATAGAGGAAAGAGACATCGCGTAGGACGGGCTAGGTGAACGGCTGGCCAGACAAGCGAGGCTGACAGCAACGCTGCCGCGGAGGTGAACGTGTTCATCTTCGTTGAACCGGGCGGCTGCCGTAGTAATTACGCTTTCACGCGGTACGAGCCGGTCTTCGAGCTGTGAGCTCGAGACCTCTGTGTATGCTATCCGGTGAATAGTGGCTGCCGTGCGCCACGGAAACGCCGCGTCGAGCCGCGTCGTCGTTCCGGCAGCCAAATAACTACACCGAATCCTTATACTTATATTTGCCGTCGGTGTTTTGCATCATAACGTGGGAGACCGAAGCCGGTCGTCTTTCTCTCATCAACCATTACGACCCCGAGAGCTAAATGACCGCGCAAAAACCGGCACAGACTGCCGCTAACTCCCCCCTCGTGTCACGTTCCGCTGTCCGACGCGGAAAGCCCGCTCTGTGAAACACGGCCGACGTGGAATAGGTTTTAAAAGTTCCGAACACCGAGCCGGCTCGTTACTTTTACCTGGACAGAACGATGACCTCCGCTCGCGATCCTCGTGGTACCGGGAAAAACCGGAACACCGGAAAGAAGCTGCGAGTTTACGCGGCCCGGCTGCCGCTGGCCATCAACAAGAAATTCAACGTCTTGCCGCTGTCTCGCGGAAGCTTCCGCCGGTGAAAACTCCGTAATTGTGTTTCCGTATGGTTCTCGCCCTCCCCCATCCCCCGACCCGGCTAGCCCGGTCCAGACGGGTACGCACGGGTCGTTAAGGCGCGCCGTTTTTCGTGGGACCGACGGCAGGCTTAGTTGCGAACATGATCGATGAGACCGCGGAGCCGCGCACAAGCTATTCGACGAAATTCGTTTACGCTGCGTGGACCGCGGTAATGAATTGATAGAGTGTCTCGATGCCGTGCGTGCACCAGCCGCGCCGGCGAACATTAACCTCTTCGAGGATGAGGTTTTTCAGAGTGAACGGGGCTAATCGAATGCTCCCCAGCGATTTTTATCAAATTTATATGGAACTCGGAAACAGATTTTTTAGTGGTCATCGTTCATATTTAAAGGTAGACCTTGGGTCGCATACTGGACTTTCGTGTCAGAAGCTTCACCTCTAGAGAACAAGTTTGTGCTTGTGTAATTTTCAATGTTGAATTCGCGTGTTCAAATGGATTTTTGTTTGAACATATTCTTGCATCCGCAGAGAAGCAAAGTATATATAAAATAAATGTAACTACGAAACACATCAAGCTTCACTGTGAAACCTCGTTGCGATGACTTCTGTATTTTTCGAAGCAGCAAAAAACTATATAGCAGTTAACATTAATGGTTAGTATAAATTAAAAACCGGTTTGATCGTCGTTAGAGATGGGGACCTGTTATGAGGAGCGTCGGGATACATAACGGTGATATTAAATGGATTTGTAACGATAATGTAAAGCAGGCTAGGCAAATACAAAGAATCCTGAAGAGGATCAGAGTACCTGCGGCCGTGTCTCGATCAATCACTCCAGTTCCAGCAATCGCGTGCAGTTGTAAATAGTATGCGATGTGTTCCGCGAGACGAACGGAAACCTCGGCCAAGCAAACACATTCATTATACGGCGAGTCCGGGGATGCCTGTTGATTAAGTTATAATAATAAAGCCGTGGCAGCAGCGCGAACGAACGCCTTGCGAGCCACGCATGTATTCTTCGCCGCGATAAAACAGAATTCCTCGCGTTATTATATTCAAGACCGGGGCCCGCGTATGATCCAACCGGTTGCACCGATACCTATTCGTGGCTTATGAAAATCCTTAAGCCCTGTAAATCACACGTTATGGAACAGTTGTAAATTACGATTATTGCCGGGTTTACGAGGCTCGACAGCGCCTTCGTAATCCGACTGTCACACCGTAAAAGCGAAAGTAGGGAATTGCAATAAGTAGAGACTTTACGACCGGTCGATCGCATCGGGCGCGGCGGCGTTACCTGTGCGTAGGTTTCAAGGACACGTGGCAGATGGAAAGTGAGCGAGGAAGAAAGGAAGGAAAGGACGGGACTGCAATTTTGTCCTCGACCACTACCTACTATAAACAGATGAAGTCCACGGAATGATTTTACTGCCGCCATATTTCATCCGCAATTTATTCGTAATGCCCGAGCAGTGAAACGTTCATTGCTGTTCAAATGGGATTTTCGAGTTTGCCCAAAATATTGTGACCCCGGTCGAAATTGCTTCCCGGTTCGGAACGATGATTTACTGTCTCATGGCGAAAGGGCCGTTAATAGAGTGATTTGTACCTTAATGGCGGCAATATTTTTCGCCTCTTCGGCAAACGCGTTCGACGACTCAAGTGTCACGGATCCGGTAAACGTAAACCATGCACCGTTTCCGGCTACGTTCGTAAATTAATAACGAGGTCCCTGTAATTATTACTTACTGTAATTCTTGCATTATGCAAAACCCTGAGTGCAGATGCAAATGATTAATTAGCCGGGCCATTATAATTATGACTTTGCGGCGGCGGCGGTGGCCGGACATCAACGCGAGAGCGAATTAAATTGTTATGGTCCAATTAAAAATGTAACACGGCGGATCGCGTGCGTTTACGCGATTGCTTCTATCCGCGTGTACGACTAATTCCGAAACGTTAGAGGGCGGAAATCGAATGGAATCGAAAACGATTGGACATACCTAATCGTTTTTAATAAGTTCTCGAGTGTAAATGCAAATTGCACGATATTTTCTTGAGCATTCTTGACGTCCAATAAATAGACGTCCGCGTCACGGATCCGTTCTCAGGACGCGGGGAATAAGCAGCCATAACGTGCCGGGGAGGAATTTAATCCTTGGCTACCGACGTCTAAGGGTTCAAGAGCGAATGAACTTTCATTAAAAAATCTAATTTTCAAGAGGGACTGCGTTTAATCTGCGAGCAAATGGGAGGGGGTCGGTAGAATTAAATCTTACGTGCTTCCTTTCTTGATCACAGAAGCATGAAGCGTCTTGACTCGTTTGAGAGATGCCTAAAGGAGCCGACACGAATGACATCCGCGCCGGAGAATACACGAGAGAGTGTAGATTACACCGCGAACAATAGAGCACTATATTTTTCTTGTTCGTTCGCGAGGATGTCGAGCGCGAGTCTATCTCGACGCGCGTTACTTTCCGCGAAGTCGAAGTTTCGCTTCGTGGCTGGATACGTCGAGCCAGGCCGATACTAAAAGTCTTCGTTCCCTGCTTACACTTACAGAAGGTCTCGACTCAATGTAAACGGATCTACATATTCAGCCAGTTAATTGCTTGGCTCGTGTGATGCGGGTATCACGGTGAAGATTAGCGAAACCTCACAGAGCATGAGAACTAAACCAAGCGATTCGCGCATCAAGTTTATGCGCCTGCCGTGTGCTACATTCCAAATGAGGAGATCGCCGGAGCGCTCGGAACGTCGAGTTAAATTTAAACTACTTTCTGATATCGGATTTAATACGTGATACGAGTTACAAATCTGTTTGTCTTCTGATATCACTGAGCGAACGGACTTTCTTCACAGAGAAAAGATATGTCTCCTCCACTGGCGGAATTTTATTTATGTTTTAAGATGTCGCGATTAATTGGCAATTGGAAAGAAAAGCGATTGTTAAGAAATTTCTCTGGAGAACTTACGGGACTTTTTTTAAACGAGTACTTTATCTAAAAGTACATATATTGTACAATTTATAACAATATTTTCGTTGCATAATTTTGAAACTTTCTTATTAATTGTCTGGCTTCCACAAGACGCTCTACTTTATGATAAGCACGATCTTCTGGAGCTGGATCATCAGAACTAAAAAATTCATGAATATTCTGTTTATATATGATTTTATCTAGTACTTGTTTAAGAAAAAAGTCCATTAATTATTTCAGGAAATATTGCTAAAAGTTAAGTTGTGTTCAGAAGTTCTCATTCCATTAATTGAGGAACTTTGGAGATCGAGTAACAATTCTCTAATCTCTCAGATTTATACAACTGGGAGAGACAGTTATTTCATTAAACTGTGGTACTGGCTACAGTGACAAGTGTGCCGAAGGTATACACGAGGTTTGAAATTGATTAATCTCACTGTATTTTTCAGTTTGATGAAACTTTTTACGATATGAAAATATTACCACTATCTTTGATTACTCAATATAAATACGTACAGAATCAACCGGGAAACAGATTTTATTCAACTTCGAGAAAAATTCATCAAACTTTTTCACGGATTCGAACTTTTTCAGCCGTTTTACAGCTATAGAAAAATCTTCTTAAATATTCTAAATATACACATATGTATACGCTCGGTCAAAACATTTCACGGTACGCATCCTCCTATTTGCTCGCGAAACCAAAATTTTGCAATTTAGACGAGTTGTCCGCGTGCACGAACCGTTTCACCTTTGATCAGAGGGTGTTTGATGAAACCCAAACTTTTATATTTCGTGTTCGCTACAGCGCAACTTACAGATAGAAAAACCGTCTACGGGCGTGTTCGTATATCGCGATATTCATTTTAATTAACGTTTTATTAAAATAACTTTAATTAACGTTCGCCCGGGAGAAAGAAAAAAAAAGGAAGTAGCAACGAGTCGGTCCGAAGCGCAGACGCACACAATTTGTAACACGGTTCTGATAAATGTTAATTACATTCGAAACTTGTATAGTCTACGCATGAGATACGACAGAGTAGCAACGTTAAACTGTCTCCATTTACAACACTGTTATGTTAATGTTATTATACAACATTTTTTACATTACTCAATTTATTCTAATAAAAGATCGCTGAATCTTTAACGTCGATCAAATTTTTACTAAACTGCATAAATCCGTTTCACAGGGAAAATCGATAGGCTAGATCTATCGAAAAGTATGCCAAGATTAATTCCTGTTCGCAAAGGGTTAAAAGTTGCACGAGTATGATCAATTTCATATGAATTAACTAAAACGAATCATATGATAAGAGAGTTCTAGATCGAACCGTTTTAGTTATGGAGTCAAAATAGTTTCCAGTGCAAAAGGTTAACTAACTGAATCGAATATAGAACCATTTTAAGTAATGTAAAGTAAAACATCTCTGACATTAAATAAAACAAACTCAATTATATTCTTATTTCTAATTGATATAAATTTCACGAGTGCTCAGCAATAGCGTTACTCACAAACAGTTTAACCAGGCAGGGTTAAGGCGGTGATGAAATTAATTTCTCTGGACGGGGCAGCCCCTAATAAAATTGTTCTTCTGGTTGTTACAGAGTCGTACTGGAGAGCATAACACAAACCCGAGGAGCAAAGCGTGGGGTCGTTCAATATTTCGAGCCTAGGCATTCGGCAACGTAAGCCGTCTTATCCTTAAAAGGGCCATCGTGCTGCCCCAAACACGAAGGGTCAGAACACTTTCGTGCACTTGTTCGCCTCCGGAATCCGACCTCCGCGAGTATGATAAAAAGATTCCTCCCCGCTCGTGACTTCCTTCCCTCGATTCCCGCCTCCCATTCTCCCCGTTAACCCGCCGCCCTTTTTCCACCACCCTTTTCACCGATGCTAGAAGAATGGACGTACTCGAAATGGCGAGCATGTGCCCCGGATTGGCAGGGGCACTTTGCTGCCAGTCGTTCGAAAAGCGGCCGAATCGAGTCGACCGGACTGCAAGGGGTGTACCGGTGTCGAAATATTTCTGAGAGAACGGTGGCCGACTCGAACGAGATCCGGGAAGTCCTTGGAAAGGGTACACCTCGACGTGGAAAAGTGAGAACGCGAGACGATGGCAAGAAAGATGGTAAGAAAAAGGGGGGTAGGAGAGACTGAGAGAGAGAGAGAGAGCCGAGAGAAAAGGTTGAAAGAAGGAGGGAGCAAGAAGAACGTTCGAAAGAGGGAGACAGGTAGAAGTATTCAGGAAAAGAGTATGAGAGTGTGGTATATACCGAAGAAACGGGTGGTCGTTCGGTCGTACGTGAAGGGTCGGCGTTAGGCAGTTGGAACCTGGAATAGTGAGGAAAAGGATAGATGGAGATTGAGCGAGAGAACGAGAGAGTAGGAGAGAGGGAGAGAGAAAAAGAAATGAAGCGTGGTAGGGTAGAGAGTAAGGGCGAAAGGCTGACGAGGGGGTCGAGGGTGTGAGAAGAGAAACGGAGAGCGCACGCGAGAAAAAGGGAGAGAGAGGGTCAGACTGGGGGTTGGTGTGCCTAGGGTCGCGCGAGAAGAGACCGAAGAGTGGGGAGATTCCCTAGCAGAAACCAGTCGAGTCCCGGCCTCAGGTCGCGACGGGTATTCAGTTCACAGGCGAGAGCCGTACCGTGCGGTTGGCCTGCATGCTGTCTCGGTTTCCATTTCACGCTCGTTCACGACACCGGTCAAACACAGTGGACCCACTCGCGCAACAGTGATCTTAAACGTGGCCCACTGTCTAATCAATCCCATCGCATTCTCACCGAACGAATCCCAACGTCCCACGACGCATTTGTTCACCGAGTTACATACATGATCGACTTAATCGCGTGTGACCATTTCGTGGTGGCAAGTGCGGCGAACTAATGCCAATGAACACGAACCAGTGACAACCATCCGATCTCTACGCGATCCAAGTGCTCGACGATATAAACAAAAACTGAAGGGTAGTTTTCGGAACCTAGTTCACCAGTGCTACGATCTGTGCGAAACATCGGTTACGCGCATCCCTCGTTGCACGTACCACGACTTATTCCGATTCGTAAACGTACAGAGAAAAGAACTGCGGGACCACGCTTGTCTCACCTGTGATTCGAAGTGAGTGACAGTGACGATTAGTGTGTAAACAAGCCAGTGATCGGAGAGGGTGGTTTCCCTCCCTCTGTTCTCCACTTTTTGTTTCTTTGGACAGCCAGCGAAAGCAACCCTTTCTCGAGAGGATCGCCGAGAACGATTCGCCAACCGGCAGCGGCTTCGCGACACCCCGTGCACCGAGTGGTGAGTTTGATCTCTGTCTTTGATTCTTCCACCCCCTAGATACATTCGCCTCTCTAGTCGCCTTTTCGAGGGGGTCGTAAACCCGGCGCACTCGCGCCCAACTTCACCGTGTGCCTCCTGACAAAGATGAGATCTTGCACGCTGCTAGAGGCGGGGGTGGTCGAGGAGATTCTGCAGAGGAATCTCTTTGACATCGACGTCGATCGGTCTTCCACTTACGTCCCTGAATACAACGTCCGGCCAGCTAGTCGGAATAGAAGGCGCACGATTTACTCCGGATAGGAAGATCCGACGTTTCGCGATCCTTTTATCCCGGGAACCCTTCGTGTCTCCATTCTGTCCATTGGTGTCTCGAGTCCGGTCCACGGGTAGATGGCTATCTGGGGCCAAAGGAACTCGCGCGCCAAAATAATCGCGAAATAGATGGACCGGTCTTCATAGAAATCGCCTACCGAACACGACCGTGTTATCACGCTAGTATAATCGGACCAACGACCGGACCCGATCGCGTAACGAGTTTTCCAGCGATTCGCTTATCGGACCCGGTCGGGAATCGGACCTCTCGTTGCTCCTGAAAGGCGGGTCGTGACCGTTTATTACGAAAATGGAGCGGATCCGGTTTATTTGTTTCGGCTGGTAGGCGGAAGCCCGCCGTGCGTGTAGGAAGGAATCGATCACTTACTTTCGTCATGTTGTCCCGCGACATTTCATCGGTTTGCTCGATCAATATTTACTCCAATCGGTATCCTTCCGGCCTGTTGTCTGCCGGTCTCGTGTTGCAGGCGAACGCCATTTTCCTGTTTTCGGGGCTGTAATGGCGGATTAATGAATCGCGGGAAATTAATCGGTCGCGTATCGCGTTACGCTACACGGCCGAAATAATAATGTTTGTGACTGCGTTTCGTCGATGCGGTTTCAACCTGTTAACCTTGAATGACGTGCTGTTATTTGCTGTTTGCTCTAACTCTTTGATGATTTCTCGATGTTCCGACCCTTCTATATCAATTTTCCAGGATTTCTCTGAACTTCAAATATTCTTGCTTTAATATTTTCGTAGTACACTTTTCACGCCGACTATATACAAATCAGTTCTGTTTGAATTTCAATTTTGCGATTCAAACAGCGAGACTCTAGAATGGTTTCTCGATTATTTCAAACGCAAAGAAACGTCGAAATTGAAGCTGAGAAACTTTCGTCAAATTGATGTGTTTAAAGTGAATTCAAGAAATCGAAAGCTGTGCCTTCACACTCACTGAATGCCTGCTTGAAAATTCAGAAACTGTTATGTGCTCGCGTTGATCTACATTTGCGCTGTAAAAATTTACGACAAAAGTTTTAAGTGGAGCTACTGGAAACTAATTGTGGAAAATTTGTTGTCACTCTCGTCAAAGCTAAGTCTAGATATCGCTGTCATAAATTCTGAAAGTTGCAATATCAACCACAGAACGTTCTTAACAATTTTGGCTATTGTTACGATCACTTCCTGACAGATTTTTTACAAGACTCAAAATTACAAGTCAGTGTGTAACAACTGATTTCTCGTCGTGTTACATCTGGCATTCTGAATATGGCGTGACGTAACATGATTGGGCAAGCTTTTTATATGGACACATCCGTGAATGATTCATCTGACACGTTTCTACTAATTTCTATCAACGATAGAGACAGCGTGAATTCTTACCGTCATAAATAGCACTTAACAAAACTTCCGCACGAGAGACGACTGTCAGAGTAGTGTTAATCGGGTCAAAAAGACATCGACGGAAACAACGGACTGAATGGTATATAACTGATGTGCATTCACCCGGAAATTCACGATTGTTTCCGACTTGAAGTTGCCCGATCGTTTTCACGAGTTCCGACACGGCTTCTGAAAATTCCCTATTCACGAGTTGAATGCTTAATCTGCGTATGCCGCTTTCGGCTGCGTACGCAATATATCGTCCGAATCCCTTCGACGTCGACCACCCAATATTCCCGGGGTTTTTGCAATTCGAATTTTCACAATCAAAGCCGCCAGTCCTGAGATAAACCGGGTCCGCGAATGTTTATCTTGATACCGTAGAAAATACTCGTCGCTCGACCGAACTGCGAAACCGTTGACCGAACCCAAGCAAAATTTCAGAACTGTCCGGTTCCGGAAACTTTCCAGAGACACGATCGCGTTTCGGATCGCAGAAGTTCAATCTCCGCGAAAAAATGAAGTCGATCGACAATAAGAGAACCGTCGGTTTTTGCGGAAATTTTTCGCAGCATCCGCCGTCACGAGAAAACATTTTGATTTCAACTAAAACGAAACCGGCCGATGTATTGGATTTACCTGTGAGTAAGGAAAGCAGTATGAATCATTTGAAAGAAAAACAGAGGGGCTGCTCGAGCCTTTGAGGCGACAGCACCCACGGTGACTCACCGGTTCGTTCAAATGAGGTTAGCCTCAACAATGATTCAGATTGCATACATTTTCTTCGAGCGTGGAAAGTCCGGCGATTAGATATTCGGTATTATGGGTGCAAAAATGATAAAAATGTCATATCTATAGCGGACGTATTAAATCTCTGGAGTGGCAGACACTATCCTGCAGTATTTTCAACCATATTTGACCAGAGAGTTTACTGTTGATTATCGTACGAAATACTTTTGACAATGCATCTATTGTAAACACAATAAAAGCGAGCGAAAGAGTTCCGCCGCTAATGCTCCTTGAAATGCATAATGCATAAGTAGCATTTGAATACATAATGTTCTAAAGCACATGCAATCGCATGAATATTCCAACATCCAAATGTTATAACACTGCTCGAATATGTAGTTAGAGGAAAGTTGAATCAATAGTTTGGATCCTGGCTCAGACGGAGGGAAACCTTAATTGTGTTCCCCCCTCCTATTAAGAATCGCTGCAGGACGCTGCACATCCTGCGTAACGTTGCCCGCGTACGTAGTATGTGTGGTCCGGTTAACAGGGACGATGAGTGACCCAATTTCTACGTGACCGGTCAAACGGTTCTTATGAACCGCCCGAAGTATAATGGCCGTGTCCAGCGTGCAAGACTGAGAATTTAAGAGCATTGTCGTGTTGCACGACCGAGAGACGGAAATAAGAAAAGTTTGAATGAAACTCTTTGCCCGGTATTCGTCGAGAAAAGTGGAAGGAGAGAGTGGGCGCAGGGGCGAGTCCTCCCTCTACTTCTCTTTCACCCTTTCACGGTATAAGGGATGTCTGTAAATCTCGAGGAAAACCATCTTTTCCTGCGTATCTCCCGCCCAGAGCGGGGGGAACCATCGCGAGACGCCACGATAAAAAATATAGCGCGGAAATGATGAGAAATAAAAGCCCGACGAAGGTTCGTTTTTATACCGTAATCTTGATGCCACGTGATACATGAGCGGCCGCTGCTTATAAAACCGAGAGATGTATTGCTTTATGAGGGAAATGACAATTTTATTCGCGGTTGCGCGGGAACAGCGAGGCGACGACGGTGAATCCTAAATGCCACCCGAAACGCGTCGACTCCGAGCCTCCTAGAAGGACGGAACGCTTATCGGTGATAGTTCCACCAACCATCTTCGCGTGCATCATTAACCGGGAACGCACCATCCAAATAAATTGCGCCATCGCATTCGAGTCGCCTCACTCGGTCAAGGCGGTAATTAAAAATTTCTCGCTCCACGCTTATTGTCGACAGTAATTATATCCGCTTCTGGCCACGTGTAAGTGTTATGAATATAGCGGAAACTATAAGCAGAATTGATTAAAAACGTAGCGGTTCCAAAGGACAGGGCAGCATATTTGCCCCCGCAAAATCGACCGGGTCCTGTTTTAATGAGCGAAAGACAGGAAACCTGTTTTCGCAGACTGGTGTCCGTCAATTACCCGCGGCGGCGTTCGATTCGTTCTCCATCGAACTATACCGACATCCTCTGTGAACCTATAATAAACGTTTGACCTTTTTCGCAGCCGATGATCACGGGCGCGACGTACACCGGTGCGGCGCGGTGTCGCTGAAAATTCGTACGGGTCTGCTTTGCGGATGTTATTAATTAACGAGCTATGCTAACGCCGGCTATTAACGTATCAACGACTCGGGCGAAATAATTAATTGCCGGCCCCCGCGATTGTGTCTTCAGACGAATTAATTATAGGATCGCGTGGCGCGGTAAATTGGGTCGCGCTTGTGCCTGGGACTTAATCTCGCGTTTCCGTCGGAAAATTCGGCCGCGATCCGAATAGGGGGGGCTCGAGGCTTACAAATGGCTGGGTCGAGGAGCGTGGAGCTGCCGTCGCCCCGAAAGTCCCTCATAAATCAGTCCAGAGAACGGGTTACTTACCCGCCCCCGCGACCCGACGTCCGGAGAAACGTATCTCGACGACGATAGGACGAGACGTCGCGTCGGGAGCCTCTGAATACGTGACAGGGGGGAACGAGAAGCGCGAAAGTTAGCGGAACATTTGCGTCTTACACCCTGTTACGTCACGCTTAAGCTGCGAAAAGGACGGGGCGGAGGGGATCGCGACGAAAAAGAACGATCCTTTCTCAGCAGCCTCTCTGCTTCCACCCCGGACGTGTTTCGATACGAGACCGTCGGAACTAGTCGTGTAGGAGCATGGTTGGCGCTACTCGCGACATCAGCAACAACGACACACCGGCATGGCAACAGTTCGAAAGTTTCGGGCCGGGCGCAGCGGATTTCCATAAGTTGAGGGATGGCCTCTTCTTCGCAAAGTGAGAAAAGATTGTCGCCCCCGCGAGGGGCCAGCCGAAGATGGCGAGCCGGGATACCGGCGCCACGCCGCGCCGGGCAATACATTACTCGCTTGTCCCGACGAGCGCGATCTTTACCGGCTATCTCCTTTAAGTTTCTCGGGAAGGTCTTACTAGCCGGGCGCCAGCCTGTGGAAATCGCCTTTCGAGTGACACGCGGCGGAAAGACTCGCGGTCTTCCAATCGGACCTTCGTTCCTCGCGAATGTGAGGTTCGAGCTTCTTCGTGCTCCTGGCAATATTGGTTACAACTGGCACGTATTCTGTAGTTTCTCTTCTCAGGGTATCAGAGGTTTTAGGTTGAAATTTTAATATATCGAATGTATTTTACCCTTCTTAATCTTTTAGGAGCGTCGTCTATGCGTTGACTCTGCGGGTTCTCGTAGATTCTGGCTGAGCCCTTAAATTTCGAGCCACGCAGAAGCATTTAAACTTCTTCAAAAACGAAGACTCATTAACAAGAACACCCGGTCTTTTAGTTACTTGGTCAGGTCCGCGGGAGCCAGTTCGCGTTCTCATCTGTTCCTGCTTGCTTTTCCTTCCTCCCGTTCCTTCCTGCGGCGAGCTGGAGAAGCGCGTGCTCTCTGCTCATCGCCTCCGTTAGGAAATCACGCGAGAACAGAGCGGCGCGGTTGCTTCCTGCAAGTTGCGTGCCTCTCGACCGCTGCCGGCGAACATAATTTCCCGAGTAATTCGGCAGCTCTCGTGGTTCCGACGGGAGGGCGAAAAACCTGCTCTCGTCGGACGCTGCAATCTGCTCTCTCGAGAGCATTTTTCTCTATTATATCGTGGTCACGTACCGCGCCAGTTGGTCGCTCCTGAATCGAACCGACAGGCGCTAATCCGGCCTGATTGCATGCTATTTGTGTTATTTTCGAGGCCGATTATCTGCCCGGCGGTTCACACTCTGCGGAGTTCTTTGCGCCCGATGCCGGAGCGTGTGGCAATTGTCGCGCGAGGACGCGTCGAACAACTGGCGAACGTCGATACCGGGAACGGAAACGCGGCTTATCCTCGTTATACGTTGGTCCAAAGGCACCGATAACGCGTGCACAGCTGGGAAATATTGCATCGAAAGCCTCCGCTCGGTTTCTCTCGCTTCCTCCATCTATCGAGCTATCGCCGTTTCTGCGTGGCCGCGAGAGCCTCGATAATGATGTTAAACACGTACAAGCACGAGCACCGAAGGAGTTGAATCGTTAGGTCACAGTCTAAATCGCCGGGATAGATAAGGCGACGCGAAAGCTCGATATCGGCTGTGTAGAACCGCGCACTCGACGGATAGCACGCTCACGCGAATTCTCATTTTGCGAGCCACGCGATACGATCTTGTATATTCCCGCGAAGATTTCGCGCCCCGTATCGATCTAACTTATTTTATAACGCTAATAAATTAACAGCCCGCTTCGCCAGACCCCGCGTTCCTTTTTCCACCCCGAACCTGAACGAGTTCTTTGATCCGACATTTTCGCAGATAAGAACCATTCGCACGCCAGTTATCTCGAATCAAATGTTATTGCCGCCGTTGCGTTTGCGTTCGGCTGTTTGCAAACGATTTTTGCCGGTTCTCGAGCGAAAGGCAATTTCCAGAACTTCGCGCATAACGTGATTATTTTCTAACTACACTTTATGAAGTTTCTTTTTCCCGGGCGTTCGTGCTATGAAACATACCTCTCTTTATAGAATCCGTGGGTGTATATTAACCCATTTCGAACGAGGATTTCTTAAAATGGTAGAAATATTTTTCTTGGAGAACTAAAGTATGTATTAACAAAAAAAGTTGGAGAACAGCATCGATTTATGAAAGTAATTCCATTTACTTGAATCAGTGCGAGTGTATTGAGAGTTACCAAGCGTTTTCGGTCGGGGGACCATCAGCGTCAATATTTCTTACAAAAAGGGCTATAATCTCTTACAAAACTATCCGATAGCAGCAAGTATGTATCGTGAAATATGTGTCTGGTTGAGTACAAAGCCGCCGGCATGCCCGCATAATTAATGGACCTTAACAGCGAGAGCCATAAAAAGAGAGTATCATTGTGAGCACAATTGTCACGAAGAATGATATTTCATCTGGCTACAGATGATCCGAGGTAAAACCCATTCAGAATCGAATTCGGAGACGGAGGTGTCCCGCCGCGAGCGCAACATATGTTAATTCTATGGTTCGAGCGCTTCCCTTTTTCATCCAGCGCACACGCGGAACACGATCGTCTCTTTCTCTCTCCCTCTCTCTCCCCCTTTTCTCTCTCCGTCTCTTCTCTCACTTTGGCGTAAGCAAATCACGCGTTTTATCCGTGTTTCCGTTCTGTAGATGCCCGTTTACGGCGTTCCCCGTATTACCATAGTTGGCATTGCCGGCGGTGCGTGCCAAGTACGCCTGTCGGCTCCGGTATTAGCACAATTCAATTGCGTTCGTTCAACAGATACTTCGTCCTCTTCATTTCCGTCTTGCCCGGAGACGTTGATTTTGCGCAGTGATTAGGGTCAGAATGTAAAGCAACAGCGGGCGCCCTGATTAACACGTGCGCTAATATAATCAGTCGGCAGAGCACGCTAATTCTAACAAGCGGAATCTCGTCTACCAGCCTGCAATCGACAGCTCGTCGCGCGACACTCGCTCCCAATTATCCTAATCCGAAGCAAACTTTGCTTCCCTATTCTCGTTAAGTGCCTGGCCTCGTCCCGACGCGACGCGACGATTCGCCATCAGTCGGACTCCTGGAATGCATCGCCACTACACTTTTGTTTATCGCATCATTCGAATTTAGACGGGTTCACATTTGTTATCGTTCGTTGAAAACTCAGTGCCTATTTACTTGACGACAGACTGGTTCTTTATAGAAAGTAAAAATTAAGTAAGAAACAGGATCCACATAAAATTGTCTTCAAATCTTTTCTTTTCAGTCCTTAAATATTTTCAACAAAATGATTTACATGGACAAGTTTGCTGGATAAACTAAAATAATGTGATATATATTTACCAGCACAATAAGTTTCGATTCAATAATCGCATCAACGTCATACGTCTTTTATCCGAGTACTTACGTTCGTTAATACCGCGTCCACTGTGATGCCGCATTCATCAGACTGTGCTTTTCATTTCAGCTTGCATAATACCCATTAATAAACTGTATATGGCGGACAAACGGAATTAACGGAACGGCATTGATCACATAATCTACATATAATCGACTTTACGGTGAATTGGTACTTACCTGTCAAATTCAATCGCTAGAACAATATAGTATTATCATCATCCAATTAGCATTCTGTCGTTGCGAAGAATTCGAACGTGTCGATACATTATCGAATTTAAAGCGGTAGTGAATTGAATTACAAATGTAACAAGAAGACACCGGAAAGACGAGACAGGTTTTCATTAATGGTATCTAGAGTAACTTTAATAAATTAAACATTTAATAAATTGTACGTGCCGTATCTGTCACATTTCATTATCCGCACTCTATTAACAATTTACCTACGGGAAGTCTTTATTAATAGACTACGGATCTTGGAATGGAAGAATTCGCTGTAAAAATAACAAGATTTTCCCCACAGAAAGACCTTTACGACTTCAATATAATTGTACAATCCACTATATGAAACCGGCCATTTGGCCGGTGGCGTTTAGCGTTAATTGCCCAAGAAAAGGAAAACATCGTCGACGTATTGCTCAATCGCCTCGGGAACGTTTATTTCCAGCAAGAACATCGAAAAGCTTCGACGGAAGCGTTCGCGCGCGCGCGAAGGAGATTCCAAAGCGGCACGCACACGCCCACGTCAGCTTATCGCGTGTCCCCCCGTGGCGCGTGTTAATTGCCTTTAAATTCCAGCTGGGGCTGGAATAGTGATCGGTGTAATGACAGTCGGAAAGAATGCTAATGGAGAGAAAACGAAGTTCCTGGGCCGGGGGACGGGGACCGGGTCCGATCTGTAATTTCGTCATGGAAATGCCAAAGACGCAGCCTGCGTTAGAGGGAGGCCCAGCCAACGAAGAAGAGAGAGAGGGGGAGAGAGACAGCCAAGGGGCAACAAACGGGGGACCAAAAGGCGCACTTACAAATTACGACGCAGTCGAAGTCGCGGCGCACGGAACCCGGCAATTTGGGAAGGGCGACGGGATTAAGCTGGCCCCCGAAAACCATGATTTCGTCGCAACAGAGGTGCGCATTATCCGCGAGAATGACGGGGCGGGGGTCGCGACGTCGAGAAGCATCGACTTTGACTTGCTAATTTCGAAACGGTCCCATGGGTCATCCGGTGTTTTCGGTTTCTGCGACCAATTATGGCCGAACAGTACACCCTCTCTCGTGTTCCCGGCTTCTCCCCCGACGTGCTCACCCGATGCTTTCCCGGCCTAAAACGGTGCGCGTGTTTCGTTTCTTTTCTTCCTCTTTTTTTACTCGAATCGCTTTCAATGGATGTAGATATCCAATGCGCTCTCGTTTCACGAAAATGGAATAGCAACTGAAGCTTCGCGGATTCGTTCCAGATTTTCCGCCGGAGCAGAAATCTGTAAATACAGTCGTGTTTCGCGATGACACGCGTCGAAGACGACCCACTGCTTCGGTACCGAATATTCTCAGATGTAAGTTCGATGTATTTTTGAACGAAAACGTTTAAACACGATTCTCGCTGAAGTCGGAGTTGAAACTAAGAATACTCGATGATCTCATGTTAATTCGACCTGATTGACTAATTAGGTTACTGTGGTCTAAAAAAGAAGACCTTCCTACGGAAGAACTGTACTTCAACAAACTTTCGATAATCTATCATTACTTTTTTTTCTAAGATGTTACAAGAAAATTTTTTTATCGTTTCTTTCATCGAATTTTCAGTCGTTTGGCAACGTTCAGAATCCCCGAGAAGCGACTTTCTGTACCTTCTCAAAAAATGACCAAAACACTATCATTCCGCGTTCGAAACCTGGAAACTCGAAGCACAATAATTAATTGCAACGTCATGTTTCGATGCCGACAGAGACAGCCGAAAACTCTCCGGTCTCGCCCTTTGACTTGCTAATTTGAAATTGAAATGGCGCGACATCGGTGACAAAAAAGGGCGGGTGATAGCTTCGGTTCGGAGAAATTTCATCGGTGGAAAACGTATTGTCTGGTCCGTTCCGTCACGCTTCGTTGGTGTCCATCGATTCACGCTTTTGTCGCGCGGCGAAACCTCACGGTATGAACTAAAATGATTAATTGAATATTGGTATATCGCGACGCGAGGGAGCTATCGATCCCCAGGGCCGGCTCTCGATGTAACACCCCCATTTTTCGGTCGGACAAGTGGACGAAACGGCCGGGAAAAAAGGAGGACAGAGTCGCGGTATCGGCTCGTTACCTTTGATGAACGTTGTGATTGCGCCCCTTAACAGGAAACGACATTGCTCGGGTGCGTTGTTAGCGTGCCGCCGCTGTGTGTCTGATGTGTCGTTATTTTTTATTGTTCCTCCTCCTTTCGCCGGGGACGAAACAAAAAAAAAATGGAAAGCAACCGACGATATTTCTCTCGTCGGTGTGTCAGGAGAGAACAATTCCGACGCGTTCGTTTTCCAGAACGCGGTTATGACGAGCACCGATACGAAACGGCGATCCTGGCACCGATGGGAGCCATGCAATCGCGAGCAAATGTTTATTCACGAGAAACCGAACAAGTCGACGGCGTAAGCTGTGCACCGAAATTTTCGCTCCCGGAAATAAACGTTTTATTGAACGGATCAACCCGGAATTCGTGGAGGACGATTCATATATATTTTTTTCGTTCATTTTTCAGTGGAAGCGTAAAGCCGAATGTGTCCCAGCCGTGTAAACTATAAAGCTAACAGATCGGCCGTGTCATCCGCGCCGGATGACAAATGCTGCCGCTAAGAAATGGACGAGCGAGCATCGTATATCACACAGATAATTATATTATACCGCTTCTGGTGTATATTTATAGTCGTCCACGCAGGACACCGAATACCCCGCGCTCCGTTGTTGCTCTGTCACCCTATCTGCTCTCATCCGGCTCCTCGTGGTACCTAGGGAGATAACAGCGGTCGGTTGCGTCGCGAAGGGGTAAAATATTAAATTGTCCGTCATTTGTACCCTTCATTCGGCCCCTGGACGTCGCCTCCCGGTACACGCAGATGCTTTCGTGAAGATAGCGTTTCGGTTTCATTTTTTTTTCTCTCTCTCTCTCTGTGTCTCTGTTTCTGTTTCGATTCGACAAAACCCGTTCCGGTTTTATCTCGCTCATCCGTCGCCCGGAGGGCCGAACAATTAACCGCATTTGTTACCGGTGGCTCCAACTCCGAACGATTTTTCACTTTCCGCCCTGCGACCGGTAATTCGAAAACCGACCGATCGACGACCACGTCGAATCGTTACCATCGGACTCTATTAAGAACATGGAGAATTAAATTGGAGGAGGGAACGTACTTAGACGACCCAGTTCACGCGATGTAACCAGGCCGAGTCCTTGTTGAGAGGTTGACCCTCGTTACCGCAAATATCGAATATGTACTCTTGTTCGTTTTGCTCTACTCTGCCCAGATAAATCCGCTGTTTCATCTTCTCTCGGAGAAGAAAATCGTGTTGCACCTAGTGCCTCTCCTTCCGAATGAAATCACTTCATTACGAACAATATTTGCATGCGAGACTCGTGCTGGAGTGTCCTTGGTTAAAAACTTTTGAATGTTACTCGATGTCACTGTACGTACACTCGAAAGGAATGTTCTTGTCAGCAAGCGGCGGTTAAAAACGCGTAAAAACGACATCATTTGTATCGCTGCATTTTGATTACTGTTTGTCACGATAAGGGTTTACCGGCATTGTGTCAACGACCGGTGGACAATAAGTAGTATAACCCTTTCGCGTCATTATTCCGGCGGCGATCAAGAAATTCGCATTAAAAGGTCGTTGCGTAGCATCACAATGAAACGCGAGCAGAACTCGTTGTTCCCCCCCTATAGAGGGGTCTCGGTACGTTCTCAAGAACACATTTACATGGATGTAATCGCGGTGCATTCCCATGAGTGCGTACACTAATTCGTGAATCGTCGCGGTCGACGGCGAGTCAAGAGAGACGGCTCGTTGAAGCCGTCAAGAACTCGGTCGGTTGTGCTCTTCACGACGTGACTTCGAGACCGCTCGATGGACCATCGAGTGCTACAAGCATTTCCTTTCTTTTTTCGCCGGGGTCGAGTGTTTCCTGGCTTTTGCGTCACTACGAATCATCCAAGCCGCGCGAATAAACATCGATCGCGTCCGCAGGCCGGTTTTCCGCGCGGTTCCTCCGCAGAAAACTTGCCGCACTGCTGCTGTCAGTTCGCTTTTCCTTGACTGGTCCAAGGGCTGTTTAACGGGGGAACTTTCGTCCTGTTGGACGGAGAAATTGTGTGAGACCATTCTCGTACATTATATATATATTTATAAAATATTTGCAAATAAGTGTGCACGCTTCTGCACCTTCCACAGCTGTAAAGAAGTCTTGAAATTGATAGTGGATACCCGGTATTGACCCGGGTTGAAAAGACAGAAACAGAGAAGCTCGGATTCCGAGGAAAATGTGTAACAACTTCGGATGCAGCGGTTAAATTATGCGAACGAACTGAATGTCCAAACCAGCGTGGCCACGGATTGCCCCTTGGGGCATTGGCCTGGTTCGAGAGCAACAAAACCACGATAACACAGGGCGTTCTATACGGAGAAGGCAAAATAGATAGTCTCCTACCGCAAGATCGAGAGTCGCTCCTTTTTCCGAGGCCGTTTGCCCCCATGGGCAATCTTGAACGCTCCCAGAGCAGAGAGAGCTCGTTAGCCACGCCCCTCAACAACGATCCTAATCTCGACGGTTGTATCTAATCCGCACGCCTAATTAATCCGCTTTAGCCGTCTGTAAATTTTTCATTGTAATTAGCCCGCAGCGCCGGGTCTAGTAGCGCAATTACTTCGTTATTAGTGTTGTTATAAACGAATTAATAATTAAACCACAATCGGCCGGATCGGCTCGGCTCGACGCGGCTCGGCCGACGATCCCCCGAATGGAAGCGCTCCTCGAAATCGCACGGGTAATACACACGGTATTGCAGGCATTACTTTTTAATTGTCTCGATTGCGTTCCCGCGCGCGCAAATAACGCGGCTGTACAAATTGAGAAGGAAAGAGTATGCGAGGGAGGGAATACGCACTCGCGCACGGTCCGAGAGAGCCAGTCGGGGAAAGGTGGGACTCGTAGAATGGGGCAAAGTCGAGTAAATAAATTTGTCGAACTCTCGTCGCGCGGTGCTCGTTATGGAAATCATTCGAAGTATGCGGTTCAATGAGGCGAAGGGGTGAGCGGATAAACGTATATAACGTTTCGCGACGACCCGCATTCACGTGCGAGCGTGCTTATAATCGCGGCGGATTTTTTCCCTCCATTCCGCCCTTTCTACCCCCTTCACCCCTCTCTCTCTATCTCTCTCTCTCTTCCTCTCTTTCCCTCGCGCAAATTATCCACTTTTAAATCGTGCGATTTTAACGAACGCTTTCCTTTTCCTGTCTAATGATACGCGCGACCTCGCAGCCCCTGGCTCGACGTGGAATGTTTATTCGCGCGGCACGTTGGAATTTAATGAGCGTTCCTTTTTCAACGGCGAGAATGTTATCTTAATCGAAAACGACCGTGAATTAGATGCTCGACGCGATTTTTGATCGCACGATGAGCTCGATGTGCTCGAACAATGTTTTTTCAGCATCGAACAAAAAGATTCCTTGAGGAACCATCGTCGTTTCACATATGTCTGATGGTTTTTCGCGGCCCCGTTACAATATGCTGAACTGGATTCGAAAATACACTCTTTCATCCATGGAGATTCTGAAATCGTATCAATTCGCGGAGATTTCTTTGTTCGGTTCGGAGGTTCTTGTCATTTCCATTAAACAGTTTTATCATACAATCTAAAATTGATTAATATTTCACCGGTAAGTAACGTGCTGAAACTCTGTTTTAACCTAGAATTTTTATTAGAATTTTACACTAGAATTTTTTGACCTCTTTTGAACGAACCTTTTCATAGTCAGCGGCTAACAAATTTCGCACACCGCGAGCGGTCAAGTAATTGGTCACGGTTGAAATAATTTCAATCCGCGCGACGGTCTCGGATGCCACGGACAATTAAGAGTCAGCGGAGAGAGCGATGGTCCTCCGGTTTCTTCGAGATAAATCTTCCTTTTAATCTGGATCCGTCGCTTTCCTTCGTCCCCCCAGAACGATCCCACAGCGGTTGATGAATATTACAAGCGAGGAGGGAAGAGCCGTCGTCTAATGAGTAGATCGTGCGGCCAACCGTCAACCCCGTGTGCACGTATGAAAGGATTCAGGTCTTCGCGCTCTCGGGTCTTCCGCAACGTTTGTGTGCGTGCACACGTAGCCTCGCAGCCGGTTGTTAGTCTAGACGCTCTGCCAACAGTTATTTCCGCGGATGTCGTCCTGGCGAATTTGACAAATGCGAGCAATTATCGGCCCTGCTCTCGGCTGCCTACGTTGAATCCCATGGTCCCGATGTTAATTGAACGTCGCCCACGGCCCCATTTGTCGCCGATCATCTCGTCGAGAGAGAGGAGACAAACAATAAACGACCAACGATAAATATCTTCACGATGGAATAAAGGCACGTTTATGTCGGAGCTAAAATAGAAGCTGCAACACTGTCCATCAAAGTGGCAAGAAAAGCTGGTCATCGGATGGTCGTTTAGCGAGCGTTGCTCTGATCACTGCTGCAACGCGAACATTTTTATTTTCACATTCTTCCGCATTTCAACAGAATAGAACGTATCTCTACCGGTTCTAATCATAGCTCCGATCGTTTAGCTCCGACATATCCCAAGGCATTAACCTTTTCTGGCGTAAAAATTCGGACTCCGCGAGTAGTAACTCGTGGGAAATTGAAAGAAAATGTGAACATTATTACATTATATTATATCCTTCTGGAACACAGGAACAAGCAGGGAACAAGTTTGAAATAGTCATTTGCGTTATTCGCTTCGAAAAAAGTTCCGGAAGGTAGGATCTGTTCGACCGGCAACAGAATGACGTTTTAATGAATCGTCCAACACGAACGCGAAGGGAAGTCGGTGTGGACGTCGGAAAGATCCCTGGGATTCACGCGTTTGTCGGTGCAGGCGCGTGTGAAATCTCGGCTTGTTAGCCGAACCGTTTCGTCGACACTCGTCCGCCGCGGATGTAGGGTTAACGTGAATTTAGCTGGATCAGACCGGCATCCAAACTCGGCGCGCCATCAAGAGCGGCTTGAACGGTTCGACGCGTCTTCTGGTCGACGGGTGGAAGTCGAGGTTGCTGCGCGACTTGACGGTGATGGTGTGGTGTGGTGTGGTGCACCCGGTGGGAATTTATCGTTCGCCTAGGTAGGAGGATGACAATTAGCCCGAAGCACCCTTGGAACAGTGAGCGCCGTTTTAACGAGACCATGCCGTTTACGATTCGAGTTTGGAGTCGCGGGGATTTCATGCTTCTCGAAGGAACTAATTAGATAAGGGTTGCCGCTTCGGGCGTCATTCCTTTCCTTCGACTCGATCTCTCGGTCCTCTCCCCTTGTCTTTCCATCGTTTCCGCCAACTTTCCCGAGCGAATTCGAGCCTCGCCCGGCCAGAGAAAGGAGAGAGAAAGAGAACGAGAGAGAGAGAGAGAGAGAGAGAGAGAGAGAGAGAGAGAGAGAGAGAGAGAGAGACCAGAGCAGAATCGAGCGAGACGCCCGGGCTAACTTGCGCGACTCGCTTTTTTAGATTCGTCGCTTACAGTGCAAGTAAAATATGACCTGTTTTTTCGCCGGTGGTCTTTCCTTCTCTCTCTTTCACCCTCGTTTTCTACTTCCGGCGGCGCGCGGGTTTAATTCCTGCTAAAAGTGGAGCCGAGACGTGCGGGAGTGGTGGCCCGTAGAAAAATAGAAAAACAATACAGCCGGAACGTATACATTCTACGGGGGCGAAAAAAAGGACGAGAGGAACGGTGGGCGATCCGCTCCGCACTGCTCCGCGCCGTTGGAACTTTTGTCGAGAGCCCGCGCCGTGAATTAAGGCGGCGTATTTTTAATTTTCTGGCTTGGTGAAAATCGAGTCCTCGGCCGGAGTTCCCGGCAATGATACCCCGCTCTCTTTCCGCGTGCTCTCTGGCGAAGCCCTCGCAGAGGGTCGAAGGCAGAACAGCCCATCGATTCGAACGATGCTCGCCTTCCTCTGGTCGCTTCTTTTAACGACGCGCCTTTTATGTCGAATGCGTTTCATTCGTATCTATTTAAATCGGTGCACGGTCAATTCCACGGGGAACACGTGTACCCGCGGAACAATGTAACGAGATAGCTCGGACGTTCACGTGTACGCGCGCGTCCGCGGGCGTCTGTGTTCTCCGGTCTGCTTACGGTAGCCGCGATATACCATTCCGATTATAGTATGTTACTGCCTTCCTTAACGAGGGCAGAGCCCGACTATGGACTAATCTCGGCGCTCTCCGGCAACTATGCCATTGACTCGCACGGAAAGCAAACGTACAGATTGCTTTTCATCGGCCCCTTTCGCTTTCTACTCGCGTGCACGAGTCCCGTGAACGGCCGGCTGCTCGTGCGTTTCGCTCTCCAGCTTTATTTCTTCCGTTTCTTCTATCATCGTACCGTTCCCTCCCTGTGTTCCCTGCAACCCCCCGTACGAGCCCCGCACTGTTTCCCACTCGGTCTTCAACGTCTCTCATCCCCCGGGTTCCGTAACGTTGCCCATCGCGTTTTCTTCACTCGTTCCACGAGCTATTTGTCTCTCGAATAAATGACCGTTCATTTTCTCGCGCCCTCGACTCAACCTCCCCGTCTTCTTCGTCTTCAACCGCCAACGCCGCGTGTTCCGGTATACCCGGTGGCAGAACGATCGAAATCGACGATTATGGTTGAAGAAGGCTCTTCTCTTCCCCTGTCACGGAACACGATTCGTTCCGTCGTCGTGTTCACGTAACGCGATTCCACGCGAGACGCCGACGACTACACCGCCGCCGCCGGCTCGGAAACTCTGGCCCCGTTTCCATTGGTTCCGGCGCCATAGGTGAGCAACGATACTTTCGTCTATAAATCACCGGTTATGCCGAGGAAGCTATTAATTACGATACTGATCCGTAAAAATCCTAACGCTGTACCTACTAACGCTGGTGAAATGATTGGTTTTCTTATTCAACCACCTATTATCTAAATTCTACGAAATCCAAGTACACTAGAATTAAACTCGAATATATTCTAACTAACTGACAATGTTACGTATATTCAATTTTATTTAATAAACGAATTAACGTCACAGAATCTCCGTAAATTTTGCTTCGTCCAAACATTCTAATTTAGACGAACGTTTTTCAAATTTCGGAACCGAAATTTAAAATTTAGGAACGTCCATCAAAAATCGCGGAATAATGTGTATCCGCAGAGGAGGTCGAAAAAGAATTCGAGCGGAAACGTTCCGAAAATTCTGCGAGAACGCAACGATTAACTGGAACGTGGTTATTTCGAAACGTACCGAACATATTAATAAAAACATGTTCGAAATTGTTCGCGGTTCGCGTTCCCTTTACAGAGCAGCCAGATATGAGTTACCGAATACATAGTTCCTATTCCCACTATCTATGAGATTCCAAGATATCAATTGTGTGTCCTGTCCCACGTTTACCAGTGCGCGTGTCCGGTGACTTATGTGCGACGGTATGCGTGCCCGGGGCGCCAACGCGGTATTTCACGCACAGATTTCTGTCTGCCGTCGATCGGCACCGATCGCAGGTGAAAGGGAGTGTCGCTGACAATCGAGAGACTCGATCGTCCACGCGGTCCCGAGGAATGGTTCGATTATTCAGCCTGTGTGAGAAACTTAGCGAACGGCGTTTCGATCGGCGAGCGTTGCCCCGTGGGCGAGCGTCCTCGATTAGAAAAACACCGACGAGAAGGCGTAATTTTCTCAGGTTCTTGATCGATGGTTTCTCGCAACCGTTTAGCAGATGTTCAGATATACGATCTTCGTACAACCTTCTTCAACCCTGGGATGGTAGGGCTGGCTTCACTTAACCCAGAGTTACAAATGTTCCTTCTATGATTTTTGGATAACTGGTTCGAATTGTTAGCTCGAATACATCGGGACTCTCGAATATTCTTAGAAATCCCGATATTTTTGGGTTCTCGTATAGCTCTACAGCCGATATATGCAAAATGGGCGATCGGCAGCATTTCCGCGGGTTTCCCTGTAAATTCCGAGACGCGTGTACGCCGGCTAGGAAGCCCGTGAAATACGAAACGAGGTTTGCGACGCGGGAAATAAGAATTCCCGGCGATTCGAGGCCCGTCCGTGGTTCCGGCTTCTGACGGAGGATATCGTAAATAGCTGGGGTCCGGCTGGTCGGGTAGCTTTCGGTATTCCTGCTGTTGCTCCATCCTGTGAAACCTAATCGAGACGCGTACCGCCGCGAGGAATAGTGCCTCCGTTCGCGCCACTCTCGGATACCATAAATATGTGGCGGTGGCCGGGGGAGGACGAGAGATATACTCCCACGTGCTATTGCTGCCGTACTCTCGCTGCGATCTTCCAGCGTGGGCAGATGCCAACTTGCACGACAACGGTTACGACGATGTAGGAGAGACCACGGAGACGACGACGGTGCACGGAATGGAACAACAAGAACCGCAGGAGGAGGAAGGAGGAGGACGAAGAAACGAACGGAGAGGACGGTGATGCGAGATGGAGTCGGCGAGCTTGCTGGACGAGCTTGTCTACATAAACGTCCCTCGTTTCTTCCTTCGCGCCCTCGTATACATGTCCCCGATTTTCTTAGCAGCTTCTGAGAGTACGTGTGTCGTGTCGGTTACACGGCCGAGGCGAGGGCGTGTGTCCTCGGGGCCGAGAGATGCGTGTGGCCTGGCCACTATTCGCGTCTGGAATTCGAATCCAGGCAGCCGCAGCTGTTTGAATGTCGTCCTCGAATCCGCTGAACCGAACGGCGCTTAGAGAACTGTCTGGTACACCTCTTTTTTTCTCCTCTCCGAAACAAGACCGTTCGAGGAAGAAACGGAACCGGGGACGCAGAACAGAGAGGGCGTTCAACACGCACCAATTTCATTCCATTGGGATCTGTTTGTGATGAAATATTCACCGATGAAATATCATCTTGGAATAACACCGCTCCAGTTGCCCGGTTTTTTGCCTCTTCACACGATCTTACTGTTCGATGATCGTACTTAGCCATCCCATGTTTGAATTGGCCTCGTTTTTTCGGGGCTCTAGACGGGTGTGAACCTGGTCAGCCTTATGTCGTACCGAACTCGGAAGACCGAGAATCTATCACTCCTCTTTATATCTATACAGACGAATGGACAGTTATCGAGAGTATGGAGGAGAAACAGCCGTTGCTATCGAGCAGTTATGCAGTCATTGTACTATTCAAGTTCTGCTTTGCCTCTACTTTGTAGGAATGCTAGAGCACAGCCAGCGTGAATCGATCGGCCTGTTAACGGAGAAATTCAGGTTGCCTGTCATCGTCTCCAGAGACACGGAACAAGCTCAGAAGTATAAACTTCACGCTTTACGGTTTACGATGGAGAATGTACATCCTGAAATATGGCAGCGTTTCTCTGTGGAATTCAAAGGTAATGAGAAAGGTATGGTTCACTGATGGTAGCTCATCATCTCTTCCGCTACCCGTTCAACTGCGAAGGAGAAAAATGTTGGCGACGGGGTGAGCTCCTTTTCGCCTTTCCCTCCGTGTTTTCGTGTTTCATTCCGTATCCTCCGCGAATCGTGTACCCTCCGTGTACGTGACGTGTCACAGTGACACGTTTCCGAGACGCGTTCAGGACCCGTTAGTCCCGCGCGACGAATCGGACACGAGGGGTTACAGCTGCTTGACAATCCTTCTTCGTCACGCAGCGCCTCGATGCCAGTCGGAACGGCTCTGTACCGGTTGGAAAATGTGCTGCACGCAGGCAGATGCAGTTCCACGGATTCTTACCGGCTTTCTTCGACAAGCGACACACGTGCCTTTTCCACGGGCGAACGTATCGAATTTCCCTCCGGAAAATTCGTACGATATTATAGACGAATCTGTGTCTTCGGGGGCTATTGAAGTGCTGGGGGGGGGGGGGGCGCTATCGGGACTGCTCGCAGCATTGCCTGAATGCCACGACCTATATCGACGGGTATAAATACCACTTTTAACGCAGTTCTTATGAACGCCGAGACATGTTCATGCGGTAATATATTTCGCAGTTGAACTCGTTTCCCATGAAATTCCTCCTTGCCTCTTGTACGGATTCAACCTCGGACGCGACGCTTCAACGACGCTCTGAAATACTACCCAGGAAAGGGATGCCGCATCAAGTCCCTCGCGATTCAATTGGTTTCCAAAAATTCTAACCGGGACTTCAAAGTGATCGACCAGATCATCTTAACTCGACACTTGAACCCCTTGGTATTCAGAATTCACTAGACTGCGGATCTTTATGCAAAATAAAAAATGTTCGAGTCGGTTGCAGGACGCAGCAGCCAAATAAAAATTGTATCCTTCTTTTAATTATCCTACTAAGCCGAAACTAATATATTGATGTCCTTAAATATTTTTAACATGTCCTCTGCTTTAAAATATACGTGCCCATTTTTGTTATAAATGCATAAAATCCGCAGTCTACTTATAACGTTGTACTAGTTTTCTAAACAGCAAGCGAGTCCTTAGTTATTTCACCTAATCCAGACTTGAATTTTTTGGCATTCGGATGTTCGGAATACGCTGTATTATTTTTCGAAACAGCAGGCGAGGAGTAAAGGCAACTTCCATTCCTGCAAGATAATATCTTCGATAAAATGTTTTCATAAAGGAGGGATGTGAAACATCTCCGCACCAATTAGCCGGTTCCACCATTAGTCGACAGACTAGCCACCCTCGCGATGTTTCAGCTGACATTAGCACATATACCGCATACAACACTCACCCAGCCCATACAGCAGATGACACTTGACAAAAGGGACACAGAAATATGACAAAGACAGACTGATGTGTCGGTGGGGTTTAAGTGATATGGAGAGGGCTGTCTTCTTTCACTTTAGCAGGGGGTAGGGAAAGACTCCAGCAACATCGTATCACTAATAAAATCTAGGAATTTGTTCTACGAGAACGTATAATAATAATAATGTATTTATAAAAATTGATCGTCGATATTAAAGCATTGGTGCGTTCTTATTTAATAATGAGCTCAAGTTGATTCAGTTCCTTTGGAAATGCTGCTTGGCTAAAGAGGACGTTGCTGGACGAGCGCAGGCCGAGTCGGTCGTAATTTTTGGTCGAGTTCAGGGGCAGGAAATCTGAATTTGTTGCGTGGAATTCGGATCACGTCGAGGTTCGCTCTGGAATTCAGTGTGGGCACGAGGGATACAGTTGTCCGAGGGTGGCCCTTCGCAATGCGCGCCGGTACCGCGGAACGCGGAAATTCGAGCTCACGCGTGGGGGAATCCGAACGGTTCGATACGCGTCCGGCTTATTGACTTCCGGTGACGGGGGAATAGTTCGTGGCCGCGCGTATTACCTGCTCGTTACCGATCCTGAGGTACGTACAGAAGCCCGGAGGCTACGGTCGAAACTGTTCTCTCTCCCGGCTGCTTCTTTTCCGCGGATCGGGGCCGAATCTGATCAGGAAATGTCGGCCGCTGAATTTTCTATGAGCCCTGAGAGATCTTAGCGAGCTATAACGCGCGCCCCGGAGAAATAGAGACGGATGAGCTGACTAAGCAGAATGGATGTCGGTGATTACCATGGGGTACTCATAGATAGCCGTGCCGGACAGATTGCATAGCGTTTGCCCGGCAGATAAAACAATAAATCATGGCTCGCTCGTAGGCAACCGAGGCGGATTCATTATTTTAACGATAGAGGCAAATATTTCCGGCTACGCACACTCGCTCGCGTGTTATCGAGCTTGATTCATTTAATCGTAACAATTTCCAGGTGAAATTTATCGCGTAACCCTGCCCGGTTCTCTTCCCGCGTATCGCGCGGCGGATCTTTAAAGCACGATGTCTCCGGACAGGTATCGCGCGGCTGTTTACGCGACCCGAGCTCCTTATCCGCCTCCCGGCAATTTGCGCGTAATTGCGAGATTTATAACTTTAATAATCGACCGCGTTAACCGGGCCCACCGGGGCGTCGGTATTAATTTTAATCATTTTTCGCCGGGAACTTGTATCGCTACAACCACTTTAGAGGCTTTTTAACCTCGCCAACGTTATTATCCTGACGTACGGGGGCGCGCTCCGGGCACGATGCATGTGCACTTAAATAATTTCCATGCACTCCCGGGCGTCATTTAATTGCGCGAACGTAATCTTTATCGCGGACCGTGGTTGCGCAATTATCTACGAACTTTAATAAATGAAACGTTGATTGGCCGCGACCTCGAGGAGATACATTCCTCGCTTGCCCCCCCCCCCCCCCCCCACCTCGCTCTTTGCAGCAAAAGTGCCGAAGCGTTAATTAACACCGCTCCATCTGCGTTCCTGGCCCAAGAAATTCCGTCTCAGCGATCGCGAACTTCGCAATTGCTCCCGCTGAACTTCACCGTTTCCTCGCTAATTATGACACTTTTATTTCCCCGTCCGACTTCAGCTTTGTTCCCCAATTATTACAATTAACCAACCCTTCCTCTTTCTGGCGCAGCTCTTTACCGGCTCCTCATAGTTACACGGATTCAAATTGAGTTAGAGATACCTGTGAAACACCGTTATTAACTCTTTGATCGGGAACACCGCCTTTAGGCGACCGGAGAAAATCATCGCGCGTGCTATCGGGGCACGAAGACGTTCGTCACAGAGCACCAACTGTGGCCACTTTGTGCCAAAGCAGCTAGCTGGTTTCGAAGCGAGACTCAAAGGATTAAATGGCTCGTTAGTATTAAGATCGAGATAGAATCGCAGCTTGTATATGAACCGACGGTTGTAGATCAACCTGCCTTGATCGATGGGATTACCCCATGATCGTTCGATCGGGCTGTAATTTAATTGTGTACCCTCTTCGGGACCGTCATTACGCGTCCTCCAACGCTCCGGTTCGATGATAATAATTTGAACGTTGCGACACGCGTCGCGAACCTTCTTCGGCGATTAACCCTAATTTCAATTGAATGTCGTCGGCGAGAAACGAAGAACCTGGAAGTACGAGGAGAAATTGATGGTTGTCCACCGAGAATTAATATGCCTGAATGGCGCGCATAATGCGTGCAGTTTCTCGTGGCAGAGGTCGACGGGGTCCGCGGCGACCACGAACGGTCGAACACACGGAGCCAAGAAAGGTTTTATGCTAATTCCTGCGAGCGGAACCCACTCGCAACAACCGAGCATTGTCCGCTAATAACCGTTCGACTGCTTCGGTTCTACCTCTCGGCCCACTGCCTAACCCGGCTCGGAGAACAATAATTATTTCGCGAAGACGCGCGGTTAGAAAATTGCCGTGCACAACTCGCACCGCGCCGAGACAAAGACAAGGACAAGCGCGAACGGGAACGTGGATGGTACTCGGCCCGGCTCGGCGCGAGGCGTTCTCAGAAACGCGTCTGAGCGATGCGAGAGTCCCTCATTCGCCACTTTATTGCCTAACGTTCAGAAAGTCACGGGCGTAACGCTGTAATTTTCGGCTACTCTAACTACCCTCGGTGCTTTCTTCTTTCTGTCGCACTCGCGAAACGCCGATTCAAATGCCAGCTGTGCTCTTAATTGTTTTACCGCCTCTAGCCGGGCGAAACTGGCATTTTCGACGGTTCCCGGCTATTCCTGGACCTTTTAGCAGCTTTTTAAAACAGCCCAGATCGACCGCCTCTTTACGAGACACTCCGGATCCGTAATACACGGCTTTACGAAGTTAAAAGGTCACAAATTATATCCGGTCGATCTTTGAACTCCCGTAACTTCGTGCACACAAATCTTATAATGTCCCAACTGTGCTCGTTCTAAAAGGTGAAATCTCTACATTCGCACACTCAATTGTAGTTCTTTCAAAGGCCTTTTGTTTTGTTAGAAAATGGGGTGGAAAACTGAAAATGCTTTTTTTACAAAATTTGTCAAAAAATGTTTTAGGAGTTAATAGCATTATTGCATAATTTCCCATGAGTGTGTTTTACATGCACACGCGCCCGTTCAGAAGAATCGCTCCGGGCTTATAAATATTCAAAGTGCATTATCGAATCGGCAACCTCGCCGGCCGGAATAATTATTATTTCGCGGCGATGAGCCGAAGAAATCGCGAGATAAGAGGCTCGGCAGGAGATGAGATGAGTCTGGCGTACAATGAGGCCGATGATATTACCCGGACGAGTCTCATTGAAATACCGCCGCGAACTCGAAGGCGACTTATTTCCCTTCTTTTCTCTTTGGTTTCGCGTCTTTGTGCTCCGTCCTGCTTCGCCGAGTAGCTTAATTTGTAAATCCACCGCGCTGATCCCAGCTCGTGAATTCAAGTGGCGACCTCATCCACGCCCCCATTATTTCTACTTTTTGAGTTCGGATTATATGCGATCGTGGTCGGGGGCGGTAGTGGCAGTGGCAGTGGAGGGTTGCCGCGTTCACCCGCTTATGCTTTATCGCCTCCGTATAAACACCCGCGAATATTTTGTGTCCCCGACTCGAACGTCGCCGAGTTTCTTGTTAGCCCGACTCTCTGTCTCTCACCCCTTCTCCCTCTTTCTCTCTCTCTCTCTCACGCTTGCTCCGTCGAAAATGATGTCACGGTTCTCGCGTTTATTACATACCCCTAAGGGACACGCCCGGCACGTAAATAAAATACGGCCGCGTAATATTTCGCGATGCCTATTTGTTCAGCCGGCATAGTTCCCTTCTCGTAATGTATGCATTTCCTCGTTCCCAGTTCTTGCTCTAGTTGCTAATGTTGTTACATTTCCATTTGTCGGCCCCGCTAAGGGAGCCACGGTTAAAGCACGAATAACTTGATATTCCCGTCCCACTCTCACCGCATCCATCCCGTCATTTTTGCTTCTCTCCGTCCTCCGCGATATCCGTTTTGCCTGGAGCCTTACACGCCGGCGTCGCGCGCGTCGCGTCGCGTCGTAAAGAATTCACGCGAATAATTCGAAAACCGCGCAAGAACCTTTCTACACTTTAATTGAACCCCAGGGACGGCTGAGAGAGCTGGGAAAATCGAGCAAACTGCCCTCGCTTCTTCTCCTTTTCTTCCGGTTGCGTGCCGCGCTCTTCGCCGAGGATTTAAAGGATCCTCCCGCGAGGTAAACAAACAGTCGTGCCCACGTTGATGAGGATCCCTTTCATTACGCGCCACTAAAAAGGCATGATTCGAGTGGCACCGGCAACAAAGCGGTCTGCAAATCGAACCGAAACTTACCCTCGCTTTGCTCCACTTGGAACAACGAATTTTACCATCCCTCGTTGCGAAACCGAAAGAGAAGTTTCATTCATGTTGATTCTTTATTTCAAACAATACTCCGCCGACTCGACACTTCTAACTTCTAGAAACGGGGTTTGAATGTAGAGTTCTTTTGAACGCAGTATTCGGTTGTATGCGAGAACAAGGCAGAAAATGGAGAAAGAGGAAATTGCGTGGGTAGAATCGTACCGGTGTTCTCTTCATTAGGGTGTCGTACTTGTTTGTTTGGTAGGAACTCCGAGAACTTTTTGATGAACTGTTACTTGAGGTGTTTCCGGAAATAATTTTCTGCTCTTAATATAAGTTCTGAAAAATTACCATTACCATTTCCATTCGGCCTCGTTCGAATATCTTCACCAGCCAGCGAGAAACACGGTTGCAAAGTGAGGGGTTGCTAGCGACGAGTTTCCATCGCGAGGGAGGGTATTTTGAAATTTCTGAAAGTGTGGTACCGGGACCTCGATCGCAGTGGACTCGGTTCGTGCATCAATTACGGCGATCTGGGAATGGTCCCCGAAATCCGTCCGGTCGGAAGATAACGTGTAATACCGACGGACGTGTTCGCAGGGGCGAACTTATCGGTCCCCGTTCCTCTTTTTCGTCGAGCGTTCGGTGTCGCTTGCTCCCCCAACAACAGGGACGAGAAAGCGACGACGGTTAACCGCCACCAACACGATCGCAAACCGCCGACAGAGAGGCGGTGTGCGGCGACGGCGGTGGTGGTCGGCGGTCGGCGGCTCGGTGGCTCGGTGGCGCGTCGTTAGTAAAGCATCGCGACGCCATTGCCTGGCCACGGGGCGCGCACGATTTAAATTTAAATAAGCGCGACGAGGCCGCGATAAAATATAATTAAGTTGGCCGAGCGGCGTCGGATGTGGCGAGGAAGTGGCGCGGGTCTACACGGAGGCCGTGGGAGTAACGGAAGAGAAAGAAGGCGAAGAACAGCAGCGGCAAGAAACGAGAGACGAGCGGGGGGGACGAGGGTGTGTACGGGCCGGAATGAAAAGATGAGGAGGCTCTGAGAAAGGGATGAGGCGGTAGCGACGACAAGCACCGGGTATACGTATATACACACGTACATGTATATTGTGCGTATATTACGGCGAGGGCGAGCCGGGGTATCACGTCGCTACTTAACTTGACGGACTTAATGGCCGGGCGTAATGGGCGCGGCCGCAAGAAAAAAAGAACGTAATTAAGAGTGGCAAGGATCCCCGTTGCCAGTTACCAGGACCAAGATTTATGTTATGCAGTAATTTCAACGAAATCCTACCGCGTCCTGACGAGAGGAGGAATTTCATCCCCGTGAACGTGAGAGATAAGCCACGGCGAAGAGGGCGGGCGAGATAGAGGACGCGGCGTCGTTCGCTGTTACAACGTCGAGCAGCCGGTTTAACGATTTGTACAGAGGGTAAAGGGAATCGCGTTACGGTTGTGTCGTGTCCGCCCGATTTTGTCATAGGTGCACACGCCTACCCTCTCTCTCTCTCTCTCTCTTTATCTCTATCGGGATGTCCTCTCGTGCGCGACGTGCTCACGACAAATCCGGCGTTACTCCTGCAGGTACCGGCGCAGGTGGCAAGTGGTGTGCACGCTTGTAAGTTGTAACTTCTACACGGACGTCCCGGCGACGAACGCCGGTTCTCTTCCCGGTGATTCAGGCGATGCCCGGGCGATTTATAGCTCGCGGTAAATGCGGCGTACATACCGTACGTGGACGTTTGGATTTATTGTTGTTCGCGCGAGAGCTCGGGTATCTTATTAAACGGTTGACTTTCGGAGGACTCGACTGGCCCGCAGCGTGCCGGAGAAAAAGGGAAAAACGCGAATTCGAAGTAGAGTATCGGTTGCGTAATGGCCGACGGCGCGGTGTTGGCCCACCTGGCGCGATCCTCTACGCGGCCTTATCGACGGAAACGCGAGCCACGGGATGAGCGGTTTCATCAAAATCGACGTGGTACCCAGTCGCCATCCAGCGCCGTGCTGCGCGAACGCCAGCGAAACGTTATACGCGGATGGCGCGCCGGACATTTCTCATCGTAATGTGATTTATAGAACATTTTTAACTCCCCCGAGGTGTAACGCTGGCTGGTCCACCGTTCCCGAACTGATCGTGCGAGGACCGTCCACAGTGTGTTGCGCCGCGTTCGTACACTCCCACTCAAAAATATATGGACACTTATAATGTCTATGAAACTGACGTACAATTTATTTTATTTTTACGCGATCAAGCGGCGAGAAAATTACTAACCATGCGGTGGATACGAAGATGAGAAGAAGATTGGGAACTAAATTCATCGGAAATTTCATATATTTTTTTTTCACATACTTTTGAACAAGGGTGTATTTGCAAACCCGCCCGATCCCCATACTCTCGTGATCTCGTCGTCCCTGTTTTATCATCCTTCGCGTATACGCGCGAGCATTGTTCCCCAGCGGGCAGCGCAGCGTCTCGCCAATACTTCACGCCCGAAACTAATTACCGGCTCGAAAAATTCCCGGCTATTTATTGCACTTAGCCGGTCGGCCACGGCTCGTTAGAACGCCGGGAACCACCTCTGCCACGTGATTTACCGTAGTCATCGTACATTCGCTTGTCATTGCGGCCGCATTGACCGCCCATTATTTTTATTCCGGGCTCCATTCCGGCGGCCGTTGTTACATCACTTAGGTCGTTAGTTTATGACGTGATTCACACCAGCCTGCGACGACCAACGGAACCGAAGGAACTCGATTTACGACGGCCGCTCGGTAAGCACCCGCACTCGGGGCTGTGGGGGGACGAGCACTTATCGGACGGCCAATCGCGCGCAGTGTCTTCTTCGTTTTCTTTGCAGACTCCTCTACTTTCTGCCCGATCACTTCAATCGTATCTACTACGTTTAAGAAGTCAGATTTCAAAATCTGTTTGATCGAAGCTGTACAACGGAAGGCAATCGGAAGTCTTTCAACGTAAGCCCCTGAGCATGGAGATAGATTGTCCAACTATGCACAATGTATATAATTTTCAGAGAAAATTGGACTTACAGTGATTGGCTTCTAACAAGGGATGGATCCCTAATTATGTATGCAAAATATTAGGTGTGGTTACTCGATAGTTTTAAAGATATAAACAATTAAACTTTCATACCTGTGAATCACGGCAACCTGCTTGCAAGGTATAAAACTTTAATTGTTTATTATCTTCAAAACTATTGAGTAACTTCACCTAATATTTTGCAGACATCATTAGGGATACATATACCATATATCGTCTCACAAAAAATTATCAAAATCGAAGTCGGACACTTGGGGTCCTTCCCTTGTAAGTGCTCTACAGGTGAAATACGAAATTACGGAAACATTTCTATTTTCCATAAAGATCCGCGGTCTAGCAATCAGCTACCGGCAAAGTAGGATGCAGCTACAAGAGGCTAGCAGGTACTCATCAGACGAGTAAACAGACCTCGCCCGCAGTATCCGTATCCCATAGCTCATCGCATTCTCTAACAGCCTCCCGCGTCCATTTAATCCCGTGGAGCGTGCGTCCGAAGATTTCATGGGTTTGGATGCTGGGGGCACGTCCAAGTGACAAATTAAATAGCAGCGGCTGTTCGTCGCGTTCGTCAGGTTCCTACCTACAGACCACTTTGTAATTGAACAATGCTCTCTCACGCATTCGGTGCCGTGACACGCTTCCAATCCATTGGAATCGCAGCCAGCCAGCCGGCTGGGCATGCAGCAGCAGCAGCCTCTCCGAAAGAAACACACCAGCCCAGCAGATTTAGTAGAAAAAGACACAATAGCTTCGTTCCGCCCCGTTAGGCAGTTGGGTCATCGCTTTAATCCACCGACCCGTGGATGTGCGCGTGCACGTAACCTACCCGGGCCCGTGTATCTCTGCGAGAAGAGAGAGAGAGAGAGAGAGAGAAATACGTACAAGTGGTTTTCCTTCGAGGCAATCGTTACATCAGCCGCGGCCCCGCACGTTCACGAGCCCATGTATCGCGATGTTTCCGTAAGAGTGGCGGCCCTTTCGCAGCGTTACGTCGAAGGGCTCATTAGTAACCGACATCCCATTATATCCAGCCGTAAATAACGCCGGAGAGGCCGCGTACGTACGGTTACGCAGGTCCAACCGGGCTATGTATTTTCAGCGGACTGTTTGGACGTCCACGGAACACGCCAGAGCCCGAGAGCTCGGCGTTGTATCGTAAAGCAAAATCGTAAAGGGACGCCCAGAGGAGCTCAGGGGTCAAGCAGGAATCCTCAAAGACGACCGGGGCCCCTGTAACCCGTCCGCAGCCGGTAGTATCGACTTCGTTCCCCGTGTAAATCGCTTGTTGCTCGATCTTCCGACGTCACGGGCCAGCTATTAGTTCAGATTAGCTTGTCCCCAGCTTCCCGCCAGACGGAACTCCTCCAGGTGGAACCGTGTCGTCGTTGTCAAAACACGAGTATCATTCCAGCGTTACGCAACGGTCAATTATTAACGAGGTTCCCGAAGCTCTTAGCTCCTCGGACCGTGAACGTCTCTCATCCACTCTGGGGACACGCGTGGGCGTGTTTATGATAATCTTTACTTATGATCGATCGTAGCTGGATGTTTAAACCCTTCGGGAGAACCCGGACTGCTGCGAATCGAGGCGATATATCCGACCTCGCCTCAACGACTCGTTCGAATAAGAGAGAGAGACAGAGAGGGTGGCCTCGAATTTCGGAAGCGATATTTTCGTCGCGGTCTTTGAACAGAATTCCTCCGTCGTTAAATTAAGTTAAATCTCGTTTAATCTCGGCTTTCTACGGTTCCACGGGAACGGTTTGCGAGCCGAATTTAGGTGGAGTTAATCTGAAGTCCACGGGCTGTAGCTCGTAATCCCTGCGCCATGTATTTCGGTGCTCCGAAGCCCTCTGTGCCCTTCGTCATAGTTCGCGACGGTCACGGAGTCGAATCGTGAACACAATTTCGCGAGCATCGATCGTGAAGGCTGAGATTTTACGCGCGTGGATCGTTCGAAGCTGAAACGGGAAAGTGGATTTCACGGCTCGAGTTGCCGGTTTCACGGTGGGAGCCGAACCTAGACTCGGTGCAGAATGCGTGTGCATCGCGCGAGTTTCGCGTGGGCGTATTCATAATAAGCAATAAGTCGTTCGATGTACAATAATTCACGCGCGAGGCGGATGCCTCACCGACGCGACGGGCGTAAAATTTCCACCCTTCGCAAGTCGCTGCGCTGCGTGCGAGCAAAATGCACACGAGCTGCGTCGATGCTGGTGCGACGAGCGTGGGCGGTCGTTCGACGATTCCTATAGGTGTGCATCCACCGGGAATATATACACTATACACCGTGCACGCGCTCGTCGGCGGAGACCGATTCCCAGGAGATGAGCCATCCGATACGTTCCAGACATCGAACGCGCAAGGTTTGTGACAGGAAAATTCAGGGGAAATTAATCTGCCGGCAAAATTCTCCGTAGTATTTCTACGGTCGAGTGAACGCCGATAGGCGAAAATCACGAGTCGTTTAAATTCTGCCCCGTTTCAACAAAATATGGTACATGCTCTACCAGTATTATTTGTTTGGTTACTGTTGTGATGTGGTACATAATTATTTTATTTTACATAAAGATCCACAGTCTATTTATTGGCCTAGAGTTACGAACGTTCCACATTGATTTTCTAAAAACTGTTGGAAATTACTAATTTATTCACGTGAAGGAAAATCTGCAGTTTCGCAAGTTCCTTTGTGGTGGTAAATTGTTTTTCATCGGCCGTCATATGCGTCGAAGCCATCTCTGCAAATTTCGTTTTAATATTCCATCGATTGAGGTCAGAGCAATACCTGATGAGTCGCGTACAGTTGGTTTGTTATAACAAATAAAGAATAGCCACACGCACGAGACATATTGGTTTACTTTTAACCATTCAGAATTTCGAGATTTACATTTAATGGTTATTCAATTATGCATTGAAATGTTGCTTTAAATCAACAAAGCAGAAACCAAAGCACCCAACGCAATTCACTCAATTCACTATTTTGTTGCACGCACGCTTTCGTTATAAAGCTAATTTATGAATTAAAATAGCAAGGGAAATTATCGGACACAACTAAAACTCCTCTTGTGCGTTTAAAAGAATCTATTTTAATTAATGTCTGCGTTGCTTTGTGGTTTGATGTTCTGCCACCTTCCAATGTGTTTATTAGTCCATTAAATTTGTTCGTCTGTTGTTATTCAAACACAGTGTTGAAACTGGAAGAAAAATCTACCCAATAAACGCGTACGAATATTTTGCTGACTGCGGGAACGAGGTACGACACAGCACGAAAAATAATGAATATTTGTAAGGAATTTAAAATTGTTTTACATATAATGACTAGATCGAATCTACTTAGACCTTGCTTCATTATACAAATATTACAATGCGTGCTTGAATGGAGACATTCCCACAATTTAAATAATTATCATCTAAAATTCTAAAACTGTGATACGACTAACGATGGTAGGTTCAGTGTTGCCCTTCTCGCACAAATTTTTATTCTGGGAACGTAGGTGAACGCAAAATTTTCGCAGGAACACAATAAATCGTAAAATGCAGAAAGTCGTGCCCGCCGTACGGGTTGAGAAGCTGCTCAACGTTCTCCCTGTTCCTATCATAAAATAATATCACGCTTGCCATTGAAATAACGTAATTGTGATGTAGCCGTCTCGGTGAAGCGCCGCGATGACGTGCCGGGCAGAAATTAACTCGCGGCGTTCGCACGATCTTTCAATGGCTATTCAGCGTTCACTTTTATGACACACCCCCTCCTCCTCGGCGCTTTTCTTGCCTCGATGCGAGGCACGTAGAACAGCATCCCCCGTGTCAGGGAGCGTGGGCGATCGTGGGTGGTGTTTAGGTGCGTCGTTCGTAATTACTCCCGAAGTCGCAGAAGACTCTATCGACCGGAGCGTAGAATTACCTGACGTCGGCCTGTCGGGGAGCGGCATAGGTGGAATTTATAATGACGGTGGTGGAGCGAGAAGGACCAGGGCGAATTTGCATGTAGTCGCGACGAGAGCGGGGGTGAGTCTGTGCGTAGAGGCCGGTGGGATCCGTCACGTCCAACGAGCTACTTTCAGTTTGGGGAAAAAGAATACGGCGAGTTTAAGCCGCCGACAATCTTCAGCCGGTAATTGGGTCAGTTCGGAGGGGTGCAGTTTCTTTCGTTCTTGTGCAAACCCGGCCAGACTTTCGCGATACTTCCTAGCGGGGACACCGCGATAGTTACTTTCTTCTTGGAGGATCGTTCTCGGAGGAGTCGAAAGTCCTCTGTAGGGGAGACTCGTGCGGTACCGCTCCAAGTTTTTGTACTATAACTTGGGCCACTGTTGATCGAATTACAAAACAGTAATTTGTAGCTCAAATATTGCTTAATAAAAGGGAACGAATCATTCTTCTTCAATTTTACCGTAAAGATCAATAATTACACTGGTACTGGAATATTCAAATCAGGAAATGACGAGCGATTCGGAACAACTGCGAACGATCGTCAGATATTTGTATCCTCGTTATTGCGACGAGGGGACGAACGCCGTCGGCGAGACAAGTTCGATCCGGGGAATACATCTTCGTACGGTGTACTTTCCAATAAAGCCCGTCTCCGCGGTGGATTCCAGCGCCGGGGTAAAATTGGTTGTTCCGTGTAACCGTTTGATCGTGCGGCGGTTGTTAGCCGCGTGGAAGGATTACGCCCGCGAATGCTGTTCAGATATTGAACGAGCAGGTGAGACGGTCGTTGGAGTTCAACGACGGTCGTAGAGACCTCTCGGGAAACCACTCTGAAAGTTGGCAGGGTTCCTGATATTAGGGCTAGAGGTGAAGCAGCCCTAACGTCTTCGTCCTCATTACGTAGGTACGCACCCGGGTACTTTGTGGCAGTGGATTTCCACCTAACGATCTGTTCTTTTTTAATTAAACGCCGCCCCCGGTTCCGTGTATGTATTATCATAATTAATGGGATCTGAAACGGATGGAACCGTACCCCACGGGGGCACTCTTCCCTCAACAGTCTTCCATTTCGCCGTGGAAATCGATTAATAATGTACCTTGGATCTGCCGTGTTCTTCGAGTCGTATCGATCTTCTTTTTGAAACAGCGACTAAGCCATAGACACGAGCGTGTCTCCGAAACCATTCCAAAAGTGCATCTCAATCCTGCACCTTAAAACACATTTTCCGGGAATGACGTTGCGGTGGCGAGGATGAGATCCAGTTCCGCGGAAGCTCGTCGTAAACCTTGTATCTCCTCCGTCATAAGTTCAGGTTTCCAGGCGCGGGCGCATCGTGCTCGCATGTTCGCAAAAGCCGCTTTTGTTCGTTAACTACACGTGGAGCGTAACTCATAATTAGAAGTACCACCGCAGACACGCTCAACGACCCCCGTTCGCGGTCAATATATGCTAATGCGTGCCATTAATACGTACGCGGAGCTCTGTGTACGGCGGTCGGCCGCGCGTTCCCGCGTGGAAAACGAAGGGTGTAAATTGTGTAAGGTTCGCGTACGAGTCTGGGGGGTGAGCTTGACCGATTAAACTAGACGTACGCTGTGGCCCTGGTCGATAGCCGCGGATCAAGGAATTAATAAGGTACTTGGAAATAGCTTCCTAAACGCTGAGCACAAGCTGCTTTCCCCGGAGCCATTGCAAACATCAACTTGAAGCTTCAAGCTGTGAAACGTGGTGGAAACGGTGCTTCCTCCACTTTTTTGATAGCGAATTAATTTTGTCAATGTACACAAAGATGTTATCAGAAAGAACAAGTTTTATCTAAGACAACTTTTTTCTATGTAATATAATAAGTTCCAATACAGAATACATTTCCTTTAATATTACATGGCTCCTAGAAGGGTGGCATCCTTTCCAAGTTAACCTTCCACCACTCGCCACATCAAAATTTCAAGCAGAAAAAAACATCTTGCAACATTTTATCTGATCCACCCTATATACTATACGATCTTCGCGTGCGTTCGCCGGTTAAACGAGTTATTTATCACCGGATTAATTATTAATACCAGCGCTGTTGGATAATGAATGTCGCGTTTGCCGTTCCGTGAAATTATTTACGTCGAAATTACGTCTCCGATTTCCGCCTGCCCGACGTTCCATTACGTCGAATTACCGCGACGCGAGAGGAGCTTCTCTCTCCTCGCGGGGAAGCGTTCGACAGTTTTAGGTTAATACAGGCTAAAAAAGCGAAGAGGTTTGAGTGCATGGAAGATTGCATCGGCCCGTAGACACTTTCCTCCGGCGTTGTTCCTTTTTGTTTTTTAATCGAAGAAGACAGATGCCGGGCGACAAGTTCGCTGTTTTGCGAAACTCGATAACGTCGGCGTGACGCGCGTGCCGCCGCATACTCGCAGCCTCGTTCGGCCCGGGTAAACATTGTTCCGAACCCAATCTCAAGACGGCAAATGAACGGTTTATTATACGCGGAGGAACGTTCCGCAATCAATGGGAGGCGACGACTGGCTTACCGCGCGGTGCCTACCGGATATAAAAATCAATTGCACGCAAAATTGAATGTACGCGGCTCGTGCTTCGCCCTGCGTTTTCGTTCTAATGAACATATTTCCCTGTTTCCGTGGATTACGCCGAGTTCCGACGGGACATTTCAATTTCGTTTGCTTTGGGTATCAGACTCGGATCCATATTACGAAAGCAACCGGGTCGTTTCGTTCGCCGGCGTGGTGGGAGCGCTCTTGATCGTCTTAGGGTGTCTAAGGACGTGGAACGAACCGAGCTGATTACCGAAACCGTTCGTAAACACTGAACAATCCTGTCTCCGCGTTCCGGGCTTTGGCAGCGGCCGCATTGTTCCGCGAGCAGTTGAAACCTCGGAAATGATTTCGCGATGGTACGCCTGTATGTATCCTGGCGCTCCGAATCAAGCGTGGAGCCTGGTATCTGTGCTGGAAACATGAATTTCTAATTAAAGTACGGCATTTCTTCGCTGACGTCCCTTTATTCCGGGAATACAGCGGCACGTTAAAAAGTAATGAAAGCTGGTTCGTCTTTGTCCTCGTTGGCCGGCGACTCGTTGGAACGGTGATACTATCTCTTGTTTGGGGACGATGAGTTCGTTAATTCCGCTATTTTTATTCTCCTCGTGGGATGTTAAACAGTACTATCCTTTGTCTCTGATGACGAGAAGCCACCCGATCGCCAGTCAGCGCAAAGTAGTCGCTACTTCGCTGTGGCTAATACTTCACGTGAGCCTAATAAGGGTATACTGTATACATACACCGTTATAGGGTTCTCCAAAACGTGATGGACAGGGTGGGAACACTATAGATTGCGTCTACACGTCGTCTCGTTGCATCCTCAGGTTATTTCGCCTCGATGAGCACCATTGTAACAAGGACTTCATGACGATGATCCGCCGCACATGACCGCGCCTCTTCAAGACTGCTAAGTAATTTGCCAGCGGTCTATTATTTCAAGGTCCCGTTGCCGTGGTTATAGGCAAACTCTAATAAGGACAATTATGCCATTTCTACGGAACTCGACCCGGCTTAGGGCGACCCGGGACAATGCCTTCGTTATCCGGGAAGATTCGGGACTCTATCGGAATCAGTGTACGCGAACAAGATCAGCGAAAACGTTTACCAAATGTCGTAGGCAAACAAAAAATTGTCTTCGTAAGTAGATTCGTAAATCCCTCAAGTCGAAGGAAGGGATGCAGTTGGAAACCGTTTTTCCATGCACCTCAGAAGTGCAGAAACACGTATAGTAAATGGAACGGGAACCACGTATAAAGATAACGTAACCGTGTGCCTTTGTGTTCAATAAATTCCGAGATAAAAAGTATCTAAGGTTTTCATTTGACTCGCCCCAGTAAATTTGTAGGTCACTGAGAGGAACGCTTTGCGACCGAATGCGGACGGGTGGGGTTTTTTTTCCTGTATGACAAGACTACCATGAGGTTTATAGCCCGCTTTTCAGTTCTAATTCCGAGGGTCCATAAAATCCAACAAACGCGTACCGGCTCGGTTCCTCGGGTGACGCGTGCACGGGGAAAAAACGAACGCACCCTGCGCGCACGCGGTTATTTAGGGAGCGAAAGAGAGAAAGAGAAAGAGAGAGAGAGGGCGACAGAGCAAGCGCTCTGGCATCATCATCCGCCTTCATCTCCCGGAAACTTTTTTTTCTGTTTAACTTCACAACGCCACGACGACGGGGCGGCCGCAATCGGGCCGGCTATGTACGGTTCGCCACATCAAACAGACGTGTGCCCTTTGAAGATGAAAAGCTCGCGTCGCACAACAATTTAATCTTCACGGTAATAGCGAACGGGGCCGGGCGTCCGCGCAACGCAGTTTACGGAACTCCCCGGAGGTTCCCTTTCGTTGCTCCGGTAAAGAGAAAGAGCGACGGATATGTAGGACCAACGGGGGGCCAGGGGACAAGCAGTCGCCAGGACCGAGTTCCGGTACCCGTCGACGACCGACGTAACCAACGAGGCGGAGGACAAACGAGCAAACGAACACACCATATCACATAATTAGGTGCGCTTGCTGACGGCATAACAGAGTTTGACGAGAGCCCAGAAACTTTTTTATCCCGAACTGGGCGCACCAAGCTCTCCACCTCTCGTGGCAAACGATACCCTGTGCCATAGAATGGCTTATCTCGCCGGAGACCCAATATGGATTCGCCAGTAACGTGTTCGTTATTTGGCCCTCCTTCCCCTCGTCCAAGTTGCTTATAGTGAATACTGCCTCAAAGAAAGATATAAAGATCTAAGAAGATCTATGTAGAAATATGAATTTCAATATCGACCAGGCTCGCGTGCCCTACTGTCTACAAGAAGTAGAATGAGCAGGTCATGGTCAGACCGAGTCTTTAATGAAACTGGCTTGGAAAGAGATGCACAGTTTGTCTAGAGATTAATTAGGACTGGTGCTTACACAATTAGCTTAATCCAGTGATTACCCTAATTCCTGAGACGATTTAGGTCGATTTGCTTGATCCCCTAACTGGAAATTTATCGTCCCGCGGAAGAATGTTTCCAATTACGTGTAGATAACAGCATTTCAGAAAATATTTGCGAGGCCTGGCATTGTTGCAACGGCTCTGGGTGCACGGAATAGTTCTGATACGGAAAAGATCGATAGACTCCGTAACGAGCAGACACGTCCACATCAGTTACGCGACCCGAATGGTCGCGGATTGACTGTGATCGTAGCTTGGCTCGCAGCCTGCGGTCGTAATACTATTGGACGAGCGTACCAGCCTTTTTACAGGAACTTTTTTTCCACTGAAACCCCGAAGGAAGCAGCCGGGGTATATCGAGAGTCGCCATCGAGCGCGAGGACAACAAGCACGTCGATAGCCGGTGGACCTCGTCCGAGGAACGTATAGCGATTGATGATGGGCAATTTATGTGAAAGGTTCGAGGGGGAACGAGCTGCTGCTGCTGCTGCTGCCCGATGGGAACTTAAAACGATACCGTAATTCATGATCCGTCGCCTTTCGTCTAACGAGGGCGCGGCTGTTTCATTACCAACGAAATGAGGAATTTATTTCATCAAAGAACCCGAGCGTGCTTTTGTTGCTCGAGCCATAAACACACCGACTCATTGTTACCGCAAAGCGGATGAAACCCTTTACATGATCTTCGAAGCAGCTTAAACGCGATTCAAACCGATCGAAAGACTAGTTTCACGGTTGCGTCGCTGTTTTCCTCGTCCGCTCATCGAGCTTCCAGAACTTCTATAATTTCCGCCGATTCGGCGAAAACGTGACTGGGCGAAACAGAAACCTCAAACTGAATTTCCGCGGAGGCAACGATCGAAACGATAAGGCGATTCGTGGGTGCTTCGCGGATCATAATTCAAGACATCGAACGATTTACGGTCGATTTATACAAAGTGCCCTCGGGGCGAATGGTACATGCGGACATAAGGCGATTCTGTGTGTAAAAATAAGTAAAAAGAACGAATACCTTTGCAATTTGACAATTATCACGTTGACCGTTGATCTATTTTTTCAAACCGTATGACAAATCACAGAGCCACACGACATTCGCAGCTCGATGAAAGTTGACAAACTGGTATTTACACAAGGCCACAGAGAATCGATCAACAAAGCCATCAAACTTTATCTTACACCTTCACAAGGAGTCCGGTTTCGTTTTTAGCACACCTCGTCTATTTCCGAACCGAATGGTTCCATGTCCGAACGGATAATATAAATCGACGTTTAGGCATCGCGTCGGCTCGTTGATCGATCAGAGTTCGCTCGAAAAAAGCTGCACGGCTTCGTTGGCCGACGCGACGGTCGGTCGGTGACCGGCGCTGAACAATGCGTAGGTGACGTTCCGCGGCGTGTCCCGCTATCCTGTTTTCATGTAGGCCGGCGAGGCGGCGATTAATTACGGGGCTCCCTTAATTGGTCGTTTAATTAAGAGTTGTCGCGAGCGTGGCCAGAACAGCGCGTCACGCGACATTCGTTCCACCGAATATTCGTCGGCAAGATCGGCCTGTCCTGATTCCGCAGCGTCGGTGACGTGAGCGAACGTCGCGACGCTCGTCACCAGTCGCGCGCGGTCGGCCGCACAAAGGAGCCAAGCCGCCGACAGTTGGATTCGTTGACTAATTAAGCCCCTTGACGCCGTAATTAGCCACGCGTCATCCCCGATACTCTCCCGCTCCTCTCGCGCACTCGCTCTCTCTCTCTCTCTCTCCTCCTCGCGTTCCCTCTCGGATTCTTTCGAGTCGGAAGATAAATGCGCTCGGCGTGCCCGGGACGCTGTCGACGCGTCTACGTCGCGCGCTTCCGACGCTCCGACAGAACTCGCTCGGCCTGTTATCAGCAGCCCCGCGGTAGGATGCCGCGGATTAATCTGCGAAAATGTGTTTTTGTTTCATCCCGTCATTCTCTGCGCGAACGGGACGACGACGTGTGCCGCTCCGCTTTGAAACGGCGAGCCCCGGAGTCCTTATCACCCGCTACTGGACTCAAAGGTCTATTGATTTTTTCCTCATTCCGTGGTACTTTTTTCCTTCTGTCGCCGCGCGTTGCATCGGAAATTGTAACGTCGTTCCATTCGGTCCCGAGCGTAGGACGAGAGCCGTTACTGCTGCTGCTGCTGCACCAGCTCTTCAGAATCGTTATCCGACTAATCCGAGACAACCGGGCTTTCCTCGATTTATCGCCTGGTAAAGGTTAGCTTCCCCGGGGAACCGTTATTAATTTCCGTCGAGAGGCGTCAAGATAGTTTTCGCGCTCCCGCACAAAGCATTCTGCGCGCCCGATCGTAACAAGCCTGATGAAAAGCCCAATTGACAGCGTCGCGAGGTCTAAGCAAGAGTCACGAGCCTATACACGGGCCTCCCGACGATTACAGCGGTTAATTCCCGGATTGTATATGCGCTAACCTCGCGGCAACGTACTCGACTCTCGCCGTTTATTATTCTGGTTGAACGGATCGACCGGGTCGAGCTGTCGGTACTTCTTGGCTGATGGGACCTACTTTGAGGAGAGGTTTATTGCTGAAGAATGCTGTACGGGCTTGCTCAGGCTTATTCGCTAGACCTACGTTTACCAGAAGGCGGTCGCTTGATTCGACAAATTAGTGGGAAACTTTTCAGACTACTCGATTATCCTTTCAACTGGGTGACATGGTTACGGACACTTGCGAAGACGTAAGAAAAATGTTTCTTCTTATCATTTATCGTAACGACGACAAAAAGCAAAATCAGAAGAAAACTTGGTACATACCAAAGACAAAAATAGAACTTTGTGCGACAGCTTTGCGAACCTTGTAGATTAATGTAGATAGTCGAAGCTCCAGAGACAGGATTGGGAGTGTCAGTGAAATGTAGAGAAAGGCAGCGGGGACGATTCCTCCGGCAGTAAACGAGCACCGCGGTATAGGACTCTCGCTGACGTTCTTCCCCTATCCAATTTACGGTTCTAGGATTTGTTACCGAGTAAAAGTTTCGGAGCGAAACCGAAGACCCCGAATTTACTATCGAGCCCGAACCGGATTCGTCATCGGATTCCGCGATTAATTCGTGATAAGATCCCCCGTCCGCTTTCGCGGTACGTTGGAAATACTCTCGGCGCAAAAAGTAAACGGTCAAAGAAGTCGGATGAACCCGGACGAGGTTGCAAAGGCGAGAGCGGATCCGAGCGTGAACCGGACTGCTCTCGGGGCGACAGCGAGCATCGCGTTGCTCGCATTCCGTCGTTTTAATGACACCTTGCCATTTACGAGCATAGCTGGTCGGGATCTGGTTCCACTCAACCGGCCCCCTCCTTCGCTCTCCCCCTCGACTCGACCCCAACCACGGGAAACCTTTTTCGGATCCTCTCGTAGCAGTAATTCACCTTGACAGACCTACTCTTTTGCGCTTCTTTCTCGTTCCACTTCCTCTCCACTAGAATTTTTCCGCCACGGTTGCTCGCGCGGACATCGTTTCCGTGCTCTTACGCGACGCCTTTCGCAACTCGTTCTTGCCCTCGACTCCTTCTTTCTCCCCGTTTATATTTTCCTCTCTCCCCGGGCGCGGTTCCGTGGGTCTTCCTAAATATTCCCGATGACCCGAAGTTCAGGCGAAGTGGGGCACATAATTGTAATTAGTGGAGCACGCCTCTCTCTCTCTCTCCTTCTCTTTCGTTCTACATAGTTTCCTTTCTCTCTGTATTCTGCGGCGGCGTCGGAATTAAAACAAGCGACGCGTGCGCTCGTGTACGGCCTCGCGGAATCTCATTTAAGTGATTAAATTGTACGCTCGTTTCTCGGGCCGGCGACACATCGGCTCGCGTTCGTTTCTCCGTTGATTAAAGGACACCCGTGTGCCCCGTTGCAACGAATTTTTTGATTCATTAGATAATTAAACTCGCGGACGGTCGCGTGGCCGGCGCGGCGCTGGTGCGCGTCGCGTTCTCTCGCCCCGTGAACACACATTTACGCTGGACTCGTTAATACCCGATAAAATACGGGACGCCGGTTCATAGGAGAATCCGCGGGGAAACTGATAGCCGTGCGGCGCAAAGAGAGAAAGGAAGAGGACAGAGAACGAGAACAGAGAGTTAGGTGTGTAGGTAAATTGGAAACGGCGCGGCGGGTAACGAATCGGTACGGTAAATAGTTCCCATTGCCTCGGTCGAAGGTTGTATATTGATAAAACCGTAAGCAGACATTCCCGCCGTAAATTGATGTCCGTTCGAGTCCTGTGTGCATAGCGGATTGGCTCGTTGCGTGTTTTGCCACATACGGTGTGCACAGAGGTCACGTGGGCCGACCCGAAGGTCAGGAACACTGGTCCTGGTTCCCGTCCCCGTCACCGAGCCGTGATGCGCCTGCGAATGCCGGAACCACGGTCCTCTTTCCCGGCTGACGGACCACGGAGACACACTTCAGATTTATCTCCTTACGGTACCCGCTGCACTCTCGCCAACTGCACAAGCACCCCGAAGCATCCCGGCAAAAATAACACTTCGACGAGGAATATTTACCGCCTCGTCGTTTGCACATTCCTGGCCAACCAATCATTTACGTTTCACAATTGAGTTTGGTTCGAAACAGTACATTCCCGAAGAGGAGTCGAGTGCTGATCCAAGTTTGTGGAATTTGGTGGTGATTAGTTCAACAATCAATCGCTGTGAACATGTTAATACTACTTCTGTCGTTATCCAGAGGATTCAATCATGTTTAGAATTTGCTGTTACAATCAATTAAAAATGTTTAGCAAAACAGTCTAGAAACGCGTTTTTGCAATTGAAACAAGTTTTTCAACGAGGGAAAAAAATTTCTTTGTAGAACGAACAAGTTGGAAACGCGAAGTTGCTGTTCAAATACAGAACGTAATTGTCAATTAGAAGCAAAACTAAAATTCCATGTTTCCGACCCAGAAATTATAGTCGTTTAAAAGCTGTCACATTTTCCGAAACCATTATTGACCGAACTAATGATTTGACTATCGTTTAATAATGCGATAGCTTTCGCTTTTGTCATTACTCTACGCGGTCGGTTAATAACGCAGACAATAGAACTACCCGCGCAAAAATACGTATCGCGCGTGATACGCTGACGCAGGTACCAGGTAATATACTGTGGAATATATGAACAGCATCCACTGAATATCGATAAAGCTGCGAACCTCGAAATTTCGTCACAAATTGCTGCTTTGTGAGGTATAACAACGATCATCGTATTCCGCGAACGAGCATTGCAGCGATACGTCCCTTCAATTTTTCTCAAAAATCATCCCGGAAATCCCCCGATTTCCAAATGCGATTCAACAAACAATTTATTATCTATACTGCAATACTATAAAAAAATTATACTTTCCCTTGTTTGAAACGTGAAAACACTGACATCCAACCTTTCGCAAAACACTCTTTCTGAAAGTACAGAGGTGGTTATTATACAAAGATAATCACGTGCAATTTTTGATAAAAGGGGTACTTCATTGAATTTTCACGCCAAAATAATAACGGGTCCTCTTTGCGTTCTAAATATTGTGATTTTAGATAATTTTCCACTTCTAACACAGCAGACGATGAACAAATAATGATTAGAAAAATCAGAGAATTTCCGGTACGTTATTGATAAAAGTTTCGAATCTGTTCGACCAAGATTCGAATATACTTGCAAGTATTATTTCCGTTTACCAAAGTACTTGTAAAAGGTTCGAAACCGTCTGGCATAGGTTCGAGTATACCTAGGAGTACTATTTTTGTTTTTCGAAGTACTTATAGAGAGTTCGAATTTAATCAATCAAAGTTCGAACCTGTTTGCGAGGTACTTGATCCCATCCCTACTTATAATGATGAAAGCGTATAACTACCAAGCAGGATATCCGAAAAGTCAGTTCCGAGGAAAATCTAAAATTCCGTACAACCCAGGCGATAAGATTCAGACCGCCAATCGGCTAGCAGAACCGGCGTGAGAACCAGTATAGGAGTCCGGGACAGGAGCGTGCAAACAACCAGGACGGTCCCAAGCTACCGGTGTGAGGCAGCCGGCAGGCAGGCAGGGAGGTAGAGCGGGTAAGGAACGAAGGAAGGCTGTTGCGGTAATATCGCGGCGTCTCTTCGAGGCGAGATTATCAAAATGATACATTCCGGGTGCGCGCACACGTGAGCCACGCCGATATCGCGGGAGCACGTAATGCATAAGGCCCCGGGTAGCGTGGCGATTGGCGCTTGCGTCGCTTGCTTGCGTGTTCCTCGGCGTACGGTACCTACACGTGGAAAGGGTTACGTGTTTCGCGGCCGGAGACTACGAGGACGACGACGGACAACCGGTGTGGGGACGGGGAAGAGAGACGAAGAAGCCCTCTGCCGATCCTGGGTCCCGTCTCCGTCGAGGTCGTGCATTTACACAGGCGGGGTCATCCACAGTCTCTATGGTACCGTTACTCCGCACGAAGCATACATATTCTCAGAGCAGTTATCCCGGCAGCATCCTCTCCTCTCTCCTCTCTTCCTCTCTCTCTCTCTCCACCTCCTGTTATCCTGGGCTGTTGCATATTTTTGTGCATCGTGTAAGCGCGCATGCAAACTCGCACGGCCGGGGGACCGGTAACGTTGGTCACGTACGTTTCTTCGTGTGTCCAGTGGCTCAGCCGGCTGGCATACATAAGTCAGAAACCGTGGCTCTGCTGTTGCCGCAGTTTCTCGCTGGTACTCCCATAACTAGCTCACCTGGATGCATGCGTACCCCCGCACGTTCTCCAGGACTAGCTCTAGTCCAGTCGCCGAGATCGCCGTCACTGTTTATGGATGAGATCGATCGTTCCCGAGGACACGTCCCGCCGTTTCTACCTCTTGAGGAGGATATTATTCCATGAGCATCGTTGGGTCCACGGTAGAAACATCGGTTTTATCAACAGTTGCCTGGACAGCTAGCTTTGCCGCTACCGTATACTGATTAGACCGTGGCACCGATGATAATGTCGTCAGCCTCGCAAGCTCCGGAAACGGGGATGTTTCGACGCAACCATCGATCAACCGGTGAAAATCCCGCCCTCTTTTTTCTCGTCTGTTTGTTTTCGCTCGTCTTGTTTTTTCGACGCGGCGAAACCAACATTGCAACGCGATTCATGCAGTCACGCGAACCTGTCAGTTATACGAGGCTGTTTCTTCCGCGAACACCGGAATATCGAGTTCCGGTTGTCTCGTCTGGAAATTGAATCCCCGACGGTGATCTCTTTTGGCGCAATTTATATTGGCTTCGTTGGAGTGGAAACACAGGACCCTGCGCTCCTGCTCGCTTGCTCGCGAGTCTTGGCTCTCCTGGCAAGTAAGTTTGTAATGAGATTTCGCGACTAGACCGGTCTCGACGTTGCGTTTCCACCCTGCCGAGGCTCGCCCCTCCCTCGTCTTCGGAACACTTAATTCGTCTGCGACGATACTGGGAGCAAGGTCGACGATCAAGCTGCTCGCTCGGACGACGTCGACGACGACGCTGCGGAGGACGGTTTATTGCGCCCCGTGCGCTGCTTCGATCCACGGGAGAAAGGATCGAGTGTCGGCGGCAGAAGTATCATCGAAAATCGATTAAACCGGACCGCGCGCGCGTAGCTGGTATAAATGCAACGCGTCGAAAACGGTATCGGTGTTTCATCCGTGCTTGTCAAACTCAGCGACGCGGTGCCGCGCGAAAACGGGTATTTGCTCGTCGGATTAACAATAATCCAGGGACTCGAGAGACTCTCGCTCGGGACGTCTTATTACCGGCAGCGTTGCACCGCCGGGAACAACTACGAGCGAGCGAACGCCCGACGAGAATGAATACGTATCTCTTTTCCGCCGAGCTGACACGGCACGGAACGGAACGGAACCGCCTGGACGATGTTATAAAACGATAACGAAACGGCCGGTGTATCTCGAGAGCCGGTCTCGGAATGGAACGCGTTGGCGTGATCCAGCTTGCCACTTGATATCGCAACGACGTCGGCCCGTCGGGCAAACAGGAATGATTTGCGGGAACGGGGCAACGGTCAGCGATACGCAAACTGGGAGGTTATTATCGCGGTACTGACAGTAGGCTTAAGACTTAATCGGCCGTTGCGATCGCGTGCTTCTAATTTCACGCTCGGTATCCTCCAGCCCCGGCTCCAACATCCGGCTAATCGAATCTTTGCAGCCCCCGTAATCACCGTTTGAACACCGAAACGTTTTGCACGCTTCGGACGTAATATACACTGACCCACATTAGTTCCCCGGAAACTTTCCCTTTTCATCGTGACGTGCGGTTGCCTGACGATTTCAACGGCGCTTTCTCTCTCTCTCTCACTCTCTACATTGCCCTGTATTGGTTTTTAGTTCGCATCATTTTGCCCGATGTCTGCATTCGAACACTCCGAACACGGCCAACAACGGCTCACGCCATCCGCCGTTGCACCTTTGGTCCCCGATGGTACCGTTACTCGTCCCGCTATCGCGAAAAACCGTGCGGCTCCCATCGAACAGCCGACCGGCCAGTTCCATCGGCCATGGCAGATACCTCGTTCATGCCGGGGAATTTATAAACGACAAACTTTTATTCAGAGTTGAATATTCCATCCCCAAAGTGCCTTAAAAGTATTTAATTTAATACAGCCTGTATAAACGCGAGAGGAGGCAAAAATCCTGTCAATTTTCCGGTTGCATTAGCTGCAAGAGAACCCGCGACAAAAAGGTTTTCTTTCAAAATAATGGTCCACAAATCACTCGAAGCGAGTTTCATTAAAATCAGAAGAAGGGTCCATTTGGGTAGCATCCCTTGTGAGCGGCGCTCTTGGGGACACGATGAATCGCGCTCCATTACCCAGAGGCTGGGCTAACATCTCGGTACTCCATTGAGCGATAATAGGCCCAATTGCTCGACATAATGACGCGAACTATAATAGTATCGAAAAGTCGAGGGAGGGCGGGACGGTGAGGCGGGAGCGCGTCGTTTGTATAGGGTCGTCGAGCAATTGGTCCGAAAGTTGGCTTCAAGATCCGCGTTAATTTCGCAGCGCGTCATCCGTCCTCGGTGGAACGAGGGTCGGGAGAGGAGGTGCTTAGGAAATTAGGAGGAAACTTACGGCAGCTAAGCATCCATTTTCCAGCGGCGTCGGCGTCCGCGTTACTCAGACACGCCGAGAGCGCCCAGCCTGACGTCTCATCCGTCTTCCAATGCGCATACGTCCCGGCCAGAAATTACCATTACGATGGATGCCGCTTGGTCTCGAGCTTACGCTCCCCTGCAGCCGAGTTTTATGACAGTTGCTCGGTAATAATGGTCGTCGTACCGCGTCGTGGCGTGGCGTAGCCTGGTCACGAAATTACGTCTTAACGCTGAGACCGGCGTGAAGTGCACGGAAGAGGATGCGAAGGGTTGGCTCCAAGTGGCTCCGAGAAAGGGAGAAGGTGGAAGTGGAGAGATCGATACGACTGGAACGGGGATGAGAACGAGTGTATGACACCGGCCTATTGTGCGCGATCGAATGACATTAGGGACATTAAACCCGCATCATGAATACTCCCCACCCGCGGCTGGCATCGCACTCGAGATATTCTCGTCTTGCTACGGCCTGTCCTCCGGCCTCGTATTAATTAGACGTTGTCTCAGCAGAGACGTCGGCCCAGCGTCCTCGACTGCGCGAGTTCGCACGTACTCTCTCATTCATTACGTAAACGCGTTCTTCATTCACTTCGCCGGGCCACTTTTCCCAAGAATTGAACGGCGGATAAGATCCTATCCCGTCTCGCCTCGGCGGCGTACCGAGGAGAGGGAACGGAAGCTTATCTGAGGGGGTTGCGCGAAAACGGTAGAGCCAACCGACGACGATGCCGGGGACACCCCAGGAAATTCTTTTGCTCTGAAATTATATCGTGCGTCGTTATGCGCGCCGCTGGAATTCCAGCGAGGTCGTTGTCTTCGCTGCGAACATCCGGGGCATGCGAGCAACGATGATACGGCCCGGTGACATTAACATGGAGACAGCGTGATGGTCTCGCGCAGCCACCCTACAGGTATGCGGTGGTTTTCGCGCTTTCCTACGGGCTACGTGCCATCGCTACACCCGGTAGTCGCGGCCAATTACGGAATGTCTCGGTAGGTTGTTTTGTAGGCCGTCCTGTATTACCCTATTACGCTACTACCTCTTGGCATTTCCACGGAGAGCCAGATGGCTCGCGCGGGCCCAGGGATAATTTTTCGAATCGCTCTCCTTTCGCGTTCTCGCGTCACCCTTTCCCTTTTCTTTCCGTTCGTTTTCGTTTCTGCCTCGCCTCTCTCCTCTATCAGCCTCATCTTCGTTACCCCGGGCTTCTCTGTTCGGCGTACATTTCTTTCTCTCTCGCTCTCTTCACGCTTTTCCGCTCCTTCTCCAGCGCGCGGCGCAAATCCCGTGATCTCCCTCGTCCAGCGTGAAAATACAAGCGACGGGTCTCGTTACAGTTGAATTGTGCCCGTATTTATTTTGTCCCTCGTTCCGGCGCGATCCACCGCGCCGAGCCGGGCGCGGTGCTACGCGTTTTAACGAGTCTGGAAGTGGCTCTCGTGTCCCGTTTAGCATTACCGAATGATAAACAGAGAACGAATGGGAGTCTCTCTCTCGTCGGCGCGGGAGGCAGTCGCGCGAGGGGATTCTATAGTTTCTCCGGCTCGAGTTTTACGTTTTTGTTTCCCCGATAGAAAATGGAATCGGCGTCGCGGCCAGAGGTAAAGAGGGGAAGGGAACCGCCGCCGCGCCGCGCCGGATAGATAGGTTTGAGTATCAGTCCTTGAGTAATTTTCCGGCTGGAAAGTTTTCTCATTTACAGAGAGCCCTAATTTGATCCGCGAGCATTTCACCGACGCACGAACCCGTGGCGATATCGTTGAAGCACGGCTTGTCGATAAACGTTTCTATCCGCGGATCCCTGACGTTAAATACAAGCCCGCGTGGCCGCGGGCCATGCGTTTGTTCGCGATATCGAGATACGTGTTTGTGAACCGAGGGAAAGGTATGTATTGCGAGATATCGAGAACAGTTCTTTCCGATAGGAGACAAGAATGAACGAAACTGTTGGCGAAGTGGAAATCTGGTTTGAACGATTGCCGTGAGACAAATCTGTCGACGATATTGAGATCAATACGCAGCGATCGTTAGACTGCGGATTTTTGTACAAAATAAAACTTGACTGTTTTAATTGCAAACCACAGGAGCTACACAGACATATTCCTCTGCTGAATCATTGTACGAATTCTAAATTGATTGTTAGACTTGGTCAAAGAAGTTCAACATGATAACAGCGCGACAGAAAATAGCCGCTTCGTTTCACGATTGGAATGGGAGAGATTTGTATCCGAGTTTGCGTCAGATCGAAAGTGTAGCGATTTCGCAGGAGTTTTCGTTGCGATCGTGACAGGATGTTGCTCGGCATAAGGATTTCGACGTTTCCACGCGATTATCCGCAGCGCCGCGGTGAACATTAGTTGGTGTAATACACGTCCCAGGAACGGCGTCGCTAATTTAGCCCACGTTCGCGCGTAGGTGGGTATGCAATATTAGAAACGCGGATAGAGCAGTGTGCATATACGTGTGCGCGAGAATTGTTGGGAAAGTGCGACATGGGAGTTGCGGGGGTGGGCGAGCAGAATAGGAGCGGGGCTCGAACATGTTTGATATTAACTTCGTTTAGCCACACAGTCGAACAATTTTGTCAGTTTGCCGCGCACAGTGTAAGCAAGTATCGCGGGAAATGATGCATTAATTAGCCGTCGACTATTACGCCGGAAATTATTCTCGAGTACATAATTTTCGCGAAACTTTTTCGCAGCAATCCACGCGTGAGCGCACCCCGCGCTCTCGCGTGTGCAACTCTCATCGACAACCGGCTTCTCCTCTCTGCGATATTAAAAACTGTTTTACACGGTCGAGAGGGTAGGGACGTCATTAAAATTAATAATCAGTCCGAAACGCGGATTTCATCTGCTCGCTCGTAAAATTGTAAATTTTTCTAACGAACTTGTTTATTTTCTCTGTTACAGGTAAGCATCCCGTTACGTTTCCCGATTTCCCGAACGAACATAAATGGCGGCGGTACGTACCCATCGTTGACAAATATTTCAGCGCCGCTTGTATCCGGTTTTTCCCGGTGATACATTTTAATTCCAGCATGGAATTCCGATAAGAGCGCGTTTCGAATATCTCGCAACTTTCAAATATCTCAGGATTCGTTCGAAAGGCAACGACGATCGATCGCGTGTTTCGGTTACCGATCCTATTCCCGAGTAATTGCCGACAATGGAATAATACAACGAGACACCGGGTGACTTCAATTATAGACTCAATGGGAGCCTAAATGGATTCACGGTTCTCGTTTTCACGGGACATTGACGCGAGAGGTATCACGGCGGTGGCGGCCGCGGAAAGAGGCGGTGTCGTTTTACGTTTTAAATGATACCGTCTTCCGGTCGCGAAAAATATAGCAGCCTTTCCCGAGGCATTTATAATCCGGCGCCCGGCACAGAAATACCGTTTTATGCCATGAAAAACGATGCGACGTCCGGGTTAACCAATTTCATCCTCGGAGATCTAATTTCCTGCCGTCAAGATGCGTTACGCTGGGACACCCGTGTTCCTCTTTATAATACGGCTCGTTTCCCCGTTGTAAACGCGTCAGCCGGAATTGCGTCCTCGTTGTAAATCTCGCTGCATTCTTGCACCGACCTGGCCTCGGTGTTGCAGCCCGCGTACACACCGCGCAGCCGAGCAATTTAAAGCGCGATTACCCGCCCGGGTTCTCGTTCCTGAGAAACTGCACGCGAATATTTTCATCCCTTATTCGGGGACCTTCATCGGAACGAATGGCACTGCTCGCCGATTCATGGACTCGGCCTCCAAACTTCATCGCTAGAACGTTTACGAAAATTTACATCTTTATAGAAAATTCAGAAACGGTTGAATTTGAACATCCTCCAATATTACTAGACCGCGGATTTTATGCATTTACATTACAAATGAGTAGGTATAATTTAAAGCAGGAGACAGATTAAAAGAATTTAAGAGCTTCAATGTACAAGTCCCAGGGATTTTTAGATAATACTGTATAATTGTGTCAATCTCTATCGCACGAATATTCAAGAGGATGCACGAATATTCAATATGCACGAAGAGCAATTTTAATGCAGCCGAGAAATTTAATTCTCCATGTAACGTAACGAGACAACGGGATTTCATAATGTACGACGATGCAAGCTTAATTAGACTTCTAATGTTTCACTCTAATTATACATATGTATATGAAGTGAAAGTTTAATTGTGGAGATTAACGTGCAATAATCATTTCGCGGTTAATTATTCCTGTGCAGGAGAAATTTAAGGATTACAATCCATGAGAATGTAAATGCAACACGGTGTGCTTTACGATACGTGTTTTCATCTGAGGGAATTAATATTCATTTGATCGCGCAGAGTTGTTTCGCTGATGAATAGTACCTTAAATTCTTCCCAAGTAAAACAGACTGAAAATGTTTCATAGAACCTTGGGACTCGCTCGTGTGAGAGCCAGAAAAAGTTGAATCATCGCTGCCATCTTTAAAAGTGACAGCGGTTCCGCGCTGTCATAGAACGGAACAGCTTGCATCGCAGGAGGATCCTTCATCTTCAAAATGGTTGCAACGTCCCGTTCAATGCGTGTCACTGTCACGCGGGCGACTCCTACGCGTTTCCATTGTGGCTGGCGCGACGTCATTAAGCAAATGAGAAGAAAGTGGCTCGTATTAGCGCGAGTATGGGGCGTGGCGAATAAGTTTCGCGTGGTCGGGATCGATGTCGTGGCGCGTAAACGCGCGAGTAGAGGCGGTCCTTGATCGAGCCCTGGCTCTCGAAATTATTTTCGTCGATTTTTTTCCTCGTTACCTTGTGCCCGATTTTTTCTCTTCCTTGCACCGGCGGCGCTTGCATTCAATTTCGTCGGTGTGCACGGTGCATTCGGGTGCAGCAACGGCCACGCCCCTAGCCCGCACGATCCGCTCCGATCGCTCGGAGCGGGCGAAACGCTATTTGCACATGCAGCGCCAACGCGGATAATCGCGCGCTGGGACGCGCATGCTAATCGCGCGCGCGAGTTTGCAGCGGCCGGCGATTATTCCCGATGCCCTCTCTCGCAAGCGTGAACGCTGTTGGTCGCCTTCGGGACCTTCTCAAAGGAACGACGCCGATTACAATTAATGGACCCGTAATGGCATGTTAACGGCACTGAGCGCTGCTGGGACGTTACGGCTGATCCGACGCATTAGCCCTGGCTGCTCGATCTATCCTAAATCACGGGCTTCATTAATATTAGAAAACTCTCAGGCTTCTCGCCACGCTGAATTACACCGACGCGTCGCCTCGCATCGCCGACTCGTAATTTTCATTGCCGCGCATAAACGTTTCGCGAAATCAACGTGGTAATGATCCCGAGAACGGGATTCGAACGAGCGCCGGGTCACGATTAAAAGAACTACTATTTTACGATCATCAGTTATATTTCATGAAAGAGATAAATTACACGTTCGTAGAAACGAAGAAGTAATCCGGATAATTCGAGAACGAAGTTTCTTATATCCACGTGATAATGCACTCGGTAACTGATTTCTCCAACGTTCATAATAAGAACTAGAACGGTTCTTTGGTTATCGCGTCGGGAACAAAATATTCCTCCGCTTGCATGCTACTCTCCGCTCTCTATCGGATGAAGCGACGGATGGATTAAAAAGGAACGGACGCGTGGGAGTGTTTCGAACCAATCTTCTCTGTCGCAGGGATGAAATATGGAGGTCGATGGAGCCGCATTGGAATCGGATCCCGGTGCCGTTCCGCTTCGCGAGATCGACGAGACAATGCGGGGGTGGCGCCCCGAGGCTCCCCGTCCAAACACGTACGATTAATTGGAGCGCGTAAACGCGCCGCACCATGGACACCGCTTTGTGCTCTTCCTCTCGTTCTCCTCCCCTCTCTTTCCCTCTCTCTCTCTCCCTCTGAATTTAACTTACTACTTAACACCATGCTACTCGACATAATGACCGTTCCACTTGCGGCAGTTCCGCGTTACTTTGCGTCGTTGTGTCGTTTCCACGTTGAGAACCGCTGCCGCGGTGAACTGTGGCGGCTCCTCGAAAATTGGGTCACGAATTCGCGGATCTCGCCGAGAGCGTTTAAGAAGCGACGGAGGTTAAAATACGTCCCGAATCAGGGGTAACGCCGTTTCGTGAAAAGTTCTGCACGCGCGTTCTTTCGCGTCCCGCTTTCGAGTTCGGTGAAGAGAAAGAGAGAGAGAGAGAGAGAGAGAGGCAGCTAAGCCCCGCGCGAATTCCGACTAACGGAAGCGTACGCGTGCTTTTTAATTATTAAGCTACAAGTCGGATGCTGGAAGCGGCAGCTGAAAGTGCAGAGACATCGAAACGCGCGGAAAAACTGGTTTCCGCGAACCCCGGGGAAAAGGGGAGAGACAACGCTGAAGAGAAGCCCCGCGAGAATAACGAGCGTCCGTCAAACCGAGACACGCCGCTAGAACAAGATAAATTCCCGCCGGTCTCCTTAAATTCAATGTAACACTTACCTGCATCCCGCGGCATAATGGCTGCTCCAATTACGCGAATTCCGCGTTACTTTACGCCTCTGTGACGACGCGCCGGTGTTAATGCGCCGTTAATACGCGGCGAGACTAAGCGCCCAAGCTCGTACGGACCTTATTCTGCTCTGCAGACACTCGCCCCCTTTAAGAACGGCTTGGAACTCGGGTGTATCGTCGTCATGGTCGGCGCAAAAGCCGCCTTTCCACCCGCCCGGTTGCTCCGCTCCTTGCTGCGAAGAAAACTGCGCTCTCCGCTAATTGTTTTAATGACTCCGCTTTCGTGCGGACGTTCCGCGCTCTATTCTCTACCGCGGTTCTCTTTTTTCGCTCTCAGCTCCTCTCCCTCTCTCTCTTTCTCTTCTCATCTACGTGCTTCCTTCTTCCACTTATTCCACCGCGCCACCTTTCATCAACGTCCCCATGCTCTTCTTCTTCTTCTTCTGCCTCGTCTTCGTCTTTCTCTGCTCTTCTCAGCCTCGCCTCTCCTCTCTCGACCCCCTTCAATGTAGTTAGAACGCTAGCCCGGAGACCTCACTGCGCAAATCTGCCGCTGTAGCTTTCTGCCAAGTGCTCTTTTGCGGTCGGTCGATTGCTCGGCCCTCCCGACGACCATCGGTGTGTACGTCCACGGTATTTCTTCTGGTCGGATTTCCCGGACGCGAATCGTTCCACTCGTTTCAACAACGTCTTAATTAGGATTTCATTAACCGGCCACGGTCAACCGAGCCGCTCTCCTCTCTCGCCTCGCCTCGCACCGACATGGCGTGTCGTTCTTCGGCTTCTTTTAATCTTTCATGCTCACTCGAGCCTGACTCCGCGCTGCGCTGGTTTTTCCCGTAACGCGAACCGTCGAGTCATCGAGCATTTTTACGCGACATGTCCGATCCATGGGAACGAATTCGCCCCGATACGGGTTTTTGCGGTGACGAATTCAATGCCCCGAGATTGTTAGGGTGGATGGCTTCATTAGACGCCGATGGGGGCAACGATCGCCGGCTCTTTGTACGTTTCGGCGAAGTTTACGTGAATCTGGTTCTCCGATACGCTATCGGCCGATCGAAGGTTTAAAGAACCTGAACTTGCCGTGAAGTGGTCCTTGAATCGATGCTTGTACACCGACCAGCGAAGATATGTTAAGATACTTTCCTGAAAATTTAGCGTTACCTTGGAATTTTCAGCCAAATGTTAATCGTGTTTCATTCTACTCGTAAAGAAGATCGAAAGTGTTGGAGAGCGTTAGTGTAACTAATTTTCTTTCGATGAAGGATGATGGCTCGGGATAGTTTTGGACGTATTACGGATGAAGGTACCCCTTCCCAGCGATTCCACGGCCCAGTTTTTCGCACCGTGCACAGCCGTAATTTATCGCCACTAATTTAATCCCGTTCCAAGTACCGCGCGAACGCCGATTGTCCAAGCAAACGGTCTCTCTGGGACGTCGTTTAAATCCTGTTACCCGGCGATAATTCAGGAAAGACGGTTCCCTTGCGCTCGTTCGACGTCCGCGTGGAACGGGATTCCTCGTGCGGAGGGCCGCGCCTTTCATAGAGCTCGCCGAATTCGTCGGTCCGATCCGACTGAGAAGTTGTCGATCGTCGAAGAATTCCTGGGCGGCGGAAGTTTCCCTCGTAACTTGGGGCGCACTCGGCCGAAGTTGTCGCTTTGAAAAGCGAAGCGGAACGCGCGCGGGATCGATAGACTTCCCCGTGCAATAATTCAGCGCATCTCCGCAAAACTAATGCAGGCGACGCGATGGTGGGGGCGTGCCTTGGAGCGGATAAATCGAGGAGCCGGTTGCCGGTATCCAGCGCACTTCCTGGCCTACCTCCCGGTCCCACACGGCACAAAAAGCTGAGCCATCGACGCGAGGTTACCTTCGGGATCGCCTATTATATCCACATAATCCTCGCTGGGCTGCCTGCTCAGTCTCCGACTCTCTTGTAAGGGGGAGACCGAGGAACGGAGAAAGAAACAGAAAGAGAGAGAGAGAGAGAGAGGGAGAGAGAGTTGCCAGCACCACCGATCCACCTTTTCTCCGTGGTGTCGCGTCGAAACACACAGACGCGCTTTCCCTAAGCTGGGTCCAGAATCTTTTTCTCCACGCCGCAGCGCAGTTCCCACTTTTGGTCTCGCCACGGAAGGAGAGAGGATTAGGGTTCGTCGTCCACGGTGTCGAAACTAAGCCCCCGGCCATGATATGGGATTATATACACGGTTGAAATATCGCGCGACCAGCCACCGGCGGTGTATCCATTTCAACCGTTCTGTGTTCTCGGATCTGCCTCACGTTTCTGCTTTATGTGGCCCCCCTCGCGTACCCCCTCCTCCCTTTCGTTCTCTCTCTTGGCCACCGTTTTTCCCGGGCTACGGCGTTCATGATGCTTCGCCACGGAAATATAGGTTCTCCGCTGATACGTGAATGCCCGACGTAAAAGTCTGCCGATCCTGTTGGTCACGGCAGCCCCGCGGCGCGTACCCGCCTTCATGAGAATTTAGTATTCCTGGGAAACCGATACGTTCGAACCCGGTGTCAGAAAAATCGAAGGGTAACAGAAGCCCTGTACACGGAATCTGCGTAGCCGACGATCATTATCAACCTGATGTACGTACATTATAGGGTAAACGTACCTTATTTCGGTCCCTACGCAATAGTTAGCCTTCCTGAAAATAAAAAACAATGGCCAGGTTATTTTTCACTTCCAATGTGTATATACCTTCATGCCATCATAATTTTAAAAAAATGGATTTATTCATTCTTCCATTACACTGATGTTTTATCGTTGTGTTAATTTGACAGTAACGTACAACTTGACTCAGGGAAACAAGGGTCAGGGTTGAGGATTAAAAAATAAATCCCTAACTAAGATCGGAGGTTGCATCCGCCTCGTTTGCCAAAGCAGACCGCAAGTATCTACTTCTCCAACACTTGCCGCGACCAGTTCTAATTAAAAGGAGAATCGATACCCGTGGTATCCCTCCGATAAAATGTCACCGATTCCAGAGAATCGACCTTGTAGCTTTCGAGAGGTACAAAGAGCGTCGCGGTTACGTCGTCCAGCCGGCGATCCCTATCGATCGGGGGTTGGAAAAAAAGAACCCACTGTTAGAAGAGCGTCAAATATTATCATATCGGTCGGTTGGCGGTCAAAGAGGGAGGAGTACCGGATCAAAGACAACCAGCCTCAATTCTCCCCACTGTCGGCTCCTATTTTCCGGTGCGCATTTCGCAGTTCCGCAGCGAGGTAGGCGAGAGCGGGTCGCGTGTGTTCAATATCAACATTGCATTGTGCGAACGCATCGAGGCCCTCCTCCCTCTCGCATGCATATGCGCAGGAATTCGACCCCCAGATACATGTTTACAAAGGAGTGGCGGAGAACGGGCGTCTTCCAGACAGCGTTGGTATTGTGCTGGCTGGCGTTGCCGGCTTATACTTATGTAATGCGAGCCCTTCACCAATACACAGTACAGCCCCGGGGCCCATTCTACAGCGGCGCTTAAACAGCCCACAACCTGGAGAGACCCAGCTGCCATTGAACAACGTGTGGCTTGATACCAACAACACGCGCGGACCGACGGGAAACCACTGCCGCCTGCGAAGATTCTCATCGTCCCGTCCAACCGATCCAGTTCTGGACAGATAGCCTGGGATCAGGGCTGCTATCTGCCCCCATCGAAGTGTCAGGCTGGTCTAAAGGTTCAGCCAAGGTTCGACCATTCCCGCACTTTGACTCTTTCGACGAGTATGAGGTCTGGTCAGAAAGTATCCGCTCTTTATGCATATTTCCGTTCCTGAATGGATTACATTTTCAAACGATACACTTCATATCGTCATCACCGAGTCACAAGTTTTGAGTCATCCACGTCTCGAGCAGAACTGCCACCTGTTTATATAGTATGTCAAGATTCGAAGAAGGGTTCAACGTAGCTACACTGAACCACTATGTTCCACGAAGCGTCTTCGAGGATCTCCGCTTGATCCAGATAATTGGAGCCTGCCTGATGGCTGGATTTTCTTTCGGAACTGCGAGAACTTTCGAAAAACTTGAGAACGTTGATCCACGGGATTATGAGGGTTGTATCTCGCGGCGATGTTTAGCAGAAAATTTGGTACGTTGCAAGATTGAAAAAGTTCCTCCAAGATCATCAGGTATCGGGATTAAGCCAGTGGAATAAGTTCGTAATATCCCGTGTCGATTAAGGATTGAAGTTTCTGTGGAAGCGGATCTTGTTGCCCAATGGCGATTCGGGGATGAAGCGTTTCCGGCGATTAATAATGTATAAAGCGGAATGAATTCCGATTCGGTTAATTAGGGAACTGCACGATCCTGGTATGAATATCTTCGTGCGTTGTTTGTCCTGCGAAAAGTTTCCCCCGGTAATAGAGGCGGACAAGCGTAAGGGGTAGCGCGGGGATGACATTTTTGTAGTAGTTCGCAAAACGGCCGCAATTACGCCGCCTACGGAGGTTCGTTAACGACCGCTGGTGTTTGCATTGCTAAGAGTCACTTAAAACTAGCCGGTGTTCGTGAAATTTTGAAATTATCAGGGCCCCGAGTTTCCTCGTGACCGAAGCAAATTTATGTTAATCCCCCGGTAAAAGTTTTTTCAAGTCGTAAAACTTTATGTTCTCTCCACCGGTTCAACCGGTGTACCGACGAATTTAACAATTTACTCTCTCCAGCACGTTGGCTCTCGAGTTTGACGAGACAATTCGATTCGAAAATATGCGACAAACAATTGAAAAAGTGAACAAGAAAGAAGAAGGAAGAAGAGGAGAGAGTAGTCGCAACGGGAGAAAGCCGAACAAGATATCCGAACGAATTTCTGTGATTCGTCCCGCCCTCTAACGCATAAAAACTTAAGCGCTCTCTTTTAAATTGCAAGCGGCGCCTTTTGTTCCCTTTTCCCCGGCGTTTCCCTTCTCCTTACATTTTCCAAAGCCTGGAGAATCACGAACGGGCCAGGGGCGAGGAGGCGACCCTCGCTCTGAAACTCGGAATAATATTTCCGCCCGGGCCATTCAGATTTTAATCAAGTCCGACTGTCAGTGACGGCGAAGGAAACTTATGCCTGTTGCAACCAAGATGGCCACGGGGAACGGGGATGGAACTCTCGCTATCGGGGAATTCATTTACCGAACTTTTTAATTCGATAGAAGATGGCGCGCGCGAGAACATGTCCGTGCAAAACTTTCCGCGAAATAAAACACGCGTCGTCGATCTATCTTGTCTGCGAATATCGCTCGAACTCGATTAAAAACGAGCCGGCGAACTCGTTCCGTCTTTCGCAAATCCTCAATCAATCAACTGGACATTGACAACATTTTGTTTCGGTAATTGCACTTTTAAAATTCTTTTACTTTAAATGTGTTTCGATGTTGGTTTACAGTAAGACGAGATCAAACCTTTCGACAGTTATCTTGAACAAGCACAATTTTTTGCGAGTCTATTGGAACATTTGCGAATCGGGTATACTTTGAAGTGATGCAAACCTAGGATGAAGAAGTTAGGAAATAAGATTTGAGTTGAATATCAACGCAGACAAAAATTCATCCAATTAGGCGGCATTCGCAGGGCAAGCGCAGCCACAGAAGGAACGACACGGCTAATTAAGATTACGGGTTGAAGCAATCTCGCGATGGACGAGCGCAAATATTTTCAGTTCACGCTTATTAAACTCAATTAACGTAATTTCGCGATGTCAACGAAGGAAAGCAACTTAATCTTCGCCAGCAACAGGTCGGCGAAAAATGCGCGTGGAGGAGGCGTGACCGGATAACGCGACACTAAAGCATAATAATGCAGAATATGGAGGGAAGGTACGATAAAAATAAGAGGGTGCAAGGGGTGCCGATCGTCGTAGGGTTGATATCGTTTCGAACGGGGAATTGATAAGGCGCGAATTTAATCGTCGGACAGGCGTGTTCCCGGTCGTTTCGGGATCGCGATTGCAGCGCGTTATGCTCTCGAGGTCTCGCGCTGCTTTAATTACTCGCGCGTATTCTCAGTAATGAGAGCTAATTCGAAATAACAATTTACCTATCGTCCGGAGCGCGCAAAGAGCGGAGATGGTTCCCTCCGCATCGTATTATGCAGTTACGTTTCTTCTCATTTTCTCGCCGGCAGTTTCGCCCAACCCTTAACTATTCGACTTTGCGTCGCGACCGGTAATTTGGTTTTTATCGCGAGTCTACCATCGAGAAAAGTTTTCGTCGCTGGCTGGATGGTTGGCTGGGCTGGCTGGTTAGCTGACTGGCTAGCCCGTGTTCATGAATTTTATTAAGATCCACGATAAAACGGCGTGCGTCCGCATTACCCGCGGATACGTCGCTCGTCTACGGGCTGACGTATCTACCGCGATTCTTGACACAATTCGTGAACGCCAATGTTTTTACATTCTCGACTCTTTCTCTCACTCTCTCTTCCTCTCCGCATATTCTCTTGCTTCGGTACGAACGCGCACGACCGAGCCGCTTCGCTCCTTTTAATTCTACCGGGCGGATTAAATCGAATAAATCCCTGACGTTAGTCCGGATTTCAGCCGGAGCCGCTTTATTACGAGATTTCGTGGAATATATCGCAGCCGACAAAGTGGCGTGCTTGTTTTTTGCTTGGAAAATATCGCCGCGGCGCTCCTCCGGTCCAATTACCGACGCGATTTTAACCGGCACTTGAATTTACGCGCCACGTTGCTCCGCGCTGCTTCCGCTCGATCTTCCTTCCCGCCGCCGCCGCCGACATTCATTACAGCGCATCCGTGCATTCGACTGCATCCGTTTCTCGCGTTTTATACTTTGCCTATTAAAATAGCGAGAAAGTTGCGCACGCTTGCGTATGCAAAGCTAATGAGTAAGCTGCGAATTTTATGCATTCTCGTCGGACACGATTGTCTGAAACTCGACGCCGATAAGATCATTAGCGCGATAGGACATAATATTTTATGTAGACCCAGCGAAACAACCGATAGAGGATTCGAATGTTTTACGACACCCAATTTCCGTAAATTAGTCCGAGTGAATGCATTTTTGTGCACGCATCCGTAATCTACTAATGAGACGATCAGGAAAGCAATATGGTTCTTATTTACGCAGTATCGTACAGGAAACCGGCGAAGAGGATTGGAAAGTAATTTAAAAGATTGTTTAAATTGAGTAGGTAGAAGAAACGGCAAATACGAAGCACAAAATTAGTACGAGCCGTCCGTCCGTTTTATTCAAGAAATACGTGCCTCGATTCCAGAGGTTGATTCGCGCATAACTGAATATCCGATACGAGTAACTCGATCCCGTGTTACAGATAATACGAATTACAAATACATAATGGTACCGGTCCATTCTTAATTAATAAAAGCACATTCCAGAAATTAATTTCGCCTGCCATATTTGACTAGAATCTACGTGCCTGTCTATCGGTCGGTTAATTCGCGTTATCCATCGGCTCTCGACCTGTCGAAACCCGGTCGGCTGCCGCGAATTCCCAGCGCAATTCCTCATTCTTCAAGCCAATCAGCACGTCCTTCTAAGTCGGGTCTGCGCGAAAATATGGTTTCCTAATCGCCATAATTCCCACAATCGCCGGCTGAAGCAATAACGCTCGAATAATTACAAACAGCGCTACGCGTAATTGGCCGCGATAGCGTTCGCGAGGAAAGGGCGGAGAAGTGAGGCGAGGAGGGAGGCCGACAGAAGACAGAGAGAATAGAATTAACTAAAATTAACGTGGGGCTGCGAGGCGGGCGCAAGAAACCATTGCAGAGCGGAGCGAGGCGGCGCTCTCAAACGCCGCGAACAATCGCTATATTTATCGCGCGTTGCACGTTACAAAACGCGCTAATGATCGCATTAAGGCGTCCGTTTCTACGAACGAGCGCAACATTCCCCGCGATCTAGTTCTCTCGCGGCTCGGCCTCGATTTTTGCCGCTGTTCTACGCGCGACTCGTTCCGCCGAGCTTTTTTTTCCACCACGCAATTCCGTGTTGCTGCCGTGGAATGCGCAGGGCGTATTGATACTCGTGGGAAAAAACTCATTGAAAACGTGAAACCAACCTATTTCCGGAGCGTTACTTTCGACAAGATCTCTTCGTTGCAAAACATATTTGGTGTAAATTCTGAACAAGATCTTCAAGAAATTGGTAAACATTGACGAAGGGTGATGACCTTCGTCTTTACATATCCGAAGAACTTTTCCCTATACAAGTACACATTACCCTCCTACAAGCTGTCACTGAACGGTAATGAAAATGTACCGAATCCAGGATCTCAAAGAGAAGGTAGAATCGATTGTGACACCTGTATTTGAATCAAAGTTAAGTAAAAGTTTAACTTGCATTAGGTAGAAGTTGCATTCCACGCTTGAGCTCGAGCCACGATTTTCGATACACCCTGTACAAGCTGCGGTGACGATAATTAATAATACGTGCCGGGAATACGCGGCGATGTACCTGAAATTCCAGCGCGGCCATTCCAAGGTGAATGTCTCTTCGAACCGCCTGAATGCAGGAAGAATAAGTCGGGGAGAAAAACGGCTAGCGAATGAGAGAGCGAGAGAGGGAGAGCTGAGCGGAGGATGACAAAACGGAGTGAAAGGGAAAGAGCGAGTAGAAGAACGGAAGAGAGTGAGAGAGGGGGTGATGGGTAGAGGGGGGTATTACAGGCGGGACGCACATCGTATTTGCAGATTTATAACCAGACGACCGAGCAAAAGGTGTCGCCTGGGAATGAGTAATGATATATTTGCCCGCATGCGAGGCGTTTCGAGATCGTTGGATACGCCGCGAGCGTTCTTGCGATCCCGAAAACGTGAGCGAGGGAGTGGCGGCCCACGGTAGTTTGTCGGGGAACAACGTCGTATCTTCGATCGTCGCCTTGTAGCTTCGCTCGCGCGATGCACTTAAATATATCCGCGGAAGGTGAGACAACGCGTCTCCTCCCAGCAGCGTAGAGAACACTTTTGGTACCTGCGCCCCTTCCTCGTCCCCACGATCCTGTGATTCAGGTGTACCCGCGCGCGCGTTGGTCCTTTGACCGGGTTCTTTGAATCCTGTTCAAGCGGTAACCGTCCGAGTGATTGAACATTCCGGCATTGAATCGCATTTAAATCTCAGTTTGCGGAGCCGTCGAACGGTACACAGCTGCGCGGTGATATTTAATCAGCAAATGAGTTCTTTTCTATCGGAGGCCGTAACGGAGATTCAACGAGCGCCGAGCAGAGTGGGAACTCCAGAACAAGAGAGAGAGAGAGAGAGAGAGAAAGAGAAAGGACAGGAGTCGCACGCGCGCGGAGAGTGTCGCCGAGACGTTGTCCTTTTGGAATGAATAACGATAACGCTTCCTCGAGCCCCGGCGTCCCTATTAAAATTGCAAAAGTCCTTCGCCAGGTAGCCCGGGGACCGTGTCACGAATTTTACTCGCGCCCGGGACTAGCCTCGACTCTCTTCGTTCCTTTGAGCGCGCAAACTACGAGACGTCTTTTACGGAATATTAACGTGACCCCTCCACGGTGACCTAGGAGTGTCGACCTTTCACCTGGTGCTCCAGTCTACGGGAACCTTTGAACGGTGCGAAAACCAAGCGAACTCGGACGCTAGCGTCTCGGGTTCGGGGAGGGGGAGCAGTAGGGCGGTTGATGGACAGGAGGAAGGAAGGAAGAGGAGCCGAGGCACACGATATACAAATAATCCCGGTCGGCGCCGAAACAGGGGAAAAACCGGAGTGCTTCATTTTACTAACAAAAACTTGGCGAAGTAGCGGAGGAAGGAAAGTTTTTCCGCCGGCCGGATCTGCTTTGTATCATCCGGCGTGCTGCGAGAGAACGTCTCGCCGCGCCGCGCCGGCCAGCAAGCGGAAAGATGAACGGAGAAGGAAGATGGAAAGAGAGAGGTAGAGAGAGGAAGAAAGGGAGATGGGGAAGAGCGAGAGTAAATTCTGCCGCGATAAATTCACGACTTTAACGAGAATTAAATTTTTATCTTTCCGCGATTGCACCGCTTCAATGCGCCAGAAAGAAAAGCGCACCGATGTAAATTACGTTTCTTGCGGGACGGCGGCGCGGCGTCTCGTCGCACGAACCGTCGCGCGTCGCCGCCTGAACACCCTTCGGACTCACTTTTAACAGTGGGTAGGTGGGGAGGGTGTGCGACGCAGACGTACCGGATTCGGCTGTATGTTTCGCCGTGGAGCGTCGACTCGATCCGCGATCCACTTGCCGCGCGAATTATTCAGCAGCATATGCCCCCGGAGACGTTTTCGACGAAAAGAAACGACCTCGGACACGCCGGCAGATGTCTGGGCGCACGGTCGAACGATTTCCTGGCAAATAACGTGAAAACCAGGGCCCGAAAACCGGGCAAATACGGGCCGGAGAGCGGACAAAAGGGAGACAATTTTGCTAACGCTGAGCGTGAAAGGTCCCGGGTAAATACGTCGGATTGTTCCCTCATCAAACCGCATGAATAAATAATAATGCGCCCCGTGGGGGATTCTACCTACGCGGCGACCTTTCCTGCTGCCTCGCTGGCCCTCGACGAAAGGGAACATATAAATATTTCTATTAAAACCTCCTTAAAACGATCCTACGGTCCCATTCAACTGCGCCAGGTTATCCGTGCGTCTCTTTAAACGATCCATCGCCTCTTGAGAGAGAGGGAGAGAGAGAGAGTCTCTCAACCCTGCGGACCATTACCTGGTTGAATTCCGGCATTTGCCATGGGTTCCATGTAACGGCAATACCAACAACAACATGAACCGGCTCACCGGCACCGTCATAGTTAAATGCCCTGCGGTTATTCCGCTGGGCGAGCGTCATCGCCGTGGCGTCAGAGAATAGGACCCGACTCGACATACTAGAAATGGCAGAGAGACACGAAGGTAACCCCAGCCTCTGGCCGGACGGAAGGGGGCAACGGAAAAAGCATAGACGTGCCCGGGCACAATAAACGCCCTGCCAAGCAGGTTCACCTATTACACCCGATAGCTTAGCCACGTTTAATGCACTTCCGGCGACCGTGGAATCTTCGATCGGTTATTTGTATGCGCGATGCAGCCGATCCTCTGATCCCTTGATCCTTCAGCCGCGCATTCACCCCTTGAACGATCTTTGATGGAGAGGAAGTCTTCGCTCAGGAAGTCCTTCTATCTTCCTTGCTAATGTCCCGTCGGAGCTTTGGATCATCGACTCGATTACGTAATGTCAAACTCTTCGCCCGGTTTAATGGCCACCTCTGAGAAAAAGGGACGACGATGCTCCACTCGACTATTGCATTAGGGGCGTCGTTGGTGCAGTTCATTCCTTTCCCGTCGCGTTCCGCTAATTAAATTGCTATTTTATCGGATTAAACTTGCGAGCGATGCGGCCTCCGATTTTGACGATTCGTAATCAACAGTAAAAATTGTCCTCGGTTCAACGAACTCGATCAGAAACTACCTATCGATTCTTTGAATATTGTACATACATTAGACCAAAATCAAAGGGGACCGTCTAGATAATAAGCCTTGTTACCGGACAATAGCGACAGGTACGCAGCATTGTTACTGCAAGAGACGAGATTCGCTATCCGAGCGAAGATGCGGCGATCATATCAATGGACCCTGTATTTGCTTCAAAATCCATTTTCCTGCAGCGATAAAGTTACATTATATCGAAAGAAGCACTAGCCCGAAGCTATCGTATTAAGATAATGTGCTGCACCAGACAGCACTTTCGCAAAGGTAGACTTTCTTTGAAGTAAGTCGATGACTGACAAGTGAGTGGCACGTATTCTGCATTAAAGGCGGTTGCTTATATCTTTCAGACAGAAATACGAAATGTTCGAGATTTCTCGTGCACCTCCTTTCATTTCACTAGGAGTTCTTATTGCTCGTAGAGATGGCAACCGGCGATGTCCTTTACCGGTGAAAGGGCCCAAAAGATACATCAGTCAGTATACAAAATATTTTGTAAACTCGATATGCACTGGATGCGTCGTTTCGTCGCGCAAACGACTGGCCCGCCTCGCTGTTCACCTGAGAATCGCTGTCTTCTTTGAGTGGTTCGCGTCTCCGCCATCCCGTAAGAGGGTTTACATTTCAAGGATCCTCTTTTCACGGAGAAATCGGTTTTTAACGTCGTCGACTGGCCAGATCGTATTCCCCGCCGCACCGACTCGATGCGTCACGCGCGCTTTCTATCAATCCCCCCCTCGATCCAACGAGGAATTTGTTTGCCAATAGCCTCGGAAATTACGTTTTCATTTGATCGTTCGCGCCACACGCCACGCCACGCCTAGCCCGAATTTTTCGCGAAAGTTTTTCATAACGCGGTGAAAGGGTCACGCGAAGCCTTTGACCCCCTCTAGACCGTGAGCACCTTTGACGTACAACTTTAGGAAAAGATTGGCGCGATAGGATCGGCTCTTTTATACCGTGCGTTTTATAGGGAAACGTTGGGAGAGAAGAGGAGTCGGCGCTCTTTCGATACAGCCGAGCCAGGGTTCATGCTTCCCGTTAGCCTCTGGCAAGATCGCAGATGACCCTATTCTTCGGCGTAACTATTCGCGCATATATGCAAACAAAATTTCTGCGGTCGCGCGAGAAAGATACAGAAAATTTCCGCTGAAAGGCGATACAAGCTCCACGAAAACCCCACTGGATCTTGATTGCTTAAACCTTATGGGTCGCCCAATTTTTCGACGCTATTGGCCACCTGTACACTTCCATCCTCTTGTATATAGTCGGACAAAGGAGAACGATGTTAAAAGTCAATCCTGTTTCGATCGGTGCGCTACATTCTGGAGGATTCGATCGAGCGGGTAGGTTTTTGAAGTTATTAAAGAAGAAAAAAATTCCAGTACCAGTCATTTTGCGTAAAGATCCGCAGTCTAATAGTCGGTAAGTGATGCGTTAAAAATGAGGTTTCAAGCGGAACAAGTTTGTTCTCCGTCTAGAGGACGTCACGAATGTTGGAGGTTGAGTTGCTGAAAGCCGATCGAAGACGTTCGATCACGAGGACGTGTAAAAATCGCGAAGTTGCTTAGATCAAGTAGCGTTCCGGCAGCGTGTTATTCAACTACGAGACAGAAATAGATTTCGACGCGTATACGTATCGTTACCAGAACCGGCGCGCATTTCTGACGAGCGCGCGTACTCGAACAAATTGCACGGTACGTGGATTAATTGATTGCTGCCTAGCACGGGTGATTTATTATATTCCCGGTATTCTCGATCTTTCCATTGCCATTAGTAGCTCCGAGCGACGTCCTACCCAGCGAGAATCCTCCGTTTCCCGGCTGTTTCTATGTCTCGCCTCGCTTCTCACGAACATCCTTCATCGCCCGCCGTATACCTACCATCACGCCCGTCCTCTCCACTTAGTGCCTGATAATTCCGTTAATCCAATTTACCCGGTTAAACAATTTCTCGAGCGCGACGCCACGCCGGTAGCGCCGATACACGATTCGCCGACGTCCGTTTAAATTTACAGAAAAGTCCATCATCGTTTCGCAATCATGAAACTTTCATATCGTTTCAGCGAAATATTCTCAGAGTCCGCGGTGTCGTTCCGTCGCTAAAACGAGAAGATCACTCTCTTCGCGGGTCGTTAGAAATTCATGGCTATCGGCAAGTCAGACCTTGCCAGACGAGGGACATTCCTCGAGTGTATCGCATGTATCTATTCATACGAGAGCTGTGGGAGCCGTCGCCGGTGAGACTAATCTAACAATAATGGATCGCGCGCAAATTAACCAAGCGTATACATTATACATCTTCGCGAAAGAAACCGTTCGGAAATCTCAATAGACAGCGTTGAAACTCGGATCGTAAACAAGTATCGAGACTCGAAGCATTGATAAATGCGAAATCGATCGAAACCCAAAGTACAGCAGTTCGGAGCCCGACTCGCGGACGTATCGGCCGCCTTAGATTAATTCGAGATTCCACAAGGTAGGAATCGTACATTCGCGACAAACGAGTTCGATTCGATCGTGCCAGTTAGCTTCTCCTTTCCCTCGTTCCGCTCCCTTTCCTTTATTGGAAGGACTCTTTTACTTTGAAGTGAATCCACGATGCTTTCTTAGTCCTTAGAACCCGCGGTTCTCCTCAGAGGCTTCCGTCTCCTTGAATCGAAAGCGTTTTATAGGTCAACCACTTTCGACCGCGGACGAAAGGCTACCGCCCCGCATCGCGTCGGATCGATCTTACCGCAGACGTAGTCACGGCTCCAATTACTAATCGACGCATGATATCCTCGCACGACGCACGGCCTGCAACCTTCCCGGAGTTACGGCTGGAAGATTAACGCAAGTGGTGTTAGCACACCTGCTCATCCAATCCCCGGTGCGGCGCTGTTTGCTCAGTACGCTCTCTCTCTCGCGCGCGGGCGCGCATACGCACACACACAAACGCCCGGTGACGTGTCGCATCTCGTAAACGAGCGCAAACACGCATGTGACGCATTCAATGAATCGTGCATTGGTTCGCACGACGAATTTCGTCGCAGATCGGTTGGAGGCACGATTAATCGCCGTTTCGATGAACCTCGCCGCGCTGTTTGCGAGATAATTGAAACTTGGCGATGACGAGCCCAGGAATTAAGTGACGCACTCGCCGAGCTTCCAATCAACGAATTGCAGAATCCCGAACAGTCGGATTTCCGTGATCTTATCTACACAGGGTGACCAAAAATGTTGTACTTCCTTTAAAGGGAAGATATCTGTTAAAATATTCTTCGGACAAACTGTGAGCACGTCGAAGAAGTCCATTATTGATTGAACCCTCCAGCGAGCCGTATCCACGGTACAACGTTAAACAGACCGAAGACGAAGCGAGCGTAGCGGCAGGTTGACGATTGCCAGTCGATCCATCAAACACGACACGCTGAAAGAACGGGGTATACGGGTTTGACAAGATTTAGCGATCGGGGCTGGCAGATTAGAGTTCTAGGACCGCCTCCCGGGCCGGACCAGATGTCGCAGACACGAGTCGAATGGTTGGGATGTTTGCCTGTGTATCTATCCATCGCAGTCATCGAACAATGCCCACGAGCGACGCGAGAATTCGCTTCGGGCGAAACAGAAACACACAAAATGAGAATGCTCGAAGCGTTTAATCCTATTTGAACGGAAGCCGTGTAACGCAGAATTTCCTGGCTCCTGCAACACGCGCTCCAGCGAGAGTTTCAGGTTGCTGGGTGGCTGCGACTTACGTCTAATTCCAAACATGGACCCATTATAAAATATTCAGCCGGAACATTTTCTGCGCATACGTACAGACGACGAAGTTCAATATATCTTACACGCTTCGTTACTTACCGGGGCGTCTTATAAAGCGCGCTCGCGCGTCGAACATACAGCCTGCATAAACAAGGGGACATGCTCGCGTTAGCCAGCTACAGTGAGACCCAAAATTATTCGCACGGAGGTACAGGTTTTGTACACTTATTTCAACCTTTTGCAGATCATATTAACCCTTCTGTAAATCAAGTTCACCTGCAACGTTCAATTTTATGTTATTTAAGGCGGTAGATTCGTTTTCAGGATTGCAAGGGTGCGGGATTCGCTTCCTTATTTCTCGATAATACAAGCACGGGGTTTTGCAATAGTAAAAAACGCTAGATAAAAGATAGATCTAGGGCGCCATCTCCCTCAAAAGTCCTATTTTTTCGTTTACGAGCGTAATTTGCATTATTCGGCAGTATGTAGCTATGAAAATACCTAGATCGATCTTTTACCTAGCGTTTTTGACTACTGAAAAACCCCGTGTTTGTATTATCGAGAAATGAGAAGGCGAATCCCGCACCCTTGCAATCCTGGAAAAAGGAGTCTACCTTCCATAAGACGCTCATTTGCCAAACCAGCTACTCAACAAAATGAAAACTATTCAATAAAATGAATTCTTTCAATTTTTATAATTTTCGTGATATTAATAATGGGTTAATAAACAAAGCAAAAATGTAGCCCATGATACTATTTTGATTACTATCATGATTTCTCGGTGTATACCTGTGCTAATAGTTGTGAATCTTACTGTAGCGAGCACATGGCGCGAGACTCGCATGCGAGGCGTGAAACAGTGAGAATCCGGAGGCGCCTCGGATCCAGCTCTTGCGCGGCTTTAAAATAATATTTTACCAGGATTATTGTCGATGGAAATGGTAAAACAGCTTACGCTTCGCAGCCGAGCGAGCAGGGGCATTATGCAAACCGAGTTCGCCCCTCGTCTTCCATCTCCGGCGTGTTGGATTCTCCCTCCGCGTCGTGCTCCGTCCGTCGAATCGCCGACGCAATCGTGCTCGCGTCACCGTCCTCTCGCCTTACACCGAAACCGGTGGGTGCTGCACACCCCTGCCCCTCCGTTGCATCCTCCTGACATTCTCTTCATCCCCTTTCGCCGGGGCTTCTCATTAGGGAAAAAAGATATCCTTCGACAAAGGTATCCTCAGGTGTGGGTCCCGTTGTTCTTCAATCCGTTATTCGAAGGGAACGAATCGAATGCGTCTGGCCTCATTGTCCCTCAGGTCCGCGTCGCGTTTTCCTATAATTAACGCGTGCACAATTAAGTGGCAGCCTGTCTGGCGAGGGGTCGAATAAAACAAAAAAGAAAAAAAGAGAAAAAGGGAAGCCACCGCCGCCCTTCGGGTCCTTCCGCGTCTCTTATTTTTCTTTCGACGGGATATTTTCCGAGCCATCCGTCGCTTCTAATCGAGTAAAAAGGTCGCCGTGATAAATTAGAGCCGGGGGACGCCTCCGTATCGTCCTTTAGTCGCTCGGAAAAAAATCGGGAATATCCATTATGCTGTTTCACCAGCGTGCCAGAAGGGGAACGAGCACCCACCGGCGCCTTGTCTCCGAACTTCTCCCAACATCGCTGACATTTTCACCCTTGCGATTTCTATCTTTCCGGCGTAGCACGTCCCCGTCCGGATCCTTTCACACCCGCTAAATCCTTCTCTCCACGCCCTTGGCTGCGCCGAGGTGACGGGTTTCCTCGTTAGGAAAGAAGCTAACCGTCACGACGACGACGACGACGACGACGTTCGCCCAGAACGAACTGCCGTCGTCGTTATGGCGACGGGTATATCTGGCGAATGCAAGGGGCAGGTGTTAGCCGAGTTATGATTCGACGTGTTACCCAGCTGATGTACATGCGTCAAACGGTGTGTATCCGCTCGTGCACCGAACCCGTACACCTGCGCGATGTGTGTCCACCGTCATCTCACTTCTGGCAGACCGAGTAGTTATCGCAGCACCGATGATCCGCTCCGGAGGATCGTTCTAGATCCTCCTCGCAGGTGCTAGGCTCTGGCGTCGGCTCGTAAAACTGGGTTACGCGTCCGAGCTTCCTTGCCGGAGACATCGTGCCGAATTTTCAAGCTTATTGATTCCCCTCCCCCGAATCCCTTCCGCCACTGACACAGAAACGACTCTGACCCCCTTGTTACATGCGCGAGAAGTCGTTACTTTGATGTCGACACGGTGGTTTTGCTGATGCGCGCCCGTAAAAGCTCGCCTTTGACGATGCAGATAAAGTAGCAAGCAGTCGCCCCGCCCAGTCAGAAGTTCGTTACGAGAGCCGGTGACATTTTATCTTCTCTCAGGTGGAGCTAGCCGGCGTACGCGTCCGCGGAAGGTGTTCTGTTTTTCAGGAGAGACGCCCGTAAAAGACTCCCGATACACCTGGCCCGTGATCGGAAACGGTCACGGTTTCCGCCGATTCACCAACCATACCCTGCATCCTACTTGTAGATATATCGGTAGCTTTGTCTCGCTCCATCTTCGCTCGCCTGTCTTTCCCGAAGCGGCTCCCATCGATGGAAGAAGATCGAACGAACGAACGAACGAACGAACCGTTCTAACACGAACGACTCCTTCAACCTACAGACGTTCCACCTACCAGATGGAAAAGGTTTCCCGGGGCTTAAGTGGATTCAGCCGCCCCTCTCTCTTTCTCTCTCTCTCTCTCTCGCTGTATATTAATCAAACTATAAGTGGATACATTTATTTAGCTGAACCCGACGCAGTACATAGCTTAAGTCGCTTCGATCTCTACAAATTGTGGCTTAAAACTTTTGCCTTTGCCCTCGCTGCACCGAGATTTCGGCTACGCGCGATCAACTTCGAAGAGATTCCGGGGAAGAGTGTTTTCACTACCGGAGGATCTTCTTCTCGGAGTAAATATGAAGTTGTTCTCCAAGATTCAGTCATTAACTTTTCAATATGAAATCAACGTCAGCTGTACTGAATCGACATTGCTCATTACCTGTTTCGTTAAATTTTCATTTTATGAACAGCTTCTACGATTTTCCCATAAACATTGGAACACTTATACGTACATAAACGCTCGATGAATCAATTACGCATAAACCGGGCCGGCTAAGTACACACCGTTCGATACTATAGCATCTCGTGCCTAAACGAACTGCTGAATATTTAATAGAATCCATCTACCGAATGTCTGATGCGTTCGTCTGCCACCTGAACGTTCTAGCCAACCTAACGCATTCCAAAACCGTGTTAAACAAAACGAAGAAGAACGATATTCTCGACTCTATTTCTAGCGACGAACTTTCCGGAAAAAAATATTCGAAAAGCGAGAACTAATTACGCTTTCCAAGGCTGACTTTCGTCTCCCTCGACTCTCGCCGGGGAGAAGAAAGTTCTGTCGATTGCGGGTTTTTTCGGTGAATTCAACTTCCGATTCCGTTCGATTCGATCGCGGCGGATCGTGGCGACCGTGGTCGAAAGTTTCCGGCCTTTTTCACGGTGGCAACAGCCGCTGGGGATTCGTCGACGTATACAGTCGTCCGAGCCGCAGGAATTACGTTGAACGGGATCGCGCGTGTGTGCATACATCAGCCGCCGCCAAATATTGATTTTCCTTCATGGATATGACAATGATTTGTCACCGTGGACGAGTCCGACCGTGCATACAAAAGTTTACGGGATCGCCGGGTCCCCGAGCAAACAGAATGCGTGTTTCGTGGCCAGGGCGCGAGGAGACGATGAGGAGTAGTCGACAGACGAGTACGACGACGACGACGAGGACAACCCGAGGGGGTTGCACCTTCGGAATCCAAAACGAGACGGTCGATTTTTGTTTACCGGCGGGGTGGGAGCCACCAAGCCACGCCGGGGACAATTTTCTGAGTAAAGGAACGTCGCCGGATGGAAAGGCAAACACCGGAGCATTATAACGAAGTCTCCCTCAGCCAGGTAAAACCTCGAATCTCAGTACCGAACTTCTCCTCGAGTCTTGTTTTATTTCACGAGTCGATCCACCCGATATATTCTTCAACGAAGGATCGTTTCCTATCGCGGAACTTTCCATTTCCCCGGGAAAGTCAATGCGGACATCAGCCGCCGTTATCCTTTGGATCGTTGCTCGCAAGGAAATCGCACAGTTTCTCTTTTCGCTGGGCGATCTGAATGACTTCATTGCAAATTGGCCGGGTATCTTCGAAAAATATCGGTCCGGCTTGTACTCCGACGAGCAACGGTCGGATACTATTGACTCTCTCGCGCGTCCTTTTCTCGAATTCGAGAGTCCATTTACGTCGTGGCGGTAGATACGAAAATCCTTTCTACTCCTCTCTCGGAAGCTGCCTCAGACTCTCTTAGCCCCTCTCCGCATTCTATGCGAACGTTCAATCAGACACTGCCTGGTGTCTGAAATGACTTTATCGCTAATTCATTTAAGTTTCGACCGCATCCTCTTAGGGTAGAAATTTCTGAGGGCCGCCTAGGCAAGTAGGAGATCAACGCTGCTCCCTCGCAATACCCTTGGTTAATTAGATGCGACTACACAAAAGAGGAAGGCAAGAGGAGAGCGCGTGCTGAGTAGTGGCTTAACAGAGGGAACAGTGGCGGCATCGCTGAACAGCCCGAAGGTGAAATTCCAAGCAGTTGCTTATTACACCGTGGCCTTCCATTTAACGCAGTCGGGCTGGACACGCTGGGGATCGCTTTAAATAGATTCCCAAGCGCCGCGGCGTGGTCCTATGCACCGGTTCGCGTACCTCGAACTCGCTCACCGGAATCGTCCGAAAGATTCCCGAAACTTTCGCTTTGTGATCTCTCCCCGCTGCGAAATTGCTCGAGTTTCCATTTAAATAGTTTACCGGTGTTCGGGGACCGAACGCGCGCCGGGTCCTTCGTTTCGGTAATATCCAGGCTAATTAGATACAATTAGAGAGGCAGCTTTTAGTTCGTACCCGCTTCCGCCCGAACAGAAATTTCGTACTTTCTTTCACCCGCCCCGGGCACCGACGCCTCTGCGTCTGCCTCCGTCGCTTCTCAAGGGGTCGTACTTGCTTAACAATCTGAAAAACCCTGATTGCCCCCCGAAAAAATTAATACTCATTTTTCAAAATTGTTCATCTTGTTACAGGGTATAGCCTGTTTTGCAGTTTCCTCGAGGAACAATGTGTGTTAGAGGATTCTGTTAGGATCGGTAGATCCGTGGTTAAGGGTTGCAAATTTTTGTGGTGGATAAAGACGGTACTCGAGAGATGGATACGGAGTCTCGAGACGATGGATTGCCGCTGGCAGCCGGACTGGACAGTTTAATGATCGATCTAAACGGATTTCCGGCATAGCCGTGCAGTCAAATCTACAGAATGCAATTAATGAACGCGCCGCGATCGATTTAACTGGATAATCTCGACCGCAATTTTAGCATCGGGCTCCGTCAGAATTCCTTAGCTCCCTACTCGTCATCGCGCCACGCGCTCTTTCATCCCACGAGCCTGAATAATTGAGTTTCCTGAGGGCGGAGGGCGGGGACCAGAAATTGGCCAGGTTAAAATGAATTAGCGACGAACAGGGACACGTCGGCCTCAGCCAGCGTTTTGTTCCAATTCCAATGCGTTCCAGAAGATAATTGCTGGAAGCGGCAGTCATACAGGAACGGCACTGACTGCCGTCTGCACGAATCTGTCGTGCTCCCATTATTTTCGCTTCTATTTTTCTGAGAAAGCTGATACGTTTGTTAAATCATTCTTTAAAAGCTATTAGTACTAGTCGAAAGTGAAATAACCTTCTGAGGCAAGTTAATATATTTCAATGGAATAAATATTAAAATACTGAAATATAGAGATTGCATTTTTCATGTAGAAAATATAAAAGATCTTCTCCGCTCATTATAGATGCCGGAAGTGTCCATTAAATGATAAAAAGGATATAGCCGCAGTTTACTTATTTCCCATCTATGCTCGTTAAGGAGTTGCTCCAAAGATCGAAATTTATGGATAATTATCGGCGTCTTGTAATTAATAGCCCCGCCGTTACCCGTCCTCTCGGTCTAAAATATGAACGAAGTTTTAAATAGGGCGACCAACATATACCAGTATTCTATTAATTAACATCCCCGCTATCAATGAAACCAAATATGTACCGAACTCTGAAAATTTGTATCCACAGATCCGAACATAATTAACTTTCCTCGAATACTATTAGTTCCTATTCTTCAATCTAAACTACACGGCATAATCGAACTAACATTAGACAGAGAGGTATCTTTTCGGAAAGTGATTTATAGTTGCATTACATAGGCGCTCCAGTTTCGATGCAGCGCCTAACCTTTATTTCGAAGCGTATCGATTCGTTATAACACTGTTGCACGCGAGGCGCAGTTAACTCGAACATTAATTAAACCCCGAATAACTGAAATAATGTTTCAGCGTAACGTAGGGCCGATACATATTGCATTCTGTAAAATAGGGAGCGGCGAATTTGCATTCCGAAGATGATGAAGTGTTTTCAAACGCTAATACGATCTCTGGAGACTTCCCAAATTTGAGAGATTGTTTTTATTTCCGTAGATACAGTCAGAGTCGCAAAATTAAGTAGAAAAAATGTATATGGACAATTCGTCACGGATTAAATTGAACAAAATGAATAAAATGTATTACAACAGATGTAGCAGTGTTTCTTGGTTTTGTAGTTTGGGGAGCAGCGGTTGTAACCCGAAATCTTCCCCCGGGCCAAATATTTATCGAATATCCGAAAGTACATCGGGCAAACGGTTATGCAGCTTTTTCCCAGGGAAACCTTCTGCTTTTTTTTCGTTCGTTGCAGGATAACGCCGAAAGTACCGACCGCGACAGAACAGAAAACATGGGATTGCGATTGCCGCCCGGGGTCATGATTCCCGATACTTTTTTTTCCCCCGGCGGCAAACATATCGAACGCGAAATATCGTAACCGGTAGCATGCAATTTTCGTGAGCCGACAACGTCGCCCGGGGGATTAGCAATACAATCGTCGACAAGGCAGAGATACTCTTTCGACGTGCCGTCCTCATTTCGAATGTACATCGCTTGTTATCGCGCGAAGAACGAAGCTATTTGACACGTCGCCGTCGGAACGAGAAAAGGGCGTCGGACGCGTTTACGCGGGGATCGCGTGTTGTTGCGAACAAACGTCGAAGTCCTCTCCGAAGCCCATTCTCTTTTCCCTCCTTTCCACAATCATACACACCGATGAATTTTTCATCGAACATTTCCCTTAACAACCTGCAAATTAAACTACTGGATCATCCCGCCATAATTATATGGCTTTCTTCTCCGGGTTCCTGGTTTCCGACCATCACCGACCTCGCTCTCTGAACAATGATTCCACATTGAAACTACCGAGCTCTGGATGAGATTAGTTCGCATTGTTTTAACACTAAACCTACCGAGCCTTAAAAGTACAACCATTTCTTATGAAATCATTTTGATTATTTCAATAATTGTAAAATAAAGAAGCTGGATCCCGAAAGAGTAGTTCTACTGGCAAATAATTCGCAGAGGGGCCGATGATAATTGCGCCGGCATTATGCAGCAAGCCCCTCGCGAAGTAATTTTCGGGTAGTTTCGCGGAGAAATCGGGGTACCAGGAAAACGAACCGCGTTTACCGGAGCGTGCACACCGGATAGCCGATAACGAACGAGGTATCGACTTATTGTACCCCCGGACTAGCCCAATAAATTACTGTTTAAACTTGGTAATCAGGCGGTTTCGATTAAACGCGAAACAAACCGGCGGTAAAATGATGGAAGATTATCGATGATTAATCACTCTTCATTCGTGCGGTAACTTGTTCCTGATGGAATTAAGAAACCCGAGCGAGTCTGGTTCGCCGGTGATGGGAATTTGCGCTAGGTCCCATCAACTCCGGGGCCTCTCCTAATAACGCGAACCGCAACATTATCCTTCCTGTACGCTTCGATACGCACAAACGACGCTCTCGCGATTTTATTTTTCATTGTCTCTCTCTCTCTCTCTTTCTCTCTCGTTCTCTTGTGCTTTCTCCGCGTCGATTTCCATCTGCCTCTCTTCTCGTTGATGGCGATACTCTCGATGTATGGTGAGTGGCGAGCGCAAAAAGCCGAGGCTTCGTGCTCGGTAACCGGCGCATAAAATCGAGTATCATGGTTCCCCGGTAAACCGTACGCCGGTCCCGGGACATCGATCAATCGGTAAATTTTCGCAACGCATGACATCCTAAGGCGTTTTTGCCGGGCGCGTCGGATATTGGATTTCCGTGGCGTGTACCGTTGTACATGGCCCGCAGGAGCTGATGGCTCCACGGATAAAGAATCCTTCAGGATGGATCGGACCGTTCGAGTAACACGTTGCGATTGATTTTCCGAAGATGGTTTCGATCGGGCCGGACAGGAGACAAATTGCTCGAATTCACTTCAAATTTTCGATCGATCCGACGCGACGACTCGTAAACCGACGCTGTTTGGCCTCTCGAAAGTCAAAACGGCCGACGTCGCGACGGAAGCTCTCGTCGTGTTGATGCCCCGTCGATTCCGCAAATGCGTTTTCAGATTCCCATACCAGACTAGTACGCTACGAATAATTCCATGCAAAAATAATACGAAACGGTCTAGAAATGTTTAAAAATCTAGTGGAGCGTTTGAGGATTCTACAGTATCGTTCCATCAGCTTCAAAATGGCGTGCCAACTATCGATCATTGTCGTCCAAATATGGTCAGCGTACAGTTTCATGGCTACATGAATCTTGTAAAGGCAACACATAACTTGTGTCTACTAGTAACTACAGTTTGTTTTGTTTGTGATGAGGTTGTTGTATCGAATACCAGCGAAATAAAAATTTATGTGGGTGTTCAAAACGAATAGGGTTGAAGTACTTGTTTTAGTGTCAAACTCGGCATCGCGTTATGATGTATGAAAGCTGTGATAGGGAGTAATCCTTCTTTCGAGCTCTCCGCAGCTTTCCGCAGGCAATGTCACGGTTGGCTCGAGAACGAATCGTTAAAGAAGGAACGTAGACCGCGCGTTCCCGAATGACAAGAGAAATATTTAGGTTCTGGTACGCGAGCAGCTCAAAGAAGTCTGTCCGTGGCTGGCGTATTTCACTGCGCGTCGCGACGCTCGCGGGATCGTTCATCACGCTCCCGGTGATTTATGCAATTATGCGGAGCACTTACGAATTCCTTCGTGAATATATCTATTTAGTCGGTTAATGATACGCACCGCGTGCTCCGGGCACGCTAATTACGAAAAAAGGGAGATGCACAAGGGAATATCAAAATTTCAGCTGAAAGAGCTAGAATTATTCCCGGGGAAATTATTAGGTACCACGGCGAAACATCGCGCCGGTTATTCCTAATGAAGATAATTTTCGTGCAGGCTCGGCTAAATCGAAAAATTATTCCTAACAATTAACTTCCGTTCGCCGACATCAAACTTATTATACCGTCGATCTAGCCTTTTTCTCGCTGTTGACCCGCTCAACGATTCATTCGATTAAACGCGTGTCGGTTTATTAAATAAATAATTTTCGACAGCAACTCTTTTCCGAACTGATCTTCGGGTTTGTCTTGAAACACTGAATCGGTGAACAGAAAATCGGCATTTCACGTGGAACGGAACAAAACGAAGCGGTTCGGTTACAGTGAGAAAGAAGAGGGGTCTCGACCGCGTTGCTGTTAGCGCGGCACCGGGCCGCAGGTGCGAACTCGCTTGTCACGTTCCCGCAGATTTATATTATTATGCCGGGCGGTGTTTGTTAAGCCTTTACATAATCCTCGGCGCGTTATAGCCTGTCCTAGGGGTGGGGGCAGACAGGGGTGAGAGACAAAGGGGGTCGAGCTCGCGATTCCGCGAAAGGAGCAACGTGCGACCGAAAACATTGAATCAATAATCCTGGAGAGGCAGGTTGCACGTTTCGCGGGCGAGAATGGTTTCTCGCGTTTCCGAAGGCGAGTTCCGACGCTTCAACACGGAACGATCGGACGCAGCGGATGAAAGAGGAACAAAGTAAGGGAGAAAGAGAGAGGAGAGAGGCTTCTTTCCTCGTTCCTCTTTTTTTTCCACCGCGGGAGCATATTTTAGCGTGTCAGCTGGCTGCGGGAACGCGTACGACCGAGTCGTTTGTCACGCTCCTAGTGATTTACACAATTACGCGGAGTACTGTTTGCTAACAGCGTGTAGAACGCGACGAGAGAGGGTCGCCGAAGCGGCGGAACTCTCCCTCCTGTGAAAGAGACTGCCTCGCTTGCTCACTTTACCGGCTCCACCCGAATTTGTATTAGTGGACACATTGTGTGTCCACGCCGGACTCGGTAGAAAGAGATGGCGAAGGAGTGGGAGCCACGTCGCGTTACCTACATAGCAATTAAGGTAATGTCGCCTTCGGCGGTCCGGTCGACGGACGCAGAGCGGTTTGTCTTTCTCTTTGACCGACTACGACAGCCACGTCTATTTACCCGCAAAACTGCCCGCGCCGACATTAACCCGCCTCTCCCGTCAGCTCGCTTTCAATATTAATTGAAATAATTGCGAAAGCTGTTTTGCGCGATACGAGCAATAATCACAAAGCTATCTTCTGTGCCGCTGCTGTAGTCCGTTCCATCGATACCGACGCGGTATTAAATAACCCAGGGGTTTATTCATCTCTCCTTCCTTCTGTCTCTTCTTTTTCGAATCAAAAAATTGTCCACGCTTCCCCGAGGAACGCTTATCTCATCCTTCTTCATCCGAGGATCGTGTGCTCGCTCGTGATCGCCGCGTCTCTTCAGCTCGTTGATTATTCAACGGATTCGACCAATTATCGCGCGATATAATGTTCCGTTCGACTCGTTCGAGCTCTTTCGTGGATTATTAACGCGCTTGGCTATAAAGGAATAACCGACCGAGAATGATAATTCGTGGCACGGTACCGCGGCTGTTGAACTCGCTCATCATCGATCCATCCGCGTTTATCGTTACGCTCGTGATCAGAACGCTTTGCGGTTTTGTCTGTTGCGCGCGATGGCCGAACGATCGTTTAATAACTTAACGCTAAACCTGCCGGCCGAATAGTGTTCAGATTTTTTATCGTACCGTTATGACAGTGTAGAACATGTTTCATTGGAAATGCTTGAACTCGCAATTTTAACAGGATTTCTGAACATCATTAAAAATTCTTGAGTTTAACATTCTCAGTTAATGGCAGAAATTTTTGGTTAAGGATTTAGAATCATGCACCTCGGTTTGAAGCAAGTCCCCAAGACCATTCCTGGCAACGCGTGCACGAGATCACATGCATCCCCGGTTCAATTAAGGTTTCACGAGGCGGCTTATTAGGAGATGTTGCGCGTGATAAGAATCTTATTATGCCGGCATTGATTCGGCGGAGATTCACGAGCGAGCTTCGGAGGAGCGTTCGCCGTGTAACGTGCTTCTACTTGCGGAACTGCGAGACAATTAACATGGGGACGGTGACGGGAAACAGGGAGTCACTTTGTGTGAGAAACTTTCCGCCTTCGTTCCTTCCGTACGACCGACCGCGTTGGTTTTATCATTTTAAACGCTTTTTCTCCTCGATTGAATTATCGTTTACCATCTGGTTAATGACTCTAGCTCGAGAGTGAAGTTTAAAACATTAAAACATCTTCTGAAGGGTGAATCAATTTTATCGAAAGTATTCCTTTGAATAGTGGACTCGACAGAAATTTTACAGGAGAATACGGAGATTTATATTTTTCGGGATCTGATTTAGATCGAATGCAGAAATGTGTGAAACGGCAGCCATCGCGAGACATCTGGGGCACTCGCGAGGGGATAGTTGATAGACGGAGGGGGGAGAAGAATCGGAGCAATAAGAAGGATCATCAGTGGAACTGTAACCGTAGTAAAGTTAAACTGCCACTTCGGTCGCCTTAGAGCCCCAGATATTACGGAGTCAGCGGGATAATAAACTCGTCTCTGATATCAAAGCACATTTATCATCTGCTCAACGACCCTCGTCGTGCCCGTTACCCAGTTGCCTAGCTTCTATCGACGCTGGCCGTCGAAAATAACAAGATCGCCAAAAATTCTCTGCCCGTGGATAACCTGGATTCGTTGGGTCGTGTCCTCTCTGCCACTCCATGATGACTGGATAATGACGTTCGTGGTGGCTCTGCGGGCCGATTGGCCGATTTAAGATCCGGCATTCGAATCTTCCCGGCGAAATGGATTTCGAATCTCATTGTCGCAGCGTGAAAAGCGTCTCGGACCGTCAATCCATCCGCTCGCTGGTCTCGTCTATCTGCGGCAAGGTGGTCTGCGGTTTATCCCTCATTACGTGCGATTCGTTTGCGGTACGGACACTCGCATCGCGCGATTTTCTCTTGTTCGTTTCGCCCCGGTCCGAGAGAGCGGTCCGGCAGAGTTCGTGGCCGCACACCACCTTCTTCCGACGACCGGCGCCGCAGTTATTTATCGATTTGCAACTCGCCTCGAAGCACGTGATAACAAGGCCCATGGCGAGAACGAGCTCTGTGCCGGATCGTTGCCTATTGCCGTGAAATCCATCGCCGTGGATAATACACGTACGCGAACCGTGAGTCATATCGGCCAGACTGGAATCTCGCCTCTTCCTAATAAGCGCATCACGGATATTTCAAATGCGAAAATAAAATGCGGAACTCTGCAGAAGGTACTGGCTCAGACTATTCTTGTCGCGTTGATTATCAATCATAGATGATTTTATTCTTTCAGTCGTTAAAGGGAACTCGGTATTACAATTACTGCATTTATCACCTTTTTTACCTATTTTTGATGCTTTAATTTTATGTTTTAAAAAAGCAATATGTTCTACTTCATACAATAGATATTGTAATTATTGTTCATTTATTAAATTTTATAACAATTAGAACAAGAGAGAGAGAGAGATGGAATCAAATGCATCTTCCAACATATATATTTTTTCCATCGTTAAAAGCAGCTGCCGAGATAGCCGTTCCGTAACGTTCCTCTTTAAAGGGGTTAGATAACGGATTGTGAATGCATCTGCGAGCACGGAGTCATGTACATAACATTCTGTACTCCGTTCGCGATTACGCGAAAGGGACAATTTTCTCTTTTACTATAGCCTTTAGGTGTCAATAATTGCAATATGTGCTACGATTGTGCCGGATGAGTCGGATTCCTCCTGCCAACTACATATAATCGAAAAAAATGAAAATTCATTGTTCTATAGTTTTTACAAACAACTGGATGAATTTCATTGTTCGTGAAAAATGTGAGTGTCAATTGTCAGGAGTGATGTCGATCGGAAAAATTGCTGAACCATTAGTTATTCGAACTTGGTCGTATAATACGAGAATTTTAATTGCTTCTGGATAGATGTCGGTATTTTTTCATTTTATACAAACTCATTCAACGTTCTCCTATACATTCAACAATAACTGTGAAGTAACTGACGAAGTTGTAGTTGCTATAAAACATAGATGTACAGGTGAATTATAAAAGCTTGAAATCAGATCTCCGTGGGCTAACCTCATTGAACGCAAATGCGTCGCTGGTTGGTGAGTCGATGACGAGAAGCTGGAATCGAGCGGCCCCAGTGGAAGGAGTTTCCCGAAACGGATCGCCACAATTAAGCTCGCAATTATTCGCGTCGAAGACTATTCCGTCCCCTCCCGTTCCCCCGTTCCCTTAATTTAATTTGCCTCGCGGGAGACGTTGCCCGAAGGAAAACGATCGGCGAGATTGGAATCCGTGGCAATGAAGTATTGAGAATCCATTTTTAAATGCGTTTTACCGGTCCCGCAGCGGCGCGCCGCATCGCATCACCGTTGAATATACGATGCCGGGAACTTATCCCGAACCAATTGCACTTAGTCCGGCCGATACGACTAACAATGCTTCTGCCGGGTTGCTATATAAATTGCGAACCCGGCTAATGTACCCGACATCCACGGAATACTTAACCGCGCCTTTCGGCGTCGCAGCGAGCGCCATCGACGAGCTAAATATACAACCATCATCACTCTTTCGACTTGGAGCGGCAATTATTCAGCCGTTCAAAGTGATCCGAGAGACAGAGAGAGGTAGAGAGTAAGCCAGGCTCTCCTTCGCGTCGAAGGATGTCGCCGTTGGCAGATTTCAAAGGAACCATCCTTCTGTGCCGTCACAAAAGCCTCTGGAACTTGTATTGCTCGTTCGATCGGCAAGGAATTCCGGCTAAACCGTGGATTCCCGATTATTTTTAGCTCAAAGTGTTCCGTGTTACGCCGGGCCGCTTTGCTATTCCAAATCTTCGTGTACATTGGTCCCTCCGAGTAACATGTAACGAGAACAATCGATGCACCGAGTCTTCCGCGGCGAAATCGACAATCTTCGACGCCAGACAATATTCCTCCTCCCCATCCCTCTATCGTGCTAGAGACTTGCTTCTTCAAAGCCCTCAATTTTTCAATCCTTCGAACAGATTCTCATTCTTCTAATGACTGTTGGTTATATTATAGTTTAATGTAAAAATCATAATATTTCGTGTTGCACAGACATTACATACTGGCATACTGTGCATGTCATAAATCATTTTATACTTTTTTTACATCGTTATCTCCTGCGAATCTGTCACTTTCCACCCTTATCGCGTCGAACCATAAACATCGCGGAGATAGACAGTTTATCGGTGCTTCGCTCTGTATCTTGACAAGCGATCTGAATCGATCCATTGTTTGTTAAACATGTCTTGTCCAGAATGACCTCCGAAATATCTACCAGGTGTGTGCATCTCCTTACTCGCATTGCTCTTGTCCCAACACTGTGTTGGTGCTGGAGTTCGCGTAATCGCGAGACTTAAATCTTAATTACTCGAGTCTGCAGCGCGAAGTGCATGAATCTCTCGGATTACTCACGGAATATTCGCAACAAATAGAGAGCCCTGCGAGCGAGCGGAGAAGTCAGCGGAGCGGGATCGCAAAAGAATAGCAGAGTTTATGTCCATTGTCTCGGAGGCAGCGCGCGTCTATCTCGGACGGATCGCGAGCGATAAATCGTTCCCGATTCCTCGGGCTTCCTCCGGTCGTCCTCGCTGTCAACTGTAGGGATCGTGCGACTCGCCGTGTCGCGGACTTCCGGTCGGCGCAGGTGCGTGTTACACGCGTGAGCGGCCATTGCAGGCCGCGGACAAAAGGCACACGCAGCACGTCCGAAGCGTGCAGGCATCGTACGTATGCACGAATCCTCCGACCAATCGCAAGCCTCCTTTTCAGAGGCCATTCCTTCGGAAAGCTGCGCCAAGGTGTGCGGAGAGGAACGAGTACAGGCCAAGGGCGTGGTTCCCGCGATTATTTCATTCATCGAGGACAGAGAGACAGGGGTTAGCCTCTATGATTATGGCTGTGCGTACTTCTCAGAACCAGTCACACAACTGCCATGTAAAACTTGTGGTATTTTGAACACGCTCGAACGGTTCCGATTACGAGGCGATAAGATGGGCGAACGCTACCGTGTCGCAGATCTGGAGGACGCCATGCAAGAAATTGCGCCGCCAATATAATAATTACTCCAACCAAACAAGGTCTAAACGGTTCGATTGCTCGGACTGGAATCTCCTTCTGATCCTGAGTCCCGATATTTTGATTGGCCACGCCTCTGCAGGATGTTGTTCTTTTCTGAGGAGGTCTTCCAGGACAAGTGGCCTCGCCTCCATCTACTTGTCCCTCGTTGCAACACCCTCATCTGCAAGCCTTTTCTGAGGACATCCGAGCTGGGATTCAAGGATACTGTATCTGGGCAGTGTCCACTATCGATCTAGGAGCACTTGAGATGCCAGAGTTGGGAGAGAAGATCTCGCCTATTGTCTCCATTTCCGCCGTTTCTTACACTAATCTTGGCACGAGACGCGTGAACACGGTCGCAGCCAATATCGCATGATAAGCGGCGACACCCTGTCATCGATCACGCGGCTGAACTTTTAAAGTTTCCCGTAATTCCGCGCGCATGGTGATTTCCTTTTGCGAGGACTCCGCCCTTGAATGCTCATCGGGACGTCTCCGCGAGTAACCGCCGAGGGATTACGGGTAACAAGTGATTCCGTTGATACACGGCTCGCCACCGACACGAAAATCCTTCGAATAGGGTGCTCGCTCTATTGAATGGAATATCCACGGGATTTATTATCCGCACACCGCCACCGTAGACCTCAATTTATTCCGTCGCATGATATCGGAGACCGGCGTATCGGAGCCTTCGCGAAATTCGCTGACCCTCGGATTAAAAATTGATAGAAATACGGTCCAATCAGGTGACACGAATAAATGGATACCGATCGAAAGGTGGGTCCAGCAAGGTGACGATCGAGGTTCCCGGTTGGCCGAGCTTCCTCGCGCGGAACCGGATAAATTCGCCCCGTCAACGTAAGAAATATTCGCCGTCGCCGGATCATAAGCACCCTCGGTCGACCGCCATCATCGACTTCACCGTAGGTATCCCGATGATGGCTGTGTGCGCGTGCGATCTCGCTTTAAAGGGATAACGCGTCCGGCGACTTAGCTCATAATATATTTACGGTTACCTTACGACGTTTATATATTATCCTGTCCCTGGCTGTCCCCTCCCGCGCCACCACCGACCCCGGCGCTGATGTATTATGCATTCCGAACGCGATGTATTCTCGCATGCGCGCGTTACACGGCTCATACATTTTTGACCTCGATCTATCGAGTTCATTCCGCGGTAGCAGCAGCCACGTTTAGCTCGCGAGCCCCGCGACCGCCTCGGAAGAAAATGCGTGAAATCCCTTCGCAGCCAGGCTGCCACGAACACGCCGCCGGTGGCAGTGAAGCAACGTTCACGTTCACGTTCACGTTCACATTCGCCGTGCCATCGACCTCTCATCCTTCTCTCTCGCTCTCTGTCTCGCTTCCCGATCCTGCTCCAGCGATCCGTCCTTCGCTCGTTCTTCCCTCTCGTCTTCTCTCGATCTATCTTTCTCAGGCTGATCCTACGTGGTTAAGAGTTGGATTACCCTTATGGTGTTCCGCGGGCTAAATCACCTATTATGCATACGCCGGCACTTCTGCGAGCCAAGGAGAGTGAGAGAGACGAGCCGAGTCGAGTCGACTCGAGTCGTGGCTGAAGCACACTGGAGCCAAGTTCTCGGTAGCTCGAACGCTCCTCTCGTTCCCGGTGGCAGGCGGAATCCTCCGCCTATTACTCCCTCATTTGCCCCGGGTCCATAGAAATGTAATTAAATCCCCTGAGCGGACGCGAAACGACGCGACGCGACGCCATCCGAGTCAGCCCGAACCCGAACCTACCCGACGCGACGACGCGAGCTACCGTGCCCGCTGACTCGTGGGAAAGTCGTCGAGCTTCCGGGGGGTTGCGGGCGGCGCGGCCGGGGAGGTACTTTTGACAGGCAAGCGTTAATTAGCGCCACCAGGATCGACGGCCTCATCATTTTTTTAAACTTAATTGGGCAAGCACCGCAATTAGAGGAGAGGCGAACGCTAGAACGCGCGCACGGCTCGACAGAACGGGGGGTGGGAAACACACCAGGGTTGGAAGAAACGCATCTACCGGACGATCTTCTGTTCCACTGGGACAAAGAACTTCGCCGGAGAACAGCCGCGCAGCAATTTCTGTGTGCCTCGTGGCCTTCCTGTTCCACCCTCTAACTTTGTTTCTTCTCTCTCCTTCTTCGCTTTTTTCTACGCGACCGTGTCCTCGTGGTTGATATACGCCGCGCTCGGACACAGGGAAATTAATTTCACGTTTGCAAGACAGCCCCGAGCATTCGCGGATCCGTGCAAGATACCCTGGTACACCCCCGGGCAAAGTGATAACTAGACTGCGGAGCTTTATGCAAAATAAAAAATGTTCGCATTGACTGCAGGACACAGGAGCTAAATAAAAATTGTATTCTTCTTTTAATTATCCTACTAAGCTGAAACTAATACATTGATGTCCTTAAATATTTTTATCACGTCCCCCGCTTTAAATTGAACGTGTCCATTTTTCTCGTAAATGCATAAAATCCGCAGTCTAGTGATACATAACACCTAAATCTTCGTGCCTCCGGCTTCGTGTGATTTGGTGTTCAATATGTTCATCGAAATATTATATTATCAAGTCAAACGTTCCGTTCATCATTTTTACGCAGAGTTAGTAAGCTAGGGTTAAAGTTGAAAATCCATTTTATTTCTGCTTACTCTCACTCCATTTTATTTTTGTCCTACCTCGAGGTTCCCCTAAGAACTGTTTTATATTTCTCGCTGTAGTAATATTTTCGACACCGCCACCAGTTTTCCGCACCCCACGCCGAAGAAAGGATTTTCTGCCACCGCGTGCAAAAATGCTCCGCGTTGCAGCGGATTTGAGAGATCTACGTTGTCCTATCATTTTGCCGCGGGGTGTACGTGCGCGCGATACGCGGCGAAGTGCAGACAGGAGAGGAAATAAAAATATCTTGGCCAGGGACGCACGCGGTTTGCAACGTTTGCGCAGAGTTTCGTTTAAAATTAATTTCTCTCGTCAACGGTCGGCGCGTGCTTCCGCGGGTGTCGGAACGCAATTCGAGAGAGTGCGAGAGATCTTGCCGCGGGTATCGGTTTCCCCGCGCGAGGAGATAGACGAGGTTCTGAAACAACGGGACAAAAAGAATGATCTACGGGGACGCCGGGCGGGGTTGCATCGATGCAATTGCATTCCGCCCACGGCCCCCGGCTTCGAAAGTCAAAACCCTCCTCGTTCCGTGCATCTTCTTATTCGTCGTTCTACCTCTCTCGGAATCCTCTCCGCGGCCCATCTCTTTCTCCGAGTTACCGTGAACTTTCAAAGTTTATCTTTTCGCGCGTCGGCCGTCCTCGTCTTTCTTTACGCGCGGCCGCGCAAAGCAGCATCGCGATCCCTCGGCTGTTTGCCGGTCTCTCTCTCCCTCTCTCTCTCTCTCTCTCTCGCCGGCCGAGCCAACTTTACACTCGGTACATTATGAATACCACGATTTTCGCGAAGAAGTTATACGCTTCGGTCATTTTTAAAATGGAAAACTGCGAGGAAAAGTGGGTCGTGCGCGCACGGGCTTAGGGCAACGTTCTCCCGCCGCCGCTAGACTCGCCGATCCTCGAATCCTCTTACCGGCTTTCCGGCTCTCCCGAATACCTCTTCGTTGAATGCAGGAAGCGTAGCATATTTTCCGCGCTTCCCGATACTTCCCATCGTTATATTATTAATTAGCACGAATGGAACTTTCCCTTCGTCGATCGTTGCTCCAACGCTTCTTCGACTCGTTGTGCCGGAAACTGCTATCACGAATAAATATGCTCTCTCGTTAGCCCGTTATTAGTGACGCTCGGTCGCGTTTCTCTCACTGAACTCTTTTCTATCGCCTGCTTTAACCACTTCGAAAGAAAGGAAGGTGGAATCCGATTCCTGTCGAGGTAACGTTTAACAACAGCTTTTCTCGAAATGAAGACGGTAAGCTATGCTTTGTTATGCGCTTTTTAATTGCACAATGTTTCTTCGAGAAATATGTTCGTTACGTAGACTGTGCAATGTACGAGGGTGAACTGCAGCCAGGGGCTATTTCGGATCCAGATCCTGGATGAAAACTAAATTAATCTTGCTGCAATGTTGAGAAAAGTGGTGCACTAGCAACAATTATTATAAAGAATTTTAGTGAAACTTAGTTAACCCTTACATCGTGTCAATTTGACAGATTTCAAAAAGGGGAGAGTGCATTCCGGAAAAGTGAATATTTCATTGAATAAGATCGGCGTGCTTGTTAACAGCTGAAAATAATTATGCTTTCCGGGGTCGGCGGAATCGTTACCGGAGTTAATAATTTTCGAATAGCCGTGCGTCACGTGACGATACAAAGAGGCAAGGGGCGGGCAGTTTTTATCAGGAAATCTGCACGCGTCCTCTCGTGGACCTCGCGGTGCACCGTAATCCGTAGAAATATTAGAATGCAAAAGTCAGCCGGTGTAAATGTTGGAACCTTGTATCAAGGCTCATTAAAAAGGGAGAATTATTTGCCTAACCGCGAACGAGCGACGCGGCATGCTTAATATGGCGGACGGTAATCGCGAACGGACACGTGACCGTGTCGAAAAACACGCGACAGCGTTCCAGACCGCGATAACGATACATATTTCGCCGAAGTACGAGGTTATCGATCGCAGTCGTCTGGGCCGATTATCAACAAGTTTGATTTCGAATGTCGATTCTTGTAATTTCGCAACGGTCATCGGGTCCGGGTCCACGATTCGCAACGTCAGGCACGGTAATGGCGAACCAAAGTGCACAGGTGCCGCAACAATTTACCGCGCACACGGCGGTGGAAACGGCACCTTGTTAATTGCTTGGGAACACGTAACGAGTAATGAATATTTTACTCGGCGGCAGTTAGTCTTCCTAAAATGAGCTGATAATGTTGCGAATGTTTTAAAGGGTGCTTCTCGAAAACACAGAGACTTTTTCCAACCGACAACAGTAGAAAAGAAACGATTACAAATTGAAATTGCGGTCATAATGCAGCCGTATCTCCCCTTTGAGGTCTGCAAATAAAAATGCAGCTGCAGAGATTGCCGGGAACTGCATTAGCATCTTAAAAAGCTACGAGCGGACTGCAGACCTTTATGCAAACTAATAGAATCTTCTGGGATTATTTTCCGTCTTGGCGATTCATCTTACTTAACAGAATTCGATGGGTCTAACCTTTGCACTCGAAAAATGAATATATTGTAATCCGAAACAATTATTACATATATTACTACAGTATTTCATATGTATTGGAGTCAAAATAGCTTCGAGTGGATAGGTTTAAATGTAGTATAAACGAGTCACATCAACCGTAAAGGGTCGAATACATAAAAAATCCTCCAATTTCGTCGAGGTCTAGTCGTGAACGCCTTGTCACGAGCATAATGATCGATTGACGAGCGACGGCCTGCAGCAGCGCAGCGCGTCCCTTAGAAATTCACAGACTCTCGGCCCCATTAACGCAGCGTTCCCTCTCGCGGCATTAGGTTCCATCTTGTCATCCTTTAAACGTTGAAACGTTTAGACCCGGGGCCCGAGCGCTCGTGTGATAGAGAAGGCAATTTAGAGCACGTTCCGGGCGTCTTCGCGCGACACCGAACGATTTTACGGGCGTTAATTGGTGAGCCCCTCGTCCTATGCCGTCAGCAGGTATATGATTTTTTTTCTAGAAAAGAGTAAGACGCCCGGTGTCAGGTTGATGGATGGATGAGGCTCGAGCCAGTCCGTCCCCTCCTCTCCTCGGACGACGCGACACGGCGACGGTTCGTTGATCCAGGGGCTTCGTTTTAAACTTTCAACCTCGAAAACTTGATACCTCCGGCCCGATCTCTCCCCGTTGCCCCTCTCCGCCGTCGACCGATACGCTCGCCCCCATACTGTTTTTAACTACTTCCCCCGGCATCGGCCGGAATTTATCCGGGATTAAAGGTGAACCGGGGGACGCGACTCTATAATATTCCGCATCACGCTTATCTCCGGTGTCGTCCGCAGAAATTACGTTTCAGAATCGACTTCGGCGCGAGCGTCGTCGAATTTTCCGTGCGATTCAACCCTCTCCTCTTTTCGGTACACCGTATCCCTTCTAGTCTGGCTCGCCTTGTACAGTTTTAAGTTTTAATACACGACCATGAAAGTCGATCCCCAAACCGAACTTCCTCCATTCGCCGGCTCACAAAACCGGGACAATCGCGGGAAGATCAAGGGTGGATCGAAGTTCCCTCGAAAACCGAGGAATCTACGTAAGGATGATCCTCGAATAGAAGATTCCGGGTACGACGAGTCCCTCGGAAATGGATACGGAGCTCCGACGCTGACAGTCGTCGAACCTTTTGTGCTTTATTTATTCTGGCCTGGCGGACTTGACGCTCCGTGGCTCCGTCGACTGGTTGGCGGAAGTTTCCGGCGAATTCGCGAAACTAGCCTTGCTGCTACGGCTGCGCTCGACCCAGATCGACCGGCGGCAGTCTCTGAATAAAAAAGGAGAGACTCCTCGAAACAAGAGAGAGAGAGAGAGAGAGAGGGGGAGGGGGTTGATCTCGACACAACGATTTTGTTGCGTGTCTAGTCGAGCGGGCTCTTGTCGCGCAATGTCCTCCTGTCCGTTTGCAACCCCCTTCGGCGTCGTGTCGCTAGGACTCGAGATCGCCGCGTGTGATTTCGATTTCGCCAGGTCGGGCCGAGTACTTCGCGATTTATTTAACTTTAAGAGGAGTTCGCCGGCGAAGTGCTGGCCACCGGAAGGGGGAATGGGGACAAGGGTGAGAGGGGTACAGGGAATGGCTGGTTTTGCGGGGCGCGAAAGGGGAGAATGGATGCGCGGGCGTGCACCGATGGAAAAGCGGAGCCGAGCCGAGCCTGGCTGACTGGCCCCTCTGACGTTCCGGGGGCGTCAATGTATTGGGGGTACGTTCCAGGTTGATGCCACTGGCGCTGGACGCAATTTGAGAGCAATCGACTGAACGACACGCCGCAAATCAAACCCGTCCGTGGTAGTCGTGTGTTAGCTAGGCTCACCTCCACCGACTGCGTCGCCCCCTGCGTTCAACGAGTCCCACTCCATGTCACCTTTCACCCTTCTCTGCCCGGGTGTGTTCCTCCTTCCTCTTTCTCCGTCCCTCGCCCTTCATCGTCACGCTTTTCGTTCCCCTGGACCTCTCTGGCGAGGCGAGGCGCACTGTGCTCGCTCTGTCCTCTCAATTTGAGTTGACGCTTCTCCGTACGGTCGAGCGATTCGAGTTGACGCGCGACAGCTGCTTCTGCCGATGCATCGCCTTTCGCATCCGGCGCGCATTACACCGCTGTTACTGTTAATTGAATCGATCGTTTTCAGATTGCCGGTCGGTATACTACCACCGTAAAATCGACAAAATCTCGTCGCGCCCCGCTGCGTCCATAAGCGAGGATTTCCGGGGGATGGCCCGCCGTCGGCCTATCCACCGACGCGACGGACGGCCGAGGGTGGCGAGACTATCGGGAACACCGCAAATTCGCTGTATATTCGACAACCGAGTACAGGAGCCGGTTAACGAGTGAACTTTAGACTGTTCCGCTCCTTTCCAGCTAGCGGGCGTCAAGATGCCGGGTTGACGATCGTGCTTGTTACAGATTTCGTATCGCTGCTCTGCCAATGTTGAGCAAAAATGGTCTGTCTGCAATACGCGATGCAGAACAGTTTAGACACAAGAATTGATATTGTTCTTTCGACATTGAATGTACTGTAAATATGAACGTGAATATGGAAACACTTTCTTGTAATACAACGGAAACCAGAGCGTAACATGGCGTTAAATTCGAAGCGAATCTAGAACGCGAACGCGGAATGCTTTTATCCCGATTTTACGGTATCCGGTGTGGCAAGTGTCCGTTAATAAGTAAAGTAAACGCGAGTTCACTCGGCGCACGGTGTAACGCGTTCAGTAATTTCGGTAATACAACGGCTACGCTCCGTTAATAGAAGCACCGAGCAGAGCAGCAAACATCTTGAGCCATTAAAAAAGACGGGGGTTATCAAGAATTGGATGTGCACGAAACTGTCTGACGTATGCTCGAAACTCGGCGCGCAGTTTCCGCGGCGTAGTTTGATTGCCAGTCGAACTTCAGCTATTTGTATGACCTTATTTGAGGTTTCTGGTCTTTGGAATCGAAGTTTCCGCGCCGCATCGCGTCAGAAATGGTTACGCCTCGGAAGCCCCCTGTATACCCGTCGCAAATTACTCTCCATCACTTGACCGAGTTTCAACGCATGAAAAACTGTTCCCGGCTCGGAAATTCATATTCCATTATTATTTATCTCCACTTCGCGTATGCACTTCCGAATCCATACCGGGAGAACGTTATTACCCCGGCATGATCACGACAATTTTATTCGATAAATAAACGCGACGTCGATCCATCCGCGCAGCTATCGCGAAAGCAAAAACCCGACTTTCGGATCTAATTAAATTTGACCTTGTTTCGGCTGCTCGAACGGTATAGAGTTCGATAGACGCGGTAATTCAAGTTCACAATCGATCTTACTTCGATGCTGAACTTCGTGGGCACAAAGGGAGTACACTAAGCTGAATAATCGGATCCAGGCTACTTCAACCGAATTTCCAACATGTTCGTGTATCGAATATTGCTACCGGTTGATTTAAATAAATGTAATTTAGCAGATGGCGGAGAAAATCGATTTTTATTAACTTTCCGTTTCTTAGAATCGGAATATTTTTATTTTGCATAATGATCGGCAGTTTAATGTTTGGACATCGAAAGCGCCGATGAATAGCGGAACTCTCCAGGAACTGTGTGCAGTTTTGTAGAGATATATAGTTTAATAGTGTGCGGCAATGATGCTAGATACATGTAGAGATTTTCTGGTAAAAAGACTCACAGATCGATGGGGTAACGCAACACAGGGGACGCGTTTATACCATTGTTACCGTTAATTAAAACGATCGCTCGCGGATCTGTGGTTGTTTTGCGACCCTCGAAATTGCATGGAGCACGTGGCTAAACCGGTCCTGCGAGCGTGGCTGCGTTTCGCAGGCGTCCGGAAAACATCAAGAGAGAGAGAGAGAGAGGCAGACGGAGTCGCCACTCGCATTTGACCGATCGATGATCTCTGTGAAGCGCTTAATTCCCCGCTTTCCCAGCCGCGCGAAACGAATAGTTGAATGGGCAGAGCGCGGGCACACTCGTCCGACACTTCGTAACTGCGTCGTTCCCTCGATTTGCATCGGGCCCGTTCAAGCGTCACGCGATCGTTACTATTAATCGGTTCGATTGCGTCGGAATTGACAGTTCCCTTAACAGCTCGCGCCCTGCTGATTTACCCGACGGATGTTTGCGTACTCTCCGGACAAAAGAGATTCCGAATCCCCGATCCTCCATTTGTTTTTTCGATCCCCTTCGATCGAGTATCGGCCACGCCGCGTCGAGCCAGGCGGGGGATCATCGATTTCGCGCCTGTTACGCGATCACCGGAGCAGTCATTGAATTTTTAATCGGAACTTGAAACCATCTCTCTGTCCCCTTTGATCAAGCTTTTTTCCGTGTTTACCGACTCTTGCGGCAAACGCCGCGCCGCGCGCACTTCTCCACCAATTTCCACTTTCCATTCGCGAATACGTGTGTGCTCTTCGTTCCGTTTTTGTTCGTACGGCGCACAGTGGGAAAAAGTGACTTGCCTTGCTTCAAAAAGAAATAACTTTCGATAGAAATGAGGTAGAGCGATGAATTTTTTTTTAAATTAAAGCTGAAACTTTGCAGAATATGGGAAAAATAGGGAGATTACGGTACGAACTGTTTTTAACCTTGAGAAAGTTCGTTAAACTTTCACAATTTCCAGAAAATGTGGTTTCTGCGTTACCACGGGCAGAACAAATTTTTTTAATTTTTGCTATATATCATTTCCCGTAGATTTTTTCACGCTGATTTCAAATCTGGTCTCAAAATTTGTCTACGACCTCTGGTTTTTTCAAGAAATCGATTTTTGTGACAAGAAATTAATGAAATCATGTTTTCGTTTAAATGATTTTATAACACACTAATTTGAACATATGTACATCGTATTCTCGTATATACAACACCATATAAATAATAATAATAAAGTATTTGAATGTTTTAAGTTACGAAACACATGAAGCACCTCACATCTCGTCATCACTTGACGTATCGCTGACATTACTACTGGCACTTTCTGCAGGCTCTGTGTAGCTGTAATGTATAATAATATGACTTAGATATGTATTGTTCATAATTATACTCTTATTTATAGAAGAAGGTGAGTACTTAATCTTTTTAACTTACATATTTTCATCGACGAAGTTTCTAACTTCTGGTGCAATTTGATTTCTTCGATATATATATTATTCTTTACAATAATTTTCTTTCTTCAAATTGCTCTGAAATCGATAAAAAAGTTTATTTTCATATCATTTCTATTTTCTGCATCAATATTCTTTTTCTTAAGAATAATATATAATATATGCCAAGCTTGGTGTTCGAGTAGACCAAGTGTTACAAGGGCATGGCACAACAAACACTGGCAATGTCGCTAGAAGATGCTTCGAAAAACCAGCAATATTTGCAGAAGCTCTGGAAATTGATGTTCAATTTGTAAAAAATGTTGCGACAATATTATTAGTGTTCAAGTGTAAGAAGCCTTAAAAAATAAGAGAGCTTGAACAGTTCTGTTGGCAGACGTATTGTGTCCACTATACACTATTTCCATGGGCTCGAATGAGCCCAACGTTACATAAATTATTAAAACATACGTACTATTCAGAGGATGCGAACGAGTCATGGCATAAGCTTTATAGGAAGAATATGATTCTTCATTCCAGACAAAATAGTCGAAAAAACAGATTGTTAGACGTTTTTAATCGAGCAGTACAGTTAACCGATCCTAAAATATCACTGATCTTAATAAAAGATCGATTACAATTCTATCGAAGAAATCAAATTGCACCAGAAGTTAGAAACTTCGTCGATGAAAATATGTAAGTTAAAAAGATTAAGTACTCACTTTCTTCTATAAATAAGAGTATAATTATGAACAATACATATCTAAGTCATATGATTATACATTACAGCTACACAGAGCTTGCAGAAAGTGCCAATAGTAATGTCAGCGATACGTCAAGTGATGACGAGATGTGAGGTGCTTCATGTGTTTCGTAACTTAAAACATTCAAATACTTTATTATTATTATTTATATGGTGTTGTATATACGAGAATACGATGTACATATGTTCAAATTAGTGTGTTATAAAATCATTTAAACGAAAACATGATTTCATTAATTTCTTGTCAGAAAAATCGATTTCTTGAAAAAAGCAGAGGTCGTAGACAAATTTTGAGACCAGATTTGAAATCAGCGTGAAAAAATCTACGGGAAATGATATATAGCAAAAATTAAAAAAATTTGTTCTGCCCGTGGTAACGCAGAAACCACATTTTCTGGAAATTGTGAAAGTTTAACGAACATTCTCAAGGTTAAAAACCGCTCGTACCGTAATCTCCCTATTTTTCCCATATTCTGCAAAGTTTCAGCTTTAATTTAAAAAAAAATTCATCGCTCTACCTCATTTCTATCGAAAGTTATTTCTTTTTGAAGCAAGGCAAGTCACTTTTTCCCACTGTGCGGCGCCGATGTGCAGATTCGCAAGCGCCGCGCGCCGACCGCTTATTCCCGCGGCTGTAAATTGACTTTACTCGTTCACCCTCGAATCCGACCGCGCGCGTCTTCCTTGATTGCCGGTCGGACGCAATATAAACGACGCATCGTCGCTCTTTCTGGCTCTGCTTTTTGTCTTTTTCGTTTCTCCCTTTCTCCTCCATCCGACACGCCGAACGACCACGCAATTTTATCGCGCGCGTGTCCATTCAGCCGCGACGTTAATCACGTTATTCTTCTTCGCTTGTGAGAGCGCGCGCGCGCTCGCTCGCGTGCCTGCGAAGATAGCTCCGTTGAAAACAAAGTGAAATTGATAGCGGTCGGGATCGACGGGACTTCACAAAGCGCCCGGTAAGAATACATATCAGCGATGGAACCGTCGTCTTTGATAATCGAATCCGGCCGGCTCGGTACGGTGCAGCGTTCGTTCTCTCGATCAGAAATTAAGGTCGACGTCGATCATTGTCAGAGACACTGAATCGAACGGAGCTAATGACACGATCGGTATCGCTTTGTTCTTTTCGAGATTACACGGGGACGTTTTCCAGGGCTTTAATTACCGTTTCCAGAATCGAGCGTTTCTGACCTGACATCGATCGACGTATCGCGGCGAAGCTTGTCTTCGGGATACAACCGGGGAGGACGTGTAGAAGCGGCACAGTGATTAGCCCGAGTTTCTTTTGATTAAGATTCTTTTGTGCACCGCGTACCTTCTGAAAGACCTAATTGCGAATTACAAGGTTCTAATTAGAAATCTGTTGGACCGTTCCATGCGCCGATCTGAAATTGCAGCTCCTGGAGATTGTACGGCGTTAGCTTGACCCGGAATTCAGAATTAAAAGCTACAATTAAAACGTCCGCCGTCTCATTTCATTGGTTCTTCATTGGCTGGTCGGGTGCTTTGACTTCTCATTGATTGATCCCTGTGATTAAACACACGGTGCACAGAGTTTTCCGATAACAGCTGTTCGGTGTTTTTCCTTTAACCCTCTCTCTGTGTACGAGTTGCAAATGCAAAATAGGCTGATAAAAACGGAAACAGAAAGTTGACTAAGGGAAAATATCCAAAGATTTTTAAATAATTAATTTTTAAATAGTTTCTTGCAAAAATCGTTACCAATTGCAGCGTTTTCGAGCATGCGAAAGTAGAATGCTTCCGGTCTGTACAGACGACAAACGTGTCCTCGCATGACGAGTGAAATTTTAAACCCTCCAGCGGTTCATATCAGGAAGCTTTGTCGTTCGAGTGCCAACAGAAGTAAAAAGGAAATTGAATAATAATAAAAGTCGTGACACGATTAAACTGGCTTTATTACAACGAATCCCGTTAGGTTAACCGAATATAATGGCTCCACCACGTGAGAGGTATCACTTTATAATCGCATGGAGACGCAGTCGGTGAAATAAATCAGTCCAAGCGTGTCCGGATTCGTCGGATTAACAGAGAGGCAGATAGGAATTTTCGACCGGCGACTTAATTTACCGGGCTCGCGCAACCCGTTGTCCCTCTGTCCCTATATCTCTCTTTGTCTCTGCCAGTTACTCTTCCTCTTCCTATCTCGAGCGGCAACTGGAGCGAGCACCGGCACGATAAAGAGGTTAATACGATTTCACGTGGCAAACGAGTGAAAATACCGTGGGCGTACGGTTAGTACACGGTCGCGCCCTTAAGCGCGATAAAACGGGTCGCATGTGAAACAGGAAAGATCGACCGGGCAACAGCAGCAACAACCGGTCGTGTAGCATCGGGAGCCGTTTACGCTTTAAAGGGGCCAAGTGGCCTGGGTCTGTGCACATCGGCAACGACGCGGTTAATGGCGAGCGAGCGTTGTTAAAATATTGAAGGGAAATATTGCTGCCGGCCCGTCTATGGCCGCGTAAAACTTCTAAATAGAAGCCTAACGATCGGCCGCCGGCGTGGAAAACGCGAGTGTACCGGGGACCGTGTTCGACGTCATCGGTGCCATTCGCATCGATACTACGGCGCTCGAAGAACCTCGAAGACTATGGAAAAATTGCAGCGTTAATGGAACCGTTCACCGACCGTGTAAGGATTCCAAGCACTTGTAATTGCGGCGTTACGGCCGTTGCGGAAGCTGTTGGCCGATGCTGCGCCGCTTGCAAATTGGTGAGCGAGCCGGGACCCGTTTAACGGGCTTTGAAAAAGGAGACTTTTTGATACGCGTGAAAAGTCCTTTTTTCTCTTGCCCGGCTTCTTTGAACCACCGATCCCGGCATTTCTGCTCGCAGGTTGACTCGACGGTCGGCAGAGGACCGCAGCTGTTTCTCAAACCTTTATTCCTGCGATTCGCGTTGGAAACGTCCTGCAATAATAAACGCAATTGTAGAAAATTGTTATGCATACTCTACAATACCAACGAAAGTACAACTATTGCTCTGGTTGCGCAGCGTTCCCTCCCTCGTGTGTATTTTAAAGATCTTTACGAGGTGCTTGCAACTGTACAGTGTCGCACAGTCCGGTTATTACACCGAGCGAAATGAAAAGGTTAATTAAAAGCGGGCAAGCAAGAAACGCGCGAGTGAAAACCGTTTAACGTCCGCCGCTAATTGATTTCGCTATCGAAAAAACGCCGCATTTACATGGCATCTCGTAGCTAATGATAAGACCCTATCGGGTAATAGAGGTCCGTCAATATCCGATGGTATAATTTCCGGCTGGTTCATAGTAAATAATTAGTATCACGTCCGAGAACCTGGACCGCTAATGACCTATCATCTTCTGATTGCAGATGTTTTGAAGCGGATCGAACGAAGGCAAAGATGAAGGCCGTAATCGCGTTGTGTTTCCTGCTCGTGTTCGTCCTGGCCAACGGCGGCGTCCTGTCCGTCGATTGGAAACACAGCGCCGCCCTCGACGACAAGTTCCTGGTCCTCTGGACGCCCGGCGAGAATGATATCATGTTCGAGATCCAAGTAAAAACCCTCGGCTACGTGGGTTTCGGTTTCTCCAAGGACGACGACAAGGTCCGCGCCGACATGGTCATCGGATGGGTGGACAATAACGGACAGCTCCATCTCCAGGTAAGCGTCTTTAAGGAACCCGCCTTGTTCCCGTTCTAGTTCTTGTCCGTTTCTGGAATCGTCGCGCACCTGTTAAGCTGCCGACACAGTCGCTGGTGCTTGCTGATCAAGCAACCGTATCCTTAACCTCGACTCGATTACATTCGCGTAATTGTAACATTTCGCCTTCTCGGAAGGTCTAGATGCTCGCGCGAAATTATCGGCGTTGATCGTCGGTCGTCTATATGGCCACGGATGATGTACGAGCGCCGGCAACAGGCAAAAATCCACGCAATTATGGTCCCTAGTTTCGCCGATGAGCAATTGAAAATGATCATCCGGCGAAACGATTATTCCTATCGTCCGTCGTCCTAGCCGGATTATATTCATTTCCCGAGCCTCGACGTGGAATAATTTCAACTAATTACTCTTATGCTACCGATCCGATGCGTCGAATGTTGCAGAGGATCGTTCGGAGCCGGTGTTCGCCACACGGGGCGCGGTGGCAGAGCGGGGCGAGGGGGAACGCGCATAATGATAGTCCTTTCGGAGATAAGTAATGGGTTTCTCGTTTCGATCGGTGCATCGGATAGTTATCAATCTTGCCAACCGAACCCAGCGGCCTGTCATTACGCGTGCTCGTCATTTTGTACGACACTTTGTCGTTTTATTTTTCGCGAACGATTATCTTGGACAATTTTCAGTCACCGAGCATGATGTATTGCTTTTATCGGCGTACCAAGACCCGCGCCGCGCCGATGGAAGCAGATAACTTTCGATCGGAAAAAAACCGAGTCGCTTGGAAGAAAGGAAAATAGAGATCTTTCGAAATGCGTCTGTCCCCGTTCCGAAATGCCGAGGCGAAGATCGACCAGATATACATGCATACCTACCCGCCGGTTTTGTCGTAACCGGACGCGTTTCGAGCATCTCGCTGATCCGTGGAAGCCGGAGGGTGGTTGACGACGACGAGGACAAACTTGCTCGGTCAGTAAAATCGCGCCGGATATCGTTCGGAACCGGTTTGATTTCGCCAGAAGAGCCGCGCCGCTCGTACGCGCGTAGAATTTCGACGGTATGCCCGCGGTTTATTTCCGAGCGCCGTTAAATTTAAAACACCGCCGGCACCGGCACCGTAGCCATCTTGTTGACGTAAACCCTTCTCGAAAACCGGACTCGGGAGGATTACGCGGTATCCTCCCTTTCATCAGCGCTGCACGGCTGTTGTCACTTTGCCGGTTCTTCATAACATCGGGGACCCGACGGAGGGAGATGGATGTCATATTCCCTTTTTCCTTCCCCCCGCGCCGCGGCCCGAGCTTTCCTCTGACGCAAATGGGACGACCAGCGGCGTACGAGCAACCATGACTCGCTCCTTTCTCCGTCCGTTTCTCTTTCTCCGCGGGCTCGCTCTCTCATTTACAGGCCCGCCGTTGAATATTTCTTTTAAAAACAGCTCTCGTCCCGACGCGACACGACGCGATGGCCGCGCGTTGTGCGTCGGCGTTTCATCATCGCCTCCCGGTTGCTCTCTCGCGCGGAATTTCCCGGCGACGACAAATTCGCTTGGCATCACGCTGCGTCACTGTCAACAACGCAACAGATGTTCTTCCTTTTCTGATTACCCTCCACGGTTAACGACAACAATTTTCCCTCGCTAAACCCTTCGCCGCGGGGACTGGCCATAATTCTCGCACATTCGCGCTCTCGCGAGACTGCTCCGGCTCGAGCGGTTCTCTTCTTCGTAGTTTACGCTGATCGTCAAATTCGCATCGCGATTTTAATAATACGCCACTCGAACTTTACCACAAGTTCCACCAATTGTATTCGCAGAAGCAATCAGCGTTATTAGTAACAATTTCCTTTTAATTTGGGTTTCATGCCGTATCAACTTCTGGTAGTTACTTGATAATGAAGGTTTCATTTTATATTATAATCCAATTAATTTCTATATTAATAAAACCGCAATGTCATCGTTCAAAATATTTTTACGTTATTAAATTGGTTTATTTTTTAGGTAGACTTACAATACATGTAATTTCGAATTTCTTCGCCAAGGTATAAAAAACCCGGGTCTCTTCTCTTTGTCGGCCGGGATGGCGTGAAACGGCTCGTACATTTTTTCCAGGTGCCTTGCGCAGACTGGTAGGGTCGGTGAGAGGACGAAATAAAATCTGAGGAATCGACGGAAGTCGGTAGACATCCGTTGGCCGCGTAAACAGCTCGCTTATTGCCAGCGAGTGTATGATCGGGTCCGGTATCAGCGGGTGGCCGGATCCGTGTTATAGAGATCTCTCTCGGTCGTTTCTTCTAAAATGGAAAGGAGCCGTAACCGAGGGGCGGTGAGGCTGGTGGAGGAGCTCGGGGATGCAATATAGGAAAGCAATCTTCTCCGGCGACTAGCGCGGAGCAACCCCGGCAAGAGAGGGAGAGAGAGAGAGAGAGGAAAGAAGAGGATAGATAGAGAGAAGAAGGGAGAGAGAGCGCGCGGTGGTTCGGTGCTTAGGTACATATCTACGTAGGTAGGTAGTCAGGCTGCAGATCGCGTCCGTCTCGCGTGTCCGCAATTTTTCCGGTAGAATCGTTGCCCGCTCGTTCCATAATGCATGCCGTGCCGCGCAATGCTCTATGCGATGCAGCCGTCGCCGGACGTTCTCATACAGAGAACGACGCCACGAAGAAAAAGGAGAGGGAACAGGCTGCCGGATGGGACAAACGGAGACAGAGGGATCGGAAGGACGAGCGAAGGAAGAGAGAACGAGGGGTTGGGGTGTGGGGGCAGAGTTGACGGCCAATGGGAGCGAGAAGGTTTTTCGTTATGATCGTAATCTTAGAACCAGAACAGCCGCGGGCATCCGAGAGACCAGCCCGAACCACCGACCCCGGACTCTCTCCTTCACTCTTTCTCTACCTGCACCCCCCCTCTCTCTCTCTCTGTCCTCACTCCTAGTACTCGTTTTCTTGTCCTTATAGATGCCCGTTTTGCTCCCGACGCTCACCCAACCCCCGACCTACCATTGCCCCCTGTTCCAATTCAACGCTAGGATTCTTTTCCTCGCGTGGCTTAACTCCTCGCTTCCGGGGGCGCTTTCTCGCCTCAAACTAAACGAACCGAAATTCCGTGGTATATAACTCGTACGAAAGGGAAAAATGCCCCTGTCCGACGACTGGTTTTGCTACTTTCCTTTCTCTTCGCGTCTCGCGCCGATAACACTCTTGACTTCATACACTTATTGTTTCTAGTCTTCGTGGATGTTTCGATGATCGAACACCTGAGCATCATGATAAATTATTACAGTAGTCAGCCATCTTAGACTTGCCATTCGAGTGCAAAAGATTGATAGCGTCCATGTGAAATCAACTTATAAAATTCTAGAACTTTTTGTTCAAGTACAATCCAAAGATTACAAAGCATTTTAGGATGTGCATACATTTCCATACGAATAGTATTGTTAAGATACGTTCCACTAAAATCGCTGAGACGAATTATATACATATATTCGAACAGCATTTATTCAATTGCTCCGACAGGTCGGTGTCGTTGCGTCGAGCTTTCATTTCTACTTGTTTTCCGGTTGATGGAAATTTTATATAGCCACTGGGAATAGCCTTTCGTTATCCAGGACGTACGAGGGACTATGAAAACCTCGGTTTTCTTGTTTCCACTTAGGGGAAAAGGGAGGTTGACGTCGATTGATTAAAGCAACAGTCCAAGCACTCCAATCAGCCGATTCTTTCGCACGATCGGCTGCATCTAATCCTGTTTAAAGGGAATATATTTCGCGCGCGCGGATCTGTTATGGTTATTACCTCGGTGAAGGGGAGGAGAAACCCGTAGTAACGTCCGACAAGACGAATCGAAGTTGATTAAAGATGTACGGCTGATACATCCCGCCGCTCCAGACTGCGGGCTGTTGTGTGCCGAACCACTCCGGCTTCCGTCTCTTCAGCCAGCTGAATTCAATTTTCCTGGTCTAATTCTTTTATTCGCTTCGTTTAACTTCCCTGTTCCGTTCGGCACGTCGTTTCACAGCGGATCCGTGGCTCGGTGTCTATTTGAGGTCTTTTCTGCCTGGAATACTCCTCGAACAAGCGACCAGGATGCGAGTTGACGGGGGATTTGCGTTGCTAGACAGCTACGATTTCGTACTACCGAAAGGGAGGCGTTATTTTTTGCTCGGCTACCTTGCTCTCCTACACGAATACGTCTGTCATTCGTGACGTAACCATTTTTCTTCGCGGGTAATTGTTTTTCGGAACCTAATGCTCGCGCACCACACACACACACACACACACACACACACACACTCGTTAACAAATCTTTAACAATTACACGTTGCGATGAGCGGTCGAATTATATTAGAGTTATTAAAATTATTAAATGTATTTTTATACGTTGACACATATTCAATAATTTATTCCGTAATAGGCATGCATAATGTTAGTATGTTCGTGTTGTGGATATTTCAGGAAAACGAAACGTATATGTGGGACAACCTAGTTCTAATTTCGTGAATGGCGTTTCGCTGTCGAAACGCGGAAGCGCGGGTATAGATTCGCAATTATTTAAAGCAAATTGAAAGTGGAGAAGCTCGTTTATATTCTGGGAGGAGGTTGCCTTGCGAAATACAACAAGAGAAAAGTATTCCATGCATAACCGTCGGTAGAATACATCGAAAAATTGTATGTATTCGGCTCCGGTACGTATTACCGTGCAGAGCGAGGTCGCTTGGCAAAACTCTAATTTAAATTCCGGCGCGTTTAGATCGGAATAGATTCCGCATTCGGGAACGCGCGGTGGTATCGCACGGGTTCGACGATGGGGCGCGTTGGGTACCGTCCAAAATATCGCGGCCCTTATCCGCCTCTCGCGTTCTCGGGTGCCCGGGGGATTAAAAAATTTCCACGGCGAATTAGGAAACGCTATTTACCCAGCAATCGTCTGAACCGAGGCCGTTAATGGATTTCTCGAGCAAGTGTTCCTCGGAGGAGGACGAAATATGCTTCGGAGGGTTGTACGGTCTCGCCTTTCGCAGCACATTTTCATGGCCCCATCCCCGGCGGGCTTTTTTCAGCCACTTTGCCGACTGCAGTGGCAAACCGCCGACAATGCGGAATAGGAATTTCATTCTGCGCGAAATGCCGCGCCGCCCGCTCCTCGTTTTTTCTCCTCGGCGAGGCACCCAGTACCTGTCCTGCATCCGGTCCCACACTGTGATTACATTCGACTCCGTGCGTGCGGCCACCAGGGAACTGTTCGCCTCGCCTCGCCTCGCGAGCCTGGATTCCAAAATTAACTGCAGCGCAAGATCTCATTACCGTTCCGCCCGAAGCCTCGCTCTACGGGGACACGCCGGCTGAAATAATCGTGAGTTGGCCCGGTTTTTGCACGCCCCCGCGTTCCTTTCTTTTGCTGCCATTGCCGCGCGTCGTGCCGCCGGAACCAAGATGCACGGCTAAACCGGCGAACGATTTATCATGCTGTATTATTTATTCGAATGTCAGCCGCAGCTACAGAAGCGTTCTCCGCGTTTCGCGCTCGCCTCCGCTCCATATGAGTCGTTAAATATTAACCGCCGCAAGCCGGATCGCTACATCGCCGCCTCCATTCTTTCTCTCGCTTCCGTTCAACGGACCCGCGGAATCGCGCGCGTTTGCGCGGAACATCTCCGTAGAGAAATCGCATGCCTCGGATCGGCCGGCTGCGGCAAAAACCGTACGCGTTGCGACAGCTCTGAACAATAGTCTGCGAGCCGTTGCTTTTCTCAGGCACGTCGTTTTATACTTTGCGCGAGCGATTACTCGAGAGATTAAGGAACCCTTTATTTAATAAGTCACTTGTGAGAAAACGTGTACAAAGTCTGGAGATCGAGAAGATTGTCCCGTGCTGGTTCAATGTACAGGGTGCTTCGTCAAATCTGTTTGAAATCCTGATCGTTCGGAGACCTGTTAACACAATAAAAATTATTTATTTTAGTCTATAATTAACGTGTTTATCAAATCCACATGATACCTTTTTAAACTCCACTGTACGAGGCGGCTTGCTGTAGTACGGAAATAGAAAAATTCAATTCCGCTGCATATGTGGGACACGAACAATAACTTCATTTGTTTCAGTGGAGCGCAAGGTAAATGTTTCTATATTTACGTTGTCCTTACAATACCGAGTAACTTCCGCTTGCAGCACTTTTAAAATTTTTTTGGTCATGTGTGGGCATTTCAATCTGACAATTTTTAATCCGTGAAAAAGTTTAAAATTCGTTTCAGAACTTTACTAAGGGCTGTGCAAATATACAAAATATGGCTGCAGATTTCATTTAAAAAATTGAAGTTTCCCTTTATTTTGCGTACTCTACCACGGACACGTCAGTTGCTATTGATTTAGAGGAGCCAGTCGCCAGCAGTGCACGCGTTTGTTGCAAACGCGCGGTGGCAAATTAACTTGTGGTGACCTGATTCCAGTGTTAATTAGTGAACGTGTTAAATTAGTGGGCGGTATTATAAAACATGCTGAGAATTACTTTGCCAATATTGAATAGTTCTCGAGAGAATCGAATTTGTACATACAACGTAAACAAGTCGTCTTTATCTGTCTGGTAATTGTAGTGTCAAAGTTGATTTTATTAGTGAGCTCGAAGAACTTTGGCTGTACAACAATTTCGAAAAGGAAGCGCATTGGCTCCGCAACAAACCGAAATCTCGTAATCCCCCGGCAAACAGTATCAAACGGAGGGTGCGCGGGTCGGTGAAACAGAAACAATGACCGCGGTTCGGCCGCATCAACCGGCAGAGGGGTGAGGTTGAAAAAATAAAGGGGTTTTTCATGGGTCGGGGGTAGCGGTGGTAGCGCGGCGATTGCACCGTCGAAGGAGAGGCCCGCAAGAATTCGCGGATATTTGCGAACGCGGCCTCGCATTCAATTCCATTCGATGTTCGCAAACACGCGCCGCGCCGTCGGCTTTATTGTGCGAGGTGCACAACGCACGGTGCGCGTCGGCCTGACCGCCCCATACGTGCGTTCCGACTGTTTGGTGAATAAATGATATGTTTAGTAATACGCGCTCACTCGCGGCATTCGCGAATCACGGGGAATGAGAGAGGGACTGGACAAATACTCGGCCGGACGAATAAATCGAAAAAGGAAGCCGGGAATTTGCGAGAGAATCGGAGTGCGCGTTTGCTTTAAACGGTGTAATTTCGATTTCCCTGGCGCGGTGCGTCGATTGTGCCGCGAACAACAACGAATACACGCTGAATTATTGTTCCTTGCTCGTTTCTTCGACCGCCGTTATAAACGGACCCTGCGAAGAACGACGCAGCTTCTTAATTGGGTAATAACAATTTTCGTGCTGACTTCATTGATTATGACGTTTCCGAGCAATTTCGGCCGGTTGGATTGGGTCCAAAGTGTAACAGGCGACTCTCCGTTGGATACGCGTTCCGCGTACGTTCGTTGCAACGAGATTAGCTCAATTCCGTTCGCAGACTGCCTTTTTAAACGGGTTACGGCAATATGGTTCTTTCATTTTCGAAATAAGTGAGGAGGAAATGCTGAGTCGTTCTTTCTGTTCTAAGTTTACTGCCACGTACAAGACGTTCAGCAGCGATTGGGTTACTTTCATGCTTCTGCTTTGATCTTTTGCTACAAACTTCATCACCCCGTAATTAATAGAAACACCGAGGATAAAGCGATAGAATACGATGCTGTATTATTGAACCCAAAGTGTAACAGTTAGTAACATAGGACTCGTGTCGACTTAGAATAATTTTGTTAAAGAAAGACTTCTTCCTGCTGGAATAACCGCTTCCGTGTTATTAGTCTTGTCGATAGGCACGCCGTGTTTTCAGGGAACCCTCGGTGGCGTTCGATTTGAAGCGCAGTGCCATCGATTACTTCCGGTCTGGTCGGTTTTTCGCGTAGGTCGCGACTGGTAAAACCGTAAAATCAGCCTGAAGTTGTAGGAGCCGGCAACGAGGCCGCGTCGACAATAAGAAGAGCCGGCCCCCGTGGAACGCGGGGTTGTGGGACGGGGTCGGAAACGAGGCAAAGAGGGATGATAAAAAAACCGAAGCTCGCGAAAGTGCTTAACTGCGGCACGCGGCGTACTTGCGTAAAAATGCAAGCGGTGCATCTGCATACGCGGGCCGCCTCGTTGCCGCACCCGTGTCTGTTCTCCAGGCCGGGGGTACGCGGGTTGTGCAGGGGGTTGTATAACTGCGCGGAGGCTATTCCCAAGGCAGTTCTGCCATGGGAGCCCCCCGATGCGATTTTACCCACCGTAAATAGGATTCAGTGTAAATGCAGTTACGTATACGCGCGCGTTCTCGTAAATGTTGTCGCGACACTGTTTAAAACTTGCCCCGCATTCCCCGTACGGGTTCTCTTTCTCTCTCTCTCTCTCTCTCTCTCTCTCTCTCTCTCTCTCTCCTGTGAGCATTTGCGCTGCAAGCCGGTGAAATCTGTGCGCGACGATAGCGGGTGTAATTGCGGTAAATGCAGATCGCCTTTCTGATCCCGAGCTCCTTGGAACACGCTGAATAAATCCTTTGTTTCTAACTACGGTCTCTCGTTAGTAGGTCAGAATCAGAATGGCGGCCGCAATTCCAGGCTTCACCACCTCCGAAGCGGAAATTTCGCTCGGCGTTACTCGCTCCAGTCTCGAGTGGCTCGTATCGTGCCGCGATTCCTTGAAAAATCGCTTTCTCGAACGAGCGATTTGAAATTAAATTGTACCAGCTGCTTTCCGCGTGGTCATGATGAAAATCGTACGGAACACGATTCCGGTTACGAATTTCTGAGACGAGTCTATTCGATTTCTAACTGGGTTTTATGGTAGAGGGATCATTAAAACTCTAATGTTAACACATTGCATGACAGAACAAAAATAAGAAATGAAACATACCTCGATTGCAAAGCACAACGCATTCCGCGTGATTTTAGTTCCATTTCGTTAATAACCGGCGAAGTTATTGGCACCGCAAATGCAGAAACGCTTTCCGACGCAATGGCTATCGTTCGCTCGCGCGAGGTTCACCTGTTTGTTCGCGTGCCGAAAATATGGCAATAACGTGGCTAAAGTTTTTCGGAGCGTGTATCGATGTCAATAAACATGGTAAAAATGTTGCCGAGTAGGAAGTGGGACCGGCCCGTTGAAAATTGTACGTGTAATTACGAGTTACGAGCGGTGTTTACTTTTCCCGTTTTGTTTCGAGCCTCCTGCATCCGAATTGAGGTAAACGCGGAACTATAACGAAACAATCGATACGATGCACGGCCGTTGTAACCGTTTAATATCGTTGTCCCATCGCATCAGCTGGAATGGCGGCGGCGCTACAGGAAGCGGGCTCCCTCAGCAGCGTCGAATCCTCTTTCGCGCGATTCAATAACTTCCGGATCGACCGGCGTCGGAAAAGGGATTCCGGTTAATGCTCGTAGATGGAAATAATTGATAAAACGGTGGCCGAGTATTAGTATAATTCCGCCGGTCGTTCGAGCGTCGGGGAATAAAGGGAGCAGTTCTTTTCTCGTTCTCTTTTCGCCTTTGTTCCTTTGTATGTTGGCGTGGGCGCGAACGGAGGACGCGCGTCTCGCGGCCGATCACCTTTTTGACGATGAACCTTTCAGTTAATCGATTCCATTATTGACTCTGCGCGCCGGTACTTATCGGATCAGAATAGAAATCGTGTTATGGCATCTGAAATGAAGTCGGGGGTGTTCCCGGGGCACGCGTTTACCCCGGGAAAAGCGCAGAGAAGAGGTGTGTAAGAGGTTTCCCGTGGATATGGGCGGCCTCCTCGCATGCCGATTAGCTTTTTCGAGGATCCTCCTACGCTCCCGTAAGCGAGCTCCCGCGAAATCAAAATTCCCCGCGCCAAGAACTATTTAGGATTCCATCGGTAGACGATATCCAGGCGTTTGGGAGTCGCGTCTCGAACCGTGGTATTCCGCGTCGCGTCGCGTAGTGTCGCGTCGAGTCAAATTGAATGCCACAAGTCATGCGGACTACGTGGTGTCTGTGATACCGGGTGGCTCGTGTAAATTATATTATACGGCGAATGTTCGGGGAATATATTAAGATTAAAAGAACGAGGCTCGCGAGGAAAAAAAAGAAGAGTGTCCGGATGACGCACGACGAGTATCGCCTTTGTGGTTGGTTCCACGGCCCGCTCGAATACGAATCAGTATTTCCTGAACCATTCGTCACGAGATAATATTGACTTTACAATGACCACGGGCGAACCTCTTTTGCGTGTCCCTGACTCTTTTTTGTTGGAATGGGAGGAGGAAAGGTGTCCCGGCGAAACGAAAATATTTGAGGGGACATCTCGTTATAAATTGTATTATAATGACAGCGGTAATTACGTCCCTAGCGTCGAAGGTGTCCGAAAGAAGTGGCACATAATGGCATTCAAAGTGGGGTTTTGTAGTCGGTCGCGAAATATACTATAGCCCGAAACGACTCCTCTCTTTACGAATGGCTTCAAAAGATTCTCGGCTCGAAGCCATGCCTCGCATGCTGATTCGTCTCTTTCCTCTCTCTCTCTCTCTCTCACTTTCGTTCACTCTTTCTCGACGTCTTTGGAGCAGTTCGGCGCCTCGGGCTGCGTCTAGACTCTTGAGACGAGATTACTCAGACCCAAATCCTTCCGAGAAGGACCATTTAAATCTTAAAATTCAAACGAATCCCCTCGAACGATTTTAATGGCGCTAATACGATTCTCGTTGCGATTTAACGCGAATGCAATCGAATTAACCATTTCTCATAGCGACTCCTCTGCAGACAATATAAATGGGCTAAAATTAATTCCCTCTTGTCCGAGGACCGGGAACCACTTCGTCGGATTCGAGAATATTGATTCCGTCTTGTTAAACGGACACGATAGAGCCGGCCCGGTGACATCTTCTGTTTCCTAGTGGGACGGTTAACGCGAGGCCACGCCTCCGAATATTTATAGAGGCTCAAAAATGTCGAGGATAGAAGCTTATTTTTAAGAGAACGCTCGCGACAGCACATCTAGTTTTTATCGCAAAATGTCTTCCGCCGCTTCGGGTTGCAAACCCCGCGAATAAATATTTGAATTCGAAGATTAAGCAAATATTTTTATATAAGTATAAATAACTATATCTCCGGCGGGGTGGTTTGCGTTGAATATAACATGCGCCGGGAACTTTCGCAAGTAAAACACCTAACTGTTCGGCTGAACATTGTCGGAACTTACGAAAGTTGTATCTTCACTGCAGTTCGGAATAATATACAGTCGGGAATCGATCAGTAGTTCCTGATTATTTGTTATACCATACATCCTGAGTATATCGCAATTGTTCCTCCTTGCAATATTGAGAAATTGAAAACATTCTGCGAAAATGTTTAATAGGGACAATTGTTCCTTTTCTTATTTCCGGCCAATTTTCAAGACAAATTGACCAAAGTGCGACGTGTGTTATATCACCGTGTCCTCGGCAGAGCCGGTCCGGTCGCGCGAGCGTTTCGTTCTCGCGCGCGGCTTTTATTGTATCTGTGTGATTGCTTTTCTTCGAACCGGTGGTACGTTGCGGATCTTTACCGTCCGGCCGAAACGATGCACTCGCGCCAGTCGAGCCGGACTGCATAAAACTTTATGACGGCAGTAAAAAGCGGCGCCGCCACCGCTCGCGCCGCGATACAGATGAAACGGAAAAAGACGGAGCGGAAACCGCGTTCTCGCGGCGGGACACGGTTGCACGTGCGGGCCACGCCACCCTGCGATTTCACGGGCACGATTCCTTTCGCGTCGCTTCCACGGACTTTTAATAAACCCACGGGAAAACGGGAACCGTAGCGGGAGCACGCGTGTGTCGCTTCACGCTGCGGCGAAAACGATATTTGTTCCGTGGAATCGCGGGGAGCGCGTAATGAGCGAGCCGAACGCTCTGTCTCTCCTCTTCTTCATCTTCTTCTTCTTTCCAGTCCGTTCTCTCTGCCTGTGTATCCACTTCCCTTTCGCCTCGAAATCTTTTACAGCACCGGCGCGGCGTGTCGCGTACCGAGAGGCTCCCCGATTTACGCGACTGCGTCTCGTATTTTATATCTTGTCGCGCGGAGCATTTTATGAAGAGCCGAGGTGGTCCCCGAGCTCGGTCTGCTGGCCTGTGTACATTTCATTGCTGGCAGAAAAGCTCTTTAGTACACACATATCGCTGCTCGGAAATTTTGAGCACCCTCCGCTATTCCGGCTTTTACCGCGTCACATTATTCCGCATCTTTTTTGGCTGGTTATTTATCACTCTCTGGCCTGTCTCATATTCTTCTGTCCAGTCTACTCAATCTGCTGCACCCGCATTTATTAGCTATGACATATCTTTTATCTCACAATTTACTACCGAAGCTCTTTCGGGATTACTCGGAGCGAATTTTGTATCTTGCGTGTTACTCGGTATTTGTTGCAACAATAGAACGCAGAATTACTTACTACATTTTGCAACGTTCCCACCGAATCTATTAAAATTCAGAAGGATATTTTCTTAAAAATTAAATCAGAAACATGCAATAAAATGTTTGCTCGTGACGCCTCGTTTCCCAGAAAATAGAACCTGAAAACTGTCAAGCACACCTGCACTTGGTTACTTGTAATCAATAGAAGGTTATTCCCTATGGAGAAATAAGTAAAAAGTGTAGAATCAAATCTTTTCATTTGCGACCTCGTTTTCGAGAAAATCCAATTTAGAAGTTTGTGGCTGTGCCCGTGGTTGGCTGCGGCTTGATAAAACGTGTTCATATTTGTTTTTTCGTTAACGAGGCTTCGAACAAAAGAATGTTGTCCTCCATGGCCCAATATTTTCACATAGGTAGACTTGTTCAGTGGAAAACATGTTGGATAATTATTGATATTCGATTTCCTCGAAAATGGACTCTCCGATAAAACAATTTCACTCCAAAATTTTGTCACATAAAAGAATTGGAATCAGGTGGAGCACTGTTCACTGCATCATCCCTCAACGAGAATATCGAAAAGCTAGTCGTACGGTGCCGTTGACAATAGTTTAATCAAGCAAAGAATGAAATAATTTTTTCCGGCTTGAAAAAATTTGTTCCTAAAGAGGTGAAGGTGTTCGTCTGCTGGTTGCCGGCTGACTGTCCTGTAAGGGGAGTCCTCAGCTACTTTCTCGGCAGGGACCTCGATGGGCTGGCCGATACTGTCAGAACTCCGGAAACCTGGGCGTGAACGCAGAAGTCTGTGCTGCGACCGGTCTCCGACACGACGATTATCTTTCCGACTTCCTCGTGGTCCGACAGCGCGGCGGTGTGTCAGGTGGTTAACAATTTTTAACAAGGCTTTCCCCGGCCGGTACCAGCCGTCAGACAACCAGCATCCAGCGAAACGACCTGCAACTTTTGCTCGTTAACCAGCAGGAGGAGGAGGAGGAGGAGGAGGAGGTGGGGTATTGATGGGCGCAGATGTTATTAAATTATTGTTAATTCGATGCGACTACGCGGGTCCGGATTAAATGGTCCTCGGCACAGTCGCGCGGCTCGAATTATTGGAACGTTAAAATCCGCTGTCATTACTGTCGTTTCGTTATTAAATTACACGGTGACCGCTGGATAAACGATCTAACGCGGTCAACACAATTCCGCCGGTGTTCCGTGAATGTCTGCGGACGACTGTTCGCGGAATGATTGCGCGCATTGGATTTCGCGTTCGACGAGTCCTTAGCAAAACCGCTGTTTCAATTTCCGTTCGGTTTTCATAGTGAATGTCGTTCTTATCGTTCGCGTTGCGGAACAAACGATCCGAAAAACCGTGTTCAGATGGGCGAGCTAGATATTGTCGACGCTGTTGGCCGAACGTATTCGGGTCGTATTGTGCGACCGGCAATTACCATATTTTATAGAGCTCCGGCGCAACGAAAATCAACCGTTCCGCCGTTGCGTCGCATAAAACAACTATTTGATAATAATTTACACGGGCGCTCTCTGTATTTGTTGGATTAATGCGGCTTGGCTGGCTCGTAATGATCCACCCTGTCACGAATCGCGTACGTCTCGTAAATACGTCACTCCGTTATCAGAGGCTGATACGACTCCGACAACTGATTCGATACGTATGCAAATACCCAGGCACGTGGACACGCAGTTATTGAACTGTGAAATATGACTCGACGATAAATAACAACTTTGCGGCAGATGATCATGCCCAAATCACGTTCCCATGGACACCGACCTGTCAAGGTGCAACCATAATCTCTGATCGCGATAGTGCAAGTTGCAATTCTGTGGATGGTAAACCAGATCTCCAAATGATCAGTTTATTATTACGCGTCTCACATAACTGATTATATTACTTGATTCGCATTAGTACCAGTAAAGAGGGAAACTACTATTTTCTTCGGAAGCATATAATCTTAGATCAACTTGCTTCTCGCCATCTTCGAGATACGTCAATTTCCTTATCAGATCCATCGTGAATAACCAGTGACTTAAAATACTCGCCAGAAGATGAAGATTCATTTATGGATAATAGAATCGACGAACATCGCGGATAGAGTAACGCTGGAAATAGACGCATGATCGACGGAGAGACTTTTCATTAGGCCGGATCGATTCTGAAACGTCGTGGCAAGAACGTGATAATACCACGCTATCCGACAAAGTCAGCAGTAGGCAATCTCCGACGAATTCTCCTGACAGAATTTCCCTGTCCGAACGGGCGGGTCCGCCTTCGAGATATTTCCGGGGTCCATCCTTGATGGACAATGTCCACGTGTCAGCCGGTTAAGCAGATTATTCCGTGACGTCGGTATTTCCGCACGGAAATGTCCAGGATCGTAGTCCCGGGTTTGATACCGGGCTGGCGGTGCGTTTCCGCGGTTCTTCGAGGGATAATTGGTAGAAATTAGACGTCGTTCGGCAAGTTTCTGAACCGGCGGAGGGGAAAACGAGAATTCGGGATGAACAGGCGGGAGGGAGAGAGGTGCAGTCGGCTGAACGAGCCGCAACTTCTATTGGTTCTTTGGGAACGGCGGCGGGATCCATCGATTGTGTTGTGGCTAAGCCAATTACTGATACGGGCTTTGTCTTTGGCCCGTTGTCCGCGCGACGCGACGCGTCCTCTTAATGGCCGGCTCTTTAAACAAAACCGGCGCGACGTGGGCTCTCTTAATTTTCAATTTCGCGTTTCCCGGGCCCTTGGCCAGTGCTCCGTATCGTGGAACAAAAACAAGGGCGGGGCCACCGGCGCGGAATCTAGCTGCCGGATTTTATTGCAGTCCTTCTGATTTCTCCGCGTAATTATGAGCTCGTCGCGTAAGAGGATTTGCCGACTCATCCTTCGAGTTCGTTTACAGTAAGTAATTGCATTTTTAAGCTTGCTGCTCGACTTGCGCCTGCGTAATGCGAAACCCTCGGTGCGTCTCCCGCGCGTTCAATCCTCCTGCTCGCGTTTATGAATTTCTTTTACCATTATAGCCCGATCCCGGGCCCAGTAATCTCAGCCGAGTCGTTCCAACCCACCGTCGACGAAGGATAAGAAGCCGAACCCAAGAGAAAATGGGTATCGGGACCGTGAGAATCGTTCGGGAGACGGTCGCGCGAGACGATCTCCTTCTCCCGATCGAAAAACGACAGACATCCTTGTTGCACTCAGCGAAGAGCCACTCTACATACCGCCGTTTCGTGGAATGACTATCCGTCACACGTACCTATGTAAGTGTTGACGTTGTGTGCTTCAAGTGTGCTGACAGCGAAGCATCATTTTCTCAAGTCCTCCGCAACCTTTAACGCTCGATCGCGTTTTAACTCGGCAAAGTTTGCCCCTGGGGTGACCGGGATTCCGCGAAAGGGATTAATGACGAGAGCCGCGCGGTTCAAGATGTCGCGTTGTTCTTCCACGAGCAAAAATGTCCCCGTGAAAAGTGGCCGGGACCGCGTTTGACGCAATTAATCTACTTTTTCCATGGACCGTTCATCCCGCCTCGCGGAGATAGATATAACCGTCGCTTAATCTAGTAGCAAAGGATTCCGGGCCGCGAGACGGGTATTTATTTCGCTTCCCTCGGAAGCTGTCCACGTCTTCTGGGCGGGTCGCGCGGGCTCGAACAACGGGGAAATCCTTAATAATTGTTTCCCTTGCCCGTGTTATCCGTAGGGGACGTCGGACGGGTCGCGCGTCCTAGGGTAGTAGTCCGGCGGTTAAGTGGTGGCGCGATACAAAGGATCAAATCTGCCAGCTCTTAACGATCCCCGGCTTAGGATGCAATCCTCGAGGTGAAACCGGCTTAGACGGCGATGGGACACTGGTCAGCCGGCCGGGGAAGGAACAGAGGAAGAAAGGAAGACGCTGTCCGTGGCAACGAAACGGATGGAGACCCAGTTTTCGAGCAGGCGCGCGGCGGAAGGACACTGCGACTCGGGTCCAGCCTGTGCCCGCCTAACCCGACGCTTGTTCGTTCCACCATATCTCCTGTCGTAACAAGCGCCGATGTTAAAGTCGACTTCGCTGAGTCAGCTCCGCCAGCGCACACCGTGTAGGTTTACCTCGGCCCTCGTCGGGGCCTCTTCGTCCTACAACCCTTTTCCGTTGCTCGCCTCGCCGCGCGAGCCTAGCATTGTATCGGAATTCCCCAGAGCCTTTCCTACTACGGGACAAAACAAAAATGCTCGTGCACCGTCGGCTCTCTTCAAAGACTGCCAGGCGCACTCCACGTCCACGTCCACCGCCCCCTCCTGCCCCACGGGAGCGGAACGCCGCCGCCGTCGCCTGCTATCGCTTGCAACTGACGCGATCCTCCAGGCTTTTACGCCCGGGACCGACTTAACTCGCAGCCCCGGTGATACCGGTGTATTGACTGCTTTATCGCGGATTACCGGCGTACGCCTTTTGTCCGGTAATCCTTCCCAAATGGACCCGGAAATTGTCCGACGTTCTGCGACTCTGCACACGCCGCTCAGGGACGCGCGGATCCCGATCGGATAGCTTCGTTCGATCAGCTTGCGGAGACTTCGGGTTTCGCAATTTCTTCCGCCGATCGTACGAGTCCCGGCGTGGAAATGTTTGTCCTCGATCCGACCGGTACATACCATTGTTGCATCTGTTTCTATTGTACGAGGTCACGAGGACGTTGCTCGAGTGGCGCACGCTGATTGTGTTACGGTGCACGATTTTATTCGACCACCTTCGGTATATCCAGGTCTTCGCTATCCTATGGAACGTTACAACGCTCCGTACCGCTAGTTAGACGACATAAATAATAGGCACTGATTGTCGAGTAACTGGAATAAGTAGCAATTTTTGCCCGTCCGAATAAGGTAAAGATTCATGAAAAGGAAGATTGCGGATCCCGCGTCGCGTCCTTGATTAGCGTCACGAACGGCACTCGTAAATCATCATTATCACGAAAATATTACAATAAGGTGATGGATGACGCCTTTCAACGAGCACCGTCGTTGCCCTTAATACTTCTCGCTCTGTTTTTCGTGGAGAGCCTGACCGGATTGTTCACGGAGCCCGTCGCGCGGAATAAATAATTTTCGTCATGAGAGTCACGCACGCGCCATTATATCACTCGCCCGGGATTTTTTTCGTGAGCCCGAGCGCTGGGGTTAACGCGTGGAGAACGAGTCCGGTCCCATCAAGATTTCAGAAACCGGCTACTTTCTTGCTACCACTCCCGGAGCGTGCGTGACACGTTTTTCAGCCGGCAGCCGCGATCCGGTTGACGATGAGATTTCTCATTTCGCCGGTTACATGTTTACGGCGGCGAGCATCAGCGCCGAGGAACACGTTTGCGAGGGCGTCGCGTCGCAGCAATAGAGAGTCGTAACAGGCAAACTATTAGCAGTAGCAGTCAAGACTAGCACTCTAGCACAACAGTGTAAACCCGTACTCAATTGAATCTCCTTTGAGATTTTCTTGCAGAAAAGGGTTGCGCACGATTCTTCAATCCGAGAACCGACAGCGCAGTTCAACCGAAATCGTGCTGCTCGGTCGATTGTACGTTTCTCTTCAGCTCCCATCTTCGCCCCGACTCCTTTCCGAGACGTGCGTTCATATTTTTCGCGCTCGCAGCTGCACCGCCGCATCCGCTCTTAACGAGCATCCGCCGTTTTTTCCTCTCCTCCCGAAGAAATATTAATTTCGTTGTAAAAACGGCCGCGTTCGATGGATCGTAACGCGTCCAGTTTTGCCGAGGAAACGCTTCCCCGGGAATGCCTGCCCGAGATAGACCGTGAAGAAAGCAAAATAGCCGGTACGTGTTTTATCTTCCTAAAAGAAGACTCATTATCTGTCTTGCTTTTCCTCGCCTTTTTCGTCCCGCAGACGACGACCCGGCTGATCTTATAAGGCGAGCGGCCATATCTCTAGATATAGCTTAATGCCATTGTGGAGGTCGCTCTCCGCTGGAACGCCGGAAATTCTTAGAGAAACTCTCTCTCTCTATCTATCCATCTTTCCTCCTCTCTTTCTCTTTCGCAGCAGCGTCTGGCCGTGGTTCGAGGCTGCCTTATACGGCCGCGTAACGAAGTGTAATATTTCTGAGCGGTTCTCACGATTAACGGCGGACGTATGCGATAAAACTCCTTTACGGTGTCGAAAATTGATAACCGACCGCGGATAGAAAAGAGCGCAGAGCCAGCCAGCCAGCCAGCCAGCCGGCCAGCCTCGAGTGGAAGGAGCCCGAACGAAACGAGCCACCGGTGGCTGTCGATGCTCGGCCATTCAGAGGGAAGATTCATCAGGTATCCCCGGTCCTTCGATTCTCATTTCCCGGCTCCGTTTCATCTTATAAGGCAAAACGTCCGACGTCCCTGCGGACCCAGCTGTTGCTGGTGTGCCGCGGCTGCTCCTCAAAAGTCTCCTCAAGGTACCTCCCCGATCTCTCGTGTCCCCGGTCCTTTTTCTCATCCCGCCGGTTACTCCGAGACCCGACTGGCCGACACAACAGTGTGCGTGAATGTGTATCAGGAATGATGCATGGAGGCCGAAGGACAGAAGACGAAGGTGGCGCACAAGATAGTAGGCAGAGGGAACGACGACGACGACGACGACGATGGAGGAGAGTCAGGGAGATGGAGGTGGAGGAGGTGGAGGCCTAAGAGGCATGAACGAAGCCAGTCGCAAAAGAGGAAGGGGAGGAACTAGTTATGGTAATGAGGAGATGCAATGATAGCTCCGCGTCCGCTCCAGCTTTGCTCTGGCCCCGCTCGGCTCCCTCGCCTTCGCTCTGCCCGTATGGCAATGATCTTCGAGACCGCTTACACCTTTTATGCCTTATTGTCCGAGATGGCTGTTATCCGTGTGAGCCCGCAATCTGTGGCATCGCGACCGCGTCCCCGCGTGTGCACACGTACCCCGTGTACGTGCAACCGGCCTCTCTCATTGTCTGCGTGCCCGCGTGCACCCTCGTATAATGGGATGGGCTGCTCACTTTAAACATGGTAAATAACTCGCAGTGGCGCCGCATTAACTGGAACGCGGCCGAGCGTAATTCTCGAGATGCTCGGTGGATGGAACGTTTTTTGGACGTTGACCGTTTCGACGCTACGTTCTCCTCGCGTCTCATGCGACCGTGTTCTACGCGCGAGGATCATCCTCGTCCCCGAGGAACACGGACGCGTATTCCTACACAGCAGATCTTGATGTCCGTCCGTGGGCAAGCATACTGCTGCGAACCGCGGTGCGCGATGATTACGCCGCGTGCTTTCACGTGTACCAGTCCCCGACGTGTAATCTGCTGTTTAGGTCAGCCGAGGGAAATTCTTCGCTTTCGTTACCAGCGCCGAGGAACAAGCGGCACCGTGGAACACGGCAAATTGTACGCGTGTACGAGTCAATCATCATTTCCTCCTGCGCCCTGTTCCGTAACATTTTTTTTACGTAAACACTGTCGATTACCTTGCAGAAATTGAATCGTACCCCGCCAACTGGTTCGTTTCGCCGGGTTCGTGTCGGTTTTTCGCCGCGTTACATCCGTGTTCAATTTACTCTGTGAAACCGAACCCTTCCTAACCTCATTTCATCGAACCTATTCGATTTCCAACATTTTTGCTCGAGCTCTTCCCGTTCCGAAATGTAACGAAGAACTTGATCCCTAAATATTTTGCGTATTGGCATTGGTTACCGACCTGTTGAGTAGGGAACATAAACTATAAAATCGTAACTTGATCGAGTTATCGCGGGGCTATAAACGCGCGGGTAGCGAACCGATTGAAACGAGCGTGACCGTGGAACGGCCGAGAGCAACGTCGGAGAGAGAGAGAGAGAGTGCCCACGGGACCCTTTTAAGAGCAAGATTTCACGCAGTAGTCACGAACGATCAGCGGTAACCTGAATAATTGAGTCGAAACGATTTCGAGAGCGCGAACGGGAGATTAATTTCGCCGGGCCGAGGAATTAAAGGTGTATCGAGTTTCCGTTGAAAGGAACAAACTGGCCGCCGCGGCGGAGTCACGATCGGCGTGTTAGCGCCTCGGTGGGAGTTAAGGTAGATTCCAGGGGACTCGTTGCCGGCCCCCGGCAGCCCCGATACCATCTTAAGAATCTTTCGAATTCCGCTTCTTTCCTCTCGGCTCGCCGGCGAGAACGAATTATCTGTAAATTCGACAAATTATCGACCGTATCGTTCACACGCAATACCATCGTGAAGAACGCGGGGGCCATGGGATGCCCGTGGCTTGTTAAGATTATCGGGAAAGAAAGAGAGAGTGAGAGAGAGTGTGATAGGGGTGGGGGGCGAGGTGAAAGCTACGGGTCGGCGGTTTTCGTCGGCTCTCGAGATAAATTCCAGCTATTCGGCTACTTAACTCGTATTACAGCTAATTGGTGGAACGGCTGCGTCCGTTTAATGGCTCACTTTTAACGACGCTTCCATTTCTACCTCTCTCGCGCGCTCTCCGCGGTTTCTCGTTCCGTCCCCTCCGCCGTCGGCGTTACAGTGTCACGCCTCACGACCAATTAGTCGACCGCCACGCCGGGGAAAGCAATAATCGTTAATAGATTAATTATCCTGTGGCACTTATTCATTGGCCTGCCGGTTTCTTGCAGGACGTCCGAACGAGCACCATAAATTAGGGCGTTTGGGGTAATTAAGGAACATCTACCGAGGCTCTCCGCGATTGCGTCATTTTTTCCTCGAGGTCCGGCTTGTACGATCCGTCCGGCCGAGGTCGACGATCGCTCCGGAGGAACTGTAAGGGTGGTAATTACGCGCAAACGACACGAAATCGCGGTGTTCCTCTTTTACTCCTACCGTGTCGTTATTGGCAATATCAAACGCAGCTTATACACCTAAAAAAGTCGCCAACACGAGCGCGTCTTGAAGTTCGCCGGCGTGGCAGCCGAGCGTGGAATTCTCGTTTCCGTCGCAAAACGCGAGCATTCAATTCAATTCCTCGAGTAACGAGGCTCACGTAACTGCGGTTTTCTATCCACTCCATTGTGCCGCGCGTGGAAAATAGGGTTGGATTTTCATTGAGCTCCGTTGTCATCCGATTATGACGGTAAGAGCTTACGCCATTACCAGGTTGACAAGCGAACGGTCGTAAGTTACTTTTTGCGGTCGGCCGTTCGTTCGGTCGGTCGGTTCGTTCGTTCTTCCCTTCGGCGGATAATGTATTGCGTTCCTGATGAAGAGAACGGACCGGCACCTGGCATTCGGATCGCTTCCCCGCCGGGACAAACGTTTCGCCGGCCACAGGGACATCCTGCGTGCAGTAATGAGCCGCAATAAGACGGTCGGGGAGAAAAACAGTGGTGGCCCCTGTGCGAGCGTCTCTTTCCGTCGATCCAGCGCCGTCTTCTTTCCGTTCTCCTTTCGTGCGGCCGACGACGTCGACCAACGCGGCCGCAACAAGAAACGGCGAAAAGAGACGTCGAACTGTGACGTGGGAGGAAACGTAGCGTGATACCGGACCACTTGCTCGTATATAACGTAATCCATCCACTCGGGCCCGCGTGTCTACCCTTCTTTCTCTCTCTCTTCTTCCTTCTCTTCCTCTTCCTCAACGTCTTCCTCAACCTCCTCCTCCTTCGCCACCGACGCTTTATTTTTGTCCCGGCGAGATAGCCGTGTTTTTCCTCCGTGCCTCTGACAGTTTCGCCGGCGTCTCTCGCTCCTGCTGACGCTGCAGTTACCCGGGATTGGCCGACGAGAACGGACAATCGGGCGCAATTCGCTCGGTGTTTCCACTTCGGGACAACAACACGCCGTGTTAGCGGGCAAAATGGCACCGGGACGCGGAACGAGAAACGAGCCTGAACGTCCTCGCCAGGCTAGCACCGGCTGGCTCTATAACGTCGTCCCCCTTCTCGCCGACCCGTCTTTGAAGTGGACCCATTGTACACGGCTGCACGGGATGTTTCGTCTTGGAATTGTCATAATAATCCGCCGTGGCCGCGTCTTGGACGTTAATACGCTACCTCGGACCAACGCGGAAAGCACGGAGTCATTGTTGCGTTAGTTGCGATGGGAGAGCCCTTTGTGTCACACTCGACTCGAAAACAGACCAAATAGAAGTATGTACCAGGGTATTAATGACGATGCGGATGAACTGCACCTTTTTATTTCATTATTTCCTCCTGAAAAGGAACTAAATTAGAAACACGAAGACATTAATGACAACAGGAGGGTATTTTTCACGAGGCCGAATATACAAATCGGATCTGGGTTCATGCTACTTTAACACTAAACCTACCGAGCAGGTAACCTTTTAGCTTACAAAAATGACAAAGCTCTATTTATTTAGATTTCGTGCAATTTTTAGTACAATATTTGCTTCGATAAAGAAATGTATAGAATAAATTTCCATGCAAGCAACTTCATAATTTCAATAATTATAAGATGGGAAATATAAAACCGCTCATTTGACCGGTAGTGGTAGGTTTACTGTTAAATTCTTGCCAGAATATTTTACCGAATATTTACCGAATAGTCTGCCGTTTACCTTTGTACGTGCAAACAGATTTTGGGCTCCGAGCTTTCAGTAAAGGATCACAGAGAAACAGATAGAACAGATAGATAGACAGAGAACAAATAAAAGTGTACGTTTCGGAAAATTGAGAAAAAGAGAAAACAAAACGAATAGTACATCTGTAACATAAATGGAGCAGTGGAGACAAGAGTCCAAGGGAAGAACCCAAAGGATAAAAGCGTTTTGGGATAGCGGTAAACCAAGTCCGATTTCCAAACATGCGAGACTGAAATAAAGCACCTGCCACGTTCACCTGGCCACTAAACCGCGCTTATGAAATTATCCGCTCCCCCTTCGATTCCGCTTTACGATCTCCTTTATCAGCGCACAATTTCAGTCGATTTTCACGTCGATAAGCAACACGGTCCACGCTGTCCGGCTAAAATTCAGTAGAAGCGGCGTCGGTTATCTGCCGGCGAGAGAACGGTACGTACTCCTAAAACCGGGTGAACACGATTGCGACGTCGTCGTGGAAACACTACGGTGCCATAAAAAGGGCATTCTTGGAGGCGGAATCGCGGCGCAAAATCGGACTTCAATAAATCCCCGGGTCTCCAGTGATTTATATTTTACGGCAGAACAATTTACACCTACCTTATCAATACGTTTACAATCGGCGGAAGGATCGCGCGAGCAGACCAGTCGCATTTTTGTTTATTGCGGCAATAAAATTTTATCAGCGGCGCGGGTCTATTCCTTGCGGAGCCGATGGGATCGGATGAAAATCGACGGTTCGAGGCGGACGCGAGCTAACTGGACTGGTCCCCGATTAATACGGCGGCGAGTACAACGGGTACACCGGGTGGATGTAGCCCGGTCGCTCGTTACGTTCGAGACGAGATCTCGGCCGAGGGAAAATTCACTTTCGCGCGGGTTTCTCGATTGCGAAGCGCGAAGAAATTGGGAGCGGCGAGACGGGCCTCGAGAAACGGTATTTCCCTGGAGATGGATGAAAAAAGAGGCTTACACGGAAAGTGGGACGGATAAATGGACGTCATCCGTCTGGCCGGCTGGCAGTACACGTATAGTCTATCAAGGCATCCGGCTGTTCCTGCGCTCCGAATCGACCAAAAATTAGCAACGGCTTATTCAGTATTATTCTCAATATTATTTTAATGGGTGGCTTTTTTAAACAAAGTATTCTGTTGCTGATGAAAAAAATACATGTATCATTCCACTGTGGCGTCGTCGAAGCAATCGAGGCTGCACAACGGTACCGTTCACCCGACCAAGGAAGTGGTGAGACGAGGTGGGACGAGACGTATTTGCAAACGCAAAGTATCCTCGCTCATCTTGAACTGTCCAATCTCCGCGCAATTACATCCGCGCTAGACACCGCAACTTTTTGCTCCGGCGTCCCCGCACCGTGAACTCTCGTCACTCTGCTTTCCCAGGACGATTTCCGACTGCTCTGTGGTCCGTAACCGCGAGGGGCGTGTATCGTGTTCGATGATGGACGATCATCTGAACCTGAAAGCTGAGTAGACGCGACGGATCCCCCGGAAGCGAGACATTTCGCGGTGATAGGAATCGGCGGACCTGCGGCCCCTAATGATAAAGTTCGCGAACCCGTCACCGTAAAATTGCTATGTACGCCGCTGAATACTACCTCTGTCACCTTCGAAGCACTCCCCTCGAGGAGCTGTGCATCGATGTCAGCGTCCGATCCGCTGCTCAAAATGATTCCGGTAATAATAATCATTACAGAAATGATAATCTTCATTAACGAGACTACAGTCTCGGTTCAGCATCGTGAGAGAGTCTCGACGAGATAACTTGGAACAACCTATCTATTCAGATGTAAACATTTGTGCGACGTCAGTAGTGGTAGGATCATTGCTCTGGAGAAAATTCTATAAAATCATTTTCAAACTAGAAATGCGGATCATTCATGTCTTTTAATAATAATTTTAACAAGTTGAAATTATTGTATAATAATACTCTCAAATACGTCTAACAGCTATACACAGTTTTGTGTTTCACCATCCATTTTTATTACAACTGCAAAATCCACAGTCCAGTAATGAAACACGCCGATTTTTATGAACTTTTAGCACGGTGCAGAAAACCCAAAAAAATGTTTGACACATATTGCTTTTTGTCGACCAACGCCCTTTATGAAGGGGTGAAAACAACCCGCGAGGTTCAGTTTGAAAAATGTATTTTATTGAATATCCCCGACACTACCAGTTGTAGAGGAAAATTTCAAAATGCAGTTTATACGTCATTCAACACTGAAGGTTGACAAAATGATCCTCTTGCATGGACAGCGTCTCTATTAATAAACGAAGGTAGAGGTAAAGGAATTTTCACGACTTTGTGACTGCAATCTGCGTTTGCTGCATCGATTGCAGTTGCAGACCTATCGTTGCACTGTGAAGTGGAGACGACAATCGGCATCGAGACGCGCAGGAATTTGATAAAGTTCACGAATGACAGATCGAATGATTCCGCGTGGAGGGGTTCTGGATTCGCGGATCCGCCGTTTCGCGAATGCGATAAATCGCGCGCGGCCGCGGAAGGCGGAAGGCGGAAGAGGAATCGCGGTCAGCCGATTTGGCACGGTCGGTGGCGCGTTATTCGATCGGCAGAATCTTCCGTATCGATGGAGAATAATCAAGGCGCGGGAGCGGGACGGAATCTCGAGCGGAAGGTTCACGGAGAATTTCGGTGGCTTTATCACGGTAATCTCACAAAGGAGCCGGAGGATTTTCGGCTGCTTGACATTCCTCGCGTCGGCCGAGCGATGCCTGTGCGTTCGCCGAAGCGTTGATCGTTGGCTGCCATTCGGCTTCCTACGTGAATGCCAGGCGTTCACCGATGCAAATGCGTGCATGCACCAAAGGTCACGTAAGTGGATTAGTTCCCCTGTGCCCGAGGATCTGCATCGCGCGTTCCCGCTTGGCCGCGGAAATATGATAGCTGCGGCACAGCCGTCGATTCGGTCTCTCCCAGGAAAAATCTCCGGGACGCCATTCTCGGTTTATACGATTCGGGCGAAATCAATTTCGCGGCCGGTCATAATCGTGGATCACGATCGAACGAACGGGTATTAATAAGCTCGTAGAATCGCGGAACGCGCGAGATTTATAATTGATATCAAACCGGGCCCGAACGGGAGCCGTTTCCCCGGCCATTCGACGTTTATCGCTTACCGATTCTCTGATTAATCCCGGGCGCGCTACCGTGGATACCTCGAGCTTTGATAGATCGCGGAACTAATGAAACCCAAGCGGAAGGTAGCCGAAGGGAAACGGTCGTTCTCCAGGCAGCTCGCAGCTCGATTCGTGAATCCACCGTTACGCGGTGGCCGGAAAATAAACTAGCACCGTGAAATATGTCAATTCCGATGGGTGCTGGATCGCTCGTTAAAACGCTTTACGACCGTCGGTCGAACGTTTGCGGCCGTGCACCGATCGGTCGGGCGGTTAGCTGCGATCAGCCTGCAGCAAACGAAGCGGCCGGCTTGTATCAGTGATACTGGAATTGCGGAATATTCTGCGGCCTGGCAAATCGTTTTTCAATAATTGCTCGCCGCCGCGCACCGCAAGTACGAGCCATCGCGAAGGCGATAGAGGGAAAAACCGTTTCCCGTCCGTCTGACGTTAGACCGCCCCCCGGGTTTCTCGAAATTCCCGGGCCCTTGGAATGCCAATTTGCCAAGGCGAAAAACTTTTCGGCCCTTGCCGAAGCTAAACCGAGTCGATTATTCATTATTAACGACCGCATCAGTGTCGACTGTCGTTCGTTACAAAGACGCATGGGATCGCCGATGGAAATAGACGAGTTTATTGAACAGCTGCGAGTTCTCACCACCACCCCCTCCCGTATATGTTTGGTCTACGTGTTTGATCCTAGTAATTACCTGCAATTAGGAGATCCTGTTGATACAGTAGTTACGAAGAGCTTCCAGGCTCTATCCCTACTCCTCAACACCCCCCGATACTTCGGCGTGTCTACGTGCCGCGCGCGGACGGCCGATCGATCGATCAATCTACTCCCGGTACACGTACCCTTTCACCTCGCGAAAATTTTTCCGCCTCATTCCAGATGGATGACAGTCCCAATCAGAACCGTACAGAGAGAAATTTCAATTACGGGTCGAATGAAAAAAATTCGAGAATAGAATGTCGCAATACTGATCAAGCTTGAACTCATCGCGTGTAAAAAAGCCTGCGAACTGTTCGGATAGTGGTCACCACGGTATCGAATGGAGGAGGCTCCATGATTGGATTGGTTATGGCTATCTGTTACAATATTAGATATTTTTAATTAAATTCTGTCGATAACTATGACGCGCACCTCTGATCGCCGATTTGTGCGTCTGAGTCAATATGTTATGCTTTTATCTCTTGCGATGACAGCAACAAATATTTACATATTCTAGTTAGATTTTTTTTTATTATTTCACGAGTTCGTCTATAACCTGATCTTTCCAAGTGGTAACAACAGTGAGGTATGAATTACGAATATTTGATCCCAGTGAATTCCCATAAAAATGTATCGAACACTGAAAACTGGCAAGGGCAGCGCAGGGTGTTCTGGGATCTGGTGTCAAAAAAATTCAACATGGGTTTCGCAAACATGGCGGAATGTCGCCGACACCTTATTACACGGAAACCCCATGAGTATCAGGGGCATTCAGCGGCGAGGACAGTATCATACGCGCCCCGTGGGAATCCAGCGAGCTCGGTTAAGGGTATCGCGTTTCATGAAAACGATAGAAGCGCTCGGTACCTGACCGAGGACGACGGTGTTGCCGGTCGTCGGCCCCTTTTTCACGGGGGATCGTGATTCGCGTCGCAAATTTATCACGCGCGAACCTCGAACGGTCGGTTATCGCGTCGTGGAAATGATTTCATTTGGAAAAACCGTGCGTCGCCGCAGCCGGCAATTTGTCTTCGGAGATCGCGGATCGTCGATCTTCCTTGTCCCGGACGACGATAAGTCGATAAGCGGTGGAACACTGAGTTCGCGAACGTCGCCGAGAAAGCACGGCGAGCAGTCACGCGCGATTTGTCTCCCGTCTATCCGGCTTTTTCATCTGGACGCTTTGTTTCGTCGCTGGCCGAGATTTCTGGCGAGCAATTCCAGACCGACGCGACGCGACGATACGCTCCGTAATTTCGTTTACGGACGTCGCTCGATCCGCGAGAACTGTACTTCCGGCTTGGTTTCTTCGACAGTTTCGACCAACCGATTCGGGACTCCATTAAGTGAAATTTTATGCTTGCCTCGTTTTATCCGGTACGCTTCTACCTTGATTAAGCGGTCAACTTGCTGCAGTTCTTGGTTCGGAAGAAAGCCGTCTTCGATCATTTTTTGTGGAATTTTTTCTAGACAATTTCCGTAAAATTTATCCAGGAAACTATATTCCACACAAATCGTGGTTTTCACTTCGAAAATTTCGCTCCTGTAGTAATCACAGCATCCAGGAGCATCAGTAGTTTCCGCGAGCAGACGGCACAAACTTTCTTCCAGGTGAGGAGCGACGTGATTACGAGTCCGGCATTAACGCGGACCGGGTTGGTATCGGTGTCGGAGCGTGGTCCCGAGAAAAATGGAACAAAATCATTACGCTAAAAGCGACTGGGTCTCGGAGTGGCGGCATTGGTGGCTCGTCGCGTCGGGAAGACAAAAAACGAAATTATACCGGCGGGGATAAAAGAAAGGCGGACCGGGCTGGTCCTTTGTCAGGAAAACTGCTCCGTACCATTTTTCGTGGCCGGTAACGCCGAAAGTTTGCGACGCGCTGGATCCCGGCCGTTCTCCGTGCGGTAGATTACGTGGAAACTTGCTATTCAACGCGCGTGGCGACGGTTGCAAGGAGTTCGGCAACAGGGGTGGAATGAAATTTTCAGGGACGTGTACGGGGGTGAGTCTGGTCACCCCGAGACGCGCAGACGACGTCTCGATATTGTCGGGTTTTAGGAAAAAGAGGGAACCGGGCACAAGGCGGGACTCGGGAGGTCGCGACCTCGAGATTCGTAGCTGATCAGTTCCCGACATCAGCCACGGAACCCTCCCACTTCCCTAATTTCCATACTGTGGCATTCCCGAAATATCACAAAAATGTAAAATAAGTTTTTATAATATTTGATATTCTGGTTAGAAATGATTAGAAGAAGATTGCTTAATAATTGTCTTCGGAAAAGTAGCTACTTTGGGTTAATTGGGGTCAAGGGTCCATGGTCTTCTAATTAAAAAAAAACAATTTCACACTAAATTATTTCTGTGGTTTCATTAGTGAGATATAATGTGCAATAAGAATATTATTCTACATTCTCATTGTTATCATCATCATCAGCATCATCATCAAGCTCCTGACCATCGTTGCTTTCATTATCCTTACTACAGAAAATAGGCAATCTTAGCGTTTACTACCTGTAAACAATCCGCTCTATTGATCGAAAGGGCAAAGAAGGGAACTCATGTTTAATTTTTTATATCAACTATAAGACATGTTTTCGAATTAGTAGAAAAAAATCGGTGTACTATTCGGAACTTTTTGTATAACTCTAGCCAAAGTAAGCATATCAATATTTTTTAAACAAAAATAGTATTTCATAGAACATAGTATATTAACAGTATGCACAACTTATCTTTGTGTTAACAATAATTGCAGATGAAAGTACATACAATTTAAATTGAAGAAAATAGGATGAACGCAATTACGTCCGCGTCGTCAACAATTCTGGCGCAATTAACTGATATTGGCCGTCCGAAAGATAACTTCACTTTGCACACGCGTACCAACTGTGTTGCGTTAAAAACAAAGTCCTCACGCTACATTGTGGGCTGTTTCTTAGAGTACGTTATGATGGTATTTGTCATTAGTTTACAGAAAATGTTTATATCTATATTTGTCGTCGTAATTTAACTATTTGGCCTTATGTGCGCCGCTGAGAAACATTTCATTCATCTGTAATATCATAAAATGTCGACCATATACAGAATGTAAAAGCAAACTGACAATCCATTGCCGTCCCCGACGGAGCGGGTGAGTCGACATATTTGAAACTAAGCAATCGTGAAATACAGAATTCTATTTGATTGCGACTTCGTGTTCTACAGATACTTTATTTTTAATCTGAGGAGTCCTGATCCCACGATATCGGGAGTGGATGATGGCATCTAATGTGGCGGTTGTCCCCGGGGCCTTGAACGGGCCGAAAACACGAGCCAGCGACGCGTATCGCGGTCTTATACGGTTTAGGGGTTGCATCCGCCACCGGGGGACCGTAAAGCGGAATTAATAACCGTTCCAGCCCGGTAAAATACCGCAACGGGCCGCCACCGGCGCGGCGTATCACGGTATAATGGGCCGAGCGACGAGCTGCCGGAGATCCTCGCATCCGCGCGGAACGCCGCTAAGTAAGCTTGCGCGTTATTAATAAATTACAATACGCCCGAGACGTTAATTACCGGCCCCGGATTCGCGACGGGACGATGCGACGTGCGCGCGAGGGTGCCGGATCGCGAAGCAGGAAACAATTTCTAATTACTTCGGGACACGCCGAGCCACGGGATAGTCTATAAAACAGTAGCGCATCCGCGCGCCCATTCGAAAAACCTGATAGACGAGGCGAACCGCCCTCGCAATTTCTGTCACACGCAACCCCCGCTGCGTCTCGCTCTCGCGTTTCTAATTTACAGTCGCGGGAAACGAAGAAATACGTCGCCACGCGAAAAGTATGCGTCGCCAATTATTGGTTACAACGCGCCGGGGACCGTTCTGGTGCTTCTACAACGTCGTTTTCACGCGGATACGATCTAGAAGGGTTTCCGCGTGTGTGTGGGAATGGAGAACTTTGATAATCATCGCCTTTTAATATTTATTGGATGATTAACGTAGTGATGTCTCATCGGATGTGGCTGGATGGTTGGAATTTGTGATCAAGCTGAAATTACTTTCCTAAAATGGCCCGCGGAGATCAAGTATGCGTGTTAACGATCACGTTCGCGCGAGCGTTTACGTCATGTAACAAGGTATTCGCAGGATTACAAAACGATTTAACAAGCTCCATTTTCGGATTAGCTCTTGCGGATTCATGGCAGTATACTCGAATATCGTCACTCGTTCAAAGTTGATTGCAAGCTTTCTTCTTGTGTCTTCGAAAATTCACCGATCTCGAACCGAAACAGCGTCGAATGTGGGAAATATTGAATCGCGTAGGCAAAAGAAAATCGCGGAACGGTCGACGGGCGATAAATCGTTTCGGGCAGTTGCCCGGTGACGTCTCTCGAGAAGGGTGGAATCACGATCGGTCGAAGCGTCGACACGCGAAGCCACTGGGGCGCAAAAAACAGCATTATTTAACCCGGACGATTCACGATCCCCGTCCCCTTGTCGGGTCGTTTCGTTTTCTCGCGAAACCCGAGGTCCGTATCCCGGCCGCAAGGAATTCCAGACATCCTTTCGTATCCTCCCGTCGTCCGTGTTTTCACGGCTGACTGGGCTGGATCTCGTGAAACCTGCTACTAATATTTATCCTCGAAGTGACATCGGAGCCCGTCCTTCGACGTGGCCGACGCTGTGGGTTTTATTTTGCGCGCGTCGCGCCGTGTCCTGACGAGGGGAGCCTCTGCAGCCCACACCGCAGATCCCTAGCTGAACATCGAGGGTATATTCGTTTTACCAAAAGATCCCATCCAATCCAATCTTCACTCAATTTTGTTTCACCAAAAAACTCTCCAGTGAACCCGTGTTTGAATCTCGAGGAAGACATTGCTGTTCCCTCGTTACCGGCTGGAAAGGCAGAATGTGTTTCGCGGCTAGAATGTACGATAGCTGTAATATGCAAATGGCGCACGCGTGACTTTATAGGCCGTGACACTAAACGCGCGCCACGCTGAAGCGTAAGTTGCGAGCGGAGAGCGGTGCGGTGGGCGTTCGCTAGTCGAAAAGAGAGCATCGAAAAACCAGGATAGTCGGCCAGGCCCGTGAATTTATTATAACGGCTCCGGTAATTAAATTCATGGGATTCCGTGAAGTTTTTACGCAATGTCCTTGGGGATGGAAAATGGTCCAGCTCTCGGCCGCGAGTCCGTCGGGTCTAGCATGAAATCGACTTCCAGCGGATTATCCGTGAAAGAATCTCGTCGGGGCCCCGCGAGGTTCGCCGGGGCTACCAATGTTTTAATTTTATTCGTCGGCTCGGCCCCGGCAGTCGGACGTTAGGCGTTCCACGCACTATCACCTCCGGTGATCTCGCTCGTAATCCCCGAGGGCTCTCCGATTCCCGGCACTTTCGCCTCCGCGCCGGGCCGCCCTTCTTCTTTCTTTTACGGGTCTCGCACTCTTTTGACACCCGGCCCGTTATCGTTAGCCGCGCTGCCTGATGCGTGTTGACGCGCCGACGACCGCCCCCTCCGTTCACTGTCGACACAAAGTAGAAAAAGATACGGCCCTCTCGCGTTTCCTTGACCATCCGCCTCGATGGTAAACCCGTGTCCCCTCCGTCGTGTCGTCGTGTTGTCCCACTGTCGAGCTTTCCGTGGAGAACCCGCGAACCTACGAGGTGTGGCCGGGCGAACGCATGCTCGAATTAACCGGGCCGATGCTTTCGGAGATCTCCGGACCCGATCGCGCGGCATCAGAAAATGTAAATGGGAAAGAGGAGACACGCCGGGTACACGAGCATCTATATCCTCGCTAACGGTTGTAGTTCCCCGCGATACGACCGAGAGGTACAAATTCACCGCGTCCTCTTATTTGCTCCAATCTTCGTGTATCGGAATTTATCATCGTCGCCGCTGAAACAAACGGGGGATAAGATCTTTGAGCATCTCGACGGCTCGTACCAAGATGCCGTAAAGTAAGCGATTTATCTGAACGTTTTACTCGTCACTGGTCCCGCGTCCACATGACACGGTGTGCTGCGAGGATCGTGTTATGACACTACTCGATATCTGGTGATTTTTATCGATCTCTTGCTCGTAGTACAGACATGCTCCTTGATACGGATCTTTATTCAAAATATTGTTCGCATTAATTGCTGAGCGTAGGAACCAAACACGAATTTATTCTTCTTTTTAGTAAATTCTTTTAATCAATTCACTGTGTGAAATTATCGTCACCCATTGTTGCTATAAATCCGTAAAATCTGGAGTTTATTATTGAGCTAATAGTCCAATTGTATTGGAACTGTCATGTTATAAACTTATCAAGGCTTTATTATAAATGCATAAAGTTCCGCGGTCTATTCATAATTAACAGAAATAAGCTTATGGGAATACCTGCCTGTCCACTGTTTCAACTGTTGATTCTGTTGAATATTAATGATTGGTTATTGTGAGTTGGCGGTGAATAACCGCTCGCAGTGTATATCGAGTCAGACTCGTGATAAAGACTGCAAACAAAATCTCTGCTAAATACATATGAACGTGACTACCTGTTAAATTGCAATGAAAATTCTATTTCTCTGTCATCGGATTTTTCGCTTGAAAATATATGCACATTCCGGTGCTCGTGAATATCAATAGCTTAGCTCCTTCATCTGAAATTCCTGTTTTCCATCCGAGCTCGTAAATACATAGCAATGCAAGTGGTCAATGCCGAAGAAAGAGTTCATTTGTCGATACAAAGGCGTGCAAAAGCCCGAGTATGCGATCGTTGGAGACAGAGCGAGCGATCCGAAGGTGCTGATGGTCGTCGCGACTCCCGGCTACCTGCATTGTGGCCGAGCAGATCGTGCCGGGCCGTGTCTCACCTTTCCGAGTCTCCTTTTGGAGCCCGTTCAAAGGAGGAGTCCTCGTTACGATAGGATCGCGCTATTCCGGCAGCCGGGATTAATGTCGGCGACGTTTAGCGTGCCGGGGTGCTGCGTGCACGTAGAGCCCGGCCGCGCATTCATTTGGACAATTTAGGCGGGCACGGAGAAAACAATCGGGGATCGGGATCGAGTCGAGTTTGGACTTACAAAAGGGGGCAAGAGATTGCCGAGCGAGGAGAAGAGGCCACCTTTGGGCGAGAGAAGGTGGAACCGGTGAGACTTGGGGGACAGAAATCTCTGGTGGTGGAAGCGAACCGAGCGACGGGCCTGAAGGGTTTCGAGAAAAAGGAGAAGAGAACGGGAGAAGACAAGGAGGGGACAAGGCCCGCGCGAGAAAGAGTGGACAAGTGGAAGAAGGGAGACGGAAAGCCGACGAAGATGGGACCCGTTATGGAGATGAGAGAGGGGCCCGCCGGACAATGGCTTTCGGGGGCCGGGCCCCCTGAATTCATAATCCTCATTCCTCCGGCGCACGGTCGGCCCCGGCTGCGCACAATGATCCAAATATGTTTTCTGTATAACAAAACGCTTTTATAAATGTTTATCATCAATTTAAATATTATCTGATGCCGGCGGTATTTTGCCGGGGAACCCAGCTACCACCGTTCGGATCGACCGGTCGTCGGTGGCCCCGGCTTCTCTTCTCTATCCTTTCTCTGTCTTTCCACAGGTGGAACAGATGAGGAATGGCTTCGAGATTTTTCACTGCCTACCGCAGAGACTGGCTTTACGTCTTTCAGCTTTCGCCTCATCCCATCCACGGCCCGACGACGACTTCTTCTTTCTCGAGACCCTCTCGGCCCCACCCCCGCCACCGAAGACGGACGGGCAGAAGTTACGAATGAATTAGACCGAGGAAGAGCAAACTCCTCGGTCGCGAGCCGATGAACGGTGACTTTTTCACCCGGCCCCGGCCCCGTTTTCTTTGCGCGAACTCTTTCATATTAATCTCCACGGTTATCGATACCGAATATCGCTAACTACGTAACGGACGACTATGGCTGCAAACTGGCCTATTCAGAACGGCCGGGAACGCTGTCGGTAACCTTTAATAGTCGTACAAAAGGTTCTCCCTTAATGTTTACCAAAAAGTAAACTAAGAATGGACAGAGAAGTACAGATAAAAATCATGACACAAAAATAACCACATAATAATTACGACAAGAATTTTCATGAATGGAACCCAGGAAACAGCTCCGGCGAACCGCGAGAAACTAATAACAGTGTTCGCAGAAGCCTCACGTCCACCTCACCCGCGGCGAAACTGCAAGAGCGAATTGCCCCAAAAAATGTTTATAGCGAGCCGTTGTTCGTCGTCGTCCGTTTTGTATAAAAAGACGGTGCTCGGCTTGAAATTTATTTCGACTCGATCACGCGGCACGCCGGATTCCGTGCACCGAAACCGGTGCTTCAACCGGCGGTGGAATGACGATGATTATTATTCCGCCTCGGGGTAACGTCACACAGCCCGACCATTTTTCTTCCACGGTGCACGTGTACCCCCGCGAGTCAGCTCTCGGAGTAGCCGCGATATTAAATAAGGACGACGAAAGTGATTTACGAGCGTGAAACGATTTCTGGGATTCTCCGTGGCGATACTTACGCCGATGATTTAGGAACGCGTACGCGATCATAGCGCAATTATCAGCTATAAGGGGAAAAAGGGTGGGAGGCTGACGGGGTACATAATGGTGTTTCTGGGTGGCTGTGTGGGCTCCGCTCGCTATACGATAGTCCGGCGAAATTGGAGCCGCGATTATCTCTCGGGTTTCGAGGTTTGAATTTTAAACGAGCCCGGAGTCCGGCCGGAACAGTAGTTCAGTGTACGTGCGTATACAACTTTTAACCGCGGTTCCTGTTATCTAATTAAGTCCCAACTTGTCACGAGAACTAATATACGGAGTAATGCGGGATCGCTGTTTAGAATTACTTAGGGGAACTTGTTTTTCGCCGGGATTACGCGGTCGAGATTTGCATTCGAAAGTTACCCGGGCTGGCCGTCCCGTCGCGTCGTTCGGTACTTGACAACGACGACGATTGCGGTCAAAATTGCCTGCGTTTGCGGGACTCTTTCGACTTTCGTGAAACCCTCTCTCCCGGTTCGAAATTGAAAAGCATTGCCGATGGTGTTTCCCCGGTTAATAATAAATGGAATAGGTCGGTGTCGTACGGTTTGACGCGTCTAACGAGATTATAATCCGGCTGGGAAGAGGTCGCGCGGGGGATTCTCAATAAAATCGAACAGCCGAGCGACGACGACGGTGTTGTGCGAGGCGGATTATAGTCGGCGACCGTTTCCGCGGACTATAACGATCGGCGACGATGCGATTGCACGCCGGTGGGAGCGGGCGCCGCGCCGCGCCGGGCGGGCGAAATGGATGTCGCCGTAAAGCGAAACATCCCTGGAAAACAAGCAAGTGGACCCGGGGGTGGGTTGACGTCGGCGAAAGAATCGAATAAATTAATACTTAATCAGGACAGGTCGGCTGCGAGAGGGGAAAGAGGAACAGGGGCGTGAAAGGGAGAGAAATTTACGACGAGCGGACGCTTCGCGTTTCCACGATAATATCCTCGGGTGTCTCGTGATTAATGCAGGCGCTCGGTCGGTGAAAAGGCGGCGGGCTTACGCGAGGATCGACTCGTGATCCAGAAAAACTGGCTGCACGGGACGGAAAGAATAATGGAGTCGCGCGCTGATGACTCCTTTCGACGGAAACCTCGGCGTCGCGGTGACGACGACCGCGACGTGGACGTTGACGACGTCGTGGCACCCTTCGGTGGGAGCCTCGACCTGGCACAGGCCACGAACGTATAATATGGAATTGTTCGTACTACCGCGACAAGGATCTGCGAGCAAGGATCCGCGTCTCCTTGGAGCGTAACACCGGTGTAACGTATCAAGCGTCGCGACGAGAAATTTAGTATGCAGTCGTCTGGGCGCAAGACTATTGCCGAGCAGGAACCGTTCCAAATAGAAATTTCGAGTAACGGTCGCTTGACTGAACCAATCTTCCCGCGCTGAGACCGAGACCCCTGCGAAATAGAAGATCCTCAGGGCCGCCGGGGTCTGGGAAATGATTGCCTATCGGTAAACCGAGTCTTTCCTAGAATTGTATGCATAATACAGTTTTTAGCTGATAATTGAATCATCCGACAGTTTTATCTAGACTAGATTCCCCTGTTTAAAAGCAAAGGGACGTCTATTGGTGTCTGCGTTCCTTTGGAAATGTATTTCAGTCAGGCTTAAGTGATACATCGCGAGGCGATGAGTTATGCAAAGCTCGAGAATCTGGGACGGAGTAGTCTCGAGATCTACCAGTCGCTACTTGCCAGACTAATTACCACATTCAAACCTTCAGCATATGTAGTCTACTTTCATCTTGAATCTTATCAATCGCTAAATCATCGTCGTGTATGTTATTAGAAACCGGAGGAGGTGAGTTTAAATTAGGACGCAATGATTGGGTCTCTCGTGAACATTGGTACTTTCTTATCTCATCTACCAGTGTATAATGAAGTTTCTTGTTGGGTGGTCTTGGGTGGAAATAGACTCGGGATGTTTCTGGAGTGCTGCGTCCTGCGGGAGAAAGGCTAATCCTGAAGAGTTTCCTTAGGCTCGAGTGTTCCGTCAGTTTTATGGACGCCTCTTCAGTTTTTTGGGGAAACGTGCACGGTTAAGCGTGGGTGGCCGCGAGTGGGATAAGTGACAGCGTGCATCTGGACTGAAGGGTAGATGATGCAGGCCCGTTTCGAGAGATGTCCTATTTGCTCGGTGGAGAGTATCGCATTTCGAACGTTTGGAGTCACCGAGGAATTTGGACCAAGCATTCTAGTTCTTTTTAACAAGTTTAAATTTAAGTTTGAATTATCATACAAAACTGTACGATAAAGTGAGAGCTAAATGTCGGTAGGTTCGATAAGCGATCGAGAAATTCGCGAGGTTCGAAGGATCACGTTTCTTGCTGCTGATTAAGAAACGCGGAGTCATCATCGTATCGCCGGAACGTATGATACGTGGCGCAGGAGTGATAGGTCGTATTCCCTCGAATCTAGGTTACCGTGAAATTTGTAGCCACGAGCTTCTTGATATTCATGAAACTTTTTGCTCTAGCAACCACCCTCTTTCGTTTTTCTTGGCCTCTCCCGTCCGCTCTTTGCCTCTGTTCTACCCCGGGTAATTGTCTTCATCTGTAACAAGTCCGGGGCTGCCGCTTACGATTCCGAGGCAATACCAGGCAGCGTCTTGAATAAAATATTTCTCCTGGCCGAGACGTCAGCCGCGCTCAATCTCCGCGAAAGCGATACATCCTCTCCGGGCGCGCGGCGCATCCGGCATTCATTTTCCGTCGTTCGATAATTTCCAGCTCGAACACTCGAGTCCCCTCGGTTCGACAGCTCGCACCACTCGACACCCTACCGGGTTTCGACGACCCGACGAGACGAGACGAGTCGAGACGAGTCGAGACGAGATCGAGAACGCGGCGAGACGCGAAGCGAAACGAAGCCGTTAATCCTCTCCGAGGGATCGTCCGCTCATAGACGAAACCTTGAAGTGGTAGTCGGCAAATGAATTGATTTGCAAATCGAAGAAATCGACGGATGTAGCGCGACGACCGGCCCTCCCGGCTTTTCATCGCCGCCGATCTCGATGGCAATTTATGCGAGGGTCATTTCGTGAAATTCACGGCACTCCGAGGACCAGAGTGGCCGGAAAAGAAACGATCGCCCCCTGCCCCTCTTCGTTATCGGCTCCTCGAACTTCCAGTAGCCGTAGAAAGCATTCTATTGTCTCCGTAATGTCTCACACCGAGACTTTCTGAAGCAGCGGAGACTGTTTCGTCTTAGGTACCGTTGGCTCCCGTGAGCAAGCTTTGTAATTTTACAATTATTAACTGGAATATACACACAGAGCTAATCTATGATACGCTGCACCACTATAGGGAAGAAGGATGTATTTATAAAGATTCGATTGTTAAGATGTACTTATAATTTTGTACATCAATGAAATAGTACAGTCACTTAATTCACGTATGTTTAAAATTTTGTATCAGCTTATGAATCCATCAAAGTATCGCGTAGCTTATCAGGCGACAGAAAATGAGGTACTATTGGAGGGCAATGGAGAACGTGATGTTAGAGGTAAAACATACTGCTCGAGACGCTGCTCGCGTAATGCAGCACGTTCCGCCGCGGGTTTCTGTGTAATTCTTCCGCTAATTCAAATTCAAACCGTGCGCCGGGTTACTTTCGATTACGGAGACGCACGAATTCGCCGGGATTGTAATCCCCGTGACGATAAATGGAGCGCGAGGAATCGAAGGTCGTTGCTCGGTCTGAAACATCGATTATGCCGCGCGGACCCGCTGCACCGGCGGAATCGTGTTTCCACCGAGCAATGTTTTGTCGCGACACGACCGGGGTAAATTATTAATCCGAAATCCTGGAATCGCGTGGTCGAGGTGAAAACCCATGGAGCTGTTGGTGTGTCGGCTCGATTCAACTCAGATATTCTACCTGGAAAGTTGGTAACCCAGATCACCGGGAACCGATGTTGTACAGTGGAACCGTTGAGTGAAATCACGTGTAGTGAATGTTGAATGCTATCCTGTCGGTTCTTTTGCTTATTGGCACGTACTGACTAGTCCGTTGATATTACGTATTGATGCGAAACGGCGGATGTCTATGCAAATTCTCGTTTTAACCAACAATCGACTAGCATTTCATCCCCCGAATACGAAGCTTCGATAATCGCGCCGTGTCGGTGTCGCTAAATTCTTTCATCAGCGGAGCAAATTTTTCTTTCATCGTGATCCCTCCTGAGGGATCATTGGAAATAGAAATACGAGTGAATATAAGTGTCTTGTACATACAATGCAGGGCCGAGAGAACTCGCCAGCGTATACCGGTGGCGAGATACCAGATATTCACACTGAATTCGCATACATTTCCCACGGTGGGATCGAGAAAAACACGATCCGCTTATCACGGCGAATGAATTATCCGCCGAAGTCGCCACTCGCAACGTTCCATAAGCAGATCCGCTTGGAACTCGCGTAGCAAGATTTCAAGTGCGAGACTACAGTACTTCCCGACAGGTACACGTTCAGTTTCGAGTCTGGCAAAAGTCGCGATGCTAATGCTATCGGGCTAAGTGTATCTGAGACCGTTATCTACTGTCGATGATCCCTATACTCGCTTCCGCCGCCACGCTTTCCATCGTTGCGTGTTACGCTGCCCCGAGGATGCGTGCTGCTCCCGTCCGGCTACTTTCCGGTAATTTTATCAATTTTATCATTTCCAAAGAGGGAACGAGCGAGTCGCACGTTCCGCCTCTTGGAAACACTAGTTGAACTCTGCGTCGCGTCGGCCGGATAACATCGCCCCGCAATAAAGTTGTTTTCCGTTTTTGCCGCATTCTTGTCGTTGATCCGCGGCCCGATGCTCTCGTTCCCCGTTCCACCGATCCACCCGATAAGCTCGAAAGCTCTTCCTGACTTCCGTTTTAATTAGCGAACCTCGCGCGCCACGTCCTACGGTGGTATCGATCGTGTTTCCAAAAACTTCTCGAACGCGCGTTTCTGATTGTTTATTTTCTCGAACGTTCGTAAATCGATTACAATTTTACGTTATCTGAAATTATAAAGTACACCATGATATATTCGGAGAATTTTTAACTTTCCTGTTAAAAGAAAGTTCCCAAAAAATGAAAAAAAATTAGTAGGTGGTTAGTATTGTTCGATGAACGGACTCTCGGCCGACGGAAAAAAAGGAAATTCTTTCGCGCGAAACAGCGTTTCCAAGGAAAGCATGTTTCGAGCTTCTGTTAATGCGAAAAATGTTCCGAACAATGTATTAGTCGGGGTAACTTAGTAAATACATCGGAGCACGCAACGTCGGTTGAAATTACTGCAATTTACGCGATGAAACGGGCATTTCTGACATACCGACGTTCGGTGCGAGCCACCCTCGTAAAATGCATACCAGAAGCAATTCAGGTCGGTTTTTCGAAAACGAAATCACGTCTGAATATGTGTGCACGAGTAACATTATTTATTATTTATTTGAACGTGGTCGCATTAACAGCGAGAGATGATTTATCAAAAAATTGATAAAATTACCGATAATATCTTTAATTTCGATCTGCGTGCAAGCAACATCTTTCTGAAATACCGTTGGAGGAAGCTCGTCGGAAATGAACGTTCCTCGGTACTCTTGTGCGAGTTTCGTCGAGTCTTCGTGGCAGACGGACCTCTCGAATTTGTCACAAGGACTGGGCAGTTAGCTCGGACAATAAAGCGAGAGAAAGGAAACGTTTCGGGCCGCGAATTCGTGCCGGTTTCGCGCACGCAATCGCTCGTGTCCAGGTTTTGTTATCGTGCGAGCACTTGCCATTAAACCCAGGGGCTATTTTCGGGGCCGAGAGGACCGTGGTCGCCGATTCTCCTCGGGTCGGGTGGTAGAACCTGCTGCACAACACGGGCACCGCGGATGCGTGCGGTTGTCGTTATCAATTTTATGAATTCGGGAGAACGCGTCGGCCACCGAACGTTTCACGCCTGAGGTGCGCCGGGAACGCGAGAGCTGCCGTTTATTTATTGGGCCGATAGCATCGCCGGGCAGAGGAACACGGCCACCGTTAATGATTACGCGGACACTCGTGGAAACGAGCGCAGTGAATAAAATCCACGATCTCGTTGTACGCATTGCGACAAACGAGACGAGGTTAACGCCGCCTAGATTGTCGCGCGACGATAACTATTTTATGACGGGGCAAAGAACGTGTGTGCCGCGTATGCGCGGCCAGCCAGCCGTGTGTTTGAACGGTTGACCATCGCGTCGCGCCGTGGCCGCTAACACACGGCGAACGTAAATCCGGAATTGAAATCAGGAAATTGTTCGTTTTCAAATGAGCGAGCAATTCGTGTAACAGGTTGCCGGTTTATAAATCTGCCGAGTGTTCGACTCGGTTCAACTGGCCGATACAATTTGCCACGCTTGAACGAGTTACATTTTTCTGTGTAAGATCAGTCCAATCCTAATCATTTTGTTTTGAAGGAAAAATCGAATACGCGTGAGTGTAAAGACCAAACTGAAGCACCTCCTCGATAACTTTATCGGAAGAAGACTTCGGTTTCACAGGGGCTTTAATATAAGCAACAGGATTGATAATCGCATAATCAGTCCCGTTAAAGGGGAGAACAATTGCAATCGTCTTCGATCCCCGATTTGACGCTCCCGCTGTGGGAATTTCGGCTATCGATCTCGTTCGTGACGCTATTCGAGCCCATTAAGCGCTATCATTAGCCGGTCGGGTAGAATGCTGCTGTCAGCGTGGGTGACGTCGCGTCGCATTATCGCAATCGACGAATCGAGCCGGAGTAATTGACATAATTGTCCGGCATGTGAAATCGATCGAGTATAGGCGTCGATAGAAGGTGCACCCAAAGATCGTCCCGAGCTCGCTACCGAATTCTACATATAAACATCTACAGTGATCGGCGACCCGGATCGAATTGTGCAATCAGTCCCACGCGAAAGACATCTGCGTGTACTTACTTTCTACATTATATTTCTCTTTCACGTTCTATCGTCTTTGATTTTCTTTCGACAGCAGTAATTAAAGCGATTGTTGTAACGAGCTTCATTAATCTTTTATCCCATCCTACTGATTATACGCATTCAGCCCCGTTTCATCCCACGGAGACGAGTGTCATCCAGCGAATCATTGCCATTCATGCGGATGATTCACAACACACGAGACAATGGCGACTGTCGAAACGCAGGATCCCCCGCCTAATTGGCATAATTTCTCGCTACGCGGAACCGTGACGCATGTTCACTGGCATCAAGATGTTTTACATATAGTCAAAGCAGAACGACGACGAGGCGCCATTCTGCCTTCGAGAGATTTATGATGGGGGTTTTAGCCTGCGTGGGGTCTTAAAAGAGGACAAACGAGGCTAAACACAGCTGTCGTCGATGCCTGGCGACCACATACGGTTTTCTTTTTATTCGCTGGAAGTTGCGGATGGCAAGAAGCCGGATGCTATTTCTCTTTATGCAATGCCCTTTAAAATTAGGGCCACCATTCTCGACGAGTCTGGCTCGCTTAGAAATAAAAATTACTCAATTTTTTCGGGATTTCGCGGGGACTACGATTGGGATAATTGCAAGAGGCAGAGCACAGAAGTCCCTAGTCGTTCCAGAAAATAAACTCCACCATATGAGTTTGCTGGTTTAGTGGTGCCAGCAGATTTTCGGGTCACGCGGTTTTTCCCAGCGGCATTTCGAGCCACTTGGCAAAGAGGCAAGGCCAAGTCGGTGAGGACGCGGCTTTATGCCGGTGTGGGGCATCCACCTTCCCGTGTTCCGTGTCACTCGAAATTACAGAAGAAAAAAAAAGGTCCGAAGAACTCGGAGGTCGCGGCGCGGAATTTCCGGAAACGTTTCCCGTGGTTGACGTCTCGCGTTTCTTTCGGCCGGACGCTTTCCCGGTGAAGGGAGTGAGAGAGAAAGCTCACGACATTCGTGAGCGTGGCAAGAACGCAACGACAATTTATTAACAATTACCGCGTCCGGCGATTGTTTCCGTCCCAGCTTATCCGCACGCGTGATCGAGCCTTTCGCGGGATCTCGACGATTTCCCCGGAAGGGTACCGCGCGGTTTTGTCCGGAACGGTTTGCGGGACGCGATCGGGTAGGATCGTTATCTGGACAGGTCGTTTGCCATCACGGGCGACAGCGTCGGCCGATTCGCGATCGTATTGGGCCCCGGCGTAATTACTATAATCCCCGGAGCCGCGGAATCCGTCGCCGCACCGCACGAGATACCAAACTCGATAGAACCGCCAAGACAATTACACCGCAGCACGTTGACACGCGGAATGTTGCCAGGCCCGCGTCGCGTCGCGTCGTCTACCCCTCTCTATAGCGCGCAGAACGAAACCGATTTACAGGAGTCTCGATCGCCGATTACCAGTCTGATTGCGGGTTAAGCCATTCGACCGCGTAACTTAATCAACGACGGCCCCGGTAATTGTATTAACGAGTCCGAAAAGAATTTACTGATTGGTCCGCGAGACCGTCTTAACGTAACGAGGGAGATTGAAACGGGGACCGAGAACTTTTTAATTCATTCACTGTCCCTGATCGCTCTGACAAATTCGATGCCGAAATATCTAATTCGATACTGAAGTGTTCCTGCGATTCTCTCGGTCGCTGTTCATTTATTGAATTCAATTCGCTTTGCTGTCTCGATCAATTTCCCGAAGCATTCTCTATTATGTCTAAATCAGAAGACCTTGATAACCAGTATAAATTATTTCTACACTGCTGTATACGAAAGTGTTCTATATCGTATTTGAGAATTCCCAAAAAATCGAAGATGTCCTATCACTTTGTACCGAAGTGTATACGGCATGGTCAACGTGGTGTACTATAAGGCCAGCAGCTCTCTTTCTGCCGATCAATGTATAGAAAACGATAAGCTGCCCGTCGCTTCTGCCAAAAGGACTACCAGTCCACAAGAATGACTCCAGTTCGGAAACAAGATTAAGTGGGGCAAGTTTTTGTATTCTAAATTCTCTGGTTCACAACGGGATCTTGCGTAACGCCGCGCCGTTGGAAGTGCTTTAACCTACTTGAAGTAGGACCATTTTACCGGAGCCGCAATCTGCTATTTCGGTCGTACGAAGGCCAAAGTAATAAGCCATAATAACCGACCGCTCGGAAAGTAGTCGACTCTCTCGTTCACTTCCGTTACGGCTCGGCTGCGTTTCTTCGTGAACGTCGCGCAGTCCATCGTGTTCCCGTCGGATGCGAAACACTCGATAAATAATTAAAAAAGTTGTATAATGCAACGACTTCGCGGAACAGCTGACTCCGTGTCCGCGCCGTGAGGCCGAGTGTGTTTGCCATAGCATGACGCCCCCGCGACAATAAATATGGGGACGACAGTCGATGCCAAGGAAAAGGCAGCGGTGGTGTACACCGTGGGACGCGTACAGCCGCGGATACGATGCCTCTATCGCGATAGCGTTCTACAACGGCCGCGCACTTCCTGATTTTTTTAGTAGCCCCGGATGGCGTATGTAAACGTGCAAACAATGCCTCGCACGCGAGAACCGGGGAACTTACGAAAACTTTCTTGTTACGCCTCGCGCACTCCCGCGCCAGAGTCGATATCGGATTTTCGAGCCTGCGAATCCGGTTCGCCGCCGATAAGATAGAGCCGAGCGGATGAACGTCTCAATGGAATCGTTAGAGGATCTCGGATTTTATGCATCCATAAGAGAAAAGAACGAACAGCTTAAGCGCGTTTCTAACACGAATTGAGAAAAACGTGATTTTTCGCGAACGTCGCGCAGACTTTGCTGTTAGATCATGCATGTTAAGATATTAATTAAGAGCTATTCTATTCCAAGAATGAAACTCTGATCTGTGAAACGGTTTCAGCATTAGACACCGCCGAGTTCGAAAGAAACACCTAAGCAATTTGGTTCCCGCGATAAATCGCTGGCTCGTGAAAGCGCAGCAGCAACGAGGCAGAGCCCGACTTCAATTTCGCCGAAATAATTGCAGCAAGAAATTTCATGCGCAGCAGTTTCTGTTTCGTTATCTTCTCCGGCTCATTTGTAACCTTAATGAGTAGACGCGATAACGAGTCTGCATTCAATTACCGTAGACCAGCTAACCGCTCCCGTTTCGTCGATAAATTACGGTTCAAGCAGGATGCACCTCGATCGTGTAAACACGGCCACTTTCCTCGCGTGTGAAGAAAGGGGGCGAAAGCGTGTGGGGGACGTTTTATCGGTTATAACGACGCGCGTCGACAAATTCGATAATACGGTCCCGAAAGAGCATCCGTTCGCCGGCGGAGGGACTCGGTGAATCGGAACGGAAGCCGAAACTCGGGTCTCGTTTAAACCAGAGCAGTTAAACCGGCCTGAACGATCGCGGCCGCGCATTCACGCACCTTCCCATCCCGCTTCTCCCTGCGGGTTGTGCGTGCACGGAGAAGGTATTGTCCGCGATCGGCGCTCGTTCAAACAGCCACAGACATAATTCGTATAATTGCGGGACACGGGCATTCTTTCGCGGGGACGCGAGCGCGGAATCCGCCGGTATCATCCGGGCCGAGTACCTGGATGCGACAATAAACAGCGGTACCGCCGATGGGGACAGCCGGGAAGACAATTGCTCGGCGCAGGGACACGAGCCACTCGCGGAAACGGAACACACTCGTCCACCCGCGAACCATTTCCACGAATGACAACGATGTTCCCCTCTTTCGCTTGTCCCTTTTTACACCGCTCTTCCCCGCGACTCGCCGCGCCGTTCACCACCCACGCCGAGTCTAGAGGAAACCTATATATCCGCGACTTTACGGCCGTACGTGATTCGATCCGATTTCCTTTTATCGTTCGATGACCGCGTTCTCGAGCAGGGCTCCACGAGCGTGCTCCAAAAACGGTGGGCGAAATGGTTCCGCGTGGAAACATACGGTGTTGGTGGCACGGAGGATAACTCTTGAAAAAGCGGGTCAGAAGTGTAGAATACATTTTTTTACGCGAGCTCGTGTTTTCGAGAGGAACGAGTTTTTAAATTCCCGAGGTCACGCGCTGCTAAATGGGTAACGGCTGACGCGTCTGACCCCGACTTACCATTTCTACTTCGCGTACTTCGAGAATGAAAATATGTATTCTGTACTTTCAATTTTATTATATCTATTATATATTTTATATAGAATCATCTGGTTGTACCGCCTGCAATAGAATAATGTCACCTGGTCGGCCACGAGTGTTGAACCGTCCTGTACGCGTGGACGAGCGATCGCGCGGTACGCAACCGGCAGGAATTCCCTGTAAACTGGCACCCTCGCCCCCACCCATCCTGCTCGTGTCCCTCGTACACAAAATTGATGACGAGCGCGCGGCGCGCTGAAACGAAAGTTCTCGCGAACACGTCAACGGCCTGGCGGTTGCTGGAAAAGTGGATGTAAGAGCGTCGTCATTGGACGTCCGATCGGTCGTGTGTCGGCTCGGCTCGGCAGGGGAAAAAGTATACTCCCCGCTTCCGACATGGCAGCGGAAATTGAAGAAGTTGCCCGAGACGGCATTGGAAATTATTTATTACTCGGCTGTCGACGTCTCGCGCTACGTTCCAATGGCTACGGTTTTTAGGGGCGCGTCGCGGTTTCCCAGGCTTTCGTTGCTTCGTGAAATTTAGTCCCGATTCCTCAAGCCCCCTCTTCTTCCGCGTTTCCATCCTGAAATCCTGTTTTTTTTTCTTCTCTGCGGAACAGGGCACGAGGAAATTAAACTTTTTCGCGAGAGTTTTGTCGTCCGGCATGCTTGCGGTGAATCGGAATCAATACTAGCTACCGGTAACTTTTGATTATACCGTTTCCACGAAGCTACAGTTTCCCTTTTTGTGCGTTGCGAACTTGATCTACGGCAGCAGACTTGTACTTCTTGCTTATGAGCTAATGAAGCTGTTTCTGCCGTAGAATGCAGCATTTGTTCCATTTTATTATTACTGAGCGCGAGTCCTGGAGAGACCACTTCTTTTAAAACCATCGGTTTATCGAGTGCTTAACCGTTTTATCATTCACCGAACAACATCCAGTGATGTATTGTAGTTTGTAGTACTGGTTGTACAGTATATGCTATCACACAAAGTTGAAAGTTTGAAAGATCAATTACTCGATGCAATAAAAGAATGTAGTTATGTATCAAAAACCACCGATGACCTTTTGATAACTCTGAAAAAAATGACCTCAGGAAAAAAATATTGTTTGCAATACAATGGTTCATTCAGACCATTCAAATAGTACACAAAATATTTGTTGTACCCCCACAATTGGAGGAGATATTTAGGTGGCCGTATTTAGGTGGACCACCCTGTATAGGTATGTAGATGTTCAGACACAATCATACCCGCGTCAAGATATGCAAATCGTGCAATTAGCGTTCTGGGCGAGGGTTTAGGGCAAGCCGGAGACTATGTTTTAATTCATTCCCTTTCCAATGGTGTATTATCTCGGTAACATATTATCCGATATCTCATCATGCAAATATTATCCGTGAATCCTGAACTTGGCTTGTACGTGTGCGGCTGACGGTGCGCGAAGTTGGTTACCCTAAAGCAACAGAAACAAAGTCAAAGTTTTCCTATGCGGGATCTTGTGCCATGGGAAACAACGTTGTCCCCCCGAGACAGATTTCGTCATGGACGAAAATCAAAGTTGCGAGTACAAATACTTTTTTGTGTTCGCCTCGGAGAGAGAAACAGAGAAAAGGGTGGGGGGCAGTTGTTGAGTTGTCGCGCGGGAAATTTAAACGGAATCTTTATCCGTGCCGGACTCCGGGCCCGCTTAAAGAATTTCATTTCCTTCTTGACTTGCTGGGTCTGGTGTACAATTAAACCGGCGCTCATCGGGCAATAAACAGTGGCCTCGTTCCACGGCTAACTTGGTTTAAATCCGTGGCATCTTATTTGCAGGATTCCCCAAGACAAAAGGACGTAGTCGTTAGCTATCAGCCTGGACGATCGAGACCCCTACCGAAACGCTGAACGCGGAGGCAATATCGACACCGACTACCGGCTCAAAGCGCGATCGTCGCGCTCTCAAAGCGAAAGAATGGTTCTTGTTTCCTTGAGGAATTCGAATTTTCTCCGAGATTCACTGCGTTACATTTTCAAGCGGCTCCGTGTCCATTGCAAGCGTCGATTCCCGCGAAACACGAGACAAAGAAGCGCTGGAAACAAATATAAGTACACCTTCGAATACTGCCGATGTTAGATCGAGACGAAATTTGGCAGACATTACAAAATTAAAGGGTAGACGCGAACTGGAAAATCTCAGCTTCGGGAACTCGGGAGTTCGTAAGATACAGATTTACACGTGAACACGGATCCTTAAATTCTTACTACACGGTTCACATACCACGTGTATTTATATACCTACACGTGAAATAGGGATCTCTAATTTATACGTGTAAGGACATTTCGCTGCGTTATGAAACGGCACCGGCAGGCAATTAATTTCAAACCTGGTACAGCTGGTGGTTGGTGTGAATCACATCTTTAGCAAGTGGCGCACTGTTAAGATGTGAAAGAACACGAGAAGACAGTTATTTTAGATGAAATTGAGTTAATATGCGAAAAGATGGCGAGCTAACGACCGGATTTGCTGATGAAAATCTTCGCAAGACCATACACAGAGCTAGAAGCGGGCGATCAGCGTCCCGAAAACGCTAAGTAACTTTGACAGTATCGTTCCCGGTCGCAGTTCGCTACACCTGCGCCCTGTGCGTTGCTTTTTTTCTCTCGTTGAACCGCAGAGGTTCAACGGTTTTTACGGGGGCGCTCTCTCGCGCGGCAGCGAGTTTTTATTCGGAACGCTTTATATTTTATATCCAATCAGGCGGTTCTCCGGCCAGTTGCAAGGCTTTCGCGCGTCGGGGCCAACGTAAATGGATATTCCGGTGTTCTTTCTTCTCGACGGACCCTCCTCCCCCCGTGTTTTCGCATACGGCTCTTTCGTGGCTGTGTGTACGCGGTATGTATGCGACTCGCAGGTGAGACGAATGGCGGAGGACAGAAGAATGCCGGGACAAAAGGAGCTGAGAAGTATAACACGCGTGACTCGCCGGGGCTCACGCCGCGCGCGTACCTGGTCCACGGACCCCGACTGTTCCCCGCTGGTAAATTAAATTCTAATAAAGCTCGCCGAAAAGCTGAGAAAAAAGCGGCTCGCTCGTTTACGGGGAACAATGGCAGCGGTGGAAGGCGTCGTCGGCACCGAGCGTCCAGCCGACGCGAACCGCGGATAATTATATCGAGGCGGCGGCCGGGAATCTCGCAGAAAAACTTGTCTTCGAGCCTGCCGGGATTCGAACGCCGCCTTCGGAGACGGTTAACTAACCTGCCGGTCCTCTCCCGATGCTGCTAGGTGTGTCCTTCCGAGACGCGTCGGCCCCAGAAAAAAGGCGGCGCGTTGAATAACTCTTCTCCCATCCTTCTCTTCTCCTTCGTCCTCTCGCGTCGCGAATTTCGCCTCGTAGATCTGCCTCTCACCTTGTTCGGACGGTTTGATAGCTCCTCGTTTGCAGAATCCGTGTATCGTGAGATTCAGCCATTCAGCCCGCGATAAGAAACCACACCTGACAGGCTCGAACGAAATATTCTCCGCTTCTCGCAAGCGGAAAGCAGCTTCTTCTGCGAAGTGTAAAATAGCTAGTTTAGTCTCGAGTTTTTGGGCTAATGATGTGGATGTAGTGTTTGGCTAATGATAGCTGCGGTTAAATATACGGGCTGGTTTACTTTTATCAAGTTTCTATCTCTCCCATGGCGCACTTCAATATGCTCATAATAAATCAGTTTGGAAATACTAAATCCGGACGTCGGGATTAATGTTTTAGCGTGCAAGCATCAGCAATGCACTGCACTGAATATTTGCAATCCTCGTACTCTTCAAGAACAGCATTGTTAACTTTGGACGTGTACAACTATAGACGATGTAAAATACGTAGCTCGATTCCAGAAACGGGGAGACGGTCGAACGGCCGCCGTGCATTATCCTAATGTTTTTACTGGTCGATTGGCGCTGAGTTAAACGTAAAGTTATTGCCTTTTCAGGACCGGCACGTGAAGGATACCAGCAAAGACCCGGAGATGGACTCGAGCCAGGACTATACGCTGCTACTGGGTTACGAGAACAAGACGCACACCGTTCTACGTTTCTTCAGGCGGTACAATACGTGCGACCCACGAGACTTCAAGATCACGGTAGGTGGTTTGATTTATGTGGCTTCCGGTGTGAAAGATAATTCCCTGCGTCCGTGCGAAGTGCTCGCCCGAGGATCATTTGATGGATTTACGGGAAAAATTGATCGGGCTCTGAGCGTGCGATGCCGGCCGCCTCTGGGGGGTGGAATTATTTATCGTAGCCTCTTCGGAAAATTGAACGTTGCAGCTGCACATACCCCTGTCGATTAACCCTTTTACCCGAGCTATTTCATTACATCGTTCGCCCCTTACAGAATTTCCAATGTGATCGCCTTTCGAAATTATTTCTAATTACACATCCCAAAAGGCTAGGGCGATCTGTAAGTCAATAAACATTTGAATCGGCCATCTAAACCAATTTTTAAGAACTCATTTATCACAGTGGCATGAGAACGCGATAGACCAGACATAGGTGAATCATTCTCTCGACAAGTCATCCTATGAAGACATTATCTCTTCGTCGCGGTGCACGATTATTAAAAGACGATTCATCCTACTAGCAATTAACTCGTATTAATCAGCACTAGTGAGACCAGGCTCTCTTGTTCGGATGACAACGAAAATGTCAGGGAACTGAACCGTTCATGGTCGACTGATTCGACACAGTCACGGTTCACTGTCACGATCGACGTGTGGGACGTTTCGCGTTTTATCGGCTCGGAATGGAAGACTCGTTATCACCAATCGTTTTCGTGGTATTTGAACCGGTTGCGGGACAGCTCGACCCAGTTCTTTATTTCGACGGTAATTAACTCGGAAGTAGATCGCGCGATAGAGCTGTCTACTGGCCGGTTTAACTCGGGGGGAAGGAGATCATGCGCGTGTTGCGATTTGCTCGAAACCCCGCGCAGCCTACAATTTATGTCAGCGGTGCAAGCCACGGTTGCTATCCAGCTTTCAAAGGGGTGGTCGGCTCCGATAATGGCATCATTGATATGCAGTTAGGGCATCTCGCGTCTTGTAACTGTTTTTGAGCACCTCCAGCAAAGATACGCTATTAGTTAGCTATCCGTGAAACGAGAATCCAATTATGCTGCAACCAGTTATTTATGTTACGAGCTGGCAAAGTGTACACTATCCTTCAGATTTTCCTAGATAGATAAATCTTGCTAGAGATGCAAATGAATTTTATGAAAGTAGGATGGGGAAAAATCATTTTTTGCCGATTGCAATCATATAATAAATTAATGTTGAACCAAAAGAAAATAGTTCGCTGAGTTTAGTATCCCACAAGGACGATGTAGAATTTATTCTCGGCGATTCCAAGCGTTCCACGCGTCTGGCGTGTATCGGAGTTCAGCTAATTGTAAGGAATAATTATACGGGTTAACGTTTCGCGTGTCAATATCATTCGGAGCTGTCGATATTAACGTCCCGCGACGTTTATCCAAAACGTAGTGACGAGTCGCTTCGGTCGGACGATGAATATTCGCGTTCTATGTACGCGTAAATAATCAACGCGTGCAGTGCAAATATTGGCTGGCGAAGTTGAAGAGGAACGTTGTCGAAACTGTCGCGTCGAATTTCCGTGGAAGGCACACGGTGCACGTACCAAAATAACCGGAATAGGATTGCTTTGTCAATAAAGTAATTACACGATGCTCGCGGCTGGTGAATAGTTAATCCTTACGTCTCCGTCAAAAAGAAAACGTTGCCCCCACCCCGGTGAAACAGCGACTTAACGAATGACACGTCGCTCTGTTTAGAACACTGTTGAAATGCTGAATTTTTCGAGGATTTTGGAAGCATTCTCAAATAATCGATGCGCTCTATGTCGCTATGCTTTTAACGTATAATCAGTGACTATTTTACGATTTTATTCACTATCTCTACAATCACTTTAACGCTGAAATATTGATTACAATAGACCAGAATTTTATTTCGACGGAACGACGACGAGAGGAAGGAGTACCTTCCATATTTAATGGACTCCGCTTGAAATCTTTATCACGAGTTTGATTCGTTATTAATGCAGCGAGGGATTAACTATGTACTACAGCGATATTTGGAGCATATATTCGCAGTTTTATAGATTACTTTTTAAAGGCCTTAATACGAAATTACTGGGGACTATTATTACAGAAATTACGTCGATAGACACGAGAGCTCCGGGTTTCTAGAACTTTCACGATGACAGCGAACACGTTAATTCCTGAGAAGATTGAAATTTTGTGGATGAAGATTTCAGAATTGCGCGTTGTCTCGGGTCCGATCTTCTTCACGTATCCGCTAACCAGGCTTTAGAAAAACGGTTTAGGGCCGAGCGGGCGATCTTGATCTCGGCGATCCGTTACGAAGGGAACTGTACGTCCTGGTGGATGTTAGTCCCCCGCGGGACAGCCGGGTACGTCCATCTAGCAGTTGAGTCATCAAAATAGTTGGGTGCAAAAATAAAGCGAGCCACCGCGGACCGAGAGATTCTATCGGAGACGACAAACGACGAAGTCAGCTCCCCTTTCCCTTATCTGATCGCGTGATGTATCGGTACCCTACATGATATTTTTACGTGTCACGTTCGCCCCGCAGGACGACGGGGCCCCTAGCCCTGCATTATGCCTTCGCGAAAGGAACCGCTGAATCCGTAGGTGGACCCCGAGATACTTTAAATGGGCTTGCGAACTCGGTACAACCGTACGCTCTCGTACAAGGTTATCGGTGATCGGGGACGCAGAATGTATGGCGAGCCCTTGTTTTCAAAAGAAAATCGTGCTGCCTTGAGCGACTTGCTCCGCCGGGTTTCAATAGCGGCAGATAATTCTCCCGGCGACACATAGTATGTAGATTGAAAATGTTCAATGATATTTATTCGTGCGAACCGTCATTTTTCAGGAAATTAAATTCAATGCCTGTGTATCATCGACTCTATTGTTCGAGGAACTCGTGAATCACACTTTTCGAACCGACCGCTGGTATTATCCGGATAAAATGCTCCGAGAATGACTATTTAAATAACGCACCGTATTATTCTATGGTCGGATGAAATAACTCGTTATCTCATTCTTTTATCTGAAAAATATATTAGGTTGGGGGAAAGTTTCTTCGTATTCTCCCGATAGATGGAGACCATGTCATATCTCGGTTAATATGAATCGGATCTGGCATTACTTGAAACAAGAAATCGTGATATTCGTTTATTTAGTCAAAAGTTATTACTAGATAGCGGATTTTATGCATTCATATATTTTATGCATAAAATGAATAGGTGCAATGTAAGACAGAAAATATTAGAAGAATTTCAAAACATTGTTACATTATTTTTGGTATTATGGTTTTCCCTCAAAAATGGCAAAAGGTGGTCGATCAAAACGGCACATACTTGACTTAATAAACTGAATTTAAAATATGGAAAAAGCTTGATTCATTTCTGCATTAAAATACGAAGAAACTTTTTCCCCATTCCGAGTAAAATACTATTTTGTGGTAGTGTTTATTTCGCTTGAATGAAAGCTTGATTTAAAGAACATGGTTTTAGATCGTATCGATACCGTTCTAAGCGAAACAAAGCGATCAGCTATTTGAAAGTGTAGCTCCGACGAGCACAACAATCTGACAATAAATCGACGTAGCAGAATCGGCAGAGCGAGGGGGTAAAAAGAGTTTGGCGGACGTCGATTCCATGTCGAATTACCGATACACGGTGTACATAAACGTGTCGTAGCACTCGAACAGTGGATTGTCAATACTGTTACGAGCCCGGGATCTCGGTACGATTGTTATTTCTAGCGACAGCCGCGCTTGATTAATCGAATGAACATCAAATTAAGCGGCGCTCCGTCGTAACCGGCTTACGTGGAAGAGGGCTTCGATTGCATATTAATATAGCGCGGCGGCGGCCGGCCCTCCTTTGGGCTTAGTATGCAGACAGTCTCATCAACGGTACGTGAAATTAGGCTCGACTACGTCGCAGATGACACACCGGTCTTGAGGCCGGCGAATTCGCAAACGCGAGGATGCGACACGGCGGTATATCTCGCGTGTGCCTCGTAATTAGTTCGTTAACGGGCTCGCGCGCGTCGGAAACGCGTGACATTTTGGCAGAGCATTGAAGTATGTATTTTTCATAATTAGGCTCGGCCGGACGGGGCTCGGGCGCAAATCACGCGACGGAGTTATGCAAACTAGTAATTATTTCGTTAGCCGGGGAACCGGGCGCGCAATCACACACGTGAGACTCCGGCTCTCTGCCCGTAGAATTTCAAACCCGATGGTACTTTGTGGTACAAAGGCTTCCTGCGTTTCCATCCGCCTCAATTATTTTGGAACATTAGTTTAGGCCGCGGTAACGCTCGGATAATTGTTCCAATTTCTGCCCCGGCTAATTGTCTCAGAAGTGTCAACAGGACGCGCACGGTCCACCGCGGGCAGCCTCGTCACGTTCGCTCGCGAAATTTTCGAGCCTTTGAAACGTGCCGATCCGAAAAAGAATTCTTCTCTACTCGGAGCGTGGCGTAATTCCATTTCGTCATCAGGCTGCTTTTTTCCACGGTGGTTTCGAGAACGAAAACCAACAAGCTGCACATATGAAAAAAGCTATTACCCGTGCCATCAATCATTTGAATTCGCTGATCGTCTCGGTTGTCTTAGCTACTTTCGCCCCTCGACAGGTGCTGCGCCTCATGAAGCGAATCTTCTTCCTTGTTCGAGAGGTTCAACGTACTGGGTGGCCCATTTCAATCTGGAAGTTCATACTTTCTATAATTTCATTAATATAATAGTAAACAGACTGGCGCACGTCTGGCAAAAAATAGTCGGTCAACACATCAAGAATTTATCATTATAATTAACCTGACACATGCGTTTCTCAGAAATACAATTCCACTCCAGTACTTTGAAGTTAACAAATGTACTTGCCAAGTTGGACAAATGTATTTATAAATCCACGGCCTGAGGAAGTGCATTTTACAGTACAAACAGAAAGGAAACAAAGATTTAATGGTACCTGGAAACGGAAAGATGGGTAACTTCCCATCTGGAAGAGCATACAGAGTTCTTCCAATACCCGTATTCACGATCGTATCTTCTCCGCCAGAGGTAGAAAACATTATTATTCCTACCGGGAAATAACTCGCGTAGCGCAGGGAGTAGATACTTGTCCCAACAAATCGCACCCTGTTGACTGCTCGGTGTCCAAAGAAATCTTCGGTGCCCGTAGAATTGGCCCGGTCCAATTTCGCGTTGTGTTCTCGGGTAAACAGTCTGCTTACCCTTTGCATCTGATAAATTTTGCAATGCTCGTGGTCCTTGGCTGGTCGCAGCGGGATATTCCCGGCAGTCAGTCACCGTCGGCGGCGTGCTCCCGAGTCTCTCCTCGGTTAGACGTCGACGATAGAAACCGCAAAAGTTCCGCGACGCGTAGCAACGGATTCCCCTTTGAGGCTGCTCGGCAGTAGCGCGGCGGCAGCAGCTCCGGCAAGGATTTTCCGGCGTGGCATTATGCAATCCAGCTGCGCTGGCAACGGGATCGACGTTGCCTCAGAGTTTCCACTTTGCAAGATTCGTAGTCCGGTTTTTCCGTGGACCGGGCTCCGCCGCGCTACCCCTCTCCCCGGAGTCACTTTTTCACATGGAATCCTCCGGAGTGCGATGACGCAGAGAGAATCGTTGAGGGGGTTGGTCGAGGGTGGTGTGGGCGGGAGGGTAAGTGCGATTCGTACGTACATATTCGGGCAAGCGAATGGAAAACGGGGAAATTGAGGAGAGAAAATGCGGAAAAACAGAGGGGGCGAGGGAGGAAGGTATGGAAAGGTAGAAAGATGGGTGTGTAGAGGGTTGATGGTGGTGCGCTCGAGGATGTGCACGTGAATGTTACCGGTAGGGAGATTGGTGTGCCTTGCAGAGGGGATTGGCTAGCTGACCCGGTTCTGCTTCTATTCCCTTCCTATCTGTAGCCGTATCTAGTTTACCACTTCACTCCCCGGCTGGATGGCTGGCCGGCTCTCGCTGGCTAGCCGGCTAGCTGACTGACTGGCCGGCCCTATAGTAGCCAACGCGAACTTCCTGAATAAGGTCCTCCCTCGGCACTAGAACTGATCGCTATTCCGAATGGTTCGGTTCGGTGTAAAAGGAAAATCGAATTTGACCGATGCCTTTGGGAGTGACGAGGAGAGGGTTGGCCCAGAAAGGGGGGCTACGGGAGAGTCGCCAGGTGCACTGACGATCTTATTGGGTGGATCCGTACACACGTACCGTCGTGCCAGAGGGCGCCAGGGGGATTTCGCCGGAAGCTACTATCCGGAGCGACGGGAAATCGAATCACCGTGGAAGGAGATTCCGCGGGCCTCCCTTCCAGTACCAGATTACATACGTTTGGAGACAATTATCGCCGGGAATTCGATTTCTACGTCAAACCGGCGCGCCGGCCTCCGCTGAATGTGGGTGCGTCGCTCGGTCATTTACAGACTACAGCGTAGCCGGGTTTGTCTCGATTTTTCTCCTCGAGCTCTCGCTTTACTTTTCCAATTACCCTTCGCTTTGCACTTTTCGTTACCGGGACGAGTCTGAACTTCCGGGAAAGCAAGGACTCCCAACAGCAACACCAAACAATCCTTTTAAAAATTACACTCTGGATTTTCTTAGTTTCAAACTGGCTTTCTCGTCTAATTGTATTATCATAGTTTTGATCGTGGACTTTCATCACGTTCAGTTTATCAACTTCTTATACAGAAGAACTATATTCTTATACACTTTTATCAAATACGCGAAACCACCGTTGAAAAAGAGCTCAATAACGTTGGACGATCTCCATCATGCTTCAACCGTCCGTCCTCAAGATTGAAGAGATTCTTATCGAAGGGTTAGGACGTTTCCGATTGTTTCGGTCCAGGGGACAACGAAATCCCGTTCATCCAGGGGCGGAAACATTTTTTTTCCAGAGCTTCTTCCGTCGGATCCCGATCCCTCGGACGTTAAGGAAACATCAATCTAACCGCGGCAAAAGCAACCTTCGCCGAAGTTCTCTCCGGGGCAACCGCAACAGAGGGTCGAGCATCGCGGGAAAGTAACTTCCAATTACGTGGATGCCTGTTCTCCCCCGGTTTTTCGCGGCCGGCAATCTAGCCGTTGTCAACATGTTTGTTAAAGGGAGCCGCGCCGACGGGATTGAATGAAACCGGACTGCCTACCGTCGTCGGCCGACGCTTCCCCACGCTTCGATAACTAATGACAGTTCGCGGAAGTTCTCCTCTAAGTTTTCCAATCGGCCAAAAACTTGCGAACCGACATTTACCTAGAAGAATTCGGGGCCGGGCCAGACAGTAGGAGAGAGGATTCCCCGACACTTTTATCGACGCAGTCGCGGGAAGGGGGAGCGCGAGATCTTCCGCGATCAATCGCGTCGGCTACACTGTGCCTTCCAATCAGCGTCCCCTTCATTTTCCGTCCCGTGATGTCCCTTTGAAACGACGCGATAAGGTATCCCGAGAACGCAGCCGGTTGCGAAGGAAGTTCGAGAAAGTGGCGCGATTCCGGGAAACCGACCGTCAAAATTGGCCCCTTCACTTGGCCCCTTCTTCGAATGTTTCCAATCTGGGAATCGAATTCCCCCGGAAGACATTCGTGACTCGGTAATGCAGCCCATATTCGAGATGTTAGTGCCGGACCGAATGGCCAACTACCGCGCCGTCCGGGGAAGATAGAGAGAGGGAAAACACGGGTATTGGTTGCCCGGAGAGAAATTGGAATAATTGCGGTGGCTCCGGGGAAATTAAATTATCCAACTATTTTAGTTTTAATGAAATCGTTTAGCGGCCGAATAGATCTGATCCAGGAACACCGAATTGCCCCCGGCGTTATTCGATCGGAACCGGCCACCGGGCGCAAACAAAATGACACGGGCCAGTTACTCGTTATGACAATTTGCTGATCAATCGGAAATGCCAACACACAATGCAGTTAGAGAAAATTTGTGACAACGATAAGAGGTCTCCCATACATTTTTGTTTAAAGAACCAGCGAATTTTCACGAGATGCTGAGGTTTCAGTGGATTTATCCTCTCGTCGGGGTGATATTTTCGAATTCTGTCCGGGAAGGGTTGTTTTCTAATTGATCAAGTTTCGCGGATAAACGTCCGCGAACAGTTGACCGACAATAGCTGCGAATTTGTTTGCGTATTATCCTGTAAACATTCGGTTTGTGATTGTATGGGGAGTTGGCCATTAAACTGGTGTTTCGGATTACCTCTAATTCCTCGCAGGCGTCGCGCCGGTGCGCTGGGAGCGCGCGGATTAGTCGAAGATTAAGCTGTTGGACACGTTACTGGCCCGGTCCGTAGTCGGAAGAAACTTGCCCGGGGTTTCCTTACGAAAGCGTCTTTTCCGAGCGAGGTAAAAGTTATCGACGCCCCGCTTGAGGTTAAATTGGATAAGCATTGCCGGGCCATAACTTCCTCTCGCCGACGCGCCGCGACGGTAGAATGATGAAAGTAAAATGACGCGGTAAAAAAGTGTACGCGCGACGCAGAGAACGGCGGCGGCGCGGCGTGTCGCCCGAGTCACTTTTTATCGGACGAGCTCCCGGAAATCTCTTCTGGCGCCACTGCTGGCGCAAATTGTATTAAATATTAGTCCCCATAACGCGACCGCACCGACGCGCAATTTTATTCATGGCGCCGCGCTGAAGAATGGCACCTCGGCTCGCCCGAGAAAGGGAACCCTTGTAAGATTCCTCGAAAGAAATTCCGAGGGTCTTCGGAAATTAAAGTTTATTATGTGACTCCATTAAAGAGGCTCTAGGTCTGAATTAAGCCAGAAATAGTACCGCAGAAAACGCCGCCGGAATGTGTTGCAATTTAAAATAGTAAATCGTTCAACTCGACGCCGACTGCTAACGAACAGCTGGAATTACTTTTCCTGCGAGAGAAGGCTAAGGAGCGCCGATTTTTAGATTTCCCTTGTCGACTGAATTTATCTCGAGTGACCGGACCGGATTCCGTATTTCCCCGATGCGTTCGGGCGACGCCGTAATAATCGCGGGGTAATCTCGTTACGAAATCACAAAAGAATTCTTTCGGGGGAACAATCGGAGGTTCGATAAACGATATTACGTAACGCGAGTAACACGAAATATCGGCGACACGCGCGCACAAAGGGAGAGAGACCGCCGAAAGTACATTCTACTGTCCCATCCTAATTTCATTTCACAAAAGAAAGTGGGTCGACGCGCGGATCTCGTTAACTCAGGAAGAACGAATCGAGAGAAAAGCTTTATATATAGCCTCGCTGCTGTGGATCAATATTCAGCGGACATATTATAAGGATCGCGTCGAAAATATATTTGAAACGAGCAAGCTGCTAGAATAATAAAAAAGAGCTCCGGGAAATAATGTCACTTTTGCACAGACGCAAATCAGCCAGCGTGTACGATAACGTTGCGGTGCTATTTCCGCAAATGAAAAATCGTAACAATCATGAAAAAAATGTCGAAATGGCCGCATTTTTCATGATGTACGCGCATACATATTTCACATTAAATCACAGGGATTTTGTTCTAAGCACGCAATATTTCACGACACGGTCCGCATCGGTTTTTCTATTTTTTCTTTCGTCACTCGACACGCTTTGTGGCGAGTGCAATCCGTCAAAAACCGCGAGATCGACGAATGCTTTTCGGATCGTTGCCGCGATAACAATCGGCCGGTTGTAAAATTGGATTAAAAGTCCGCCGTCGGAGGCTTTCGGCACAGTGCAGCGCGGCAACTGGTTTATATACACGGGACAAGCTCGACGCTATTAAATCGTACCGACATATATTACAAAATCGGCCACGGAGCTTAACTGCTTACACCGAAGCTTAAATTAGGTGGCGTTCGCTCACAAGCTCGGAACAGCGTTAACCAATTTTATCGTGGCCGTTAGACATGTAAATTAGCTGCATACAAAATAAGCTAATGTAAAGCGGAAGCGATCGTATTTAGGAGGGGCGGTCGGCCGCGCCGGAAAGGGACGTTCGACGACGAGAAAAAGCTGGTCATGCAATTTTAAGGCGCGTTCTTACGGCACTCGCCGCGCGGCACGCATTTTGCAAATCAGTCCGTGTATCGATTGGGTCCTCGTGCTAAAAGCCTCTGCACTTCCGGTTGCACTTTAACCCGGCAACTTTGTCCGCCGCGTTACAGTTTTATTCATTAAGCGGATACATAAGTGATCGCCGTTTTCGCCTCTTTATCGATAGCTGTGACTTGATACCGCGTTACGCAGCCATAATAGCTCCCTTCCTTGTCCATCACTTGTTGCCGTTTTTCCCGCGAGAATTGAATTCCATGATGAAGCAATTAAAATTTGAGAAGTGGGATGAGCGTAACATCATAAAAGAGCATAACATGAAATAATACACAAATTTGATTTCCCATATGGATTATAACGACACCAAAAAGGCGATTATTTCACAAAATTTTTACTGTGTTTGCGAACGGGTAGTTAAATATGTACAACAATTTGTATATTTGTTTTCACGGCTGACTACCCCGGAAATTTGATCGTTGGAAAGTGCGACGACAGGAGTGAGTGAGACGTCGATAACGAGCAAGAGAAAGCGCAGGCCCGAGTCGATAAATTTTGAAAACAAACATGTTTGAGGACACAAGGTCTTCGGAACCCGGTTCAGTGAACCGACTGGTGATTCGCTTTCTATAGACACATAGCTCGGGGCTCGCAACTCGCTTATAGAGAGCAGCGGGGTACGATTCCATAATTGTTTCGATCGTCTCGATTCTATTCTGTTCTTTATCTCTGCTGGAAATACAGCGGAGATAACGGATCGAGAATCGCGATATAGTGGTTTAAACGTTCCGGTGTCCATTTACAAAAAACGTAATGCCTTTTAATTGACGCCGATTGTATCGCGGAGAGAAAAATTCGCGGTATGTTGTTTCGCGCCATCGACATCGGGAACGGCCGGCTAATCGTTTGATCCTTTGCGGGATTGTCTTTGTCGGTGGCGCGAGAGCCATTTGAATGTACGAATTTGCGCGAGAATGCGGACGGCAAAGTCTCCCGTGGCTCCGCGTGTTCTTTATTGAAACACCGAATGGCCAGATTAAGCCGGGCTTATAACGATTATGCGTTATGGCTCTGCCGAGGAAACAATTTCCATTATCATTAATTGCGGTTTTATATGCAAAAACGTGGCGGCGACCCGGTTTCGCGGCGCGGCGGCCCGGCCCGGCCCTGGCTGGAACAGAAAAAAGTCCGGCGGCGCGCGCGCGGGGGTGGCTGCCGGGTAAAAAGAACGGGATCTCACGCAATGAACGGGAGCCGACATCAATCTTTTGAAAGTTGACGGGGTTGTCATAGTCCTTGCCGATCGCGATCTGCGGGCCCCACCATTAATAAAACTGATCCGGCGAACGATTTCACTCGGTAGCCCGACCCGGCCCGGAACGACACATCGCGGCGTTACATCAAAGTCACACACGGAAGTTTATAGTTCGTAACGAGGTTTACCCGGGTTCGTGCGCGGAATGCGATTATGATTTATGATCAGCGAGTAATCGAACAGCCGAAAGCAATTTCGCCCCCTCTTTCGTTCGTGTCGCCGGAATCCTTATCGAACGACATTTCTTTTTTTTTCTATACTCCGTCCGCGCGCCGCCATCAGATACCGCGGGGCGAAATTACACGAATTTCATTTAATGAAGAATCAATTTTTACTTTAGCCAAAGCTGGATCTGATAGCTTGGACCGACTCGGGCTTTTTCCTCTTTATCGGCTCCATCGAACAACCGACGCGTGGAATTAGAATAAAAACGCCCGGCGTTACGGATGATCGTCGGCCGCGCGACGATGAAAGCAACGATTCGTAAAAAACTAACGACCGGGTTACTTTTGAGGTTTATTTTACCGCAGACCGGCAGTTTCGGTCACGAATTTAAAAAGTACGGCGTTGGTTACACGGAAAAAATGATCCTGCATCTATAGCGTATACTGTAACCGTACACGTATTATTTTAATCGATTTCTGCACGATACGAATATTGTTTGTCATTTTTGTTAGGAGCGTCGCGGTGAAAATATCATTTATTAGATATCTGTGCTCGAGGAAAAAGTCTGAAAACAGGCGAAAAGCCGGGTTTATTATCGTCGGGGCATCAAAGTTTCGAACTGTCGAACAAAGTTTGCGTTTGATTTTCTCTCCAGTCGCATTTCTATCGCTTTGATAACTACCGCAGGTCGATCGATTAAGTGTTGGCTGAACGTTTAAACTGTCCGATCATCTCGGCCCTAAATGCCAGTTAGGAAATACCCGTTGGCAGCGATAATGCAACTATTATGTCTGCGGCTATGCCTGGAATCGGAGTTGGCGCAGTTAACAGCCACCAGATATTGCAAGTTAATTTAAACTTTCGCCGGTTCGCCGAAGGGGGATCTTGATGCATAGTCTCGACGGATTCTTTCGCCAGGGCCGTGTACACAGAATAGACGTCGGGGAATCGCTGCGCGGGAAGTTCATGCTCGAATTATCCGAGCGCGCGAAACCCTTTTTGTCCTTTCTCGAGCAAGACAATCTCGCTCGATCAGGACAGCCAATCGCGAACCAGATTCTACGTCGGCCAGGACGGACTCGCATTAACGGGGAACCGGTCGCAATTTTTGCCACCGCGTATCTCATGCATTAATTTAATCCGGGGGCTTCGGCCGGTGTAATCGCGGAACCACTCGCCGCCGAGAGAATACACGAAGAGGAAGCGGACCGTCATCGTTCACCGGGATGCTAGCACGACTTGTCTCTCTGCCATTCGCTGCTCCCAAGCTCGGGCAAAGCTGCCGGTCGGCCGCCCCGAGCCAACAAAGATTGCCGCTTACTTTCAGCCCTTAAATTACGAGCCCCGTACGTTCTCTATCGCGCCGGGTCTAATTTTCCGTCGTACGTGCGAGCCTCGGCGCCGCGCCGTAATGCAACGGCGAAAGCTGACGCGTAAGTGGTACCTTATCGCGCGGGGGCTTCTGTTAACAAGTCCATGTCATCGGCCGAGCGGGAACAGTTGTTTGAGTTCCGGTCAGGTATGTCCCCGGAGAGCGAAACGGAGCAGAGCTCCCTGCGGAAGTGGACAGCGAACATACACTTTTAAATTTAGTTGAATTTCCTAACTAACGTCGCGTCGGGAGTAATTGGATTTTTTTGTTCGAGCCCGAGGGGTCGCCGCGCGGCCACTTTATTCTCACGAAGCACGGCGCTCCTAGATCGAAATCTACGGGTTCATCAAATCTCCGGACATTGTACGTAGTAGTTGTTCCGCGGCGATCGTCACGTCAGCTCGTCAACGTTCCGACGAACAAATTGCTCGGCGTTCCCAGAGCGATACCCAGTCCAATAAAACTAACCTGGTCGGTCGGTCGGTCGGTCGGTCTTTCGGTCGGTCCTTCGTTAATCGCGACCGACCATCTTTCCCCTTGTTCTTGTTACCGAGGCTCCCAAGATTCGACTAGACTCTAATGATCGTAAATTCCTGGCATCGCGGCGAGATCTGGAACGACATTCGAGTTCCGGTCATGTAGGAGCCACCCCCGGAGAGATACCTGACTGGAGAATAGACGGGAGAGTGTACCCGGGCCCGCTGCGCGACCCTCCTCCTATGAAAACGCCTAGTTTCCTCGTTTACCCGCTGAGACCGGGAGCCTCGGAGTTCGCGTTGAAGTTTCTCGCGTTACTTCCCAATTCTCATCTTCACCGCCATCCAACTTCTTCCCTTACCTATTTCCTTCCACCAGGTGTCCCCTGTCCCCGTTGCCGCCCCTCGCGCAGCCAGGTGAACTCGTTCCTGGGGACGATGTCATACAACCAGGACGACGTTTACATATCTTCCCTCTGTCTCCCCGTTCAATGTTCCGCGTATCGTTCCACCCTCGTTACACCCTTGACTCTCTTTCTCCCTCACTCTCTCTCCCTCTCTTTCTCGCGCACATACTATCTCTGGTCTCAACCCCACACGCACGCAGACACCGACTTCTCTCGCGGTGAACCAGCCCACGGGCACACGGAAGTTAAACGAAGAGGTAATCCCGAGCAAATATCTCGGAATCAGCGATAGTTCAACTAAGTTACGGGAGAACAACTCTTTCCCGTTTCCGCACTCAGGTTATCGCGCATAATATATCGTCCTCCGCGGGAATATCGTATCAACCGCCCCCGAGATCTGGGACGAGGCTTAGGGACGAACGTCTAACATTCTTTTCGTAGAATTGTAAAGCCGATTCCCCTGCCTCTGATAGAACACTTCCGTTTAACGCTCGACCCACCGAGCGCTGAAAGTAGTACGCGTCGCCTTGTGGAAACGAAGAGATTGAATGTATTTAGGTATCGCGCGATTTATTAAAGTGGCAAGCGTTTTGATTATTTTAATAATTGTGAAATAAATCCGAAACCGGCTATTCGATCGATGTATTTAATTCGAACGCGATACTGGCACTGGGAGCGACAAACACGAGAAATTCGAATCTTTCTGCCAAACGTTTTATTTTACAAGCAAATAAAACTGTGGAAAATCGCTGTACGCGTGTTGGTTACCTGAACCGTATCCCATGAATGAAGTCGTTATTTGTAATTTGTTTATTAAAGATCTGCAGTATAATAATAACAGCGAAATTCTACGTGAAATGTAAAACGTCATTGAATGTGCTTCGCATTCGCCGAAAATTATTTCATTAAAACCGCATAATTTGCGTCGCCTCTACAAGAGGTGGTTCCGCGACGCAAGGGAGGAATTCCGTGGAAATAGAGAGTAAGGAAGAGGGTGGGCGAGAAGTGACGTATTATAGAGATTCCTCGTATATAAATCCTGTCGTGATGGGGAGCGTCGAGCGGATATGTAGGCCACCGATTGGATTCCATCCCATGCGCGAAAGCGCGGCGAAGAAATTGAGAAGCCAAGTTGCATATTGCAGCAGCCTTGCATGTTCAATCTGTATCCGCGATCGACAGATTCCGGGTGCACAACGCGATGTCTCTCCGGGGCGCGGCCCGAGAGAGAGAGAGAGAGAGAGAGGGGGAGAGAGCAATCTCGCGTCATTACGGAGTTTTATGATCCGGAATGACAAAACTGGCGCTTGCCGCTGGTAGGATCGCGATAGCAGACTCCATGTTTCAGGGAGAGGCAATTAATCAGCGCAATGAATGCTTGAAAATCGCTGGCCACACGATTATGGAAATTTTAATTAATAAATAATAGGTTGCCGTCCTAGCGGTTCCCCTCAAGCTCGGCCGTTTGTTTAAGATTAATTGTTGATTAACGGCCGATGCTTTTTCTTCCCTGCGCCGACATTTAATCTCGCCGCGCGCGCGTTGTTCTTTGCTGAAACAAGAATTATGAATCGTTGTGCACGAAATATCTCGATCTTGGAATTTTCCCGATCTTCTGAATACGCAAGCCGGCCCGTGGGGACGAACGTAAGTCAAAATTGACTCCCCGGAACGTCTTTGACCCGGGTTGAAAGCGACTCGATAAATATTATATCGTTCTCGGTGAGAGTAATTGTAAACCGTAGTATAGGCACCATGGGAACGATCGCGGAAAATGGGCTTGGAAGTTCACCGGTTAATATTTATGCGAGCGATGGCAACCAGCGGCGCGCGGAACATTTATACGCGTTCCGTACAACTTTATTACAGGAAATATTTCCCGCATTAGTCTCATTTTCATATTATAAATTGCAACGTTTCGTATCACAGCGAACTCAAACGTTATTGCAAATATATATTACCGGGGTCGGTTTGAAATTTCTTATCGATTTTTAGCGTTGCCGTATCGTATCGGATCGCAAATTATCTCACGACTGATATTCCATATTTTTAGTAATGGCTTTTGAAACTCCCGATTGTTGTCTTTTACAAAAATGTTTTACGTCTCGTTTTCCGTGCAACGAAAATAGCCGGGAGTGCTATTAATCCTGAACCGGTCGTCGCATGGATGAGATTTGCTATCCTTCGAAACAAAACAGCTTGAAATTGAAACTTTTCATTCGTAGACAAGATCAAAACAGCATATTTAACAATACAAGGATATTCTCGCACGTCATGAAATCTAATCAAATGTGGTTTACCTTAACAGATGATTGATTTTCCTGGCTCTCATAGTGTTAAAGCCCTTCAGAAATAACAGAATAATATTAGAATTGAAAAGAATAGGAGTATTACGAATGTAATCGCAAAAATCGTAGTGCATGACAGCTGTCATCCCCGGGAGGACTGCATGGTGGAGTAATAAACAACGAATTCGAGATTTCACTTAGCCATACGTCCTCTTTAGAGTGGAGGGAGCATTATCCGGTGACGGCAGCGTGAATTCGTAAAAGGGTGGCAAGACAACATTCGGAATTACCGTGGGAACGAAAAAATTCGAATTCCCGGCTAATCTTCTTTGCCGTGAATTACGTGGCTATCGAAGGCCCCGTTTCTACGCGGCAATCCGTGGATTAATATATGTTAAGACTGCGCAATCCCATAAGCCTGTGGCCACGGGCGTACGGCGTAGCCACGAATTCCATCATCCCTGCTTTCCCTCGTCGTTTTCCCCCCCGTGCTCGGTGGGGTTGGTTTTTTCGCTAAAACGCGCGAGCCCGGCTACGCGCCAGTAACAGGTGTTCCCGCGGATAATGTCCTAAAAAGCTTCCAGAGCATCACTCGGCGTTTATCAAAGCGCCTCGAATGCGGCTGGCTTTTCACGATTCCCTCTCCTCCGGCATCCAACCTCAAACCCACCCTCGGAGGCCGGAGACAAGGGGCGACAATGCGGCCGCAAAAGTCCGCGACTCGCTCGCCGTGAATAGCGGCGCGGAATAATAAAGCGGTCGTTATCAATTCTTCGAGTGGAGACATTGTCGTGAACCGTCGAGCATCGGAACACGTTGGAACCGGTCGAAAGAAAGAGAGACGAACGGCCGCACGAGTTCCGGAAATGTCTAGATTCGTACGCCCCCGCAATTGTCCCAAGCAAACGCCTTCGCGCCAAACTTATTTTCGCAACTTACAATTTTCATTGAGACATCCTATATATTCAGCTTCAGCTGTGTGTGTGTGTGTGTGTGTTTTATCGGGATTTGTTAATATACACTGGGCGCTTTAACTACCTGTCCGGAAAATGTCTGGTGATCTCATAGAAGTTGATTGAAAAATATATGAATGAAAATTGTTCCATAAAGATTTGATTGGACTTACAATTAGTGATAGCTGCCATAAAATAGTCAAAAGTGTCTGCAATTCAAGGATTAAGCTTCATGAAATATGAGTATTCTGAATTATATTCGTTTTACTTGCAAACAAAGAGTCTTTGCGGCCGATTCAATGTACAGAGGGATGAACGAAGCTAATTCGGAGAGCCCATAACAAAAAGGCTCCACCATGGAAAGTCCATCAAATAGATCCAGGCTTGAAAGAAAGGTCTGTAATAAAATTCATAATAAAATTGTTCGCCAAGTTGAATCGGTCTAGAGTTTTGTCCCGCCATAATGGCGCAGCGCGATCCCAGAGAAGCTATCGTGACTCGTAGGCGCTGCATGTGAATCCGAACGTAATAATAGAGCCTCGTCTCGTTCGGAACCAAGTCAATTATCTCCGCGTGGAACGTTCCGAAACTTTAAAGACTTAATTGTTACGTGCCGTGGGCAGCAGAAAAACAGAGCTGTAATTCGGCCAGAATCGCGCGCGCGGTGGCTCGCTCGCTCGGTCGCGGGAACGATTCCGAGTTTCAATTGAAGTTTCATTCAGGAGTGAGAGAGAGGGGGGGCTAGAGAGACGGATCGTCACCGTGGGTCGTCGAACCCTCGAGGGCGAAGACTGTCGAAACTTCTCTGTTATTGTATGCAAAAGCGTTTCGACGCGATGCTCTCGTTCGCCGGACGGTTTCGGACGCACACTGCCGCTTCGAACAAAGAGCATAATTAATGCCCGTTCGGCCGTGCCGATAGTTTCGCGCGGTCGGATCCCGCTGGATTTTAAATATCTCGGGCACGATTCCGGAGTCGATTTCCCATGCATGGAAATGCGCCGGAAGGCGGCGGCTTGCGAAACTACGCCGCGGAGATAGCTTTATCGGGACCGCGTTAATAACGTTACAAGTTGCAAAATTTCCCCCGGAAAATGCTCGCACGCTGGATGGCCGAATAGGTTCGCGCGAAATCACCGTCGCTCAACGGGCATCGTAAAACACAAACCTAAAACTGGTCGTTGTTTACACAAAGAACAGATTGCAATGAAAACAAACTAAACGCCCCGGTGTGCGTAACCGCGATAGTTGCGCAGGATACCATTTCTGGGTTAAGTAGAACCTGTCAAGTAAAATTTCCAACCCGATACCTATGGACGTCGATTGTCAATAAAATAAATTAGATTCCAAGCGGCGAGACCAGGACGGAAAATTATATCGCGAATGTCGACGATAGTTGTGTATGTGCACGGGTCACGAGCACAGACAACGGCGCAGTACCGCGGCTCATACGTTTCATTTGCGCGACTCCACTCTCATCAGCCTGAGCTTTATTTCGAGTTATCCGAGAGCAGTTCTATCAGCCTTTTACCGTTCCGATTTACGCGCGCGGAAACGCGACAACTTTGATATTCTAATATCGACTCGCGCTCGGGTACGCCGATGCCCGGAAGAATAATGGCGAATATGGGTCACGACGCTTTTCCGCAACAAAAATCACGTCGTGCTCTATCTACGTTGATGGCTGTGCTCGTTTCGGACGCCCTGCGGCGCACGCCGAAGAATTCTCCGAAATTAATTACCATCGGAATCGGCGTCCTTATTTTCGTTACGACGGGACCCCACCTCAGGCTGGCCGCGGAAAATTTCACTTGCGTAAAATATCCACTGCTTTCATTGCAAATTAATATTGCGAAAGATAACAGCTGGGACAGAATGTGTTATCCCAACTGCGTTTAGTTTAGGCGGTTTAATAAGATCCCTCGGTTACGGTTGTTTTCGGATCGCAGACATTAATTGGTTAATGGAACCGACGACGAGAGCAATCGCGAGGATTTTTCCGACGAGTTTAATGATCCGCGTTCAACGAGGCGCGTTCCATCTGCGCGGTCGGAAATGGGCAAACTTCACAAATGAAAATATTATACATTATTTTATCAACTCTGCCTTTTCGGTTTTTCTATTTTCCTAGATAACAGTGCCACCATTACTCAATGTCTACTACCATAAACAACGTTACGATATAACACGAATCTGAAATAATTTCATGTAACTCTGGCAAGGCTGAAATGGTTGTGTATTAATTTTTTCCTTTTTTGACCCAATTATTCAACCGAAGAAACTAGGATTTAGATACAATGTGGCGATTCGAGGGATAACAGTGGCTGTGAGGTGCACAGGAAAAATAATTAAGAAACAATGTTACGGGCGAAAGAAAAAGGGAACGGATAGACACGAAGACACGCATAATGGAATTCGCTTGAACGAGTCAAAAGAGCAAGAGAATAAGCATAAAGGACTGACTCCTCTATCCAACGCGTGAGACTGAAAGGAAGATCCGACCGTTCAGCGCAAGTTTCCTACCATTACAGCCAGACGGCTGATTCGAGTTTCGCGAAGAAGCTTGCAGAAACCTCTCACGAGCCGAGATCGAATTACCCAGATCGAAGTCAATGCGGAGTCACCGTTCAGGGAACCGAATAAGAATTCGCAGTCGCCTCCGATCTCGCTCGGATTCAATCAGAGGTGAAAATGCGGGTAAATCGCGGGGCCGTATCGCCGGTGGCACGGCGAGTGCGCCGATAAAGGCAAAAACATATTCGATTCCTATTACGCGGCTTACTCGTGGCTCGAATCCGCTGGTGTGTTCCGCAGTCTCGCGGAAAAGGGCGTAGTGGCGTCTCCGTTTTTCCTACGCAGCCGGTGAATACAGCTGTTTGCGCTTCAGAGTGGCAGCCACTCTTCCGGTATTCGCCACTCGATCTTCAATTTCCACGAGATCCGCGCGTTATTTCGCTCTATTCGACTCGGCCACCATCTCGTCTCCATCGTTTCGCATATTCGCTGGCGGACTTCCTCCCGGATTGTCTCCGTAGGAGCGTAGACTCGGGGCTCTCCTACTTCGATCCCCTCTTTTCGATCCCATTTCTAGTAAATCGGCACCCTTACATAGGGCTTTAGGCCTCAGAGAGAGAGAGAGAGGACTAGGTGAGAGCTATATTCTCCTCTGGCGCTCGTACTAGTCGGAGTACGGTGATGGGTGTAGCGGCTCGAGCGTTGTCGACAGCTCAGGCCTGTCCTAGTCATTCGGGCCCCCACTTTAGCCTTCAGACCTCCTCCAACTCGTCTCACGGACGGGAGAGATCGAGAGACGGAACTGCATCACCATCTCTGTCTTTCTCGAAACCATGCCAGTTGAATGGTGCGGTGGGATAGCACGAAACTCGGGGCAAGAGCTGAACGTGGCCCGCGGGCCACAATTTGTACAGACCTGACGTAAACTGTACGGAACGCTACCCTATTGCGAGCTGGAACGCGCAACCGTACGAGGTCGTTGAAAGCGTTCAAAGCAGCTCGACCGTGCGTCATTTCTAACGTGTGCTTACTTGGCCGGATAGAACGAGGATCGATCCCCGTTCTCCGCAGCTTCATCCTCGCCGCAACGAAACCGAACGTTTACGCCCCCGAGTTTCGACTTCGTTGGCCGTGCTCCACTTTTCGCTAGAGAACCGACTCCACTCGACTCGGCCGCGGTCGTTTTTCCACGGTATATACCGTTTCACCGGCTTGTTACACTGCCCGCGGTCTTTCCGCGGGCTAAATGGCCGGTGCGCGAGTCTTTTGCCTCTGTTGATTGGATGGTTTGCCCCGGCACGCATGAATGAGTCGACGCCGGAACTTCAGGATCAATCGCGGAGCCAACCAGCCTCTCTCTCGCTGAGGGCGATTCGATTCGGAGCACATAAGGTATTCGCTCCCGAGCCTTGTGTTCCTTCCGAACACGCCCACGTGCGGGCTTGTGTGCACGCGTAATCCCGGGCTCCACCGTTCTACCATCGAGCCAGGCTGATCCGACCTCTCGTTTTGACAGTCTTCGATCCTTCCCCCTGCTTCGAATCCGCTCCCCTTCAACCGAGGGAACAGTTCCCTCGACTGAAACGCGGCCGCGATTTTCCGCGCTTCGAAGTTTATTTACCTGGAACCTGGAAAACAGCCCCAGCCATGCCCGAGAAGAATACCAATGGAAAGATGGAAAATAAACGAACAGCGCCCGGGTGGAAGGGCAACCCGATCGATAAGAGTTTTCACGGATCGAAACGCCGCGGCGGCATCCGAGATTTCGTCACGCAATTTCTACCTGTTCCGCGCTGCTGCTCGAGCGCAGCGCACTTCGCACTTATTTACTTATTGCATCCTGTCCTTTCCCCCCTTGTTGTCCCATAGTGATTAACGCTTTGCGGTCTATGCTGGTTTCGCCGGTTCGTTCCAGCTGGTTTGCGTTTGCTTGGCCAGTTTTGGACGTCGCGCAGTTTCGCTGTGTTTGAATAACGCGGGGAATATCATGTTTACACTCGTATGCTTATATTAATGATAACACTTCTACTATTGAGTAAATGAAATCCCGAATCGGTAATTCCGTCGGATGTTCGAGTGGCCTAATATCGTACCGATAGGACTTTTCATTCCCGCTGTACGTGACGTATTGTGCGAACGCTGTTCGCCGATCGTATTTACAGGAAGTGCTCGAAGTAGTTCCCGCTTTCTCGCACCGAACAATAGGAACTTGCGTTCGAGTGGAACGGGCACGGGCGAGGAGATAAAGAAATCGCGATAGGGTTTGGAGGGTTAACGACGCGCGGCGTGTTCCCTATAATAATCGAGGACACGCGAGCTGAATTACTACCGATGGATCCGCAATTTATTTTTCCCGTGGATCGCGTTGAAACAGCCAGCCCGAAGGAAACCTGGCAGTGGGTGGAGGGTAACGAACGGGCCGGGAAATGGAAAGGCAGAAAAGAAGCGTTCGAGTGTGAGGTTAAAACGGAGACTGGTCCGCGGAACGTTCGCCCAGGGGCAATTGAATCGGTTTCGCCCAATCAGCGGCGCGGTTAATAGCAATCAACGGTCCTTCCCTTTCGGTCTTTGGCAAACGATCGGACTAATTACTGATCGGGATAAGGCGCGCGCAGTGGCAATATGTGCACGGATATCGGACGTGCCGAACTCTCTTCTATTCCCGCCCTCCGATCGGCCCTTTCCTCCACACTTTTCCTCCAGCCTAGACCGTCTCTTTCACCAGTGGGTTCGCCATTCTCTTTCTCCTTTCTCCGTTTCCCTGGCCGTCGACTTCCTTTTCTTGAAATCGGGCGATAGGGGCGAACGCATGCGCCCATCGTCGAGTTTGAAAGGAACGGATAGGAGGGTGGGAAGCAACGGGAGCAAACGAGGCATGATAGGGCCAAGGGGTGAACGAGAAGGACAAGGGAGGTGGGCGAGCGACGAGAAAGACGCCGGCAAGGGTGGAGGAAGAAGGAGGGTTTCCACTGTGCGATAACGACTGGCATCAGCAGCGCGCCTCTACCTACGACCTTCGTAGCCCTACGAGCTTAATGTACATAGACATAGTGGAGAGGGCAAGAGTTGGAGGGGATGAAACAGCGAAGAGAGAGAGAGGGAGGAACAAAGAGGGAGGAAAACGAGGAAGCAAGGTGTACGTACTATACGTCAAGACAATAAGTACCATTAAGATAACAGTCGGAGGAGGGGGAACTCAGATAACCCTTGCATGGACCTCAGGGGGTCCGTAATGGAGGATTCCATTTTATTCCGAGCGTTATTTTTACCGTATCCAGTGCACGGGTGGCTACGCGAGTTCTCTGGTTTTTCGGTAACGATCCAATCTCTCGAGAAGCGGCTAAGCCGGCCCGTTTAATTCGAAGGCTCGCGATTGAATTCTCTTTCACGCTCCCGAAGAGCGACGTGCAAGCTCACAGGTGTCCCATAAAAGGATACAAGCGTCTTCTTTCTTCCGGTATCGCATATTCTGACCTCGTTACCCGCCCGGGAAAGAGGAATGTCTGCGTTGAAGCGGGGGCCAATCCACCGGCGGAGATGAAACGCGAAATTTTATCGCTCGGAGTATGGCTGCTCTACCATGCTCCTCACCGATCAAGCGGCCACCGCGTAATGACAATGATTAATATTGACCCACGTGCACCGTTCAACCGGGTAATACAGTCTCCGGGAGAGACGCGGTGGGCAAACTTCAGTGTCTCCCCCACCCAGGCCCCAATCCTCGGGGAGGATTCGCAGTTCGCCGACACGACAGTCGCCGTCAAAAGTTACGGTATCTCGTCCCCGCCGTGTCTGCAGAATTCGACGGACTTTCGCATTCTTATCTGACCCCACCCACCCGGCGAAAATTCGAGTTACGTGGATTTCTCCGAGGAAGCCGATTCCCAACAACATCAAACGCTCGGGCTGGGTGTGTCCGTAATCATGCGACAGCAGCACGATCAATTGCACTTTTTTTGTTGAAGCTTTGTAGACCCTTAAATGATCAATTGCACTTACGCGCGCATCGTTAAACTTGGAATCGGCGGCAGTGAAAGTTTCTTCGCGAAACTTTATTTTCGTTTCAAATCAGCTTTTCATTTCTATAATCAATTTTAACCCTCCACTCATCAGTGTACTTCCTATATTACTGGTTTTATGTTTACTGTCTATCTATGGGATACTATACACTTCCACTGTCTAGATTCTCGACTCTAGAATATTGTATGTCCTATGTAAATGGAGTCAATTTCATCCAGTTCTCATGATTGATAGTATTAATCAAATTCGTGCGCCAGTTCCTTTGAAAATTGTTTCATCAAAAACCGTTCGTTCGAATCTAATCAACCTGCCGATAGACTGCTATAATATTAATGAACGTTGCGATTCATTTTTCATGCAATTTGTACGATTGATATTGATCACGCTCGTACGCTAGTTGCTTCGAAAATAGTTTCACCGCGAACCAGTAGTACACAGGCTTTTGCGGGAGCCCGAAATCTCGTAATGTATGTTCGAATCAAAGTAACGATAAACCGCAATAGCACTAATGAACGTTGCGATTCATTCCGTCTAATCGTTCTTTATTGCCAGTTTTACGTCGCCAAAATACAATTACACGGGAGGGGGAAAAAACGTTAAGCCGGGTTCACGAATAATTCACAGCTCGCAGCGTAAGTAGCCCGCTCGTAAACGGACACATGCGATTCCGAGGGGATCCCGGATGCCGTTGTACAGCGGAAGGTCTTCTAAGTCATTAATTATAGATGTGCCGTAGGCACTTATCCGACGGCTTGCTGACGCGAATATTCTGGCTCTATATAAAGAGGTTGCAGACCGAGAGGAAAACTCGTATTCGCATGGCACCGCGTATACACTTTTCATTCGATTCGCTCGATCAATCTCGCCGGGACATCAACGTGATCCCCTTTGTCTTACCTTCCGGCTATAGCCAACAGGTACTAATTTTGGATAGTTCGCTGGGGTAAACGGACGGTTCTGTGTTTTATCGAGCTCCTAAGTGAAGCTATTTGACACAATTCCGTACTCGGTTTAAACGATATAGCGCGGCTGAATTGCCCCTCTTCCGTCCTATTGATTCCATTCGATCCCTTTAACTGGATGATATACGAGTCTCTTTAATTCACGTTTCATGAGCGAATCGATAGCGAGATTGTTCGTAATTGGAGTATCTTATTTTCAGGCGATTCCGTTTGACTAGGAGAACAAATCATTCGACGGGACGGAATTGTTTTTATCGATTTTCCTTAGACCGGCGCGGCGCGGCGCGGCGTGCCGCGAAACAGATCTTCACAGACGTTCGCTGTGCTTTGGTATTCGATCATTGCTAGCGGATTTTTGTGTGAAATATTGTACATCATTTTTAAGAAACAGAAGCCAAAATGGCTTTATTGTCGTTAGTAATTTTAGTAAGCTGAGAATACATTGACGTATCGAAATTCTCTTTTGGGTTATAAGAAGACACCAAAAGATCGATCTACCTTGTAATGTATAACAGACTCTCGAAAAGTAAATCTAGTACCAATTATAAATGAATTACATTGTACATATTTCCTTTCTGCTGGGCAGCGAATGTCTTCAGCTGATCAAATACCCTTGATTATTAATATCAGAATAATCGTTATTACTACAGATTGCACGTGAAAAACACGGCGAGGTATAAAATACAATGGAATTTAATAACGTATGAAAATCATCGATAAAGGAAACATTGTCTCTGTAAATTACACTCGGGAAATTTAATTCCGCACAAGGATTAGCAGTATAATTATTACCGCGCACACGGTATGCTCTCGTGTGTATTCTGTTTGTGGGTATTCTCGAACTCTCCCTTTTAATAAGATCGATTCCTGCGGAATGTTGGATGCAAACAGGCTGTGTCTTGGACTGTTCCGCGTGGTCCTTAACGGGATTCGCCGGAAGTTTCGGCCGAGTTTACTCGTTAATGACTGTGTACATACCAGGAGCGTGCTCAGGTACCCCGGTGGCCACGTATTCGCCGATGTTGGCTCATCGGCATCAAGTTGATGAAGAGAACACCGGCGATACGCCCCGGTCGATGCGATAGAATCTTGTTAGCGCAACTGTCTCTTTTCCAACGCGCGCTGTCGGTACACAAGCGCGTCCAATCAATGTTTCCTCATGAATTATGTTGGATCAGTTTGCGAGATAGACTTTCGGCGCCCCCGCTCGGACGTTGGATACCTCGTTCCCTTGTCTCGTTCACATGGGTTACGTATTTTCCGCGTATTTTCGTTCGATCGGCCGAGCGAACCGATCGTTTCACACCAGAAAGGGACTGCGATTCCATAAGTGCGCGCGCGCCGACGAGCGCTAATTACGACGTGAGATATTTATAATGGCCGATCGATCCGTGGATTTGGATTTTATCCGACTCCGGCCGGATATCATTTAAAATTCAATTTGTTTTCCCGGCGAATGTTGGACAGCATGAAAATAATACCGAGCCCGCAAGCAACTTGTGCATCTTTGCCAGCGGTACACGCTTTAAAGTCATTATTCACGGTCGGCCGGGAACTGTAATCGCGAAAAGTTTAATCACGCGATTCTAAAATTATCTGCCCGCCCCCACCTTCCCCTGAGAATTCCCTGGACTTCGAGAAGGTTAAAAGCTAGGTGTGGCTCTGCGAAAATTCCGGAGCGATACCTTGGTGAATTGGTGCTCTCGGGTTCCGAGCAATTAATAAAATCAGTCGAAAATGTTCGATCGAAGATATTTTACGTTGTATCGAATTTTTGCGTGATAAAGCAAACTGGAAGGAAACTTTTCCACCGTCGTAATATTTCCGTATTTTATGATACCATTTGTTACTACAGTCACTATCAAAAGTTCCACAGTCCGTGGTAGTGCGGGAGACTGTAAAATATTCGCACAGTAATCACTCGCTTCCGTTTTAGCGAGTCGAGGAAAGAATTTCCAACGACGTAAATTCGATTCTGTCTATTGGCTCGCGCCGCAGCTCTTGAATTCCCGCGGATCGTTCCGATACACGAAATCGAATATAATCGATGTAGACGTGCCAGCTTGTAACTATGGCAGCGACAGTTTCAATGGAGCTGTGTCACGGATGACTGGATCCGCGAACGATATGTGCATATCGCGTGCCACTTGAACAGAAACGCACGCTCTCCCGAGATATTACCGCGAAACGAAGGAATCGCCCCTTACGAGATTTACATCGTACATTACGATCATTCGAGAATTCACGCCGGCCCAAAATCGATTCGATTCCTCGGCTACCGCGGCGCGAAGAATCCCATTGAGTCGGAGTATCTTTCTATCTCCAGAAAATATTCGATGTATAAGATGTCTTGCGGTATATGCGGTTGCATATTCTACCGGCTGCACTCGAGGTGCAAAAATGATAAAGAAGGTTCACATAAACAGATTTTCGGGGTGTTGTGGTTGCTCGTTTATCTTGGTTTGTGTCAGGAATAGCAATTCTCAAATTGAATCTCATTTATAATTTATAGTTTATCCCTCATCCGTCCGTCAATTTGACATAGTTTTCCCGAAATAAGTATTTTACTCGAAACTTCGTGACTTCTATTTCTACAATGAGAAACACATAACCGAAAACCCAAGGTGTAAATGTTAACTCATTCATTTAAATAAAAAAACATTGAGAAATAATTATTTACCTTGTTATTTCAACGATTTTACCATTGTATCAATTTGACACCGAGGGACAGATTCAGTTCGTGAAATCAGGGACGGATGAGGGTTAATATTGTGAATGATACTGCGAATACTATTTTTCTTTGTCAAGATACGTGGTGGTTCAATAAAGCAACTAGTCCAATTTAATACATACCTATAACATAGTTGAAGACGTGCTAACATTTCGAATATTGCAGCCAGCTTTGAAACAATTTTACAAAATATTTCCTTGCTGGGAACGTTTGAAAAAATGTGACAGATATTTCAACCTTCTGCCGTTTCGTGCACAGAAAGTTCCAGGGCGAAAAGCTCCGGTATTCGTAGTAATATAATTATAACGAGCCCAGTCTGAACCGCAACATATTCCGCGAAACGAGCGTATCATAACTCCATCTGAAAAAAAACGTAGTTCCCGGCAGCCGAAATGAAGTCCGAACTGGGTCATTTGACATCGTTGCGGCCAGGGAAACCCGTTAAATAGGGAACTAACAGTAATTAACGCTGTTTCCCCGGATCACTCAGCGCCGACGTGAATTCTCGTGGCTTCCGCGAACTTTGCCGCGGTTCCGAAGCTGAGCCGTTGCTCTGGACGGCTTGGCCGGCTTTCACCGTGAAATTCTGTACGATAACGGAAGAATTCGGAGTTCTCTGGGACAATAGGCCGGTTTCTGGTACGACACAGCATAGCGTAGTGTTGGCAAACGAGAAACCGCTGGTGGACTAACTGAACGGAAGAGAGAGACAGATAAAGGGGAGAGACCCGAACCTCGGAAGGGGTGAATGGGCGCGAGAGAAATAAGGGCTGAGAGAAAGAAGAATGGGTCTGTAGCGGGAGAAGTAAAGCGTCGGAAGTTTGAAGCCCTTAATTGCTTTTTAAAACTTTCAAGTTCGACTCGGTCCCGGACCCCTCGGTTCTTCATCCTCGTCCCGCAGAACTCGTCCCGGTCGCACCCTTTGCATTCCACTTTGGAATGTTCAATATTAGTTTTCCCTATCGGAGTTGCAAACACGTTCGGCACGAGGGGTAACTCGAACGCTAAGAGGGTGGCGATGCGCAAGAAAATAGACGGGCAGATAGAGAGAATGAGCGGCCGAGAGCCGGCAGAAAGAGATGGCAACCACGAAAAAGAGGAGGACGGAGGCCCCGAGGAGAGAGCCCGAGCCGTCGATAACTAGCCGCGCCTAGGTTTTTGCACTCGAAGCAATTAACGTCGCCCGGAAAAGAAGCCGCGGCACTCGAGGGGTCGTTTCTATTGGTTTGTGTATCCTCTGGGCGTCGGGCTCACTTTTCTTCTCGCGAAACTCCGCGAAACCGTAAAGTGCCCCGTCCTCGAACTTTCGTCCGAACGGTCCTCTCCCTCTTTTCTTTCGTTTCGCGCGCGCGCGTCCGCCGAGCTTTCAACCCCGGAGAAGATACTTTTATTGGGTCCGAAAGTTTTGTCGCGGGGAATCGCCACCGCTCGTGATCCGGAATGGTTCATCGGCGCTGCTCGATAAATTGCGCGATCCTCGGGCCTGGGAAAATTCCCCCCTTCTTCAGGAGTTTTATACTTGTCCGGCAAGAACCCCTCGCGCATAACTTCCGCGCACGGTCACCGTCGCTTCGTGTCGTTTATTTTACAAGACCTACATCGCGAAACGCCGACTATCACCCCATTCTATAGACAACATAGATGATTTTGTACTTATGGATTTCTACGTCCTCTTGCTGGGGATGAAAAACCTGTTCTTCATGAACATTGCTTAAGACTTTCAAAATTTTAGGTTATTCGTTAACTCTTTGACGATGGATGCTGTTAACGAGTTCAGATAATTAATACACATGGGTTAAGGTTAGAAAGTGATAATTTATCATTCGAAACGTCGCCTACTAAAAAGTGACTCTGTTATCTAAACTATTCCATCATTCATACTACAATTCAAAAGCATCAAGTGAGTGGCACGTCAGGTAAAAGATCGTTATTTAGAGAATGGGCCCCTGAGAGTAACTGGATCGATCGGACAGTTCTGGATCTTATTTAAGGTTCCAGGGAGCGATACGCGTTTAATCTACATTTCGATCCATATTGCATGAGCGATCCTCTCGAAACGTCCATTCAAATGCTCGGTACCGCGGTCTATTTCGAGGCGTCCGCGCGCGTCGAGGGAGAGACTGCTCGTATCTTTTCTCCCGAGTTGCTCGTTCGGATCCTCGAGGGTCCGCGGCAGACCTTTCGAGAGACAGTCTTTTCCCGCGAATCGTCTCCGCGACCCAAGCCGTCGATCTCGAAATTAGAGCGGCTTCTGACGTCCGAGAGGTTAATCGGTGGCCACGGTTCGATCGGCACGGAACAGGGGCTGGTTAATGGAGGCGTCGGGACAAAGAAAGGGAAACGAACTTTACGTACGCGGGACGAAGGGGTACCGCCCTGACAAAAGGTTTCTTCTCGCGATCCATTATGGTTCGTTATATTCAAACTTCTGACTAATTTCCCTCTATGTCTCTTTCCGCAGCCGGTCTTTGTCAGCGTTCCGCGCGGTCATTGTTACCGGAGATATTGGAAGTTTCTACATCGATTATTTTTAATGTCGCATTTAACTGACGAACGCTTTCCCTCTGTGTCGTTAAAACTGCGATTACGAGGAACAGAGGGTGTACAGGTGCAACAGTGTCTTTCTGTCCGGTTGGTGCCTTGATCTAGAATAAGGGGTGAGTTAAGGGTAAATCTTTGATGGTTCCTGGAGGGACCGGAGCCATTTGCTCGCATCACCAGTGACGTCTTTAACTTTCTAAATGGGATCTTGTCCCCGGGATTCGACGATTATTGGGAAGGATAAACGCGAGCTGCGAGTTCTCATAAGACGGACTCGTGGCGAGGGTAAACGGTGAGGGTGGAAGCACGCCAGAGAAAGCAGGAGGACAGATTTCCGCGTTTCAAGAGCGACGAACAACGGAAGCTTCTTAATGAAGAATAACGCTCCGGCCAAAGGAAAGATATTTCCACTTAAACAAACGCCCTCCTAGTCGGTCCTCCTTTGCTTTCTGTCGACGGCAATTGCTCTCCATTTTTCCCCTAATCTCTCCTCTTTCTCTCCCCTCCTTTTCTCCCTTGGAGCGTGTCCCTCCAACTTCCTCTATATTGATAGCGCCATTACCTTCCTATCGACTCCTTCCACGCAGCGTCTTAATAGAGTGTATCCCTAAGACGCCGGCAGCGACTGCACGAATTTGTCTCACGCTGTCCTGCAATAGCTTTGAATGGGAATTCCTCTCACTTCAATTACCCAGCTCCAAAAATAACTAGGTGTACCCTACAAAAGTGAGAAGATTGTATGTATATAGATTTTGTACGGTTGTATCGCAGAGTTGGGCAAAAATTTAATCAACTATTGACGATTAACTTCATCAATCGATTGAATCAATCGTCGATTTTTCGATGATTTCTTTTTTTAATCGTACACATTAATCAATCAATCATGATTAAAATTTTAATCGATTAATGCCCAACTCTGTTGTATCGTAACATGCTTCACTGATGTAATTTATCGCTGACAGAATCGCCTTCGCAATCTTAATAATCGTAGAATGAAATGCCGGTCATTTCACCGTGGCGAGCTCAGTGTTTAAACGAAAAGCAAGCTTCGTCTTGTTACCCCAAGAGGATAGAGATCTCCAGTTGAAAGGAGAATCGTGTCGATGGTACCTCGCGACGCGTTTAATTCTCTTAACGATCGGCTCGCGGCCGGGGAAAGAGGTTCAGACAGAAGCGTGGCTCCGTATGACGTCGTCAAAGAGGCTCTTCGGACGATAGCGTCGGATCGCGTGATTCCGTTCTGGCTTCACACGCGATGCCCATTTCCTCCTATCGACCTTCCATCGGATCGCATCGAATCGCACCGCGCCTCGGTCGTCGAAATCTTTCGATCTCGTTGGGATCTGGGTCGCCCAGGGACAATGTCGCCCTTCTGTACTAGTCCCAACCCATCCGATTCAGGGAAACGGCGCCCGATTGTTCTCGATCGGGACAGAACGTAGGCCCGGAAACCCGTGGGCACGATGATTCCCGGGGCTGGATCGCCGGTAACTACGATTATCGGCGAACGTGAAAGCCTGACGCGTGAGTGGCCTGCGAATCCAACCAGCAGCGACACTCTTCAGCTACGAGAGACACGATCTCGGTTCCACCAGGATCGCCGATTTTTCACTGACGTCGCACGTGCCCCTGTAACCGTTAAGAACCGCGTACCTTCCTTATCTTTCCGTTATAAAACGATAACGGGGATCATTCGGCGGACTCGTCGCCACGTGAATACCCAATGCCGGCTGGCTCGTGTGTTGCGAAATTTTAAGTGCCGCGCTGGCTGCTCTAATCGTCGGACGTTGTAGATGCTATCCCGTTCGAGTTGGGTCACTAGAAGTTTTGGGAGATTGTACAACTGTTTTCCTGGGTTCAGGGAGAAGGCTTTTTCTTAATCCTGGTGCTCTGCAGTTTTTACGATTTGCTAAGAGTTAATACTAAATTCGTGTATGAAAATTCCTGAACATTGAAACTGAGTGAACCAACAAATTTTAAGCGAGCAGTATAAATTCTCAAGAATCTAATCTTCCAGAATAAAATGGCAACAGTATTCGGGCGTGCACGAAAGTGAAACAGATGCTTCATTTAAAACCTGAAATAGTCGGAACGCGCAGGTTGGGTGGCGGGACATGCAGAATGATCTAATTAGGATTGCTGGCCTGCCATGTAATATCATGTTGCTCGATTCGACGGAGGGTATGGAAGGGTAATCGAGTTCCGTTGTACGAATAAAATCTGCCGGGCTATGAAAGACACATCCACAAAGGATCCACGGGACAACAAATCTCATCATGATAATTAGTTTAGGTTTAGCTGATAAGGGGGTTCCAGCCAGGGTCAAAATGAAACATTAACGAGGCTGCATCTGGCCAATGCTCTCTCCAATCAAGTGTGATTGTTCCGAATTGTGAGTGGTCGAGGACCCTAGTATACCGGTCGCATAACGCGGATCGATATACATGTTTCGAGGTCGACCACCGATAGGTGGATAGGAATACCATTGCCCGGTATTGTTGTAGAACGTGGGTGGAAAAGAGGTGGGAAGGGGGTTGCCAGCAGCCCTCCCGGTCTCGTCTCGTCCCTTCTTTTCGAAGGGCGCACCAGCAGCAGCCTGTGCGGCCGCACGACAGACACAGATTATCGGTACACACGGCGCGGAATTGATCCCCGAGGCATGCCTGCACGTAAAACTTTCGGAGATGAAAATGCCCCGGATTGATTGCTCGCCCGTTCACGCTTCGCGTGGGAACGTTCTAGTTCGCGTCACGTGAACAAACCAGACACGTCGGTATATTTATTAAACGGGAACAAAGCGGGGCCGGATACGGCCAGCTCGCAGCAAGTTGTTGCTTGTAAACCGCCCTCTGTCAGACACTGATTCTTGCCGCACCAGATTCTTTCGATAAAATACACGGGCACTAGCTCTTTGTCGCATCCCAGTCAAAATGTACGACCACCCGCTAAACTTCAAACATTTTTGCACATTTTACGAGCGGCATACATCTGCCGAATTTTGAACATTAACACGTTCCCGTGAGTTTTTGGGACGCTTGTAGCCGACCAGTTTTCGTTGGTGCTGGTTCTTACTTTGCTAATTAATAGACTGCGGATTTTTATGCAAAATGTTTCGCATTGATTGTGGGAAGCAGGAATAACATAAAAACTATTAAATGCAACATAAGAACATTCTTGAATTTTTAAAATCTTTTCTTTTTGTATTTTACCCAACCAATTTAGTTAATATTAAACAGATTTTGAGGAAGCTGACAATGCTTTATAGTGAGTCTCACTCATTACGATTTTATTTTTCATATTTTTCATTTATATTATATTAATATGCAGGATACATATTCATACAGCTCTGCAACTTTCTGTCTCTGCGAAATTTACTTGAAATTATGAACCTAGGAGTTAAGCGACATTAAAATTTCATTGGAAAAAGTAGTTCAACGAACGTAACGAGACCTGCGTTACAGTAGTTTCTGGACAAGCCAATTTAACTCGGGCATAAACTATTGCAATTATACTTTCGTTCTCGGTATTTGATATAATCTTGAGCAACGTGTAAATGCGTTCGACTGCAAGAAAATTGCCGGGCGGATTATTAAAATACTGTTTGATGATACTCGAGGCTTGGAACTGACGTTATCCGTAAGTGGAGTTTCGGGTGTGGGTATGTATAGCGCAGGTTTTATACACGATTTCATCGGAACGGCTGCGCGAACCGGGTTCGGTGCTAATTTGTCGGCGGCCGTACGAAAGCAACCGTGTACTATGTTTCGCGGCTGGATCCGCGCCAGGTACCAAGTAAATACAACTATCGCGTGGAATTGGGTAGGATAGGACTGAAAGTCCAATGGATAAGAAGTCCCGACTTCAGAATCTTCATTGGGGAATAATTGACTGTGAATTATAATGTCTATCCTAACCACAATCACAGGAAAATAAATTTTTCTCTAATTTTCACAGCATCACAAAATCAAAGAGACATCGAAATTTTCACGTTTCACATCGACGTGTTCGGTTGTAGCAACTTGCAACCAGCCTGTAAAAGCAAGTAAATATGCAGAGATAAAGCTAGAATGACCCATAAATTCAGGATTGATGAAGCCACAAACTTATATCATCGAAAGGCACATTTACCGGCAAAATGCTTGCGCGCGATCTCTCATAAACGTTCAATCGACCAGGCGTCGGCTCGGCATCGTGATCGGTCTTTCTGGCAATCGATTCTTTCACGCGTTGAGCTTGAGCACCGGGCGCAATCGAAACGAGGATTAATTAATTTCAGCTCGATAACGGTGGATCCTGTTGTTCACGGTCGAGCCGGGCGCTTCGGGTGTCGATTTCAAGGATCGCGAGGAAAAGATAGATCCGGCCGGGTCTACCTAATTTCACACCGGTCGATATAATCCAATCGCGATAAATTCCACGCGAGCGACTCCGGCTCGTGGCTAATGCATGCATGTATGTATAACCGTCGGCCAGGCGTGGCCCCCTTCGAAATACGATTTATTCGATTCCGTGTTATTCGCTACTCTATTACGCGCTGGCCGCTAATCAACTTACGGCGGTTCCATTTTAGTCGGTCGGCCCCGAGGAAATAAAAGTCGCGATCGAACGTTTGCCGACGGCGCACAGTGGGACCTTTCGTCGATTTTGGAGACAAAATCAAAGAACTTCCGATAGAAATGAGATAGAGAGCTGAAATTTTTTTTATTTACAGCTGAAACATGACAGAATATGGGAAAAATAGGGAGATTATGGTACGAACGTTTTTTCACCTTGAAAAAATTCGTCAAACTTGCACAATTTCAAGAAAATTGCGGTTTTTTCAATGCCACGTACGGGAAAAATTTTTTTTTAACATGCTACACATCATTTCCTGTAGATTTTTTCACGCTGATTTCAAATCTGGTCTCAAAATTTGTCTACGATTTTTTTTTTTCAAAAAATCGATTTTGTGACAAAAAACTAATGAAATCATTTCTTCGTTGAAATGATTTGATAACTCACTAGTTTGAACGTGTATCGTATTCTCATATATGGATGATGAAGTATTTAAACGATTTGAGTTACTTACGAAGCATCAAGCACTTCACTTCTCGTCATCACTTGACGTAGCGCTGTCATTGCTACTGGCACTTTCTACAGACTCTGTGCCGCTGTGTGTAATGTATTATAAATTAGATATTTATTGTCCATAATTATAATTTCATTTACAGAGGGAGTAAGGTAAGTATTTAATCTTTTTAACTTACGTATTCTCCTCAACGAAATTTCTAATTTCTGGTGATTTCCGATTTTTGTGAACAAAACTAATGTAATCATTTTTTCGTTGAAATGATTTGGTAACCCACTAGTTTGAAGGAACATTGTATTCTCATATATAAAACACATTAAAAATAATCATAATGAAGTATTTGGACGTTGACTTAACGTATATCACGCCAGCGACAATCGTAGCGATACGTCAAGTGATCGTTCGTCAAGTGATATACGTTAAGTAAACGTCCAAATACTTCATTATGACTATTTTTAGTATGTTTTATATGTGAGAATACAATATTCCTTCAAACTAATGAGTTATCAAATCATTTCAACGAAGAAATGATTTCATTAGTTTTTTGTCACAAAATCGATTTTTTGAAAAAAAAAAAATCGTAGACAAATTTTGAGACCAGATTTGAAATCAGCGTGAAAAAATCTACAGGAAATGATGTGTAGCATGTTAAAAAAAAATTTTTCCCGTACGTGGCATTGAAAAAACCGCAATTTTCTTGAAATTGTGCAAGTTTGACGAATTTTTTCAAGATGAAAAAACGTTCGTACCATAATCTCCCTATTTTTCCCATATTCTATCATGTTTCAGCTGTAAATAAAAAAAATTTCAGCTCTCTATCCCATTTCTATCGGAAGTTCTTTGATTTTGTCTCCAAAATCGACGAAAGGTCCCACTGTGCGGCGATCCTTGGCTATAACCGGTGAACATCTTTCTAACCCTTTCGCTTTCGTTAGGGCACGTATCTTTTTGATTCATGTATCAAATCTAATGTGAACACAAACTTCAATTTTACATGATTTTTTTTCTACGGTCACTTAACAATGAGTTGAGGAGGCTACAGTACAAAACTTCAACATTTCATTATTCCGCTCGATGTCCGAGAAAATAGGCGTTCCACCGTGCGACGTGCCAAAAATGTCACAGCTGAAAAATAAGATCTACCCTCGGCCCGATCGCTGGACGCGGGCGACCTCGATAACGGGACACAGGTTAACGCGATGTACACGGAAACGCTTCCCCCCCCCCCCCCCTTACGGACGGGCCTCGTCGAAACACTGCAATATGAGAACCGCCGACGGCGGATATTGCGAAATAAAAAGGGTTAAATTAAAAATTCTCGGTCGAGTGCTCCGTCCTTTCGCCCAGTGTCTCGAGAATATTCCTGCGGAATTTGAACGTGAAAGCACGGACAGAGAGAAAGAGAGAGAGGGAGGGATACAGAGAGGAAGGGCGAAAGAGAGGGATCCTTTTCTCTCGTTCGCTCTTTTCCTCGTTTCGCGGTTGCCTCTTCTACCTGAAGGCTTCGACTTTTATAGCAAGGCCGGGTATAAAAGGCGGTGCTTTGTGCTTCCGTAAGCCGCCCTTATCGATATTTCTCGATAACAAAAATGAACGACTCGACTTGACTTTACTATCGTTTTCTCTTTGTGTTCCAGAACGACACGATGCAAGTGGTTTGGCAATATCACAAGGAGGAGCCGGCGTCGGCCGCCGGAGTTTTGCCCGCTAACGGCGCGGTTCGGGGCTCGAGGCCGCTTTATCTGGTGCAAAGGGACTCGCAGCCAAAACCGAGCTCGCGTAACCAAGATGCCGAGCAGTCGCTTCAAACGTGGGACATATTGAACAAGCAGGTTCGTATCGGAGTCATTTATCCCTGTCCGCGGACGGCTCCCCGACGATCAATTACCCGCGACCGCTGTATTTTATCCTTATGCAACGCAACCCTGTGACCGAGTCTCACCCAACCACCTTACTCTACACCCTAACCTCCAACTTCTACAGGCTGTTGATTCACCGGTGGACCCAGAAGGAGTGCGATACAGACGTAAAAGCGATATCGGTCTCTTCGCCGACACTTAAGTGTAGCTGAAAATACGCGTTTTTGGGTCCGCCTTTGGCACTGCTTTTGGTTCCGCTGTTCGGTGAATCACCCTGTATTTGTTCTCGGCTCTCCCCCGTCCGGTTCGACGGTCATTCGATGATGTGCGAAGCCGGCGCGGCGGGATGGCGTGGGCGGAAAATTATGGTGTAACGCGAGCCATTGCGTGGCCGAGTATCCCATAATATGATTATAACGCGCGGAAGAAGGATACTTCTCGACAACGGCGCACACCGAGAACTCGCGTATGCATAATGATAGACCCCGGCGTAGGTGGTAATAATTTAATGTATAGGTGTTCAGCGGGATTTTGGGTGTTAGGGATATTAACGGCGCAAGGAGGTGGGCTGCAACGAGCCGGATATCTCCGTGTGCATAACCCTGAAGACGGGTCTGAAAATTTTTACCGAATTTTTGTTTGTCGAACCTTTACACCTTGCGAGGACCTCCCGTTTCTGAAGGCTTGCGTCGGTTGATTATTATAAATGCTGGAGTATATCGATGGTTTTCGAGTAATGCTTAGTGTTTATTGTAAACGTCATCCGAAACGCTGTTGAAATATTCAATGTTTTTTCAGTAATTGATTGGTATTACCTGCAGTTATTTGTATTATTATTGGTTGGGTACATACAAATGACCAATTATGCTTTGTTTGCACATATTTACACGTTACACTAGTGGTGTGTTTTGCCGGTCAATTTAGGTTCGATCGAATAATGCGAGAGAATTGTATGGTTTGTCGTGACAATGTCGGTAGCGGGGAAATGTCAGATATTTTACGCGTTCTGTGGACATTAATTTACACGTCGGTCTAAATTAATTGAATGGCACAATATTTATGTTCGCTGCTACTGAAACGAAACAGTATCGATTTTTTGAAGATTGTAAATGGAATTCCTCCCTACTCTTCGTTGGCGAACGCTCTCTTCTGCGTCACAAATCTACAGGTGTCACACAGGCGTGGTACAAGTAACCCTCGAATAACATGGTTAATTGAGTACGTGTCGACTGACTATGACCGTCACTGTAACAACTTTACGCCTCCATAAAATTAAAGTCACCACGAACCTGTTCGCAGTTACCCCGAACAAAGAGCATCGATGTCGAAAGAATCGCGCGAGAGCTAAGGTCTCGCCGCGGGCGTTTTCGTTTCGCGGCCGGCCCCTAACACAATTGCGCCACATGGCCGCTAATTTTGTTGGGCGGATGTTCGTCGATTTCTGGCTGCAATCTGTTCGCGCGAAGGGGGCCCCATTATTCGTCGGATCGTTGGCTCGGCACTCGAAGGCGGCCAGATTTTTGTTGTTTCGCCCGCGATACTCCGCGCCGCTCAATTTAGTCACGCTTCCGTTTCGCGATCGAGCGGGCGACCTCGCTAACACGGTTTGCGGGGAGTAGAAAACAGCAGAGGGTGGTTTCCACCAGCATCACTCCCCCCTCAGGTCGGTGGTGGCTGGATCCGTGAGCGCGCGCGTGAGATGAATGTTCGAACCCGTTTAACGTTTAGGCCGGCGCGAGTGGATTTTTATCGGATGCAAGCCGCGGAGCATTGTGCGCGCCGAATTTATGACGGCATAAATCTTAACCGGGTCACATCCGGCAAAAACTATTCGTTCATTAGAGTCGTCGGGTCATAGATTATGGGTCGACGCTATCGTCCGGATCAGACAATGCTAATTCCACGGGCTGCCGGCCGTGCTTATAGTTTATATCGGGAGGGAGGTGTCCCTCTTTTGCAGAGAATTTACGCGTCACGTACACGGAGGGAAAGGAATCGATCAACCGGCGAATGAGGAAGAATGTGTTCCCGTGCTTCATGCGATTCTGAAATATTTCCCGGCGACGATATTCGAGGAAGCCTCGTCTCGATCTGCTCGTAAAAACAGAGCGCAATTCGTAAATACGGAAATATGCGCCCAGAAACGATAGAGACACACGTATCGAGAGCAAATTGCTACTATCCAGTCAACTTTCATCCCTCTCGTTTTTAGGGTCGCGAAAATCTTGAATTTCGAGGCCATTTTATCCGTGAATTTTATGGCCAGGCAGAATACTTACTATACCCCATTGGTGGATAGGCTCTAACAGTGAAGTGTAAATTTTCGCGTCTGCAAATCGTTGCTTCGGTTTCTCCTCACTCTTTTGCACGTTGTTCTCGTTCTTTGATTCACGTAATTCAATCGACCGCGCTCGAGCGGCGCGTGTGGATGCGTCGCGTAATGGAAGCGTCGACGAACCGAACGGGAGGGGTCGAGAAGCGGTGTTATCAGGAAATCAGGAACGAAATAATAAATTGGAATTATGGGGCGGCGCTCGGAACCGTCGAAACCAAACGACGCTAATTTCATCAGTTCTATTTACAATTTATACATCGAACGGGCTCGCGGGCCAGAGCTCGGTTGTTTCGGTGCTCATCACGCTGTAACAAATTACCGTTTCTCCGAACTGGAAAGGAATTACTCATTCGCCCGGCAAATGAAACGATTCCACGTACTTTTCGCCTTTTATACTCCGATACACGTTCGCGATGAAATTGTTTGTTCCCTGACAGTTCTCGGGTGCGCATACTGCTTTGGTACAGCTACCCCGACACTGTTTTCTTAATCGTAAAATAATTTCGAAATTACATCGTCGATCGCCTTATTATAATTTGCGAAGTCTTCTTCAGCATCGCTTTCGTCAGAGGGTGCGTAATTACGTGCGTAATTAGAGATTGTAATATTAGGTGATTGCATAAGTTCGTGCCCGATTTGAAAATGAAATTCAATGGTTAAATCTTAAAGAATACAGCTTCGTTGATCAAAATTATATAGTCACAATTCTTTTCTACAATTAGAAAAGAATGGTGACTATATAATTTTTCTTTTTACATTCCACTGTGCAGTACAGTTTTCCGACATCTACGAAAATAGTATACTTCTAATAATTGTCGACTTCCTGATCTAACTACGTACGGCTAGATAAGGCGAATTCCCAGCCAATTGATATAAACATAACTCGCCCATTTATCTGCATCGCTTATCTGGCAAGAGATCCGAAACTTTTTCTCGTTGGAATACATCTTGCTCGTAAGTTGTTTTCATCCGTGTTGGTTCGAAGCTACGTAGAGACTGGGGGATCCCCATCTTGGTGAAACATAGCATTCGCGAACTTCTTAATTCCGTGGCCGATTACTCGAACACACGTTGCCTGGTCGCGGAAACTTCCGGCGCAGCACAGGCGTCGAGAGTCACGGTTTTAATTGTCTTGGCGGAAGGAAGGAAGTAGGAAGGAAGCCGGAAGGAAGGAAGGAGGAAGGAAGCGAGCAACGCAACGCGTCTATGTTCGTCGACGAGGACGTTAAAGTTGCCAAGAAGCGTGCCCGCTTATCTTACCGGCGTCGGCGTCGGCGTCAGCGTCGGCGTCGGCTCCTCTTCTTACTTTCTTTCTTTGCGCGAATCCCACTTGTTCTTCGTTAACTACGTACGCGAAAGTTCCGCGCCAGCCGAATAACTTTTGTATCGCGCAGCGATGAATATGAATGTCCGCGGGCACAAAGAGGAGCCGGCTTGTTAGGACGGGTTTGCATTCATTCGGCTCCCTTTCGCCGACTGACAACGATACCTTTTTTCCGCGGACCATTCTCGGCGACGAATCGGGACGAAAACTTCGTTGACGAGGCCGCGGATTCGCAATACGCCCGCAGCGACGCCTTTGCTGAAGTCATCACTTTCCCCCGCGAAATATTCGCGTTCCCTTTTTGCCGAGCGACAACGCGGTTATCGCGATATTGCGCTAACTTCTGGCGAATATCCTTAGCGTTGCATCTGCTGAAAGGATGTTCGAGTCTTTTCGCTGGGAAAGAGATCTGAGGTACACCGATGATCATAATTACTCGGATCTTTCTGCGTTATTTTTTCTTTTAAGAATTTTAACAAGTCAGAAGATACGTGACACTATTCTCTTCTGATACTCAGCGTTTTGTATTTCATCTGCATATTTTTGTCATAAATGCATAAAATTCGCCCGTTAGACATGGTAATTGTCCGTATGACGTGAGCAAGATGCATATTTATAGCGAGCATCAATATCATTTATTTGGTAATTTTTCTTTTAATAACTTTAAATCTCTTCACTAATCGGGGTAATTGTTCACATGACACGAGCGGGAGGATATTTATTGCGAATATATTGATATCGTTTACCGGGTGATCAATAATTACGAATGCTATTACTTTTGAGAAGTCCATAAACGTTCGAAAGACCGTTAAACAACCGCCGTTGGGTAGAGTATCAATAAAACATCGTTCTTGAATATTTCAGCGGTTGAATTGGTTACTGCGTTCGAGTCGTAATTTAATCTGCATCGTTCGATAATTTATTACTAATTGAATGGTTACGATTTCAGACGGGCTTCGGATTGTTCAGACTATATATCCACGGATCTATTACATTACAGATTGAATTTGATAGTTAAATCGGTCCTCAAACATTCACATCGGCGATAGTCTCCCGATCGAACATTATGCCCAGAATAATTTAAAACGCGTGTCTCTTCGTCAAAGGAAATTCTTGAAATGTCAGCGTCGCCTGTTAGCTAAACCCTTTTCAAAAGTGCATTAATCTTTCCAACGCGTAGAAAGTAAAAATTATATTAATTTCTTCATTATAAAAAATTGGAGAGCTTGGTATAAAAACCAAGCAAGTCGATGTTTCAGTAAATTTATACTTGTCGAAATTTTATACATATCATATGCGGTGATGGATGCGGAACCGGTTACAGTAGAGAAAGTGATGTTTATCGATCATGAAGAACCATCGAACGATAGTGTTCAGTTTAAATCGCGGATGCTCGACAATCGGCTTTCCGGTATTAGAGGCTAGCAGTCCGAGTGAATCCGGAACATCTAGATCGGATGTTGGTGCGGAATCGGGGGCGCAATATTAGCTATTTATGCGAGGAAAAGCGCGGTTAAAAGTTGGCGTCGAGCTGGGGAACAGGAAAGAGCGAAATATGAAGTGGCTGCGCGAGTGAGCCAGTCGAGCAGCATAAAACCGCGTTTTTATGTGGTCCGCGCTTCAAAAGGAGCCTCCATTTGAACGCATTGCACGCGGAACGCGGCATACCCGGGGGATAATTATCATCGTCTCTTCTCGTTCCAAGAAATGAGACGCACCGGGTGGAAAAAGCGGCCAAGGGTGAGCCGCGTCATGAATCCCTCGCACGATGACGCTTGTTTGCGATGAATTTGCGATGAATTTGTGAAAACAAACCGACCACACTCTGCTCTTTCCTCATCTGCATATTCATCTCCAATTCATTTCTGTCGAACACACTGTTTATTTGAACTGAATGCTATTTCCTACGTTATTCTTCCTGATTTCCCATAACGTTGTTATTCGCAATATGCGCACGCAAATACTGATTTCGTAGAACTGTCTTCACCGAAAAAGGTCATGCGACGAAGACAGATGCCTAATGATCTGGCGAATTCGCGTAAGATTTCGGGATGCAGGGAACGGTTCGGTCGCGTGAGGAAAGTCGCTCGAACATGCTGGCCACGGCTCAGGGAGCCATGGAATCGTAAATACAGTTCGCAAAGCCTAAATCTCCGGCGTCGCCCGTGGGCGTTCAGCATATTCGACCGCAAAACAATAAACGCAGTCGTCCTTCTCGGTAATCTTGACATCGATAATTTCGCAGAAGCGCGTGGGAGAATCCGGCGGCGTAGTCGGGCTCAAGGCAGCTGGGGAGTACGGCCGCGAAAAAAGAATTGCAATTTTCTCGGGACTCTTCGGTCGCGTAGAAACCCCGCGGCTGCAACCCGAACCAACCTATCCCTTCGCGGTTCTTTCTTTTTCTTTCTTCTCTCCCTCTGCCACTCTTTCTCTTTTTCTCTGCATTCAACAGGAATCTTTCGCAACGTTAAAATAAACACGATGGGGATCGATGCCCAGATACTTTTATCTAATCGTTCGAATGCCTGTCATTACCGGAGCAGTACTTTTTTCCATCGGCATCGATCGTTTTGATGAAACATGGGAAATGTGGATTGCGGAGTTTCAAAAGGATCCTGTTCCTTTTGCGTTTTTACCGGAATTGTGCCCCGAACGCGTCAATTACAGTCTTCTTGCATCGATCGCTCTGACATAGTTTCACTGGGAGGCTCGCGGACTTCGTGGTTCAGTTTATGCTTTGTCGCTGTCAATTTCAAAGAGGTCGATACCAATATAGACTCATTCATTTTAAAAAAGGGATTGAATAGAAAATGCTTTCGAAATATAATAAAAGTTTCACACGTGAAACAAAGTTAAATATTTTACGCAGAATTTCATGAACGAATCACCGTGTGCAGCAGAGTGTAATAATTGATATTACGATTTAAAGGACAGTTTTGCATTTCGAAACGGCTCTGACAAAAAACAAATAAAACTCCTCGAACTATACTTGCAGCCGGCGGTTGAGGAATAGCAACGAGAAATAAGCGGAACGGATGTGACAAGATGAACAACACGCTAGACGGACACGCTTAGTTCTTATTCTATTAGACGTGTCGGAAAACTCGGAACAGAATCATTTATAATGCAATGAGGTGTGCACGGAGCATGTGTGCGCAACGCTGCTTTGCCACTTTGCTGTTAGGCGTTGTCGAACAACGTTTCACGCGTCACGTTAACTCTGTTCCTTCGGCCTCATTTCTTTGGTCTTATTCCGCACGAGAAGCGACCGCTTAAAAATAGCCATCGAAATGTACAGTGACAACGTCAGTGTCAATTTATGGATTGTACGTCGATGCAGTCTCCGGCTTCACTTCGAACAGCGACAGAAAACACGAGCAGACCCAGCTTTAATTTCGCGAAGCGGGAAAAGTTCCGCTCGTTTAGGAGTACGCGCTCCGAAAATCGGGGACAGAATTAACTTTGTCACGCGAATTGCGGAACTCGGCCGAAGACAGTTGCAATTAGAAAAACAGTTGGATACTGTTATTCGGGGCGATTGTAAGCTTGTACCTGGCTAAATACCGAGTTATTCCATTAGCGCGCATAGACAGATTCCCGGCCGTTTCACTGGCAGTCGCATTGTACAGGGGGCCTTGCACACTCGGGGAAGTTTTGAGAAAGCATTAACGAAATTCCTGGCGCGTGCACGGCCGACAGCATTCCCGCACCCTTGTCCGGGTCTGATTCGTTTCATCTCCGCGTTTCGACGTGAGGGAAAGCAATCTCTCTCTCTCTCTCTCTGCAACTGTGATTCATACGGGTATTCAGCAAGATCAGACACGAGCGTAGATATGAAGTGTATCAAAGAGGTCCGGTTAGAACGGAAAGCGATTATTCATGGTTACAACCACTAAAATAGTAACTTTGCTTCCGCTACGCCAGCGCCGGGCTTTCCTTTCAGCCCTCTGCAACCCGAATTTTCTTCGAGTTCAAAGGATAGAACATTCAAACTGTTTGAAAACGAAATATTCAATTGATGGACCTGCGAAACAGTGAAATGGTGCATCAGATTGTTGTTACGAAATACGGAGTTAGAAAATGTAAACACGTTGACTATAACAAACTTTTATTTCAGAAACTGTAATAGAAATTGAATAGAACAGAAGCGATAGTCAAGGTGTTGACATAGTGTAAGTCTTTTCCAGTTTCATCGTTTCGTTTACGTTCACAAACTAGCACAGTTCAAGCAGCTAAGATAGGTCTTTTTGCTGAGAAGGCGCTAGCTTCAAATTAGCACGAATCGAGCCGCGTTTATCATTTATTATGCTCTTCTTTTCCTCCGACGTAAACTGGGTCAGCCGAATTCTCGCAAGGAACTCATCAAGGCACTCGACATAGTTAAGCCTATCCAAGCTCACTCGTTCTCCAAAGATTCGCGATCACGAGGGTCTCGACTCTGTTAGTCCGAAAGTATGGAACCGTGCATAATGAAAAGGCTTAGCGCCGCGCCGAGACGCCGATTAATTTTCGAGAATGTCAACCGTATCGGGTCGAAACGAACACATTTGATTAACCAATTAATTAATTAAATTGCAGGTCCGCCTACCCATGGATAAGGACACGCTACACTCGTGCCGCATTGTTAAGATGCCAAACATTCATCGCAAACACCACGTTGTGAAGGTAGGTTCCCCTAGCAGTAACCTAGTGACTTCTCGTCCCCTAACGTTCCACGCATCCAGCCCATCGAGACTTGATTAAACCGAGAATGTAGCTACAGATTCCCGTCGGCATGGGAACAATCGTGTCCTCCGTGGATCGCACCTTCTCGAGTGGAAGTCCTCCCCAGAGCAGTCGTTCCCAGACTCGGTTTACTGCAACGATTCATGAAACTCGCCGAACTGTCGGCTCCATAGAGTCCCCGGGCTGTAATAGGCCATCGTGTTATTTTTACGCGTGTTCGGAGTATTTCGATTCGCAAGGTTTATGTGCCGGGACCAAACGCTGCTCCCGATCATGCTCGAACGAAATCGCGAGTTCGATTTATTGCCACGCGCGACAGCGATTTCTATTTCTGCTTAACAGTCGATCGTAAAGCTATCGGATCGAATCTTTGCCAGTTTGTAATAGCCGTCGTTGCGGAATGTCCCGGGCCTCGATGACAAACTTTCAAGTAGGCCATTCGCGTGATTGATTAGACACTTGTGGTGCTCGCACGACCCGATCACCGATCCGAGAATGAAAAACTTAAGGTAGATTGCAGATTTAGTTTCCTTCTTGGCTATCGACTTGGCATTTGTTATTTCTCTGACTGTGTCTCAATTTTCAATCTTCCATTCAGTCATTCTCCTGTGTCCAATTTGCAGTCTGAATAGCTCGATTTAAAGATCGAAATAACAATCGGGGATTAATCGAGTAAATTACTGTGTAAAGACTGCAACGTCCGTAAATACTCGAAAGTGGCTTATACAATAACGTGGCTTTCCGATACCGCACGAAAAGGACAACGAAAAGCGTCAAATTAATTATTGTGCAATGTAGTGGATAGATTCAGTTGACGACGTGACAGTAAGACATGCCGAATAATTTTCTGGTCAGTCGACGAGGTGGGTACGGTGCAGTTTGTATCTATCCGCCATCGAGAGCTAACTGCATCTCGAAGTCAATCGAACGTGACCACGTTACGTGACGGGATTGCATTGCACCCTCTTTGCGGGAGAATGCTCGAGAAGAGGAGATTAGCTCCCGGATGCCGATAACTTTGCGATTCGAAATTTATCCATCGTCATAGTCGTTTAAGCGTTAAGAATTCCTGTCGTGTGATTCGCGAGTCGATACACGCTATTGAATTAACTTCTTGCAGCGGCCGACCGCGGAATCGCTCCTTTCCGTATCGGACAGACCAATGGGGTTTTCAGACTGTACATTTAATGTTTCTGTTTTCTTCTTACAGTACGAGCCGGTGATACAACCGGGAAGCCACGACTTCTTGCAGCACATGACGCTGTACGAGTGTCGCGGGAACCAAACGGAACTGGAGTCCGCGTCGAAAACTTCCGGCAGCGTTCGCTATCAGCCGTCCTTTCAATGCACCACAATCGCGGCCATCTGGAGTCTTGGCTCCGAGGTAAGCTACCCATGTCCAATCAAACCTTCTACCGCCCATTAAGACGTTCCCTATCGACTTCACATATTATGTATCATTCCATCGGCTTTCGATAAATTCTTATACGATAGACTCCCGCGTGTTGCAACCTCATAGATTGCACCGAGTTCTGGTCCTTACAAATTAGTGATTCCCACCACGAGTTGTGAGAAGTTCTGGAACTCGTGGTGGGGATTGTGGTGGTTACATACAGCGTTACCAGATCGGGGGAATTGGGGGAACATGCTGTAGTAAGAACTGTGTGACGTCACGAGCCTATAGTGTAGTATATTCCAGATCGGGAGAATTATTTAGGAAATGTCGATGAATAAACTAGTGAGGATAAAATCCGAGGACGTTGGGATTGTTGCTGAGGGTGAGGACGTCATTGGTTACCCCCACCATTGAAACTCTGGTGGACAATTCTCGGAACATCACGTTATGTATACAGGGTGTCCCAAAATTACCTTAGTTTAATGAAATGGGAGGTTCAATAAACAGGCCAATAAACAGTTGGCGCGCCGGGCCAACTCGCGTCTAGGTCGCGCTCTGATTGGTCCGTGTTTTTCGTTAATAATTCCTAAACAAAGCCGCGGATAACATTTTTGCAAAGGAAAATGTCGCTTGAAATGATCTCGGGAACCTCCCATTTCATTAAACTAAGGTAATTTTGGGACACCCTGTATACGGTCTCTCATCTACATTTTTAAATACATTTCCCAGGCTAATATCGAGCCAGTTAAATACTAAATGAAACCTGTCACGAAGCCAATACACTACATTTGTACAATTAACGTAGAGCACTCCATAGCCGATTCTATATTCGTTGCACGTCCTCGATCATCGCCAGACTCGGCACTCGTTATCTTTTAAAAAGATATTTTGTTATTAATGCCGGTGCAGTGTTATTTAATAATTCCGCAGCGTCGATGCTTAATTGAATACGACGTAATAGATTTCGGGGGAATCGAACGAGTCTCGTTCGAAGTGGGCCACGAATCGAAGAGTATATTTTAAGTAGCCCATGGCTGCGTTGAAATTTATCGAATCGATCAGACGCGTTATCGTCGCGAATGTAATCTTCGCAACAGAATAAAACGGCCCCGTTTTAATTACCCCAATATCGCGGGGGATCCGAAATTTCCCACTTATTTTCGATCGGACGGAAACGTGTTTCACGAGTAATTAAATGGCCGCCGTGATGTCGCGTATGAAATTACCGAAACCGGCCTGCGATCGAGCTCATCTTCGCAGGACGTGTTCGTGCTTCGAGCGACCGCGAAGAAACGAGTTTGCGGCGCGCTCCCATTGGTATGCATTACACAAAACCCAGAATTACCGCGATACACCTCCCCCTCCCCGGGATCTTCCCCGTTCCTGAACCTTTGCCCGTGTCTCTTACGCTCGTCCCATGACGACGACGGATTAACATTCGCGGACAGTGATTTATCCCCGTATAATTACTCACGTAACTGATTCGGATCTCGGCCCTATCCGAAGCATGATTTGCGACGCCAATTACAGCGTCTACGATTACAATATTTTCCGCGATTAGCGGGCCGCATGATCGCCGGCAACGTATTTCGCGACCCACGCAATTTCACCATGATTTCCTGATTTAATAGACCATTTGCGACCCGAGAGACTTTCGACGGTTCGTTTCAGCCGGCATGTGCTCGTTTGATCACTTGTCGATCGCTGCCTCCACATTTCTGAATTTGATCAATTACATAATTGTGAGAAAGTCGTCCCCTGAGGCTGAAAAAGAAAGGAAAATGAAAATGCATTAAAAAATTTTCAAATGTCTGGCTGCGATGGAATGCAATGCGAAAGGAAACGTAAATAGTGCTAAAATAATACATGTTTGCAACTTCGGGAGTTACATGAACATGTAGATCGTTCGTCCTCAAAGAATTAAATAATGTTATCGTAGAGTTTGTTGAGAATGTGCTTTTACTCTGGGTATAGTGTACAATATTCTCAGTGATACCAAAACGTTGAATACACTCCATGTAATGCAATCGCAATGATAATGCAGGCATTAGACAAAAGTTACTGAAATTACGTCTGTAATTTTGTATTATATGTAGCGTACAATGCATTTGCGAGCACCGCGTAAACTGCCACCATTGCAACCCTATGGTTAGAGAGAATCGGTCGGCGACCTGAATAGCTCAATTGGAAGAGTCAGTCACGAAGCGAGAGGGCTCTTCTCGAAAATAGACCATACGATATTCTCTTACGCGGTTCTACCAGACATTTCGATGCTACAATCCCTGAAAATGTGGGAAACAAATAATTAATATACACGAGAGAGAGAAACAACTATTTTGAGCTACTGGAAACATAATCTTTCGCGGTCCAACGTTCATTCCAGAACCTGTTCCAAAATATTTCGATTATATCCCTACACGAATGTAACCTTAATAACCTACTCATTTGGAACAGTTAAGAGATAACACATTTGTTATTATTAGACTGCGGATCTTTATGCATTTATAGCTTATGTGTATTTTCAAAAAATGCTAGAACATAAAATTCGATAGAAGTTAGTAAGATTTGTATTTGTTTTGCATCTGCAAAGGCTGTTCCTATTAAAAATAGGATTTTATTTCATGACACTTTCTTCAAATTTGTCTATGAAAATTGAAAATTGCATAAACATCTGCAGTCTAGTTATTATACATCACTATGTTATTGGGAATATTTATGCAAAATAAATATAGCTTGCATCGATTTAAATAGATAGTTGCACGAAGAAGTAAACAAAGTCCCCTAATTTCCATATCTTGGTGGCTTTTAATCGTTGCTGGCACCTGCGTATGATGCTCCGAAAACTGATCCAATTATCCCATGATTCGGGTGATTCCTTGAGGCTGCCTTGTAATCGCGTTTTTCTCTGGACTTTTTTGTTCGCAGGGGTTCAATTATCCGTTGGAGGCCGGTTACCCGTTGGACCCGCACGAGGGCCCGCGTTATTACATGCTTGAAACGCATTACACGAATCCGCTGTTGGACGTGGACATCACCGACAGCTCGGGCTTGCGTCTGCATTACACGGACCGTCTGCGTACTCACGACGCCGGCATCCTCAGCGTCGGCATCGACCCGAACTGGAGGCATACGATCCCGCCAGGCCAGCCTGAAGTGGTCTCCGAAGGTCATTGCATCTCGAACTGTACCGGACAGACCATCCCCAACAACGGCATCAACATATTCGCCGTCGTCATGCATACTCATCAACTCGGGAGGAAGGTCCGATTGCGTCAGATAAGGTCCGGAGAGGAACTGCCACCCATTGCGTCTGACACCAATTACGATCCCAACTATCAGGAGTATCGGAAGCTGCAGAAGCCCGTCAGGGTCTATCCGGTGAGTGCTGTGCTTGCCCTGGCGGTGTTTCGAGGGCTCGTCTTGCCTCTGTATTTCATTAGACAGTAATTTAATGACGCCCAGCCGTGAAACTGACCGATAAGGAATAAATTTGTACCCATGCTGCTGCGAGATTAACCGACTGCCGTATGATTCATCTCGCAGCTGCAGTGGTCAGAACACTCCTTTGTCGTTCGTAATTCTGTGTAAGAATGATGTCTGTTATATGCCTGTATTGTCTCTAATGCATAAATATCAATGACAGAAAAATCTAGCAACAGAGACAGCGACGGCCTAAAATACAAACTCGCTTCGGTGGTGTCAATAAATTTCAGAGAGCGATCTATCGCTTGTAAAAATTGATTTGAAATTGTCCGGCTCGTAAAACAGCGCCGTAGTGACCGTGAGCTTTTGCGTTTTGTTTCAGGGCGACCATCTGATAGCGGAGTGCACGTACTCGTCCGAGTCGAGGCAGGCGATTACGTTGGGCGGTTTGACAACGCGACACGAGACCTGCCTGGTGTCCACACTTTATTATCCGCGCATCGAACTATCTCTCTGCTACTCGTTGCCTTCGTTGCCGACGGTTCTGCAGAGTCTGGGGATCCAGAAGCTAGTGCAGTGAGTACACGTATCTGTCAAAATATTTACGTCCGGCGGGGTGGCCGCGGGGTGTCGAGGCCACGTTTCCACGTGGAATAATGACGGTCATTAATGGCGGATTCCGGTTCGAAGTCCGTTTGATATTAATTTACACGGGCCGTTGTTACCGCGCTAATGATCAAGCCGCGCGCCCTCGTCGTTTCTATAGCCCGGTGCTGGCCAGACGTTCGCTCCTTTTACTCTGATTACTTTAAATTGGCAATTAGGGACGACGATCGGTCGCGCGTCACGACCGCACGACCTGCCGTTTGCTGAACGAGCGCCGGTCATGTTGCGCCAGACGCATCGTTCATTGCATTATGTAACGTTACGTGTGTCACGAAGACGTTTCCTGCGACGTGTCGCGAACTTTAATGCACCGAACGTCCTGTTTCGCTAAACACACTCGGCCTACCGTCATGCTCTCTCATTCTCTCTCTCTCTCTGTCTCTGCGGCTGAGTTACTGTTATTACCGCCACTAATATCGGCAGCTCGTTGCCAGTTGGCTCGTTAACTCCGACAGAGATCATCGTCATCTTTGTGTGACATCGGGACGCGACGGGTGCATCGAACGCAGAAATTAAACGCGGCCGGGCCATTGTTGCCCGGTTAATTGACAGTAATACGACTCGTACGCGAGCGTTCTATTAATTGCCAACCTAAACTGATCCGAACTGACTCTCCATAATGTAATTAACTACACTTACTCGCAATACTTTTCTATGCTGATAGAATTCTTCAAATTATTTTATCACCTGGCGGATTGAGATAGGACTTTGTTAAAAATTCTAACACGTGAAGATTTTGTTAACTACATAGCTAGTATGAAGATTTGCCATTCTCATTCTATTTCTTCCTGTACCCGCATTAATCAATTTTTATGTGTGAAATGTGATTTATTTTCGGAAACGGAAAGCCTCAATAGGAGCAAACTCTGGGCCAGCTCCGAGAAAGTCATTGAACAACGGACCCAAAGATCTAACAAAGTGTTTCACGTCTCGTTCACTTCGTGTTGCAGGAGTGACAATCGCACGGTAACGATCGAGGAACCGAAGGAGCTGGCGGGAATGACGCTGGAGGAGCGTCTGATGAGCTACGACTGGGAGACCAACTTCCAGTATTTCCAGGAAGTGACGCGTGTCGGTACGATCACACCGTTGTGTTCGACGAGCAAAGGTCCTCTTCCTGGGACAGGGAACCTGGAGGTTCATTACCCGCGAATCCTGAGGCCGTACGAGGACGCAAGCCTGCCCTGCTTGAAGAAGCCGCTGAGGAACAAGCTGTCGATGTTGCTGAGCGAGGACGCGGACATCGGGACTCCGGTTGATCCGGACAGCGACGAGACGAACGCCGTCGAACGAGGACAATTGGTTCGCAGCAAGGTGTCCCGTAGCAGCGATGGTCCCGCCGCCGGAAGTTCCTCAGCAAGATCGGTATCGTTGCCAGTCGTCCTGGCTCTGGCAGCGATGCTCGTCGGCGGCGCCGCGTTCAGGTGAACGCTGGCCCGTCCCATCGACGCCGATCGACCGACAGATCGATCGATTCTGTTTATCTAGGTCGGCCGTTTTATCCTCTCGTTGATCGTGCTGCATCGGGGAGGAGATGCATGTAAGTACGTGCCGGTGTACACTCTGACGCGTCACTTAGGCTAAATGATAACTATTGTCGTTCGCTGGCTGTTGACCGAGGACAGGGTGGTCGAAGCGCGCAACCCCCTTCGAAACCCGCCTCCTGAATCCTTCGCAAACACGCAGAGATCCGTGTGCAATTTTTACCGCGGAACCGATCCCGACGGCACATCGAACCTCGGGGGAACCAGACATATTTTTGATGGCGTCGTACGATCGGCGCGGAACGAATGGGATTCGTCGCCGCGACCATAGGCTTTGCCAAACATACATATTTCCTTCGATAAGGAACGCCCGTCGGGAATCGGCATCCACGCTGTCCTCGCTCAATGATCGACCACCCTCCCTTCTCGCGATCTCTGCTCGTGCACTATTGTTATGATGTATCGCGTGCTCGTACAGGACGCTCGATGGATATCTTTCGTTTACGAACGACTTGGTTTTTGGGGGACCCGGGTAGGTAATGCTCGTCTTCGAAAGACGAGATGTTTTAGATATCGGCGAAAATCGGCGAATCGCCAATCCCTATCAATGAGACTTCCTACGGGTTACTTGGATCTACTTACTGTTATCATTAGACAGCGGATCTTTATGCAAAATGAAAATTTTCTGCCTGAATTGCAACATACTGGAATGAAGTATAAAATTATTTTCTTTCTTAACATGTTTTATAGATTGAAAGTAATATAACAATATGTTTAAATTCTTCTAATGTTTTTATTGCTTCAAATCAAATCCGCTGTCTAGTTATCATAAATACCACTCAAAATTCAGAGAACAGTGAATGCGTAAGCAAAGAACTCGTCGATAGGGGTTGTCGAGTTCCACAAGGACAACGCTTCGTTAGGTAGGCCATGGTTTCGTTCATTTCTTTGGTCTACACATATCGAAGACGACAGCCGTTGTATCGTGCGTGATGCAATGCTGTCCAGCGACGAGACTCCGTATGTACACCGCTTTACATACGTCATGGTTAAAAATTTTAATTAAGCTCCCGTTGTGTTCTTCACATTGGGGTTCTATCCAGAGCGACGGCCCAAGAAAACACAAGTTTCTAGTCCATTTAGGTGAGCGACGGGGTCGCAGACGCGGTTCCGCTGCCTCGCGATAAGAACGTAGCTCGAGCACAGAGCGTTCTGGTGTTTGTTGGCCTGTTTCTAGCAGTTAACGATCTCGAACGAAAGATATCCACGGATAGAGAACGAATAGTTGACGCAGGATCCTGTTGATCGAGCGGGATTATTATATTTTGGTGACTCTGGACTCGAAAGATTTTATATTGTTGGCTGTTTATTTCTCTGGCCGGGAGAGGAATCAAGCGGCGCTGCTCGCCCGACGAGAAGCTCCATATTAGGGATGTTCGATTCTCCTCAAAGAACCGATTCTCAAATCGATTCTCTTAAAAAGTACTGAATCAAAAAATTGATTCAGGGGAAAATGGAATATAGCAATCGATTTAAACGATCGATCCTTTAATTGAAAAAATCAATCCGTTAATCAAATCGGAATGGAGCATCCCTAATCGATTGTTAGGTCTTATCTCCGACGGAGCTGCTCAGAACGTCGCGCGACCAGTTCCGCTTGGCTCCCGCCGGAAGTCTGTATATTCTGTTACTATTAGAGCTACGAACGAGTGCGTTTTCGAACTGAAGACCACATAAACGTTGGTCGATCCGCGCGCGCACGCGACAACTCAGAAACGAAGACGCGCTCGACCAACGTTTGTGTGCCATCGAAACCGCCACGGTCCTTTGTAATATTCTGTACAGTTTCTTACGTGTAACGTTGACGTCCGAGTGCCCGCGCCGCAGCGGGCGTGCGATTATTTATTTTTTATTTAATTGTATAGAGTTACTTCTTGCCACGTTAACACACTCCCTTCCGCTTGCTGGATACACGCGATCGAACGCGTTCTCAAGCCGCTTCGCCACGACCATAAACGCAGCCACGGCTTCACGGTGTGCACCTAAATCGCGGCAACGACCGGCATCCGATCGGTCTCGGGTTTTCCTGTGAGGTCTGATTTGAAACGATCCTATCCAAGCCGGAAGATTCTTCGCCGTGTCCGATTGTCCGACGTCCGTGATTTTTCGGGCACCCGGGGATCAATGCAAGATGGAACACGACTATAATCGTCACGCTCGAATGCGAGGGCTTGAAAGAGTGCTGTATACTGTGACATTGTTTCCAGGACATTCGCGAGTACGACCGGAAACGACTTCGAGCCGAATTCGAACGTACGAGCCGCTTCTCGAGACCATGCTCTCTGGTCTGTCTTTATTTCTGCGCACATTTATATATTTTGTTAACCGAGAAGTTTTGTATATAAATAAATATATCGTTCTTACATTAAATGCGTGCAATATTATTTTCTTTTCACTCTCGAACTGATTTTTCGTTGTAGCCGGCGCGCGCGAACTAGTTAGTCTATTTTGTTGCGAGTATCGAGCCAATGGCCGGTTGGATCGAGCATTTTTCAACTTGATTGCTGGAACGAGGTGAATTCCGAAGAATTTTGTACGAACTTGTTAGTCTGCTGTTTTTTAGATTGTGAATATCGAGCCAATGTTTGATCGTACGTTCCCGAATTTACCATTGGAACTGAATTTTTGAAGGTTTGCGTTGCAGTCTTGAAATGAAATTCGGGTGCTCGAATGATTCCGCGTGACACGGAATTTTTGGAATTTCGGCTCGAGCCAAACAGATCAGTTCCTGACGAAAATTTGGGGTATAGCGCGGCCGTGGTCTTTCATCAGCGGGAACACTTGTCGCCGCGACGTTCCTCGAATACCACAATTCGATCGATTTCTGCGTCATGCCATTGATGGACGACGCGCACTTCCGTTCCTTTGTGCTCGGGGCATCAAAGGGACGCTATTCTTGATGAACATTTCGAATTTTTCATGCGTGCTGCATTATTCCATTGGTTTCGACACTCCTAGATAATCCAGCGAAGTCCCCCCCTCTCCCACCCACCACGGGCCTTCCCTACGTAGTCTCAACAAATTTCGTTCGTGTTTTCATTCCGCCGTTCACACTCGAGACAATAAAAAACCTTCGAAACAATGCAACGAGTTTTTCTGCGACGCGATTAAAGTAACACGAGAAACGATAGAGAAGAAAAAAGAAGGAAAGAAACGAAAAATACGGGGACAGGCTCGACTCACGACTACTTCGTTTAGAATGTTTTCTATCGCGTCTGGATTAGATTGAATTCGACAATTGAAGCTCGACGATAACCATTTCTACGCGATTCGCTTTCTGTTCGATACACGTTTCCGAGACGCTTCTTTCTAGGTGTTAAAAATTGAACAGAATAATAATATTTAGGTAGAAGGAACCGGGAAGAGGTTCTTCGACTTCTTTCGATCCGCGGAAAATAGAAAATACAAATTGCATGCACGGTGGCGTGCAACGAGAGGACTTACGCCGTGGCAAGGGCGATCGATAGCGGCACGTTGTAGTCAACGGTCCCCCTAACGCGTGCACTTTTCCTTAACTCCATTAACGTCGAGGAAAGAACGCGGCTTGCTACCGGACAAAAGGACGGAATGTGAAAATCGGTCAGCCCGGTCAGCGAGCCCGTTCCCATCGAAAAATTTCACGGGGAACGACACGACTTGATTCGCGTACGATTTTTTCCTTCACGGTCGTCAGAGAAGTTCGTGCGAGGTGCACGGTTGTCCGTGAACCTCCTCGACGACGATCGGTGTTGTCGATGATTAAACTTTCTCCCTAGCGTAGTAGGAAAAACCTCCTTGTAGTCGACTAATCGGTAATGGATAAACGCGTAGCCACATTTTACAATTTAATACTACGATTATTCGTAAATGTCATAGGGGATCTGTATGTGTAGAAGACCGTAGGGCAGTCGAGCGAGATCACCTAACACCACGCGGAAACACACAATTAGGCGCCAAAAAGAGCAACAAAAAAATCTTCCTTTCGATCCTCATCATCATTGTCCATCGTGTAATCGTCGAATCGAGTTTGCCGGGAAGAACAAACTGCCGCCAACCAGATTGCCAACTTCGCTAACGTCGTCGGCTTCACCCAACTTCGAACTGCCACACCCTTTTTCCGTTCGTCGTTCTTCATTTGTTACATCGAATATCATCGAGTCTACATACACGAACACATGCGTACTCATACACGAAGTGTGAAAATGGATATTGCTCGGAATCGTCGTCGCCGATCCTATGCGATTTGAGCGCGATGGCTGTGTTGGGCGAGTGCGGTCGCTCTGCCGGCTTCTCTCCATTCTAATTAACAAACTGAAACGTTCATTAACCTTGGAGCACGTTTTTTTATCATTTCATTACCTGCGCGAAAGTTTTCTGTCACTGGGCAAAGAAACAACGACCGAACACGATCCTCGTGAGCTCTGGACATCAATAAAATTTTTATTCAATTTAAAAAGTACGTACACTTCACAGTTACATTTTCATAGTACAGCCAAGACGTGTTCGAATAATCGCAAAAATATGCGAATAGGGTCAAAGTTCAAAGCTGGAGAATGGAGGAAGGAATCGTGAAAATTCACAAAGTACAAGGGAGTATAATCGATTAAATTGACGGGAGTCGTTAAATTTTCATGGTTTGCGGCCGGCATGGTGTTCACAGTCGCCCGACGATCGAGCGTAGGTTGATCTGCAAAGAGCGAGTGAGAAAAGAGAGGCACGGAGCTTGTGAAACGAACGAGAATCACTGTCGCTTTCTTACCCTCGAATTTCCGCGCTGCGTGTACTACGTAACCGTGCGATCCGCCAAGGGGATAAGCGATGATTTATCATCGCCGAAGGAGCTCGTTAGAATCGGCTGTGCGAGAGTGGCGACGGACGGAGTCGTTCCGTGACTTCTTCCGCGCCGCGACGTCGACGTTTGATTTCGTTCACGGCGCCGCGACGCCGTTGTCGTCGTCGACGTAAGAGGGAATGCGGAGAAAAGATGATTTTCGGTTGGAGTGTTAAAGGATGGTGATAGGAACTGCCGGTGATATTGACCAGAACAATCAAGCAAAGTGTCGCAAGTAAATGTCATTTATACTGGAATAATTATGTTAGATACATAGGGAACGAATATTACGCATTTATACTAAAGAAAACGAAAAAATAAACAAAAATGATCTTGCATCGTGTGTACGTTAGCTGGTTCGTCTTTTAAGCCGAGAACTCCTGGCGCCCGTCGCGCTTTCGAACGCGTCGAACGTAAATCGCATTGTCGATCGACTGTGGTACTACCGGGGCAGGGCGGTCGTTCACGGATTATCCGGTCGTTTCTGCGTCAGATCAAATTGCACATTGTACAATATACACACGGAGACGCGTTCGTTCGGTTCTCCGAATAAGTGGCGAGAGAGCAGTACCTGAGACACGAAGAGGAGGAAGAAGAAGAACGTAGAGTGAGAGAGAGAGAGAGTGGAGAGAGGTGCGAGCTGCGGTCGTCGTTGTTCGCGAAACTGTTTCGCGTCGTTCCGGTTTGCCTGATTAGCTCGATCGGATTCAGCGACACGCGATGCACGGCCATTAGAGGCGCCGGCCTCGGTAAACACCGAGGATTCGATTGATACGCGGCCGACGAAAACGCGACGCGGGGCCAGGAAATCGGACATGTGTATGTACTGTATGTAGTAAAAGATTAGAGAACGATACCAGCGGCCCGTTCCCCGATTATATATGGGTCACCGGGCAGCAACGCAAGCAACAAAACAGCAGGAATGGGTAAAGGAATCGAGCGGATAGCGTGTGCGTGTACATAGGTATCCTGTATATAGTTTTTAGATTTAAAATTACGTCCCGGACTCTTTATAGGCACCTACACTCGAATTCCGGTAGCTAGCTAAATAGTATCTTGTATCTTTATAATTTACATGTAACCGTGTTGAACAAAAAGCGTCGGGAAAAAAAAGAAATGGAATGATATAAAAGCGCAAAACTGTAGCGACGCGCGCGTGTGCGCTCCGAGAACGCATTGCGAAACGCACAGGCGCGCACGCACGCTCATGATTCGTACGCATACCGGGCGCCCTGTCCTTCCATACCGCTCTTTAGATTTATACTTAATTTACACTGGATATTAACGTCTAAACGCTACACTATCATCTACACTGTAACAAATTGTATTATATTTTATATATATAAATATGTAAATGTTTTTCTAAAATCTCGCCTCGAATTTTCTTCGCCTCTCTTCCCCTTGCTAATCCTTTCAGGGTAATTTCGGTAGAGATGCACCAGTTTTTATTGTGGCAATACAATACAATAGGAAATATTTGCTGACGAAATATTTTTGTAAGTGGTAAGTACAAATGTTATTACGTTCTTATTGTATGGTTTTAACTATCAGTATCGACTTAAATAGAGACAATGCTTTCGTCGTGTTATGACAAAATTTTTGTACTGGTTCTTGGTTTTGTATTTTGTATTTGTATATGCATATACACTCCCTCAATTTAGGGATAGACGCACCAGTAATTTATGTAAGTATTAGGCAGTCGTTTTCGTCAGGAGCATCCCTGTTTAAATTAATTACGAAGCAATAAATTAAAACTGAGACTTGTTGTTTGACACACTATTTGTTAACATCATACACTCTAATTAATTAATAATGGTAATTGTTTAGAAAGAGGTAGTCCTCTCCGATTTTGATGAAATCTAAATTTGTTATAGATTTCGAGATTCTGAACAACTTTTTCCTGTTCATATATAAGGGGATCTCTTTTAATTTTCGAGATATTCGCAAAAAACTATTGCTAGTACTGAATTCAATTTTCCGTATTGTTTATGTAACATGTGTGGTAGAGAAAAAAAAGAATAGAAGTAGAGAGAAGAGGCAACCTAGGCCCTAGGGAGAGATGTACTTTTTCGACCTCTTTTTTAAACAGTATATTAATATAATTAATATAAAAGTTTGACTCATGTAACACTAAAATATTTTGTTAAAGGGATTTAAATAAAGAATTCAACTGTGCCTGTCTACTTTCAATTCTTTGTAATAAAATTTTTATAAGCAGAAAACAAAATGTGGTGCATCTCTCCCGAAATTACCTTACATGTCTTTTTCGAAATTTTTGCGTCAATTGCAACGTATTGGAACCAGGTAAGTATTTGTTTTCCTTTCTCTCACGATTTTAAATTTTAATTGAAATACTTTCAATGCGTTCCTACTTTTTACATTTTACTCATGGTGGTCAGCGATGCATAAAATCCGCAGTCTATTGGTCCGTTTACAAATTATCGTTTGACGCAGAGATTATCACAGAATGCCTCAGCTGCTTCATTTATCGAGTCGGCCATTATCAACTCTGGCGAATAAATAATTCTAAAAATAAATATAGTTCGATCACACGTGATTGATTCACTCCGTTCTATTAATTTGAAATTCAAATGAAATTGCGAGAGCGAATAAAACATTGGTCACGTTCAACTATGTACAAACTATGTATTTCGTACGACCACGTTCCAGTGGAAATTTTCATTTCAAGCCAGAGCAATCCAAGAAGAAGGCAATTAACTCATACAATTATAGAAAGAACATTTAAATCCCTAACAATGTGATACATTAACCTCAGAAATATGGAGTTCTCATTTCACCCTTTTCAAAGGCGAGAAAACGTGTCGGCTAGCTATACATTTTCTAAAGAAGTATAGTTTCTAGTGAAGTCGCGTTTCCAGTTACTAATTGCCTGAAGTTTCTCGGCTGTCGCCATTAATATCGACCGATTGTTAAATAGCCAGCGACGATAGTCATGGAAGCAGACGCTGGGTCGGCCGAGACGCGGACGAGGGGGCCAATAAAATCACTATAGCCAACAACAAATCAGTCGGTGAGCGCAGTATCGAGCGCGACACAACTAATTACACGCGCGTATATTAGTTGCAGACAGAGCCTCCGAAACCGCGGTGGCTTCGAAATGTTCGGCTGTTGCTGGCAGTTTCAATTGCCGGCCCCGATCCAGTCGTCAGATTACAACGTGGATTTACCAAGGCGTCCAACTCTCCCCGATCCATTAATGAACAAGTTCCCGGCTACGATCGCTAATATTCTGCTTGCACTGGCTGCCGACTAATCAAACTTCCGTTCTCGCCGCGTTACCTTAACGAGACACGTGGTTTCTTCCTTTTCTTTCGCGGCTGGATGCGTCCGTTGAATTTACTAATTGCGAAGGTCCTTCGGGCGTTCTTGTTTAAGGAAGTTTCGGGGCCGGATGCTACCGGTACAAGCGAGATCGTGTAAACTGCACGATGAATGGGAACTAGTTGCCGCCGCTATGCGTTTAACTGCGGGAAACTTGCCGACAGACACGGTGCGCTACCCATTTTTCGTCCGCCATCGATCTTTCGGTTTACTGCTCGGCGAAATACTGACAGCTGACTGCGTGTCGTTACGCGAATTCGTTTAAAATCGTTACACAATTTAAAAATTCAGCTTGCCTAATAAACTAATATTTAATTTCGTTGCTTCTTCATCAAGATTCTACGACGTCCCATATTACGCCGATCCATATTACCCGCATTCATCCTACAACAATTTAGCTAAAACTGCCGGTCCACTGTAATGGCCATTCATACACAGACTCGGGATTAACGTTGGTCGCGGCGCAGCGGCGGCCTCAGAGCGTGCAACGGTTTAAACGAAAACGGACTCGTTAATCGTTTATTAAATACCACGAAACATCCCCGGTTAGCCGTTTGTTAGAGGTGAAGCGAACAAAGTAATATCTCCGCTTGAAAATACCAAGCAATCACGGCTAGTCCGTTACAGTCGGATGCACTCGAGAATGCTCTCAGCAGCCGTGCAATAACGAGGGCACAATGCAACATTTCTCGAATCAATCTGAGTCGCCGCGTAGCCGTACTCGGCACCACCCTCTCGCTTCCCCGCAGCCTCGTGTCTGCCGGTTATCGAGTTTATGTAAAGTGCGCGCGCGGTTATTATTACTTTTCCGAACGCGGAGTTAATTAAAACCTGCCAATGAACGCAGGAAGGCAATATTCTGACGCGCTGCTTCGTTTCCCCGGAATAGGCACTTGAATAAGAGAACAGGCCCGATTGTCAGGGAATGTCACTTCCCTGTAACACGGCACGGTTGAACGGCCCCGGTGCCGATCAGTAAACAAACCGTCTTCGGACCAGCTAAGGAAAGCTTAATGAAGCAATTTTCGTTTTACGAGGGTGTGACAGGTGTCGGCTCGGCTTGTATCGGCCAGATCGACGTGACCCCGACGATAGATCCAGGGATACACGTCGACGATCGAACCCCGACGACCCGTAAACTGATTTTCTTCCTCTGATTTCAATCCTCCGCCTTCGACATCCTGCACTACGAGTCCGTGAACTTTGGGATGGTTTCGCTGGCCTTTTGCTTCGACGTTGAATGATTAGAATTTTACTTTCCAAAAGTATGTTCTTAGATGTCTTGCAATGCTTTATCCAATTTTATTGTGTGTTCTTTTTACAGACATGTAAACCTAGTAAATTAATGTCCAAACAGTGTATACGGTTTATTTGAAATATTTTCAAGAATTATTAATTGGCTCGAGCATTTCACCGTTCAATGGAAAAAATGAGCTGTAACTATAAACTCAATTGTTGAATTCGAATGTACCGAGCATGTACGAAGCGGGGAACTTCAATTTTAATTTGTTGCAGGAAGTTTGCTTTCAGAGTGTACTGTAATGGATATCGCTGCTTTTAGTTCCAGGGGAAATCGGATATAAAAGTGCCGAAGGAAACGGCAGACGGAGAAACCGTGTAGCATCGATAGAATCATCGGAGATTGATTAAAAACGTAAAAATGGAAAATTGATTTAGCCTGACGTCAAGGTTTTGAAGTAGGTCGAACAATCTATGGAATCTCCGGGATGTCAAAATCGAAAGAGTGTAGGTTAAAAGTGTATTTCCGTCTGAAATAAAAACGATAAACACTGATAGGAACAGAGGTCGAATGGAACATTGTGCCACTTTAAAAATTCTACAACGATTCGACATTATCGTCGTTTTTAATCAAAATGCCCGTAAATTCTTTGTTTATTTTCTGTTTTCTGTTAATAGCAATAATCAGAGATTATTGAAAACCAGCGGACGAATAAAACTGTAGATGTTATTGTATAATGATATTGTACACGTTCCAAAACAATACATTTATAACATTTAATTTTTTGACGAAATTTGTTGAGTGAAATATAAAACAGCAAAAGATTACAAAAATTTAAGAATTTTGTTACGTTGTTTTCAATATATCAAAATTATTAAAGGAGAAAATAAATTTCTATTCAATTCCTGTTTTCTACAATCGATGCAAAACATTTTCTTTCCTTCGAAAGCATCAACAATTAAAATGAAGTATTTACAATATGCAATATGAATGTAGAAGTTATGGAAACTGCCTTGACAAAGTGGGATGGTAAAATGGAGACCCTGGGTTGGGTTCGTGTTCGCCAGGAGTATGATTACTTTTCTTTCTTTCTCTTTTTACTTTCTCCGCTTTCTCAAGAACCGATTTATTCAGGAACGTTGAAATATGTATGTCGTGCATCCAAATTGACTTCTTCCCAAGATATATTTTGCAACAAGAAACAAATTGCTGTTCCACATCAAGTGAAAGGTCCAGTGTATCAATACAACACGCAAGCAATTATTAGGTGTCCCTGGTACATGATTGACAGTTATCATTCAGCTTTATATGCACAGTAACTGCCGCAGAAAATACAACTCATTTTGTAAAAAATTAATTAGCAGAGAAAAATACGTTCTTTCCAGTAAAATGGCCTCTTAGTCGATGAAGCCATTGTAGAGTTATCGATCGGCGATAAGGACGTCGTGGGTTTTGTTTAATGCAAATTTCGCGTCCCGGGAGCCAATCAACGGGACCTGGGCCGGTGCGGAATTTACGTTTCCGTGGGTCGTGTTACCGCGCACGAACGATAGATCGACGTGAACCAATCAGAGTACCTTCGATCAGGTAGCAATAAATATCGGTAGGGGTCGAAGTATGCGAGCGACGCCTTCAATGAGGACGCGATTGTATTTCGGGCTCCCTTCGAACTGCCGTCGACGGTGGAGCGTCGTCGCTGCCGTTGATTGAAATTTATGTCCGATGGGACCACGCCAATTCCACCGGTTCGCATGGCGATACCCGGCGCTGCCCGCCGGCAGATTTTGGCGTTTCCCGCGATACACCCAGGAGATTCTGCGAGCTAAACTTCTCGTTCTACCCCCGGACGTCCGAGTACCCTAGCGTTTGCCCAACTGTTTCGAGATTGAATTCGCTCCAAACGATTTTCGTCCAGCTCCGCGTCGCTTCTTCCCTATCTCCACTGTACCGGCGCGCACGACCGTCCCCTCCCGGCCCACCAGATTTATTTTATCGATGTTTTATTAATACATTTACCGCTGTTCAAATTTATTCCGGGCACCGCTGCTGTTCCAGACGCTCAGCTCGCCTGTACCGACCGCATAAATCTTTCAAGTCAATCGCAATCGTTCGCTCAATTACAAACGGCGATTTATAAGCAGTCGGAGACAGATAAATGGAACTCTCTATCGGCTGGCTCTAAACAATCGTCTCGGCCAGACTCGAAATATGACTCGAATAATTGTTCACACACCCTTTAACCTGGTGCACTATGATTCATGTTGTAGTCACAGTCATTAGTAGACTGCGGATCTTTACGCATTTATAAGAAAATTCAGTAGATGCAATTCAAAATTGTAGGAAAATTTTGAAAATTGAAGATGCCAATATATGATTTCTTGTATATTAAAATTATTAAGGGAGGAAATAGCAGTCTATTTGGTTTCTATTCCTTGCAATCGATGCAGACAATTTTTATTTTGCACAAAGATCCGCTGTCTAGTCATTAGAAGTTCTTTATCGTCTATAAGATCTCAGGTGAAGAAGGAAGTTTTTAAAGTTAAAGTAACTTCCACAAATATAGCGTACAAAGTGAAATTTCTGCGTTGTGTATTCGCGAAATGCGTCGATAGCGAAAGTAGGTACGTCTCTCCGGTTTCGGCTGGGGGAGGGTTCCGTCGGCCGTTTCATCGAGAATAATCGGCAGGTAATGGGCTTTGTTAAACGAGTTCCCGCAAAAAATGGCGAAACTTGCCCGGCGAAGTCGGTATTTTCTTCGGGGGGTGGCGTCCATACGTGCCGACGCTCTTCATCCCGGAGATTAGAAAAGTTACGATCGTATTTATGCGGTGTACAGTCGCGATGAAAAATTTTATGGGCAATACTCATCCCCGATACGATCCACTCCGGTGTTTTTTCTCTCACTATAAACCCGGCTTATTTCACAGCTCGGTAGGTTCGAACGCTTCTTCGAGTGTTCGCCGGCCGTACTGACGTAATTACGCGTCGATCCACTTTGCATGATAAAAGCAAGATTATGCAATTTATGAAGCACATTGTGTGGATCCACAAAGGAGGCCCCGTACTTGGGATACAGTAGGTCCTCTGCTCCGATGCATCGTTTGCATCTAATTCGGTGACTCTACACGCTTTGTCCGAGCCCGAAGATTCTGCTTTATGGCGATCGGACTGGTAGGCGTCTTGATTATCCTTTTCAAACAATCTTGACCTAATTTCTATACCGTGACGGTTCCGAATACAAAGCTTAGGGGCTCCGAACACGCCGCTACGTACACATAATTAATCGGCTATGTGCAATACAATTCCTCAGTGGAACTTCGGATATTATTGCAGTCGCCAATCGTCTTTGTCGTTATCATGTTTCATTAATTGTGAATATATGGACTATTCCATTATTCATTGCAATTTCAAATGTCCACTGTATTAATTTGGTTTCGTTTGAACAAAATATGAGACACCTATTACTTGTAGTTGCTCCGTTTATGTTTGCTTTAGACATTGAGTAAATTACATATTAACACTAAACCTACCAGTGCCGGTTAAATGACCGGTCTTACATTTTTAATTTTATAATTATTGAAGTTATGACGTTGCTTTTTCACATGGAAAATGGTTCGATAAATTTCTTTATCCAAGCGCATATTGCAATAAAAATTGCACGAAATCTAAATAAATGGAGCCTTGTCATTTTTATCAGCTAAAACATTTTAATCGCTTTCAGTGCTCGGTAGTTTTAGTGTTAACCATAAGCTTTGACTGAGACTCACCACTACAAATTGCTGCACTATTACTCGCAATATAGTTTACCTGCGAGAATCGTTCATTTACGTCTAAACTATGCGTGGTATCGTTCAGGATAGTGGGACATCGGTTATTACGCGAATCGCATGACTCGGCGGTTCGACGTTTAGAAAAGGACGGATATCCGGCGCCACGGAAAACCTATTAGCCATTGTACGTATCTAGAAAGTCGCCGCGGCCCACTATTGAACTAACACAGTGGCTGCGGCCAGAGAAATATTAAATCGATACAAAACGGCGTGGTATTTAGTCGATAGCTGAGAGGCCGGATCGCGGCCGCGTTCTGTCTGACCATAGGCGGTCCCGCTCCACTGCGCGGGAAACAGGAAAGCATTAACGGTCCGGCTGCGGGGGTGGATTGCGTCATCAATTCCGGCGAGTCATCGCGCGGAACGACGCGACGCCGAAAACAGCAACTGGGTACGCAAATCACCGGTGCAAAAACCGGGCCTGGAAAATTCGGGCGCGATGCTGCGAAGAAATATGCGGGTGCCGGGAGGAGGAACACAATCGGGGGTCCGGGACGTATAATTCGATGCTAATTTATGGGCTAATTAAACGATCGAACTTCCAACACAAACAGTAAAGTTCCGTCCGTGAAGATCGAAAGTAGGTCGGAGAAACGGGATGATAGCAGAGGATTGAGAAAGAGAGAGATAGAGAGAACTGGGAGTCAGCGGTATCGCGTGACTCTGTGCGTGGGTGGATTTCCTTGCAGCATAGAGGAGGCTGAATTGAAAGAATGTTTGGATGAAGAATTATATACTCGAATTCAAATAGCTGCGACTTTTTAAAAATTTATCTTCTCAACATTCGCATTGAAAAGGACGTCTTTTGTCTGGTTTAATAAACCGAGCTTACGCGATTCAAGGTAAATTGGCCATTTATTATCGGGAACAAATAGTACCGCGTATATTCGTAATTTGCAAATGAGATTGTGTTCCATTCCGGCTAATGTGTTTTTACAGTGTATCGATATGCCGGAATTATTCCTAGAGCCGCATTCACGCTATTATTCGATACTGACAGACTCTACCCGCTGTCAAACTGCCGTCAGAGTGGCTTTCAATGGAATTTGTTCAACGATGATCAAACTATTCGCGCGTCGCGGATTTTTACAAAAGGTTTTCGATGGTCGCTGGCCATTGACCGTAGCACTGCGAAAATCTAGCTTAAGGATTTTACAATACAATTGGTACATCAACGGTGCCGCCAGTGCATCAAAATGAATGCACTTGGTTTTTATTCCCGCACGATTCGACCCATTTAATGACCTTGTGTTTTTGCAGATTTATGGAATCATTGCGCTTGGATTTATGCACCGAGAAATGTAAGTAAATAATTTCGGAAATATTAGCTCTGCGATGAAACTATTGCATTCATAATCGAGAATGGTATGCCAGAGTTTCAAAGCATTGCTACGAGTTGTAATTTATGTAACGAATTACGTAATTTTCTATTTTAATTTGTTTCTGGTATTTATAAGTACTTCTTATGAAAATTACAAGCATTTCCAGCAAAAATTTCGCCAAATGGGCAGATGTCATTTCGGTAAGCCGCCGCGCTGGAAACAGTTGATCTCCATTGGCTACACAGGGCCTCATTAACGAAACGGTTCATTAGTCGCTACCATGTTAAGTCTAACCTGCCCGTTCCACGTTCGTTTCGAAGTCCCCGGAAGTTCCGGGAGCGTTTCTTTATTTCGCCATTGGTGCGCGATACTTCTGAACTTTTGGAACAGCCACGAGGGTCGGAACTTATGACTGCCAGTGGCAGACAGTTCGGAATTAATGAGATATTTGAAAGTTCAAGTTTTGCGTAAAACCGACGCGCGACGGCTCGTCGTACATCTTGGAAACTTACATGCGTCGCGCATTTGTAAGATTCACGTGCACTCCGGCCGCGTTTTTATCCGCGAAAACTGTTTCTCCTGGTTCGTCGGGAAGTATCCGGTACTCGCGGAATAAATAACGCACGGCGATATATCGAGGGTAATGAGCGATTTCCGATTTTGCTGACACGAATCGTTTATTTGTTGGTATTTATAGGCGTTGCTATTGGCAGCTTCACAAATCTACATGTCCGCCATTTTCTCATTAAAATGGTAAGCTGCAATCATTAACAAGATATTCTATGAACTCAAACAGTAATCCGCGCACTGTGTGCTTATATACAGTGTTGGGAAAATGTTATTCAGAATAACGAACTCGTTATTTGTTATTCAATTATTATATGCACATAAGAAATAAAAATTTGCATTATCTACATCGCTTTTCAATGCATGGAAATAAGTAAAAATACAAAATACAAGACTGAATGCAATATTAATGTAATAAAATGCCTCATTACAATTTATGTAAAACATTTAATTAAATTGAGCTTACTTTCAATACGATGCTGTTTTACGTTGAGGAGAAAAATATATTTATTTTAAAACGTATTATTTATTGGTTTGTATGTACCGCACAAGTCGCAATATTTGAACACCTTTTGTATTGTCACGTCGAATCCGCAGCACGTTTAATCCTTGCCATTTCGCGACTAGACGCTGCACCATTTTCCATCGACGCTTTCATCCCGCGATTCTCCTGTGTAACAATCGAATATCGCGGCTCCACGGAGGCGATAACCCGCCGGTCCACGAAACCTTTTATTTTCGCTGGGAGAAAGAAATAAAAATACTCCCCGAAAAAATGGTAACGCCCGGGCGACCGTGCGACCAAAAAATTTGTGAAATGTATTGATTGCTCGTTTACGATAAATCACTGCCACGGGAAAATACTGGCCGTTGGAATAATTTGTACGCGACGCCATTTTTCACGAAGGTTTGCATGCGTCGATGCGGTTTTACAGACAACTATACACTGCCCCCTCTGTCCTCCTTTTCCACAGGCTTCTTCTGAAACATAGTCGTTGCGAACCATTTAATTCAATAGCATAAATGAGGTACTTCGATTAATAGTACTTTTATTATACCACACTGTTGCTTAAAAGGCTTAAACACGTGTTGATAGAAAAAATATTAAAATTAATAATGTTTTACATCATAAAGAACTTACATATATTCATAGACAGTTTACAGAGATTTTCATAAGCGTATAAAGGTTTCATGGAATTTAAATTTTCCCTGTTTTTTTTAATTCACTGGCACAGTTAATAGAAAAAGTAAAATACCATTTTATTTGAGCTTCGCGATTTATCACTGTACCAATTTGCCCTTTCAATAAAAACCTGTCCTGTGATAACTCTTCGTCAAAATGCAAGTGGAAAAAGTGGAACGAATGAAGCTAAACGAATCTTCATTTTTGCGGAAACCGATTTTGAAAAATTCATGGAGCACGCACAGCACGAAGCTGAACTTGGCTGACGTGTATGCCCATTAATCGTTGTTTCCACTCGCCCTCATAAGAGCAAACATTGACTGTGAGCGGTGATGTCTGTTTCTAGTAGTGACTTGGCATAAACTAGCCAGTCGAGAAACGATGCTATGTTTGCGACGAGCATATTCCACGTACTTCGTTTATGCGCTCCAATATAAAAACCATCCTAGTACAAATATCCAATATTTTATGTAACAACATGTTTTTTTAATAAAACATTGCATTTCCTGAGGCTTTCTGACCGCGCCTGGACGTTCCGGCGAGTATTATTTTTAAAAGTTTTGCTTATCCGCCACAATCGAAACAACGGGAATTTATCAAAAACAATGGCAGGTAGTTGACGGTAAACATTTGCCGGTCGCGAAGCCAACAAATTTATGAATTTGATCAATTTTTACGGCACCGGAATTTGACGAAAAAAGCGCAACCAAGAAAATACGACGGGGAAAAAGAAAATAGAGAAAGTTTTTTAAGAGCGGAATACACTGGATTTCGAAGTACGTCGTTAGCTGTTTCGTTGTTTTATACGTGGGAACTAAAATTTACAACGGTTTGCCACTTTTTACGTTTCGGAGCATGTGTAACTTTTTCTTGAAAGCGATAAACGTGTTTAAATGCAAAGGTTTCCACGTCAGGCGAAGAGTGAAGCGTTAAATGAACGAAACGTGGAAGGTAATTCGTTGTTTGCAGCTTGAAAGCAAAATACAAACTAGAATTACCGAAGCTATTCGAATCTTTAATTTATATCGTCACTCTGAAAGTTTGCTCGACTTCGAACTGATTTAGTTTAGCTCCTCGTTTTCTTTCGTAAATCAAGCAGGCACGGACCCCCTGTTTATCGAATCCTCCACTTCTACGTATTCAATCGACCGTATCCGTTGCCTGATTTGCGTTTTACGATTTCACGCACTTCGTTCCCGTAACTGGAGGAGCGTTGTTGATATTTACATAAACGGGAAGGCTCTTCCACCCTCACGGAATTTTTCTTGCACCTCCGAGGTACTCAACGCTTCCATTGTACGGTTCCATCCAACACCCCTGAATATTTCCCGGACTATAAAATGCCTTGCGAAGTTTCACGTTCATGCTTCTTTCACCGGCAATCGTTCCATCGAACGCCATCTTGCCTTGATTAAATTTCGAGTGACAACATCGGCACAACCAAATAAATTAATTCTCGTTCAGATTAATACTATTGAATCGGCAAATGGTTTTCAATTTTCAATGGTCACGTGGCTTTATTCAAGAAACGTATTCGACAAAACGTTGGGTCGTCATAAACCGCAGCCATAATGCGAGGAGAATTGTATTATATCAACGGAATCGATACCATACATAGCCTCTTGCCTGTTATGTTAGTGACCAATCTCGATTCTTTTACTTCGAACTACTCGAAGCACTCGTGATCCCCTCTGTTCGAAGCAGGGAACGAAAATGCTGTTATGAAATGTAGTCACGGAAAGGTTCAAGCGGGGAAATACAATCGAGAGGGTGGAGATTGAAAGAGAAGGAGGGTCCGGCCCTTTGAGTTTTCGGGTATGCGATCATCGTTACGTAAACTAAACACCGAGTTCGCTTTCGATACAGAGATACCTCCTAGCTGCTGTCTTAGGCCGCGTGTACACTGCAGAATAGACTTTCTCGAGTTGCGGAACTTTCGGGGAGTCGCTTCCAATATTCTGTCTGTTAACGCTAGAACTGCTAGCGGACCCAGAATAATATATATACATCAGATCTCTGGTTTCGCAATGATCGACATGAAAGTATACATGTGCGCATTCCGAAAAACACTAATCGAACTGACAAAGAATGCATTTTCACAAAAGAACACTCTGTTAACAAAGATCGCTTATAACACAGTAAACCATGAAAATCTGGAGTAGTCATCAGCTGCTGGTTCTAGCTCACCGATCGACGCAGCAATCCATTAAATAGTGTTTCTGCTTGCACGACCATCAGCATTACCGAGCGCAGACAGAGCCGGAGTCCCGGAGACTACCTTCTCGTCTCATTACGAGGCGTTCCCATTAACTTACGGAATCGTTCCCGGTTCCCCGCACGACTCGATCTCAGGGGGATGTTCGAAATAACAACGCATCCCCGTGCACGCAAGGAAACGATCACAGGGACGGCGATTGCCGGGGAGACCGGATAGGAAATCGCGGCGAGGATCGGGCGCGAAGAAGCTCGCAGAAGAAGAAGGAACGAAGACGATGTTTTTCGATGGAGGGCGGTGGAGGAAGTACGAGAGAGGGAAAGGAAGGGAGGGATCGAAGGAAAAGCGTACGTTGTCCTCGCGAAGGCGGGGGCCGGCCTCGAAATTTATTAGCCCGGGACGCGCTCAGCCGCGGCACGTCACTGTAAATTAACAGCAAACAGAGAGAAACGAAATGATCCCGCAAGCTCGCTCGAACTCTTTTCCTCCATTCCCCCGTCCGGGGTCGTCGCTATGCGGCGCGCCGCGTTTCCCGCGGCCGCCCATTCGGCTATGAATTAAAACATAAATTTCAATCAACCGGCCGAAGACATTTATGGTGGCTCGGCCCTCCTCGTCGATTCGCAAGCGCCTGCAAACCGACCGATCGTTCCCGTCGATCGCGCGACGAACCGAAGACAAAGAGGGAAACGAGAGAGAGAGAAAGAGAGAGGGTAAAAGGTATCGACGAATAAGCGATCACGAGGAGCCTCGAATCGATTAAACGGGTATCGCCGCCCTCCTCTGGTCGCGCGTAATCTCATCTTCTGTGAAGAGAGAATTTTTGGGAATTTATTGTAAGCAATGGGTTGGAATAATGTTTCTGAAATTCTAGGCCTGGTTTATCACGCCTCTGGAGTAACTAATAATATTTTGTTCGCGGCGGGGAAGGTTATTTTTCGAGTACCGAGGATAGTAAAATCTTATGGTTATCCGGAGGCCACTCATTCCGCGGAGAACGGGTTCGTTAAATCCGTTCCCTTTAAAAAGTTGCGAGATGTTACGAGCCGTTTGGAAAAGCTTACAAGTCTCGCGCTACGGCACGCCATTATGTAATTTTACGCGGTAAGTGCAAGCTTTGCTTATTAAAAGTACGGGAAGCTTCATTTTGAAGCGGCCCCGACGGTCGATGCTTGCCGTTATGCTTGTCGAATTATGCACTCAGATGAATTGAGCGGGTTCTTTTGTTCATCGTTTAATGAAGGGAACGTTTGTAATCGGTAGACTGGGAATTTATTGCGTTTATTCTAGCCTTGATGACCTAAATGTTAAAGGAATTGAAGAGTTAAATGAGAAAAGCTTCCTGAATGGTTATAATTTCTTAATAAAAGTCTTAATGAAATTCTCCGCTGACATTAAATTCTGGAAATTAATGTACAAAGTTCTATGAAATTGTTGTCGGAGTTTCATTCTACAATCACAAGAATTTTCAGCTGCGATTAACATTCAAAATTAAAATTAAACGTACATTTACGAACTAAACTCCGGAACGGATCAGCTAAATCTAATCAGTCTACACTATTAATGGAGTCGTAAAGTTCAAGATAAAACGAGAACATGTACAAATTTGATTAAACATTTCACCGCACTAACATATCGTCACACAAGTTCTAAATGCATCTTTACAGTCTGCTTATAACTTTTCGAAACGATTATATCCATCACTATAACTGTCCTATAAAGGCGATGAAAATACACCACTCGAATCATATTTCCGAGGAGACAGGAAGCGAAGATGTCACCTCTTATTAACAGGGTATGTAAATTTCTTAGATCAGCCGATGTAGAAGAAAAAGATATTTGAAATTGAAATGAAGACTCAGTTTTCATTAAGCAGAACGATATTTGTTATGTAAATCCTCGACGTCATTTTATTTTGCTGACTTCGAAAAGAGAGACACCTTCCGCCATTTTGGTGGATCTTGAACGGTGCAAATTTATTCAGTCCGTGAATGGCATCCATTCCGTCGAGAAACTTTGCTGCCGTGAGGTCGTGTCACCGAGCCGATATTACTTTTAATTACAGGTAGCCGGGGAGCGTGCACAAACGAGCCGACGCGACGTGGCGTGGCGTAGCTCGGCGTGGCTTGTTGTTTTTGCAACGAGCCATCTCGTTCGTTAATTATTTCGCATGTGCGGACTGACCCTGGGAGTTGTTCGCGACTTTAAACAACAGCTAGTTGGCAACAGGTAGCTCGCGATCACTTGTAATAAGCTAATTATTCTGCCACGTGTAATAGAAAACCATTAGCAAGTAACCCGCCACGGCATTATTAACTGCGACCTTCCGTCAAAGCCGCCGCCGCGCCGTTGCTGACGCCAACGCCGACGCCGACGCCAAGCGTCGACCGTAATTGATGTACACGTCGCGAATACTGATCGTAGAACCGTGGATACGCATATTAGTACAAATGGCCGGATAAAAGATACAGGTTTACCGAGGGAACTTGAGGTTTACTGGGAACAGATAAGGGGAATTAGATGGAAACGGTGGCGTTCGGAGGAGATCTACGACTATTAATCAACCGACTCTACCGGGCGGTTCAAAGTACAAGTTACCCCACACTATTACCTATGCTAATCTGACTGGAGAACAGTAATTCCGGCAGCCATCAGAAAATCTTCCAATTCTTCAATTAACTTTAACTCGCTAACTCTATTACTATAGGAAACATCATCTGGTGAACTTTTAATTTTCCGAAAATCTGTATGCGAATGCAAAGATTAAACGAAATGTTTGTTACGCGAGAACGCTTGAACATTTCTTTTATATTTTACGCTCAGGTTTACATTTCAGTACTCTTGTATACAAATCCCCTTTTCCGCTACAGTTCATTTTTCGATCTCTTTGCAAGGACATCCATAAAAAGCGCAACAAATTGATGCAGCGCCGGTTGCGACACGGTTGCACGGCATACACTGGTGTTTTTACGCGTTCTCGGGTAGCACCGAAGAAATTGACCGTTTCAAGAAGAGGATACGCAACCTAGAAACTTTACGCAAACATCGTCCTTTTTCTTTTAATAGGAATTCCTTTACAGGGATTCTTGTAATATTAGAGTCTCGCTGCTACACAGAATTCCTTCGAAATAAGTGTCTATGAGGAGAATCTGCGCCAGTTTCGCTTTTCTTGTTGACGCGAACTTCACAATGGATACTTTTATTAAATTCCAGTCCTGCACAAATTTATACATTGAAAAATTAGTTCAATTTTATTCCTGCTTGATACATTAATATTTCTTTTCGCGGTTGTGAACAATTTGGGAGAAGTACTCGAGGAGAGCAATGGATTTAGATAGTGGGAAGAGAAAAATCAATTTTAGCTAAGGCAGGAGAGGGTTAGGGGACATCAGCAATTGTCAAAGCATACAGCGCACAAACGCACAATAACGCTTATTCTCGCACGCGTCATGTCGCGCCGGGGATGTTCCCGAATCTGCAATCGTGTTAGAACGAAATTATGTTGTAGGAGTACCATGTTATACGGGGGTTGCCTCTATTGTTTTAGATAAGGTAACAAGGGTAAACTTCGGTGTACCCGCCCCGCCTGACCGATAAATCCACGTCACGGCTAATCGAAAATTTCTACAGCCCCGATGCGTTATGAGGTCGCACGTTTAAAATGCGCGACTGCATTACGTAAATCCTTTCGCATGCACAAAGAGGAACCCATCTCCGTCATCCCGGAGCCGCTTATAGCTCCGCAATAATTTGCCTGCTTATATCCATATCTCATAAATTTCAGTGAGCCAAGGAGTTATGTCAGCGGGTCACTTAGGTCTGCAGCAATGCACTTGGGCGTTCGTCTCGCGGTCAGCATATTAATAACAATATCGCCAGCGTCAAATGGACGGAACGGTATCCTCAACGTTCACACGCTTACAACTTCTCCATTTTCCCTCTTGTTCCTTAAATATTTTGCTATCGTCACATTTTCTCCCGGCCAATAAACCGCCGGAAACTGATCCGGCGATAACAGGCGCCGATGTATGGCCGGCAATCATAAAAATAGTCGGCTAGGCGAACGGGGAAAGAGAACGAGGTGTCGTGACATCGGGAAAGTAGCTGCTATGCGGCCTCTGACCCCTGCGGTACGTGCTAGGCCAGCTGCCATCCCCCAGGATCCATGGGAGCGAAGTGGACCGCCATTGGAACGTGCGGAATAGCTGGAACTGTCGGAGAACGCGCGGAAGTTCGGGGCAAGAGCGAAGCCCGACGAAAGAGCGTGAGGTCCAGGTTACGGAGTCCAGGCCCGATTCAATCAGCTTTCATTGTTTAAAAGTGCTGGCCGGGGTACCGCGACGTTACCTGCCAGCTGGCCACCGCACCCCGGGGCCAAAGTGCCATTTCAGCGCTCCGAAAATCGATCCCTCAACTTTTTAAGTCTCTATAAACAACCGCTCGATCCGTGTCAGCAGTCTGAAGCATTTTAACAATTTGTTAGACTTTCAGTATGCCTGTACAGTACATAAGTATAAAATAAATATATATAAATTTCCTTTTCCCTCTAGGAAATTACGAACGACAAACAAGTTGTAATCATTGTATTCAAATTTCGAAAAAATGATTCATTTCATTCGTTCTCCCAGAAAAGCGACTAACATTCATTTATGTTAAAAATAAAATTTGAATTCCGGCTGAAATATTTCCCTTCCACATCGCACCAATTTCTGATCGATGGTCTGGATTTTTGACCACCGCGGCAGCAGCTCGAGCGACCGTGCATCTCGGGGTTGAACAATCGTGTTTCTTGCTGGCGGCGGCTACGGACGGCAGCAAGCACAGCGACAACACTTCCGCTAAGCACAGGAACGACCCCGAAGCAGACAGGAGGAGGCAAAGAGCGAGGTTGAATCTTCGGGGCGCTTCCGACTTGATTGCGCGAGTGAGCGAGCGAGCGGCGAAGCTAGCTCTCTTCTTTCGACGTGAGTTACATTGACTACGCCGCACATTAATTACCATTAGAGAGGATTGCTCTAATTCCACTTCACTCGTCCCGCACTCCCGGTTCTCCGGGCTTGTTCCACCTCTTCCTGCTGCTGCTGGTGCCGATGCCGACGTCGAAACGATGTGGATCGAGAGAGGGTCGAGGGGGTTGGTAACCAGGGAGCTGGTGTGCTCTCGGCTCCTGCTTCCCTCTTCCTGTTCTCCCATTGAGCCGGCGGAGAAGCGTTCCGCAGAAAATTGCGACGGCGGGGAAACTGCTCCGGCCCCCGAGGAAATTTATTACGGTCACCTTCGGCGCTGACTTTGGCATTTTTTTCTGGAATCGTCCGAGACCGGGGCGGATTCCGGCCGTTTCGGACCGATGGATCATCGCGATTTGAATGTTTCCTGACCCGGCGCGGCTCGGCACTTCCACCGTCGCGCCTTTTATCCAGAATCGAGGACAGAGCGGGAATCGCGCGAAGGAGGTCGCCTAGTAGGCGTAATTGCGGGCAATTTTACTTTCGCCGCGATCGTTCCAACCCTGTTTTTCATCCGGAATTACCCTCTCGCCCGAGATTCGCCGACTTCGAGCAGATGGAATACTAAATTTTTAGTCATCGCCTTCAGGATTTCTGTTTTTCTTCTGCTTGTTCAATCACTCTACTGCGTGTTTCATTCAGAAATTGCTCGTCCTGTTCGAGAAATTACAGATCGCACATCTGTGCCATCATTTTGTCGGGAAGTGTATCGCGGGACCGGTGATCTCGCGTGCGTTTTATTAGGTGCGATGCAACCTGGCGTAATTCGCAGCCGTGTATCAAAATATTTATTGCCCGCGAACGTTATTAAGCCCCCGCGGAAAATAATACTTTCTGATACCGCTCGCCGGATGATTTACTACTACGAGTATACGCGGACGACGCGCGAGGCTTACGAGATCTAGGCCCATGCAATTTAAAAATCGTTTAAATCATTTGCCAACAGCGTGCGCGCCCTCTCCCGGCGGATCTAGATTAGATCGGTATCGGCCTCGATTACCGCCGGTTATGCATAATTAAAAAGCTCGTGTAGCGTTCGCGCGCTAATCTACCGCGTAATATGTTGCGCTCTCTCACGAGAGCATTTCGCAGTTCGTCGCACGGAGACGAATTGTACGAAGCTCGTTCGATACGATTTATCACAGTTAACTTGTCGATGAGGCGGGAAAGAAGTCGTTTCGAAATCGATAAGGAACGTGTTGAGCTTTATCGTTGTATCGTCTTCATTCCCTGGTTTAGCGAAGAGGAAGTAAAACCGATCGATTGCACTTTATTCTCTAGAATCATTTATCTCGTTACACCGGAAGAAAATTGTGTTTACGAATAGAAGTATTTATACACAGTGCAAAGGCAAGTTACAAAATGTTTTATGGAAAATAATTTAATCCGTAACCACACACACAGAGATATTGTCACTGTAGCACAGGCGTGTGGTCTCAGAGACCGTTATATTAATATGGCAATCTGTTACTTTGAACAAACTGTTTTTACTTTGATTGCCGTTTTTACTGTTTCATAAAAGTACCATAATTATCCTTTTATAATGAGCCACTTTAAATTAAAGCTACGCGAGCGAAGCTGCATAGTCACTCGAGTGCATACTCTCGCGGGATCAGACGAAACAAATGATTCTGCAGCTTTTAAATGTCTCTCAGACTGCGCGCCTGCGATTCCGGGTTAACTAACTAAGACCGTAATAAAAACAATTATGGAGCAGCATCTCTGAAAAATGACGAGTTACAAAAACTATTTATACAATTCTAGCTAATATTCTAAATTGACAAGGACCAATGGAAACGTTTTTGTCCACAGATCAATTACCAAAATGAAATGTATCAAGTCAATAAAAATGAATGAACTGACAGAATTGCGGGATTCAATTTTCACTTTTCTGAAACCCTGCAGTTCCAACGTTTCCTGTAATAAATTGCATAGTCCAATACATCTTTCCCCGAACTGCATTCCAACGGTTAGAATTCCCGCATCGCGGTTACGAACTGCGGAAGACAATTAAAGGAATTCGTATCAATTCGATATAACTCTCTGATGGAGAGGAGATTTTTTGTATGTATTTCCAATCGGTTTCGAAATTAAAAATAAAAGGATAGGGGAGCGTTGAAAAATACATTTTAATAATCTTTTTTTCAAGCCTCAACGATCCGAATGGGCTTTCGAGCTTGTCTTTCGAAAATGTTCGAGTGGCCTGTTTGTTTCCAGCAAGCCCGACAACGTCGAATGATTAGTGTGTGAATAATTGATGAAATAATCGATAATGTCTGCATCGGAGACCCACTTGAAAGCGCCATATTATAGAGAAGTACTCTCGTCGCAGCGAGCATTACGCGTCGTTTTTAAAATGCAATGTATCGCGAACTGGGGCGAAAAACGCATGGTTAATGTAACACGATTAATCATCGAGTGTGATCATCGCGCACGGTCTGCTATCTTTTTCCACAAACGTAATTCACCAGCTACAACGCGTAAAAATTTGGTTGCTGAAACTGAAACGCTCGAGTTCAATTGATCGCTATTCCTCGGTGTTCTAGCTTTAATTGAAAAATGTGCGTTAGCCGTGCGTGCAATCGAACTACACCGATTCAAAATTATTGTCGATTTTAGATGAATATCATACGGAATCTGGATGTTTGCAATTGATGTTTGTTTTGGAATTGTCATTTTGATAAGCTGAAACATTTAAATCTTTATCGCTTTGAGTGCTCGGTAGGTTTAGTGTTAATCGCGTGCGCGATAATGCAAAATTTCAGCGGCAAAACGAGCAAACGCATTCCGTCGTCTGTTTCTATTTAGCCAAGGGAATCGTTCAAGGTGCAACAGCGCGATCGCCAATAAAATCTGAGACCGTCATCAACGCTGCATTCGGGCTCGTGTATATCGTGATTTTCGGTTTGTTTCGGCCTGCCGGGACGGGTTTTTTATCGTCCCGTAAAACATAACAGCGCAATCATAAGTGAAACGTATAACGTTCGGAAACAGTGCGCTAGATCCGCTCTATTTCGAACGTTTATGGCCCGCGGTGGTCTGGGGGATAGCATTCGAGGCGAAAGTAAAGCCACGCCCGGCTCCGCTCAAAGTCGTACCGCATGCCACGCATTATTGAATGCACGTGTACGTACGTACAGCCATTACGAAAGGTAATTACCGGTTGTAGTAAAAGCCGAGCATACGTTTCACGATATAGGCGCCGAGCGCCGCTGAACGAAATCGAACAGCTTTCGTGCACCGCCGAAGTTGCAGTTTCAATTTCGTGTCAACCGAGCCACCGAGAGATCTCTTCATCTTGCAGCATCATAGCGTCGCGTTGTTTGCTCTTTAAGTATGTATGTCTTTATTAATATTGACGAACCAAACTCGATGAAAATATTTTCGCAACAAATAACCCCTGAATCCGATGACGACACCTGTTAAAGATCTGCCGACTTGCTGGAACGACGTAGACACTGTTTACTTGTATTTGCGTAAAAAATCCTGATCGACATATTTCACGTGCTGCAGCCTCGTGTGTGCACGTAATAAAGACGTTTTTATTGTATACATTAGGTTCATCGACGAGGATGGGAAATGGCAGGTCGGGAAACATGAGATTAATAAGACAAAAATGCAGAACATCACAACATTAAAAATTAAACAGAACATTAAGAATCTAGAATGAAGTTGACGCGAAATAGAACTGAATTAAAAATAAAGTGTGTTAAATATTCAGAGACTGTATAATAGAAGATATGTGATGCATTTTTGCTAAACGAGCGTATAAATTTAGTCTTCCATAAAGTTTCAAAATAATCTACTGACAGAAACAAAAGTTCCGACGTTTCAGTTGTAAGGAACCATGCGCCGTTTGAATTCTCGTGGATAAATAAAGAAGTCGAACGATATTTTTTGAAGTGTAGCAGAGGCCGCGCGGAAAGGGCTTCATCGTAGCTGGAATATGTTGCAGAAACGTGCGCCCGTTGCGCTTGGAAAATTTACTGCGATGAATTTTTAGAGCGGAGGCCTCTTTCGGTTTCGTTCTTCCAAGCGAGTATTGTTTACTTCTATAAGTTGGCAAGCGGTTTTAAAGTTCTTCGTGTTCGCGGAACTCGCACAAAAAATCACCATTTCTGTGCTACGCCCGTTGATTCCGGGATGGAGTTACATAATTTACGGAAAGTTTCGCAACATTTTGAAACTAAAGGAAGTGGCAGATATGGATAAACACGGCCATGGACATTTTTCACTTCTCTCTTGCGCATCGTTAAATTTTCATCCTATCCTCCTTATTCGCGGGACTAATCGCAGTTCTACAATTGCAATTCAAACATGCGAAGTTTCAAATAGTCTGTTATTTGTGATTATTAACGTTACGCGCAAGCAATCTTTAAAAAATACCAGCTTACCACCGCGCCAACAAGTATAATTACATCTACTATGCATCGTATTATAAACCAGCGATGCAAACATGCCTCGCGAAGATATTTCAACCTCGGAACTTCCGCGGAACTCGATTCTCTTCTTTGCCGCTGTTAAAACCCTCGGAGATGTTATCTACAAGTGATTATTAAATCAGAAGGAGGAGATAAGAACTGATACAGTTTTACGTTCTTGTCCGCAATCGCGATTTCGTTTAACGGACCGGTCCAAGTTCTCGTCGAAGCCCGGTGGTCAGGGATTAATTACTATGTCGGGTAGAGCGGCAGCACACGCATGCAGACGATATTAAAAAGTTCGGAAGTTCGGCCAAGTGGCCAGCTAGGATCGTGTTTTTAACGACTGGCATGGCGGCCCGGGCTCGCATGAAAGGGATGACGTACGCGTGGTTCGGCGACGCCGAATTAAAGACCGTAACATATTTGCGAAACGATCGGTCTAACTGCTTCCTTCCGGTATTTACGGGTACGTTTTTCGCCGTTGGGACCGGCTGGTTTGCCAAAGAAACATAGCGAGGGGAAGGTACGGCAGCGAAAGGGGGATGAAACGCTTGAATGATGGGCGCAGGAGGGGCCGAGGGGATGGGGGATGGCAAACTAAAGAGCTAAGTTACCGCGTCAGGAGTTCGAAAACTTACAGCGATACGTTTTAGGTCGAGGCCGATCTATAATCGAGCCCGAGACTCGGTTCCTCGTGGTTCTTGTTACGCAAATTGGTAATACACTCCCTGACATCGTAAAGAAGAGTAGAGGGGCCGTGATATCAACTCTCGGGACTCTATAAGCTCCTTCAGATACTCCACGTTCGCGAGGAGACGCGTGCGTGATAATCAGATTGCGGTTGTTTATGCGAGGTCACACCTTCGCAGGCCATCCCGCGGAAATTGAGCTTAAACAGACATTTCGGCGACTTTATTATCGCTTCACTTATTTCTAACATTATTTATATCCCGTAACTGATAGATTGGGGCGTCGCATAACCCCGGTAACGATTTTAGTTACAATTGTTATTCAAGTATGTACTGTGATTTGGCACTGATACTCGATATATGAAAAATGTCAAATTTGAGCATTGCTATTGCTATAGAAAATTGTTAACAATGTTCTTCCTCTCTTAGAATTATTCCACAAGTTCTAGTTCAGGAATCGATACACTAATACGTCGCGTGGGAAATATGTCAATGATCAAACGTAACAACAGAATAATCGCGTATCTAGCAATGCCCTGCCAATAATGGGCAAGCATGTAACAATACCCCAGAAGCCTATTGCAACCAACTAACAATGAACCACTGCCTTAATACCGAAATCCAATAGTGCAATGTTGTAGCTGTGCAACAATCGGCGGACCCTCAAATGCAAAAATGATACAGCAAGATAACAATATCACAGTGTACCGGCATAGTTCGAACGCAGTAGTTTTACAATTTATAAATTACAACAACGTTTCGCACGTCATGCGAGATGTCGGCAGAATTACCTTCACACTATCGCAACGCAATAATCGATTCAGCACGCGGAAGTTAATGTCGAAGTGACTTGCGATTGCCTAAGTGGGTCGCTTATTGATTTTTACAGCCGATGACTTTAATCCTGGAACTGACCGGTCCGATACTAACAACTACAAACCGTTTGCTCGTGACAACCATGGTCTCGCAACCGACCAATCCAACATCGACAGTTCCTAGGATCCTCTGTCCTGGTTTTGTCAAGCCTGGTTGTGCAATCGTGCGACCTAATTCCGACGATTCTGCAGTTCTTTGACCTAAAACAACTCTTAAGATATTTACCCCGTCAGCATTCCCCTTCCGCGAACCATAAATATCCTGCAGCAACCTCCACGAAATTCGGCTAATCCACGAAGAAAGGAAACTTTAAAATATCTTTTATCTTGGAAGTTATTTCGCGACTCCGCCGTGCTTAATAAAAACGTCTCGGGACGGCAGATGGGCATGAGCACTCCCGAAAGAAGCTTTTTGATTGAAGAGCGTCACTGACTGGCGTCATCTTGATGCTTTTGAAGGTTTTTCATTTTGAAGTAAGCTGACAGGAAGTCCGATGTTTCATTTTTAGTATCAAGGTCTTCTGTTTAGAAGCAGAGTGATTGTCGTTCATGCAATTATTTCAAGATTAGGTGTTCCAGCTATTAGGTTGTAAAGAAAGAAATGCAGGAGTTAAACCTGTTTTTAAAGTGTTATAACTCACATAAAAAACAATTTTATTAATATCGTTTATTAAAATTGTTTTAATAAAAACAATAATATGAAAATCAATTTTATAGAAAATTTAATATTGTTTAATAGTAACATTAAAGTATTATGAGAATTGATTTTAATATTATTGAGGGGAATATTATTAAAATTAATTTTACAGAGAGTTTAATATTGTTTAAAAATATAAAGCTGTGCATTCGTTGACACTTCCTTCTCCCCATACTTCGTTGATATTCCGAGTCGCTTGTCGCCGAAAATCGCGTTTTGGCATCCTGAAATAAAAGCCAAATAATTTAATAAAAATTTAAGTAAAATGAAATATCAAAAGCGTAATTAAAGAGAGCGTAAAACAAGCTTTAAAATGACATATAACTCATTAAATTAAGGTGAATATTTATTGGTATAAAATTGCAATTAAAAGAAAGGAACAAAAATCCTGTATTGTTCCTTTATGACTGTCTATCAAGCCACGCGAATTAAAACAGAAAATCAGTATCATGTTGTTAAATAGAGCCACAGGAGTCATAATGACCAGTTTATACGAGAATCCAGTGGCGTTTGAAAATTTGATCGCACTTTTAGGTTATCATTGGACTCGCCTTCGCATGACAATGGTTCATTGAAGTTCCTGTGCGATAAAGATCGACCGTGCCATCCTCGGAGCGAATGTTCCGCTACTAACGGTCCTTGAACGACATAACCAGGATCCTTCGCGAATCGTGAATCCCTGAAGTCACGACCCAAGGATACCGCGTCGTTTCGAGGTCCCTTATCAGCAGGAAACCTCGGCGCCGTTTAATTCTAATATCGTCGCGCTACGGAATTTTAATCTTCCGGTTAGCAGGCGGAAAGAAGGTTAGCCGGGCCGGCCGGTGCGGGTTCTCGGCCCGGAAGAAAATCGACGGCGAACGGTTTCCCGAAGAAGGTAAATAAGGCTATCGTGATGTTGGCAAAGCAAACAGCAATCGAGTGATCGGTAATTGCTATTGCCGTGAACCCTGTTCGATGGTACTGGAGAGAAGACCGGTGTGCCGACGAAGTGACCCGGTGAATGGGTTGTTAGTCGAAGATTACCTCGACGCCTTACAATCACGGCGCCACTTTGAAACGCATGCTCTGACCCCGGCCCGCAAGCTATCGACTCGCATGCCAATTAGCGAACTAGTTATCTTCCCTTCAAACTATTGCGGTGGAACCTACTGATTAATAGTGGATTCAGCAATCTCGAATCAATCCTTTGTATCCGACGATCCACGGCGAACGTGTTAATCTAGCCGAGTGAAAACGATTACGGGCCTGGCGCCAAGTGAAATTTTATCGGGCCGATCTACCGATCGGACGAGCAACAGTTTTTCGATTAAACGGCCGCGTCAGATTAGACAATCAACCGTTCCTTCCGACAACGAACATTGCACGATTCGATGTTGCCGAAACATATTCGACACATATTTTTTAGAGATCAAAATAGCCACCGAGGTTGGAGACTTTATTTACTCGAGATTGTATTATTAATATAAATTCAAACGTGTCACGTTCATTAAACGACGTTTCACGAGTTTCACGATTTTTTAAAGCAATAATAACAAGTTTGTTCAAAGTAACAGTTAAGATGTCACGTTTTAAGAATGTATTATTAAAACGCTTCGAGAAAATACAAAAGAATACAATGTTTATGAATCGTTAAATTATACGAAGGCCCCTTAATCGACCAACGTCCATTTAATTTTCGCGGTGGAGTTGTTTCCATAATTATTTCGCGAAGAGTGATATTTACGCGTCGCTCCGGCTTCGTTTCATGAAACTTTACGCGGTCAGCCTCTGACCGAGTGTATGAAAAAATGTACGTAGACCCGTGAGTCGAGGTTGCGCGTTTTAATTAAATAATAGAAACCTGCGTCAAGGAAATCCCACTACGTTCATTTGCCAGAATATTGCTGACGCATCGCTTAAAAATTTTCGGCGTTTAGAGAATTTGTATCTCGCGTATACAGTTCCCACCTCGGGCTCGCGGAAAACCGTACCGAGCTGTTGTTGCGATGAATATGACTTCTGCGTGCTTCAAATCGTTCTCCATTGTACAGAATTGTTAATCAAACTGGGTCTGTAAATGCTGGGCGAAAGTTTCGCGTGCATTCTGTCCAAACACGTTGTTCGCTAAAAATGTGTACATACATATTACGTTCTTTTTTACAATCACTTTTTGAAGGCCCAGTCTTTATGTTTGAAAATTAAAATATTGTCAGTTTCAGGCCTCGCAAAAATCATGAATTAATATGAATTATAAATTATCATAGAACAGTAATCTTCATTGTATTTAATGATAGTTGCTAGTATGCTAGTGATCATAATGATAAAAGTAAAGGATGAATTTATTCAGCTGTCTAAAATTGAAAACAATTTGAAAAAGTCACTAATATCTCGAACATCAACATTTCTGGGTTCAGTGGAACGGTGATAAAGGAGCACGTATTTATACTTGAACAGGAATCACATATACGGCATTTCTTTTTTTAACGAAAACTCACGTTAGTGAAGTATTGAGGTCGTCCACTTAGCGCGAATCAGGCAGTACGAAACAAAGCACGGTCGAATTAAATTGTGCAGCAGGTAGCGGGCAAATAGCCGTGAGCTGGTATCATAAAACAAACATGAACAAGCCGCTATCAGCGTAGCCATAAGATGATTGGCACAGATTTGATCTTATTACTGCCGGCTGTCATGAATAGTGGCAATCAGTTATGTAGTCTTCCGTTATTCGCCGATGGTATAAGTGCGGTTTAGAGTAACCTTTACGTATAGCCCTCGGTTAAGGGGAGGCAACCTGTGCGCATACTCGAACAGAAAATTGCAGATTACCTCTGACAGTGTTGATTCGCGGTTCTACGACAAGTGGACGTTCGTTGTCCCCTTTTATTAACCGCACGCGGCTGCAAACAGTGACCCGTTTTCCTCGAACATTGCACAATAGTCCCAAATCAATACGAGTAACTTCCTTAAAAAACGTGAAATTATAATTTCGTGTTCGTGGAAAACAATTGAATAAATGAATATTTATCCAAACACATACAATAAGAAGCCTGAAACTAAGAAGTCTAATTAAATTCAAATTGTTGTCGTTTGCATGAAGTAACACAGTTACTTTTAGCGCTACATGTAGGTCACCATTCGACCATAAATTAATCTCGTTCAATTCATTCTTGTGCGCAAATTAAACTCTGTAGCTACTGAAACGGCATTGTGGACCACGGTGGGGTTGGGGCTGAGTCGTTCCGTAAGAAAATGATGTCAAAGTTCTCGTGCTCGCGCGATGGGAGTAATTGTCGAGGAAGGAGGACCGGTTATCGCGTTCTGCTGCTCTGACGAGCATTTGTATAAGTCCGCACCGGGTGTAACCGGGACAAAGGCCGATAAGGGCAAATAAATGTTTCTTACCGGCAACCGTTGTGTCTTCACAAGCCATTTGTTGGGGCTGTGGCGAGCCACTGCGTCGCGTCGAGAACCAGTCGAAGACCTATTTCATCTTGAAAGCCGCGTCACCGTAGAAAGGCTTGAATAGACTACGTATGAAATGATTAAGGTTCGAACGAGCAAGATAGACCCTTGAAAGGGTCGGATAAGATTATAGGTTCTTTGACAGGTATAATGGTTTCGCTGGCTCCTACCCCCGGATCACCGCGTTACGCGTTTATGGACTTTCACCGGACGATGCCGCCTTCGAAGGAAAATCATGCGCCATGATAATTTTCAATCATCTCCGCCCGTATATGTATAGACTTTCCGCTTATAGTTACCTAAAGATGATTATCTGCCTCGCAGTTACTTGTACGGTTATCCAATAAAAATTAAAGGATACATCATTACTGAAATAACTTGAAAATAAGCACAAATTATTTTCTGTAATGCGATATTATTTCTTGGCGTAGACGCACGCGTCTAGACGCAGTTCTGATGAAGTACTATGACGAATGTAGTACAAAAGGCGCTGGGATAACAAAACGCTGCGTCCAGACGCGCAAAGGAGATCCCACCTTAAAGCCTGTGAATAAAAGAACATCAAAAGAATGCTCAATGATATAAATAATAAATATTACCTTGAACAAAAGACACGACACGAAGGCGAGGGAAGTTTCCCTTGGTCCGACGTGTGACATCCAACGAGGAACTCAAATGGAAATACAGGAACAGCGCAGCAAAATACACCGATCGTTCTATACCGATTATCAGATATTACGAAAGTGCAAATAAAATGTTTTCGAAGGACTGTCTAATTACAAACTAAGCTGTTAATTCACGATGCACCGAGGCTCGCTTCCAATCAAGTTCGCAATTATGGTCAGGGCCATTCTTTCCCGCGGGCATCTAATTCCTATAATTCCTCCTCCATTATTTTTTCCCCCGATTACTTTCGCTGTAATTGCATCGAAGAACGTCTCCTATCCATTTACGACAATTTCACGGGCAGTTCGTCACGACCCCGTGATGCGAAATTATCCCGGTGAAGCCGGGGCTCGGCGAATTTTCAACCCCTCGCGAGTCACGCCCCGGTATTATTTCGATAGGAATCGTGCACCTCGGGGGTGACAGAGTCTGAACTCGTTATTTATTCCTCATAACCAGCGTGATCTTCGTCGCGGGGGTGGCAGAAACGGGATACGCGCTGATCGATGGCAGAGAGTGGAGGGTGCGGTGAGCCTGGGCTCTTCAACTTTTTATTAAAACCGGCAGGGTTAACAAGAACGCGAGCTCGGCCGCACGCTGCCGCCGCGCCAGTGTGGTGGTTGGCATAGCGTGGGGGTGTAAAACGCGTGGCTCGCTTAAGTCTGCGAACGAGCCAGGAATATCGTGCCGGTTCAAGAAGTAACCGTGAAGATGGCGGGGAAACGGGAACGAGCACGGGAAGTTGCTGGCGCTCGATGGGGGTGGGAACGAAATAGCGTTCCGCACCGGCAGCTGGTAAAAAGAGACGGAACGCTGAAGGGTGGTAGCAAAGAGGGCCGAATAAAAATGACGGAAAGAGAGAGAGGGGGAACGGAGAAACGGAAGAGGAACGGCGGAAATAATAGCGCGGCGTTGGAACGAGACGGACGTAATGTTTGAAATATGTCGCCGGGATAGGAAGACAAAGCCAACAGAAAGAGATATCAAGAAGTGAGATAAATAGGGTGAGGGAAAACTCGATGGCGTGGGCCAGAAGGGTGACGCGGAGGGGAGTGAAGAACCGAGTGGATAGAGATGAACACGAGGATGAGGTTTTAGATGAGCACGCAGATGGGGGAATCGGGAACCAAGGGAGAGAAAAGTGAAGTGCAGGGTGATTTGCAAATTCCATCATCCCTCGTCGCATTAGCCCCCTGCCTTCCAGGAACACGCGGAGATGTATATCTATAGAGTCGGTCGCCGTCGCGGCGTGATTGCTCGCGACAAAAAGACGATTTGCGGTTTCTCCTGTGTCGTTGCTTCTCAAGGAGGAATTGTGTGCTTGCTTTGTGCATCAGCCGGCTACCGATTCGCTGCGAAATCTCTCTTTAACGGGTTCGATTACGCTGCCCGCGATACTTGTTTCGGGGATCATGATGGAACTGTTGTAGCTTTATGGGGCTGTTCTCGAGTAAACTGCTTATTCCTGGGTTAGGTGCGGTGAGGCTTAATGTGGTGAAAAAATAGTTGAACTTCTTCGGTAGCAGTTATTTAAAAGTAAATCTAACGAAACTGCTCAAAGAAACGGAACGAATTAGATGCATCTTCTCTTTGGAAGCGAAATCCACAATTGAGAAAATCCAGATTTTGGAAAAGTCAGAGAGAGGGATACCACCGCTGATTTACGGTGCAGGTTAACCGAACATTTCAGACACGCAAAAACTACTGATGAAATACCCAGCAAGAATGGATGTCAATAATGATAAATTGTAAGGAAGTGAACACCTTGTTCCCGGACGTCGCGTCGGGAAGACTTATTTTACTCCTTTGTGGCGGCCGCTCGTTTTTGACGGCAGATTGTTCCCGCCTTTCGTTTATGTCGGTTTCATAGAGAGTTCCAATAATCGAGCAGACGTTCCGTGCGAAATAAATCTAATAAACGGCGGGAAGCGCGTCGCGTCGTTGACTTTCGCCGATGATTTTCGAGCGTGTGCGCGCTCGCGGCTCGGGCTTTAGCGACACAGGGGCACACGTGAATTCAACTGTGCTATTGAAAAATTCCTCGATTACAACAAGAGGGAGGGAGAGAACGAAGAAAGGCAGAGCGCGGATGCAGTCGAGCCACCGCCACCGCACGGTACCCGGGAGAGCCGGTCCACCTAAAATGAGGCCACCGCATTTTTCGATTTCGCTCGCGCGACCGTAACTATCCGCCCCGCATTCCGTTCCGTCGTTGATGCACGTGTGCACGCGCGGATGGCTCGACGAATGCCTCGCTTTGCATAAATCACGATTACGTTAACGTTTCCGTGGCCGTAGCCGAATTAAATTAAATTGAACCGTTAAATTAAAAACCGCGGTTTTGTGATCGGTGCCCGTGTAACGCGAGCCTTGCTCGCTCGCCCCTTTAAATAGCACATGCAAAACTGCGGGTGTCGTGCATTTATGATAACAAATCAGTGGACGAAATATAAAGAAGAATTTAAAAATTTGATCACCTTATTTGTGACTGGTTAAAATTGAGAAGAAAAATCAATTTCTGTTTCTTGCGAACAACATGTTATGGAGCGACCTGTATATCTTGAATCGCACGTTCACCCGCGTGTCTCCGAGGTGAATTCTGTGCCAGGCGTCTTTTCATCGAAGTCGAAATCGGGAAGTTTCGGTATATGAGCAACGCCAAAAATCTCCGGCAGCGTTTCCAAGCGGAGGTCGGGCATTTTCGGCTGGGAAAAGGACTCGGACCGGGAATTGGTCCAGGTGAATGGGCCGGTCAAAGAGCAGCTACATTTTGCACGGGCACGACTTTTAGCGTGTTCATCTACTTGCGTTGCATCGACTGTCGAGCAGTCATCTAGCTGTGTATACACGCGACCCCTTCCACGCACACAGCCGGTCCCTCGCCGCTCGTTGGCTGCATCCATCTGCCCTTTCAAGCCTTTTATTACCGACCCTACCTGTTCAGAAGAACTTTTACCCTCAAAGTATTCAGATACCTGCACGCTCTCCTTTACGTCGAAAACCGTCCTAGTTATTTCTTTCCTCGCTTCTTTTTTCTCTGGTCTTCCGCGCTCACGCTAAGAAGACGAATGGTAAACAGCGTTAAATATGCATGTCCCCCGGAAACGAAAGAAATTCGATTGTCGCGCGGATGGACACGAACGTGTTGACGTTCGCGAATCGACAAACCGCAGGAGTTTATATACACACACTTTTATAGCAGGAAGCTTGTGTACCTTTCACTTTGACGGCGGAGTGTATACGGAGTGTGTTACAGAATCAAATAATGGCCTCGCGTTTGATTGAAGCTATGAAATTGTTTATGACGACGAGACGGGCCGCTGGATTGCCGAGGCGCTTCGTTCCTCGACGTTTTCTTCTTGTTACCAGGGCTACCATATTTTTCTCTCGCCAGGCCCCTTACCCTTCCGCCTCTCGCCATGCCGTGCACCGTACCTCGTCTTTGCACTCTTCCCACTAACGCTGGCGGGAGCCTCTCACTCTTCCCACTAGTTGCTGACGCGACCGTACGCAAGCGTGTCGCCGCTGTCGCCAGCGTTAGTGGGAAGAGTGCAAAGACGAGGTACGGTGCACGGCACGGCGAGAGGCGGAAGGGTAAGGGGCCTGGCGAGAGAAAAATATGGTAGCCCTGCTTGTTACACGTGTGGTCGCGAATTCCTTTGTCGTTTACACCACACTTAATCGTACGTTACATCAAATATTGATGATTATCTTCTATTATTGTGTGTTCATTGCTCACAACTCTATATCATCTTATTCCAAGTGTTCGTTACCACTCGACTAATGTTTACGCGGAATGTCAAATCAGAACAATTTTGATTCATTCAAAATAGACAGTGTGTTAGTTGCAGGAGACAAAAATAAGTAGTAGTAATTGGGAGAGCGACTCCAAAGAAGTTCAAATTGGGATGGTGAATGAATAACCATTAATAAATTCAGTTTTGATACGCGCGTCGCGCCGTACACGCAAAATATTCGCGGAGGTCTCGTTACCGAATAATTTACGATCACGCAGTCGCCGGTGCTTTTAATTAATCCGCGAAAATCTTTCCCCTCGATTATGCATTCGTTCATAAAAACAGAGTACGATAAAAAAAGGAGGGAAGAGTTGCGGGGCAGTAAATTCTACTTGCATTATATTTCAACTGCCGTACCACTCGAATCAAACAAGTGTCTGGCGACTCGCGAGAAGTGCACGTACACGCGGCGGGCATATGTATATCTCGAAGCATTCTGCATATGAATGCGCGACTCGTCGTTGGTAACCTAGATTTCGCGAGAGCGGCGAATCAAAGTATTTAAAAATCGCGGGGGAAGAAAGGGAGCGTGAAACGTTCTATAAATGTTAACGGAAGTGATAAGAGGAAGAGAGCGGCGCGGCGCGGCAGGGAACGGCGGACGATTCAATTTAATTTAATTCGTCGCCGTTAATCGATATTCTGCCCGTCCATTCACCGGTGTGCGTCAACGTGTGCGAGCCGCGAGCAAAAAAATTGTTAGCCCGCGTATTCCGCCGGCTGATCGCGTAATGCGAATTTTCCAGCTCGCGATTGATCCGCTAAGGAATCGGAAGGCTGTATTTCCGAAAGCGACTCTCGGTGAATTTTTCATCGCACCCCGCCGTCGTCGACGTCCCGTCGTTCTTTCAGCCCTTTTATTTTCATCACTACACGTACGTTCAGACCTTTCATCGGCCTCGCTACGTATGTACGCCACCGGCTTGACCTAATTCCGACGAGCATGATGTACACCACCGCGATGCATTCGGCAAGGAAAAATTATGTGGCATCTTGATTTCCGGCGTCAATGCTGCTAAATGATAGCCGCTGCTCGAAAACACTCGCGCGAAAAATCCCAAACATTTCCTCTCACTCTCCTTCCACGTTTACATCACGGTAGTATCGTCCGTAATTACTCTGACTAATGTTAACTCGATTTTTCAATCCTTCGATAAAAATTCACGCGACTTTCCTTTCGTCTTTTCATACGAAGACATTCTTATTCTGTAGTTCTCTCTGTAGCGTTTGTAAATACATACCACGATACTTGTTGTGCTTAAACTTTGTTTAAGGAAAAATTTCAAAAGTCATATGATTAATTACTCTTAAATTTGTAGAGGTCGTTCTATATATTGCTAGCTTCCGTCAATAGCAAAACTGTATTTTCACGTAGAGTTTTATCATGCTGGGCAGGATCGATATCAATTTTATTTGAAGATCGGAAATATTTTTTTTCGAAAACAGTCTGGCTTTCGAAAAAGCGCGAGAGTACGCGAGTTCTTTGATACGGCGCGGCGGCGTATCGGTCAGCCCTTTAAACCTCGGTTGGTCGGGAAGTGCATTTCTCGTAGTACGTTTTCTGAAAAGCGCGCCATAAGTCTCGAAAAATATATCAATAGGTTTTCATGAACAGCGACTCGGCTCTCATTCAATTCCGTTATTTATGTCGCAATGTATTTCCTCGTGTGTCATTGTACTGTAAACTGGAATGACGCAACGTCTCAATAGTTGCCAGCACGGAATTTCTCGATGCCCGTATTTCTCCCTCGCCTCCCGATGTTATTCCGTTTATTTCTTATTTCTACTCGACGAGACTCCGCTAGTCACTAGTGAATGCATGCGCTGCGTGTTTACAATTGGCAGTTTTATGGGGACTTCTTAAAGCACCGGTTTTTCGCATTCGCTCGTTCTCATTGCTCCTTACGGAATTGCCTTTCCACTTATCGGAAAGGATTTCGGTCCGTCGTAATTTAAAAAGCAACAATTCCACTGCCTGATTTCCCTCTACGACCTTCCAGCCCGGTCATGTATCGCCGATTTCTATACCCTGTGTAATGCACGAACCCCTGTATACGTTTATAATTTCATTTCGACCTCGTACTTAATTTTATTTAGCTAACCTCCTCCGGATCCACTGAATTTCGAGGGGGTTCCTCGAGTCGATTTTAAAATGTACTCTCATGGGAATTCTCCATTTAGAACGAAATAATTCCAGCAACAATATTTTCAATGTAATCATAAATTATTATCGTTATCCGAGTTGAAATTTCCGTCGGAGCAGAATCCAGAACACAATTAACTGTTCTATTGATCATTCTCGCTGTTACTTGGCTTCGGATATTATCTTGAAGCGTATAAAGATAAACCAGACACGCGAAGTAGAAAATTTCATCAGCGTTAAAGATCAAACAAATGTGCGAAGTCATCGCAGGCAAACTGTCAAGATAGAGCGAAGTTACGCGAAGTTCCTACTAGGAACTTCCTAGTGATGAAACTTGGGGGCTCAATTTTGTCTGTCTGTCGGATCAGTTAGTATACATTTCATTAAGCGAGTCTGAGGAATATAAGCTCGCACACCGGAGATTCGTGACTTTGGCCTATTCTGCCGCATGGAAGATCTCAGGACAATACTTCACCCAGATTTTAGAAAAACACATCTTACCGTATAAATGAAATGGTTGAATTTTTACTCTGAAGAATCTTACCAGGCTAGAAAGCACATTCCGTTTGGGAGCAGAAAACGAAGATCTCTGACAGGATCATACCGATCGAAACACGTAGTGGGAGTCGAAAATGTTCGCTTGATCCCGTTCGTGACAGTAGAATCGATGATACAATCGGGTAACTGGTCGAATTATCTGAATGTGCGAGACAGCTAACCTAACCAGGGCCAACAAGCCTTGCAAACCGAGTTGGCAAGACGGATGGAAGTCGGCGGCAGAGAGCACGAAGCGATGAAACTTGAGGATTTCTGCGTCGTCTGTTTGACAGAACCGAGTAATTACCAACCGGTATCAGAACGGACGGGGCCAGGAGCCCCGGTGGGTGTTTGCCGACAGAAGTCAGTTCGATCGTTCGGTGTTTGCGCGCGACAATTACGCTCGACGCGAGAACGAACCCAAACGTGATCCCGAAAATTCCTGGCGGCACAAGCATCCTGGAGGAAGACTGCGCCGGTAAGTGCCGTCACTAACGGTGCACTATACGTTGCACACCGTGCCATACTCGTTGCACCGTAACCACCCTACCTACTCACCGCATCGCGCTGCACCGTGCTCGACGAGAAACCCGAGGAAAGGGTGTACCGTTCAACAACCTCCGCTGTTTTATCGTTCCTGAACCGTGGCCCTCTTACTCCGCTTTCGCCTTCTTCTCCACCTTTTCCACCTTCCTTCCCCACGTTCCAACCCCTCCACTCTCTCCTTCTCCAGCCACCCTCCCGCCGGCTTTTTCCGTTTTCCCTTCCCCTCCAGTTACATTAGTAAATTTCTAACGTTCATTGCTCATTCGCTTGTTTTCTCTCCCCACTTTTACTGCCTGCTCTTTCTTATCGCGCGTTTTATACCGCGATACTTAACCAGCGCCGCCGTAACACCCCTCAACCCACGGAAATCTTTATTTCAACGTGACCAGTATTTGTTGCTACCGGGTTCCTCTGCCTCGAGTACCGTTGCTTCTTTTAATTACACCCGGTAGAGAACCTTTGGCGCTGGTTTATGGTAATGGACCTTCGAGGTTGCGATTAGCGGATGGACTTCCGTGGTGGGAGCGTCTTTTGGAGCTGGGTGAGCAGGTATTTTAGCGTGAAACGTTGAGAAATCGAGTATTTTTCGTATTGTCTTCAAGTCATTTTTTCTTAATGTTACAGTTTCTGTGAGAAAGGAAGAGTCCCTTTCCACGACCCTGTCAAATCGGAATGTCTTTCACAATTCCATCCATCTGTGTGTAACTACTATAGATCTACAAAACATATCTTTTAAATTTTTACTAAGTGCCCAAATAAAAACGTGCCTTTTTTATTTTTGCATGCAATCTTGTAAATTGTAATTTTTAGAAAATATTTTTCGCACATCATTCAGTAAACCAATGCTTCTAATTGCTTACAAAACATGAGGTCATTTGGTATAATTATAAGAAAGTTATTCTGTTTTAAAGGGTGTACAGAGACTTATTTTACTGAGCGTAAATGCATACTCAACAGGTCCCAGGCAATAGTGTTTTATTCGCTTCTGCATTTAATAGCGCTCCATTAACCAACTGCTGCAAAATATTAATTCGCTGCCGATTGCAATCAAACGCCGAAGCTTCTCCGAGTTATTTGTGCCGGTCAAGTCGCTTAGCCGTAACCTCGAATAAATGATGGGTAATATCTAAAATCGGAGTACGGCGAAATTGTCCCAGCGCTGTGTATCATTCCGGTGGCAATAAAACCGTAATCAGAAGCCAGGTGGACGTCGTTGGCAAGTTATTTTCTCCGTTCACGTCGACGATCCCACCGGTCCGGAATTCAGGTTGGGAGCGGTGGCCCGTGGTCCTGAAACGTCAAGGGACACGCGGTAAATCTGTCAAATAATTTCCTGTTCGAAGGTGTTTAATTGCGCCGCGTGGCAATAAATTATAGTCGAATTCCTGGCGAAACGGTCGGCTAAATGTCTCGGTCCGCGACCCGAGCCAACCCGACACAGGGGTAAAAGATGCAGCGAGCTTTCCATTCGGCAGCGCTGCTGCTTGTCCACGAAATTAAATTCTCCTTCCCTTTCACATCGACAAAAGGCTTACGGCTTAAAACCCTTCCTGCCTGGCCCCCTCCCCGCGGAAGTTTAATTAACATTGACTTGGCTTATTTTTAACAAGGTTTCGCCGCGTCTCTTCTTCGACATCGTTCGACTGTAATCGTGAAATTTCATTAGCTTAAAGGGATTCCGGAATAAACTTCCGTCCGGTCTTCGCGTTTCGCTACACGCGTTACACGATTCTTAAATCTGTCCGGTTATTAGCCCATTACCCGGTAAGACCATGCCGGGGAAAAATTCTACGGTGAAAATCCCGCGGCAACCTACTTCCGTGTCGACTACCTCCTTTTTTCGTGCACTCGCCTTTCTGTAAACTTGCCATCGTTCTATCTCCGCCGCCTCGCAAAATGTTATCAAACTGTTTCGCCGAACTTCGCCGTTCTAGCTCCCCTAATATCGGCGCCAGAAAAAATATTTTATAGAAAGACATCGATTCCCTTCGTCTCCTTACCGCGCGGTGGATTCTGCTTTAATGTAATATGCATCGCAAGACGCAGCCGGCTCTTCTAATTATTCAGTGTCTGGCTTTAAAAGTTACTTTAATATGTTAATCCTTTGTGGACGAGACGTGTTCAAGAAGTTAGCGTGCCTGCGAGTTTCCTATAACTTTGGTCGACGTGGTAAACACGTTTTGCCGTCGTGAATCCGTGTGAAATTGTTCATGTAAAAGAATTGTTTCGTTCAAAAGATGAAAGGTGAAATTTACACACTATGGTTAAAGATGAACTAAATATTAATCCATAAAAGTAATATTATGGCTGAAGCAACCTTCTATTTTAAACCAATAATGCTTAAATGTAATAATTTAAACCATTTCTTAGTTTTCTATTTCTATTAACTGATATGATCCACTTAATTTCAAGAAAATTCAACAAATAATGACAATTAATGGCCACTTACAGTGACTCCCACTAATATTCGGACACTCTTAAAAACACTATAACTTTTTTAATATTGGAATATACGACTTGAAATTTTTGGAGAAGTTAGAACAATTTGTTAGCAAACCAATTTTACAATGTGACAAAAATTTTTGAAGAAAACTGCAAGTTGTCGGAATTGCAGAGAAAATACTAAAAGTTGTATTTGTCAACTTTTTTATGTGGGCTTATATGGAAAATTTAGAAATCACGTTTCGTAGATCTATATCAAATAAACATTTTTTGAAAATTTCATCAAAATCGGACGACGTCGTGATGAGCTACAAGCGTTTAAAGATTTAAAAATTGCAGTTTTTCACGATTTTCGGTCTCCAACTGCAGTAATTCTAAGGATTCTTACATCTTTCAATGCCTGTCGTTTTTTTCACAAAATATATTTTTTAAATTTTCAATATAGGCCCCGCATAAAAAAATTGTAAAATGCAACTTTTAGTATTTCCTCTACAATTCCGACCAAATGCAATGTTTAAAAAAATTTCTTTTGACATCCTGTAGTAAACTAATTGCTCTAGCTTCCCAAAAAAGTTAAAATCGCATAGTCCAATATTAAAAAAGTTATGGTGTTTTTAAGAGTGTCCGAATATCAGTGGGAGTCACTCTATATCGCGAGATAGAAATTTTCACAAAAATGTTCACCACTCACCGGAAGTTCCCCGTAGTCCTCGAAACGCTCAACGACCGGACATCAGCCGCCGTTAATTCGACGAACATAAAAATATTTGCGTGTTCTCGAATGCGGAATCTCGTTGCGCGAAGTTACGTTTTTAATTAAAATTCCCTGCACTAATTACATCCGTACACATTTCTTTGCAAGAACGTTAAAATAAATCGCGGCATTCGCTTGTTTTCTACTGGCATGCTCGCTGATAAAAGTGGGCCGCGCTTTCAAGGAAAATGCAATCTTGAACAATCCTTCCTTCCGTGGAAAAATGGTAACTTTGTAATATTCAACACATATAAAACAATCGGTTTTTAGTACAGACAATGGATATTAAAATTTTAATATCCTCACTAAGGTCAGTGTATTGACTTGCGAACTGGATGGTTATTAATAATGTTCCGTCGAAAAGAGTCGAAAAAATTTGACCCGATGTTGGACGATCGGCGAAAGCGTTCTAAATTCGCAATTACTTTTCGCGTCCCGGCCGTGACACATCCTCTCCGCTCCCGAAAATCGTGATACAGTTTCGGCCCTGGCGGAATCCAATTCCTGTCATTGTTACGTCGAGACAATAATTGTTTGGACGTATTACACAAGTAGTAAAGCAAATTAGTCACAGACGTGACTGGCGTATATTTAGATCGGATATGTGCTATTGCGTCAATTGGTTTGCAGCCACAGAAATGGCGCCAGTACGATTTCATTAATTACGGGAGCAAATTGAAAGGTAACGAGCGTTGATGAAATACTATGCGTTGTAATAGTTCGACGGAATATTACATGTGCCAGTGTTCCCAGAATGTCTATTATCGATGCACGTTCGCCGCGACAGTTTTAAAATAAATACGAGACATTCACGCGATTATATTAATTCAATTAACACGTACAAGTTGAAACTCGAGGAGCGGAATAACCAAATTGCTGAGCACTATTGAGGAAAATTCGATTTGACATTTCACAAATTGTTGCTTTGTATTAAATACACGATAGTTTGTCTAAAAGTAACCAGCCGAATAATCCTTCTCTAGTGAGAATGTAAAAAGTATATGGACAATTCGAGTAATTTATAGTAATCGCGTTCGTAATATTTCAAAGTTAGCCGGGAGCGTATGGAAATGCAAATTCTCTTTGACAGCAACTGTGCATTATAATGCTCGGACAAATAACTGGCAAGGGAGAGAAAGATATGGCTATTTGCCTGTGGGTTTGCAAGACGACACCCTTCATATTCCTCCTGAGTGGCACTTCCCCTTATCTCTCTTCCGTAACACAGAAGTTTCCGTAAGTTGTTGGCGGAATTATGGTAGAAGTTAATATGAAATTACGGCGAACCATTGAATCAGCTTGACAAGCGTGTATCCCGTGTGGTTTCGGGTGCCAGCTCAAAAGCCGGTCATACTGTTTGCTATAATATCTTCCTAAAATATTATCACAGATGCACTTCCCGTTATCCACTCCCTGTCTCTTACATTAATAGAATTCTGATGCATCTACGCTAAACGACGAGACAGCTCAAAGAAGATTTACGAAAATATTGCTTAAAAATTTATTATGAAAACCGGCACTCTATTTACAAGTTGGCTGGGACGTCATAAAAGAAATTTCATGAACAAACACAGTTGGAAGAAATAATAAAATATTAATTATACATAAAAGAAAATACTATACAATTTTCGTTTTATTCTAGAGTAAGACGAACGTTTATAACAAAACGTTTCTCCCACTGCCCTAGATAAAAACTGCACTCTCCCTCGTTTTCGTGACCGTTTTTACAGAAGATGTTTTCTGAGCCACTGAGGAAAGTTTGTTTACCTCATGTACATTTGCTGAAGAGATAAAGCAAGTGACTTCACTTTAAGTTGGAGATAAAAGTATTTAATTAAAATTTCATATTCTTCCTTCTGCTCGAAATTTTCAACCGGTTTAACATGTAAAACATTAAATTTAAATGTCTCGAGAGAATCAAATTGCAGATATGCATTTGGAATACTATCTCTCCTAGAGGATTATGTCTAATTAACCTTTTGAAAAATTTGTGATTTCTAGACATTTCTCCTGGATAAATTAACAGACTCTCTTTTTAAGTCGAGTACCTTATTTAAAAGTACATATATTGCACAACTTCCACTAATTCTTTCGCTACGCGATCTCAAAAAATTCTGCACGATGAGCACAATTTCATGGAACTGAATCTTCAGAAATAAAAAATTCATGAAGTTTCTGTTAACACATGATTTTATCTAGTGGACGAACGAAGGATTTTTCTCAATTCACGAAAAACATAAAATTCTGTTCAGGAAATTGGGAGATTTATATTTTGAGAATTATATTTGATCATAATTAACATTCAATTGTGGAAAATAAATAGTAAAGTGTACAAATTATTGATGTGCAATTAATTTGCATATTTCACCAATGGAAATTACGATCGGCAGCGGAGCAGAATTGCACGTTAAAATAGACATTGCAGAAATGTTCGTAATTTAATACAAACATACATCAAATTATTTATTACCGGCATTAAAATTGATATGCAAGAAAAGCAATTTATAAATAGTTAGAAATGCAGATAATTTGGTTTCGAAGTATGTGCAGATTCTATCAAAATTCTGAAAAATCCTGTCTTTGCGGATTGTTAACGGGGCGTGATCGTTTAAAAATCGTATCTTAATAGACCAGGCGAACGGGTCAGAATGAGCGGAATATTAAAAACATAGAACATGCACGTTCTCATGATGCATCGGCGTAGCGAAACGGGAAGCAGAGAAGTAGTGTGACGGTAATAAGCCCATAAATTTACCGCGGAGCCTTTTGTCGGTGATTTATCTATGGATTGCAGGTGTAAAAATAATATTTCGCTCGTTAGCCTGAGCATGTCTCATTTTTATCGGTCCCGGCGGGCGAGCACACAAGATGGCGCGCTGAAGATCCGCCAATTTAATGCTCGGCGCAGCAAGCCACGATCGGCCCCGGCCATGATTTTAAGCCCCGCTCGATGAAAAATAGTTACGCCGCTCTGCGCAATTACACGAGCTTTTCAAAGGCTCTCGCGACGCCCGGTTAACGAGCAAGACAGAGTAATTATCCCGCAATCGGGTGGGCTGATAGTTAAGTCCGCGCGAATTGCGCCCCCGGCCTGATTGCCTATCGGAAAACAATACGGCGTTACAAGTAAACGCATTACCAGCCCCGGGATAATCATCCACTCTTTCGATCATTCCGCGCGTACCCCGTGGATTGCGATAATTCCTTAGCCCCGTCTAGTTTTCGGAAAGTCCACCAATTCCGCTGACACTCGCCCCAAATTCTCCCCGAAGCTCCGCTGATCGATGCGACAGTTCACTGGGTCTGCTACGTAAATTCTCCCCGTTTAACCCTCGCAAGACGAGTGATTTTGACCATTTTATGGCTGCCATGGTCGCACTCGTTCAAATTCTCGCGCTTTAATTTGTCTAAAAATTTTTGAATCTACTTCTTTGAGAGCAAAATTGATCGTGTTGGATCTAGTACGACCAACTAATGATTGAAACTGGTTTCTGAAAAATTAGAAATTGGGTAAAAATGGACCCACATCTTGCCATTCAAGAGTTTATAGCAGGAGTGATATATTTCTCCTAATTTAGAGAATTTTCTTTTTAATCAATGTTCGCAATTTTTATAATTATTCGACTGCTTAATCTGAAGTAACAGTACATATATGTTCATCGGAATAAGATCGGAGAGTTCTGGAATAACTGAACAATTTCTGAAAATGGTGCCACGAAATATCGAATCATCTGCGCTCTTGACTTCCAATAATTAATTAATAAACTAGTGGCAAATCCCGATTCGGATCTGATAGTCCATTTCCGGCGGTAGGATATTAAATAACGATAATTTTGTAACAGAATGGTGAACACCGGGGGGAAGCTAGAAAACTTTTTCGTAAGTTCCACAGCGAGATCAGATAACCGAATACTTCAATACTCCTTCGACCGAAGTTAAAATTCTTATTGGATCAGATATCGCGACGAGTCTCTCTCTTTCTCTCTTCCTCTTTGAACGGAGGAGAGATAAAGGGAAATCCAATATAAAAAGATGAAACGGCTCTAGAGAGTTCGGTGGATGAAACTTAACATTCAATACCCGTTATTCGCAGACAATTCGCTTTTTGCCGTGCATAAACGTGGATCCTGCCTGGTATGCGTACGGTGACGCGAATGTGATGGATGAAACAGTTTAGACAATACAATTTCGATTCGTATCTGTGACCTTTTGGGGACGACGTTCTGATTTGAAAAATGATTGTCAGCTTCGGCGCAATGGTTTTCGAACTGCTCTCGTCCAAAGAAAATCAACGATCGATAACGCGAGCTCTTCTGAACTGTACCGTACATTGTCGGAGCTAAAAAATTTGTAAATCACTCGTGTTATTGAATTTTTGTAAATTTCATACTATTTGTTCTTCCAGAATCATTATAGTAACCTAACAATATCGAGAAAGTGGTATTTCCATACATGCGACTACTACTTTACGTCAATCAAAGGAAATTACCTTCTGGTCGTGAATATTGAACTTCTAGAAAATGATGAACAATAAACTCTTGTGGAATCAATGGTACGAAGTTCTTCGATATTTCAATTTTCCGAGGAAGCCGAGCCCGATCAAACGTTTCCTGTCGAACTATGCAAAAATGTAAGATTGAATAGCAAGGCTACACGCTCTCGCGGATCTCGGCAACGGTATCTCGCGTAACGATACCGGGCGTCCATCGAAATTCGCATTAAGACGGCGAGTCTATCGCGCGAAGTTAGTTCCAGCAAAGTTTACAAGTTCGGCAAGCTCTGGAGGCCGGGTAACAGGGTAGCCGGGACTTTATCTTAACCATTCCCGTCGAATTCGATAAATCCTTTCGAGGTTTCTTTCTTTCTTTCTTCCGGGGAGAGCGCGGCGCACCGCTTTTCTCACCTAATCGATGAACGAACATCGATTATCACTTGTCCAGACCGCTCTGCAACGGTTTCCCCCGCACATTTTTCTGCCGAGATATCACCCGGAGCCCGTAGAATAAACTCCCAGGCAGAGATTTCAACTCCGCTCTTATTATATTATAGGAGAGCGAAACGGGAGAAAGATTACCATGGGCTTTGACGTCGAATTGGATTAAGTCTGTCTGCGATATTTCGTTTAAGCTTGCGCCACGCCGCCGGACCGCTTTGTCATTCTGCCCGCGCGTTTTGTAAATGGAGACCGAGTTGCAAAGTCGATGACGGTGTACGCGTGTCAAGAAACACGACTTTGAACGGAATCTCATTTCCGTTTACCATGTCTCCGCGTCCACCGTATACAGACGGGATTAAACGTTTACTGGCTAACCCTCTTATTCGGAACAATATTAATTATTACCCACGTCCGCGAGTATACAGTTTGTTCAACTTTTATTAGTCTCTTAATACCGTTCTTACACAGAAGATTTAATTAAGGGTGGGTTCTTAAACCCGTGCACTCGGAGCTATTTTAACTAGAAAACCAAAAGTTTCTCTTCCGACCTAGAATATTTCCACTCTGCGGGAATTTTTTCATTTTGAACAATACTTTGAATAATGGTACTCTAGCAATTTTTAGATTGCTTTTACATACGATACCTTATGATGGAAATTATAAATGATTGACGTCATTTTTAGGCATGGGGGTAATGGAATTAATTTACTATGGATAGACGGACTTTATGGATTCATGACGAAATCGGATAGGTACTATTTGAAAGACATATCTAAGAACATCATTCTATCATTTTCATCTTATCAAACTGATCGAAGGGAAAGAGAAATGTATATTTGATTCTCGTCTTCCACAATTCATACAGAAAGACTTAATCTTGCATGAGGATCTGCAGTCTTCGAGATCAGTATCTATGAATAATGACTTGGGTCCGACTTAACTGCGTATTTTGGAGGGGAAAAATACTTGCATTATTATGAATTTAATTAACACTAAATCTACCAAGCATTCAAATCGATTAAAATGTTTGACCTTGCATGAAGGCTCGAACTTAATTACAACAAATTCCTAAACAGAAGGGTCGAATTCAAAGCAAAACCCAGATAGTTAAATGCATCCGTCCCCGATTCATCTTATCGTTTCCAGGATTACACGATTCATACTCTGGATCCCTATTCATTCAGTATACGTATACAATAGCACGGAGCGCTCCGGTCTGGTCGACTTCGCGCTGGCACTTCACGCAGGATCCTCTTCGAACAGTAATTAACTCGCTACAGGGCGTACGAGTCCGGGGGCAGTGAATTATCGTTGCGTAACGTCAATTATCCTTAAGAGGATTAACGTCAACCGAGTTGCTAAGGAAGCCATGACAAACAGGAGGTCGGGGCTTCTCGCGTGCGCGAACGGTGCAACGATAGGTTCCTGAAATCGGCATCGGTTTGGTGCGTTCGAGGTATTGCATAGAGCGGTTGCAACGTGGATCAGCTGATTCCCCGAGAGGGTTCGAGTCCGGGGTTTAGATAGCTGTTTGCTGCCCCGTTCAACCCTTAACATTCGCGCTTGGTTCCTCGACCCTGTATATTCAGCGAAGAGCTATTCCCGTCGTGCAGTTCTGCCGTGGCATGGACGGCATTCAGCCGAAATTTACCGTCCGGCAGATTGCGGGGAAACAAACGGTTCCTGCGCTCACTTTCCAAGACTACTTGGACCGGTTTCGGGAACGAACTAACGGCCCCCACGGCTTTTGCTCGGGAACCGTCATTGCTGGTGCAGCCGCGCGGTAGCAAAATACACTTAGCGTCTGAGAAATTGCAAGACGAATTGCTCTATTTAGAACGGAATTGTTTAATGGAACAGGAATAACGTTGCGGTCGCCCGGTTGGTATCGCGTTACCAGCGAAATTAAAGGCAACCGGGAACGTCTGGATCGACTCCATTCGAAAATTAGTTTTCGCTGATTTTTTTCTCCCTTTCTCTCTTCGACCTCGTAAAACCGAGATCAGAACGTGATCGAATAATTCAGATCGTCGACGAGGTCCGACAGCATTTAATGCTTTGACGACGGCAAACTGGTAAATACCCGGCCTATTTAATCCCGAAAGGGAGCGAAAGGTTTATTCTGTACGGTTACAGGTTATTAATTTTAAAAATATAGGTGTATATACACCGGTATCGTCCGGTGGAGAACTCGACGTATCGGAAAATATTCAGAGTGCGCGTGTAATTCTCTATTATGGAAGCGATAAATTTTCGTTGAAGTAGAGCGTAAGTAACGCGGGGAAAAAATTTCTCTTGAAATACACACGAGCTTTTGTGTCCTCTTCCGTATAATGGGCTTTAACCGAATTACCTCGCCTGTGTTTAACTCACTCCATGTAATATTTACCTTGTATTCCGTTCCGCGTGTTTATGCGTTTTAATATTGCAGAACGGGCGGAACGTTGCGGCGAGCAGCAAGCGTGTACCGCTCAAAGCGAGCGAGAGACACATTAAAAATCGACTAATTGGGGCATCAATCGTGAATCACGATCAAACGATGCAACGCAACGGTGGAGACCAGACCGGCATGCAAAGGACTGATACAATTTTCCTGCGTTTCGTTGTCAGGAGCAGCGGTTTCGACGGCTGGAATTGAATGAAAAACGGGCCGCTGGTTCTTATTGTTGGAGTGAAAAAGCGCGGCCCTTCGATCCGAGGGGCCAAAGTAAACGGAATATCATGTTACGGAAACTCGCAAGCTCAATATTACCTTTATACAGCGGCGGCCGGAGCCCATTATCATCGTACACCCGCGGCCGTTCGACGGAGTTCCGTGTTTATCCGTTGCGTTTCGACGTTGTTTATGGAAACAACCGGTCGCGTTTCTCGATCTTGCCCGATCCGAACAGTCCAAGTTTCGCGTCGCGCGAGAGAGAGAGAGAGCACGCTCTCCGCGCGTCTTTGATCGCCGAGCACTAAGAAAACTGGCATGCCCCCCCGGTGGACTCTTATTACTCAATCTGTTCCGGAGATAGGCGAAACGAGTGCTTCCCCTGGTGACTTCCGGAGGCTAGACTATCGTGCACGAGGAAAGTTGGCCGCTCGTTTCGCGACATGAAAGCCGGGAATATATACGCGCGGGGAACGGGATCGTTGAAAAGTGAATGAGAGCCAGCCGGAGTTTACATTGTCAACTCTTCGAGGAATCGTGCCGCGACATACGTAGGCGAAACAGTTTTGTAACGATACATATGCATAGAATACGAGAGAAGCATTCCCTACTTCGTAATTTCTGCTTAGCTACGGGAAATGGCATTACGTGTTGGCGTCATTACACGGGGAATGTTTACATGCGAATATAGGTCGTCGGGAATCTACATTCTTCTAAAAAGGAGTATTTAAACGTTTGCATTTACAATGGTAGAAATAATGGTCGTCGACAAATTTAGCCGTCACAAATGGCCGACCATCTCCAATGGAGTAGTGCTCGTAACAGTTTTCAGAGCAAGTTCCGAAAAAAGACGGGAAAGAGGTGGAAAGTAGTAGAATAAAACGAAGTAGCTGAAATGGAAGACAGAAGAAGGAACGTGCGGGAAAACTCGGAGAAAGTGGTAGGGCAGTAAAGAGTGTAAGTGCCGGGTTTCGTGAGTGCCCGGTCACAGTGTGCACAGAAATTGACCATCCTCCCACGGAGTCGTGAGGACTATACGTGAAAAGTAGAATCTGGACAGAATATAAAAATATAAAAAAGAACCGTAATCGAAGCTATAGCTGTCGTACTCTATTCTGATTTCTTAAAAGACTTAAGTTATTGCTAGCGTTCGACCAATTCTGCGGTAGACCCTGATAGCCTCATAAAATTGGGGCTGAAAATGCATGCAAGCTCGCGCAATTAACGTGGCAATCAATCAGCGCGTAGGACCACCCACTTCCTGTTAGCGTTCCAACAAGAGTAAAATCTTACGTTCCATTTGTCTTTTCTTTTCTCTCGTTCGTATGCGCTTTATCCTCGGTGTTTTTTTAACTCCTGGGTATCGAAAAGCCAGCGGCGAGTAAATTTATTATTCTTACTAAAAAATCTACGTTCGTGTGCTTTCAAGAAGCCAAAATTGAAAGACAAACGAAGTGTTCAAACTATTTCGTTACAATTATTAATTTTTGTGATGAAATATCAAATCTGGCTCGCGATCTTAACTTTAAGAGCTACGTTCACCGGCTGAGAACGATTTTATATTAAAGTTTACACTGAAAGATTTTATATTAAGTTTCCCAACTTGACAGGTCGATGGGAGCGAGCCAACGCCGTCCGAGCGCAACTACCGCGCGCGGGATTCTACCATACTTAAACCCTCCGTGGGAGCTTTATCCAATTTCCAACGTGCACACTTGTTAGTGGAATTGATTGGTAAGCACGCGACGAATCGAAAATAATCCCGATGTCGGCGAATGATCAACGCAACTCGTTTTTCGATAACTTTCGACGTGGCGTCGCGTCGCGGTGAAATAATTGTAACGATCAGCCGATGTTTATTCGGGAGACTGGCTCGGTGAGGAATTAGCTTTGCGGCCTGGTCCGTTTTGTGATGGAATCAAGGCAACCCTCCAATCATTTTTCAATTACAAACACCTGCTTGGATGAAGCTATCGAATACAACAATCACCGCCACCGCCGCCGCCAGAAATAAAATCAACCACCGAGCGAAATATTGATTCGAATGCTGATTTCGTGAGCTCCGCGGCTTACGAGCACACACGGGGATTCGTGCAAGATAAATCTGCCGGGCGCAAAATCAAAATGTAGCGACGATGGCGACGGCCGAGCGGGGAGGTCACGTTTTATCCGACCTCAACGAGACACACCGCCGTCTATTATCCGGCATTATATTTCACGTTATTCGACGAGACGCAATTCCACTGGATTTACTCTTCGTCGTCCTTGCGGCCGGAACTGGGGAAAATAAAAAAAAACGATTCTGACCTCCCCGATTGGTCCCAATCGGATTGTCGACGCGCTGTTGGAGACTCGTGACTGAAAATTGGCCCGCCGCCAAATATTTCGGACGAAAGACATTTCCGGCCGGCTTTCTTCCTCTTTTTTTTACCGCCGTATATCTATAATTGAATCTGAACTATGAATGAGACCCTCGGAGCACAAGCTACACGAGCCGCCGGAGAATGTTGCGAATCGATGGAAATAGATTTAATTTAGCAGACTTAAGATAATTGCTTCACGAGACCGACATGATGCGGCTCTGAAAAATCCTTCTTCTGAGAATTATTCTCGACCCATACAAAAGTTCGGCTATATTTAATGATTTTGTTAAACATTTGTGATCTTTTTTACTGTAGAAAAAAACTGCACGTTCTTCTGTAATTTTGTAGGAACGATAAGAGTCAAATGAAAAACTGATTGGCTCCCGGGAAATACGGTGAGAGAGTGCTGCAACAATTAGTTCAAAAAGCGCCTCTCGAATGGTGCCGAGCACAATACGGATTGACAGTGCGTAGACAAAGTGGTAGAAGAATAGATGGTCACGGCGGCGAACCTAAGCATTAACTTGTCACTTTACGCCGCGGCCATAAGATGATTGTCTCGAATTGATCACTATTACAGCTGTCCGTCATAATCATCAGTAATTTAGTTGATTTGTGTCAGCTGTTTATATTCGTGGATAGGGAAGAGAGAACATATTACTGTCGGGCTGGTCGTTTTGCTAACTAGAGCTGATTCTTTTCTGAATATCCTTTTTCGTTCTGTATTTTATAGAGGGTGGAAATACGCGGAGGGAAAAAGGACGCCTCAAATGTGATTCAGTGCCGGCGTCCTTTGTAATGCGCTTAGACTCTGATGCATAAGTGATCTGAAGAATCAATTACGACCGGAATATGTCACGCAGCCCCGTTAACTCATGTTTATTGTACATTTACATGCGCTTCCTGCACGGCCGCAAAATATAAGACTCGCGAAAGTCCTGGATTCTCGTGCATACATGGTCTGAATTCAGTACGCGGCGCGACATCAAAGGTAAAAGTACTCCTGGCTAATAAATAATTAAATACGCAAGTCGTATGGCGCTTCACGTGGAAGACATCTCCTTAAAATATGCAGCGTTTCCCCGGCAGACTTGAGGGACGTGCCGAGTCATGCAACATTCCTATGTTGCCGGATAAAGAAACTCACCGGTGGGGTCATAGAAAAATTGCATAGCGTCGTTCGCGAAATTTTGCGGCGTCTACCGATTAACTTCAAACGTCCCGCATTTACTTTCACCCGTAGAATGTAGAAACAGACCGGAGAATGCTCACCTTTCGGTAATTAAAATATACAGTTTATGCAAATGGGCAATATTCGCAAATAAATTACAACATCGTTGAGCACTGAACATAAAATAAAAATTTAAACATTTCAGAATGCTCTACCACTTCTCTATCTTCACATTTCAAGGATGAAATATTGAACATTTTTATATGAACATGAAATACAGACACATAAAAATTAACGATAGTGAGAGTCTTAGTACAGTTTCGTAGATTTTTGCAGTTTCTTGAAAGGTAATGAAAGCGTGCAATTTCAAACATTGAAGTGCGGATCCGTTGTTGTAAATCTTTTGCGCGAATATCATAATTACAGAGTGCGGCGGACTTTTGTTCGTAATTGTTTTGCTCCTTCGTTTCTGGGTACGTCTGTGTTTATAATTACTGTTGTTACTGCAGTTTCGAAAATAAATATGCAGCGCACAAGTACTTTTTCATGTAAAACTTGCCGAGCGGTGGTCCGAACGGTGTAGAATTTAGGATAAGCGCTAGACCAGCATAATTATTATCATTAAGAACTCGAGATCGACTGATAAGGCACCGCTCGGAGCGTTAACGACCGCCGCTTTAATGGCTGTGTGTGCTGTTCTTGGTTGCATGCGTCCCGATAATTCTTATTTATTAAAACATACATGAAACACTCGGATTACAGTGGTACTCGCTTTCCGTCATTCCATGCTAATGACACGCACGAGTTCGGACCGTTGAATTTACTCCGAGCTATCGTGTTACTGCGTAACATTATTTTCAAAAATTAACCGATGGACCATGTGAAATTTCGTATGGAAAATATGGCATCCTGAGCGAGTCTTTCATACTTGTCATCAATTTATAATGATTTTAATAAATACACTAAATTGTTCAATAAACTGTAGCGTTATGTACAAATTCGTTGGTTCAGAGATAAATCTGTAAAGCCAACTAAATAATCTCTTATTCAGTATTCCTGTGTTAATGGGATTAACGGTATTGGTTTACTGTCAATTGAGTTAAACACAGTATTGCAATTTTGATAAAATTAAATAAAACCGTGTTAGCTCTTTTGCAGGTTGGCTTTCTGGAACCATAGGAATTGAGAATGTTTTGTGCATCGTTGAACACGAGGTTTACGAGCGAAGCGCCATCATCTCGTTGCGCGGGACTAATTAGACCCATTTCGAAGGGTCTCCGATACGATTCAGATAGAAGAATGGTCTCAGAGTGTCATTGCATTTCCACGAATCGCCGAGCTTGTTAAAAGCGCAACGTCCGTAAGATCAGGCTGGGGCCGAGGAATTAACGAAACAGGCTGCGTCCGTCGCGAAACTCAATTACACGTCATTAGACGCGTCCCCGGCACTCGGATATAAATTATGTCCTCGGAGTATGCAAGATCAGAGGATAAGACGACGCCGGTAGCATTAATGACCGGTGCATTAACGGCCGCACGTGGTTTCCCGGTCGCAAAGGCCGCGAAAGTCCCTTCTTATTAAAAGACGAATTAAAAGCTGCTCCATTAAAACCGCTCCCCGCAGGACGTATTGCATTATTCATGCCGGAGATCGTGTCTTTGTGACCGATCGGCCGACGTACCGAGACAATTTAATTATCCACCGCGAAACGTTCCCGCGTTTAATTAAAGGGAAACGCGTGTACCGCGTTCCTTGGCCACGTGCGAAGTCGCCGCAGAAAAATGTGTCGCCAGCCTCGGTTCCTGGCGAAACGACTCGACGAATGCAGCGATGCAACACGCTCCGATGTGTCGCGCACTGTCATCTGATTTTTAATTACTGTTATCGATGCTAATATCATTTCTTATTAATGTTATAATAGGCAGAAGGCGCTGTCGTTCGCCGGTCGTACAAATCCACAACATCCGCGATACAGCGTGGGTGCCATAAAAATGGAGCCGCATAGCTAAGGTCGCTGGAAATCCGATTAATATTATATATATCGGGAAAATCAAAATATTAAATATAAACCATATCGAGCACACTACCCAAGGGTTCGTTGAATATTCAAAGCGATTCCACACCACAGTGTGGTTCAGTGGCGCGATTAACGTACGAAACCCGGCCGGCAGATAAGTCGGTCACTTTATTTCAACGGTTCAGCGAGCGCATCGTGTCGGGCCGCGACTGTTTTAAAAATTCCGACACCCCATTAATGAATAATAATCATAACGCACGATAGTATCGCGGCCAGTGGCGGAATTACCTTGCGCACTGTTGCGCGTTCTCCCGCCGAGTGTAGAACAATGAACGTTCTCTGCCCGTTGCCGAATTAAGCGGAACTTTTTCGCGACAATGCGGCGGCGCGATAATTTCCTCGAGACAATATTCCGACAGCGCACCGTCCCCCGGCATTTTCCCCGAGCCACTTAAGTGTCCCGAAGTTTAGAAAGAGCCTGGGTACCGTTCGACGGCGACGAGGAATAAAAATACGGCTAATCGCATTTGGCAGGCGGCGCGCCGATAAAAACAAAAAGGAGAGACCGGTTGTTACCGCGCCCGTTCTCCAGAAAACGACAGGGCTCTTCGCGTCGTATAAAGTTAATTAGAAAATTTCGTTTTAGCCGCGAGCTACGGCCCCCGCTCTCCCAATTCGACGCACTTTTAATCGTCCCCCGACAATACGCGCAATACGCTAGGAAAAAGAATGACCAAAACTTCGAGAGCTTTTCGCCCGAGTGAATAGAAATCCGTCCCGGAAACTTCTGGCTCGCGCGGACATTTTTGTTTTCGGTTGACCATACGGGCGTGCGCGCCCGCGATCGAAACTTTTTAATGACCCGCAACGATCGCGATTTGCATAATAATATTGTATCGTTCGGGAATGCGGAAGCAATCAGAATTTTTCGGGATTTCCACAGATAAGGGAAAAATTTTCAATAGATTTTCCTGTTTGAAAACGGTAAAGTGTTTCGGCGACCCGGCTTTATCGTGCTCGATGTAAATATGATTCGACGAGTGCGCGTTTGAATTGTAGAGATTTCGGTGAGTGGGTAGTAAAGTGGCGAAGAAGCGAGCGAATGGTCCATTTTTTGATCACTGGAATTCTATGCACCTTTATTTCGATTAAAAATGAGATAAAATTGTATTTCGCTTGAGGATCTTTTGTACTTCACGAACGGATGATTTTATCTCCAAAATACTGCGGATTTTCTACATTTATTGCAAAAATAAGCAGATCAAATACGAAAATGAAAAAAGATTTTTAAGGTAAATGGAAGAGAGAATACATTTTCATTTAACTTTAGTTCCTTACAATTGACTTGGACAATTTTTATCTTGCATAGAGATCTGCAGTAACAATGTAACAACCAACAGTTACAAACAGATGCCTCGCTTAATCTGAAAACCGAAATTGGCTAGCGTTACTTCATAACCGCAGACATTTTAGTTAATATAGTCACGACGAGGTCACCCGACCACCAAACATCACGAATTAACACTCCATGCGAGAAGAGATTGTTTCCCGGAATGCGCGCGACTTGAAAATTTTCGTAATTGCAAAGGAGACTGGTTAATTAATTTCACCTTGGTTGCCGCACGACTGTAACCCTAAATTCTGGTTACATCAAACGGAGGACGTTCTTTTCAGCCCAAAAATGATTCCAAAAATAATTAACAGGCTCGGCGCCATCGTGATAACCGCAACACGACCTGTATGAAACATACCTTCTAATTCTGTCGCACTTTCTCTGAACCGAATAACAGCATTTAGTTATTTTATTTTAATTCTGACTTCAATTTATATTATCTACATTTTTAAAAATTCCATTCTCACTGTTTAATTCATTGTAATTTCATATTCTCCACTTTTCTGTCCTCAGTCCGTGCTCTTTAACAGATCATACGAAACGAAGACTCTATTACCACCATCGTGACAAATTTAACCGCGAGTTTAAATCGCCAGTATTCTTGACAGAGAGATTCGAGCGAAATTCTCCATCGCGACGATTCAATTCGCGCGTCGGCAGCGATAAAGGAATTCCGGGAAAAATTATGAGCATTAATCCGCAGCGGGAAGGAGAAATCTCTCTGCAGAAGTAACCAAAAATGAAAAAACTGACAAGCACATTTCCGGGGAGCGGTTCGAGGTCGAATGCCCGCGCGCGCGGTGTGGAATTTCGATCGAAACGGAATAAACTACGGGGCTGTCCAGCCGGGGAAAAAAGCGTCGCGGCCGACCTACGCAGCTGCATTACATTTCGGACGAATTCACGCGGCAGAAAATACGTTTTGGAAATTCCAACAGCATGCCGGTGGCCTCTACAGCACGCGTCATTCGGATTTAGGCGCACGCATGATCGTCGTATCTTCGCAACTGTCGCGCCAAACGAAACTTCGCTAAACAAAATGTTCACCGGTAAATATGTCATCCTGTGGGGAACAACAATCCGCGAGCATACCGTAACGACAACGGCGATGACTGTGAATTAGATGTCCCGTGGAAATAGAAAAATAAAGGGCTAGTGCTGCGGGAGAGTAAATCATTGATCGCTCGAGCGGTAATTGTATTGCGGAAGCTTGTCGGAGCAGCTGCAATCGATTTCTGCCGGATGATAATTAATCTCACATAGCCAATATTTAACCTTTGTTACGCTCGTTCCCGGACTCCGTCCAATTAATTGTTCGTTCTGTTCCGCTCGTCTGGTAACGAGACTTCGCGTCGCCTTTCTGAAATGATATAAAAAGGAAAAGGAACGTTAGAGGCGGAACGTCGTCGTCGTCTCGTCTCGTCTCGACGGCGAAACCGGTGGGGAGGAACAGAGAAAGGGAAGAATTAAAAACCGTTTCAAAGTTAGTGCCTCGTCCCCAGCAATTCCGATCCGAAGTGTTTTCCCGGTAAAGGAAAACTTCCCAGCCCGTTTACCGGTGCGACTCGAACGAATCAGGCTCGCGCGAGCAGAAGAGAGAAAGAGTGAACGATGATTGGAAGAGGACAGTGAGGAGAAGGAGATGGAAAAAAAGCGACCGGAGAAGAAAGAAAGAAGAGGTACGAAGCACAGCGGAAACGCTCTGGGAATCTATGCGATAGCAAGACAAATGTTGCCTTGATCAAAGGGAATTCGAAACGGTTCCACGCGAAAGCGGCGCGCGAAGATTGCAGAGAAAAGGGCGAGGCAACGGATCTGCCGTCTGATCCGCCACGGAGTTCGACTACTATGCCGTACCTCACGAGACGTATTCCACTTCGACATGGCATGCCGCAAATCCGTAAAGCTCAAATCCCACGGAGTCCCTGTGGATTTGCCCGGGAGGAAGGAGAGAGCCTCGCTCGCATCGCAACGATGAAAAAAGGAAAGGGAACACGATCGGCCGGGTCTCCCTCCGATTGGGAGTGGGTCGACTAGGGATAGGGTAAGGGAGAGAGAGAAAGATAGAGAAGGGCGGGTAGACTATGGGGGAAGGGACGAAAGAGAAAAGGAATTTCGAGGCTCAGACGTCGCGATTGGAAGTACAATTTGGCGGGGGGCGAAGCCACAGCGGAGGGAGCCGCTGCCCCCCTCGCCGTCGCTCGCCGATCGATACTATGAATATTCGATATCTCCAACAACGCACAAAGTACCTGTCAAAACAGCAATCTCGAGCGTTAATGTCGTTGCAAGGGCAGCGTTTGCCGTGCAAATACCGGGGCCCGTCCCGCTCGGCCCGCCGCGCGCCTCGCGCCTCGCGAGAGCCTCTTATTTGTGCAGCCTCGGTATCGTGCTCGATATGATGAATATTTCGGTATTGATCTGTTGCGTCGATGCTCAATGCTGTCGTTCCGACCATTTCCGCGATACTTAACGCAAACTCGACCGTTCAATTATCGTTGTTTGACGCGGCCCCGGAGAGCTCGAATCGTAGCAGCTACGTTTGTCCAGTGACGTAGCTCTACCCGCTCGCCGATGACCTTTCGCTTGTGTACAGCGTCTAAGGTGTTTAATGGAAGCGATGATTGGTCGCGTGAGAAGTTTAAGTCTACCTGTTTATTCGTCCTGATAATTTTCAGTTTGCGATGCGAATTTCGTCTATTTAACAGGTATCCGTAGAGTGTAGTAGCCTATAATAAACCTTTCAATGGGTCAATATGCCCAGGCAGCGTTTCCCTACGGGAGCCACGGTAGCCGAGGGTTAAAATACCAACTGCTTACGAGACGATGAGCGAGCAAAACTGGCAGACACAGTTAAGCATCAAAACGTTGCCTCACTCCGCGGCAGAGCCTGTTAATAGTCGCAACCCGAGAGAACAGCTATCAGCTCTTCCTTAGTGTATCGTTTAAATTAATGTTTGTGTATACCTACTCAGTTCTCCCAACTTCAGCGGGTACTTGAACCGAAACAAGATTTCTATTTGACTTTGCACTGTATTCTGTGTGATGTGTGCCGTGTTACTAATGTTTATAGAGTGGATATACGCGAGATATGTGAGCGCCCGCGCCCGCGTGCTCGCGTATCGTCCTGCACAAACCGCCGGTAAATACATAGAAACGTGATGTTTTAATATCGCGGGGTTTACATTTAAATCCCGCGGCGTGGATGCACTTTAATATAGCAGACGTAAGTAGCGCACGGTTATGCAACGAAGATAAAATAGAAACCGGTTTAAACACCGTCGCTGGTGGAACGCTCGTCGCAAATTTTCGTTCGCGGCGCATCACGACGCATCCCGATGCTTCGTCGCGCTGCGCCGCGCCGGCGGCGGCGGCCCCGTGTTCGATCCGATTACAGCGGGAATGAAATTTTTATGAAAAAAATCGCGTCGATCAACGGTAACGCGTTACGAACTATGGACGAGCAACGAATGAAATTTCGTTCGCCCCCTGCCGCGCTTTCACCCGGGCGTCGACGCAACGAATTTTTCATCGCGGATTACTCGTGACAGGCTAACGAGGTTAGCAGTGCAATTCATCGGCCGATGGCAAAGCGATAAAACCCACGCAAGGAGCGAGAACGAACGCTGAAGACGCAAAACTCGGTCCGCGCCGCGCGGGCGACGATGTCTCCTAAATAACTGGCACGGTAGACGCTCCAAATATGCACGTTTTCAGCTTCAATCTCGAAAATTGTCGTCACCGACACACGCCCCGGTACTCGTCGGGCTAGGTCGTTCCGAAAATTCTTCGTTATTGGATACGGCAATCACGATTTGGCAGTCGCGCAGTCTGTTGCATGGATCTCGGAAATGGACGGAATCTCTCGCTTTACAACCGGCGTAAAATAGCGTAGTTTCGTTGCGTTTATCGTTACGGTTGCCTCTGTCGTTACCGAGACTTTTATCGTTACAGCTGTAATTCGTTCTTGTTGGTCCAACGAATCATCATTTGTAAGCAATTTCGTTCACTGTATGAAGTCTAGCAATAGACAATATTGATACTAATACTTTATCGCAGAGGAGCGAGATCTAAGGATGAATATTCAAGACGATGTAAAGTACCCAGGCTGTACATCTTGGGGTTAATGACACTTCTTTTGAACTTTGGAAAAAGCGACTAACATTGATTCGGAGCTGGTAAATTTGGTGTGTGGGACAGGGACGAAGGAGGACTTCTTCATAAGCCTTAAATGAATCTTCCGTGGCGGGCTGTAGGTCTCGCGAGCTCGCTTACTTTACGCGGTCGTATATTCTTCCTGGGCAGTCTTATCTCGGCGGTACCTAGTCTCCATCTACCTATCCAGCCACCCAGGGGATTACTCGAGGAGAGAAACTCGCCGGAACTTTGCGTATAGGTGTACGTGTCTGAATGCCTGGAGGATACGTGGAGTCCTGAACGGCCGGCGTGGCGCGGCTCCACTCGGCGCAGCGCCATTCTATTTCCGCGCGCGCGTAAAACACGGCAGCCTGTAACAAGGTGGCAATTAAAACGATAACACGTGGATCTTGCGCCGGGACTTGTTGCCAGCCGGGGCCTGGCTCTCGAGCGCCCCTCGACCGAGAGATAAGTTGAGTGTGAAGTAGAACGATCGTAATTAAAACATTCGAACTCCGAGATATAACCGGAGAGGAAGAGAGACGAGTCGCGCGAGCTTCGAGGGTTTTCCTCGCGTCACTTGACAACGTTTCGCGAGCGAAAGAAAGGTTTCACGGATCTGTTGGAAACAGTGGGAAGTTCGTTAACGGTAGTTCCTTTTGCCTCGCGTTAATAAGGAGAGCACCCCTCTTGCGAGCCGCTTCTATTATAATTGCAGTGCCGCGCTGCGGATTTCTCTGATCAGCGAGACAAATTAAAGGATACCGATTGGACGTGGAAGAATAAGTACGGCAACGGGGGAAAATAAAATGTTTTCGCAGTCGACTCTGCTTTGAGAATTATCGGATTTGTGTTTCGGATCCTCGAGAACGACGGGAATTTGACTAAGCTGTTTCGATTTGCAAGTAGCGTGGTAGTTATACGATTTTTTTCTTCTCGGGAAACTAAGTTTTATGTGGAAAAATTCGATTCGATATTTTCTGTTTTATATCACTGACTTCAAGCTTTATTCCTTGTAGAATATTAACCAAAATGATTAAGCTCAGAAGCTAATTTCGTTATCGAAACCCTTCTAATGAAGAAAACCTACAGTTCTGCGCTACATAATGAGGTTCCTGTATGACGCTACTCACTAAACTGCCGGCATACGTTATTAAACAGCGTGTGTTTATGCGCATTCAAAGTTTTAGACATTAGCTCGTGAAACAAGAAATTAAATTAGTATAAAGTTTAATGTTCAGAAAAAATAAAACAAATACGATGAAGATATTAATCCACAAGATCGCATAGAAATGTAGAAGGCAAGCGACGAGGTTGTCCACACAGGTATCAAGCAGTGCAACCTAAATCAAAGCGGTCTAAGAGCATCATTAACCGGGCGAGGTTCGAGCGACCAAAGAAATCGGTCACACGGAAGTTCGACATCCGAACTTCATCAGGGCAGCGGCGCATTTAAGCGGGCCACAATGTATCCCATGCAATTTACCGTCTCCCTAAACTTGGGTCGAACTTACGCCCGTAAGGAATAACCCGTCTCCCGTTCCTCCGCCCCCTCCAACCGGCTAGATGGTCCTCGAGTTTCCAACTAGTTAACATTACAGCCGCGTATATAATATTCCATCTCCGCTCCGTTTCGACTTAAGGCATCGGGCGGTCCAACAGCGCCGTGGGGGCGAGAGCATGATGAAGAAGAGGACGAAGGGGGTCCGAGGGGGCCCCGGGTTATGGATCGGCGAAGAAAATACGCGCGACCTCGGGGTGCAATAAAACGCGCGAACGCCTCGGGACAGCGCGGAAGGCGGCGCGGAGCCTTTAGGTCGCTGGATTCCCTAAAGGGGAAACCAATAAGAGGCCGAACTCTTCATTAAAACTCCACGGAGCTCAGCGGAGCGCGTCGCCGCTGGAGCGAGAGACAGCTAAAAAGTCGATCGGGGGTTGGTCGCGGGGCAGCAACCCTTGAGCACCTCCACCGACAGCCCACTTTTTCCCAACCTTTCACCCTTTCTACCTTTTTCCCTCGTTTTTTGTCACCCGCCCTCCCCTATAAACCTAGGAGCGGGATATTAAAAGTTATTCCGGGACATCGAATAAAATATCCGAAGTTCTCGCGGCGAACTTTCCCGCCATTATGCCCGGACCCGGCGAAACCTTATTCTCGCCGGAATCGTCGCTCCGGCGCACTATGGTCCACGTTCTGGCAGTTCGAGAGTCTAGTTTTTACACTGGACAGAATTGAACGGAATTAATTTGACCCTTTGACTACGTACGGCGTTCATGGCTGCACAGTAACGGGTGCGAGCCTAATGGCCTCCATGCAAGGTACTTAAGTTGCGACGCTGTACAATTGTTCGTATATTTCCTTCTCGGTGGGTAGCAATTCGATAGCTCGCGATCTTTGGTATAGTTTTGTTAAGCTTCTGTCCCAGTATTTGCAGGAAGTAGAACCGGCCAGTATCCGTTGTATTTTCAAACTCAATAATTAAAAGATATTCCCAAAGAATATGGTCCAGCGAAAGACAACTATTGAAACAGAAAATTTTTTGGTGGTGTCTATTCTTTCATTGTGATGAGGGTTCGAGGCCTCTCGAGGTTCGATGCCGTTTAATCTCGCCGATTTACGTCGGAACCGTAAACGCGATCGTTACTCTTTAATTTTCCCCGACTGCTACGTAATCTCATCTACCTATCGCATTCACTTGGCGGCGCTTTCGACACAGGAGACTTCTATGGGTAGAATGTCGGTCACGTTCCGGCAAATGAATTCCTAAAATCGTGTTCCCCCCGTAAACGCAAAACGTTTTACGCCCCGGGAGCTACGAGGCACGGTTCAAACTCCGGTACTACGGTGGGGGAAGGGGGGCCGACGCTTTAACAAATTCGGGATGTAATCGCGTCCAAGTTCCCGCGTCTCCTTAGCCGTTGCTTAGTTACGTAGTCTGGCAACGCGTCTCGAAGCAACTCCGCTCAGACGAAGTTTCTAATCCGCAAATCGTTGCCTAATATACACGCGGCAGCTACGCGAAGCATGCTTAAGGGGGCACACGGTTTATGCACGGTAACTTTCGGACCTCGTTTCTTCGACCGTGCAATATTTGCGCCGGTAATTCCGCCATCTTTAAGCGACCGGAGTGTTTAATATACAAACAGTATAACGTGCGACCATGCGCCAGCTGACCCGATGGATCGACTGAGAAAATACCTAAAAACGACTGCTTATCACACTGCAAATATTTGGTCTGCGCCACTTTCGAATTCGCGTCGCGACAATGCCGTTCGCAGAAGAAAATTATGCTAGTTGCGCTGGACAATAACTGATTTTCATGTAAATGAAGTACACTATCTGTGAAAATCGTAAGCAACAGAGAGAGTGCAAAGAGTAAATAATATTGATACATTGAAAACAACGTTCTTTTACTGTTTTATGTTTCTGCCAATCAATTTTTTTCAAAAGAAGAGATTTTAAAAAAGAACTAAAAGGGCGCTGGAAGTAAATGGAAGATTTAATCTTTAAAATTAGCACAGGTAAAATAGATTAAGGTATATTTCGATTTCAATTCAGTGTTCCTTAAAATTAATTGGAGTTAGCGTTGATTTTTGCGAAGGATAATCGGAGAAGGGTAACCACAGTCTTTGGGAAGGGCGGTTCCATTGTTCCGCCGGAAATTATCGCAACCTCTTGTGACGTTACTGCGGGTAAGCAACAGTGTACACAGCGGGAAGTTCAGGGAACGCGGCGCGGATCTTTGGCGAGAACGGCGCCGCAAGAAGCCCGTAATTATAACTTCGCAGTTATGTTCATAAAATTGCAATCGTAAGCATAAATCGCGCAACTTTGGACGCTGGGAACAGGTAAATGAAGTAAGCGGCGCGCACGCACGAACAGGTACAATTTCCATGGGCCCCGATGAAAACATGACAACCGCCGAGACACTTCAATCTTCTCGGAACTTTGTAATTACGTGGAAAATCAAGAAAATTGCGCGAGTTATTGCACCGTAATTTGCAGCTATTTTTCCAGTTCTTCGCACCCATTATGCAAATTGTTTCTACAATCTTTAATACAGCTGGAGAAGAAGTATTTTCTATACCTGGTTTTAAAATTATTATCACGGAAACGTGTACCGTGTATATATTTCTAATTAAAAGCACTGTTTGCTGTTGTAGAATTTGTTTGCACAGAGAAAGTATTTGTAGAATGTTAAATTCGTTTCGATCAAAATCAATTGAAGCGATCTCCAACCTGAGTAATTTATTATTGAAGAGAAAAACAGTTTCATCGGTATATCATATTTTCCAATTTATCGATTGTTGACACAGCAACCATCAAAATTCCCGAAATTCGAGGTAATTTAATTAACGTATAATAATTTGATTGGTGAAACAACATTTTAAACCTTTGTTTTGTGTAGCAACATGGAAAACAGAATCAAGCGTTTTCAATAAAATTGTGCCTGTTCTGCCAACCATGTATGAAAATACAGTTAACAAAATAATAGAGATAATGAATTGATATTATCTCGTATAAATTCTTCACCGTCTCCTCTTTCATTTTGAATGTTAATTTATTCGAAACAAAGACTTCTGTAAGAAAAAAATCCTTTTTACCTGTTTCAGAATATTTTTTTTTACTAGACAATAACATTATAAATGCGGGGACTTTATTCTTAAACAACATTTCCGTAGTTGTTTGACAAATCGTACATTTTTCACAAATTTTCTTCACGAATGAATACAAATCCGTAATTTAGCGATATTAAGGAGTTTTCGATGAGATTCCATCAAGTATCTAAATACTACGAACACAATAGCGAACCTCCATCCGCAGTTCGTAACCGTGAGGAAATAACACGTTCATTTACGTGAGCAGCAGTCGAACGCTGTAACAAGATAACAGTCGAGTTAACTACTAAACCTGAAAAGAGTTTTCACCGTCACAATAACAATGCTCCTCGGGCCCGAAGCTATTAAACAGTTCTTCGGCAGCCCGTTTCATTCCGGAGTTATCGGCTTGTAACAAGTTACGTGACCCGTGGCCCGTGTATTCGTAAGCCCTGTAACACGCTGATCAGGTTTACAGTCCACTAAACTCTACTTCGCCGGCCGTTTAATAACAGTTTTACGTCCTTCATACGTGCCTGCCTCTATTCGAGATTAAATGCGAGAACAAACGACGCCGAACGGCTCGTCATCGCTCGATGAAACGTAACCGCATCGAAGAAAAGAGTAATTCTCGTTTCGACGTCGCGATGTCGTCGTCGCCGTCGTCGTCGTCGTCCTCCTCTCTTATGCAAATATTACTTAAGCAGCGTTCAGTTCACCCTTTTAAATTCACAGGGAAATCAGCGGCTCTCGATGTTATTGTTCTTACAGAGACGGCCGCGGAGACAAAGGACGCGGGGGATCCTTGATGCGGCGCCTTCCTGTCACCTCGTTTAAACGACGAGACTATTTGCATGGACTTGAAACGCGGCGGAATCGGAATTGCGCCGGATTCATTGTGAATGCGCATTTAAGCCGGAAGTCTTACGACATAACGAACGACAGCGTCTAGCGCGCCCGCAGCGCCAAAAACTTCATCGCGACGACAGAGCGTGGGTGGTTGTCGGAACAGAAAAGAAAAGAAAACCGAGAGGGGGTGAAGGGCGGGAAGGGGGAAGTTGTCATTACGCAAATTTAAGGCGGTGGCATAACAGACGCGCGGAATTTTACGCTTCCCCCTGGCTGGGAGTTCGCTCGTAAAAATGGCGGCTGTATTAAAACACATTAAGTCCACCTGCCGGTAGTCTTTGCCGGGTATCTACGTACGATGTTTTACTACGGATGCCAAAAATTTAATAAGTTCATGCAAATAAGGCCCTTATGTAAATCTAAAGGATTTCATGACCGGCCAGATCCGCGAATCGCCGTACATATTTTTGGGCCACCCCCGCCGCCGCGCCGCGCAGCCCTTATTACCATGGTAAATTTCCCTCTTGTAAGCGGCGAACTTACTGCGCGCCGATGTGAAAAAACCAAGAGGAATTTCATTCACTCGCGCCGCTCGCATGTGACTGGACTTCCCGACGGCAAATCGTTATAATGGGCTGAACCACCTGCTAGGCGAACATGCTTCTCGCCAGGTTCCTCCTGGAAATTTAGAGCCTGAGAGTAGAGACGTACGTTGCGCGAAAGTTGAACCGTTGGGATTTTCTTTGCGGACGTAATGCAGTTGGTAAAGTATTTGTTACAGGAAGTTGTACGTTTCAGGCTGTGCACAATTTTTCAGCCACCGTGCACATTATGATCAACTGTTCTGACAGATTTGACTATCGCAGAATGAACTATCTGCACTCGAAACTATTTTCATTCCAGAATTTGGACATTTCGTTTTATCCAAAAACCGGTTGGTTTTATACACACGGTGTTTGTTCCGAGAATTCCATGTATCTCTCCGAGATGTTTCTCTTTGGTATCTCCGATATCAAATTCAAAAACAAAGGCAGTATCGACGAACGCAATCGTCCCGCGCCGTTCGTTCGTTCGATTCTCCATAGAAAAAGCTGTCTTCCGGCGGAATAAAAAATCCCGGGCAACTTAAAACTTCGCCGAAAGTTTTCCATCGAACCGGGGATCGGTATCTTCGTTCAAATCTGTCCGGGCTCGAACTTTTCATTTCCCGTAATATACAATTCCCTTCTTCAAAAGAAGTTACACTGAAAAAATATCAGATCTCAGCACATTCTGTCAGAATCAGTCGCGGAGGGGGTTCCAGGATTCTCTTTGAAACACGTATTCCCTTATTCGTTCGGATGAGGACGTCGATGGAAATAGAATGTAGTATCTTACAGGTACCGGGAAAAGAAGATCGGAGGGATGCGGGAATAGGGGGTGAGGGATAAGGATAGGGAAAAAGGGGAAAGAAGAAGCGAAACGACCGAAGCAGGAGGAAAAATAAAGAAAGGGTAATGGCGTAACTTTATCTACGTTGGCAGAAGCGGCCCTCCAGTTCGATTTTGCGCTAGTCACTAAGTTACCTGATCTGCTCTCCATTGTCTTGTGATAACTTCGCCATACCTGGGCTAAGGATTTTCTTAGATACACCGTCCCCGGCGAGAAAGACGGAGCATAGGGCTTAAGTCGCGAAACTTTCGCCAACAAGCCGAAGTCCCGCGATTCGCGGGGGTGTTACGAAAGTCGTATATCCGCGGAATGATCCCGGCCTCTGCTTCCGCGCAACTCTTGCTACTTCAACGAGCAAACAACGCTGCTCCTCGATTTCGGCGCCTTAAACGCTCCAAGCACGAATTTTTAAAGTGAAAAATACACGATTTAACCCCTTATCTCTCTCAACCCTATGTTGAGCACCGACCAGTAAATCACAAGCTAGCTGCAATAGCGGGATTAAACACTGCACTACTTAAGGGTTAAAATGATGTCTCAAAGAAAATATTGCCAACTATTTTATAATTTTCATGTTCAACTCAGTCCTGACCTTCGTTCCATACAATTCTCACTCCTTGACATTTCACTTGGATTTCATGACCTCAAAATGTGGAATATGTTCCACTAACAGTCATATTTTTAGCTGCTTCCGAAAATACTGACTTCCACCAAGAATATTAAGAGGTAATACTATTACGGAAACGACAGGAAATGAAGAATTTTCGAGACGGAAACAAAATCTGAAGTTATCCTGTCTTTACTACGGAAAGTATCGATTCTCCAGCCGTCAAATTAATTTTAGTATCCGTTATGTACGGTTTCTACCTGCTTCTTATTTGCGACAGTGTTAGGAAAACTATCGGAGTTAATTTTCTCGATGCCATAAATGGAATTACCGCGGATATAAATAATTAATTGGCAAAGTCGTTTTATCGCGTGGACGAAGTCATTAAATCGGTTATGACCGCGGTTGTCTGACACGTCTATTTGCAGTCGCGTTTTAAAAATATTAAAAGTACGTGTACGATCGTGCTTTGTGACGGTTTAGAGTGCCGTTGCGAAAGAGTTGTTTCGCGAGAATCCGTAAACACGTGTTTCCGAAGTCAATGGCCAATCGATCGCGATGTCATGAAACAGATGTCCTGCTCGGCCAGGTGGCAGAAAGTTTACGCAATCCGGAATAAACGTGTAGTCGGCCTTCCGCGATACAATGCAGTCTCGTTATTAAATTAACGCCGAGTTAAATCGGGCAAAACGGGTCGCGAGTTACTATGACCGTTTTCGGATCTACCTCTTTATGTAATTTTCTGTAATTAATTGCAATCGTAAATGGACAATGGCGAAGGGATACAGCGAGCGGCAGATTCAAACAAACTTTACAGCAACACTTCGCTGTAAATATTTCCAGTTTAACCGATCGGCACGGTTAATTAATAAGATAATTAATACGCGGAACGCTTTGTTCGGAAAATTGGGTATTCGACGCGCGCGTGCGCGCAGCTGGAAAATGCAACCTGAATAAAATTAAGTCCCGAACGCGCTGATCGCCTGCATATAGATGAATACAAAAAACTTCTTTGTCTCGAATAATGATATTCGGTTTAATGTAGTGTGCCTTCGATATGCCGCGCCGCGTCGCGCCGGTGCAATGATTTCGAATACCTTTCCTGAATGCACAGGCTTCGTATTTGCCGAACATACCTGTAACCGCGGTGCAACGAGACACAACGAAAATCCCCGCGAAAATAAATTGATAATGTGCGACGGAAGTTTTGCAAACGATGCTTCCTTCTCGAGATAATCGAATTTAACGATTGGATTTATCGAAAGGCGAAATGGTTATAACGGTGTATGCATCCGACAAATTTTTTAAACTTGGTCTCCGGTACACCAAAGTTTGTTTCATAGTTTCGATTTATTTTTTCATGCGGCATCATCTATTTCCCAATTGTTTCATTATCCATTTAACGTGTATCTAAGTGAATATTTTTTTATTTAGCAACGTTATGCACGGTCGAGCACAATATTTAATTGTTTACTGCAAATATTTGAGAAAGCAGGATATGTATAAAAAAAGGTTGAAAGGAAAACAGGCGGAATTTATTTTGCGGACCACGACGTGTACATCGACGTGTTTTTGCCGAGTAGCATGACGAGGCAACGTGCAAGCTCATCGAAACTCGAAGTGTTCTTTCTTGTTTTACGAGACAGAAAACAGCTTAGATACTTAAGTGGTAATTTGTCAAAGGGAACAGGGACGAGCTATAACAAGTTACACGAGCTGAAACTCAAAAGTAACGTTCCCCAGGAGTTTCGCCATGAAATTGATAAAACTTTATGTAATTATAAACCGGAGCACAGGCCAAAAACACCGTGGCCATTTTTTCATCTTTTAGAATTCTAGGTTAAGTAGTGTACGAACGTCATGGTCGGACATTATATCCACTTGTGGACACATTATGGTTCAAAGAAGCCCATGGACAGTATGGAACCTATTCGAACCCCATAAAACGTATTTGTAACCAACTGGAACTTATTTGGACTCACGAGACTCAAGTTTCGGTCAACTGGGGCCGATCAATGACACTTAACCCGTGCGGCTTTTACCACTATAACACTCTGAATAATTGCACACGGGTCGAACGGTTTATAAATGTTTGCACCGACAATAAAATACATTGTCGAAACATGCGATTTTAAAATTTAGTGACGCTTGTATTCTTCACTGTTTATTGTCGCACGGACTAATCGCTATAGTCACGACAACGTAAGTTTTATTTCCGAATGGTTATGTAAGAGCATCGAAATATTATATACAAAAAGCTTGTCCATGTTTATGAATAAAAATATTTCTCTTGTTGAGAACGTACACAATTTTGAATCGAATTATCTGATATGTCTGGATAGTAATGGTAACGTCTACTTGTAACGAGGGTTTACAGAAATTAGTATCGTTCATTACATGAATGCACGGGAAAATATTACTGAAATTAAATAAGTGAGACATCTGTTTTACACTTTTCATTATTTTATTGTGAAAATGAAACGTGGAATAATTCTCGCGTCTCCTCCGAAATTCCAAAAGAGTTGTATCAGCATTGCGCAACGTGTATAATATAATATCTCTTCATCGAATTTAGTGCCGGTCACGTTCCCTTTTGTTACGTGAAATCGGTTTTAAAATGCTGAAATAAAATTGCTATGACAAAGCCACGACTGCTGATACCATACATATAAAAACAGAAGTCCCAGTGCATGTTAATAGCAGGTGAGAATTCCAAACGGAGAACCATGAATCAAGGATTGAAGCTTATTTTACTCGTGTCTTTCATTTTCGCGATGGGGTGTTTATTGTCACCGGCTCAAGCTGTAAGCTATGATTTAAAACATGTAATTCGTAAAATCATTAAAATAATTTATATGTTTTCTTCTAGGCTCCATCAAAATGTTACAGTTATTATAGAAGCAGGTGCAAATATCCTGAAGTACAGAAACTGTGTCCGGTAACATAACTTTATTCTACAATCTGATAGTGTTATCAATTGTTACAATCAATTTAATATGTGTGTATGTATCTTTTTATCTAGGAGGTATGTGCGAAAGTCAATGGCTAATAGTCAATATCAACATCTACGAGGGAATAGTGCCTTTGGAAACTTCAATAGTCATTATGTACACTCAAATATGAATACAGAATAAATTATGACGAATAATATATGTATAATCGTGTTTTATGTGATTACCTTGACTATCATCTTAATAATCGTGATTTAAATTAAAGAATAGTTTACATTAAAAAAGTATTATTCACCGGAAACTTAACAAAAATACAATTCTTTAAAACCATACTAAAAACCATTCTATGAATTCTATAAGTTCGTTAAATAATCATTTAACGTTTCAAACTTGATATACACGTCGCCACGTTAACAAATAGATATATCAAGAATGCAGTGAATGAACAAATGGATAAGTAAAAGCTTCACATAGTTTTATCACTGTCGTGTTGAAACAGGGTTGCTCATGATGAACTGATTTTGATACTAAAATGCACTATAAAATGCGTATTATAATTTAATGCACTTGCACGACTGCGTTTTATACGTGCAGCTTTGTTCGCGGTAATGTGTATAAAACACGAAAGTCCAACTGTGAGTGCATGCTAATGCAAGCAAGTCAACGAAGGATCATGAATCGAACCAAGAGTATTCTGTTTCTTGTTGTTTCTGTCATTTTACTGTTAGGATGCTTGGTAGTCCCCTCAGATGGCAGGGTAAGCAGGAAATTTGATTTTGCAACATAAAAAGTTGTTGATTTTGCGTATTATACATATTTAATAGAATCGATATAACACATTGAATGGTGCCAGAGTTGGGCATTAATCGATTAAAATTTTAATCAAGATTGATTGAAAAATCGGCGACTGATTCAATCGATTGATGAAGTTAATCGCCATACTTTCTATCCATAAATTGTAATAAGGAGGGAGATAGAGACAGAGAGCGGAGATGGAGAATTGACAGAAATATATCTCAACGAAACCTCAGTTTACATTTTTTTCAGTATTCATACAGTTTTGATTCGGTATTTCCAAAAAACCGTTATTTCCAATTAACGATTAATAAGTATTTATAGTATTTAATCGTTAACCGCAATTAACGACTAAACTAGGAGATTAATTGTTAATTGCGATTAACGATTGAAGTAGAAATTTATTCGTCAATCGTTGATTAAATTTTTGCCCAACTCTGAATGGTGCTTTACTGGATTTGTGCAATATACAGTGTGTCCCAAAATTCCTTCAACAGCCGGAAATGTGAGGTTCCTGACGTCATTTGAAGCAACATTTTCCTTTTCAAAAATGTTATCCGCGGCTTTGTTTAGGAGTTATTAAAGAAAAACACTGACCAATCAGAGCGCGACCTAGACCCTAGTTGGCACAGTCGGCCAATAGACAGTTGGCGCGCTGGCTGTGCCAACTCGCGTCTACGTCAGTGTTTTTCGTTAATAACTCCTGAACAAAGTCGCGGATAACATTTTTGCAAAGGAAAATGTTGCTACAAATGACGTCAGGAACCTCCCATTTCCGATTGTTGAAGGAATTTTGGGACACCCTGTATATGAAAAATATACTTTTAATTCTTCGTGAAAGCTTATATAATAATTTTTTCAAGAATCGTTCTTACGATTTTGACGGATATTTTGTTTATATTTTGAATGAATATTTTTTACTGAAGGTAGTAGGATTATAAAATATCGTTATACAGAAGGTAAACCACCCGCTGAGAATGTTCTTCTTTATGCATTATATAATAACATATTATGAGTCTCTTTAAGGATTCACCGAGATGTGGAACTGGCTACCCCGCAGAGTTCTGCGGTTCCCCTCTAATGGAAGATGCATGCCCGGTAAAGTCACAATTACGTAACAATATTAATGACAACATATAATTTTACATACAGGAAAGTTGCCAGATTAATCGTAGTTTTACTTTGTTCAATTATATGCGAACTACAAGTCGTTCTAAATAGATTATTGTAGAATATGAAAATAGGATGTGTCACCCTAGCATTTGATTTATATACTCTTTTTTAACTAGTAAGACAATACTAATATTTGCTGTGCTTTCGTTTATTAGGACATGTGCAGACGACTGAGAGAAAGAGGAAAATAGATGCAATGTAATTACGAAAAACATACAGATTTCTAATCTCATCTGAATTTTTCTGAAAAATGTAAAAGAATGCCGCAACGAATAAACTTGTTGAGCAACTACAGGTGGTTCATTTAAATAATAACAGAAGCACCCATCTTCAATGTACATGCCAATTTTTCACTCGAATAAATAATATTCAGAGAAAGACAACTATGTGGTTTTTCATCGATGCACTCTGAGCATTAAATAAAAATTTTCCTTCGCTTTTTTTTTCAATATCCGTCTATGATGATGAAACTTGGAACAAGGACACAGTTTGAATATCAATCGGGATGGTCGGCTATACATATACTTCTTTATTTTTCGTTCCCATCCATCCGAAAATCCATTTCTACAGTCAGAATTGTCACAAACAATACGTATTACACGTGCGAAATTTCGCACATCCATCTATGGATGTCATGCTATCGAAAAGTATTTTTTTTACGTAAAAGAAAAAGAGAACACAGTACAACAAAGGTACACTTACCTACGCTACATATCTTTTCTACAACTGTTCTTTTTATCCTGATGTTGAACTATTTCAGTTTGTCGTTCTTCTTCTTCGATTTGTATATTCCAATAAAGCGAGTCATGATTTAATGAATGGATTTCTAGATGAACCACCGCGCACCGGAGCGAAAGTCGTTATATTACATTATCCTCTTATTGTTCCATACATTATCAAATATCCTCCGAAATCAATTTATCAGTTTTTAATCTCATTACTTCATCGTTATTCGTTTTAGTATTCTTTTAGAATATTAATATGTATATTCTTACACGAAGTTCATGCTAACAGTAAAAATTTATCGTGCAACTTTTGTGTTGCAATCTCGACCACGTTTACTATATAAAACGGGAAGTGTCACTATAGTCAACGTTCACTAGCAAGAAAGACAGGAATACAATATATGATATCATGAATCAAAAGCTAAACTTTCTTCTGCTACTCGTTTCTCTAATTATGTTGTCGGGATATTTCGTAGTAGCGGCCGAGGTAAATAATTTTTATTTTTTAGCACTGTGTCGTTATTTTCTTGGAAGAAGTCATAAAATTATCATTTTTAGCTGGCACCAGCATGCCGCTCTTTACCGCGAAGGAACCTTTGCCGCAGCCAAAAATATATAATAATGTGCAGAGTACGATTATGTTTTATTAATTATATTAATTGTTCTGTCTAGTATCGTATTTAGATCTTATTTTAATCTATAATGTTGCTTATATTTGTTTGTTTAGCTCACGTGTACGAGAGAGGAGTCAGGATTATAAGCGATGATCGGTCAATTTATTTTAATTACACTGTACCATTTATAAAGATGTAATTATGTTGAAAAATAAATATTCTATATTGGGAACATTAAGCTGCATTTTCCATTATTTTTACATTTTAACTGCGATCTACCTCCAGTCCATTGAAAACAAATTATTCAATCATTCGAGATATAAATACTGTTACCTGCGCGATTGTCCCGTATCAAGAATTATGAATCTGTGGAAGGGCTGTCTAGAGACTCGATTGAGATACGCACGAGCTACAAGCGATTAAAAATGGTGAAAATCGTAGTTTTTCACGAGTTTCGATCTTTCGATTATGATGGTTTCTTCCTGCGTCAACCGATATCAATGCAATTTGCAGTATATGTATAACTCACATAGATCTCCAAAACATATATTTTAAATTTTCATTAAGGGCCCAAATAAAAAAGTTTTAAAAAATGCCTTCTTTATTTTTGCATGTTACCTTGTGAATTATAATTTTTGGAAAATTTTTTTGCACAAAATTTAGTAAACCAATGCTTCTAATTGCTTACGGAACATCAAGTCGTTTGGTACAATTATAAAAAAGTTATTGTTTTAAAGGGCGTACGAACACTTTTGTGGGTCACTGTATGTGACTATCGTGTATACTTTAAAAATATTGTTATGAATGTAGTAAAAATCGAATAAAGTTTCCACATTGTAATGACTTTTACAGCATTTTATATTTCGCAATAACAGTGTGCATAAAGCGTTGTAGAAACATGTGCAAAAGACGTTATTCGCTGCACGAAAGACGCGTTAAAATAGACAACGTGACTTTAAGTGTACAGAGTTTTCATATAAAAGGCTGAACAAAATTGGTGGATATATGTTGAAATCTAACAGCGGAGAAATCAACTGAGACATGGCTCAAGTGTTTGCATTCTTCCTTCTCGTTATCTTTGCCATCTGCATGTCAGGATGGTTCATTCCACCTGCAGAGGCAGTAAGTCATTAATTCTACATTAATTGGTTATTCCAAACTCTAAGTAATCTCGACTTATCTTTTTAGTGCGAGACATGGATGAATTGTCATCATCCTCTGGCGAAACTACTTTGCCCGGTAGAGTAACACAGTTCGATTTAAAACGTTGATGATGTCTTTAGTACTCGTTTTATACGGTATAGTCTTGATCTAAGAAAATGGGGGCTTACGCCATCGAACGTGTTCACACTTCACACGCGCTGTCCATTTCTATGGTCAGCGAACTCAAAAAAATAGTCAAACTACACGAGCTATGAAACAACACGGATCCGAGGATTTTTCTTATTGTTAGATCAAGACTTCACTGTATTTGCATATTTAAACTCATTTATTTTTCATTGTCTAGAATTATTGTGCGAAACGAAACGGATGATCATCTCCAGCTGTTCAACGACAACAATTGCATCATGGATAGCACTACCGTGGTGACTTCAATGGAGAATAATGTAATCAATACTGTATTGGAAATGAATATTGGCAGAAAATAAAATACTAAAAATTCTCAATACGTTGTTACTTTGTAACCTATTTTCTAATCTTATGACCTAACCCAGACGTTCCTAAGCTATTTTGTAAGAAGTATGATTAAATAGAAAATATCTTTCGTATGAATTTTCGAAATGTACATTGAACTATAAGGGTATAATAAAATATACTCTACAGGATGAGTCACCTAACGTTATCACCTCAAATATCTTTGTTGTTTTCAAAGATACATTAAATGTCTTGAGGACAATGTTGAATGGTAAAATGGGGCTCATATTACGACACCAAAAAAATTTTTGTTTTTATGTCATTTTTTTAGAGATATTAAGGTCACCTTCATTTTTTAAAATGGAACCAACCTTTTTTAAACATCTACAATACAATGATAATCCCTTTCATTACGAATTCAGTGACTATAATTACTCAGGGTCATTCAAGGTAACTACTGCAGTGCCAGCGATAGCACAGTTTACCCTACCACTTTATCAAATCGCGTAAAATACGAGTTGAATTTTTAAGTGTTTACGTAAAAAATTTTTGCCACTTCTGCCTTAAGTGTTTCATATAAAAGGAAGACACGACTGTAACAAATAGTGACTAGAGAGAAACTCCGCAGCACACTAACGCAAATATGATCCAAAAGCTACAGTTTCCTTTCCTATTTGTCTTCCTCATTTTGGTGTCAGGATTTTTCGTGGCACCAGCAGTCGGAGTAAGTTAAAATACATTTTAAATTCTTGCATTATATTTTAATAAATATGTGTCTTTCCTTCTGGAGTTGTAATGATTCGTTGTATTATGATCTTAGGACGTGTCATTCATATGTGCCATAGTAAAAAAAAATGGTCAATGTCCACCACGTGTTAAAAAAATGTGCAAGGTATGTTTATGTTTAATTACACCAATGAATTAGTCTTCTTCACAATTGTATGATAGTAATAAAAGATTGTGTACATTTCTGTTCTTATATCCAGTGCTAGAGGGATATGATTTTCTTGAATGGCAATGGCGCCATCATGAATGGACTCTAGCTCCAGATGCTTCCACAAATGAAATGAATTGCTGTATTTCCAAATTAAATGATTACAACATTGAAGAATGTGTTATATTATTGGTGACAATGTAATACAATTCCAATAAAGCAATCTGCACAATTAAATAAAGTCTATCGTTTCACAATTTAATTGTTCCGACATTCATCGAATACGTTATACATATACTGAAGGAAGGTGTAGGTGCATTCGAAAAATACAGTTTATTGAAAATAAAAACCCTTTTTTAATCGCTCCCATTTTTTCCAACATGCAGTTTCGTTGTAATGTAAATAACAATAAAGGTCATGCTATTAATCTGTTACCTTGCTTCACGTTCTACACGAAAATTGCATACAGATAAACATTTATCACGCAAAATAGGAATTATATTTTCACGTGACGACCTAATCTATGTTTACTAAATTTCCTATCAAGTGCTCTATACATATATAATAGGAGAGGACTATGGTAGCAGTCATTGGTTAGCAACTAGTACTGGAGTACAGAATACGCGATCATGAACCAAAAACTGTATCTTCTATTTGTTTCATTGATATTACTGGCCGGATATTTCCTGACACCAGTAGTTGCAGTAAGTGAAAATATCTTTTCTTTTATCTATGTACATGTGTCTTGCTATCAACTTGCATTGAACCATCGTGTCTCTTCTTTTTAGCTGGCACCAGCATGCTATTCTTTACCAAAAAGTACTTTATGCCATAGCATGAAGTATAAAATAATGTGTAGGGTACGAACCTGTCTGATTCATATTAACTAATGCTATTGATACAATGCTAATGCTACATTCTGTAACGTTTCTTTTTATAGCTCAATGGAAAATGTTAACCAGAAGAAAAAAGATGGCACATTGATAACCAATTATTCCAAGTGCGCTATATGATTGAAGAAGATGTAATTACATTGAAAAATAAATATTGTTCGTTCAGAATGTAACACTGTCTTATCGCTATTTCATCACAAACACACATTTCCTTTGGACTATAAAACTTGACTACCCTAAAATTTCATTACATCACGTTTTACACGAAAATTGCATAAAGTAAACGTTTATCGCGGTAAGCGTGAACTGCATTTTCGTGTGATTGCCTAATCTATAATTGCTACATTTTTCATCAAGTGTTCTACATATAAAGACGGAAAAACGCCAACACACACAGTCATTGACTAACAACAAGTTCAGACCGCAATCATGAACCAAAAGCTGCTTCTTCTATTTGTTTCATTTATTTTATTGGTCGGATGTCTCGGGATACCAGTAGTCGGAGTAAGTGAAGATATCTCTTACACACCCCTCGTTTTCAATTTATAATGATTCATGGCCTTATCTTCTTTCTAACAGCATCAAGCGTGCAATGCATTACCCCGACATAAGCTTTGCCGCAGTGCAAAATATAGAAAAATGTGTAAGGTATGATCATGTCTAATTAATGTGACTGTCTAATCCTCCTAACATTTCTATTATAATAATCAAACGTTTATATGTTTCTGTCTTCAGCTCGACTGCACTCCAGAGGAAAGAGGATAATGACACAACGATCAGCAAAATGACTTCAAGTGCGCTTTGCACTCGACGAATATGTAATTGCTCTCAAAAATAAATATTGTTCGTTCAGAATATAACACTGTCTTTTCGCTACTTCATCACGAACACACTTTTCCTTTAGACTATAAAAATTGATTATCTTAAAACTTCATTACATCACGTTTTACGCGAAAATTGCATAAAGTAATCATTTATCGCATTAAGCACGAATTGCATTTTCAGGAGTTGAAGGAATTGAAAGACAATTTTCTACACTTCTTCTTAAATATTATATTTCTATGCAAACTTGTAAAAAATCTATAAATGTATAAAATCCGTGGTTTAGATATACCTTAGTATAATTACTTTCAAGTAATTAGAAGGAACACATTAAATTTTGAAGCAGGCACAACGATTTACGTCTATCACGTGTCCCACGAGAACTGTATATGGCTAAACTTTTATCGTATATATTGTTTACTACTGTCATGACTACGTTCTGCGTGCGTATAAAAGGTAAGGTGTAACTCTAACAGGCATTCACGAATAAAGAACGCAAGGATACAGCATACGTAATCATGGGTCAAAAACTGTACTTCCTTTTTCTAGTCATTGCATCTGTTTTGTTGGCAGGATGTGTCGTGGCACAAACAGTTAATATTTATTTATTTATTTGTACTCCATTTTAACATATATTCAATTACATATACATTTCTTGTGAAATTTTCAGAGAAAGCCGGGACCCTGTAGTACTTTACCCGAAAGTGTTCTTTGCGGCAGCGACAAGTATAAAATAATGTGCAATGTGCGTCATACTCGTATATCATCATAATAGTATTACTATTTCCTGCTACTATTTTTATTATAATAACTAAAATTGTTTGTACTTCTTTGTACAGCTGAAATGCTAGCCAGAGGAATGATCTTCGCGAAGGACGATTAGGACTCCTAACTATGGATGTCCTAACTGTTACTGAACATGTATTGAAGTTTCAATAAAATAATCTTCAAGAGCAAATGAACTGTTGGCTTTTATCATTAAGTCCTTTCCCAACCTAAATATTCGTATATTCCCCATCTAATTGTAAATACCATGTGTTCCAAAAAAGTTTGATAAATTTTACTAAGCATTAAGCATCGCAGAGAAAAAAATTGCAACTTGGTCATTATCATTTTTATAGTAACAGGTTTCACAGTACTGTCATATAGAATACAGTTTCTGTCACTATGGTCACGATTGTTAGTATTTATTATTAAAACGTGGTCATATAAAGCATGTATTACATTTTTTAATTTCGTACGAAACTGTTTGGAATTGCGGTAAGCATATATGTAACCACATATGGAACCACCGGCATGCAGAATTATCACGAAGAGCCATTGTACTAGCATGAAATACAAAAATATGTGTCCGGTACAATTATTTCTTCTTCTTAACTGACTTCTGTTTGATTTATAATTTAGTCTTACAGCTAGCACAATATCTCCCTTTTTTTTCTTTTTCAGAGCGTATGTGGTTCTAAGTGATGAATATGGTTGCGTCGAAAATGTCTACAGAAGGAATACTTCTGCTGCTGTTTCACTGGATGAAAATTGCAGACGTAATTGTATGTGATAATAAAGGAATGCTACAGTGAAATTTTTGACATTTATTTCTTTTTTCTTCCAATCTTGCATAATGTTGTATAACAATTTATAAAAGTATATAATTTCTATAGCAGACCACGACTTCGTAAAATGTCTTAGAAGTTGAGCATTGCAAGTGAAGTCCATTGTATACACATATGACATGAAAATGTAGAATATCCGCCACTGATAAAATCTGGTAGAACAGTGATAATTTCATTTTGAGTACTTCCTATGTGTCAGTCACGAAAGGCTGCGTTTACTGTTAAAACGTGGTCAGATACAGCATATATGACATTATTTAAGTCGTTTCGATATCATTTACGATAGAATTATTGCAATCATGTGTATATAAAGGAGAATACAAACTAGTGAATGCAAAGTAGTGAAAACGCAAGGGAGTCAACTCAAGGAATCATGAATTTCAAACTCAATTTTATACTTTTATTTGTTTCTCTAATTTTACTGTCATGGAATCGTGTGGCATTGGCAGGATATGTAAGAGAAAAATCTTTACTCAATTTATGTACCATATGTAGTAATGATTATATACAGGGTGCTCATTTGAAAAATTTCCAGCCCAATATCTTGAGAAGTATGGAAGATATTAAAAAAGTGTAAAACCATGGATTTCGAGGAGGAAAGAGGGGGGCAGTATCAGTTTTATATTTGGATGGCGTTTCCAAGGTCATTTGAAGTGAACTTTGTTTTTTCAAAGGGAAAAGCATCCTACGAAAATTGCTGGTCCTTTTACGTACAATAAGATCCCATAATAAAAAATATAGGTTGCCATTTGACCTTCACATGACCTTGAAAACGCCACCCAAATAAAAAATTGATACTGCCCCCCTCTTTCTCCCTCGAAATCCTTGGACACGTGCTTTACACTTTTTTAATATACTTCATACTTTTCGAGATATTCGGCTGGAATGTTTTCAAATGCACACCCTGTATGTTATACATTGTTTATAATTTTTGTTAAGGAACCACCAGCATGCAGAGTTATAACGAAGAGACATTGCTCTAGCCAGAAATACAAAAATATGTGTCCGGTACAATAATTTCTTCTTCTTAAGTGACAAATGTGTGATTTATAATTGTGTCTTATAGGTAGTACAATATCTCTCATTGTTTCTTTTTCAGAGCGTATGTGGTCCTAGGGAATGAATACGGTTGCGTCGAAAATAAAGTCTACAGAAGGAATACCTCTGCTACTTTTCTAATGGATGAATATTGCGGACGTAATTGTATGTGATAATAAAGGAATGCTACAGTGAAATTTTTGACACTTATTTCTTTTTTCTTCCAATCCTGCATAATATTGTATAGCAATTTATGAAAGTATATAATTTCTATAGCAGACCACGATTTCGTAGAATGCATTAGAATTTGAGCATTGCAAGTGAAGTCTGGTATCTGATAAAATCTGGTAGAACAGTAATAACTTCATTTTGAGTACTTCCAATGTGTCAGTCCCGAAAGGCTGCGTTTACTGTTAAAACGTGGTCATATACAGCATATATGACATTCTTTAATTCCTTCCGATATCATTTACGATAGACTAATTGCAAGCATGTGTATATAAAGGAGAATACGGAAACTAGCGGAAACACAAGTGTTTGAACTCAAGCAATCATGAACTACAAACTCAGTCTTCTGCTTTTATTTGTTTCTGTAATATGCGGGTTTGGAAATTGGATGACATTAGCTGTAGTAAGAGATGAAATTTCTTTAATTTATTTATTTTAACACGTGCTAATTATAATGTATTAAACCTGTGCTATACATATACGGATTTGTTAGGAACACGAGACATGCAAATATTTAACGAAGGACAAATGTACTAGCGAAAAATACTTCAATATGTGTCCGGTACAATCATTTCTTCTTCTTAACTGACTTATGTTTGATTTATAATTTAATCTTACAGTTAGCACAATATCTCTCATTTTTTCTTTTTCAGAGTGTATGTGCTCCTAAGTGTTGAATACGGAGGCGTCGAAATTAATGTGTACAGAAGGAATACCATACTTCTGCTACTGTTTCACTGGATGAAAATTGCAGACGTAATTGTATGTGATAATAAAGGAATGCTACAGTGAAATTTTTGACATTTATTTCTTTTTTCTTCCAATCCTGCATAATGTTGCATAGGAATTTATAAAAGTATATAATTTCTATAGCAGACCACGATTTCGTTGAATGTCTTAGAATTTGAGCCTTGCAAGTGAAGTCCATTGCATGTGACATGAAAATGTAGAATATCCGCCACTGATAAAATCTGGTAGAACAGTGATAATTTCATTTAGAGTACTTCCTATGTGTCAGTCACGAAAGGCTGCGTTTACTGTTAAAACGTGGTCAGATACAGCATATATGACATTATTTAACTCCTTCCGATATCATTTACGATAGACTAATTGCAAGCATGTGTATATAAAGGAGAATACGGAAACTAGCGGAAACACAAGTGTTTGAACTCGAGCAATCATGAACTACCAACTCAGTCTTCTGCTTCTATTTGTTTCTGTAATATGCGGGTTTGGAAATTGGATGGCATTAGCTGTAGTAAGAGATGAAATTTCTTTAATTTATTTATTTTAACACGTGCTAATTATAATGTAGTAAACCTGTGCTATACGTATACTGTTTTGTTAGGAACCAGAGGCATGCAGTATTATAACGTAGGACCATTGTACTAGCATGAAATACAAACATATGTGTCCGGTACAATTATTTCTTCTTCTTAACTGACTTCTGTTTGATTTATAATTTAGTCTTACAGCTGGCACATTATCTCCCATTTTTTTCTTTTTCAGAGCGTATGTGGTTCTGAGTGATAAATACGGTTGCGTCGAAAATGTCTACAGAAGGAATACTTCTGCTACTGTTTCACTGGATGAAAATTGTATGTGATAATAAAGGCATGCTACAGTGAAATTTTTGACATTTATTTCTTCTTTCTTCCAATCCTGCATAATGTTGCATAGCAATTTATAAAAGTATATAATTTCTATAGCAGACCACGATTTCGTTGAATGTCTTAGAATTTGAGCCTTGCAACTGAAGTCCATTGCATATCACATGAAAATGTAGAATATCTGACACATGCAAAATTATAACGAAGTGAAATATAAACATATTTGTCCAGTACTGATTATTATCTCTTACTAATTAGATTACATTTTATTGAAATTCTCTTTCTTCTGTGCTTTTGAAACGATACCTCAACATGATGACATATATTGTGATATAAATTTTAAATTTTTTGCTTCAAGTGGATATAATATTCTGCAACCATACATTCCTCATATTTTTCTGTACATTTTATAAGTTGAAATGAAAGTTGTTATGTCGCATTTGTATATGTACGTAAGCAACAGAAAAGCAACTGTTCGCTGCTATTCAATACATCAAACATTCGACGTGGAGATACATAAATCAAAAGTTAGTATGCAGCTTCGTTCTCCTGGCATTCTCTTATCAGAATATTCCGTCCAACTTGCGAAACCACTATCATGCTGGCAGAAACGAACAGGAATGATAGCAAATAAGACAGTGAAATCGTTCTCCTTTGCCCTGTACAAGTTGCATGCGGTTGCACGCAAATCAAAGAAAAGAGATGATCTATATCTAAATATTATTCAGAATTTGACAAGACCAAGAAGTCTAGGGCGTTTCCGGAAATTTATTAATTAGGCGCTCACCTCCCCATTCGGCTTCCATCTCTCTGTCGCGAGTATGAGCGTTTCATTTCGCTAGCTATCGACCCGGTTATCCTAGTTTCCGGTAGTTCTGCGAGTTAAGTTCGCAACGGCCGACTTTCCTTCGCGCGAAATGAGGCGAATCGCATCGCGGAATAACGAAGATTACAAGTTGCATCGGCGCGCGACTAACATCTGGCCACGGTTTCCCCCGGGCATATTACTTCTGTTTTCTTGGGAACGAACGGTATCGGACGTACGAACAGAAATACGGACGTTCCGACGCGACGTCGTGCTTGCCAAGAATTTCATGAATATTCTTTAACATTAGTGCGCTTTATAAATATTTATCACGCTCCCGGATTTTACTATCTCCGACAAATTAAGCTTTCCAGCTGACTTAACCCTTTCCCGCGCACCCGTAGCCGGGGCGTTACTCCTGTGGAAAGATGCAATTGGAATAGTAATTTCATACCCGCGATCTGCATCACGCTGCTACCTCAAGTCGTCCGGGATATTTAATATTCCACACAATGAATTTAGATTTTCTATTACGAAGAAAGCAGGGGGTAGGCGGTACCGTTGAATCGCTGGCTTCGCGACGATTAAGAGCCTTTTCCTTCGAATGAACTATTTATTGTGGTTAAGGAAAGTTAGAGCCGAAGCGTGGAGTGATTACCAGACTGCAGATCTTTATTAACATTTTTCTGTATCTGCTACAAGAAGTAGGAACCATTAGGGAATTTCCTACTTTCCTTAATAACTTTAATAGATTGAAAATAACATATTTATATAAAATTCAACTCATATCATATTCTTGATTGGCGTGATATCAACTTGGCCTAGGCCTAAGGGATAAATCGCCAAAAGGTATGTTCGAATTATTGTTATTATTGTTAATCGATAAGAGCACAACGACTAATTCTCGTTTAATTGCTTACTAGGTTCCATCCCGTAGGTGCAAATCACTGGAATTTCAAGCAACTACAACATTACTCTCGCGTTAGCAATAGGAGCTAATGTTACCACTGTAATGCAAGTTTCGTTCGTCATCGCGACAGTAATGTAATCTTGCGGGAAATAAAATATAAGCTTCGAATTTCTATTAACCTTTCTTTTAACTCCGTGAAGTATTTTAGAAATTCCTTAAAGTACCTTAGGAATGGTTCTACAGACAGTTTTTTAACGATATATGTACTTACGGAAAGATTTTCTAGAAAATAAAGCCACAAATGAAAAAAGATTGATTCCGTATATTCGATTTATTTTCTTATGTAGAATCATCCCCTCCACTTTTCGTGACTGTGTTACTCATTATGAGGTAATAGTTATTACATTTTGTAAACAATGAAGCCAATAAATATATTAGAATGTAATCTTAAGAAAAAAATGGTTTATAGTTCGTATACATTTGATTTAGTTTATTTCAAATCAATTTCTGTTACATTATGAAATGTTACTTGTGCTCTGTGATTCTATGATCAGCCAATGCGCGGTATTAATATTTGTGCCTCTCTACGGTCTCTGGCCTGATAACAATTCAAAGAAGAACAAATTCAATGAATTAGAAATATCGTAAATATCAAGTATTTTGGAATCGTGCTGCACATGTTATATTAATTTCTCACCGCTTCAGAAGGCGTGAAATACAAGGATGACATCAATAGCACGGAAAGTGCAACAACAGCAAACTTAATTTTTCCAAACATGGTCCTTTGAAGAATTGTGGACTTCTCTAATATCGACACTTTACTGTTTTATATACATGTCGACACGAACGTTTAAACATTAAAATGCACTTTTCGTGACTGCGCTACGGAGGTAATAGTCAATAAACTCCACTGTTGTTTTAATTTATTCTTTCTCTATAGATTACTATCGAGATCTATGATGCAGATATTATGTACATCAAAACGATGGTAATACACACAAAATAAAACCAAATTTCATTCTTGCTTTTTGATACATTTTATTTCATTTTTAATGTCAAACACTTTGACTGCAGTAGAACATGTGAAAACATGGTATAATCAGCCAACACGGGGGAAGGGCATAAGCTGTGGATTTCTAAGGTCTGGACCCTAATAAACAGAAAAGACTAAAATAATTATTATGTTGTTAGTAACAAAGTGACACAAAACATTTTCATGTTTAGTTGAGAAGCGTTTCTGCATCCTCATAGTGACTATTTAAGAGTTGTGTCATTTTTCGCAACTGTATCGTATGGTAAACGGTATCGAGATTGATAAATAATTAAATATTTCGGAGTGCAAAAGAATATTATAAAAACTTGGTGCGAAGGAATAATGTTTAATCACTTCCTCACCGTTTCATTGGATATTATGCACAATACCGATAGCAAAAGTGCGGAAAGAGCAAAAACAGCGAATTTCATTTTGCGGTATTTGACTATTTTCTTGAGTCAATAGTGACTCGCCTATTGCTTTGCAGCTTTATATACTCCGCTGCAACACAGGCATTCAAACATTTACAAGCATCTTCCGTGACACTCTTCGAGTTAATAGTTCATAAATTTTTCTTAAAATAATGCGGACAATCAGGAACTCGATGAACTACTTGTCTCTCCTCAGCGACTGAGTTGCTTCAATTCGGTTCTTGGTTATTTTTCAGAGTTCCTTTCCTGTAAGTTGTGCTACTTTTAGTTTGTCGATGGATTCTATTCAAATCTTCGCGTATTCACTTTCTTTTATATGTTTTCAATCCCACTTCTTTGAAATCAATACTAATTTTTTTATAGAATGTAATAATTTAATCTGGTTACGAAAAGATTGAAATTTAGATGGAACGTTTATGACTTTGGGTCAAAATGGACCCAACAAACACCACCCGAAGATTAACTACAAAAAAGTCTCATAAACGATTGACCATATCGAAAAATAGTGGCAAATTTCTTTACATTATCAAGTATATGACTGCACTATGAAGTTTTTATTAAATTGTGCAATTTATCCATGGGACATGTTGTAATTTATGTCGGTGAATTTAAAACGCGTTTTTGGAACATGCACAGAATTGTGTCATGAATATCAGAAAAACGTGACAATGGTAATGTTTTGTCACATAAATTCACGCTGTCACGAGTTACAGTGATAAAATGTTTCAAACTTCCACATGTAATCTTTCTCACCAACTATGGCTATTTCTACTGTCAGATATTGCTGTCAACAATAGAGATGGGATTCTTGTGATAACAAATGTAAACTGTTGGAATAATGTTGTTCATTAACATTGTAATTGCTGTACAGTACACGCTACTAATTATGGGTAATCCATAACAGCTGTGTTTATAAATTTTTCTCATTATTCCAATGCGTTTCCAACATACCGAAGTGTATATTATACGCAAGTAATAATAATGTTCCTCATTTTATCTGTTTTTCAGAAAATGTGCCAACGTGGTGGCTGATCAATTTGAATATAAAGACGATTTCTATGCATTGGATTTTAATTTCTCTTATGTTTATGAAATTCGATTTGAGTGTCTTGATATAATAAATTATCATGAAAATAAAAATCATACATTTTGATCAATTGAAATTATGGAAAGTGTGCATTCTATTTTAAAACCCTACCATTATCAAATATCTCGATGTCCATAGTTCTATTATGTAAAGATAAACATGAGGAGCGTGGAAAATAATGTATTCACGTACATACAGATAACGAATTAATAACCCAGTCACGAAAAATGATCATAAACTGAGATTCAGATCTTAATGGTGGGGAGCTCATAATCGCGACTGGTATATAAAGAACAAAAGCGTTTGTTAACATTACTGGATTGAAAAATCTACATACATCAACATGTTTAAGGCAATCAATATCGCATTCCTCTTTGTGTCTGTAATTTTTCTGACAACACTTTACACTATGTCAACTGAAGCAACAGCGGTAAGAATTCATGTGCATATTAATTGTATTTATGTAATTTTCTCATTTGAAATGTTTTTCTTGATTGCATTAAAGCTCAAAAATATTCGGTTGCTTATTGGGTGGATAATGTTGAATATTTTACTATATTCATGATGAATGTCATATTATTAATATGTATCATTTCAATGATGTCATTACATGTTTCCAGATTCGTCATGACCATTGCAACTGTAAAAAACCTAGATCCACAATATGTCGGGTAAAGTCATATACATCTATTTATTGAATATGCTATATACATAACTATTCAACATATCTAATCATTTCTTTCTGGCTTGTAGATACTGTGCAGACATAAGGGTTGAACAATTCGAATATATAACGTTATTGAAAGCAGTTTACTGCAGAGAAAAGATATGGAAATAACGTGAACATAATAAAAACAATTTTTTCGAGAAAAATATTGTAGTTTTATTTAGCAAATGTAAAATATAGATAGGTTCCTATGTGACAATAATATGGTTTGCCTTATATTTTATACTATCACGTACTTTAATAACAAATGTTCTAGAACATTGCTACTAATCTCTGCTGTCCACGATGGCTTTCTGTTATGAAACGTTGTTGTCAGTATTGTTGAGATTAGAAATGCATGGCATTAAAAGAAACTTTATTAGCGTCGTGATGTTATAGGTTCGAAATCGACGATTTTACTGTAAAACAGTCACGAAAGATTCTTTTTGCGTAGCCAAATGTTAGTCACGAGGTCAGGAGATATATACATATAAGTAACGGGGAAAAAATATGCAAGAGTATTCAGCCAAAAGAATTATACAGAAACGATCATGTCGGCCGTAGTTCGCGCTGTTTTCTTGCCTGTTTCCCTTCTTCTGATGTTGGGATATTTCTGGACAACAGCTGCCGAAGTGCGTGTGTTACACTTATACTTCAACTGTTAAATATTAATAATTGAAATATAATTACAATAATGCTATGTGTCTCTTTAGGCATTTTGGTGCGACTGTAGAGCACCAGTAGGACGGCGATGTCGGGTAAAATTCTATAATAAACATTTAGTATCCTCCATACTTGATAACTTAACATACTATATTAATTTAGTATAATTCATATGTAAGGAATAGTAATATCAATGTCGCCTTTATTTTCTCTCCAGCGCCAATGCCAAGGTTAAGGAATTGAATATGACCCAGATAGGGCAGCGTATCGAAGAGAATTGCACTGCATATTTTAATATCTGTAACGTGTATTAACAACCTTAATACTATGATCGAATAAAGCATATCCGGAATAAAAACTATAATTTATTAATGCATGTAAAACCAGAGACCTATAATGTGATCTGTAATGTAAATCCCTGTTGCAAGAATCCTTCACATCTCATCTTCCATTGACACCTCATTCATTTTGTTCTACAACGTCATACACGAGAAACAGTTGAAGACAAAGCAATTGAGAAGAGAAGAAAATTGCCTGTTTGTGCTGCATTAAAATTATAATATCAAAAATGTGATAAAAAATACAGATAAACGATTTTTAGGGTAGCCCTCTACTTTTAATTTGTTGCAACTTCCTCTGTTGCTAAAAAAACAAAAATTTTAATTGATCAGGGACGTAAAATGTAAACTGTCGTGTAAATTCCAATGTAAAGAAACAGCACAGCAATTCAATTGAAGCTTGAAATGGACATTGTATACCAGAAAAAAATGAAACATTTGTTTGTGTAGAACTACGATATAAATCTTAGTGCCAAGAAACTTGTATTTTATTTCGGACTGGTTCTAGTCACACCTTTTCACACTAAATTGAAACTACGTTACTGCATGAAGAGCATTCACGACAAAATAGCCGAAAGAATAGAATGCTAGATGTTTTTAATTGAGCAGTATACTTAACCGACCCGAAAATTTCACTCATATTAATAAAACATCGATTAAAGTTGTACAAAAAAAAATAAAGTACCACCAAAATTAGAAAATTCGTCGACGAGAATACGTAAGTTAAAAAGATTAAATACTTACCTTACTCCCTCTGTAAATGAAATTATAATTATGGACAATAGATATCTAATTTATATTACATTACAGCGGCAAAGAGTCTGCAGAAAGTGCCAGTAGCAATGACAGCGCTACGTCAAGTGATGACAAGATATGAAGTGCTTGATGCTTCGTAAGTAACTCAAAACGTTTAAATACTTCATCATCCATATATCAGAATACGATTGACGTTCAAACTAGTGAGTTATCAAATCATTGCCTAGTACAATCTCGTTACTAGAAACAAAAGAAATTGACAGTTTCTCTACTTGTTTCATTCTTTTTGTAGATCGTTTTATTCAGTAGTAATTCTATCCGTTTCGAAGTAGCGAAGTTGTACAAATTCCTTAACTGTTAATCGAGTGGTGTTTCCTTGTTTTAGTTCATACGGTAAGCGAACCTTTGTGACGTTGTTTTTGTAGGAACTCAGGCAAACAAAATGGATCGGTTGACTTTCTGTGTAATCGGACACAGAACGTCCTGTTCGGCTCCGACACAGCCCGGTCCTTTCTCGCTGCAACCGTGGCATCTATTACAATTACAATACATACCCTCGCCACAAATACCATACATATCCTTTGGTCCTCCACACAATTGACCGTGGCCCTGTAAAATTAATTCTGAATGTAAACACGCTTATTCGGCCCGGAAAAAGTTGATTGATAATAGAGCGAATCGACTAGTGTTTCGTTTCGATTCGATTCGAATCGATTCGATTCAATTGAATTTTGGCTTGACTTGATTCGATGGCTAACCTTTGCACATACTTGACCGCAATCAGGCATTGTCACCGCACCGAATTCACATTGGTGGCAAAATTCGCCGCAAAGTTTGCAGTCACCAGGCAATGCCTCAGCCCTTATTTTGATCGATGAATGCCCGAAACATTTGTCAAATCTGAACAAGCATAATGCAAGCATTATCAACGATATGCTCGGTAATTCTCGATTCGTGACGATTAATATCCTTCGAATATTAATGAAAGTTTCGAAATCAAGTTCGAAATTCTGAATCTCGATCTCGATTTTGCAGTATATACATGTACATATAAGTATAAGATACGTTTATCGTTGACGTATACGAGAATTTTAGAATATCTATAGAATTCTTACACGAGTACGACAAGTATTAGTGCAGCTAGAAAAATCGTCTGAATGGCTGGCATTTCGCTTGGTAGATCTGCAACAAAGTTGAAATACAAAGTTCACAAGCATTAATCCATTCGAATGTAAAACGTTGTCGACGGTTGTGGCGCGAAATGGTTTTTCGCATGACATTTTCGACTAATTTTTCATACCCTACGAACGGACGTGTACGTACGTGGCATGCATGTGTGTTTATATGGTATATCGTAGATATGTACATGCAAAAAATTTATGCCGATGTCGAGGGCGTCGAGAACACGGTCTCTACGCTGCGTTACTCCGACAATCCTTCGTGAACAGCAGAGTCCCATACCATATCGATGTACAAAATGAAGCAACGAATATTCGTTATCTCTACCGATTTACACTTATCGTTCGGTTCTTTTAGATTTGATATTCGCATGTATAAACGATCGATCATGGTATAGTGTACAGTACATGGTGTACATGGTAGGTAACGTATCAAAAACAAGGCGATGCCATCATTTTTATCCTTAGTCCGTTTGCTTTTATACATGTTTCCACGGTTTCCACGGTTTGCATGGTTTGCATGGTTTGCACGGTGCATGATGTAAGATGCAGAACTCGAGATTGTAAACGCGAGACAGATAGTACATGTGCCTCGTGGTATTCGACGATTCCGAGTACAAAGACTACTGCCGAGCAATTTATCGATACATATATAGCTACGTATGTAGAAGCAAAGAAACAATTATCCTCTTGCTCTTCGACCTTTCGTCACTTATTCGTCATGTAACTGCCTTGCTCCCTTTTACCGTCTTAGTCTGTCTCATTTTCGCGAATTGTTCTACGGAAAATGTATTTGTGTATTTTGCTATATTGGGCTGCGCTACATTTGCGTACTAAACTTGTACTACTCTGTGCGCGTGATATACGGATCTTTATGATAGCGTTAATATGGCGCGAATACGGGTGCGAATTGATGATACTGTAGTGTAGCGGGTGCGGGTAGACGGGTGGGTACTTGGCTACTGTGCAAGTACGCGCTTAATCAAATCGTTCGTGACGACATCGAATCTTTACGTCGAGCTGCGAATATCGACAAACTCCCTTCCGTGTTTGCCAAAAAATTGACGGCGTATCAAATTATGTTAGAAAGATGATAGCAACGAATACTTGAGTTTGAAAACAAACTAAAATCTTTCGAGTTTACGCATAGAAATGGTAAACGCGGAGCTTTGCGACTTCGTGGTCGGTTCGGCATTCGGTCGGAGGAGGATAAGTAGACTCGTGTTGCTCTCCACAAGTTTTCGTATACTAAGAATAGCAAAAGGATTTGCGTTGGTTCCGATCGATGCCAGGTTCTCTCTGAGCGTCCCTCCTCTCCTCTCCTCTCCTCTCCTCTCCTCTTCTCTTCTCTTCTCTTCTCTTCTCTTCTCTTCTCTTTTCTCTTCTCTTCTCTTCTCTTCTCTTCTCTTCTCTTCTCTTCTCTTCTCTTCTCTTCTCTTCACTTACCTATTTACTGGTCTGTAGACTCGTATCGCTATCTGTACACATATCTTAGTTTACCCTAATTTTTTACACTCATTTTCTACGATTGCTTTCTTTTTTCCGCGATTCTTATATCAATCTAACATATAATATAATATATGATATATATATATATACAGGGTGTCCCAAAATTCCTTCAACAGCCGGAAATGGGAGCTTCCTGACGTCATTTGTAACAACATTTTCCTTTGCAAAAATGTTATCCGCGGCTTTGTTTAGGAGTTATTAACGAAAAACACGGACCAATCAGAGCGCGACCTAGACGCGAGTTGGCACAGTCGGCCAATAGACAGTTGGCGCGCCGGGCCGGCTATGCTAACTCGCTTCAAGGTCGCGCTCTGATTGGTCCGTGTTTTTCGGTAATAACTCCTAAACAAAGCCGCGGATAACATTTTTGCAAAGGAAAATGTTGTTTCAACTGGTCTCAGGAACCTCACATTTCCGGCTGTTGAAGGAATTTTGGGACACCCTGTATATATACATATATAATATAATACTAACTACATACTATAATATCATACATAAAATAATACACGTGTAGGTACATGGCATATGGCATCGACCATTAGTTTTGGTCAAACAAAAAAATTGACAATCAAAAGTATGATAGAATACCTTACACTTGTCCGTACAAGTGGCGAAATTTCTAGAAGATAACAATCGCGAGACCGGACAAAACATATTTTCTTTCACCTACGCACTACCACCATCGTCTACTGCATATCTTTCTGTTAATTCTCCTGATAGCGTCAACAGCCTGTTCAATTATACAAATGAATGCATGTAGCGGGCTTAAATATACGGAGGAGGAGAATTACAAGTTACAATGGATTACTACGGATACGGTTATAATCTCCCTTTCAGGATTGTCTCTCATTGTTCTTGTTTGAACGCTTTCTGTTTCCTGCTCCTGCTTTCTTTTTGTCTTTCAGTCTTTTCTCTTACCTCCTGCCTCTACGACGATACCTTTATTGTACCTCTATACATATGCACCTCTATATGTATGTACCTCATCTATATCTATCTCTCTCGCCTTTTATCTTTTCATGCCTCGCCTATTTCTCTCGTTTCAGTCTCGATCGTGTAAATTCGATAACTCTGATACAACGATGCATAAATAAGAGGAACGTGAGATATGAGAGAAGAGAGAACACAACGACTAAATAAGTAGCCCGGCGATGATACCGATCCAAAACTAATAACGAATAAACATTTTGATATTTGATATATGGTACACGATACAGCCATATACATATACTATATACCATTGGTGCTCACCCTAAACAAATTTCGTGTAACGCAGAAGACAATTTAATGAAAAACAAGTAATGATAAACTAGTTGTTCTTAAAAGAAATCGTGAAAATACCGAGACGCGAATGCGTAAAGTCACGGAGAGACGTTGAGTGTGCCATTCGGGAGAAGCTTTGTTTTATAGGGAAGTGAACAAAAGGCAGAAGGGAGAGAGGGGAGGGGGAGAGGGGAGACAGAAAAAGCAAGCAAGCGAACACGATCGAGAGAGAAAGGGGAGAAATAGGAGTAGGGAAGGGTGGGGACGAGAGGGCTTAAATTGACCCAGGATCAGGCAACGTATACCTGCGGTCTGGTCTCTGGTGTCCTCTCTCTCTCCCCAATACATCCTGGTTACCATGTGAAATTCTTGCTTTCTGTCCCATTACATATATATGTATATCCATACTATGCAATGCCGTATCGTAAATATTCTTCTGAACACGTCTTTTCCGATTTTAGACACATATCTAATCATTTCTTTCTGACTTGTCGATGGTGTGCAAACATTATTCCAATGCGTTTCCAACATACCGAAGTGTATATTATACGCAAATAATAATAATGTTCCTCATTTTATCTGTTTTTCAGAAAATGTGCCAACGTGGTGGCTGATCAATTTGAATATAAAGACGATTTCTGTGCATTGGATTTTAATTTCTCTTATGTTTATGAAATTCGATTTGAGTGTCTTGATATAATAAATTATCATGAAAATAAAAATCATACATTTTGATCAATTGAAATTATGGAAAGTGTGCATTCTATTTTAAAACCCTACCATTATCAAATATCTCGATGTCCATAGTTCTATTATGTAAAGATAAACATGAGGAGCGTGGAAAATAATGTATTCACGTACATACAGATAACGAATTAATAACCCAGTCACGAAAAATGATCATAAACTGAGATTCAGATCTTAATGGTGGGGAGCTCATAATCGCGACTGGTATATAAAGAACAGAAGCGTTTGTTGACATTAATGGATTGAAAAGTCTACATACATCAAGATGTTTAAGGCAATCAATATCGCATTCCTCTTTGTGTCTGTAATTTTTCTGACAACACTTTACACTATGTCAACTGAAGCAACAGCGGTAAGAATTCATGTGCATATTAATTGTATTTATGTAATTTTCTCATTTGAAATGTTTTTCTTGATTGCATTAAAGCTCAAAAATATTCGATTGCTTATTGGGTGGATAATGTTGAATATTTTACTATATTCATGATGAATGCCATATTATTAATATGTATCATTTCAATGATGTTATTACATGTTTCCAGACTCGTCATGGCCATTGCAACTGTAAAAAACCTAGATCCCCAATATGTCGGGTAAAGTCATATACATCTATTTATTGAATATGCTGTATACATAACTATTCAACATATCTAATCATTTCTTTCTGGCTTGTAGATACTGTGCAGACATAAGGGTTGAACAATTCAAATATATAACGTTATTGAAAGCAGTTTACTGCAGAGAAAAGAAATGGAAATAACGTGAACATAATAAAAATAATTTTTTCGAGAAAAATATTGTAGTTTTATTTAGCAAATGTAAAATATAGATAGGTTCCTATGTGACAATAATATGGTTTGCCTTATATTTTATACTATCACGTACTTTAATAACAAATGTTCTAGAACATTGCTACTAATCTCTGCTGTCCACGATGGCTTTCTGTTATGAAACGTTGTTGTCAGTAATGTTGAGATTAGAAATGCATGGCATTAAAAGAAACTTTATTAGCGTCGTGATGTTATAGGTTCGAAATCGACGATTTTACTGTAAAACAGTCACGAAAGATTCTTTTTGCGTACTCAAATGTTAGTCACGAGGTCAGGAGATATATACATATAAGTAATGGGGAAAAAATATGCAAGAGTATTCAGCCAAAAGAATTATACAGAAACGATCATGTCGGCCGTAGTTCGCGCTGTTTTCTTGCCTGTTTCCCTTCTTCTGATGTTGGGATATTTCTGGACAACAGCTGCCGAAGTGCGTGTGTTACACTTATACTTCAACTGTTAAATATTAATAATTGAAATATAATTACAATAATGCTATGTGTCTCTTTAGGCATTTGGGTGCGACTGTAGTGCACCAGTAGGACGGCGATGTCGAGTAAAATTCTATAATAAACATTTATTATCCTCCATACTTGATAATTTAACATACTATATTAATTTAGTATAATTCATATGTAAGGAATAGTAATATTAATGTTGCCTTTATTTTCTCTCCAGCGTCAATGCCAAGGTTAAGGAATTGAATATGAACCAGATATGGCAGCGTATCGAAGAGAATTACATTGCATATTTTAATATCTGTAACGTGTATTAACGATCTTAATACTATGATCGAATAAAGCATATCCGGAATAAAAACTATAATTTATTAATGCATGTAAAACCAGAGACCAATAATGTGATCTGTAGTGTAAATCCCTATTGCATGAATCCTTCACATCTCATCTTCCGTCTCGGGCTTTGAGAAGCTCAAAAAAATAGCTATCCGTCTGAGATCAACGCAAATGAATCCCCTCGAGGCTTTTGCGACTATAGAGGATTTACTGTATTACTACTGATAATAACCATTTCTATTGAATTGTTTAACAGTTTCAATGCAATAAAGACAAACCGCTGAAGTTCGTGGCAATTAGGGGTTGATAATGTTACTCAAATATAAATATGGTCCGCCACCGAGGCAATGACAATTAACATTCTGTACCCCTAAGGAAAATAAAGTAAAATACATACAAGATAAAAGTAATCATATTGTAGTCATTTTAATTATTACCATTATTTCTGTGCCAACTGGAAGATTAAAAATATTCTTTTACACGATAATCCGAAACGAAATTATTAGACTACGTTACTGAGGGTGAATTGTGTTGGTTTATGAATAAAGTTTCTGTTGCTCTTGAAATATCTGTTAAAAAATCACAAGCCATGAGCCACAGAATTACAAAAATTATGGAATAATCGCAGAATTGTGTCATGAATATCAGAAAAACGTGATAATGATAATGTTTTTTCACATAAATTCACGCTGTCACGAGTTACAGTGATAAAATGTTTCAAACTTCCACATGTAATCTTTCTCACCAACTATGGCTTTCTACTGTCAGATATTGCTGTCAACATGGGATTCTAGTGATAACAAATGTAAAGTGTAGGAATAATGTTGTCCATTAACATTGTAATTGCTGTACTGTACACGCTACTAATTCTGGGTAATCCATAACAGCTGTGTTTATAAATTTTTCTCATTATTCCAATGCGTTTCCAACATACCAAAGTGTATTTTATACGCAAGTAATAATAATGTTCCTCATTTTATCTGTTTTTCAGAAAATGTGCCAACGTGGTGGCTGATCAATTTGAATATAAAGACGATTTCTATACATTGGATTTTAATTTCTCTTATGTTTATGAAATTCGATTTGAGTGTCTTGATATAATAAATTATCATGAAAATAAAAATCATACATTTTGATCAATTGAAATTATGGAAAGTGTGCATTCTATTTTAAAACCCTACCATTACCAAGTATCCCGACGTCCATAGTTCTATTATGTAAAGATAAAGATGAGGAGCGTGGAAAATAATGTATTCACGTACATATAGATAACGAATTAATAACCCAGTCACGAAAAATGATCATAAACTGAGATTCAGATCTTAATGGTGGGAAGCTCATAATCGCGACTGGTATATAAAGAACAAAAGCGTTTGTTAACATTAATGGATTGAAAAATCTACATACATCAAGATGTTTAAGGCAATCAATATCGCATTCCTCTTTGTGTCTGTAATTTTTCTGACAACACTTTACACTATGTCAACTGAAGCAACAGCGGTAAGAATTCATGTGCATATTAATTGTATTTATGTAATTTTCTCATCTGAAATGATTTTGTTGAATGCATTAAAGCTCAAAAATATTCGATTGCTTATCGGGTGGATAATGTTGGATATTGTACTATATTCATGATGAATGCCATATTATTAATATGTATCATTTCAATGATGCTATTACATCTTTCCAGATTCCTCCTAATGATTGCATTTGTAGATATGCTAGAACTCCTGAATGTCGGGTAAAGTCATATACATCTATTTATTGAATATGCTATATACATAACTATTCAACATATCTAATCATTTCTTTCTGGCTTGAAGATAATGTGCAAACATAATGGTTGAACAATTCGAATATAACGTTATTGAAAGCAGTTTACGGCTGTGTTTCCGTTTACGTCCATTCTCAGAATTTGATGTAATTTTGAAAATAGGTTCCTTTTTGACTAAAATGACGATTGCCAGAAGGATTTTTGCAGACTCGAAAAAAATTTTTTTTATCATTTCAATGTCGCGCTCTACCTTACCTACCGACTTTCTACTTTATGTTCGTGCTGTGCGCATGCGTCAGTATGATGCAACAGTTCGTCAACTGCTTTTAGAGTCGTATAGTTTTATAATGAATCATTTAAATTTGCTTTATATTATTAAAAAAATGTATGATTTCAATTCAGCACTAGAATGGGTGCGAGAACTTGGATTAATTCCTACGGAAAAATATTGTCGAAAACATAAAAATAATATGATGTATGTTGAAGCAAGAGGAAAACTAGGTACCTTTCGATGCTATAAAACCGGAAAATATGCATACGAAAATCCAGGAGTAGTTTTATTATTATTATTATTATTATTATTATGTACGGTCCTTTTATACATGGGTTTACAGACGTTTTGTATAACTTATAAAAGAAATAGAAAATAACAAAAATATACAAAAAGAACATAGGAAAGAAAGAAGAAAAAATAAAATAAATTTTCTTAACCTAAAAATTTTTACATTCGATGGACAAGCGCAGAACTAAACAAATAAAGGTACGATATTAGCGAATAGTCTCGCGTAATTTTGTTTTGAATGCCTGTAACGTGCCATTAAAAAAATCAATGTTATTGTAAAGTGTGTTTGATCTCGAAATAATCCGATTTATAGGATTCATATAGTTTTTAAAAATTGAAAGATAATAATAATAATAATTATTATTATTATATTATTATTATTATTTGATGATTTGATTTGATTGATGATCCATTTTTACAATTAATTGAAGATATTCTATATAAAATAGAAAGTCGGTAAGTCGGTAAGGTAGAGAGCGACATTGAAATGATAAAAAAAATTTTTTTCGAGTCGGCAAAAATCCTTCTGGCAATCGTCATTTTAGTCAAAAAAGAACCTATTTTCAAAATTTCATCGAATTCTGAGAATGGAGGTAAACGGAAACATCGCCCAGTTTACTGCAGAGAAAAGAAATGCAAATAACGTGAACATAATAAAAACAATTTTTTTCGAGAAAAATATTCCAGTTGTATTTACCAAATGTAAAATATAGATAGGTTCCTATGTGACAATAATATGGTTTCCCTTATATTTTATACTATTACGTACTTTAATAACAAATGTTCTGGAACATTGCTATTAATCTCTGCTGTCCACGATGGCTTTCTGTTATGAAACGTTGTTGTCAGTAATGTTGAGATTTTACTGTAAAACAGTCAGGAAAGATTCTTTTTGCGTAGCCAAATGTTAGTCACGAGGTCAGGAGATATATACATATAAGTAACGGGAAAAAAATATGCAAGAGTATTCATATTTAACTGTTCGATTATACATTTATCTATACAGTATGTGTAAAGAATACTAATGTCTACGCAATTATTTTACCTTTATAGCAAAGGTGCACACCCAGAGGTTAAAGTATTGAATATGATTCAAATGATGGCAGTTTATCGAAGAAAACCTTCAGACACTGTGTACTGGAATGTCTGTTGTGTGTTCTAAATTTAATGCGACTGCCATGAGAAAATAAAGTACTTCAAAACTAAACAACGTGAATTAATTTTATTACCTTGCTTTCATTTATTATTATTGACACCATCCCATCCAGACAGTTCCTATTTGTCGAACGTTTAAAAGTCCAGAAGTAAACAATTAGAAATTCAGTAATAAAAATTGTTGTGTTCATTGAATGAACAAGTATTCTGAGACAGAAACTGTGTTTCGATTAATACTCGAAAATAACTACTGAAGGTGGGCCAAAGGTAAACAAAGAAAGCATTGCCTATATATGCCCTTGTTAGAAGTTTCGGATAGGTCAGTAAATGGAATCTTAGAGACCTTCAAGGAGCTGGCAACAGTAGCGTTTTTAGCTAGGGCATCAACCGTCTCGTTGTTCCGTATCCCCGAATGGGCCGGAATCCAGAAAAATTTGATCGAGTGATTATTGTAATTTTCAGTAAATTGAATTTTTCTTTTAATTTCCAAGATGAAACTATTAGTTCCAACATTGAATTTAAGCGATTTCAGGCTTTCTAGAACACTAAGGGAGTCCGACAAGATAACAAAGCTTTGGTTATTATAGCTCAGCGCTAAGTCAAGATCATCATTCAAGGCAATATACTCTGCTGTAAACACAGAAGCGTTATAGTCGACACTCTTAGTTGTGTAATAATTTAACTCAGGGCAGAAACAGGCGGATTCGACAAATTCTGCATTTAAAATTTTACTACCATCAGTAAATACAAGGAAAACAGAGTGATCTTCAATCAGACTCTGGATTCTCTGATTACGGTCAGGAAATCGGTATCAAAATTCAAAATCAAAGGGAATTGATGTAATAAGCGTTTTGAAATCATAACAAGAAATATTGAAATTAATATCACGTTCAATTAAGTTAGAATATTTACGAAAAGAAATTATGCAGACGTCAATATGTCATTAGACCTAATTGCACAATTCTTAACTCTATTATAGTAACCTTTAATAACTTGGAGACATAGTGAGCTTTCGTTTGAGTGTAGTTTTGCAAATTCCTATAGTCTGGTATTATCATTTACAACCACGAAGTAATAATACAACATACTTATAACTTCTAATGTCGCACGATTCACATATTCAACTTCAGGTTGAAAATATTACGACCTGTCACGAAACACATTTACTGATATTTTGTATCAGGCATAAAATTGATTATTTTTGTACAAAATGAACGGTTTCCATGTAAGACTGCCACGACTAGTTATCTGTAACTATATCTGGCATTGCATAGATAGGAAGGAATATATAAACAGCAACAGACGAACTATATCATGTATATTCAACAAATCATTGTACTTCGTTATTGCAAACATGTTCAAAAGTGTTCGTTCAGCTCTGTTACCTGCATTTCTCCTTGTAATGCTGGGATATTTCTCGGTGGCAGTTGCAGAGGTGAGACTGATAAATAGTTATTAAATGATATTTATGATTAATATATTGTTGCAATAATGTTATGTGTGTCTCCAGCTCATTTTATTTGTATCTGGTATGTGGAAAGAATACTAATGTTCGCACATTTATTTTTTCTCTATAGCCAAAGGCTAGTCCTGAAGCTGAAAGTCTTTGGAGGAATTGGGAATGATTCAAATCGTGGCAGCATAATGAAGAAAACCTTCGAGCACTGCGTATTGGAATGTCTGTTGTGCGTTCCAAATTTTATGTGACTATGTACCATGAGAAAATAAAGTATCTCTAAAATAAACAACGAGAATTTGCCTCATTAGCTTACCTCCATTTACTATTATTGACATCTTCACTATAAACATATTCATAAGATACGAATCCGCACGAGATGAAACAATCAATGGTTGTGAACATTTAAAGGTAAAGCCATTGCTATAAACGATCTTTAATTAAAAATATGTGTTTCCATATGGAAATTATTGCAGTTCAGAGCGCAGGCTATTTTACACAAATTGTTTAATAAAATTAGTCGATTTTTATTGTTCACGAAACAAGCAGTACAATCTTTTTAAGCCTCAGTAGACATTAGTGGATATTAGAATGTGGAATATAGTGTAGTAATGTACATATAGATGACGAGTTAATAACACAGTCACGGAAAATGGTTTTAAACTGAGATTGAGATTGTAATGGTAGGAAGCTCATAATTTCAACTGGTATATAAAGAACAAAAACGTTTGTTAACATTAATAGATTCAAAAATGAACATACAGCAACATGTTCAAGGCAATCAACATCGCATTCCTCTTTGTGTCTGTCATTTTATTGACAACACTTTATACTATGAAAACTGAGGCGTCGGTAAGAATTCATGTGAATATAAATTATCTGCTTCTATATAAATAAAAATGTAAATGTCCGTTTGTTTGTAATCGAACATCTCCGTAACGGCTGAACGTAGAAAGCGGGTTTGAGCCATTAGACGCAGCGTTTCTTCGGGAAGGTTTATGAGAAATCTGCATGCGAAAAAGTCAATTCGTTCAAGAGTTTTGCCAACGTATAGTTATATACGTTATAATAATTTGCAAGTGTATATTATACGCAAGTAATAATAATGTTCCTCATTTTATCTGTTTTTCAGAAAATGTGCCAACGTGGTGGCTGATCAATTTGAATATAAAGACGATTTCTGTGCATTGGATTTTAATTTCTCTTATGTTTATGAAATTCGATTTGAGTGTCTTGATATAATAAATTATCATGAAAATAAAAATCATACATTTTGATCAATTGAAATTATGGAAAGTGTGCATTCTATTTTAAAACCCTACCATTATCAAATATCTCGATGTCCATAGTTCTATTATGTAAAGATAAACATGAGGAGCGTGGAAAATAATGTATTCACGTACATACAGATAACGAATTAATAACCCAGTCACGAAAAATGATCATAAACTGAGATTCAGATCTTAATGGTGGGGAGCTCATAATCGCGACTGGTATATAAAGAACAAAAGCGTTTGTTAACATTAATGGCTTGAAAAGTCTACATACATCAAGATGTTTAAGGCAATCAATATCGCATTCCTCTTTGTGTCTGTAATTTTTCTGACAACACTTTACACTATGTCAACTGAAGCAACAGCGGTAAGAATTCATGTGCATATTAATTGTATTTATGTAATTTTCTCATTTGAAATGTTTTTGTTGAATGCATTAAAGCTCAAAAATATTCGATTGCTTATTGGGTGGATAATGTTGAATATTTTACTATATTCACATGATGAATGTCATATTATTAAAATGTATCATTTCAATGATGTTACTACATCTTTCCAGGCTCCTCCTGGGTGCAACTGTGAAAAGCCTAAATCCCTTATGTGTCGGGTAAAGTCATATACATCTATTTATTGAATATGCTATATACATAACTATTCAACATATCTAATCATTTCTTTCTGGCTTGTAGATAATGTGCAAACATAATGGTTGAACAATTCGAATATAACGTTATTGAAAGCAGTTTGCTGCAGAGAAAAGAAATGGAAATAACAAGAACATAATAAAAACAATTTTTTCGAGAAAAATATTGTAGTTTTATTTACGAAATGTAAAATATAGATAGGTTTCTATGTGACAACAATATAGTTTTCCTTATATTTTATACTATCACGTACTTTAATAACAAATGGTATAGAACAGTGCTATGAACCTCTGCTGCCCACAATGGCTTTCTGTTATGCAATGTTGTTATCAAAAATGTTCAGAATAGAAGTGCTATGACATTAAAATAAACTTTACGAGCGTCGTGATGTTATAAGTTTGAAATCGACGATTTTACTGTAAAACAGTCACGAAAAATTCATTTTGCGTAGTGAAGTGTTAGTCAGGAGGTATATATAAATAACGGTGAAAAAATATTCAAGAGTATTCAGTAAAACTTAGAAGTGTACAGTAACGAACATGTCTAACGTACTTCGCTTAGTTTTCTTGCCTGTTTCCCTTCTTTTAGTGTTGGGATATTTCGGGACAGCAGCTGCAGAAGTGAGTGTGGTACACTTATATTTCAACTGTTATCACTAAACCTACCACGACCGGTCAAATGACCGTTTTTAAAATTTCGATTAGAATTTCTTATGTATACGACGTAATTGCGCCGCCTTTAAACTTCACGACTTTTCCTACAATATACGTACAATACATTTTTCAATATTCGCTGTATGGTAATGCAGGTGTGGCATGATTTTAGCCGAATTGTACCTTTCAGGGACTGCTTTAAAACTTTACAAGTTTTACAGTTCTCGCTCGCCTATCGGCTTCGCGGTGACATTTGCCAGATGGGTATCCGAAGCGCTCCGCGAAACCTCGCGTTTTCTTATACCGTCTTATCTACTACGACTGTAAAATAAATAAAATCATAGCCGAAGGGAAAGCCTAGACGTCTTCTCACGGATTCATATCTTTTATTATGTAGTATTTTTATTCTATTATTATTCTACTCTTATTTTATGCATTGTGAATTGTAATACGTGTTATAAGTGTCGTTTTCAAAAAAGTGAACAAAACCAACAAAACTTCGTAGTAAGTTTCACATTTTATCTTTTATTAATTTTTTTATCCATTTTTATCCATTTTAGGTTTTAATTTATCCTTTGAATATTCATCGCCAAAATGCCAAGACATTCAAAGAGTATGAATTTATACTTCTAAATAAAAGAAACTATATATTTATACTGTCAAATTGGCTATTATCTTCATTCTATATTAAAAAATATAAGTTGTTTTAAAGACCGGTCATTTGACCGGTCGCGGTAGGAATAGGTATACATGAAATATAATATATATGTTCAATATTAATAATTCGAATATAATTATACAATAATGCTGTGTGTTTCTTTAGGCAGCTCCATGCAGCTGTCTTGCACCTGTAGGATGGGGATGTCGGGTAAAATCATATCTAGTTATTGAATATGTTGTGTACATAACTTTTCAATATATCTAATGTTATGTACGTCTAATCATTTTTTCCGTGCAGAGATCGTGCAGAAGGAAGGGTTGAGCAATTCAAATACGATGGCAGCTTATTGAAGAAAACCTTCAGGCACTGTGTATTGGAATTTCAATTATGTGATCTAACTTTTATATGACTGCCAAGAGTAAATAAAGTTCTTCAAAACTAAATAACGTCTGTAAATATTTATACATCTCCTACGACTGAGTAATCTTATTAAAAAGCAATAAACTTAGCTGTAAATAGCAGAAATAAACAATTCGTGATCGGTGGACCATGGAACTGTTTATCGATCGCGTGGAACTTTTCTAATCGCGTTTTATAGAAATATATTGCATATTGTATTCATGTATCTGAAAAATGTCCATTAGTTTTAATTTGAGAAAATTATTATACGTTCATTCCATGTTTCATTCTTTTCCAGTCCCGAGTTCGCAGACAAGGAGGAATAGGATTCATAGCAAGTAGGGGATGATGAGATCTTCAGGATGTAATTTTGTTTGTCACCGTGACAGCAAAGATTGGCTCCATGTAGCCATTCGCAGAATAAAATAAAATACAAAATGTAAATACTGTATCACCTTCCTTATTGTTCCCTTAAAAATAATCCTTAAACTTCCAGGACACAATAGTATTGTCAATTTCAACCATGAAGTAGTAAAACAACATATTTATGACTTCTTATGCGCACGATTCACATATTCGACTTCAGGTTGATAATATTACATGTCACGAAATACATTTACTGATATCGTCCGAAATATTCAAAATGTTTTAAAGCAATAGTGGAGCGACGTGCAGGTCTTTAAAGATTTTCTACATGTTACATGTTTTGAGTAGAATTTTGGTTTTACTTTAATAAAAAAAAATACCTCAAACCGTTGAAAGTCAATTTTCCACTATTCTGATTTTCATAAAATGGAAGTCCATACAGTGATTACGTCACATTTCGTGTTTCACTGATCAGTAATAATGAATTGATTGCGATGAAAGTTTGAATATAACTGGGTGCCCGCAGTATGAAAACATCGATTACCATTTTTCCATGGCTGGTAGCGAAACGGATCGGCCAGTAATATTTAACATTTCATAAATTGACGCGCACGCGATGCAGATGAATAAATTCCTAGGCGTTTTACACGCGACGCGGAAATATGTCGTTCGGGTCAATCGCGCGTGCATCGGCGAATGATAAAAAACTTCGATAAACAATATTGTCCCGTAAAAAGTTTTGCAGCAATTTTCATTCTCCGGTAGAAACAGGAATTCAATGCGGAGCTCGTGTAATTTCAAATCCGATATACATATTCGTGCTGTCACCCTATTTCTGCTTTTATCCGTTATCCGTCTGTAAATAAATTTCACGGAGCTCATTCTACAGTTTAGTTTGATAATACGAAGCGCGTAAAACTTGAAGATTTTATTTTCACGCTTGCTATACAGCGTATCCGCATGTCGGGTGGGCAAATGTTGTTTGCCCGTTGTTATAATAAACTTGCACTTTGGATTCGATTTATGGAATGAACGGACCGAGTGCACGAAGTGCATACGTTTTATTAGGTTGCTGCATAACTCCTGTTTATCGCTTCGTTCGTACAAATACGTGAGTGCCTCAATCCAAACGCTACTGCAAATATCGATGCTGCAAACACCGTGGCAAACAAGTTGAAAAAAATGTGGAGCAACAGTTATACATTAAAAGAGCAATTCGTGCGATATGTAATAGCAATATGTTGTATGTTTTGCGATATCTGATTGCATTTAGTACAAATTCAAGTAACCGTAGGCATTTAAACGTATTAACACGGCGGTAGCATTTGCGGCATGAATAGGTTTATTTTGCGCACCGTGCCAACACAGTATATACAGATTTAGGATCTAATACACCCGGTAAATACATATACGGTAATGAGCAATGATGTTTGATGAATGATCCAGTACCACTTTACTCAACTTACTACCGTGATGAGGTCGTTAAAATTGACACTGTCCTGATTCAGAGAGATTCTATTTTATATAAATTCATTTATTCATCCACACTTTTACTAGTCATAAATACCTAATATATTCAATATACGAGTTTAAGCTGGCGTATATACACATTTATCCTGGGAATTTTATGCATTTATGACAAAGATATAAAATTATTAAAAAAAGGAAAACATATTTCATAAGAAACACCGTGGCAAATGTAGAAAATTTTTATTTTGCATAAAGATCCGAATATAAGAGTGGACCACCCTTCGAGGGTTGATTAAAAAGGAGGAACTTTACATGTGCTGCAAGAACCCGTGAAGATCGTGTTACGCTTAAACCGTTCAAATTGAAAAACCTGTTTGCAGGAAAAGTTTGTGCGTCTGTACCGGTTGCCGACGATTGGAATCGCTCAGGTGATACGTCGGGAGGAAGTTTCGCGTGGAAAACTGCTGGCGAAGTTTCGCCTTTAAAACCAATTAAGCTAATACAAAGTTCCGAGTTGTGTGTAGGAAGATCGAAGTCGGTTCGAAGTAACCTGCCGGGAAGAGGGGAGGCACGGGCCTCGATGCTGCAGGGACAGCTACATGGAAGCTCGAGCGGCGTAATCGAGTAAAATAACAGGCGCCGGAGCAAATTAACAAGTTTTTATGCGTTTAGTTTGCCAGTTGTGCCGTCGTTATGTTCGACAATGTTAAATCCTGCCGTGGCGACTTACAACGGCGTGCGTTTGTCGCGCGACGGCCAATATCTGCAACCGACTAGACGTTCTCAGATTAATCTTGACTCGTTGCCGACGTAAACGGGAATAATGAAGTTGATTAAACGTTAACCAGCATGGACACTGAACCTGCAAGGTCCATTGCAAAGAATACTACGGTCAGTAGTATTGTTGCTAGACTGTAGATTGCATGCATATTTGTGACAAAATTAAATTTAATGATATTGTTATATTATTTTAGAATCATGCGCATTATTACACGAGGAAATACATTTTCATTCAACCTGTGTTTCGCACAATTGATGCATACAATTATTATTTTGTGTAACAATGATGACGCCTACGAGATTTTCGTCATGTATAAATATGGTGAAATAGGTGTACCTCTAAACGGCGATAAATCTTCGTTATAAACTTTTAGTTGACTTCAGCTTGCTAATGAAGGGCCATTATCCAGTGGATTCATCCGGTGAAATTAAATTTTTATAATCAAAGGTACATTAACGGCGCGTCGGCAAAACGAATGAAAGTCATATCTGAAAAATCCAGCCCGGGTAAACAAATAAAATAATTAAAATGGAGGAGAAGCGAAGTGAGCAGGAGTAAAAAGTTGATGGAACCGTTGCTGGCGCTTTTGCAGAGCGCGAACCGGTGAGATGGACGAGGATAAAGCTTGTAAAGTATTTCATATAATCTTTTAATAAGTTAGACGAGCTTCCTTCGAACGTTGCTGAACCAAGAGAAATTCTCCCATTTATTCCGAGCCATGATAATGCTTATTGAATTATCAATACGCCATATTTAAAGGAGCCTAGCAATTTTCCTAATTACGCTATAATCAGCTCGGAAGATTCGAAACTTCGGGGCTCGGAAGGTTTTCAGACAGGGTCTTTTATAACTTGTCGATCGGGGGATGGTAACTTGATCAAGGGACTGTTTATCATTAGAAGGATCTTTCGACGAGCGCAGGAGAAAATTTCATTCATTGTTAATGACGTGAATCTACTATCTTGCCAATCCGGCGCTCATTAATATCCCGGATAGACAAGTCGAAGATTATGTCTACGTGCCGATCAAGCTTCGTAGACGGTTTTATTTATCGTTTTCCGCTGTCGCGGAGTATCGATCGTTAATTTCATTAAACGGGAAGCAACGGGAAACTGAAATACAACAACGGAAGGCGTGGCAACGTTAAATAAGTTTGCAGTTTTTCATGAATAATTCACTGTCTAAAAATATTTTAATGAAATATATTATGTTAGCCAAAACCTAGTTATTAGAGGCATAATGTACCTAATCATATTGCGAACGAGCCTTTGTGTCGCGTTGCACATCTCGTAGAAATTAGAAGAGTGGATCGATTTTTCGAGAGGCATCCAAAATGAAATTATTTCGTTAGCGAGAAAAATTGCTCCTTCAAAACCGACTGCCTTCCTTCCCGGGAGCTTAATAATCGCGCCAAATTTAATATCTTGCTCCGCGCCCTCTATCTGATAAAGATCAAAAGCATGACAAGTTCCAGCCGGCCCCGGGATTTTCATTACACTAAAGCGCTGCTCTTTGTTATTAACACATTATCGCTCGAGCACTTGCCGGGCGAGAGAGGATTATCTTGATAATGCGTTTTCTCTATAGCTCCCACCTGAGTAACATAACACGCTCTTCGGCGAACTTGAACAGTCTCGCACCGGTCCATTGTTAATTATTGCCGAGCAATAATATTCCCTCGAATCGTCAATATTCTGGTCACCGTTGTTCCGATGACAATGGAACTCGCTTTTGTCGTTCGTAACATCATTGTTAATAACATTGTAAGTATTTTTTCACAAGATGCGTATAGATATTAACCAAATCAGGCTAAAGGTGGGATCTCCTTTGCGCGTCTGGACGCAGCGTTTTGTTATCCATATTCCATTCGTCGTGGCTCTCTGCTGTGCCTCTGCCTCTGGACGCACAAGTTTGCGTTCCTATGATGTAATTTGGTACGTCTTTCCTTGTACTTCACTTGCGAAGAAAAGCGAAAGAGCATCGCCCAAATTGAAACACGTGCGTCGATCGATTTACGGTATGTGCTCGACACACACGTTTGCGTTTGTATTTTCGCTTTGAGACCTCTGAATGTTGCGCCAGACCGAAACGCAAGCGTTTTTTGACCCACTGCTTCCGAGGCAGTCCAGACGCATAGCCATGCGTTTGTCGACCCACTGCTTCAGAATAGTTTTCGGACTACTTTTGTTCTGAACAAAATCCGAAATTTTACTCCGAAAAGTGTCTAGACGCAGTTCTGATGAAGTAGGACGAGTACAGTATAAAATCCCAGCTGAATGAAAATCCCAACTACGAAGTAGTAATGGTCAGCCATGGTCAGACTCGAGCCTCGTATGACAAAATTGTAATCTATTGGTTTGGCTTATTTTATTGAATACATTTGCCACCTCCTACATTGTATTATAAATTAATATTAGAATACCCTCTGTGTTGTACACTAAAATATTATGAAGTTTGTAATATTTTTATCTCGAGATCTCTACAGTACGAAACTTCTCTGGCAGCTTGTTTTTCTTCTCCAGAGCAATAAAGATTCCGTAACTTTCCCTTCGTCTTGTATCAAAAAGGATTGGAGATTCCCACGGGAATTGACGTGTAGTCTTCTGCGAGATTGTAGCAAGATGGTTGCCGATGGCAGACCATTTTTGTCTTGCCGAAGGCGAGATTGAAGGCGTCGGAGGATGAATGGGAGAGAATAAAAATGTATTAGAAACCGTGTATGTCTATTGGACAATCCGAAGGTAATGGAAACATTTTATTCTGTAAATGCTGTAAGCAAGTTTCCAGTTTACTCTTATTCTCTAGAATATAATGTTTAAAAATTTTATGTCTCGCATAAGCCATGCAGGGTTAAAGAATGTTCAAATGCGAGTGTAAGATACCGCAAGAGCGGGAAGAGCGTGTAGTGAATAGCTAAACAGGGCAGCGGCAGGATTCGTTCACCTGAGTATCAATTACCGAAAGGACATTGGCTGGTTGGGTTCGCGTGGCGGGCAGGTGAAATTGGCGGGGGCCGTTCTTGGCTCGGGACGCGACCAAATCTAATTTATACAAGGTTGTGTCGGGGCAGTTGGGCTCTCTCAATCTTTGGGCACGGTTTGCTGGATTACAAATTGTTTCGGTCGGCGATGCAGACAGCCGGTGGCCCCCGGTAGACACGGGCAGCGTTAAGGTTTACGCTTGGCCCAGAAACGCAGCAAGCAGCCGGAAGGAAGACGGCCCGTGAGTAGCAAAATGGCGTCAGATGGATGCCCCCATTAATTAGCAGCTACCTTAGAGTTCCTCCTCGCGGCTCTATCATTCATTCGAGTCACTCTTGTTTCCTGCGACTTATCTTACCTCCGAGCGTCAAATCGCGTCTCGTTTCAGCTGAATTTATACCGGCGCGCCGCGTCGCGCCCGAGGAAGAAGCTGTAAAACACCGCCGCGTTTCGCCGAATTGAGAACACGGCCGTACAGTTTATCACCTGGTATCGCATCATGCCCGAGATTCAGCGTTATCGTCATTATTAATAGCCCTCGCGCCGGGCACTGCTAATCGTTCACCGATCGGTCGCGCGACTCTTTTAACCCTCTTCTTCATCATCAAAAAATTGTCCACACTGTCTTACAACCGGGTACCGCCAATCACCATTATTTTAAATCATGAAATTCATTTCTTTATCGGTGGCGACACGGGATTTAACGAAGCGTAGATTGTAATCTGCGATTACGCGTTTCTCGCGATATCCGAGGAACGCGAGGATTTACGAGCCGCGGCTGGAGTGGACGACTCAATGTTCCGTAAAAGGTAGGTGCACTCACGGTTGACTGAAGGCAACGCGTCATCGAGCAAATGGGAGATTCTTCTGGATGTGGATGTTTACACCGGGGACGTTTGTATAATGTTACGAATGCCCGCGCGAGTGGAACACTCGAACTTCTTTTGTCCCTTGTAGAATATTCTGTTGAACGGCATGGCACCGCGATGCTCGACTTTCTGGTTCTCATCGCGTGTCAATCCTCCTTGACAACCTCTGGCGCGATTCCCCGCATAATGAATATCAAATCTCGCTACGTCAGTTTATTTTTTATTCATCCCAAACGACGGTTGAATGTTTGATTAAACGGTGTCTATCCCGTCTAGAAAATGACAGTCTCCCGGATATTCGAGGAACACACGTGCAAATGCTACCGTGAATAGAGACATTTCGATGGAACGAGTATGTTACGTCAAAGCTGACATGTTTCTCGGGAAGTTCGTGTTATTGTCGAATCGAAATAACACTGGCTCGAAAGATCGGAGATAGCTGGATTTAAATTTAAAGTAAATCGCGTGCTCAAAGGGTTCAATTAAACGAGCACGGATTGAACGCGAAACATTCATGGTACAGAATCATGAATAAAACAAATTCCGAAGACCGAATTTGGATTGGCACAGTATCTAGGAGTTAAAGTGCATCAACCCTGCACCGCAAAACACAATTTAGTGTTCCACACGCTAGAGGATTGGACACATTTAGAACCAAGAAAACCGAAATAAACCTATGTACCAGGGATGTGCAGACTCGAGTTGTATCCACTTAGGATCAGGAGAGACCAATCGAACCGAATTATAAATCACTGAACCATCTCGACATTAAGGATCCCAGCTGCGGATTTCTAGATCTTGACAGGATATGGAATACGGGACCGCAAAAACAACCGATTTTAGATACTACATCTTGTCCAATTTTATTGGATTAAATCCATTTCTTCTAGATACCATTTTCGACAATTTTTTCAGAAAAGTTAGTGGATAAACTAGTTTCAATTTTTCTGGATATGTTCTCATTAATCTGTAGAAAATATAAAAAGATTCTTCTGTACAGGATTGTACAGGTTCAACAGTTTCCATAAAACGTATTACAGTTATCTGAAATAGACAATCAGAAAGGTTTTAACTTTGCATCGGTTTGATTGCCGCTTAAACTGGAATGAATGTGGAGTAATAAAAGCTAAAACTATATCAACGGTTGAAAGGTAAAAATTTCAATTTCTGTAAAATACTCGTTGGTCTTTTAGCTCACAAAAATTAAATTTTGTCAATATTGGCTTGGTAGGTTCAGTTTAAACGAAAATGGTTTTATGATTTAATATGGAAACGGTTTTATTAGGAGAATGATTTCACGGTTGGATTATTGGCTTTTGAAGTACCATAGCAATCTGTTACGAATTCTTTAATAACAATCCTGGTTACAACGAAACAGCTTACGAGCTTACCAATTTGACGTAGTTCTAAATGACAATCTCAAATCGCATTTGGAAAAACATTACGAGCCTCGTCTCGATTAAGGATAAAAGTCTTCTCGCTCAATATCATGACAATTTGTTATAGAGTACGAGCCACCAATTTCGTAAATATGTTGATCCTTTCGATTAGGACTGAAACCCCTATTGCTCGGTACTAGAACCATTGACTGCCTGTACACGGCCATGTACACCACCGCTAGAGAAATATTCCGTATACTTTATTCCCTGTAACAGGTACACGATAGTTTATGGTCATAATACTTTTATGGAGCGATAGCAAAGTGTTTCGTAGAATACACGCCAGGTCATAGCGCAAGAGACGCATGCATCTGTGTCTTTGATCACCGGCAGATCGCTTTGTAAACCTCGAGGCCAGGCGAAATTGCTCGCAGGTTTAATGAGATTATTTTATAATAAATTTCCATAACACACGCTGGCAACGGCCCGTTAGCCACATGTTAGACGGCATTATTACGTAAACCTTCGGGCAGTTTTGTAACTACCCTATGTTTATTTAATAAGCCATTGTGTCTCTTGTTAAGAATCAAATATCGTTACCCTTTGTACCAAAGGGGATTAATGCGACGACTCCACGCGAACGTATTTTCTTGTCCAACTTTTACATAACCGTCTTCCCCGAGAGTTCATCGAGTAAATTGGAAAATTTAATGAGACCGACCCACCCCCCACCTCCTCTGTCTCCGCCATCTGCGACTATCCGTGCCTCTGTCTCCGAGATTAATTGTAGGTAATGCCCCTTATGTTACCCGGAGGATCGTCTAAATCCAGAGGAATCTGATTACACGGGGAACACGTCGATGGCAAATACTCGCGCGGGCGGGCACGATTTTCGGCGTCGCGGCCCAGCGAGCGACGCGAGGAAAGCAGAAACACAATTGGCAATGATAAACGGCGCGCGGCGAGTCACGAACCGAACGATAATTCTCGGTCGTCAGCGAATCGGTAATTAAAAGCAAATCACGGGTGCAGAATCGACCATTTACGTAGAATGAATATTTCATTCGGTTCCTAACGCCCGCGCCCGGCGAGTTTCGGCGCGCGCGCGTGCTCGAACCCGCTTAAGCCGCGCCGAGGAAAGTTCGCACGCGAGCGTTTAATTACTACACGTGCCGATGACATTTTACACCGAGTCCCTGCACTCGTAAATACCCGATCACCGACCACACTACCTCGATGTGTCATTTTTTTTTGTGACTGACTACGTATCGAATTATATTTTTATTCTTCCGGGGTCAACGTGTTGCGACGCGTCACGTTCGATAATCTCCTGTCCGCTGTGCGTGCCTGCGCGATGTCAGTTTCTTCGCAACGACTCGATCGATTTTTAACCATTTGCACTCGACCGTCCCCTCCGACGCACCGCTAAGAATGCTATACCATTGTCCCGAGAGTCTCCTTCGCAACGTGCATGTTTCATATTGTTAGGGGAAGGGGTGGTAATGTGGCCCATCAGTTTCATATTTCTTCCTGAAATCTGATTCCTGAAACAATTTCATTGAATTCAGTATGTTATTCTTTGATCAGGTTTAGAATTAAATTGACTCACAGAATTTTATCAAGACTCACAATAGATTAAAGAACTAATCGCTCTGATCGATTTCAATTTTTCAATTTCAGTTTCCTCGATTAAAGTGCTTTGAAGTTGTGGAAATTTTGACAGTGAATCTTGTCGAGGGTTAGAAAGGAAGTATCAATTTTCTGTCAATCTGAGCCTTTAACATGTTGCGGTTCTAGATATGAGTGGTTGTCCTGATACAGGATTACAACGTGTAATACCACGATGGGTTTCGGGAACCGTCGAATTTGCGAATTTGGTTTCATCGGAGGCTGGACTGTCACTGTGGCGTTAGCCGGTAGCAATCATTCTTCGCCGGATGTTCCCGGCGGACTATTAATTCGTACCAGATTCACTTTGATCTATTACGGCGCACCATTACAGAAGCATTGTCGTGCGCCGTGCCGGCCGCGATCGACCGGCAACCATGCCGAAGATATCGGAATTCCTGCGGTCGGTCGCTCCGATAAAATTAATACCGCCATCAAACGTAATGTAATTAAAATGTAAATTCAAGCGTGAATCATGATCCCGATCCGGCTGCCTGTTCCTCGCCGGCCGTCCCACGATCCGCTCCGGTTATTGTTGCGCGTTAACCGTCCTCGCTGGACGTCGTATTTGAATTTGGATATCACAGAGCGACGATACCCCCTTCGGCGGAAAGTATCGTGAAAGGGTCGGAAAGTTTAACGAGTCGTGAATTAATGGATGTATCAAAGTTACGGGCTCCACGGGCCGGCCTCGTTCCGAACCCGCCGAGTAAAAAAGTTACGTATCGGTCGATTCTCGAAGCCGGATTCTACGTTTCCCGGATCGCTGCGTCCGACAATCGAACCCGTCCCTGAGCTTTTATCAAATTTTTCTCTCTCCACGAACGTTCTACTGGGAAATGACTGCCGTTTATGACCGCTGGATAATCGTAAGTTTGTTTTACGCGAAACCCAACCTTGTTGGAAACACACCAAAACGATTTCCGGAATATTACTCGCGTTCTCTGCTCTCTGAGTCCGTGCGTGTGGACTCCGTTTCCACAACCGACTATACCTACGCAACATTACTGGCTAAAGAACAGGAATAAATATTCCCTACATTCGCGCGTAAAAACGTAGATCTATTAAATTCTTGCTAGACTATTACACATGGTTTGAAAAATGGAAAATTTCACAGCGGCGATATTTTCAATACCGTTGAGACTTTTTTTTGTATAATATAAGCAGAAGTAAGCGCGTCACGATCGCGGGTCCCCGCAAGCTGTTTGCATATTCGGAGCGAACGATTCGGTAATAATTCGCATTGTCGTGCACGCGTGCAGCAGCATGTGGCGATGGTGGCGAACAATGCGCATCATGTCGTCATTTTGGTTTCGCGTTATTTTAATTCTGCGGCGGCCGCCGGCCACTCTATTTGTTTCGACGCGGGTAAAAATGCAGTGCGCGATGGTCTGCGTGATTTAATGTTCTATTTCGCGTGGAATTTACAAAGGGAAACGACATTCCCGTTGATTTCGCGTGCGTCACCGTCGCGGTTGCTTTATTTCGTCCGCGCACGGACGAATTTAAATATGCTGATTTTATTATACAAAGTTTTTACGTGTGTACGCGGAGCCTCGGACCTATTGTAACAAATTCTGCTGTACTCACTCGAGAAACACTATCATCCGATTATTAATCGGCATACTTTTCTCGCGTCGGTACGTTACTTTCTTTTCTGTTAAGTGGCCCCTGGACGATCGATAATATTGTAAATATTCGCTCTAATATTGACGGAGGACCATATTGATCGTCCAGGAGCGTATTGAAGCGTCCTATCAATATTGACGGTTATTGATAGAAAATTATATTTTCTGTCATTCGTTCTTGATCGGGATTTCACAACCCTGCTTATAGCGGCAAATCGTGATTATCCGGAATTGTGGCGTGTGGAGTCAAAAGATTATTTTAACAAAAGACAAAAGAGCAATTGCAATGCAAAAAATTGTTGATGCATTCAAACGATGTAAACCAGACTTTACGGTTGAACAATTAAAAAAGAGAATGAAGCGAATATTGACAATATTATTGACCGTCTGGGGGCCACATTACGTTCGACTAAAAGTTTACATCGTACGAATTCAGACCACGGAGTAGGATATCGGAGTTGCCGAAAACTAATTAATACTTTAGCAAATAGTTTAACATATTGACCTAATTTGACAAACGCGATCTAACCCGTGAAGGTCTTATTAGTAACAATATATATGCAGTAATGCTAATTATCGCGACGGAAATGCGTTTGACATAACCGTGACTCGTGTTTCGACGGAAGTTGGCAAACAGAAGGTTTCGAATATTTATACTGCGCAAAGTGTGTATCGGTAATCTGGTTACTTTAGCCAGTTTCTTTGAGCCCAGAAGGTGCGCGAACCCGACAGGTGAGTGACGGTCGGTCCATTTTATCGTATATCGCCACCCACCGACCTTTTGCTCGGACCTTCGCGTGCAACGATAATTAAAGGTGCCGTCCGACGCAAAATGCTGAAATCGAGCACGGCCACGTGGCGGCCGGAAATACATGCTTAACAGGCGTGTATAATGGATGCGCCGCGGCAACGAGTGATTTTCGCCTTTCGGAGATTGATTGCTTTGGAAAGAGTCGTTAATGATTATCCTCCCTGACGCGATTAGCACGCATCTTCGATACAATGAAACATGAAACCAATGCGCCACGTGTGTTAACACCTTCGGTCACAAAAACGCGTTCACACGACCAGGAAGTTTCAAGTTCAGGAAATGATCAAATACCTTTTTACCTGATTTTGACCTAAGGTTACAAACATATCCAAATTCTAATTTTCTGGAAGCCAGTTTCCATCGTTAGCTATTTATATCGGACCTTTCTGTCTGCTGAGTCCGTCGCTAAAAATTCGTCCACGCGTTATGAAGCAGCCTGTACGACAAGGTATTTCAGGTATTTCCAAGTACTTCGTTGAAATGAATGGTTATAGATAGATTGCAGATTCCCCGCGTTTGTGGCATTCAGGAGTAAATAATACTCGCGAAACTGAATTTCGCTAAGATTTCGAATGGCTTTGGCACTGCTGTCATGTTATCGATGCTCGAGGTACAATAAAATAGTTCATAAAATTTTCTGCATATCACCGTTATCGGGTAATAACGCGAGCCGACCGTGCTTCTCTATTCTTTTGACAGCGTTATACGTTTGACTGGAATAAAACCATAAACTTTTTACGGAGCATGCACCGTGTTCATCCGAGTTTATCCGTTCATCCGTCTTCGTTTTGCGTGGAACGTTCCAGCGTCGTCCTGAGCTCGGATCCATTTCTAAACAGAATCGCTGATGGTTCACGTGACCGTGGAAGTTATGAGCATCCCGGACAATGAAGTAATTATAGTTAAGCGGTCGTCCGCATTGTCAAGTATCAGGAAACATTTTGAATGACTCTGTTGTTGCAACGAGATAATACCTGACGTCCGTACACACGGCAACTGGCAACTTTGCTCATTGTTCGTGTCATCGATCGGTCTCGTATCGGACATTTAACGAATACATATGTATGTATGTATTCGGCTACCGATGTTTCCATTGCAGCCTGCGAAGGGGATTATCGTAGCTTCAATGAATCCTATCCGTTACACGCGAGTTAGCGCAAGCTTTAGCAGAACCGAATTTCCGTTAAGCGGTGTTTGTGGATTACTTTTTCCTCGCGGATAACTGTTTGCTGATTCGCGCCGCACGTAACAACGCGGCCGGTGACATCTTTTATGTATCGCCCGGATAAGACGACGCTACATCCACCTTGCAGAGCGAGAAAAGTGTTTGCACTGCATCAAGGTTGCAAACCAAAAATGTGCTACTTCCGGAATTTTTAAAAGTATAAATAGTAAGTCAAAAATTCCGGTTTTACACGGTGATATTAGCATAACTCTTAACTTTATTAGCCATTTTTCCGGTGTTCCAGCACGTGATCCCGTTCGTTCGACGGAAACCGGCAACGCATTTTGTTAGAAGGGTGGTGAACGGTGCCGGACCGTAGATCGGTTTATTAATTAACAGGAACTACAATACCGATACAAGGCAGGTACCGTGTTCCCTAATTCTGACGATGGTTGACGCACAGCGCACCGCGCCAACTGTGTTACAATACTAGGCAACGACTTGCGCAAACACTTAGGGTGATCCCGGAGTGTACGTTTGTTTAGTTACATTCCCGTGCACATTGCCGGGCGAGAGAATGGTTGCTTATGCCCGCATGTACCCTCGCTGAAAATACACATGCTCGATTATACCGAGCGTTAAACGTGACAAGGTACGGGCGTAGTAATTGCGTCACGCTATTACATTTAATTAAAAGTTCGTCTCACCTCCCCTCCACCTTCCCCATCTCCTCCTCAACTTCGCCGGCAATGCTCCGAAGAAATCCGATTGTTCGAAGCTTAATATAACGAGAAAACCGGAGGCGAAGTTGCGCGAGCTACGCGCGGCAAGTTACAATTAAGCTCGCGTAAGCGTCCTCTAACAAAGGGATCGTATCGGATGGAAAAATCGTTTCCAACAAATCGCACTGTTTTTTCACGTCGCCCGGCTTAAACCGGCCTCCACTGGCTCGTAATTTTCAAGTCCCGTCGTGCCATAGCTATTTGTCAACACGCGTACCGGCGCTGGATAATTAATAATACATATTTCGAAATTGTTATGATAATGCACCTATAATCGATTGGATATTATTCAAAGCGAGAGGTATTTATTTGCAATTACCACCGCGGCTTGTAAATGTAATAAATTTCGGCCGATTCCGCGAATTTGACAATATTTCCTGCATTGTACTGTGCATCATCCAAATATTTTTTCCGCACATTTTTCTTGCCGAACAGGATTCGTCATCTTCATACTCGCAAACTTGAATGAAAAAATGAAACAATTTTGTGAGTTTGTGACAGAACTAAACAAGTGATATTTGAAACAGTGAAAAGATTAAACGCCTTCGAGAATATAGACACAAAACAATTTTTATATTAAATCGCGTTGGTTCTTTGTTACCTTAAACGTAAAGTTCTTTTTCTTTGAACACGGATGCATTATTTTTGCAAAACTTGATGTAGTCAATCGGTAACGTAATTTCCCTGAGTTTTTTGCTCTCTCCCTTTTTCATACTGTATGAGTTTGCGACAACACAACAGAATAACGAACTACCCAACGAAGAAAACGGGTAACAAAATAAATTACGCAAAAGTAATTCAGCTTCATCGAACAATTTTCTACAGCTAATTTTGTTTTGAATAGCTTACTGAAATAGGTCACCTTACTGTTTAAAAAATCGAATTTTTATCAATTCTCTAACAGTTTCATATTTGTAAAATGTAATGATCCTTAAAAACATTTTCGAAATCATAGCATATTTTTAGATGGTCAAGGTGGTCTGGCCCCTTCAGGTGCAAACAGGATCAAATTTCGTGGAATTAGAATTTTAATGTACATCGACCACCATCTCGTACAGTTCAGCGGCCATCTTACCGTCGACAGGTGGAGGCCAGGCGTTTCGAGACCGTTGAATATTACTTATGCAAATCTTGCCGTGGAACCTTTTAACGGAGACCTGACGGTGGCTAGCAGCCGGCCATCTTTACGGACAGCGAGATTTAACCTTTAAGCTCACTCCGGCCCGTTAATTTTAATTGGGTCGTGAAAACAAATGTCCCAAGGAACGAGTCGTACTGCACACCCGCGTTTTACATCCCTTCTGATGACGCGGACGTTCTTAATCCCGCGAGCTGATGTTGTGGCAGCTCCCAGAGTTTACCCGGTCGGGAACATCACACCCGGCTCAGCCGTTGCTGATTCGCCGACAGGCAAATCTTGTTGATAGGTCCAGGTAATCCTCTCCGGCGAAGAAATCACCGAGAAAAAATATTCGTTCAGTCCTCGGCGTTTAAATCCTGATTTTATGGGAGCCGGTGACATTCCGAGTAGGCCTCTTAATTGACTCTGGACTGATCTTCATTATAAAGCGGCCTGATTCACAATACAAAGCGAATTACACCATAGCGTCTAAGAGTTACCGAGCCCAGCAATCTTTTATTCACAGGATGCGCCGTTGTGCAGCCTTATTTCGAACAACAGAATTAACCCTAACTGCTGATTCGTTACAATAGTGATTCTCATGGGCCGTTTGAATTTTGCGGGGCTCCGCACTCGAGATAACGGCGCAAGGCCGGGAACAAAGACGATGATTTGCGTACCGCGAGACGGAAATGCGTTTTATAATGTAAATAAAAAGCGCTGAGGGGGATTATAGTTGGTTGAGTGGCTTTTAAAGACCTTTTCATTTCCCGCGGAGCGCACGCGGCACGGCGCTCGGCGACGTCTTCAGTCGTTCCGCATTTTTTAATTAGCACGATAACCTTTATAAAGCAACAAAATCTCATTTCCTCAGCCGCGCGCTCCCTTCGAGCGGTTAATAAAAATCACCGGGCGTTCGTTCGCTTTATGCGACGCTGCAATTCAACCTTAATGGCGCAACGTTCCGGCTACTTTTCCCCCTTCTTGGCGTTCAGGCCAATTTCGTATTTCCGAGAACAGGCTAGTGGATTATTGTTAACGCATTGTAGTGGGACAGATCTTTCTCCAGTGCCATCTTTTATCGAAATTGAGCCAACGTTGCCGACCCAAGGCTCCACGCTTATCATTTTCCAAACCCGCAAATATTTTTCGCGTGTATGTAAACAAGCACTTCTGTTCGTTTTATAATTTCGACTTCTAACGCAATTGTTCGCGTTTAGTATATACCAGCATTCAATACGCAGCACCGAAATTACTCGTATAATTGCTGTATTTACTCTTACTGTATTTACTGTATTTACACGGCATTGAATTCCAAATTACTACTGCATGAGGAACACTTGTGAAGCTGACGCAATTGCCGACGCATTGAAAGAGTATTACATTGAAAATGTTTGAAAGTAATCAGACTACAAACATCGGGCATAAACAGTTTTACGCTTTTAGCATATTACAAAAAGAGCGGTTTATTTCAGCATTGATTACGAATTTACTACCGACGCCATTTCCCGCCAAGTTTATTATCTATCAATATGATAACCCAGTCACGATGCATTTAGACGCGTCCACGCGATAGATGCAGTCATGTATATAAAGCAGCGAAGTGTGCGTCGATATTAATGGAAGCAAGAGCTTGACAAGAAGAAAAATCATGTTTCGGAAAATGAAGCTCGCTGTTCTCGTACTTTCCGTGGTTATTGTGTCGGCGTTTTATATCTTGCCATCTGAAGCCAATGTAAGTTTTTGTACTGTGTCGTCTGTCGCCGAAAATTCGATTACTTATTCGGGATTTGTTCAGTTTTTGTCCGAGCAGCCATTAATGTCACTCATAGGTTTCACTTTTGTCTGTGTTGCGTGTATTTTAGGACAACGGGACCGTTGACATTAACGACCGTTTCGGAGACGAGGCTTCGTAAAAGGTTATAAAACAGTTTTAATTTTTTTCATTTCGGTAAACTGCGAAACATTTCTGAGCGATAGTTCTCACAGAACAATCATTTGTAATCATTTTAATTTTATCTGTTTGTTAGCCCACGACCAAGAGCACTGACATTGTCATACGTCTTGGATAACTACAAGCGCAACGTAAATGGCAGCAGAGGCGGACTTAAAAAGATGAATTTCTTTCATCCTAATCACATCGATATAATAAAAGGCATCTGAATGTAACAAACTAATATAAATTGAGAAATGTAGTATGCAATTATTCGTACATTTATTTAAAACATGAAGAACATCTTAAATATAAGTACCTTTCACGTTTGTATATATAATTACAATAATAATAGTAGAAGATAACAATATTAATAAGAAAAATAGGGTAAGGCAACAGTTACAAATCGATAACCGCGTATTGCCTCTCAATTTTCCCTTTTCGCTAAACTGTGAAGCATTTCTGAGCGGGAGTGTATAGTCTTCGCGAACTAACGTAATCGGAAACAATCGTGTGTAATCATGTTACTTATATTCTGGCCAATAGAGTTCACGTAAGAGCACTGTCGTTGTTCTAAATGGTCAGAAGGGCACCTGGATGTTACAACTTAATATAATAAATAAACTTTGTACTCAATCGTTCTTGTATTTATTTCGAACTCCACATTTATTCACTTCCACCAAATTACGTAGAAAATATTTTCGTACCTCATCACCACTGAGTGACTGCATTTAAGTGGTCTGTCTCGCATACCGTAGATTAATAAACACTTGTGTCATTTTATTCCTCCTCGGCGGAAATACTGTCAATCGGACAGCTGCTCAAAGGTTAACGCGATATTACTGTTTAGAATTCCGCTGAGCGAGGAAGAGAAGGAGAAAAAGAGAGGGACGTCGCTCGGTGGCGTTTTCTAATTAAGGTTCCGGGCAAATCACGTACAAAGAGCCGGTGAATGCTTTCGCATTTGAATCGTCAGTCGAAGGAACGGGCCGGACGCCGCGCGCCGTCGAGAAAATTCATGATGATGAAGGCCGCGGTTAAAGAAATGAAAACTCATCGGGTAAAGACGTGCCGTGCGAAGATCGAAAAAGGATGAGTCACTATGCGGTGCCGGGGCCAAGAGACGAAGAAGAAGGTTAAAGAAGGTAAAGGAGGTAGAGAAGTTAGAGAAGGAAGAGAAGACAGAGAGAAGGTAGAGAAGGTCGCGGTACCGCTGGTGCCGGTGACCTTTTTCCCTACCCTTAACGTTACCCGAGCCAAGGAATCGCCTATTCCTTGTTCTTCCGCGTCGCACGGACACCGTCTCTTCTTATAAAATATCCACGACGACAGCTGCATACCTACGCGATAGATCGCATAACGCAAAAACGTTGGTCCGTTAGCTTATTGCGCATGTCATGTCGTCGGCGACATTATGTTGTCGTTACCCTCGACCGATTCGTCTAGCCTTTGTTTTCACAATTTTCCCCACGATAATGTCGTCCATGGATTATCGGCTAACACCGCCACCAGTCAAAGTGAATACCTTATAAGTTATAACGCTAGGATCCACTATTTTATGTCCACTAAGGCCATGGACGCGCTTCTGCTATAGATAGATTGTACACGGACTCGTTGAAATAAAAATTGTTAAATAGATCAACACGTTAGGTGGCGAGTTGAGTTATATATTTGTGATTAATTTTTATTATGGTAGTTTTAATAAACCGAATTTTGTTAGGTGGTTTTAAAGCAAATTTGCTAAAATAGTTTTAGAATTTTTGGCTACTGTTAAAACTGCTAAAAGCAACGTGGACAATTCCGTTATTTTTACGATAAAAAATAAAGGGACACGCGCATGTGATATTCAGTTTGACTTCCTAGAAACCTGACCTTTAGGCATGCCCTGCAGAAAGGAAACGAAAAAACGATGAAACCTGCAGAACAGGGAGTCAGTGTTTCACAAGAGTCTCAATTTCCAGCTGCAACAAGCGTACTCCAGCGTTGCAAAGTTTCATGATCCATTAAATATCAAATAAACAAGTAACAGCCTTTGGAAAAACAGTGTTGAAATCCTCGTCCTCATCGGTTAAGTGCATGTTCCATTAAGGCCGTGGCAAAACTGTTACTCCACATTCAGTCTAAAACGTTCATCGATGTTTTTACAATTCTCTGACAACCGTTGATAATATTCGTTCCGAGTTCTCTGATCGGACAGGAACTGTTGCAATCATCCAGTAGTTAAATAAACAATTTCGTCGACGAAGGCTCGCACGATTCGCGCACAAATATTTCACGATCATACCCGAGCAGAAAGGCTTTGCTGTCGCCCGACAGAACGTTTTTTCACAGAACGTACCTCAAGGGAGGAACGTCGGCCGCAAATCGATACCAGAAAGAAAATAAGGAGCTCAGACGAAAGAAAACTCGGCGACATTCGTATTGTCTTCGTACGCGTCACGATTTACCAGACGCTCGTAACATATTCGCTGCGGCATATAGCGACTATTGTAGCGTATGCGCTATGTCGCGCAATGCTCGATGTTTAACGAGCTACAATAATTCACAAAGAAAGTTTTCTCCCCAGCACCGAACGATACTACTTCTGTCGAACTGTAACCCGCCAGCGAGTAACGAGCAATTTCGTACTTGGGAAATTTTCGCGATGTCATGTCGTTCGCGGTCGGAGGTTTTGTCTTTGCTAATGACAAGACTGCTTACGCGCGGAAATATGAAAACGGGGAAAAATAGAGAAAGAAAGGGGATGAAAACTTATCCGGCGGAAAGCACATGAGAGACCGTTTTCCAGGGACGCGGTTGTTACTTATCTCATAATATGCAGTTACCACACCGCGCTTCTAAAGCCGAGTGAAACTTTGATGCCATTCTCCTCGAAAGTAGTTTGTGTACATTTTCTCGCGCAAATTTCCCGGCATTCCCCGGAGGCGCGCGAATGCCGGCTACCTTTCTGAACGGGGAATAAAATTCTCCATATAATTTTGTAATAACGCGAATCGGCTCCATTGATTCTGCGTTTCGTTCGGCCCAAAGCTCCGCCGCGGCGATTCAATATGGCGCGCGTTGCTCGATTTGCTCGAAAACGTGGACAAAATTGAAAAAAGATATTTTCATGGAATCTAATCAGCGTTATATGCACTACATACTTTTTTAGTCATTTCAATGTTTTCAATGTTTTAAATTGTGACTTTTACAAAATGGCACAAGTAACCGGAATTTTTCTGAGTAAGATTTGAAAATAAGAAAAAGTCCTTTATTAACAATAAGACTTTTATTAACCATGAGTCTTTAATCATTTTCCTGGTAACATAGTATCTTTTTACCCTAGCAAATAGCACACCGCCTAAACCAGAATTTATGGATCAGGAAATTGTAACAACAGGTCCGTTGGTAACGAAGGACATATGTGTGTATAACTAACAAAGGTGTGGATTTTGCGTGCGTTTTCGTTCAAATTTGCCAGTACGCGGTGCATTTACCAGTTACGAACATTGATAATGCGCCACAATACCAGTCCGTTGCCGCTGTCCATGTTCGTTTTCAAACGCGAGCATTCAATCCCATGTTATCACGTTAAAAAGTTATTATTTTGTTAGATGAGGTCCGCATTTAATTGCATATGGGAAACAAGTTCTATATATTATACACTATTGTACCAGACAAAGTGTGCGTCGATATATTGTTACGTACTGTAATTATTGCGTTTACGGGACATTGTGGTCAAAGCGAGAGTTAATGTTATTATGAAACACAATTATATTATGAATTATTGTGTAATTATTATAACGTGCGAGTGCAATGACAAATTATTAAATACGGATGCTCGATTGTTGACTGCCGACCAAGCAGCCCGTACCAGCAGAAGTATTTGTGGAACATCAAAGAAAACAGTGCTGTGCGTTGATTTCTTTGTAAACCTTATGGTAGCCGTAATTAATCAACTCCAATTTGACATGCAGTCGCAATTAAAGCGCGCTAGATTAAATATTGAGAGAATGAAACATTACTTCATTACGATGTTTTTTTTTTAAGTTTTTAAGATAATAGGTAGTATTTTGTATTGCTTCCTTATCTCTATCCCAGATCAGAGGTGATCGGCACCTTACGACCTCTGCGCGGTACCTACACGCGTTTCTTCGCGGGGAAACTGTTCGAGGGACGTCTTCCCTCGTGGATCCCGGTTGTGTTTCGTTGTTGGAAGTTGAGGCGTCAGGACAACGGCGACGTCTGAAAACAGCATTCAATCCGGACGATTAGATCCCGGACGTTGGGGCGTCCTCGGCGGCGTCTTAGTCGACTGGCGGGTCCTCGTGCTTGGGTTCCATTTGGTAGGCAAATGCACGGAAACTCTGCCGTCAAATATTGAGACACGTACGCTCACCGGTACCTGCGTGAACGGACCGGTGAACGGTACACGTGAAATCCGGCCTTTCCAGCTATTTATGTAAACGACAGTTCCCGGGAGAGTGTGGAAGGCTCGGTCGGTCGCGCGCGCGTCTCCACTCGGCGTTTGCTTATATTTCCGGCATTTTGTGAACATTACGGTGGCATTCAGGTGACGTATTCGCGGCTCTTCCTCCGGCGCTGTATCTTCTTTTCTTGTGCACCAGCCCGAGCACCGTCTGCGAGGCTTCACGCTCGTGCCGCGCGTCTTGCTTTATTTTCCCCTTTTCGAGCGCTCTTCCTGTTTCCCAACCCCCTGTCCCGCTCGCTTCCTTGTTTCTTTCACGGAACCTTCCTGCGGGATACCTTGCGTTCTACAACATGGCCCGCCATCGCAATAACTCACCGTTCCCCTCCCTACCCCCGTTTTCTGGCCAAGTAATTCCTGCGAAGATTGTCGCGTCTGTTAACTATTATCGTCCTCCAGTCGCCGCGCCGCACCTCCCGCTGAACCTCTCCATTGTTCTTCGCGAACATTCATATTCTCGCGAACGATCCCGACCAAATGAGCGCCGAAGAATATTCCGGTCTAACGATAGCCGTGATTGATTAACTTTCCCCGGAATCTGTCCGGGAGGATGGCTCCCCGGTTAGGGGATGCCCCTTCTCGAGCGTACTTTGAGAACAGCCTCGAGGTATGATTGTTTTTCTTAACGTTCTGCTGGAGGGAATCATTAGAGGCGGGCGAGAAGCCGAAATTTAGGGTCGGGACGGGTCGATATTTTCTGTATTTTATAGTGAATTGTAAATGTTCGAATGTTGTCGCGATGGAAACAGTGACTCGGTAATGAAGATCAAGAATGATTGAAAAATTGCATATATCATCAACCTTTATAGTTTCAAAATATAGCAATAAATAATACTTCATCATCGCAACAGTTTGCAACTGATAGAACAACACACGTGCATGTCTCCATTCCTGACAACAAATTACGTCAGCGAAAGCTATCGTGGGCAATAAGGATTACCACTGGAAGTTTATGACGCATTAATACTGAAACACGTGACAGCATGAATTTGCATGAAACACATTACCGTTGTCGCTTTTTTGACACTTCTGACGGAAGTTTTACGTTGCGAAAGTGCGTGTCCTCCATTCTGGCGTGGACCGCAGCGCTTTGTTCGGATAAATCGCATATTTTTCGAGCAACTTCGTGAAACGCTTCAACGAAACTGGAGCAAACGATCAGTTTTAAAATGGATATATTATGTATTTACACAAATGAATACACCATTATTCGAAAGTACTAGATAATGTATAAGCCATATTAAAAATTTCAAGTAAACGTACACATCTAACTGCAGCCAGAAAAACAGAGCAAACATGATATACAATTCACAGTTAAGCAATCGATAATCGGTTTCATATTTGATGCACCGAACAGATCAGAGGTTATTTTCCTCCAGTTACCGAGGGCATAGGAAAACAACAGTGGATAAAACAACAGCTGCAGTCGTTCTTGAAATCAATAATAAATTTTCAAATTTTCCGGACACGAGTCATTGCACAGGAAAAGCGATGATGTTACGGCGCCTAGGTAACTACTGGGTACGAGTGGTGTTCGTATGAGACGTTCGCACGTAATACTACGTCTATGGAAACATAGTGGGCGAAGTAAGGTAGGCAGAGTGGTGAAACAAATGGGGGTAGTGTGGGGAAAGTTCCTTAAGCTGGGAGCTTACGTAGAACAGAACCGGCGCTGGAGGATATATCGAATTTGTACGGAGAAAACGACGTGTTATTACCGTGGCGTGTATTGTCAGTCATATTAATTACCGTCGCAGACGACAGCCAAAGATGCAAGAGAGCAAACCTGCTGGATTCTGTTTCGAGGAGATGCTCGACGAACGGAATTAAGAATTAATCTCTTATCAATGGAGCTTATGGCCATTATGGGGGACATTTTATTCATACGTGGCCCTCGTTGCCGAGCAAATTTATTCAACCAGTCATTTGAATGCACATCCGAACATCGGTTAAAGTATAAGTGACTCGAAACTTCCCTGGTAACCAGGCAAATGGATCTTCCTGATCCGTATAAGTGATTTAAGAAGCGAGCGTACGCGACAGAACGAGAGAGAGAGAGAGAGAGAGAGAGAGAGAGAGAATGCACGAAAAACTCGACTAAGAACAATGTGAATAATTTAAAATCGTAGTCGGATTGAAGTCTGCGAATCGAACGGCGACTCTGACATGTTTTCCCCGGGGGACGCGTGTCATCGATCCGGGGACTCCACGTCACGCATTCATAAAGCGTCGCATTAATAAATACGCGGTAAGTTCTATTTCCTCCGGGATAAAACCCGTACACGGTCGTAGCACGCGTTGACGCCGACGTAATAGCTCGTAATTATTGAACAACACGAATCAAAACCCGTCGTTCCTCTCGCGTGAATAAATAACCGTATCGCGAGATTCAATTTGTCGCGATCCCATTGAAATTGCAAGGGAAACTCATTAGGCGGAAATTAACGGATTTAATTAGTTACGCCTGTCATTTTTTACGGTGCAACGGGACCCATCGATTCGGACGTAGATTCGTTGGCGGAAAAAAAATTTCTTAAAAAGAGGAGCTCCTTATTGGAAATTCTCGAATCAACTTATGGAAATCGCGTCGTCAGCGTGGGCGTCGCCCAAAATCACGTTCAGGCGTGCCGTGACAACTGGTTCACTCGTAGGAGACGCAAAAACGTTGTCCCACCCCCGCAGGGCCAGCCAATCAATTCCGCGTCACGACGTGGCGTTGCATCGATGACAACCGTCATTTGCAATGCTATTGCGCTTCGGTCTTACCGCTAACAATGGGTGATTTCAATGTATTAATTCGAGGTTGATACGGCATAATGTTCATTGTTCCGTTTAGACAGTGGGTAAAGACCGCACCCACACGCGGCCGCGGTCCAAGTGACGACGAATACCAGCAACGGGCCGCGGATAGGAAGTAAGAGAGGTCTGCTGGGTAACAGAGAGAAAGAGAGAGTGAGTGAGAGTGAGCGAGGGAGAAGCATTTCGTAGAGGGATGGGTTGCGCAGCGGCGGAGGGTCGTGCAAATGCATGTATATTGCTTCATGAATGCGCGCGCGATGAGCTTGTAGTTAGCCGTCGCGGTGTCATTATTAGCGTAGACAGGCTTATACGTCGCTTGTCCAGAATCCGCGGTGACAAATGGCCTCCTGGCAGACGAAACAGGTCCGAAAGCAATTTGCACCCCATGCTCGGGACGGATTTCCGCGCCCGCCCCACCGAAAAATGTTACACAAGGCCGGACCGTCCGTCCACTCTTGTCACTTCTATCGTCATCGTTTATTAATGGCCGGCGCGACGTCACCGCGACGTACAACTCCGGCCAAGTGGACACCTTGCCTAATTCATCAGCGTAATTGTATTCATGCCGGCGCGCTTCTCCGTTCAGTTTGCCACGGTCCACTGCGAAAAACACTTGAGAAATCACGGCGAGAGAGAGCTCGGCGGTTTACCCAATGACTCCCCTGTGTGCGCTGGCCAGAGGCCTTCATTTGTTAACACTATTTCTACAATAGGTGTCAAAATTCTCAAAATTCTAATTCATCTTTATTTTGTTTCAATATTCATTCTTCCGGGTAACACGATCGACAGAGTACGAAGAAAAATGCAGACTTTGCGCAGATAGTATCGCGAAGGGTTAATTTATTTTAAAAAAATAATAAAATATTGCTAAGTTTATGGATTGTCGGAAATCACCAAGAATTGCAAGAGAAGGAGTATCAGCGATATCAAAGTCGCAATGCTTTCGGTACGCAACAAGTTTGAACAAGAGCCAATCGACCATTGATAACAGCTTCCGGTGGGTTACATTTTACTCAGGGAATGGGACAATCGTACGATGAATAATATTAATCCGGCTAAAAGGCTGAAATTATGATTGGGCTATTCCTTAAAAGATGGTTCGATGGAAAAGTTGGAGGAAGTTCGTAGCCGAAGGCGACTGTTGTTACGAAGGTCATTGTCTTCAACTGCATCGACGGGGGACGGGTGCCGAGGGAGAAAGGAAAGTTTTCTTGGTTGGGAAATATTACATTTTATCACATCCTGCTACGATCATTGCTGGACAATACATAGAAAGAGCTTTATTCCCGATCCCCTTTCAATCTCCTGATGGGACAATTTCCTTCGAAACGGCGAATGATCAACCAATATCTATTTCTATACCTTTTTCTGAGATCCGAGGCCCCGGCTCTCTGTCCCTCTTCTTCTACCCGCGACCTATTTCTATTAGCCATTTATGGCCGATGAGTTACTTTATGTAGTTCCATTGATCCTGCCGGCCATATCCGATTCTCCCCGTATCAGACCACGGATAAAACGGCGGCCCATTGTTATCTTGCGGAGCCGCGTTAGGGCGACGACGACGCACCGAAATCTAATCTACCAAAGGAGAAATCAGTTTCGACCCCGGCTGTCCAGTGCGTGGGAGGACGTCCCGAGATTGTTTTCGAATCGGCGGCAAACTCGATTTTTCAGGATTTCTCCGCGATCCCGTAAAATTGATTTCGCTCGAGGAGAACTGCTCGATATGAATTCGAACAGTTCTGCTCGATAACTCGCTCTGTTTTCGAGTCTGACTCTCTCGAGAACAGGACGAAGCCCTATTTTTACAGGCAAAATTCAATGTCTTTCAGATAACAGTTCCGAAAGAAGTGATTAGATATCATCTCGTCGTTCGTGTCACTAAAATTTCCAATTTCTTTGATATTTCATATTTGCGTTGATTGTGACAAAATTTTATTAAAGGGATATGTTACCTGGTGTAGCGTATGTGTTCTCGACTGAATTTATTACTACTATCAGTGACTACATTACGCTTAACAATGTCAGATAACTATATAAGATTTGAGTACAGAAATAACAGAAACAGCGAGGCGGGTTCATTAATTCTTGCTTTATCCATAGAGCGTATCGATTCGGGCTTTGATCTGGATGATGTCTTGCTCCAAACGTGTTCAAGGATTATCTGAATCCCGGTCGGTAAATAATCACGGCCCAATGGGGTACTAAATTCTGCACAAGTTCGCATGTCCGTAGAGCCGGAGATTAGACGTACGATAATCTTCGGCGCGCAAGATACCGCGTCGCTGTACACGCGAATCTGATTCAGCAGTCACGAGCTGACAACGATATTATTCCCTCGCAATTTGCAGGGACGACGATGACGACGACGACGATGACGACGACCTACACACGCATTATGATGCTCTCATACGATGTCGCAGAGGCACGGCCATCTTCGTAAAGTAACGCGAGGCACGCTCGTTATTTTTACACTGGAATTTGCAGAAACCCCTGTATTCACGACAAAGCTGCGTACGACGTGGGAAACGAGCCGGAGATAATTCGCCCTCTGTTTGCCTGCGCACCGGTTGAAGGAGCAAACCCGCGTCTGCATCCTTCCCCGACGCTCCTAAGGATTGCTGTTTAACAAAACTCCCGCGTCTCTTCGCTGCCACTAACCAGCGCAGACACTTCGACACATACTCAAAAAGAAGGTATAGATTCCTTCTGTCACTGACTAGACAAAAGGAAACAATTTTACTTTTAAAATAGTTCGCAGTATTGCCTCGATATGTGTAAAAGAGATCGATATTTGTGTAAATGTACCCCCAAATGGAATATCCCCTGAGGGTCTCTGCGCAGCGTAATGGCAGTAATAATGAGAGTGCGTTGCTCTGTTGCACCTGGATTGTAAGAAGAGCAACAATGGTCGGTTACCCGTTTGGATTAAACTAATTAAATATCCGAGTTATCTGACTAATTGGTGCGCAGTTAAGAGGCTAACGCAATTAGGGCAAAATGATTGTATTTATCCGGTTAATTACCAAGACCCGAGCTTAGCTGTACGGGCAAAAAGAATTATAGGGCGTTTCATCTAGGGCGTGTTAATTGCAAAACTTCAGCTCGTTAGTTGCCACGAGCAGAAGTGGAAAAATTAAATAAGCAACAAACTCGCCTGCAAATTAATTTGATTAAAACGACAAACGAATACGTTGGCGAAGAGATAGTATTGGCTTTCTTAAATAAATCAACTTATTTCCGTTCCATTTAGTTTCAATTAGACGATCTTTCGTCGTACGAGTGTAGAAGTTTCATTTCGGAAATGGGAACCTATGGGAAATGTTGGCATTTGCAAAGTAGCCCACTTCCCAACCTCGACAGTGAATTCCTTTTAATTTGCAGATTGAACCAATAACATATTCTCCGCTCGGTATCACACACTCGGCTAAACGAGACGGCAGTTGCCGCAGTTGACGCACGCAGTAGGTTATCGGAAACGAATTTATTTGAGCGGTGGCTGATCGCTGGCACCGACACGTTGCGTTCTACAGGGTATCGACGGCTTCCCCGTATTTTTTCCGTCTTATTATACTAAACCGTACGCTCGCCGTGCAAATGTAGCGTGCGCCTTATACGGTGCATGATAAATGGACGCGGTTAGTCAAATCAAACGGTAGTATTCAGCTGTTGCACGTTACCGCGCTGCACGGCACGCACTGCAAACAGTGATTTATAATATTTAATGAAACGCGACGATCGTGTGTAGATTTGTTTGTGCAAGGCGCACCGCGAAAATTCATCGGTCCCAGATGAAAAATTGATAACTCGCCAGCTCGTTACGCAACCAGGAAACGATGGAGAAGCGATCTCCCCTGAGTGAAAAGTAATTGACGCGGTACATCATCGAATCAAATTAGAACTTTCAAGAACATCATACAAACTTGGCAGGAATATAAAAATGGTTTTGACCAATTGTTTGCAGAACACGTTCATAAACAGACGTAAGATTCGCAATTAGTGATCGGTACAATCTCCCTCGACAGAATGGAAATTAGCCTTCAGACGCATCGCGGCCACAATCCTATTACACGAAGCTCATAATTGCGGACAAAGTAGGAATCAGATTAATTCCGGCTAGCCAGTCTGCAACACCCGTTTGACCGGTAACAGTCGAATCCAATAACGATTAATCCGTGGGGATCGGGGCAGCAACGTCGAAAATAGAGCGCGTCGTCGGCGGAACGAATCCGCTGAAAGAAAATAACTTTTGCGGGGTGTTAAGGGTCCGTCGAGGGGGATCGTTCGAAAGTTCGGGAAACGAGCGACGTCGGCCCCCCGCCCCCCTTATTACTCGGTCACCTGGCATCCCGCTTTCGCCATCATTTTTAATTCAGGTTACCGCGGCGCAAGTTGCGAACGAATGTACCGAGGAAACCTGTCCGGGTTTCCGTGTGTCGACCCCATTAACGACGGGCAGAGGCGCAAAAGCCGGGGAATATTTTTAATTGGACCGCAAACTTTGCCCGCGCCGGACGCTTGTTGCCAGTTTTCCGAGGCGGCGACGGTGCGGCGATGCGATGGCTCGCGCGGAAAAACCGCCAGGACTCAAAAGTGACGTCGGCCGTGTCCGTCGATTTTCCGCGGTGTTCTTTTTCCGTCGGCGCCGGACAAAAATGGGGACAGGCCGAAAAAAGACGCCGATCAACGCGGAATATTTTCATGTCCATCGCCCATCGACGATGCTAAACGCGCGTGTTTTCAAGAGGTATTCAGGTTTTTCATTTTCAAAAAAAATCGATTTTCCTCTCTCTGCAATTTCTTGGTTGGGCCGCTGGTAATCATGATAATTAATATCCTATTTCGATCGTAGAGGTTCAAGAAGAGCCCTTGTTCTTCTCTAACGAGCACGAACGTCCAAGGAGCAGAAAATCGTTCGAAGGAAACAAACCTGATTTCGATCGCGGTGTTTCCCAATGAATCTACTGCACACTCGAGCGCGTCGATCAGCGAAATCCGGCCCGCGGCCGTTCAATAACTTAATTCCCGCTGTGTCGAAATCTGGTACGGTATAATTATTCACTGCGGTGACTTTTGCGGGCCGCGTGTATCCGCGATAATAGCTACGGGGCAACGGCACGCGTACAAAGTGCACGCGTCATCAGGTTGCACCGCAGCTTCCAGATTATAAGCCATGGAACATAAAAGAGTGTGAAGGGGCCACAATTAAAGGCACGTCGCTGGGCTGGTGGCCGCGCACCGTGCCTCGCCCGTGTATACTAATTACGCAAATGAATATTTATTCAATTGCTGCGTGAAACCTCAGCCAGGTGGCTCGGGACAAAGAGACGCGGTCGCGGGTAATATGTTGGCGTCCGCGATCTCGTCCCTATGCCCGTATCTCTGTTCTGCGGCATTCATTGCGTCATTCCGTGATCGCCCGCTGCGGAAACGCGCATCCGCGACCGTCTAATTGCAACATTCAGCGCCGGAATACAGTTAGCCTCATTTTTACATAGATTAGGAACTACGGCTAGGGTGGAGCGTGGCAGGGCACTGTCAATGAGCCGTGACGTTGACTCTAACATTCGATTTTAATCTACGGTTCAAAGAGGACGTATTAACCTGAATTAATGTTAATTATGAGTAAACTGCGGATTTTGTAAAAATAAAAGAGACTTCTTTTACTCTATGCAGATTTATAAGAAATGGCTATTAGAAGTCGAACAGTGTAATTGCAACGAAGACCATTTCCGCGTTCTCCATAAAGAAAAGAGCTTGCCGCGTATACTATAACGAACAATATAAAGGTTTCAGACCGGCCGGGAACATTCAATACGTGGAACGCTTGAAAATACGAAACCGCCGCAACATTAAGTATTCATACGGAATCGCAAAGGAAGTGGTTCACCGCGAAGCTGGATTCTATAAAAACACCGTGCGCCGCGGAATTAAATCGTCCGTACGCCGCGCTCCGGGAAGAAAATATTTTTCGTCTATGTGCATATGTATGTGATGCACAGGCATGTACCCTGCTTCGTACGGTTCGCTTGCAGCTCGGGTTTTGAAAGCGCGGCGACTCGCCTCCAGAAATCCGCGCGCGGCGCGGCGTAAATTAATTTCGAACGCGCGATTAACAGGTGAAAGAAGTCCCGGGTCCCAATAGGGGTTGGTCGCTATAAATTTTCGCGTATCGCAGCACGGAGGATCGAAATTGCGCGCGTTCCTCCACGGCTCCGAAACACCGCCGTGAAAATTAATGCTGGGAGGAGATAAGATGGGGTATGTTCAAAATGTGATGATTCTTGTCGCCAATTGTGAAAACCATGAATTAATTTGTACACCTAACGTATCATGCTTCATAATCTAACTTCGTATAATATTCGAAACTGTATTAAAAATCTGTACGGTGCGCAAACATTGTTCTTCGAGGTAAGATAGATTGTTAAAAATTCAATACTGAAAAGAAGTCCAAAGTTTTGTACTCATTGCATTGGTACTTGAATAAATTCGCGTTGCCTGCGAACGAGTAATTTGACCCAGTACGCAAATATACACCGCACAGTTAAAACACTTCATTACAGCAGAGAGCATGATTGTATGATTAAACTCATCGCGCAAGAGCGAAGGAAAGGTTAGTATAAACGTTCATTCCGCTCAGTAGGGTATTATCGTTTCTTTTCTTTTGTGTCGTACGATATAAATACATATAGAGAAGGTAATAGCCAAGAGACGAGAGAAACACGACGAACAACTGTTTATATGGACTTTTTAAATAACTTTTATACGCGAAAATGTTCTCCTCGAGTTGCCATCCACGTTTTACGAAATACCCTGTATTCTCTCTCTTCGAGCAAACATTCCGTAAAACTTTCTCCGTGAATTCTGCGTCACCCTAGCCTTTCAAGCATGAATCACGCGCTGAACAACCATTCTCCGTACCTTGCCCCGAGATATCACGCAGACACTTATTCTGAAAACCCTTAAAAACCTGGAGGACCCTCTCCGAAGTGATATTCAAGTTTCAAGTTAGCAATCGGTACGCTTACGGTCCTGAACTTCCGTATTCACAATTTTTATAAGGGCGGGAGCACGGAGCTCGCATGAATCTTCCCGTATATTGGAAAACCTGCCGACGAAAGAGTTTATGAAGTACCGAGACTCGCGATCATTCGGCGAACTATTAGCAAATACATTTTATTAACAAGACGATATATTTTTATTACGATGTAAAAGAAAATGTTTCTCGCTTTTTAATTTGTAGGGGTGAAAGTAACCCTTGGCGGTAGTGTTTCGTGTGTGCGGAGTGTGCACGTTTTTGCAGATGAAAAAGGTAAATAAATAAAAAAAGGTAAACACATTTGACGAAGAAAAATCATGTTGGAAAATGATATGTTTCAAGTTTTTTAATATAATGTATTAAAGTACTTAAATGTAAATTTTTCAACATACTTCCTCTGCAGTCATTTTCAAAATATTTTATGAATCGTGTTTTTGTAATTCCTAAAAGTTGAAGCGTTATTTAAACTTCTTCAAATTCGATGATTACATATACACCTACATTAAACGAAAAGTGAGGATAAAACATGTTTGTCAATCTGGACTATACTACTTCAAAAATATTATGAAGAAAGTTACGGTTTCGACTAACTAGTTGAACGGTGTAACAAGATCATGCGATTACAGTCCACCACGAACGTTCTGTCATTGACACATTGACTCCACTTACTAAATGCTCGTTCTCTCCGCGTGCATACATTTTATTTATTCATAACCGTCAGGCAGTGTACGGCAGAGTACCAGTGCGGCGACCGTGCAAATAAATATCGATTCTCACACACATATATACGCGCGCGGACGGAACTCGAGACAGATAGACAAGCCGAAAATGAAATTGGTCCAAGGGACGTTGCCAACAACCTGCCTTGACGCAAACTGATGATGGTGGTATTGCATGATCCGGCCCGCGCCCGAATATCGGAATTTGTGGCATCTAATACTCCGTTACATGTGCGCCCTTTGAATGATTCCGGGTACACCGTGGCCGAGCTAAGATTGATCGTCTTGTGTATCGGTTTCCGTGCTGTGTAAACGATACCGTTGTGTAACCGATAATATATCTCGCGTGTATCGGCTCAAAGGGTGTCGGCGCGTTAATTAATCTGTCCCTGGTCCGCGACTCGCTTCGAAATGTATTCAAAATTTCGTGTCCGCGGCGAGCTGATCCATTACATTAGCGAATCACCGGGCGTAAAGGGGCTGGTCGGCAGCGTCATCGGCTACAGAGTTGCACCCCTACAGCCAGCGAAAACATCAATGGATCGAACAGTGCGGGGATCAGGTTCTTGATTGTAATACCGGAAGATTATACTGGTTATGGTAACAATGACTTATCGTATTGGGCTGTAGCAAATATGTTCGGTTGCCTTCAATATTATAGGGTTGAAGTGCGGATGATGTATGTGTGCGCGTTGACAGGCAGCCTATGACTGAATTTGTAGTAACAGAGAATCGTAAATAACAGTAGAGTTGTAGAATTACCATCGCCAACGAATCGTAAGAAGAAGATCAGATCGGAACGAACGCCGCGACAAGAAACACGTCTGTCACCGACGATTGGTTATCCGTGCGTCCTTACGGCTTTTTACAAATAAATACGGCTTTTCCTTACAATATCTTCATACAGCATTGCACAATTGGGGGTGCAAAAGAGAGCTGCCAAGAAATGGATCTCGAAAATTCAAAAAAATATGAAACTTTGAGGATATGTCGCGCATATCCAAATTCACTTTAATCGGGTCTGCCTGCACCGTTAACGAAAGTCTGAAATTATGAAGACGCTCGATTTGCTTGAGTGAATAGTTTTTTTGCGAGGGGCGAACCGATCCATTACATTAGCGAATCACGGGGCGTAAAAGGGTCGGCACACAGCGTCACTGCCGGGGGTGACTCGGCACCCCCGCAGCTAGCAAAAACATCGATGGAACAAACATTGCAGGAATCACGACTTCAATGAACGAGCAGCGGCGGCCGGGACGCGCGACCTGCAAAAAAATATGAACAATGATACTCTCGACTGTATGTTTCGCGTACGTACGCCAGAAGCTATGCACCCGTGAAAACACGAATAGACAGGCCATTTGCCGAAATTGGCACGGCCGAATTTTAACCGCAGTGCAACGGCACGTACCACCCTCCCCCCTCAAAAGCATAAATAAAGCAGGTTTTATTTCGATCATTGACCATCGACAAACCCAGTTCACAGGTCGCCAGGGTCAACGCGACCAACCGATCGGGTAATCTCGTCACACGTTGCTCGACCTCATAAATCATAAGGGTCGCGGAACGTTTGCTTTACACGCGAAGATGGCCGGCAAGAAGGCGGAGAGCCGGTGCAGATGATGGAAAGAGACGCGAGACGAAAGAAGGATGTTCCGACAGCGAAGAATTTCATAACCTCTCTCTTAATTGCACATACCACGATAGCGCCACTCATTTACATTTATATATCGCATTCCAATAACTCGGTGCCTCGCATAGTTCAGCTATATTTTTCTGCTCGCGTATCCGACAGAGAATTTTCACGGTTCGGCGTTTGGCCGACGTTCGCGTTCCTTTCACGAAAAAGTCTGTTACGTTTCGTTGTTCCCGTTATTTTATGGATGCGGCTCGCGACGTCACTGTAGATCGTAATTTCCAGTCGGGTGTAATTACTGTTTCACCGTGTTTGCGATTTAAAATTATTCGAACTGTAAAATGTTCTTTCAATTGCAAATTAAGCGGCAGCGACCCTCTCATATTGAAGTTCACTCCTTTGACCGTACGTGCCTCTTATTTTTGGCTGTCTTACAAATCAGCCGAGTTTCATCAATGCCGAAAGGGGATAGTTGGATGATGTCCCTTGCCAATGTTTCTCACTCCACCTCTCAACCTAGTCAAAGGCCAGCGAGCCGGAGAAAAAGTACAATTCCAGGAATTACCGATGGTGATGTATACAAGCCGGTGAATATGTATGTGTCTTACAAAGCTCTAGTGTTGATCAATATTGTTGTCGATTAATGCTGGCGCCGCGCCGGTCAAGCTCTCCTAGACAGAGAGTTTTTCTAGGCAAAAATACGGTACTGGCGAAACCTGTGTCGATATTCAAAACAACAAAAACATTTCGGGCTGGTGGTATTTTATTTTCGAATACGCTCAGCTGAGAAAACGATTCTCCGTTATTATTTCTCGCAGAAAATTACACAAGCACCATTCAATTTAAAGTGGGGGATAAACATCTACGGAATCGTTTGCTTCAGCCGCCCATTTTCCAAGATTTTCGTATACAATATTACACAATTACGTTACACTCAACTACAAACTCCTTGCTACCAGGCTTTGTCTAGAAACTTTTAATACGCTGGAAACAATAATGCCACCTCCTGAACATTGATTAATAATGCTTCATAATTATTTCCTGCAAGTTTAATATTCATTATATTTGGAAACTGTGTGCACTTAATTCAGTAGTTAAGAGACTTTCAGCCCCTTTTGAACACGCTCGTGTGATCGCTTTAGCGAGGAGAAATTACCGAAATTTTCCTTTCAAATTTGGATTGCAGGCATTCCTATTCACATTTTTCTTGCTTTACTGATTTTGTATCAAGAGTGTCACATTTTATATTTAAATAATTTCAAGGTGGTATTTCATGTAAAGTTTCCACCAGTCCTGATAAACCACTCATTTGTTCCTTTTCCGTTAAAACGTCTCGAGTTTCGCTATTGAATAACGTTACTTTCGCTGATGGTACCGGTCCTGATCTCTCCTATCATACTTCTTTATATCCCCACACCCGCATATACTAAAATAAAGTTAAAAATGTACGAGATCCTCGTTTCACGTTCTATCGAACGCATAATTCAACCGCGGTCCGTAGTTGGATTAAAAGGAGATCTGATTTCAGCGGATCAACTGGAATCGAGGCCTCGGTGGCGAGCCCTTGAAATCCGTAAATCAAAAACACGCAGCTCCATCGTCGATCATTAGAAGATATTCAGGGAAGACTGGCGGGTATACGTCGTGCGAGGATGAATACGCGACGGGATAACAAAGTGGCCGCAAATCTCCGGCTTCCAATTCCTCGACATTCATCAGGGGATCAGTAGCTCGTAACGAGGGAGTAGATCGGCCAATAATGGCTCATAAAACGGTAGGCCCCCGGATGGATCTGTGTGCGTGTTCGAAAGCGCGCGGGTAAGAATGCAGCCCGGCGAGAGAGGCGCCGAGAAAAACGGCTTTCATTAAGAACGTAGCAACGAGTGGTAATGAGAAAAACGGGTTCCACGTGAAATAGCGGCCAAGAGGAAGCCGCTTTTTATCCGGTGGAATGCGGCCATCGGGGAAAACAGAGCTTTTGCCTCGGCGGTATCCCCGATTGGTTCTCGGGAGGCGTGCACGCGTGTGCGAGAGAAGACTATGCTCGCGTATACGTACGCGCTCCGATCCGATGAAAATCTTCGCTCGATCGGTTTTCCGGCCGCAAACGAGTTTTTCAATTATTCAGCCGGCAGACGTAAAGTAGCCACGGATCCGTATATACGGAGAGGAAAAATAATTTATGGTGTTCGTCGCGCGATTAGCTGAGAGTCGTACACCGCCGACCAATACAGATTTTGTAGTCCACAACAGTATAGTTGTCCTTGTCTAGATAAGTCCGACCAATAAATCTAAGCGATGCGAAACGAACCGGAAAGGTAATACGATGCGCGAGATAAATAATTCTGGGTCGCCTCGCCGGGTTGTAAATAACCAGAGGTGTTAGAATCGTAATTGGCCTCTGGTTTTGGTGTAGGGAGAGTGGATGATTCCATTTTCGGTAGATTGCAGTTGCGATTGCTTCGAAAGGAAAGAGGATTTCAGTTCACGAAGTGGACCAGTTGCGGTTGCTGCGATTTGGAATTTGAGAGAAGGGCGCGGTGGTACAGCAATCTGATTTTTTACTTATTCAACACCGTATCTACGGTGTGGAAGATTATGGTCTGGTAGATTTTGTACTTCGTAGTTTAATACGTGTTCGTGAGATTTCATCCTTCGTGTTTCGAGTTAAAGAAACTAATTTGTCTAGCTAAACAAACGTTAAACGTTTTTCCAAATGATACCTGCATTTTCTAGTGTAAACGCCACCGATTAACGGGCCAGACACGACCAACCGGCCAGAATGGGCAGCCACGTCGTCTGCAATCCGCGCAGCGTTCGTGTGCATGCGGAATAAAACGGATACGTGTAGCAGATGCGTAAAACGCGGCGAGTGCAGCACGTGGCCTTAAAAATCGGTCCGTTTGCTTCTTAAAGCGGCCACGGAACGGGCGTCGTTAATTTTACGAGGCGCTACAGATTGCGATACGAACGAGCATCGTAACGCTTCGAGTTAGATGGGGTGCATACGCGTGTGTACGATGCACCGTTGCTCCGAGAGCCGGCATCATAACGAAACCAGCAGCGGTCGCGTATGCGTGGAAGCGCGAATATGCGGTTCGTCCCCCGAACGCGCGTTGCTGGATGCATTAAAGCGTACCCACGGGGCCGCGATACAGGGTGATTCAGCTAAGTGTGTCCCCGAAATTACTTGTTAACTATTTTCGAGAGTAGCGTACAATGTCGCTACAATAGCGCGACTATTATCTTGAACCCCTTCAATGCGTACCATTTACACTTCTCGATCGATTGCGCAAAATGTTGAGCATCTCTTGCATTGAAAATCGTTTAGTAAATATCTCGGTAACTGTTCATCTTTTACATCAACCTTATGTACCTTTACTTAGGGTTCAATTCTCTTTCCAATCGCACGAGTAAAATGTACCTTTTAGAATATTGAAACCTCAAGGTGACCTTTGCACCTCGATGAAAAAGACAAACAGAAAATATCTAAATATTACATTTCATGATCCTCTTGAAACCGTGAAATTTTCGTTTCGACTATTTTTTCATATACCAAATAATTTACAATTTAGCTGAATCACCCTGTATACCGCTCCTCGCAACAACAAACCACTTGGGCCGCGTAAATTTCAAGGCGCAAGGTTATAAGATGATGTACGCCGCATCGGCGTCGGCTTATTTCCTGATTGGTGGATCGTCGGGAACGAGCCTGGCCGAGGCGAAAGGCCGCGGTGCATCACGGTGCATCACGGTCGGATGAGAAACGACGTCGTTTTCACGCTGGCCGGATTAACGGGCGCAACTCGCCGCGCCGCACGCCGGCCCCGCCAATTTTCCAGAATAATAAGACCGTTCCGGGAAACGGTTTTTCCGGAACAGTTACATTACCATTGCACCGCTGTTGCCTCGGCCCGCCCGGCTCGAGCCGACCCGACTCTCGCAGGTGTTTCCCGGCTACGGTTCTTGTTGTACTTTCAGTTTGTTTGCGCTTTAATGGCCGGCTAACAACCTGTTAATAGTTAAGCGAGTTTAAAGGACTGCTCCCGCGATACGAACCCCTCTGCCGTACATATCTGACGTGACGGAACCCTCCCTGGAAACGATCGAATTTAGGTTACCGCTTTACATCGGCGAGCATCACGCTTAAAGTGGACAGCGTAAACAGCTACAGTTCGGTGAAATTTATTTCGCGGAAATTATGGTCGGCGCTTCTTTGAAACGCTTCGAAGGCTAATGAAATACTCGCCTGGATGCCGGTCTACGAAACTGTTCTTTAACAAGGCATTGCAGGTCGCTGAATACTGATGCGTCGGTGCTACCGGGATATTTGAATTTTGTAATTTTAGTCGAAATTGTTGAGATTCTCTGGCGAGAATCTTCTGTCGAAAGTTAAAAGTGTTTCCAGCTCTTTCGTTTTGCATGATTTAAGTGTAATGTTGAGTAATTGGTGCCTCGGGGCACTTAAACATGGTTTAACAAACATTATTTGTATATAATTTTTGGATAAACATTATCCAAAAAAGTGCTATATGATATTATTCTGAGTTGATTAAAGGTAAACCGTTAGCTTACCTTCTGCATCGATCGACAGCCAGCAGCCGCTGAGTCCCACCTCTAAAAACTTAAATGATATTTTTCTACCCTTAATAATTTGATCACAATTGTGAAAAACATATATGATATGAAAGAGGTAAGTTCGAGTATTTTCGTTTTTTTTATCCGAATATTTTAATTAACAACCGAGAAACAAAATGATAGAGTTAAGGGTATTTACCCTCATATCATCCTTATATTTCCTTAGGTTATCTTACAACCTGAAACCATTGTTTTCCATACAATATCAATAAAAATTGTGGGTGGGGTCGCTGGACCATGCTCTTTTTTTTTTATCGTGTGGAAATGCGTTACGCATACCCCGGCCCCCCTGGGGGGAAGCCGGGGTTATGTGGGGCTCCCTCGGGGGCTCGCCGATCCCCTCCGCCAGAGTACCCACTAAAACCACACGCCCTCCTAAGCTATGTAGGAGGTGCCTGGATCTCGCGAGAACTCAACAGGACAACCATGCATATCCTGCTCGACTCCGAAGAACGACGAAGAAGTTATAAGTCCAAGGGTTAATATTCGGTGGAAACGAAACGGCAGCCGACAGGTAAATTCGTTGGTCACGGTCCAGCCAGCTTCAGTCCAATAAACGTTGTCTCAGGGAAAACTTCGATCATGTTCCACACGCTTTACTTCATCGGCGGATGAAGAGCACGATGCGGAGACGATCGTTGACCCGATGACCCGCAAGGGAACCGTGTATGCCCGCCCGATTATATCGATTCGGCCCCTATTCGCGACAGCCTCTACCAATCACAGTTTTAACAATTTTAAACAACGAGGTCACAAAACCGGACCCGTTGACGTAAAATTGAATTAACAACCCGCGAGGTCTCCCTTCCGAGTCTACACGATCGTACGTATTTTTCGGCGGAGCTCTCTAGCCCGAGGACATTGCAGATATATAGATAGGATCTAAACGATTCGATAAAATGTTCGAATTGATTCGAGAGTACGGGAATTAATGGCGAAACAGCCGGATCTTCGTTTTCAATTTTGTTGTGTGAACGGAGAGCCAGCGGGGAAATGATAATTCACTTTAATGGCGTAACGTTGTTATCGGAAAGGAAGATTTACCGACTCGGTTGCTTATATCGTGTCCCCGGTTTGCAAGTCGCGAACATGAAATGCCCGGGGAAAGAAAATTTGTATCTGGAAAATTACTTAGCCGGTACATTCGTCAACCCATCTATGTCCCGGTTAACAACGTCAAAATATTGATTCCCTCGCTGTAATCAATAATAGGAAATTCAGGCACAAATTGGAAATATTTATGTTGATATTCCTCGAATATAATACAAATTGTTCAAAAAGTTTCTAAAAAATTATTCTACAATCCCTGACAATTTTCCTGACCGTATTTGCTAGAAGATACCCAGTGAAATAAACATGCGAATATTTTGCTTAATCCCAGATAGCCATTGCTCATTGTTCATCTTGCATTGACAACAGAATGGGCAGACAGCTATGCGCGTCGATCATACGCCGCGTAAAATAAACAGGATTGTTAAACCGTCGCGACGACTCGCGTCGCCGTTAAAAGAAAGAAATTTCGCGCGACGCAGGACAGTGACTACATACACCGTTCATGATTAATAATGTCGATGCGAATCGGGGGAGGGAGGTATTGATTCGACTCGGTGTGACTGGTTCGCGACAGAATTATATAACGCAATTGTTCAGCCTCGGATTCAGACGCCGTCCATAAATTCAACTTCGAAACTATCGGTTCGAGTGGCCGCAGAATTGATTAGTCGCGCGACTAGCACGACCGAAGCCGTGACCTTAATAGTAATTTCTGTACCGCAGCCGTGCATTGCCTTTATGCTCTTCTCGTTTCCTCATCCTGTGTCCCCACACCCTCTCTTCTCCATCCGTCGTGTTTCCGCGCTTGCAAGCTCGGCTGGCGCTGCTGCGACCGGAAACGAGATTGAACCCCTGAGAAAAGGTAGCAACCACTCGCCGGAGAGCCCGCTACGTAACAAACCACCGATATGTTCGTTTGTCCCCTGTATACATTTGAAAATTGCCGCCCCCTTGAGACGGGCCGATCATAACGTGTAACTAAACAATTCGGGGATAAACAGCATTATCGAGGGTAAGCGCCGCTGCCGATTAATTAACGTCGCGATTATTCGCCGGAAAATACCGTGACTGTGAAATTGAATTGCCCCGACAACAGGCTTTTGAATGTACCAAGTGGAAACACTGGCAATTTCATAATTGCTACGATAACCGAATTTTTAATCAAATTGCAAGCTTCCTTTGACGATTTTCTAATTTACGATCACTGAAATTGTAATGACGCATTTATTCGATAAGATTGAAAGGAATGAAGAAGATCCGAAAAAATCCGTAAGTGGCTCCTTTTTCTCGGAACAAACGCATATAATTTTTATTTTGCACAGAGATCCATAATTATTGTTTCCGGAAGACAGGGGTGGAGATACTCGGATTCCAATCTCGTCGACACTTTCCATCGTTACTGGAGAGACTTGGGCGATGACGCTTGAAAAAACCGTACGAGTCGATTTTCATCAAAAGGCGAGAACCATTTGACCCATCTACGTCGGTGTTCGTCATATGGCGGGTTGAATGGCGACGCATCGGCGCCGACGATATCACGACTGTCAACACTGACCCGTTTAAATCTGACGCGAATTTCTTTGGGAAGATATTTCTAAGGTATCCGCAGACCTTTCTGCCTGGCCGAGGACTCGTGCCAAGCAATTCCGCGAGATACGTATCTCGTATCGTGCGTTTTGTTCCTGGTAATATCCCCGGGAGCATATTTCCTGGCGTACGTCGCGCTCGATTTCGCGCGTTGCTGCTGGGAGGAATCAGCTCGATGGATAGGAGAAGCGCGGGGATTAAGCGAGTGTCGCTTGTTTGCACTCGTGCTACGCGCCCCTATTTATCCGCGGCACGAGCAGCTATCGAGGGAACGTCATGCGAAAGGTGTTCAACATAAATTTACCTTACAAACTTGGCAAATAGACGCAACGCTGCCGTCGAGCACAAGCCCCGCCACCGGCCTTCATGTAGAATTCATGCACGAATCCCTAGGTTAAGACAACGGCACACTCCAGAAAGTATCCGTATTGGGAACTGGTGTCGAAACAGTGCTGGACGCCTAACCGTGTCCCACCCGACGCATCACTCGAGCAGAATATTGATTTTTTACTTTGGATGGACAGCCCGAAAAATTTATCCACGATGAAAGGCGTAACGATTGTCCGAAATGATCGTCCAAAGTAATTAGTAGACTGCGGATCTTTATGCAAAATAAAAAATGTTTGCATTGATTGCAAGACACAGGAGCCAAATAACAATTTCAGTCTTCTTTTAATTATCTTATTAAGGTGAAACTAATACACTGGTGGCCTTAAATCTTTTTAATACCTCCACTGTTTTAAATTGCACGTACCCATTTTTGTCATAAATGCATAAAGTCCGCAGTCTAGTAATTAGTAAGCAAAGTAAGTCTTTATTTCGCTTTACAATTACGAAAGAAGTAGACAATTTTTACGTATAAATAAAGTTCTGTTGAAGCTACCGAGAAGTATCTTGGGATGGTTCTTGAGGATATTTATATAATATTATTGCGATATGCCTCGGTAGTAAAAATACAGAAGCTTACCATTTACAACCCTCTTTCAGCTCAAGTAGTTTCCAAGATATTCGTCCGAATATATTTCTCGCCCCTAACTTTGAAGACCATTCTCACTGCATCAATATTTGTGTGAAACTTGAGGAACTACGCTCGCAGGTATAATGAATGCTGTACGCCTGTTCAGAGGATCAAATGTATTTAAGATATCCATTCGGTACAATAAATCAATCAAGAATTTGATGTACCATCGCGAGCTTTTTAACGAATTTCCATAATACGTATCGGTCGTTTATGCAAAGACCCGGACGGCAATATCGTTCCGATGTATTCCGCCGAATAGATTCCATCGCTCCGGGGGCGTAAAGTGAACGAAGAACCGTTCAGAATTCAAAAACGAGCCGGGCCGGCCGGTCCCGCCTAAAAGGTGGCCGGTAGCCTCTGCGCTTGCAGGAACCGTGGCGTGGGCGGGAGAAGAAAAAAAGAACGGCGGAACGTACGCAAATTCGTTTCCCCCCGGACAAAGCGAGCTTCCCGCTCGCCGCAATGACGTTTTTCTTTCGCGCAGCCTTCCTCAAAGCGTGTTCCGCGTTAGATCCCGCCCTGGTACGTGCCAATATTCTCTGGGCGGCCCTCGTGCAGCGCCCCGGAATACCAAGGGAAGTATCAATATTTTTCGCGTATTGATAACCGCCTTGTACGGTCGGCCACTATAAAGTATATCGGGGGGGTTGCGCCTCGAAAAAGTATTGCGTAGCTACGTGCAAAGTGTCGGCGGTGGCTTTGCCGCCCCCAAGCCCCCGATCCCCGTTCGAGGGGTCCGCCAGACGAAGCACGTGAGATTCTTTACGAATGCATTTTATATGCAGAGCGTCGCGTTTACTCGCGCGTCCCGGATCGGCCCCGAAACCAAGGAGAGGGATGCCGGAAATTTTACTGCCGGTTTATTGCGGCCAACTTGTTTAGAAACTCGCCGAGCCCCGAGAAATATTTAACTCCTCCCCGACCACTGAACGTCTCTCCAAGAAACGCTTCCCACCGGCCACTAACACGTGCCCGCTATCAATTATAAATTCCCCAACACGCAGCCCAACGAACGTTTCCGCGGACACAGCGAATCCTACGGATTATACCCGTTCTGATTAAAAAATTAGACGAATGAGTAGATGAAGTGAAAAACATTAGAAGGATTTAAGAACAGTGTTCCATTATTTCCAGCTTATTAAAAAGATTAAGAGATGAAATTATATTGTATGAACAATTTTTATATTACATAAAGATCCTAATAATCAGGTGATACAGTAAAACGATAGGCACGGATATCATGGAATCATTTTATAATCAGTCTACTGCAGATTATAAATAAAAAAATATTTAAAGTACTGTCTTATATCAAAGAGTTCCAGTCCCACGACACCAAAGTCTAGAGGGGACTCGACCAGGAAGAATATTAAGAAGGAAGGCGGTGACATTATTGCTGGTTTATTGCGGGCAGCTTGTTTAAAAACTTGGAATGCAAAACGTGAATTGTCTGCGGAGAATAATAGAAAAGTTGGACGTCTGAGGATGACGTTGGTGCACTCGGGTAGGACGGCGGGTACTTGTCGGTGCACCTGGGTACGTGCGCCTCGGGGAAGATTTATTTGTCTATCTTAATTCAATGTGAAAATTTTACGAAGATACCCGGCATTGTCTGCGAAAACTGCAGGTCCTGCTTTTACGACCGGGCCGTAAACCCACAAAACTGAGTAATTAGAAAGCGGAAGCTGTGTTTCGACAACCAACCCGCAAGAAGCGTTCTGTTACCGTGCATAGTTCGCGCTTATGCGCTGTTAAGGGAGTACGGACGCGCAGATTGCACGGGAATGCGTACACGGAATATATCATCCCGCAGTTAACCGCTTCGGTTCCGTATATACACCATAGCACCTTGTTTTAAACTAACACATATAATGCCTAAAGTATCCAAGTAAACATTTGTCTAGTTCGAAGAGGAGCTCTCGTCGGTTTTGACGAAATGCGACGGGTTTCGACTATGTCCAACTATCTGATAATCGGCGATGTGATAATTAAAATCTCATTTTGCGAGAACGATTAAATTTCACGACCACTTGATACAATCGATGGTGGAATATTTTGTTTATAAACGGATGGTTGGCGTGGCGACAGGGAACGTTACGCGCCCCATCCATTTTCAGATCGTCGTATTTGATAATATTTCCTCGGTCGATTCGACAATCGATCATTCCTGGACCTCGGCACACGAGTGAAGCACGAGCATTGCGTGACTCAATAATTTGCAAGCAAGGCAATCTGAATGTCCCAATTTCCCCCGCATGATTAACCCTAACCGGCTGCGTACGTTTCCGCTGGTACACGTTCCAGCAGAACACATCTTTACCAAAGTTGCACAAAGTTGCACGGCGCAATGCGTTTAATATGAATATCGTGATTGCTGTGTAAAATGACGTTGCTTACTGAAGATTGAGCTCGCGAGGACTGATGAAAAGTTAAACGAGATATTCCCAACCAGTCTCCAGGTTCTATGCATATATAAGAAAAGTGTGAGTACATGAAACATAGAAACGTAAAAATACCAGAAGAATATAAAGAATATGGCTAATTATTGAGAGGAAAAATAAATTTCAATTTAATCCCTTTTCCTGCAATTGATGGAGAAAATGTTTATATTTCCACTTTTCTTCATTCCGGAAATTGATACCATAATTTTACAAGCCTGCGCTCTATCTATTCTATATCGGAAGACATGAGAGAAATCTGAAGATCCTCCAGATGCTACCATAAACTCTAAAATAGCCCGAGTGTCATATGTTGCAGTAATTCTCCTCCTACCTCGGCGACACAGTCCTAAATTGATTTTAGTTGGGTCTCGTGGCTCCAGATTGATGTCAGCCCATTCCGAGCCTCTTTATCTCGACATGTATAGTTCTAATTGAATTGCGATGATTGAGTTAGCTCTGTCTCCAGGTCAATTTGTTTCTGTGTTCAGCTGTTTCTCGTTAAAGCACGATCTCAATCTTTTATCAGCGAAAGTAGATCCGCAATACATTTTTCATTTGTGCATGCATTCGCTGGAATTAGCATAGAAATAACGTTAAATCAACATAGACCTATCGTGTTAACCGTTCCAGGTATCTTGATGGAAATGTGGCTACTATATTGAGGTAATCGTGTGGAGGAAATTGGGACACTCCGGTTGAACTGCTCGTGAATGATCGAGTTCCATGCTAAACACGTCGGGGCCCAATCTACGCTTGATATTAGTCAAAAGTGATATCTGTAAACGCGAACAATTTGCATTCCGTACACGAGCATTTTTGATTAGTACAATTTTCTTGCAACGATCCGATCATCGCACCACGTAATCCGAGGGGAACGCTGTTTACGCTGAAAATAATAGTGACGTATGGTAACGAGCAAACTTAAACATTAATTCGCAACCTGTGCATGGAAATCTTTTTTAATTCGTTGCCCTGTTACGTGGTTACATTTCCGAGGGGTTTTCAATGAAACACGAATGTAATTACCCGCCGATACGCCGGCGGAAGGAGTTTACGGCGCATAAAATTGAATTTATTTTCCTGCTCACTAGCTCCAGTCAAGGCGCGCGTTAATCTACGTGATACATAAATTACAAAATGCATTACGAAGATAAGAGCCCCTGTATTCCGGAAGAATGTGCTGCCGCGAAATATGGTACCAATCGATCGGCAAAGAAACGTTCGAAAGCTCGATGCAACACAGTTGATTGCTGCATGTAAATTTCAGCCTTGTGTGCCGTTTTATTATACATTTATGCACAAATATTTTTCTATGAGGTTAGCGCGTGCAACATGTAACAATCGGTAATAAGTAATGTTTGTGGCAGTAAGGATTTCTTTTTGAAAGAACACTTGAAATTGTATTTGAACAATCAAATAGAGTGAACCATCCTCGATCTACATTCAGCACAAAAGAAATCCCCAGGAAATAGTGCGACGGGCGAAGAGACGTGCTCCATTCATAAATAGCATTGAAATAGGGGACTCTTCAGGAGGGCTGTTTCAGTTTCCACCGCCACGCGTGTCGTACTATAAAGTATTCAGTCGCTAGTGAATAAAAACCACTTACCTCTCTGCGACACGGTGGAGAGCAGTCGTCTCGGAGACGTTGTTCCGCTCGGTCGTTACTTCCGCCAGGCCGTTCTAACAGCCGGGCCACGGTAAATAAATTTTCGGAAATACGACTGAACAAAGATCTATTAAAGTCCTTTTTGTCTGGCGTCATATCGCGCCACCTAAGTCGGATTTATACCGGCACTTTAACAGTTCGAGTAGTTTAACGACGCGGCGACGAGCTTTCGAAGGTGTGTCGCAAAACATTGTGACACACCTTCGCGTGTAGAATTTTATTGGACACATTTGTCTACGGCGGTCTGAAAACACCGTGGATTACGCAACCGTATGCATCTACACAGTGTACGGAGTTATAAGGCACCCAGGAAATTGTCGGGATAACGACTTCATCCTCTATTTATTTTACTGATATGTAAAACGGAGATATTTCTTTGAAACTAAAACCTTCACAAATTAACGCTACGATTACCACGTCAACTGTTTTTACTTTCAATAAAAAACTTAGCACGCCAAGTTATGTATTTTTCTACTTTATTAATGGTTCTAATAAAAACGGGGGTAGGATCAGAGTTAATGTAACAGCAATACGAAGTCCCCATTCCTGTAATTCCCACCGCGTCATAATTCCGATCACCATAAATACACAGCATCGAATCGCGTATCAGCTGTTGAATACACGACAGCGTCGATCTCCGAGCAACACTTAAACCAATTAAAGCCGCGCGGTATCCGCGGGCGCTTAATTATCACGATTAAATGCTTCGTCATTGACGAAACTTCGCTGGTCATAGGACTTCGCACGGGCAGACGACACTATTACGTCCGGCGCAGTTAACCGAAGTTGATACTTCGTTTTATAGCATAAAAAGCCGATTGGAAGTTCATTAAAGAGTTATCGGTGTTGGAACGACGGCCACAACTCATATTGCCCCCGACCGCGAACGGCGGAATTACTTTTCCGAAGTTTCAATACACGTTAGAATACCGCGTAACGAAATTACCGGGTGCGCTGGTTAAACGCCGTCTACGAAGTTCAATACGCTGTAACGATAATCTAGAATCGTCAGAACGTGAATCTGACGTGAACGAAGCACCGTGGCAGGGGAACCGTGACCTGTCGTATCTGTGTGTCATCTATCACGAAGATTCTTCTCCGCATACATCTTGTGATAAAAATTCACTTTCAAGTTTGATAGACATGTTATCCACGGCGCCACCTACGATTTAAACTGAAATTGTAGCTTCCATAGAAAAATCAAAGTCGTTTTCATCGGTAAATTTTTAAAAAATATTTGCGAACCCTTGTTTTGGAATATTTATGACTGAATTATACATGTACAAAATCGGTGATTGACAGTTGTGTGACGTACCTTGCTCGTTCAGATTTCGAGCCACGTACCTCGCTGGACGGGATCTACAGCGCAGCCACGGACGTATTGCACTCGAGCGAAGATTTGGCCAGCGAAAAGTGCATTGACCAAAATGAGCACGGCTCTGCAGGGGCATCGCGTACAAACCCTCCTGTCCGTATCGATTCTGTGCGGAGCACCGATAAGAGCTGTCAGCCGAACAGCACTTTATAACGAGAGAATGAGGCGGAAAGGGGAACGAAGGCAAAGCAGAATCAACGGGCGCAACCGAGTCCCTCTGCAAAATTGTCCCCACGTTTCCCGGCGTCTTATCGCGGTACGCCCGCAAATGGGAGGGAAAAAAATTGCTACACCGCCAGCCAAACTGTGCCGGGTGCCGACACCGATCGCCACGAACCCGATCAGTGGAAATGCGAGTTCGTTACAGGCCGGTCCCCATGATTTATTTCGTCACCGCACCGGGGAGAGAAAGGTAAATGGCCCGGATCTCGATCGGGCCTGAATGTTAAAGATTACGACAGGTCGTTAAACATCTGCTCCATCGAACCCATCCAGTGTTCAAAAAGCCGTGCCGCGAATTTTGCACACGTGTAACCATCGTGCGCTATGGTTCGTACATGGTACCAGAGAATTCACTGAGCAACGACCAATTTTAAGTACGCTGTTCCTTGTGCAATTTCGTTCTGTGCAAAGTTGTGCGAACATTTTCTGCTTTTTAAGTAAATGATTCCTCTTTAATTATTATAGTAAAAAAAGATTAGTTTCTCTGTTTTTTCGCAATCTTTGATCATCCTCTTGAACTGCGATCTGTTTGTAGGCAATAATGTAACAAGGTCAGCTGTGCAGAACATTTCTAGTTTCATTACTCAAACAATTAGGTATTAGTAAACACTTGATTCGTCGATAATGTCTGACGGGTGAAGCTCGTCGTTGCCTATTTGGCATAGAAAGCCCATAACGAGCTGCACTCGTGTCAACAGAAAATGTTAATATTTGTGCGCGTCACACAACGAGGATGCGGGATAAAATAAAGTATTCGTCTTTCCGAAACTGTTTTAACTTTAAATTGTTGGAAATATTCTGCATGTTCCTTTATAGGTAATATTACTTTTTTCGGATACTCTTTCCTCGTTATTCTGATGTTATAATTTTTCATGGTTTGTAGCACACGTTTTCGAGAACATTAAACGCAATAAAATTTGAGCAAGCTCGATACAATCTTTAAATCAATTTTCTCTACAATAAATCGTGTCAGAAATGTTGTTACACATTTTAAGTTGCTCCGTTGCAATGGCTTGCAGAAGACATTACCCCGCGCAGCATCCGAGAATTTCTGCTCCCACCGGGGAGCCGAATCTCGAAAGTTCAAACACCGTCGTGTTCATAATACCGAGGTTCCCGATGAGTGATTATCCGAGTCCAGAACGAGGAGACTACAATAAGTTCCTACTTTCCCCTTGCTCTCCGACTGCGCACAAAACAACCCTCGCGATTCTGCTTAAACCCTCGCGGAACGTGGGTCTGCGTCTTTCACAGTCGAGTTCAGTTTTCACAAAGGGTCCGAATGAACCTGCTCGTCCCGCGCATTATTATAAGGCCTTCGTTACATATCTAACGTACCGATAATCGTCATTCCCGAGTGTTCGGTAAACGCCATTACCGGCTGTCGAGGCGCGACGCGATGCGACGGAGAGAAACACGATTAAATCCTCTCGCGCTCGCGAGGATCTTCGCGATTGCAGCTGATCTCGGGCGGAAGCGTTGATCGGCACCGCGTGCCAGCCGGCATTAAATTTTCAGAGCCTGGCTCCTGTTCCCGGTGCCGGAATACTTTCCTTTGACGTGTATCCTACGAATCACGCTCGATGGAGTTGTAACCCAATTACTCGGAGATGTCGCCGGGCGGACACGTGAAAGGCTTAATCTCCTAGGCTGGAGCCGCGCGTATCGCTCGCTTTCTAGCTCGCGAGCCGAGCCGAGAGCGCGATAATTAAAACCGTCCAGTGGCGCGAATTAATCTCGTTAACCAGTAACGGGACGGTAAACGTTTACAATTTGCCGGAGAAACACTTGAGCAAACTTCGATGGGCCGATTAACAGAACAATACTCGCCGCGGCCTGTATGCATTTCATAACGGGGAAAGGAGGACGAACTCGGAGGCGCAGCACCTTAAATAATTATGGTGTTTGCTTAAGAAGCAGGAGAGAGAGAGAGTGGGAGAGTGGTGGGTAGCCCCCCGCGTCCAGGGTCCTCTAATTCCGAGGGCGAAGGGTTAATTGAGGGCAACAATTAATTTACGATGTTGAACGAACTTACACAACTTTGACAAACTGCCAACGGTGAAGGATGAAGCGAAGAAAGCCGCCATAAATAAGGATGAAGCGCACCGGGAACCAGGGCTATTCCGGGCAGGAACAAGGACCGGCTTGGCCGGGTCTGGATGGGCTAGGTCCTGGTTGGATGCCCGGTGACCAAGGGACAAGGGAAAGTCTTAAGCCCCCGGAACTAGCGAACACCGCCGTATCCTCGGCTCAAATTAGTCGCGCTGGATTTACTCGTCGGCGGATCAGTTTTTTAATCTCCCCCGGGAAGCCGCAAATAATTCCCCGGGACCGACGGCCGTGCGCAAAGCCCGCGGCGAACCCACGGTTATCCTTGATGAAAGTTTTTGAGATCGCTCCGATGAGCATTTGCATTCTCTCACGATCGAATCTAGCCCGGGTCTATAGTTCCGTTTAATCCCCCTGCCTCACCCCTGCGCCGAGTTTAGTCGATTTCATTTTTCGCGTTCGTTTGCTCGCGATACGTGTTTGAGTTTGAGTATCGTTCAAACGAATTTTATTGCTCCAACGACCCTCGACGAGCGTTATATACGTGTATATAAATATATAGATATATTATATACTAGGGACGTTACCCAGTGCAGAAATTGTCTACTTCTCAGCGGTATGCATATTCGTTCCCCCGGCGAATCTCGTTTTCGCGGTTATCGTCCTCGATGGACGGGAAACACCTCGATTAGCTGCTGGAGACCGATCATCGGAAAGTAAACGGCGTTATACCATTTCAAATCAATTATACTGGCTATTATTTAACCCTCACGCGATCAGAAATACGCGCATGAAAGATCCTACGATAACATTTCATCCATTTTTGCTTTACACTTTAAAACACCAAAATACGTGGCATTTCTCGGTTATCCGAACCGATAATATTCGTGTCACACTTTTAGTACAGTTGCTTCTTCAGAATGATTCGCTCGGCAAACAACTCATATATCAAATTTCAGTGTCAAAGACTAAACGCTACAGAACTTCTCGAAATTAATAGATATTCCAGACACCGGAGACTAATGACTCTCCGAAACGTCTCCGCAGATGGTGAGTGCGATCCGGTTGCGCGTGTAAGAGTCCTGGTAATTAATTGCAATCAATATACTCTAATCTTCGGCTGCCAGGAGCGAGCGCAGGCGAGCGGGCCACGTATTCCGTGGAGCATTTATCATGTTAAAACGGGCCACTTCTGTTGCGAAGTTCGAAGCGGTTATTACTGTACACACAGTCATCCGCGGACGTCCGAAATGCTATCCTTGCCAGCAGGCTGATAAAGCGGTAGTTAGCGGAGCCACGATGGCCCCGGAATCTTTTTTAATGTAAAACGGTCATGGAAAACGGTCAACGTCGGAAAATCGTCTGTGTATATTCGTGTTATCTAATAATATGAAAAGTGCACACAGCGAAAATAATTGTTTGTACAGCCTAATATATGTAATTTAGTGTGTCGATAGGGTAAAGTGCCTAAATATGGTATAGTCGCCTATTATGGCACTACCTTATATCTTGTAGAGGAGAAGTCGCCACATGTATAATATTTTTGTGTTTAATTTTCGATTGTATCTTTTTCGGTGAAGGTAGGTGATTTTGTAATGTTTGAACATATCTGAAGTTCAGTTTATTTATATTAATGTTTGCCAACTGTTGGTTTGGGCCGAAATTCATTTTCTCTCTGTCAGTAGCTAGTATTATCAGTCCACGTGGAGTTCCCAATATGGCACTACCAAGCAGTTCCAAATATGGCACTAGGTGTCATATTAGAGACTCAATGTGTACCATATTAAGAACCCTTTTCTCTGGAACCTGCACCTGACACCACACAAAAAAGAATATTTTTCCCAAGCTGTACTAATTTTTGAACAGACTTTACCCCAGAATCTTACAGGGAGGAAATGCATCTACAACTGGTAATTTTTTGGACGAAAAAGAGCATTCTAAAATAATCGAAAATGACATCAATAAAAAGTGGTTCGTATTTGGGCAGTTCACCCTACCTTTTGGAGGTAGCGTAAGTATCGCGGAGGGTGAAAGTGCGGTGGCAAAGTCAAACTGGGAAGTCCAAGAGAAAGAATCGCGAACGTGGATGCGTTTAACTGGTCGGAGTCTTCCCTCGCTTCAATTGGGCTTCAATAATTTGTGGCCCCGCGCCAGTCGGCTGGTCGGACGATAAGATGTCGTGGGTTTGGGTGGAATCGCAGAGGCGAGAGCTGGTGTATGTGGAACAAGTAGAAGGAAGGAAAATCGGCGTGGAGAAAGAGTCGGGGCGCGCCTCGGGGGTAGCAGTCGGTGCAGCCAGGATATGCGAGGCAGTTGAAAAGTTTACACGCTCCGACGGTGATGTATGGAGATTGTGCGTGCGTGACTTGCTTAGTTCTGAGGCAGCCGCCGAAGCTCACTCCAACACACACACCTCTACACAACCCTCTTTCACGTTTCCTCGGTCGTCTTGACTCTGATAACTACCCCTTTATCGGCCCGATGGCAGGGATACCGGCAGTTTGTTAATCATTTTCCTTTAACCACCATCCGACACATTTTCCGCTACTTCTTTAACCCATAGCCCTTTGCGAACCAAAGAGTCCCCTATGTTTTATTCCATTTTTATTTGCATTAAAATACACAGTCTATTTATAACCTTAGGCTATGTATCTTTCAATTAGAGTCCAACGTCCACAGCGGTTGAAGGTTAACCACTTAGGTTGGAATTTAAGTAAACGAACGCATTTACCGAGAATTACTATGACCACAACAAATATTGACGACCAAATGAACTGGTGAATTTTTCTAACGATCTTTTTTCACGATGCTCTTTATCATTCGTCCAGTTATTCGGTTCTCATCGCTAACCTTTCCCAGTTTCAGGATTATTCGAAATCTCGAGGGGTTGGGAGTTGAGTGAGGATAAAGGAGGAACGTCGAGGAGTTTAGTGATCGTCCAAAGGCTGTTCCCGTCGCCATTGCCTTCGGCGGACTTTTCGTATCCGGCAATTATTTGAAATTTCCGTTCGATATCCCCGGGAGCGTTTCCACGACGAAACTTTATTTGACCACGATTAGCCGGTGCCACGTCGATGCCCGTCGTGCGCCGGAGACAAATGGAGCCCCGCGATATTCCGGTGAATTATGAGAGCTCCATTTCGCGGATCTTTCGTCGATTGGATTGTCCAATCGGATACGCGCATTAAGCTGCTGCTATTTCAACTTCCGCCCATTCGTCTCCCTGTTTTTTCGCCGGCTCATTTTCTCCCGGGTTGTTTTTCTCCGCGCGACATGAAGGCTTTCGCGATCGATGTCCTTCGACGATTAAAATTCCCGACACCGGTATCGTTAACGTTTCACGCGAACGAATCGAAAATATATGCATCGATTACCTGTAATCGACTGTTCGCGTACCGGTGGATGCGATATTAACGTCGGCGCCGGTTTGTAATACGGAATTTATGGCGCGGAAATGAACGTCGCAAAAAATTGTAAACGCCGACAGCAAGATCTTTAATCATAGTGCTGCTTGGTCTTGTCAACCGCAGCGATCTGCGCAAGGTACGTTCGCATTTAGGACCGCGGAAGGTATGCTGGTTACCGGAAATTGTTGTTTCCATCGTCTGCCAGGCGAAACGACCATTAGGGAGACTGAATTCTCGAAATGGGCTATTGTTATTTATTAGCTCCTCGGGGATGGTTCGAGCTGCATTCTGTATTTGGACCACGATGTTATACGGTGGTGCAATTTTTAATACGTTACAATTGAACGTTTTTTGATGAAAACGACTGCTAAAAAATTTCCTGTAAAATAACTCGCACAATAGTGAATTCATTTCTGACATAAATTCTGCACGGAACTGAATGTATCACTCTGTAACGCAGTATGGAACAATCAAACTCATCAAGCGAGCACTCTTCAACCCCGTCGTCGGGTGCGATCGCGTCGAACTCCATAACGATCGTGGCTGGCCGGTTGCTCGAAATCCGTCGGTGGGAGCTTTTAATTTTACAGTTGGAACCGATTTCTAGCAGCGTAACATCCCCGCCGGTTCCGTGGGCAAATAGTCGCTAAAGCGAAAAGAGACGGTAATAATTGTTGGTAGGATAATAGTGGCTTTAACCGTTCCTGACAAATTGTACGATATATACTATATACATACGGCAGCAGGGTTAACGAATGACCGGATCAGCGAACGTTTATCGTGTCCACGGTACGGAATCGTAGAGACGGGGTCGTTTCCAACTCCATGAACCTTCCAGCTGCCGGAAGCTTAAGAGCTGCCTAGTCCGAGAAACCGCATCGCCGGTCTGGGGATTCTGAGCCGGTGTTGTTATATATACACGTCGTACATGCACCCACACGAAAACGCGCATACTACACATACACATACAGATGTAGATATACATGGATATCGCGCGCGGATTATGCCAAAATGTGTGAACCAACACCTTGATTGGCGTAGAGCTACTTTAACCCTTTCGTCCGCAGGGGAAGCAATCCACGTACACAGAGCTGGCCGACGGCGAACCGCGGATCTTCTTTGGCGAAACTAACCCCTTCCCGATCCGCATATCCCATAGTAGCTCATTTCCTCTTGTTAGCTACGTCGCTTAAGCTTAGTTTCCGCCGGAAAGTGTTATCGATCTACACGGGCACGGCAGTCGGCCCTCGAACCTCGAGCCGGGTCCACCTCCGCACCCCTAACGGAGCCACACTCCTCGACAAAATGGTAGCACATGCGTGTTACTTTTAATTTCCCGAAGGTACTACGTAGAATTTCTGAATGAGACACGGTTAGAGGGGAGGAACCTGTTGGTAAATGAAGTTCACGTCCGCTGACTTTCTGAACAGGCAGAAGAGAAACACACATCTCAACCCCTAAACTGTAGAGGGGACTTTTAAAATATTTCAACAAATTATCAGAGTTAGGCATTAATCGATTAACATTTTAATCAAGATTGATTGATTAATGTGTACGATTAAAAAAGTAATTACTGAAAAATCGGCGATCGATTCAATCGATTGACGAAGTTAATCGTCAATCGTTGGTTAAAAGAAGAAATCATCGAAAAATCGGAGACTGATTCAATCGATTGATGAAGTTAATCGCCATACAGTCTACTCATAAATTGTAATAAGGATGGAGAGAGAGAGAGACAGAGAGCGGAGATGGAGAATTGACAGAAATATATCTCAACAAAAACTCAGTTTACATTTTTTTCAGTATTCATATAGTTTTGATTTCCGTATTTATTGAATTATTAATCAATTATCCGATTGACGATTACAATTGAAAGGAATGTAATCGTTAATCGCAATTTACGACTAAAGTAGAAATTTAACCGTTATTCCCAATTAACGATTAATAAGTATTTAATCGTTAACCGCAATTAACGATTAAACTAAGAGATTAGTTGTTAATTGCGATTAACGATTGAAGTAGAAATTTATTCATCAATCGCTGATTCAATTTTTGCCCAGCTTTGCAAATTATTTGTCAAAAAATCATTGTGGTAATCTCAATTTTCTCAGATTTATTAAATTCCTCACTAAAACCTGCATCATTAATTAATACTTTAATAAATACTCCTCAAAGCTCCTTCCTACTGAGTGTTCCATTCAGAAATTCTATGTAGCCTTCGAGAAATTAAAGATAGCACGTGTGTGCAATTAATTCGCCGAGGAGTGTAGGCGTATGCATTGTACTAGAGGGTCGCTTCTCGTAATAAGTACGGATGATCGTTTCAAACCGTCCCCGGTTGCTCGTAGATTTGAATCCGACCGGGGGCGGATGAAAAGTAGCCTCACAGTAGCAGCCCGTATTGCGAGCCGACTCTCGTTTACTGGCTTGTTCGAAAGCACACGGTCTGTCGCTGGTGAATTGCGGGACACGCGATTTTCGGTCGCTTTTGGGCGAGCCGTTCCTTGTTCCCGCAACGTTATGCCCGCGAAATTACCCCGTGCGTCGTCGCTGCGACGCGCGACGGTGCCAAACCGCGGACAATTTTTATTGGGAAGATCGGCCGACGTCGAAACATTTTTCAATGGAACGTCCGCCGAGCGTCGCAGCCACTTTGTGCTTCGTTCAAACTTGCCGACACTTTGCTGTTACCCGACGTACCCGCCCGTTGTCGACCGGAATGTCAGGCTTTTTTCACGCCGCGCGGTATCGGCAGTCCAGAAAAACGCAGAAGTAAATCGAGTTACACGCCTCCGGGGAAATGGTGTTGCATTATTCGTTGCGGTGTACCGCTGCCAGCTTCCATTTCGAAAAGCAAACGAAGTCAAAACATTAGGACAGGCTCTACAATGAACGTTGGGACGGGTAACATACCTGTGTTTAGGGTGTTCCATTACCGGCACACGGCCAACCAGGTATCGGGCAATGGCCGGAGTCTTCGAAACGACGGAACCATTATTTCGGCAGCACAATGGCCTGGTATCGCTTAATTAGTTCTGAACAATTTCCGGTGAAACCTTCGGTACTTTCAATTCAATTAGTATCGTTTATGAGGTCGGAACTGCTGCGCCGGACTGTCCAAATTATTTCATAATTTCCCTGTATTGTCTTCTCGTGTATTGCGGAACGAAGACAGTGAAATTATCAAACGGTGGGTCGCTTTTCGTTATTATTTTCACTTGATGCACTTGAAACGATATTGTAATCTTTTCTTTCTATTATATAAAATAGTTTTGTAGTTTCTGTCACGCTAAAACGCCGAGCGGGTTGCCTTCTGAAGTGGAACTGCAAATTGAGCGACGTGACAGTGTGTATTTTTCGGAGAGCGAGAGATCGAGCGAGAGAGAGCCAATATAATGGTAAATTAACTTTCTAGTAAAACAGTGGACTGGCACAAAGTTCCGCAGTTTGTTAATGAAACATTCAATCAGCCAGGACCCTAGTGTCGACGCTATGGGATCTGAAGGGGCGACATTGAAAGCGGAGTACACGATGAAGAATTTTTTGGCCATGTCCGCGCGTTAGTCGTACAAGTGGAGGTCGCACAGCCCCCCGTAATAAAGAGTGTATGATTTCAAAAGATGGAACAAAAATAAATGGAGATATAGAACGGTCCTTCATAAAAGGGGACGCGTGGAAAGCTGTTGTAAGGTGATACTTACGTGGCCGGTTGAACCCTCCGACGCTCGCTCCCCGTTGATGTCCTTCCTCCCTCTCACACTCACTCTCTCTCTTTCTCTCTTGCTCTCTCCCACTACCTTTTCCCTAGCGATATACCCGCAAAGAGGATCGGATTTGTTATGACATGAAACTATTCGAAACTCGATCTTAAAGGGAAGGGTTTAATATTTTGACAAGGGTCTTCCGTCCCGGGGGTACGTGTCATTGCACATATTTCCGGTACAAATCGTTTTAGACGATCGTGCCTCGTATAACCGATCGTGACGCTTCTCGGTTTCGGGGAGAATCTTATAGAAACACACCTGCCTCCAAGGCTGTAGCCCTTCCTTCGGGATAAACGGTCCCCGTGTTTCTCACGTATTGTCCGAGCGGCGCGGGGGTGTGAATAGCCTAACAGTTGATCTCCGATCTTGGGTCCGCAACACTAAGGCAGCGAAAAGTGTCCTAAGTGGTACTATTAGGTTTACAAATTAATTCAATGCACTTGCAATCACTCAGTAGCAAAATATACTAAAATTATCATTGATGTAAATAATTTTACAGAGTCCATGAGATTTGAAGAGGGTTGAAGAATAAATTGTAAACCTTTTTAATTCGTTGAAAATCAACCAAATTCTTCTAATGTGCCATTTGATTGCATGCCCCTGTCAAGCAATCTCTAAAAATACCCAGCCGATCGAACGCGAGGTCGTGGAGTGGAAAGGTGCATACATTTTGGACATAATTCGCGGTCAGACAAGATTATCACTTTTCCACGAGCACTGTCCTCTTTTTGGCGGTGTGTCACATGCTGCCCACGGAAATAGGAAAGTAACGAGGGAAGCGTTCGCCAGATAATAAGGGATTTTACGCAAGCAGACGTCGCAGGACGTCGGTCAAGTAGTGCCGCCATTGCTCCATCGAACAATGCGGATTAAACGTCCAGCGGACATTCATGGTAAGCGTCAATCGGTCTGCCTCCAGTCAATCTTAACATGCTCCAGGGTAATTGACAGTCATTTAATTAGCATACCTCGCGGGAAATATAATGCTGCCCGGCGGTGGTGGTGGTGGTTTCGTATTTTTTTCTCCGGCCCCGGACAAAACAAAAAAGAGCGTAATAATCGTTGATTTGACAAGGAAGAACGTGACCGGCCAAAGTCGACGGGGACTCCGCATAAAATTTCGCGGGGCTGTAATTTCAACTCGCGGGTATACGTTCCGCTTGTAACATTTGTAACACAGAAAATGTTTTCTTCCCGTTCGTTCGGTGGTAGCCGCCCTGGGGAACCCGAGAAGAGTGCAATTCCAACTAATTCCATTTTTACGCACGAAACTTTTAATTTGTATCATTATCGCGAAATGCGCCGGCTCTCGCAAAGACGTACGGACAGTTCCGCTTTCAACCGGATTTTAAATAACGCGAAATTCTAATGAGGCGCGTCGAAACGAATACTTGTAACGTTTTAACCAACCCCCCTCTTCCGTATCGATACCATTCGTTTTTATAATCAAATATGTCGACGAGTGATGGTCCACTTCTTTTATAAACGTCAGTACATTATGTCCAGATAAAATTAAAAAATTACATCCTGTGTATAATGATGGATCTCATAATAAACCGTTTGTGGGGATTACACAGTCTATAACAGTAGAATGTATGATATACACAACAATACACTGTATAATATAGACAATTATGTTGTACACTGTATAATGTATAGAATTACGTTATGTACACGGCCCAACATACACACGCATAATCATAGTCCAATTCTATTGTGGCCTCTCTAATTTAGAACGCTTTGTTGCGTTCACAGCTGGATTGTACATTATAATTAGGTTATAACGGACGACTTTTTAAATTACTGAATATTCAGTGTTTTAGAACACATACGAAACCGAGAGTCGTGTCAGTTACCCGAGCAGCTAACCCGGAATTAATCCTCAAGATTATAGAGTGGATCGAATAGGAATCCTCGAAACGACGACGCACACGCGTCGCGTTTGCTGTCTACTCCCTGTACGCCGTCAAACGCGACATATTGAAAATTCAACGCATTCCGAAGTTAACAGTTGAACTAACGAATTTAAATTGCTGTGTAGTTCCACCTGGCGGCGACGATCTCCTGGGAGGCCATCAAGCTTTGATATTCGGAGGTGTTGATTACGTCTTGAGATGGATGACATGCCAGGAGTTCCACGGGAACCTGGTATACCGTGTCAAAGGCCCGCTGCTGCCAGACTTCCGCCGCTGGGACGAGTTATTATAATTAGCCGTCGAATCAATTTATCGTCGAATTTATCGCGCGCCGACACACCTACACCGGGTCCAGTGCCAATGAACCCGCGTACCCCGTTGTCGAACGCGAATTCGCATAACCGCGACCTTCCGGGGGAACACCCCGGGAACCAAGTAATACCGATATTAGACTGGATTAGAGTTCGACTGTAATTTCAACCGGCTAACGTCTACCGCCATATTACTCGCAGTATGTCTGTGTCCCATTTAATAGGCTTCACAGAAAGTGGTAACAATTAATATTTCTAGGCACTTCTATTATTCATAGAACTATCGCCGTTCTATTTTACAGCGCCATTTTCTGCTAGAATTAATAGAGAGGATTAATATTAAAATGATTAAAGTAATTTGTAAACTGCGGATCTTTAAGCAAACTTCCGAAATCGTCAAGCGTTTGACACGGTTACTCTGACTCGCCCGACATTTTCAGAGCTAAAATGGGGTACTAGCTATTGGAATAGAAGTTTATTCGCGGCGCTTCTTCCGCAGAAACTATTCTCGAATTCGTGGAAGTACGTAGTCACGATCTAAAACAGTGCTTCCCAAAGCGGTCGATACCGTTCCCTTATGGGCGATGGAACGATTCAAGGGGTCGGTATACAAATAATAGAAAATAGTGCAAATTAGTCACAGCATCCTTTCGTCTATTTACTTAGAGAAGGTAGATCTTCAGAGGGTCGCCGATTAATTTTTTATCTGAAAAAGGGTCGGTAGACCAAATAAGTTTGGGAACCTCTGATCTAAAGAATCGTATTCGGGCGACTCGTTGTCTTTTCAATTGTCCGAATTTCGGACGATTCTCGATAATTGAGCAGGAAAGAAGGGATTGAATGGGACTATCTGGACAGTAAACGATCGTTCGACAGCGCGCTCGCAAATTCTGTAATATTCCGGCAGCGGCGAGGCATCGAAGTTTCAGGGACGCAGACGCTCGAAATGCCGGAAGCCCGATGTCGTTCTGGAATTGAATGGAACTGCGTGTTATAGCTGCCAGGCAATTAACCGTTGCATTCGACTACTGTGTCCTTGCATGGACCGAGAGAAAACACGGTTGGTCCTCTTGCGGATGCTCGTAGATTCGCAGCAGCTCATCCGGCCTCGCGCAGTGTTGTCAACCCGCTGCTGGAGTTCGGTTGGCCGGATAGGGCACTCTAATTCGTTGCAATCAGGGGAACCTTCGCCGGTGTTTGCCCACCTTGTTGCGCCTCTATTAGTTCCGCGTCAGAAAGCATGCTCACGTGATTTGTATCCCCAATGCGCCGCCTCGTCTGGACCAGACGCGTGCGTAAGTCCCGCATTCAAAGAAGCTCCGCTTGCCACGCCACCAACGTCCTTCTAATTCCGAGTAAACACACGTTCCAACGAAGTACGTACTTCCAATTGAAGACAAAATCTACAACTAATTCCCCGTTAAAAATCCGGTTTGCAACCCTTGTGCATCAGTCATGAGCCTCGCGCGTTCCATGACGCCTTTAAACACTCCCTTTGTTTTCGATTATTCATGCAATTATGTTTCTACTTACTGTTTCCAGTTTGTTAAACTCAAGATCTTTTTGGGATTCCCACTCGGCTATTTTCGTGGCGTGGCATTCTATTTTAACGGAGAACAGTTTTAAATTAATGTGGTGCTAATGATTGTGGTGCCTCTAAAAACAGAATCGCAACATGATTTTTATTACTCGTTGAATCAGCTAACTGTTTTAAAAGGTAGGTCAGTTTTAATTATCCCAAAGAGCGCAATTACGTCATAGAATTGGCTCAAGAGGAAGCCGGCACGCTCTTACATAATGCATTTTTAACCTTGCCACTTTTATAGCCGGGTGTCATTGTACCTACAAGATCAATAACGTACCGATATCCGTGTTCACAGACTGCCACTACATTCTAACCCTTACAGTGCGTTGACATTCTTATGTCATTTATTTACGGGGTAAACAGTACACATTCTTGTAGAACTTCCGGAAGAATTAATTAAACACATGATTATGGGTTTCGGACTGTCCTCTGACTGTCACTGATATAAATTGTTAAAAGAAAAAGTACGATTATTGTGCTCGAAAAGAAAAGGACTAAATGTCTCTTGCAATTTATTTCTGAAAATTTTGATTTTGTATTAAAATAGAAAAAAATGAGTTATTTTTCTAATGAAACGGTTAACTTGCGATATCATACAAATAAAAATATGTAACTTGCGTTGGTTTATTCCAGAACCATAACTATACAAATGTACATAGTTAAAACTATCGTTCGGGTCTCCAACGACCCGGCCATCGTCGATCAACGGTTGAGACGGTTCGCGGAACGGAACAGTTCCTAAGAGTTCGCTAACAAGCTTTGGTCGGTCGCTCTTTTGCTTGTTTGTCCACGCTTAATGAGTCTTATTACTTCGGATACTCGATAGCAGAGGGTGATGTCGGTGGAAATCGAATCGCGCCTCTTACGCCGAAAGATCGCGCCGAATAAAACGATCGGAAGAACTTTGGTCGTTACGCAAGCTCGATGAACAAAAGGAGGAACTGCTCACGGAATTGCTCAGTCTAAGCATAGACGAGCTCCGTTCGAAAGTGCAATTGCGCTTGTCAGAACTTATCGAGTGCCTGATCTCGTAACTCATCCCACACCCTTCCTCTCCCTTTCTCTTCCTCCAACCCTCCCACGACTCGCCAACTCACCCCTTTCTACTTTTCTTCCTCTCTGTTACTTTGTCTCCCTTTTTCCCCTCTCGTCAACCTTCTCTCTCCCTCCACCCCGCCTCTCTCACTCTCTTCTCCTTCCTGTCTGTTCTCGGTGCACCGACCTTCTTTAAAACTTGATCTAAAACATCCATTAACGATACCCCGGCACGGCCCTACCTTTACCAAGTTCAGGAATGGCAATTTGTAGCGGTTCAATTAAAAGACTGAAAAACCAGCGATGGCTTCGACGGATTGAAGAGTCGCATTTACTTTCGATGCTAGATCGGCGTGCTTTAAGCGTCCTGTAGTTCGAAGTCTTGCGACAAGAGCCTCGCGATATTTAATTGTCGCGCTTTATTAAAGAGGAGTAGGTATTCCGAGTGAAGCTGAAGTTAACGCGGTTGGGAGAAACAAACCCATCGATTTGCGGACTGCAAAGAGCTTAATCTTTATGTGTCCACAACGAGGTAACGATAGTCTTACATTGTTTCTACTCTTTCGTATTTTACTAGAATAGTAAAATTTATTAGAGCTTGTAAGAACTGAATAGTCGAGAAACATAATTCACAGATCAGACCATATCTTGAAAATCGGTAGCATTTTCTTTTTTTACGCATTCTTCACGTTAAATTCATATTCTAGAAAGGAAGGAGATCGAGTTCGAACTATGTTACAAGCGAATATAGATGTCGAAAGCGTTTCGAAAACGAAATGCGCCAATTTGAAAAACGACCGACCGACTAGACTGGATGCAGGCTAAGTTACTTCCAGAAGGTCCCCATCATCCATTGATATATGTGTGCGCTCCTCCGTGCATTTTAGTGAAAGAACATCCTGTCTCATTGAGTAATGTTATCAAACTGAAACTTTTATCGCTGATGAAAGTTTCCTCACACGCCGGCGTGACCCTCTGCCGCACGGAATGCAAAATGAACCTTCATGCGAAAAATTTCCGCGAACTTGTTTTCAGAGTAGTAGCTCGAACGGATAACGACGAGAAGACTAATTGACAGTAATGAGAGGAATATTCCACCCATAAATATTACATCTGCTACATTTATTTGTAATAATCTTTCTGGAGGGTATTTTCATTTGCATCTGTTGATTTTAGATAAAAATATTGGTTACAACGTAATAGTCATCGGCACAACTCCGGTCAGGTACAAATTTCATTGATTTTCGAGTGTCCGAATATAATGCTTTGTCCTCTTGCATAAATATTCTAACGAAATGAAATATTTTCCGGAGCTTCCATAGCAGATGACCCGGGAGGCTAGGCGTCCGAGGAACTTTCGCCGGACGGAAATTGTTATTCGAGCGTGAAAGTTGTAAATTATTTACCGCGGGAACCCGTGTATTTCATCACTGCTGCATAATTCGCTTTTAATGCCGGTCGCGGCGTCATGAAGCGGGTCCGGCTACGTCGTCGCCGTCTGAAACTAATAAAATTGCATTAGCCAGTCATCGGGCGTCACTGTGCACAGCTGAGCGTACTCGACGTCATGCTCGTCGAGTACCCAGAGCCCTCAAACCGAGGGAATAGATTTTTTCCCTGAAGGCGGCTAGGAACCGGTGACGTCACCGGTGGAGCAAAGGGAAAGGAGAAAGGACTCGAGTAAAGGCGAAGTGAACTATCACGGAAAATTGCGCAGCGGAGCGTTCTTCCAGAAAATCGACAGTTTCTTCTATTTGTCAGGTCGCGCTTTTAGGATCAAAAGAATGAAACTTTAATTAGCGACCCGGGCTAGGTAGGTACGTGTCGGCGCGCGAGAGAGCTGCAGCAAGGCCTGCCCGGTCCTTCTGTACGTCCTTACGCATTCTCACAAAGGAGGGCATCGCTTTCAAACGGCCAAGTTACACGGTTTAAAGCAATCAAACGCCCCTATCTATGGCTTTGCCGGTTGCAATATGGAATACTACGATCAATTATGTAGCTCCGAGTGTCAGTGCTCCGCAGCATCCTGTAAGATCACCAAATTAGTACAAGTTTATTTTCTTATTTTGTTTTACGAAATTTTTAAAATTTCTTAACCCTCGTTTCTCCATCATTTTCGCAACCTAATGTGCCCCTCGTGCGTCAAATTGACACAATGGTAAAACATCAAATGAGATTTTATTGATAATAAAGCAATAAATGTTTACACAATATGCAATGCATGCAATGAATGCAATGAATGCAACGAGGAGAACGCCGGAGGATTCTACTCCTTGGAGCGGGGACCAGCCCGTAGAGGGTTCATCAATTCTTCGGTAAGTGATCGAACATTAATCCCGGAAATTGTTACGACCGAAATCGCAGGTCCGTGAAAACAACAGCTTATTCTACGACCGGGGTCTACCGGAGGGCATAGAATCAACATTTATTCAGGCGTGCATACCGCGAACGTTGGCTCGGCCTGTACACAATTTGATTCATTTACATGCGACTGCGTCGCGGCCGCATGCCGAATTGCGCATTGAATACCCGTTCGCCTTATATTCCATATCCATCTTCGTTATCCGGCGTTGCGTCGTCCCGTGGATTCTTTCCTCTGGCATTGTGGCGGGCAACGAGCACTATACCGTTCCAACCCCCGTCGCGGTGACACAAGGACGGCTCGCATTTATATGAACCGACCGAATAGAGATTCTATTTTTGTATGGACAGACATTATATAGTAGGTCAAGACAAGTTGCGCGGATAGGAGATTCCCTTCTATTGTGTCTGGGGCGGTGAGGGTCGGCGCGGGAGATGAACGGTGGACGAGAGGAAAGGGGTGGTTGCAAGGCAGAACTCCAATATTCGGAATTTATAACCCCTCGTAACTCAGTCGGTTTCTGCACCTAATACCGGGCCGACCTCTAGCCAGCAACCTGCATCCCGTGCATCCGGCTGCAGGATGTCCGAAATCATCTTATCGCTATACTTTAGGGTCATTATGCGTTCTCATATCCACGGGGAAATTGAAGTTCAAACAGGAAAGAGAGGCTGGTGTATACGAGAAAGAGGGAGAGAGAGAGACGTGAGAGCAGAGTTGTTGCTCGACGGGAAGTCGAGCCATGAAATACGCGGCATTTTCGGCTCGAGTGATAGCGCGGCGCAGTCTTGGCAGCACGACGGATGCTCACTTTTCGGGGCTAACCAGTTAGGACGCCCGATAACGCGTGATTTATCCGCCCTGCACTCGGATACATGAAAATATACTGGCAGCCGTGACTTCGTTCGACGTTTAGACCGAGTTAATACCGGGAATTCCCGAGTCCCGGATCGAAACCAACGTGTTCTGCCGATGGGAATGTTATTTTACTGATCGCAAACAAAGGGCGACTCTGAGGCACAGTGGGCTGCTACTGTAAAATAGGTGAAATTTGTTCATCAATTTTGTATGGCTTAAGGAAAGAGAAAAAGAGATAGATAGAAGAAATGCTGCTACTTAGAACTTGCAGTTAAGTAGTCAAGTTTAAAATTTGTTGATTTTGCAAATTAATTTCGATTACCATGATAATCCCCGATTAATTGGACGTATTCGCACAGATGCACTGCAGATTACATTTTCATTTGTAATTCTACACAAATATCGATAATTTTGCAGAATTTCCATACAATCGTATTACAATGTCCCGAAAATTATACATACATCCATTTCATTCGAAATGCAAGGTCAGAATCCTTATTAAATCGATATTCAATACTGCGTGCACACCATCGAGAATTCTTGAATACGATATTTCAACAGAACGCAATAATATTTCTTGACATCACAAATACACCAGTCACCCGATGCTTTATCGAAAATGTCCGACACAACTTTTACAGTATTAACCGCCTCTCTCTTTCTGCATTTGCAAAGCTTTTACTTCACATTCGAACGAAAACGAGAATAATAAACTACTACATGCAAACACTGTACAAACTATTTACAACCGTCTATTCAAACACGTTGCAACGAGGAATAAACATCAAAAAGTATTTCACACCGGCGTTCACTGATTCAAAGCAACGTAAAGGATTACGCACACACATTGATTCAAAACAACGTAAATACCAAAAAGGTATTGTACGGCAACACTCTTTGATCCAAAGAGTAACCGATGTAACAAAGCTGTTACTTTCAACCCTCGCCTCGCTTCTTCCACGCCCGAAAAATAAAAAGAAGCAGTAGTTTCAAAACGCGATAAAACAGTAAGACCGAAAACTGCGAGCAGTTCGCCAGTAAAAAGAGTTTCAATAATAAAAAGTCAACTACGATTCTGATGCGCGCAAAAAATATCAAATCCCAGAGGCTGCGAACCGGTCCAGTATCCGAAACAAATAAATTCCGCAACGGCGTAGGAGGGTGCAGAGATCGTGGTCTATTTGCAACGAAGGAGAACGGCGCGGCGCGGCGGTTGAAAGGTAGCAGAACGCTGAAGAGCGGGAGATTACGCTTAGGCCCCGAAGACAGAGCTCGTCGGGTATTGATTTCGCGTTCGCGCGTAAGTGCGTCCCCGGGCAGCCGGCAGGGTATTATACACCGATAAATTCGCGAAACCGCATATCTCAGGGCAATCGTAATACATAGTCGGAGGCGTTTCCACGAGAAAAATATAACCTCCAAAGGAGATTCCCCGGGGCTCTATACCGCCACGTTTTTCCACGCTTCCGCCTTCGAGGCCTGGCGCGGAGCATTGCTCCGAGCAGTTTCTTTTCTCCGCTGGCCTGCAGCTCCTTCTACCGTTTCTTTCGCGTTTTAATGGGCAGTCGTAAAGTACAGGAAAATTAAAAATTCATACCAGCGAAAATTTAAGAGTCCCCGTGTACGTACAAACGACTGCATTTACCTTGGTTGAGTTCTGTCTCGCATGTATTTGCACGCCCTCTTGGCTGCCTTGTCGCTCGAAGCTTCTCTTTCGCACGTCCCTGCGTTTCCAACTCTCCCTCTCTCATTCTCTCTCTCTCTCTCTCCCGTTCTCTCCGCCCTTTCTTATAATTTTTCGCCCCCTATCTTCCTCTGCTACCTTACTCCACTTCCACATTTCTCTCTCTCTCTCTCTCTGTGCGTCTCTCACTCTTCCTCCTCTGCGCCCATGTCTCCCTTCTTTCGCGTTGCTTGTACCACAGCCGTGAAAGAGCGGAAACACGGTACCGGAAGCCTTGGCCGCTGGTTGCCGCGAGAAGAAATACGCGCAAGGTCCCGACGTTTCCGTGAAAATCCTTTTCCGCGTCCCGTTTCGCGACCCACTTTCACGCTTTTCAGCTCCTCGGCCGCGACTTTCTTCAGCGACCGTCACTCCACGATGCCCGCCGCGCTTCCGAAGCTTTTCTGCCGCGAGACCAAGCCGACGCGGAATGCCTTTGAGACGTTTACGACCAACAGCTGCCCTTTGAATCCGTAATAATCCGATATCGAACGGCCGACGGACCTTCCGAAGTTCCGACGAACCGCCCAGCCGAGCCCACCGACGGCGTCGCCTCGTCGGTAAAGGGCACTTCGCGCTTTGATGGCTCCATTTTTCGGCCATTTTTTCGAAACGAAATTGCCACGGCAATGCGCACTTTAATTTGCACAATGTGGAGTCCCGCAGGAAATCTTTTGCGTAATAGGGTAGCATTTCTCTTTCAGTGAGATGGTTATTGCAAATAAATTTTCTTGAGATGTGTAGATACGACCTTGAGTTACATAAGACCACATTTCTTTTAGTAGTACTTGTTCATTTGTTTATTGGACGAGGTATAATCGTGTCAACCTGTTCAAACCTATGCAAACAAGGAATTTCTTTTTTTAGACTTGTTAGCACTAGGGACCGAACTTAATTATTCGAGTTGTGACAAGTATGTGCCCGCTACTGTACCGTGTGGAAACGCGGACAGAACCTCTGTTCAAAGAAGCCGCATTTATTTTAAGAGGAAGGGATGACGGCTTATTTAAAGATAACAGCAAATTAGAACGACATGTAGAGGGAAAATTGTCTCTGAGGAAGGTTTTGAAGTGATTAACGGAACGCTTTTACAGTTGACAGCGGCACAGTTCTCTGGCCCCGGGAATTCCATTAACCTCATGCGAACAAGACTCGTGGATGAGCCATATAATGGAAAATATTTAAAAATATAATTATTCAAACGATGTTCCGTGTTGATTCGTTGTCAAGACTTTTCGAGGGTTTGGTAGAACCACCGAAATTCGATGTCAGATATTTTCATCGTCCGTGGCATTTGACATGCTGGCGATATCAAGAAACGTAAATTGAATTGTCGAAATGAAGAGCTCGATAAATCGTACAAGCATTTATCGTCTCGTATCTCTTATTAATTACATATGGCCATTTTGACTGCTTACAGTAATAATAATGTTACAATTTAGCCATACACGTATTCGTTTAAAAACAGAGATCATAAATACGTACAAAGACATGAAGCTGCCCGTCATAATTAACGTGTGTGTAACTTGCAATTACAGTGTTTCCCTCGTTCGGTTTTATTGTAAATCCTATAGGAACGTAATAATAAAGTATGTACGAAGTGCTCGCGAGCAGCTTTTAACCTGCATACGATGGACTTTCAAATATGTTTTCAATCCTCCTTATGAAATGCCACAACGTAATCTCTTCATATCAGATTATGTGTAATTTTATTTGATCGGTCCAAGTGGAATAAGAATTTATTTAATTTGTAATCGACGCAACAAATTTTTATTGTGCATAAAGATCCGCAGTCTAATTATAATTGTGAACAGAATGCGTCGACTGGTGTGAGAATGTTGTGACAGAAAAGTGTTTAGCCAACACCGTATAGAATTCGAGACAAATTGTATACTCGTCACGGGAAGTGTATTGAATGGATTTCCTCGGGGGTTGAAATTAAATCGCACGTGTTTGGGTTAGCGGAAGGGTGGAAGTTTAGACAGCGAGTGCTCCTTGTGGACAGATCGTAGCCATCAATAGAGGGGTTTCTATTTTTCTGTGAGAAAGGAAGCCAACGGTTTCTGCTGGTAATCCGAATCCAGGCGAGACGGGAATGCATCAACTGTTCCCCGCGTGAACGATGCGTCGTGACAGCTGAGATGGTTCCCTCTAGAAACGTCAAACCCTTTGGGACATCTATGTATAACCATTGAAGCGTCCTGTAATGGAGAAAGTCGGTTTCCGAGGGAACGTTTTCGGTACACCGCATCCCCACGTAGAATTATTTCAATTAAATCGAAACACTGGGACTCTTCTTGTGTGCTGCGAGAGGGGATACTAACATAGAGGTTAATGAGAACTGTTCTTGAACACGAACAAAATGGTTCGTCTGAATGCGTAAAATTAATTTAGTTATATTATTGATTTAATCTTATGAAGTGATACAGTTTCATTGATATAAAAATAATAAATTCGCACATTCTCTGCACTAATACGTTTGAACCTTATTATTGGGTAAAATTTACTTCACTGGATTCAAAATTTGTGCCTTTCTCCTATAAATTATGATGTATTTCTTCATAATGATGAAGTTTCGATCCTGTAGGATCAATGGTTCAGAAGTTATGCTTGCTTAAAGTTGAGCAATCTGCAGTGTTTTTGACAGGTAAGGGCACTGCCATATTGAACCGCCGGTCCTTGCCTCCTCCCGACCTAATCACCAACCAACTGGGTAAGCGGCGCGCGACCGTCACTACAAACCAATATGGCGGCGCTCTTACCTGCCAAAAACACTGCAGATTGCTCAACTTTAAGCAAGCATAACTCCTGAACCATTGATCCTACAGGATCGAAACTTCGATCTGCAGCCGCCCCGGGTACAAATCTACTGGATTACAAACCAAATACGTCATAATTTATAGGAGGAAGGCACAAATTTTGAGTCCGGTAAAGTAAAAAGCAGCCTTATAGTACTAGTACACTCTCCCTCTACATTGTTTAGTGGATGAGGATGGAAAATAAAAATATTCGGATCTCTGCAGCCGTTCTTAATCACGTCTGGCGCAAAGTTATCTCGCCGAACGAGCGGGTAATGTGCAGTCATCGACAATCCGAACAACACGGTCTGTTTTCTCACCCTATCCCAGACAGCTCGCATTCTACGGCGGCGTAACAATACTACACATCGTTGTGTATTCAGATTTTTAACCCCGCCGTAATTTAAACTTGAATACGATCTCGTACTTCGCGGCAGCCAATTAAAACTGGTCTAGAAGCAGACTCCTCCACCAACCCCAATATTCTAATTGCATTACCAGACAGCAAGTGCAGTCACGATAATAATAACTGCACCCTCGGTGCCGAGGCATCGTTGACAGGATAACTCCAGGTGATCACGAGCGAAAAACAAAGCTATCTTCTTTGCTGAAAGACATCTGTAGCTCACATTATTTTACAATAATTATCGTCCGAACAATGTTTCAGTAGCAAACTAAACGCACTAAAACAATAAAACAGTTTCATGTAAACATTTGTCCAATGTGAATTTATTTCAGAGCTGCAGGCAGTTCTATCTTGGAATCGTTCTTCGGAGAAACAGAAATGTTCACTCAGCTGTTTATAAAGAAGTATCGTTATCTGAACATTAGATAGCAATTCTCTCGGATTGCCGGAGCTTGAGAAACAGATGAATCCACTTTTCCGGTTAAACATGGATTATTAAATGAAATGCTCATAAACCCCTGCTATAACCTTGAGGCATCCGGCACAAGGATTCGCGTGACCATAACTGACTCTACGCACGGCTCGGCAGTTAAAACTGCAATATCTCGCTCTGTCGTTTTTATTAAACGGTTAGAAAGTTCGCTTCCCTGGGAGCTGGTCATTCGACACAATATTAAACCGAATGGAGTCGAAGCAATTAATTAGCACAATACAAAAACAAATGTAATTCGATGAAATTGCAATAAACCACTTCTTATTTTTGTCTACAGAAATGCTCATATTACATTTCCAAACAGCCTGAAATTTCCAACACAACGAATTATATTTTCCATGAAGGTCCGAAATCCAGTATCGAAGTGTGCGACTCAGAGACCATTGCGAGATAAGCCTGCGTTACAGATGTAAGAAACACGACTGGAATTATAAGCATCTGATAAGAGAATTCGAAGCCTTCAGGAAGCATACAGACTCTCGGATCATAAGTACCCGAATCAGGTTTCAGAGTATCGCTATTGGTGATCTGAAATTCGTAGCATACTCCTGGGACACCTGGAGTGGGTTGTAGAACCACATCACCAGGAATCCAGAGATCGTCTAAACACCTTCGAATCACCTGGGATAGCAGCTTCTCGGCCGGGAACTATTTCAGTCACGGGAGTTGTCTCGAATCATTCCCCTATCCTAGGGATAAACTTTTTATCCTCCGCTAAAAATGTCGGATTCTTCGAGTACTCCTTCGACTATTCCCCAGTTCCCCTTGAAAGAGAAAGAGAGAGAGAGAGAGACCACTGAGAACGTAGGACAGATTCTACTTACTCGGTTTATCCAGGAGTTCCAGAATGGTTTGGACATTTTAGGGGGTCGTGTCTTTAGAATTTAGACGCTCCAAGAGATTTCGAGAATCTCGAATCGATCGGGTCTGTCCCCGGCTGTTCCGGAAGATTTGAAAGTTGTCGAAGTCCCGATGCGTTTCAGACTTCCACGGTATGTTCCCCAAAGACTGAGAGTTTCTAAGCATTCAATGGGTTAAGAGGTTCCAAGCGATTCGCAGAATTTTTGTAATCCGAACAATTCCCTTGGATCTTTAACGTGAGCCTTAAAAGTTTGCAAACTGTAAAAGATTCGGCGGTTGTGAGGTTTTGTTGGACAACAAAAGTGGTCGATACTACTAGTTCTCTGTACTTTCAAAGTACAGTAGAACCTCGCTCGTTGCAGATTTGCGACTCCCACCAGGAGTTGTTAGACGTTTTGAAACTCGTGGCGGGGAAACAGATCGCACGATTGGTTACCTCTTTTTCTGGACAACCTCAATTTTTGCACACATTTTCGGATCCGTTCCGTGCAACGAACGAGGTTCTACTGTACTATGGAACAGTAGAATTCTGCATAGATTAAGGAGGGTAGTTCTGTATCGATTTACACTTATTACATTCCATTACTGTAATCGCTGTAGTCATGTTCCTATTTGTACTCGCGTCATGCACCGCTTCTCAAGAGAAAGCTATTATAATCTCCTGTCCGAATGTTCCCGCAATTCCGATCGGCCCCTTCGCAACACGACAGAAAACGAAGGCTAATCCCATGACGTTCCGTGTCCCCAGGATAACTGTTAAGTGGCAACAATACTAGCAGGCGAGGCAACCGGCAGCCAAGATATGTCAAATCCGTGGTAAGGGTATCTGCATAACTGCACAAGGAATATTATTGTTAGTGTGTCGCCAGCGACGCGGCCGAATCCCGGATTTCCGGGCCGTCCAGCCGGAAAGCCAGGGGTCTAACCGTCGCGAGCTGCGGTTACTTTAATCTCGCTTAATCACCAACCAGTAACGATAACGAATCGCCGATATAAACTTCAAACCCTTAAAACACGAGGACACAACGTGGTAAGTGTTAACGCGCGGTTTGCATCCGGTTCGCATTTATTCTCGCGAAACGTGTAATTCATTAGGACGAAAATGCTACAACACATTGATTTCAACAATCAGAATTTAAACCTCTAGATGTGTAAAATCCAGTCTACTCTCCGTAAAGTCAATCACGTTTTCTGTTAATAAATTGATTGACCAATGATCGATTCAAAACGGAATTTATATGACGATAGACTGTATTTCCAATGGAGGAACGGGTACAAACGTTGATAAACCCGACCCCGTACGCCGGATCGAACCGGCACGTCGCTGAATTACGAATTTTAAATAACTTTGGTGAACTGTTCAAACTTCCCCGGATGGGGGCCATTTAATTTTACGCGTTATCTCAGGAACTAATTACTACCGGCGGAATGGACGTGCTCAAAAAACCGAAGGGAAGAAAAGCAGGATGACGGAAGTCGACAGAAGTTTCAATTGCGTTCTACGGTTCTCACGGTTGAGGGTTCGGGGGTGTGGGCCGCGCGAGCTTTTGCAAAAGTTACCCCGACGTTTCGTTAACATTGTAGCCAGCGCCGTCCGGGAGAAACAGTAATACTGATCGCAGCGTATAATGTGTCATTCAACCTCCGCTCAAGAAGTTGGCTGCAATGTAAACGAAACGTTGAGAGAAGTTTTCCGAAAGGAGAAGGACTATACCTGAAAGTCTTCATCTCGGGAACTACTCAAATTTCTGATTCAGTTATGGTTGGAATTCTACGAGCTGCATTTGCGACGCCATCGTATTATTATTATTTATTTAATGCTTTAAACCAAGTATGGTTTATGGACGCCGCATTGTATTAATAAATAAAAGTAAAAATAAGATAAGAACCATTGTTATAATTCGCCAATGAATAAATCGCAAGTAATAATTCTTTTCACATCTACATTCGAGCAAGTACTTGTAGTTTATACAGATTACATGATCGACAAGATTTCTGCAGGTAGCAAGAGCAGTATTTCGGAAACGCGTGACGCCAATTTCGGCACCGGTGTTCATTAAAATCAATGCACCTGTCCAGACAGGAGGTATAGATAGCGGAATTATAAATCATTTTCAATTTTGCATATTAATCGCGACCGAGCGTCTGCGCCGGCGAAGAAATTTCCATAAATGGTAGCTCAGAGCTTCATCGAAGAGTGATGCAACTGCGCTTGGACGTCGTCGCGATGCACTCGGCTCAATTTGAATGCATCGTGCGCGCGGCAAAGCCGACGAACATATTTCGCGGCGAGTCGTTCGATTAAACATGGAAATTGTGAACAAGAAGAAAAAGAACCGTCGAAGATGGGACGAAGAGGGCTGAGTCGAGTGTCCGCCGGTCAGCGATGATGACAACGATAATGAAGATTGGGCGGCTGGCTCGTCATTATAAAGCCATTTAATGCGTTCAACATGCAATCGCACGGTCGAGAACCCGCTTCTTTGTATTCGCGGCGACACGAGCTGGCTTTAATACGTCCTTCACACTGTTTGGCGTTCTCCGTTTAAACGATCCGTATTTAAACGTTCTTGTCGCTCTCCGGTGCACGTTGTTGCACTCCACGGCAACGCGTTCCTCCTCCCTGTTTTTCGCTTGTCCTCTTTGATAACTGCCACCGGGAGTACGTTAGTGTTCACCATGCAACAAACTCTTCCAGGCTGCTTCAACCGCGTACCTTAATTACGCATTCAGGGCCGGCTTCGTTCGCTGTAATTATAAACTTCGACATGAAAGTAACTCGGCGAGCGAGCGTTCCTTTACCTCGAACTGCCTTTGCTCGTGTAATCGAGATCGAATCGAACAAAGTGCTTGATTACGCCGCCACGCGCGACCGCGTCCGCTCCCGCGGAATACATTTCCGAGCTCGAGATGATAGAAAAATCGGCCCTATACAAATCTATTCGAACGTTGGGCGAAGCATAGTGAGGACAATTAAGCAGCCTCTCGATTACACCGTCGCTCGCTGGCACTGTTACCGCGGGAAAGATAATGGGCCTGCGATACTCGCGTTTGAAGTCTCTTCGATGACAAGCAAAGATAATGGTTCGTCGGAAGATACTTTTCCATGAATGCTGGAATACAAGATACATGTCCTAGTTAGAAAAGTGTCATATTTTATTACTAGACTGTTCATCTACAGGATGTCCCGTTTAAGTGAGAACAGCAGGATATCTCGGAAGGCGTTGTCGTTATCAAAAAAGTGCTCGTACAAAAGTTGTTTGGTATGACGGGCTACATCACGTAGTATTAATTGTTTTCTTGTGGGTGGAGTGATGGAGGAGATCTGAAGATCAATCTATTTTGGTGTACAATGGAATACTATACTGTTTTCTTCCGAAACTAATAGCAGGTACTGAGACAAATTCAAAAAGGTGCCATATGATATTATTCTGAGTTGATTAAAGGTAAATCGCGTCGAGCCGCGTCGGACGATGAAGAACCTAAGCTAACGATTTACCTTTAATCAACTCAGAATAATATCATATAACACCTTTTTGGATTTGTTTCAGTACCTGCTTTGTACGAACACTTTTTTGATAATGACAACGCCTTCTCACTTAAACGGGACACCATGTATAATTATTCACAGCTCCGAAAGATCTACGGAATTCTCAAAAATGTTTCTTTTATTTTCAATAAATACTACTTGAATCGGGAATGCAGAAAACGTGTGTATTGTTTTTTCTTCTCCATTATCCCCCGATCAAGAATTTTTATTAAAACCCGCAGCTACTATAGCAGACTCAACGTGTCCAGAGTTTTCTTCGTTTAATTAACCGGTCACGCAGCCGGCTTTGCCTCTCCGGCCGACGCGATATGGGAACGTGAATTTAAGCTGTTCGACGACAGTGCCACGTGAATTTATCGCTTGATTTGAAATGCACCCACCGCGCAATGTCCATTCATATCTCATCCGTGGTAATAGTGAATATTGCGCCGGTAGAAGGTCCTGGCGGCGTTGACCGGGGTCGAATGGATTCCTGACATTGCCCCCTGGCCGACGGGGTTGAATTTGTTCGGTGTAGGCCCAACGTTTCCACCGTGTGCTTGGACGCATATGGAAATGGTCACTTTGCCCGGGCAAGGTGTATTTACACGTTCCAAAGGATCCGCTATGCATGCTCAATCTTCGGCCAGTCCGTTGGCCGTCTCTCTATCATGTGGCCGGCAGAAATGGCTTGTTGATTAGTCGTGAATGGCTCTTGTCCCTGGAAGATTTCTGCATCTCAATCGGGTCGCACCTTCAAAGAAATGCTCGCGCTCGACTGCATCTTTCGTGAATAAGACCAACATTTGCATCATTGTTCTCCGTTTCTTTCTTTCATATACTATAATTCTGATTTGTACAAAAGCAATTTGTTGCTAGTAAAAAATTAGGATTTAAAAGAATCAGAAATAGCAGTGAAAAGTAGCTACGTATTATAATGGATCGAAGGAGAATGAAGTGACAGCGTCGGCTAGAATGGTTGAAAAAATTGGTCAAAAATGACTGCATGGCAGAAAATGTGATGAAGACTTGAAATATCTGTCGGAACGTTCGTGCTCGGAGAATTTCCGGGAGCCTGGAAATATAATAAGCTGAGCCGCATATTCTTCGCTGCCAGTACCTTTTTTTCTCTCTCTCCTTTAATAACATTACAATATTCAATTCAATATTTTACATGTAAAAATATCTTTTATAAATTAAACTCTTCCGCACACATTTCATTGATTCAACAATAAAGCGTCCCACGGAACTTAATAAAATGGAGATTCATTCATTCGTACAATATTCGCCTACATTATATATTACATTTTTACTTTTAAATTATAAGGTATCAGTTTGTTACTAATTAATATACTGCAGACCGTTCTGCAAAATGAAAATTTGCTGCATCGACCGAAAGAGGATGGAGCCAGAAATTTCATTCCTCCTTAATCATTTTAACAAGATCAATGTAGCGTGCCGACATGTCTCAATGATTTCAATTTTCCAATTGCTTCGAATTTTGAGAATTGAGGAACAGTGGTATCACATTCATCTCGATTATTGCAGGAAATTAGTTGAAGTTATGTCAAAATGCCTTTTAAGTTTCCTAACCACGATTCTTTTCGAATGACTAGAGAAATTCAACCCTCGTTTAATTACGGTAATCCTTTCGCATTATTTCCCGTGGAATCTCTCTCTCGCGCACGGAATCCAATCCCGAGCGTTGTTTACGTAATGATTATTTCAGTTGGAGGGTTCGGCTTACTAGAGTCCGGCGGAGAACTTCGTTACATTGAATTAGACAGCAATGTTCAGATTCGCGATTAGTGCAGATGGCAGTGGTAACTCTACATGGAAACTTTCAGAACTGGGAATCTCTGTGCTCCCAGTGTTATTCGGGATTCCAGACAAACTCCGGGCCACGATGAGGGCAGCTACCATTTCGGGCGGGCTTAAAATAAATTAAGATTTTTTGACACGTCAGTTGCAAAACCGTCCCGGAAGCTCCGGGATGAATTCCGAACCGGAGCTGCCCAAACTGTCGACGAACTTCGGCGATGGTTTCGCGAGCAAACGATTGATCTCCGTGCAGTTGTAATTGACGAGATAATCAACGATACGGTTTTCGTTCGTTGTTTATGGCTCCACCTAACTTTCCCGATTACGATCGCTCGCCCGAGCCGGTAGTTATTTACGCGCGGCAACAGACTCGCGATCGAATCGATTTCGGTGCATGTACGAGAGCTTTTTAATCCCCATAGAAATCACGTAATGAAATACATTTCCCGCTTTTAAAAAGTGTGCTTAATAATTTTTCCAGCTCCACTAACGAACGTTCGCGTTTAATCATTGTCGAATCGTTAATGGCAAAACGAAACGCGTCGAGCGCAAAGGTTTATTACGAATTCTCCGCGTTACAAATAGCTTTATATTTCCGTTCCTATTAATTACATTCGGCAACGATTTGCATAATAAAGTAGAGAGGAGACAATGATTAACAATAGTCATTTGGAAGCAAATTGTTATGACGATTAAACAGGGAGAAATAATAACTATAAAAATGCAATCACCAGTAACGCGGGATTTAAAATCGCAGAATAACGGGAGCGGTGGTTCTTTGACGCTTTCCCATTGGGATAATGATAAAAAGCTCTTGGCCTTCCCACAACTGTTCAAACGCTGATGCACGATAACGAAAATATGGCGGATATGAGCGCGAAACGAGCGCGGCTGACGCGTCTACAAAATGCTGTCGGTGAAAAACCGAAGGAAGCTACATTAAAACATGATTACAAAGGATATAAAACGATAGGTTGTGTGAACTGGTAACCGGACCGAATTTCAGCGCGGCCCATTTAATCGTTCTCGAAACGATTATTTGTATCCCGTTGCGCATCCGGATCGAGATGAAAGTCGAAGTTCGAATAGCGACGGAACTTTTGTGAAAATTGAGAAAAGCTTTTAACGCAAATACGCAGGAAATGAGAAAGAACATTTCAAAGGGGGGGCTTTCAGACGCTTACTTAGAATGATAAGTTAAAAACTGAGCTACTGTTCGGACCGGGATGAATAGAAATCCGGGATTGAATCGCGGCTGTGCGAAGAATTAAAGTCTGCAGTGGACTTTAAATCCAATCTATTGTTTGCGGCCATTTTCCTGCAAAAATTCACTGCGATATCGACGTGATTTAATCGCGATATTAAACGCAATTAGTAGACGCTGTAGTTGAGCACATTTCGTACCTTTGACAAGAATAATAATTACCGGACAAGTACAGTTACATTTTTTTACTGAATATTATAAGATTTAACTAAACAACCACCTAATAATATATTTATTCGAACGTATCTGAAGGGTTAAAATAGAAATTTTAAAATTCACTGAAAAATGTACCGTTTCAATGGAAAATCGTGGATTTATAGTGAATCTAACAATTCGCTCAGCCACGGTACAGCAGAACCGTCGCAACAGTTTCAGGCGGGACTGCTGGAAGGTTAACAACGTTTCAATAGGGTGCCGTCAATAGGAAGATAGTAACCGTGCAAGATACGATCGCTGTTCGGTTCGGTGGCAAGCGTAATCAGGAACGCATCGGCAGTTCCGTTGAACGATTATCATCGGGATCGATCGTACCTCCGCGGGGTCCATTGATTAACCGCGATCTAAACGCGCCGCGTAGAGTCGGAAGTTGTCGGAGCTCGGAGTCGTCGTTACACCGTGTAACGCGTCAGGGCGATCGGCGGGTCTCTTAATTGGATCGGAGTTTACACCAGAGAAATGCGTTATTATCGTCACCGGGTAGCTCGAAATGTCGGGCGCATGCCGGTTGTTATCTGGATACAAGCAACAAGCCACACATTTGAGCCCCCGAGTAATCACACTAACATGAGATGCAGAGTCCGCCGCTAACTAAACTCTAAAGTCTGCCGCAAGTTGGCCCGATGTGGTGTCAGCCCAAGCACAGAAGGAATTCCCGCGTAAGTACGTATCCCAAGGCCTCGGTGTACCTGTCAATTGCAAGTGTGTAGGTGGGTCGAAATACCTTTGGATCCCGGGAGGTTAACCGCGACGCTAAGATAGCATTCAACGCAAACTCGGGAGCTCTTATTTTAATTACCCCGTCCTTCTGTGTTAGACCGGGGCCGCATCACCGAGGAAAACAGAGAAAGAGAGACAGAGAGAGGTGGATAGAGAAGGAGAGAGAAAGAGAGACAGGCCATCGTTCCGTAATATGTTTCCTTCGCAGATTAATGCAGTTGCCCGCCTTCGTTCGCGTCGCAACACCGTTTTCCTTGTTACAGGAAATCAAAGTTCCCACCGTGGAGACAATTCTTGTTATCAAGATTCCGCTGGGAGAACGTGATTCTTATGCGAATTAAAGCACGCTTGTCCGAAACCAACCATCACCAAAACAGCCCCCTGTACGCCCTAGAACTGCTACCGGTGTTGCAATCTTTTGCATACGTGCACCGCTTCGACTAGCTTCATTATCTAGTTCATCATGGAATTCATCCGGATTCTCAGTCATAAGAAAATTAAAATATTAGATTCACGAACCACTGTGAGTCATCGCAGATGAGATTTAAGTGTAGGCTCTTGAGATATTAAAATTTTTCAGAATCAGGGATAATATTCAATGTGCAATATTGTCGTAAATTTCTGCCATTGTTTAATTTATATATGCTGCTTGATAGACACACATTGTTAACCATTTTTGAAACAATCTTCTACTATTCCATTTATTATATATTATAATTAACCTCGTACTCCGCATCGTTTGGTATGCATAACATCGTTCGTAGAATGAGTCTACTGCTCTAATTACGTTCTTAATACTATTACTGCAATTTCTGCTTACCTTTCTATTTTCTTATCTCGTACTTGGAATAATATCTTTGTCAAATTATACAGTGTAATATTACACTTGTACTACATTGTATATAAATACTACACTGTAATATAAAGTTATAATCGTGGATCAATTAACTATATTAATATTTATACTGCAAGTTTCATCCACTTAAAGTACATTTCAAAAATTTCAAAATAGCTCTATTGTCTTGAAATCAAAATGAGCTGAAATAATTCGTGAAAATATATGAAAGGCCAGAAAGAAGGCTAAAGAAGGAACTGCCAGCCGGATATGTGTTAACGTCTCCTTCGTCTTTCGCGAATTTGCAAGTGCCGTAAACTCATAAAGGACCGCGCTCTAGCGATGACGTTTAATACTTCAGAAACTGGTGCCAGAGTTCTGAACACAATGAAAACTTCGCGGCGACCCGGCTCGGGGTTGGTCTGGGAATCGTAGGTGAAAAAGTCCTTGGCCCAAATGCGCTCTGAACTAGGCCAGAAAATTTAAAGATTCCTATTCACCAGTCGAGGCCGTCGAGGGAAGCAAATTGGCGTCTGCCCACCTGCTTACGTGGCACGTATTCCGCATTCCACTGACCCCTGGGTAACGAGGCATCGGACACCATCCTGTGATCCTGCGACCTGAAAGTAACGACGTTTCTTTCACCATTCTGACGGGAAGCAGGGAAACGATAAGCTGTCGAAAACTGAAGTCTGGAGACATTTCCGTGGGAGCTTGGTAGTGGAGCAACTGCTTGGATTTGCCTAAAAATCAGCTTCATATGAATCTTTTCAAAGGGAAGAGGTTCGAAAATAGCAAAGGAGTCGCGCCGGTGTCGTGAAAATCCACATAATCTTAACAGAAACACTGACAGATCGTGTGGCAGGGTTAATGCAAAGTTATGAAGCCATGCGTTACCGCGGTCGGCGTTGTCAATTCCGATCCACGACCGCCACCAGAGACTATCCATTAAGTTCGGTCACGGGAACTTTGTCTAAGATTAATTTATCAGGTAACAGGCCGAAGTAAGGAATCCCTGGTTACCAATGAATCGATAATCATCTGAAGATTTATGGACATCGTCTCTCCGTCCCTTGACGCTCCCGTAACCCTCTCATCTCCTTTATGCATACATTTCCATTAACACGTTTAATGACTTGGCGAACGTTAATGTCCCTTTGTGCGTCTATTACGCGATCGAGACAATGAATATGGGACAAGGCACGATGACAAGTGGAGCCGATAGAGAAGCTCCCTCGGCTCTCACGGAGCCATAATTGCGGTCAAGCTTTTTCAACGGATCGGAGACGGCGTAATTTCCCTTGCGAGGACTCGGCGCGGATCAATAAAGCCAATTTGTCTTTTCGCCCGCTTGTCTATCCAATTAGAGGAACGGAGCATCGTTATAAAATCTCGTCCATCGCGAGAAAATCTCGTCCATCGCGAGAAAACCGTTAAACGACCGGCAAAATGCTCCGGAGGATCGCGAAACAATATTCCAGCCGCGGATGCATCGCATGCGACGCGATGCAAGCGGCCCCGGTTCATCGTTTATGCATTCCGCAGCGACGCGTAAATTTTTTTCTGCTTCGCGAAAAGGATCGGCCCCCTGTTTCGCCCGTGTGTACCGTTCCCTGTTTGCCGGGCAAGCGACACGCGCCGTTAAAAGCTACTCAATATTTGACGGCCAGACGAAAATGACTTAGAGCTCTGTATCCCCCTGTCCCTCTGTCTTCTTCATACATCCACCTCCGGGTCCGTGGAACCATTCGACGAGATCGATGGGGGAATCGAGTCCGGAGAGCCGAAAAAAGAGTTTGCATACACGATTAATTGTTTTCCGCCTCGTACCGCTATGATTTATCCCGTAAATTCTTCGACGGAGAACGGCGCGGAACGCGCATGAACGTGGAAAACTGACCGACTACATAGTACCGACGCGTAGCCCTGTAATTACACCTCTCAGAACGTTCTTTCTCATCGTCTATTCCTCCATTCCACCGTTCGATGTCCAGCTCTATCCGGGGGCTAAAGCTACGTGTCGACTTGAGAGTTCCACTACGCCGAAATTGACCTTCGATAGAGGCTACAGCGAATTTTCGACGAACCAACAACGGAAAGATAGATTCTCGAAATAGGTAAATAGAAGTGGAATACAGCTGAATTTTATGTACAGTCGAACCTCGCCAGTCGCAAACTCGTTTATTTACCTTTAAAGTGCGAAACTCTGCCAGACTACTGCTTTAGATCAACCTGAGAATCTACTTTAGCTCCAGCAGCTAGCGCTTGTAATTCTAGACAGTAGCTATCTCCGTGTGAGAATTGGACACCAGTGTCGGGTGATAAATATTTTTATGAGCAATTCGGAATTAGATAATTAAATTTCAAGTTAGACCGCTTCTGTTCTTTCCCTTTGTGCACATTATCGCGTAACTGTTAGTTCTATTCGCGAGAGCATAACCTGCGGGAATCTACTTTTTGATGAAGTCTGCAGAATTATTAGACTGCGGATTTTACACATTCATGAGAAAAATGTGTGTTGCGGTAATTAAAAACAGTGAGAAGGTTGAAACAATTGAAGTCAAACCATGGCGGCTGGAAAACACTTTGCGGGCAAAGAGAAGGAAGAAAAGGAGACAGTTACTATGTTAGTCATGGGAATCTTTCCCGATCCTTTTCGCCTTCAGGATTCTATGGAGGACCTATCTGCATCTCAATGGGGTATCCGAAGCTTGGTCCACACCTTCAGATATCACTGTTAACAGCCAGCTCCGATAAAATCAAGGTATCAAAGCGGAAGAAGCGTCTTGACTCCTCCGTTTGCAAGGATGTTTGCGCTGGGCACTTTTGTGTCTCGGAGATACTGAGAAACCCATTAGCTGGATTGTGACCGGTGTTTATGCTGGTACATAGGATCGATTAGTCTCGGAGAAGGTATTGGAGCATAAGATCTAACAGTAGAGAGCATACTCGAGTTTTACAGTGTTACTACAGCTTTATTCGAATGTAAGTCATCGAATGGTTAACCTTTGGCTGGTCCCCGTGTACACTAGTTCTATTCTCGAGGGTGGAACTTTCGAGTGGACACGTGACATAAAACCAACCGAGATATAGTTTGAAGAGGACACAGAAGCGAGAGGCTTCCTCGAGAAGTGTTCTCAAGTGGACACGCAGCATAAGCCGCCTCGGACAACACTCGTCCCCTTGCTGCTGTAGATCGACATGACTACCGCCAGGATCTTCTCTGCAATTCGTTCAGGATGTTCGACTCGGTGAATCTCGAGGAAATGAACGGAGCAAAGGAGGCCCGAAAAGGGAAATTTCGATGCCGGAATTCGGTTACCTTTGCTGCCGGATGATCAGGGTTGGACCAAACGGATCCTCGTTTCCCTGTGGATCGGCGATGCCCGATTTATTCCGTTATTGACTTCGAAGGATCGATTTCGGTGATCGTCACTTCTCTTCAAATATTGTAAAAACTTCGGATTCATTATCATTTCCAATTTCAAAAATTTCTTTGCGAATTCCTATCAATATGATTTTGAAAAAGAAATTCATTTCAATCAGTGAGATATAAAAAGCATCGTTTATCGGCGGCTATTCGAAAAATGTGGTTCGTTTTATTTCAGCAAGCTCGTCGACACGATCAGTATAAAATTGCTCTTTGAAGCACCGATGATTGTGCGGCACGTGGACGCGTATGAGAGCAACAACGTCGCAATTTACACGCAGTTCGTCGTTAATTGTATATACACAGACAAAGTAATGGAAATTACGTTCCGATTGGCCAGCCTGAAAAGACCGTGCGCGGTACAGTTTACACAATAGACAGAGCAATATCTTTGTTGGGCCGTCCTGATTGGACTGTTAGAGACTCTGCTTATGTTAGTTATGCCGGTGCATTCAACCAGCAGCCAGTACTGCTTTGTTGGCACTGGCATATCAGGGTGTAACGAGCGTCTGTATTGACGTTCTATTCTCCCGCTCTGTCTGACCGTGAATCTCCTGTTTTCAACAACTACTATTACCATATACCTTTGTGCACGCGGTCCTAGGCTTTATATGTACATTGGAAAGTTTTCCTGATTCCTGGCGAAGTTTATGGATAACAGAGTTAACTCCAACATCGCGTCCCGAGGTTTGGACACGTGAAGCTCAGAAATGTTCCCTTCGAGAACCTCGCGAATTTAAGCTTCATTTAGCCGAATATCTAACACCACCTTAATTCCCTGCAACTCTGCTGCGGCTGACACGAATCAACTGAGAAATCCAGCTAACAGATTGATTTATTCTTTATCGCTCCACTGTGGAATTACACTGCCCCGCGGACTACTTTGGAAATTATATAGAAAGTGAAATTTATTCTATGGAATAAAATAGCTTTTACATTTATATCGCTTATTTTATATTTATATTTACAGTGGGTTTAAAAAATATTTAAACACTACATTTCTGATTAATCATCTCTCTGTCTGCTGCTAGGAGCACTGTCCACTTTGGGGCACCTGCGTTCCATTTGACTTCGATGGTAGCACGAAGGCGTCTAATGGTCCGTAGGCAGCTCGTCAGGAACCACGCGTGCAACGTCAGACATCCTGGGCAAGGAGTGGCCAAAAATCGCGTGCATTCCGATCGATTCGACGATTCCAGGATTCCAGACCGTCGGTCCCATCCTCTAGGAATCCAGCAGACCGAACGGAGGGCCGTTGTCCGTCTCGGTCGGAGGAGGCTGGGCTGGAAACATTATCATGCAACCGGCCAGAGCTGTTTGGTAGCCAGCGACCCGCCGCGCTGCGCCGCGCCGCGCCGTGCAGACGCATCCATCTTACCGGGCTCTCTTCGCCGGCAACGACGTGAAATCAGTTTTATTGTATCTCTGTACTTGCTCACTCGCGTCGCGTATGGATGCAAATTTGCTTCATTAGGGTATCGAGGATACGACGTGGGCCGAATACGCTTGTCCGCCACGGCGATACTCGCGGACCAACCATCGGATATGGCGAAACGCACCAATTAACTTGAAGGCTATCGCGTGTCCGAAACGTAAAAGGAGAGCATTCTCGGATTCGCCTCTGCCTCGGCCAGACTGATTCATATTATCCATTCCGTGACTCTGCCTTTCTTCGCAATACGGTCCCCTACCTATTTAGAATAGTTGCACGGCAGCCCGGTTGAAAATTGCGCGCGGCTTATCGCGCGGATCCATCGACTAACAATTTTTTATGGGAAACAACAAAAGGACACAGTGTCTATTTTACATTAGCCCTCGAATCAAGGGTGGACTCAATCACGACAAACATTTTGCTATACTTTACAAAACGTAGTTTTAGAGACGTCTACATTTTACAGTCGAAATTCGCACTGAAGCTTCGGTATTATTAATTAACGCAATATTAAATCCCAGTTTTCCAACGAATGCACGATTTGCCTCCCTTCAATATTGATTCAAAACAGCATTATTATAAGCCCTTCGCTTCGAACTGTCCGAGCTGGCAAAATACAACATATATAATTTTTTCAACACAGCAGCAAGAATAAGCTTCGTTACGAACGTAGTCCGAACAAACGCATAGGACATGTAACGTAATTAATTTTTCATGCGCGAACATTCCACATCCTTTCCACGGTGAATTATTTATACGTCAGAATAACATTTCCGGTGAATACGATTTTATCGATATATTTTTCCGATAGCCGTGGTTATCACTCTACGAAATTTCCCGAACAATGCCAGTGAAATATTAAATCAATATTGACAAAGTGAAAGAAATAATTAGAGTTTTTTCTGTAAAAAAACATTCACTTTTCGCTTCGTTATCCAGGGAGTTTGTAACACATTGAAATCCACGGGATCGGATCGCTTTTATTATAATAGTCCATTATATTCCTTCGTTTCCAGAGAGGAAATCAAATTTGAATATTCGTCGCAGTGAATACGCTTAGCTAACGGGTCGGTCCATAGGTGACCGATTCTACTAGCAATCATTGACGTCGACCGGCAATTCAGCAGGCTCTGAAAATCGTTTTTCTCATTATGATCTCATGTTGATTCTCATTCCGCTTGGCCAGCATTGATTCATCCCTCGTTATGGCTCGGTATTAAAGGGAATCCCGCAACTGTGTCATCCGTGTATGTAAATACCATGCGCTCGTTCTGTTTCCTTTTAACAAGGGTATAATGTCATTCGGCCGATTGCATCCTTGCGTCCGACACAAAGCGCACCGTTTCGTTTCCGGTTAGAGCGAGTAATTAAAATCCTTTGTGGCCGGTCCTCGGCTCGGTCGATGCCCAGATAATTTTGATCTTTTCAGGTGAACGAGAAGAAACTCGGCTGCGATACTAGTGAATAGAGGCGTTCGCATCGATGCCGATTAAAAGTAATGGTATCGAATATGACACATGGGGCTGATACGATACACTGTATTAAGTGTAACTCAGTTGTATCTGATGAATTTTATTTATACCTAGCAGCTCCATATTTGAAACTTATATGCTGTGTATCAGACAAGTCAGTGCGATAATATAAACAGACCGTCGGAACATTACTGGAATACCTTCTGTTTCCATTATTCTCCCAATAAACATAAACACTTCTATTATATTTTCCCGGATTACCTCTTCTTCCCAGATAATTTATTCCTCGGATTAACTTACACGCGTATGCTGTAAAGGATATGGTTTACAGATCGGAACAACAAGTAAGAAATATCCAGGAATTAAGAGCCCGTACAGATGATGCATTCCACCTATTACAAAATATTCCAGACATTCACCAAAGAATACGTGACAATACAAAATCAAGACTACAAGATTGCTTACAAAATAATGGTGATCACAGAGAAGTTGATATGCAAGCTCGGTTATTACGAAACATCAGTCAAGATGGATCCGTTCTCAGGCATAGAAGATAAACATTTTTGAAAATTTAACAGATAACTATTAATCAATAACTATTTTCAAGATAATGGTTGAGTTTTGACCCGTGGCAAAAAAAATTTGACGGAACATTTTTTTGACAGATGTCCACCGATCGGAAGATGTAGAAGCCAATTATGATAGTCACGACAAAACATTTTTTTACACCCTGTACAAAGTTCCAAAACGTGGTGGGGATTGCGGTGGCTACGAATCAATACGATTGGTTACCTCTTCCGTTGCACAATCACGATTTTGTGCACACATTTTCGGTTCCGTTTCGTGCAACGAGCGAGGCTTTACTGTATAAATGAATGAGGTTCCACATTCCAGCGGTTTATTAAAAACTATGTGCACATAATGCGCGTCGCTAATGAAGACGAAGGCCATCGCGTGCCGAGAACACAAACGAAGAGCCGCGGAGAGATTTCCGTCTCGTTTCTGGTCCTGGTCTCCGATTTCTATTTACGTACCCGGCTCACGTATGCTGCGTGCGGAACGAAAGATCAGAACCACAAAAGAGGCACGGCTTCTCCTCCTCGGTCTTCTCGCTCCCAGCATCCTTCTCGACGCTTAAGAGGCAGCCCTTCGATTCCTACACGCCGGAAAACGCCGCTGCCGATTAATTTCCGCGCGTTTCTTCTACGAGACGGCCGGAAAACTGATTTGCCGTTACGCGGTCCCGGATGTTTGCTCTACAGATACGCAGGTGTTCCCATGGAAATCGGTTTCCACGAGGGGGGGGAAGGGGATTTTCTCAGCTCACGTGAAGCTGAGTCGAACGGAGCCGAACGGAGAACGCCTGGTGCTCGCGTGCCCCGCATAGTGAAACATTAAACGCAAATCGATTCGAACGCGCCTTAAGCCCGCAAATAAATAGATCCCGATTCTTCTGTTCTAGGTTCAGGAATCCCCAGACCCGTGTCAAGCTCCACGGCTTTCTGCCGAAGCACCCCGAGCTTCCGGATTACCCGGGCGTTAACCCCCTGCATCCAGATTTATTTCGTAACTATACTTTGTCAATCGTTATTGAACGTGCTACGAATTTTTTTTTCAATTTCTTTCTCGACGTTTATGTATGTATTTGAAGACACGGACGACAGTGCAGCTCAGAGTCTATTAAGGAACATGTTACGCTGAGGATTGTTTGAATTTCTCGCAGGCCCTAATCATGCATCGTTTGGTGCGTGCAGAACAACCATTCCATCATCCGTAAACGTTCCTTCAAATTGGGGATTGCTTTTTGTTAACAAAACTGGGACAAATATGTACGTGTTCTGATGCTTCTGCAAACTGTTCGGGAAGTAATGTTAATCTCTTCCCCGAAGCAGTTAAGATCGACGACGTAACTAGACTTTAAGTACTCGTTAGCTAAGCGAGCTATAGTCCAATGTGCATAATGAATACGTCGTTGCGACTGAGGTTCCGAGATTTGTTATTTCCCTGCTTGTTTAACTACCTCTGCAGCGATGATCGCTTGTTAAATTGTTTACAAAAATGATAACGTTTATCACAATTATTATTAACAAGCTTTACATATACAGGAATAATAATAATGGAAGAAAGTAGCATAAAACTGCATACTAATTATGATGATTAAGACATCATAAGACTCTGAAAAACATTCAAGAATTATTCTGTCTATGAAAGGGATTATCATTACGGACGATAAAGTTACCTTCCCTATTTTTTGAATATCAGTTCTCGTACTCTGTTTTGCCAGTGGGAAAAAAGGATTTTATAAAGCTCCACGTAGAATGAGAATTTGTTGCGAAACAGTTTCTAGCACGCAGTGTTTAAAGAGAGAACAGGAATAGTCTGCCAAGAAACTTGGGTATACGAGGAGCATTAACTTCGTTCAAGTGTAACGGGAGCACTATACCATGTCGAACTAGAGCAACTGGCACACATATACTTTGCCAAACCTGTACACACAATCTAGATAATCGTACATAATTTAACGGCTGAGGAACGCAGCTAGCGAGGGGCTTATATTCAATTTTTGATGAACAATCCGACAGCCTGCTCAGAGCTGGGATTGTTGCATGCACAATCGTATCGTTAATCTACGGATTTCTCGGTTTCTCTGAACTGATAAAATATGAACGACGAAAGATTGTACTCGAATACGGTTAACAGATCGGTCGACATGAAACCACGTTTTTCTGGAATTTCCGCTCGCTTCAGCTTATAAAGCGGAACACTATTTAATTATCCTTACCTCGTATAATATGGAAATAGAAGATAGAATACGCAAAGAGATCCGCAATACGCGCGTATCGTTTAAATCCATAAGAATTTTAATGAATTAAAAGTCATACACCAGCGTGTTTAGATGTTTCTACTGTTTTAACTTTGCATAAAATCCGTAATTTCTTTTCACAGAGCAAGAAAAAATCAGTAGACGAACATGAAGACTTGAAAGGATAAACAGCACTCGAAAGTGCAACGAAACTTCGAACTAACAATGTCTGCGATAACATGTCCCAGGCTAGTCGCCAAAGTGCAGGGACCGTTGGGTTTTCCTGTTGAGGAAAACCCCGTGACAGCGGCTGTCCCCGAAAGGGTGTCATGAGCTGCGGGAAGTGAGCAACTTGTATTTTCATATTTTCGGTGCGGCGAACAGTTGGGCAACTGGAAACGACGTTAGGTGTCGGAACAATTAAGTTCGTGCAATTCCATAATACCGATTCGAGCATTGTTAGTCGGCATTACCATAGTTAAGGTCAGGGTACGCTTGGGAGCGGCTTAAACTGTGGTAACATCCCCTGTACGGTTCCGAAATTCAAGAAACTCCGATATTAGAGTTCAGAATGCGCGGAAATTCCATTAGCCAGGGACGTGGGGAGGGGTGGGGCAGGGGGAATTGTGTCCTTACATCAATACAACCCGGTGACTGGTACTTTGCTAGTTGCAAAGTGGAGGGATGTTGAGTATGTTGAGGACCGGGGTCCGGCGCCCGGAGATTCCGTGAAATTTGGAAGTCAGCGCGGCGGGGCCGAGCCGACGTAAATCTGCAAGCAAATACAAATAAGCTGATTGCCCTCCGAGTCCTTCGTCCATCCCTCACCAGTAATTAAACAGGGCAATCTGCACTTCCTAGCCGGGGCGTCGCATGAACGGCGAGAATGAGCTGGATCCTACGGAACGGGCAGAGCACCTATAGCTTCGAGAGAGAACCGTCTGTGTGCGCTAAGATTATATTTGGGCTTGGCCCATGCAAATTCATGAGTTCCTCGACGTCCTGACATTCGGCTAGTTCGGGGCTAGATAGACACGAAGCTATTGTAGCTAACTACTTCAATGGCATCCGGCCTTGTAACGCGAATTATCGGGGACCCTTCCCACGAAACGAACTCCCAACGATTCTCGAATAAACCCGTCGACCCCGCAATTAATTATCCATTAGAGAGGGGTGCGTGTTCATCTACGAGCGCGGTCATGCGCCAGTCTATGTCGGACCCTTGACGTCTTGAATCATATTTGTGTAAACAGAAGCTGGTTAAATGAATATTAATGCAGCCGCTGCCTGTTAATCCAGAATTCCCATGAAACGGTAATTACTCGTAACACGAGTATAATGTGCCGTGTAACACAATGTCGGAAGAAACGTGTATTTATGGGCTAATGCGGCTAGGCATGAGTATATGTTTTATGACTTTAATGTCTTGTTGCAGTTTGCATGATGCGCTGAAATTTCGCGGGATTCGTGTACGCTCTGTATTCGCAATTTGTTCGGCATTCCCATAGGACGTAATGGTAACAATTATACATACAGCGGATCTTTACGCGAAATAAAAGCTTTCTACCTGAATTGCAACAAACTGCAGTGAAATAGAAATTTGTTTTCTGTTTTAATATTATATGTTCTTTTAATACTTTTAATTACCATTTTTACGTAAATGTTAGTGTAGAATTGTCTGGGTCTAAAAGCAGTCACCGATGGCCGCGCGAGTGTTAATCTAAGTCTTTTTCACGTTTGCGGAAAATTTCAAATTCTTTTGGGTTCTGGCAACTTTCCTTGTTAGAGCAATAGAATTCAGAAACCAACACGCAAGGTACCGGTGGCGCACGTAACCGACGAGCTTCGGTTAACATTGACCAAGGCGAAGAATCGCGCAGTACCATGAAAGGGAACAAAATTCTGATAATTAGCAGCGCGGCAGAATATTCACGATTTCGCTCGCAGCGATATCCACAGAGTTCGGGGAGCTAATGGTGGTTGTCGAGGCGGGCTCGTGGAGCGGGGGGTGCAGCTGTATTAATTCTTCAGCAACTTATCTCATCGCAGAAAGTTCGGTTTATCTTGCAGTAACCTGCTGAAAGTAAACGCCTAGACGAGACGGATCTCGGAGATATCCGCGATATGGAGACATTCTGTCGTATTTTATGCTGATCCTAATCCACCTTTGAAACACGGACCGAAACTTTTGAACAAGGAGCATCGGTAAGCACACAGAGTGTAGAGCCGTCTGAGGATGCGCCGGCGACGATGCCGAAAGAGACACTTCGTTCAAAATATTAGTAGCTTCTCGCCAGATTAATATATATCGCCGTATTTTCGGTTCTGCTTACCATGGTTCGCGGCGGAATAACATTTTCAATATTATAGCACTTAGCGCGGCTCTATCGTGGTTCGCATTAAAGTTTCCTCCCGTGCAGTGTCACCAGACCGAGAAAATTTGGAATACAGTTACCCGCTTTCTGTCATTACCGAATTAGTCGCGTCACATTGTGACGCATACACGACCGAGACGAAACGCGTCACGTGACCGAACCGTGCTCGAAGCGTGGAGATGCTGAGAAAGATAGAGTGAGAGACAGGTCTTATTCTAACGACACTGCTCCACCTATTACTATCTAAGTACCCACTTGGAACGTTGAAAACAGCAGCGGTCGGATTTAGGACGCTCCATTGAAGAATGCAAACGCCATTGTAATTCGAGTGTTTCGCGCTACTGCTGCTAGCGATTCGGTGGGCGACTTTTAACTAGCGAATTGTTAGTCAAATTTTTAATGACGAGCCCGTCGAATATAATAGTGGCGAGCAACAGAGTTCGAGAGAGTCCTTCTGTATTTAACAGCGCATTCGAAATACGGGTCAAAAGGTCGAACGTACGACAAACTGTAATTCCACGTTGTTCGACGGACGCTCTCGCGCAGCACGGCCACCGTTTTGCAGATTCATCCCGGCGGGTACATAGTGCGTGCGATCGTTCAACGTCCATTATTTAGAACTCAATTTGAATCCTCGTCATTATTTTTACGCGTGTCGAGCGTCGTTGTCAAGTGGACGCGAGCATAGCGAGGTATCGAGCTTAACGAAACTTCAATTACCAGATATTTCTGCTCCGCTCTTCCCGCAAATTTTACTGATCATTCGTTGCGAAGCGCTCTCGCCCTGAATCCACCGGTTTATAAATTGACCCATAGATCCTCTGTGAAATCGTGATTTCCTCGGATTCAGAGTTAATAAAGAAGTTACTCTCTTTTATTCGTTCATTTAAATAAGTGAATATCTAAACTCTTTTCTTGCTTTATGATTTCAGGAATATTGGCAGCAAACGCTTATCATTTTGAACTTTAAATTAGAGCATCTCCAATCCGACGGCCTTAAAAAGTTTTTCAAACTGCCCTGCGAAAAAAATCGGGTTACGATTGTCATTTAGAGTGGTAGACGGGCGGCCGGGCCCCACGAATCTCATTATCAGTGTTCGCCGATAAGCGATCGTCGTCGGTAGAATTCCAGAAACTCTGATGTCCCGGCAGGGATCCGCGGTATCCACGGTAGCGACAAAGAGCCGGAGCGGCGGGCGTGCACGCCTTAACATTCCGGCGACGTACTCCAAAGATAGCGTTACACCGTCATTAAACAGCACCGAATATTTGCATTATAATGGGACACGGAGGCTGTGATTCATTGAGTTCGTCTCGTTCGTTATTAATGGCCCTCGGGTGCGCGGGTATCACCGTGCTGGCTGCATTGTGTGTCAGTCCGTGCCGGTTCCTCCTTGGTACACGCTTCCCTCCGCATTAACATAAGCACCGTATCTCGCAGGGTGTCAGTCGGAGTCGCGAGACACCGAGAGACCATTGCCATCCGCAGAGAGAGAGAGAGAGAGAGAGAGAGAAACTCTCTCTCTTCATACCCACACCCTATCCTCTTTTCCGCCCTCTTTGCGTACCAATCCAACGAATGCGAGCTGCTCTAATGATGACGTCCGCTCGGGCCCGATGCATTCTAAATGCCGACACGCCTCTAAATTAGTGTCTTCGCTCGGCCAGACCAAAGGGTATGTCAACATCGGTGACGCGCAAAAAGGGCCGCGACAAGCCGAGCTCCGGCTACAGGATATCCGAGGACGTTCGACTCGCGTGGTCGACGTCTTCACGGGACCCCGTGTCACCAACGCGAACAGGAAAGGCGACGAGCATGGGGGAAAAGGTAACAATGTAATTCGCTCCTGTACTCCGGTTGCCACTGTCTCCCGTAGGGTTGGGTAAAGCTAAAGGTCCAAGGTAACAAGCTCCCACTTCGAAATCTCCATTCTTCAACAATGAATCGAATATTTATCATACTACACTACTTTGTGAAAAATTATCAATCTTTAGGGAGTGAAATCTTTACCTTCACGACCTTGAATCCAGCTTTCCAAAGTTCCTCTTTTTGTGCTAAACCGAAGAGACCAGAATTGCATATTTTCTGTGATACAAATTCATACAACTCTACTGCATTTATACAACTTTTTTCCAGATTCATTTTAATATCTGAGGAGAAGTTTCCCCGTTATAATGACCGCTCAAAAGGTGTGCGTTTCCTTTGCGAACACGAAATGCAATGGTCCCGAGACGCAGCTGTTTGCCCAAAAATTATCCGGACACCGACTTTGTTTGCAGTTCGCGTGACATCGATGCTATCTTGACGGTTTTTCTCTTCTTTGGAGAGGAATATAATGTGCCGACTGAAGAGTGTTGAAGCAATTTGGACCAGTTGCGGTTCGACACTTCATTATACCGCGGTCGTAACAGATGGTGTTTCCGAAGCTCCAGACCTAAAAAGTAAAGAACCAGTCTTCTCAAACTTATACTTAATTTTTCACCACCCTGACATTACGTATTCCAATGCGACTTTAATACGAATTTGCTATCTATTTCGAAATTGTTGAATATTCATGATTATTGAACTTCTTTATTGAAGCACAGATTGCAATAAAAATTGTATGAATATGCATCCATACTGAATCCGTATTAAATTTACTAATTGAAACATTCGATGAAAACGTCATCTGACATCACAAGCTTCAAATTACCGTCTTTCGAAAAGACTAATTATCCAGGGTTAATAACTAGGAATCAATAAATCACGACATTCTGTGGTTAATTGCATCTATTCTTGACGCTGTTTAGCAATCACAGATCGTCTGTGACACGACCTGATAAGTCGTTAGTATTCAGTCGATCGACAAGTTTTCCGCGCGACCTGCAAAATGCATTATTCGAATAGTTGTCTCGTCTGTGTCAGACACGTAACGTCGATGAAGTATTTAGGATTACGTGTACTATATTCGAATCCTTCGCTGGTAGTGTCCATCAGGAAACGTCGTTTCTCTGGACATATTCACTTCTCTTCTCGATCCTGCAGTAAAATATCGACCAGCCACATGATAAATGCATATGGCGTGCATCTAGTTTCATGGAACGGTAATAAGGGGCCAGACTGTTTAAACCCCAATAAATGTCCGGTCGCGTTTACCGAGATCACCGTCATGTGACGCTAAATCACTACGTACGGCCTCTGCAATCAATTCTTCACGATCTTAGATGAATCTGCACAACAACGGATTACCAGGAAATCGATTACGCTTGAATTATTCTAACTTTATATTTCTTCTATGTAGACTTAAAATAAATTGGTGGACGAGACTTTTTCAGACAAGGATTTAACGACAATAACGTAGAAACTTTGGTAATACCTAATGAACTTCTTGATATAAAAGTTTATAGAATTATTGACTATAAATTGCGTACGATTTTATTGACATGTTTTATTGTGGAGTAGTATGTAAATATAAATAATTATACAGGTTGTAAAGAAAGAGATGCACAATTTAAATCTATGTTTTTAAAGTGTTATAACTCACATAAAAAACAATTATATTAAAATTATTTTAATAAAAACAATAATATGAAAATTAATTTTATAGAAAATTTAATATTGTTTAATAGTAACATTAAATTATTATGAGAATTGATTTAAATATTATTGAAGGCAATTGTATTAAAATTAATTTTACAGAAACATTAATATTATTTAAAAATATAAAGCTATGCATTCGTTGACACTTCCTTCGCCCCATATTTCGTTGATATTCCGAGCCGCTTGAGCGGCACTTCGGCCTGGTTCGAACTCGTAGAGAAAAAAAAAGTAAAAATCACGTTTTGACAACCTGTAATAAAAGCCAATTAATTTAACAAAAATTTGAATAAAATTAAATATCAAAAGCATAATTAAATAGAGCATAAAACAAGCTGTAAAATGACATATAACTCATTAAATTAAGGTAAATATTTATTCGTATAAAATTGCAATTAAAACAAAGGTACAAAAATCCTGAATTTCTTTCTTTACAATCTAATATATTAGTCCTTTGCCCTGAGATGGGTTATGTTAAATGCAAATTTCTCTGTGTTTGGAATCAGGTGTTCCATATTAGCAGCCTTTACCCTAATCGGTTGATTCATCGCGACGCGTTTGATGGTGGGTGGGGAGCAGCTTGAGGCATGGGGAACGGGAGCATTGAATGGACATTTACGGGACACCGTAAAAACGTCGGAGGACGGGAGCGTACGCGAGCATACGAAGGATATCTAAATACACGTTTAAATTGCCGGGAGTTTCCGCGGCAGAACGGCTTGCCGTTCGAATGAATGCGGTAAGATGAATGCGGTCCGCGGAGGACACGGCGAAAAATAAGTAAAAGTGTCCGTGCGTGTCCCGGGGAATAGCGAAGAAACGTTTCTTTCGGCGTGCATCCGCGCCGGTGTGTGCAGTTGCCATTCGAAGTTGCAGCCGCGGCGTGCTTCCCCCTCTGTCCGCCTTTGTATCCAGCTTGCGTGAAGACGTAAATAAAACTGCACACGCAATTTATTCGCCGAACCCGGGGCCGCGATCTCTACCTCTTTCCGTCTCTCTTTTTTCTCTCTTTCTCACTCTCTCTCTACCTCTCTCCCCCTCCCCACCTTTCACGATGCACCCCGTGAGAATATATATCTGCTGGTTGCTTTCCTCCGGAAACACGTGCGGTTTTCTTTCTGCCCGACGCCCTTTACACGGCTGTGAATGCGAATCTCGCGGCGAGTTGACGTTCTTTTGTTAGTTCGATATGGAATTTCAGTTTGTCGAGCGTACTTCGCCGAGTATATTGAAACGCTATCCGGTATCGTCGCCGGTTTTCTTTCCCTCGGAAATAGTAAGACGGTTTGCAGCGCTCTCTCCATTGTACTTGTAAATTGTGTCGTACCCCGTTCCCCGTTTCTCTCTCTCTTTCTTTCTCACCCTCGTGGAAGTATCGATGTTACGCACAGATACGTTTGCACGGATAAATGCGAGAGCAAGCCGTTTTACCATGATTTTAGAAGCTACGACCGGGGATGAGTATAAGTGTCGCTGTGATTGCAGAAAGCTTCAATTCAACTTCTGTGTACAGTGCCACCGCCCACTAAATAATACACAGAGTGAAACAATATCCGCATGGTATATGTTCAGCACAAAAAAATTACCTATTGGTTATTGAAACATATAATGTTAATCTAGTCGTAACCGACAGTAACGAGTGAATCTTAATTTACTATGCAGTTACATTAATAAATTTGACTAACTCTGTCCGTTTTACAATTGTCGATATCAAATGAGCCGTTGATACATGATTGTCGAATAAACTCAGCAAGGAACAATTTAATTAACTAACACAGCCACGGTAACAATTAATCGATAACTGTGAATGAAGCAAGTTATTCAGCCGCCAAATTCCAAAAAGAAGAATTTAAACGCGATGAAAAAAATTGAAGTCTTTTATTCACTAAAATATTTCACTATATAATTAGCACTGTTACCCCTGGCGCAAAATATTCGATGGAAATCGTGAAAGTGATTATTAAAAGAATTAATTTGGCGTTCATTAAAATCGGAATATAGTACTGTACATTATTAAGCAAATCCGTTGCTTTCGAAACCTGCATACAGTTAATGATGATTATAATGCTCAAATGAGCTGTGTGTGACAAATAATGCCGACGTGGATACCTAAAAATTTAATTGGTATTACATGATGGAAATGCAGGAGTGATTAAGGAAAGGAATATTGTATTTTCCACGAACAGTATTAATTTTCCAATACAATTACATCACGATCAAATACACAATGCGTTCTTCAATATTCTAGGAATGAAATTGTTAAACGAAAGAATTTATATAATAATGCATGTTGTTTTATTGAAATTTGATTACATTGCCAATAATAATAATTTCATATATCTGGAACTGAAGTCTATTTCATGGTGGTGTTGCCATCTTGTGCCGTTTAGGAGAATCATTGCCCTCTAGCACTGAACGTAACAAAGTAGATGTATAGTATTATATTAATCTCATAAAGGTGTGATCGAGGCTAAGAAATATATGTTATTAAATAGAAGCATACCTTGCAAACCAGTCTAAGCGGTCCCCTGCATTTACCCTTCTTTTTTGCTATGGCACATAATATTTTACGCTAAGAAGACAAGAGAATGGATTATTAGAAGTCTTAAAGGAAAGAAACGCATTTATTAAAAGTATCACATGACAATGTAACATATGCTTTAACTTACAGGCAATCCTGCTTGTGCCGGTTCCATGAAGAACACTGACAACAGAACAAGGCAAAGAAGTAGGAACGGGAACTGTAGCTTCCAGAGCATGGTTGCGTTAGTCTCTTCCGAAGTTTCTCGAGATAATGATTGACACTGTTGTGTCCTCCTTTTATATGAAGCAAGTCAGGAAGAACGTGACAGATAATGCTTACGTTAACTGTTAAAAAAGTGTTTTCATATTTTGCGCGATAAATGCTTATCTGTACGCGAATTTCGTGTAGAATGTGGTGCAGGATAATGAACAAATGGAATAACAATGATTATTTTTTCATTGTCCAAAGATAATGCGTATTGCAAATGCAGGAGCGATTAAAAAAATAATATTGTATTTTCAACGGACGGTATTAATTTTCTAATACAATTATTATGTTGCAATTCCGTTTAGACAATTTATAGCAGACTAGTGATAATGACACACGTTTGACGTACGGAATCGAATCCGTATCGCCAATTGTGTACAATCCACAAGCATCATTTCAATAGCGAACGTCCCCGGGAAATCCATTTCACGAGCGTAGCCAAACCGATTAATCGTAAAAATGTTGCGACTTCAAAGAACGAGCCCTGTAAACTGTGTTCTCGGTGTGCGGACTCTTTGTGCGGTCCTCATTAGTAACCACATTTCTAGGCGCTTTGAGTCGTAACTCTGATAACGAAACTCGTTCCACATTCCCTCTCTCAGCCACATAATTTTCATGATCCGGGGAATGGATATTACATTACCGGTGTCCGGCCGGTGTAGCCCGGGGAAACTGCTTCGCTGGTTCTTTCCTGATCCAGGCGAGCCAAAAGGAAGATAATCCGTGGACGGGGTTGTGTAAAAGAATCCAGCCGGCCGGTATGCTTTCCAGAAATGTTGCGCGAGCAAATAGCCGGGTGGACAAGTTTCGCGCAAGAAACTTCGCAATCAGGACAGAGGGACGTGTGACGCACGCGTGACTTCTTGTTCCGCCTCTTCTCTTTCTCGACAGCAAGCAGCAGCGTTCGAGGGTCCATTTTCCTGGACGGCTGGCAGCCCCGGGACGAGGACTATTTCGTGATAGTCCTTTTGTGACCAGTGGCAGCGGCGCCTTTCAGGTTTGAGTGGTTTCGCAGGCCGGCTCCGTGGAAAGAATCGTCTAGCGCGGCCGGAACTTCGCTTTGACCGGTTAAGGTATAATTTTCAGATACTTCCGAAGCTCTTTCAGTGGCTGGGCACTTGTCAGCCGAGCCAATTCCGCGTCGGAAACTTTCGGGGAGTTCATTGGAGAAACCGGTCTAGGGGGACAGAAGGAGAAGAAGTTCCCCCGCAACGACGTAAAAGCGAGGCTGCCACCCCCCTACCCTGGGAATATTAAATCCATGCAAAAATCCGCGAAACGCGGCGAACGCGTCTCTGACAACCGAACTATTCATTTAATATTCCAGATTCCCTCCGTTACAAGTAGGTCAAATATTTCGGACGTTCTTCCGTTCCCTGTTGAGCCACCTATCCTCCTCTATCCACCCTACCTGTCCTCCCCATCCAGCCCTCCACTTATTAATGTCGAACGAAAGTTAGTATCTAAAATTACGCCGTTCCCCGGCTTCCGTCAAAGTAACCGAGGGAAAACTTCTTTCGGCCCGTGACGTGGACTTTCGAAACAAGTTTTAATAATGATTCTGCATTAACGTCATAATACTTGCGGGCCGACTTGCACCGCGAGCAGAAAGGTTACGATAAAGGTCGCTGTTTGAATTATTTACTTTTTAAATGATTCCATTCTATGGTTTATGGCCTGACGCCTGTTAGTGACGTTTCTTCGCGAGCTAATCATTCCTGAGGCCATTTTTGAATTTCGGAAATGTATAACTTTTTCGGTAGCTCCAAAATACTTTCGTTTTTCCCTTGCTCGTATTCTGGAAAACATTAAAAAAAATTTTGGTCGTGGATGAACTAAAACATGAGGAAGCTAATTTTTTAACCTGGCCATCGGATATCGAGCACAGGAAGAGGAAGAAATAAAATTCCTCCAGAAATGCTTCGACCTCCAACAAAATAGGCGTACAACGAAAAAAGTCGATGAACATTTTCAATTTTCAGATTGTTCGAGCCAAAAGGAAACCACTCCGCGCCGCTGCGGAGCATAATCTCGCCACGGAAATTAATTCTCGTGGCAGAAGCTGACAGCGATACTTTACGACGTCGATGAATTTCGACCAAGCAGAATTGAATCTTACAGCGCACTTATCTCGCCATTAGCACGGCAGCGGTACGGACCGTTTTGCTCCGTGTATGTCCATCTTCCTGGCGACGGTATTCGATTAAAATTCGACGGGGCCCGCGATCGTGTAACGCCATTAGCGTGCGGCCTTGATAATCAGACCGCGAGAATCCGTCAGCCGTGCGGAGCGTCTCTGGGATCTCGTTTTCGGGATGCGTGCCGTTGAAATTTGCATTATTATCGGGACACGTACGGGAGACGGGTGCCTTGACGGGTCTGCGATGGTAATCACCGATGGCAGGTGCACGGTGAACAGTTTTGGGGACACGACACACCGTGAGCTCATCCCAGCCCCCCATTAGACGCCGAGCCGAGTCGATCGGCCAGTAAAAACCGGAATTAAGACTTTACGCCCGCCTCCGGCGCGGTGCGGCGTGCCGATACCGTCCCCCTCGGGCGTATTATCATTCTTTCGATTCGACGAATAGGAAATCGATTAGGGGTAAGAACACGCTTATCCTGATGACGTGGCGCTTGTCCCGTTCGGTGTTTCCGTAATTATGGCCGGACCAACCCCCGGTCTTGCTGATCCAGCGAGAAAGTTTCACGCTCATCGGCAGGCTTGAGTACAGTTCTTTTTTCCTGATCTGCGGTGACCAGTGCCATGGGAAAACTGATAGTGCTTGTTATTTCATAATCAACAGGCAACATGCTTGATCGTGAATAGGCCCCTTTAGTGTTAATATCGTTTTCCTTTAAATATCTCCAAACAAGAAATATATGACTTGGACCATTTTCATAATTGTGAGCACATATGTACAATATATAGATCGTCAACTGTAATTACGAATTACATTGTAATCTAATTACTAGAATGCGGATTTTATGCATTTATGAGAAAAATAAAGACGTACAATTTAAAGCAGTGAACATATCAAAACGATTTAACGACATCGGTGTATTAGTTTCAGCTTAATAAGATGATTAAAAGAAGAAAGAATTTTTTATTAGAAATCGTTCTTCAACTTCGAGAGAGAGACCACTTCGCGGTACATCGAACAGCAACTCTTTTTCTCTATATTACATTTCCACGCTGATCAAACGTAGACTGAAAGGGTCGGTTTCTCGGCGCACGCGATAGCGTTCCACGATGATAATCACTTTCCCCGTTCTCATTTGCCATTTCCGAGATCACGCGAGCGCGGCGCCGCGCCGTGCCGCGGCCAGCGTACTTTTTCTTTCCACCCCCGCAGCAGCAACTGGGTTTTTTTATGTATTGAACGAGCGGGTAATTCAAACGAATGAAAAGTTTTCAAGCGATGCGGCGCGGCCGGCATCTCCTCCTTGTGTTGCGCGGGGCTACATCTTTCAATAATGGCGATGTGTTCGTGATTCCACTCTGGCGAATGAAAAAAAGCAGCGCAGACGGCGTAGTATCGTCCGCAACTTTTTATCCTCTCGCTCTCCCTCCGCACGCGGCGCGGTGCGGGCCCATTTCCGCATCAGCGAATCCGCGCCGTGCCGATGCTTCAATGCTAATGCTTCTTGCCAAAAGGCTGGCGCTCGCTCGCCCGCGCGCACCTCTTATCTCAATGGGAAGCCTTCACCGATTATTACCTTTGGAAATTTAAACATCTCATTACACTCACTCCGACGCTGCACCGTCCACGAATTTTCGATCCCTCATATACATAAAAATTCCCCGCAATTCTTTAATGGCTCGTCACTACGACTCCGAGTCCGCGTAACCCCGGTCGTGATTTTAATCATCGATGCGAGCCCATGAGTCATATCTGCTTTGATGTTTGCACGGTGTTTTCGATTCGGTAGTACGTTCTTTCTCGTACAACACGATAGAGTAATGTATCGATTAATTCCGATAATCTTTTCATTATCGGTTCGGATAATAGAGGTTCTACTAAATCGTCAATGGTCGTCATAGTCAATGTCGTGTTTAGACCCATTTTAAAGAAATGTTACGAACACGTTGGTAAATACTTCGTTGAAAAGTAAATATTGCTCGTTTATGAAGAAAGTCATGCAAGATTGTGAATAATAATAGCCAATATTATCTATTTATATTTTGAATGAAGTTTTTACCCACAAAAAAGGAGTTGAACGTTTTTCGCGGTGAGGGGAATGATACGTGGATGGTCTGGCGTTATCTATCGGTTCGAGGAACAGCGGGCGTTGAAAGTTACAGGAGTATCGATCAAAATCAGGAACATCGCCCACCATCCAGCCCAGCATCTAGTCGTAATGAATTGATGTCGAATTGATGGCAGCGAAGTATACACGACTGGCAGCGCCCGTTACACAGGTCGGTCGACGTCTAACTGGAATTATGCAATCAAATGACACAATGGTTCAACTATTATGTATCAGTCGAGCGACCAACTTCCCCGCAATGAATGCAACTGTGACAATACCAGATCTCGTCTCTTCTCCTGTCTAGCACACCAGTGGCACGTTCAGTATCGTCCAATTCTCATGGATAATAATTGTCGCCCCGGAGGCTCGTGTTGTAACGCCGCCTATTAAAAATCAATTTTCCCGGTGACGCTCGCGTCGATGCCAGCTGCAACACGAGGATTAATTCAATCGACAATAATCACGGATATACTCGATTATTACTTATTGTTAGTTGGTGTTTTTGTGGCCGCGTTTCCCCTAGCCGCAACTCGGCAAAATAAAAGTCGCGAATAAATTGTGGATTTCATGCATTCGCAACTGAAATGACCAAACAATACACAAAAAAGTGAAAATGTCAGAAGGAATAATACTGCTATGTTATTTTCACTTTGTCAGTATTATCACGAGAAAAACTACATTTTTATTGAAAACGGGTTTGTCGTCATTCATGCAGACAATTTTTATTTTGCATTAAAATCCGCTGTTAATCATAAGCATTGAAATCTCAATGCAATTAAAATTCCCGCAATCGTCTCTTAATACCTGTTCCAATTATATCAACTGTCTCCAAACACGTCTGCAAATTCTATACAACGAAATCCATTGTCCTGCAGATAACAGTGCGTCGCCGGCTCGATAAAGCCATTTTTCGATAAAATAGAGAACCGGCGCGATAGTGCCTGGCATTCCGAATTTACAAAACCATTCCTCGAAATAATTTGTCGGCTATTTGAAAAATCCTGTTTGCACGTCCAGATCGGAGCGATCGTTGGGTATATAATGCTCCGCCGGCAGCCGACTTTCCTGTAAACGGGCCGGTCAGAATAATTAAAATTTTTCACATTCAAATAATCATTTTTAATGCCGGCTGAAAATTCCGTCGCGGCGGAACGCAACGCGGTGTGCTGGCGCGGCACGAGGTATGAATTTCGATGGTCGGGTTTCCGCGGGAAAAAAAACTATGCGTGTTCGACTTCCGCGGAAAACCGGTCCCGGCGCAAGTGAAACCGTTTTATCTTTTCCCGGTGCAACGAAACCATCTTCTCCCCCGTGTATTTTCGTATTAAAATGCAGATCGCCGCGATCCCTTCGTCCGTGCCGGCCACATTTTTCCGTTCGAAATTTCCTCGAAAATGGTTTGGTAATTCGAGAGCGAAGACCAAAGTACGCGCACTTCCAAATTTTCCCATTACAATGCAGATCAATCGAGTGCAGCGCCGAACACTCCCGGTTTCCCCTGGTCATCCGCTGCAAAACCGATTTTTACAGGACCGCCGGAATTTCAATGCGCGGCACACACACACACACACACACACACACCTGTTTCCTACCCTCGCCCGGTAATTTTCTTCGATTTATCACGAGAAAAATCGCCGCCATTGGTACAAACAGTCGGTCAATCTAGCGAACCATGGAGGCCACCTGTAACGAGAAAATCGTGTTCCTTTGTAACCGTATAATTCTGCCGGAAAATTGCTGGGCGCACCGTTATTCGTCGATTTTCAAACGACAATATATGTATATATTATATATACATATATACTTTTTTATCAACCGTATAATGCTCGTATTGCTTTTATTGTTTACAGATTGAATAAAATGTTTGGTGGTTACACGGTGAAAGCTGTCCGCGCATTTCGCAACGGTTTTAAATTCTTTTTTTAAGTACTGCAAAACGTTTCAAACAAGTGTTTTTCAATCAAAATTTTGGAATGGTATTTTAGGAAACACAGATTTGAGGAATTTGATATTTCGCCGATGGATTCGCGCGAATAAAAATTTAGGCGCTCGATACCTTCTATACAGTGTCGCGTTGGCTTGCTATAAATGTATAAAATTTGCGGGGTTTAGAAATATACGAGACTCATTGGTTGGAAGTTAATTAACTCTGAAGGAGCCATCTTAAATATTAATTGATATTGGTCGAAATACATTGGAATATCGCGATACATTATATTAATTAAGATTTACATAAAAGGTTCGATCACGTTGTTTGCCGCGAAATGACTAATTTCTGTTAAATGATATTATATACCTTGTTAAAACGTTTCCATCATATTTTTGCACAAACATGTCTTGTTTCGCGGAGGAATGGTTGACGATTGAAATTTTGATAATGCCAAACCATTCATATTTAACCGTAGTACTAATTAAAATTTCTAGTTAAACATAATACCTATCCATTACCAGTTTTAATTTACGTTTTCACAACCTGCAATCAATTTTATACTCAATCTAATTAAAGCACCGTAATAATGCAATGCAGATTTTATGCATTCACAATGCGAACTTACAAAGCACAATGAAACAAAATTTCAATGTAGGCGGAACACGATTTTTAGTTATTCTCTACCCTCAATTTTGAAAAATTATATTCCTGCGAAATAATTTCAGCAAATCTACATTTTCACGTGCGTATTTTCCAATCAGAAAATCAAATCACGGTTTCAATTAATGCATCCAGCCAAGCTTATCGATCTGAAATTTTTTAGTAGAGTAAATGAATTTTTATGGTACGAGACGTACGTTTTTCTAGATAATTCCCGAATAGCTTTCATTACTGTGCGCAGATTTTCACGATATTTCAATTACTTTATGAATCCGTTCCATGTTACATGCACAGGCCAACGCTTGTTTGCTGAATGTGTTATTAATAGTACACTACAGACTTTCATGCAAAATAAATGCATAAAACCCGCAGACTAGTTACTATCATCATTGTTTCTAAATTTGATGTTTGGGAAAGTTTGAAATATACGTTCAAGGGAAATACATAGTGCCAAACAAATTATTCTCTCGACGAAAAAAAAAAAATAAATCAAATTCCACGAGTTTGAACAGTACAACACGAATGGGATAAATCAAAAGGTATAACAGAAACGAAGATATATGTTGACGTAATAAATTTATAAACACAACACTCGAAAATGAAGATCACAATGAAAATGAATTATATTTATCACAATTCATTATTTTTACGTCTGAAACTTCACAGACATTCAGTGTTAACCTTGTTATAAAATGGACAAAATCGTGAAATTTCCACAAAATCCTTATTCGAGCTTTCCAGAAGATGAGACTAATTTTAGACGTGCAAATGATTAAAACACTCGGTTTGACTGCACGTCCCTTATCCTCGAAAATGTATCGATCCACTCCAGCCTCCGGAACGCGTCTACCAATATTTCATCATGATCTCCGTCGGAAAAAGGTTGAAATTTACTGTAGCGGCGCGCGTCTTCGTAATTAATCGCGACAGAGACGCATCGTCGGGTTCGCCTAATCGAACCGCCATTTGAATCCCGGCTCACGGAGTGCCGTGAGCAAGAAGCATCGTGTTCCGTTCGATTATTCCGACTCCGTGATAAGATTCTTGGGTGTAACGAGGGCCGGGGAAGCGCCAAAGATGCATTGTCATTGGGCGCAACATGGGGATAAGAAGCAAGAGCTGCAAGCACGGCGACGTATTAGAGATGCAGTGGATGTCTCTAGTTCGCGGCTGCTAGCGCTCTCTCTCTCTCTCTCTCTCTCTCTTTCTTTCTCTCTCATGCATAGACGAGCACAGAGAAAGACATACACAGGCACACAAACACACGCGTTTGGTTGCTCTCATTTCCATAACGGGATAGGTACATATTACCTTACGTACCTTCATTTCCGTGAGCTCTCTTCTGCGAGCGTCCTCTTTCGGTCTCCGGCTCGCGTCTTCATCTCCCTTTTTCGCGTCTCCATTCGCCCCGAAGTTTCGCGTCTCCTCTTCTCTATTCTTCTTACGGAACCGTCATTCAACGACCCCTCCGCCCCCTTATCATTACTCTTCACCACCCAGGAATATCTCATTTCTGCTCTCCCTGGACCGTGCATTCTACTCTTGTTTCCCTAATCAGCTGGAAGCTGAAGTTGCGGCTTCAGTTACGAAGTGGACGCAACCTGCAGATCGTTTCGAATTTGACTCGTGTATTTTTGAATCGCCAGGTTCGCACGCGGTGTGTTCTCAATGCTTATTCGCCACTTTAGTGTTGACAGTAAATAGAAAGAGTTGCAGAAGAGTCTAAACTATGCAGGAAAATATCAAGAAATAAAACAGTAAACGGGTGGACAATACTTTTCCAGTGATTGTGATTTTATTAAAAGTAAATACTAGAATGAAAACAGTGTATCGGTTTCGATATAATGAAGCTTAATGACACTTCGTGGAAATTGAATGCCGGGTATGAAAATTCCTCGGAACGTGGAGCAGCGAGTTTAGGAATTACGGAATTATCAGAAGGGAATTGTATCGCATGTGCGTGGTTAATGGAACGGGACCGTGGCAAAAGGGAGTAAAGGAAAATAAACGAATTTATGACGACGCGAGAGAAAAAATATTGAATAAAAGAGCCGGAGCCCCGAATGGGACGTTGTCCAATCGACGAGAGGGCGCGTCATGCACGGGGGCAAACTGTCGAATTGTCATTTTGCCAAACGGATAAATTGCGAGCCGGATATCTCATCGAATGGACAAATTGCTGAATATGTTGCGTCGGCAATAAGCGACGGGCGCGTACGGTCCCCCCTATTAAACGTGTTAAATGGATTTATTAAACTTTTGTATTCTTTGGCGGGCCAGCGTCAGCACGAGCCCGAAATTTGCGACGTGCTCAAAGCGAGCCGACTGATCACGAATTTGGCGAAATAAAAATTCAACGACGCGGGTTCGAACACGTTCCGCACGCTGTCCACGGATATTTGTAAAAACGGCTGGACATCAATTCATTTCGTGCAATGTTTATCTATTTTTTTTTTGCAACTTCTGCTACTCTGTACTTGACACGCGTACACGGTTCCATGAAATATTAAAAAGTCATTGTCCTTTTATAAATGCAATTAGAGTTAAAAGGACGCGAGGAAAGTAGATCAATGTCTTCATAATTTAGATAATTTCTTGTAAATAATTTCACATTCCACACAATTGTCCTTCAAGCTTGTTGTGAAACACCATAAAACACTATAATGGTGCATGCACTCATTAATCATGATCACCGCTCATTTTAGTAATTATAGACATTAACTAACACGCCGATTGTTGAACGAATGAGGTTAATAAAACTACGTGTTCCCAGTAAGTGAAAACAGTGAATCATGGTCAGACAAACGAGCCAAGTTGTAGAAACGATTAACAGATGACATGAGAATGTTCTTTCATTTTCCTCTGCTTCTTTGTTTTCTCTGGAATGAACTGATCGTTCTCGAAAGTGAAACACCACTGTTTTAAGATATTCATTAAATGAAACGATGTTTAAAGATAAAGAAATCGATCAAATTTTTATATCGAACTCAAAAACACATGTTTTCAATACATGTGTAAGATCTGAGAGGTAGTGTGATTATGTTAGTGTATTTTTTGTATAATTTTTACAGCCTCTTAAAGACTAAAAATGTTGGAAAATGGCGACTTTAATATGTTGTACTATAACGAAATTTAATTATGTTTCAATAAAAAATGTTGTAACCGTCCTTCGAAGACGTGTAAATCCGAAGCAATAAAATTTATATTCGTAATTTGTACTAGGATTGCATAAAAAATGATGAAGGAGCCTTAAAAAGCACTTGTCGCACTAGAGCAGCCGCTTAATTAAAGAAAGCCCGAGCAAGCGAATTTCGAGGACGCAAGCGCGAGGGGTGATTTTAATTAGCAAACGTTTGGTGACAGTAGCGAGCGGTATCGTCACGGGTGTCGTGGATCATTGGAATTTTATCCGACTCAAAGGTATCAATATTTGCCAGGTATGTCTCGCCCGGCAGACGTGATTGTACACGCGTAAATCCGACAGGAGGAAGCCCGATAATCTCATATTTGTCCAGGTGGTGGGGAGCCGTGCGAGCAGGTGTTTAACCCTGGACACCTCTTGATTGGCAAACATGCATATTTTATCCGGCCTCGCAATCGGATAACGTGTTGTTCGTATCAATTATTCTCCAAAACTCAATGCTTCCGCCTAATGGGAACGGAGTTTTAATTGAAACGTAATCCCAATTAAAATGAGCTCGCAATACTTCGCGAGCGCGAACATTCGTAATCGCGTTAACGAAATGAAATGTTCACTCGGGCACAAGATATCGACGCGGTTGGGAAAATAGAAAAGGCGGGCTTTTTAACCGCAGAAACGAACTCCCGAATGATTATTTTTAACTAAACAACTAAATCCACGTGTTCCAATAAAACCGCTCGAAATGCTAATTCGTGCTTTAATGACCATGAAAGGTATCCTTTCATGCCGTTTCCTTCTCGCAGAGGAAAAATAGCCAGCGGCCGGACAATTTGTCCGCGAGTGTGCAAACTGCTCGCGGCTGGTCAGGATTATTCGATTAAATCTTTACTCGCCGCGTGATATTAATGATGACCGAAAATTGCATTCGCCCGGCGAAATAATAGTTAAAATGTCACGCCTACGTGAAATGCTCCGAAACGCACGGGACACGGATTTTGGTGTTGAAACAAGTCGGCGTGGTTTCTCTCTCAATATATTTATTCAGTTTATTTATTCATAACGACTTATAGCTCTATATTCTTCAAATATACAGTCTTGTATCTGGCATCACTCGTACCGACAGGTATTTACAACGACTCTCACAGAACGCCACGTAACAACTTCTCATCCACACCTTTTGTAAATATAACGCTTCTTTTATAAACGACTTCTCTTGTAGGATTCATGTGCCCTCCATCAACGTTCGCAACGGTAGTCGCACGTGGACGACGCACACTCTCAACACCATCGTTCTCGATTATGCTAACCTCCCTTCGATTATCTCCGTAGAAAAAGAACCCCGTTCCTACGCGCAATGTCCGTCCATCAACGAGCAATCGATAAATCATGGGAAAAGAACGAAAGGAGGCAACGTGTCGTTAGACGTGTTCGAAGGAAACATGTTCGGAACCGAGGAGAACCGAATTTACGGATCGGTGCGGAACGAAAAAAGCTCGAGTTGCGTCCTCTGCAAGTTCTGTTTCTCTGTCTGGGAGGGGAAAAAAATGGGAACGCTTTTACAGGACATAATGAACAACGCTATTATCGATCTCTTATCAGCTACCTACGTCTAGTTAGTTTCACCTTTGCTTAGTTTAACGCGCCAATGCCTCGTTAAAGCACCTTTACGAATACTTTCTATTCCTCACAGGCTTCCGAACCTACCACACGGTTCACTGAATTTGGCCGCGCGTCAGCGAACGAACGTGACGACGTTACTACTCTCGTCCTTTCGTCCAGTTTGCCAGGAAAATATAGTTTTCTTCGCTCGGACAGCGCGCGATTAGAAGGATACTCGGACAGAGGGTGCGAATAGATTCATCGTTCTACAATTCTGCCACCCGGCGGCTCGAGCAAACTCATTCTCGACCTGTCATGCTCCTCGTTGCAGTAATTGTTAGCCTGTGGACCTTCAGGTAAAATAAAAATTGTCCCCATCGAGTGCAGGACACAGGAGTTACATCAAATTTGGTCTCTCTTTTCAATAATCAATGGAAGACGAACAAAAAGTTTCCTAAAGCCAGTATACAAAAGTGATTGTATTAAAATAATACTTTGTAAAATGATTGATCTAGTTGTGGACAGGTTAGCTCGCAGCGAGGAACTAGAATGAATTTGCTTCGCCCGTTCGATCTTCTATAAAAGTTTGCGACGAACAACTCTTATAACCCTGTTCGAATGCGTTCACCCTTCACCACGGTTTCTTACGCGACAGAGAAGGTACATGTCGTTCAGACGAATGCGAAGTTATTGCAGAAGCTTTGTGTGCTGGGATCTACATGTCTGATATATCCATGGGAACTGTTCTCTTCAGCGTTTCTTTGCAGTGAGCTAGCGAGTCGCGTGGAATTCGGTGCTGATACGTGGAGAATGTCTGAGAGAATCTTCAATATCTAGAAATTATGACAAACGAGCGACAACGACGCGCAGAGTGCTTCTCTGATATCTTAGAAGTCGGAAAGAAATTCATTGACTGCTCAAAATCAGCGGACTTCCATCATTGTCTCATTTCATGATTATTAGATCGAGATGGTTTAGTCTGTTGAGGCGTCTCCAAGAGACTCCGAGCAAATAATTAATTTGTTTCCGACAATAGCGCACGGCCAGTTTGAAACGCGCGAAAGATTGTTGCAATTTCATCGAATCGTGTTGTCTTGTTTGTGTTACGGTGTCTAGAGGCACATGAACGCAGCTACTTCGGTAATTTTGTCGTTTTTTGATTCGCCTTACCGAAACGAATGGACTGTCTCAGATCGGAGCAGTCCGTATAAAAATCTTGACGCGTCGAATTGCGAATTGACGAATCTACCTGCCATCAACGGGTTTTACTGGACGTAATGGTTCACCTACTCGCTATGCAAGCCGATCAAAATCAATTAGAAATTAATTCCTTGAACTTCTAAAAAACCTTTATGCAACGATGGTAGGATCGAACGAATACTCGATTGTTTCAAACTTTACTGAATATAATTCCCGGTTTGATGAATCTGCTCTTGTAAAATATGAAAAAGTTCACACGTAAAAACCGAGATAGTATCCAGATCGGAATCGAAGAATCTGCGAGAGAATTTACGTTTAAGCATAGCTCGGCCAAGCTCACACCACGCGCGATGACGTCGAACAATACGAGGATTATCATCTTATTAGAAACATCTAAAAATACTACGTTTTGTCTTCCATTTTTATTTAATATAAAAAGATCTCGAGCGACTCTTGAAGTTTCTTTCTTTCGTATGCTTAATATACAACCAACATCTCTATACCGTTATGTACAATTTGTTTGTGTCTCCTCACACTCCCCTTTCGTGTCCGGCGTTAGGTTAATCGCACGCCATTCTGTTCTTAAAAGAAACGGCGCCGAGCCGAGTTCTGCGCAAACGTACGGACAAATTAAACGCTATCGCGGCTCCCGTTGAATATAACAACTTCTATAATTTTATACAATCTCCCGCGGCTATAATATTGTATCTTTTCGGAGGAAATTTCACGTTACCACAGTCCCGTGATCAGTGCCGTGATTTACGATCGCATGCGAGATCACTGTAGCAAAAGCGGACCCACTGGGGGGAGGAATGGAAGGCATTTTGTAACGTTCTCTTTTTTTCATTCGCGCGAAACTTCTTTTTTCCTCTCCTCTCTCTTTCTCTCACTCTCACCAGCTCTATCTCTCTATCTCGCTCTCGTTCGAGCTTCTCGTGCACACTTTGGGGCTACTAATCGCAACGTACTGAATAATCGAGACGTGATAACGAGGTTTCTTTGCGAGATTGGAGGGAGATCGAAGGCATCGCATTAGAAATTGCAAGTGTGTACGTTCCGCATGGATCTTTAGTGCTGTTCAGCAAGCGTTTGTTTTCTTACTCTCTCTCTCTTTCTATCTTTCTTCTTCTTCTTCTTTTCTCAACAAGAAACTCACCGAAAGAGACAAAGAACGAAAGAGAGAACGTTGGAGATTCTCGTGAAGCCGTTTCAAGCAGAGTTCGTAAAAAACGTTCGTTTAATTAGTCAACGTTCATAGACTATAAACATTCGGAGAAAACGGAGTTAATGATTATCGCTAAAGAGGAGTGGAAGTATGCGACAGTACGTGAAAATTCAACGTTCGATCTGTTGAGCGATATTCTTCTAATGTCTCGTAACGCGTTGAAGTCTGGTCGCCTCTTTTCCAAGTTATCGAGGTACTTCGCGCGAGAGGATAGCAAGCGATCGCATTTGCATCGATCATTATCCATCACGCGAGGCAGACGCGGACTTCAAACCAGTTACACCAAACAGTTCAAATGCATTCGGTACGAACAGTAAATCGATTTGTAACACCGTACGCCATATAATCGCAAAGTTTAGCGGCAACGGGATCCACAGGGATGATAACTTAGGCCCACTGTCTCTGCGTCAAAGTCACCAAATCTCACCCGATCACTGATTCATCACCACGTAACATTCACCCTTTTCACATGTGACGAGTCCGACAACCAGGTAGAACCTGAACCAGCGCGTTTCAATAGTCTCGCACTATGACCTCTTCAGCTGTCCCATGTCGGGGCTCTTCTGGGGGTAGAGGCCCAGCTTCAGCGTTAGTTCGTTCGGCTTCCTGGGAGCATTCCTGACGGGAAACGGGCTGAACTGCGCCTTCGGGCTGACCAGGGTGTTGTAATTGTTCTCGACGCCTTTGCTGGAGTGCCCTATGTTTCCCAGGCTCAGCGAGGACTTCTGGTAGCTGCTGGCCATTCCCCTATCGGGCAGCTCGGTGTACTTGCCAATGGAGATTTTCCCGGGAAATTCGGGATGCGAGACGGGCCGCTTGGTCTCGTCAGCGAAGCCTGGGGACAGCTTCGACCCGTAATGATTCGCTGCGGCGGAGAAGTGTTGGTCGATGAACTGGTGATTCGGCGACAGCGCATGGTAGTTCAGGTGTTTCGTCGGCAAGTACGAACCCAGCTCCGACGTTGCCTCTATCGAAGGCAGCAGGTGTCTGTCGTACTCCGCGCTCTTGTGCGAGTACTCCTTCGGGGACAACGGCTCGTACTTGCGACGCAGGTCCGTGGACTCACCTGTGTACTCCATGAAAGTGGACCTGGTTGGATCCAAACACCTCTCCTCCTGGGACACGTACTTTGTGGGCGTCAACGGTTCGGTGTTCCCGTTGCTATAATAAGGAGACTTTCTCAATGTCAGCGCCAGATCTGACGGCAGGGACATGTAGTCCGTGCCGATATCCCTGGAGGGCTCTTCTTCGTATCTCACGCGAAATTCCAGCGCCTCTTTTGTCAGCATCGGACTCTTCAGGTGCGAGTCGTAAGCGTTCACGGACAGATCAGGTTTGTTATTGATATATTCGAAAGTGGTGTCGATGACGGGTTGATCGTAGGAGGCAGCCACAAAGGGGTTGGTCGTCGCATGCTTAGGAGACAGTTTGGGTGTAAAGTCGAAGGTTTTGTAAGGATCGTAGGTGGATTTCAGGGGCGATGTGTCGTACTGAACCGGTTTCGTTGTGTACCTAATTGGTGGGACGTCGTTGAACGGAGAAGTGTTCGGGACGTACGGGATGGAGGACAATTCCTTCTGGGGAAGCTCCAGGATCGGATGCGGCAGCACCTGGGCCGAAGAGATTTGATCTAGCTTCTCTAATTCTCTGTATATGTCTATATCGCTTTTAGGGGATGAATCGTCGTCTCTGTACTTCGACACGTTATACGGTAACACTTTCTCAGTGTACTGTGAAAATTTCTCGACCGGCAACGTTGGCTCCTGCTGTGTCGTGAGATCGCTTCTGGTGTCTATAGAGTCGTTCGAGGATTTATAAGAGAAAACATTGGTGGAAATACTGGACAAGTCAAGACCGTCGATCTCGCTGATATTCTGACTGGATCCCTTCTCCAGGTTCACGATGCTCGCCGGTGAGCGGTCCTCGTAGTTCAACAACAGCTTCGATAGTTCTTCGTTAATCTTCCGATCGATCAGAGCCTCTCTCCTGTCGGAGTACTGATGCGCGATCACTTCGTCGACTCCGAAGTGATCTATATGCTCGTTGTCGTCGATCAGCGACAGCCTCGACAATTCCTCGTTAATCTTCGCGTCAAACTCGGACACGCTGGTGGCCGTCATGTTGTCAAAGTCCTTGAAGTTGATCCTCGCAAGTTCCTCGTTGATTTCATGCTCGTTCAGCCCCATCTTTTCTAAAATCGGACTGAAGATCTTTGAGATCTCCTCGTTGATCGGGCTTATGCTGATCTCCTTGGATATCTCTTCAAGATCCGGCAGCCGTTTCTTCGCCTGGCACGCGAGGATCTTCTGTAGTATCACGGAATTCTCTTGAATAATCTTCAACGCCCTGTCGCTGTTTCTACGGCCATTGTCGCCTCTTTTCCGAGGCTTCACCTTCGTCCACACACCTAACTTCGACTCTCTGCCGTCATCGGAGTCCCCGTTGTTTTGACTACGCGCCACGGTGTTCAGTATGCTGTCGGCATTCTCGTCGATACTGATCATCGGATGAACAATATAGGATTTCCTACCTTCGCCTGTCACGCTTATGTCAGGTATCTCCAGACGACGTTTGGAGAAGGTGCTCGCGGAGTCGGAGAAAGTGTCCTGCCTCCTAGCCTCCAGACTCTTCAAATCTTCCCACATGTAACTCTTCTTCGTCAGTATCCCAGAGTCCGACGATCCCTCGCTCGCCTTCGCCTCCAAGTGTTTCATGTCCTCCAAGATATCGCTGGACCTCTTCTTCACCATGGTGGCGTTGAACTCGTCCGAGGAGACAGACGACTTCATATCCACGAATCGTCTGCTTTCCAGACTACTGGAACTTCTCTCCAGAATCTTCGACTTGTCTCTGTGCCGATAATTGTAGTTTAAATAATGCTTCTCCAGCTTCTCCAATGGCAACGACGGCACCACGTCCTTCTCCGATAGAGGATCATCCCCGCCATCGTCGAGGTCTTTATCCTTTCGATAGTAATCACTGCTGCTGGATTGGTAATAGTGGACATCGCTATCACCGTTTCTCCTGTCACTCGAGACCTCTTTTTTCGTATTATACTCTCTTCTGTATTCCTCTTTTCTTGTCGCTCCTGTGTCCAAGTCTTTGATGTCCGACTTGAGGGTCGAGTCAAACTTGGACTGATAGCCTAGATACTTGTTCGACTCCTTCGAGCTGCTCGACTTCTGCTCGGGTGACGTTTCTGTGCTGTCCAGGCTGGACCTTTGCCTGGAAACGCTGTAAGGCGACGGAGGAGTCTTCTGATTCGGGTTCGAGATCGGATAGAACGGCGAGGTAGCCGAGCTCAGGTCCATCGGCGAGCCGGATAAGTTGTCCTGACCGTGTCTATTGTAATTCGAGGTATATTTGATCGAGTTGGCACTTATTGGCGATTGAAGGTCCGAACTGAACGACCTCTCGGAAGACTTCATTTTACCGGGGCTGCACGAATCGCTGGAGCTGCTGACGATCAGCTTCGGGCTCGTCTCCGACTTGAGCCTCAGCGAGTCCGTGCTGATCGGCGTCAGCGAGCTGGACTTCTCGAAGCTGGCCCTCTTCGTGTCGCTCTTCTCGCTGTCTCTGGTCACGTCCGAGTCCCCAGAGCGAAAGACCAAAGTCTTCGAGTCCGAGCTCACGGAGGAAGACACCGACTTGTCCATTAGATAATCCCGCGAGTCGGACCGAACCGGAGTCCTCGGGCTGATGGTTATGCCGGAGGGTTTTGTGTCAGGACCCATAGTCTCCCCGGAGCTGAAAGACTTGTTGCTCTCCGGCGTCTGGGGACTTTTCTTCAGGTCCGAATACGTTTTCGTCTGTACACTTTGTATTCTATCCATGAAATACGGCTTCTCCAATACTTGAGAGTTAGCAGAGTCTGTGGCCAACGTCGCAGTAATGTTGACTCCGTGTACAGACGTCAGCTGACTCAGTTTTTGATCCACAGTCACTGGCGAGATCGGCAGGTGCCCAATATACGTCTTGCAGTATAGATTTCTTTCGATACCGACTGGACTTGGTTGTTCAACAATCGGACTCACTTTTGCTGGTTTGTACGTATTCGAGTCCAAGGATATTCTGCTAGAGAAGTCGAAGGTCGATCTGTATCGTTCCCCATTCTCGCATCCCAGATCGAGAACAGGCTTACCTGGGATTTTGTCGAACTTCAAGTCCAGGGGTGACGTCTTTTCTAAGATCTGATCGTATTTCGTATCTAACGATACTTTCTCTGCTGTTTTATCGTACTTTGTATCCAACGATACTTTCTCTGCTATTTTATCGTATTTTGTATCCAACGATACTTTCTCTGCTATTTTATCGTACTTCGAATCCAACGATACTTTCTCTGCTATTTTATCGTATTTTGTATCCAACGATACTTTCTCTGCTATTTTATCGTACTTCGAATCCAACGATACTTTCTCTGCTATTTTATCGTACTTCGAATCCAACGATACTTCCTCTGTTATTTTATCGTATCTCGTATCCAACGATATCTTCTCTGTTATTTTATCGTACTTCGTATCCAACGATACTTTCTCTGCTGTTTTATCGTACATTGTGTCAAAAGTACTAATTCTGTCGTACTTTGCGTCCAACGAACTAGATTTGTTGTATTTCGTGTGCGACGAAACAGCTCCGTCTATGATCTTATCATATTTAGAATCTAATGAAATAGACTTGCTTGATATCTTATCGTATTTCGTGTCTTCACGCTCATCTTTCTTCGTGTCTAGCAACATAGCAATTCCTGCTACTTTGTCGAATTTCGTGTCTAACGGAGAGGCTCTGTTCGAGATTGTATCGCTTTTAGCATTTAACGAGATCGGCCCCGCAAGTTTCTCGTAGTTTGTGTCTGGCGGAGCCGTTTTGATTATGATTTCATCGCATTCCGAATCATTCTCAAATTTCCGGTCTAGTAAAACGTCAAACGTTTTGTCTGTTACTACATCCGTCTCCGTCTTGATCAAAGAAGATTTCTCAAGCATTTTGTCGTACTTTGCATCTAAAGACACGGCCTTGTCTGCGATCTGATCAAGCTTAGCTTGTAACGTGGTTGTCTCTCCTGTTTTGTTGTACTTTGTGTCTAACGAAGTAGCCTTGTCCGCGATATCATCGTACTTTCTATCTAACAAAATAGATTTCTCTGTCATTTCACCGTACTTTCTGTCTAATAGGCTAGTTTTATCTGCGATTTTATCATACCTTGTGTCTGACGAAGCAGTCGTCGCCGTCACTGTACCGTATTTAGCATCCGAAGAAACTGTTTTATCCGCGACGTCGTTCTGCTTCGTGTCTAACTTCGAGTCCGCTATCTCTGTCGTGATCTTTTCGTAGCTTGTGTCTACCGGCGTAGGTTGATCGTACTTCGTACCTAGCGACGTTGGATATTCCGCGAGCGCGCTTGAACCTTGATGCTGAACGCTCGTGGACGTTGCCTCTTGCCCTGGATCCTTCAGATCCTTCAGGCTTCCTACGAAGTCCTCCGTTTCTTTCGCAGGACCTTTCGGCTTGTGGCTCTCGTGCACCAAGACTTCTTCATCTTTCACGTTGATCGTGCTGCTGCGCAAACCTAAATAGTCGTACTCGTCCAGAGCTAAGGATTTTCGGACGCTGGTGTCCAAAGTAAAGTCTGCTGAAAGATCGGCCGCAGACCGATTCTTCTCCATAGACGATTGTACCGTCATCGACGAGTCATCCGGCGAATTCTTGCTCCGCGCGCTGAACGATTGAGGAACCATTGAATTATTGTCATCCTCTGCGGACAGTCGACGGATCTGATCTGTGATCTTGGCGATCGACATGTCCCCCAAATTCTCTTCGATCAGCCCCAAGTCGTGTTTGCTGTCGACAGAGGCTGGCCGACTTTTGTCATCGGAGGATGAACGACCAAGCGACTTCTCGGGCATCGGCGATCCACCTCCTCGGGATATTTTCTCTTCGTCCGTTGCCATGACGTACGACTCGGACGCGGACGTCAGATCTTCGCTGTCAACGTCGCTGAGACGATCTGGTTCGTCGCACAGTTCGGTCGACGTACTGTCACTGTCGCTGTCACCGTTACTGCGCTTTGGAGAAGCTAGCTCAGCTTCCAAGGGCTGCAGTGCGGCAGCCTCCGCTGGACCTGGGTGAGCAGATACGGATCCATGTAACACTTATTGTTAAATGCTTGTAAATATTCTACTACAGGCGAGATATAGGAGTGTAGCACGATCTGAAATACCGATAAGAATTGATACTCGATTCCCGAAATGCTCTAGAAACCCACGATCGCGTGACAGAAAAATACATTGGGAGATTGATTTATTAACATATAATGTCTGCGATTCTATATACTTGAGTAAATGCTTAGACCAATCACCCAATGTAACCCTAGATCGTGTAACACAGAACACCACATGGTAATTGCTCTACTTTTATACCTCGTCTGTGCATGACTAAGCCAGCAATTAACGCTATAAGTTTAATCCATGTTATCTAAGGAATTTCTACTTCAATATTTATATAGGGACTTTCGTTATCGGTAGACAGTAACACAAACCATCAGACGATATAGCTTGCCAATGGAAGGGGTAGTACAGATTTCTGTTTTACCACCTTCCGATGCTATTTCCTTACCAGCAGCTAATGCACAATTCACAAATACAGTTTTTAAGTAAATAAAATACTAAATTAAATACAGTTATATTCGTTGACTTAAAAATGTTATCATTTTTGCATTTTGCTCCAGCACAGTGAAAAATAATTTTGTATATGCACTGTATAATGTGCAGTGCATTTATTTTAATTTCACGTATCATTGAAGTAATCAGGTTCCTAAACTTCTGATTGTATTTTAGTGAACATACCTTCACTTTGAACACTTAAACTTAAATTATATTTTATATTTGTAAATACATTCTTCAACAAAAATCTAATCTCCTCTACAATCGCCTACTTTTCAGTCGTCCAGATTTCGACTAATCGATGGCAACAATTACTGTATTATATTCTGAACATCTCATGTTAGCAATTTAATCATAGATAATGTTGATGCTATGGAGTGTATAACCGAAAATATTAAATAATACAGAAAGTATTATCGATCTCTGTCAAATCGTTCAGGGAGAACCACGAACCTGATGCATTCGCAGCTTTCTGCTTCGCTTTCTTCGTGTCCTTCCAATGCAATGTAATGCCCTGTCTGTCCCTTCGATTCTGACTTAAAGGTGTAGGTCGTGTCTTCGCCTGTGCAGTACCAGAAGGTAGACTCAAGGGTCGATTCTTCGCGCTCACGAGCGCATTTTTGCCCACTAAAAGATGATTCATGGCCTGAGAAGTAGGAGGTGGTACCATGGTCTGCCTTGCACATGCAGCTGCGTCAAGAAAGAATTTATGCATTTTTGCTCTGATTCTATTTTAAGCAAACACATTCACAGGCTTAACGTTAACGCTCTCTTCTCAACAAAAACAAAAATCCAAAAGCTTATGCTTGGATTTAGCCTATCAGCCAGATACAAGGTAGTCCAAGAGTCACTAGACCATTTTAAAAATAATCCACTTACTTTTAGAAAATTCATGTTTTATTCCTTGACAAACGAATTCGAATTTTAAATGATCTAGTGATGTTTGGGCAACCCTGTATAGATTTTCTTCCTCTTTCATTGAACGCGCGATAGCCATTTCGAAAACAACGATCAGCGACTTTTAAGCGATTGACTGAACCCTAAAGAATGAACGAGAACTCTGATGAAAATGAGCATTTACCAGATAGTATGATGTGTGCTTGTCGTTGACGTTCCCGTAGCTTAGCATACTGCTGCTTCAATGTGCTAATGTCCAAAGCGAGGCGTTCTCGATCGCTGCTGGGCGCCATTGCCTGTAGCGCGCCGATTGTTTGAGGTATACGATCTACAAGCATGTCTTGCGTGTCACCGGCACAAAACAGAATGATATCGTCAGAACACCATTGTTACAACAGACAACGTACTTTCATCGGTCTACGGTTTTTCTTACCTTTTTTCAGACGTTGCGCCATGCTGAACATCGCAGCAGCCACGGCCAACCTTTCATCCTCTTCTGTATCGCTGTCGTCGTCGTCGCTGAGTTTTCTTGCCCACGGTGTGATATTGTATCTGTGCTTCTCCCTTAAACCTGTTACACCTTGCAAAGGTCCCATGCTGACTATATTCTACGCATAAATAACTCGGATTCAATACACTGCATCCTGCGCCGAGATCGCTTGCAAACTAAACGTTCGAGACTTTGCGATATGAATTTTAAAGACAAGAGTAACAATCGACTACTTTTAGACATTCATGAATTTTAACAATATTATATTTGTGCACATAATGCTTAATCAATCAGTAAGTTCAGATGGTGGATGTTCGAAGTGAATATTCGATGTTAATATGACTTGAACATTTATTTTGGCAACGCTTCACGTTGCTAATGTCTACGTAGACCTTTAACGAACCTTGATGAGATTATTCGTGTCTGTGAACTCTAGCATCTCTCTAGTTAGGACGCCCATTATGCTGTAAAACTCGTCGGCCGATGTGACGGTCATGATACGACTGCAAACGAATGATTATTACAGTAGTGAACTAACAGAGAAAATTAAGAAAGAAAGCCATTCACTGTACAAACGAGTAATCTATTATTTTTCAATCAAGCGAAGAACAATTCATGCTTCCAACAGCATTTCTATCACACAAAAAGCAATTGATGAATTCAATTAACATGACGGTGTAACCAACAGAATCACTTCTAGGCGTAGTTAAATGTTAAGTGAAAGATGGCACCTACTCTGATAATCCTTCCCAGATGGTCAAAGCAGTTCTAAGAAGAATCTCATCACCTTCGAGGAATATCAAATCCCAGACTCGAAGGACAGCTTCCTGAGGTAAACAGTGGCAAAAGAGGGTGAGGAACCATTGCATCGTGAACACATTCGTCAGGGGTGGCTCGTAACTGCTGCCTAAAAAGACAAGGGATTAATAACCGAATCACTTTTGACAGTGGCATAAAAATGTTTGAGCCGGGAAATGAATCCCTTCAGATTTTCCTGGTGGAACATCTTATACACTGCTCGTATAAGCTGCATCAAAAATACACACGTTTCTGGTTTCGCTGGTCTAGCGATTATAAACAATGATTTGACTTGCTATTTCTTTCGTTCCCCAAGATCAAGTTCATTCTAGAAATACCCTGTCCATAAAGAGCAAAGAAGCTAGAGGTGGATCGCAAGAAGGTCGAGCGCGAGCGCTGCCAGAAACGTGTACCACAAAACCCGAAGCATTGGCCGGCCCAACAGAAAACAAATGGCAGGAACTTGCTCGAAAAGGAATAACCTGTCGCCTTGTCCTTCGCGTCGTTCTGCAGCGCCTCGAGGTGTTTCGAGAGCTTGGGCAGCCTGGTCCTCAGGAGATCACGAAACACCGCCATGTCGACGGAGAGGCCGCGTAGATTGTCCGCGAAATAGCCCTCGGGCAGGACACCTTCTATCAAGTAGATCATCACCTTCACCGCGGCGGACTCGGCGCGATCCATAACTTGCAGAACGAGGGCGGCGAGCACGTTCAGGCCTTGGCAATAGCCGACGGACTTGTTCCATCGAGCGAAGCCAAGCAGAACTCGACGGAGCACCGCTTGATTGTCTCTGCCAGCTGCGCCGCAAAATAGACTGCAGCCTGTCCTGTGTAAATCCTGAAAGGGCCCGGCAGCCAGTCTCGATTACAGAAGTGCACGGTTAAATTTACATAACGAGAGAGAACCCGAAAATCTCGGGTACCGATGGTCGGGACGGATCCTCGAAAATTAATAGGATTCTTAGACGTATCGGGAATCCCAATGAATTCCAAAATCCCAAATAGGCGATCCAGATATATTCGAGAACTCCCAATATGCTTGGGAATCCGGAATATTCTTGGGAATCTCCATATATTCGAGAATCCCGAAATTTTCGGGAACTTGACCCGTTTTGATCCGACGTTTCCCCGACCCGTCCCGACCATCGGCTACCCAACATTTTCGGGTTCTCGCGCCAGAAAATTCTAGAAATTTTCGACTTCCTCGCGCACGCGAAAAACGACGTCGACCGACGCTCGGCTGTTCGTTAAAGGTCGTTCGTCGTTCGTCGCGCGACCAAGCTAATTGAAAGGCTCATCGGCGACATTTAATTGCCTGGCGTCGAAGTGATTAATGATCGAAATTTAATTGCTTGTAATTATATACGCCGAAGCCCGAGATCGTTCCAGACGCGATACCGCCAAGCGATGTCGGCCGGAATTGCGTCACGATAATTTTTCTGGACCAGTTATGCAAGAGGAGATATCCAGCTCGGTCTTGGACTGAAACTTTCGGAAATTATTGTTTAATGCTCCCAGAGTGGACGCTTTTGACGATTTCGTCATGGCTGCATGGCTTCATTTTTATGAATTTGTATATTTTTTTCTTTGAGACTCACGTTCGTATTTTTTATCACGTTCGCTATATATTTCAATAGCCTGCATAGTCACAATAATATTATATCAACCCTGAGATTGAATTCACTATTTTACTTATAAATTCTCCCGCACATATTTTTGAAGATACTAAATCGTAGCCTTAATCGTAATCGCAGATTCTGGATCGATAGACAAACAATTTTCCATAATTCCGCGAGGAATGTTCAGTTTAACAGCCTCCAGCATTCATTAAAAGAAATAATTGATTGCCCACTGCCACTTCTTTGTCATTTATTGCGGTGGATGACCGTCCGCATTATCCTAAGAATTTTTTATCTCTCACAGAGATTCTTCACGATTACGAAGTGTAATGTTTCATGCAACCATCCTGTCGGCTAAAACGTCGGGAATACGATGCGAATTAAATAAGTCGATAGCTCTTCGTTACGTAACGAATTTATGCAGCACTATCTAACTGCGTGAAGAGAGTTACAGACACTCGTACGTATTTAAATTATGCAAATTATTCTTCACATCAAAAAGAAATTCGAATTCATATTTCTATCTATTCTATCTATTATTTGGCTTCTGCGGAGATTCGCCCAGAAATTAAATTCCATTTCTCTCACTTAAAGCCGAGCAATTTATGTAGCAATTAGTGGGATTCTGAATGATGCTACAGCCAAAGGCAGTTTCGAAAGCTATTTTTACATAGCAATCCCAAGAGAAATTATTAGATTGTATGACTCGACGTGATTAAAATTGCTGCTGTTGTAGAAAAATTTTTTAAGAGATCAATGGAATCGCAAACAATTTTTATTCTGCAGAAATATATGCAGTCGTAGATATTTGAAAAGCTATGGAGTAGTTGTAGGTAACGTGCTAACACACGAATTTTTCTTTTCGTCAAGTATTTATCGAGTATCCTCGAACGTTGCCAACAAAATAATCACGAAATTCGTCCGAGCGCCGTCGCACAGTATTGCAAAAAGGATGTACGTTTCCCAGTCTTACTTTAACGATCTGTATACCGAGCTCTTCATCGTCAGGATTGCTCCACTCGTTGAAGCAGACCTTTTCAGCCTGCTTCCAATCTACGCCGCGCTGCTCCAGATGACGTTCCGCCAGTGTCAGCCATAACTGCGACAAATATTTCGAGATGAGGATACGGAAACGAATAAGGTACACGGGTCAGCCGAGCTTTTCATCTCACTCACCTTCTTCCGAAACTCCGGTGGTATGCCTCCCTGCAACCTGGCGACCATTTTCATCGCGTCCAGCCATTGTATGAAACCACTTTCTCCCGGCTGCGGCGTCAGGCTGAATCTCATCTTCGTGTCTTCGACTGGAAATTTCATAAATTCACACGGTGAGCAAGGCAAGAGCTTTCGGTCGAAATTTTATTAAAATCGGTCGAGCATTCGACAACACAGAAGACTCATTACTGGATTGAAACATCTTATCACCGCAACGGCAAAATTAAATTTTGAACCGCTTTGGATCTATACAGGGTGTCCCAAAATTCCTTCAACAGCCGGAAATGGGAGGTTCCTGAGATCATTTGAAGCAACATTTTCCTTTGGAAAAATGTTATCCGCGGCTTTGTTTAGGAATTATTAACGAAAAACACGGACCAATCAGAGCGCGATCTAGGCGCGAGTTGGCATAGTCGGCCAATAGACAGTTGGCGCGACGGCTCGTCTGTGTTAACTCGCGCCTAGATCGCGCTCTGATTGGTCCGTGTTTTTCGTTAATAACTCCTAAACAAAGCCGCGGATAACATTTTTACAAAGGAAAATGTTGCTTCAAATGATCTCAGGAACCTCCCATTTCCGGCTGTTGAAGGAATTTTGGGACACCCTGTATAGTTCCCTTCACTGAAACCAATTTTTAATTAGTACTGTGTTGAAGAATGATTGTTCCGTGGCTCTGACAGAGTCTGTTAAGTGCAAAAAAGTTGAATGCAAATAATCGTAAATAAGATCGTAAATATGCGAATTGGCGGTGACGAACGGTCAGCAGCCACGTCGTTAAGCAAACACAGTCGACGGTGGATCCACTTCAATCGAAACGTCCAAGTTTTATTGTCAAAACCGGCGTTCAAGGGAACATCAAACAAATAACAAGAACGTGCGTGTTTAAACGAAATGAAACGGTCCGACGTGCGTCGAGTTCATTAGTGCGTTTATCGACGACAGTTATGTCGCTGTCGATGCGGAAACTTAATTAGCTGCTGTAAACCGTCGAGTCAGATGTGTAACGAGTACTGACACTCAAAATACGAAAGGCACTTCTGCGTAAAGAGAGTTTAAATAATACCACCGCCCTAGTTCAGGTAAATAATTTCTGCGATTCCGTCGAGTGTCGTCTTCCTCGTTTCTCCAGAAAATGTTTACACATTGTATATTTTTCATCAATTAGTATGCTAATTAACCAGGGTGAAATAAAGAATGTTGAGCAATGCACTTTTCATAGTGTTGTATGTATATTCTAACATAAAATGGTTTTGTTTGCATAAAAACCATATCGTTCTGTAATAGAACGGAAATTGTCCGATTAGATTTTTCCGTAGCAACGATAATTATTAGCTCGTTAAAGCGATAATGCTCCTCCGGCAGGAGAGTGGATAGTTGCAGCTAGACGAGGCGTAATTATCATATACAATATCTTCAGGAGCAGTATACAACAGCAATTTGGCCGTATACAACGAGTTCATTACCCACGTACTATTCCGCGTCAGCGAGCTGAAGTGCGCACTCGCCCCTCATAAATTTTACAACTCTGTCGGAATAAGGTAAACTCATGACCTATCTATTCGAGCGCATTAGAAATACAACGTGAATTGATGCCCGCTACCCTTTTGTTGCTCGAATCTACTCCCAGGCGTCCGATTCCATTCGAACTGGGATTGTCTGATAAAATACAGCCACGTATCGCACAAAAGAAAACACGGAGAAGCGATTGCGTTTTTATGAAGTTGGCTATCGTGCTGTAATGCTGGATATTTTGTTACTCTCTATACCATCAATTACTTTTCACCTGTCACGTAAGGGGGGAGAATAAATATTTGCGTGGTATCGATTCTGCTGTGCAATCGCTAATAGTGTTTCCACTGCAACAACACAGCACTGCTTAAATTAAGAGGGATTAATCAACTGACGACTTCACTCATTACACGTTTCCGCATGTTCTAACATTTTTTAAATGAAATTCTCGATCTTCTATGTTCATTTAGTTAAAGAGTTTGTCATTGAATTTATTATCGAAAATGGGGACTTTAATAACTAAAGTGACACAAATATGCAGAAAGGATGAAGAACTATGCATGCAAAATTTCTCGCACGAAGTAGATTCGATCAATTTTTTGGCGAAAGTGCTCAAGTTTCAAAGAAGACTCGTCATCGACGCTGTCGCAGCTTTTCATCGTCCTAAATTCATGCATATGGATGAGGTCATAGAAGACAAACATTTTAGTAATACATTTACTTACAATACTTTACATTAACATGCATTAATTCAAGAACATGCAAAGTTCGGTGAAGATGATTGGAGCCGCTCAAACAAATCTTAATTTATTCCGATTCTTCTGTTGCTCCGCGATTATCATGATTTCGTTATTCGCGGATATTCCATCTGTTCTATTGCCTCGAAACAGATCATAAGAGAAAGCAAATTACATTACCAGAGGATTTGACGAAGTATATTTCATTTAATACAAATGTAGATCACATTTCTGTTAATCAAAACTTCAACGAACTTCTTACATCACTTTTAACTCGATGTATCCATTATTGGAGATTAATTCTTCTCCCTGTAAACTATTCTATAAACATTTCCTTCATAGTTTGTAGGAAATTCGCCAGAATTAATAAATATAATTACATTTTGCTCAGTTAAAACAGAATTATATGGTTTTACTCGGCAAACTTGAGGTCTCCGATTCACATTCGGACGATTACGTGCATGTATGGTCTCCCATGGTGAACAATACCCTTCCAACATTGCGACGAGACTTTCTCGAAACAGTTTGATTGGTCCCGATGAATGATCGCAGTGTCCATTGACTATAATTGACTATCAGACAGTCGAAGACCCTCGTTTCCCCACTGAATCCTCTTATCTTCGCTTTGGGCCTCAAGTTCGCACGGCAAACCCATACAAACGGAAAATCTACGGCAATCGAATTAAACGTTCTTCGCGAAAGCAACGGTAAGCTTTTCAGAACGAAGACAGGTGGGCGGTAGAAAATTGCTTCGTGCAGGTGAGCAAAGCAAGAATTGAACGACGCGGCCGCGGAGAATTGGAAACGGAGTACGATACACGTGCAACGAGGGATTCGGAAATAATTTCGTTCACCTTCCAATTCTTCGTACTTCGAGGCAGAGCTGGCAGCGTACGCGGCTCCTGACGCGAAGTTTTTGAGGGAGTTGAAAAATCCGCTCATTCTCCAATTAGGAACGCCACTCTTTCTTCTTCATCGTCACTTTCACCTCTCCCGTCTCTTGTTGCACTGCGTACAGCCGCCTTTCAACCGTTTTCGTGATTCATCATCCGTCGCTGTTGCGTTCAGTTTCTCGAAATCGTGTTCGATTGTGCCGCGTTCCGATGCTGCTTTCGCGCGAGACGCATTTTTATCGCGTGTCTGAAATTTCGACGGGCTCAGTTTCCTCTGCAACGCGCTCGCATCAAACGAGAAACTTTCGTTCGGCATACTGACGCGCCTCGCTCGCGATTGAAAGGACGATTCGAAATTCGTGATCAATAAACTGCGGGTTCTATGTATACCTATGTGGCAAAAATCAATAGGCCAAATACAATAATTTTAAAACATTGTTAGATTATTTCCCGACTTTCCGAGACGATTAAAAAGGAATGTTCATGTTTATTTAACTTCGGTTTTCTACAATAGACTTGGACAATTTTTAGCGTGCATAAAGACCCGCTGTCTAGTGATCGTTAAGTCGAAAAGAAGGAATTTTTGCGTTTAAGGCTTTGATGTCGAGGAAATCGAGTTTGAGAATTCAGCGAGTAAGCGCACTATTATTGTAGATAGGAGTCGGCTGATATGTCTGATCATGACCTACCGGTTCTACTTCCTGCGAAACCAGCGCACGCGAACCCCACGGACCTTCAAACTCATTTTCCTCGAAAGCGAAACCTTAAACGAAAAAACATTATTCTTTCTTCTCGTCTTATGTTTCATATAGATTCACCTCCTTGCGACTTCTATTTCGAAAACACCCTGTATATGAGCGGTTCAATGTAAAAGTGGTGTAAATGAATTTTAATTATGATGTAATATTATCGTGGCTATCATTCTTCGATATTACTGCGTTCGAACTTTTACTGAATTCCTCGATGTCCAATAATTAGTTTTTTTCAACTACACCACTCTTTCATGAAACGACTCAAGTGCTTACGATAGTAGAACTGAATTTTATAATGAAAGCTAATTTCATTGCGGAAATATCAATGTTGTTTCGGATGATTTGAATGGGATTTGTGATCAATGCATATGTACTATGAACTTTATGCTATCTACAATGTTGTCGTACCTGTAGTGCTCACGATTAGCAGAACTCAATAATGGAACTCAATTTTACAATGCTAACTACTTTTCTTGAGTAAATGCGAATTATTTCGATATTGTAAGTTCGCATTCTGAACTCCAATATTAATAACCAGGAACCCGCGTGTCCACGTTTAGTTTCTTTTTTAAACAACTTTTTGTTGTGTGATGATCAATGATTATGATTCTGCAATTACATTTACGAATATATCAACATTTATGAAAAATATACGCACATAGATTGTGTTTGTACATATACATAAAGGGAAATAAATGTTTGAAACACATAAAGACACGGAGTAAGAAGAAAGTTCGAACACCCTCAATAATATTATCTTTTCCCGTCGTGGTGCTCAAACTGTTCTGATATTATTTTAGGTATGTGTGATTCCATCATGGTTAGAAACAATAGCACTGTACTTCATAAAAAGATCTTCACAAAAAATAAAGCGGTGAACACGAATTATTGGAACAGTGTTCCATTTTATTAATCAATGTTGAACATAGTGTTGCACAAAAAATTTTGATCAGAATATATTCACTATGAAACTGAGTATTTCTTCCAGATCCGCGCACATTAATAATATCCACAGCATCTAATTAATTACAAGCCTGCAATTTCTCCAACCTTGCTGTTTCACACTACCTACAAAAAAGGGACAAAAACGATGTTCCACGAGATAAATAACAATATACACAACAAGCACGATTCTCCATCAACAGTGTCGAAGAAAAATAAGGAACAGCAACGATAGGGATGAATCTCTTCGCGTCGGAAAAGTCTCCTGCAGAAGAGTAACTGTTTCCGTGGAAATGGATACACCCTCGTGACGTCCGGGTTGTTGACAACAAATGAACCAACCCCCACTTCATTTTTTCTTAACAGTGTCTGTGCAGAGGTACCACCTGTTACGAGGTACGTAATGTGGAGCTGATGTAACATATGCGATCGATCTTGCGAAGAAATCCACGCTCCCAATACCGATTCAAGATAATCGGCCGTTCGATGGTTCGCGTGACGCATGGGGTGCTAAGTATAACCCTCGGAAATCACGTTTCCCGATACTCGAAAAAATCGCGAGACAAAACCCGAACAAAAACTAAGCATCGGGCAGCGAGTGAATTTAAGGACAGCGAATTTGAATATCTGCAGTGATTGACAGCAAAGTGAAATTTCCCGCAGAAACTCGAACAATTTCGGCACGCGTCTCCCGATGTCGAAACACGGAACGGCAGAAGGTTGAATTGTAAAATGAGTAGATACAGAAAATCGTGCACATCGGATTTTCGGGAAGGACGATCCGGGAAGGTTGCATATGGTCGCCAGAGCCCACGTCGTCGAGCACTCGTGCATCACAGTAACTTCACGGGCACGCGTATTCACTATAAATCGGTCGCAGCAGGTATTAACACAGTGTGACCGCGTTTCGATTTATCTAATCCAGTTCGGGGGCAAGGCATTGATTTCCCAAGTCCTCGAAGCAGTCACGTCGGAAATGCTACAGAATAGAACGACCCGTTTGTAAAGACTGTTGGCATCCGGATGGCACCCCTCCTAAACAGTTGCTCTAAATATTCCCCACCCTCTAAATATTCAACGCTCCTGTATAATTCAAGAACCCGTGTGCATACATATATGTGTGTACATACATGTATATCCGTGTATATGTGTGTATGCGTGCCTGTACGTGTGTGTAAGCCAGGAATATCATTATGATCGGTGAAGGCGAGCAACGACGTTCAACGTTCCCGATCGCGGTCAAGGATGGACGACCAAAACACACATCATCCCTGACGACCCCGGCGCCGTCCAAGAGATGCCTTACCATTGTCAGATCGTGGATCGACGTCGTGATAGCGTGGTGTCGACGTCGTGTCCCCGGGAACGCACTCCGGACTACGCATCTGCCGTCATCCCGTCGATCTGTGGCAACGAGGACTCACCAGAGAACCACGTCCACCCCTGCGTACTACTCGTCTCGCACACTTTGCTTCTCCGCATGCAGGGCCGACCGTTGGGGACGATCGAACACAGATACACGGAGGCACGCGTGGGCGAGAAGAACCGATGGGAGACAAGCAAGACAGAGACAGAGAGAGAGAGAGAGAGAAAGATGAAAAGACCTGGCAGAGGCTAGCGAAGGCCCTGATCGGATGGTAGGTCGCTAGAACTGAGCTAGCAACGGGGGCCGTTCTTCGAAGAGCAAAGCCGAGCAGAGCTGATACGTGTCGAGTCAGCTGAACGCGACCACTACGTCGACGACGAGAGGGAGCCGCGCGTGCGTCCACACTGATAATAACCACGAAGGGCAGCTAGCACGGTAGGGGTAGCTGCCTGGTGGAACCCTGCAATAGGCACTGAAGCCGTTCCACGAACCGTCCGCTACCTTAGCGATCAGCCACTCCCGGATGGCCGCATGCGCAGCCACCCACACCACCAGCTACCCCACTGCGAAGAATTTGTATCCGTGGGGTTCTCGCGTGTCCCGTCGAACACTGCCAACAGGAACACCGCGAACCCAGGGGTGGTTCTCTCGAATCGCGTCGCCTTTTTTTCACCAAGCTCTGCCATGCCGACGTCACGGTGAAACGAGTAAGGAAAATGACTGGACGTGCCAATTATTCCTGTCGTTCCGGGTTTATGGCAAAATCGTTTCGAGCAAAGCTGCATTGCTACTACGTTCAACGATGGTGGGGAGCCCTCTTCTGAATTTTTCTTCCACGTATCTAACGAAATTTCAGGACTATCCGCATTTCAATGAAAAATCTTGTTTCCAATAAGAAAATAGCGCCCTCGACGCTTTCTGATGTAATTTGTACCGCGGGCTCTTCGTTTTTGCCGATGGATGACCCCGGGGCTGAAATTGCGGCTTCTTCCCTCTCCCCAACCGTCCAACCCCTTCTTCGAGGCTTAACGAATGCTTCAGGTTTGCGCTTTTCTACGATTGTCTTCGGTTTCCTTTTCTTCTTCTTCTTCTCCTTTTGTCTTGGGTTTCGAGGATGCTTGAATTGTTCGGACGGTCAGAGTTCGGGTTTTATATTTCGGGGAGGAAGGTTCAGGGGTTTAAGGGCATGGTGGCAGGGTGATAGGAAAGATTTTATCGCGCCGTCATCGCGGTGCAGCCGTCGATTTTAATCCGCGTACACAACAAAGCCGAGCGCTACGGATCGATGAACTTATCGACTCGGTCCCTTTATGGGTCAGTCGGAAATGTCGTCAGAATCGGCAACAACGGAGACTAAGGCCATCAGATACGCTCGCGGATGGAACGCGTGTACGCGCGCCCTTCACGGCACACGCGAAACGAGAAAATGCCGACGATGAAAGTGAATTTCGTGGCTTCGAACGATTTTGATGCCCGGGACGCCGTGCCGGGCCAACGAAGTGACTAGATCTGATTATGTTGTGCAGGTTTACTTGTTCCTTGAGAGTCAGATTTCTCAATTTTGTGTAGCTTCTAAAGCATACTGTACATATTATATATAGCAGTGAAATAGACTTATTTGGATTTAAAATGTGACTTTTACTGTGAAATAAAAAAAAGGGGGATTTTTGCCTGAGAAGAGTCAGATTTCCGGGTTTACTGTTGTTTTCGGAGAGTACTCCGTGCAGCAGTGGAATACACCGGCTTATTCGAGGCTACAAAATGCAGAAGATGTTTCAGTATTTACTATGTTGCTCATGTGACCTGTTTTCGGAATTTCCGAATTTTTCTTAATAACTGCAATCTGTCGTGCAATTCAAAAATTACAACCACAAATTGTTTATTTATATATTCTACACAGATTTAATTATAATTCGCGATATTTCAGTTTGCTTTGAAACTTTTGTGAGCATGAAAATATTTATTGCTCGAAAACGAGGTAAGTAGGGCGGGAGTTATGAAACATCCTGTACATAACTGAGGACACAATAAAGCCAGAGGAAAATATTTATACATATTTCATGAACATATTCTAACCTTCCTTTACATTAGACATACCGTACTATACCGTTTGGTGATGTAACGTTCAGGTTCTAAGAGCCTATAATGAAAAATTCGGTGTGGGTCAGAGTTGATCCGATATTGGATTAACTTGCGTCGCTATCGGATGATTAACCTCTCGAGGGTCAACCCGATGAAATCGATACCCCCCGCCAAGCATTCTTCACCCTACGATCGAAATTCGCCCCCTCCCCTAATTATAATATAAACCTAATATCCATAAAACATAAAGTCCTTCTTTTAGAAATTACAAAAAACGCACTGGTAACCTGAATCCAAAATTTACGTACTAAATTTGTAGATTTTATTAAAATGTAAAATTATTATTTAAATTGTTTAAAAAGTAAAGAACATAGCCATTTGAAACAATTTTTTATCACGTTATACAAGAGTTTACTGTGCTCACGAAGGAAGTCACAAGGCAAAGGGTTAAAAATTTTTCCTTTGAACTTATTAAAAATCTCTTTCATTCGAAGTGCTTTCGCGTAGGTTTTCAGGACTTCGAAACAGTCCCAGAAATTATCCGCGTTGATTATCGTGGTTGGTAGAGTCCAAGGATTACCAGAGAAGGATTTCCCTATTCGTAAACGTTATCGCGGAATAAATACATATCCGAAAGCAGGCGGAATACGACGCCGTTTCATTTTCCGCTGATTAGTGTCGACGATAAGCGAAACACTATCGTTTGCGTGGCCAGGTGCCGGAAATAATTAGGAGCACTGCCAGGAGATCGGCGATACGTTTCGCAGGGAACGTCGACGCTCATCCCGGGCACGACGACGGAAATAAAAATCGCGAATTATCGACATCTTCCGCCTTGAATCTGGTTCAATCTCGAGGATGGAGGCTGCGGCGAGTAGTTGAATATTGATTAAAGGCGAGGAAAGGATACCCGTTTGCAGATAGAATTACCGTTTTCGATGTCAACAACGCCGGATCACATATTCCCAGCCGTCTCTGAAACACGCGACCCTTTTCCCTCGCGAATCCGATCCAATCCGATTCGTTTTGATCTAGCAGCTTCGCGCTATCCCTTATTTTCAGATTCCGCGCTCAACTGGCGGTCAGTGCGCTCGAATTTCAATAGACGGTAATCAGACTGGCTATTCGAGCGATCCGACGAACCATAGCTTTCCCCTAATTCGAGTTTTACCGATCGGTTTCTTTGTCACCGAAACATTTCGCGCCCTACTTCGTCTCTTTTTTTACAGAGCAACTTACAAATGGATTTCATGTGCGAAGTGCAAAAAGGAATTTTTTAAGAAAGCAAATAGCATGATTATGCAAGAGGAAGCTTGAATAATAAAAATGTCAAGAAGCAGACGATCATAATTTGACGAAATAGAACGAAGAACTTAAAATAAAGCATAACATTCATAATTTATCTTCATTCATATTCATCACGAGTTTGACTTATTAATTATAAGGAAACGCGTTAGATACGAGAATATTAGTCGTCATATAAATGCAAAGGGCTGTGAGGGCTAAAAATAGTGCAGCGGACTCCTAATTGCATTTCCACGGGACAAACTATACAATTGCATGTACACCGTACACCTGGACTTTAATAGCGGAAAACGAGGAAAACGGCGCGAGATGAATACGGTAATTTTTAATGGCTCAGATAAGAGATAAACGTGTCCAGTAAGAAGAAATAATAAATGGACGATGAAGTAGGTGAGGAAATAACGTGCACGTAAACAATGCATTCATGCGAATACCGGAGTATGAGTTCTGGTATTATGTAAACGGTGAGCTTTATGATAAACGGTGTAATCATCAACGCATAATCCGGGCAGATATTATTCAGCAGATACGCTCATTTCGTAAGACCGTGTTTTTGTCGGGAGGATGGCGGACACATCGGGGGTAATGACTCAGAAACAGTTACTTAATATTTTGAACGCTTCGCTGAACTATTGAAGCACTCCTGGTAGAGAGAGAGGACGGAGAGAGAGAGGAGTTTAGAGGCGTTTGAAAAATTGCGCGAGGTCAATAAGTTTCTGGAGCTAAGGATGAAAAATTACCCTCCGAGTATCCCCGTCGCCTGAACGGAACGAACGTTTCGAAAAGACTGTCCTGCAGAGAAATAAAAGAAAAGGAAGATCGAAAATAAAGTGGCGAGGGTTGCCTCGGTGATTTACTTTCCTTATCTTACCTCAAAACTATTATTTTCCTTTTTTTATGCGGTTAGATATATTGAAAAGTCACTCGGTTAAAAATATTGATTTTCTAGCAAAATTATAATTGTCTGCTTGAATCTTTAAAAGATTTTACTTTTTTCCTGACATGTAAACTTGTTGTCCACCTAAGTTTTTAAACTCTGCAGGCTATTGATGTAAATCAAAATTTCAACTGAATCATTTTTCCTGTCGATGATTATTCTATCACAACTTTATGAGTGCTCGATTAGTCGATGAGTTTTTAGCATGGCTCGTTCAGTCGAGGAGATTAATGCAGGGATGGAATTTGTTTTTGACATTTCGAAATGCTATGAGGTCGTTTCAATCACTTTTATCTTTCCTATCGAGGTCGCTAATTTTGAAAGGTTGAAATTACTGGCGACATTAACGTTTAATTGCCGTTCATATTACCCGTTTTACAAATGACTCTTATCATTCCAGAAGTCATTTCCTGGTGGTTAGACAAGATAATTGCACAATTTCGATTTGCTGTACGAAAATGTTACCGAACAGAGAATCAAAATTGTAAGATAAAGCTGAAAGTAACATAAATATACAAAGGATGATGATGGAACAAGAAAATTACACAATTGAATGTAAAGACCACAAGAAAACGTAACTGGAAATTAAAATTGCAAGATACTTTTAAGCTGGAAAATAACATTATCATAAATCCACAAAGAATCCCACCTTCTGCACCCCTAATAATCAGCACGGTAGTCGTTCTAATTCCTGCAAAGGCGAAAGCAATTAAGTCGCCATATTTATGTAAACGAGAGAAGAAAACGCACGGCTGCTTGACGTCGCATAACGATTTCCTTGATTCTTTAATGCCCGGCATTCACAGCTCCCGAAGCTCCCGAAGCACTAAATACTTTATCGAGCGATAAAGTCGTTTAAGTGAACGACCCCTAATTACACAAGCTGGTAAACCCACTTTATAGCCCGGCTGTACACCGATGGTCGATTATGAAAGACGATAAGAATAATCTCGCTGGAAGTCGTGAAAAGTTTAACGATTCGGTAAGCCCGAAACGAAAAGTGGACGGGAAAAACAAATAAAAAATACCGTCGAGAAAAACGTCTGGAATCGTCTGGGATCGTCCGGACGTGAGATAGGGCGGTCTGGAGAGCGGTGGAAAAAAATTGTTCCCTGCTTGCGCAACCCCTAGATGAAGGGGTTGAATATCTTCGGGGGTGGAATGCGCGACGCCCCACGGTGGAACGAAACGCCAATCTTCTTGGACATCGAGCGAAATGTTTAAACGTCGACGTTTTGTACTGTAGGTTAGTTAAACTAACCTTGTTAAGTAACCGTGGCGCAAAAAGAACTTCAACCATGTTGTCTTTCAATTTCTATACTTTAAACAATTACCACCTAAATCTTTTTAGTTAATTTAGTCGGCAAATCCGACCCACTGCAATTTTTCCATTTCCAACTAATTGTTCTAGCTTCTCGAAAAATATTGAAGTCGCATGGTCCAGTCTTGAAAGTTAACGTCCTTGTAAGGGTGTGTGAATATTATTGTGGGTGTGCGAGAGTTCCTGAATCGTTCCTCAATCGTTCCTCAGTCGTTCCACCATGCGCCCCTGTCACGCAATGTCTCGCGATGCGTCGCGACGTGTGGGTTCATCGTGCTAAATACGTGTCCCGAAGTAGTGGAGAAGATCTGAGGAAAGTTCCGCATTTCCGTTTCGCAGGCGCAACATCATTAAAAGTTTATCAATGACGGGGAACGTCGGCGGTTCGGCCGCGCGTACCGCACCAGGGGCATGCGTGGTCGGCGCGGTACTCGCGCGGCAAAGTCTAATTATTGATCACCGAGCCGCTGGCACGTGAAGGAGGCCTTTTTGTTTTCCGGAAGTGTCCGTGACGACACAGGTAAATATGAGTATTTGCGATACCGATATCGCCAGTCCTCCCTTCCCAAGTGTATCGATAACGGGATTCCGAAAGTGCTCGGTTTTCGAGTGGCTACGAAAGTGCACACCGATCGCCAACGAAAAATGTCCCCATCGCATAGTGTTCTAAATCGACCATCTGACCGCGAGAGCCTCGACATTTAAGCTCCCAACTCCCTAAAGGTTTCCTATCAAAATTGTTCAACCCTTGCTAATTTTCTTATGCACGTACCGTAGTTTCTTACGTTCCAATTTTTTGTCCCAATAAAAAACCAATAAATTGTTCAAGGAAGGAATGATTTGTTTCGCATTCTACCGATGTCTTTGGATTCTCTCATAAGTAGATTTTTGTAAAATTTAAGACAAGTGATTGCAGAGGAATTATGTAAGAACATTCCGAAACAACTAGGCCGAACGGTGACTTTGAACTTTCCGGGACGCGCAGTTTCACTATGCCTCGCGCGCGTTTGCTTATGATTCTGGTGACATAGCTCGCATTCGAAAAATTATGATTGCCGTTTGTATTCCGAAACTTCCTTGCGAACGGTGGACATAAAGTACATTCTTGCAGACTACTTGGTACATAAGTATTTCCTTTTTATTCGTTTATTTAGTGTGCAGTGAAACCTTTAGTGCAAATAGGTACCATAAACTAGAGAACAATACCGACGGGACTGAAGTTGAATATAATGAGAAACATAGTATTACTAAACAATTCCTTGTATTATTAAACTTCCTTGAAAGGGGCGATTCCTGAAGTGATTTGAAGTAACTTTTTCCTTTGCAAGAATGTTCTCCGCGGTCTTGTTCAGGAGTTATTAACGAAAAACACGGATCAACCAGAGGACGGACTCCGGCTCGACCAATGCCAAAGCCACGCTCAAACCACGCTCTGGGACCTGTGTCCTGATTGGTCCGTGTTTTTCGTTAGTAACTCCGTAATACAGCCGCGGAGAATATTTGCGCAAAGGAAAAAGTTACTTTAAATCACCTCAGGAATCACCCTTTTCAAGGAAGTACAACATTTTTGGGTCGCCTTGTATAAAAATATTTAGCAGAAGTACATTTCCACGGGAAATATGAGAAGGGTCATGAAAGTTTCCATGAATTTCCCTTAAGGTATCCGCGATCCAGGGATCTTCTTCCGGAAGATGTTGAAGGATCACCATGTTCCCGGAGTAAAGTCCTTCTCGGAAGTCTCTCGAGGACAACCGAGATCTTCCCGGTCGTCCGTCGAAGTCCTTCTGAATTTTCCGGAGGAAAACCGATCTCTTCGTCAAGTCCTTCCCAGGGGGTTCCCGAGGCCGCCTGCGTCCTTCTCATCAAATTGAAGGTCTCTTGGAACTATTAAAAGTATATTCGAGGTCTGCTTATGAATTCGCCAAGTCCTGGTCTTTGTTAGAGGTTCTATGAAATTGTCTCAGAGATCCCGGAGGATCCATACAATTATTACAATTCTCTTCCTTTTCAAATTCGTGGTATCTCTATTCGCAGTTCCTCCCAACTTGTCCGAGTAGAATCTGTAGAAGAGATCTTGTCGCAGTCTCCTGAACTCCATCAAAATGACAATCTCATTGTGCATTGTTTCTTGTGTTAATTCCGGTATTAATTTTTAATAGAATTTTAATTTGGTCGGAATGGAATATTGTAACACATTTTTCACGTACTGGTCTAGCATGTGCAAAACTGACGAGTCATTTCCCCTTTTACTATTATCGCACTTTGACGTAAACTGAAACGCCGTGCCAAGTAGTAATATTTTTTAACGTTTCGAACCGATATGTGACATGTTGAACATTATACAATCATATGGAAAATAAAAATTATCGCAAATTTTCTCGCGTTGAACCGGACAGTAATAATTAAGTTACCCTTATCTCCCTTTTCTGTAACAACGAAAATAAGTCGTCAGAAACGAAACATGAAATTGAAACAACCCAGAAATTGAATACATTTTACACTTCATGTATTCATGTAATTCTATCGCAAATTTAGGCTAAGATAAACATTTTAACGATGATTGATTGTCTTTTTGTCTTGAACTGATTTAAAAACTGAATAAATTAATTTCTATCCGAATTTCAGTCTGTAAGTCGATGGTATGAGGTTGCAATGTTGGAATAGATTTTTTTAAAATAATGAAGCAAAAATCTCATTTCGTAGTCTGACATTTTTAGAGCACACGACATTTCTATGACTCGGCTCTGTCTCGGCACTCGCGGTTGAACTTCTGCTTCGGTTACTCCATATTTATGAATGCAAAACAGCGATAACGTAAATAATAAGGAACCGGCTGCGGTGGCGAAACTGTAAATCGCATCGCGGTTTTTAACGTCGGCCAGCACAAAGATCGCTTCTTGCAGAGCGACGTTTTTATTCACGAAAACGAAACACGAAGTTCCATTGAACAAGACAACGCGACGCGTTGCGTTCCCGTGTTATGAGAGGGCCTATTGTTTATTCAGAGTAACTGGCCGCGGTTAAAACATTGCTGTTTCTTGTACGCTACTTCCTGCTGTCCTAATCATAGTGGTTCGCAGAATTGTAAAGTGCAAATTGTGGCGGCACCGTGCGGCTTCAAACCGGAAAACCGTGTTACAATGAAACTGCAAAACATCCTAAGGTAATTCTCCCATCAGAAAATGCAAATTCTTCCAATAAACAACATCAAAACATTCTCCATTCTTTCTCAACCGCCACTTTGAAATTAAAATTTGATACAACCTCTTCTTTAGACAATTCACTCTGAATGTTTAAAATCGCCTTTCACGATTCAAACATTTTGGCATTGTATAAATTGATGTGATCATCTCTGATTACTGAAGTGTATTTGACGATTTAATAAGCGTTGCTCCAGTTGCATTCATTTCTTTGTGGATTAAAATATTCGAGAGATTTTAAGCGTTCAATATTGGGTCTCGATTTATTCAGAGAGGTCATCGACTCTCGAGTCCCATGAATAGAAGGATGCGACAGTTTATTAAGTATATGCTAATTTATACTCACTATGTTTTCGGCTGTAGGCTTGGAGGTACGCTGTAATAATGTCGCATTGTTTTTCACGCTTGATGCTGAGATAATCCTTCCGTCGCAGCTGGCGGATCAGCAAGCTGCCGGTATGATTGATATGGTCTCGTAAATTCCGTATTAGAATTTGAAGTTCACTTTTGCCTGCAGAAGAAGAACCGTTCGCTGTTAATAAACTGAAAATTGTACTATGAAAACGCTGATAAAAGAAATTTATAAAAGTCACGCTTCTTTCAGATTGCCCTCCTGTCGTAAACGTATAAACTGTACAATCTAATAACGACGATGATGCAAGTTCGATTTTTGTCCCGAGGAGGTTGGCAGAACTTTGAAGGATGGCGGGGAAGCAATGTTCCGGAGGGCGAATTATGCGAAATCCAAAATGCAACGAGTACGCAGGGTGTGCAGGAGATTGCGGACGACACTTTCGAATTGAAGGGAGCGCGTTCATGCGAGCTCAGGTTAGTCGAGACAAGGCGGGACACCGCGAGGAGTCCGTGAATTGAAGCCGCAATCTTGATAACGGCCCGAAAGGGCTCTCCCTGTGTACACACTCGGCCCAAGATTGCAGTTTTCCAACTGTTCCCGCTGTTACTTATGCTCCCTACGTACACCGGGATCCAGCCCGGAAGAGAGACTGCCGGGTACCGACACTATTTTCCTTTGATCATTCTGAACACGAGGCCAGATGTTCTCAATCGCGCGGCTCCCGGGAGCCCGCCTAAGCCCGCCTTGACTAAGTTGAATTACGTTAACTTCCGCGTTAAAATTTAAATTGAAGAACTCTCCGCGAAATGGTACATCTACGGCGAATATAAAACGTCACGGAGAAATCTTTGACGGGTCCTGGGATTCTGTAACGGGCGTTTCGCACTCCACGCACGTCCGCACGGCATTGCGTATTCATATCGACACGGGCCATCAGGGATTAGCGAAATGCCTTGTGACTTTGTCTTTCGGAGCACCGAGAATTCAATATACTTAATTCTGCGAAAGGAATCCGGGTCGTTCCGATACGATTATTCCGCCCTTAACCCATTTCGATCTAGTAAGAAGATGTCCTACGTCAGAATTTATAAGAACTTGCACATGCATTTCGTCGATGAATTAGAAAGTTCTTAAAAATTGAATTTTTTGGTCGTTTTGATCAAGAAAGTCACGGCGTGTCTACATAGGTTCTGTCTTTCAGACTACGAGACCTCACCCCTATTTTTCCCTGTGCATGTTCAACGAAGTAGCATCGTCTGTAGAAATAAAAGGAGTGGTTCTCCCGTGGAAAAAAAGGGTGAAAAAGTAGCACTCCAAGCCAAAGAACCTTCTCGCCTCGAAGTCGACGAGGTCGCTTGTCTGTCTGGGCAACGCGGCCTCTTGTCTCGTCAGCTTCTGCCGAAGTATCTTCGCCTAATTCGAATGGATTTCGAACCTCCATCACCGCATTCAATCGATATTACGAAACGCACGAAGATTGAAATAGTAGTACAGCGTCATACATCTTAACTTGTCAATCTTGACTTCGTCAAATAAATCACTTCGATGTTACGGAATTTTTCCGGTTGCTTTGTCAGTCGAATTGTTACAAACCTATTCTGGATTCGCATCGAAGAACAAACTATTTTCCTGTCGCAACGTCGAGTCACAATCTGAAACGTTATTATCTGTAATAACGAGTAGTCGCTTTCGTTAATGGATTATTGTGAAGGAAACGATAATGCGGAATTCGCAGACGCTTCTGCAGTGTCCCATCTACGTCCGTTCCATAACAATCGCATTCGATCCCTCTATATAATGAAATTCTACGCGCTAAATAATCGCTCGGCGTGGTTTGACAATGAGAAGCTTCCACAATAAATGTCCCCGATGTAAACCCATTTATCAGACGCCCACGCTCCTCTCTTTTCCCCCTGTGTTATAGACATTTCTATCTCTTATTGAGTTACTCTTACTTTTCCATAGCAGACGCGCCTTTTGCAGCTGCCGATGCTGCGGACGCGCCTTCAGGGACGAGGCTGTCGAGTCACTTTCCGATCGTCCCCTGTCACCGTCTGGCAGCCCGTAGATATCCAGCAACAGCTGATCCACCAGCGACGAGACCGATCGTTCCTCTCTTGACGGTGCGTCGGGTAATGGCGACGGATACGTCTGAAACACGCGACGATGCATTCCCATTATTGGCGAACTCGAATCAAATTCAACAGATATCTAATTACGAAAACATCCAATCAATCCGCTCCACGGAATTCCAATTCTGTTCCACGCTGCACCGGGGAACCGAAGCTTACCTCCACGATGCCCTTCCTTCCATTTTATGCCTGTTTCTTATTACAGCGAATCTCATTCGATGCGTTCTAAGCTCCGGGCCTTTCTAATCAAATTCTCTTCTTTCATCTTTCTAATATTACTTTCTAATATCCGGGAATTCGGTTAATTTCATTGGTAGATCGTCTTATGCAGATTCGTCGGAAACATCTTAGAAAAGAATGAACGATAGAATATAAAAGAAGCATACGACTTTTGTTTCCGAAATTACAACAGTTCAAGCTCAAACATTGAATTCTGAAATAATAAAAGTCACGAAATGCCAGATCAATTTTCCTGCAAATGTGTCAAAATGAGACTAGGTATGTATGATGGTTAGCTCCAATTTGGAACATTTGTGTACAAGTTACCTTTTTATCCCTATTTCAGTAATTTGATGCATACAATCAGTGCCCACCAATTTACAATTAACATTCAAGTAATTGTATCGTGACGAAACCTTGCAACTGCATGAAAGCATGAAACATTACACAAAAGACTTTAATTAGCCCCTTGTCACCGCCGAGTTAATAATTCAATTATTGTGATTGAGCTTTATTGAGCCCGATTATTTATAGCTAAGTCGAGTGACTGCACTTTAGTGGCGCACACTGTAATACCGGTATTAATTTCCTATTAACCTTCGACCTTTGATCACCTCCATGATCGCGATCATTCAGAAAGCGAGATTAGTGGGCGTAGTAACGCCGTAGCCTCAGCTAGCCTATAAAGCCGAAAGAAGTAACTGTGAAACAGGATTACCTTCGGATTCCGAACTTCGGTCTCGCTGTTCGCGGTGCCATTGTTCTTGCAGTCGTATTGCGCCATGTGCCTCGTGTCGCCGACCGATTTCGATCTCTTCAAGCATTTCCTAGGCGGTTTCGCCGGCACGATGCTCGCTCTTCGAATCGGCTTCTTCTTATTCAGCTCCATAAAATCCGGCCCCTGCCAGTCCCTCTGTATCAAGTTGCATTTTCTTCGCGCGTACAACGAGGGAAACTGATATCCGTCCGCACAATAGAGCAGATTTCGCGTCTGCTGGGTGACGTACACGTCACCGAACACGCGCTCATTCTCCACGGACACGCATTTCACGCGGTAGCTGATTTCCGCGTATTTCTTCAGGGGCGTCACGTTGCAGCTCATCTTCCGTCAGTTGTTTCGATTATCCTCGAACGAAAATCGACAAAGTAATCCGCGAGATAATTAATCCCTCCAGCTGTTCTCTTCAAAATGTTCTACGATGACGTTAACATCGTGCGACCATCTTAATCGACATTGGTTAGCCACATGTGGATCGCGAAATTCCGCAACTCGAACGCGGAAATCCGTTAGCAGGTTAGAACGCGATTGGCTCGCGCCGCAGGAAATGCAGAAAATTATTGCGACTCGTTTCACGCGAACGTTCCTGTTTTCCAGCGATTCGGGAGCTCGAAATTAACATAATTGAACGATCCGTTCGCGAGGTCTGTCGTTGAGCCAACAGATAAATCGCCGGACAATACCTCTATGACATTCGCACGCGGAACAGGAGATAAAGAACGACCTTCTTCGCAGTTGCAATTATCTGACATTTATCATTTTTGATACGGCGACGCGCCGTAATTGTTCCTACCGCCACCCGCTGACGCAGAAATCAAGGTTTGCTGAGTCAAACATGTGTCTTTGCTATTGTTGCGAACTGGGCCGGCCATCGCGACAAGCAGAAACGTTGTCGTGAATTATGAGAACATGTTTTCGCAAACGATCGGTTCCGGTGGCATTATCGGAACCGGTTCGCGTCTGTTCCTGTGTTTCTTGAAATGAAATTTGATGTTGCAATTAATTATTAGAATATCTACCACGTCCAACAATTGTTTGGTTTTGTTAAAGTTTGTTCCTTTATTCCTTTATTTCTATGTACCGGCATATTACTCGTTTGAAAATAAATCCACAAACACTATCACTTATTTTTGCTTTTATAGAGTCCGTGCACGAATTAAGGAGGATGTATGCTCGAACATTTTCGTACGGTGTGTTGAATTGGTTCGACTACGTCCACTTTTTACAGCACAGCACTGGCATCGTGGCCCTTATCGCGAGTCCGGTATTACACTTCTGGTGGACAGACCGCAACTGGAAGTGTCGGCGATGATAATCGTGTCATTAAGTCCATACCTACGCTCGCGTTGTCGCCGAGTCTGTCGGCAGAGGCGATGCACAACTAATGGAACAGTTGTGCATTAAAATTGCCACGTGTCCAGCGAAAACACGATGTACCTCGGGCATCACTGAAAATAAAATTCAACGTCACTATCCTACTCGTTTATAACCAAGACAATTTTATTTCAGCACGAGACATTAATGTAGGAGTTTCAAACCAAGAAAAAGAAGCCATGTGTCCAGTACAGATACAATAAACCTCGCAGATATTTGAAAAATAAAATTGAACGTTAGTAGTCCGTTTACAAGAAAGCCAATTTTATTTCAGCACGAGACATCAATGTGGGAGTTTTTAAACGAGAAAAAGAAGCCACGTGTTCAGCGAAAATCCAATAAACCTGGTGGATCTCTGCAAAATAAAATTTAAGGTTAATGGTTCGCTTGTTTATAACAAAGGCAATTTTATTTTAGCACGAAACGTCAATTCAGAAGTTTTGGAAGAAGGAAAGCAAATTTCCGATGAAAATAAAGCGAACCTTGTGGATCTATGCAAAACAATATACAATGCAACATTACAAATCTGTTTGACAGCTAGAAAAATGTTGCCATTGAACGAAACGTCAATACGAAGTTTCGGGAGAAGAAAAGCGAGAAGTTGAACGCGCAATGAAAAACTTTTAATTATTTTATACCCAGGACAGCGTAGAGGAGGGTCGGAGCGGTTCGGTTTTTCCTCGGGTTTAATTTTCTTGGCTCGCGGTTCGCGGGTAATTGCCGACGAAAAATGTGTCTTACCGGTCACGTCGTATTCCCACACCGTTCCCGTGGACGTTCTCGCAGGAAGTTCGTGGGGAAGCGCGATTTCAAGCCGGTCAACGAAACCACTACTGTTATCGACGTCGCTGATAGCGCGACCGATGTAATGTAGTGCATACTCAGCTAGAATTTTAAATGCTTGCCGGGCGTGCAGTAGTCGTTCACCTGGCTGGTTCAATAACCCTCTTTCCTCACAAAAAAGAGCGCTCCGAAGGGACCGAGCCCCTATCTTCTCGCTGGCAAGTGCATACAGCCGACTATTTTAAGCGTGGACCTGTTTATAAATACACTTTACGTAACAGCAAAATGTGTGACAGACCCAGAAATTTCATCTCCATAACAGTCTTCACGCATATTTCACTCTGAAAGCATGATCCGATTCTAGAAAACAACGAGAATGATTCCTTTGCACAAACATAAATAAATTAGAAATACACATTCAAATTGAAATACTAATTGTACTTATATTAAGTATCTCCTTGTCACGATGTAGTTTGAGCATGTGTTCACTAAAATTTTTGAAAACATTATGTATTCGTAGTGTAACTTTGAAAACAATTATCGAAGACAGGAATTATGAAAATGATGCGTTCCTGTTTCGGTGGAGTGTAATTTCGAATTTTGAATTTTAGCAGCAGGCCTGGCCAGCCATGGGATTATTGTTTGATCGATTGCACCCCACGTTCGAGATACTGTCGCTATAGGAACGAAACATTTGCGGCCGATGTCAGAGCAGAAATTACAGCGTGGTTCCATGGTGTTCGATTGAGATTATGCTTTACGAAATTGGCGTCAGGATACGTTTGTATCTGGATTGATCCGCGGGAGGTCCGAATATGATAGAAACGCGATGTGTTTGCGCAGAAAAGAAGGCTCAGGAGGAGGGAAAGGACGCGTTGGGTCCTCGCACCGATGACATTTACGGAACCTGCAATCTTCCGACTCGCTTCATGTACCCACGTGAGTCTAAATAATTTATCAATAGCGACGTTTCGCACCGTACATGCTCGTTCGATAGTTCCAAGCCCCATCTATCCTGCTGAATTTATTATATTGACCCTTTCTGCCACGTTTCTCTTTCGAAATTTCTCGAGCACTCGGGTTATATACGAGATTACGGTATCTTGATAATAATTTTTGGTTACGTTTTATATCATTTTGCAGTCGCACTCTTACTCTTTGAAACGAATTTATTGAATGCAATTAAGTTTCTTTTATCTAAAAAATAAAACATTGAACATTATTTGGAACAATCAAACGTTACAATGGTGAAACTTAATATTCCAATAAAGATTGTTTCCAACTTCTGTGCAGCAGTGAGCAATGTATCGTTACCGATAGCAAATTATAGAACGATGAATACGTCTATCGTCATGCGAGACATGTTTGTTCTGCAGTCTGATTCGGTGACCGAATTAATTAATGGAAATTTAATTAATATGGATATGCAAATGTGCGCAGGCGGTTCGCGTAAGTGGTTTCCGATTCGGTTTCGTGTATCACAGGAATAACAGACTTCGCGGAAGACAATTGCTATAAGAAGTTTCTCCGTATTAAAACGATAACGCTCTGCTATTAATAAGCCAGCGCTCACGATCGGTACTCTCGCCGAGGCTTATCGGTGTTCCAGAGCATTTTTGCACATGTCGCAGGAACCCTTCACAAGATAGCCGTTGTTGGAAATGTACACAATTCCTCTCTTTCAACGGATCTCTCGCTGTTACCCGTTCTGTGCCATAAAGACGGAAAGAATAATTTACCGAGAACCGTATAAAATCGTACTCGCGTAATTGCATCTACAATGAAGTACAGTCTATCCCGTTGAGGAACAGCACAGATTATTATTTCATACGTAACACTGTGTGTCGCGCAGAAAAAAGTAGAACGCTGAAAATATCATCAGAACCAAAATTTCGAAATGCAGTGCTATTTTGAGTTGCTTGATTAATTCTACCTCGCGTTACACCACAATTAAAATATCGTTTCACGGGAAACGTAAAATTCGCACGGAGCCTCGAAATAAAACGGCGAAATATGCTTTGAAGTTCAGCAGCCGCCAGCTTCAAAAGAATATGAGAAGCTGTCGGGCGAAGCCGAAAATTCGGAAAAATCTCTGGTGTCCGTTCTGAAAAAGCGAATTACGAATATTAATCTCGGTCGGCGGAGGACGAGGGAGGGGAAGGGTAGTCCGGTGAAACGCGATTTCAATAAAATTGAATTCCAAGATGAAACGCCGGTGGTCAACTTATCAGGGCGAGCGAGATACAGAGGTTTTAATAAAGGCAGCGGGAATCGGCGCGCGGCAAAATGAATAAAACATCTAATTTCTACGAAACTGGTCAGCAATCGCGTCGTATTGGACGCACGCATCGAGTGCTGTATCATTTGAGAAGTAACCGTCGGTTTACACGCTCGGCCGCTCTTGGATAGGTCTTAATCTCGAAGCCGTTCAGTGGGCATCCAGCATTCTGAGGGAACCATGCGCATCCTCTTGCTCGTTTATCTCCTGTTATCGGTCAGTGGTGAAGTCGCTAGCTCGGAGGAAGTCGACTGCCAGGTTTACAACCATCTTTACGTTTGCCTGGTGAACGGCGTGCTGCAGAACGTCGCGTTCGAGGATGTCAACGAGGTGCAGACGATCGAGGACATAGAGCTGCACCTGGAGGGCCTTGGTATCGCGGAGATCGCCAAGGACGCGTTCCTCGAGGTGGCCAATTCTTCGGCGGTCTATCTGCGTGGCAACGACCTGACCGTCATCTCCAGACACTATTTCACCGGCTTGGACCAACTGACGTACCTGGATCTGAAGAACAACACGATCATCGAGCTAGAGGATGGCGCGTTCGCACGGCTACGCAGTCTGGAGACCCTGCTGCTCGACTACAATAACATCTCCAGCTTCAAACCCGGCACCTGGAAAGGTCTGAACGATCTCCGAGAGCTGTATGCCACGAACAATAATATTGTTCTGAGGAGGAACATGTTCAAAGGACTCAGACACCTAGAGACGCTCGCGCTAGACAACAATGAAATTACCGAGCTACCCGTAGGCACCTTCGATGGATTGCCGCACATCGATCTCCTGTATCTCTCCAGGAACAATATTTCATCCCTTCATTCCGAGACCTTTCGAGGGCTCGGAGAGGTGAACGAATTGGATTTGGGGAGAAACCCGCTGACGAATCTACCCGCTGGCACCTTTCGACACCTGAAGAAGCTGAACTCCTTGTGGCTGAACGGGAATCGTATTGTCGCGCTTAGGGCCAACGCTTTTGAAGGATTGGATAATTTGTTGGTCCTGTTTCTGAGTGGCAGCGAGTTGCATCACGTCGATATGTCCGCCTTCGGGAGGATGAAGAACGTGACGGTGGATCCTGGGTTCAAGATACGCGGAGCTTTAGTTCACCGTATCTCGAATGTGCATGGACGGTTTCTGTGCCACAGTGTTTCTGATCAGTTGCCTTACGAGTGCGTTGGAACTAAACCTCAAAGTGATGATCGAATGTGAAGCGATGCTTATTGTAATCCGCAATTTTTGTATCCTAACGAATGCTGTTGTCAGTCGAATTTATATATATGTATATAAATAACGCTGCGGAGCGCATGATTTTTTAATAAAGTTTTGTATAAACATTTGTTCTCGATTTTCTTGAACTGAATGAAAATTAGGGGATTTCGAGAGAGAGGTTGATGTTTAGGCATGTACACTATATTTTTCCATGTGAATAACATATCCACCATTTTGGACGTACAAACTTGTTATGCGGAAATTAAAGTTCTAGTCGAAGCTGACCTTTCGGAACCTGTTTTTAAAAATTGGAAGTTCATAAACATCGCAGTCTATTAACGACACTTATGTATTATTGTATTCGTGGTAGTCACAGATTTTCATGACATCGCGCAATAAGTCAAACTGTATGCGATATTGTTGAGCGCCTCAGGTGCTCGATAATAAGAGTTCATCGCGAAACAAAGGGCAGTTTATCCGATGGAAGTTATTTTTGCAGGAACCTTCCTGGGGTACCGGCAGGACGACAGTCCACTTCCGCATCCCTGTTACAGAAGCACGGCGATGGATTACGGATGGTACGCGCCATCCATACACACGGTGCCCACGAGATATTACCCGCGAAACACTTCTTTCAGCCAACATCAAGCTCTCGGCGGAATGTATAGAAACTGCTCCCTCAACACGGAACTGGACAAAAGCATTGTTTAAGTATCTTATCAGCTGCCTATGAAAATAATCCACCTCGATTCAGCTACCTTCGCGCGCACAATTATACAACATCCAACTGGAGGAGATATTTTTCAGAAACATACAAATTATACACCTTGTGTACCCCACCTATTTTCAATAAATCTTTTAAATACGACTCTACATCTTCAATAACTCTTTTATATACGATTTCATCAGATGATTGCATAAGTTCGTGTCCGATTTGACAATCAAATTCAATGGTTAAATTTTACATATAGTCACCATTCTTTTCTACAATTAGAAAATCGTGTTCTACTTAAAAATAAAATTCAAAAAGTGGTTAAATTTTAAAGAATACAGCTTTACTAATCAATTATATAGTCACCATTCTTTTCTACAATAAAAAAATCGGGCACGAACTTATGCAATCATTTAATACATAGTGTAACAAGTAGGCTGCGGATATTGTGCATTTAGACTTTCGATCAATAAATTATATCAATGTAGAGATAGTTTTTATAGCTGTCGTTGAGAAAAATTTGTATATTTTCGCTGATAATACTGTATATCTGAAAACTATTTTTTCATTTTCGTGCTTTTGCTGAAGAGAAAACAATCGGATGTTTTTCCAAAATATTCTAGCCACGAGTTTCTGTTTTGGAGCGTTATCGATCATTGACAGACAGGGTTAACGAAACGGATAAACGAATGCGTAATGTTCTATGTTTATATATATTCTTTATTATTACAGTTTAGCTTACGCATCGCAGTAATCGTATTTTTTAACAGACCCTACGCAGGCGACCCAGGATTATACTGCGTCCCGACTCTACCGCTGACTAAAATGGTGTCTTTACGCTCGGATTATTGTTTACGTTCACTAACTTTGTCCTCGTTACAGCGTTCTCTGTTATTTGATTTCGCTAGGGTCTTCGGTAATCATCCAATTTTCCGACTTGAGAGTTCCTTTACAAACGTCTGATAATTCGAGTGCATATGCCATTTCATCGATTACGCTGCTTTAGTGGTGTCCATCATAGTGGTAATGGTAACTTCAACATAGATTTTCATATATATATATATAATTTTCGTTTTTTATATATATATATTTATATGTATTTATAAATGTGTGTACATAACACAATGCGACTGCTCAATTTGTCAAAGAGTTCTCAACATTTCAAATGCTTCAACAACCATAACGACCCGCTGAACGTGTCTCGGCAACGTTTCATCGTCCTGTGTATGGTACTATTTACCGGTATGCAAGTTCTATGCTCGCTTCCTATCCAAAGAGACTCTGCAAACGTTCGTTCAAGATATATTCGATCAACGGCGCCGCGTCGTCGACGATTTCACGGAGCCACCGTCGTCGCGTCGAGAAACAGAAAACCCGCGGCAGCCTGGTTTGCCACCCTTGTCGCACCGAAACTAGTTTGCCCAGCGATTTTCCACATCATGTCACGTATCAAAATGTTCTTAATGGCGTCATGTGAAAAACTGAGCGAACCCGAGAAAGACCGCGCCGGCCGAGAGCAGGAAGCTGTCCGGAACGTCGCCGTCCGCGAACAATCTTATTAAACGTGACGGTTTCACGTCCGTGAATCTTCCTGCTCGACGTCGAACGCGTTCCCGGCCGTGTACTCGTGCAAATTCCTCGATCCCTTCATCGCGAAAGAAACGCGGAAGCACCGACGAAAATTTGAACAAATCCGGTCGACACCTGATCTCATTCGCGATTGTATCTTCAAGTGAAGATTGATCCTTTATACCGTTACCTTTTCGAATAGTGATATTATCCTCTCTAGGATAGCAGTATGGTAGATCGATCCGTTATGATCTCATTAACATCGTGAAACAATAAGACCCTTCAAATGTTGTTCACTCTGCCAAGACTCGTACGGAGCTCCGTGAAACGGCCTAGCTACCTGTCCCCCAGCGTTTATCTCGTTCCCCGACACGATATTACGGAACAAGTTGCAAGTCGACAACCCAGTCGGTCGGAGAAAACCTTTCCCACGATATCCTCGGAGGAGCCTTTAAAGGGACACGCTCGTTTTCTAGCCACGAGGAGGATCGATCAGCAGCATTAAGACGCAGCGGCCGCGTCAGCGTTATTCCTATACACCGCTTACTACTTGTACCGTTCCCTCGGAGTCTTAATCGTAATTAATACTTTTAATATAAATAATCATTACATTATACCATACTCGATAATCCAATGATGATCCTTAACGGCTAAACGATGACAGATAGAACTCGCATTTTACGCAATTACTTTAACACCCCAATCCGATTGCTCTTCGTCTTACGTGGCGGTTAGATAAACGTGGTAAATGATCTCGCGATCCGGATGATCGCCGATCGAACTGCGGACGAGATCGAATTTACGGATCTTGGACTCGAGTCGAAACTGCCTTATTCTACCGACGGTTTCGTCGGGTTCCAAGCTGGGTAACTATTCGTCAAATCTTACGGCTCGTTTAAGCCGTGAGCTCGTACAATACAGGATCCGCGTAGTTCAATCGACGATCGGTCGGAACCGAGTGCGCACGCTGTTTTCGCGATCGCGTCGATCGTGTTCGTTGTTCGTACGATGTGACGTATAATCGAGGCACTCGAAGTTGCATCTTTACTTTGAGCGGCCCCGGCTATCAGCGGGAGAAAGGTGCGCGCTCGGCGATCGGCGAATCGGCGTCCGTCGCGCTGATCGTAGCCGCGGAAATATGGATATTTTCTTTGTGGAAGATGGAATATCGTATCCTCTATCTCTGCGTAGATACTTTTCTCGATCGTGTCGATTTCCCCGGGACGATCTCGCGACTCGGTTCCGCTGGATCGCTCGAAGTGTCGCGACGCGTCTGGGATAAACCGCGTCGCGATCAGAACATCGATTCAACGCTAACGCTACTCTCTCACACTTGTCTCGTTTGAGGGGCGCGATCGCAGGAAGGATTCTTGCGACGCTCCACTCGTGAATACCTTATATTGTCGTACAATTGATATCAAATATCGTTTCTCGAACGAGGACCGGGCCCGCGCCTGCGGCGTCTCCGCTCGCCGATCGGAGAGAAAGTGATCGACGATCGGGGACACCGTCCACGTTCGGAGGAAAACGTGGCGGACACGCATTTCTCTACGGACACGATCCTCTCCACTCTTCCGTTGTCTTGCATACATTATATAGCATTCCGACCAATTTACAATTAATTAGACCTGAAACTTCCCATTTTCCCACATCTTTACGGCACCGGTTACGTCCCTGGAACAATAGGCTCCGTTTTGTTCGTCCGGGTCGATAAGCTACACTTGCCTTGTGTCTTTTATATACGTGTATGGTATATAATACGTTTGTGTACGCGCGTGTGTGTGTGTATGTGTATGTGATTCTGTAGAATAATTTTTCGTGTACACATCTCTGCGTATGTGTGTGTTCGCGTGGATACGTGTGTATGATTATAGTACATGTTGGCTAGCACTCATTGAAATCAAGGAGGTAACATACGGTTACATAGAGCCTAACTTGCTAGCCTATCATTGATAACCTCGCCTTAACCGATTAAGTACTTCGTTATTACCTTAAATCCGTTACACAGAGACACTGAATATAATGATCAAGGGGACGAGCGTCGCCGCAATCGGCCAGCCTGTGCTCGATCCGCGTGTACCGGAAGCCGAACCGGCGAGGTTCCAGCTCTGGATCATGGTTGCTTCACAATTTGTGTTCCGACCCTTCGTGATTCGTTGTAATTAGATCGTAGTTTGGTGTTACTTCTCACAACCAAAGCGTCGTCGTCCAGAAGAGCAAGAACGATTCATTGGTGTTAGGTGTCCAGCTTCAACCCAGCTAGGGAGGTGTCTAGTCTCAACCTGTCAGGTAGGTGTCCACCTTCGACCTAGCTAGGTAGGTGTCTAGCTTGAACCTGGTAGCTAGGTGTCCACTTTCGACCTAGCTATTTAGATGTCCGGCTTTAATCTGTTGACCTAGTGTCCAGTTTCGATCTAGCTAGGTAGGTATCTAGCTTCGACCTAGCTAGCTACGTGTCTAGCTTCGACCTAGCTAGCCATGTGTCTAGCTTGAACCTGGTAGCTATGTGTCCAGCTTCGGCCTAGCTACTTCGACGTCTAGCTTCAACCAATTAGCTAGGTGTCCAGCTTCTATCTAGCTAGCTAGGTGTCTAGCGACGATCGTCTACGCGGCGAGCGAAGAAGTTAAGAAAAAGGAAACAGAGGATCGACGGAAGGGAAAGCAACGAGGCACTAAATCGGCAGCGCGAGCGCCGCGAGCTGAAATCGCCGGTTCGACTGCAAACGCGATCGTTCGGGCCCCAATTTTGCGGATCGAGCGCTCGTCGTGCTCGGTGAGACGATTAGAATCTCACTTTAACTCTAGGCTCGATTTGTAATACCGATCCCGTAGCTTGCCGCATGATTCTTTAACCAAGCAACACGCGAGAAGCAGTGGAAAATCGGCCGTTACTCTACGACGAGCATAATCGCTTGAGCCTGGTTCCTTTCTATGTCCTTACTTAATACGGTGTCGTCGTCCAAGGCATCTAATTAGTTCCACGGCCCTAAAGTACGCTATTCACGGCGGATTTTAGCCAACAACGGGGTGTATTACACGACACATGGGGATTCTATATAGATTAGATTGATCTTAAACGCTACTTACGCCAAGGAAAAAGCGGGTAACTTCGAATGGAATGTAACTGTATGGATCAGTTCGTGGAACGGGGATACCTATCCGACTACTGGTATTGCTGGTACGTTGTTACGACGGAAATGAAACGTTAGTTGCTGACGTAAACGCGGTTAAAATTATATGAAGAGGTATTAACGGCTGCTCACTACATCACACGGGCACTAGAACAAAAGATTTGAAGAACAATTTTCGCTAAGAGCTTCAGCATTCCTGATCAAGCAAATGCCTGGACTGTGTTGTTCGTTTTGGTGTCTAATTAATTTATCTATATTAACCTCGAAATGTCTAAATTCGCTCTTCTGTTAATATAGATTATAAGAATCCTTCGTGTACCTCTAGGAGTGTTGAAAGTTGTTTTAGGATGTGTGTGTTCGTTAAATTTTGGGAGATTGTTGGTGGATCGTGTTTTCGGTGTTGATCAGACGATCACGCAAGTCGTTCCGGTCCGATCCCGAATTCGTCCCTAAGTGGGTCATCCCCAAGATGTCTCCGAAGGAAGCCTGCTAACTCTAGTCGTTACGTGGATCGCAATAACTCAATGCCGTCGATTCGTCTAGACTCCAACGCTTGAACCCAGCTGCCTTTTCTAGTTTCTATCCTACCTAGTGCTTAAACTTGCACCCCTGAGATATTCGGTAATCTTTAACCGCATCTACGTATCAGTGCAGATCGAACCTGTTCTGATCAGCGAGTCCGTCGAGGCGCGTTTACACTGGTGAAACGATCGGTTCAAACGATTCCATCCTTCTCAGTCCTTCAACAATTCTCCCGGCTCCCCTCTGTCAATAGAACAGAGATCGAGGCGTCCACAGTGTACACGCACCCTTAAACTTCCGTTTCGTTCTGTGTCGCGGCGTCAGCTCCGAAAGCGTGTTCCGAACCTCCTCGAGGACTATCCACTCCTCTCGCGCTTATCATGAAGCAATGAACGTTGCTCTCGGTTCGCTTTAGATGACAACGGGAGCTTCGTAAATTCGGCTACCTTCCTGCCTAGCTTCAAAGCTTCTACTCCCATCACTCTAAACTCCTACGCAGTCTACCACGGTCTATGTTTCTTCGTCCGTAGAAAGAAACCTCCTCGCAGAATTCCATTGAATCTAACGGTAACGCGAAACGAATCGTGTAATCGAGGTATTATCATAATATCAACGTGTTTCTCGGTTTCGTCCGTTCCTCGAGGAATTGACATGTGAAATGAATCTAACGCCTTCGTTTCCCAGCTGATGTTTGATGCCTGGACGGTGTACCTGCACTTATCCACGGATACGAGCAACAAATGTCTCGTCGCGATGATCATACAAATGCAACGGTGCACGTGTCTCATATAAAAAGTATAAACAATAGGATCACATGGTCAAGTGCGGGCAAGAGTGTTTTACAAAGAGATAGAGATAGGATAGATAGATATAGATAGAGACTTTGCAGTCTCGAATGAGTGAAATCGGTGACAAGAAGGGCACTTAAGTTGTCAAGGCACATCAATAACTAAACAGTCGGACGTCTATTACCTCATTAAACTCGTGAACTCGGGAGCCGTTTTATAAGCTGCAATGAACAGTCCAATGAAAAGCTACGAGCCGATAGAGTATCGAGCTGCAAAATTGTGCAAATAGAGGATGGATTAAGTCTTACATCTTTGCATCTGTATATATTGCGTCAGCTATTCCGTTCTACGCGTCGTTTCTCAAGCAATTCGAATCGAAAGAATTCGGAAATGGTGAAATTGGCTTTCATAGTTCTACGCATGCCCTATCACACTTCTAACCAACGTAAACCATCATCGTAAACGATTCATTTCTAAAGAACCGAAGGTACGTTCCGTTGTACGTTTGAAAATTCGAACAGAACAGTGAAAGGAACTCTTTAGACTTTCGAAGCTGACACCACGAGGTCTGTCTTCGTCATAATGTACGTTGATCAGCCCTTACGCTAATGTAAATTGAGATCATTTGGATAAAAGAGGTTTTCGTCTCTCTCTTTCTCTCTCTCTCTCTCTCTCTTGTCACCAATTGATGTTCTTATCGGCCATTGTGTTTTCACATACGAGTACTGTTACCAAAGAAGCGAATCGCAACGCATCGTTCCGGCGAGCGGACACCCAATTATTATATATTTGCAGATCATCAAACGTTCTCGGTTTGCATCGAATTTGCGCGAGCGCAAACAGTAGAATGCCCATTTGTATATTTTTTTCCCTTTCACTCTTTCTTCAAACTTCGTCCTCGCATGACACCGAGTCAACCACATTCGCGTTTCGTCTTCCCGTGCCCTAGTTCACGAACCTGTTGTTATCTTTTTTTTTATTACACATTTTGATTTTCCCATCACACGGTAGTCGATCTTAACTCTACGGACGAACGAACGTCCTTCGTTTTTCGCGAGTTTCCACCCCGGTCCGATCGAAACAGTCGCGACGACGCGAAAATCTCGGATAAACGACCACGTTCCGTTCGTATCATTTTTTAACGTTTTTTTACTTTTTAATTTTATTTGGAATCCGGGACAGTTTTCAACATCGAGATGCTCGCGCTGTACGGAAGACAATGAATTTTGAACACGTCCAAATCGATCGGTCGCCGGCCGAGAGAGTTCCTTTTTGACTTGGCCGAAATATATAGTGTCGTGTAACCGAGCCGGCGAGCCACGGAATAATTTTTTTCACCTTTTAGTCCGTTTCGTCCAACCATTTTGCGTTGCTCACATGCACGATATCAAAGTACTGTCCGCCATCGAAAGCTTAATGACTATTTGTGCGCTTAAGACACAGGGACGCGCGGATCGTGTTCTTCTTGACCGAGACGATAATGGTAACCGTATCGGCGATCGATCCGCGGTCCTGTCTCTAGCCAAATGTTCAAGTATAATGCCCGAATCTCCTCGTTTTTTTTTGTTCTCCTCAATCATATTGTATGACGTCGGTTTACAAATATTTTAACAATTTTACAAATATTTTCACCTGCAAGACTTTTCCTTCTCCCGTTATCTTCCCTTCGCAATCCCAGTCGATTTGTTTCCAAACCCCTCGTTTCTTTTTCCCGCTATTTTTTCCCCTCCTTTCTCTTTCCCTTTCAATCGTCTTCCTCTCGTCTGCGTTTCCTTTTAGACAATGCTCTATAATCGAAAGTTAAGCCTAAAAATGGTGGATCGCTGGAAGTAAAGTCGGATGAGGAGATGACAGGGGCCTATGGAACTGTTCTCTTCCTGTTTCTGAATCGAAAACCAAGTGCGGCGTTCCCGTAACCGAGACGAGAGAGTGTGCAGAACGGATACGTCGATGGTAACGAAACATAACCGGACGCTCGGAAAAAGTATTATTTATCGTTCATTTAACCTGAGAATCTTCTTAGCCACTATTTAAATGCTGAATACATCGAATACATAGAACCTACATAGTATTTTTTCGTTTTTCACTTCATTAATATACATAAACGACCACGACTTTTCTCTTAATCCCCCGGTGAATTTTTTGTCTAACCCCCCCAGTATCGAAACACGCAGTTAATTTTGATGGAACGCATAGATTAAATACTCAAGAAAACTCAACGAATTAATTGACCGGTGAAGTAAAGAATAGAAATGTATCGGAAATCAGAATAAGAAGAAAATCATCGATTCGCTCGAACGAATTCAATCGGAATGCAGAGGTACAGGGTAAAGGACGAATCGTTAATCGGTAAACGAATGGTATTTCTTCTTTTTTTTTTTTAACGAGTTATGTTTATGTTTATACACATCGCCGTGGACCGTTAGCAAAATTTACATCGTTGCGTCGCGTCACGTGCGAGACGCTAGCGTCGTTTAATCGCGCTCGGTGATCTGCAAATATATCGATGTCGCGCTCGCTCGCGAATCAATCTCGAATATCTAGCGAAATAGAATCGGTGTGTAAGCTAATCTAAATCAGGCCAGCCCAATATAGTCGATAGAATCTCAGCAACAGCAACAAATCATTGTAGAAGATATGTAACGTAAATCGCTTTTCTATTATATAATAAAGTTCTGAGTTGCATCGTTTAGTGCATACTGATCTAACATAAATAAGCTTTGAGGAGATCTCCTTTGCTCCAGTACTTTCGTTCGATGAATTTACATGTCGCCAAATATGCCGGCGAACGTCTTCCGAAGATTCTTCATGGTGTCCTCGGAGTCTTCGTTCTGAGTCTGGCTGCCTTGCCGGTGGAAAGGTACTCTGGTTGGTGGCGGATCTTCGGGACGGCGTCCGACGGAGGGTGCGCTGCTCACTGTGCTCGATTGTGATGCTATGCGCCGAAGAATGCAAAATTAATCATTTCATTTCTACAGATCGAGATTGTTACTGAAGTTAGAAGATTCCTAGGATTTAAGCCAGATGACTTTGAAATTTTAGGGACTAACAAGTCCGACTTCGATTTTGATAATTTTTTGTGAGATGATGGTATATGGATCCCTAATTATGTATGCAAAATATTAGGTGTAGTAATTCAATAGTTTTAAAGATATAAACAATTAAGGGTTCCATTAGCCGTGTAAGCAGGTTGCCTGATTCACAGGTATGAAACTTTAATGGTTTATATCTTTAAAACTATTGAGTAACTACACCTAATATTTTGCATACATAATTAGGGATCCATATACCATCGTCTCACATAAAATTATCAAAATCGAAGTCGGACACTTGGGGTCCTTCCCTTGTAAGATTCTACAACTTTAAACTTCAGAGCTGAACTGAGAGTATGTATGTACAAACCTTGAGAATCACGGCGCTGCAGTTGATGGTGGCTGTCCGTGGTTGTAGTGTCGGTGGGAATAGCAGTTGTAGACCCGACAGACCCTATGCTTCCTATGCTTGCCATGGATCCTAGGCTTCCATGCGATCCCAGGGGTACAGGTGGTGGTGCTGGGCGATCTTCAACTGGACTCGTTGCTTGACTGGTGCCAGTTATTGACCCTCTGGACGCTGTTTTCGTCAACACGCTTGGAGCTCGGCAACATACCTGAAAAGTTATCTCAATGTTAATATTCATTGTCCGTTTAAACTCGCTGGTACATCAATTCATCATTAAAATGTTTACTAAAACAATTTAGCAAATAAAACTAGTTTTGTTTAAACTACGACATGGTAGACGTCACATATGTGTCACGGTGAAACTGTCTTTACAGTTCGGTATCTCACCAAGTCATTTTTATCAGGAACGCATATAAAATCTTCAATTTATCTACAGGGACATCTTGATAGATGTACCCGTAACATGAACCGTTAGAAAAGCATTAAACCCTTCCCTTACCTGCATCTTAGCGGTAACGAGGTCTGCGATGTGACGACGATCCTCTTCCTGTGTGTCTCCCATTAACGACAAAGCGCTATCATTTACTTCGATTATGTACTCCCGGCCATCCTTCCCGACGAGCAGCTCGATCGCGCAGATATCCAATCCGCCAAACAATTGTGACACGTGATCGATCCATGTACGGTGTTTCTCGCTCACGGCTAATTGCTCCAACATCGCTGAACCCGTGTTGGACTTCCAGTTTCCGCTTATGCTCTTCCGCCTGCGCGCAGTGCCGACAACGGTTTTATACTATTCGTCTTAGGAAGTCCCGCGGCGTAATGATTTACGCATTCATCGCGGTTGCTCGGTCAATTAACTCCCAACCGGTGAGGTCGAGGCGAGACATCAATCCCTCAACGCGTCACATTTAATCATTTCTAATTGACAGTCTCGATTATTGGTAAACTTTTTCATCCGCCCGGCCACTCGGAGAATACGCCATCTTTTACATTAATCATTGCAATAGAAAAAGAACCGTCAATTCCTCTGGACTTGAAAGAACAACAAGCTATCCGCAATTAAAATATCCAAGGCTAATCGTCCGCGATTATTGTCATTTTACTGGGTGTTCCAATGATTTATACAGCCGGAGTCAAAGAACAAGACGGGGTGGACTACATATTCCAAAGGCTAGCAGGTGTGCATCAATCATGCTTCTGTCAGTTATACGCCGTACTCTGACACGCCTGTAGCTACATATTCAATTGTTAATTTCAATGAAAGGCGTTCGGTGGTCATTTATTTCAGATCATTCTCACCCACCGGTTCCCTACGTCCACCTACCCGTTGATGATCGAACAACATTGTGGAGCGAAGTGTACCCTATTGCTACATGCAGGAAACATTGCGGACTTTGTTCTCGACTCGTATTTATCGCGGAATATTGACGCCACTGGTGGACAGACACGGTCCGAACGGGTTAGCAGGAGACGTGGTTTCGCGACACTCACATGAACGCTTTGTAGTTATTGCCGATTTTCTGCACGTGCACGTCGTACTTGGTCTCCACGTACGGCTCCGCGGTGCAGTAGGTGTTCGCCAGTGCAGCCAACGAGGCGAGATCCAGAAACTCCTGATTCGTCTCGGCACGGGCTTTCCCCACTCCCCCGTGGGCGTGTCCGAGTTTCACCACGACCGGATAACGAGATGCGCTCACCTGCAAAAGAAGATAATCGAGGTATATAATTAATGCGACGATACGATTACGTGACGAGTCGCCCCGAGCCCGCCTGTTTATGGCTCAGGCTGCCGGCGCCAGCCTCCGAGACCATCGAACGAGAGCTACGACCATCACTCGGACGTTTTTATTAGATTCCAGATGTTCGTGCGTTTTCCAGTTACCGGAAATTCATTACAATACTAATGTGTAGACAGCGGATGAGTAGGTAAAAATTAAAATAGTAAAAACATTAGAAGGATTCTAAACTACTGTCAGATTCTTTGCAACCTATTAAACATATTTAGAAAGAAAATAAATTTCTAATTCACTCCACTGTGTTACAATGCAGGTAGATAATGTTTATTTTGCTTGAAGAACCGCTGTCTGGTAATGTGAAACTTTATTACATTTCATAAAATCAAATGTATTCTAAATGATTTTAGCATCCGCATTCTATTTCTTATGTGCCAAATTCAATTTACCGATAGGTGTAGCTGGTGTAATAAATATGTTGTGTGAATTATTAGCGAACGCGTGTCACCGTGTACCGGCAGGGGATCGATTAACAATAACGGTGGGAATTCTGCATTCCAATCTAAGATCAACGGAAACCAGTCTCCCGATGGGACGCCTACAGCAGTCTCGGGCCTGTCTTCCATAATCGAATACATTAACCGACATCTCTGTGAATGAAGATCAAAGTCTGCCGATACGCAGGCGGTTGATTAAGCAGTCTACAATATTCACGTGGGCTGGAAAAGATTATTACACGCCGATAGCATCGTCGCGTGTCATTCAGTTCCGCGAAAGTCTCTTCCAGTCGACTGTCCGTGAAACTATCTCCAATTTCCACGATCGTCGAAAAAAAGCGTTTCCTTCGAAACCGTGCACGCTGTCCGATCGTACCGGTTCTTGTTTACATAAACAACAATCGCTACAGTTTCTGTAACTACAATCATAATAGTTCTCCAGCCGACTCGATCTCAATAGATGACACAAGCAAATGGATATACCATCTTCCATTTTTCTCTTTCGACAACAAGCTACGGTAGACCATAATCTCTACAACAAATTTCATCCAATTCCATGATCGAACGAAGAAAAGACGGGTAGGACAGCATGAAACGGGAATGCTCTCCGACTCGTCCCGTTAGCATAGATAACCGCGGTATTCTCGTTGATAGAAAGAAGTCTACCGTGACTAAGTGGTTGATATTGCCTCTAATCCTCTGACCAGTCTCGATCGCATCCTGTGCTCTCTTCTATCTATTCACGGAATGTGACATGCATTCGCGTCACCTGTCTGTTTACCAGCGTGAATTTTCGCGAAACCCATCTGCGAAACTGGACTTGACATCACATTCGAGATCAACTAGCAAAGTTTAAATTTGTTAGGTTGAAACATCCTCTATATTTTTATCGAGACAGGATATTTTACATTAGGAGCATCGATTTTGAATTCTTCCGTGCACCGTAGATTTGTATGGTTCTGTATAGTGTCTCGTAATATTGTCGAAGAGTGTTTTTACAGGCCGGCGTAGAAAAAGGAAGTGGCTGTTTAATGGATTGCCCCTTCGTGTTCGTGTCCGGGCAGCCATAGGCCGGCAGCCCCGATGGTTCGCCGGTAGAGAGCAGTGCTCAAACTGAAACTGCACGTGTGCGAAACCGGCACGTGGGTGTCGCGAAACTGCAACCCTGAGCACCGCTGTTGTACGCGTGCCCCTTCCCCCCCTCGGACGGACACCAACGACGGGGATCAACGGCGAGGGACACGTAGATAAATCATTTATCGTGCCCAAGGGGACTTTCGAGGACTCCGAGGGCAGACAGGGGTGTCACCTTCAATTTCGTTTTCTCCCGCTCTCGGACGCACTAAAAATAATGCGCGTTTCACGCGGACGGAACCGAACGTTTATATCCACGTGACACGCTGTCCCCCGGTAATGAATAAGTAAGTTTCGGTTACACGGAGATCATCGGTTACTTAAGAGTCAATGGTTTTTCGAGAGACACGCTTGGTGTTCAGGTCGTTGACCCCTGACGGGCCACCGGCGAATTCCAATTAGAAAGCCGTAATTGGAGACTGCAATTAGAGTGTTGTAGCATCAAGGTTGTAGCCCCACTTTTCATGTCTTTTGTATTGTGTATTCTAAATAAAAGAAATTGGAAGTTTTCTTTTTATGTTAAGCATTTCAGATATCGACTGAGATCTATTTCTGCTGCACTGAGGTTAATTACAGTATATACATATTCATACATACACAGTCTACATTAAATCAAATCAAATTAAATTCGTAGTTTACAGTTTTTTAAGAAATTAAAGATGAAAAAACAAATGGTGGGTCGGGCAACTAATATTTCTAAGCTTAAGGGTAATTGAAGTTTAATTTTACACAGTTGATGAATTAGCTTAGATCGCTGCAAATCGAAGAGACTACATTGCCAAACAGTATGATTGATATCCTGGCTACTGTGTCCGCACTCGCGCACTTCGGGTCACTAATAATTCCTACACGAAATAGAGACGGTTTAAGGCTATAACGATCGGCTCTGCATCGATTAATAGTTAAAATATGGTTTGTTGTAATTCGAAGGATTGCAGCCCTACCGTTTTAATTTGATGTCTCATGACATTTGTAATTTCTGATATTTGAGATAAAGTGAGATTGTTTCCAATAATTTGATTCATCTGAAGATCCTAGGGTGCTCCGGACATTTGAGTGAGTCTGTACACGAGTACTTTCTAACGCGCTGCAGTAAGTACTTGTTGCAGTCGAAGCATGTTTCATTGGCATAAAAATATTCACCTCTTCAGCTAATCCCAGATTATGCTTCACAAATCGATAAACTCAACCAACCAGTTACAAACTAATAAACTCATCTAGCTGATTACTTTATAAAAGATCAGAAGCAATAGTTTCACCAACGTTTCTCAAAATGTTTGAGAGAAAGTCGAACGACTTCTTAAAATTCAGTAAACGATTTCAAACATAACATCATGCAACCACGACAAATCTCGAAATTTGTTTCACGCAGTATCGCAATGGTTGAGCATAGAAATTCCAAAGAATTTGTAAACTCTCGGATTCATTCGTAATAAATTTAATTACTTCGACCACTTATCTTCCAATAGATACACCGTCGTCGTAATAACGTCGTTCGTTTGAAACTCCATACATGTCGAACGTTTAGATACCGGAATGCGTGGCGTTCTCCTCACGAGATCCACGTATGCTAAATTTTATGTCTTCGTCGGCGCAACTTTAAACAGATAGGTTCCCACTAGGTCAGCAACGTTCTGTTTGTAATTTCGAGCTGTTTGGACTCTCGAATTCCTGAGATTCCGTCAATTCGAATATCCGTGTACACGGGGCGTCGAAATACTCTTGAATGCACGAACAAAATCACGCTAATCGCGAAAGACAATTAAGAGAAAAATGCAATAACTCAGAATTTATAAATATTAACACAGTCGTCTTTACGAGTACTTTGGTTACGACATTTGCCAAAAGAATTACTTTTCACACACGTAGACCAGTCATAACTCAGTCATTGACAAACAATTTCATAGGTTTCGAGTACCCAACGAGTTAATTGAGAGAATCACAGATTGCCAGCCTCCCAGAGACGTGCCATCATAGTAAAATGCAAATTCCATAGGCAAAGTCCGTTTCCGCCCAGTTCGGCTTCGTGTTCCAGAGTTCCGACCCGCCCGCCATAAATGATAGTAATCGTGGATGAAACGGTGATGAGTGGGACCCCCGCGAGCGCGTTTTTCGTTGAAGGGGGTCCACGGTCCCCCGAGAGCAAACAAAGAGAGAGGCAACCATCGATCGAAAAAGAAAAGAAAATAGATCGTCTGTAATTCGAACCAAGAGAGGAATACATGGAAGACGGCACTCTTGGAGGAGGAGAAAGATAGAGAGCTGTGGGTGGCCGGCGGGAGACGGAAAGTGAGCAAGGTATACCAAAGCGGTGGGAGATAGAGGCTTGATAGTAGGGAGACCTCTCGGTCGCTTGTGGAGGGGAAGCAGAGGATCAAACGAAGGAGGACAGAGCGAACGATAATGAAAACGCGGGAGAAGGACAGTCCGTCGACGGTGTCGGAGGATAGAGCGAGAAAGGTGAGCAATGTGGAACGAGCAGAAACGAGGAACGGAACGAGGGAAGTCGGATTGAAGGAATAGGGGATAAAGACGCGGAATAGGCTCGGGAGAGAGATCGAGGAAGAGGGTGAACGAGCTGGGTGAGAGGGGGAGAGAGCGAGAAAGGTAAAAGTCAGAAATGAGAAGCGGGACGGAGAGGCCCCGGGATGATTGAGCGAGCAAGAGGGAAAAACCGAGCGAGAAAGCCGATGTTGAAGCTCGTCGGCGGAAGAAGGAGCGAGCTAAGGAACGTAGGAAGGAACGAGAGGCTCCCGTGTCGGTGTCGGTTCGCGCTTGCATTGCTTTTCGAAGCTCGCGCGCGAAAGGTTCGTGGGTAGGTGCGTGAGTGCGTGTGCGATCGATAAACGCACGTGAAAATCCAGTCGGTCTTCTTTCGCGGCTCCGTGTCGGCCTCGAGATACCTCGTGGATTCGAAGCGTGCGGCGTTCGCGGGTCCGGAAAGCTCGCTGCTACTACCACCAGTTTCGCACGATCCTCATCCTCGATACCACGGTCCGAATTCCAGTGCACGCGAATCTACTGCGAAACTGTTCGCAAATTGGTACCGGTGTCTTCCGGTCCGTCGACGGGCATCCGCCGGTCACGCGCCCGCTCGCCGGTGCCCGCGCGTCTTTGAGGTCAAGCGGAATAACGGAGAGAAAGGCGGAGTGCAAGTTAAACTGTGCGAGGAAAGCGGAAGAAGAAGGATCTGCTAGGGGTCACGGAGAAAGGTATACCTTGTGCGCGCGCGATTTTCGCATTCCCCTGTCACACTGTTCCGTGTTTATGGCGATTACGCCGCGATTCGCGCGCTGAACTTCCCGCCTTAGTTCCGAGAGTTTACAATGTCACTGCGAGATCGGCTGATTTTGTTTTTCCCCTTGTGCGCGGCGCTTGCGTTGCATAAACCATCTCGTCATTAGAGACCGCTCGGTTTATTGTAGATTTGGAGATTTTTAGACTTGAATGTGACCTCGAGACGTTAAGACTGTATGAGGTTCTCTCTCAAGTACGTATTTCATTCAGAACTCAGTAAAACGATCATATATTGATCGCAGAAAATTATGCTGCGTACAACAGGAGCTGTTTAGAGCCAGTTATTTGTTTCATCCTTACTACTACGTGTATCCATGGTCCAGCAGTTTAATGCGCGCCACTGTAATTACACATTTGCATGAAGTGCCTCGTTATGTCCGTATAAATGCATTTTATTACGACTTGATTCATTCTTATTAGATGCAACACTGCCCGCCTGTCATAAACGCAATCTTATTGATACGTTACGATTAGAATGCGGATCTTTACGCGTTTACGGTACATGCGATGTTCGAAATACAAGAGAACGTGTATAGTACTTTCATTTTTATTATTTCAGAAGGAATCTGTTAGTCAATCAAAGAAATATTTCTGTGGAATTAATGTTAATAAAATTGGACAGGAAAACGAGAACTTGTACAAATATCCTCAGTCCAAATTGTACATTACTTCGTCAGACGAATTCTCGATATATTTGAACATTCTGTTCGTACGTTCTAATAATTCCGACGGGGCCAACAAAACAGCTGCGCGCGACGTCCGCGATAATAACTCTCCTATACTATAATACAATGGAAAATAAATGAGTGCAGGTTCATTAAAGCTCCTCTCAATCTCTGAACGTGGAATACGTGTAGCAGCCGTTTCATGTGGCAGTCGTGTTCAGCAGCACACGATCCTAGAATCCCAGCAATCACTGTCAAACCGAAACTCTTTCGTGCCAAGAAACGTTGCGCACGCTATAATAATGCATTGGCTGAGAGCGGGGTCATCCGCACGGCGGAATTTGGAGCAGAAAAAAAATTCGGTGCACTTCTGCGCGGACGTGTCCGGCTTCGATTCGGCCGGTTCTGCCAGAGATTAGATTTGAAGATTTATTGGACTAGCAATCAAGACGATGACATCAGAGTCGGCTGCTGCAGGCCAAAATAAACTTTGCTGAACGCGCGGTTGAGCGATCTCGCAATCGGGCTTCTGCGAACCTTCTGTGCCGAGAGTCGATCGACGACGGACACCGTTCGCGAACTTATCATTCCGCCTGTGTACCTGTTAACATTTCAGTGAACTTGGGAAAGCTGACGGCACACAACGGTACGTGATCGCACGGCTGAAACCGCACGACGATATTGTTGGTAAATACCTCGAGCGGTTCCGTATCGGGCTCCTGGCAAACATAGTGATTGAACGTGCTGAGCAACGTTACAACTCATATCGTTATAGGATGTGGCAACCTTATATACGAAAATGAATCGTATAATTTGAATCTCTTAGCACTTTGCCACTCAAAAATAATGTAAAGAAACAAACAAAAGTTTGCACAGCGCATTGGTATGATCGTTTGCTGCCAAATAAATAAGTAGGGCTAATACAACTTTAAAAATTGATTAACATCCCAAGAAAAATTGTTTTCGACAAAAAAATTCATAAAGCTCATTTTTATATCTGCCACGCGAGAATCGCCCGTTGAATAAATTGCCTTCCAGTAAGAATCCATCAAGACCTTGACTCCCAGCTAGTAAACAAAATGTATCGAGAGTAAATACTGCTTCTCTGACCCACTGCACATTCGACTCCAGGACAGGGTCGGGTGCCACCGCGCGTTCGTATTATAGTTTACGGCTTGGCGGCGCGGCGGGTCTGCTGGAAACGCGAAAACCGCGGGAGGATGCTTGGCCGTCGCCAACAGGAAACATAACACGAGATGAAGACGTTTACGGTCGTTTCATTATGTTAATTCCACGATGGGACAGCCATTATGTCCAGCGCCCCGTGCCTCCGCGTGAAAAGAAGCGTTGTCGGCCGTTTCCCCGAGACTTCGCGCGCGAATAAAACACGAAACTCTCTCACCTGGTTACATTTTAACATCGTTGGTTTCCACGACCAGCCTCGTAATGAATAATTCATGTTGCTAATTAGTCGAGGTTCGATGTATCGGCGCCCCGGCCGCTGCCTATCATCGTCTTTGCCACGACTTTTGCCGGTCGCGATAACAGAGATTCGCGCACGAGACTCGAACGTTTACCAGCGAATTTAATAAGAATCAATTAATCCGAGATCGAAGCACTGCAGAAACGTTTACGGATTGAAACGTTTCGGTCGTGAAATGTCGCGGTTCGTGTCGATCGATCGTGGAAACACGATGCACTGGGTGGCTCGAATAGGAAACGTAACAGATCGAGATCTGTCCGGGAAGATTAGTCTCACAAAGTATGGAAATCGTATGCTAATAATATCGGTGTTCCATTACCGATCGCTGTCAACAAGGTGACAGAATCGATTTGGAAAAAGGCTGATAGCCAGGGTCTACCGTAGCATGCATAAATTTCAATCCATTACGTTTTATTATCCGAGACGCGGAGTACACTATTTCCAGCGAAATTCCATATTCATGGACAGGCCACCGGTACGCGTTTCCTTGCGAACAGATTTTCTCATACACGGACGCCATGCCGGTCTTTTTTTTTCCCCCTCGTCGATTCCCTCGGTCGTAACAGCGAAAGTCCACGTATCCCTTGGATAGCCTTAATTGCCATCTCTAGCATGCGAAACACATCTCGTTAGCAACCCCGTGATTGCACTATCTGGACATTTATCATGTGAAATGCTCGCAATTTGTGTTTTGTTTGGTCGAAGGGTCTTCCTGCTTGCTCGTCGCGTCGCAGATTTTATAATACCTTGTAATCGCCGAAGCTTGAATGCAACTTTACGGCTGCAACTTTTGTTACACAAGATAACAATTACTCGAAGCAGTGCCGGAAATGTGCTACGTGTTGTAAGAAGTCATTACGGACCACTTAAGTTGTGCTGATTCGTCAAAATTTATGTTCACAGCTATTCGTGTACTTTTAATTAATTATTGACTAAATCATTCAGTTGACAAACGATTCAGACGTGAAATTATCGACGTATTTGCTACTCCGTTTTCAGCGAATATCGAGACAAGCTCTTTCGTGCAACGAGCATCATAAAATCGAGTATAGCAAGGGTTCGACTCGACCTTCAGTCGAACGTGAGACGGACGACCGTGTAATCGAATTTTGTACGCTTCCGAGCAATCGATTTCGATAAACGGCACGGCGCAAAGTGTGAGAGCACCGAGTTGATTGAACGGGGGGTCTTGTCGAAGAATGATATTGAGTTAATTGTCGATTCCTCTGCCCCGACTGCTTCTATATCGATCGGACAATATCCTATAACAAACTGTGTCCCCTCGTACAAAGGCAGCAGGAAATTTCATTATAAATATTCTCGAAACGAACGGTTCGAGCTATTACTTGAAAGTATCCACAAGAGGAGGAGCGTAATAACCAGAATATTAGTAAAAGGTTAATATCGTAGAGCGGAATGCGGTATAATTTAAAATACACAGAACTAGTTTTCTGGAAAAATAACAGACAGTTTCCCTATAGAATGGAGAATACATCTTCATAAAATTGAAATTCATGTACACAAGTTTGCTTTTAACCTGCTTACGCACGAGGTATTTTTTATCGAAAAGCTCTCTGTTTTACGATTTCTGTTGCAATTTCGTTCATCAAAGTTCCTTACTTGGAATTTCTGTGTGGCAACATTACATTAACGCTACACACTTTTAACTTAGAAGTATTGACATTACAGAGAGCGATTGGGAAACTGAAAATTCCTCAATTTGAAAAGTTCGAAAATCGAGGGACGCAGGAGGGGCGAATTTTTGGGTGACTCTTTAGTGTTCGGATGCTTTTTGGACCCAGTGTAGTTGTCGTTTTTCGTGGGGACTCGCGGGGCGAGCATGTTCCCCGAATGGAAATAAATGCCGCGTAGAGCAAAGGTACGAGAGAACGGGCTCACGATGGTTCTCGTGTTCGTGTTCGTATGTAAGGTACGTGTAAGGTACGTAGGTGCGTGAAGTGGCCGGCTGGTTGGCGCCATTCGGTCCTCCGCGTATCGGCGGAACGCGTAATAAACGTAATATCGTAGAGGCCGATACGGCTCATGCATTACGCTCCGTTACGAGTCGAACCCGAGGGATTATATCTTCCTCGGCCGGTTAATCGGCGTATCACAATCCGATCCCACGACGTGGGGAGGCCTACCGACGATTTATAACGCGTTCGAGGCTATTCGTTCCTGTTTGTACTTCAGGGGAATCACTTCCCTTCTAATGAACGCTGTCCATGCCCGGTCGCGGGCATTACGAGAAATCATACTGCCCGGACCTTCGGAAACCGAATGGGAATTTGTGGAGGTTCTTTCCGAGAAACTTAGACGCTTAACAGCGCGAGGTGCACAGGATTTGTGGCGCTCCGGGCTCGTTTCGATGAAAAACGACGCCATCTCATCGTCCTGTAGCCTCCCCTATCCAAAGCAGGAAAATCGACTAACATTTCAACATTTTTTTCTCGAAAACTATTAGCTAAAAAAGTTCATCATTCCATAGTTACAAAGCTAAATCGAAAAAAATGTTGCACATTTCATATTAATTAGGTAAAGCTGAAATTTAAGAAAGTCAATATGAATTAAGATTAATAAAAAAAGAGAGAACTTTCTACTTGGTTTCTGCCTCCTGTAATTAATGCTGAAAATTTCTATTTTTAAAATTTGTTGACAATTTGTTCAGTACTTAGGCTACAGATTTCAGAATAAACGTCGAAAAGGTGTCGCTGCAATTTTTCGAATTCGAGCGTTCGCGGCGAGGCAGGAACGAGCCTGGTCGGTGACCAGACTGGACCCGCGAATCGAATAATTTATGGTCGTCGGTTTTTCGTGATTACGCTCGCGGCGCCATCGGTACAGCCAGTGTAACGATAGAAAACGGGTGGGACAGGACACGGATCGTGGTCACGGGTCCGATAACGCCGCGGGAGTTCGCGATACATTCTTCTTTACTGCAACGACACCGTAATCTGGGAATCTCGGCGATAAATCCTCAACTATTCCGGGATCAAACGCCGTCCGGACACCGGGCCGAGTTATTGGCAATTTTCTCGTAATTTATGCACGCGTCGTTTCGCGTCGCGGCTGTATCGTATCCCTGATTACACCGTGTTGCGGCGGCGGTTCTTTATCAGCCAGCCATTACGGGACCACCGTCCCCAGCCGATATTTATACCGCGGATTTGTATAAAGAGCGACGCGCGGCTCGTTATTTTCGGTTCGGTATTATTCGACGACCCCATTCTAGCCGAGCTGCCGTGCATTTTCGACAAGGTGAATGCACGTGCCCGCGGCCGGTGATTAATCGGCGCTCCGTACATCGTTGGCCATTATCCAATCCGCGACGCTGGCGCCAGTCATAAATTAATAGTTTCCGCGAAACCCAAGGACCCACCCTTCTCGCACTTCGTCGGAACTAACCATTTCACTATACATATTGCAATCAGGCAAAAGAATTATAATAATGTTTCTAATGCAATACAATACACTGGACTGTAATTTTGCATCACATATCCGGAATTTGGGATAATGTCAATGATAGGTTTTCAATCACTTGCAACGTTACTTTCGATCTCGGTTTTCCCGGTAGTTTGAGGCAACGATTGCGAACGGCGGATTAATCGCAGGTATGAACACTACCATTCCGTGGAAATGCTCGTGTTTAAGGACGACTGTGCCTCCAAGGCGTGAGAGGTCTTATCCCGTCGCAACCAGAAACGCTGGGACGACTAATGAAATATTTCTGACCGCAATGTTGGTCTTCATTCACCTGGAAACACCGAGCAGCGCTACATTTCTCACGCGGTAATTACTCGCGGTTCAAGAACCTTCGTGGCTCCGGGCGGACGCGAACTGTCAACGATTCGTGAAGGGATTGGTATGCCACTTGGAAATGTTTTCTACACCCAATAATCAACAACGTTGAAATTAGCGAAGAATTGGAAATATTTCACTTGGGATTTCATGGCTTATAATTAATGAAATTATTAAGGCGTTTTTGCTGGAGACTATTAAATCAATTAGGCCAGCCTTTAACAAATACACTCATGTCATTTCCACGAAATTTTACACGTCACGATCGCATGTCACCTGATCTTGGTATAATAATAATGAATTAAGCATAGGCTGTTTGCTGAAGAAATGTCGTTCCACTGTTTTTATCTTCGAGTTTAAAGTTTCATTTGGTATATGTACATACGTAGAGAGATACTATTTTATGAGTTCTAGAATGATACTACCAAATTACCAAAAGCATGCTATATTGCTGGAGTTTGCAACTCGTATTCTATAAAGCTTTATAGTTTCACTGACAATTTACTGTTTTCCTTTGGTAAAAAAGAGTTTTGAGATATAACTGCTCTATTGCGACTGAAATAAGGGCTGAACACTTGAAATACAGTCTAGACAATTTGCGAAGCTAGTTAGTTATTCATAGCAAGGCATCGTTAGAACACGTTGCACAGTGAGAATAGCGTTTTAGAACTGTGTTACAATTCTACCTTGAGAGATATTAATGACCATTACTTCCCACATTGCTCTGAAAATAAACACACCTCCGCACCAACCAAAATAGGGATACAAAACCTACTTTGTGCTATGAAGACATTATAAATCAACAGCAGATGTTCGTGTATTCCTTTCAATTTTATGAGCAAATTTCAAAGAGACGGGATTGAACAGCGTAGAAATCGGAGTGAGAGAATGCTTCGAAATAAAAATTGAAAAACAGCATGAACTGTTTAATTATTCAGCCAACGTCCTGAGAAACGATAGCGGATCGATGCAAACGACTTAATAATTGATCGAAGGGAATGAATGTGATCCAAGTGTTTCCTTGAAAAGCGTACAAGCATGTGGCAGATTGTAACGAACAAAAATTCGAACTCGCTTCTGCTCGAGTAAGCAATCTTAAACTGTTGATCTCCCTGGCGTATCATAAATCAGCGGCAGTAGACCAAAATGGAAACGTGCTGTACAAGAGCTTCGGCAGCTGTACGGTATAGCGATTTAATGCGGCGCGCGTAATGCAGTCGGCTTCGCCGGCAAACAGGCTGCCAACGAATAATCGCGAACGTTAATTAAGACTCGCGGTCGATTATGCGCGCCACGTAATCCTGCGGCGCGAGAGATGAATCCTCCTGGATGCGGGTTGGCACGCAGGATTAAGGGGAAGAAAAGGGAAAATTGGAATGCCAGCCACCCAGAAACTGCATGACTAGACTTGGCCATATATTCGTGATGATGTAACGGGAGAAACCGCGGAGAGACCACACCCCGACGGCCACCGCAGCCACGTGCTCTGTTTCGTAAGATGCCGGGTTTTAGGCAAGGCCGTCGCCATGTGGGATGATACTTGCTCCCCGTAAGGTATAGTCGGCGACGGTTTCGGCCGACATTAATCTCCCGTGTCCTTTTGCCGGGCGCCGGACCCTTGTCGGCGGATAAGCGAGCTCGATATGGCGACGCCATTGAAAAATGAGACCACAGCATCATAAGTTTGCTCGAGCCAAAAAATAGGTTCGGCGATCTTATAATTAGATCTTCGTACACCTACGGTCACGCAGAAAAAATCACTGTATCCAGTTCACTAGATATATTACGAAGTAACCAATCAGAGTGATTCGCAATGTCGTTTTCTTTTGTTGCTACGTACACCAGTTCTAGAACCTTGAAGACCTCGTGGTGGGAGTTATTAGTATGCAACGAACGAGGGTTACGTGCAACCAGCGAGGTTCTACTGTACTGTAACTCAAAGCAATTTCTGGAGTAAAAATTTATTGCTCTTAGTAAATTATCCAATGTTAATAATTCTTTAACAAGCATGACAACATCCCGAGGAAATGTCTCTCGCTTTACCCCGAATCCTCTGAAACCACAGGTGCTTCCAACGCAATCAAACACTCCGCATTCCGACGGCTTCTAGCAACTAACAAATCGCAAAAAATAGCCGGCCATTGGTTAGCAATAACAGTCTGGTTAGCGTCGCGCTTTCGCAAAAGCCGCGGGAACCTTTACCGAGAAAGTAGCAGCGATTCATCAGCATACTTAATCCGGCGATCTGCAGTCATGGCGACGTCCAGCACTGAATCACTCTCGATGCAGTTCGAGCGTTTACAGAATTCCATTTGACGATCTGCCGATGCACGGGTTCGCGGGAATCGTGTTCGCGAATGAATTTTCAGCGGGACGGGTTCGGGTTTCGAGGCGAGGGCGGATAGCTACCGTGACTCAGCCTTGGCACCGATACCACCGGTGTCCATAAATTAGCATTCGGCAAACCTCGGTTAGCCAGAAGACCTTCGGCGACGGTGCTCTCCTCTGGTAATTTTAAAATTTCTACGGCGTGCGACGCGTCACGCCGGTTCTTGGCCGGTGACGTCTGCCGCGTTCTTTCGCGGGCTAACTAACGCCGTAGACTTTACTACGCGGCCGTGACTCACCGGCCAACAATCTCATTCATCGGAGAACGAGAATCGCGATAACCGCGTATAAACCGTGTGCTTTCGCAACGACGCACGCGGCTCTGCAATGCCGTTTCGGAGCGAGTCGAAAAAGTTTCGCTCTGGAGGTTGAACGATCAGAGAAGTTCCACAATTTTCCTTTATATATAAAATTGTGTTTCTTCGACAATTCGATATGTACATTTTATAAATAGCTTGAACTAGAAGGACACAGCAGCAATTTTTGTCGAAATCGATTTTCAAGAAATCAAGTTTTGAAAAAGATATTGGGAGATTTTGAGGATCGAAAATGTTAGATAATCATAAATGTTTTTTTCCGTTTTCACCGTTTTACAAGTCTGAGTGCCGCCAACGTTCCCAGTTCGCGGAATGAGACATTTTATACGATGGGAAAATGTTTCAGCAATTCACTGGACGCGATGATGCGTCTTCCTCTCACTCCTCGTCCTCCTTTGCCGCGTTTCTTCGTGACATGAGGAGATTTACTGTCCGTGTAATGCGAACCATATGAATTTCGGACGATAAGTTGCTTTCTGAAGGTCCACTTAAATCGCACAAGCTTGAAGATCTTCGTGCAAATTCCCATTGTTTAATGTCTTAATCGATTGAAAGATTCCTTCGAGTAAAAATGAAACAAAAATCAATATTTATTACTATACACGTTATCTTGTAATTTACCAATTTGTACACCTGTGAATAACATTCTTATCTCATTTTTTCCACGAAGGAACCTCCCTACCAATGAAAGAAACATTCCGTCTGTTCTAATTTTCATAGAATTAAGTATGCAAATATGTATGCATTAAACTCTTGGATCTTATCTTCAGATTTACGATTCTAATAAGAAAAGTGCTGCATAAAATGGGATGTAAACCAGATCATCTTGAAGATATTGGGTGTATTCCTGTATCAGAGAGCACAGCGAAACACGCAAATACTCCATTAAGTTTGTCCGAAGCAAATAATTATTCTACCCCAAGAATTATTCTGTTTTTATGCCAACTGTAAAAACGTCTGGCGTGTGTTAAATGTTGCGTGACTTCGTCGATTGATAAACCCACCCTCGAAAGTGAATTATGTCCAAGACGAAGTACATGTTAGGCACAGTTTCGAAAGCCAAGTATTTCTTAACGAATTTTTCCACATTGATTTAGGTAATTGTTCAACCAAGCACGGCACGAATCCGCGCACTTAATACTTATTTCGATCATCCTAGATCTGCTCGAGCCATTAGTTCTGTAGCAGATGCACCATCGTTTATTTGAGTTCGCCCGATCCACTTAACTAGAAATGCATCTTGCGATTGCTTTTAGGAAACGAAGGTCATGCGGCGTTGGTTCGCGTGAAATCATTCGCGGAAATAGTGGCCGAACGTCAACGGAAGTCCGCGTTTTTCTTTGGTCTTACACCCACGTTTCAGCGGAACAGCCACGCTCCAAGTTGCACATCTCAGCGATGCTGAATGATTTCATCCGTTATTTTGAATGCTCGGCCGTCAGTGGGTGGACAGTGTGAACATTTATAATGCGGTATCGATTGCGCCGATACGACCGATATATATTTGGTTTCGAATGCGCCGGTGTGGTTACGCTTTGGAATAGTTGTTCGCAGAACGACGCGCAACGTGCTGAACCGGTGAGATTAACCGCGACGAAATGGCCATTTTCTTAGAACGCTAACATTAGAACAATTCTACATTAACATCGATCTCGTATTGGTAGAGACATATTCAGTTTCACAGCTCCTGCGATAGTGGCTTCGCTAAGGAAGTTGTTCTCGGAATCGAATAAAGCGATTACGATTCATTACGAGCATAATAACTCGTTAGCATTGTTGAGAAATTCGATTCAAATAGCCAATTAGAAAAAAGTCCGGTGTATATTTGACTGGCCCTCGATCGAGAGACACGTCAAAGAAAAATATAAAACCGATCACGTTGGAAGTAGTTCCAAATCTGACCGGTCATTTCAAGAATGGCGAAAGACACGTTCGAAATGCTGTTTCGGCACGCGCGAGCGCATCGTTGTGATAGCTCGCGGCAGATTCGCACCAAAGATAGAGCTATTCGTCAGCGAGCCACGCTATTTTTCTCCTGTCTGGGTATAAATAGCTACAGACAATCCGTGTCAGCGGTTTGTGACCCACGGGCTGTTTTGAAACACTTTTATTTCTTCGACGCCGGTGAAAATAGCCGGCCATTTATTCCTGTGCCGTTTGACTGCCCTATATATTTTTGGCCCACTGTTTTACTAAACCTAAACATCCTGATAAATGTACCGCGTGTAGGACTGCCTGGAACGATATCGATCGGTCAGTCCCTGCCATTCTTTGTCTTCGACCTTCATACAATTTCCATTGCATGTGTCATTATACTGGACGGCGGATCTTTATGCAAAATAAAAAAAGTTTGCATCGATTGCAGGACGCGGGAGCCAAATATAAATTGTATTCTTCTCTTAATCATCCTATTAAGCTGAAAATAATACATTTCTGTCCTTAAATATTTTTAATATATCCACTGCTTTAAATTGTACGTGGCCATTTTTGTCATAAATTCATAAAATCCGCAGTCTAGTCATTACGTACGGAAAATTCAATATAACCAAAAATAATTTTTTTAATTACATCCATGATTAGCATCGCCTTAATTTGTAGGCATGACATAATAGAATGTATAAACCATTTATTCATGCATTAAAGATAAACTTCAAGATTACTAATGGTAACATCAACTTTTGCATGCATATTTTCAGCAGGTTCAGTGCAATTGAATTTCAGTCTCACTTTCTAAATCTTTCATTAGGTAATAAAAGCTCCGCAGATTAAAATCTCTTTTTAACGGTGTGCTGGCCAGCAAATTGTTTCGAAAGTCTCCAGATTCCCAGAGTTAAACGGAACCGTGCAGAATTCCTTAGACGCGGTTCAATCGCAAAATCGTTCTTCATTGTTCGACGACCATAATTTCCATATAAGAAAGAACACAGTTATTGTTATTAATCACCGTGACAGATTTTACGGCTTCACATAATTTTGCATTAGCCCCGCACGTCGCGTTCCTCTTTGAAGTTAATCAGTAATTTCCTTGGTCCGCCGATGTGAGCCGTAAAAGTATATTTCGCGGGCTTGGCTCGATATACTCTCTTCCTTCGAAAGGATGATTGTAGTTCTAAGTACATGTTCGCACCACTTCCTCTTTATTATATAAATATGTACATTGCAAAGGCCATAAACTTTGTTTGCGCTGAATGCGTCTGTGGTTAGCTCGCTGTGTCTGGTTAGGGTCGGTCTGTATCTACTTGCCCTAATTCTCCGAGAGCCGCTTACGCGATCAGGAAAAACGGCTATAAGTGGCGACCCGACACACAGGTTATAGCAATTGAGCAATCATTGTGAACCTCTTGTGATTATTTATTGAAATTTCATTTTCGAGTATTAAATAAATAGCTCATCAACACTACTTTCTCTTACCACTACAAGTAAAATTTACATCACAGAAGCAATTTCAACAGAATCGTCATTCGAATTTCCATGAAGAACCACGCGGACAATGTGACAATTCACACCGTCCGTATTTGCTGACGCACCAAAGCGTTACAACAGCGAGAATAAACATCGGTTAACTAAAATTGCAAACACGCGATCGCAGCACTATAATCTGAAACGTCGCGTTGCTCGCACGGCCTTAAAAGTATGATTCACGTGCTGCTCGAAAGGATAATGTACCCGAGCATTATGGTTGCCATCCCTCCCGTGTTTTCGTTCGTGAAACCACCCGAGCAATTGCAGTTCGATGCGATCCATCTCAATCGACGGATGAATCATATGTTATTACAACGAACGGAACGTTGCAGAATCGTATTGTTGCGAAGCGCACGCGCGAATCCTTCAAATGAATGCGGCGCGCGACTCACCACTTAATAAAACCGATTATGGTTCTTCCTTTTTTTCTCCTGTTATTTTGGACGGTGAATGAAGACTGGCGGATCGTTATCGGCCGACACGGTGCACATTAACAAGTGATTTGATGAACAGCAAATTGTCGGCCACCAGTATCGCACCAGCTCCTTCGTTATTTACTGTGAGTCACACCGTAAATATAGATACGCATTCATGAGGAGACCCGCTAACACTCTGAATCCTTTTATCGGAGCTGCTTTTCCCGCCGCGCGAACGATTACCGTAATTCGCCCAATTATCATAATGAAACGCGTCGCTTCGAATTTCGCTGTCGTCGGAAAGCTCTGATTGTTCCCTAACCGGCTATTACCACTCTCGTGGAACACGAACGTAAGCTAATACCTTCGAGACCCAAGGTCATGAACAGTCTGCATTTCCACGTGAAATCTTCGTCTATTTATTCGTTCCACCTGTGTAGTTTATACAATTATACAGGGTGAGTCACCTAACGTTGCCACCTCAAATATCTATGTTGTTTTTAAAGATACGTCAAGGACACCTTAATTTTTTTTTAATGGAATGAGGTATTGTTTAATACATCAATCGATGCAGCTGGACATTCGTTATGAAAAAGTACTAACTCTGTAAGTATGTCGAAAAGTTAGTAGTTCAGGAGATATTTCAATTTAAATAATATTCTAAAACACCATTACTGTCGTACTAAGACGTTACACTAGTAAATAAACGCTAATGTCTTAGTACGGCAGTAATGGTGTTTTAGAATTATTTAAATTGAAATATCTCCTGAACTACTAACTTTTCGACATACAAAGGTTAGTACTTTTTTTATAACGAATGTCCAGCTGTGTCGATTGATATATTAAAAAATACCTCATTCCATTTAAAAAAATGAAGTTGACCTTCATATCTCCTTGACGTATCCGCCTATAAAAAAATTAATGACATCAGATTACGAGCGCCTCGATATCAAGTCAGTTTGGTCTGATGCATTTTCTTCTATCTTCAAAAGCACGCGAGTTATTCAGGTGATCTGTTTATAGTGCCCCACCCTGTATATTGTTTCGTTGTCTTCCTTATTTATATTATTTCGTTATCTTTGTTGCTAAGCATTCTACATAGAACATTACAATTGTAAGTAAAGCTTGTAACAAGTCATAGAAATATGGAATAAATACCCTTTTTTTATAATTTACAAATCTGTATTCGTTCGTATGCATGCAATGAAAATCCACAATTCCAACAGTATCAAAAACTGTTCGCTGTACATGGATACGGAAAGCTGAGAATTGCTACCGAACGATAAGAGCCGAATTAAGACTTAGACCCCAGAAACCACATGTTCAAACATGATTTCCGGGAAAAATCAGACGATGTCGGATATGATTTTTGCGAATTTCTCTCACTAGATACCAACAGTAAACACCTGTAGAGTCCGTTTTTCGTAAAATGTACGCAAAATGCCCACAACGTTACTAAACGTCAAGTGTTAAACATTAATACAGCCATTTTTTATTTCATTTATATTTTTCTCAGCTCAAATACACCTCATAAGTAGGAAAAAATTATACAACAACATTACCAAAAGATGGAAACTATTGGGAACAATTAAATAGAAAGATACGGTTTCATGAAAATTCAAGTCTCGAGCTATCGATTTTAGATACATATGCCGGCAACATGGCGTTATCACTGACATGTCCTGGAATGCCCCCACATTTTACTTGTTCCAAAAAGCCTAGAAAACGATCCTATGAGCTCTCGTATTTTTCATCTTCAATGTAATCTATTTCTTAAAATATAATTGTTTAAACTTCCAACTGTAATCATATATTAAAATATTTAATCGCATTTTTACATGTATCAGCTGTTCCGTACACGCGCCGACTTCCCGTTTGATCCCATCACTAGCCACCGCACTCGGTCGCTCCGCCGCGCCGTTACTGTTACGTTATTTTTTTTGACACTGTTCCACCGAACGGACACTTCTGAGATTTTTATACAAAATAGGTTAGCATCATAGCAATATTTTAGAATTTTTTGGTAGGTGTCAACCCAGGCGAAGATAGTTAAAAAAATTCCCAAAAAATTAATTTATTATTTTCAACTACAAATAATTAGCAAACAATTCTGAAAAAATCTGAAATATAGAGTGTATCTATATCTTTTGCTTGCCGTTTATCCCATGTCGATATTTTTTCTCGTTTTAGAGCAAATTGCATTTAAGTGCGGGGGAATTTAACCCAATATCACCCCTATCGGTGGGGATAGACATTTGAAATTGTACACAATGTTTTTTTAGACATGAAACGATGTTTTAAGACAGGAATCAGGAAAATCGGAGCGGAGGCCGCTGGCCTATCCTTATCCGGCTATACCCCTTTCGACTATTTCACGCGTCCATAAAGATCGTTCGGAAAATATACGGGAGTTTCCATAAACGTCAGGCAGCCGATCGTGAATCAGTCACCGTGAGTTCGCAGGTAAACGAGAAGCAAAAGCTCCGAAAGTTAATTCGCTGTCAAGAAGTTTTATACTTGTGCGGGTAACGCGAACATATTATAGCGTTCTGCTTCGACGTCCCCAATAGCGATTGACGCATTGATATCACAAACACACGATACGGCACGCACAGTCAACGGCCCCGGCTCCTAGTACTAGTTTTCCAGCGGATCTTTTTCCTCGGAGAAAAAACGGTTGCACGACAAAGTGGCTGAACGTCGCCTAAAGGCTCGGCCACTCGACGATAGACGTTTCTGTTCTTGATTCGTCGATTTACGTAATTACTCGGCTAGACACAACGGGGCACGAGTCACTATTAGTCACACTTCGTTTTCTTCGTGCTCCGGCGCGAGAGTTCGAAACCCGTCCTACAACTTAATCGCATCGCGGCATCGTAAAAAACGAATTCTACAGAGAATATATACAACACGGCGCGTTATCAATTGTCGCTGGTGTTGGCGTTCAATGAGACTGCTTTGAGAGATACCGATATCATTACCGGCTGCAACTTGTGGATGAGAGACTCTCTCTCTCTCTCTCTCTCTTTGCTGGAAATATTCTAAGTTAACTCTAAATAAATAAGCTTTCGTAAAAATGATGATGAGAAGGTTGTATCTTCTGACGTCAGATGACTCGCCAAATGCTTCATTGGATAAATTCAACACCAAATATTACTTTTGCATTTATTCTGCTTCTCGAAGGTACTTTTGTTGCTAAATAAAACTCGTTCAATTATGTTCGTGTTTCTAATTGACATCGGTAGAGAGCAGTGATGCAATCACAATGCAAATGAGCGCATTCAATACAGGAATACTTAAATTAGCATGAACTCTAATTCGACTCCGATCTGCATTGGAAAGTAATACAATATATTCCAGTTTATAGCAATAATTGGAATATCTACGAGCTCAGTTATGAACCCTCGAGCATTCGGACTAATAAAACTGGACGTAGCGGTAACGGTTATGCATTTGTCCAGCATATTGGCTCACTGAAACTTTGAACTGGTTTTTCTACCAAACTTGTCAGTTCGCATATAAAAGCTGGTATAATATGTTCTCGTGGCGCCCTAGGTGCATTCAAAATAGCTCACGACTTAGGCGTGCAGTTACAACAGTTGAAATACATGTAGAGGCGAAACGTCGTTGAAGCGATTTATCGAAACTTTATGTACAAAGACTGGAGATAAATCATTGCATACGATTTCCCATGCAATAAATCCAATTATATCTACAACAGAAAAATGCAGCATTATCTTTTTTCCAGGGACCATAACTGTTATAACCAAAAAGAAAAAAGGTCATAGAGTAACAAGTATATTATATTTCATCGATTAAAATCCTATTGGTTACAAATAAGGATTACAAGTAACCGAACATTTTTTCTCTTGTTGGTAAATGTTATCGTTGAGAGAAATTCATTTCGATCACTTATAACAGTTATCAATGACAGAAATTTATTTCGATCGCTCATAACAGTTATTGATGAAGGAAATTTGTAATCGTTATTATTAAATAGTACAACTTTAAAATGATAGACAATCAATTATTTCATAAATTTTTTATTTGTAAAATTAATTGATACAATCAAAATTTAATGTGACAAACAAACAGATTTTGTGTTGTTCTTATGGTCTGTTGATTCGTCTTGTTGAACAAAACCTTCTCAATGAATTTCACGGGCTTGCTCCATCCGAAAAAGAGTAGACAAAATAAATAAGCAACCAAAATGAATTTTCCCATCAATAATTATTATGAACAAGAGAAAAGAAATTCAATCATCGATAACAGTTCTGAGCGATCGAAATGAACTTCTTTCATCGATAACTGCTTTGAGCAATCGAAACAGATTTTCTTCATCAATAACAGTTATCGAGGAGGATCAAAAAGTATAAAAAGCCATATTTTTTTCTTTATATTTTGTGCACATTATGTTAAATTTCAATAATAATCAACTTTGTATTAATGATTTTTATTTTTGGTCCCTGGTTTTTTCTACTTATGAATTACGCGTGCATAATTCCAACGTATGGACGGCAGTGTACGCAGGAGATTTGGCACACGTCCCTCGCGAGAAGTCAAGCAAATGTTACGGCGCGGGGACATGCGTCGGAATTGCAATGTTACGCACGCGATTAATAATAGCGGGATCGCATAAGGGAGACGATGCGGTCATGCAAATTGTGAAAGATTCGTCAGTGACCGCAGTCGAGTTTCGTTGATTTCCTCTTTTTATTCGGCGAACGGGATTCGCGAATTCAGCCTGGAATATCGTTCGCACCGTTTCAGAATCGAGCACGCGACGATGCACGGCCGATGCACTTTTCGTGCACGGTAATGAGGCAACACGACGTCGCGTCCGAATTCATGATTAATCGAGTAATCGTGGCTGACAGTTGCATGGATATCCGTCCGCGTAATTAAAGGACTTGTCGTTGCGTCTGTTACTACTGTCAGAAGTATGAAGACCAAGTCTGATCGGAGATGCGGTCGAGTGATACTGCAAACGGAATTTGATTGGTGCAGTTTTCGAGGGCAGATGCAGTGGAGATGACACGCTCGATGCTCGTGGGAATGTCTGCGATTTTGTATAAACATACCAATAGTATAGCGAATAGTATACCGAATTTCCAATCGTGTCACAAAGAAATGAATCTGAAGGAGACAAGGGCTATTAATTCTCTGATATGTGTGTCTGCTGCTGGTAATAATTTTCTACAGCAGATTGAAACATGGGAGGCAAGCAATTAGCAAGACACTAACATAGTTTGTTAGAGTCTGACTCATAAATTTTCTTACTCGCGAGCGTGACAGTTCACTCGATGTGAAAAATGTGGGTTAAACTAGAATCTTAAATATTAGAATTATATATTCTGTACAGCAACACGAATAATTATTTAGTTGGTTCGCAAACTGAAATCGCCTTTAAGATCCTGCAAAGATATTCAGGTGGTGGCCAATTTTTGCCTTTCACCAGAAAAGAACGAACCGTATTAAGTGTAATTAAAACAAGCTCGGCGTGACATGTTCCTCGAGTTTATACTGAGTCATTGTGTTTGTAAACACGTTTCTCCGAGAAGCGAACACGCTTGTTATAGTGTAAAGCGATCTTCTCGGAATTTCAGAGAGAACGAAAGTTCGTATCTTAAGTAATCCTTTCGCTGGAATGATACTTTTCCTTGTACGACATTATCGTTTGGCGAAAAATCAATTTAATTGCTCCGTTTCGTTAACGACGCTTATGCAATAGTAGCGATAATAAATGTTTCACACTGCATTGGTGGCTATTTTGTGATTATGATCTCTCCATCTCCTCCAAAAAGTTTATCAAAATTATTCTTTGAAGGAGTTGATCGAAATTGATTGGTGGAAAATCCGAATATTGTGGCCACCGTCAAGTGGTAAATTAATGGAAAACAAGCCGAGGAAGGCGTGCACGACGATCCGACATCTTTACCGAGAAGAATCGACGTAATCGTCCGGTCGTCGGCTGCACTTCCGAGCCGGCTCGTCGGCGCAACATGACGCAACGTCCAAATTTATGATTAATCGCATCCGATACGCTTCAGCCTGTTCCTTTTTCGGCGAGACGAACGTTTTGCGTTCACCTTCCATGGGGATGAGGCTGAAACTTGTCCGATATTATCGATGCACTTACGTTTCTTATTGATATCTTACGTATCAATCAATTCCTACCACTCCAAACAACTCGAAGTCTGAAAACAAATAATAAAATACGATCTCGAATGAAACTTAATATTGTATAATAAACCGCATGGAACTCGGATCGATTTTAAAACTTTGTATACGGTACAGCAATGGAATTTATATTTGTATACACGCACGATCGAAAGTGCGGTAGCAGCAGGAAGTGATTCATTAGGTATATGCAAAAATAAATCAAAAGTGAAGTGTGTTCATTCAGACATCGGTTTTCGGAGAAATCCAGTTTAAACATCCTGCGTACGCATACAGTTACTTATTATCGAGCTTGCGGTTATTTTAGTTGTTTTATCCTGGATGAAGTTTCTAAAATAAAAATGGTGAGACATAGTTGTACGTGGAAATTCGATACTAGCTAATTCATTTCTATAGAGGCCCTAAACAAAAGATAGAAATGAACAGAGGGTTGCGAGCCAAAAATAATGCACACCTTATATGCTATGTAGCTATATAATCTTGAACAAGTAGTAGCTAATTAAATTATTAACCAATAAAATGAGTATTAATAATGTATTGTATTTCATAAATACTGTATTGTATTTCATATAAGTATTTTTGCTATAGATGTTTAAAACAGCAGCCTACTAATAACTTTGTTGTGACTTATTGATGAATCCCCGAATACCTGGCAATGGTACAGTATCGATAACATATGAAACAGTGCCAAAAACGCTCGACTAATGTCATTGACATGTTATTTCGATACAAGTTCGATACCGCAGCCCGGTACTCGGTAATTGATAGATATTAGTATTAATGAGCCGGTCCCTCTGAATTGGTCCCACCACCATCGGTGCGACGTATGAGCTCAGAGCTCATGCGTGCACACACGTACGGATGCTGCCGCGCGGAATATAATAGCGGTAATGCGATGGAACTGGGGCAGTTCTGCTTTGACGCGCGTCTTAGAAGCCTCCACCTGCTCCGCTCTGCTACCGGGCCGCGAATTTTTATTTTTGGAACCGGCCGACCGATCTCCGAGGTTCGTTTCTTGTCACAATTCAATTCGTCGCGAGTTTGGGCTGAATCATAGCCCCTATCATGTTCGCGAATTTATTATTGAAAAATCCGATCGAATTCTTGATCTCCTAAAATATTTTAACCCTTGTATACACACTCGAAACATACAAATCACTTAGAATTCAATTTCAAAGCTAAATCTCAAAATCTTTTACTTATCCAATTTTAATTTAACATAACAATATTTTGTTTTCCTATTCAATTTTAAAGGTAAATGTGTTCAGAAAATATTTTCGCAAAACCATACAAAACAATTTCAACAAACGCGAAATTGGACAGCCGGTCGTCTACACAAGGGTTGATGTATTTTTCTTGTTCGAAACATTGTGTGATCGAGTGAATTGTTCCAGTTTACGAGACTCTCTGTTACTTGTTGCTCGACTCGACGTATCAACTAGTACATATCGTGGTCTTGGAGTAATCGTGCCCTCCCGGGGAAACTAGAGTAAGTTCATCCACATCAATTTAATCGATGCACCGCGAGCCATCTAGCTAAAGGTTGCGCCGATGGAATGCAACAAGCATCTGCAACCGATGACCGTCAACTCACGCGCAGTCACGTCGAAACTCACTTTCCTCCTTCGCGAACATTTCGCTCGTTTATTTGCCGGGATCGGTTACCGAGATGCTCGGAAACTATTCCGGATAATCGATTCTTCTCTAAGTACCGTGAGTCACGAAAAATTCTTACTCGACAGCTACTTGTTTATCTACGCTATCTTTTGTTTTGACAGTCGTCTGTGTGAGTCGAGTCAGGTTGCGCGCGAATCTGAATATAACGCTTTTGGGCACCTGCGAGTGTTCAAACAGTTGTTTCTTTCATAGCACACGGTATTGTTTCTTACGGAAGATATTCATTTGCGCGCGATCGATTGTGATCTTCCATGAATTAACGAACGGCAGATCGTTAACAATGATCTTCGGGGAACCATCTCCTCGGAGAAACGAGGCATAATGACGGTAAATGAGCGAAGTAGAAACGTGTCTTCTCTATGCGACGCATTGTCTCCGCGCACGTTTCAAGCGACACTCGAAACGCGAGGCCGTCATTACGCTCGGCGCAATTATCAATTTGCAACACTCGACAAAACATGTGTCGTCATAACAACGCGTCTTTCAGGCCCGACCAGGCCTTTCGTTAAATCGTTTGTTAATCGAACGTTGTTTCCGGCAAATGGCTCGGAAAATGTAAATTATTTGCGCGCGCGAACGCGTCGCGTCGCCGATTTATCTTGGAGTAACGCGATTCGAAACGTGCCACCAAGTTGCTGTGCGACCATTCATTAGCTGGGTGATTGATCGATCGTATAATTAATACTTGTCCGAACGACCGCTTTCGCGCGAGCGCTCGCAACTCCGCAGTCTTCTTCTTCTGATCGGACAGTGTATAATGATTCGACTGTTTCTGTAGAAACTTTTCGATCCCTTTGCTTCCTACCGCGACGAGTACACGTGTAGAATGTGTAGAATCGACGGGCGAAGTGTATTCGTGCTGTTTCTCTAATGAGCGAGATCAATTCCAGTTTGCTGGCTCGATAAATGGTATTACTCTACTCGATCTGTCGCCACCAGTGCTAGAATAACGATAGTGATTTATGCACCGCTGACACAGCTAACGGTAGTCGAGCGGCGATAATTCATCGACGAAGCTTCTCCTCGAATCTGTGTTTCGGCGGCCTTGATCGAATTAAACACGAAAGTTTGGCCGAAATAATTCTGAGCAGACCGAGTTCGAATAATATTTCTGATCCTGGATGGTCGAGCAAAATTCCGCGACGAAACCAGCCGGCTCCGTTGAGTTTTCGATCGGGTTTTCTCTAAAGGAAAACCAGAAGTCTCCAGAAGCAGCAAGACGCGCACGGAGAAGCGAGGAAAGCTGCAACGGGATCGATCGAAGAATTTATACGCGAAACCTTGAAGCCGATACTCGACTGCAGCTGTCAATATATAATATTTGATATGTACGGCGTATTTCGTTTGCGTAACCGGTTCCAGGATTTACGCACACATCTTATCGACTGATTTCATGCCGCGGAGACTTTTTACTAATCTCGTTTAATGTTTATGCACGTTCCACGAACGGAATCGCATCTTGCAACGAGCCGTTTGAATCCTGTCCGGCGTTCGCGCGGAATACTTTCGCGGTTGCTAATGGGGAAAAAATGTATCAGATCTAGTCTTCCCGCGATCGAATACACACCCCGTAGATCCGTTTCGCAATTAAACCACGTTCCGCCTAATGGGAGATGTAAAGTACAGAGCGATCCGGCTCCGGGATTCGTTAATAGATTATATCATTAGAACCACGCGTGTGGAAACCCGTGCACCGTATTTAGCATGACCGTTTATGAAAGGTGCTAATTGCCGGCTACATAAACGCCCCGTCAGCCGCATTCCCGTCAAGAATGCGGGAAAATTACATCGCTCCGATTCTCCGACCCCTGTTGTAACCATTGCAATTTCACGCTCCGCGAATTAGCATTCGTGCAAGAAAGTGTGAACAGTTGTAAAAATGATGGTTTAAGTACTGTTTACCCAGCGCTGTCAATACGATGTATTAATTGAATGTTTGCCTTGCCTACATGCAAACGAGAGGCGTCGGGTTGAAGGTTGTACGCACGAGACCTCGCAATCTGTACACGTTTGCTTCTGGAACCCTTCTGTGACTGTGGCAGACAACATTCTATAATGTTGTAAAATATTTTCCTAGCAGGAAAAATCCTTGAAGCTGAGAACCGATGTCTGCTTCAAGATCAAATTTCTCAAAAATGAAGTAGCGATTTCGCCTTGGAAAAAGACACATTATACACTCCAACTAATAGTAAATATGCATGAAAAAAGTAAATACAAAACAGTTTCCTGATTTCTTTAAAAATATCACAAATGTGGATGAAGCTTTATCGTAGGATCTTTTATGGAACTATTTCTGATGAGTGTACAAGAGTTAATAAGATGAATCAGATGGTTTGTTAGCGACGTCTGAAGAGCCTCACACAAGCCTTGACGAGGTCGGTGCGCGTCTGTTATTGACGACAGGTTGAAAGAAATGCCCGATAAATCGTATCGGGGATGACCAGGCGCCAATTCATTCTACGAAATTCGACCGTGTATTCCGGCCCCGATTAACGTGGAACAGGTAGCTGAGGGTTAATGAATATGCAAACGAGCCCTGACGAAAACGGTACTCTGATGAGATACCACACCGTCGTGACCGCCATTAACAATGGACCGCCGCCGACGGTATCCCCGATTCCTAATAAATTTTTCCACGGCTTCGTACGGTAGCCTAATCTCTCCGCGGGCCTGCTAAAGGGTTGTTATTACCCTTAACGAGATGCGCTTCGTTATGCATTCCGATAGGCTCTCCCGTGCAATTTGCCGCCTCGAATATCGACAGCACCTCAGAATTTACGTTTGAACGGGTCCATCGTTTCGTCGGTAGCGGACAAAGAGCGACGTTAAAAGTCGCCGCGACGATTAACACGATAATAAAGTTCTTCGACGATGCCCCTGGCGTCGGTGGTTCAAACGAACGGGCCATCAAGAACAATATAAAGAAAAGGTTCAAAGTAGCAGTTTGGACCGGATCAGTTTCGAACCGATTTCACATTGCAGAGATTTCAGAATATTTTGCGAACCTATTCTGCACGTCGGATCGATTCATAGCAGTGACCTTCGCCTTTTCTATTTATTGACGCTGCGAAGTGCGTACCGAGCGTCAAGGTTGGAAGAAGCATGCCGCCCCGGTTCTTGCAGTGCAGATTATTTGTTTCAGCGTCGAAATAAAATAAATCTGGGAATTCTGAGAGCCCCTTTGGTAAACCCGGTGGCGTAACGGGAGCTCGAAATAGTTCACTTTTCCAACGAGTTCTTCGAATTCCTTCCTAAAATTGTTCAGTGCAGAAATTTGCATCGGAGGAAAGCAAATTGTTCTCTTAGCCTCAGAAGCATTTTCTTCAATTGAGTTTTCAATAGAGTACACAGTGTTTGATGGTGCCCATCAAACGATGATCGTGTTCACTAGTGTATTGCATACTTAAATGATCAGCAGCATTCAATCATGCGATGCTCCTTTAATTTTCAAGATTAGCACTGCAAATGCTCGGTGCAGCAGATACAAGATTCCACCGTAATCTTACAATTGATAAAGTGCGAGGCCAACGAATTAATTTGTACTCCTAACGTCTCGTATCGATCTGTCGGAATAATTAATTTCTTCGTTTTACTGATTGATTCGCGGCTAGCTATCTTCGCATCGGCGAGCGTGTTTTAAAATTGGAGATTTATTAATATTCTCGGTGCATATCTCGCCGTCTATCCGGCCGGTTGACTCATCCATCAGTAACAGATTAATTTATAGGAATTCGTCAATACGCGCCCGAGAACAACCGAGCACCGATCATCTCCTCCCCGGACAATAAATAACATCCTCGTACAGCTGGTTACAGCATGCCTGCTGTCGTCGCTAATTTTCTTTCGCGCTGCCGCGGCAAGAAAATGTTAATTGAACAGGTTTTGTTCCACGCCCCTTCTACGCACGGGATCGGCTCACGAAACCGGCCGTGGCCGACAATAAAAATCGCGGAGCATTTGGACAGCTTGGAGAATTCATGCTCGACGAATTGCGCAGACTTCTTCGGTTTCGCCTCGCGTTAAGGTTTCTTTGATATTATCTGGTGTTGCGCACTGTGTCACTGTGCCGGCGCAAAATTCTCGCCCGTCAAACTGTTCATTTCAAGCTTCGCCATCGCGAAGCAGAATACGATACCGATGATAGCTGCAAAGCGATACAGAACCCGGCGAAGCTAAGCTGTCTAATGGTCGCGTAAATCCGCCTACTGTAGATCGTAAACAATTAGAAGAATGTCTGGCGTAACACGGTAGTTTGTCATGCCTTCGGCTGTCTTGGCTTGCAAGTTTCTTGGAAGTTATCATTTTCAATTGTTCGATCGGTTAGGTCATCGTCTTGAAGGATTTTCCTCGTTCGCCCACGCTGATTCGGGAAAGTAAATGAATACTTGAAATATTATTTTGAAAAAATGGAATTTTTAAGGTATTATTAGCACATGGCTACCACGACTCTGCGGATAAAGTTTGAGATAAATGCGAGAATGTGTGTAAGAGAGTTGTAAAACGTTGATTACAAACATACACAGAGTTTAAAGTAGTACAAAATATCTGTACGATTACACGTATCTTCAATTAATCCTCTCACTTAGAATATGAATTACTCCTTCAGAGCTTCAGCCGATCTATTAGCATTTCCACACACTCACGCGCCATTACTCACGTCATCGTCTCGACTGCCTAACTATGTAAACATTCGAAATGAAATATCCTCTCGAAGCAACGGAGTAAGAGTGCCTCAATCAATGCTGAAACGATCGATCCATAAACCGAGGAATATCCATTTCAGTGCTCGTCGATAAAATTTCTTTGAGGAATATTAATCGGTTCTCCCTGTTAATGACGATTATTTGTACGAGGCAACTGATTTAGCAAAAGCCACGCAGATGCTTCTTCAACGAATCTTGAACAATTCCTTCTACCGATATACGTATACGAAAATGTCATAAACGAGAGAACACAGAAGAGTCTGTAGGTCGAATCGGATTCCGAAAATTCGCGCAGTCGCGCTCTAAATAGCGCAGCCGTGGGATAATTTATCGCGTCGGGCGTAAATATAACGATAGAGACCGTAAGGTACAAGTTGTAATAGCCGGTCAGTGAGTTGTAATGGAACCTGTAAATGAAAGCGCGAGGCGTGGAGAAAGTCGGCGCGGCGCGTAGGTAGAAAAAGATTCAGCTAGACGCATTAGCGGGTCCGCAATCACGGATAGTGCACTTCGACGACGCGGAATCGCGACGCTCTTTGACAATCCCGTCGGACGTTGCCCCGAATATTTCGGCTTCCATTTGCCGGTTTGAAAAGCCCCGGCGAATCTCGGTCGCGAGACTTTGAATCGCGCGAAAAGAGAAAGAGACCGACGCACAACCCGCAGGTCTCTCGCACGCTGGCGAACGCTGAAAACATTCGTGTTTTACGGCGACGCTTTATATGCAATACCGTTCCGATCCCCGGGCTTTAATGAAGATATACAAAAGCGATAAACGTTACGACAGGACATGAAATACTCCTTTCGGCGGCACCGTACAATAAATTCGCGCCCGTATTTATGAAGTTACGTAAAGTCACGTGGCGAACGTGATGTTAGTGCGGCCCGATAAGGGAACATGGAGCTGAATCAATCGACTGGCGACTTTGATAAAACGATTATGTAAGGTTTCTGGAACGTGGAGATGATGCGACTCTCCACGAGAAAGATTCCTAGAAGCACTTCGACGATATCGACAGTCGAATTGACTGGATTGACTGAATTGATTCTCAATCGGACGGCCATGGAATTCTTCGGGAAGAAAAATCTCGGGTTAACTTAGACAAAGTTCTGGCAGTTTCATCATTTTTTAACAACATGTGGGTCTATGTTAAACTGTAATACTGGATACTAGCATATGATGGTTACGTCCCTCGGGACATTTCTGTCCCCGTTCTACAATTATTGAAGTTATCCTTCTCTATTTATTCGACTCCAAGTGGCTTCTTCTCAATCACAGTTGCGTACATTTGCTGTACTAACTTCGTAATATCCAGCATCGACTATAATGAATTATCGCAATACGTTATCGTTTCAAACCATTTTGAAGCCTTCAATGCGGGTGTAAAATGAATTTCATTAGAATATGAGCCAAGCGAAAGATGCGTGCTTAAAATAGAAAGTCCTGGATCTAATAAACCGTAATAATTTCGTCGACACTGACCGAGTCCGAGAATTTATTAGCACTTTGCCGGGACTGCAAGATTCAGGAGCATTTTTCTGACGACTTCACGGTAAAATTGCCTCGTTAGAATATTGAGCGGTAATTTCGAGGAGTGATTACAATTGTTATTTATTTGTTCTCGGGGATCGAACAAATTCCTGGCGTCATTATCATAAGGAGGGACGATAAATCGTCATTTGCGGGACCTCGGAGCGTTGAATTATCGTAAGGTCTTATATATTCGCGCTGATGGTAGGCGCGAGAAAAGTGCGGGAGAGTTATAATATCGCACTTATATGTGCGCCCGTGTTGGATTACCATAAGTATGAGGTGTAACGCGGCTACATGGCCCGGTACTCGTTCACATTTACCAGCGCGCTCTCTCTCTCTCTCTCACCCCTCGTGCACGATCTTATTCGGAGTTTAAGGTTAATTGGCATAGCCTTGCACACTTATTTACGTCCGCGCAATCACAAATCTCCGTTTCAGACAGGAATTATCGATCGTAAATTACTCTGTACATTGTACCGACGCGCGAGCTCGCGGTTTCTCATTTCGCAAACACGGGACGATAATGGGGCCCTTATTCGACAGTAATAAAAACGGAGACATTTTTACGTTCGTTCGGCTGTGTAGAAACCGAAGCTGGAAGAAAGTTCCGGCACGAGGAACCGTGCAGACAAATCGCTTCATTTTCTGCGCTAGAAAGCCGTCAGCTCCTTTTTTTGCTGAATCGCGCCACCGGTGTAAAGTCGACAATTCGGTTAACAATGACCGTGGAAAAAGTGAATGAAAAAATCGTTGCATCATTCAGAGAGGTCTGTCGGAGTTGTGGCAACCATTGGTGTATAAGTATGTACCAATAAAATGTTTTCTATAATGAGAATAGTCCTCGTATCATTGAATATATGTTCGAATTACGGGCCACAAATGCTCGTTCCATTGTTATGCACTGTTTTCATGGTCGAGATTATTTCAAGCATGTAATGGCCAGTGCAATTTGCGCAATTTTTTCTTCATTTTCTATATCAGCCGAAGGTCGGGTGATATCGCACCTGACCCACAGTATATCATCAGGTGTGAGGAGTTGAAGTGGGCCACAAGGAAATCGAATCCGCTTAATGTGTCATGCAATATTCGCCCGGCACTAGGTCGCAACGTGCATTAAATACATCGAGGCGCGCACCTCGGGCGATTATGCGAACGATCACGGGCACGGCGGCGTCAGGTAGACCGCTGTCGCGTCGTAACTCAATTTTGTGGCGAAGTAAATCCTGTCGCTTGTGACGAATCGACGTGGAAACGTGCGACACAGAGAGAGGGAGAGAGGATAAGAAGAAAAGAGAGGAAAGAAGTCGCCGGGATGCGTCACGAGGCGTGAACCGCTGTTCACGGGCCATCGGTGTGTTTATTGTCGCCAGCGGAAATAAAAGTAATGCGAGAGTACGTGGTGGCTGCCTATGACATCAGCCGGCCAATCAATCCGTTTTGCATGATGATGCATGAAGTGCAGCGGATGAATACCATGTGAGAATATCGCCGGCCGATCGGCGTGGGTGTGGGCGCCGCGAATTTGCCCCGCAGGAATTCTATCGCGTAATTATTCAGCGTATAGTCTCGCGCGCGCTCCGCGGCGAAATTATTTGGCCATTGTTGTGACACGGTCGCAGCACTTTCGATGGTATCGAGGTAGGACGGTGAAATTTTGCAGGACATACAAAAAATGATACCTACTGAAGTTGACCTTTCTTTAAAGCTTCGGTGTACGAAGACTCTAAGAAAGGGCAACTTCGATAAATATTTTGCTGCAGGCTGTTAAATTCACGTTTTCCACCTCGCCGCAGTATTTTCACGGGAGGATATATTTAGATGTTTGCAGCGAAGGTTCTTCGATTATTTAATCTTGTTTGTAAGCAAGTCTCGCAAGGAGTCAAGAAGATCAAGAAAAACTACGCGTATCGGTCCAAGGTTAAGTCGACCACCTCCACTTTGCACTGCATGCGAAGATGTTTTTCTTGGCTTCAAGGTGTCGTATACGCCTACAAATTTTCCTGCCATCAAACATTTCCAGGAACGCTAATAACAGTGTTCAATAGCAAGTCTATTGTGAACTAGCGACATTCGTAAACGTCGTACTATGCGGTCTCCAATTACTCTTGCAATATATCCAATTCCGGAGTGGTACTAGTTTCAACATAAATAACAAAATTATAAAATATAGCGGCCGTGTAGAAACGAGAGTTCGCCGCATCGGTCTCTAACCAGTCGGTTTTATGGGCCCGAAGAGTTCCAATTCAGTTGAATTGCCTGTATTATTAACACTCAGCCTGCCAAACGCTGCGAGTGCACTGCCGAGCGCACCACTGTCGAATAAATTTTCCGAAACGACCGCGGAACGAATGTTTATCGTCAGTCGCGGGACGGAGCTCAACGAGGACGAATAAATTCGACGGGATCGCGAATTAAACGATGATCACCGGGTGCACCTACAAATCCGCTCGCTCCCCGCAGACGTGCAAACTGCATTTACAAAGTGCGTTCGCGTGCATGCCTCTGACACCGCCGTTACGCTCCAAACTCTTCGAGCTTGGTGCATTGTCGTTGATACGCAGGCACACGTTGTCATGCCAGCTCAAACATCCCAATGACACGCTGTACGAGCGTTTAATGCATGCCGAATGGCGAATCAGAAATCCTTCGGAGACGCGAAGAAACAGTGTCAGAAAATCTGGCAATGCAATTCTACTTCGAATTTACAGATAGGATAATTTTTTGAAACTCGAGGCTCTCAGAGAATTTAAATAATGATTGTGTAAGGCGATGTCGAACGAGTTAGTAATATACTTTGATCAGTAAAAATACATTCACCTTGGAAGGGGCTGAATTATCATACTTTCATGTACATTGTGTTCTATTTTGAAATATTTATATTTATAGTATCCAAAGAGAAGAAGCTATATTACTTTCACTGCTAACAAGTGGCAATTTAATATTATTGCTCGGTAATTTTGAATATTACCTGCCCCCACGTATTTATAGCTCTTCAGTCTACGAATAGAACCCGCGTTCTAATTTATAATTGAATCTGCCCCCTCACTTTCATAACTAATCTACATCTTTACGCCTAATTATATCCGACTACGATCTTTGCTCTGACATCATACAAGAAAAGGGGTGCATACTATTTTCAAAACAACCGAGTCACTTTTCATTATGAATGAAATCGTCTTGATCCGGACAGTCTCTAAAAATATCTTCACGCTAGAACTAGCGAACACTAAACACGACCGATGTACCATACTTTCGTAATAATAACTAGTCTTCGGATCTTTATTCCAAATATATAATGTTCGATTTGAATTTAAATGTTTATTAAAAAATTTCTCATGGAATTGTTTTTATAGTGTCTATAATTGTAAAAGAAAAACTCCGGATCGAGTGATTTTGACTCGTCTGCTAGTGCTAATGTTAATCGAGTTTAAACAGCTTGCGCTAAAGTTAAATGAGAGGAACAATAGCACTATTTAAGAGATCGTTTATCCGCGCAGTCCCAGATCTAGCCAGCTCGAATTCCGCGACTGTCGAAGGTTCCGTTAGAATTGCCTAGATCTGCTGGTCTGTGCTGGTCTATTCTTGCAGCCGAAGAAAACGCATCGTCAATGCCATCTTTTAGGCGGATCGCATCGTTTCTGGACCGTGTTCGACTTTGTGTTACCGTTTTATATCTATATTTAGATCCGGTCCAGCTTAGCTTGATAAACTGGGTCGGATTACTCTGCTTCCGTAATTCCTGTTATCGTGCATACCTCAAATTCTCTTTCAAAGGAACGCGAACTCCGCGATTTTGATGAAACTTACAGGCATTTATCGGATTATGATTGGCATTTATAAATATCGAAACAGCTTTTTTAATCAATTGAAAAGCATAATTCTTCATTTAAAAAACAATTAATCATCTGTTTCAGAAAATATTAAATACAGTCTTACATCTTTCAAAGAATTATAAATGTTTCCTCTTTTCGCTACTTATTCGTTACGCTCGGTAAACAGCAAACTGTGAATAAACCCGAAAATGTTCTCCACCGCATTCCCTCAAAGCGAAACCAGTTAGTATCTTTCACTAGATGAGCAAATTGGTCTTATAGACGCTCGTTGCAGTGGCGAGGCTTTCAAACGTCGAGAGTAGTTCATCACATCACCGAAAGTGGTACTTGCCAGCAACTAGCTAAAACGGTAATTAGTCTGCGGAACTTTATGCAAATCCACTGAAGACAAACTTAAGGAAACAAAAGCCACAGAGAAATTTAACGACCTTTGCTGGGACTATCTTAGCGATTATCTTACAAATTGTAATTTAGCCACGACGAAGGAAGTGGTGTCGTTAACTTCACAGTGTGCAAGTTTTTTAGTTTATAAATTGGTTCTTGGCTGTGGCAAAAATTGAAAAAGATTCAAGAATATCGATACATTAGTTACAAAAATATTAAACAGAGAAATAAGTTGCTGTTTAATCCCAATTTTTCATTTTCATAGATTTATCACGTAGAATGAACGTTATACAGTGTTATACAGTGAACACAGTATGCCGTCCCTTCCAGCAAATTAATGACAGTAGGGTACCTTTTACGAGCATGTACACATAGTGCAGGATGAAATACCTAATCGTCGTGCTGATATCAACTAGCCGGAGCTTTCATCCGTACAAGTTTCGTTTATTCACGTCGCTGTTAACGGGTGTTTATCGATCGTTTCTAGGAATTCGCACGTAAATTCGAATCTGCTCCGCATCGGCGCGCGAAGGATCGAATAAATTTGCATTAACGAGGACCGTAGGTGGGCACAGCCGAGATACCAGATTTAGATGAGCCAATGACAAATTGAAATTAGTTGTTTAAGGGATTGTCTGATTCATTGGCTGCGTTCGCCGGTGAGGAATCCGCGACGAAAAGAAAAAAAATATAGCGGAACACGCATTCTCGGCTTAACGAGCTTGTTCCGCGTTCGTTAAATAGAGTTATACGTTTCCTAGCATCCAACAAGTGACGGCCGGGTTTGAATCATTCGGACACGCATAATCGGATTTCGAAGACGAATGAGTCCTGACTGGCCCGGGGATCGTTTTGTCGAACGCCAGTCGTTAGATCCCGCCGCGATTCTCGCGTGTCTTTCGAACGCTGCGATTCAATTATGAACAGTTATCACGCGACTGTGCCGAACGCAGCTTTTTTGTGAAATTATTATCGTCAGTATCGGTCTGTCTTTTCTCTGACAATTTGATTTCTTTCTGTTCACAGATGTGGCGGTTAACATTTTGGACGTACTTCCTGCTAATCGCGTTATCACTAGCCCCAGTGCAGAGAGTCTTGGCGTGCTCATGCATGAGATCTCATCCGCAGTCTCTGTATTGCAAATCAGATTATGGTACGTATTATGTAAATTTTAGAAATAGCAGTTTCGTAGACCAACTCATAGAAATTTCTAAATTGCAAAATGCTATTTTTCCAGTCGCCGTGGTGAGAGTGAGGAACGTTGAGGAGAGGAATGACGTACAGTTGACCTACCATGTGAAAGTGAATAAAGTCTTCAAGGTTCGTAAGTCTAAGGAACTGTTCGATTTTTACGAGCGATGTTATTCGAAACCGATTTTATGTCCCGGTTCGAATCCTAATACCAGAACACGCTTTCTTAGGATCGGACCAGCATAAATCCGGTGAATTTCCCGAGGCGAGAGATTTTATGGACCATGGACACAGACTCCATGTGCGGTGTCGTTCTGAAGGTCGGGGAAACCTACGTGATAAGCGGAATGATCGGACAAGGAGGAATACATCTATCATTATGCGGCTTGCATATGCGGTGGTCTGAAGTGCCGCCCAGGCAACGGAAAGGCTTCAGAGGCCTCTTTCACCGTGGCTGTGCTTGCGACGTAAGTGAAATGCTCTGACACCACTTTCTCGAATTCAAACTTGATGTTACTCCCGACATTATCGTGCAGGCGTTCCTGCAAATTGCCGTTTTCAAAAGCTGTTCTATAACAAGTTATTTAAGTAATTTTATAGAAATCAAAATGCAGGCACATTCTCTACTATTTTATAAGATTTTGTATGGTTTTATAGGATTCATAAAAAAATGTGTAGAAACGTGGTCAACTTTCCCAAAAATTATGAATTCCACCGTTCCTTATAGTTGCATGACTCAGCTAAACGTTTCCATTCGTCCGATCTATAAAAATATTCGGAAACAGTTGCCGCCTACATTGTCTGCCTTGACAAACGTGTCCATTTTCGACCACGCACGAAACCTAAATTTCAGAATAAAATGAATTGCGTAGACGTGAGATACGGGAGCGCTCCTTACTTCTTAACAGTACAAATGAGAATTTTTCTGAGGATGAAGCTCTGACAATTTATTGTGTGTTTAGATTCACTATACACCCTGGTGGAAGAAGGGTGAGCATCTGGAACTCGGCGGAAGGAAACGATGCTTATGGGAAAGCGAGCCAGGTCCTTTCCACTGCCAAGAAACATACGGCATCTGCTTGGCCTCGCCAGGTGGGTGCTCCTGGGCTCCGTCAGTGCGTTACAACGTCTGCATCAAGGAGCACCAACAGAAACGCGAGCAGCAGAGGTTGTTGGAACCTTAATAAAGCCGGCGTGCTCGCACGACAACGCGCTTGGTTGTACAGATAGAACGGATACCGATCACGCTGGCGGAAAACGAGAAACATGTACGCTCCCGAGAATGATGAACACCCTTCGAAGAACCTGCTGTCAAGTGGATTGGATGTATTTATTTATTCCAGACGTAGCGTTAGATCGTTGACCATTCGCGTTTATTCATCCTCCGTACCGCGTCACGTTCTATTTATTCTCGCGTTTTACCAAAAGTATTAATTGGAAGGTTGTGTCAGCGAGTACAAAAGCCGGTCGCCGATTGGCACGCGGCCGCATCGAATCATCGGAATCATTGCACGCTGGCCGCTGAAACTGCACTGTCGTTGAACAATGTGAATTCGTCTCTGTCATAAAAGTGAAATGAAAATATTTAAACATTCTCTCCACCTCCACGTTTCGAGCTGTAATTGTAACTTCCGCTTTTAACGACCATCGGGTACCGCAAGAGAACGAACGTTCATCTAGGAAAAGCAAACTTTCATCGGCAGTGTACGCAACGCATTTGCTGGCAAACTGTGGCTTGCAGCGACACGATAAATTCTCCAAATGTTCCGAGGCACGACGGCGTTGTCGACGCGATCCTTTTGCCTTTCGGTCGTCCGATGCACTCTGCCCGCTTTTAACGTTTGAATAATTGAGGACGGGAGGGGCCGGTATTCGATACACTCGAGGAGAATTATTAGTCGGAGGAGAATTATTCATGAAGGAAGAGCCTCGTCGACGAATCTCTGAATCTCCCGTTGGAACCGATGCCGTCGGCCTCGTTTCGTTTAATCAAACAATTTGGCCAGGACGATCCGCAATCGAAATCGACCGAACCCCGCGTCAAAGTTGAAGGAAAGAGTGAAGCGAAGCGTACTCTACATCGATTGGCTATACTTTAGTTGTACATATAGGCTATTAATGTATATTATGCATTTTTAAATTATTCTTATTGTTTCTTTCGTTCCCGCGCACCCTGGACGTGTGTGTGTATGTGTAGAAGAAATTACTGAAACCTATTTAATAATTCTTGGTATAGACTATAGCACGGAACTCTGAATACAGAAGCGATCGTAATGAAAAGTTTGTCTCGAAATTTCACGATCAGGCGTCGCAAGGTGGTAAACGATTTGGTAAACGATTCTTCGTTTCTTTGCATTGCGACAAATATAAATTCGTTGTCATTTGTACAAAAGATACGTCGTCTGATTATTCAGAGAACGTGCGCCGGGCGTCGTGCTAGAAGCGTAATCGATTAAGTTCTCTATTTGTAAACGGTGTCTGAGGCGTGATCAATCGTGATGATATCATCGCGACGATTATAGCAGCGAGGAACAGAGCCCTGTACAGGGGTGAAAATTTAGTACAAAATGCTAAACGAGCGATACGAAGGGAGTTAGTCGGCATTTCCTAACACGAGAAACGTATGTACGTTAAGTCAAGATGTATTCTAGTTTAGTTCTTCCATTTGATAACTTTTGTAAGTATAATATATTGCTTAAACGATGAGAAATAAAGGGAGAAAATGTAACATCGCTCATTCTGTCGGATAATGTCTCTGACTCACCATTTCACGATGATTCGGGTAGAATGTCTGCTCGATTAGGGGGAAGTTGTCTTTCCCCAAACGACGCTGAAGTCCCAGCAGGTACGCGAACACCCACGGCTTATCCTGCGAGGGGAACGTTGATTAATAGCGTTTCATTTAAATCTTTCGTTTGTTTCAACCGGTGGCGTCATACGACCGTTCGTTTGCAATGCTTCCAAGAGAATGACTAACGAACACCGGAAAAGATATGCATCACTGGATCGATGAAATGAAATATTGAATAGTGGGGGAAACATAGATACAGGGACCAATAATGGATTGAAAAATCTACTCAACTAGTAGACGGAAATATACAAATATTATTAACCCTTCAATCGAATTATTCAAAATACCATTACGAAAAGTAGAGACATTTGTTAGCAACAATACTTTTCTCTAGCCAGGAAACTACCTCTGAAAAAAATGAGGGCGCAATGTAAGCATCCCGTTTTTAGGAATATGACTTTTGTAATCATTGTTATAGGAAAAGACATTAGGTATATTATCCCAATGCATCTAGCAGATGGTGCATGATAGTATTTTTTATATGCGACCCATGACTTTTTCTAATCCAGAATCGGTTCCATTGATTCCTCGAGTCGTATGTAATCATAATTTATTTTTCCTACGCTTGCCACCACGTTCACAAATAATGAATATTCACCTGGAAGTTGTAAATTGCAGTAAGATTGTTAATACTCGGGACACCTCCGTACATTAGACCGAGAAGAAGGTTCTTGTAGTCTTCTCCTGCGTCCTTTAAGTTCTGTCGTATCAGGACGAAATCTGGTTTGAAGGATCTACGAACAAATTTAGTCGTTTAGCCAACGTGTACAGTACATTATTGTAAAAAGTAGAAAAGCAGAAAGTGTTGGCTTACCGGATGACTTTGGTCCCGTTACGATAAACGGCCATAGACACCACGGTGCCAGCCTCGCTCGCTGTCAACGACAATTCCCGAAATTCCGCTTGCTCCACACGGATCTCAAAATCGCCGTGGAGTCTACGGCCACGGAAGTACTTGCTCCAGTCGGTGTTCTGATCGTCGATCACAAGGAGTGTGAAACACCGATCTTTGTTGAATGACGGGCCCCTCGTCGCTCCGGACACTGCTGCTCCAAGAATGGACGCGCCCTAAACATGACAAAAGAAGGGATGATCTAGTTGTCATAAAGTTGATATCAAAGAGATTCATTGATTCCTCAATATATGTGAAAACTTCTGGATCAAAATGTGTACATGTATTGAGGCATTACTATACAAAGGAAAAACTGTTTGTCGAGAGGGTTAAAGCACCTGATCGCGAGCAGCACCGGTCAAGCTTTGCACCCTCTGGAGCAAGCTTTCTCGGGTCTTGGCCGGCGACGAGGGCGCGCTGGTGGTCCTCGATCCTGGCCTCAGGTTGAGGCTTAGATCGCCGCCGACAGGTTGAGGAGGTCCAGGTGGAGGTGGTCCAGGTGGAGGTGCTCCAGGCACCGGTGGATGGCTAACTGGTGGAACAGGCGTCGGCTGTGACTGCAACGGCCGTTCTGTTGCGGCTTGATACGATTGGGACGAATCCCTGGCCATGGAGGCCAGCCCGGAGTCTGTGCTTGGTTCATCGTCTAGCTCCGAGCTTAAATCCCCTGACGAGAACCTGGAAGACAAGCTAAGATGGTGGTCGTGACAGTGACAATCGGTCCGATCGTTCCCTGCGGTTTCACGCTGTGTAATGTTACTTGGTTTTTGTTTAGTTTTTCGTTCGTTTGTTCATGGACGTAAACTGCACATCGAACAGCCACAGTGCGCTTGGGGGGATGTTTTGGCATGAATTGCGTCGACGATGATGGACGATTTGCTGAATTGCTGCGGCTTGCATGCGTGACAGGTGACGACACATTCTCGGTTCTGATGCGGACAGCTATCGCAGACTCTTTTTGCTGGCGAACACACATCGCTCGCGGTGTTATGCGGGCTCACGATCGTTCGTGCTTCGTAAAATGGGAACGATGTTTTCCCTAGCGAGATGGACAGGTTTGCCGGCATACACTGATTGCCATGGATTTGGAATCAATTCTTGATTTATAGTCGGAGAGTCAAACTAGTTAGATATGTAGGCGTGAAGGAAGAGGAGAGAATGTAGGGAAGGAAGGGAAGGAACGGGAAGGATCTGGGGAGTGGAGGGAAGCATCCAGGGAGGAGGCGATTAAGGGCAGGGGTGTAGAGGATGGAGCTAGGTAAGAGGGAGATAGACACTGAACGGATCTAGGGAAGGGAGAAGGGTTGACCAGGAATCATGAAGCACCTGCAAGGACCCGCAAAAGTCCCCCTGAGCTGCCGAGATACGAACTCCCGGGACTCCTCAGAGCTCCCGGAGGGTTCGTTGTTCCTGACAGCTTCCAAGGGACTGACAATTTTTGGCAACGCATCATTATACATTTATTGTTGTACATGGTAGCTGTTGATCTATGGCGCACCGCGGTCGTCGATCTAAGACTGTACCACGATGGGTCCAATAGAATTTTTTAACACAGCTGTAGTCGGTTTCCAATTTTTGACAGAGTACCAGGTGATTGTTCTACTCCTATTACATTTGATAAAATGTACAGAATGATTCCAAGCTTTAGACAGTCAGCGTATGCTACTTTACGGCTTACAAAATCTCTGAAATAAATAATTCAGAGCGAAGACATTGGAGTGCATCTGATAAGCGTCGCAGTTACATCATAATCGAGGTCGAATCTCGGAACGTTGCGTGTTGTTTTATTTTCGTGCTCTATTCCTGGATCACATGAATATTAAAAACGTCAAGAGGTTCAGGCGGTGATCGTACGATATCGAAAGCGAATTTTTAAACAGACGCATGCAGAAACACAATAGATCGTTAAATAGCTGCAAGAATATTTTATCTTTCCCGGCACTGATTAAAAAGCCGGTGCCTTAATTAAATGAAGCTGTCAATTAATATTATCACTTTTCCTATCCGCCGTTCATGAAACTCGTATAATACTGTTAATTATAACCGAACGGACAAATCAGATAACCGCCCCTCTTAATTGAACGAGCAATTTATCGACTTGCATAGTATATCGCGTCGCGAGTCACAATATACTGTTCTATTAAATTAATTTTGAATCGCGATATCCATTTATTACTGCCGGTAGTCATTACTCTCCGCTTTTTACAGATTCCATCGAGAATTAATCGACAATCGTATTTGCGGAGTCCCAAATAATATTTTTAATACCGTACCTGTTGAATCAAATTGAATTGTGTGTTAGGCTCGTTAGAAACATTGGCTCGACAAAACCGAAGTTAAATTCACCATTATAAAGAAACACTCAAAGTGACAACGCAAAATGATCGCTGAACGAAACCCTACAAGTTGCAAAGGAACTTTGTCCAGCTAACTGCTATCTCTGGTATGTTTCTCTAAGCACAGTGAATCGTCACTCTGGAACAGTAAGTTACAATATCTAGCACGTCCACCGAGATTCAAGTCCCAATAAAACTCGCACATAAGCAACTGTCTCAGCGGGACAGAAGGCGACGGTTCCCAGAAACGACGCTAACGCAGCAATTATGCTACAAGATTTCCCAACTACAGACGCTTGCTAAGAATTCCCGAGATAGCTAAACCGATACAGACCGCTCCTCGAGGGCATGGCATTCATATTGCGGCGATCTCGAGCGTCGCGCTTCTGAATTCCTCGGGTCGCCTCCGCTGGTTAGAGGAATGTTCCGCGGATTCCATCGAGCGGGAGCGGTGTTTTGCGCATGCAAAATCAGCGTTGCGAATCGCAAAACGGATGGCACTCACCTCCGTTTCAGGTAGTTAACATTGGAGGTGAAGGACTGTCGAAAGCTGGAGAATGAAATGTTGCCGGGTGAAGGAGCTGTACCACAGTATTTGGCGCAACCGCCGCGGCCGGTAATCTTGCTGGTTGAATCAGACTTCGTCTTTCAGACGAAAACCGCCGGTTTCCTGCTATTCGCTCGGCGTCGATCGCGATCGCGACCTTTACCTTCGACCCCTCGGCTGATTAGGGTCCGGGGATCAAGGGTTCACGGCGCCTAGGGTTGCCGGTCGTTCGATGATCAACCGATTCGATGTTTGCGTCTCTCGTCGAGTTGCGGAAGAAACTTCAACGTAAGATAACCCGAAAGGAAAGGATGAAATAAGAGAGGTGAGGAAGGAGAAACTAAACAATCCAAGTTGAAATCTGCAAGGACAAACCATGGACATTGTTAATAAAATGCTCTATTGCAATTTTGATTTTGGATAATTGTGTTCCTAGCTATAGGAGCATATGTGCTGAAAAGCCATTCTCCATTTACTAATCTTATATAAACCACGAGACGTGTATGAAAAACCACAAATGTGCATCATAAAATCAGCAGGCCGAATAACGAAACTTCCAAAGATCTCCGGCGATATTTTCGAAGCGCAGCGAAACTGGGCGACTGTTGAATGAAAAATTAATTGGAGTCCCGGTTCTTGCGGCGCCCTAAAGTATTCTCTTTCGTCGGATCCCAGCGAGCATTCAACCGATGAAAGATAGCAGCAAACATCTTTCACAAGAGGTGCTCCTCAGACCGTGATAAAAATGTCTCCAGCGTATTCTTTATGCGCGCGAGATGAAGACCTCTCGTAGAAATTTAGCACAGGCAAAAGTAGAGCTTGATATCCCGCTGATCGATACCGGCGCACTTTCGCAGCATGGCTCTGCACGCTGGAGAATTTTTTCGCGCGACCCGACTCCCGTGTTTTTTGTTTCCTCCTCGAAACAATGATTTCGAGCCGTCTCGATTATCGGATTGCGATAAAGAACGTCGATAACGAGTTAGCCGGCTCTCGTTGGCTCTGCGAACCACCGGAACAAGAGATAATTGTTTCCGTGGAACGGGGGTAGGGTGAAACAGTCATTTGCACACGCCCGAAGCGATGCCGCTTTTCCAGTCGCATGCGATTCGCAGATTCCGCGATTTTCCGAACAATTCCGGCACACGCAACCGGCTTCGTGACTGTGAAACCCGTCGAAACGAATTAACATCCGCTAAGTTCGACGGCGAAGAAACTCGACGGAATGTTCCCGAAGTTTCAGAATTTTCTTTTCCCATTTCGTCGCCGAAGTCATTTCCCCACGACAGGAGCGCTAAACTTTAAATTAACGCGGCTCCACGCCGCACACGTCACACCTCGTCGAGCCGCCGGCATTCAATTAATTTCAGAGACCGCGAACTTGATTGAATTTCAAATCAGTCTACATGAATTCCAAACCCCGTGATTCTTCTCCGCGACTCGCGCAACCTTCCGAAGTCTGCTTTTCTCGTTCTTTCGTCGGATTACGCGACACGATGAAACCGATACCCACGAAACTCGATATCGATCGATTGGAGCTCGTCGGGCATTTCTGATTTTTATCGGACGAATTCAGACACCGAACCGATGACAGTGATGCACAGCCGCGGTGGTACGACAAGCACGGTTCTTTAAATCGATTGGTTTCGCGACACACCCTTTTAAACTCCTGTTTAAACATTGGATCGCCGGAATTCGATATTTGTCCGCGTCTGCGAAGTTCTGCTGGAGTATGTATTTTTCAGTTTTTCATTGAAGTTCTTTATATATTTTTTTAAGTAGTGTGAGACGAGAAGAGTTTTAGTTACATTTTTAAATGTTCCTAGACTGGCGAAACTTATCCACGCTTTCTACGGGGCGTTTAGCTTAGACTTCAGTAATAATCGATGACGGAAGAGTCCCTCGGTGTTAGGAAAGGGCAGGCGCATTGACCGCCCAAAGCTGCGCATACAGAAACGTTATGTACACGGCAGTGAGCTATTCTTGTGTCGAAAAAGCGAACGAGAAAATCGAAACGTGCTGAACAGTCGTTCCTATTAAGCGGACTTCTTTCGAACAATATTTTCTGTCAGACGAACTCTTTCCATTTTCAATCAACGTTCCCTCACACCATTTTATTTCGGAAATATTACAGCAGTGGTCTCGCGACCAAGTCGCTTATCGTGGTCGAGAAAATCGAAACGTGCTAAACAATGGAGTAACATTTTCTGGCAGACGAGCCCTTTCTACTTTAAATCATTTCACACACATTTTATTTGGAAACCTTCTGTACATGGCAGGCAGCTAGCCTCATGTCGTAAGCGAGGAAATCGAAACGAGCTACACAATCGTCCCTGTTTTTACTTCTCTCAAACAAATTTTCTAACAGAAAAAATCTTTCTACATTCAATTTGTTCTACACATTTTATCCAAATTTATTTTTAGCAGAACGGCGATGGGCAGCACTTCAAAGAAGAAAGACTCCTCAAGAAACTTCGAAGTATGTGAACTATATGAAATAAAAACGAAAGTCGTCAATCAATCACAAGGAATTCGCGAGACCTCGGAGCAGAGAAAATAAAGATCGCCGATCGGTCACGTGAAAACGACATGCGAACCCGCGTGAACAATCGCTGGTCGTCGGTTCCCGGCGGCAGGCTAGTGTGCCTGATCGATCAACATAGTGTTGCTATCATTGTGCTCCCGCGTAAATTTAAACCGTGCAGTATTCGAGCGAACAGTCGCCCGACCGAGCGTGCAGTGGTCGCAATTGACCAAGGTACACGTCTCACTGAACCGAGAAGCCTGTGAGTCTCGAACGCGAATGAACCATCACAATCTCCTTAACTTTATTGAATTAAAAGTGCGGGCCGGGGGGTCGTAAGTCAACCGAAACGGTCCGCAGGAGGCGGTCGGATAATCGAAAATCAATCCCGAGGGCTGTTTACTATCCCGCACGATGGTTCCAATTCACCGGGACCTGGGGGGCCATCGAAGTCGTAGGCTTCGCAACGGTACCCGTAGAACGTAGACTAGGTCCTAGCACGAGGAGAGAACGATCGAAGAGTTATCCGAAATACCTTGTTCACTTCGAAGGATCGTGGCGATGAACCGTAGTCCCCGGATGCTATTACATCCACCCGTAAATCTACGTCTTAAATACACTGGACAAGATCTGAGAAAACTGGGTACTCACCTGTGTCGCGTGCGTGTACTACCCACTAGTTTGCCGGTGAAGCAGTGAGCCTCAGCCGAGGATCGCGAGGGTGTTACCCGGAGGGTTTGCGGGTCGATAGGTTCGCGCGTGCGTGCTCCTTATCATCCCCCACCGGGTCTTTTGGCGAGCTAACGACGACTGGGAGGAAAAGGGTACGAGCTCCAGTGTTTCCCGATATGCCTGGTCCCGGTCCGTGTATATACAGGGTGACGTCGCTCGATGCGCGTCAAACACGCTCCACCTGCTGGCCGAGTGAAGATGAAACGTCAGGCTACGCCGTATAACACGGTCGCGCCTTCATCGAGCCGGTACCCGGCGTTCTACCCGGCCGGTCGGCGTTTCAACGAGGCGGGTACCGAAAATACGGCCCCTTCCTAGACTAGTTTCACAGTTGGAGTCGTGGTTGCAATCTCTCTACCTTCCCGATAATAATTATGGAGGCTCGCGTTGTTTTTTCGTCGGTGGACCTACCCGCCACTCGAGTCGGGTAGCTCGGATACAACCCCCGGCTACACCAGTTTTATTGTTTGAATCGTGGTTGCAATCTCTCTACTTTCCCGATAACAATTACGGAGGCCCGCGTTGTTTTTTCGCGGGCGGACCTACCCGCCACTCGAGCGGGTACACTCGAGCGAGCAGTGCGCCCGCCGCATGAAAGAATTAATGCGACGACCCAGATACCCGCGGCGCTGCGCTCGCCGAGCTTTTGTGTCTATGGAAATCGTACTTTGGGATCTTTCGAGAGATAGAATTTCCATTGTCCGGTACTCGTGCGCGCAAACGACCCGCCGCGCCGTACCGTACCGTACCGGTTGGGAACCGCCGCACGGAACGCGGAACGTGGAAGAAAATTTCTTTGTTCCAGAACCGCTCTCGAGCGACCAAGCCTCGCGGAATTAAATCCCGCCGGGTACAATAAGATTAATATAATACAGCGATTAATGCTTTCCTTTATTTCCGGTGTTGCTCCAGGCGCGGATTTCTGGCGGTTTTTTTCTTTGTTCTGCTTCCACGCCGCGGGCGAGGTTGGAAAGTGTTTTTTCTCTCTGTCCCGTTTTTCTTCCCCGTGGGAAAGTGGGTCGTCGACATTTTTCCGGGATAAGATCGCTCAAAGGATGTACGAGCCGGTGGAGTTTCATTGAGATTACGTTCTCCGTGTTTCACGTCGTCGGTCGTACGACTACCTCCGTTCGTTACGTAAGGAAAATGTGAATCACGAGTGACTCTTTCTCCACGGCGGGTTACTTTTGTTTTCACCCGCGTGCCGCGCGTCAGCACCGGGGATCATTCAATGACCACTCGACACACAGCGCCCGGCACTCGGTTAGCGAAAACTGTTCCAGTTCCATGGACACTCGCATTCACCTACCATTGCTATTTGAATTTTACTTGACAAGATCTTGGGATTATACAACGGAGCTGCAGATTCTTTAAATGAATTTAATGTAACAACGATTGTGTGAACACGATGACATAAGATCAATACACAATGCGACGGACGTTTTTACGTTACGACATCGTGACAATACCTCCGTTTCCGTTTAGTTAAATGTAATGCGTGCTATAAGGACCCGCACCATTATCGACGCTATAAATCCGCCTGTTTTATGCAACTAAATTTAATGTGTTCGGTAAAATCGGAGCAATTATAAATCCTATTAATATTGCCAAATTTGAATACATTAACACATGCCATTGTAATGATAGCTCCGACTTCCGGAATGCTATTACGCGTACGCTATAAAAACTTCGAGCATCCGGTATTTAAATCATTCCTCCATAAAGATATCGGTGCATCATGATCTTGAATGGCTCGCACGTCATCCATGAATGATCCTATAAGCCTGCTATTGTCTCCGACGTTCGCCTTTGTCTGCATTGTGACAACTTAAGAGGCACGGCGACACTACCTCCGCCAGCATCGCGACTATCGACAGTCCTGTAACTCCACAATCTTCGTCCAAATCAATATTCATTCAATCGCTTGTCTCTTCAGATCGCACAACAGTTGCTAACGTCCGCAAACATGTGCAACATTCTAAGAATCACCTTTCTGCGTCAATCCAGAAGGTAAAAGATGTTTTAACGATGTCTTTTCTACGAGAACATCCCAGATAGTCAGCAATTTGGATACAGAGCTGGGTACATTTGAAATAAAATGTATTGGAAATAGCCACTAAAATACTTTTATTGAAATACGACAATATGTTAAGATTTAAATGTATTAAATGTATTGCAATTATTAATTGAAATAATATTTTTTGTGGACTATATTCCAAATAATTATATGAAATAACATTCTTCTCAAATAATTATCAGTTGAAATAATTCCATGCTCTTAAACTCGTTGAACGATACATAAACATTAATTTTTAATGTCAAGCCATATTAACGACTACCTTGTAATGGGGATTTCATTCGTGTAGAAAAATTATACAAGAAATTTCGTTACGCAAATAAGAAACGTTGCTACTCTACTCTACAGTTTTTGCAGTCATTGGTAAATACGAGTACCGCGGCAAATGAGGGTCTAATTGACATAATTCCGCGCCCCGACGTAATCGTTACGAAGTTCCGAAACTTTAAGCTTTAAAGCAGACGTGCCTCTTCCGAGTCAATATCTGCATCCACCTACGCAGAGAGAAAGAGGGCCCTGCTAACCCAGCAAGCATAAAATCTCGCTCTGATCCCAGTTAATTCCGGCCGGATAATTATTCAACAAATACCAACATTGTCGAAAAAAGACAAAGGCCGGGTGAAGGAACCTTTTTCACCGAGGTAACCGCGAGGGTTCTCGAATTAGGGTCACACCGCCTAGCGCAGCACGACTTTAAAGTCATGCGACGAACGTTCCGGAAGGTTTGCCGGAGCGAGTAGAACTGTGCCGGTACGGCGGGTATCTACGATACAATCGGGTAGCTTGCACGGTGCTGGCCTCGAACGTCGAGCACAGCGAACCACGGTCTGCAGACCGTTCGGTTCAGAGACTTGAATGCGTGGATTGCATACACATCGAGCGAAAAGGGAATGGCCGCCGCTTGCACGATCTATCCCCACCAAAATGCCGAACACTTGAGCGTCCCTGGGGGCAGTTCAGGAGGAACAGTCATTATTGCGCCAGTATAACACTCGGCAGCAGTTCTCCGCGACGAACGATCGAGTTTTCGAGCGGGACCGTCGACGATAGATCGCTCGAACCACGACCTTCGCGTGATCGGAAAGAAGCCGCGTGGCCGCCACGAGAAAAACGCCTCGCCTGCCTGAGACGGTGTGCCCCTCGTCGCGAATACGATGCGACCGTTCTCGTTCAGTAACGAAAATGTGACGTGAGACTGAGCCAAACCGACGGAGAGAGCATTCGCAAGAACGTGACACGTCCCGCGCTCGGTCGTACAGTGTTGGCGCGATTACACCGCCGAAAATGACAGTGGGGACCAACAATATTCACGCGTTCTCCGGTGCGCTTGTGTCGGTAGTGTGCCTGGCCCTGGTGGCGCTCCGTGTCGGCGAGGTAAGTCCGTCACTGTCCAGGAGATTCTACGTTCCGAGCACCGCTACGCGAGGACACGCTTCGCGGAGATTTCGCTCGTGCGATCTCTGGCTGCCTCTCTTGCAGAACACTCGCACGACCATCCTTCATACAACCAATCCAAAGAACCTTCGGAACGCTCGAAATTAAACTCTCAACTCCTAACACCATGTCGAAACGCGCGGACTTATGAATGAAGAGACAGATCACGCGCGAGCGCTTCTTCAAGGTTGATGGAGTAGATAAAACGGCCCGCGTAAAATTATTTTTCATTAAGATAACCGTGCGAGCGGTCCGCCAACCGAGGACACGCTTCGCGGAGATTTCGCTCGTGCGATCTCTGGCACGCCTTCCTCGCAGAACACTCGAACGACCATCCTTCGGAGCACCAATCCAAAGAACCTTCAAAGCGCTCGAATCCAAACTCTCAACTCCTAGTACCATGTCGAAACGCGCGGACTTATGAATGAAGAGACAGATCACGCGCACGCTTTCAAGTCGATCGTCGTCCTTCAGAGACGACATTAGAGCGTTTTATTAACTCTTACGAGGACGAGCATATTAACTGGGGGCATACTGATGTGTTCAAAGCAGATAATTGGGACAGAGACCCTTCTTTTTATTCTAATTACAATATCGTGAAATACTTCAAAAGAATATTCAATAAAAATAGTTTTAGAGTCAATATAAACTTTTTGAACAGATTAAATAAAATAATTCAGTCATTAATTCATGAATTAACAAGTTAGCTTAATAGCACAGTAATTAGGTCGAGTACCCTACTTAAATACCGCAAAGGTCTGCTATATAAATGTATGTGGATATAAAAAATGACGCAAATACTTACCGGTATTCACATAATGAATTCGAAATGACCGAGAACTACGTTACCGGTCTCGAATGTGTTAAGATAACCGCGCGAGCCATGCGAGGACACGCTCCGCAGAGATTTCGCTCGTGCAATTTCACCGGCGCGATCTATGGCATGCCCTGCACAACATTCGGACAATTAAAGCCATCGAATTCACGAACTCCCAGCTCATAGCACCGTGTCGAATCTCGCGGGCCTATGAATGAAAGGGCAGATCACGCGCGAGCGCTTCTTCCAGGTTGATCGAGCAGATAAAACGGCCCGTCGAAAATGATTTTTCATCAAGATAACCGCGCGAGTGGTCCGCCGGGCTAGCAAGACGTTAATGCTCGACGACGTTGATCCACCGTTGCAAACTATTAATTAGACGACCATGAAAATCGACGGAGCGGAGCGGTGGTATGCGAGTTTGATCCGATCGGTTCGTACCGCGTATCCGTCAAGCTCGGAAAATAAAGGAACTCCGATAAAAGCTATATACACGATGTTCTTGCCCTGGTAGCACGGGGAGCACGCGTTCGCCGATAATAAATCGGCGCATCTCCAGCTGACTCATTCATTCACCGTGTAAATACGCGCTGCTTCAAAACGGTGTCGCCCGGACACGGGCGGTGTGTGTTCAGACAGAGATGTTACCGCCTCCGGGCGTTCGATCACAGAGTTTTCGTGTCTTTATGCAATTTAGTGGCGCGTGACGGAAGGGCCCGGCATGGGAAGCGGTACGCGAGCGCTCGCGGGATCGTGAAATTACACGCGGAAAGTGGGAATCGGACTGGAATCCGTACCCGACAGTCGTAATGCGATATTATGGAGCAATATCGGGAAGGAGTTACGGTAACGGCCGTAAACTTGCTTTTCCACATTGTTCCGCTAAAAGCGCTCGACCCGGTTTCCGGAAAAATTCGGTTTAGTTCGCTCTCCCGCTCTCGATCTCGCGATCGCGCTATCAGACCCGGTCAGCCTTGCCATTCTCGCGGCAATGGGGAATGCGCGTGCAGCGGGTGGGCTGCGTCGGGCGCTGTCGTTTCAAGCCGAAATATATTGAGCGACGAAAAGCGGCGGGCCCCTTCGGGCTCTGCCTATTACCGGCAGGAATGCAGGCTGCCCACAAAGCCCGGCACGCATACGTACGATCCCGTCGAACGTGCGGCGAATGCGTGAACCGCACAACGACACGCACTCGACCCGGTCGCCTCGGTGTAGCAACCAATTGCTGGAGTTAGTACACCGTCGGCGCTGATTTAGGGAAATGTAGGAAACCAGAATTTGTCCTACTGCGCTCCTTCGGCGCGAGACGATCTACCGGGTACCCCCTGAAACGCGGCCGTGGCTTCGGCGCAGTCGGCATATGTAAGTTGCAACTATCGTCGTTTCGCTGAGGATTCTCAGGAAAAAATTCTTCACGTTAGCTTCAAGAGGCAGGAGTTTAATGAGAATTTATTTCTCCTCTTAACACATTATTTGTCGGGTTCGTAATTTTTAAAATCTATGGTAGGTAGTTAACCCCTTGCACTGTAACAAGTCCTTACGAATGTCATTGTAAAATCGCAGTCTCATTTTTAGAAGCAGCTGATGTAAAATATGTAGAAATTCGTTTCGGAACACAGTTGCCGATGGCCACTGGCTGGGGCAAAAGGAACAAAGAGAGCAGATTGCCTTTCATTTTCAATGTCGGAGGATGCAACGCTTAACAATTAAGTAGCCTTTTTATATCGGACGATATATTCCTGTTGCGCATAATCAAATTTACATTCAGAATTTTAAATTCTGAATAATTTAGAAGATGTTCTTTCCACGAACGGCCAGTCTGGGAGAGGCATGCATACATTAAATGCACAGAGTGTCTCGAAATGATTATATAAGGAAACAAGAAGGACCAACGAGCAAATGTATCTTCTCAGGAATACAATCATTAATCAAGAATTGGAATTCAGAAATCAAATTGATAGATGTCAATTAAAATTCATGCAACAATGCAGAAATATACTTTATGTCGTATACAATTCCCTGAATAAAAGATCACACGGTATACACCAAGAAATACACACAGTATAAGTGACCAACGATACAATAACGCTCATACAGGCCTGAAGGCACCTGTGTTGGTGCGTGTGCTGCTCCCCGCGGACCGAACTTTTCTTTCATTAAAAAATCTGTTTAACAGGAAGCTGGCCTTGCCACAAGTAGGGCTATCTACGACGTGAATCGTAGATAGGATTCATTCGGGTCCACCTATATAAATAGACCTCTGCAAAGTCGTTCCCGGGTCCGAGCATGATTTTTCCCCGCACGCACCAATACGCGCGTCGGGATCGAAAAAGCGTGTTGCATGCGCAGAGAGTTATCGAAACCGTCGATATGCTCCGGAAAGCTCCGGTTTATATTTGAAAGCGACTTGCGCAAGCTCGCCGAGAATTTTAATGGCGTTCGCGTCGTGCATCGAGGTGAGGCCTCCCGGGTGAATTAATTGCAAATGCTTGTACAGACTTGTCAAGAATTTTAATTGTGCTTCTTTCTTCGATACATGTAATTGAGGGCAATACGGGGAGCCACTAATAGTAGGTGGTCTTATTAAGCGACCAGGTCCCGCATACATCGATTTAACGTTTCTTTATTAATATTGATGAGTCCCGATCGTGTCATCGCCTGAGAACCCCCAGTGACACGGGAAAGCCAGTTCGGACCGTGTTGCGGAATTATTTCGCGACGATTACGCTACCCCGGGCACGAAACTGCCATCATTTTTTATCGCCCAGGGTGTACGTTTATCCATTTTAGATTGTCAGAAAATATATTTTCATTTGCTGTTTGCTAACATTATTACGTACAGTGGCCCACAAAAGTGTCCGTGCGCCATTTAAAACGGTATAACTTTTTTAGAATTGTACCGAACGACCTGATGTTTTGTAATCAATTAGAAGCATTGGTTTACTAAATGATGTTCCAAAAAAATTTTCCAAAAATTATAATTTACAAGGTTAGCATTTTTTAAAACTTTTTTATTTGGGCCCTTAATGAAAATTTGAAATGTATGTTTTGTAACTATAACTAACATAGATCGACAAAACATGTATTTTAAATTTTCATTAAGGACCCAAATAAAAAGGTTTTAAAAAATGCCTTTTTTTATTTTTGCATGTAACCTTGTAAATTATAATTTTTGGAAATTTTTTTGCACATCATTCAGTAAACCAATGGTTCTAATTGCTTACAAAATATCAGGTCGTTTGATACAATTATAAAAAAGTTATTCTGTTTTAAAGGGCGTACGGACACTTTTGTGGGCACTGCAGATAGCTCCTTTATAACAGAGACGCAAAATGTACGGTCACGAACGCAAACGTTAGAATAATTTTAATTATTTAGCCGTATCCACAGTGGTAGATAAGAAGGTTGACACAGTAATATTTTTCTAGTACGAGGTCAATTTTTACAGTATCAATTATTGCTCACGATGCAAATTTCAAATTATTCTTTAAAACACAGAATGTCGTGGTTAAGCGGAGGCTTAGGAAATAATGAGAGATTAGTAAGCAAATCGTTGTTTGCATAATAAGCGTGAATATTACGTCTCTTGGGACAACCTGATATATCCATTCGATTTAGCTACTGTGTTCCAGCAGTGTCCTTACCAAACAGCAGGAACAGTGGCGTCGGACGGAAGCTTTCTTTATTAGAGAGGGAAGCGGTTTCCCGTAATCCGAGGATTAGCCAGCAATTAAAACATTCCATTACTCACGATAGCGTTATCCAACTGGCAGAATGTTTAAGTAGCGGCTAACGTGAGAATACGGGATCGGAGGGTACCTGGCGATCTACTTGGTAAATTATTCATCCGTGGCATATTGACGCAATGGAAAACGGGAGGCGACGGAAGAAAAATCCACTCCTTCATCCTTGCACGCATCTACTATACTATATGTGCGTGGCTCGCATACCATACGACGTCCTCGAGTCTCACGCAGGAAATCTCATGCGTCTCGTATATCTCATTTCTCAACTAAACGGCGGAATTTACATTTTCCGCGAGAATTCCAGGGAATACTTTTTCCCGGCGAGAGGCCGTGGAGGACCGTGCGCGCCGAAGAAATCGACGGAATTTTAAACGCGAAACATTTATTCCGCCTTTGTAATCCGCTTACATCGAATGTTTCCCAAGGACGACGCACTGGAAACACGAACAGGTTATGAGGGAACCGACAGTGATCGAATGTCGCGGCAAAAACCGCCGCCATTAATGGAACCATTTCAAACGCAATTAATATCGCGAATCCCTCGACTAACACGTTTACCCGTGCAACCCCATCGATTACAATCCCCCCAGCGCCGCCGTGCCGAATTCAAAAATTCATTTTTATGGTCTGCTGAATGTCTGATGCGCAATTAATTACCGCCTGTGTTGTTCGGTCTGTCGATCGTGAAGTATTTCGAGCGCACCGCGATGCATTTCAGCCGAGCTGATTCGCGGATCCGTTCGGCTCTGCGGGTGGAAATTTTCGGGTGTCAACTGCACTAGTGCCGATACGGAAATCGGATGGTCCAGTGGTTTTCAAAGTACAGTAGAGCCTCGCTCGGTACGCGAAACGGGAGCGACAATGCGTGCAAGAATCAAGGTCGTTGCAAATTAGCGACTCCCACCACGAGCTGTTAGAAGTTCTGGCTCTCGTGGTGGGGATTGTGGCGGCTATCTAGAAGAGACACGAAGTGGAGAAGTGGGAAAACACAGCGTCCCATTTCGTGCATCGAGCGAGGTACTACTGTACCATAAAGCGACCTGCCATTTTCTCGACGCCAACGTCAGGAATAATCGAAACTGCGTATTAAATTTAACGGATAATGATTCGCTTGTTGGTACACTGTCGATTCAATAACAGATCGCGCGCACACGAATTCAGAGAGATTAATTGTAGAAGAGGCACGGGGCGACGCGACGGTACGCTACGCGCGGATTCATGGTCATTCGATTCAAGGAGCGGTCGTTAAAAAATATCCGGTGAATAAATGTTCAAAGAAGATCAATAGCGCAAACGGGAGGCATAAATTGCGTTCCCTTTGTGCCGGGTTATTGCGAGCCGAGACACGTAATAAAAGTCGCAACGTCGCGTCAAGGAGTTGTTGTTGTGTTGACTCGGCAAAAAGAGGCGGCTACGGTTCTACGTCGGGTTACCGGGGGGTGAGGACGAGGGGTAGGGCTTGGGGGACAGGACGAGGACTTTTACGAACGAGAAGAGACGTGGTATTACGTTATCGCGGCGCATCTAAACGTCAATCTTCCAAATTAGAAAGCGTTGGTTGCCGCGACGGAAATTTTCGCTATGATGATACATGAAAGGGTCGTTTCGTTACGCGCATCACGGGGCCCCGCGATACATCGGCCGCGCGCCGCGCCGCGTCCACCGCGCGGTTATATTGTTTTAAATATATTCACTTTCAATGACGTTTAGTAACATCTTGATAGCCCGGGAAATAATGAAAGCGGGAATAGCGGTGAAATCGCAGGTATTGTACGTAGTACGACGCATAGTATGCAGGCTGTTGGAGCGCGTCATCATTAGCGCTGTTTCCGTTCGCTCTGATACACCGCAACACGTAACGCTGAAGCGATGCGTAATTCCCACTGGTCAGATCGTTTCAGACTTTACCAATGCAAATCCGGAAAAAAACATGTGGCTCTCATTATGCGACTCTTTTCCCGCCGATGTCGCTGCCGTTGTTGCAATCTGAAATCTGAGCGGATCCAAAACAGCCTACATAGTCATCCTTTACCGTTATTTCAGGTTATGGCAAAATAAAAATGATCTGCATCAGTTATATCATACAGAGAATAGGCTGAAACGTATTTCTTCTCTTAATAATTCTAATGCTAAGAATGAAACTGTTCTTTGTAATGCAGAATAAGTTTACGTCCAGAAAACTAAGTCTAATCACTGTTTTTCCTTTTTCTGTAACTGTTATTTCAACAACACTATCTGCAAAATCAAATGAATTTTGGTAGTACAATTAAGTCGCTCGCGTACAGCTTCGCTGTGCTGAAAATCATGAAATTATAATACGGGAAGAAAATGTAAATTATGACAGCACGATCATTATCATTGTCCTAATTATCTCGCGCTAAGGCCTCGAAGTTACCTACGGCACGCGCAACCTGATTTTCTTAAATATGGCGCGCACAACGTATGCATTGCTATTCGAACAGATCATCTCTCGGCAATTTCTAAATGAAGAAATTATGGGCCTTGAAGATTTCAGATAAGGGAATAGAACTTGAAAATTTTCGTGCATATTTGTTGATGTTCGAAGACCGTGGACTATAATTTTTATATAATTATATTAGCATATCGCTCGCAGCATCGCGATTCAAGTGTTTGTTAAATCAATTTCAATCCGTATAACTGTGGTTACTCTCTGTGCTTACGTAAAGCAGGAATGCTTTTGGACGAAGTGGCAGCCATATAAACACCGATTTTATATAGGAGCTGTTATAAATATCGATAGAATGTCATAAATGATTCAATGAAAAGCACAAGAGACAATTATAAAACAGTCGATAAAACCGACAATCCATAAAACTAAAAGGGAAGCGTTGAAATAAAATCGATTTTTCCGGCCGTAACCTCTGGAAGGTCTTAAAGCCCGCTTCTAATTCCATAAAGCACGGTCCGGTGGGTCTTGTCGCGGGCATAAACCAGGAAATATGTCTTCTTGGAGCGAAAGAGCTGGCATGGGACTATCCTGCTCTTATCACAATAAACCCGAGATTTTATACGCTGCGATGGAACACGTTCCAGCGAACGTGGGACTAAAATCGGACAATACAGCGCGCGTTATGCTTCCGTGTCGCGTCGTACGTGGTTGATTCTCGCGATGTAGATACAACGTGTGACATACGCCGGCCCTGCGACTGAGTCTCTGCTTATGGTTGCCTCGAAAGGCGCCGATGGGTGGATCGCCGATATTCAACGGAGCTGTTTCGCAATCTCCGAGGAAAGACATATTATCGCGAGCGAGCAAGCGAACGTAGGCCGTGGAGTCGCCACAGCGTAGGCCGAACGATCTGGTCCGTGGTCGTTTGCCCGAAATGGACAGGCCAGACGAGAGCAAAAGTATGCAACGGTTCTGACCATTTTTGCAGGGACACCTTTATACGGCCGCGTACTTGCCCCCAGGGACTAGCGAATCTCCTCGATGAGCTTCAGCCTCGTTTCGCCGGCAGAAAGTTCGAGGACACTCTTACCGTGAAGCAACACGCGGAATTTTATGAGCTTGTTGCGTTAAAGCGGCATTCTGCTCTGGAGATCCTTCGGGACTTTTTAAGCGGCTGTCGGGATTCTTCGCAGATGTATTCACTATGAGTTCGAGTACGGTACAACCTCGCTCGATGTACGAAACATTTTCATACGCTATCACTTACTTACGTATTCTTCTCAGGAAACGAAATCCTACCATCATTCTTCAAGGATGGAATTTATAATTTACCCACCGGGTGGGAAAAGGTTATAGAGAATGAGGGTGATTACTTTAAGACGTAATCTTGAGCCTGATTTATGTAATACAATCTTAAATTTGGAAATATAGGGGAAAGAACTTGTTTGCACACCTAGTATATATTCATCTTTTGTTACTACAATAGTTGAATTACTTGTTCGTGACTTGTAGAGATTGTACACCTTGTGCAGCCAATATGACGACGCTCGTCCCCAAAGGTTTTTAAGCAGAGATGTCGGCAGAAGGAACTAGCGGGACGAACAGTAAATCTTTGGAGGCGAGCACTATCGAAACACGTTGTCGCCGTGGAACCAGTTAGGAGTTCCGTATTACGGAGACCATTCCCAACGGAAAACCGCACGTTTATTATTTGAACAGTGGTCGAATGATCGTGTCATCGCCGGAAAACGGTTCTTCTCAGTTCCCAGGGCGAGCGACGCCGCCGTTAAACATCGATCCTCTCGGTCCGCGGTTTCGCCAGCATTCAGACAGGACTCACGGACGCCTTCCATCTTTACGACAATGCCATTTCGTCCGGATCGAAGAGGAGCGTTGCGTCTTGAAGCCTGACGTGCACACGTGCAAGTGGAGCCGTGAACAGGGCCCCGGAGTACTGCAGACGGAGCGTGAAGAACGAACGAACGCAAGCGCCTCTTTCGCCGATTTGGTCCCGGCGTCGCCTTCGGGAGAACCGCGGATATAAATCACGATCTCCACTGACGTGGCTGATTTGCCGGCTGCCGTGGGCAAGCCTATATGAGTCCCTCTCAGACTGTTTAAACTTACCCGCAAGGTTGTTGCGTACCCGCCAAACCTTCGAGACAAAAGAGGAGAAAAGGGACGACGCGAACCTACGGTAATAAAAACAACCGAAATCACCATCCACTCCGCTGGAGCACCGAGATCGGTAGATGACCACTAGAGGCGTGCGAAAACTCGTAAATGTTGAGTCGGGACAAGTCGAGAATTTTTTCAAAATTTTCTTCAATATTGGCATTCCCGAAATCTCCCGCAACTATGTTAGAGTTCGAGACGTAGATGGTGACTACTAGGGATGGGTTCAAGTACCTCGCAAACAGGTTCGAATTTTGATTGATTGAATTCGAACTCTCTATAAGTACTTTGAAAAGCAGAAATAGTACTCCTAAGTATACTCGAACCTATGTCAGATAGGTTCGAACGTTTTACAAGTACTTTTGTAAACGGAAATAATACATGCAAGTATATTCGAACCTTGGTCGAACAGATTCGAAACTTTTATGAATATCGTACCGGAAATTCTCTGATTTTTCTAATCATTATTTTTTCATTGTCTACTGTGTTAGAAGTGGAAAATTATCTAAAATCACAATATTTAGAACGCAACAGAGACCCGTTATTATTTTGGCGTGAAAATTCAATGAAGTGGATCAAGTGAAAATTCCATTATATCAAAAATTGCACGTGATTATCTTTGTATAATGGCCACTTCTGTACCTTCAGAAAGAGTGTTTCCAAAAGCAGGAAATATCATGGATGAAACAAGAAATAGGATAAAACCAAGCAGTTTTACTATGCAGTTCTGATTTCCAAAATTCGAGTACTACTTGTGAAAGATTCGATTCCTTTCAACATCGAAGTACTTATAAGTATATTTTCGGAACTTGTAAGTACTCATTCCAAGGTTCGATATCAGTTTGTATAAAATGAATACTTTTCAAATAAAATCATTGAAACATTATTGCTTTTAAGTACTAATCGGAACCCATAAAATGAAACTTGGTTATTGAAATTGACTCGGATTCGTGAGTACATATTGAACTTGATCCCATCCCCAGTGACCACTAATTGTGATCATCGGTTTTTCGGTGCCTCTCTTTTTGCAATTGTTTATGTCCTACCACACGACTCAAGGTGACAGAATACCGTTACGCAATATTATTGAAGGTATCTGTTCGAGGCTAGCGGTACATCGGTTGATAACGCGCCAGATTTACTACGATGACGTCGCGTGTGTTACGGGTCAATGAGGCACGGTCGTGCTCGATAACGTGGTCATTGACGTTTCCGTTTGTTGATTGGAAAATCGACATAGTAATGACCTCTCTATTGGCTGCACGAGATCGTCCCATAATAAGTATTTTAATAAAGTACAGAAACATTCCGACCGTGTATTCATTACTAACGGATTTTATGCTTCTGTCAGAAAATTGAGTAAGTGGAACACGACACAGTGAAAACATTAAGAGTGTTAGCGAACACCCTTAACCCTAGCATAATTTTCATTTTGCATACAATCTTCAATGACGTCTTTCTAATTTCTCGATTCATCGTAAAATGAATTTCTCCGAAGGTTACAAGCAGTCTCTTCTAAAAGCAATTTTCGTTGCAACTCAGCCGGAGACTATCAAAAAGACAGCATCTCGTAAGTCTCGTAAACTGCGCAGCTACGCACGAAACATAAAAAATAAGTACCCGTTCACAATGGTGGAACGAGTGGCGCTGCAACAGCTAAATAATTACGCGTGTCGTTCCCGAACGTATTACCAAGGGAAGAGCGAAACTAAGAAAAAACTACGCCACATTCCGTGTGTAAATGAATGGAAACCGATTCCTGGATACTCGCAGGGAATCACTTCCGATCCTCTTTCCCGGAACACCTTGGAAGCATTCCTTTATCTCTTTCCCGTTCCTCCGTTCGCTTGGAAATCGATTTTATTCAACGATCAGTGTTTTACCGTTTTCCACGAAACGAGGCAGAACGGCTCGGGCTTCTGCATGGCATCACGCTCTCGTTTTAACGTCCCGTTCACGGCCCAGGAATGCCGTTTTTGCTCGCGGTTTTGTATTAAACAATCATTCGCCGGGCCATTCGGCGGTGAACGATGGTCGAATAGCGGGGAAATCGAATCATCGGTGACATTATCTTCTCATGAGAAATGGCGTCCATTCTTCATTCCCCGTTTAGTGGGATCTCGGTGATCGGAAAATGTTAGGTCATTCCATAAGTTGTAATCCCTTGATCTATTGTCTTTAATAAATTCCCAGAAGAAAAAGAAATTTCATAGTAGTTAAATTGTATTGTATGAATATTGACACAGAACGAACAGGATTTTATTTCGAATAACATTCAGGGCAAAAATGTGTCTGTCATTAAAAGGGATAGTTCGTGCATCAATAATTGAAAGTACATTTTAAGTATTGGTATTCCACGTTTGGAGCCAATATCGAAAAGCAATACGACTCGCGGGAAGACCAAATACGAGCCGGTGTGCGAGCAGCAGAGCGCCGGAACAATAAAGGGGCAGCATGTGTCGCCGGTAGAAAACGTAATGATGTCGTTTTGGAGGAGACGTACGGCGCATTTAAGAAAACAGCATCGACAGGGATTTCCTTCGGTTCGCCGTACATACTCATTATACCGGTGATGCCAGTGTCCGAACAGAATCATTGAAATGTTCCTGGTGCTTCGTTCTGCCTCGTACGGCTGCCATTACGCCGGATGCGGATGCTACGCGTTAGGTTCACGCGTGACACCGTGTTATGGCGAAGGCGTAAGTCCGCATGAATTAGAAATGCTACCTCCGAGAACGAAACAAAAACGTTTCGAATAAACCGTGGAGTAGCTTATGCCGCGTTTACTAACTTCTGCGTCTGTCGCGACGCGGGAGCTTAATCCTTAAACGCTGAGACGAAGCCTCGGAGACTACGCGAAACTATTTGAAGCTGATGCGATTCGAGTGCATATTTTAGAAATATAATTTTAATAGAAGCAGGGACTCGGAGACACTGCTAGAATGCGGGTCTTTATGCGAAATTCCATTCAGGGATTTTATGAATATCAGAATAACAGAATCATTTTTGTGCTGTCTAAAAAGATTAGATTATATCGTAGAAAGTGGAAAATGCGGAAAACAAGAAATACGAGCATTTTCGAAAGAAGCATCTACGAGCCAACTTCCGCGAATGATTCAGCTTTTCATCGCTGTCGTGATTAACTATAGCGTCATAAAATGAATCACTTTTACAACGAGAAAGGAGTATTAACTGCACAGAATGGTTCGGCTTGGCAACACCGTCTTTCTAACGAAATAAAAACGAAATGTCTTTCAATTTCACAGTAAAGTGATACATTACGCTTTCAACTATTTTTAGCGGGGATTGTCGTAGGAGTACGTAGCGAGCACTATCGTTATTGGCACAGCCGCAGTAGCTCGAATTCCTTGTGTAAGTCAAGGCTCGCCGGCGAGACCGCAGAGAAGAGGAGTTTCTCGGCGACCTCAGTCGGCAGTAAAACCGAATGCAATTTTGCCTTTTTGCTTTTTAATTTCATACTTTCACTTTTCGCCGTACTTTTCCGTCTGGCTGCGGCTAGCGTACCATACGAGACAGTCTCTCTGGCATGCATGCTCGCCCGGTTTCAGCGTTTTTCTCTCCTTCTCGTTACGAGAAACACTCGATCCTGTTTATTAATCGAACCGCGGTGTAGCCGGTGAAACCGCAGCACGCAAATTCATATTTAAATTCGTCTACATCCGCGAGACGACTCTCCCGCGACAGGGAACGTTTATTAATTACGCCGAGAAGGTGGTAACGCTGTTTAATGATTTAATCAGCCGGCAGGTTAACAACGATACAAAAGAAATCGCGCGCTTTCTACTCTCCGCGGTCGATAAGAGAAGCATATCGACTTCGCCGAGGATATAATTTAATTGCAACGGTGTTGCCGTGTGCTTTACCGATTTCAATCAGATTAATGGCTAGCAATTATGTGTGGCTCTACATTGAAACCGGCGAAGATAGATCTGTAGCTTCTTCGCGAATATCCTGGAATTTTAATAACGAAGGTGAACCGGTCAATTAATAAAGAGATTGTCCCGGTAATAGATTACACTCGAGAGCCTATGCAAGTAAACTCAATCTCTTAATGGACACGTGTCTGCAATCTTACGAACAGATAATTAAAATTATAAACTGAGTTGCCGAGACTTGTTCCCGGCGCGTCCGTTTCGCACGCGAATTTAAGCGGGATCATAATAATTCATCTCCCCGCAAAGAATGCTGCTTCATATTCGCCGCTGCGATTATGGGAAAATATTCACGGCGATCCTACAGGGACGTCGCGTCGTTCGATTCTCGGTTTTTGTCGCAGATGTTGCCGCAATAAGTAGATTAACACTTTGAGTGAACAGCCCAGCAGCCAACAAAGTTCCACAAAATAAAGATAACAGGAGTCGTTTTTGAAGGGTTAATGTAAAATGAGATTTCACATCGTATCGAGTTGCTATCATGTTTCTTGAGTCGCGTCGCCGGTATTAACAATTTTCATCTCTCCGAACAGCGTCGAAATTATAGAAGGCGAGCGTTTTCTTCGGCGTCTAAAAAAACGCGATAGTTCCGCGCAGATAAGTAATATCGCCATGTGATCTCCCATGGGGGACCGTGTAATATCCATCTGTTGGTACGCTATGGCATTATTGCAACTTATCGACTTATCGATTTCGACGCAGGTGGCGAGGGTAATGGGCACCACGCGCGTTCCGTATAATCGTAATAATTTCACACAATTCACTTTCGCCATTCAATAACGCGCACGGAGGAACGCGCAACGCCCCATGCTGCACCGGGAACGCACGCCCACGGTTATTAAGGGCAGGGTGCAAGCATCATACGTACGTTTCTATCGGTTTATAATTTATGCAACGCCCGAGATGCAAACTCGTTATGAAAATCATCATTCTCCCCCTCGGCTTTGTTTGTTTAACGCCCGGTCGGCCACTTTTTTGCCGGGCGAGAAGACATTGTACGAAAAATACCACTGCTCGAAAGGTTAAGCAGATGCGAGCCGCTTGCAAAAGCTCGCGGCATAATTTCACACTGGCTCGCGGGTTCAGCGTTTCTCAACGCTTTTGCGACACATTCGTTTTTAAAAAATCAGTTATTCTGTCTGCATAATATCACTGTATTATTTCAAAAACATGCTCTTAAAATTATCCATTTCTTATCTATTAATAATTTTCAATTGAATTGAACACACTTAGAACACAGAACTTATCCACGCTAGGTGTTTCTAATACTCGCGAGAAATTTTTCAAAGCTTTTTCATATTTTTGAGAATAATGCAGCGTTTGATGGGCTTTTTTGTCACCATCCGAAGAAAGAGGTGCTACTACCTCGGCGGGACAAAAGTACATTGATTATAGTTCCCGGCCTTTTTCCTCAGCGCGGGTCTTCGCGCGGAGAATTTATAGCGAAAGTCTGGAAAAATACTAAACGCGTGGAACAACACATGGCGCGGCAGAGTAATTGAAAAATACGGGGAAGTCACGTCTCTGTAGAACAATGCTGCTGTGTCACACTCGCGGACTGCGATATATGTACTATAGGTATTTACATTGCCATTGGCCTTTCCGACGAGGCGAGTTTCGCGAAACAGCTTGTAGTAATTGTTTACGTGCTTTAGACCTTCTTTCTTGCTCGTCGGCTCACTGGGCACTTTTACGAAGATTGAAGTTACTGGCACTTTAACGGGGCACTAGGCAAGAAAACACCGAACTCGCTGCTTGAAAGGTATTCGACTTCCTGTTACCTGGCTGAACTGTATGGTCGTTCAATTTTCTAAATGTACGAACACGATCGGTTCGTCCAGAATTACAGGAACTTTTTCCACAGCACAATTACTGTAGATAGACCGAGTATCAAACGAAGAAATTGAATGATTTAAGTGTCACACCGTCTCAAGTTGTGTGGTTAGCGAATTCTTTTCCTATTTTTTACAAGGAACATTCTTTTCGACGAGGGACATTTTACCTCATTTTAACTTTCTCCTCACTTTACACCTCCCATTTCTATATTTTTTCTTTTGATTTACTCCTGACTACACCTCATTTTGACTATCATTTCGTTTACACCACGTCTTGATATTTTCACAAACCAGTTTATAAAACTCGGCATTAACATAACGAGTCATACGAATTTAACGATTATTTTTAACTTCGACGTTAAATATTCATCTGAGTATTATGTATTCCGGTCTACCGTTGCTCAACACAGATAAACTAGACGTATTACGTCACCGATGACACAGAGTTCGTGGGAGGTAATGTGTGTGACTGAGTCTACGCCAGACAAGTCGCAATACGATCGAGACAATGCTTTATATGTAGGGAGGACCGTGGGTTCAGTTCAGTTGATATTGGAAACGTCGCAAACAGCTGAACGATAGATCCACAAGGTCGTGGAGTCGCGACGAATGATAGAGATCGCTATTGATTCGGCTTTTACTACCATAGCCGAATAGGATGTCCGATAGGTGATTTATAACATGGAGAATGTGAAAAGGGCCAGGATCTATAGGATCGTAGTTCACTCAAGTATACAGGGTGTCCCAAAATTCCTTCAACAGCCGGAAATGGGAGGATCCTGACGCCACTTGAAGCAACATTTTCCTTTGCAAAATTGTTATCCGCAGCTTTGTTTAGGAGTTATTAACGAAAAACACGGACCAATCAGGGCGCGACCTAGACGCGAGTTGGCACAGTCGGCCAATAGACAGTTGGCGCGCCGGACCGACTGTGCCAACTCGCGTCTAGTTCGCGCTCTGATTGGTCCGTGTTTTTCGTTAATAACTCCTAAACAAAGCTGCGGATAACAATTTTGCAAAGGAAAATGTTGCTTCAAATGACGTTAGGTACCTCTCATTTCCGGCTGTTGAAGGAATTTTGGGACACCCTGTAGATAGCCTCACAAAACAACGCGAAAATGTAGCTAGCGACTCAATGCAATCAGAGACAAGTTGCAAGTGTCAGGAAATAAGGGTTCTGTACATAAACCAGAACATAAGAAGACGAACGACCTACTAAAATTCAATTCAAATGGTTATGGTTCTGCTCTACAAATCCGGTGACACCTTGACCACAGTAACATTCATCGCACGCACGTAGAGCCGCGATACTTGAATGTAAGGACTCGATAGGCCCAGTGAAATTTGACCTCAGGTACAAGGGAACATGATACATTGACATACACGCTCGCTAGGCATAGCGATGATGACCACAAACTCGTAAGAAAGTGATACTTTGACTTATGGACTCGTTGAACCTGACAGAGTTCATTTTAAGGAGATAAGGACACGATTCTAAAGACGTGAAATTAACAGTGCTGGACGGTACAATCTCCTTAAATCCAAGTTAGGGCATCCTCAAACCCCGAGACCAGACGATTTCCAGATGGAGACTCGCCAGCTCAGAAATCCTCGTCAAGTTCAGAGATCTGCAGCCTTGGGCCTTATTGGATTAGTCCCGAGATTAGCAATGATGATGATTGACTGACAATCTAGATTTGATATTGCCCAGATTTCGAAGGCTTGTCTCCTTGGGATTTAGGGGTTTATCTACTTTTGGTCCCTCGATTTTCATCTCTCTCGATAGCGTGCTTACATAGTTAACTTTCGCTTGCACAATTTTTATCGGTTGTTTCACAGACACATCCTGTCGCTATATGCTCATTGTTAATTTTACTACTAGGCCTAATGTGACTTTTCATTAATGTATTGTGGCCCCACTCACCCGAGGCGCTTTTTACAAGATGCTCCGATTACACAGCACCATAGATTGTCCTACGCTCGCGATGTTAGTTGTACTACCTCAATCATGTCGTGCTCCTACGTGTCCATTGTGAGCTGTCTAAGTATCCAACATTTATCACACAAGACCCACAGGCGGCAAGACCATGTTGTACGTCACACGAACTAGGAGAAGAAAGATCCTCGGAGGCGTGTGGTTTAGTGATCAGAATTGTCACCCAACTGACAGCGGACGCAATCTTAATCCCCGATCCAGCTCTCTTTCACTTCTGAATTAAAAGTTGTAGTATTAATAGCATAGAGGTGTCGGCAGTTTAAAAGAGGCGCGATCACAGGCACCGTGTGCAATATTTTCATGTGCAAATTTCTTAATTCTAGATTTTAACATTTTATGCTAGTCCTTTTCACGAATTTCATTCATTTCGTGTCATGCGAACTTTTTTTTTTAACGAAACAATTCAGTTTACGTCAAGTTTAATATTTTCTACTTGTCCACACAATTGCATCAGATTCCTTGATCCTAGAATAGAAAATACCCAATTTCCCACACCGTTCAACATTTTACATGTCGCCAAGTGTCCGCACCAGCAGCGTTTCCTTCCTCGAATTTTCATTCTTTCCGTGTCTCGGCGCGCAAAGTTCCTTCATATGCGGGAACGGCATTGTAAGAGATGTCGTTCAACCGTTGAACAACTCATATTTTAAGTCGCGACCGCTACCACGTTCGTGGCAACCTGAAAGAAAACTCGGTTTTGTCGTTCGCTTTGGTTTCCTCGGCTCCGAGGTATCCCTCGTGCAGCTTACCGTCTCTGTCCGGCCCTGTTCGGGGCGTTTGTCAATGCGAAGTCCTCGCACGGACACAATACATGCAGCTGAAAGTGCATTCTTTGGCCAGAGGGCTCGAACCGGCTCTCGAATTATCTTGCACGGGGAAAGGAAGAAAGAGAAGCCAAAACCTATGTTATTGACCCTGCCCTCCTCTCCTCCCTCTCGTTCTCTTTCGTCTAACTTCTCTCAGGGCGCTCGTTTTCTTCGGCTTTCTTTTCGGTCCCCCTTTTCTTTTCTCTTTTGCAACAAACACCGAGCCGGAATTTTCGCTCGGCAAGAGACACGGACCGGGGGCCCCTTCGAAGAGTTTTGCCGTGGACCGTTTCTGCCGCCAGTTTACGCCGTAATTTCCGATCGGATCGTTTCGTTGATTTTACGCCTCGAAAACCTAACGGCAGACGTATCGCTAAAAAATGACTGTTTACACGGAAGCCGGGGGAAGCGTTTACGTTGAACGGCGTGCGAGTTAATGCCCGAACAACTTCCAGGAACGAAGGTCCTCGGAGAAATTTCCGTGGCGAACAATATGGCCGACCGTCAATTTGTTCCCCGCTGCCGCGCCGCGCCGTCGAAGAAGCGTTCCACCGTGCGCTCGTTCCACAACGAAAAGATACTTTCGCTACTTCCTGCCCTGACGATAATTTACTATTATGCGACCGCGGTCTTTGGGAGCTCGTAAGCTAATTATTAGCGCCGTAGTCGCGATCTGAAAGCTACTCGCCTCGTAACTCCGCAGGAAACCAGCTTATTGGGAATTGATCTCGCGTCTTCATGCAAATGATCACCTTTTCATGGGACAACAGTTACGTAAACATTTATTGCTTCTATCAGGTATTCTTGCTAAAAGCAATTTAGTAGTACATCTTCTTTAAACATTTTCTATTGTATTTGATGCATTGATCCACTCATTTCTTTTTCCATAAACGCATAAAATCCGCAGTTTTGTATCAACGACGCGTTTCGACGAACGAGCAATCCAATTTTGTGGAAAGTTCTCCGATGGTATCTTGTAGCCAGCATTTGGAAAGAAGGATCAATTATGCGAGAGGCGAAACATACGAGAAGCCGCCGGCGTAAAAGTGTACGGTACAGGCCACTGTTTAACGATTCGACGGCTCATTATCAGACGCGCTTGTGGCAGGAGATAATTGTAAATTAGTTTTGCGGTATATCTGATCGAATCGCTCGTCATCTCCGCCCGCGTTTGTGGGAGCAGACCTCTCGAAACCCGAAAGCGTATAAGTGAAAGCTGAATGCACCGGCATCGCACCGGTAACAGCTCTTAAATTTACGCACGGTGGAAACGGTTCGAAAGAACAGTCGGAACATGTGAAAGTGTACGATTTAAGAAGATCTACCGTGGAACGAACTCTGCCGTTTGCAACCAAGGACCCCTTGTATTCCATTATGTTCGAGTCTCAGAGTTGCGTGGTCTGTTGTACTCAGCTCTCGTTTCTCCTTCGAATATAATGCACCTAAAATAATGACTAGATCGTTAATGAAAGCGGGCGTGCATAGGATGCGGCAGCATCCTTTATATAATATTCGATGCATCGGAACTTTCGCGTCTTCCTTTGTGCTGCTCTCACTGAACACGTACTTTACTTCGCGTTCATTGTAGACGGATCTTTACGTGTAGCATGGGACGCAATTTCTTTTTTCTGTGTAAGAATCTATCATTATTCTTCTTTTATTTTAGCTTGATGTGATCATACGCATTTAGAATTAATAATGGAATGATGTTTTTTCAACATTATATTCAACATTTAGGTTTCTGAACGTACTTTTTTGTTGTAGTTTAGTTTAGTTTTTGTTATGCATGCACTTATACTGATATTTTTAAAAGGCAATGCTTATCAGTTGCGTTTAGTGTTAAAAACTAGGTCGTCAGTCCTCGAGTCAGCTAATTATACGGTGGAATACGTTCGATGGCTTGGTTTACGAGCCAATGCACGTTTCACAATTTTATATGCAAGATTGTTACTAGGTTACAGTTACTTATGCTTTTATGATGTGTACATACTTGTGAAACATGAGAGGAATGAGGAACGTTCTAACCAACGACGAATATGTTCATAAAGTAATCAAATTTGATCATACAAACACATCTTAGAAACAATTTATAAAAGAATTAAAAATATCAAGTTTTATATATTACAATAGAGAATTTTTCAACATTCATTTTCCATCGCCATCGATATGCATCTAAAAATAATTGAACCTAGATGTTTCAATAGAAACACGATCGCAATCACGTTTTCGAAAAGCCAGCATTCACACGAATCTGTCGAAAATCCGCAAAAATCCGGGTGAAATCTCTAAATTTACGGCTGTCAAAGGTATCGGTGACAGACGGAGTATAACGTTAAAAAATTTGCGGAAAAAATGATCGAGCCGAGTAACATAATACCGCGTTTACGCGTAGCAGCCTCTATTTATTCGCTCGATAAAACAGGCCCGTCGTATTGGACAGGCCGGTGTGTGTCGTGTGTCTCGATACGTCCTGCGCTGTATTTCATCCGGTTACCAAAAATGCAGGCCGCTTCGCAGTCGATACTATTCCGCCCTCGTTCCTGCGGTTCGCATACTCGCCGATGGGTGTGTACTATCGGAATGTGTTGAAACATTGCGGCCACGAGGCGGTCGGATTAAATCTTGATACATTGCCGCTATCCACGCGTAAAATTCGCGCGCGAGGTCTTGCACGGGAACGCGCGGCCCGAAACACGTACACGCGCGCACACACATATACACAGAGCCACTATTTGCGCACAAAGACAGAGACGTGCTTACATTGGCGTATATTGGCGCACAGGGAAACACTTTGTAATTCTCTCCACACCGGCAACGAAAGTTTGCGCGCGGCGCGGAAAGAACGGAAAAATATCGGTGATTTATCGTCGGGCCGACCGATTGCCGATAATGTACATTCTATCGTAGCGAATTACTAAGTGGCCACTTGTCCTCCACCGTCCCTTGTACATGAATTATTCTATTCCGTGACCAGGCGTGCGTCCAGCCCGGCTAATTGTTGCTTTCCCCGTCGACGAGCGAAGTCACTCGTTAGCGGTTGCATCGCTCGTGATCCGCAACTTTGTCCAGGGCAGCCGTTGAGATCACGCGACTATCATTTAGTCAAGGTCTACGATACGGACGCGACTTCTTTGCCATTTTTTTTTTCAGGAATGCAATTTGAATGTCAAGGAAGAACTCAGTTTACATATCTGAGCTTGACATTCGGAGATAATTGCATGAAAGATTCAATGACATTTTTATATTTTAAATACATTTCTTTTATATTTTACGTTTTAGATACATTTCACCGCACCGAGAAAAAGTGATTAATTCTACAAGTATGTGAAAATAGTAAATGGGTGAATTTCCACCGCGAGGAACGCACGAGGATTCACAGCCAGCGGTTGGCCACGTGTCACAAGAGCGAAATTCGTTGGAGAATACATACATACAACGGAACTCACCCGACGTGGTTATCCAATCGGTGGACCATGTTAACTTTCGTTTATATAAGCGCCGGTTCCCCTGATGTCACCGACGACCACTATACACAACGTTCTCGTCTATACCTCTGCATACCTGGACGGGAACGATGATTACGTCAGGCCGTTAACGGCAAATGACTGTCCTACGGCCCCGTTTTTATACCGCCGCGCCGAGAGGAAAGTTAGCGACGCACGGTTTCGTTCGAACTGTACATACTATGTAACTGCACGGAAACCCGAAATTTCACTTCTTTTAGCTCGATTTTTTCGTGTAAAAAAAATTGATTTTGCTAGGGATCGAAAGTGAAACTCGTTTTAACAGAAAAAGGAATTCTTTTTTTGTTGCAATAATCGTTGCGACGTGTATTCGTTCGACTTTTCAGAGGAAATTTATTACTGTCGTTTTCTCTAAGACTCGGTTTAATCAGCTTGTCGCGGTCTGCTATCCGAAATGAGTCCTTGCACATGTCGATAGCCACAATACCTGTCCGCCCACTACCATAACTCACGCGTTATGAGTCTGGTTTGATCGCAGTGGATAACTATTATGATCATCGAGGCACGTATAAAATATTAAAGAATTTAATCAAATAATTAATAATACCTTGAATGCAGTTTTTTTAAAAAACCGTTTGTAAAATACAAAATAGTTTTACGAACTTATAAACACCGGAGAGCATAAAAATTCCCAGTCCAGTTATAATATTTCTTGCCTCAAGCATGACTCGTATAAATAGTTACAAATAGATCAATTATTTTCGACAGAACAGAAACATGTAGATCGATAAGATTGAGGAATAGTGAATTATCTACCCATCAAATGATTCTAATACACATTCAAATCAGAAGGAAGCATAAACTTCGATGGACACGATACACTATTGCGGAACATTCGCAAATTCCATTCAGTTTAAACTGATTTACGAACAAGCAAAAAAAAAACGCTTTACAACACATTACATACACTTTTTCTTCTCCTAAGCTCGCACGCCACCAATCTGAGAAATCATACTCCAATCACGAAGATATCTAACAGTATTTCTAATGCTTCTTTAATCGATCGATATCCTCAATAGAGACTACGAATTCCTGTTTTCCCGCAATAATCTACAAGAATCTGAATTTGCATACGTATCAGCAATCTAGTTATCGCCGACAGTAAGTTAGCCGATGTCACGTTATCGTACAGATCATCTTACGCCTTTCGTGTTTCTCCTTTTCCGTTGAAACACGCTTTCGTGAACCGTGAATTGTGAGCCCCACCTCGTAAAGAATGGAATACTTCTGCACCGTAATAACACAACTTACAGCCCGATATCCCCTAATTGTACAGATCGAAATATTAATATTATCAGTATCAAAATTCCCATGGTCACGGAAAATCGCGTGCATCGACGCATCACTGATTAGTATGCAGCAAAAAACGAGACACGATGATGATACGCTTCGATCGGAAATTAAATCTGTCGGACTGTGTGCAAATTGTCTGATCAAATTCTTCTACATTTTTACTATCCTCTTTTTACTTCGAATCGTATAAAATAATTATCTCGTAGCTGTTCATAAATTCCATCCAAACTCCATAAATTATCCTGTAATTACAAAGATCATAATACTAACAAAATATTGTCTCAATAAATTTTTCTAATTTCGTCTGGTTCGCCTTTGCGCCTTGGACCTCCAATTTTGGAGCTGCCGGTACAGTTAAAGAATTACTTGTGTAGCTGTTCATAAATTCCGTTCAAACTCCATAAATTATCCGGCTGGAATTTCGCCGATCCGAGCACGCGAGTCGGCCGCGCAGCGATCGCACGTCAATGGAGAGAAATAACAGATTTCGTGAGGTATCAAATGTTGCGTGCCGGCCGCACGGCGGCAGAGCGATTGTGAATCATAGTAATTACACCTGGCTGCCGTGACTCCGTGGATCCTAGACGGAAATTAGAGAACGCCAGGAATGGGTACGGCGGCTGCAGTTGCGTTTCTCGCGACTCCGCCGAATTCCGGGACGTTCTCCGGCAGCGGATGCATACTTCTGACTGACTGTCGCGGTTTCATTGAACTATCCGCTAATAGGGACCAGCTGCGTATTGATTACGTAAAGCCTTGAGCTCTAAACGCGTACTCGTGACAAAGCTATAATTAGCGAATTCCTTTCGAGGTAGTCACCGGTCGCTAAGACGTCGATTGGGGTTGCATCATGACCATAAAGAAAGATCCATTTCGATGAATTGCGAGAATCTGGGTCGAAAATGCGGCGCTGCAAATGGCACCTCGCGAAATGATGCCTGAATGGAAATCGAAATTACTGTCTCGTTTTCCCCTGTACTAGTTGTAAGACTGTATTGGGATCGACTCAAGAAATAACACAGCCGAGAAAAATTACATTTTCTACGCAGGCATGTATAAATAGGAGGGGTTAATTGCGTCAGTGGGCGGCGTACATATTATTTCGATTCGATTCTTGTCTGCTGAGTTGGCAAATTTAACCGAGCCCCATTGCGTTTCGATTTGGAAATGCGCATTTTGGATGTTCGAAGGATAGTGTTCGGACCCCGTAACGCAAGCCGCTGATATTTTCCCGGCCCGATCGGTAAGTTAATGTCCAAGTAAACTTGGGACCGGTCTGGGCGGTAGCTATCGGCCCACGCTAACTTTCAATTTCATGCGGCCGGACCACTTCGTGGCCACGGATAACGTATACACGCGTGTACACGAGGAATGTCCAGCACAGCGGTGCCCGCGGACGGATACACCAACAATAAAATCGGTCTCGGGCTAGGTTGGAGATGCTGCGACGAGCATAGGCACTCACCATCGCCGAGACAAAGGTCTGGACGTAGGCGTTCGCAAGGCCACCAGTCCTAAATGCTTCAACGAACTCTCTTTCTCTTTCTCTCTCTCCCTCTCTCTCTCTCTCTCTGTCTCTCACACACGCACACACTCTTTCGCTGCCTCTTTCTTTCTTTCTCGTCCTCGGCAGGAGGATCGGGGAGCCGCGTTGGGTTACAGAAAAGGATTCCTCTGCCCGTGGACGGCTAATCGATTATGAGAACGCGACATGGCAACGTATACCAATGTCCTTGCGTTTTGACAGATGCTCCTTTTTTCATCTCCGATCTACCCGCGTGCCGATCCCCTATCCCCGACTGCCATCTATCCTATTATCCGCGGGATGCTGCGGCTGACTCTCTTTTTGTCGTCGACCAAGCCTTTTACGAATTCATAATGGTTCCTCGTATCCTTCGGGGAGCCGACTGTTATTGCCTGACTGGGGATCTGCTCGCTGATGTTCGCGATAGAAATTAATGGCTAGACTCTGTGTCTAGGTTTTACGAATTCATGAGAAAAGTTAGGGGAACGAACCTAAAACAGAGGAAACATTGGAACAATCTTATGGATGTTCTGATATTTGCGACAGAAATGAATGGTTGGACTTCATAGATTTTATTCATTCGTAATAAAAATGATTGGAAGGAAAATATTGTTGCATTATTTTCAATATTAGGCTTTTCCCAACACACACGGCACTTAAAATCGGGGCTAAAGCAACGAACTTCAAAGTCTGCAAGCGACTGCATTCGACAGGCAGGTCCCGATTGAAATTTCGGCTCGTTCCACGGATAAATAATTAGAAACCACCGTGAAAGAGGAACGAATGCCGAACACACGGTTTTAAGGGCAAGAAGCAATTATCCGGGCGCAATTAAACCAGCCGCGCCGGTGGCAATTAGCTGTGCGCGTTAATATTAATTGCGAGAGTGATCCATTTTTACCCCGTCCCGTTCCCATGATTCGAGCACCGATACGTCGGAAAACGCGTATCGTTCGAACGATCGCAGTGAAATTGTCTACAAGGTAGTTACACTTTCATGTAAGGATATCCATCTGACACTGAAATCGAATATTAAACTCTCCAGACACACGTGATTGATTCTCCGCGCCGCGTTTTCGGATAGGATTTCGCCCGCGCATGCAGCTGTAACGTGCGGTTATGTACTCGACTATTAATTGAAACGTAGAGAGCGAACCCCGGCACCACTTCGTTAACTCGGCAAATATTGATTTTAACAGAAATTCGTTTTACTGGATGGGCCGGCGCGGCGCGGTGGTATGGCACTTGCGTTCCAGACTCGCTTTTTCGAATGAAAAAGAAATTCGCTCGCGTAAACGCGATTGAAGCAGGCGGGGGGGGGGGGGGGGTCGCTTAATTAAGAACGGCCACGGCGAATCAACGCGGCGTCGAAGAATTTCGAGAAAATTGCGATCTTAAGTCCATTAGTTCCGGAGACAGACCGAAGAATGTGTAGAAACTTTATGCGCACGATATTAACACCTGTCAAAATGATGGATTTCGGTTTCTTCATTTTACAATTACTGAAATTCTAGAAATGTTTTTGTAGACACTTTTACTTGTTCAGACGTATTTCGTAAGAAACAGTGCAATGTCTCGATTAATGCGGTCTTGTTATTTTTAACCCCTTGCCCTACAATATCGTATCAGAGTCGTGATGAAGATTCTGAGCAGAGTCTAATAAACACGTATGTTATCTTTAAACCGAGATGAAATTTTATTTTGGTTTCGTTAATGCATACAATAGATATAAATTTTCTCTGTTATGAAACTACGAACTGCAAAGAAAGTTCCAATCACTGAAACCGTAAAATAAATCGTACGGGAAGGGGTTGAAAGGCAATGCTCACTAGTCACTTGTAGTATTCATTTTACATCATGCAGACAGCGTTGAAAATAAACTATTTAATTTAATGCAATCTTTAAAATGATATATTTAATTGACTGGAGTCTCGAAAATGAAATATTAAATTTCTACGTAATGTTAATTAAGAGTTTTCTTGTCACACGCGGTGCTTCCATTGTTTCGCCCAACAACTCGCATTGATCGAATTCCGGAGATGGATAATTATTTTCACGGCTGTCTGACAATGTGAGGCGCAATTACCGGGTAACTGAGGGGATTCGGAGAATTCAATCGCGTTTTTGTTCCGTCACAGGTCACCGGCCAATTAGCGGACACCGAGTTCCAGCCAACGGTCACGGCGACATGCAAAGCCGGCCACATGACGATACGAGTGAATCTGAACCAGAGTTTCGTGGGTGCTGTTCATGCTCGAGATTTTCGGACGCCACAGTGTATGGCGCCAGGGAACGGCTCGAACCATGCTACCCTCGCCATTAATCTTCTAGCTCCCAAAGGATCTCCCGACTACTGCGGCGTCTCGGTAAATAATGTAAGTGACACCCCGTGAAAATTTAATTCCAATCAAAACTGTAAACAATCGTTCATCTCTTTCGAAGCCAGGGCTGCTCGCAGTCTGCCGACTCTGCACACTACGTTCGATCGTCAACCAATCGATCCGTAATTTAAAATCATTGTTTCTCTCGCAAATATGTTTAATTCAGTGTGCCTTGCGAAATAAACTGCCCGGCGCATTTGTCCGCGGAATAGTTTACTTACAACGGCATTAAATCGCCGTAAAAGTGCCTCGGCGGCTGCGACCACTGGCTTTAATCGCATCGGTAACAGATTCCCTTTAATCTCGTTGTAATTCTTGCAGGACAACGAGGAGCGTTCCATCCCCATCGCGGTGCGGATACATAAGACCCTGGAGCTGGCGGACGATAAATTTTACGTTATTACGTGCGGAAAGCCCGGATTCAAAAACGCGAAGTACGCATAACCTTTATTAATATTAGCTCGTATCTCTGGGAATCGCGCGGGGATGCGCGACGGCTAGCAGGGGTTGTATATAATTTTCACGCGTTACGAACGTTTTCTCTGTTTGCAGGAACGAGACTTCGTTAGTGTCGCTGCGGCTTTTGGAGGGGGGGCACAAAGTGCAGGAGGCTATTTATGGTCACAACTATACTTTGCGTGCGGAGATCTCGCGACCAGATGGTTCGTAACAGCATCTCTCACTTCCATTTCACCCTTGCATTTAATTGGAATTAACGAGCCCGTGCGATACGCGCGCACCGCGCCGCTCGCTCGTGTGTGCTTGCGCATGCCGGGTGATGCACTTTCATCAATCCTTTTCTTTACAGGTATGTACGGAATCAAGGTGAAGTCCTGCTTCGCGTTCAATAAGCGAAACAACAGCGTACAGCTGATCGACGACAAGGGGTACGTTGCATTTTAGTCACGGAAGCGCGGCAATCTCTGCCGGAATCAATTAATAACTTGCGTTCGAATGGGTGTGCTGTTTTATGTTATCTCTTCAACTTTTTCTAGATTTTTGCTAAGTGTTTGGTTCTTTAAGTTCTTGTTTCAAAGTACAAATTTACATGCAGCTCGTATAATCTAGCTACTACAAACGAATCAAAGCCACAGGTTAGCCTAATCGAATGAATTGAAACATTTCCACTAAGACTGATGAAAATCAAGTTTAACTCGCGGTATGTCCCTCTAAATTCTTGTGTGAAAATTTGAATTGACATGCAGCCTCCACGATCTGTTAGGAACGAATCAAAGCCAGATAAAATGAATTGAAAAACGTCCTATGGATGGCGCAAAGAGCCTTGTCGTTCCTCGATGAATAACGAGATACTGTGCGCTTCTAATGACGCCAATTTCGCGCGAATCGAGACGGAATGATGGTAATCACGGTTGCGCAATGTTTTCTGTTCCATCGGACAAAGGTGTCCCGTGAAGGTTCGAGTCATGACGAAATTCATATACGATCGGAACACCGGCCTGGCGGATGCGACATTGTTCTCGATGTTCCGGTTTCCTGACAGTCCGCAAGTGCATTTCCAATGCGACATCGCTGTGTGCCGAGGTAAACAGATCCGTTGACTGATTTCCCGATTACGGAGCGCTGCGTGCCGAATCTGGGTTACAGTGTGCCGTTCAACTCGAGCCCCGTGGATTAACATATTCCCTCGGAAGTACCCTACGCTATCAGATGCACATGTGTGCGCTCGCAACGCGGCTGTCCCTCGTCATTACGGTTTTCCTTCTCTTTTTACCGCGCTTTTCACGTTTCCCGGGGTCGCTGTCCCGGTCCGCCCTGGTCCCAAATCAGGATTTAGCTGCTCTTAAATTTCCAGCGACAGAGCAACAGAGCGAAAGTTAAAAATTATTAATATATGTTCCTTGATGATCATTAACGCATTACTTACCGCCTGTTTCATACCAAAAAGGAACTTCAAAAATATTCTCTTGGAGAATAATCTCGGAAGTGATGATTACATTCTTGAAGTTGGTTTATGACCGAAACTGTCATTGGTGTAGAATAATATTTTACGATATGCTCAGTCGTGAATCACGAGCATAATCTACGGAATAGTCGCCGGTAAGTTATGCGTTAAGGATGTTATGTATCTGTTTTACTGAAATGAATTTCGTTCGGTACTCGTGAGCTTCTAAACCGACTTCGTGGACCGGTGTGCGTCTGTCGTGCGTGGAACGGTAAATTGCATCTCCGAGATAACAGGTGAAACGTAAAACGTTAATCTTCTTTCCTCCAGGAAGCTGCGGTATCCCTATTTGCGAAGGCGATAACGAGGAAGAAATAAAGGGAGCGTCTTTAATTAATGGGCAAAGCGTGAGCGGCGAGGAAGGAGTGCTTCTTGCGGGCACGAGCGTGTTCGTTCTTGACCCTGGTCAAACGCCATGTAAATATTCCAACGAGTACTTTTCATAGTCCATATGTGTACACACACATTCTCCACACGGATACACATACACATAGCGCATACATACTGATACTAATTAACCTATATGTATTCCGTCGATACCGTAACTAAAATTATCCACGAACTTTTATCCGGGACGATTAATTAATTAAACCCGCTCCCGATGAACCTTTTGTCTGGAAATAAACTCTTAATGGGTTTCAATGTCGATATATCTTGTTTAATAGCTGTACAAACTCTGCGCGAGGACGGCAGCGTCCACCCATTATGGCTGCTATGGCTGGCCGTAGCTCTTGGCATTCTGTTCCTCATCATGCTCATTATCAACATATTCCTCTGCTCCGCGATGACCTGCAGTTGCACCAGGACCGACATCATCGAGAAAGAACCATCGATCATCGAAGATTACGATCCCTATCGCAGCTGGCATGGTTCCCAATATGGCTCGAGGTTTGATTCCGACTTTTTTCTTTTTTCTTCAACGATACCCCCGTCTGCCTTAGATTTATTTATGTGGCGGGAACAGGTGACGGATTCATTATAACTAGACTGCGGATTTTATGAATTTATGACAAAAATGTGTACGTACAATTTAAAGCAGTGAACATACTAAAACGATTTAAGGACATCAGTGTATTAGTTTGAATTGCATAAGATAACTAGAAGAAGAAAAAATTTCTAGGTGGCCCCTGTCTTTTGCAATTGATGTGGAAATTATTTATTTTGCAAAAAGATCCGCAGTCCAATTATATCTTTTTTTCGGAATCTAAGAAGACTTCACTTCACACTCAAGACATCACTTGCCTGTTTTGGCCAGAGTATCTTCATCCTTGTGCAGGAACAAATTGAATTGGAGTAAAATTTTGCAATTGGAGGAGAAATTATTTATTTTGCAAAAAGATCCGCAGTCTAATCATATCTTTTTTTCGGAATCTAAGAAGACTTCACTTCACACTCAAGACATCACTTGCCTGTTTTGGTTATCTTCATCCTTGTGCAGTAATAAATTGAATTGGAGTAAAGTTTGTTAGATTTCAATAATTGCAAAGTGACAAAAATTTGGAATGCATAAGTGAACAACGCAGAAATGTAGAAAGTGAATGTTGTTATAATGTTGCCGATGTTTGCAGGTATTCTCTAAACGGGAAGCAAGGATACGCTTCCGGAGGATCGACGATGAACTCGACGAGGTCGATATCGACGAACAGCGACCATTACGCCATAGTTCACTCGCGACCAGGAAGCAGATACTCCGGGCCGGGACAGAAGCATCATCATCATCACAGAGGGCCGCCGTCGAACATCGGTTCTCATTATTCTGGAAAATAATTAACTAATAGCCGCCCCTAACGAAAAACTTAGAGCGAACGATCACCATCGATTAAACTATTAAACGATCTAAAATAGTAATTCTCCGTTTTAACGCAGCGACCGCTTGTAACGAACAGCGAGACTCGATGGAATCGGTGTTCGAGGTCGTTTTCGACGCAAACTATCAATCGGTAGCGACCCACTAAACGATAAGCTGATCTTCGTTTCGATGAACAGCGACATCGCAACGAGACACCGTCGTCTCAAACATTTGTTAAAGCCTTAAGGATTGATCCTCGTAACTCCGTGTGTCCTTAATAGTTACTACTAATATATTACGTACGCAAAAAGGTTAAACAATTCTTGCCTTGAAGAGTATTTTTGTACTAATTTTCCACTATCAGTATAGTTATCCGTACCTTCTTCCGACGAGGGCACATGCGAATTTCAAAGACGTTTACATTTGGATTTAATGATCTTTTTGGTATTCAGATGATATGGTGATCTTATTCATGTTTTGTTAATGTCTTCGCTCGGGGGGAGGTTCCTCTGCTAGATCGTGTATGTATCATATGATAGTCATAAATATAGGTACTTAGCATTTACGACGTTGGGCAGTATCGTACTTAATTCAGTGGAATTAGACGAACGCTTTTGTACATAAATTCATTGATCGGGATTCATCCTTCGTGACTGTCGACGCGCGTCGTTGCCTTCTATCATCAAAATTAGTGTAGTGTCTATGCTGTCCAGCGTCCAGTTAGGTGTACTTACTGCCGTCACGATCAAAAAATTGATGTTTTGTATAAAATCCGCGGAGTGTAGCGGCCGGAAACAAATTGATCATCGACTTTGTTCCGTTCTTGACACGATATTATATATATATAAATATATATATCTACTCTCTGATAGCTCAATGAAACATTCCATGTTCAACGAGTCACGATTACATGCTACAAATACATTAAAAGTTTAAGGAAACTGTCGGACTTTTTAATGAGTTCCTTACCCGAAAACTTGGTGAAGGGAAGATGTTTTTCATTATGTTTAAGTGTACAGTTAGTGCGAAGTTAATAGTATAAATTTTTCTGGCAATTAATAATGCTAAATAACATGTTAACATCGAGCTTGTTTCTTAACAAGATTCTAATTTAGTGAATGTATAGAAAACGACGTAATTAGAAACGTGATTACTCTACAATCAAGTTATAAAGCATTCATAGATTCATATTGAACGAGGTGACCCTGGCTGCATGCAACATTCGTGAATATGTCTTGTCACGTAAGGAGACACGCACATGTACGATTTTATAATATTAAGTAGTCTATCAAGGTCGAATTATGAGTGGTTGCTTCAATGACAGTGATTGATTAATTAGCATTATTTACAATTCAAGAAAATACTTTTACCGAGCTCGCTTTACAATTCAAGAAAATCCTTTTTCCAAGTTCGCTTTACGCTTTCTGAACACTAATATACTCTTTATGATCTTCGATAAATAATTCAGACTTTATACACAGCTGTCGCTAATTTATAATTATTAGTAACAAAGTAGTAATTTTAATAAGAAAGGGGATGTAATAACTACATTTCTCTACTTTCAATTTTTGTTTTAAATTCGAATACAAAATACAATATCATTAGCATTAGCATTCTTGTTGAAGCTATGTTGTTTCAAAGAAATCAATTATTAACTACAATTACGAGATGAAAATAAATTTTGTGTGTCACGTTTGGCTTCATTAGCTGCATTCGATTTCCAGGGAAATAATTAATCGGAACGACGAATATAAATATTTACTGCATGCTGTTCTTAATGTATGCTTTCACTCTTACTCTCGTTAATTACTGGGAACAAACCGCGTCTCCGGATAACTGTATTCTTCTGGCTTAATTGAATGAGTCCGTGCACCGCTAGTTTTGCAACTTCATTTAACAGAGGATTCGTTAACATTAATGACGAGAGTAGTCTAGTTTCTCGCGTGGCCGTTGTCCTGGGATTTTGAGAAAGTTAGGTCAATGCATCTTTCTATCGCACGACAATGAAAATTAATTGGGATAAGTGCCCCGGCACTTACTACACGTTACTAGCTTTTCTCATAATTACGTATTCGATCAAAATTAATGAAAATATTAGGCACACGTTCCAAAAACAGAAATTCTTCCTGCTTTGAGTTAGAACTTTCCATAAAAATACATATTCTAAAGGATAGGTTTGCAAATAAAATTGTAGACGAATTTTTAAAAACAAATTTATTATTAAATGTACATCTTTATCTGATAACGGAGTATACGCGAATTACTCGCTTAAATACTACCTGTACAAAAACACGAAAACTCATCTCTATGTGCACCATAACTTGCGAAACGCGCCGGCGTTCCGTTGTATAAATAAGTATACAAAAGTTCGATACTCTAATTCCATAAACACGGAAGAGTCCAGTGGCAAAGGATTCAACAATAAATTCGCGATAATCTTCAATGATGGATCCTCTTCGTGACGAACCGTTTTGTAATATATTTAGAAAACGTACGTCTATACATCGATGTAAAAAGTGAGCAAATAAATTAACAGGGAAAAGAAAATTTACAACAATGATGTTATTCGCGAACGACTGCTGTGTTCAATGACACTGGTTAACTCGAACGTTCGGAAGCTGACGATTAGTGTACCCTTTCACCGCTACTGTAAACAAACAGCGCTACTTTCAGTAGAATAAGTCTTCTTTGAGTGACAAGCAATTGACTCTGGGAACGTCTGACTAGTGACAGTCACGTTCCACTTCGAATCGACGGACGATTCCACTGAAACCTTTTGTATGTTATTATTCACAGTATGAAACTTACGACTAGGCTATGGACTTTATGCATTCATGACGAAAATTAGTAGATATAATTGAAATAAATCAACAAATTAAAAGAATATATCTTGCAATGGGTGCAAACAATTTTTATGTCGCATAAAGATCCGCAGTCTATGACCGTCCGTTATTTGTAATGAATACAGAGTGACCTGTATTCAATTTCTTTTTCAAAATTGATTAGGAAGGACAGTGTGGGTCGATGTGGACCCTGTATTCGCCATAAAGTTTCCTTTCATTTCATCCGTTTAATGCAAAAGTAATATAACACTATATTCGTCTGTATGATTTACCACCGCACCTCAATCGCCAATAAATAAAACAATTGTAATATAATTTTAGCGTGTTCCTAACATCATATTAATGCGTTTTGTAAAGTTTTAATTAAATTCTTCATAATTCAATGACGGACTGTTTTTGCATTAAACGGCTCATTTTCGTCGTCAGGTTAAATCAGACAAAATCCAATGAAGATCATTAATGAAGCAAGTTTCCGTGTAAAGTTCTCATTCGTTTGCATCAGTCGACGAGGTTCGCGGAAACCGTGGTGTAGTTGCCGCGGTTTCGATCGCGGCGAGATGAAAGATGGGTGTCTCTGATGAAAAAGTTGACGGAAGAGAATGTGCCTGGTCGCGAATGGGTATCGCGAGGAATAAATTACAAGGCAGACGGAACACGCTCTTCGAGAGACAAGAGAACGACACCGCGAAGCTCGGCATCGCGGGAGACGCGGAGCGTTGAACATTGAACAATGACTGCTGTTAAATGTTTGCTCGTTAGCCCAGTCCCCTTAGTGTGACTGGGTAGTAACGTCGCGATTGAGTATTTCGTGTTTTAACGGTCCCGTCGTGTGTATTCAGCGAAACGAGCCAGGAGGGGTTTATCTACAAAACGCGGATCGTGACGGAGGCGCACGTGCAACGATGCAGTCGCACCTGCACAACGCCACGACCGACCACTAAAGCGTTAATTGTGAGTTGCGAGTAACCGTAAGATGTATTCTCCATCCGCGATAAAGAAAACGGAGGCACCATGAGTAAAACGTACACTAACACCGCCCGGAGACCAGAAAATGCTCCATTCTCTCTCTCCCTCTCGCTGAAATCCGTGCCACGATCCCGTTCGTTGGTGTTAACCCCAGTTGACAGTGTGTTCGAGTTCTTCGAGTGCAAAAGTATCAATGAATTTTCAGTCAGTCGTCTCAGTCGTTCACGGACCAAATGAAAACTTTACTATTGAGTGACTAACGATGATCAACAACAATACTTATTTTTACTATGTACGATATTGTGAATGAAATAACATTTTAATGATTTATGGAATAATCACGTAGCAGAACATCTTTCGCACTCGTCTGCTAGAACAGCCACTCAACTATTAGGTATTCCGATCAACAACGAGCATAAACGAACGAACGAATATTTTATTGATCTTCCTGTCTCCGCGCAGTGCATCGTCGCACAACGCATTCTCTGTCGCAGAGAACGCGATGCAACGTCTTTTGGGGTAAATAGAGAAAGATTACGTATGAAAGTAAGTAGAAACGAGAAAGATTCCCGACGACGACGGTGCTCGTTTCAATTCACGATTGCAGCTGCTGTCGAAGAAGAATCGCAAAATCCATGGCGAGCAAATAATAAATAGTGAATGAGACTCGTGAGAAATCGCGAATCGATTCGAGAGAACCAACCCCCCGAGGGCTTAACGAAAATTAAACTAGTTCTCCTATCGTTTCCAAAAAGCCGCGATTCCGGGAGGAATCTTACCTAGTCATCCTTGACACACTAATCTCTAAGTTGAATATATTTTGCGGTTTATATTTTCTAGTTTTATCCGTTCCGAATATCTCATTCCCTACGTGTTCCACGTGTTAGGCAACCGGGCTTACCCCTTAATTGATCTACGCTGGAAAGAAAAAAAAAGAAGGCTGACACGAGGACAAGAACGAAAGCCAACCGGCGTGCTCCGTGTACACGAGCACGAATTTCCTCCCTAACTAAGGCCACTTTAGGAACCTGGATGCGATCCAGCGAAGCGTTTCGAGCTCGTACTGTATCTCGCATCATCTGGATCGAACGGATCGGGTTTCCTTAAACAGCGTTTCCCTAATGATCGCCGATCGACCGGCTCTCACGGTGAAAGGTCCTGCTACATTGTATCCTCCGCGGATTCCGCTCTTCGCGCTCTACTTTTACCCCCGAAACATTTACTCCCTTATAATTGTCTCGATTAAATGTAACGACTATTTCTACATTATTTACACAGTTACAATATTGTTAGTTAACGTTCGTGCGCGTCCTACGCGTGACAAGGCCCGCTCGATGTTACTTACTTTTCATGCGATCGCCGATGTTCGAATTAAATTATCGGTTGCCCGGGTTTCGTTCCAATTTCGACGAGATTGGAACTACCCGGTATCGGTATTTGCGATCATTTGCAGGGCCAGATTGTCGCTAACTTCGAGTCATTACCGTCTTGGGATCGATCGCCTGTCGCCGCACCATAAGCGGTATCCGGCTGTCTGATCGAACTCTTTCTCTCGCTTGTTCTACTATCGTTTTCGGGGACCACAATTATTTCTCTCTCATTCTCTCTCTCTCTCTCTCTCTCTCATACTCTCTGTTTTTCTCTCACTCTCTCGCTCTCACTCTATTCCTCCCGTAGAGTAGACGCTCTTCGACGAACGCGACCCAACGAGAGCGAAAATATTTACGGAATGATTCGCTACAGCATACTGACTAATTTACAGGAATACGCTAAGAATATCGTGTATGCTTTGGACCGCCTCAATATCTGAGCTCCCTCAGGATCGATCAGTGAAACGAGTCTAACAGCGATGGCGGTGTGATCGGCGGTAAATGATCGCCGCATCTCGGGAAGTTCGGCGGGATCGGTGGCAAATCCGCGTGCGTCCCCACGTGCAGGATTAAGTTCATACCGATCAATATATGGAACAGGAAGTGACAATGGAACAGCCAGTATCCTAGAACAGAAAAGAGTTTTTAGAAAAATTTGAACACGTTATTTTCTTTCTATTAAATGCGTCATAAATGTTTGTTTTCAAATGGGCACATTGGCAATAGCCAAACATGAGTTTACGATAACTTTTTTAATATTGTACTATACGGTTTGAAGTTTTTTGGAAAGCTAGAGCAATTAGTTTACTACAGGATGTGAAAAGAAAGTTTTTTAAAAAATTGCAATTGATCGGAATTGTAGAAAAAATACTAAAAGTTGCATTTTACAACTTTTTTATGTGGGCCTATATTGGAAATTTAAAAAATACGTTCTGTAGATCTATGTTAATTAAAAATATTCTGAAAATTTCGTCAAAATCGACGTTGCAATGAGCTACAAACGTTCAGATAATTAAAATACAAAATCAGATTTTCATGATTTTCGGCCTCTAACTGCAATATCTAAGAATTCCTACATCTTTCAATGTCTGTCGTTTTTTCCCGCATCAACCAATTTCGATGAAACTTTCACAGTGCATATAATTGGCACAGACCTACAAAACGTACTTTTAATAAAAAAAGTTGTAAAATGCAACTTTTAGTATTTTTTCTACAATTCCGATCAATAGCTATTTTTGAAAAAAAATTTCACATCCTGTAGTAAACTAATTGCTTAGTCTTCCCAAAAAGTTAAAATCGTATAGTACAATATTAAAGAAGTTATCGTCTTTTTTAGAACGTCTGAATATTAATTCGAGCAACTGTATCTCGATTTTACGAAATTTTGCGTAATGTTTAAACAGAGGAAACGCTAACCGATATTTCAGTTCACTTACCAGGATTATCTGCGCGGAATCGGAAAATTACGTAGCCGTTGTTTGGAACGGCGATAGTGTCCTTGGCAGGTGGCAAATTGAACTGTCGATTGAGGAGACCTCTCTTGTCAAGATCGAGCGCATGTTTCAGATTAATCTTTTTCACGTTCTTGTCAGGCGAACGACCCATACCGATCACGTTAAACGCGTATCCGTGCAAGTGGAAGGGATGCGACAGGTTCGGTTGTTGGACTGCAAGAACCATTAATCATGATCAAATATTCCAACCACCGAGAGCTTCGAGCTTCGTTCAGCTTTCCCAATCTTAATTTATATTTCGTAATCCATAAAATTGCAAATCTTGTATCACACAAAAATATCCTATTAATTACCCACAAAACTGTTTTTAAATCAATCCTTTTTCGTAAGTAACCTCTCATTCCAGAATTTGTGAAAACATCGTATAATTCAATTTTGATAATTTTCATGATTAGACTGCGGATCTTTATGCAAAATAGAAACTTTCTATTTGAATTGCAACAAGCTGGGGTGAAATAAAGATCTAATTTCTTATTGAATATGTTTAATAGGTTAAAACTAATGTAGTGGTATATTCAAGTCCTTAAAATTTTGTTACTGTCAGAAATTAGACCTACACATTTTTATCACAAACGCATAAAATCCGCAGTCTATTCATGATGTTTTGAGAAATACTTAAATTATATTCATGTGTGTTAGAATTGTGACATCCATCGAAAAGAAATATTTTTCAATGTAAGATTATTGTCGTATAATTCTGTCGTGTAATTGGTACTTTGAAGAGCATTGAAACAGGAGTGTTAATTGTAAGAATAGGAAAAGAAAATACAGGAGCGAGGGACGGCGCGCACCTTCGTCTACGAGGACCACCTCGACAACGGCATTATGTGGTATGTCAACCTGATGGGTGCACATGCAGTTGGCGCCACAGTCCGCAGGCCTGTTGTCCCCGTTGCAGAACTGTTCGGGTGGGATGTCGTCGATTTGCGAAAGCGGAGGCGCCGGCGGAAACGTGAACGAGATTTCATCGACGAGAGAAATTACGTGATCTCCGGTCGGTGCGACTGTAACCATAACACACGAGGAGAATTGACAGACGGCCTGGTCTCACGGAACGGATTCCGATTTAGCAGGTCCCGATGATAATGAACGGCGCGCGCGGGTTGCGTCAGATCCATCGAGAGAAAAAGAAGCTATGCTCCGATGCAGAGACCGACGCGGATGGTTTTGCTAAGCCCGGGAGCAAACGAGGATTTTGAAATCACCGGTTCTTACCCAAGAATCGATTATAAGTCTGCGGCTGGAAGACTTCTTCTGGTCTGTAGAAGAGGAAACGGAATGGCAAGAATATTTTCACATCTGGACGCTGCTGGAGAATTCCTTGGTCTATCTGGCGAGCATTCTTCAGCTGGTTCACACAGACCGCGTCTTCTCGTGGACGGCCGCATATGGCGTCCAGGGGGTTCAGCACCTGGTCGACAATATTTATATTTGTAAAACAATGTCCACGGATGGAGCACAAGGTTTCTGAACTCAATTTTTTGGGGAAGTACGCGAGGAATTATTAATTTAGTCTCGAAGAGAACAAGGTCGCGCAGAACATTTATCGTCGGAATTCTCGAGGAGAATTCAAATGCGAATAGCTTTCGCAGAAATTGAATAGAGGCGTTCTACTTACGACACCCTGTGGGAGACCAAAGTCGTACGTCGGCGCCGTGGTGGTAGGTTGATAAGGACCACGAGCATAACGCAGAATGGCGAGCTGTTGAGCACGCGGGATACCACACTCACCGAGAGCACGAACTTGGATCCAGTACGCACCGACTGGCTGGTCAGCATTTATAACGAAATCGTATCGTTCACCTGGAAATTCGCGAAGGAGCATTTTAATTTCAAGATACAAGTTACCAATGTGTTAAGAATTTCTTACTCTTTTACGGTGGATATAAACTGTAAGAAAAGAGGAGAGACTCACCAGAGAACGAAATAATGGTGTCCACGTTGACTGGTTGCACGGCCTCGCCGTCGGTCGCGATCAGGGTAAGAGCATGACCTTCGAACGTAATCTGAGATGGACAGACCGATCCGAAGGAATTGATCATTCGGAAACGATAACGGCGGCCGGGAGTTATGGTGAAGACCTCCAGGGGTGTGTTCGTCATGAAACCAGTGTTGGGATCCTACGGCATCGGAAATACGATCTTTCAAACCCTTTTATTGTTTGTTGGGGAGAACCGTCGACGTTTGCGAAAAAATTGCCGAGCGAAGATACCGAGACTCGCGATAACAGTGGATATTGAAATCTAAACTACGATCGAGGCTATAATTTCCAACGATACAGTTGATGCGTGACGAACCATCTAAAAGCGACACCGTGGAACTACGACAGAGTATTGTCATGGGTAGACTGCGGATTTTATGTAGTTATGAGAAAAATGAATCGGTCAAATACGAAGCTGTAAAGACATTAGAGAAATTGCATACCCTAAATTGTCCTTTCCCGTTGATCAGAACGCTTTCAGGAGCTTGTCCGGTGTTAACAGCAAGGCGACCAGGGAATCGTTCAGCTGCGATCTCGTGGAACCAATCGCTGAGTAATACGACATGAGTAGTCAAGTCGTAGTCGTACAGGTGACTGTTAGGGTCTTTGCTGGGTGGTTGACGTATCACGATGCTTCCGTAAAGACCGTCTATTTTCTGCAAGCCGGTATGTGCGTGCCAGAAATGCGTACCCTCGTTGCCAGCCATCCATTGATACCTGTGGACACGCAAATGGTGAACATTCGCGCTGCAATAACCACGGACGCGTGAATTTACGACTTACGAGTACCACTCTTCAGAATCAACGCATTTTCACCTATGCTCTCTTTTAATAGTGGTAAAAATATCAATTAACTGAAATTTTGATCTAAAATTCAATTGAGATTTTCTCGTTGAAAGTGCTTATTCATAGCTTTCCACTTCGAGTTCAATGATAATCAATTAGCAGTGGTTTATGAATCTTTATGCATGTTCTAATTTTTATACATTATTTTAGAAGATATCTTGATGCCAAGATATCATAAAACAGGGTCACTCTCAATTTTACCACGTTTTTTTTTTATGAACAAAATACCACAAATATATCAAGGTCTGTAAGGTCGTAAAAGTGAGGCAAATTGTTAAGAATAATGATTACCTAAATGTACTACCCTCCTGGATGGGACACTGCGTTACAAACGGTACACCGTCGTAGTATTGAGTACCTCTCTGCCAGACTCCGTGCCAGTGAATGGTAACATCCATCCCTTCGATGTGGTTCTCTACGTCAATCACGACTTTGTCGCCCTGGCAGACTTGAATGCTTGGTCCCGGTACCATTCTGTTCGCAGTTAGTATACCTCTCTCGACACCGTCCGCCAGCACACACTGACAGTCACTCCAGACTACGTTGGTCGCGTTAGGGGTGCAAATTTGACATGCACTGCGGATCAAGATCAAAGCAATGGTAAGAGTCAACAGAACTTAGTTACCATTGAACGCAAATCTACAATTGTTCGATTTCTTTTTGTTTGTGTTCGATGCACTTTCTTTAAAATGTGATATTTCAACTAAAAGAGCAGAAGTAAAGCTGTTGCAGTTATTTCAAAAGAAACAATAAATAAGTCCTCGCTTTTGGAAAGGTTTGACAACTTCATGATGTCGCCAGTGACCCTAGAGTGTCGTTCGAGGGCTAAGTCCCTTTCAACTTTCATGAAAGAGGCAAAATATCTTCAGCCTCCAATGGAAACTGGAATCGATAGACGGGTGCAACTCCAGCCACTATGTCAAGAAGAGATTAGAAAGGGGAGACACACTTACGCTCCTAGGACGGTATAATATTCGAGGGTGAAGTGGTAGTAGCATATCCTGGGTGGTTCATTTTCGCGGCAAGCCCTCGCGCATTCATCCGGCGAAGAAAGCGACGGATTCCTACGTAATTCAGCGGTGGCACGTTCACTATAGTCGAGGGGTCTCGTTCTCGGTGGTCTGACGGTCACACCCCTGCTACCGAGGTTGTCGATACCGCCGAAACCGCTTCGGAACACGTTCCCGGATGGATGTGTTTGGACCAGACCGTGGCTGGACGGGAAGAAGTTCGACGTGTCATCGGTGAAGATGTTGCCCGTTTTGATAGTGGGCGTCCAGAATGATGACGCTGCCGTCTGATCGGTGGCTACGTCTGTAACAAACAAAACCATTAAGTGCGTTACAAACGTTGTAGAAAATAATTACTGCGGTGTGGGAACTGCTAAAAATCAATTTTTGTTTATTGCTGATTTTATTTTCATTTCGGACAAATTTTATTGCGAGTGAAATTAGCTGAGTGCAAATTAGTTCACAAGCTACAGGAAGATAATAAATCTACCATGATTGAAGCGGATTTCTGAGGTGTATAAGATTAAAAGAAACAGGCACACAATGCGCTCGCCACAATTATCCACCTGGAATTAGCAGAGTTTTTAGCGTGAAGCATTTGCGTTCATTCATGAATCACTTTCTATAATTAGAATGCACATCGTAGTTCAAAATATATGGTCGCCATTAGCTTGATGGATTAACAGAAAATGAGATGCTTGGAGAATATAATGCGGAGGAGATAGGTAGACCGTATAATGAAGGCAAAGAAAGTGAAGACGCTAAAGTTAGCTGTTTTGACCTAAATATAGATAGCTTCTTGAGCGGAATGTTATGAGGTACGAATACACAGGTAAATACGAATCCAAACCCAACCAAGAACCACAAGTGACTAACTTGTATTCCTTTTAAAAATGACGAGACTATTATTTTTACAAGATGGGAATAAATAGATGCACTCAACAAAGAAAAGCAATCCAAGTAATATGGACTCGCGTTAAGCGTTCGTATTAAGTAATCCCGTTCCACTATGAAAGAGAAGAAATTAATCACAACATAAATTCTCCTGCTAAAAGAAATTTATAATGGACTTCCTATTATCTAACTCAACAACGTCCTATGATATTATTGTGTCAAAGAAATTGCTGCAGCTCGACGACAGCTTTCAGAACGACGGAACAGACATTTCCACGCCGACAAGATAACCATCAGAGGCGCCCGTGGAAATGAAAGTGGAGATAGCAACTGTGTATATCACGTAGAAAAACTCTCAATAAATCAACACGTTACGCGGCCCGCGAAACGGAAATGACATAACGCGAAAATTGATCCCCGAGACAAAAAAGATGTTTACATTTCTTCTATCAGCCTTACAGTAATTCCGGGCGCAAAAACACACACCCGACGGGAATTACTGGTGGAAATACCGGTCGGGCTTATTCGGGTAATTAAATATAGCCGAATGATGTAGTGCGCGCTATTTGTCGGTGGTACGCACACACACGCGCGCACGCACGTAGAGAGAGAGAGAAGTGGATCGAAAGAGTTCGCGGGAGCACACTCGGCCCGAGATTGATCGTCCCGACACCGACATTACGACGTGCTGAAATGATTATTCGAAGAAAGTACGCGGCCGGGCAAGAAGTCTGGAAGGTTCGCGTCCATTTCTCATGCACCGGCGTGCAAAACTCACGGGGCCCGCGTTTGCTTTGCGATTTATAAGGAAAAATGGTGGCCATTAAAACGGGGCGCCGAGCCGCGGCACGCATTCATAGAACGAAAAACGCTGGCTGCCGGTCGCGGACACGCTCGCTCGTTCTGCCTCGAAAGCATGCGAAAGAATGCGATTCACTGACTCCGAGAAATCGCGCCCATGACGGATCCCTGGATCAAGGTGTCCTGTCGCCTGTTATCCTTCGTGACGCAACCAGACACAACTTCCTCCGACCGGCTACCACGCAAAAACCGAGCGCGTTCTCTGTTTATCCACGGCAAGGTGAAAGAGCAACGTATTGGCTCGGCTGTTCTCTGTTATTATTGGCAGGCTCCAGTGTTAGTAGCAAACTTTAAAGACGTTTTTCTCGGAACTGTATCTTTTAAATTGATGTGTAAGCGAAACTGTTTTTCGTAATTTTTGTCAGATTTTTTGGCATAATCTCAGCACACACTATCGAACTTTAGAAAGCTTCCTTCCGGATCTAACAGTATAGCAGTATGGAAACCACACAAAGAGGAATATCACGCAATGAGATACAACTTCCTTCGATCGCGAATCTGAGCGCAAAGAAAAAGCGAGCGCAAACACTGTCCAGCGGAGGAAGGTGAAAGAGGAAGTCCTGGCTGTTCTCTGTTATTAGTTTATTGGATAATCATCGTTGTTATAAGCACCGATTAACTCATTAACCACCATGCGGCCGCGTACGGGCCATAAACACACGTGATAATCGTATTAACAAGCGAACAAAGTAATTTGATGGTCACTCCGTATTTCCTCGTGCAGCATTTTCCCCTTAATTACCGGGACGCTCGAGTGATTCCTCGCCGGCCGTTTTCACTACGCGTCGATGCTCGGAACCGAGGCCGGTTGAAAAGTCAATTACGGAATCGCGTCGGCGCTCATTTTATTCCATTGTTGTTTTGTTTCGGTGCGTGTGGAGACAGGTCGGGTAATTGAAAGAAAAATTACGGACAATGGATAATGGAAAGGCTGGTCCGGAAACCTGTAATCGAGTTTCTATACTGCGGAAGAGATAATAGTTGCAATAGTGCATATCGATGAAAGGAAATGCTATTTTTTTCCTGGTCTTGACCTATTTTCTCTTTTCCATTTTCTTGGAGATGCATTCGCAATTATAGTTGGCCGTTTTTGGACATTATTTGGCTTATAATTACTCCGTATTTGTTAAAAATTCTTGAAGAATGAAAGCTTCTTTCTTTCAATATTCCGTAACGCATGACTTATTTAAAATGCTTTATTGCAATTTATTAGTTCGAATATTAGTTTAATTTTCTGTCGTTTCACACGTATTAATTCGTGATAGAAACACAGTTTCGTAACAATTAAAAGTACAAAATTCTTAATATTAGAACTGTTTTTATCAGACGTTCGTGATCCGCGCGAAATAATTCGATACATGTTGGGTGTAATTGGGTTGGGTGCCATCGAAATCACCGACACAAATTTCCCGACACGATTTTCACCGACAACATTTCATCGACTCCAGATTTGACCAACAATAACTTTGGCCCATAACGCCTTTAACCGAAAACGATTTTGACCGACAACGAATTTGATCGACAACGATTTTGACCGATAACGAATTTGATCCACAACGACTTGAGACGACCATAGTATTATCATACAGCATTATCATATGTATTATATGTATTATCTCACAGTATTATCATACTGGGCAAAGAAAAAGCTCTCTACTATTTCGGCGGGCTGCTATATATAATTGGTTTTGAAGTGGAACATGTGGAAGGGAGTGGGAAAGGTGTGCTGTGGAAAGAATGACGTGAAGAGAAAAGGTCTAAGGGTTGTTTGGTCCTAGTGATTCGGATGTTTTGGCTGACGTCTCTACGGCTTAGTAATCGTGATGCGTTTACATAAATGATCGGATTTACAACACTACGATCACTGCTCAGAGCATACTAGCAGGCGCGGTATCCTTATTTCAAGGTTCTTCTGCCTTGCGAAAATGGTTTTCAGCTCATATTTTGCAAACCAAAGCCAGTTTACAAAAAATTGTGGCAACAGAAATAGTTTTACATATTAACTTTACTTAATCGTTGACAAAAGTACTTTGTAGTGCAAAGTACATGTTGATTTTGTTTATTGTTTAACGCTAATGGCTAAACTGTCACTTTAGGCTTCTGAAAGTCTTGTTTCAGTACAGGTATAAATAAAATGTAGTACATGGAAATGTTTAAATATCTCTGTTATTTGTGATTGATGACGAAAAAATGTCACAGGAGAAATTTTCACTGTTCAGTAAGGTGTTTAACACCTGGCGCTGGTGTGTGTCCGTTGCTCGACGAGGAGGTGTCGTTCATCGAGCAGTGTTGTGGCGCGCAAATACATAAGAAAACCTGTTCAGCTCATGTTTCATGCAACTAATATCAGTACCTTCTATTTTCAACATCTTCCACTATTTTAAATAACTATAATCTGTCGAAAACCAATTATACAGACCCGGAGTTTGATTATCTGCCAATGGAGACCGAGAGCGGTTCGTGCGTCGATTTTATTACACGCTCGGCGTCTTCATGAAATATTAATGTCAATAATGTCCGTGGAGGGTCGTAAAGATGCTTTGTTTCGGTGGAAAAAATTCAGGACCGTTTTCGGCGTTCCTTTTACGGTCAGCTGGAATCCGAGAGGGGACCGGGGACCCGACGAGATACGAGGCAGAGCTTCCACGAATTCGTCGTAAATCGTAAATCGTGTTCGGTTAGTTGGACGGTTTGCGAAACCCGGCGCTGTCCCCGGTGCAAACTTATTTCCGTTGTCGCCCATGTAAATAAACCGGGGCCGACTGTCGATCGGTTTTCCGCGCGCGTGAATTGCCCGAGATTCCCGGCGCGGTTTACGGAACCGGTTTTCGTCGCGCGAAAAAATCGGACCATGAAAAAATCGGTCGCGCTGGAATTTCGGATTGCGCAGCGTTCGGAAGACAGATACGATAAATCCATGTTGTTGATCGAAGGCGGCGCACGTTGCTCGGCTCGATGAAAATCAAACGGTCCGCGCATATCTGTCGCCATACTCGTCGACTGTCGACTGCTAGTATACTATGTTTCCGATATCCGAGAAAATTTCTTGCGAAACGTTTCATACATTTTCCGATCGGAACAAACAAGCTAGACAGATTGCGGTTCAGTTGTTAACTGATGGTTATGTTCATGTTTTTAAATGTATTGAATGACTAGCTGTACCCGGCCACGCGTTGCTGTAGCTTATATGTATAACAGGTATATAAAAACAGGTGCGTATTCGAATGCGACGTTGTGCCAAAATTTCAAAGCAATCGTTGAAGGACTTTCGGAGATTTAAGATTTCGAACATACGAACGATTTACATTTTTATTTATATAGATAGCAGAAGTTTGTGCATTTTCCTTTTTCATAAAGACTGCGCAATTAAATTGATACATAAAACATTGCTCTGTATGACGATAAAGTAGCTAAATCATTTACAAAAAATATAAGACGTACGTTCACGTACATGAACAAAGATTCGAAAATTTATTAATAAATTGTTTGTGAGGAGTTGTTTCTTCCGGGCCACCCTGTAGATATCCGTCTCGAACCCATCGCGTCTTCAATTGTGCAGATTTTTCAGTCCGATCGAGATGTAAGGCTGAGACGCGATGAAGCGGCGAGCCGGTGCACGGACCGGGCCGCTTTTCAATATTTAACTACCCTGTACAACTATAGACACTACACGCAAAGGGTTATAGTATTGTAATTTACCATTCTATCCGGTCGCACGCCAGGCGGTCGGCCTCGTCTGCGACTGGCATAGGCGTGCATTATTTACGACCGTGTACCGAACGTGCATCGCCAGAGAAAAATTCTTCTGCGATGAATTATGCCGCTCGCTCGGTACGAGCTTTCGAAACCCAAACACGCTTTAGGAGCTTTTATACGGTCGGATTTTATCATGGGTTTCGCAAATATATGCTGGTACCATTCTATTAAACACACGTAAAAGCGATTGCCCTATCAGCCGTTATAGGCGATGAAAGATCGGGATTCTATAAAACTTGTTTATTTTAACTTTATTCGGAATACTAATGATTATTCCTTCGATAAATAATAAATGTACACGATAAATAAACGCGATATTTAGCGCGTTGTTACATCATCTTTTAATGACAAAGTTTTCTAGCATAACACTGTAATTACAGCAGAAATCACAGGAACTTGGCAAGAAGATCGAGCAGACCGTTTTGCAATCGAAGATCGGTTTCATATGTGGATCAGGGACCTTCGCTTTCCATTACCTTCAACTTCATTGAAACGATTTTCTACTTTACACACGCGTGACGGAGCAGTTCTTCTCGGGGCAACCAGAAAGCCGCGGAAAACTGATCGGCTTATTATACAATGTTTATCGAGACAGTCTCGACCGATATAACCCGAGATCACGCAACCTATGCAAATCGGCCGTCCGAGTCGCCGCGTTTTGCAACGTTTCCTCGGAAAATTCAAGCGTATCGTTAGAGAAATTTCTCCGAAGGATCGCGGACTGCCTAGAAGCCGGTCGTTCGCCACCAACGGCATATTTGCTCGTTCTCGCCGATTTTGAAGCCGCGAAAGGAAGCAGAATGGTTCCGGTTGAGAGGAACGCGGGCCACGGCTAACTGGAAACGCAATATTCAATAATTAGCTTGTTTCCTTAATTGGTCTCCCTAGACGGCTTGACCATAAAGCAATTTTCGGGAATCTTTTTCAAGAACTGGGTATTATTATTCCAAACTTGGTGAGCTTGTTATGCAACCTTCGAAGAATGTACTCAAATTGTTATAAGCAATACTAGCTTGTTTCCTTAACTGGTGTCTCTAAACGCTTTAACTATAAGGCAATTTTGGGGATTTTCCAAGAATAATGTTTATTGCTGGCATTAAAAAAATTAACATTACAAGGAAGAATGAACTTTGTGTGCAAAATTTCGTTTGAACTCGAATCCGACAAACCGATTGCTCCGAATCGGCTGGCGTTCAGCTGTGATCGTAACGAAGCGCGCTCGCTGTTCGGAAAGTGAATCGTCGTGTCGCAACAATGCCCGGCTAAATACGCTGCCCTAAATAACAAAGAGTCAGTCTCTATGCCGAAAAGAGAATAGAGAAAGAGAGCCGAAAAGAAAGGGATCCCGCGGAATGGCTAGTAATCGCGAGTAAAGGTGGCGTTTTTGCCTCGCGGCAATTTCGTAAACCGTTCGTTCGGTTACCTAACCGAATCGACGCGGTGCGGCGCGGGCAAGAAAAGGGATGCAGATTACGATTTATTGCCGTTTCAGATTCAGTAAGTCTCGCGGAATCCGCGGCCGGGGCTGCGAACGCGGAAAGTTTTATATCCGGCGAGGACGAGGACCTGCAGCACGGTAGCTTGGTTCCAGAGCTCGCCGATTTACTTCCTTGATTTAGTAGCATTGCTGGCGTAGGCCGTTAACCGACCGATCATTTTCTATCGTAAATTTCTATCTTCGAAGACGAATGACTCCGACTCGGACACGCCCGATACGCGGACGAAATCCGTGGCACGAAGCTGCCGGGATCCGGCCGGAGATAAATTTGTCTATTAAATCGAAAGGTCTGCCTCGCAGCGCTCGCGATCCAGAGACAGAGGAAAAAATGCCCGAGCCATTATTGAGCGCATGTGAGCGCCGCGCCACGCCGACGGGAAACCGCGGAGCCGGCCGCGAACAAATATATAAAGACATCTATGAAGGGTAAAAGTAGAAAGCGTGAATAATTCATGCAGACAATGATCCCTCGAACAAGATTTCGATGGACGCCGGCCGCGCTACAAGAAACGAATGGAAAGGCGGCGGGAAATCGGCGCGGTCGTAACGATGCTTTGCTTGTTCGTGTTCGGTTCTTATGTCAGTCACCGAATTTTCAAACAGATTTCGCATTCGTCTCTGTAACAGTCTTTCTAGTCGTAACAATCTAAAGCAACGTAAGCTACGCGATTCTACTTTTAGAAACAAGAAATCATAGGAGATGAATGTATCGTGGTATCAATTACGCAAGCAGATCGCGCGGGAAAACGAGGTTTACATAAGCTGTTGCTCGGTTGGGGTGATTAGAGGGCCCGGCGTATGACGTCGTCCACCTACAAAGCTGCAAATGTAAACCGTCACGCGAATGCTCTTTATGATGACAGTATGATGAAGCAATGTCGTGCCAGCTTAGTTGTACGACGCGGTGCAAACAATGCACCCGTGTAATAAGTCGAGCAATTTCGTCGTCCTAGACGAAGAAACGTCACCCACGCTGGTTGACGTAAAAATACGGTTATGCAACGGATGATCACGGGAAAACGGTACGGACTGTCCTACAAGATGAATGGCGAGGCGTTGAACGGATTCCTGTCGACCTCCCACCGTGCTGGAGTCACACGTGCTGTCAGCGTTTCAAAACAAATTGAACCAAAACCAGATAGACTACGGATTTTGATGCATGATTCAGTAGGTGGACACTGGTTAAGTTCCGCCAAGTGGTGAATAAACTTTCTGAGGTGTACTCCAACGTGGACGCAGAAGTGGAAGCTATTCCCGAGAATTATACTCATGTGATGATGCAGCACAACCATCGGGGATTGCTTTTACGCGGAGACCCGCCACTCGAGAACACCCAAGCGTAGCTTATGGTTAAGATCTTCCTTTGGAGTCAGCACGTACTCCGCAATTCAAACGTATTCATTTTTAAAGTATTTACGAAGCTTTGAATATTTAGAATATTTGCAAATTGAACGTCTCATTCGCATTAAATATTTATTAACGACAAAATCAGCCACCTGCAATACCTTCAGAATACATATTTATGAAGTTCTCTTTTCGATGAACTACAAGGCTTCCAAGATCCAATGCAACCTCCTAAAGTCCATTGAGCCAGCAAGCAAGAAAGAAACGGCCCCACGCACGCAAAAATCGAGATTCCCACGCAATTACGCAGACAGAGACCAACGATATTGCACGATAATGTAAACCAGCGTCTCGAGATTTCAATCATTGTACTTTTTGTTGAACTTTCTACGCTGCTCGTTGACGGGATCCAATTTTCTGTGGCTTATGCAAGAACTAGTTAGCGGTTCGTTAAAAGTACGTGCTTTTAAATCGGTCGAAGGTGGAGTATTCGATGCCAGTGGTATATGCTACGTCAAAGAAGAAAGTGAATAATTGCATACTGATTTCGTGTGGATAGCGGGACAGGAGGTTGTCCGCAGGAACAGAATCGTTCTGGAGATTTAATCGATCCGCCAATGTCCGGAGCGCTTCCTTTTCGCTGTTATCCTCATGCGATATGTCAAATATCGCGCACAATGATATGCACATCCGAAAATCCGGCTCGCAATGATCTTCCTGTCAGAAAATAATCGGCTCAACGTCAGATTTTCGCGACGTTCCTGTCCGCATTCGAGACACGTCTTCTGCAGTTTGGTGTAGATTCTTTTTATCGCGTGTTCACTTCGCGCCGTTCTCTTGCTGGTAGCGGCGAACCACGTGAAACCATGTCGATTATCTCCGTTGGGACTGGCAACGACCAGCAATTTGCACTATATTCCTATTCAAACTGGCAGTCGGTGGCCCCGGATCGATCCCCTTTGCAGAGGGATTCTTCGAAAGAAGATCGCAACGTCCAACTGGGTCGAAGGAAACGGAACCACTAAATGTCAGGGCTCCGACGTGAGCCTCTGTCACGAGTCGAAGTTTGTCCTTTCATCGGAATGCAATTGAACTTTCAGAGAACGTTCGAGCAGGACGGAGAATACAGATGCTTGGCAAAGAGGTTCTCGGATCCGTCGCAGAACTTCGTGTCGCGAATCGAAAGCGCTCGAAAAATAGTACAGAATCGAGTTCTCTTCGAAATTAAACACTGCGTAAGTGTGGAAGCGGTTCTTATTCAAATTTCAGTCCTTTAAGAAGCTCTTGCATTTAAAGACAAGACATGCCATTTTTACTTACAATTACATTATCCAATGGTTAATTGTTTCGGCTTGTACCAATTTTGCATTAATCGGTTCAATATACTGATTGTGTTCGTGCCACCATTTAATTACATGCTTGGAATTTTAAGAATTATAACCCGATGTTGCTAATGTAACATTTGTCTGCAAAGGGTTAAAGCTCAGGAGGTGCATCGCTTTCCCTCGAGATTGTTTCCACCGCACAATAAAATGATTTTGCGCTGCGCCTCGATTCCCGATCCATGCTAATTACAATGTGTTTCTTCCATTTCGCAACGATAAACACGCGCAACGCGCCGGCGATATTGTTTATGGGACCGCGAATCACAGCAGTGCAAGGAAGTGAGAGCGAAATCTGACGCGTTGCGTGATGATTTAAAGTTTCGTTTTATTACTCGCCGATAAAGATCATGAAAATTATTTCCCGCACAATTAGACGGTTAAATTATTTACGCCGATTGCGCAAGCGATTAAAGGCGAGTACGCTAATAATAAAATGGTCGTTCCGATGGGATTGGAGGGCGTGTGCGATGAACTTACGCGATGAACGCGATAATTGACACACGCGGGGAGCTAACGAAGCTGCGATCCGTTCTGAAGACACATCGTCGAGGGTATTCTCACCGTGAGAGTCGTTAGGCGAGATTCATCTTTCTTAAAGTTCAAACGACAGGTAAAGTTCAAACAAAAGTGAAGTCGTAATGGGATTGTGTAGGGTCGAGCTCGTGTTGCGCCTTGATCGTGGCTTCACGGCCTCGTTTTTGCTGTCGACGACCGAGGAATCGAAATGCCACAGTGATCGAGCATGTACAGCCTCGAAAAGTCATAAACTACAGCAGCTTCTATTGTCGAAGTAAATGATAGGAAATGTTTCTTTGTTTTCCAACGCAACCAGCAATAAAAGTCGTGCTGAGAAGTTTGTCCATTAACAAGAACAACATGGGAAATAAAAGTGGAATTTTGTGAAAGTTCGAGCACCAGTTATCGTAATCAACTAACGACAGTCATAATCATGCTCGAAATGGCTTTTTAGTTATTATTTATTATTAAGGTACGAGAAAATTGCGACACCGTGAAAAATCGATCCGAATGTAGTCTGAATCAGTTCTTTCGGTGACTGCCTAGGCTCTTTAATGGGTATTTAATATCGAGCACGAGTAACTACTGCGAACGTATAAATCTATGTTTTCTTGGTGATGCAATTTTTATGGACACCGTTGCGTTGCGAAGACTGTAAATGCTCTACATAATTGCAGGGCGATACCATTTTTCATCGGATAACTTTCAGTTGATTGCTTATTACTGGATACGTTACTGGAACTTGTCATTTCACATACCGTGAGATTTATTGCCTTTTTTCATGTTTCTCACTTATGAAGTTTTATGGCCTTCACCTGCTCTGGAGTTGTAAATTAGAATATAGCTCATTAAGGATTTCGTTGCTTTTTTTTGAAAGCAATCTCATGAAACCAATTTTGAGGACTACACAAATTACTCCACTAGTTGCAAAATGTTTGCTGAATGAAAATACATGTGTGAAACATGAGTACCAAATAGTTTCAGAGCACTCTACGAAAAATTCCAAAAGTGGCCGAAAAATGGCACTTTCTACCAAAACACCTTCGACATCGCTATAACAGGACATTTTTTATTTGGGTTAATTTGGACGAACTATATTATCAGTATTGACGAGTACATAGCATGTATTTTGCGTAAGCCATCCGCGATGCGTCGCTCGCGAGTATGGTTGCATGAGCGATGATGCTGCGTGTTACAGCGGCACGCTGGCGCGCAGAGATAGAAAGTGCGATGATCCGCGAATGAACTTGGCCTTGTCCTTGTCCTCGTCTCATCTTACGGGGCGCTTAAGCGTTTCTCGCTTGTGCAAAACCGTGGTATTGTGCAAACACTTGTGGTGAGGCTCGCCTGGAAGAAGGTGAAGGGAAGGTGCAGGCAGGCGGCAGGCACCGGGTGTTGCATCGGGTTCCCCTCCCGGTAATGATGCCACATAAACGCCGCTTCGATTGCGCTAATGAATGTAATAACGGTCCACTCAAACGGGAGCTTTCTAGTCCCCGGATTACGTCCAGATTGCCAGAGGAATGTGTTTCTATTCCGTGTCGACCATTGCAACAACGTTTACGAGATCCCATCTCCCGTCATCCTTCTCGCCGCAGTGATCTTCCAGACCTATTTCACTGATTAATGGGTCGGCGATAATTTTTACTGTTAATGCGTTAGCCTATTAAACAGCATCGTTTCTCACATCCGTCTCGAATTGCTTTATTTCCGTAACGCTCCGTGTAGACTGATGGCCGGCTATTTGTCATTCACCTTTTCACTTTTGATTCGCTGTGTACATTAACGCGGACCCCCGCTGCGGTTAATTTAATAGACCCGTCAGGCATAAAGTTAACTTTTCATTACCGTTTCTAATGGAATTTTGAGATTTCATTCGCACAACACCGCGTCGGCGCCGACGTTAATGTCTGCTTTCACAAATTTTGCAAACATAATTCGTCGATGCAGATTTTGTCCGGTGGAATTAGATACGATTTCTTTATATTAATGACCTCGCAATAGCCGCTCGCGTTTCGTAACTCGATCTTGTTAACCATCTTCGGTAACGTTGCCGAAGAATGTCGGAAATAGACCACGGAATAGTTGTTTTATCTATTCTTCAATTACTCAGATAAACTGTGGAGGAACTGTAGCTCGTTTCACCTCTATCGGAATCCATTTGCATAAACACGCGGCTTCATTTTTATACTCGCCGTGCATGCTTAAACAGTGCCACTTAACAAAGGACATTCTTTTAGACTGTTATCTCTGAGCCACCTGATTTATCTTTGAATGACTTACATAAAAGGATAATAGCATTTAAACTCTACACTTTCCCCAGGAAGGACACTGCTCATTAGAAAATACTGAAATAATATTTAAAAATTGGCTTCGCAAGCTCCGCCATTTTCAATGGCCTCGGCAAAGAAGACTGCAGATTAGACGGTGCAATTTTCTTTGTCGATTCTGCAAGTCCATGAATCAAGCGGCGGCGTAGCAAGGCCAATCGCTGAGAACGGGGCTTAAGAGTCCCCAGCTGCGAGAGCGCCGCGCAGATCTACTAAATCCTCCGAGTACTTTCTTCCATCAGTCTTCCTTATCACATGGCACTCGAGGAATCTCCGAGTAACGCTGCGAGCATTCCTAATCTGCATTTTTCCAGGGCAATTCGTCTCGTTAAGGGAACATGTACCGATGTTCCCGCAATCAATCGCCGGACCGCGCTGGCCGGGCAATCGTATAAGCCAATTAAGTTAAATGAACGGAGCCGGCTCCAGCGGCTGATGGCAAGTGAAAGGCTTATCCCAGGGCTGGCTTGACGCCGGAAACGCTTGTACACACGCTCGCCACGAATTTCACGGCCGATTCTATCATTAAGATCGTCCCACTAACGTCCGAGATCGCGCTTCCTTCGATTCTCTCCGCGTTTTATGCCTCGGCGAGCAATCAGCGTAAACGACCGTGGATCACTTTCATTGGCAACCGTTCCATGAAATTGCGACTCCACCTACATGCGCTCCTATCAACTCTAACCATTATCATATCCTCTCCTCCATTTTCAACAATCTCTCTTTCTCTCCAGGATCTCCGGTTCGGTCCAAAACGATTAAAAAACCCGACGACTTTCCCCACGATGGACAACCCTTCCCGCTTCCACGTGCGCTTTTTGCCGGCTCGCGGCGGCTTTAATGATTGATTCTTAATCACTCGACTCTTTGCTCTTTGCACCGGGCGAAACTGGTTCCTCGAAGAGCTGTCGCTTTTACGAACTCGTAAAAATCTGTATAAAACTTTCCCGCATCCCGCCCGCGTTCTTCGCAGACTCTTACCTGCGGTTTTATGGCGCTGTTCCGTGCGCTGAATCTCGAATCTTTCCGCGAGGATCAAGAATTAACGCCAACGTTCGCGTCGGCTTCGTTTAAATGGGAACCTAATAAATATTTAATATTTAATCGTTTATTGAGCATCACACTTTTTGGATTAAATTATTCTAATTTACCAACTACAGAAAAGACGTCGATTGAAATTACTGCGTCGAATACAGCTGTGATTATGAAAGTAACACGAAATATAAAATCAGTTCACGAATGTCAGGATTCCCGACTCAGGAATCTTCCGACAAGAAGTCTACGTACTAATTGCGGTTGAAATATCGATTATAGTTACAAAGTGTTACAAAGTGTACTACCAGATCTACGAACGTGTCTAGGTCACTGCTTTCCGAGAAAGCTTTCTCTAATCGATATTTTTACTTCGATTCGATCGTCTCCCAGCTAAATAGACGATGACTCGTGGTTTATGCTCGAGCTGTTACTATCGTGAAGTACGAGAATTATTGAATTTCGTTGGCACGATAGACGATACCAAAGGTTCCAACAATGATCGAGTTTCACGACAATTATTTTTAGCAAGTCGATAGAGGAAATGTTCTTTTTAATTTCGTTGAACATGAAATCGCTTTAGCTCAACATTTTTAGGGGATGAAATGAAAGTGGTTTCCGTTTCAGCTTTCGACTTCTTCCAGCAACAAGGTTGCAGCGGAAAGTGGTTCACACAAGAGTATGGACTATCAAGTATAATTTCCGAAGCCCGTTTTCTATAGAAAGTAGGGAATTTAAAAGAAGACAAAGTTGTGGAGGTGTGTAATTTCGTGTAGATAACGCAACTTAATTTTATGGTGTTCGGATAAGAAAAAACGAAGAACAAGTAGACGAAGCTTTCTCGAGGAGTCGAGGCAAGGATCCGGTTTCCGTTTAGCCGTCGATTTCTCACGCCGCGGACCTTGATAATCTGCAGAAAAACGCAGGCATCGCGCTCGCGACCGTTTGCCAAAGTGAAACCAGCGCAACAGAAGAAAGACATCGTTACATCACGGCCGCTGTTCCTTTTTATTAACTTTCAATTTACTACTAGAGATTGACCGCCGCTTGCACAATTCTCGAAGCGCGGGAAGGGAAGAATACTGAAAAAAGTCTCGGGACACCAGCGAAAGGAACGATTTACTGTTCTCGCGGATATTTTTAACAAAATTACTCGGAAAACTACGTATTACAATGAGCAACATGTTTCGAAACGCGAGTCGAATATAGGTTACATCGAAGAAACCGAAACCACGTTTAAGACGATAGAATGTAAGCAACATTTTTCACGATTCCAGCTTTTCGAGTTTAAACCTAAATGCAACCTTACGTGTGTTGGTCGCGCGTGGTCTGTACCGCATTTCCGTCGACATTACAAAAATGGAGTTAGCAAAGATCAAGATCGGTCAAGCAAAGGATCGCCCCTTTAAAGGTATCGAAACGAGCATGGTAATGTGAATTTTGCGACACCAGGAATCGATCATCGCGGACATCGTCGCGCGGCCAGCGAATATCGGGATACCTTTCTTAACGAGTTCCAATTCCGTTCTCTTAAATGGCGATAACGTTGCATTAGAGTCGCTTAGCCGGAAGGAAAATCCAATTACGCTTTCATAATGGGCCACGTAATCTTTTCGCCGCTCGATCCTCGGGCTGCGTAACAGAATTACGGCGCCGAAGATCAGAAAGAGCCATTGTAATCCGATCGAGATCGGATCAACCTTTTTCCCGGTCGAGAACCTTGTAATCGGGAGACCGATCGATTTTCATTGAACGATCGTCCATCGATCCTCCAAATTGCGATCGTTCGGTCGATCGATCGCGATCGAGGCGATCTCTCGATGACAAAAGCGGAAGGCCGGTACCGTTGGCCACGATTTATCTCTGCCCGCACGGTTAACAAATCAGGCCGAGTTCGGTTTCGTTCGCGTCCGATTGGTTGCGTGCTGGACAAGTAGTGATGCAGAAAGCGTGACACAGTTTTAGACGACTGATCGTGGGACTTAACCGCTTCGCCTCGGAAATAGAGAGTGATCCAGTGTCGCCGTAGATCGTGATAGATGCGATCTATCGTGGCACGCGTATGTATGTATGTGTGTTCTGGACATTTTCACCGTTACACTGACCTCCCACGTTTGCTGCATGTGGTTTGCTACCGAACGGTGTTCGGTTACTTCCTGATCCTTTGACATGAACGCTGTTCACGACTTAAGCTCGATTCATATGCTCGTCACACAACGATCGATATTTCGTTAAAAGGCTTGACAATTTATACACCTCCAGGAACACGTGAAATACAGTGAGGAATTTGAAAGAACAAGTGGAAAGTGGACTAAAACTAAGGGAACTAACGTAAATAATATTTTCCACTGATTTGTGGAGACTCCGTTGAACAATCTCAGATTTCCGCACGTTGATAAATATTCTCGAAGAATGCAGCAGCATAATGAACAGCAAAAGCTTGGAAAGTTATCATAAATGAAGGAAATGTACGTACGAAGCGAGCTGAACGACTGCACATACGTGTAAATAAAAGTCACGCGGGTACCATTTTATAGTCTCCTTAATGCCTCGGCGTACTTGGCTGCGGAAAAATTTCAAGGTATCGGTATACATATACATATATTATATGTTATAAAACCAATAAATCGGGGACAACTGCCTATTATATTCATAATGCTCGCAGTAAAGTGCATTCAGGTCGAGATCCGAACTTGAACGAGCCACGGCACTGTCAGAAATGCTTTAAATTATTTTTTCGAGCGTGTATCGTGGGAACCGTTCGCGGTTGAGCTACAGAACTGAAAGTATCGTTAAGCTCAGTATTTATTACCGTCGGCTTCGACTAGTAATACTGGACACCTCGGTATCCCGTGGACTTTGCAATATTTTACACTGGCCGGTGCCTAACCTAATTCGTCCCGCAACGGCACACTGTAACTCGTTTGGTGTTGTCAATTTCGTCGAATTTCACGCTTTCCAATCGTCACCCGAGGAGTCGAATCTCTACGATGATTCGCGAAATTCCGCAAGGACTGCGCAGTGACTCGCGGTGTTACTGGAGCCGCGTAGCGAGACTGCGGAAGTTTATGGGAACGCGGATTTCTGCGGGGAGTAAATAAATGAGATTTCAACACAGGTATGTTCCATGATTAAAGGATCTTCAAACTGTACTTTTCATTTTGCATATTGCATGTACTTTACATATTTACTGCTTATTATGCCTGCGTTAACTTCCGCAGTCTACACCTAATTAATGACTTTCAGCAATTGCTACACGTATTACCTTCTTAAACGTAATATTTCTATGACTTTCTCCTATTCGTGTAATTTAATCATAGGGAATCGAGTTCTTAAATAACGATTCAGTTACTCTGTGTCAAAATAGACTCGGGCACCGCTGTCGAAAGGATAATGACTTGCCCATTCATAGTGCTCGAGAAGGGGTCAACGAACGAGATCGATCGACAAGCCAGGTTCGGTTTTCGCCGGTAACCTTGGAGATCGACGTTATTCGATAAAAGATGGCATTCGACAGTCAACGACCGGTCAGAAAGCGGTCGAACTAGTTTGGTCCGTGTACAGGCGATCGCTTACTGGTTTTCCCCAATGTCAAGTGCACGGGGACTTCGGTCGAAGACTGGCCCCTTACTTAATACCGGCTTAATGGACCTCCGTGATGTCACCGAGGACATCGAATTTCGGAGACCCACGGATTCGATGAACCGGTACCGTAGCGTTCGATGTGGGCGTTGTGAAATAACGAAATCCGAGGTCGAGAATTTTTTCACGGCGACACGGCCGAATACGGCGGATCTTTCAGCCGCTGGGGCAATTAAATTAATTAAGCGGGCTGTTTTGTACGGTTAATGAACCGCCGCGCCGCAGCCGGGACTTAATTAAACTCCAACGCAATCCGACCGAGGTTCCAATTGAATACTGAATATTTTGTCCCGGGAAACTGACCCGGAATACGTCGATCTTCGACGGGTCCGGCACCGTAGAATTAATTAAAGAGCTTATCGGCCGATCGACGATCGATCCGCGTAATTCATGCCAGTTTTCGGCTACTCGCGCGCGAGTATATGGAATTTAATCGTGCCGAGAGCAGCATCCACCGAGGATTGCAACTTTTATGAATTATTTATACGCCGATAATCCTGTTAGATGGTCCAGCGGATTCGGCGCCTATGGAAATCGGACGAGCCGAATGATTAGCTAATTAAGCGTTCATGGCCGTAACGAACGGAGTTCCTTCGTTCATCGTGTTTGACATTTTTGGCACGAATGTGTTGTCGAAAAAATACATGTCATTGCAATCGGTGCACAACATTTTTATTTTCAAACAAAAATGTACTACACCATATTACAGTTCAATATATACATGCCGAAAGCAATAAACTGTTTATTGTACATACTGTTTCCGTTCGTTTTCAATGTGATAAAAAGTCGTATAATTTTTAGGAGTGCTAAGAATTTCCTTTTTCGATGTTGAGGAGTTTGTGCAATAATGGCACGCAGGGACGCAAAGAAAGCACGCGGTTTCTTTGATCGTGTTTCTTGCTCGCGATTCTTCCCGCATACGAAGATTGGGGCCACGTGAAAGAGCCTCGCGTCTTTCAAAAGACAGTTCGCGAAAGGACGCGTTCGGTCTGCACGTGTATCAACCTTTATGGTCCAATTACAGCCCGGTCCCTTTCATTCCGCGTTGCTTGACCTTTAACGGTACCCTCGCTGCTAATAAATGCAGAAAATCTGCGAAACGACTTCGGGCTTATTTGCACGAGGGTATTAACCCCGATCGCACGCCCAATCAAATGCGATACGGTATCCCATTCGCGGATATTCATTTCAATTTACGGCGTTTCGACCGGCCCGCTTGCTGACCGGTTTCATTTCTTGATCACGTGAGGTACCACTGTAAAGGCAGTTAAAATGAAAATAATTGACCCCATAAAAATGCTATCTATACCAAATAAATAATTCAATATTAATTATTTTCTTTCTTATATATATTAGGTTGGCGACTAAGTTCGCGACCTCCACATTTTCTCAAACAAAGTCATTTATGGTATATATATTTTTTAAGCACTAGTATTTTATATCAAATTAATCGCAAAATTCAGAGCTTCCCAATCATATGAGGTTATAATGATACAATAAAAGAATTACGGAACAAAACGTGGCGAATTTAGTTGCCAACCTAATAATTGGTATTATTTACTTTCTGCAGTTCATATATTTTTTTACTTCTTCCAACGCGTATTTTGATGAATGGATCGTGCAGAAACAGCCTATCGACCGATTAGCCTACAGATCGCAGATCCAATGTCAAGTTTACGTCACGATCAGCCACGCGATTCACTTTGTATTCCGGTCTGTGGCGATTCACGGTAACGCCGATTGCTCGTTGAAGAATTAGTATGCTTTTCAAGGCTCGTTTGACAAGCCGCACGCTCCCTTGATGACCGGCTAGCACGAAAATTTTGGCCAATGACAGTGCGTGACCGGCGTGCAGGAACTCGAGGCGCGTGGCCATCTACATTCGAAGAAAGAGTACGGGGGCCTCTCGTTCTGCTTTCGGTCACGCGTCCCTGATGCACATAAAGATCCAGGTGAACTTGCGTGACCTGTGTCATGGTCTCCGTTAAATAAGGTACAGTAGACTCTCACATCACGCAATCCAAGAACTTGCGGGAAGTAATTTAGTCTTACTGATACATGGATACATATAAACAAATTTAAAATTGAATTTTAACACTTTAAAATTGACTTTGGCACTTATTACACGTGATTCTATTCGTTTCGACGTGCTGAATACGAATATGACTTTCGTGTTTCGCGGAAATTACAAGATCCCCGGATATTCGCGGAAAACTTTCTTACCAGCACATTGAATTCTGCCCGTAAGTGTGCGTCTCTGTAACAGACGCGATTTTTCACGAATCATAGCAAGCACACACTGAATGAAAGAATGTTTGCGACTCGCCCCGAAGCGAAGCAAACAGATTTAACTATATCCCGTCGGAAGCACTAAATCAGTGGACAGTCGGGTGCAACAATTAGCTCTCTGACGCACGCCTACATCTGCATTGATGATGATCGCTCGAACCTAGAATTATCGCCTGCCGTTACACGGGTTCGGTGCCATTATATCAGCGGACCGTTTCCGTCTGGTTTCGCCTTCTCATGTGAACGAACCGTGGAACATTCCCTGGTGTTATTTACACGCGAAAGAAGAAAGCCGCTGTGGATGCCGCCAATAAAAAAAAATAAAACGCTGGAACAAGATACGCCGAAACGCCAGAAGCATAGTTCCGTGCGATAAAAAAAAAGTTTCACCTGTTGTCCTCTCGCCGTGCCGCATCTTTCGCACGACAGAAAATTCATTAGCCGAGAGGATTTATTGCCGGTTAGCCGAGATCCCGTGTCGATTTCGAGCGAACAAGAATGATGAGCCAGCGTTCTGGTTTCGCGTTTCGGCTCATAAATATTATCATTTTATTTCCACGGGATAGTTAGCAACGCTGCCAAGGCCGCGTGAAATCGCGGTTGTTTGCCGGCTGAAGACGTCGCTAGGATTAGTTTATTTCGAACGAAAACAGATCCCCGGGAGAGTTTAATTTATCAAAAGACGAGAAACCTTTCACGGATAAAATAATACATGTCCGATAAAATTTATTACTAGACCACGGTTGCTTATGTTAATTCGAAAGTTTAGGTACCGACTAGGCATGGTTTTGTTTATTACCTCACTGACGATATTACCGCGTTCATAAAAGCACACCTAAAGCTCATTATAATATTTCTCTCATTATGCTTCTTGTATCAGGCAATCCATTAACACGTGTACTCGATTTAATAGTTACCCGTTTATGATATTTTCATTAAGTCTAAAACCGATTATTTAATTTTAAGTATCTGTTTTATTACCGGCGAGTTATTTATAGACTTGAGTGGCAGAAGCTACATAAATGTATAGTGTGCTCATTCCTTTTTGAAAGCCAGCATAGAAACAAGAAAAAATATACTCGGTGTATTAAGTGTACAAACCATTTTAGAACTGACTGATACAAGCTAGGAAAATTTTATTACCTCCATATAGAAGCTTGTAGAGATGTAGTAAAATGTCTGTAGTTGATAGAAGCGAGATCAATTTTATTTCATGTGCATCGATCTGCGGGACATTTTATAAATGAATAATAGAAGCAAGAGAAATTGAATCTCTTTTATATCGTGTCGAGGTGTTGTTACAAGACTGTGGTAGAGTTTCTATGTATAGCTGGTAGAAGCAAGACCAATTTTAGTGAATGTGTATCGAATGTAAAAGACAATCTATAGAAACGAACGATAGAGACAAGAAAAGTTTTATTTCATATGTACCCAATGTAGAAGCTATTTCAAAAGTGAGAAGTAATAAAATTTTATCGCATACGAATCGAGTGTGCAAGTCATTTCAGATGCGATAGAGATAATACAAATTTTATAACATACATATCGAGTCTACAAGCCATTTTAGATATGAGTAATAGAGTCATGTACTCCGAATTTAGTCAGGTAAGAAAAATTTCATTGCATATTTATTCAGTCTGCAAGCCATTTTATAAATGAGCGATGTAAGAAAGATATAATGTGATATGCAACGTGGCTGCAAGCAGTTCCAGAATTAATAATGGCAGTAAGAAAAGTTTGATTTCGTATGCACCGGGGCTGCAAGCAACTTCAGAATAATTGATGGCGGTAATAGCAATTTTATTCGGCGTGTCTAGGAGTTGTTACAGAAATAATCCCAGAAGTTTTATAGAGTTACAGTACGAGTTGCGGAAGTAGTGGAGGCAAGAAGCCGTTTTAGTTTCGTCGGAGGTCCTGGTTTTCGTGGATAATTGACCATTAAGCTTCAAATATTGCGTGAGAGCTGCGATGATCGTTGGCGAACAGCATTCCTTGGGAGTCCCAGAATCTCATAAATATGGAGAGCACACGGCCGCCGCGTTACGCAATCTAATGCCATCGATTTATTATTATCCCGCTTTCTTCTCGCGAAGGATATTGCTAACTAGCATCGCGGAGTGCGGCGGTTTAATCGACGGTAACGTTCGCCGGTCTGGCACGGATAAGGCCGCCGCGCCGTATCGATTGTAGGAATCGTCGTGAGCATATGAACGATTCGTGAGACCGGCGTGGAAAAGCGCGTTTTACGACAACGTAAATGCGTCACGGTTCGCTGCGAGTTCCGAACAACGACAGTGGAAATTTTCGTGGTCGTCGGAAACTTTCGCTTTTCACTTTCAGCCGATCGAGTAACCCAGCGACACACGTGTTTCCGAAGATCGAAAAAATCGTGCGGATAAAACCGACACCGGACCCCCGATTCGAGATTTACCGGGTGTATCGCGTTCGCGGCGACAATCTCGATTCGATTTCAATTAATTCTAACGCCACACCGCACTGCGGTCTCGGCAGCCTCGGACGAAATTCAAATTCGAGGAGAGAAGAGGAACTATATCGTCCGACGAGCCGTGAATGATGCATTGCGCTCTCTGGACTGTACGATGATGTGCATCTGGGTCCTTCTAACCTCATTCTGGATTCGGCGATAGAAAACGGCCACACTCGGATACGTTCTCCAGCATTTCAGTTTATCTGTCTTCATTAACAGACGCTCGACGGCAGCACGTCACTTGCCAGTTTCATAGTCGAGTCGACTGCAATTCATTCTTCTGAGACGCTTCTTTTGCTGAAAGACTATTCTTTACTGAGCATTTTAATGTTCAACAATTTTCTTTCGAATGATAATCCCAAAAGAACACTTTTAACCCTGTCCAACGAAATTTTATCCACAGTCAAGATGCACAATGTATATCTTATTATGCGAAACGACTACTTTCGTGATGGGAGTTAGGTTGGGATACCAGTAGTAGATTTCACCAGTAGTGTATTTCCTAAAAATTTATTAAACATGTAAATACTCTTTTTGTGGGTCCAGGAATGCCGTAATGTCAATCAAGTCAGTCTAAAAGCTAGATCCTTTCGGTAATAATCAGTACTTCATCTGTTATACGCCATTCCCTTCGACAAATATCCTGTCGTTCCAGTCCGGTCGGCCACCAAAGGAGTAGAAATCGAGCACAATCAAGATTTCGACGAGACGTGAGACACTTGTTATACTTGTTGGCTGATTTCCCATGCAAATTCCATGCGCGACGAGATAGGGAATTACAGAGTTCCGCTCGAAATTCCGCTCCGAGAAAGGCTCTCGAGTTGTTTTCGATTCCCGGATGTTTCGGGCTGTATAGAGTTGTCGTGGACGAGAGCACGTCACGTTCCAGCGTGGCACGTCTTGTCAAGGATGCAGACACGATAATCAGCTTGTACTCTGTACAAGTACCATGAATGTAATACTAGTCACCGGAACAGAGAACGTGCTTCGCGCTGTGCTGACTTTCCGATGCTGCGCCGGTTAATATATTAGTTACTCTCCGCGGAGGAGGAGATTTAGGATAGTGTTGATCGGAATCTTATTAAACGGTTGCTGTATCCAGCTTTAGTCGCAGTCAACCATTTTTCACGCTTATCAGTAGACTGCGGATCTTTGTGCAAAATAAAAAATGTTCGCATTGATTACAAGCCACAGGAGTTAATGTTGATCAAGCTTAATTTTCTTATTAATCTGATCAAACAATACACCGATGTCCTAAATTTTTTTAACGCGTCCACTGCTTGAAATTTTTGTACCCATTTTTGCCATAAATGCATAAAATCCGCAGTCTACTTATCAGTTTCCGTGGATTTATGACTAAATAATTATGACTAGGAATTTATGGAATTTATATTAAAAATAATTTTAGTCTTATACATTTAAATATGTTACATTTTATTTCTTGATTGTCGTTCTTCATGTGTGTATAAAATTTCTTGTTTCACTTGGAATTAGTACGGAATTAAAATAAAATTGCTGCATTAAAATTGTACAAAATTGCATTTCCCCTTAATGAAGTCAACGATACTTTTGTCAGGAGTAAAATCGTGAAGGGGAACCAACATGGCGTCAGCTTCAATACAGAAGGGGCTAGAATTCTCGCAGGCAAACGGACGCCAGAAGTGAGTCGCTCCTAATCTGAATAAACAAGAACAGCAGCGACAGCCTGGCGAACAAGAAATCGCATGATCACGACACGTGTTCATATTTGTCGAAGCGCGATGGAACAAGGGTTTCGTGAGCTTTCGTGCTGCGCCGCGTGCGCCGAGTCTATTTTCACTTCGAGTATAGTAATTCCGACGCAAGATTACGCCTCGGGCGGTACCACCCGTGAAAAGGCTCCAACAAAACGATTCTTTTGTCTGCAGCTTGATCTCTTGAGAAATTGAGGCCAGACTAAGTAATACTTATTTCATTTTTCTTCGGTGCAAATGGCGTAAACATAAAACAATTCCCCATGAAATATTCATGTAATATAGGCAAGATTCGTTATTCCACCGCCCACTCAATATCAATCTACGTAAATTGACGCTTCTCTCCCTAAAATCCTGAAAATGTGTGCGCGCTCACGAACTCTTCCAGTCGATGGATTCAGATCTTGCCAATATTAGGGGGCTACCATAAGAATTGGTGATTACTTTTCTTCGACTGACACTTTGTAAGACGACAGTGATGTATTCTTTGGCAGCTGATGCCGAATTAGGGGATGAAGAAACTTCTGAGGGCGCAATTCAAGAATCACTCCAACAGGCGTACAGTTGTTAATAACATTCCTACAAGAAAAGGGCTGCATTGATTAAAATTTTCAATTTTTTCATTTTATGTAAATAAAGTGGGATGAATAAGAAATTTTCATGTGGAGTGTATATACAGGGTGTGGCCGGCCGGGTGGTACTACAGAGCAGGGGGTGATAAACATGGAAAAATAAGTCGAAAAAAAGGAATGGCATTTTTTTTGTTTGACGCTTCGTTATAGAGAAAATCGAGGTTGAAAATACAGCGAATACACGTGCTATTGCATGGGAATCGTCTGACGCGTCTGATCATGATCAACCGATTCTACTTTGTGAATATACTAAAGCACGCGAACCTGGTGGAACTTTAAACTCGATTTACTCGAAAACGAAGCGTCAAACGAAAAAATGTTATTCCTTTTTTTTCGACTTATTTTTGTACCACCCGTCCGGCCACGCCCTGTATAACGCCTTTTACCGATGTTCCTACGAATAGTAAAATGAACGCGATGAATGTGTGCTGAAAGCGAGATTCTGCATGCTTTTCCTTTCCACAAATTACTGCATTTGCATACTTCTCGGGTAATCATCTGCACTGGACGATTTGCGAGTGTCATCAAGGTATGGAAAATAAAAGTAGTAATGCAGGCACAACATTAGAGCACCGGGTGCTGACATACGGCGCGAAGACAACGTTTTGCACTTTGACATATCGACGTAGGAACTTTTGCGACGAGTAGAAGGGTGTGGTGGTCGTCAGATCGAGGGCGTTAGGTCGCTACTTTCCCGACCTCGTCATGCGTTTTACACGATCATACCCATAAACGTAGCTTCCCACTCTTCCAGGTACGTGGGTGCTGCCGGCGCTCTTACAATAGGCTCACCTGGCCGACTCGATTTCGTTCTTTTCCCCGTCTGTTCCCTATAAGACCTACAAATGGGACAGGATGTGACGAAAGCTCCGCGAACAACTGTATTTGTCGCAATTCGTCAAACGTTCGAGCCTTATCGCTCGCTGCCTTCGAACCTTCTCTCCCGGAAGTGTTGTATCGTGTTACCGTTCCTCGCGCGATAATTCTCTACGAGAAATTACTCATCAGATTGCGGATTACAAGCATTTAAACTTTGTTATTTTCGTGTTATTAGAATCGTTAAAGCAAAAAGATATTTTTGTTTTACTCCTGTTGCTTGAAACTGATTCAGAGAATTTTTATTTTGTGTAAAAATCCGGAATTTGTGAAACGCAAAATGAAAGTGAAAATCTTGAGACCGCGAAAGAAATGTTACCGCAATGGGTTAATTTTTTCATTGTCGATTCTCTTCCGCCACGTATTAAGATTCCGCGGACGTAAACGCGTCGAGACGAAGCAGCGTGAACCAGGCCTCACCCACAAATTTCTATCTGCGGTTAAGGGAGCAGTGTATCGGGTGTATCGGCAGTAAAATCAGAAGGGAGCGAACCGGCGCGGCGGCGATCGTTTTTCGAATTCCGATACTGCCGGTTCTGCCGGTCGCGGTTCCTGCGGTGCGGTGTCTCGCGCGCTTCACATTTGGACATTATACCTCGGATATTAAAATATCACCGAAGCATATCGAACGAGCGAGTCGGCAAACCAACAGAACGAGCGAATAGCTGCCGATTCCGAAACGCGTTTACGTAAGAGTCAAATGACCGCGGATACGCCGGCAAGACCCGCGAAACGTGAAATTACGGGTCTCTCGCCTTCGTCCAGAAGCTGTCCCGAAGCAGACCGGTAATTAGTTCGGACTGGAGCTTTTTGTCAACAAACCGTTATCTAATATTGTCGCTCGAAACGGCCGCGAAATGGCGTAATATTTCACTGTGACGCGAAACAACCGAACGAACAAAGGGAACGCTTTTTGCTGCCGGGGTTTTAATTCTCCTTTGCCTGTGTTCCTCGCTCTCTTCCGGGAGCCGGGACCATTTCGACTGTCTGCCACGTTTCACGTTCCCAGCTCGAAGATTTTTTATGAAACCGCGGCGTTCCCGGAATTTTTGAGACGCTAACTCGCGTGGGAATTGCATGCAGTTTTTGTTGCTCTATAAAATGCTACAACTGCGGCAGAATTCCGGCAACTGGTCCGGAATTATTTCTTCGACTACAATATGGGGTAAGATGAACGCTCCAAAATATTTCGTCAGTTCTCGTTCAAAAGCTCAGGATTCTTGTGCTGGGAAAATATTTTGGAGAAATTTCTGTGTCGCGTAAAAATATCAATACTTTGCATTCTTAAGAAATAAATTCCACGAAGTTGTCCAGAAACGTTTCTCCACTTTGGCCTCGGAAGGCTTGACAAACATGTGCTCTGAAACTTTATAAGCTTGTTTCGTGTGTTAGATATCGCTACGTATGAATGCGTAAGCTTCCGCGGTGCACTATCGCGGGACATTCCCTGTAGAAAGCGGGAGGCACTAATTACAATATTTAAAGGAAAATTCGCCTCGTTGGTTTGCCACAGTGGAACGATTGTACTGGAGAGACGTCGTGTCGATCGCGTGTAGCATAGTAAAATGACGTAACGAAACCGCGGCGAAGTTAGTGTGTCGGCGCTTGTTCTTACCTATGTAAGTAAAATAAAAGTGTGTCTGCGGCGCGTGACCCACTGCACAAGCAACAGCTATATGTACACGGGAGACGAACTGCACTGTTATTTTATATTGTTGCTTAGTAGGGCAACTGACAACTGGCATCCCATTAAGTGCAGGAAGTGAGGCAAGTAGTGGAGGCAAGACGATGCTCAGGGCAACGGATCATAGTATTCCCAGAGTTTTGCTCGGCGGTCTGGCTGACTGCTAATTAACAGCCGGACGGAATACCGACGAATCCGAGCGCGAGTTTCAACTAGCTCCGGGCTATGCAGGTGACGCTGATGAAGCAGGTACTCTGATCAATGGACTAACGCGTAGCAGCCACGCGAATGAATCGTCTACGTTTCGGAGAGCCATTGTGCCGCTGCCAATTCCTCTTAGCCTTAAATTCCCGCCGATTCGCCGAACGACGTTTCATAATTTATACTAAAATTGCAGCACGTCGGATTTTATCAATAATAATTACTTCCAACACTCTCTCCGATTCCAGCACGAACTTGTTGTAAAATCTTCAGGAAACTTTTGTGTCATTTTATGCTTTCGAATTGGTACACAGTTATTGTGCAAAGCCTTGCATTATATATTTGCAATAACGGCAACGCAACGAGGTGACCGAGTATCGAATTGAATTATCCGCGCACGTCAGACGCCATTAACATCCGCAGAAGCTCGTGTTATTTTCCCGTCGACGATCCTTGACAGTTTACTCCTCGGTAGAATCGTGTGTGACAGAAATTGTCAACGCAGGAATTGGCATTTCGCACGTTCCGACGCGCCATTAACACGCTCTATAAAAGCGAGTGTCTCGGTGAACAATCATGGTCGAGCGACGCCAAATACGATCCTCGCGAAAAACAGAAACTGCGAGAAGCCGATCGATCAAACTGGAACGGAAGAAGTGCAAGCCTGGAGCGCCTTGTACGTCGAAGCCGACGTCGTCGGTTTTAGTCATCGTCGTGGTTCTGGTTTAATCAGAGGCTCATTCTCACGATCAAATTAATGAGAACTTTGTCAGGTTACACGGTAGGAGTGTCGACGTTTGTTACTTGATGAATCTTTTACCTTACAGTGAGAGCAAGACTCACGGAACAAAGTATACCTTTTTTGTCGCATACTATTCGTTAGGCCATTTTTGCCAACGCGCCACCAGCTCGCCTTATTTGCCTCTGTTCGTTATTTATCGGGAAACATCGATATCGGAGGCCATACTGTCTGAATTTGATTCAACGATGGCGGAAACGTGGGAGACCAAGGCTGAGAAAAATTTCATTTCTGGTTTCTGATCATTCGCAATTTATGCTGTTTCTACGAATTATTTTATCGGTACATTTTTAGTGATAATAAATTAGCGCTCCATTGTATGAGCCTACCGTCATAATTATTAATATACACATATTACGCCTTTCGTTTGCATTAGCTCCATTTCCCGTTGGTTCCAAGCAAAGGAGCCTTTGCCGTCAGCATTTGACAAGGCGCAACAGCGTTAGTGCATTATGCAAATCGCATCGACATTCCAGCTCCAGTTCCACGTCCTGAACAATATCTCGCGGCTACCTGCGACGCATGTCAACCGGAACGGTGACAGTAGTCGAAGTTTCTCACGCGATTGTCACACCTGCGAACGCGCGTGTGTCCCTCGAAAAGAAACGGCCTGGTCGAGAGAGACAGAGAGTGGAAAAAAAGATACTGAGAGATTAAACGAAACAAGGCCGATGGAAAGTGGCGAATCTTTCCGCGTCCCGTGACAGGAAACGCTGGTTTAATCTGTACCAGATGAGCGTGTCGCTGTTAGGTGGATCGGCGCAGTCACGTCTCGTTCTGTCCCACTTCTCCGACGTCGACGTTTCGTTCACGATCGTGGAACGTGTTCTAGTCTACCCTTCGGTTACGCTCCTTTGATAATCGATAGCTTTACGCCAGGCTCATAAAGCCGGATGCATTAATGCAACGGGATCCGTCCATTATCGGGCAACAACAGTTTTCTCTCGCGACTTTCTTTCCGTAAGAGAGAAACCCTCAGTTTTCATCGACTCATCCGATATCCTGGAGTTCTTCGCGATGATCCTCCGCTCTTTTCGTTTCCCGTTGACATTGGAATTATCACGTATGTGGAGGCATCAGGTTTCTTCTGTTACAATTGATACGATGGAAAGATGCTTTCATAGGAAATCAATACACATTCTGGTGTTGAGGCTCCTTTTTCCAAGATTGCAAGGGTGCGGGATTCGACTTCTCATTTCTCGATTATACAAACATGGGGATTATCAGTAGTCAAAAACGCCAGATAATAGCTATTTTCATGGCTACATGCTGCCGAATAATGCAAATTACGCCTCGTAAACGAAAAAATAGGATTTTTGAGGGAAATAGCGCCCTATCTCTTTCCGCCCGATCTTTTATCTAACGTTTTTGACTACTGAAAAACCCCGTGTTTGTATTATCGAGAAATGAGAAGGCGAATCCCGCACCCTTGCAATCCTGGAAACGAGTCTACCGCCATAAGAAAATATTCTTAATGCTCCTTATTCTTCTCTTTGCGGTCTAGAATTACTTTAGGGTGGTGTAAGAGACAGCGAACTGCGAAACGAACAACAAACGCGTCGGGAGAAAACGGTTTTGAAAGAAAGTTGTCCGTGGACTGTCGCGAATAGGAATGATTGATGACCGGCAGATCCTCGAACCCCGATGTATGACGGTCTAGTTAAAACGTCGCCGACAGCGTCGCAGCAAAACACTTGTTAGACCGGATGTGTGGACATAAGCTGAGTACATTTTGCCAATGTTGCGTCGAAATCAGCCGGGAACTGGCTTTTTCCTGCGTCTTTTCATCGAGGGTACAGCTCACGGCAATGGAATCCGTTACCGGTTCTCGATCCGAACCCAAACGATTGATCAGGGCACGCGTAACAAGTGAACAATTACCGCGAGCGTTTCCTCGCCAGCGTTTCCTCCATGTTTTATTCCCTCGATCGCGTTAATGAAATCAACGATCGGCCGCGATTATTCCCCGGAGGACTGTCCGCGCTCGAATTCCACGGAATTGGACGGGGAACTGGGAATTGTCCAATCGGAATCAAGGTGATTCCTTAGTTAACAGTTAATCGATACTGCCTTTTCATTACACGTTAAATACAATGTGCAGAGAGTTTAATTTCTGTTTAATTTACGGACCAGTAAACGTGACTATATTACTTTGTTTTTAAAAAATAGCAAGACTGTTTCGATCCAAAAATTATTTTCTTATAATATATATCCTAAGAAATAAATTTGTTGAAGGTTTGAATTAAATTTTTTAGTGGTTGGAATTTTTGAAGAATTACAATTGGTCAAAATTGTGCAGGAAATATTTAACCATTCGCGGTACAAATTGTGCCCTCTTTATTATGTCTATTTGCTACATATAATTATAAGATGAATTCAGTTACATGTAACTTCACGGACCTATTCATAGTTCCCGCACGTCATTAAGTCTCGAAGCAAATTAAAATTATAGAAGCGGTACCCTCGACGGGGTTAAACATTAATTACACGCAGCACAGAGGTAACTTCTGCTAAAGAATTAGTTGTTCATGCTCCCAGCAGCGTTTAATTACAATTGCCCGCGCATAAATAATGTGTAACGCACACGCGATGCGAACGCGCGAGGATTATTCGTAAAAATAGGCATTAAACGAAGCGAATTAAATTCCGGGGATATTATTGTAGGTCGCTATCGTGGAAATGTGTACCTAGAAATTATGTCAGTCAATTTAATTTTCTACAGGAATGGTTCCGTAACATAAAGAAAAAATTCATTTTACTAGGATTTTCCGAAAGTTCATTGAACTTGATCAAGTCTATTAATTCTTAGAACAGTTTCATACGGTATCGAGCGCATAAACTTTCGCGGTCTAATCTCGCGGATAGTGGGGCTATTTTTCTAGGAAGTTTCGACGCCTCTTTTCGCAGTCTCGATGTAGTCTCCTTACGTAGAAATGATAAAAATCTCTTCTGTATTTTCGACTTATTTGCTCATGTAAAATGATTCCCACCACAGTGAACTTATAATCAATACATATCAGGACACCCCGTATGAAGAAAGTTTCCGGTCTCGGCGTCTCCGAAGGATCGTAACGCGCTCGAAGTGAGCGCATAAAATTTACCCGCGCTCGAGGATGCCGGAGTAAAGATGAACTCCATCAGGAAATTCGCGCAACGTTTTTGCGCTGTTTGCGTTCGCACCTGTTTAATAGACCTCTAGGTAAACAGCTCGACGAAATGGTGTTGGGATCGATCGGGCGGCGGAAACTGCTCGACGGATGGAACGGGCATAAACTCCTAGGATAGTTCACACAGATGATTTCTCCGTTTTCTAGCGGCAAGAAAGTACGCGCCGTAAATTTTATACGCTGTTAATCGCCGGACATTTGTCAATCCTCTCCAGTTGCGACAAAGCAACTGTCTGGAGCAAGTATTCTGACTTTCGAATGTAAGTGTGGGGTACACTTCATTCAAAAACGTCAGTGGATAAAAATAATCCATGAACATTAGCGACGATGAAATCATAATTTATTAAAAAATATAAGAAAAAACATCAGGAAGATAAACAGGAAAAAGTACCGGTTGCATATGTGTTGAGTAGGTAACAATTTGTTTCTTATGCTTTCTAATCCACTGAACTACATCCAATGGCGCGTTAAATGAAGTCCGAATTAACTTCATCTAGCAGAAATTATCTAATTTCTCAATCGGAACAAAAAGCTTGTAAGCATCGTCCAGTATACTATTACAAAAACGGGGAAATTAGAACCTCTTTGTAACGTATAGAAAACCAAGCCATCCAGAATTACTATGATAGTGAAGTGTACGAAACTGTAAACCGATTGTCAGACGGATCTTGCGGCATTATTAACGAGCACGGTTGTTCGCGCAATTAAAGCCGATAGCGTACGAGAAAACCGGTGAAATTACTGGTAAAAGTTGCAATTAACGGTGATCGAAAGTCCTCGTTGAGCGGAAATGATCGACGTCTGTCCCTCGTGGGCAATTAATACCGACTAATTAACTGCCTACTAGGAATATCGGGGACGTGTTCAGGTATGGCGGTGGCTATGGAGGTCGATGGATCGTGTCTGAAACAAAGTCCTATGAGCATCCTGACCGAACGGGGTGAAAACAACCACTCGCGCGGAACCATGATGCCATGGTGACGCAGAAGAAATTTGAGATCGACGAGAAAGAGAACTTTCTCCCAAAAAGCCGTTATTTAGTCCTCGTCAACGCCACGCAAAAAAAAGCGGTTTCCCCCTTTTCACTGAATGGCCAACTCCTACCGGCTTAATTGTTCTTCGCCTTACTTTCACAGACGCGCAGCCGAAAACAGGGCCACTGGCATTGATAATTGCCCGTCTAGAAAGGTCTTAACATCGACGTCGACATTTCGCTCCAGTGAGCAAAAAATTCGACGCTTCTTAAAATACGTTTCTTCCTGAGAATTTATGATTTGAATCTCTAATTCCATGGAAACTTTTATGAATAAACGCTGCTGGCCATTTCGATACGCATGTCTCTTAAAATGAGTCATAGTATTATTAAGACATTACTCGCCTACCGACAGCTACTTAGTAGTTTATAAAAGTCTATGATTCATTGCTGTCGATTTCTTAATAGTTTTTGCAGCAGCAATGGCAACTTCATTCGGAAACCGACAAGTGTGCCTCGGCAAAATAATTTAACAATTACTCTCGTGATTATACGTCGAAAACAACTTCGTCAATTCTTTTTGTGCCATAGCACAGTCATCGATAGACTACGGGCTTTCATGCTAAATAAAAATTGATTGGATTAATAGCGAGGTGTAGGATCCGCACAGACATTTAGTACTTTTTATTAATTTTAAAGTGCCGGAAATAACGCAAACATGTTTTGGAATTAGTTATTGCGCGAGTACTTCTACATTTTATTTAAAACAAGTATTGAGTCGAGTGAGTGTGTTCTTTTCGCGCAGTTTTTTTCACGGGAAAGGGGCTGTCGCATGTTCCCAATTAACCTGACGTCGTCAAAGAAGCCGGATGCACGGACACACGGGTCATCGAACTCGATCCTTCGTTTTACGATTTCGTGAACGTTTAATGGGGGCCCGTCGGAAATTCCGCCTCCGGTTATGTTGCGGTAAATTCGAGAAACCGTAGACCACGTACGAGCACGAAACGTATTTTTGCATCGCGATGGAACAGCTGCCGGAGACCTACCCCGCGGGTTAATCAATTTACTGTTATTGGTCCAAATAAGCGGTGGGGTAACGAGGGAATGCGGTTTCTCGGCGAATAATAGGCAAGCAAATGCGAAAGAAACGTCGGCCGAAATGCTAAAAGCGGCGGTCTATCGATATCGAGACGAAATAATGACAACAAGATGACGGCTCTAAACATTGTCACGGTGCCGACGACTACTCGAACGAAACTTATTCGCCGGACTGTGGGAATCATTTCAGGGATTAAGTGGCAGTGAACCTAGTTCGTGAAATGAATGGATCCCCGGGGGAATCGTTAAGACAAACTACGGTACTTGCGAAGCGAATTGCTCGACGATAAACGACCTATTGTCCGATTACGTTGGAAACGAGCGGTCCTCAGACGTGAGCGGAAAAATTGCTAACGCGTCGGTATGCGCACTCGAAAGTGCGTTTGGGAAACATACTTCGGTAGAGAAATTGACATTAAACCTACCATCAGCCCTCGAATCACTGATTTTATTTTAGCGTTAATAAATAAGCAAGCTGTTCCACCATTTTCACACAGTTCCCTGAGGACTTGGTTACTTTCCCACGTCTATGAGAGAACGACCAACAGTAGCCGCTTAAAAACGCCAAGAGAACAAGATAATTCGCTCGTGATCCTAAAACTTCGCCGATTTCTATCATTTCACAATCCGATAGTAGTATAAACAGTGCACCCGCAAATATTCCGAGGAAATTACCTTGTCAGTCAGAGCGACGCGGCGGGGCCGCAGACACCGGTGCGAGCAACCATAAAATCAATCTGCCGATCGGCACGGGATCGCGAGAGGCCAGGGCTGTGCCGATCGGCGGAGATAGGTGTAATTTCGAATCCATTAGAATCAATTTTCTTGGAGCTCTGCTATCGCACGGAACGCACGCGTGTCGTACCCGCGGCGACTCGCTGTCGGTGGTTTCACCGTGATTGCGATTCCAGGCGGACGCGTCACGAAGATCGGGCCGTGTGCTCTCAGCGATCGACGGGAATGCCGGTTTAACCTAGATCAACGGATCCGGCGACGAGGAAGAAGCCGATCGATGCCACGACAGAAGTCGTTTGTTCGACTAGCCGCGATTTCTAGCTCCTTTTTCGTTGCCACCTCGGTGCGCCCGACTCTTCCTCCGCTTCCGGCGACGGAAATGGAAACTGGAGGACCGAAAAAGATGCGGATCCTGAGTTTGTCGATTGAATTCGGTGAAACTGTCCTCCAGGATGTGGACAGTTCACATGCGCTGAAAGCAGACCTTTCGTTTCACTTTTTCCCCCCACAACATCACGGCATTTCGCGCCCGACCAATGTCGTTTCCGGTTTTTGCCCGCCAAGAATGCGGCCGGCTGATGCATGGCTTCTGCAATTTTATGGCATACGCTGCTCGCTGAATCCGGGGACCATAGATGTTTAAATCGGAATGGAAAGAATCCTGAATTATTTTTCCACTAAAATTTTTATGTTTTTTTTTATTTATTTTACGTCGCTTTCTTACCTGCCAGGGTTATTTCGCGAAGGGACCTACAGTTTTTATAAGGTGGGATCCGAACCATCTTGGGCACCACAGGCAGATGGAATATTTCCAGAAGTGCCGGCTTTCCACTAAAATGTTTTTGAAAATGGCTCCTGATGATCTAATGCCATCCGATTGAGGAATAACGAACGTGGCTCTCATTTATCGAAAAAGCGTTGTTGGATATTCTCATTCCACGATAAATATTATGGATGATGTACAGTATTGGGTTACCATATGACGAGGCGCATTATGTGACGAGTGAAAGGATTAGAACCTGACAAATTAAACACTAATGCTCATCGAACCGTGGGCTTTCATTCTAATTCATGTTTTTAAGAACTGATCGATAGAAACAGGAACTATATTCTTAAAGATCAGAGTATATTATAGAGTATTACAAATTTATGTTTGTGTAGAGTGTAGACATTTATAATATAGTCGCAAGAAACAACGGAAACCAGTTAGTTTCACCCTCCGCCATCTGGTACTCGAGAAGAATTACCAATACGTAGACTGACAACGTCTCCGATCAATACGTCACAGTGAACAAGAACACAGTAGATAGAATCCAATTTCACTTTTAATTAGGCATTCCCGATAGATCTCCATCCCATCGCCATTTAAATGAACACGTCTACCCGGGCGAGCTGCCTAACACAGTTTCCCGACGACCTCTTCGCTCGTTAACGATACCCATTCATTAAGCAGGCTTACAATGAACTCTCGTACACTCGCTGCTTTTTTTTACGTAAACGAATGCGGCGAGACCACCGGCTTGTTTCATTCACGGGCAGTCTCTCGGTTAAACCGTTAAGGACGCGAGACTTCAAGGAGACAGAAACAAAGTCGGTGAGAGAGCTGGGACAAAGACGGAGAAAGAGAAAATGACTGGTTTGCGATGAGGCTGATCGGGAGACTTAACGAGGCTCATTTATAGGTGTACAACTATTTTCTGCAGATCTCCTATCAAGTGTACCCATGTAGATTATGATCCCCATTTCCGAGTGTACCCATGTAGATTATACAAAATGTATGAAGTGAATCTGGTTGAACGAAATAAAGAAATAAGAATTTGTCAGTCGTTAATTGAACATCGTTCGTATTACACGTAATATGTTTTGTTAAATATATGGTTCGTTTATAGTCATTGATATGTTTCTGTGTAGGTTACCAACTATTTTGTGCAATTTTCCTGCACCCAAAACAAGCAATAAAAATGGTTCAAGTCCCCCATAGATTAGCTCCTGATTAAAAAAACTTGCCATTTTTTAATGCTCCAATTCAGATTGTGACTTGTAGATTGGAAGTGGTCATAACGACCATGATCGCACACGGAAGGAACAGCGAGCGGTGTTTCTATGTAGGTGAACAACTCGACGGACCAGTCCGCGATAAACGGTTCTGTGCACTGGCATCGTGCCATCCGCTTCAAAAAACCATTTCTATCGTCGGCTATCATGTCGGCGGAATAAAAGAAACGGAAACGTCGGCCAGCGTCTGGGGATAAAAAGGAAAAGGGAAGCAAACCGGTAGGCCTTTCCGCAAACGCGATCCAAAACCAGATTGTCGTTCGAGGAAATCATCGCTGGCTGCGGTAATTTGCCAGCTCGCGTTCCGCTGATCAGTCGCGGCCGCCTTGCCTTTTGCATTCATTACGCGACCGTTTAGCGACAATTAATCAATGGCCGTCCCGTTTTGTGCAGAACGCGAGCCGCCCCAGTGTTTAACGAACGATCTCCTTCCTCGAGACAACAACACGATTTCACACGAGCACGTGATCGTGTAACGAGCCACGCGCCGACTCTATCGATCATTGTACCTGGTTTCGGATCCTATTCGTGGTTGGTTGTCCTGGTGCATACTTCGGGAGAAAATCTGCGATCTGATCGACATTATACCTACCACTGGTAAAATGATCGGTTTCATATTTTCTAGCAGCTGATTGAAAAAATCGTACACGATTTAAAAATAAAATTGAATTCTCTGAAAACGGGCATAGACTTTCAAAATCATCCAATATTTTACAATTTTTGAAATTGTAAGATGCTTTTCATGGTAAAACTTGATAATTTTATTACCACGTTTTTATTAACTCGCTTTCTTGTCTGTTTGTTTGTTTGTGTGTTTGTCTGTACGGTACAAATTTTGCAATTGATTTTAAACTAACTTCCCGATGAGCAAGAGACTTGAGACTTCAAACATAGCTCAGATCGGGATGACAATGCAATATTTTATCGGTTCCTCAATCGGTTCCTCGATAAACGGTCTGAACGCCCGCTGTTCGTTCTCGCAACAGCTCGCGTTTGTTTTCGATATGCCAAACTGAAATAAACCTGAAATTTACTACATGTCTCTGTTATAATCTCATCAAAATGTTTAAAATCGATTGAGAAATTTCACACAGACAAGACTATAAAGCAAAAAATAATGTTTAAATAAAAGAAAATTTTTAATATACCACGTATTTAAAACGGACTATAAAGTATAAAATATTTTTAACAATCCTGAAAATTTGTGATTGTGAATTTCTTTTTAATAGCTATGAAAATACTTGTAAGATTTAAAACGAAAACCGTGGGACGCAAGATAATAGTAAGGAGTGTAGAGAGTAGCTGCCGTTGAGAAAACTCACACAACAGTTCATATCATTTGCAGTGCAATAAAATTGTTCGTGACTTAGGTGAACTATTCATAATTATCTACTGCATGCGCCCCACGTTTTTCGTTTTAAATCTTACAAGTATTTTCATAGCTATTAAAACAAATTCACAATCACAAATTTTCAGGACTATCTGTATGGGGTTAGGGATCTGTACGGGGCCAGCAAAAATTATTTTGTATTTACTTTTTAGTCCGGTTTAAAAACGCGGTATATTAGTCTTAAGGTCCGGTTTTGGTATATCACGTCTAAGCAACAGATATTTTTCGATCCGTATCGAAAGTACAGTATTTGAAAAATAGCTTTCACTGTCACCGGAATACTTCCTTAATAAATTCACCTGGACAGCTGTTATCCAGGAACAATTGGTTGTTGTATGCAAATGTCGAAGTAGTTCGCGACTGGGTAACCGGTCCCGTTGGGACTCGAAAAATCGCATTTCCTCGTGTTGCGTAAACGATATTTAAGTTTCAGTGGCGAATACGTTCTGCTCGATTTGCAGTTTTCCTACAAACGCAGTTAAGAGCCTTCTGTCGCTTCCTGTTTCTACATTCGTGGTTTTATTATGATCATCTCCGCCTACACGTTCGGTTTTTTAGATATCAGAGATCTAATACAACTCAGTCGAAAGTGTAGTGGCGAATTGTGGAGTGTCAAGATGAATCATACATATTACTCAAACCCGAACTGATGGACTGATCTGATAAATTGTACCGAAGTTTACTTTCATTCGTATCGGTGGAATAATGTGCATGCTATGCATATACTTCTGCGGTAATTTTTCGATGCACCTTGCAGCATGGTAACCGACTATAATTTCGTTAAATTTGCGGCGTGATCGATGCGTACTAGCAATCGAAAGTTGCAGCTCGGTCAGATTTCTCCTCCGCGAGTCTACGAACGGTCGGTTTAGCGAACTGTCATGCTTGTTGTTAACTTGTAATACACTTGTTGTTAAATAAAAGTCGTTCTTTCTCTCATACGATGACTTAGGGTTATAGGTAAAAACGAAATCGCTGGCAAAGAGACAAAAATAGTTGATCCGCTAAAGAGCGAAGTAATAGATAATAATATATTATAGTAATCGAGCGTATAACCAGTTGTATTAGACGCTTTCATCGCCAGTGTCTCCCGGCGATATTGCGAGTTTAGCGACTCCTGGTTTATACGCGAGCGCATGTCCATGAATTTTTCCTAATTACGCGTTGCGCGATCCTAATAGCTACTGGCTCGAGTATTGTGCAACGGTGTCGTTACGCTTTTCCTATCAGCTTGGTATACGCCGATTTCCAGTTTCGGTAAGTGACACCAACCAGGATCGGTCACGGGGGCCCACGTACGCCGAGAAATTAGAGAAATAATCGCTACGTGTACAACGATTAGTCGCGCTTGCCTTAATTACTGTAATTACCTCTCCGTAGGCACTGATCGTCTAATGTTCAGCGTGTTTTGCGACCACGCTTCTCTTCCTATGGGAAATTGCCAGGGTAATGTGCATCTTGGAATGTGCACACGGGAAAACGCAGCATCTCGGAACTCGATCAAAAGAGAAATCACTTCCGATATCAGTTTGGAAACCGTGCTGGAAGAACACAAATCGTTTCGAAATTTGCCGGGAGAAATCACCTCCGATCCAATGTCTGGGAACGCATGATAATTTTTTAATTAAAAATTGTTTAACACTTGAATTAAGGGCTCTTCAAAACGACGTGTTCTAAACAAGATTTAATTCTCTCTTTCCTGAACATTTTCAAACCCAAATCAATTTCAAGCAATATAATTTGGAGACCAACACTATGCAAAGACAATTATAAAGTACCAAATTATCAAAGATCTTTTATAGTTACAAAATTCGGAGCGTCTACTGACAGAAAAATGCAGGAACGAATTTCGAGAGATCTAATCGAGATTCTCGAAGTTTCGCAGCATCGGAAGTAGACTAATCCTGCGCAGGCTTACGAAACACGCGGGAAAAGGACGACTCGCAAAATCGCAAGGACTCAATTCCCCGGACGACCCAGATACCTGCCACGAGACATCGTGTGCGACTGTATTGGATATAACGGTGCAATTTCACACAGTACGCACACCATTTCTCCGGCTTCCTGTCGGATGATCGTCCGTCTAGATCGAGTATCGCCGGGCACTCTTATAATCATCCGAGCGAGTTTCCGGGTAGGTGTCGAATCCTTGCGATTCTGTCACTCGCGACTCTGTCAACCGTTTCCACCGTATCCGGAAGAACGATAGCATTTTCGGAGCAGTAAAAATTCGAACAACACTCCGTGCGAAATGGGACACTAATTGCACGGCGCACCAAGTAGCGAGCGAGACCGATACCGAGCGGCGCGAGTTACAACAGGCTGGTTTGACATTTACTTTGACATTTATCAGTGTACTCTGATCCACGCTAGCGCCTTAAAAAAACGCCGGATGATCGTGGGAACAGCACGATCGGTTTCGATGGATCGCGGCCATGTCCAAACCGTGATCAGTGTGTCCCATGGATCCGTACACATCACGGTGTATTCACTTGATTCCCGCGTGTATCAACAGTCCCGACAAAGCACAGATAGAGAAGCACACTTCACTCACGATCGGATCTCTGCGCCGGTTCTCGTTTGAATCTGCGCGCGGAGATGCTACGCGACCGAAAGAAACCGAACATGTGAGGAAAAAGAGTCCCGGTTCGTAGCGGGAGAAGCTAGGCGAAGAAGCAGGAAGTCGGGAGGCAGTTGAGACCAGGAAAACGAAGAAGCAGACGAAGAAGAAGAAGAAGAGGAGGAGGAGAAGGAGAAGAGGATGAGGTCGAAGACCGCGAAACGAGAAGGATAACCGTACCGGTAGTACGAGGAGGAAAGGGAAATGGCGGCGATAGGTGTATCGGAACGCTGTAAGGTGGTTAGGCAAAGGTGGAACAAGCTGACAGATGCACCGGCGATAGAAGAGGACAGTAGAGAGAAGAGCAAGAAGATGACTCACCGTTCTTCCTGCCGGCGGTTTGCGTGACGCGTATGCCGCTCGAGATCCGCGTGGCAGCGAGGATCGTCGCAAGGACGATCAGCGTGTTGGGTCCGTGGTAGAGTCTCATGACTCCTCCGGAACAACCTCCTCGGACTAGAATCCCGGGACTTGTCGGCGAGACTTGCTGAGGCAATGGCTCAGCGTCGACTGAGACGTTCTTTGTGCCGGCCGCTCTATCTGTGGACTGTCACTTCTCTCGTCGTCGGGGTTTTCACACCGTGGTCTACCGATATCCCCAGGGAGAGCGAAAACCGAGAGACTACCACCACCGACGGAGACTACGACGACGACGTACGGTGTACGGAGATCGACGGGCGCCGCGCGTGTTCTTCTGTTCGTTCGCACTTTTCCAACTCGTAAATCCCGAAAATCAGAAGCCCGCGGTCTCTGCCTCGCACCGTATCGGTCTTATCCGACTAGCCGTAATCCACCGTGCGGTCTTGTACACCTATTTAAAACCTATCGCTCCACCTCGCGCTTCTTACTATTGGCTCCTGCCCCAATTCCTTGTCCAATGATACACTCTCGCGCGCGTTCACCTCCTTTTCAGATCGAGACGTACGCGGTCGGATCGGAGTGGTGGCAGAAAGTGTCGGGTAGTAGGTGGTAGGTGGCAGCGACAACGGGTAGGTGGTAATACCTCCGGATGTTTGGAAGGCGCCGCGCTAATAATCGGCCCTGGAAAAGTGTCCGTTCTTCGTTCCCCTTCTCCACGAGAGTCGGGCCCCCCCCTCTCTCTTCTGTACTGGCCCGTTCCGTTTCGTTTCGTTGCGTCGCGTTTCCATCGTTTCGATCGCGCCTGCCGCCGCCGCCGATTCCGCTCGATGAAGGTGAAGGGGTTTTGCGTTCCGAGGCTCGCTACCACAGCCAAGATCGCCCCGCTAACTTCTGCACGCCTTTCTTGCGCCTGTCTACGTGCCCGTTTTACCGTCTATCGGTTTGTCTGACTCTGATAGCGCAGCGTACACGTGGTGGGGCCCCGGATGCCTTCCTCTCTCGGGCTCTATACGCTCCAGCTACCTTCTACCAGCCAGCAGAAGCTTCCTTCGATCCGGACACATGCCCCACGGTCGTGGACGGCTATTCTTTCAGCACCGGCATTTCGTAAGACACGTTTGATAGCGTTTGACCGGACACGCCTGGCCTACGTACACCTTGGCAATGAGCTGCTAGCCGACCATCGCTTCGGACCGTGTCAACGGATCACTGCCGGGTCGTTCCGAAAGGAATGTGGTCTTTAATGGTGACTTGCAAGTGTTGAGGATCATGCAATTGCTACGTTTTTAGGATTCTCCGTGATTCGCATAAGGCATCCGCCACGGTTAACGATCCTCGCGGCAGTGACTGTGGAATGGGACTGAAATGTTTGACATTTTGTACATTGTGGTGCGCGAAAATGACTTCCCTGCATGCTCTGAATGTTATTTTTAAACGTAGTATCTTTTTGCGTATTTTAAAAGGGGATGCACCGCATTTGATAAAATATTGTAAGTATGAAGGCGGAAGCTACGTTGACGAATAAACATGAAATTACACAGGTTCACAAACTAAACCAGACAATCGTTAATTATAAACTTGAAGCGTACACGGTCAAAAAGGCAAGTAAGAGTTGGAATCCTGTTCTGAAAGTTAACGTCAAACTGCACGCTGCTTATAAAATGACCCGGTATTATCCTTTCTACCGATCGATGACGTCGACTCCTATGACGAATGACTCACGGCTGTACAAACTAAGACACACCGTTGAAAAAGCTTGACGTTGACGAATATTATTAGACAGTTATATGACGTAGAAACTAGATGAAAAATTTTTCGGTAGGTACAGGGGCACGGTGGACCTGGACGTTTCGAAAGTGGTGGAGTAACGCGACAACGGGTGAGATTTATTCGAATAGTATGCATATTTACTGGATCTCTCAAATCGGATAAAAATACACTCGGTTCGCGGCTTGATCTACTCTTCTCGGATTTCTACTTTCTACTTTTTTCCTACTCGGAAGCTTACAGTTCGATCCGTTTTAAAGGCTGTCAGCGTTTTAGCGTTTCGGAACATGCCGCTAGTCGAAAATATATTATCAGCCTAACACGATCGCCGTCGCCTAATCGCGTGAAATCTTCCTGTATCGGATGATGTGAACAGAGCCGCGAGGAATGTCGGGTCCGTTACGATATTAGCGTTCTTTTCTTTAATCGAACGAAGTCGTTCGCCGGGAGCGTTTTATTCCTCCTTTTTCAGCCGCTTAACGGGGACTTACGATCAATTATGACTGTCAGTTGTCGAGGAACTGTGAAATCGTGGCCAGTCAGCTCTCTTATGAAAGTAATCGCTGTTGGTTTTCGGTTTACCTGACGTGCGTTAGTAATCTGATTAATCTTGTACCAGAAGTAATATCTGGAAATAATCATAGCTCTAATAAGATCCAAGTGCAATAGAAGTTCCGAAATTTTTTGATTCTCCGGACAGAAATGAAAGGATACCTAACCCAAACCTGCAGCTGTGAACAACTTCGTACGAAATAGTAAATCATACTGTTACATAAATTGGCGACGAGTAACTATAGATTTATAGCTGCAAGTGTTGCAGCAGAACGTCCGCAAGGTTGTAGGCAGCGAATAAAAAGGTCGATCAACTTCAACGGAGTCTCTATACCGCTGTGAACCTCATAAATCTTTGGGCGCTGGTTGTAAATTAGCGTTTGTCACACATTTCTGATATAATTGGGCCCATAAAAACATGCATTTGCATAAACATCCATAGTTAGCTTATCGTTGTATCACTCAAAGCTGCGATTAATCACGACGGTGGATACGCATTGATTATTTTCAAGAGCCTTACCTCATTGGCTACCAAGCCACTTTTCCGACTTCCTCTAAATACCATCTGTATTCGAATAGTCAACTTTTTTTCTGTTTTTCTGAATACAGTTTATGGTTACAAGACATACATATATTAGACTAAATAGCTCTTACAATCCCATGATAGCTAACGTGTTAAGCTAGTTTTACACCTTCTAGCAATCTGTTGTAATATCCAATACTGGAACGCGGCACCTGTGGCTGGGTCGAGCCGGAAATCGATAAGGTAGCCGTTGATTGAACGTGACGAAAGGGTTCGTCACGATAGACAGGTTCAGCAAGATCATGTGTCTGTCATCCAGCCTTGTTAGAAATGTTGTCGTCGCCTTCTTGGCGATAGATTGGATTAAAAATGGATTAGACATCCATTCCTTCGATTAAAACATCAATATTTTGAATCAATTCTTTGATGTAGAAGTCGAGAATCGATTTTCCTCATTATCCTGTTCCGACTTACAGAGAATCGATTGTGAATCGTTCTGTTCCGTAAAATTTGCCGCGTATTACGCTAAATAAAACCGCGATTTATGACGCGCCAGGGAACAAGAGATCGCATCTTCGTGAAATGTTTTCTTTATTAGCGTGCACGATGACGGTGAGAAATGTTTTCCAATGTCGATTATCTTCGCATGGGAATATTTCACGGTAAATTATCGGAAGCCGAGATAATTGCCATCGAGGCCTTTTTCCGTTCCCCGGCGCAATCGAATATTCATAGCATTAATGGTGAATCGAAAATGGATGCGCACACTGTGCACAAAATATTTATCGTGCCGAGCTGTACAATTTTGATTACAGTTGCTTTGGTCAGCGAGTTCATTTTCCACTCGTTCGCGTGGCCGTATGGAAATTGTAATTATTCCACGGTGTTCTTTCATTTCGTAAATCAGTAAACGTTCGCTTGTCTCCCGGGGCGATCGAAATTGATGGAATGATTTTCATTCAATTTATTCTAGGAAAGAATTCCAGACAGTAGCAATACTAAAAGAATGCGAGGAACATCTCGAGAGGTTGCAAAGGAGCTGAAAGTCGATCATACAGCAGGCCGACTGTGGTTGAATATCAAATAAAGCAAAATGTAGCGTTGAAATTCAAGAACAAAACCCCGCTATTAATTCCACACCACCTGGTAGATTTTAGAGCCGAGTGGCGTTGCGGTAAATGTTTGTAAAGCGGTTTATGCTACTTCTTGCCCACGCAGGAAAGGAAAATGGAAGTCGTCGGCGACCGAAAGCGACAGAGGGTAGAAAGGAGTCATAAATTAGAAACGAAGCAAACCAAAACGACGCCGGATAATTAGAGTGGCGAGAGAGGTGCATAGACCGGATGCGAGGAAAATCACGGGTGCGTCGCTGGCAATCCGCAGCGCTTTTCTCTCTGAAAAGGAAAGCAACCAAGGAAAGCATCGCGACGCTTGCTCGCGCGCGCGCTTGTTCGCCGCGCCGCGCCGCGCCGCGCCGGTGAAAAGTGATTTAGATCGGACACGCGACGCATTTCAACGCGCCAAGCAGCAACGCCGGAACATCTTGATGGGGTCTGGGTTAGCTTCTGCCAGGCCGACGACACGTTCGCTTCGCGATTTCCATAGAAATCGAAAGGGAATTCGCGAACGTGGTAGGCGCGGTCGACGAGCAGATTTGCCGCTCGACGCTTTCCACCGTCGTCGCGCCGAACACCGTTGAAATTCGATTTCCGCTTACCGAGCGAGACTGAAATCGATTTTCCGTGACCTGCATTCTGCCTTTCCTCATCTGGTATTTGTAGCAAGCCTGGCTGCGAATAAATCACCGCTTCCGTTCTGAAAAGGCAACGAACGTTCAGATTCTTCGAAGATACTGCCACAAACATGTACGTTAGATTTCTGTTTTCAGAATGCTAATGTCGTGCAGCGATTTCATCGAAAGATACCGTTATAGTCTACAGTTTCATACCAAGAAGCATTTGAACACGAAATAGCCAATTCTCAATATGTCTTTTGTTCACCGGTGTATTTGCACAATTGAGTAACAAACAAACACTGACACAGACAACTTGATTTATGTTGTTAGACGGCAAATGGCACTAATTTAAGGAAACACTTCCAACAAAGAGGTCACTGTGAATTATAGTTAATGAAACTTCAGTAACGGTTTACGTGGCCGCCTTTATGTTTCATTTCTGAGAAGCTTCATCCACGGGACTACTAAAGCTTAAAGTTTATGTATCACTTTTATTTTTATATCTGTTCCTTCTGCTGTGTTTCAACGCAACATGGAAGACAACTCTCCGAGGAATCAAAACAATGATCAGCAACAACAAGACTGTCATCAAAAAATCAAATACCTGTTAGTTATTGTGGAGTAAAAAATTTAAAAATGTCAAGAATTTCTCGAAAGTGCAGGTGTAAGACAGAGCAAGAACAAGTGCTCTTTCGGCGACAAAGATGCTATCTAACGTCATTAACACCTCAGTTTATCTGCGCGTGAGTTCTTCTAATTGGGCCAATAAAATTCACGAAGTATTCGACGGTTGATTTCGTGCTCCGTTCGCATACCAGTCCACCGAGTGTGAACGGTTCGTAGGTGCTTAAGTGGTTCACATTTCGCCAGTATTGCCTAGTAACCGGTTACGATAAATTTCCGACCAGTGCAATGTTATGTCTGCCGATATAGTTACTTCCTATCGCGTCAGACCCGAAAGTTGTCGGCCAAGAATCTGCATCGAAAGTGAAAGACAATTTGTCCAATTAAAACAGATTTTGGGCGCGATGTGTACTTGCTGCGTTCAGTGCAGGATCAATTGACCCTTTTTCTGGCTGTATTTAACGAAAAAGCTGAGCCAGCTGGTCGCAGTTTTGTCTGTGAACTGCGACGAGTTTTTCGCCGACGTGAAAGTCCGTGTTAGGAAATATTGTTTCTTCGGCTAATTGTCGGATCGCCGCAACGATTGCACAGGATACTATCGTTCTGTTCATGTTATATCAGTGCTTCCCAAAGTACCACCCTCTTGTGGGCGCTGGGACGGTTCAAGGGGGCGCTACATGAGGATGTCGCGGCGAATGTTATTGACATTTTCATAACTTTGAACAAATCGCCGGCTGCGATGTCCGCCGCCGTCCTCGAGTCGGATGTCAGGTGCCTCTCAGTCTACGGCCGTTTTTACGAGCAAGAATGGCGAACCATGTTAAATCGGTCTCTATTGAACCGTGCACCCTCGACGCAAGAACAAGTGACAAGTATTAATGTCGTAACTCCCGGTGAGCCGCTGATTGACAGTTATATCGACCACGGAGTGTATCATTTTCCACGGCGATGCATAGCACCGTTTCGTCATTCAATTGCTCCACATTTGACGAACTTCTTGCAGCCGCTTCCGTTGCAATTATTTAACAACCGTTCGAACTATAGTATGTATCTCGCTGTTCTCAAGCTTTACGAGGCCACACTTCGAAATTTTATAACGTATCTAATGACTCATGCGTATTGAAAGTATGTGCCAGGAATTCCGGATTACTCACGGTTCTGGAACTTTGGATTTCGACGTTCGACGTGAGGTCAACGAATGTAAAAAAAAAAACATGAACAGTAACCACTCTTTTTTGGAAGTATCGGGTTCGCCAGAGAGTTCTGTGCGATTCATAGTTACATCCGTCGTTTATCATTGTATAACTTTATTGCACAATTTGATCGTCTATGATTCAATGTTCATTTCGTTGAGCAATATCTTTAAAATTCTTGGTCTTTGGTAATTTACACTTTTATGTAATTATTTTATTCAATATTAACCTAAAAAAAAATGAAAGTATACTTTCATTCAGATCTAACATCCCTAAGAACAATTTTTAGTAAGGTCGCTAAGAGAATAGTTCGCGCAATAAATAAAAACTTCCCGCTTTTCGTCCTGCATACTTAATATTGGGTTGGTTTAGCGCATTTGAAGTCGTTCCACATCGACAGATTAATCGTATGTCTTTGGTATCCTGTAGTTGAATTTTCTTTGACAGACCGGGCTTGAAAAGTAATAGCGATTATTTCTGGATAAGTGTGCGGCAAAGAACCGTTCCAGCGAACACCGTAGTGCAAAAACGACCGAACAGAGTCGCCGCGTTCCCCTAATTAATTGAAAATCAACGTGAAAGTGTACGACTGGTGGCACAATCGTAATGTTATCGTCGAAAACACCACGGAAGAAAGTATCCGGCAAAAAGGCGGCGTTGCAGGTCGTGCCTCGACGTGTAACAATGATCGTTCGCCGTACTATCTCATTGATTTGTAGTCTTTAAAACACAATATAGTCTTTGCGTGACGCAACCGTAGAAAATGTGCACATTCGAATCCGGTACGAGCCGCGCGCTCCTGGCTGTGTTTACACTTTCGATATTCCCCGGGTTGAGGTGAGCATTTTCTGCGTTGGATAACACGTGAGAACGCTGACGGATTTTAGGCCCGTTTTTCAATGTTACGGATTGCTGGCATGGCAAGTAAAAGCGTTCGAAGAGCACGCGTGCACGGCCGATCTGTTCCTGGTACACACCATTGTGAATGTGGAGATCGTGACTGTGTACTATCGATCCTAGGATCGTGGCTGAATAGAAGGTGCACGGACAATGACGTAACGGCCGAGCGATTGCAGAATAACGAGACCAGATTCTCGATCAAATGTAGCGCAACCGGATGAATGTTCCTGGTTGACTATGTCTTCCGAGTATCGAAACGAAAAACCAGCAACCGCGTTCTCCTGCCGGTACAATGAAGCTTTGAATTATTCACAAATTGAGAGCCTTCTCGATCAAAGTCATTGTTGCGAGAGCAGTGGGCTGGGTTAGGAAACTGCTCTCACAACGTTGACTCAAAGTCTCGAATTTATTAATAGAATATGGAATAATTTTCAATTTGCCTTTATGTTTCAGCATTACCAATGTATAATTGGCCTGCCTCCACATTATAACATAACGAAATCCGCAATCGTTTCTGCCTCTGCAATTTACATAATATCATTACATCCGCACTGCATTGTAACAGGATTAAATGGAGGGGCTGCTCCGGTTTCGTGGTTCAATCTCAAAAAGAAATCAATACGGAGTGACCTGTTCTCTAAAAGAGGCAAACAACTGGGAATAAAAGAAACGAGGAAAACGGGTCGATTGACTGGAGCGATTACCATTAGCGGTCGAGCAGCCCTAAGACAGCGAAGCCAATAATACAAACCGGCCTTATGTAAATGACCGGAAGATGACGAACGTCACCGACGGCGTCCATGCAGCAGCCGGGTTTCCGGCAACGCACGTAATTCAACAAACATCCAGTCGAACGTGCGCCGATTGTGCAACGGGCCGATGGAAACCGCCAATTACAGCGGATTGGGTGCAATCGACTTCGGGCTGAGTTGGAGCCATTTAAAATGCACCGAAAAAAGACAAAAAAACGTGGACCGATTCTTGGGAGATTGAAAATCAACTTCGTACCTCCTGTTCCCATCGAGTCTACGCTCGGTGCGAAGTTCCGAGCGTGTACGCGGGCGGGAAATACATACTTTCTACGCAGATTTCTCTCCGCTCTCGATGTATCAGTTTTAATCTCGCAAAAAAAGCACGCCCGCGATAGGCTGTCGCGGATGCTTGAACACGGGCGAAAAAATTGCGCCGCCGGAAAAACGTGTTCGAGCATTTTGGAACGCCGGGAATGCGAATGGCACGCGTGCTTAAACATCGTATATTTTTCACAAGCTTCCGTTTAACGCGCATTTTATATTCTAATTATGTTTGAACACGAATTTACAGCGTACGCGAGCCAAAATTGCCTTTCGGGGTATTTCACTCGTTCCAGCTATGTGCCGTTGAAATTGCAGTCAACTGTTACGGCAATTTATTAAAAGCTTCGGAACTTAGGCTTCGCGAGCACGATAATTGCTGCGTGTGTCTGTCAATTTAGAAATGTGGGATGCATATGTTTGAAATTACCAATATGAATAACATAACACAGTGAAGTGAAATTCGTTGGGTTAAGGCGGTAGACTCGTTTCCAGGATTGCACGGGTGCGCGATTTGCCTTCTCAGTTCTCGATAATACAAAAATGAGATTTTTCAATAGTCCAAAACGCTAGATAAAAGATCGGTCTAGGGCGCTATCTCCCTCAAAAGTCCTATTTTTTCGTTTACGAGGCATTATTTGCATTATTAGCCAGCATGTAGCTATGAAAATAGCTGCATGCGCAGTTGTATGCTTCCGAATAATGCCGAATTACGCCTCGTAAACGAAAAATAGGACTTTTGAGGGAGATAGCGCCGCAGATCGATCTTTTATTTACCGATTTTGAGTACTGAAAAATCTCATTTTTGTATTGCCGAGAAATGAGAAGGCGAATCCCGCACCCTTGCGATCCTGGTAAAAGGAGTCTACCCCCTTGGCGATAGGGAGCTCAAACGTCGAATCAACTCGTCGTCTTCAAAGGCTAATTGTATAAATTCTATAAATCTCACTGTGAATGCAGCCGTGTAAATAGAAAATGTTGCATCAACAAGTCTTTCAATAGAATTGACGGTATTGTTCCCACAAAGAAGGATGCGTTGCAAGCACACAACGCCTCGAGAATGCTGTCAACAATAATTACTCAGCTTGTGCGTAATATATATTCCGCTGTCTATTATTTTATTCGTGACCTACTGGTATTTTCATCGATACATTTGTGAAAGACGTGGGCAGTGTCTAAACTTGCGAGGCGATCCTCCCACGCAATTTCTACGTCATACTCATCGCGTGATATAGCATAATAACAACGGTGGAGGAATTGCTCTCGTTCCGTTAGCCGAACCCGAAGAGAAATCAATGCTGTGTTGACCTGTTCTCTGAAAGAGGTAAAGGCCTCGCCAGCAAAAAGAGAATAGGGAAAACGGAGCGATTAATTCAGGTAGTACCCATTATCGGTTCTACCGGCGGGATTCCGAGCCAACAAGACCACCCGGGCTTATGTAAATACTCGGAAGATGACGAACGTCACCGGTACTGGCACGAGATCTAGGTTTCCGGCAATGTGCGTAATTTAACAAACACTCGGGGAGCGTGCTTCGATTGTGCAACTAGTTGCTCGGTTAATGGAAACCAATTACCGCTGATTGGGTCTAATCGCCGGGGTAAATCGTTGCCAACTATTAACCCTTCGGAGGTCGGCCACCGAAAAATCTTTTCCCGAGACGCTGCGTCCGAAGGACTCAATAACACTGTCCGACATCCATTTTGCGATTCTCGATTCTTCTCCGTCCTCACTTTTTGCGCAGCTTATGGCCATACCCAACTTCGCGAAATTTTTCTGCTTTCATCGTAACAGATATCTGAATTATTTTGCGTAGAATGATTCTTTTATAATATTAGATATTTTTTTGTAATATTAGAGCAACAATATCTAATTGTATCATGGAATAATACGCACTTTCCCTCTGTAGAACTTTTTAGCAGTGATGTATAGCGGTTTGCTGTGCGTTTGACATGTAAATGTTCAGAAGTATTTTTAAACAATTTTGAGCTTCGTCCAAGTCTATACTACGTGACTGGTTCTGTTTCTGTTTCACGCACCGTGGAAGTTCTGTGCGTGTACGCGCGCGAAAAACACTTTCTTCGCGGATTTCTCTCTGCTCTTGCAGTACGGCCATTAACTTTGCAAAAAATCGCGACTAGGATCGGGTGTCATAGATACTTGTGTGCAGCAGGAAAAATTCAACAGATGGAGAGCATGTCTCTGCAATGTTCAACATGGAATTCGAAGCATCGAGCTTGTCTGAAGCAGTACAATTTACATTTTAACATTTCGCTCGGATTTTGTCTGCGTTTTATTCAGATAGAAATGGAAGAATGACGAAAACAGGTACGTGTAGAATTTCCCTTTCAATTGCGTTGTATCTCTGCAATAAAGAAATTTATTTTGTGTAACAGTTCAGCGGGCAAATCACTTTTTTCTATCAAGATGAATTGAATAATGAAATTGATGGAGAAAGTAAGTGTGTCAGAGGAAGTTTTTAAAAATCAGATTGAACCTAGAATAAAATATTTTACCGAAAATTATAATTCTGACCTTACGATCGGTAGTGCACATTGAAATGGAAATGTCAAAAACTTCTGAATGACCACTTTACTGGATTGTGCACTTAACGACGCAGCAGACGGTGCAAATGAAATTGCAACTGTAACCGAGCCGAAACAGCGGAATTCCAGGGAGTTTTAAGGGCTTAGTCCTAGGATGGGTAATGGGATAGAGTCTAGGAAGTTCAGGTGGAGGACACGGACTATAGGATGACGTAGAGGGGTCGTAAAGTTCGGATGGCATCGTGTTTCCCGGCACGAATGACGCAGTGTCCCCTGTCGTGGGGAAAACTACAAACTAGAGGAGAAAACAATGCGTGCTTTCAAGGTGAATGATATATCGATGCTCATGAAATATACATATAACGAACAGGGATCTTGAGAAAGACGTCCTTTCGCACCATTTCCTTCAACCCTTTGTAAATCCCAAGGAGTTATGATCTTCTTCATTTTTTACGTGTTCCTATGACAGTATTTCTACAACATCGATATTGAATTCTCTTTTTCTGAGTCGTACTTAATAACAATTTTCATGAAACATGTTCGTCTCGAATAATCGACATTCTGTCATAACTTATATCCCAACTAATTACCCATATGATAATGGACTCCCTAATTATGATGGAACACCCTGTACATCGTCGATCATAATTATCACCGGATGTAATGTCAGGATTTTTAATCCAGCTTTCGAAACGGATATGCAGAGCATTTAGATCGGCTTGACTATTTGAGTTCAATTGGATCTACAGCAGCGGTTTCCAACTTGGGAGGCGCCAAAATTTTGTTGTAATAAAGTTATTATTATTTAAAACGTGTTTATATTATTATATCTATTAAAAGATAGGGAGGCGCGGAAAAGAGAAATTTTTTAGGGAGGCGTAGTAGCGTAAAGGTTGGAAATCGCTGATCTACAGAGATTACGCAAACGTTGTCAATGCGTCATCGCGAGTCCGTTTAGCGGCAGTTTAACACGTGATCCTGGCTTCGCAATGACAAATTTACTGATCGTGAATCGAATGACCTCCCTTTAGATCGTGTTTCTCGAGTCATCGTCGGAATAATACGCGAGAGATTTACTTCGTGTCGTTGTGTATTGATCAACGCGAGGCTCAGCATGCGGCGCCGTGGATCTCGTGGAATAGATTTCCCGTGGTTCGCAATAACGTTCGATTCATTCACAGTCGAAGACAGGTAGGGTCGTGGGTCATTGAAACTCGGACATAGTTGTGTAATCTCCTAGCGGATTGACCAACTAACACTTTCAATGTCGCAGAAGTTGATCAACTCTCCGAGTCGACTGACCTTTGTGGAATATTCTCGTACAGTCGAGTAAAACGTTTGATCGACCGTGGTCTTCTCATTCTTCTAATGATTTCTTCACGTTTCCATTTCCTGAATACTATCATTGTAAGAATAATTATGTAATTGTATTTAAGAAAATTATTACCAATATTTTTGCTCCTGCTTTCGCAAGACTATTTTAAAAGTGTGGTTCACTTTTATATATTTTTGTCCAGATTATTTTAACGACAGACAATAAAACCGATAGTGTTCGTGAAACCGGTAGGTGTTACGCCTTCATTAAATTATCATTTGCGACAGGAAATCAGGCACAATTAAGACAATTAAGCAGCGCAAGCCAGTAACTATGATTGTGCAAAGCGAATCGCACGACGTTGCTTTACGGGGAAATTAACGAACTCGTTTTGCGGTTCGCGTTGGTTGATTTTGCATGTCAGAATGGACGATAATTTCTGCGGTATAGCACCGGATGGGATTTAATTACTATACCCGGGCTCGATGGGATCAATGAATCAATTTATCATTCAATTTCCATGATTGTTCTGTCGGAAGATTGAATTTAATTACCGATACCGATATGTTTCCCTATATTTCGGACAATATCGATTTGACACGTTTAATATTCGTTATCATGAGCTTCCAATAGAAGTTCCTGGACACATGCATGTTTGCGAGTATACAGGGTGTCGCAAAAATGTTGTACTTCCTTGAAAGGGCTGATTCCTGCGGTCATTTGAAGTAACTTTTTCTGTAAATGTTTATACAGATAATTATTTAATATATTTACGGGAATCGATAAGTTGGCTGTCGAATGGTAGGTGTCCGAATGCCAACGCATTTCTCTCATTAACGAAATCACGCTGCCGAATCGGTCAGAACGTTTGCTCGAGCGAACGAGGATTATTCACGGTTACGTAAACTCGCCGTAGATCGGTGTTTAATTAGACCAGGATCTGAAACGCTGAGGAGTCGAGGTGGACGAGATGTCGCATCATTAAGGTCGGAAGAAATTGCATCGTATAACTTCCGCATCGCGGGCTACCTCGTTACGCCTGACTCGAAATTTTAATTGAGTAGCTATCGGGGGACGTCGCATTAATCACGTTGCTACGAGTTATCGAATATCCAACACTATCCACGACAGCATCTGTCCCAGTGTTTAGCAAAAACGACTCCGTAAATCGATAATACACGTTCTTCCCGCTTTCTAACGGAACGTGTTGCGTTCGAACGACCACGGGATTGCCAATCGCCCTGTAATGGGTAATTAATGTCACTAATTAACAAAGGCGGGCATCCAATTAATTAAGCAATTTTTATAGTACCTCTAACGTTGCGGGAAAAAATGACTTCGAAGATCGCTAACCATCAACTTTATTTGGAATACCATGGTACTTTCGTCATTGGTTTCAAAAGAAAATTATATGACACTTAAAAATTCAGTTTCGAAAATCACCTGAAGAATTCCTGAGTAACTCTCGGGCCCTTAAACGTGCACACTGCAAAATTCCTAGCAAAGAATATTGCTAAACGACGTCTTTAGTGAATGATTATGCTTTAATAGACAGTCGTGCCCAGACGCGTGTTCCAGGGCGGAAGTTCTTAGGACTCAAATTCCACGGTTTTTCACGAGCGGTTACGTGCGAACTGGAGCAGCGGGAGTGCAACAGGGTCCAATTGAAATTTTGTTCAGCAAATATGATTTCTCATTTCGCATTTCTCCGTGCGTCTATGCTGTTTCTTTTCGATCGCAGCGCGATCCCGCGGGAAATTAATCGTGATGGACGAGCGTATCCAACCGGGCTGAAAGACCCTGCCCTGTCGACACCGGGCAGGACCGACGGTTTGTTGTTTCATAAATTCGTCTCACGTTTACGGAAAGACTTCGTCCGCGGTTTCTGCAGAAAAATTTCCGCAGGCTGTGCCGAGTGTTTTTGATTCCACGGCTCGCGGCTAACAATCGAATAACGAGCCCGTGGCATTTCATAAATATGCGCGACGGGTACACGATAGAAACCCATTTGAATCGGAACGAGCATCCGTCTGTTCAGAGAAACAAAAACCGTCATAACCGGCGCGGCGGTACACGCGGGAATAGCTTTTTACAACAGAAATTTTTCTTCGCCGATTTCGCTCTCGCGGTTTTTTTTCACCTTCCACCTTTGCCCGTGAGAAATTACCGGGGCCGGCAGTATCGTTTGCTATTTTTGCTCGCATAATGCCGGGCGATAAACCCTATTTAGAGAAAGAAACGAAGAAGTTCTCAGCGATACCTGTTTCTTGCGGTCTGCCGAAGGAAACGTGTCTCTCTGCGGCTTCCATTATTAGTTCTATTCATCCGAGAGGAAAAACCCGGAGGAAGCCGCATCGAATTTCTGCATACCATAGATAGTAGCATAAGTAGCCTCTGGGGAATTATGCAAAATAACTGTCTGCGTAAATTGTGGGACACACAAACTAAATAGAAATTTCTTCCTTTCATAACTTTAGCAAGTTGAAAGCTACACATCAATATTCTTCAGTTCTTTTAATCTTTCCACTGTTTTCAATTTCTTTCACGCAGTTTCATTATGAGTGCATAAAATCCATGTTTCGATACTTTCATAGTTCTATCCTGCAGTGGTCGCTTGGATAACAACTACTATTCATTATTTTTTCAAATGAAAATACTAATAATACATTTTTATATTTCCCTAGTGACTTGAAGATCCTTCATTTTTAAATAAAAAGACGGTAATATTCTATATGACATTTTCAATTCCGAGTTGCGAGCATCGTGGCGTAACTTACTCCAAGAAGGCGAAATTATTAAAAGTTCGAGTGCGTTCCATAATCTCAAAAGTCACCTTCTCCCTTGTCAGTGCAGGAACTCAAATTTTGCTTCTAAAAATTCGCTCATAAAAATACAGATTTGCGTAACCACCTGCAGCCCAGTCGTCAGATAGCTACACTTTAATATTTGGGAAATAGAAGTGTGAAAATGTATCTAGAACTATGATAAGCGGGTGTTACAAGAGCCCAGTTATGTAGGAAGGGTGCAACGTAATTACGAAGCAAATGTTATAACAGAATCGATATAACGTGTGAAATATTATTGGATAATTCGTCGTTCCTCCGGTTTTCCGTTCGAGGGTTGCGCGAGTTCGCCGAGCAGCCGAGAAAATCGTAAGTAATTTAACAGAAAACACGCGGCTTAATACTTTCATTTTTAGGCGATTTGCATGTTAAACAGTAAATAGGTAAAGGTAAACTTGTTCTACTGGAAGTCATCGAACTGGTTTAATCAAAAACCGCCGATAGAAGTTTAACACGCATGGATGCATGCACGGAGACCGAAAGCAGCTTTTCCTTCGTTTCAGAACGTTTATCAGTTGACATTTCAGGCAATCTTTCGTAACTAACAATAAAGTCCAGTCGGTGGAACTGTGTAAGCAGTGTGACGGAAGGTTGAGCATGGCGGCTTTTTCCGCTCGTTTTTCTCATTTTTTCCGCTTTTTGCAAGGGAATACTTTTGGCTGTGAGGCAAGTACCGTCTAGCAACAAATACACTGTTATGAATATTATTCAACATAGCCGCAATTAAGTCTTGAAAGTGATTTTATATTCCGTTCCAATAAAAGCATGTGATTTATCGAGAGGTTGGACAACTAGTTTTACCTGGAAATTGAAACTCGCACCGTATTACATATAGGGCTGTGAACGCGACACAAGTGTCTGGAAAGTACTGTAATTAAACAGACATTGTACCTTATTTAACTGGTCACACCAAGTAAAAACTGAGGAGAAGTGGTTTTCTAGCGAGACGCAGTTTTATCTGCAAAAATGACGTACAAATTATAAAGAATATGGAGCAATCTGGTTTCATGTAATCGATCGCGACTGCCTTAAAAAATCATAGAAAACGTCTGTGCACTGTGTTGGATAACCAAGAACGCAAAAAGCAGCATTTTATTCAAAAAAGTTCACCTTCGACGTGTATTACCTTTTGCTCTGATTCATTTTATTCTCCTAAGTTTGAACTCCGTCAAGTTGATTCGATTTAAAAGTACAGCAGAACCTTGCTCGTCGCAACCTCGTTTATTACACGGAATCTTCTCGGAAAAACAGATGGTCACCTCTTTCGTTGCACAACCTTGATTGTTGCATTTTCGGTCCGAGCGTGGTTCTTACTGCATTAATCTTCGTTCGAGCCGATTTGCGCAAATTAGCCCGCCTCGTTCTGCAATTAAAGAACCAAATCGTCGAATAAACAAGCCATTCGAGTCCTCAATGTATTAATTATGATTCGAAATTGCAGGTTGCAGAAAGATAGGGAATAATATTCTTATTTCTCCCTGGCGCTCGCGAGTTTTATGTACAGGACCGTTTCCTAATCTTAAAACACGGTGTTCAAAGAGATAGTTTTAATACGTGTGATTAAGTAATTATATCTGTTCTGCAATAGCGTGAACGGAATGATCTTTTCGGCCGAAACCTAAGTACACACCTGTTAATCCCGGAGCTCGAGACCCGGTATTTTTTTAAGAAATACCGTAAACTCCGGCCGACGAAAACTTTCGAGAGCAAGTGAAGCAATTGAGCAACGAACCGCCTCTAATTGGGGCTGGCACACGCCGTAAAAAGGCGCCGCAAGGTAGGCTTCGTGTAAATGAATCGCGCCCTGCTTTCCGTCTCCTCGATAACGTCCGACAGTTTTCAACGAAATTAGCTCCCCTTAAACGTACCCAGTCTGAAACGAACCTAACAGCACAAACAAAGAACACCAAACCTCCAAGCATCATCCACTTCAACCTACTGCACCGTATACGGTACAGTTCATTAAAAAAGATTTCAAGATTTTCTAACGACTATTCTTTCAAATTGCATCTGCTCATGTTTGTCATAACTGCATGACATTCGCAGTCTATTCATAACGTAATGTAAACTAGTTACTTTTAGTGCACATAATAAATCATAATTAGTGCTCGATAGATTAGGATTTATTTAATTTTCAGAGAGCAACTAAATATCCACCATAGCTAAATGCTAGAGCATAAATCTATGTTTTCTCTGCTCTCACAGATTCTAATCTGCGTGCTATGTCTTTTATACATTTTATCCCTTTTACGTTTACATTTCTGCAGCTAAATGAACCTCCGAAGCTCCAAATTGCTTACACATAAGGAGGTACCTCATCAACGCGGTTATCTGTCAATAAGCTTCGTTACTCACCATCTCTCATCATTTCTGCATTGAAAGTGTCGATGTCGATTTTATTGATCACCGTGACTCGCTTCTTCCTCGGCCATTTCTCTACACGAATGAATCGTTACTCCTGTAAGGAAATATCAGGCACGAGAGTACTTGACCGATTATTTTCTCGTGTACGGAATACCATTGGCACTGTGACATTTTAATTACACGTCGCTCAGCATTGCTAGTCGGGCGGCTACGAGCCCGGCGACGTTGTACAAAAATTCCTTCCCTCTTCAATGAATAACAAGTTCTCCGGGTAAATAACACGTATCGTCAATGGGAAATGCATTGCGAAACGCTGTCAAGATAGAAAAGTTGTCGTTCCAGTAAATGCGCTCAATCGGCGTAATAAACTCCCGTACGCCACGCGATATATGGTGTTCGTCTGTCGTGATTATTCCGGGGAAAAAAGCGGTCCGCTGTTTCCCATAATGCATGATAACAGCACGTAAACACGGATTTCCAATTGATTTTCGTTCGTTCGCGAAGCCGCCGTGAACGCAATAACAGTATTATCATTAAATGCAAACGAGTAGAAAATCAATTTGGTTCAGTGAGCAGCCGATTACCGGAACACGAATTTTTCAATCAGATTAAGACGAAAATTTAATTTCTCATTTTTCGCTTATTGTTTTCGTTCTCGTTTGCGTCATCGCGGCTGGTCGAACGATGTCCGTTACAGTAACAAACAGTAATTCTTCGCGTTGATCCGTTTCGACCAATTATATGAAAAAAATAAATCCTCGGGCAGAGACTTATGATAGCTCTGAGGTGTTATCGACGCGGTTGTCGATTCGGCGAAAGTGCACGCTGGCATGCAACCCGGTCGAATCCTTAATTGGAGTCCGTGTTAACACGGTCGTCGGGCTATAATCGAACACGTGCCGCGGGCATAGTCACGATAAAAATCTCTGTTCGCGCATGAATTGTAATCGCGAACTACCATTCATGGCTCGTACACATCATTGATTCGATTGTTCCGATATCGGGAGGAAGACGGAATCGATGGAAAGTGTGAAATCGTCTGTTCGCGAATTTGTATCTTTTGTATTGTCTTATCTGATTATTCGCGGAACACGAAGCGGAATCCTAAATGACTGCTCGGTGAATAAATTATACTAAACATTAGGCTTCTGCATGCAGCTCCGCGGTAGACGATAAATCATGCTTCATGATGGTTTTTAAATTAAACATTAAGTAGCACTGTAATTTCGCTTCGAGCTGGCACAGGGACGTGTGTGTAATTCTCTAAATGAGATCGTTCATGAACGTTCATTCTAGACTTTCATATTAAAGAGCGCACAGATCATGCATTTATGACGTAAATTGTAAATGACTAGATGAAATACAAAACTATTAGAACATCAAGAGAATTTATTTATCATGATTTAACGTCTGTCTTTGCAATTTTCTCAGAAGATTTTCACTCACCATAAAGATCCACTGTGCAGTGATAAAAAAGTGCAATTCTCGAAAGTCCAATCAATTACCTTCAACGACTGTGTCTACAATTCGAACGAATTCGATGAAGTTGAAGTATCTAGTTAGCCAACTTAAGCTACCGCTTAGCTACCTGTAAGGTACCCGCTAGCTACCTGGAAGGTACCCGCTAGCTACCTGTAAGGTACCCGCTAGCTACCTGTAAGGTACCCGCTAGCTACCTGTAAGGTACTCGCTAGCTACCGGTTAACAATCATTAATTCCAGGTATCTGCGGAGTATCTCTAGACTTTTTCGATGCCTTGAAGTTCTACAATTACCTTCCTGGTCTCTTGTTTACCCATCGCATCTGCGTAAAGCTTTTTCAATGTCTCAAAGTTCTGCAATCGCCTATCTTGATCTTGCTTAACTATCTTTGGGTAATTGCGGAAAAGGCTTAATGAATTTGACCAATTTCCAATGGCCAGTCTTGACTATCCTTTTTCAGTGACTACATGTTCCGGTCACAGTCCCCAGAATACTAATGAAACATTCGGAACCTTACTTTGTCGTTGGTAAATTCCGAACACTAACGACGAAGTTTGCGACAGTATTGACTAATCTATCTGGTTAAGGACACACTTAATTAACTGCCATACACCAGGCTAGCCGATTTTCCACAAGCCACCTACAGTGTTATCTCTTGAATATTTCAATCGTTTTTTTATTTGAGGCTATGTGGATAACCAAAATTTTCTACGCTATTCAATGATGTTGAGTATCACATCATATAATGTAATCCAAGTATTTTATACTTGGGATGTCCTCAAGGCTTCTTCCAATCATTTTTCTATTTGACCCTTTGTCAATAGCCAAAATTTTCTACGATATTCGATGATGTTGCACTTTACGCTGAGGATTGGTGATGATCCAGTCGATGGACTTCCTGTAAGTAAAGCAATAAAACATATTACTCAAGATAAGTCGGTGCGCGTCTTCCGGCGGTGGTTCCCATGGATTGCGCTTCTGCCCGTGTTCAGTTAGCTGCTAAAGGTTCACCCACAAGACGTAGCGCTCATAAGCCCGCATGATGCAAAATAACTATTGCATCTCGCGGTTTCTCCGCGGATGAAATAGGCGCGGCGTGATGTAAGCACGTACTGCACGCGGCAATCTTTCGTCTCCGTAGAAGGCAGCGGACATTTCACGTTCCCGTGCATCAGGAATACTAAAACGCCGCCGGTGGAGTGACCGTCGCGTCGGGTATTTATGAGATATCGATTGCCATCGACTCAACGGTTGCGAGGGAAACGCCATTGACAGCGAAAAAAGATTCTATCGCGCGCGCTGCCGGAATGGCAATACCATCATCCTCTCTGTGTGAAATCGCCGCGCCGGGACAAAGTGAAATGACAAACGCACTATACATGACAATATGTTCTAACACTGTAATAAAAAATTGAAATCTGTTAATTAAGAAATTTTTATTGTTCAGCTTTCTACACGTCTTTCATCTAGCTGCACACTCAGTTCATACAGAGAGGAACTCCTCTTTTGTTATCGGTTCTAATTGCTCGGTTACTGCCGGGCTTATCGATTTTTGGAAGCACGGAAAAGTCATCAGGTATCGAATCTGCCGAATAACAGATATCGGAACTAATTCGTACACACAAAATACGACTGATTTGTTAATCACGAATTTACAGTTCCGTTAACACTAAACCTCGGTCAAACAATCAGTTTTTTTATCGCACAGTTGTTGAGATTGTAAAACTGCCAAAAAAAACGCGGGAAAGATTCTATCGCGCGCCCTGCCGGAATAGCAATACTATCATCCTCTCTGCGGAATCACCGGAACAGTGTGAAGAGACAAACGCACAGCGTTTGCCATTCTGCGATAAGGGATTTTCCCACAGCAGCATCGAACGGAACGATTTTTTCCAATCTTTTTTTTACCAAAACCTCTATTTTATTCGAGTTTTTATTGTGCTGAAACTCGCATCGCTGAATGTTCCGCCCGGAGTTATGAATAGAGTGCAGATTTTTATGCGGTTACGGCCATCGCGAATTTAGGAAACACGCAAAAGCGTTTCCATTAACAAGCATCAACGAGATCGTTGCCCCATCTTCATTGCAGGATTATTTTTTATTGTCTGATCGATTAAGTGGATTTTTCCCTCGTTCTGCTTTTCGCGAAAATTATGAATGATCCATTGATCATGCTTTTCTTCCCGGTTTAATATTCGCCAATTGCAGTTATACGAATGACAGGTTGTGGTATGTGAACAAGTATTTTATCGGTCTCTAATAGTAGCAGTTTACCGTCATATCGCTCTTAATTATCGAGATTCTTGTAACATACGTGACAGGATGACTTAAACTAGTGAGATTGTTATTTCAATTGATATTTCAATTTTCAACGGATTCAACACTCAAAAATTGTTGAACTTACAATTTTATATTTAAAGGAGTACACGCGATTGACAGATACCCATCACATACATATCAGCGACTTATTTTCATACTTTCTACGGACTTTCTTAAATATTAATAGTCTTCGCTCTGACGCAGCAAATCTCTCTGTAATTTATAATGTACCATATCGTCCATGAATATTTATTTCACCGCGATGGTATCGTCGGCTGAAATTTCACGTAAAATCTAAGAACAATCTGAAATACCAACAAAATTGACAGTAATTGTTAACAACGATATTCCAATGTAAGGTTGTACAATTTTCTAGGTGGATACATAAAAAACTGAACGATATTTTCTAGTTAGTATTATTAAACTAGTATTAGGTATTCAAATTAATTCATAGCCCTCGCAATCAATTATAACTTCACTTTAAATTCAAATCTTTTATCATCCAGATCAGAGATTCATTAATTACTTACAAAATAGAGCAAGTGAAAATGATGGCGATTATTTTTGCGAGTGGAATATCCTTGGTTGCTTGTTAATAATCAATAATATTCACGGAGAAAGGTCCACGAATTAATTAGCATACGTAATACACTATTTATAACTAAGTATTGAGTCTTGAACTTACTTCTAACATAAAATTAGCGGAACTGTCTCGAATCCAGCGTTACAACTTTCCAGCGCAAGAGCTCTGTTGTTCCCGTTGTGTAATCGCCGTAATTAAGCAATGGACAGGAACAAGCCGCCGGATTTTTGTAAATCCGTATCATGCCAAAGCTCGTGCGTCAGAAGATGAATGTGCGACTGCGGCGGGCGGAGAGTGTCGTATCGCTCGGAAAAATGCTCGTAGGAAGCAATTAAAACGTTCACGGGTTGCCATAGAAAGTAGATATATTACTGGTTATGCCATTAAAATTTTATCACTTCCTACTGGGAGGCTCCCGATGCCGAGTATCCGATCTAACTGGCAGGTACAAAATTTATAGCGCTTCTACGACAATTTTTCGTTCAGAACGTAATCCACAAGCCCATATTTGTTTCTTAAAAAGAAAACAAAGAAAAAACGATGCCATATATTTTGTTTTCGTTTCCTTATTACTTGTCTTGATAGAAAATTAATGGGAAGCCATCTGAAAACGTTCGGCAATAACAATTACAGTGATAGCCACTTGGACGAAGTGTATCTTGCCTCTTCTTATCGTTTCGGACATTTTTCAGTGGTTCGCTACGGAAAATTGTAGTTAGATAGTGGATGTTTATGCGAAATGAAATTTCTCCGACAAACAGGAACCGAGTCGAACTTTCCTTCTTTCGCTGAGGACTTCAATAATATTTAGCCACATCAAATAACCATAAAAACATGTGCAAAATTCCGATGCAAAAATTTTTATAGATCTTTTGGAAACAATTCATAAACATTTGCGGAAAAACAGCCTTGAATACCAGAATATAATTACAATCGGCGGAGAACAGATGGAACTGAAAAGTATATCGACACATTTTTCGCCGGGATCGTAATTACACGGATCGGCCACGCGGGTTTCATCAAAAGTGACTTACTTGGATATCAATCAACAACAGCCAGCGGCCACGATTCGTCGCGCAAGGGAAACGTAATATACTTTCCGCGGGCCAGTTGGGCCATTTCCTTTCCTGACCGCGATAAATCAGTCATTTTCTCGAATTCCAGCAGCGTCCTAATGTTGATTGGCCGCCGATCTGCTCTCGAAGGCAGTCGATTGCCCCGGCGATGTCGCAAATGATATACTGCATGCCTCGCGAATGTATTAAGAAGAGCGCGGAGTCGATGCAATCTGCTTAATTAAGCGATTAACCATTTGCTTCGATTAAACTGCTACAGAGTATTTCATTATCCCTGTCACATACGATTTATATCGAGCTAGACAATTTTCCTCTGTCCCCTCCTAATAGCAAAAATTTAGAAACATCTAAAGAATTCGCTGGACCAAAGAGAATTCCAACTGTATCAAAATCCCGCAGTCTAATCCGATTACACGGAAGCTGAATTTCACAGAGGCGAGGAAATAAAAATTTGAAAGTAGAAATCACAGAGTAATTCGGGGAAAAAGTAGTCGTGGATGATTGGTTGTCACGGAACTTTCTCAAAATAACAAAATCCCGACGAAATAGATAGATAATGCTGACGTATCTCGGTAGTAAATCGTGCAACTCGGCTGATTGAGATCGTCGAAACAGGATCTTCTAAAACAAACAATAATGATCAGCGTAATCCGGGTCACAATGTTGCAGCAAGGCTAGACAATAAGTTTACCATATCGCGGCTCCATTGAGTTTTTAATTAGTCTCTCTCCTTCTTCCTCGTGGGCGTCAGCATGGTCCTACGCTTGTCGAGCACCCTTCAATTGATGTAACATCTGTCTGCGCATAATGTTAGGTAGCAAAGGCGTTACTCGGCCACACTTCGAACTTCCCAGGATTCTATGCATAGCATCGCGCTGTGGGAAACGAGCGGAACGTGTCGGTTTCCCGGCGGTTTTGTAAAAGCGTGTCGATTCGCAGCAGCGTCGTGTACAGGCGCAAGCATATCCGTACTTACCCGTCCTGCGAATAATTGCCGCGCGCGGAAATCGTTAACAGTCCGGAGACGACGACGACGTCTTTCCATTAGACAGCTGCGGAAAGGAAAAGTCTGCCACGATCCGTCCTAATGGACAACAAATCGCTGGAAACCGCGGAACGACCGACCGAACCCGATCGCCGATTTAATTAATTGAAATCTCTCTCCTGTTAAATATTTGCGTTTCACCGAGATAACGAACTCGCTGGATCACAGTTTCCGAATATCGTTCGATCGACCGGTTTCTCTTTATCCTCCCGCGATCGGAGACGTCCAGACAATTTCAACGTTGTCCAAAGTACACATTCGCATATCTCGAGACGCAACACGATTCCGATTCGGTCATTGGTTCACTGGAATACTTAAGTAATTTTTATCGGGCGGGTTATTTGTTGCATGCTTTGAGTCAACTCTTTCCGATTGCTTTCATACAATCGATACAGACACTCATATCGTAACGGTCTTTATGGTAATGCTAAATGATAGAAACGAGACCATTTAGTGGCCAATGTCAAGTGATTTTGCTTCATGCTACCAGTTACAGACGATGTCATTTATGCTATTTATTTGCCTGGTGCGGCGTTATCTTATCACTATGCAAAATGAAAATGTTTCGCTTCAATTGCGACAAACTGGAATGAAATAAAAATGCTTTTCTTTTTATAATACAATAATATAATAGATCGATAGAGTATAGTAGAATACCTACTTTTTAATAAAATCGTGATTCCACTTCGAAATCCAAAAGAAATGATTCGCACACCTACGATTTGCGATCGTAGGCGATCGAGAGATCGCTTCTTGTGCAGGTCGGCCGCATTGAAATCACCAAGCTAGAACGCTTGATACGAAACACGCACGGCATCTCAACGATGACAAGATGAAATGCACGGAAGATATTTATTAGAAGCCGACCACTTTTCTCGCTGCATACTCGCCTCGATGTATGTATGTAGATTAGGGCGTAATTCATAGTAAAAAGGAACGATCCAACATTGTGACTAATACAGGGTGATCGTTAAAGCGATCCCACAACCGGCGAGCCTGGCGCATAAATAACTCGGATCGATCGCGTTTCAGCGCGTCAAGATAATTTGTTGCTTCCTAATTATTATTCGTACCTTCGCTTTCACCCTCGTTCGCATACTGACCTTTTCATTTATCGTCCCGGGGCACTGGTTAGTTCCGCTCTGCACGTGTGCAGGTGCGTATGCTACGGCGAGTTACTACTAACTCGGAATAATCCGCGTATCTCTCATATTCGGAATAATAATTTATTCTCCGTAGCTTACTTTTATTGTCAAAATATAGCAACGATAGTCATGACTGGCTTCCGCGTTGCTGAAGAGTCAACTGTAAATTAGATAACGTGTACAAATTATGCGAAGTGCTGGATATTGTTAGAAAGGAGGAAGTTTAGTCTGAACTGGGAATGCACAAGGGAAAATTGTCCCTAAACGTGTACTTTCGATGAAAATGAGCGAATTATTCCTTTCTAATTGGTGCACAAGTTGAGAGGCTAACGATTGAGATCAATTGTTCGTGCTGTCTTTCCCAGCCGAAGATAATGATCTTTCGAAGATTAGGATGCACAGCACATTGATCCTGCCCCAAAAGGGTCACGGCTACGTCCGTGCTCGCTGCCTGCAGTTGCGCCACGTCCATTATCCTTGAATTATAGCGCTCGATCGGTATAAATTATCATCTTATTCGCGCGCTATCTTGATCGTTGCACCCCTAGAATCGCTGCTCAACAAACATCGATTTTTCCGCAGTTGGCCGACGGTATGTAGATTCCGACAACCTATTAATTAATTTCAAGTTAATGAACCCAATATAACATCGCGGGCATGCAAATTTGTCGCTGTTTCCGAGAAAACGATTCCGCCGTTTAATAATTCAACTCGGCTGTAATGTTGCGCAATCGTTCGAACGTTTTACGCGGGGCGGGGTTGGGGGGAGAGGAGTAAATGAAACGGCCTTATCTGCCGCGACCACACAAGATAAGAAGCCAACGAACGCAATTACCATGCGTCACGGTGATTTTTTCACGACGCTCGCGCGCTCGGTGAACGCTTCGGAAAAACGACGATCGATCGACGGACACCTGTAGCACGTTACTTTTACTTTCCGAGCTGAAATGGTAGCACGTTAATTGGAACGGTGACTCGCTGAGAGTGTCTTGGTGTCGGGGCTGCCTCCCGAGGCCAGGCCGAGACCGATCGAAGACAATAAAATCGAAAGGAGAGCCGCGGGTTCCCTTTCCAGCGCCCTTATCGCCGATGATCTGCGAAAATGCAACGGCTGGCGGAACAAGAGCGCGGGTCGCGGGCGCACATTCTCGCGAGGCACACGTACCGCGCGGATAGTTCGTTGGTTTGTTCGGTCGGTCCGTTCTGTTCGTTCCATGGGAGCAGAAACACTGCAATTCGTCTCGCACGAGCGACCAGCGCGATTTTCGAGTCCCTCTCGAGACACCGGAGTCGTGTGCCCGACCGGACACGTCGCCCGCCTCCGCGCACGCCCCACCTTTTCGATGGATATTCTGCGACTTAACAGCACTAAATAATTCCTTTTGCCCCGGCCGATCAGGAACTTTCACTATTCGTGAGACACCGACTATCGCGCCCGCGATCGCGAACGCTACACGAACCGAATGGCCTGCATTTGCGTCGCGTCGGCTGAACCCGCGTACATCCTTGCACTTGTAATATCGAGGGCTGTTTCCTTCGACTTCGATTGTTGCAGATATGATTAATGCCTGTTTCATTTGTTTAGAGGATGCAAGAAACTCTTTCACATTCACAACAATAATTAAAGCTGTGGAGGTGTACAAAGCACAACAATACGTTTGTAGACACACAATGCTACTACCAATGTGAATATATTTCCCTAATAACTTCCCATCAAAGTGCTTCCCCGATGTCGGTACTTCATTGTTAGGATCTTTCCGAACGGAAAAACAGAATGAAATTCCGACAGCCTGTTTCATTTCTCAGCAATCGTGAACATGTTTCACGATAGGTGCGAAAAACGCTTGATACTCTTTTAAAACAATTAAGCCCGGCCGTGTCGAAGTATTTCTTCAACTAGTGACGCAACGCGCTCGCGATAGAAAATAATTTACCGGACGAATTATATAATGCTGATTTTTCGCAGGATAATATCCATCGGAATCACTTGGCTCTCTCTCTCTCTCTCTCTCTCTTTCTGTATTCCCCATACGTATCCTTCCTCTTTCGCCAGCTTCACCCGTGTCGAGTGAACAAGCAAAACATTGCCGCGGCATAATTAACCACCTGGAATAGCGCGATCGATCAACTTGCGCAATTATCGTCAAGTTCTCGTTAGCGTAGTCAAATGCGGCACCCCTCGATTCGGCCCGCGGTGCGTACTCGAAATTGAAGCTAATAATTCAACCGGGAATCGAAATCGTTAACCGATTCTCTGGATACCGGGTGGAGAAAGTTTGCATCGCCAGCCGAGGCGAACAATAAAATGATCTTGTGACCGGGGCCAATTTAGTGGCGTGCATCGCTGGACCTAATAATTAATCGCGGAAAGGGGAACGCGCGGAATTCGCATTGCGGGCCGCATTGCGGATGTTCTTTCGGCTGGTAGCGTCCCACGGTATAGGGCCCCGTGGAACCAACCACCTTCGACGATCTCTTTCCCCCCGTCGCCTTTTGTTCCGATCTTTAATTTATCTCCGCTGGTGGTACGCCAGCTCGTGTAACACGTTGCCCATTGTATGTCCTTGCCGCAACAGGAACGATTTATCGCGCACCTTGCACGCTGACTGTGACGAAATACTTCTTGGTCAGTTCGCGTGACAGCGTCCTTACTCGGGCTGGATTGTTAGCGTAACAGCACTTCTAAACGGATCGCGATCCTCTCGAATCGCAATCGAACCGATACGATAGCATTCTAAGGTCGGTATGTTACAGTCATTGTGACTCCCTCGACGCCTTTTCAGTCGAAGCTGCCATCGGACTTTCTCCACCGATGACTTGTGTCATGTTGCACATCTGACTTGAGAAGCTCACCAGAAACAGAGGAATTTATTCAACCCCCTGCTATGTGGCATGCAGTCCGATTCGTAACGGGAATTTCAAACAGAATCTATTAAACTCCAGTATTATTCATTTCGATTTTGAAATAAAAATTTCTACTTCTGTTCTCTTGAACTGAAGAAAACTACGATTTTTCTGAAAATTCTTTATATCATCTTCAGTGCAATTAAACCATGAAAAACGAAAACGTTTCCTCTCTCAATAATGACTGCCCGCCTGATGTCCAATCGGTTTTACTATCTACTTCTCCTGAGAAACTAATATACACGAGGTTAAATATTTTGAGTTATTATAACTTCGGTCGATTTCCTTGTAATTGTTCTATCACTGGCATATTTACAGGTACGCCAAGCAATCGATTGGATCGACCATAGTCAATCGTGAACCTTAGTGAGTCATAACCAATTAATGACTTTGCGAGACGCCGCTAGAGGTGTGTTAAAATAGACACAATTATCGTTGTCTGAATACGAATCGGTTGCCATTGTCTCAGTAAATTGCTTCTATTAATCGCGGACTTAACTTTCCGATCACTTGATTCGTAACTACCTTCTCATTGTTACGCTGTTTATATAATTTGTTCGTTTATACTGTGCAAAAATCTTGTTTGAAATCTTGATTTAAAAATTATAAACTGCCAAATGAATTTCCGCTGTTCGTATAGAAATGTTCTATTTTACTAACACAGGAAGAGTTGAAAGATTATTATAGTTTCCAACAAATCTGGGAAAGCGTTACGGTCATAGAACAAGGAAAACCGTAACTATAAATAGCGCAAAGGGTATCAAAACTGTGTGGTCGACGGTGCTTGCGCACGATGCTTTTGTTCGGTCACTACGTATCAACATAATGTATCCTTCTCGCCTCTCACTAATCGAGTTACCCACGTAACCTTTCCACCCATTATCTGTCTTCTGAGTCGCAAACGTGAAAGTCTAGAATCCAGTGATACAGCACTATAGGGATACCACGTGTACTGGAATAACTACTTTATGAAGTTTTACGGCCTGCACTCGTACGAACTCTATGCACACTTTCTATTTTGTTGGTTGCAGCTAACAAAACCGCGTGGGTGGCAGCCATTTTCTATCAACTTTTTGAACAAAGGTTATCGAAGTTAATGATGGAATTCTTCAAACTAGAAACATACTTCGGAACTAGAAATAAATAAACGACCTTGAAATGTCCTTGACACTATATTGAGCAACGGAGTAGAAATACCTGTTTCAATTTTGCTACATTCTTTGGTTCATTAGACAACACTTAATTTTCATAATTCTAAACGTATAATGCGGTACTGAATAAGCTTGGATATTAATTTCGTAGCTAGCTCCATTCTTGCAACGTTCTTTCAACCATTATCGTTGAACTGTGGATCATTATGCAAATTAAAATGTTTACGGACTGAAAAATTCCATGTGATAGAAATAAAATAAGAGTATTATTCATTTTTATCAATGTACGTGTTTTCTTGTATTTTGCATACAAATGCATCAAGATCCGCAGTCAAGATATTACTGAATTGTGGATGTTCATGAAAATTAGCATTCCCGGAGACAACTCCATGAAACCAGTGGCCAGACAAACCTATTACATTTGCATACAATTTTGTCAAAATTGTCTCTTTATTAATGCATTTGAAGTTCACGGTTTATCCAACTACACCGAATTAATTCTACCGTACTTAACAATACTTGCCGCGACAGCACAATCTGGCCATCAGCAGATACCCGCGGAAACATGATTATTGCCACCTTTGCATAATCGCACGCTTAATTCCATTCTGCGAGGTCCATCGCGCAGTTTCACGCGGATCGTTCCGAACCCAAATGCGGCGAATGTTACGATCACGGAAATTCCGCGAAATGGAATTCTTTCCCCTAAATCACAAGCCGAGAAAGTCTTCGGCTGGATGCTTTGCGAAATTGCGTACCAAGAAGCGTCAACGATATTTCTCACATTTTGAGACGATTTGAAATCGTGTCCTCCAGACAGGTATGAGTCACGCACGACTGTGAAACAGGACTCGAGGATCCGAGTTGCAGCGAGGCGTGCGTGATTTTGGTAAAAGTATCTTCTGGACCAGGAACTGTCTGAGAAGCCCCTGGCAGCCGGTCAACGGACTGAGACCGAGACCGGTGGTTCGCAGGAAAAGAAAGCCGCAGGCGCTGCTCTCTTCTGCTTCTCTAGACATCTAGAGAAGTAGACCGCACGATATATCATTTCGGTGCACTTTCACCGAAAATCTCGCTCTCGTTGCCCTGAGACGTGACAGCTAGACGCCTACCGGGTTCGGCCCTCGTCCAGGAGTCCTGCGGAGGCGGATGTCCCTTATTCGCATGCTTCGCGGAGCTTGCACGCTCGACACACTTGGCCATCGAACCGTTCCATCGAGCTGAGACGCTGCGATTATCGATGAGATACGGTCGACGACGTGTGGATTAGTTCTGCTCGATTTGCCGATAAAACAGTTGCGCCAACAACACTGCGAAGAACAAACGAAATTAAATAATTTTTCGTGGGCAATCAAAGTACGAGTAGTGCACGAAATTTTTCCTAATTTTATATTTATCATTCATTATATCTTCATTACATGTTTTGCAAAAATTAATTTTTCGAACGCGATATTGTCTTCTATATTCAGCTAGCTGAATGTAGACGTCGTCAATAGACTGCTGCATAATGCTGTAGCAGTCGCGTGTATACGTACCAAGTTCACTGTCAAAGGCCTAGACGTATTGTAATGTTCCCGCCGAGGTATTGCATGAAGAATTGATGACACGTCACGTTGCAGACAGCACTCTGCACGCATTGAAATCACTTCAACACATAGCTGCATACCTTAAACTTGGCCTCTCTGTGAACTTCTCGTCTTACGTGACAGTTTTCCAATCGATTGCTGTCGCTCTTGTGACTGTAATACTACTCGATAACGAATTGCATAATTCTATAAATCTGCACATTTATATGCACATTCTCCGCGCCATTATTGCTTTCATATTACATCATAAAAAAGACTGTATACAGCAGCGATTCATTAGATGGAAGTTAATTTACAAAGCAGCTTGTGCCTTGTTCGAATTTTTAATCGATCGTGTACTTAATTACAGAGTGCTAAAGCACCCGAGCAAGTGCTAGGCAAGTGAGAAATGTTATTGACAAACGTCATTGAATATTTATAAATATAACGAAACATGAGTACGGCATGCTGCTGATCACAGCTGAATCATTGCTTTCGAATAAAATTATTGAACTCGCTAGTGTGCAGAAAGTGCAGTTGTGCGTTTGTGTGTTCATGCAGTGGATTCTCTTTGATATCGTTGGATCGCTCCTCCGAATTCTACCAGGAAATTCGTTAAGACGAGCGAATCGGTTTCTCGCAGCGGAGAATTCGAGGAGATTATCGTTTTGAGAATATCGTCAGAATAAATATTGATGTGTCTGGCAATTCAACGCGATTATTAGCTGACTAATTGCTACGGCACGTCTGTTTTCGCGGCTTTACTGAATAAATTGGCTTCACGCGGAATTCGTTCACCGCGACGCGACGTGATGAAATACGCACGTTATGTTGTGACGTTACTTTCCTTCCACGATGTAATATATCAGGATCAAGGCATATCGAAAGCCGTGTTAGACGAGTCGAAGAATTATCAGCTGAATACAATGAACAATGTTCAATGAATACACGAGTCGCTCGGATCATCGAGAATACATTGCCATCGGTGATCGATGATCCCCGATCTAATGGAGAAATTGGTATCGCTAAATATTCTTCGGTGCGAACAAAGGCATAGCTGCCGGTAATCATCAATTTAACGTCGATTTCACCTAGGATTCGAATGAGACGTTATTTTCAATTTTTAACAATATTTTATTACATCATTTGTAACAGACAGGATAGAAATGATTATGGGAACCGGGAGATAAACGCGACGGTCAAGAATTAACGGGAGATAGACAATCTCGTCTGGATGATGCTGAACATATACGGTGAGAATAAATCGATCGGTTGATTTCTTCTAGCGGCCACGCCGGGCACGAGTAAATACGGTCGGGTAATTGGTGTCATTACGGCGGTTCATTACTATTCTATAAGTAACACGTCGCTACACAGACCCGAGTTCTTGCACAGAATCGTTAAAACTAGGTATGCGATTCCATTAATTCAATTTGATCCATCGATGTTATATTCAGGATTGAGATTTACGTCGGGACAATCACGTTTTCCGGAGTATTCATTATTAGTTCGTAATACTATGATAATATAATAAAGAAGGGAGTCGGTCCACTTGATGTGAAGAATATAAAATATAAAGTGATTGAAAGATCTTAATTGAAGTGGCAGCATTTTTTCATTTAACATCAGCTGTAGATTTTCTTGAAGAGGAACATGCCCACGATGCTATCGTATCTGATTCGCCGTGAAGTAACGCTTTGTAAGGGAAGAGATAAACGAACCATGTCCGTAAAATGCGATTCCTCTTTCGATGCATCAGTTAAGGACCTCGCGGGACCCTACGTGGGCTGCGGGTCGCAAGAACACGGCGATCTTTCGGTGAAAGGTGCTTCTTGGAAAATACATGAAAGGAAAGGGGTGTAGCACGTCACAGAACAACTGTCCTCGATGTTGGAACGGGATACATTCAAAAAGAAAGCGTAGTTTACCACGGCGGCGTAATAAAAACTCTTTCGACGGCCACGTCAGTGTTCTGGAGATTTCAGACTGATTGCCGCGAGTCCTGCTTATCTGAAGTATATAAAACACATCACATCAGACAGTATATATACTGTCCAAAATATTTCATCTGTCAACCCTCGAAATACTAAATTCATCGACGGAGAAAGTCATTCGCATGCGATCCTGTTTTGAGAGATAAAGTTACGAAACAAAAAGCTTGAATCCAGATACAATTTTTAAGGTATACACGTCTAGAAATAATTCTTTTTAACCGACTTCGAAACAGGAGGAGGTTACTCAATTCGATCTGTATGTGCCTTTTTTTCGCTTTCTTTTCTATGTATGTTCACTACCGATTACACCGACATGGATTTTTTTATTCCTCACGATTTTATTTGCAAAAAATGGATGATTTCACGTATGTTCACCGATTACTCCGAGATGGATGGACCAATCATGTATGTCTCCCGACTGGTCCCTTGAAAACAAATTTTGCATTTTTTCATTTTTTGCGGTTTTTATTGCAAATAACCAATAAGACCGAAAAAACATCCTACGGTGTTCTACAAATTCTGCTCGTTCCACTAAAAAGTGTGAATAGTTCATGTGTACTCACATAAATTAAATGGAAATTATTTCATACTTTTTTGTGCATTTTTTTAGTGCGTCTTTTCGAAGTCGGTTTAAATTTTTTTATTGAACAGTCAGCTTGCTGTCTCGGCAGCTTTTGTTGAACACAGTGACGCGGTTTCATCATTGAATTTGACGACATCCTGCGCTTCAACTTTCACATTTGTCACAGCGGTCATACGAATCCCATGATCGTACAAAACCGCATGGCAGTTGAGAGTGTAGCTTCCCCGCAGGTGTGAAAATATGAATTGTCGGTCTAATGGGAAATAACATCCGCAATAACAGCGTAGCACTCTCACAGATTTAGGACAGTTCCCGTTTCGTTTCACACGTAAAAACGCCTTGCGCAATGGGTACCTGGCCAGATGAGTATCAAGGTAATGGACCCGCGGCTCCTCAGACATTTTTCGTAGGACAGGGCATCATCGCAGGGACGCTCGAAATGCATTTTCTCACCGTTGCAGTTCGCTGCACCGCCCATTGTTACCTCCGACGCACTTAATTCGCGACCACGAGTAGTGCACCGGGCGGTGATTAACATGCCGCTCGTGAAACACTGGAAAAAAGCCATACCACTGTCGCTTGTACTATTATGAAACGCTTTGTAAGCTTTAATGAAACCGCTGTCGCACGGACAGCCTAATCATTTTGCAACGCCGGAAATGTATCTAGAGGCGTACAGTTAATCCTACATTGACACTGCATTTGCAAATAAAAATATTTTCTTATCCGATTCTTACAATTGATATCAGTAGCACTCCTTCGAAGAAAGATCTTCGAAGCAAGAACCATGTGCAAGACAAACATAACCGTTTCTTATGGTCATAGGCTAGTAAATTCATTTGACTAAAATAATAACAGATAATCAGTTATTTCAGCCAGATGATTTAATTACATCGAACAAGAAATTACTTTCTCTGTATCTTTTCTTTAAAAAAACAGAAACCAGCAAATAGTCTATCATTTCGAATTGCTATGTTTTATTCGGAATAAAATGTGCCCGAGCAAGTTCAGTCTCATTAATACCACATTACATTGTGGCGGAATTTATATTTCCGCGACGGTAGAACAGTGAAAGCAAATCTCGCGGCAACTGAAGAAGGAAAATGTGTTGCGAAGATTTAATGAATCCGGCATATAAAACCGTGACACAAATAGTTTTCATACCCGCGTGAACACCGAGAGTTCTATGAAATCGTTCTAAAACAATGATCCAGTATTTTAATAATACTGATGTGTGGTTTCACAGGATGTGTGCTGCGGCAATGCGTGCCGTGGTCATTTAATTTTCCATTTAGTTGCGGGCGTTCCGTTGTTCCGGGAGCGTGGATGTTTCGGTGCTCGTTCGAGACAATTATTTTGATGCAGATTAGGATTCGCGGCGCGCAGAGTAACGCTGGGGCATTATGATTCCATAGAACAGTACCGGGCACCAATGTGGCGTCGAAATGAAAAGAACGTATTTCCGTGCTACGCGCTATTTAACATTGCAGCTCGCAGCAATGTATCTCATTTCCTGTAATAATTGCCACATTATGGCATATAATTACCGCAATACGTTCGCGATACTGGCGTTGCTTGATTCACGAGCGCGTTTCGATCAGGTGATAAAGGATGCACGTGGTATTCAGTTTATAAAACGCTGCTTCTACTTATGATCCTTCCTAGCATTAAATCCAAACAATTTTCACTTCCTAGAGTTTTTACTTCCCAGCAGAATTCTCGATTCGTGTGCACGAACCCGACCAAACTGAATCCTTTTGAATGGTACACTTATCGATGTAAAGACGATACGCGGCGCGGAGATCCACGAATCCAGATAAAAATCGCGAATCGCTTAAAGCCCGCTTTAGCATCCCGCGCAATTAACCTGCCATTGTTTACACGGCTTAAAAAACGGAAACACGATTTTTCGCCATTTAAATTCTACCAGAAGCCGGATAATTTACCCGCGGTATTCGCATAATTTCTCCCAGTCTCGCGCAGCCGTTAATTGCACCGAATGAACATTTTTCCGCGATATTCTTCATTCCCCGCGGTCGGGCCCGTATAGTTTCCCTGAAAATATGCTCGATAATTACGGGGCCGTTAATCAGGATGAACGCGTTTACGTCGACCGATATGCGGGTGCGATCCGAACGATGCGGAAAAACCGCGAGAGCACACAAGGTCCAATAAGAAAAGCAACTCGTCTCTTTCCACCGAGATCGGGTGTTGCCTTATTTTTGTTAATCGGCCAGCTACCATGATACCCGCTGGACCGTGAATTTCTTTTCCACATTGCCACACGACAAGTTTATTAATCGTTATGAAACCGGCAAGAATACGGTCGCGATTCGGATTTCAAGCGATCATGGCTGATGCATGGACTGCGATCGCGATTATTAAACGGAATTATTCGACGCGTAATTCCTTCGTTCGCCGTTACGGATAATGAAGTGATACAGAAACACGCCGGAAAACAGATTAATGGGAATACGGAATAAATCAATCTTCCCGGGCATTTTACCACTTGGCAGCGAGCAAGCAGCGGCCGGTTACCATCGATATTAACCACCAGCGTCAATTTCTGCTATCAAGAAAATTGTCGTGGACTTTTATTTCGACCCCGCGATCCGGAATTCCGTTCACCACATCAATCCCGCGGCTACGGTCTCGTTAATAATGAATTATTATTGCGTGCCCCCCTCATTTTCCCGTTCTTACCTCAGCGCAATGTGTTCTATCGTTTTCTGTTGTTCATGCTGACCCATATACCGTTCAGATTTCCCAAAGAAACACTCGAATTTATTTGCACAATCCCTCGACGAGCAACAATGTTACACGATTTCACTTTTCACGATGTCCTCAGAAAATTCGTCTTAATTAAATCCTAATTATATGGAATCGTTGAAAATTCGTAACATCGACTCGTGCCCTCGAATTTCACTGTTCTGCAAGACGCGCGGATTTCGAAAATGGAATTTCTGCGAGGTAATTATCCCGTCGAAGCATTATTACGCGAAGGTTACGCATATTATGTATCCGTCCACCTTGTGCAACGCGTTTCATTAAGTGACAGCCGGTGGTTGCGAACGCGTGCGGAGTTTTCCAGATTCCCCGTCGGAATATAATAATTTCTCGAAACGATTGACTAACGACCAATAATTCCCTAGCAATGAGCCTGCAACGGGCAGTTATCGTAGGCGTGTACCGCGGATCTGCAAAAAAAAAACGTGGACGTTATTTAATACCCGCTTATTAATATTTCTTATTAACAGTAAAATTTTCTTCTCGCTTTCGTGTCAGCTGATCTTTTGCAAACGATAGCGAAAATCTCGAAATTTAATAGTTCGTTCATCGACGCGATCAACATTCTCCTCGAGGTCCCTGGGGGTTTCGAGATTGTTACATTTTAGTATGGTGATTTCATCGACACTTTTTCTGCAGATCCTTAATGAGGAGACCGATCGTTCGGAAATATTTCAACAATGTTAAACGGGCGATGGAAGGCATTAAGGCTTAAGAGTGAACATTGTTAGATTTTAATTTCAACATCCACTTGTCTCGGTTTATTAAAGCGTGTAGAGTATTGCACAAGTAAAGTAGCTCCCCTCGTAGTAATAAACTTTATGCTTGACCGTAAAGAAGACTGAATGTAAAAAAAACCTGATTAATGCAATCTTGTTCAGGAACGTCAGTTAGAAGATGGTGGTGACTATAAAATTGATTACTAGAACTGTTATTTTAAAGTGTAACTAATACTTCGTCGAAACTATTCCATATTGTACAAACAGATACATACCTTGCATCTAATAAAACGATTCCAACTGCAAACACTGCCTCAGAAACGAAAGATAATATATCAGACATGCACTGATACTTATGAACACCCTGTGCATTGTGTTCTAAGACACAATCTATTGTTATCTCGTAGCCTGCAGCACTTCAGAACTGCATCTTTCGAGGCTGGAAACGTGCAACATCGGTGGCTCGTAACAGGATGCATCATCCAGAGATGCTTCCTCAACTTGGCAGCCGACATGCACTTGATCTTCCTTTTGCAGCCGGAGGAACAAAAGTTCGTATACCTGCTGACGAGGCGTGAAAGCTGCTATAATTGCACGTACGTGTCGAATATTTTATTACCATATGAAAGTCAGTTTTTTCTTGTCGATGACAGCGTGACATGTGTCCGGACATTTTCATGCGGGTCAGGGGAACGCGTCCTCGGAATACGATAGTAGAAACGTTCGTCTACATTCCAAGCAGACACGTTACGTGCACCTAACTATGCGATTCGATATCTGTGCCACCCCAACCTTTAACTTCGCGAACGATCAGGCATGTGTTGGTATGATCTTGCACTTCTTGAGAGGCCTTCTGGGTCGAGAGGCTGAAAAACACCGTACAGTGCGATCTGACATTCACCGGCAGTGTGATCGATGTTCTTTCTGATCCGTAACGTGCTGCTCGCGATTTGTGATCGATACGATTTTGATCGAGGCGTGTACTGGGTGGGGCAAAATTTGTTTATCCTCGCGCCGTAGCACAATACCTCAACCTTTTGTAACGCGTAGTCCTCTTTCCAAAGTGTTCGATGATTCCTTTGGGGAACTACCAATGATACAACTTTCTTGTGTGAATTATAAGCATTATCTGAATTAAATTATGCATATATGCATATTATATGAATACTTGGGAACATTGACATTAACAAGTGCCTATTCTACTTTCACCACATGAAAGTTTTGTACCAGTTATATACACAGAAGCAAACTGACAATCAATCATCGTCAACATCGATCCTTTAAATGCATTTATGAGAATAAAGACATAAACCATGTGAACTGCCAGTGCAATCTCTACAACCCTCGAAGAACAAGATTAAGAATCTGCAAAGAATAAAGTTGCAACCACCACTTAACCCCTTGCCCTACAAGATTTTCAACAGAGTCTAATAAATATGTATGTTATTAATCTCCTTTAAACCGAGATACAATTCTAGTATTTTAGTTTTGTTAATGTATAGTCATTGGAGAACATGTCGGCATACAATACATATAAATTTTCTCCTTTTTTAGGAAATTACGAACTACACAAAGAAAGTTGTAATCACTGAAACCGTAAAATAAATCGTAGGGCAAGGGGTTAATATGAAGGCATTACAGTAAGACCTCGATGGTTGCAACCTCGTCGCACGGAATCATAGTTCGTTTCATACTATCAACTCCCACCACGCGGTGTTCAAGGTTGTGGAACTCGTGGTGGGGATTGTGGTTTACGTCAGGACCTCTGAGTCCTCCCCACCAGATTCCTGTGGAGTGTAGGAGGAGGTTGAGGAGAACTAGAAGATTGAAGTGGGCAAGACTCGTGAGAAACACAGAAATTTTAACACGTTAATAATGTAATTGACACACACATACCAATGTAAGCAGAAATAAACCTGCATAGACGTTGCAAAAATAAAAAAAGAAAAACGAAGTTCGTCCACCGGACAAGCAGAAATATGCAATTATGCGGTTCGCGTTCGTTGGCCAATTCGTCGTGCGTTGATGCACAGATTTAAGTCGCCAGGTGTTGCGCTAATCGTCGAAATTTGTAAACTAATCCACGCTAGCTTGGTTTTCTTCCTTTCACCGGCGTGTTCCTCTTTAGACGGACAAACTGGTGTTTCACGGAACACGACATCGGATTTTTTTTCGCGGTCGCGTTCCATTCGCGCACACGCGCGTGCGCACCGCTCAGAAAATGTCAAACGTGGTTTTGCAAAGCCCGGGCTCGGCTTAGGGGTTTTCCCGCTGAACGTAAATCAGGGAAAGGAGATTTCGTGTTCGCTGGCTAGCCTGGTGTCCCGTCGAGCTCAAATGAACCGGAGCAAATGAAAGTTTTACGGCGGTCATCGATGAAAAATAAGAACTAGACGGGACGCGCGTGCCTACGTACCAGTCGTTCGAGGCTTGTGTGGCTGGTTTTTCTGATGGAATGCGATTGAAAAAGCACTGTTATTCTTTCGACGGACGATGCCGTATTTCTCTCGGTCCTGTTGATGTCCAGTTTCGCTTTCTTACCGTTTCGAGCAAGTACGAATTTCTGCTCATGTTTATCCCCTCGATTTTCTCACTGGAGTTTCGTTGAAGGATGGAATGGAAATACCGTACACGGACGTTCTCCGATGCGAGCATTCTTGGTGCCATCCGCCTATCTGTTGACTGGTTCGACTGGTTTTCTTGCCGGTGATAAGCATCCTCTGCGAGTAACAGTTTACTGAGTACAGAGGCGTTCCGCAAGAACTGAGCGACTTCCGTGTACGACGATGACTCGTGGCCCATTGTTCGACTCTTCCCTATTTTTGTTATCTATGTCGGAACGAAAGTCTGAGACGAGCTTGTAGGGGTTGTACCGATTAAGTGCTAGTGGACTGGTCATATATTTGTGTGTTCAATGTTTCTGTGTCATATTTCCACTCAGCAAATAAAACGTAACAGTTTCCCAGGAGATCGATAGTTTTGCAGTTCGAAACTCATATTGTAGAAATACGATGAAGAGTTGCATAAGCATTAGCGTTCGAACTGCTCAATGAAAATCGTTTCACTGGTCCAAAAAAGTCCGGCTACGTTGATTGGGAGATATTCTTAATGAAATCAGAATGACTAGTTAGAAAAATGATCTCCTGTTCTCGATTCACGCGAGGCTACGTGGATTTTTTGCGTGGTTGCAGCAAAAGCAGTAAGAATTTGCATTCCCCATCAAGAATGTTGAAATGTATAGTCACGGATTAGGAAAAAGGGGAGCACGCGGTATATCGGGTAGCAAGTTCCGCATGAAAATAAGTCAACTGGGTGTAAAATTGAACGTTCCGCTCTCGGCGATGGGAAGAAAAGGAAACTGAAATCAAACTCCACGGATCTGGACACGGACCGAGGCGTGGTTTTTATTCAGCTCTGCACCACTTTCCCTTTCTTTCCCCTGAGAAATTTAGCAATAATTATGTCGCTCGAACTCCCATTACTTAAGCCCCGCCAGGCTACTCGAAGTATCGAGCGACCGCTGAAAGTGCCAGGTTGCCATGGAATATTTCCTTTAATTGTTCTCGCAACGTGCAATTGCTGGCCATCCGGAATTACCTAAAAGACCCTTTTGTTTTCGATCTGTAGAAGGTCAGGAAATGATGGAGTTATTTTGATCATCGGTACTAAAAAAAAATAACTTATGTACCTGAAATGACCTTAAATGAGTGTGCAAAATCCTCATATGAAAAGTTTAATAGTTTCTCGGGAAAAAATTTCAAAAAATCAGAATACCCCCTTGACCCTTCACTGCATGATTTTTTTATTGGGATGAAAAAATTGAAAGAAGGTCAGTTTTTGTGTTTTATTTAAGGGAAAATATTTTAAAAAATTAAAACAATATTTTATCAAATGAGATAAAATGTGTAGTATAGTAAGAAACACATTCTTAGTTTACTATATACCAGATTTGTTAACTGTATCAGATATGATACACTATGCAGCGAAGGGTTAAGATCATTTCACGTTCTCATCAGTACCGAAACGAAGCTCGGAGTAGAGAAAATTCATGTGGACTGCCGTAGCAGGATTAATTACACGGTCGATTTCTAGCAGGAACAAGACGTCGCGAAATATTACGCATCGATCGAATTTCGCTTCTAGGAACCGTTTATCAGTGGTCGTACATAGCAGACACGTTGTTGCGTAGTGACATTTCCTTATTGCCCATGGAACGTGTAGTTATCGCGTGAACAACGTTTTCAGCTGATCAGGAACTGAGTTTCCATGAAAAGGAAATCACGGGTAACGGGCTCAGAACCCCGTCGCGTCGGGATTTACGGGTTCGAAAAATGGGAACGTCGAACTGGAAAATTCTCAGTTTCCGGCGATGCTCGATTTTAACGAGCGCAGCTTCTCATCGGGTCTGATTAAACGTCGATTTTATAGGTGCACCGAGTTTCGTTCGGGTTCTCGTTACCGTCTTCGTTACACGCTCATTTATTATTCCAACCTACGGATTCCATCTAGATAATCGCATTAGCATATCGGTGTAGCTCGTTACGTAACGTCGTGCGTATTTGTGCGGCAGAACCAATAAAATGTAAATAGATCAGCGGATTTTTCGTTCCATTCAGCGACTTTCACTAATATTCCATTCCCAGTATGCAAGCCGGCCGCGGACCGATACACGGATTCGAACTCAGCCGGTGCCGCCGTGCATTTCCTATTTCGTATTAAAGAGGCCACCGCGTTTTGTAACGTCGTTAGTATTGTAAATTGTAAAAGGAATCGGCCATCGGCATTGTATCGTATGGAACCGGGGGTTCTCTAATTAGCACGATACACGAAGGAAATTCGACCATCGTAGACCTCTAAACTGTAAACTAGCTTTGTATTAGGTGTGCAAATAAGTTCTTTCCCCTTTTCTTCCAAATTCAAGATTTACAAATAAAATGTTTAAAATTAATAAAATCTAAAATTAATAGAATCTTGTCTGGTGACTCCCAATCTTTCTGCCAATTCTTCAGCAATTCCTCTAACTGACCGTCATCAAACTTTCTCGGCGCACCTGAACGATCGTCGTCTTCCAAATAAAAATGACCGGCTTTAAATCTTTGGTACAACTTTTTGCATGTTCTGTAAGATACAGCGTTCTCTCCCAGTGCCACACAAATCATTTCAGTAGCTTCAACAGCTGATTTCCTAAGCTGGAATGCAAAGAGTGAGCAGTGACGCAGATGATGCTTCTCGCACGCCATATTGCTTGAAATTGTTACATAGGACCGGAAACTCTTAGAGCTCCATCACGACTCTTCTTAAAACTAAAAGAACGCTCTTTCAGATGCCACAAAAATCGGGAAGTAATTCGAATTCAGGGGAAGCAACTTATTTGCACACCTAACGATACATAGACTTAGTACAAATTTCTCCTCAATAATCATTTCAGGAATGAATTTCATTCTGTTCATAATATTTTTAATCTTTTCGATGCTCAAACACTTAACACCTTGGCATATAAAGATGTCTCGAATTTATTCTGAGGTTGGCAAAGTGATGATAATGGACAGTAACTCTCTCAGTATGTAAAGGGGTGAAATCTGCACCGACATCAACGACTCGACGACTGCCGGTAAGGCACTGCATTTCCTGTTTGGTATTAAACAGCAGATCGTTTTGTAACGTCGTTAGTGTAAAAGGAATCGGCCATCGGCATTGTGTCGACAAGTAACTGAGAGTCCGCTAATTAGCACAATACAGGAAGGTCCCGATGACGTCGGGTCAGCGTCAAATCCATGTTTCCACGCAGGAAGTCACAGTTAGGCGAACGATTAATTGACGGTACACGCAATGTCGTAAACAACCAGCGAATGAAGGAAGAAAACCAGTGCCATTCCGCGGGAACGAACATGGAGAACCGACGGAAACGAAAGCAGACCCGACCACTTGATAAAGATATAAACGCAGGTGTAAACAACACGGACAACGACTCGAGAAAAGAAACTGAAAATGGGAATACTAGTTCGGGAACCAATGGTCACGTGGAGAAGAATGTTATTCGCGAGTTACTGCCTCCAAAAGGACGGCACCAGAAATCTTGAAATCGTAGAAGAGTAGAAATCTTTAAAATAATTTTAATCTCGGAAACTCCATCTTGCCAGTTGATTCTCAAACGACGGGAGTAGGTTCCATTTTTCGGTAACTTTTTAGTAGCAACTTTAAATTAATTGTAGATTTCATATATCGAGGACAGAGGTGTGTCGACAAAATTAAAAATAGTAGGAACATTGAAAGAACTAAAGAAAAATATTTTTAATAGACTCCTGCAACCGAGGTAGACAATTTTGTATAAAAATTTGCCGTCTCATAATTAAAGGTTAATTCCAATTTGCCAGTGCGATGAAAAAGAATCATATTAATTGAGTTGCTTCATTCGTAAAGTCCACCTTACAAACGGAATTATACCCGCACAATTTTAATTTCCAAGCGCAGTGTAATCAAGAAACATCCGGTTATTCCGATCTACTTCGACTGGCACAGTCGAACTGGCGGTTGATCGCCGGTAAAAGTACAAAAGGAGAAGTTTTAATCGACTGATCTCCGTTTTCGAGAGTGTCCGGAATCAATTATATGAATATTTCGCAACGTAGAAAGCGGGTGTGTAGACCAAAGTCCCTCCGGAAAGCGAGCGGAAGCTGGATCTTCCACGTTAGATTAAACTTCAATCTGGCAAATATCTGCAGGCGAGGTCTAAATGAATTACCGCCCGCGGATTTTAATCGCGACTGTTTGCGCTTTCTACGGTGCGCCGTGTCTTTTCTCTCGGCTGTATCCCAAAGAAAAAGTGTTCCCCATATCTATGCTTTGGCATCGGGGGCGACAATCTTAACGAAGACGTCGCGCGAACGAGGACAATTCAGTGACAATCTCCACTGCGACGTCGCCCATAAATCACCCGGCAATCTTACCTAATGTTTATCTCAGAATTTGACGTGCATACATACATTGTATCCGCGGCGGTAATGAAGCGGGTTGCGATAGGCCTGGGGTCTTAATGAGCCGGTTCTCAGCCGGTAATTAGTATTCTCGCTTTTCTCTTTGTCTCCGGCTGCGTGCCGTGCTTTTTCACCTGGCCGAAAGCCGTTCAATTAGCGGATCACGATCGTTCCTGACAATTCCGACCCTCCTGGGGAAAGTCTTCCGATTTCGGTGGATCCCGTGGTACATTGCGAGCGGAAGAACACGTGGCAGTTGCTGTTCACAACGGTTCACCCGAACGAAGCCGTGCTCTGGAAACGAAAGTGCTCGGACCACCGTTGCGCCGCAGCACCATCTCATACGGATTGATTTCATTCTCCTACGGACAATTTTTTTTCCACACCTTTGAGTTATCGATCTATAGTCTCGATAAATTCGGATCGCGGAGAAAGGATTCAGGATTTTCTACTCACCTTCCGGCGCGGTTTCTTCGTCTTTGTCCGAGGAGAGGACAACGGTTCGAATCACTTTTTAAATTTTATGAACGGGTTCAGGAAATGAAAGAGTTCTGCGTCTGTAAAAGAAATGAAGATTGAGACATCAGGAAAAGGGAGAGATGACTCGTGTATGTAATATTTAATAATTATATGTCATCGGCACCGTCGTATTGTCAGCGTTACGAGACAGCCGTTATTATGGGAGGGACATAAACGGTACAATGAGCGCATAAATAATGATGGTCCATGTACATACAGCCTCGCTGCACTTTCCTTTCGGTTTTGGCACACGAGGCGTGGTATGTAGATAGCAATGAGATATGCATATAGAAATAATCCTGCCACATCCCGTTGAAGATCGTGACGAGTGTTTTAGGTTGGGCGTGACACACTTGTGTCGATTATTGCAAGAAAACAAATCCGCGTCTAAGAACCAGCGCGACGTGATGGTAAGAAATGCTCGGATATGATTAAAGTTCAGGCGGTGTGAAGTTAACGGATTGATTACGAGCGAGCATTGTATGTAAACGTTATCGAAACAAATTGATAAATGATCTTGTCGCTTGTTCTTACAGTAGTTGCACAGCGGTGGAATGTATATTAAAAAATTCGTTCTGTCGGATCTACTGTAGGATATACGACTTTCGAACTGCGACACCGTTCGAGCTTATTATTTAAGTTTCCGGGACGTTAAAGTTCTCAGAAGGCGGAAACGTTATTTTGCGGCTCGCGAAGTTCAAAATTCCGAGTCTCAAAGGAACAGTGCTTCGTGAGGTTAAAAATTCAATGTCTCCGAAGGCCTGGGCATTCTACAAGCCTTCAAATTAAGAGGACTTAAAATTTTACCGTCTCAGAACCTCGCGACTCCAATTCTCAGTTCTAAAATCCTAACATTTCAAATTCAATTACTGAATTATTTGATTTACCATATTTTCTTCATTTCCGCAGAAACCTCTGACGAAAGAACATGACAGACACCGACGACCGAGTTCACGTGTTCCATTTCCGAGCTAACCTAATTCGAACTGAATCAATCCACTTCGAGAACCTCAATTTATTATGCTGCTTACATATGCTACAATTTCCTCAATTAAATTCATTAAAGTCGAAACTTTCGTTCTGACCAAGCAGAACGGGACGCCATTAAAAACCAAAGTTGAGGGTTATTGCAGGAAACGTTGCCGCAAGAAAACTTCAAAACCGTGGCTTGTCAACTTTTTCTGCTAATAATAATTTATAACCCGGTTCAAATTCCTTGTTTTACATAGACTAAGTTGCGAGGATAATGTACGAGTGCCAGTGATGAAATTATATCTCGTTGCTACGGTTACGATGCAATTACGTTAGACAACGATCTGTCAGCCACTTTCGAAATTAAATTTCGCTCGTACGTCATATCAGAAATATGCCCCCGGACTTTGTGTGTAACTGGTCCACCTGCGATCACTATAGACGCATAAATGAGGCCGGGTCATCGCAGATGATGTTCGCTAACAACGCCGACAATCGAAACGTTGAAGTCGGTGCCGTTGTTCAAAGAAATGGCCTGCAGCCGTGTTTCGTTTATCCATTGACCTCGAAACGGCTAAATTGGGATCAGTATCGCGAATATAGTGATTTGGTATCGTGCTTAGAGCATAATCATATATGGTCCCCTTTCTTTCTATTGTGCCTTCTTTGCCATCGAAACACTGACGCATTATCCAATAGAAATTCTTGATAGTTTGACCATTAATCAAAATATTGTCACTTTCTGTAGGCTGTACAACCGCTAATTGTATTTCAGCAACCATTTGTCATGATTAGCTAATATCAGATAGAGGGTACATGAATCCTAACGGTAAATGATTTATCAAATAAACAGAATTGTACAGAGAAATTAGGTAAAACATTCAATCATTAAAATTATATATACAAGTATAAATCTTGAAGAATGAATAACCTTAATGAACAAGATTGCATTATTATTAATTTATTCTATTAACAACTGTGGTCAATTCTTAATTATAAAGAAATGAATGTGGGTCAAAAATTACTGTTAACCCGAATGCTAATTTTATGGAAATCGGTTTAGGGATAAATATAAAATGTTTTCAGTCTATTCGAAGAATAATTAACGAACAGAGTTTATAGCTTCATTACATATTTCGAGCTGTACATTCTGACCGTCGTTTAACTATAAATAACGGCACCTACTTCCTCTAATCGGTTCCATCGATAGATGTTACATCTTCACAACCGGAATTTATAACGTGTGTTAATGAAATGCGACAATTCGACATAACGATGAGTCAGAATAGTATGATTAGAATGTCGTTTGACATTGGCTGCGATGCGTACAACCTCTATAAAAATAAAGTAGCTGAAATATTTCTTGGACATTCTTAGCAAGGACACTTTTTTTCGATCGACATTCCACTGCTCCAGTCCACGATCAATGAAGTTTTTTCTAAAAATATCTTCGTGTGATTGTTGCAATACGTTTGCCATCTACGAAATCCAGCCAGGTTTCTACCTAAATGTTTCCATGATGCTGAGAAAAGTAAAGAAATTCTATCGTTCGAATCAAGATACAGTGATTCAATTATTTCACAATACGGCGATTTAATGACTTGCAAGTTGCTTTTTAAGGCTGTTCACGGTGAGATTACAAAAACTCGTATCACAACGAAATCCCGGATCGGTCTACGATTTTCTGCGAACATAGATTTGTTTCGTCGAGCACTCATAACCAGCGTTTGCGCAGCGAAAAGGATCGTATTCATTGGTTTTGTCACGGGACACCGTATACGGCGCCTAAGAAAGTCTTCCTAATTGCTCTTAATTGATTGTGATGTTAATATAACGGCCCGGAACGAAAAGGAATGATCTTTGGTCTGGTTTATGTAACGGATAATTGACTTGGCATTTTTCTACAAGACAAGAATCAAGTCCGACGCCGTGGATCTCCTAAACCGGTTGCGTTACGATATATGCTCACCCCGTGACCGGGATTATTTGGTCAATAGCGTTGCGAACTTTTTACCCCATTTACTCCATCCTGACGAAATAGGCATAATTGTCTTGCGCCAGTAGATTAATTGACGACAAACCGATAATCGAATTGGCGAGATCGATAACTGGATTAGTCCATTTCCAGCAATTTTCCAGGAATGAGGAAACAAATCATTTTAAATTAATTTAAGGTAAATTTAACGGCACTGTTACACTATTTGAAAGACTGAAGACAGATGTTAGTTCAGTAACAACTAACGAGGCTTAAATTTCAATTCATATTGTTATGCAACAAAGAAACGATGCCTAGCGCGCACACTGCCGATCGAGAGTGCAGCACAACGAGGATCGAGATATCTCTGCGAAGCAACCATGTAATTAAGATTTTAACCTTTCTGATGACACGAACGATATTTCCGCGAGAGTAAAATTCAATTATACAAGAACGAGTGGCATAAATTGCAATCGGAAAACTATCGCGGCTACGGTATTTTAATTGTCCATAAATCGTATGGTCGGTATTGACCATCGTTTACTCTCTAGATACGTTATCAAACGCAGCAAAATATTCGAGCGATTCGAACGTTGCGGCGTTTCGGTGCATGCTCGCGATACACATCGCGAAAAATGCAGCGGGCGCGGAGTAAATTGAAAACGGAACGTATCCAGTGATGTGAATGACACTTGTAATGTTATATTAATGGATTTCATGCACTTGGCATAGCAGAAAATGGATTTTGCAAAAATATTTTCGTCTGAATAACACATTTTTGGAATCTTTCATTGAATACGAATGTTGGTGGTGCATTCGGCTGCATAAAGCATAAAATAAATGTATATTAATAATTTTCTGTCGATCTTAATTTGTAAAATGAAAAATTGTAGTTTTGCCCGAAGTTATTAACAGTTCATTTAATGCTGCCATTTGTAAATGAAAACATTTAGAATAGAGACTATAAATAGATGGTTTCGAAAAATTAATATTTGGCCTACTTAGGCGTACGTGTAACCCTCGACTAAACCTTTCTCTAAATGTAACAAGCTGCAACCACACGAAACCAGGCTTTTTTGTTGATACCGATCTAGCGACCTTTCATGCGATTAATCAACTGCGGACTGTTTCAAATCTATCTGAACTGAATAGTCATTTTTAGCAGCTCGTTCAACCGTGGTAGTTGTATCTTGATTCGGACATGAAGGAACTTTTTCATACAGCAATTGAAGTTTCAATATCGTTGAATATGTACCAGTTACTGTATACTGGTTCACGTTCACTGAAAACATTCAATACCATTAACAGGATTACATTATTTTACACCATTCCTCGTATTAAATACAAATAACTTCAACAATGTGAAAATTGTTTTGTACGACGATCATTTTTAACAATATCATTTTCGAGCAAAGAGATGAAATAATATTTCCATCTCTACAAAATACATCGAATAGAGCAACGAAATAAATCCAATTCGAAATATTCCTCGATCAAGTTAATCTTTTCGGTTCAATACGACAGAGATCGTTCCTTCTCATTCAATTCACGTCGCAGCATCCTCCGGATCTCGCAGCGACCCTTTCATTTTGGTGAACCCGTTATAAATCAGGACAAAGGATAAGTAATAGGGCAAATCCAATAATCCTGGCAACGTTTCTTCAGTCAGTGTCCCGTTCTCTGTCTCCGGGAGCCATTATTTCTCATCGTTTCACCGTCGAGGTATTCCTATTATAGGGGACCGTTCACCGTATTCAAATGACTCCACGGTGATAATAATGATCAGGGTAATTGCGTACGTGGCGGACATAATGACTTAAGGGGCCTGGCTATTCGATTTCCATGGTGTCAGAGGTTTGGCGTCCGCAACCTCACGCGGATTTCTTATTACCGGCGCACAGCGGGGAATTTGACACGAAAAGTTGGAAAAAATCGATTTCTAAATGCGTTTTAACAAAATTGTGTAAATTCTTACGCTGCAGAAGCTTGAAATAGTTTTTCCGACTTTTCGAGGGAATTTTTGGGTCACTGCTGATGAACACTGCCGCCGTTGCCGACGATCTGGCGCGGTCTCGCGCGTTTTCTGTTTCTCATGGCTGCAATTTTGTACTTGGAACGGCCGGCAACCATGTTCTCCGTCGTCACGGCTTTGATCCGATTTTCAAATTACCCGGTAATGAACTTTCATTCCGCGCGGGCGAATTTATCGCGAACCGATCCCATCTCTCGCGTTTCGATTTCTCCTGATGATGGCCGGTTAACAATTAATCCGCATGGAAAACTAACCAGATTTCCTTCCGGCGGCGCGTTCATCTCGCCAAGGAATGGGAACTCATCGAGGGTAATAATCAAGTGGTGCGAAGCACGGTGAACCGCGCCGTGCAGAATGATAGTAATGATGTCATTACCACTTTTCCTCTCACTGACAGTTAAGCGGGACCTTGCCGCGGACAACGCCCAGCTTCGCGGTTCTCTTCGCAGCGGGTCCACCTGGTAGATTGCTCCTGAGCGATCTCAGTGGCAATTTGCTACGAATTGGTAATCTAGAAGATATTCGCTGACGATTCAAGGCCAGGAGCAAGAGAAACGGATTTCCTGGCGAGATTGCTGCACGGCCGAGAGATGGAACGCCTCGATCTGTTTTATATTCCAGACCGAATTAAAGGAGCCCGAACAATTTATTCATAGAAAGTCTCAAAGATTCATGCGCCTCTTTTCGACGGTGTTATTACCTATTCCGAAACGAGTGGAAGGTGACCTTGCTGGAAATATCGTGCCATTCAATCGTTCGCACCTGGGTTGGTCAGGATTGTAGACGCGGAGCTACTCGACCGGCTGTGTATTTCTAAAACAGTGAAAATTATTCATTATCTCGAAAATGCTTCAAAAAGCATACACGAAGTAACCGACGACTGTCGATACAAATATTTCCGTTTCCCACGAGCGCCGTGAACGACAGTTACGCGAGAAGCGGAAAATTCGCGTGACAGCGAGCGCGTTAAAAATGGCAAGGGTTTCCGCTCGCGTGTCGAAGCGTTGCACAATTGGCAAAAGAGCAGTTTTTCAAAAAAGAACGACTGGAACCGCGGATCGAGCGTGTGTGCGAGACTCGTTTACATGCTCAGGCGTGTATGATAATGATTTCTCCCGGCATCGTCGCGGTGTACGTTATACAACGGGTACGGCTACAGGAGATATAGAAACGACAAAGGCTTGCCACAGGGTTGCTCCTTCCCTCGGGTTAGTTTTGCCCGTGCATTTCAATCGGTCGCTCGCTCGTGACAAGGCAGGATTAAAGCAGTAATTACGTAACTTTACGTAATTTTTATTTCATCGTTATGGTACGAAACGGAACCGCAGCCTGCTCGCGGATATGTCATTGGCAGCGGATGAAATACTTCTAAAGAAAGTGGATGCTCCTGGATTGGGAAACAGAAATTATTCAATTAGACGTTGGATAACGCCGTTGTACAAGCGATGGAGCCAGCGCTCAGAACGGATAATGGTACAGGAAACATGTTTTTCACCGTGTTGCACGTGTTCCAGTAAAAATATTACGCCTGGGACGCCGATTGTGTTCGATCGGCTGCTCAGCTGCATGGAAAGTTCCATTATGTACGATCGATAGGTTTCAGGGAATTCCGCGTGTACCGTTTCCGCGAGCAACATTGCTTCGCGCACGATAATTCCTTTCTACGCGCACAATAAAATGTAGTGCATTGTTTCCAGCCGCTAATTACCCACCTTGAATCCCAACGGACTCGTAAGAACGTCTGTAACTGGTCAGCTCTGGTAATTAGTCACAGTTCTTATTGTTCACCCAGGAAATAAATAGATTTCACATGTTGCAATATTAGCATGGTGTTGTACTAACGTTTGATATGTTGCACTGATTGAGCCTTGACTCCGCATATTCACCGCAAATTCAGTTGTGCAGCTACAACTGAAGATAACGAATGGGGTAACCTGTTCCTGTATTCTCATGAGCTCATTAGAATAGCCGCGTTTCTATTGCATTGGCAATATTCCAACTAATTCTCAACTGGAGGCAATGACGATATTTCTTTTCGTCGTGAATGCATAAAAGCCGGAGTCCAATTACCAATTTTCATTTGTGATTATTTCAACTAAAATCGTGCTGTTTCCGACGGAATGGCGAGCGCAGGACAGCCCGCGGGGCTAAGCACCATATCATTCGTCCGCTATTACTCGGCTATGCAATTTTCGTAAAACGTTAGCCGTGTTCTCACACTGGCTGGCCATTTTCATTCCAGTTTCTCAGTTCCAGATGACATCGTGCGAACAATCGCGTCATACGGGGAAGAGGGGCTCGGCCGGGAACCGTAACGGTATTTTGCAAATCGTCGTGTGTTACAATTTGTTCGCGAACGCGATGGAAAAGAGAGTTAAGGGGGACACTAAGCGCTAATTAAAAAAGATTAACGCGTAACCGGAACGCCGTTGATTATAATGGATATACATGCACCTCTGCTTGCTGTTCGCTGTAGGCATTCGCAAGGGTAATTCAGTAGAACCTGATGCCCGTCCGATTAGATACGTTTGATAGGTTCGCGAAGTGTGATAGCAAAGGGTGCTGGCGACCATAATTGACCGTATCGAAAGTTCTTCCCACTGTGTCGAGAGCAAATTAATGCGGATCAAACGATTGTTATTCGGTAATTATAAAACTTTAGATAGCCCCGATAGGAATTTATATGTAAAACTATTCTATTTACACGGGAAGGAATGAATTTATGATGATCAGATAAGCAGAAAGTCGAGTTAGGTACATTGAAAAAAAGGTTTGTGCGTTCCTTCGCGCGTTGAATGTGGCATGGTTCGCCAAGATTGGTAGAAACTTGTTAAAAAGTGCGGGTATAACTCTGGTCATACATATATAAGGTGAACTTTCAATTTTGAAAGACTACTCTTGGATTTTCGTATGCGTGGTCTACACCCCCTCCACGACTTAACCACAGCTCACATTGTAGCTGTAATCCAGAATTTGAACTGATAATGGAAAAATCAAGCGAATAGAATGAGTTGTGGTTAGGTCGTGGAGGGGGCGGAGACCACGCATACGAAAATCCAAGAGTAGTCTTTCAAAATTGAAAGCTCACCTTATAGAGGATGTGGCCGGACAACCGAGCAGGGGGTGATACTACATGTAAAAATAAGTCAAAAAAGCAATATTTTTTGCAGCGAATTCACGTGCTATTGCATAGGAATCGTCTGACGCGCCTGACCATGATCAACCAATTCTACTTTGTGCATATATTGAAGCACGTGAACCTGGCGGAACTTTAAACTCGGTTTTCTCGAAAACGAAGCGTCAAACGAAAAAATGTTATTGCTTCTTTTCGACTTATTTTTACATGTAGTATTACTCCCTGCTCGGTTGTACTACCCGTCCGGCCACACCCTGTTTTCTCCCCCATCTCCACAGCGTGTTCATAAAGAAAAAGTAAACAGACGCCGCGCCGGAACAGGCTTACGTTGCCACGGAGCGTGCAGGAATTTGGAAAATTCAGTACAGTATTAGCAATAGTTTTTTGGGAATATCTCAAAATGTTGTTCAAAATGTGTAGCTGCATAACATATTTAAATTTCATCAAAATCGGAGAGGAATACCTCTTTCTAAATAGTTACCGTTACAATATTTCCACCTATACAGCGGTCCAAGTTGCATTGTTTCTTAATGGTTCTTAATGTCCGTATTTGGCTGTAGTTGACACAGTTGGACCATCAATTCTGAAGTATAGTGAAATTCTGCGGTATGGTGGCTTCTGAAGGAACGGGACAATTGCGAAACGGAAATTACATTTTTAATGGCGCCGGGAACAACCGAGTTTTGATATATCGATGTTCCGAGGAGAAATGCCATTTGCATAAAGCACAATCGATAATAAAAATAATTTCCCCGTCGTTCGCAGCACAATCGCGATGGGCTGGTGCTGGTACGCAATCTCTCCCTCTTTATCTTGGCTTTCACGATTGATCCTCGGGTTCCGTCAAAATAAGTCGTTCATTCTCCCACACGAAAAAAATGATGTAACTCGCAGCCGCGCACCATTGCAGGATGTATGGTTTTTCCCCGTCGGTGAAAAGGCCGTACGAACATCTGTCCCGAGCGACGCAATGAAATTGAGCTATTCCCATGCTTTCGAAACGCCCCCGCGCGAGCGTGCATAATTGCCATTCGAAAACATAATGTTCGAGGCGTTGCAGCGGGAGAAAAAAGCGGAGAATCTCGGCACGAACACGTTCCATGGAATGCATCACGATGATACTGCAAGTTTACTTCGTGTTCGATCGATGGGGTCATTACTTGTTCGCTACTTCGCCATTAATAATGATTCAATGTGTCACGTTGAACACGTTTTTCTTGAGTCCGTATGCGGTCCGAACATTCATGTAAATTGCAAATCTCATTTCAATTTATATCAGGTGATTGCAAACGTTCGTTTCCGAATTTAAAATGAAGTGTACGTGGTTACGTTTTAAAACGAGTTTTATTAATCAATTATATTGTCACCATCATTTTCTACAATTTTAACGTTCCACAAGCAGGTGGACCTCTTTTTCCTGAAATGCGGAAGTCTAACAACGAAACAATCAAGTTAAATTATGGAAGTATTTTGAACGATTTATTCGCTGCCTGTTTAAGACTAAAACGCGATAATTAAGTCAAATTGCAAACCAACTACGGGCAGCGCGAGATCGTTCGATTCGCCTAGCGCCGAACTCGTAAAATCAGAGACGAATTGCAGCACGTGGTCGTTATCTGCGAATGCATCGTTGGAAAGGATGCTCGCAAGACCGATCATGAAACCATTCCAAGTTATTATGCGTACGGGAAGTCGGTATAATCACGAATAATTTGCAATTAGTACAAGCCCACCGAGGAAGATTCGCGAGGATGCCTAAATCGGATTTCGTTGCCTGAGAATTCCGAACTATTAAGTACACCATCTAGACTATCTAAAAATGTACAATAATTTTGGGAATTTTTTTAAAGAAATTAATAAAAAAAAATATTTGGGATATCGAAAAAATCCAAGTACTGTATCTAGAATATTCGGTTAACATTTTAAGTAAATCGGCCGGCTTTTTCTTACGATAAAGGTGATCTACCACTTCAAATCCGTTACACGACGAAACTATCTGAATTCTTGCGCATTGTTCGCCGCGAGTGACCTGTATCTGTCATCCTATAGAGCAACGTGGGACCACAAACAATGTTGCGTCTGATCAGAGATCGTTCGACCAGACGGCCAGATAATTTACTGCGAATTCTAATCGAGCTCCATTTATGTGCAAAATATCGTGGGACTCCGTGGTTTCGTGAGAGTGCAGTCTTTTAATATGGGACTCGTCCATACTGTATTCCGTCTCGTCTTTCGACATTTTTATATAATGCGAGCAGACGTTGCGACAGGCGTTTCGCGATCGTGTCTCAACGGTATTGAGTAATAATATTTAGGATTTATCGCAAATTAGATTCATTGTTTAATTTCTAGAGAAACTACTGCTTTTAATTTACAATTAGCAGATTACGGTAATAGCCGCGTGTCGAGTGCACGCGGTTTCGTGTTGCCGTTGATTTGTACGGAATTGAGCAGGATTAATGTTATACTTTCATGAAAATAGAAATTAATTCATAGTTACAAATTTATTTAATCTAAAATTTAGTGTTAAAAGATTCCATCGAACTAAAAGGCCATTTATTACATTTGACTCTGTGGTAGACTATAGTTTATACAAGTGTGTAGATACATTTTAAATGAAACTCAATGAAAACAAAGATGTCATTTATTTTTTAACATATCAATTTAAGATTAACTCGTGAAATTTCATAGAATTCTATATTTATTTGATAAATTAAAAAACTGCGCAATATCTCCAGTAAAAAATGCCACTACATAATAGCAGAGCAGACGGTAGCATAAACACACGCAACCAGCTCATTTTGCCAATTTGTCGCCAGCTCAGTGTCTCCCAGACCACCGCCCAAAGCAGCCGCAGCGTTCAAACTGGACGAAGTGCTCGACATTGATGAAGTGTTCCGTAATAAGTTCGAATTTTCGCGGCTTAAAAAATCCTTCCGCCGAGTGCATGATTTAGCGTTCCTCTAGGTGTACGTTTGTCAACTCGCACACGAATTAACGCACACCGCGGCCTGGCACCTCTCGACTGGCAAACGGCAGCGAATATCTATTACTGTGGTACATTGAAGCCGTCGACGCGGAACGTTTGCGTGATCGGCACTTTTTCCTGGGCGCGACAGTGTAAGAAAATTTATTAGCCGATAATGGCGAGCGCAACAACCCGTTTCGTCGGCGTTCTGCATCCACTGTTTCTTTGAAACGGCGCAAAACAAACTGAAAAATGTGCTCCGATGCTCTCGAACCGATTCCACGTTTCTAATTATTATATAAGGGCGGATACATAAACGCTGTTACGCATAGAATTTATGCACGGCTTGTGTTGCGTTTCGGTAATTAAGACCTTTATGATGGTACCTACTCGTCGTTCGTAATCGTATCGCGATCAATGCGTGCTCGCGCGTCGGTATTCGCGAACCTCGGAAAATAAATAGTGTGCTCTAAGTGAAACGAAATTTATGGTGTCTGCCCCTCAGAGCGGGGAACAAGTTTGATGGATGCGAAAGTCCGGATCGTATTCCATAATAAGATGCGGTGCCCTTAAATCATTCGACGGAGAATGTTAGACACTCAGTTTTCGTTAGCGGAATAACTGGATTGGTAACAGATAGCGACTATGATGTAATGTGACAGCTGCGAAATAGAAAAAGGTCCGTTATGTGCAATACTTTATATACGCGGAGGGTATTAAACCACTTTTCTTCTATCTGCTTGTAACTCTTCGTGCATCGAAGTATGAATCGATGCGATCACGAATTTCCGTAAACGAAGTTAGCACACTTAGCTGAAGTAACTTGATTCACTTTTTCTAGATTGCGAGTGCTTTTTAATTGTATTTTGACAATGTCAGACTTTCCCTCTTTTGTATTGATTCAAAACAAAGTTTTCTGATGATTTATCTGAGAATAAAACACGGCTTACACGAACCAGATATATTCTAATTGAATAGATTCCTCTTATTACCAAATTTCAAAATTTCACAACCTGAAGATTGAATAAAATTTCACTTTGATCACCACTGCCGCTAGTAAATAAAAGTCAAAGTCTAACAGTGTTAAATTTCAATTGCTTCTGTGCTCGATTCACTTTTTATAATTTTAATGGTCTACAGTGGTAGAGGTTGCCACTGTTTGTTTATAATTAGTCGGTTGCTACCTTGCGCATTTGCAACTTGTAGCTGCAAGATCATAATTTCTCGTCGCCGACATAGAAACCGCCTTAACGACAGCATTTGCATCAACCTAATAGAAATCAGTTGCGCTTAATGCGCTCGCTACACTCAATTAAGTTACTAAACTCCGCCACTTGCCGATCTTTCTCAGGACAACTACAAAACAGACTATCGACCGGGTGCTCCTGAGCGCGGACACGCGACGTCTTTCCAAATAAAAATTCCTCTGCTGCAGCTCGCAGAAAAATTCGTGCTCCAAGTGCATTCCCTCACGAAATAATTATGTAGCTGGAACACGAGCAGGGAAAATGTAAAATTAAACGGTTCATTAGACAACTTCTCGATAACCAGCTTTCGTAATGTCTCGAGGTGCTCTGGAACTGGTTGGAAAATGTGATTTAAAATTTATAGAATTGCAAGATCGAGCCGGATGTCGGCTGGTGGAGTGCAATTTACAAGTGCAACGAGACGGGTCGAAAACTCATCACTTAATCTAACCGATATTAAATCACGTACTTACGTTTAATTTATTGCACCCATTTATTCGCCATATACGCGCATTAGCTTGCTAAAAGATCTCGATCGATCGCCATAAAGAGATTTAATTAACGAAGTCTTGAAACAAAACTGTGAAAATTTATTATAATGTTTATTGGGAATAGGAAAGGGTGCAATCATTAGGCTAAGAATAGGGTAGGCCAGAGTAGTTGCATTAACACACATTGAATAATTATTAATCTTTCATCTACCTGCAACTATGTTTCGTTTCCGTGCGAATTTTCAAGAACGTGTCCAAGAGGACGAAATAGAGGAAAGACAGGGTAAAAAATTCGCAAAAACTAGAGGGTCGAAAGTGCCTTGTTTGACGAGGTCGGGGCCGTATCATAAATCGTCTAGTCCGCCTGAAAAAAGTAAACAGCTTGTGAAGATCGGTGGCGTGTGCTAGCCGAGAGGCATGGCGATCGGCTGGCAAAAGTGAGCGTACTATCTTTGGCGTGGTTGGTCACTGTATATGGCAGCGGGTGCCAGCTGGCATACGCAGATAAGCGTGTCTAATAATTGTGGAAATATCGTTCGGGCCCCGAGCCGCATTCTCAGTGCCAAATGAATATAAATCGGAACGAGTTTTGCGTAAACATTTTACGAGACCCGTGCGCTCGCTGTGGGTATAAAATCGTGGAATTGTTGGTTCCGGCCCGTTTCGAGGTAGCATTCGGCTGTGTTTCTGTTACATATCGCGTCCCTATTGCGCGGTACAGTGAAAACCGAATGATATTTTGCATGCCGGAACCGTGTTAATTCGTGCGGCACGAATACTCAGCGGGGTTGTTAAAAATCGATTATCCGACGACGAAAGTTTCCGCAGTGTTCCCATCGTAAAAGGAAAATTTCACTCGGGTGCCTCGAGATCCCCGGCAAGGTTAATGTTCACAAATAAAGTATAACAATGACGCGCGCAACCTTAGACCTCCCGTGAACCAGACGATTACATCGATAACATCGTCTTCCGCTGGTCGGTAGCTTCAATATTAAGAATGCATTAAAGAATTTCAAAATGGATTATCAGACCGTAAAATTCTTCTATGAAAACGAGAATGCAGCAGAAATCGCTCTGCCTACCTTTGATGCATTATACGTCGCTTAAAAATAGCTGATCACTTAGGAAAATCACTAGACTGTGAATTTTATGCGTCCGTGCAGTACTAGAACTCTCAAAACGTGATAAGGTATTAACTTCGATCGATGTTTAGAGTTTCTTTCTATCGTTAGCGCACTGGAACTGTTTGCGAGGGAATTAGACTTCTACTTACAGCTTTTGAATCGTTAAACGACCGCGTCGTTAAATCATGAAAAAATTTAGCAATCTATGCATTTTTTAATTTATTATTCTAAGCAGAAAGTGGAGCTCGTGTTACGTTCACAAGATTTTCATCTATAGATTTGCAAAGTGGTAGAAAATTGCGGATTTAGATGTACTTAAGTACAGTCGGGCAACACCTGCCTCATGCGAGAGAGTCGTAATTCAGTTGACACGAAAATAAAGCAATCATCAACTTGCCTACACATCAATCTTCTACGCAACGTACAATTTCAATCGAAACATTCTACGATCAGTTTCAAGCGACAGCGCGTGTAAACCACGCTTACACGAGGAAATGCTAAGTGCACTGGGTATAATGCGAAAGAATCCGTAACGAACTTTCAATATTTTATTAGTTTTCGAATTACAATTTTGCTTAACGTGCTGCACATACGCATTACAATTACAGAGCCAATAAAAATTGATAAACTACATTGAAATTATGGTAAAAGGCGGTCGACGGTGCAAACGACCCACTGTAAAGTATTTGTTGCGTTGGCAAATGACGTTCTTTCGTTCTTTTGTGAAAGTAAGAGAAAAGTATCTTAATATAAGTATAAGCACCAGTTTTTATTAAACACTGTTCCTTCTATCAATTTTGTCCTGAAGTTGTTGCACAAAATCCGCAGTCCAGTGATGAAGCGAATCGCAGGCGAGTTCGCTGAGCGTTCGGCGCTTTGATGCCCTTCGAATTGCGATTAAGCAGCACGCATTGTTCGATTAGGTTTAGCAGTGTGTCGTAACGAGACCGGTGGCTACGTCACGAGTTCTCTAGGTGCCACACCCACCCCAGGCCAGGCGTGGTACGGGAGACACTTCAATGCCAAGAATGCGGCGTAAAAGTGGTTCCGTTTCGTTCCGATCGAGCCGGAGCGGAGCGGAGAGGTTTCGAGCGGAGCGGAGCCGCTCGGCACGCACGCGACTCGCGCGCTGACCACTCCGCCCGTTTTCCCCGTTTCGCGATCGCTCGGATATCTGTACACGCTGGCATTAAAGGTTAGATAATATCCGCGATCGTGTGTGCCACCGGGTCGTTTCGTTTGCTGCCCTTTCCTTGATCCTTCACGTGAGAATTAAATGCCCGCCCGGTAGAACCAACCAAGACCGTTTTATAAAGTATAGCGGCAAACGAGACCGAGGGTCACTGCGATTTCTGCTATGAACGGACGACGGGCTTTCGTAACGATCAGGCTAGTCTCACGATCATTCTCAAATAATATCAAATAAGATTTCCGAGCGATTTGTCGATTGTCATCCTATAGAAGGACCATTCTTGTCTTTACCTAGAGTACACGATTATTTTACGCTGGAACCGATCGACAAAAAGATCATCGAATAAAAGGATCATTCTTGGGTTTACTTACAGCACGTGAATGCTACACTGAAACCGATCGGCATAAAAAAAACGACGTCGCTAACGACCCGGAAGAGGCCGGAACGACATCGCTCATCTTCTCATTAGGGCTTAACGAGCGTCGCGCACTGGCATCGCTATAAAAGAGGTTCTCCGTGGGACAGGCATAGAAACCATTTACGGCGCGGCTTAATTGAATCGCGCCGGCACAGACAAGAGACAACTCGATAATAGCGCCGGACGAGCGGATAGAGGATTCCCTTGAGCGCCAAGTTCACGGTGCGTCTCTCTATCTATCTCTGTCTCTCTTTCCAGTGGCCTAGGTTAATAAAAGTTGCATCATCGTCCAGGGAGCAGTTGCCGGGACGGCCGCGGATCGTTCCGCCGAGAGCCGGTTACGTCACTGAAGATCGTTGCACCTTGGTATGCTCGTCCTCGATCGGGCAAGATCACGGATCGTCCTCGAGAGGAGAGATCAGCCTCCACTCTTCTGCCTCGCGGCTCGTTCAATATTTCCCCTGAGTCATCCGCAACGTGCAACCGTCGTAATGCTTGCGACAGACAGACGTCCGGCCAGACGGAAGAAATCGTTTTCCGATTAGTCAGAGTCGAGCCTCGATCCGTCGGAAATCGCCGGGAATATGGTACACGGGAAACGGATGTCGGCTCGAGGCCTCAGACGATTGAGCAGACTGTGGAAACGGGGAATGAATGGATCGAGGCACTGCGAGAAGTCCTGTTTCACTAGAGTGGATCTGTGAACACCGTTTTCAAGTTACGAACAGGCTGCGAATTTTATGCGTTTTTCGTGTAAATGTAGATATGAATTTTAATAGTTTTGGTTAATTTTATTCCACCAGATCGCTGAAGCAACAATGTTGCCGTTGAATTTTCAGTACGTTCGAGTGATTTTCATACCGGTGCGGAATCTGTGATCAAAATATTTCCGGTCTGGAAAGCCGAGATTTAATCAGTTTGTACGGTTATAAAATTTAATCAACTCGCGAAGGCGGAGGAGCGCACTGCGTAAATCAGATAATTCCGGGGCGTACACTTTTATTGTGAATTGCGTACCGTTTACATGATAAGTTGCGGTTGCGAGGAAAGGCTTCGTTGTGGCCAGTCTGAAATGATTTACGCTCGAGGAAGAAGATTCGCGTTGAACTTGCTCAGTGTTTAATTATTGAGCTATGTTTCGTGGCATTTAGAACAGAAAATATTAGTCGGAGCCTTTTCACATTGGTTGAAAAATAAAACGGTAATTACGTGTATAATAGAGTTGCGTCGAAATTGGTAAAAAGAGTAACGGCGAAGTATAAAACGAGCATTGTACCGGGTAATCGGCCATTTGTCAATAGGACTACAAAAACAGGACAATGTGAAAAGGCTATAGTCTTAAAGTTGCAAGTAGGATATTTATATTACATCATATCTCATAGACAAAATCTGTGTATAAACTCTCTATCTAACAGTGTAATCGATAGACGGTTATGTATGCAGCGTAGATATAACCGTCAGAAACCGGTTGGGGCCGCCTAAACCACCTAAAACTGAATGGCATCAGGAAAAACTGATTGGGAACTGCTGAAACCGGTCGGAGCCTTCTAAAAACCGTCTAAAACTCTTTGGAATATACTAAAACCAGATGAGGTCTATTAAAACAATCTGCACATAAACTTCCTGAAGTCAGTCAGAGTCTGTTCAACCGATTAGAATCTCCTTAAACTAAGTAGAAATTCCACTGAGACTGTTGTCAGCTCTTCAAAAAACCTGAGCATAAAAACGCATCGAACGTTGGGTCTCTATTCACGGACCTCGTCATTTTACATTAATTTCTCGTGGGCGTTATATTGCAACGAGATATTAACACAGTTTTGTTGGAATTTCGTTGACTCAAAAGGGAAAAACACGCGAAAAAAACCGAGCCGTTGCACGGAGTTCGCCGAAAAACGTGCATTTTATGCCGGTGCAGCGTAACAAACGGAGCCCGTGGAAACGCGGTCGCAGGATCGAATTAGAACGGAGGAAGAAAATAATAGGTCTCCGTTAACTGTCGAAGAACGGGTTATGAAATTTTCAACGACCAATGGCACCGACCTGGTTCGCGTCACGCGGACGACAGTACGCGATCCTGCAACAGGCGTCATCGTTGCACGGCAGGCCGCGAATGCTCGCGTTTTTAATGAGCCCCCACTTTCCACATCTCACCATGACACTTCGATAGTACAGTGGCTGCAGGTGACTCGCGTTAATCGAGACTGCTGAGACGATTAACTGCGATTTTAGCATCGCATGATAATAAATCTGTTTTATTACGGCTCTAATAAATTGATCGCCCGCTGTATATGTCACAAGATACACATTTATATGTAGCTTTCAGTTACTACAATGTCTCCCGCGTAGCAATAGATACGTATTCCAGTGCGGTGCGAAGTGGAGACGGCGCAGAGGAAATTAAAATTTAACACGCCATTACAAATGGTTTGCTTGTTTAATTAGCGGGGCAGGAAGCAACCACTGTCACCGTCGGATCATCTGTAATACACAGTCCTTTTTGTAACACGTGCGAAGTCATTTAGCATCAGCTCGCGGTGCGCGAAATTACAATAGAATGAGTCCCGTCTCGCGATAAAGGTGTGAATTACCCTGATAAAATGGATTCCCACAGTTAATGCGATTCCAATTAAGTGGACCCGGGGTTGCAATCGGCCGGGAAGACAGGTAGTCCCTGTTGTTGCGTTTTAATTATTCATCGACGCGTGGGACGCATCGCGAATGACGCAAGGGGAGAAACCAACGATCACTTCTGTATACATAATCGAGTTTTCCAGGCCGGGCAACACAACATCCGTTTTGCCTTTTGGCCTTTTCCTTTCGCGCCGAGCGAAATCACGGGGGCCTTGGGATCGGACGATTGCGCAAACTGAAATTTCGTGCGCGAATCATCAAACCTAATGGCGGAATGTTACGCATCGAATAGTGAAAGTTAATGGTATCGTGTCGATAACGTATGTACGCATGTATGTACGCTTGCTAAAGTACGGTCGCTAATGATCTGCAGTGAGTGTAACACAATTCGCCGATTACGCAATTGTTTACGAGCTAGATATAACATGGCCGTACCGGATTTACGGGGATTATCGTCTGGGATCAATGCGATACAAAGGTGTCGTGTCATTGTAAATCATTCTGCCGGGAACAAATGTAACGCTGGCTTCTGAGCCACTCATTTGTTAGTCATTCATCACTGAACCGAATAAGCGAATCTTGCTTTATGGAAGAATTGATCGTAAGGAACTACGGGTACGTTTCTATTATTTGTTACTAGATTGAAGATTTGCCTATTCTCTATCGTTCTTGGTTAACGAGGATATTGTGCTTAAGAAGAAAGGGAAATGTACAGTTATGTGCTACGTAGACAGTTTTGTCGACCAGTCAAAATATTTATCATGAAGTGGAGCTACTACAGTATTAACCAGGAGAAAAAGGCTTTAGTCCTCGAACGTTTCAAGTGCACATAATTAACTTGTCGTCAACATTAAACCTATGGTTTGCACAAGCCCCGAGTGTTGCAGACAAGAGTTAGTAGTTAGAATAATTGTGACCGTAAGGAATTCTATGCAAAACAAATGGCATTCCTCGAATCTATTACTACCTCTGCAGCGGGCACCTAATAGACAACCCTGATTTCCACGATTTTATCACCCATTTGGTAATGCTCGCGCGAAGGCATCGTAAAGTGGTAGTTCTCTTTAACCCGAAACATGTTGCAACTTCTCGACTGTTTATATTGATGTATACCTCGTTGCGATTTCGTGCAAAACATTTTCTTCCGAACAAATAATGGGCATTCTGTAACGTTTTACGTTCAGCTGATTTCCAGGAGACGATCTCTCTTTGGATTCCCTTTGAAGATCCGTAAATCATCCCAGATTGCGACATTTTGATTCTTCCATTACCATATTGGACCTCTTATTGCGGTCCGAGGTGGATATGAAAGGACTCGAATATGTATAGTTATTCATTATGCTGCGACGTCCTGAGCTGGGATTTCTCGACTTCACCGCAGACTGATCTCAGAGAATTGAAATGCGTTTTCCGAGAGGGAAGATTAAAGCTTTCGTTTCAGAGTAGAAGCGAGGTTAGACAGACCGCTGTGCATTTCTACCGTGCATTTCGTAAAAGTAAAATGGTTATGCTGTTTTTGGGCCATCTTGTAATTGAGATTATCAATGCAAATTGATGCAGAGAAGAAATGTAAAGAACATGTACAACTTTATGTACTTAAAGAAGATCTTATGCATCTACGATAGGAGAGAATACCTGGCCGTTGGCATAAACGAGGTGGTAACAGGTCAAGTTTGTAATCGGAAGGGGATCGCGTTGATAAGTAGGCAGATTGTGGAACTGGTTCAGCGGGAGGTATCAAAATCTTCTAACAGCTGTTCATAATCTTGGTGAATAGTGTCCATCCATCCTCCGGTTGAAGAAACACGGACACCACAGCACGTCCTTGGAATGCAACAGTAGCTAACGCGCGTATAAACTCGTTGATATGTCACGATAGAGAGACGCACAGAGAGCTCGTTGTGCCAAGAACGCACGCACTAGAATCACGGGGAAAGCGGACGGTGATCGTCGGACCGTGATGTCGGTTCTACTACCTTAATACGCCATAAAAATAAATTGAACACGTTAAGACAGCGGACGAAAAATTTGCGATCGGCCGGCCTTATAACTCCAGACGAACGAGCCGGCCTGACAGGTATCGGCCCTCGAGAGTAAATTGCACTTCTATGAAACAGCGCAAGAAACCTTTATTACACTCCCGTGCGGGACCGACGACGACGCGTGGAACGGCTCTTGTGCGTAGCCGATGCCGATAATGGCGGACAACTGGTTCACGCCGAAAGCATTTTCACCTTGTTAACTCCGTTAATGCTCTTCGACGACAGCCGCTAATATTTTTCCTGTTCGTCCGCCGTTTTTCTGGGACTTGCATTCACTGCCGAGACAAAAGGCCAGAACGTGGAAATTTCCGCGGCAGATCAATGTAATATTACGGTCCGAGTGTCGGGAAGGGCTGCTCTTTACTTTACCGGACTCAAAATTTGTGCCTTTCTCCTACGAATGATGGTGTATTTGGTATATAATCCAGTAGATTTATACCCGGCGCGGATGCAGATCGAAGTTTTGAACCTTTAGGATGGTCGCTTAAAGTTGAGCATATTTCCAGTTTCTTGACAGGTAAGGGCGCCACCATATTGGTTTGCAGTGACGGTCGCACGCCGCGCCGCTTACTGAGTTGGTTGGGATTAGGTCGAGGGGAGGGGGCGCCGCCCTAACCTGTCAAAAATGCTCAACTTTAAGCGACCATAGCTCCTTAACTATTGATCCTAGAGGATCGAAACTTCGATCTGCATCCGCGCCGGATAAAAATCTACTGGATTACGTACCAAATACATCATAATTCGTAGGAGAAAAAGGTAGTAATTTTGAGTCCGGTAAAGTTTACCCTCGGGAAGTTTAAACATTTATATTTTGAGAAATTAATTGGGCCATTATCTACCGGCGATTATTTAAGAGGATTTTTAATAGATCCTGGTTGAAACCCTGCACAACCGGCCAGCGCGAGATAACTTGTCCGAATCTGTCCGGGCGAGCGACCGGAGGACAGCATGTCGAGTATGCTAACTAGACTGCACGGAAAAGAGAAAATACATAAAGAAACGCTGTGCAATAGCGGTAAACAACGAGTAGGCATTGCCGTGGCATCTGTTTATTATTACGAGTATGTTCCATCGCCTAAGCTATAATTTATTCGTCTGTGTACCGGAACAGTTCGGTCTTCCTTCCTAGCAGACACGCCAATAATTGTCTTTCCCCTCAGGAGAAAATCCGTTCTCGCGTGCGAGACGCAAATGAAGAAATTCTTTGAATATTCAGCGGGTGTGTATAACGTTTAACGAAACGTTCAGATAAAGATCTGCGGAGCTTAATGATACGTTGAAAAAAAAACCGCGAGTGGTATCCGCGCAGCGTCCGTCCCACGAAGGACTCGCCATCTTTCCGGCGTTCCGCACCGCGGCCGCATCATCGCGTCGGGGATTTTGCGCAAATTAAAGGAGAAAATGCATACGGTGGACCGATACGATAATCTGTTACTTTCTCGAAAGCGAAATCGGATATAAAAGGATAAGCATGGAAATTCGCGTGCGGCCGCGTGCTCTTGGGAATTGTTGTGAATTACGCGCAGGCGGCGACTGCGTTCGTAATTGCATGCCGCACGAAATCGCTTAGCATTGGCGTAACAACTCCACCTGTTGCAAGCTTGCTCTGTTTATTCTATCGTTTCGTCACCACGGCAACGTAATCTTTCATTATTCGGCGAAAGCAGATTCCATTAAATTCACATCGCGCTACGATCACGCGGATCGCGTGCGTTTTATTCGGTTTTTCTCTTTTTTATATAAACACGGAAAGCCACGGGCCGATTAACGCGCGTTCAGAGGTTCGAGCGGATAAACGAAATTCGAAAATGCACCAGGATTTTCTTCGGCGTAATTACACTGTCCAACAGCCAACAAGTATTTCGATTCCCACTATGCGATTCTTATAGAGTTTTTCGCGCTGATTCAGATAAAAGTCTGCTCTATCGCGTGGTATAGTTCGATTTTCCGCTGGACCCTTATTTTTTGAGATAAATTCAGACATGCTTAAACACTCATAATGCATTAATATTATACATCACTGGATTCGGGAAAGTCTAAGGAATCTTTTGCTGTAAAGAACAATTCAATATCCTTTATAATAACATCACAATATTTGTTCAAAATTGAAAAATATGTCTTTTTTTAAACTCCATTTGCTCAAAAACTGTACGTATAGGAGAAAAATTAAGGACAGATTCGGAATCAGCGCGAAAAACTCTATAAGAATCGCATAGTGGGAATCGAAATCCAAAAAAGAAGTTGAAATTTCTTGGACAGTGTTATCTGCCGATCAAAATGGTAACGAATGCGCGAAAACTCGTTAGTTTCGCGTTGTTACTTCCATTGCGTGGTACTAAAATGTGGAAAATTGTGGAAAGTTCGAACCTAAATGGCTGCGTTCAATGTGCAAGTTTCCAGCAACATGTAGCTGAAAGATTTAACAATTAAAAATAGTCATGAAAAATTAAATTCACTTGTCGATGAGGTAGCATAAAGTGGTCTTTTGTAATAAATGATCGTGCTGTTCCATTTCCCATCGAGGAAGCAAAACGATGCCGACTTTGATCACCCCGAGAGACACTTTTTTTCGGAGAGAGCAACAGTAAAGTAATTCATGCGACAGAATCACGCCGCGTAAGAAAAGTAACGACGTGCTCAGACGACACTTTAATACCGTCGGGCAATCCGAACACAATGGCACGTTTCGTACGTGGAATCCGTTCGGTGGAAAAAAACTGTGTCGACTGTTTTTTAAACTTGTGTACACGCGCAACAGCCGCCACACCGGTGTCACCGCACTGTCCAAACTGCAGCACGCATATCCTCGACCTGGTGTCGTTCCATCAATTCCAGTGATTCAGCAGGTGATACTCGAGCTTTATTCATTTTCTCACACCGTAATCTATACTCGCCCGTATGCCGCGGAAGCGGTTTCTCCTATATGCAAATCATATTCCGCGCGAAGATCCCGAACCGTTACCAACGAAGTGCGAAATGCAACAATAGAATTCGTTCTCGAAATTGACTTGCAGCCGCGTTATTAAGTACTGCCCTCTTATACTTTCTACTTCAGATGACGTTGCGATTTAAATTGATTGCATTCTCGCCTCATCTGCTTTTTAAAATGGTGCATCTCTGAAACATGTTCTATGCAGAAAGCAATATTGAATTTAAAAAATGTCTACGAGGCTCAAAACTGTTTTCTGCTTATTTAGCGTTTCGATATTTCGCACCGACTGTGAAGAGTCAAATAATAAATTACACCGAGCGAATTAGTTCCTTTTACAGAATTGTTAGCCGAGAGAAGTGGCCATAAAAAATCGCTGTAATTGGTCAGAGCTTCTGTGTTCTCACTCGAATATCATTTAAAATTCCGAAGAAGGCGGAGCCGACGCGTCGAAAATGGTAACAGCCGGCCGGTTTGATATTTGTCTCATTCGCTTAATCGAAAATTTCCACCGCGTTCCGCCTTTTAACTATCAGCGGGACGCAACGGGGACGATTTACGAGCATCATTATCTCGTTGAAAGCTCGAATGGTGTAACAATGGCTGCGTTCCACAATAATTGGACAGAATACGAGATTCGAATGCGATACCTATATGGAAGGCTAGCGAGGGAGGGGTAACAGGTTCCTCATTACCCGTGTCAAAGCTCTTGTTGCTCCCGGGTCCGTACAATGAACAATGACATCATTGTTCTAAGCAAATATTTCGCGGATAAAAGTGTTGATGAAGATGTAGGGCCGATTAGATCGAGCTCGCGACATCCTCCCGCTGAAAGCGAATTTTAGGACCCCAAACACGACGCAGCAAGAAAAATTGATGCAATAAAAATAATTGTGCATAGATAAACAAGTCAAGCCATTTAGAAAAATAACAGAGATACAGATTTCAGAATTGCATTTGTACAATTTCAAGTGAGTACAGTAGAACCTCGCTTATTGCACGGAATCCTCGTTCGTTGCATGCTAGCGACCCCCACCACGAGTTGCTAGAAGTTCTGACGGATAAGGGGAAACACGGAGTGAGAAAGTGGAGAAGCAGTTCGCGTGATTGGTTACCTGTTTCGTTGCTCAACCTCGATTTCTGCACGCATTTTCGGTCCCGTGTCGTGCAACGAGCGATGTGCTACTGCTTCAGCAGAGTCGCAAGTAGTCGCCGTAATCGACCGAAACGAAAAAATAAACGTTTGATTTCAATCAGAAATGATTTTTTCCGTTTGTTGGAGTCAAGCACCCTCCGATTGATCCGCGCCGCCCGGCGCCGATTGCGGCGAGCAAATTGCGAACTGCAACGAAAGACAAGTAGCAAGGATCCGATTATTGTGAATCAGTGAAGATTTATCCGCGCTGGTCACCGATTCCCACAACAAGAAGAAAACCCCGGCAATTATCGAGCGGGGCGCAACATAGTAATAAATACGTTTACTTTCCCGCTACGTGCTATCTGATTTACCCGCTCGCTTATGCAACCGTTCGGCACAGGGCCGTATCGAAGCCTTATTTCCTTAACCCGGTATCACGGCATATGGTAAATAGACACGACCAGGCAACAGTACTCCGTGGGCACGCAACACGCAGAACATTACCGCGTGACATGTGAATACGATCACCGCACTGTGGTGCCATTCCTCGACGAGCCGACCAAAATGCAATTTTCAAAGTATGCAACAAGTTTTAATATAGACCGAGCTGAAAAAGTTGTAGAAAGCAACTGCTATTATTCGCTCCACGATTCGGACAAATTGCAATTTTATAAAAATGTTTTGTACACGTCATCTAGTATGTTAGCTCCTTAAAAAAGCTGAACTCTTTTTGTAAAGTGCCCGCTTGAGATAATGAACGGACTGCAGACTTTATGCGCTTACGACGGAAACGAAAAAATGCTGTTATATAATTTTCAAGCAATTAGACCTCCTAAGAAAGGGAATGGACTTCTGTTTGACTGCAGTCTGTCGCAACCGAGAAAATCTTTATTTTGCATAAAGATCCGCAGTCGGCGCATAATGAAGGGCGATAGAGCACGGCGCGGCGTTCTGCCGGTTACATCAGTCGTTCGCGGATTTTGCGTAACAAGCTTGTGTTCGAGTGTGCTCCATTGAAACGAGTAATCGAACCGCGCGATGTGATCGGCCTGCTCTCGTATTAAGTCATCGTAAAGCACCGGCCTCGGCGCACGTTCCCGTTCCATTCATGTTAGCTGATTCCTCGGGAGCAGCGAAAGAAACAAGCTTAGCGTCCCCGTTGTCGATCAGCTCGATATATCCATACCCGCGGATATGGTAATGAGGCGTTGTCAGATAGCGCCATTAATTTCTGGAAAAAGCTGCCTCGATATTACCATCGCGAGCCAGTTGAGAAACGTTACCGTTTGAATACTCTTTGATCTATCGTTCGCACGTTCTCGCGTGTCGCCCCGGCATTTCTGCGATTCGACGTTTCGAAACTGGGTTAACGTGCCTGAGCCTCTTATGCTTCTTGTTGCAATTTTCTGATTACAATGCGCCAATTTTACGCCCTGTAGTCACGCCTTGTTGAACCCCGCTATAAGCGCGCCGCTATCCCCACTACTCGAAGAACTGTGTTCGGTGTGGGCGGGATTAGGGATAAGGGGCTGTTGGAACGGAACGTTGGCCAATGGACGGTCGTAAAATCAGTCAACTCGTACTCCGATTGCACTTGCTTTCGGAGGTGTGAAGTTTTATCAAGATATCGTTGTATTGTATAATGGCAGGAGGAGAGGACAAGCAGGTTTTTATGTAACTTTTCATTTTTTTGTCGACTAGAACGAAGTGCAACGGGGTTTCTGATTATAATAATCCTCCATGCTATTAGCAACGGTCTCAATCACCAACAGCATAAATCTCTCCGCTATTTATTTTGATATACATTTAATCATTATTTTGATGTATGTCGGCGAGTATCATTAAACAAATCAAACGGGAGCTTCACATTTTTGTCACGCTGTCCTATTTCAAGGTGAAATTACCTATGGGATTCCCTAATTCATTTCGAGGTATGCATCGGACATGGACGGGGCGTCTCGTCTGACTCGTTCCACACGCCCGCTGAAGTACTAGACGCCGCTGTTGGCAATGAGCCAGGTGCAACATAGAAGCAAATGATTCAATTTTAGAGAGGAACCCACACATCATGCTACCCCGGAAGCGGCGTTGGACAGCACCGGTGAAACGAGCCTCATAGGTAATTTGCAACGAGTCTTACTTACAGCTAGAAATCTATGAAATGTGTTCCTGAGCTTTAAAGATCGAGTTTATGATTTTTTAAAAGTTTGCTTTGATTTATTACAAAAATTATTCTGCATCTCTCGTTCGATCCAGCAATGTTTTGCTGTACGTTTGACAGTTTTTCAATTTCTTGTGGATTCGACCATCATTGAAACACCCTGTACACTGGAAACTCCATCACACCAAAAAACTCCGCACGAAGGATAACATCATAAAGCTCGGAGCACAATGGGGCCTGGTATTGTCCGTGGATTTTTCCAATTAACTCGGCCCCTAATTGCACAATTAATTAGACGTTTCTTGCTTGAGGGAAGAACTCGCGGGCTTGGAATTTCGCCGGGAAATCCAGTCGGCTCTTGTACTCGGAGTAATGTCTCCCTTGTGCGCCGTGCCGTGCATATCGGTTACCGACGCTTTGGCTCGTACATCAATTAACTGGCTGTTACTCAGTACTTGTTATACGATCTATACTGCCTATCGTTGCCTTCCTGGACACCTGATCGCAACATGGAATCACTGTACTTACACGGGTAGCCGGCAGTTGCAGCAGCACGGAACAGTTCCTCGGTTCGCAACAATTCCCGTCGGTTTAAGGCGGCTTTACACTTCTTCACTATGGATGTGGATTCTTCTCAATGAATATTCAATTCACTGGTTCCCAAAACGAAAAAGTGCAAGTATATACAGTGGATCCAAGATGTAAATCCGGGATGTAGTTCCGGTATGTAGATCCAAAGAGAAAAGTCTAAGTTCGTCTTTCGGTTCCCGAGTTTCGCTCCTCTTGCATTTAAAATTTCGCTCTCTTTCGATCGATCGAAAGAAATTGCGGGCCGCTTTCACCTGAGCCTACCCCGCGGACCACGGCCCAGGTTAATTATCCTCGGACGGCCCTAATGATCCGTTCGCGGCCGAGATCTATCGGTGCGATCCGATCCGATCCGATCCAGGATTCTGACAGCCGCGGCTAGCCGGTTATCCACTGCTCCGTGTATCTCAGAAATCGAGGGAGTGGCACGCACCGACGCTGACTGATTCCTGATGAAGCACGATTTCCATTGGACGATTGGCGATCGTGTTATCGATAACATTACCGGAGCCGTCCGCGCGAAGGAGTAAATATATTTTAATGGAGCAGCCGCCAGCGAACAGCTAAATAACACTCAGCACACAACTCCGCCATTAGTTATAATGAACGGGCAGATGATTAGAAATAGGTCTCACCGGGAGAGAATGAAGGAGGTGAGATCTAATCTGTACATGACATCGTACTAATTTCTTTTCACTCTACAATGATCTGCATTAACACAATTGCCACACGAGTTTCCATCAGTGTTGGAGAATTATTTGATCGAAATTACTTCGTGGAGTTCATTCTTTGAAAGATGTTTCTACATCACGCAGTTTCAAAGATGTTCTTAAATCACGTAGCGGATAGGAAAGTAAAGAAACTTTTTCTTTTCGAAAGTTTTATAAATTCGAAAGTTTCTATCGGTATTGAAAAATTTTTTTCGTGACTGAACTCAACATGTGTGTGGACTTAACGACTTATTAAAACTTGATTTTGTCATCGACTGGTCTCTATACATAATACACACAAACATTTTTTATTTTTATATTTTTATTGACTGAAAGACACAATGAAAATTTTCTGAATGCACCATTTTCTCTTTGACAGGCCGAATTTCGATATCAACTGAAGATTCCATTTATATCACAACATTCCACGAATGTTTAACTTCTAATTAAATGCAATCTACTTGGAAGCTTCCAAGAATCCACGGAGTACTTCAAAGGCTTCTTTAACTCCACCCAGAGAGGATCCCTTAGAGGAGTGCCCTCAAAAAGATCTAAAGGACTCTCAAAGTCCTTTCGGCGACTATCACTGGATCCCCGAGTGCTCTCCGGAGACTCTCACTCAGAAGATATTAAAAGTCCTCATAGAATGTCTTCGAGTTCTTTTCAGTGGTTCTCAATAGGGCAGAGAACTTTCGAAAAGCGTTTGGAGAATCACTGGGATACTTCTGGAAACGTTTAAGGGAGTTAAAGATCGTATAGAAGTGTTCTTAAAGTTCCAAAGCGCTTTAGAACTTTCGCAGGGCCTTCTCGTAAGCCAAATACGTTTAAAGAAGTTCCATCAGTTTTAAAGCTGCGGTCTAACAATCTTAAACTTCACCTGCTATACGTATACCCTTGATTCGAAACAGCTGCTGCTTCTTGTAATACTGTTAAAGTTTCGGATGAAAAAATATTTTAATAATTACAGTAATTGTGAAAGCAAAAATGGGGTCATTTTGACTGATTCGGTAGTTCTGGTATGGAAAGAGTTATCGGTGTAGATACTCTCTGAAGTGAACTATACTTAACAACTCCTACAAATCTTCTTACCTAACAATAACTGTTCGGTCGTTCGCAGCATGCTGGTTTCGCCTAGCCATATTCTGCGATGCGCCCGCTGTAGTTGCGCATTACACAATTTATGTTACGTGTATAACACTGCCGTAAAGTTTTTGCATTAACATGCGCATCAATGTACCAAGTCCGCGGCGAAATGTAATAACAAACGTAATAGATTCGCTGTTATACAAGTTCTCCATTAGGTTCCATTTTGCATCGAGCAGACAGCTGTCTTCGCGTGTTTATAACATAATTGGCGAATAATTTGCAGCTAAGTAACACATAAATTATTTTTTGCTCCTCCATGTCGGAGATAACGAACGCAATTTGTATCGCAGACCGATTTGATTATATGTACAAATATGCAAATCGGTTCCTGGATCCCGGTATTTAATTGGTTGTGGTCTCTTAAATCATTCAAACTGACGGTAGCCTCAGCACAGACGATTACAATATCGCATTAATATCTCTCTCTCTCCCGCGGAAGATCCATTTCGCCGGGAGATTCATCGGATGAAGATCTAATTAACGAGATAACTCTCGCGACGCGATTTCGCGCGTCAGTTCATTTAATCACGTCCAATCAGGAGAAAATAATCATATTTGTCAGACGGCTTTGCGACAAGCGTCAGTGAAATTTAGATAAATTCACGCATCAGAGGAGCGTTCAACGCTACAAACTGATTTCACGATTCTTTTTTATAGATCGAGCGATTTCGCGGGAGCTGTTTGATAAATTAGCCAATAAAGAAAGCAGTCGACTACCGAGCTGGATAACAGTATTTGGAAAGCTAAACATTTCCAACAATGCGAACACAAATAACAAGTATACGCGTGCCCGTCGTAATGATCCTGCGATCAATCCACGCCACAATCGAGAAATCTCTTGATGAAGATTTTGAGGCTGGGCAGATTAATGGTGGGTTCACCGTCTTTCCTGGTTGTATTGTTTTTTATTTTGCACTATCATCTGATATTCCTTATTTTCTTCATGAATAATTAACAAGAAGAAACTCGATCTTCTCTTTGGGATAGTGCCCTAAAAATAGTAAGACCACAACCACTTAAGCTCTGCTTTATAACAGCAGCGAGATGAATGGAAATTGATAAATCGTCTATCGCGTAAAGTTTCTAGCACTTTTAACGAGCGGATTGTTTAATTTCCTGCGGACTATAACCAATTAGTTGTTTAACGAAGAGACGCAGAGAGCCAGTGCGGATCATTTGCATTCGAGATTAGAAAGCTGAAACTTTAAAACAGATTGATGTATCGGTAACTATGCCGAGACACCTAGTTAAACTTGCTGGCGTATTCATTGCGTGCGTGGTGAAAAACGTTAAGCACAAATCGCGCTGATAATTGCGGAGTCGCATCGCGGGCAAACCTTGATTAACGAACATCTGAGATATTAAGACACAAGCCCGGCGTCAAAGAGTACAACAAAATCGCCTCTATGTATCGGCAGCCGCGCGAAGAAAAGCAAAAGCGTACATCGAGCCTTGAAAGCGAACGGCCGTCGAAGCATAACGTATTCCCGAGTTCCGTAGATCGATGTGCCGATAAAATCGTTTTCGTTTATTCGTCGGCGTCCCGCGACGCCATAAATCGCGATCTCATGCGCCACTCTCGCATCGTATCGATTTGCAAATAGACGAAACCCGGGAAAATCGGCTGGATCAAGGTTTCACTGAGCTCCGGCAACCTGCGTGGCCATAAGTAATATCGTGAAAGGATAAACGCTACCTAACTAATGGAGTAACAGGTTACTTCCTACGTCGGTTCGAATAATTTTTCGTTCTTCGGGATTTAATAAACGATCCTGGCGTCTTTACGATCGTTTCCACCGTTTCCATCTTACGCGCAATTCGCTTGGTATCGATAAAGTAACCGGCAATCAGAACGTAAAGCTGCTATTTTACAACTGGATAATTTATTCAATTCTATGCCGCTTCGTAGTAATTCTACCTGCAAACGTATGCTAATCTACGGTCCAAGTAGTACAAAGTTCAGACACTCAAGATCATTTCCAATGTCACGACTTTCAGAATTTCCTCCGAAGTGTTCTGAAGCATCTTTTCAACGAATCCTACCATTTTTTGAGGAACTTGGAAATTTGTTATTGTTCTTCTGAAATGTATAACACATACAAATGTGTATAGTCAGTATTAGACGTGCCAACAGTATATGATCATAATTACAATTCAGGATATCGATTTAATTCAATGTGTTTCATTCAGTCTGACAAGAATCTGAATTATATGTAAGCTGCTTACTGGAAATATGCTGCTGTCTCATTAGAGATAATTTGTCAGTAATATTTATGGTAGCTAGTTTTATTGGTAGTAAACATAAGTTCCGCCCATATCTTATACGTTCAGATCCACTGGTTCTCGAGTGAATAAAAGTATAATATTTCCTCTCTATAACCTCGCTTTGTAAGTGTTTTTATGATCGTCATATTCAGCATACTACGGAGCTGAGAGATCCTAGAAGATATACATATCCTTCAGCTTTTATGCAGCGAATCGAAACGACAGAATTACAAAACATAATACATTGAATTTAAGAATATAGCGATATTGAGTAGTCGAAGAATTTTAATTGTGATTATTTTGAGTCAGCTATTACTATTCTATTCTATTCTTACGAATATTTTCGCAGTAAATGTATCATTAGAAGCACTTATGAATGCAGCCATCAGATAAATCTCGAGACAAGTTGTACCTTTTTACTTTACCGGAGTTATTAATATAACATTAGAACGACTGGTGCAGCATTTATAGCGTTTCACGGCATGTCAGAAAGAACAAAATACTGGCAGTACTACTAGCTTTGGCGAACATAATAAAACTGTTATCACAGAAAATAAAGTCACACCTGTTTTCCCCCTTGATAAACCAGTCTCTAAATCATCGAGTTCACACAGCGGACTGAATGTTACGTTCGAGCCGCGTAATAATTATGTATTACGTTTAAATCAGGCAAAAACGAAGTTACCGCGCCACAATAGAGCAAAACAGATTAGCGTCTAATAAAGAGATAGTAGATCTTATCACGAGATAGGTTCCCGACGAAATCCCGTGGAAAGAACAAAGTGAACCGTATTGCAAAGATCGTTAAACCACTCGGCACGAAAGTAGTAGCATTCGGACCTTTCAGTGGATCGCGATTCGTTAGGCAAATCGTGTCGCGGAAAACGATATCGCGAATTCTAATCGGCGAGAGCTGATCGGGGCGAGGCTGCGACGCCTAAATACAGCCTATAGGGACACGTTTTAAGGAACGGGTGTCTGTCTGGGATTGTGAAACTATACCGGTAGTTGCAGCGCATTTGCGCAGTTGCATTTGCAGCGAAACGACCTGGGCAATTTTTTCTGCGGGAATGTTAACGCCGCGTACAAGTGTAGTCGGCCAATACGAAGAACAGGAAGCTCATTCGGGATCGGCAAAAACTGACATTCCTGTCATTGTCAATTTCCTGCTACCCTGATACAAAATGGTAAACCGCGTTTCGTAATATCCGCTGAACTGCTACCGTAAAGTTGACAACAACCGCGCACCGGCCATGAGACAATTCAGCAGACTGCCGCGAAGGGTGAAAGTTGCGAACAATTATGGTATTTTTTCCACGCCTCGATCGCATAAGCTAATCATTAATTTGATCGAACGGGGCAGGTTCGACCGATGGTGATTCAACATTTTCCTCGGACCAGTGACAGCGGTGCTTCGGGAGACACACGAGGTCATATCGCCGCCTGAATGTAAGAGGTACCTTGAAATTTGGTCATTTTGAGTTATGTACTTCGTATTAAAGAAGAAATCAAGTAGAATTTAATGTAAAAACTGGGTAACCTATCAAAGTAATCTACGACATCTAGTGAACAGTGTTAAAAACTAGGCAACATCTGTTTTTTTGCAAAAAAAAGAAAGGTTTAAAATTCTTTTTAATCCAAAATGATGTTCTTTCATGTATTGTTCCACTTAAAATAAAGAAATATAAGCAGATTTGGCATTATGTTTAAAATAACGGTCTCCCTACCATAATTTAAAAACCTTAAAATACTGTTCCATCAATTTCTCTAAAATAAGGAATTGTAAGTTACCTAGTTCTTACATTCAGGCGGCGATACTCCTTGATCTTTCCAAATTATAATATCGAGCGTCTTGTACAATTGCTGTTTTATCAATAGACTGCGGATCTTTATGCATTTATAGCAAAATTGAGTAGATGAAATTCATAATTGTTGAAAAATTTCTTAATTTGAAGATGTCAATATATGATTTCTCCTTTATTCAAATCATTAAAGGAGGAAATAACATTCAATTCAGTTTCTATGTCCTGTAATCGATGCAGACAATTTTTATTTTGCATAAAGATCCGCAGTCTATTTATCAATCATACCCAAAACGATGATTTTATCAATCGATACGCACTCGTTCAAGCGAACAATTTTTGTTGATCATTTTCACGAACTCCTTGTCCACGCCTCGTGCAAATGCGTATGATTTTTCTGGCACTGAATGGGCGTTATTATTGGATTCATCAGACTCGGTAAAGTAGAGTTTTCTGACGGACGTGCAAAAATCGAGACGCGTAACGAGCCGGTAACGGAACTATTATAGAAATTATCGTGGATCGAGAGTCCATTGTATCTCCACCTGTGATCTATGGTTAGCCGTCTGAATCCTCCCTCCGGAACGATTCGGCGATTCACGGCCTCTTTCTCTTTTTCGAGGGAACCTCCTTTCCCCTACTCCTCCGTACAGCTTTCAAGGTGCCGAATTAGAAAGGAAATTCGCGTATTAACCGACTAACGTGAAAGTGCAGGCAGACAGGGCGGTGTAGCCTTGTTCGCACGATTCCGTCAAGGAGTCACACGAATGATCAGCGTGGAGTTACTTTCGAGCCGATGACTCGTCAATCGTGACGTTTCGCGGGTAATGGATAGCTACAGTGACTTCAAAAAAGAATCGGTAAAGTACACGGTTAAGTCCGTGATAAGTATCTACGAGTTTTGAAAAGTTGCCGATATTTATTCCTAACCCTGATGCTTCAATCTTCGAATACGTGGTAGAGTCACGAAAAAATTTTTAAAACGTTTTTAGAGACGTTTCAATTTCCACCTTTTTCAGCAAAGAAACGTGTTCAGTTTCGTATTAATTTTTGGAACTTAGGACATTTTCTGTGCCAATACTTTTTAGAGCTACTGTACTTCTTGAACCGCGGATAGATTGAGTGTCCTTCGCTGGAAACGGCACTCACCTATCGCCAATGAAGGTGGATAGGTAAAGGCTCAACCCTTTCATGCCTGGTTTGCACGAACGACTGGCACTAAAAGCTCCAGGATTCTAGCAGATTTATTGAATTCACGTACATCGGAATTAACTCTGAGGTGCGATAGTAGTTACTAATGATCAGAAGAATTTTAGTTATTCGTAATTGTTATTTGTAACCAAGTTCATTTCGAGAATAATATTAATTCTTATACCGCAACTGTTAGAATTTAGGTTATAATAATCATGATCTCTGTTGAAAAGCAGAAATTCGATTTTCGCGTCACGCATTTTTGGTCGGGTGGGTTCAAGGAGGCAGAGGCCTGGCTCGATCGTGAATCACGGGTTGAGAGCGATCGATCGATCCGCAGTACCGACGCCGACGCCTGTAGCATGCTCCGTTCATCGAACACGGTGAAAGGAGTTGCGCGGGTTTTCAGGTTTTTAACGCCCTCGCCGCGGACCTGGTATGCGCGAGTAACATTCGAAACGAAGGTTTGTCACGCGGCTCGCTATTCAACGCTCGCTGAAAATACCCTCTCGAATTCGAGAAACCGTTCCCGCCTCTCGCGAGGTCGTTACTCTTGGCACAGGTATTATCACACTGCGGATCTGTATGCATTTATGGCAGTCGCGTCTTTGGAACACTAGCGAAAACGATCCGGATTTTTCCATTTTCTACATATTTCAAACGATCAAGGTATTTTTGTGGAACGTTGTTGCAGAGATTTATGTATTGTAAATATCGGTTAGGAATGCGATCTCAGTTTTATAAAGAAATTTGGACTGGGCAATCTCAGCGCTTCGATTTGTAGTAAATATTTGCAAGGAATGCAGTTGTGACTGCAATTGCTTAGATGTTTTCGAGTCGTTAAACATTGGTACACAGAATTATTTGATCCATAGAGTGAACTATTCTGGAATTTGTATGGTAGTCTATGAAAAAGGAAAATTATGGAGGAAACAACAATTTTTATATTTCAAATGTTACATTCTAAATGTAAAGCCTGCACGTACAGCCCGTGTCGATTGATCTACGATGTTCCTCCACCAATTGTTTCGGTTAATGGCCATGAAATTCGCTGGGATAATCCGGCGTACCGTAAGCGATTCTTAATCGAGCCGAAGTATTCCATTCGGCTCAATCGATCCGATTGCTGGGTGAGATTCGGCCGCAGAGATTGACTTCGTTCGATGTTCGGTAATTCCGCAGCGACCGAGGAATGGAGAGAAGAGAAACGGATGATCGTGTTCGGCGTTACCGTTCGATTCGCCTTTCTACATAATCGTCGATTTCGTTTCCCCTCTCTCTCTGATTGTTTTTCCCTTTCCCTTCCTCCATCTTGCTCCTTTTCTCTTTCCCTCGAAAAATAGCGATAACGTACAAGCCATTTTTTGAGAATTCCGTGGAGGTGCACTAATCGGTTTAAAAGTCGATTTACATCTTAATAGTCGTCGATTTCGTTTCCTCTCTTTGATTTTTTTCCCTTTCCCTTCCTCCATCTTGCTCCTTTTCTCTTTCCCTCGAAAAATAGCGATAACGTACAAGCAATTTTTTGAGAATTCCTTGGAGGTGCTCAATCGGTTTAAATGTCGATTTACATCTTAATAGTCGTCGATTTCGTTTCCTCTCTCTCTGATTTTTTTCCCTTTCCCTTCCTCCATCTTGCTCCTTTTTCTCTTTCCCTCGAAAAATAGCGATAACGTACAATTTTTTTAGAATTTCGTGGGAGTGTACAATCGATTTAAAAGTAGATATACATCTTAATGGTGAACCGTTTGAAGTCAAGATAGATATTATTTATCATTCGTTCCTGTATAAAGCGATTCCACAGACGGTTACTTTTACTTTCGCGAACGGCGAACGTTTGTCGTTGCAAACTAATTGTCGCGTCATGCATCGACCTTATAAAATCTATGTACATAACATTGGCGTATTTGTGTGCGGTATCGATCTTATCCTATTGGATGTTGTAGACCAGCGAAGAAAAAGATAGATCGTGCTGGCGTTTCATAACCCTACAAGTATGCGAGCGTTTGATTCTTTATCGAAATATCGCTCGAATTACAGTATCAACGATTTCTGTGTAGTTAACTCGCTTTCGAAGTTTCAAAGTCGACTGAGCATAATTGAAACGGTTTGTTCTAAAGTTTAACCAAGAAATAAGTCGTTAGTATGCGAGAAAAGATTGGCTACCCTAGGATTAGATAATCCTTATCTAGGATTTGCAAATAAATTGTAATAATTGTGAACGATTTGGATTTGCATAATGGAACTGACCAATGCTCGAAAGGATAAAAATGTATCAGTGTAGCATTAATAAATTCTGTGATTGCAACATAGAAAGCCTAGAATCATGTTGATCCATTTGGAGTATCAAGCAGTCGTCTTTTATTCCTTCTAAAAGTAACAAAACCGTAGATACTGGAAAAGAGAGTCACGATGTGCTAAAAAATAAATTAATTTATCGAATAATTGCCCACCGGAAGCTGAGAAATGAGTGAGTTCGTTCCATCACGCGAAACTTCGATTAAGTAACCGTTTGCATTCCGATTCCGATAGAGAAATTATTAAGCCGGACAGCATTACAACCTTATCGTGTCAAACAAAACAATTGAAGCGATCATTAAAAGGCGGAGAACCGGTGAACGAGAACCTGATACGCGAAGCTAATCATTCGGACACTTCCTTTATCGTCGTTTGCATAAATAGAGTAACGAATCGCGCAATAAAAACCGCGGGATTATTTCCTGCGAAACAATTACTATCAAGTAATTCAGAAATTATAGTCGGTCATTCAATTACCGTGGTATCTACGGACCGGGAAAGTTTATCGTAACTTGGCTCTTTCCTTTTAATCATAATGATAATGCTCGCCGCGATCCGGATCTTAATGACAGTACTTTGTATCCAATTAATCACCGTTCAACATCGGACCGATCTTTCATAGCCGGGTTAGCGTGTAGCTTGCAGCAACGGTGGAAAAAGGGTTGCTAGATAAAATGTAATTAGTGTACCTGCGATTGAAGGTTGTTGCACGGACCGCGCCGATCCCGGGGCTCCGAGTCCGCGTTCAAAACAAATTCGATCCGTGAGAGAAATGCGATCAAGGCCGCTCCATGCGACGGAATGCAGCCAAGTTTACAGTAAGCACATCTATTATCGATACATTGTGTAATTCGATAACTACCTGCTCCGCGAACACGATGCAACTTTATGCAAATACGACGGCCGTGAGTATGATGTCACGAAACCGTATGTTACACGAGTGTTTACCATCGGCTGCATTCCTACCGGTGCTCTCGTTTCCCTCGATCGACGATAGATGCATCGGAGCTCCCATACAGTTGCACTAATTGATACGTTCACGTGCGAACGTGGACAGAGAATTCGGTCCCGACCGATTTACATGTCAACCCTTTTACATTTATTTCGTGCACTTGTACAGATTTTATTTTGTACACGTTCGAAGTTTAAAAATCGTGCTTCACAGCTGAACGCTTGAAAACACAGACTTCAAACGTTCGTTGAAAGCACTTGTCCAGATCCAATTAATAATCGAGGAAGTAGCAGCCTCTGATTGAATATCAACATCCCCGATCCTACATTGATCACGCAACGTTTAGACACCGGGACTTTCTCGTCGCGAGGCTTGCTTCGTTAGCAAAGTGTAACACGTTGAAGATTGCGAGTAATTGTAGCAAATCGTTCGTTCTAGCCTTCACCCACTTTCTCCTTCATAGAGCGAGCTTAAGTCAACAATCGGCCGTGGATGTGTCGAACGAACGAATTCTAGAGGCGGGCAAAACCGCCGCTAACCGTGCACCTATAGCGGTTAATAACATGATACCTTCGCAACAGAATCTATCCCGCGTACGTTTCTCGTATCCCGGTTACTTCAATGGAGATATAATGGACCGTAACGTATCATTTCGAACGACACTGCGGGGAACAGCAATTTTTCAAGAATTAATCGCTTTATATATCAGTCATGAGGATGGATTTTTTCAAACGCGAATTGCTGTCGAAGTCGAGAAATTCAGTTTAACAAGCATCGCACTGACATGGTTTACGGAGTATGTGGACGAAATGGATCGATAGAAGAGGAAATGCTTGCTCAGAAATGTGGGATTATGGGTTTATGAGATTACGAGTAATGTGAGTACTCGATGCAGATTGAGTGTTGCAGACTCACCGAGAGAGCGTAAGGTCAATAGTCGATTATAGATTAAATCAGACTTTCCTAACAAACGTGCCACATATATGATTTGGAATCGATACTCTAATTTATAACGACTGAGGTTTCGTAGTCGCGAGCTCGAAGTCTATTGTGATATGGTTGAACTCAGAAAAATGTGAGCTTTATTACAGACCCAAAAACTAAGGATCCAGAGCCTAGTAAAACATGTCAATATGTATGTTACTACTTTTTAGGAATGTATGAAGGTCTAATTGTAGTTGTGCTGAAATCATGCAGCAGAGGATAAATAAAAAAAATATATATGAAAAACTTTTTAAAAACCACGCTTATATTAAAATGCACTCAAAAGGAGAAAATAATTTTTTTCCTGGTTCTCCATAAAATACCAAATCCAGTTAAATGATTAATATTGTATTTTTCCCCAAAATTTTAAGCAATTAGTTCAAAATTTCTTCTGTTATAAAATTAGTGTCGAAATTGATAGAAAAATTGATAGTAAGCTTTTATCTATATACGTATAAAAATAAAAAATAGATAAAATAGATACTATTATTTATATACTTTTATATACGTATAACTCCACACAATCAAATTTTGCAAAAACTTTATATCTCATTAACTATTTGTTTGCGTCACATGATTTCTTTCCAACTTTTTCTCTTCTGACTGAGTGGAAAGGTGTCGATGTAAAAAACAACTTTAACAACAATTTTCTTTGTTATAAACAAGTTTGCGGCAAGATTCTCTTACAAATGTCCACCGATCCAGAGGTGTAGATTCACCGCTAAAACGGATGACCATTACTTTTTATATACCTTGTACAATGGAGTTATTTTAGGTCGGGAGAAATGTTTAATTTTCAAGTTAAAGTAGCTCCGACTGCAAAGGGTTAAGCTGGTGAACACCATAGTGAGATTCGAAGTTTACAAAGTGTCGGGTCGAGTCGCTGCCTAAGAAGGGCTTGTAACACGGTCCAATAAATTACCCGAATCGTTACGAGCGTATTTAAATTCGTAATGGATAGTGAAAGTCTACCGATCCACTGAATGCTCCCAATGAAACAAAATGATCTTTGGATCGTTAACCGAATGATAAATGAACATTTATTGCCACTCGGCCGATGTACGAATGCTCTGCTCCGTGCAGACACATAATTAAATTTAATCCAAATGTTCTTATACCACTTCCGAATGCTTATGCTTCCATTCAGCGGCCAGTAAATCTCTCAATCAACGTAAAACGTAATTAAAATCTACAGATACCAGAGCCACGAATAAGCGAAGGAGTTATATTTGATATTAGAAGCCGTGCTTACCTTATGTTCTCCGCCTTCAGTTTCTAGGCGCAGAAATACCAGACCATGCCACTACTTCACGCGATAATAGGCGTGTGATTGAAACCGGTATACATCATTTTATTGAGAAAAATTCAAGCGTATAGATTACGATTCGTATCAAAAGAAACTTCGCGAAAGTTAACTCGGCTGAATTTGGCATTCTTGTTTTCCAACTTAATCGGCTGGTTCATCCAAGTCATGTCACTTAAACCGGACGTTATCATTCGCCTCACTCAGTTTAATCAGGAAACTTTTAGTCGTACCTGCGAAACTCGAATCCTCTCAGTAACAGTGACCTACCTCCGAGAGACGTATAAGCAACTTCTAGTTAATACGGCCGTAAACAGCTGCCCTGGACCAGTCAGGTAATCGATAGAGAAAGTTCGCCTGGATTACGCATCTATAATTAATTGAACGTTTAATGCCGCCTAAGTAGATCGGTAATCGATTCACCGCGGAATAAATAAGCCTTCGTAACGACACTATCGACAGCTGCGAAAAACGGCATTTACCTCTTCCGGAAACCTAAGCTGGTTCGTTGACACTTCCAATGGTGTACTGTTCATCCTAACAGTACCCGAACACTAAATTTCCAACTCTGATATTTAAATTGAAAACATATGTAGCGAACAGGACAACAGCATGAATTATTTAGTCGAATTCTCTGGAACTCTGAACGCATCCCTAAATGGCGCAAAATGGAGTCGCTCGGAGCGGAAACGACGAACACTCGCCACAGGTCTTGAACAGCCCGCGTTCAGAACATGTAATTATCGTGCGGCGGATGCTCGCGATGATCTATCGAATTGCACGATCTCGAGTGAAAGAATGTTTATCTGCGGCAGACGGGCTCTAGCCGGCTGAGAATCTCGGTTATCTGATAGATAGATCGGGATCCTGATAACGACCGAGATTTCTATACTCCTTTTTTTCTTCGTCCTCCTCGTCTCTTCTTCTCCGGTCTCGCTGGTAATTAAGATTTTTACCGGAACTATTGCGCCCGCTTCCCATAAACGCAACATTATTCCGCCAAAGACTTTCTCGCCTGTTCCACTAGAATCCCGACTGTTTAATGCGTCCGAAGATATATCAAAGAAGTTAATGTAGAGTGGTGAACGTATCGTGCAAATCAGTTTACACGAGCAAACAAGAAAACCAGCGTGCCCGATTACGCGCAACAATTGTCTCGCTTTCCCCGAATAGTGTCAGGGATTAATTAAATTTCTGACAAACACGCAGTGTTCAGAGGTTTCCAAATATTTATAATCGAAACGAGTGCAGCACGCTGTTGCGGAGTTATCTACGTAATCTTAATAACAACTGGTTAAAGTAATATTTCCAATTTGTGCTAATCTTGGCAAAGTTAAAACGGAAGAATACCAGTTCCCCGGAATTTCTGTATTTCCGATGCGTTCGTGGAGTAAATCATTTCGGAGAAAGCGATCTCGAGGCTAGTTTGTTTTGATTACAGTCATGCTGGATAATCATCGACCACAAGAACAGAGAGGAATGTAAATCTTTGCCAGAAGAGCAACTTTTTTTCCACTTTCAGCATGAAACCCTTGCGCAATAGGAAAAAGATATAATCGGTCTCGAATTTCACCTGTCCAGCTCGAAACATGAATATTCTGATTTACGCCTTCCATTAATCTTGGGTTCATTTGTTATCGAGCTTTAATTAGCAGTCTATTCATTAAGTAAAATTCATTGTCCGATTCGAAGAATATGAAGATTCATGAATAACGTATGCGAGGTGTATGGCATTTTGCGAAAGTATGATCAAGGGCCATTGATCTCAGAGATCAACGAAACGAAGAACAGTTCTTGAATAAAATTTTTCCAAACGTTGCAATATGGTTCTTAGCTAAAAATAACATACAACGTACATATAACAAATGAAATTATGACTAAAATGAATGCGTCAAACTGAAAACTGCAGGACGATACTTTATGCAACTGCAACTGAGAATCGTGTGGGGGTGAAGTAACAAAATGTCAAGATCGATTAAAAATTAATTAGAGTCGACACCGATGATATATCGAGTACAATTATTCCTGCAGCAGGTAATGCGAGGGCACGCTCCTTCCTGCGGCCGCGTGCTGGCTTTTAATTAAACAGCGCCGACGGAAAACGGTTTAATTCGTTACGACTTTCCCGGACGATAAACGCGGCGTATAATGGAAATCTAATTGAAATGTGGCTCTATCACATCCTCGGACATGCTGTTTAACCGTCGCCGTAATATTCCCGGACGGACAGCTATGCAAAATTCCTGCGACGCTGGAGAAATGTTTGAAAGGCTCTTTTGGTCCAGAAGCTTGAAAAATTCGATTTTCTGCACTTTCTAGTTGTACAATCAACTTCAAATTTTCAGAGAAATTTCCAGGAATATTGCAACAACTTGAAGAAATATGTATTTATATATTTCTATTTTTTATTACGCCAAAAGCAAACAAGCCTGTGAAATCAAAATGCGAAAATCAAAACTCCGTCAGTTTTTTAAATAATGAGATATTTTACTTCTTTCAGTCCATTCCATAGCTGTGTGCACAATATAAATTAAAATGCCACTTCAGTTTTTAATTTCAGACCAATGGAACCGTATCAACCTATTAGGCACTTTTTTACAAACTCGATAAGGCTCAGCTGAGCTCGAGGCACTAGAAGAAGGGTGAGGATGAATTTCGGAGACATTTAACACTGATTACTAGGGGCAAGGAGCGCTCGAGGGTTGAACATTCTTCCTTGCGTTTCGCATTCCGGGCGGGACACTTTTACCGCTCGGCTTCCGCGGCTTATCTCGATCCCGGGCGAAAATATTAATGAAGTCCACGTTCTCCTGCAATTAGTGTCACCGGCCCGCCGCCGTTTCAGCCGCGTGTGTTCTACAATGTAAATTTTAACGGGGTGTCTACGATCGGCCGAGCTTGACCGGTGAAAGGCGCGCGAGCGTTTCTTTCGTTGAAAATATCACGGATCGCATACACGATATCGAAATTATCCGATAAACGGGTTCACCGACAGGAACGGCCGTAAACCAGGGGAGTTGATGCGGGTATCATTGCCGGCCGCAAACGGTAAGCGGCGATTTTCGTGCGAAAATCCTGGATAGTTCCTGTTACACTAATGCAATTTGCACTTGCCGACTATTTTACGGCCGATCATATACAACCGCCGTATTCCGTTTTATACTTAGTGAAATTAATACCGTCGCTGGTCCACTTTCCTTCCATTTCCCTTTTGACGCTGGGGAACTATCATCGAAAAGTATCTTTGAGAATTGAATTAATTTGGAGTTCATTTTAAGAATTAGTTTTTTAACACTTCAGCTCATTCAGCAACTATATCATCACAGAAATGAATTTCTAAATTCTTGATGGATTAATGTTAATCCAATTAATGTAATTCATTTTTATATCTAGGTGAAAAATAGAAGTACAAAGTAATGAACAGAGTTTACGGCCAAGCTAAATCAACTATCACGCGTAACTGGCTGAAATTCACACTCCAATCCTTTCGAACTGAAATTGGTTAGCAGACCAGAACGAACGCTGAAAAGCACTTGTCACTGTGATTTACATGTACTGTACTAGCACGCTAACGTTAAACACTAGTACATATTTTACTGTGAGAAGAATAATTTCTGAATGAACATAACAGGTCCTTAAAAATGAAGAAAACTGATACATAAATAAACTAACAATATTGTTCAAATGTGATGGAAGTACCTGGAAGGTCTACATTAAATTTTCCACATACGTTCCCGAGTATACTCACCCGTTTTCGGTCTTGTGCCAGTTGCGAAGCCCCCGGCACGCATATTCGAGGCAAGTCGCCCGCCGGGACGGCCATTTATTTTCAAGGCAGTGGCATGAAATGTTTGAATCCAATTTGCTCGCTCCAGATCGTGGTTTATTCCGTAGACGATGGAGTATACGTCGAGGATCATGGAAAACCAGATACGGTTTACAGGACAAACCAGATTCAAGACGGACCACCACCGGCACGTTTCTGTGGTCCGTGCACCGCGCGTGTCCGTTTCGAAATTTCTTCGTTCTCGGTTCGGTATGATAATTCAGCTGGAAAGGTAGCTCGACGTCGGCTAAACCAAGAGAGTCCGTAGAGCATAGAGCGAACGTTATTGGGCCTAACCATGTTCACCGGGAGTTGATTACCTGGCAAACGTGGGAGTCGCCGGGATAATCGCATCTCTGGACGTTTCAGGTGCCCGATTTGGTATGACTCCTGACGGTCCAATTTCGTTCGCCTCGATGATTGCTCCCTTCAATCTCCGACAGGAAATTTCGAGGAGCTCTCTGTCTAGACCTCCAGAAAGCGTCGCACGTCTCGTCGGCCGACTCCTGAAAACCGATTCGAACCGTGAGTATATTTCTAGAACGAACTCGCCGAAACTTCGTTTCGAGAATCGAGTCGGGGAACGTTTATAAAATTGTTCGTTTCTGTCACGGAACCGAAAATATTGGCTATAATGTAGCAGCGTGAAGATGTGCGCGCCTGCTTCAGTTTGGCACGCCGATTTATTGAGAAATTTGGCCGCTGTATCGAACCCGCAGAACATTAACTTCGCGATAAAATCATGTGATGACAGACCGCGCGGAAATTCGGCAGCGTGCGCTGCTTCTATTTTCTGATAACAGATAAATTCGCGCACGTTTGTGCTGCTCGAATAGCGCCCAAGGCGACGAAATCGAGCAGATTAATGATAGCTCCCTTAAACATAAAAATTAAAATCCATTTAGTGCAGAACATTTGATGATGATGCAGGTAAGATACGGAAAGATGGAGAAATCGATTAGCGAGCCTATAATTTCGAATACAGTGTTCCCGCGATTGTTGTGAGAACCTCGAGGGTATCGAGTCTCAGGAAACGAAATGGTACTACGTTTTTTACGTGTGCCGAACATAGATTTCCTGGATAACTTTTCCAAGTGTAAACGACGATCCTGGGTAAACAACGGTGCTAAGCGAGAAATTGTTGTATTGTAGTTAGTATCATAAAGTATCATAAAACCCCAATTTAAATACCCTAATACCTTAATTTCTTTGCAGCACGATCGACCAAGGGGGAACCCCCTAGTAGTGGAGATAAAAAAGTCACATCATCCGCATACCCGAAAGTCACATCAATCGCGGGAACACTGTATACATACTACATACGTACCTTCTTTCTGTAGTCTATGGTGTTATAATCGAAAAGGCGATCAGCATAAGAGTCGAACTGCAAAATGCATAAGCGATCTCGAACAACGGAACATAGAATGACGTGAACACGAGCGGGAATTTATCAAATTAGCATACAGGTGCACTTTTCGTAAGAGTGAACGGAAAATTAAGCTTGCGCTTGTAGACACGACGTAAATGACTGGCTGCCAAGAATGTTGACATTCGTTAACCTCAGCTCGCACCCAGAGAACATATTCTTAATTATTATTTATCGGCCCGTTTATTATTTTCAGCTTCCATGTAAATGATCCATTAATGGTTTACGATCCGTTAAAGCCGCGATTAATCTGCCCGGGAGAGATCGGAGTTGCGAAAACCGTGCAAAATTATCTTCAGCGAATACCAGCAGCAAACATTTCTTATGCAAAAGAAAAAACTATTTTATGTAAAAACGGAGATATGTTCAAATAAATAAGTAATCAAGAAGATCAGGCTTCTGTGATACAAACATATTTTCAATATTTAAGTCGCAGTAATAGAAAAAAATAGAGTCCCAATGATTTTAAGTTCGAAAAGAAATTTAATTGATCACGGAAACTGTGCATTTGCAGATTCCCTTTCTTTCCACTGCCCCGTGAACATTCCTCGCAGCTTGCATGGGCGTGCACTTGATTGCAGTCGGCCAGGGGCTCGATCGATACTGCAAACAGCCGAAAGCCGTATGCTTTGCTCGGACTTTCCCGGTTTTCACCGAGCCATAGCAATCGCCAGGGTTAAAGGATAGAACACTTCGTTTAGCGGACGACACTCGGTGTCGCACGCGGCTTCGATTCAATCAATTAAACATTTCATTTCGTGTTGTGGCAGTCTTTTTATTGAACTTCAGTTTTATCTTCTGGAGCACAGTTTTGTTTTCGACGACGCGTTCAACCGATCGGAAACGCGTGTCTGACCATGTAGTGCACTTAGTTGATAAAAATCGACCGGTATAGATCGCATGTCCTTTATCCCGAAGACAAATCTGAAGAACGCTCGTGTGTTGTGAGCTAAATCGTTGCCAATGTCCACCCGGATAATCCTGCTGCTTAATCGTCACCGCCAGTCATCACTTCCATGAACTCTGAAACAGACATTGAAGCTTGTTCAAAAGATCGATTTACTAAAATCAATTAAGTCAGGAATTGTTATTAATATTCGGTAGCTTCATTAAAGAATAATTTCTTTACTGAACTAACAACGATTCTTGAATATCAGCCTCGAAGACACAAGAGATAAGAAATAATTGATTATTGTACTGCGGATCTTCATGTAAAATAAAAAATGTTTGTATTGATTGCAAGATACAGGAGCGAAATAAAAATTTCTTCCTTCTTTTAATTGTCTGATTAAGCTAAAGTCGATTCGCTGATGTCTTTAAATCTCTTTAATAGGTCCACTGCTTTAAATTGTGCTTACCCATTTTTGTCATAAATACGTAAAACCCGCAGTCTATTGATTATAAATAGACAGCACCAGGTGGCGATATTCGCCTCGAGGTGCCACGTAGATAGCCGGAAGCAAGCGGCGATGATGTTTGGTCGCGGAGCCCGGACACGACACGCGTTAATTAATTAAGGAACTGATAGATTCTTGGCAAGCGAAGCCGCGTGTTCCCTGTAATTTTCAGCGTGCGATACTTGCCGCGATCTGGCGTTAGTTGTTGTTGGCATACGGTCGCCCGGTCGCCACGGTAATTAATTTGATCCACGTGTCATGAAAATTCTAGGTTACAGCTCACCGTCGAAGTCGAGGGTTCCGGAGCCGTCGGCGTCAATTTCCTCGATCATCATGTCGAGCTCCGCCGGCGTCAGTTTGTCGTCCAGCTCGTGGAGAATGTCGCGGAACACTTCGGTGGTGATGTAGCCATTACCCTCTTTGTCGTACAACCGGAAAGCTTCGCGCAATTCTTGTTGCATCGCCTCGGCATCCTCCTCTACCAAGAACCTCGCAGCTAGCGTGCAGAACTCTTCGAACTCCAGTAGACCGGATCCTATGAAAATTTCAATATGATGATACTGTTCCACATCGATTATGCACTTCATTGACCACACGCGATTTTTATCTGAAAATCATTCTTCTACGTCGTCCTCGATTCTTAGGAAATTTCATTTTGACGAAGGAGTCGAATTTTTAGCTTTGAACATTTTCCCTCAGTTAATTGCTTGGAATTTTTCTTAGACTTGTTTGTCATAATGGGATTTAAAAAAGACGAAAAAAGTCGGATTGAAAGAATTGGTTAAATTGCGTAAATAGCTGTCGACATGTGTTCCAGGTTTATTGTTTGAGACAGTCTCTTAAGTTTTCAATGAAACTTCGAATCAAGTGGAACATTGTTATTTACCATCTTCGTCAACTTCCATGATGATTTCCTTCAGAGTCTTCTCGCTGAGCTCATAACCCAACATGGTCAATATCGTTCCCACCATGTCTGTGCCGATGCTGCCTTTCTTGTCGTGGTCGAAGGCATCGAAGGCTTTCTTCAGAACTGCAATAGAACAACTCCAATTAACGTTTATGACGAGCACCGAGAACCATTTACGTGCATAGGAGAAACTGAGCTTAATTACGTACGAGCGATTTGGTCCTTGGTCAGGTCATCCTGTAAGGATCAAACACAGAATCAATACACTTCCTTAGAAACATTTTCTTTCAATATCAAAATTATCAGAAGAAATGAAAAATTCTATCTTGAAATATTCGAAGAATCTTCAATTAAAAATTCAAGAAAATTCTAAAAAAATTGGGCGTTGGTATATTATGATCGATGATTGTTTTACTGATAACGCACCATGGCGATGCGGTTGTGAGGTGTTCACCGAGAAGTCAAGTCTTAACACACGATAGCGTCGGCGTCTTATCCGGGTATGCACCAGATTCTGGCTGTGGACTTCTGTTTTATGTGGGTATAACGATGATGTTCTGGCACGTGATTGACCGTGTAATGTCTACGTAGGAACTCTAGCGGTTTTCGAAATTCATCGAGGACACTCCCCACCCTGTTTCCGCAGAAGAGCAGCTTCGATTGTGTGAATTCCGAGGCAACGTACTCGATTTTGTAACTCTCTTCCTGTTGGCATCTTCGTTTCTTCTCTCGCGTGTGCGGTCGTTCTAAATGAGACAACGGATTTCAACCTGAACATCATACCACACAAATTCAGTTGTCTGAGTTAAGTCCCATCAAAATTATTTATAAGAATTTTAACGCACACTGTGTAAGCCGAGTAATGCAGAAGTGATGCAAGCTAATTTTTAACCTACTTTATTACAACATCACCGGAGCTTAATGGCAATTCTGAAGAATAGTATTATTGTCTCTAGGTATAACTTCACAGTTGGTTGCACTAAAATATTCTTTGTTATTACTGCACTTTACAGAAGATTGGTTTACCCTGTTCTTGCATTAAATGGCTGATACTAAATTTAATTTTTTAATTTAATAACATACTGACTTATATGTTCTACGGAGAAATTTTGATGCAGCAGTAACATAATTCTTCTATAATCTCTTCAAAAGAACTATGAGTTCCAACTATGAAGTATTTTCATTTAAATATCAGTTGCTTCTCCTACAATAAAAGTAGAAAATTTGAACTGTATTGAATATTTTCGCGAACTTGAATTTTTCTCGCATTCCAATTGATTGTGTTTTTAATTTTCCATCGTGCAGTGATGGAATTGTTCGAAGTACAATTTCTGAAAAATTGCATCGTCGGTGGCTACGTACAGTTGTTCGAATTAATATTCGGATGCTCTAAAAAAGACGATAACTTTTTTAATACTGTACTATACGATTTGAACTTTTTTTGGAAGCTAGCGCAATTAGTTCACCAAAGAATGTGAAATTTTTTCAAAAATAGCAATTGATCGCAATTGTAGAAAAAAATACTAGAAGTTGCATTTTACAACATTTTTATATGGGCCTATATTGAAAATTTAAAAAATACGTTTTGTAGATCTGTGTCAATTAAAAATATCCTGAAAATTTCGTCAAAATCGGTCGACGTTGCAATGAGCTACAAACGTTCAAAGATGGTAAAAATTGCAGATTTTCACGATTTCCGGCCTATATCTAAGAATATCTTACATCTTTCAATGCCTGTCGTTTTTTTCCCACATCAACCGATTTCAATGAACCTTTCACAGTGCATATAATTGACACAGACCTACAAATTGTAGCTTTTAAATTTTCAATATAGGTCCACATAAAAAAGTTGTAAAATGCAACTTTTAGTATTTTTTCCACAATTCCGAAGAATTGCTATTTTTGAAAAAAAATGTTCACATCCTGTAGTGAACTAATTGCTCTAGCTTCCCAAAAAAGTTCAAATCGTATAGTACAATATTAAAAAAGTTGTCGTCTCTTTTAGAGCGCACGAATATTCGAGTAACTATAGTTGCCGAAACAATTCGCCGGTGTAAAAGCATTGTTTCGCAAGTGGCGGTAGCCGAATCTTTCGCGACGCATTGAGAATAGATGATTCACTATGATCAAGGCGCATGGCGCGGCGGGGAAAAACGGCGCGACAATAGGTGAAGTTGGCTCACATCCGGACACAAAATCTGCCTTCAACACAATTCGACGTAATAACCGTGCGCAATATATTTTATCAGTCCATCTAATTATATGCTCGATAAAGTCTAGCATCGACCAGTATATTTAGGAGGCATTAACACGTATCACAGGGTATTATTAACGTCCGGGTTAAACAGCTGCCACTGTTCGGACGACAAGCGTCGATTATAGTGATCCTGCTCCAATGTTACCCTTTTTACATGTTAACATTAATTGTGACACTGTTATATACATGACACGGTAATTTGTAAAATCTCGGATTCCGAGGTACACTTTTTCAGTCATGTTCGATATGAAACATGTCAGATAATTTAACACACAACTGATTGTAGTCGTTTAAAAACGAATTATCTCTTTACATAGCGCGAGAAGAGAATACCGTTGAAACGCATAATTCTAGTTAATATACCCTCGTGTTTCCACTTTATTACTGCACATTACAACTACTTTCTGCTGTTCGTATGACATAATTACATTTTTAATTTCAACATATCGCGTAGGAAAGGGTAGGTACATATGAATATACACGTTGAATGTACGCATTTTATTATTTCATCGCTTCTCGTCGCGGTACACGATTGAAATAAAGTTACACAATTATCATCTTGCATCGACTGACAGATTAATAGAAAAGTCAGCGGGAGAATAAAATACACAGATTGCATGTGCTATTTTTTTGGACGTTTATTATTTTCCTCTTAATTGTACTTCACTTTCACATATCAGTGTAGTCGCAGTTTAATCGTAATTACTTATGAGTATTATCACCTTCGAATGACAGTACGTTTCGCGGGCAAAGTACAAAATTTCGAAGCTCGAAGGAACACAACTCCACCGCAAGCATCAGACCTTCGGATCTCCGTGGGATTCGCTGTCTCATCGTCTCGAGGAGGAACTTCCATTCTCGGAGGATACAAGGAGAAACTCGGGTGCCGGAGGGGGGAAATCGCAACACCATGGAAACATCGATCTATATTCGTCAATATAAACCTGTCCCCGACGACGCCGCCAGCGTCCCGCCGCTGGTCCCGGTTAATTCCGGCATAGTTAGAAATACATTTTAGCCGATTGTGACTCCAAAAGCGACTGGGGACCCGGCAGAAATACTTTCTCAGCTATACAGAGAGCAGACCCGGCTCGGCTCGGCTCGGCGTTGCGATCATGCTCGTGGCAGACATCACCTACGAACCTTTAACTTCGTACTTTGCCAACGGCCACATACACCGCCGATAAATCGCAGTCTCCACGTGTAGAACAGGCGGGTCCATTGCTCGTGGACGTGGCCGACACGAGGGACCACGGTTCTCCGTGCCAAGCTGATCATTTAGCCTGTCATGACCTCCATGAATTCTGCAACAAGAACCGGGACGGTTGGTGATCTACCATGTCCGAGCGGAAAGTCGAACCGTTCGATCTCTTTCTCCCATGAAACGCCTACCTTCGAAATCGAGTGTGCCAGATCCATCGGTGTCCACCTCCTCAATGATCATGTCAAGTTCCTCCGGGGACAGCGCGTCATCCAGCTCGTGGAGGATATCTCGGAACACGTCGGTCGTGATGTAGCCGTTCCCTTCCCTGTCGTACAACCGGAAAGCTTCCCTCAACTCCTGCTGCATCGCCTCCGTGTCCGTTTCCTCCTCCATGAACCGGGAGGCCAGCCCGCAGAAATCTTGGAAATTCATCTCCCCGGATCCTGTAACATATTTTTTTCATTCAGTAATTAACCCCCGTCCGCCCTCGTTTCCCGAGAAAAATTCGGAAAAGATCGTAATTTAACTTATCATACATTTAAAGACACGATGTTCAACAAATGTTAGAAGAAAATGAATGATGGAGTGTATAGGCGAAACGAATAAAAAATTTTCCGCCAGCAGTACTCGGTGACAGCGTTCGAGCAGTACAACGGTAATTAAAATAATGAGGCGTGCGTGTAAACAATTAATCTCGACCGTGTTCTTTTTCAATTTAATCGTAACTCGAGATTGAATATAATAAAACGGCACGCTATCAATTTTCGTTTAATAACATCGCCTTCGGGACTCGGTTTTTTCACGCTTTCCTTTCCTAATAATTGTAGTATCTACTTTCTTGTTTTCTATGTTTCGCAACGAAGTCAATTACGGTTACTATAATTATTAAATTACCCAAGTTATACCGGTTTCGCACTAGAGCCGGCGTGCTCTGTCGTGTGAGGAGCATACGAAAAATGCGCGACAGTGATCCGAACAAAGAAACCGCGCTCGCCGGAATGAAATGGATTATAATTGCGGCGCAACTGAGTAATCGCCGGGAAATCACCGGTGTACTTAATTGCACTCGCGTTTTATATCGTGTGTTTTCTTGTTTCCGTGAAACTATTGTAATGTCGCTATTTTAAGGTGCAATAGAACCCAATTTTTTTTGTTCGATGATCTTTTGCCATCTTTCTGGTAGCTTCACAATTCTGCGCTCATCAAACATCTGGTCCTATCGACTAAAAACTGATCGAAGTGCGATTTCATTCATTGCTATTCATTGATATGCATTGCTTGAATAAAAAAATTGGGGTTTGTTCCACTTTAAAATACCGAAATCACAAAGAATGCTGGCTTCACGTACCGAATGGATCGAACTCGCCGATGACGGAGTTCAGCTGTTCGGTTGGGATCTTCATACCCATCATTCCCAGAATGGTCGCGACCATGTCGGTGTTAATGGATTCTTTCTTGTCGGGGTCGAAGGCGTCGAAACCCATCTTGAGTTCTGCAACCAAGGAATCGATCAACGATTTTAGTATATTTAAACCGTACAATTGTTAAATTGATTCAATCCGGAAAATTGATGAAATGGTATACATTAATTTTCAGAAGTTCTTTCAATCTTTGCCATTTAATGGTATCAAACACGATTATTAAAAATCAAATTCTAAATGCCCAAAACTTGATGGGTTGTTAATCGACTTGGTTCAATTGTCTCGTCGACGGAAAATTTATTGTTACTGTGTATCGAGGAACTTACGCGCAATTTGGTCCTTGCTCAGTTGGATATCATCCTATAAAATAGAAGAAAAAATTGCCTTAGCATCCTCACACAAACGAATAACATCACTTTTGATACAAAACGAGCGAAAATAGTAGAAGCGCCGAAGGAATGCAGCACGCGTAGCTGGAACAATTCTTGCCATTTGTGCCATAAATTGATAAGCCGCAAACGGCAAGAATTCTGGCGTTACTCAATAAGCAACAGTAATATCGAATCATAGACATAGTCGCACTCAGACGTAATTGGTGCGTGACATAAAATTTCGATTATTGAATAAATACGCTCTCAAACGCGCAGAGGGTAGAACCTGTTTCGCAGTTCGCATATCGGGCTGAGAATGATAATTACCATGTCGAAAGTGTTTCGTTCGAACTAATCACGGTATCACCGAAGTAAATGATTAACGGTTCCCTTCGGAGCAATCGCGTTTGAACAACTTACTGTACCGATGAAAATGTCACACTGAGCCTTAGTAAACTAATTAGTAGAGCTGCATGGACGCAACCCCGCATTCTTATTAGCGTCGATAGGTAATCACCAATCATCTCTCGACTTGAAGGCACTATAAAAAGATTCTTAATCTGGACCCTTTCATGGTACAGTCTTTGCGAAACGTTCTATTGTCGCAACAATTGAATGACTGATACCGCCTCGCGATGTATCAATCGACTATTGTCTCTTATTACGCCTCTCCTTACACGCTGCTCGGAGCCGGTGATCAGATAAATTACTATCTAGATTACCAATTTAGCGGGCCGCTTTCTTTTTTTACTGCAAGTCATAGGATTTGAACAACCACATAAATATAACCATTGTGTCGCGTGCAGTAATCATAGATACACGATTATGTGCGTGCATGGCGTAATTAATTTTTTACTGATAAATTATCGATGAGTGAGATCATTCATTTATTTTATATTCTATTATCTAGTAATTTAATTAACGGAACCTCCACTAATTATTAAATTTAGAAGAAAGACAATTATTTCTTCATATCGCCATTGTTTGAGAGACGACATCAATTTTATTTCTGTTTGAAAAGTTCTATGACGAGACTCTTCTAGCGATTTTGCGGTGGGATTGCGGAAATAGCTCGAAAGGTCGCGAAGTGGTTTTGTTCGGGGTTGTTTACAAATCGGGAAGCCTGTTCGTTGCAAAGTGGGAAACGCGGGCTTGTTACGTCGCGGTTACATCATCCGGCAATGTCAAGCTCATGCGAATCCGGAACTGTGATTGGCAACGGCGGGTAGAAAGCCAGTGATGCGTCCCCGCAGTATAGCCGGTCATTTCCACTAGCACGCGACACGGCCGTGCGTGAAAACGGTTATACTGATTGCGCCGGGTCTACCGTACAGCAGTTTGATATTGGCATTGCGTCCTTTTAGAGAATTGCAGTGGATTGCCAGCGGTGCGAACGTGTAAAAAAGCTCACCTGGCAGCCGCCACGGAGGACGGGACCGTGTGCTAAGTGACCTCCTTAGCCAATCAGATAGAGCTTCGACGTTAGAGCCGAACTACTGACCTAATCATTAAAAATAAACGGTGCCGGAGGGCTGACCGCTGATAGTAATCATCGCTTCGTTCGACGGTGTTGACTTATCCACTATATCGAGCGACGTTCTAAAGGAAATTCTTTCACAGTTACTTGCTTGCTAGAATTACCCGATCAAAATGACCTTGTCATCATTCCTTTGCTTACACTTGATGTGCTTCTAAAATACGGTGCTTTTATGTTTAGCGGATTGATAAAGTATTTGTACATTCTGTTTTTGCATCTAAAGCGTCAAAGCGTTGTTGTATAAGATCATAGAAGGAATTGATTTATTTATAAGCATGCTACAATAGAAGTCAAGTGAAGTATTTCTGGTGTTGAAATCGGAAAGAAACGAGACGCAATGGCGTCGCTTATTCTAATATCTAAATATACTTTAAATAGTAGTGGTAAAAGGAAAAAAGAAATTTTTGTTGAAAAACAGTGAAGATCAATAAAAAAATTGTATCATTATGCAATTCTTCTTCATGAAATAAAGCAAAATGATTGAAATCGGATCTTTAAACCCAATGAAAACTGCTGTGATCCGTTCATTTACCCTATCAATCTCTGCTCAGCTACATTTGATCGGCTGAGCTGACATTGACACGCGTGCCTCTGGGATGCCAGCCAGGTTTAACAAGATTTAGGTCGATGAGACAAGAATTATTTATTTTTCGTTGCAAAATATACAGCAGAGTATTCTGCGTCAACGATTTTCCAATAGTTATTCAGTCTCCATGAAAGATTGCTCCAAAGAAGTCGTCTATATATGGTATAATGGAACAGGCGTACAAGGACACGTATAATCTACACGACACTACTAAGAGAGCACCTGTGCTCCATCAACTTCATCAGGTCCATCGATGCTCTATCAATCTGCGAACATCGCGTACTCTGCATCTTCTGCTCTGGCCTCCACCGTCAAAGACAACGAAGGTATGTTATTCAAAGGATGCGGTGGCAATGGTGGAGCATCAGCTATCTGGTTATCCAGGTTGCTGTTGAGTCTCGCCAGTCCCCAGGAAGCCAGCAGTGTCTCATTATGCTCAACCTCGGACACATAGCTGTGAAAATCGCTTAGGAGACTCACTCTGGAGATCCTGGAGACCCTGGGAGGAGGCACAGGCGCCGGTGGCAGAGGAGTGATGTACGCATCCTCAGCCTTATTATTCACCTGAGCAACACCCCCGCCCCACCGCCTATTCTCCTCGACATTGACCCCTTTCGGAAGGACAATAGCATCCACCTTGTTCTTCTTCACCAGCATCACCCGTTTGCTTCCCCGCAGCAGCGACGGATACTTCCAAACGATCAGGAAGGTAGTAAAGGTCCCAATGAATAAAGCCGCGGCAGCCACCAGAAACAACAAGATGATGCTTTGCGCCTTGTCCCTGTTCTTCAGCCAAGTCCTGAACATGTATAGAGGCAGCGTCGTCGCCGCCAAGCAATTCAGCGGGGACACGACGTTCTTATTATCGCTGAGCAAACAGATCGTATACGTGGTCTCCGGATCGATATTCTGCACATGATAAATGCGCGTGACGTGTTTCGCACAGTTGACCGAGCGTTTCACGCTGCCGCTGCGGAACCAGAGTAGCGTGTGCCCCTTATCCAGGTTCGGCAGCTTCACCGCGATACTCTTATCCGTGACCGAATCGACGAAGAACCCGGGAACACGAGAAGGGAATTCCAGATCACTAGAAAGCAGCTTTCGTAGGCTACCGGAAGCGAAGAACTCGGAGATGCTGCAGGTCACAGTGATCATCTCGGGTTCCTTCGTGGTGGTTATTGTCTCTGTTGTAGTTCGCTCTGTCGAATGGTGAGTGGTAGACTCTGTGATTGGAGGGGCACTAGAATTAGATATACAGAACTCTGCGGTGCTGAAAGACTTGCCAGCGTTCCTAGGCGGAAGTGAACAGGTCGAAACACTTATTACACCTGGGTGAGTGTTAATTAGGTCCTGCATCCATTGTAGACTGCAGTCGCAGTTCCAAGGGTTGTTGCCTAGCTCCAGGTGGGGAACGCTTTCTCTATGAAGTATCGAGTCGAATATTCCTTTCGGCAGCGAGGAGATTTGGTTCTGGGTTATATGTAATTGTAATATAGTGGAGGACATCGGTTTCAGCGAATTCTGCGACAAACTGACGATGCGGGAGTTGATAAGGTAGAGAGATATGACATTCGGTACTCCTTTAAAGGATTCATCGGTGATTTCAGAGATAGCGTTCCCTTGCAAGGATAGGACTCCAAGTTTGTGAAGAGCGCTTCCGCCGGTGATGTTTTGTAGGAATTGTGGATTGTCGATCACTCCGTTGAGGTCAAGATTGTTCAGAGATCCCGCTGCGTTCTTTAGTAAATTGAATTCGGCTTGTTTGATGACGTTGTCTCGGATGGTTAGCATTTCCAGGCTCGTTAGAGGGTCGAAGGCGGCCTTGCGGAGGGAGCTGAGGTTATTCTTCACCAGGGTGAGAATCTTCGTTCCCTTGAAAGCGGGCTGGCCAAACGCGTCGTCTTCTATTTCATTTAGCGAACAGCTCTCCAGCTTTAACTCTTCGATCGGCAGGCTGGTGTTCAGCCAATTCTTCCGCAGCGAGTCACCCAGGAACCCGCAGTTGATCAATGACAGCTTGACGGAGTTGGCGATCTTGCACAGGGCCTGCGGAGAATGTTTGTTAGTTGAAAATTCCACAGCACCGTGCGCAGAAATAAGCCTGGTGTTTTCTTTTCAGTGGGCTTCGAAGGTTCAACGAAATTAGTTTCATGAGTCTGTAGAAACGAAGAGCATGAGTGTCCAAGTTTATTACGGGGGTATTCTAGGCTGAACGATCAGGAAAGAGGTCAGAAAGTACAGCGTGTTCGAGGAAATTACAGCTCGTTTAGTGTGACGCATCGAAGGCTGGCGGTAGGATTGCCATAATATCTCAAAAACCACGGTACCATTAGAACTAAAATTTTGCACATGTCTTCAGTGCATGTGTGGTTGTCGTCAGTAGCACAGTCGCGATAATGTATATATTTTTGTAATTGTGACAGCTTTTCAAAACGAATGTGAAATATCAAAGTAAATGTGATTACCTCGAAGACCGTTCCTATGTACACCGATATCACTTTTCCAGCATCCAAAGTTTTGGGAATAGCAGAGCAGCTCACAGTCTCGCAGTGAGTGATCCGACAGTAAGTCGAACTCGATCTCTGATCGAGCGAAGCTCCAAGATTCTTTCGTACAGTTGTTGTTTCTACTGTCAATAGATTTGTCTGCGTGTTAATGATTGAATTTGTTGAAATATTATCCTGTGGTTCGAATTTGATCAGTTCCGGTGTTGCATAGCGTGGCCATAGCAAGAAACCAATTGCAGCGAGAGTTGAAAGTGCCACAAGAAGCTTCTGCCGTGCAGCAAAACTGCATTCGTTAATGCATTAAATATGGTTGATTAATTCTGAATAATTTATACATTGAGAAATTTTATGCAGCGAAAACGGAGGACAGAAGTACAGCATGATGAAATCAAAATTATGAAATATGGATGTTGTATCAATGAATTCTAATTATCACAAATAACAGATTGCTTCTAAATGAAGTGTAGCTTAAAGGATTCATTACAATTAAGATTTGAAGCATTTGAGGAGTTTACCTTATCAGTACCTCGGGCGTAGAGACCGAGGTCTTTGAAGTTCTTCTTCTTCTAGCGATCATATGGACGTCCTGTCACAGTTCCACAGAGAAAGGATAGTTGCAACCATCTGGCGAACACGATCACATAATCGATTCGTGACAAGCACGCATGTCAATCCTATCTATGCTTCCGCAGATTGACTTTATCGCCCTCAGTAATTAAATTACATTTCAAATGTTTCGTGCATTGGAGAAACGGGGGTATACTAATCTGTTTCGCGTTTTATCTGCATACAATTTTATTCACAATAATTACATATTGATTACACTTGACTACAGTAGTAGTTACGATGCAATAAACAAATGTTAGTTCACTCTAGTGGTGGTAGATTACGCTTGGATTTTTCGAAACACACATGGAAAGCAAGAGCGACATCACACTCGTCACCTCCTGCTGCTTCAGCTAAAACATTAATTTAATTGCTAAATGTAAGTCCACGTTTGTTAATATTTCTTAGTAATTTATTATCAACGTGTTCTCTCGAAAGCTAGTGCTATTTTCACGCACGTTGAATAAATTTTAACAATGTGTAAAAAATCGTGCCTTCCTCACACTCATTATCAAAATAGCATTTATATCTCGATAGTGGTTGTGAAATTTCTATGTGCTTACCGGTATCCATGCAAGCGTTCCAAGTTTCCCTGAGACGCATTCTTCGCTCGGCTTTTTTGGGGTTGGTTTCTTCACTTTCTTGCATGTCGTTGTCATCATGCTCGTCTCTTACGAAAGTATTTCCCGTCATCTAGAAGACAAAGTAACTTTAATGTCTCGACCTTAATTATGTTTTAAACGCTTCCTAGATTCGCATTTTCTCAGCATCCATATAATTTACAATTAGCTCGATTCATTAGGAAAGTTGCCCAAGAATTACGTTGAGTTTTTTTAAATTTAGTAGTACCTTTCAATATTTGACAGCAGGAAACTTCTCACATTTTTGAGAGCGACTTTGAATTTCAGTATAGTCATTCTTTTCATGTCACTATGTTTTAAATCATTTTTCATATGAATTATGAAATGTTCTGAATTTATTGCATTTCTCTATATTACTCGAAATAGTTGTTCTCAGTTATTAGTTAGGCTATTTCTCTCAGTTTTTGTACTTACCACACCGAATTTTTGATTCAAGCATGCCAAGAAACATCCGAGATTTTTGAAGTCTCCATCGCCATTAAGTAGTTTATCTTGCCCCTCACCGGAATGTTCAAATTCCCTCAGTTCCTCTGTAGTATTAACATTACAATATTCATTATTTGTTAAACATGTTCCATGAAAAATGTATTCTTTGCTCACCACGCGAAAGACCCGAAACTTCCCGGCATTCGTCAAAGTATCCTTCGGACCTCTTTCTTCCATGAAAAGGTCGCCTTGGCTCTTGCGTTGTCAGTTCCTGAAGCAGGTATCGACATTTTAGAATAGCGATTTATTAAAGAATGAAGTAGAATTTCTGTTTAAAATCACAGCAGTATTAATAGCTTCGTATTTACATAGCAGAGGAAAAGACAGAGAAGAACGGAGAAATATTTCATAGTGCTTGAATCCTCTCCCGTCGTCTGAAGGAAAATTAATATCAACTACAATGTTCTACGGTCAATATATACCTTCTTCGTGTAATCAAAACTGTCATTCCGGATAGAAAAATGTGACAAAGCGACAACGAGAGTAATTAAGATTCGTATCGTGCATAATAATAACTGGCATACTGTTATCTTTGTGCATTGTCAAGACTGATTTTATGCACTTCCAGCGAAAACTGACCTGGAGGCTTTGTCATTGCGATCAGATAATGATAATGATCTTTACGTAACGTGCAGTAACTGCGAGGAAAATTTTTTCGAATCACCCAACAACCCTAATTTTTTTTAGGTTATTTACTCTCAATTAAGAAAGAGAAAAGTAACACGAATTATAAGGTACTGACTTGTTATAACAAATGGTATTAATTTTGTATTAATTTTACGCCAATTTTGAGCCACAGTTTCGGTACCGAAGTATACGGAGCAAGGAAGAGGATACAAAAAATATATTCACATCTTTAATTACAAATACACAAATTTATTTTAATTTGAACATGCTTCGTAAGTAGATTATATATATGTATAAATTATGAATTATGTATAATATTATGACATATAAAAAATTAATGTTTAATCTCGTTTCACGTACAAAACGTCAAAAAGTCTTATCAAAGTACAATACTCGTATATAAACATTAAGGTAAATATTACAAATACTATGTTTGACAAGTAGACTGCGGATCTGTATGCAAAATTATTTGAACCGATAAATTGATATTGAAGAGGTAGCGTCCTTCTTTAACGTGTTCGCTGTTCTATATTTTATCCGCTCTTTTTTGTAATAACTGCACAAGATCGGTAGTCTATTGGTAGGAGATAGTTTCAAAGTACGTTAGTGTAAAACGTTGAACACTTTATGAGCATTTGCAGCAGTTGCGCAACGAGACATTCTCTCGGTCTTTCGTGACCTCCTCGTCGACCGTATTTGCGAGGGGTCTACCACGAGTTTCCGGCAATATTAAACACAAGAGACCCGCCATTAGGGTGAAAACGCCGCAAAGAGTGGTTGGTCCCCACCACATAACAGCGCCTAACAGATCGGCCACATAAGGTGCAGCTATACTTCCGACGTGCGACATCGCTGAATTCGTTCCAACCGCGGAATTTCTGCACACCTGTTTCGGAAAAAGTAACAGTCGTAACAGCGAACAATTTGATTGCAAACTGGAAAACTTCTACATTGCACAAGCTTCCCAGATTTATGGTAGATCTTTTGAACCCAGATTTATGGTAGATCTTTTGAAAACTGTCAGAAATTAAATGATTGGACACATTTGTCAACGGTCGAACAGTCTGTATAATTACCGTAGGAAAAAGTTCCGAGCTGTACAAAATGACGATTCCATAAGCAGCCGACGCGCTGAACCTTCCAATCAGAGAAATGATCATGACAGTGTTAGCCTCCGCTGTAGGGACCGCTAAAATTCCCAATAAACATATTGCTGCTATGATATACAACGATCCACTTCCCAGTCGTCTTCCCACAAGTATCAATATGGGAGTCGGTATCAGATACGCTGGAATTTCAGTCAACCCCATAATGAGAACGTAAATGTACCGATTCGTTGAGAAATTGTTCACGTTTAATGCTAGAACATCAAAAAATTCCCATCGTTAATGCTGAAACAAATTTCATAGGAAAGAAAGTGGCGAATGAAAAATGATTATTAAACGTTCATTACCTAGCGCATAATAGGAGAGCGAGGCGGTCATCCAGTTGAAGTTCGTGATAATGAGTCTGTTGCGTAATTCACGGTTGCTTATGAGAACGCGGAAACCTTCGATATCTTTTTTTAATCGTTCTTTTGTGGAGTCTTGACTTGCAATCGAGTTGGTTGAGTCTTTGAAATCCTGGCTGTGCATTGTCAAGGATGTTTCTATTATCGCCGATGATGAAGAGGATCTCTTGCTTGCTTTCTCGATCAAGTTCCTCGCTTCCTTGCGACGGTTGTGGGCTATCAGCCATCTTGGAGACTCTGGCATGATCCTGAGAAATAATATTAGTATTATACTCCTGCTTTCATACTCCTCCTACGAAGCCACTTTAATATATTGCTGCATTAATTAATATCTAAATGAAACCGAATATTTGCACGACACCGCTTTTACGAAATCTGACAATTTATGCCTACGTATAAATTCACGACGAGCAATTACCTCAACGTAATTAGAAAATTCCTGTAAAATATGTGAAACATAAAAATCTCAAATAGTGAAAAGATCGTAATATTTAATATCGTATTAGCGCGTTCTCGTTCCACTGAAATCATTAATCACAGCAGAGTGAAATTTCGTTTAACCGCGATCTCTCTAAATATAAAAGTGGACACTACGCAAACACAAGCGAAGGAACACTTTATTAAAACGATTCGTCGAACAATTTAAGGGCTTACCATAGGGGTATTAGCATCAACAGCGCTGGCAAGGATATTGCCAATTGTACGTGCCTCCATTCGTGTAGGAAATAAGCTACGCCCGGTATGATGACAATTCCACTGGCATATCCAATGTTATAAGCAATGCCCATCCACTGTCTGTGTTTCTCGGTTGCAACCTCTGTCACTGCACAGAGAAATTTGAAACAGTAGGAAGATTTAAAATTTCCAATTTTTTAAAATTGTTAATGGAAGGAAAAATTTCCAAAGTGGCCCCTGTATTTTGTAATCGATGCGGACAATTTTTATTTTGCAAAATGCTCCGGAGTCTGGTTAGGACGAAAATGCATTCTAATCGTATGTTTTTAATCTCAATAACGTATTGACAGCGGTATTTCTCCCCGCGATATTAATCAATCCGGTTCCCGTTCGGAAACCCGAAATAACTTGAATCTAAACTATTTAAATATAGCCTCGGCCATTCACTATATTGCACGCGTCAGAAGTGGGGTCAGAAATTCGTCTAATTACGACGTGAAAGGAGACTTTCAAATTATCATTATGCCGGTCGCAAGAAAAGGGACGTAAAAGTGCTGCTTTGCCGGTAATAAGTATAATAAGCCGAGTTAGACTGTGACGTAACGAAGGGACTGATGTTTCGACCTGTCAGCAACGAATCATGAAATCATGCGGTGCGCGGCTGATACGACAATGTGTATTAATGTTCATTTTCTATATGCACGGTGGTTGTTGCAACGTTAAACGAGCATGAATCATAACTCACGTGTCGTAAACGCCGAATACTGAATCGCGGCGTGGCTAACACCATTAAGAAGCCGTGAGATCATGAAAGCCCAGTACCATGGGACAATAGCACCGGCTGGGCCGGATGTTATTAGCAATATCGTGCCAATAACGTAACTCATTTTGCGGCCATACTTGTCGGCTAAAACTCCGAAAATTGCGCTGCCTAACAATTTGCCGAGAGACAGAGCCATGTGAGTGCTCGAGCGAGCTGCGCTGTTGTCGCATACTAAATCCCACTGAAATGTAATTGGGAGAAAAAAAAACATTATTGCCGCGATCATGGTCTTGCTGCATAGGAGTGGAAATTACTCTTTCATGGGAACCTTTCAAAATGATCCATTACCAGAATAGACTATATCCTTTTCATCATAATGTTCCTTCACAACAATTTAGTTGTATCTTATAATTAAATTTACTTTTACTTTACATTTAATCGTTTTGTCTATAATGAATGAAAAATATTCCTTGATAAAGGCGCAGTTAAATATAACGTAACAATTTTTTAATCCAGAGCCCCAGAAATATTTTTAAAACGGAATCAAATAGTTTATTGATATATGACATTATCGCAGAAGAACAAATGAGCTAATCTGTGATTTCATGCTCACATCTTCGACGAATGAAGTCCCCTCGAGACCAGGCGCGAAGTCTCTCACTGCGCAAGCTAATGTTTTCTGTGTACCATTCCCTATTTTGTACTTTAAAGCTTCGTCAAATCCAATTTTTGCAAAATACTGATAATCATAATCGTACATAGTACACGATGTAGCCGAGGAAATGTTCCTTATTTCCTCATGTGTCCAATTTGCCGCGGTTAGGCTCGGCACTGCGCACCAGTGAGTGGGAACCTACATTTTACGAAATCTGTTAATCATTTATGCTAACCATGTGCTCGAAGTTGCATAAGCTAGTTTAAAGCGCGATTTCCTCTGTTGGTTAACATTTTTTCTCGTATGTAGTTCCAATTAACTGTTCGAAGATTGAACAGTGAAACAAAAAGGTTAACATCACTTTTTCAACCACATAAATAAAATTTTTTGTGGTGAAAACATTTCTAGATATTTTTTAACATTATAAATGAGGAAGTACATTGAAAGAAGATGTTCAAAATTCCTCAAAAGATACTGAAAGATGTTTTCGACAGTACTTGATACTTGAGAGGAATATTTTCTATTTACACTTTTCCGGGAGATAAAGACGTGTCTGACTTACTTCGGCAATAAAAATGTAAGACATCGAATGCATCCCATTAAATATCGTTGGCGTTAGCGTAAAAATGAATATTATCCACAGAAAATTAGACCCACTGCCAAGTTTGTCAAGTTCCACTAACAGTGGATCTGTGGCCTTCGATTTTGTCATGTCGTCTGACGGATCGCCCGACATGGTTCCTTCTGGAAATTAAAACGAGCAGAACAGCATTAATGATTATTGAATGGACACCAATGAACGACATCGAAAAAATTGGAATTTATATGGAACGTTTGTAACTCCGGGTCAAAATGGACCCAAGTCCAGTTGTCCTACCCAAGTAAATCGATAAACTGTTAACAATGAGTAATTTCTAAAAGAACTTCTTCACAGAAAAATTAATAATCAACAGTCCCGTTTATATAAGCTTTAATGCATACAATGTTCTTAACAAAACTCAGTAGCTTAATAAACCACGTGTATTTACTAACCAGTTGCTATATCAACTCGAAGATCGACAACACAATTCCAATAAACAATCGATCACCTCCTAGTTGTTGGCATATTCAGAAATCATGCTTGTATCCTCCAACCTGATCCGCGTTTTCATAAATAAATTAAATTCTTATTTTCAAAAACATGTTCTCACACTCACTGTCACGTTATGTATACAATCTCGTCAAATACGCGATTCAATAAAACCATCACTGCACTTATCAACAAAGATTCCTTCCGCTAAAGCAGTTTCACAGTTCTTTTTACCGACACACTGTCACTAAAGTTTAGACTATTGCCACTACATTTTGCAACGTTTTCTCAACGAAATATTAATTCTGATGTAAATATTATTTAAATACTGATTGCTTGAGATGACACCGTAGAAAATCACGATTACAATTCCACGTGTACGGCAGTGCGTTACATCGAGCGTTATGTCTAACAATGTAACGCGTTCGATAAAATGTGACAAACGTAGAGCGACGAAGATCACAGATGGCAGCCTTTCGTTGCGCAATTGTGCGCGAGGTAACTCGGGCAGTTTGTACGACACTGAAAGAATTATCAGATCCATCGGATGCATTTACTTACAACTTATCAGGCAAAACGGCTTAATGGCCGCGATACGGCAGCTATCACACACAAGTTCCTTTAACTATTCTACCGCCTAACGCGGCGAGTTCCAGAGCAATAATCGGCTCGTTGCAACCCGTTAAGCTCGAAAGATTCATCATTAAACGGTATCGGCGTCTGTTATCTCGTCGAGAGCCAATTCACGCGATACTAAGATCCGAAATCTTGATCACTGGAGGCGAAGTTGTGAAACAAGCCACTCGCCAAATTAAATTAACCCGAACGATTCTTTTCAATTTTAACCTGTCAACCGAGTCACTTTAATCGAACCTTCATTCATTCATTCAACCTTCTTGTGGTAATCATTTCTCTTGGATATCTCAAGTTCTATCGTAATATAGAAATAAATGTTTTGATTAATTTATTATTAGGTTAGTGGAAAGTTAAGATATTTTCCTTTCTCGAAATTAAATTAACCAGGACGAGCCCATTCTTTTCTACTTTAACCCGTCAAGCGAGTAAATTTAATTGAACCTCGATGATAATGTGTAATTAAGGTTTTCAAATTCGTGTTAGTCATTTATCTTGGATACTTCGAGTGTACTAGTAAAAATCTGGTACACTATCGCAGCAATTTTACGATGTCTAGTCTTTATGACGCTGTAAAAGCAAATGGAAAGAATAGTGATAAACATAATTTGTGCAAGCAGTCTCTTATCGCCTGGAATCCGAAAAATGATTGTTTTTATTGTTCTTCATCGACAGGTGTGATATTAAACGCGATACAAATGATCGAATGCATTTTTGTATCACATATATAATCAAATGATATCAATCGGATTGATCATAAGATTTCGTGGACAAACGATTAATAATACAGTGTACCCTGTTAACAGATTAAATCAACCTTATATCTCTTGCTCAATATAGCGACTAAAATTGCGGTTGTACTATATTTTTGTTGCAAGCGATACAGAAAGTCCGTTTTTATTTTTACAAATTTAATTTGATAGCGTGAAATTAACGAAACCGTTATCTGTGTTTCGTTAATTTTTACAGAATTTCGTCTGTTAATTGGGTGACCGAGGATTATTTATCTTTATGATTTAACCAGTGAACGTGTCCACGTGTATTTAATCGCATATTTTCGTATTCGCGACGTCTCGAGATTACTTTGACGATTTTCAGCTCTGTTTTGCTCGCGACGGAAAAGTATGATGCAGTTTTTTTTATTAAACATTGTTGACGAAAGTACTCTGTGTGTAAAATCGCAATTCCTTGTTTCGATAATCTCGTACAGTATTATTATAAATAACTCGTACTCGCTACCAAAAGTCAAGACTAACAATAAGATATAACAGACATCAGTCTCCAAGTATTACATAATTAAGTATTGTACTCGTTTAAAAAAGTAGTCAAACAGTACGTCAACGGCACATCGAAAACTATTTAACGATAAACCTTATCATTCGTAAGCACTCGTCTTTCTCTTATACCGAATGATTCGAAAATTTATTATCGCGTCCATCGAAACGAAATGTTACGTTCGGCTTAAGTGTAGTGTGTACTCGTTCAAGTATGAAAATAAATTCTCTGGAATGCTTGTCTATCCTTCAAATGTAATTACAGTGTTCGGAGATGAATTTCTGTAGTGTAAATCGCAGTCTTTATTATTTGTTGACATGGACTCTTCGCACCATGGGGACGTTGTAAACTAAATAGAAAAATGAGTCCAGTATGTGGTTCAGGGATCGTAACCAGGCTTCGATCTTGTAATTTATTTCCTTCGAAATTGAAAATGTTTCCTTCTGCGGAGGCATGGACCTGGAAAAATGAAACACGCCTAGAATTTCGCCCAAATTGCCTCCATAAGCGTAAAAATCCACTGTCTAGTAACTACGCGAGTAGAAAATTGAAGTTCGTAGTAATTGGTTATAAAAATACCCGTCTGTTTCCGATTGTTCATTTCGGTTGTTGTAAGTGTACATATAGCAGGCAGGGAAAGCGCTCGTCGTCTTCACTCTGTGAAACTGGCTTGTCTTAATAGAGATTGACGATTCTTTCGATAAACTTACGCCATTTATCAATTCTTCGTCGCTATACGTCACTTCGCCTTCGAGCACTGTCAAACTGACGTTGGTGAAATTTTTCGCGATGTAATTGTCCAGATACATCCCTGGGAAATCAGCAACAAATAGTACGTCGGTGTCGTTAGACCACGTATAAACATGTTGCTGAATTTCTTCTAATTTGTACCTAAACACCAAATAATCATTAATAACTTCCTTCCAGACGGCCAAACAATTTCAATTGAAATTCTACTGAACAGAAGTCGTCAGCAATTTGAAGAAAATAAATTACTGTAAGTTACATACCTGTAGGAATTATATTGTGACAAAAGTGGCATCAAATACGAAATAGGCTTGAAAGGATGCCAATCAACAGTTAGCAAGTCAACATTTGGATCGAACATTCTTTGCTGGAATCTTCCATTTAAGGAACACCATACGTCTATGTAGATACTCAAGTTTGATGACAGACGTGACCATTTTGCAGGCTTTTTGTAATGATGATCGCTTTGTCCAACACGTCTCTCTTGCTCTATCAAGTTGTCCTAAAAATGTGGGTACAAAAATGATCAGTAACTGCCAATTATTTTTTAGTTAGAAATAGAAAGAATTTGTTGAGATTGTAACTAAGATAATAAGTACCCTAATGCAGGAGGCGTACTGTCTAGCCATGTCACCATGTTTCTCCCATCGATCGGTCTGCACCCACGCCTTGGGATCCAGATAACGATCTTCGTTGCTCACATTGTCGTGGATTCTAATCACGACTAGTATAGTCTCCCAAGCATGAACCATCATGTCCCAGGAATATCCGTACATACCTGGTACCCAATTATTATAACCCTAAAAATCGTAAAAAGTTCGATCCAGTAAAACCGTCGTCGATAATCAAATAAATATATATGTTTCTAACAATTTATAGGCAGAGAAATTTAAAAAGATCATTTAAAAAGAACAACATTTCCAGCTAGAGAGTAAAATTCCCGATCCTGTCGATTAAAACACGCATCCTCGAAGGATCCTCCAGAACGAATTATGTATTTCTTAATTCCTAAAGACTTTATCTCTATGCACGATCGTAATAGTGTCGACACAGACGATACCTTAGTGATGAAATGAGAGTACGGAAGGAAAAATTGTAAAGCCACGTGAAAGAGTAAGAGAGATACAACAAATTTTTGCTTCTTCGTCGCACCTTCTTTCGTGCGTTTGCAAACTGTTCTGATATTTCTGTCTTCGTATTTTCGTTCCAGTGCTCTATCATCTTGCTCTTTAATGACGCTCTTCGGTTTATTATCTGTTTCAAAGTCGACCTTGCCACGCAACGTGAAGTCTGTTTGTTGCTTCAGAGTATCTTCGCTTGATTCTTGTTCGCAAGCAACTTCTTTCTCATATTCATTTTCGAATCGATTCTCTCGAAACGCGTCACAGCCTTCGATACTTTGATTTTGTACTAAAAGCGACGTGAAATTGTATTTGAAATACGAAATGCACTTTCGGGGCCAGTCTGCGTTGCAGAAGAGAGGTAGTGTTGCGAGGCAAACGTACGGAAACATTCCTAACGATAAATATAAGTATCAGTTGAATCTCAAAAGAAGATTCTAAACAAAGTATAAAAGAAAAGAATTATTTATAAACAATGCGACGAACCTTACCTATGTTGAATAATCGAGAATTCATCAAATGAAACGTTGTGCAAAAAATCATGGCGAGAATGCGTGTTTTTTCGAACAATATCAAAAAACCGACCGTCAGGTCAAAAATGAACCCGAACCAGTGGACTATGAAGAAATCAGTTTGCTCAGTGGTCAAGAATAGTCTGAAACATAGGAATGAAATATTATATTTGGTTGAGATAGTTTTACAATACGACTTTCTTTAATGCAACTCTTTTATTCGTAATATTAAAAATGATTTTTCCGTACATACACTTACTTGAACGGAGTGAAGATCCAGTGCGTCGACAAATTCATCATGGCGTACCCTGACAACCATTCTGTGGTAGATTTCTTCAATCCAGCTATGAAGTATAGTGCAAAAAATTGAAATTTCAAGATGAAGTAGTTCCACAATGGTACAGTATCCTTTTTTTCTTTGGAGCTCGTTTTTCTCGCATCCAGCGCACTATAAAAAAGATTGTTAATTAATTTCTGCATCTACGAGCAACGAGTGAGTCGTATAATTCTTTCTCCCTATAATTTTTCAGTTTTGTGCAAATGATGTTCACCATTTGGTATTGCGAATTGTGTAGAGTTGATTTTGGTGGGAAGGTTCTTTGCCGACAGTGTTTCCTATCGATTATGAATATTTTTCAACGCGTGTTCGTGTGACTTTTGTGAGATCATTTAATTAATATTTACAAGATCCTAACTCACGTCTCTGATTACGGATTTCCCATTCGGATGAGACATTTCCTTTCAAACTCACAAGAACTTATTAGCCTCCGTACCCCAGAGGAGAGTCGCAACGATTCCGTAGAGATACGTGTGGTTGTTCCAGTAGCTTTTGTTCAGCAGAAAGATGTACCAGTAAGGCATCACGAAACAGGCACAGGCGAGTTTAAAATGCCAGCCCAGCATTATCCCGAAAGCGCCTATCCACATGATCGTGTAAATTACTATGACCCACGGCAGCGACGGAGGCTTCATTCCGTGGATCAATGGGAAATGACACTCCAAGGGGTCTCCCCATCTTATATCCGCGTCTGATAGACCTCTTTCCTCCACGACGTCGAACACCATGCAGAATCCTGTAAAATTTTTACTAAAGGAATTCGACGAACAGCGATAGCTTCCAAAAGGTTTGGTTTATCTAACCCTCCTTCAACCCTTATATCAATTTTCTGTTTATTTTCGCTTGCATATTCACGGAGATTCACCTTTTTAATTTTCACTGATACTAAATAAGTGATAATGACGAAATGACTTACCGAAAAGCGCTCGAACGACACCCAAACAGGCAGCATCAGTCGGTCGGTACAAAAGATTCGCGAGTTTCTCGAAACTGGAGACATCGTCCAATCGAAATGCACAAAGTTTCTCAAATCTCTTTTTAAACGAACATCGTAGCCCAAAACTTTGTCCATCCTGTTTAATTTCGGATCCCCAAGTTTCGGGACTGGTTAGTTTTCTACTTTTCCTCCACATAATTGAAACATTCAAAGAACCTGTTAAATAGAGGCAAAAGATGAGTACAGATAAAATGATGACAAGACGCTATTGAAAATACATTCGGAATATTTTACAATATATATTTGAACAACTTCTCATTTTACTAGAGTTACACTTCGATTAAAAAACGAAATTACCGTCGACGTTCTCGTGGAAATGTTCATCGAATTTTGACTCTGAACTCTGAATCCGAGCGTAGGTCGTCCACCTGATAAGAGGGCGAGACGATCCGCGACAAACCGACGGCAAGTTGATTGCATTGTAAATGGAACGAACGAGCGTAAACGAGACTCACCTAGGAGGGGCCGAAAGTGTCGGTGTTCGCAGCCAGAAGAGATGAAACCGGTCCGATGAGGATGTATCGAAGGTTGCTCGACTTCTGCGCGTCGCAGCTGCAGGAGTAGTCGCAGAAGAAGAAAATCCGGATGCTGAGAGAGAGCAGGAGCAGCGTCGCCAGGCAACGTGCTCGATTATTGACCCGCGCCCGCGCAATAATAATATATTATCGGGCATTCTTCAGCGCTGCGCTTAGGTTCATCGGTACTTTATCGGCCGATACTCAAAACTGTATCGGAGCCAGCCTTCGTTGCATTTGTTACACCGATTAGAGCGACATTTATACGTGTTCAATCGTCACGTCCACTGCCGTGTCACTCGTGACAGAATTACTCACACACAAATACGAAAATCTCATTAAATGTATTATTTCGATTTTTAGAGCGAGCTCCGAAATAAATTTTTTAACTAAAGAAATAAAGTTGGATAATTCTTTACAAACGCATCTTCGTTCCAGTGTTAATAGCTCGATAGTTTCTAGCTAGTTGAATGTAAAAATCGAGTTCAAGAACTTCAGACTGCTGTTTTGAAGCGAATGACTATATGGAATGGAAATTACCTCTCTTCGATAGCGAAACGTTGCATATGCTTTTGCAGTGAGCGGACTGAGGCGTTCGCCGAGGATTTCGCTGACATGTGCGACTCTGAATAAAAATAAATTATCGAGGTGCGGTTATCTCCGGCAATTACCAGCATAATAACGTGTAATTATATAACTATGTTCAACTTATTGACAGTTTCTGTTGAGGTATGATAGGATAGAGCTTCCACGTGATAACGTGTCTGCGACTCGAAAATGGGAATGGATATACTGGTGTACCTCTCGACTCTTGAACTAAGTGAACTGACGTAATAACAATGTGTGATAAACGCTACAAGAGTAAATAATAGCTAACAGATGGAGGAAAAATACTGTATGTTCGGAAAATCGGTATTCTTCGTCGGAAAGGTCTCGAGGGATCAGCAAGGGTCATAGAGACATTTATTCGAATCAATTCCACTAGGTTGCTCAGCTTAACCCCTTTTCCATCAACGAGCTGATGACCTGTCTACACGATTATTTCGTTCATACTTTCTCGTTACTTCGACAAGATGTGTGTGCATCGATCTGTCCTGGAAACATGGTTCACAAACTAGTTCTTCACATGGTAATTAATTGCTTCCAACGTAAAAAAGAAATTCAAAATAGAGTTTAAACAGTGTACTCGACATAGACAAAATGGCATAAATTATTCATGTATAGTAACTCACAAGGATATTACTCGGTCAACGTAATACGAATTAGCGAGCGACGATTACGTGGTTTTCGAATAAGCTGCCGTGCCTTTTTGGTCTCGCAGCTGGGGTGTTCGGCTGAATGGGCATAACTTCGCGTTCTAAATCCCCAACGGCCGTTTTAGAGCCGTAAAACAAAGGGCTGATTTATTTCTGCACGCCCCTCAATCTGTCTCCGTGGACCACTTTTGATTAGTGCTGCCTCTTCAAGCTTCGGGCCTCTGCGATCTCGATTTTTTCGGTTATTCTACGAAACAACGTAAATTATTAAAAAATGATACATCTCAATCAAGTTCCTTAAAAGTACATTTTTACCGCGCTTGTCAAATCTAGTAATCGAATTTTAAACCTCTTCTCGTAGTCCCATCTTGTTGAAATTTTGTATACACACTTGCTTCCGATGACAATACAAAAATAGAGAATAAAATATACTAAAAAAACTTTTTAAAAACCACGCTTATATTAAAATACACTGAAAAGGAGAAAATAATGTTTTTCCTGGTTCTCCATAAAATGCCCAATCTAGGTGAATGGTTAATAACATTTTCCCCCAAAATTTTAAGCAATTGGTTCAAAATTTCTTCTGTTATAAAATTAGTGTCGGGATATATAGAAATATTTAATATAAATTTAAATAAAATCATGGCATTAGTGACTATAAAAATAAAAGAGTGGAGCGCTGAACTATATTGACGTAATCTTTGTGGGCGCTCCACGCGTTTATTTGTAGTCACTAATGTCATGATTTTATTTAAACTTATATTAAATTTGTCTATGTATTCCGACACTAATTTCATAACAGAAGAAATTTTGAACTAATTGCTTAAAATTTTGGGGAAAAATATTATTAATCATTTAACTGGATTCGGTATTTTATGGAGAACAAGGAAAAAAATTATTTTCTCCTTTTCAGTGCATTTTAATACAAGCGTGGTTTTTAAGAAACTTTTTAAGATGTACCTCAAAAATAACTGGCAATATATTATCATACAGAGTTACTAAACAAAATTCATGTGAATAGAGAAACAATACACAATTAAATTTATTTTATCAAATTTAATTCTTGCGATCGCCGAGTCAAGGTCATCGCACGAAAGTGCTCGAATAAAATGGAAAGCAAACACGTTTTCTAGCGTCCACAATATTCCCCGATGAAAAAATCAAACGGGGACAGTGAGCTAGGAAATTAACGCCGGTATTTGCTTTCGCGCGCATAGAAACCCCATCAACCCCCGCGCGATATTTGCGAAGCGTATTTGTTCGGGAATATGAATGAGTCCACCTGGAAGCGACCAAGGAGAGAGTTCGGGAGACACAGGGAAAAATAGAAAGAGAGAGAAGAGACGGGAGAACCGAAAGGAGATCCGCGATTGTCGTATGTATTTGCCCGGCTATTTATCACGGTTTATTATTTCCTATTGTCGGTGGAGTCACGCATTGTTGGCGGACGAGGAGGGCCGAGGCGAATTTCTAAAACCGTGTCCGATCGAATTTGCATATTTCAACCCCGAGACGCGTGTGCCGGGCGTCCGATTACAGGCTCTATTAATTGCGGTTCCGCATTGTTCTCCACGATAACCCTGGGGTCGATACTAAGTTCTCGCTTTCCCTCTCGTTTTACCTCGCGTTCATTCACTTTTCCAGGCTCCGGTTGCGAATTCAGCAATCGCGGGCGAAGGGGACTCGGCAGGGTGGCGAAATCATTTTGCCACGGCCTCGAACCAAATTCCAATTTTAATACAGCATTTTACAAAAACTGAAATAAACGAAAAATATCGTAGACTGATTAGAAGATTCCCGAGGATCATCAGTGGAAGTGCAAATCGACGATGAATTTTGTTGCCTTAAATAAAAAGAAGAAGAATTAAATTTTTTCAGATAAGATTTTTATTGAAACATCGAACAACTTTCTGTGTAAAAATCGTGTCAGAGAAGGTCTCAATGCATTATTCAGAAAATCTCGATCGAAAATGTAACCCCAGCTGCATTAAACGGGTGCATATTCATGCGAAACGGAGAGGAATGAAAGGATGTTGCGGAAAGCTTTCAATACGTAACATAGCGGGGTGGAAACAACATGTGCCTAATGCACTGCAACCAATATTTAGCATATTCACAACTTCTCTGATGCATTATACATACACACAACAAAAATCAGAACTTTTAACCCAATTCGAATAAAACAAAATGTGACACGAATTATTTATTGAATTGCGGAAAATTGGAGATTAAATATTTCCCATCGATTCTCGACACCTCTTCCATATTCCTCCTCGGTATTTTTATTGTAAATCTTTGTAACTGTTTGCAATTCTAATCGCACGGTGACAGTACAGACGGGTTCGAAAGTGCGCGTTCTACCCCCATAAAGAATTCCAGAGGTAACGACCGTCGCGCAGCGGCAAGTCCAAATAGTTCAAAAAGGGGTGGCAGGGATCGATGGAGTGGACCGAGAAAAAAAAATCCGGCATAAAATTAACAGTATACAGCTTGCAGAATGCAGTTTGTTGCTCACCGGCAATATTTCATGATGGCCTCTCTCCCGCGAAGGCCGAGAGAGGGGTTCAGTTCTCGAGGGGGGTGTGCAACAATGGAACCCTTTACCCAGCCCCTAGCGCCCAGCCAACATCCATACATCATCATTCATACTGGAAAAAAAACCTGGGGGCACCTATGGCAGTCTACGCCTGGAGGGGTCTTCGAAATTTCAAAGTACCGAGTACGCATCAAGTACTTTCTAATGCCACGCTGGATTTTCGGTTCGTCTGGCACGCCGAGTACAACTTCCACCTTCGATCGCTATTCTTATTGTTCTACTTGGTTTTGGGTTCGTCTAATCCGTTTATCGAATCGAAAGGCGACACTATTCGAAAGTTATTAATTTTCCATATTAAATTTTGAAAACATAGTGGAAAACGCTATGCAGGAAGAAATTGCTAAATGCGTCGATCACTAATCTAGCAATATGAAAATGTATTCATCGAATATTCTTAAACATGATTTCCTCTAATACTGAAATATACCTTCGAGTAAATAGAAGCTCGTAAATTTTACCACGCTAGTCTTCCATAGTAAATAAATGTAATAGAAAAGCCTCAAAGGCAACCGGAGCGAACTATTGTCTAAACGAGAAAAGTCACAGCGAACAAAGGCTTCCAAATAAAACCGTGAAGTTCCTGCGGATATTTTATTTTTAAAAACCGGCTGGCACCCTTTAAAATCGCACCACGCCCCAAAAACCCCAAAGGGGTTGTACCCGTAGTAAACAGTGACGTGCAAAACTACCGTGAAGGGTTACGAAAAAAAATGTCAAGTTACTGAAACGCGTAAAAACCGTTTGGCTATTCACTGTCGTTTTCATCCCTTGTGAGAAGGGGTTGGTTGCCTTTCGTAGGCCAGAACCTAGCAAAAAATAATATTCTCAACTTTGTACATATTTGTACTGTACCTTTTCATACATACAAACATTATTGGATTAATTCTTTATTCTATTTCAATTCTTTCATTAGCACAGATGACTTGTACAAAATTGTTCATTCATTAACAACTTTTGTGGAACTTACAACATATCTCATCGTGTTCGTTGAATGCAACTGGTTAGAGAAAATATCTGACGCTGTGCTAAAACAGTCTCCCAACAAAGGGTTGAAGGAGACAATCGAGCAACCACGCATTCAAGACGAGGACAGCTCGATCAATCGATCATCGACGCGAAACGAGCCCAGGACGTCGATTCGTTATCTGTAGTGCGAAAGAAGAGAAAGAAGGTCGAATGAGAAACGTAATCCGCTTTTCGGAAAGAGGCAACCCCTTCGACGAGCCGCCGGTCGTGTCACAGCATGGGTGACTGATTGTAAAACCATGGAGTAACCCGCAAAGGGTTGCCAGCTTGAAAAAGAGCGGGGGAACGGACAGTTTAAAATTGAGCCTCGTAATCGACGTGTAATCCTCTAAAGCCGTGACAGCCCAGAGATAATGGAGCACCGATCAACGATGGGTGGCCGGTTTGTTTTCCACGGCGGTGAGATCGATGAGACTTTCACTCTTCCCACTGATTTCACATTGATCTTCCAAGAAACACCTTTATTCTTTAAACGCCGTGAACTCTCTCAAACTTTCAGAAATAAAACAATATACAAATCAGACGCAAATCATTGTGACATATCAGGCAATGTACATCATATTTTTATTTGTAAATGGAAGATATTGTCTCATGGCGTTTCTTCGTATAACTACAGTTCGTAACTTCTACATAGAATTTGTTAACTCAATTTTAAATTACTCTAACACTTTTAACAATTTAAGTCTTGTCGAAAGATTCTTCAACTATTAGAAATATATCGTGTGTAATAATGTTGTACCTAAATCCACATTTGATATTACGGACGTCATCGTAACGAGAAGGAAAGGTGGCAAACAGTCGTCAATCTCAGCGCACAAATTACAGGAAAGTAGCAGCCCACTTTCAATTCGTTTCGAAAGTGGCGTAACAGCTTTATAAGATCCAAGCTTGTCACCGATGACAGGCGTACAGATCACGTTTCACTAGCAATAAATGTTTCAGCGACCCGTGAATGTCTGGTCATCGTAAACATCAATGAATCGTCGTACACTCGAGCTTGTTAGCATACATCAAAACGAGTCTTCCAGAAACTTAACCTGAATCTCGGGAATTACACACGTTGCCGGTCACAGCTGTTCGAGAAACGATTGTGAAACTGTACGATGTTTTTTTTCGTGAAAAATGAGGTGGTCGAGACTGTTTTGTCGATTAAGCTCGGATTTTCTCGCTTTTTTTCGCCTTTTTTCAGAACGAAGGCGGATCAACGTTCCCCTAAAGAGAATCCGTCCATTGTTACTTGTTGCTCCCTCGGAACTATGAGACGTCCATGGTGTAAACATTTTAAGCGTGTACAATTTCGAAGTGTGACGAACTCGTTCCGGGGATCGTCCGCGAATCCGCGTTGGGATTGAATTAAAAGTATTCGAAACTAATTAGCATTTCTCGATTCAGTAGTTCGTGATCGCCGGACAGGGGACGAACTGACATTTGCATTATCACGTGCGAACGGTTTCCATTTTGCGCAAGCGTTCGTCCGGAAAGACACTTTTGGGGTGACAAACGCAGGGGTTACAGGTACCGGTGCGTACTCGTCCATGGTGTCATTCTTCATTCAGTTTTCGGGGCCCCCGGAACATCGCACGAATTTTAAAGACTGCTTCAGTACCATTGAACCTGGATTTTGATACTTCACTACAGGGAATACACAAAATATCAAAAACACAGTGCGGCAAACAGTGTTCATAAAACGCGCGACTGTAGCACAACAACCGATGAAACGCTTCTCAACGTCAAAAATAAAGGTGCTTCTCGTGTGATTTCACGTCACATAACTTTGCAAAGACAAAATCAGACAATCTACACAAAACAAACTCCAGTCCATTATTTTGTGCATTTGTTTGAGCATCGTGCTTGCCAAGCATCGAAATTCATCGAATTTTGTTGTCTTCTATTTCCGATCGCCCAAACATTTTTTTATTGATTTACTGCAGAGGAATACACAGCGATATATCGAACCGATCTGTCAGCCAGCCACCCAGTTTCTAGGGAATACCCTGCTGAGAGATTCTTTTGTTCGCGTGGCTGCCGAGGATACGTCCGCCTTTGTCCCGAGGGAATCTTCGCGTATTATGTTTGTAGGTTTCCCTCGTAGGAATGATCATTATCTCTTTAGAAACCCAATGTCCGCGGTATGAGCCAAATAATCTGAACGTTATCCCTTTTATTAATAGAAAAGGAATCAACAGAGACTTTGGGAGGATTGGGACCGGCGTTCGATACTTATTACTCCGTTCGTGATTATGACGAACCTCCGTCAACGGGGAATTAATACTTCGCTTCAGACAAACGACAAGCAACGTCGAGTATGTATTCGTAAAATATTACACACTACGTGCAAGATGTCTTCTTCCTCCTGTTCATGGTCTAATGATTTAACTAAATGTACAGAAGCATTTCTCTCTGTCAATAGACGGCACACCATTCGTAAAAAATAATGGCAACACGTCCGACGCACCCCCTCAAAAAATAATTCTTCTCTGTCTGTTTATTTGTGTACACTGGCCCGACAGACTTGCCACCCTCTATCTTCGCCATAGCTCGTTCAAATGTAACGTTTATAGAAGGTCAATGGCGCGTGCAGCCTTTTTTCTCTTTGATATTATTTTACTGCGAATGGCGACTGTATTACTTTTGCTCAGCCACCGGGCCGAGCCGGTCCACTTCGTTTTTAAGTGGCCAGTGCTAGTCTAACACACATCTGCGACCGTCTCTGTGGAATGGAACGTTTTACGTTGATTTGTGTAACACAGGTTCCAAATTCTCTCCTAATGCGTTTAGTCGGCCGAAGATTTGAATTGAGAACTTGGACCCGTAGATAAAGGGAGTTTAAATGTCATTATTTCGACTAGGAACCTGCGGGCCTGTTAAAATTGCATCAAACAGTGTTAGTTGAAATGATGTGATGACCCAAACTCGCATTGTAATCCTCTAAAATTCAAATCATCTACTCTCCATATCAGTAAAATATTTCGTTTCTTTTCTCTCAACTCAATTATCCACATTGTCGCAGTCTCTTAATTCTTGGAGACAATCTTATAAAATCGTCAATTCACTTGGAGAAGTGACAGTACTCGACTGTTACCGAGAATTCCGTCAAGTTAAAGCGGACATGCTGTCCCCGTGTCTCTCTCGAGAATTATGGTCGTGCGATCAGGCTGCCAATGACACGTTTCGAGGAATCGACGCGGTGGTCACGCAGAGTTAACGAATCCAATGCCACGAAAAGCGACCTCGCCGATGCTCCGGCAGATAGCCGAGACAATGGAGTGATAGTTGGAGTGCAAACATAATGGTAATGGCTCCCGGTAACCAGGAACTAGGATGGGAGATTAAGATCTGCCATTGTGCGCCGACTGCATTTATGGTGGCCGGGCACACAAGAGCCCTGGCGTTAACGTCAAAAGGCGTTACTCGCTCGAGCAAGCTCACCTGGTAGTAGCAGAAAGGTATCTGATTATTCCTGGTAGACGAGATTCCGACTAGATTTTAATGCGGCCCCTTTGTTTCTGTCTCCATTCACCTCAATGCACCCTTTCGGCAGACGGCTCGATCGTTTTGTCCGCAGGGGTGGGCTCGATACTGTTCAGTAACGGTGCTTTAAAAAACTTAAGGGATGAATTCTCTTTTCCATAATAAAACCGTATGTTCGTAGTCGTGAAATTTTGCATAAAGATTTGTTTGGAAAATTACGCATGGAAAATTACGCACGATTATCTGATAATACCATACCTGTATTCCAACAGTTCATGACAATGCATGTCCTCTCTTAGTTAATTTACGTTAATTCATTTTTTATTCTATTATAAACATTTGTGTAAAAGGACTTCGGCCCGTTTATAGTAAATAAAAATAATAATACTAATATTAGTGTACATTAGTACCCTTATATGTTCTTACACATTCCTCGAAACATTTGTGTCACACATGTGCGAACGACCATATTCTCAATCGACGTTTTCCGCAGGCCATTCTCGTTAGGTTTCCGACACGTGGAAAAAACATCAAAGACTACTCCCATAAATATCCTCGAACGAGTGTAGAATTACGCACGAAGTGGAGTATTCGATATTATTGCGTTATCGATCGGCTCACTCGATCGAGTTCTTCCCTTTGATGTCTGGTAGGGTGCATCGAGTGGCCTGGATTCAAGATAATACAGTTTATTGTCGGTCGAAGGGTATGAATTCGTCTCCAACGACATGCGAGAGATTCGTTATCTCGATCGGATTTAAGTGCGGGTGCGTACGATCGCTCGAAATGGGGTCCCGTAAATCGCAATTTTTTCTCTGGTCGCAATTTCGTTAGCGTTATCAGCCATAATGGAGTGCACTTCAGTTGGTGATTGCATCTACGCTTTTCGAGAAGAGGGACAAACGCGGAGCGATCGTTATTTTATTCTTTCACCTGTTGAAAATTGCAAATTTTATGCAGTTACTACCCTTACAAAAGAGATCATTCAGAAAGGAAAATACACACTTGAATATGAATTTAACATTTACTACTTTACTGATGTAGCAACAATTGAAATGTATTGAGAATTTTTTCGTTTGCAAAATAATTTCTTTGTACATGAATTTTTTTCTTTGCCTTCTGCTTTTATAAACGTAATTTCACATGAATGTTCCGAATTTATTAAGTAGTATGGATAGTGTTGGAGATACACGTTCTCCGATTCGCGAATACATATTCGAATAAAGTATTTCAGAACCCCTTCGGGGTTTAGACAGTACTATTGTACACTGGCATCGTGTTTGCACATTTCATCGCCGGCCGAATAATTTCGTTTCGTCGTTGCACGTACCGTAATTGAGATGTTCTGCACACTGCTACGGGCGCTTCACGTGGACCAAACATTTACTGACATGCAAGCCAGGTTAAATATCCCCAGGCGGTACTTCGAGCATCGGTCTATGCACACAGAAAAGTGCCGCTAGCTCTCGGAGCTGTCGCATTCGTTTATTTTTGATTTACTGTATTGGAAAGACGATTGCTAGATCCGCGGAAGTACCATGACCCGTTATCACAGTTAAAAATAATTTACCAGAACTATACAGTTTTAGAAGATCGTGTGACACATTTTTAAAAGTATTGGCGTAATTATTCTTATGATTGTAAAATAACACTATTTTATTATTAATGCTACTGTAATGATATGCGTAAATGTGTATGTAGGTCAATGGACGTTGCAAATTCGATGCATTCAGTGTATGGTACACGTTGCATCGATGCACGTGTTGCTAAACGACTAGCACGCGTTGAAGTCGCGTGACCTCACAGGGTGCTAGCATTCGAATTAGCAAAAGATCTGGCAGTGATCGGAACTCGCCTTTTATATCTCAATTACGATTACTCTTCCATGTTGTTTCGGTGACACGTGTCGTGGGCCGCAATCGATCTGTCTCCACGGTATTACCAAACAGCATGATTGCTACTTTCCGAGATAACGTAGTCGAAACATGCATCGTCAAGCGTTGTTTACACTCAATAATATCAACACGCTTAATTATCTTTATTATATAAAAATCGTATTTAAATCAGATTTATGGTTTATTGTTATATGTATTTATAAGCAGGATTTAAACCTATGTTAAAGTATTATAACTCACATAAAAAACAATTTTATTAAAATTTGATTAAAATTGTATTAATAAAAACAAAAATATGAAAATTAATTTTATAGAAAATTTAATATTGTTTAATGGTAACATTAAATTATTATGAGAATTGATTTTAATATTATTGTGGGGGATGGTATCAAAATTAACTTTACACACACACACACACACACAGAATTTAATATTATTTAAAAATATAAACCTGTGCATGCGTTAACAGTTCCTTCGCGCCATACTTCGTTGATATTCCGAGCCGCTTGAGCGGCACTTCGGCCTAGTTTGAACTGAAAAAAATAATGCGAAAATCGCGTTTTATAAATTTGAATAAAACTAAATATGGAAAGCACAATTTAATAGAGCGTAAAACAAGCTTTAAAATTACATATAACTCATTAAATTAAGGTAAATATTTATTGGTATAAAATTGCAATTCAAACAAAAGATCAAAAATCCTGCATTTCTTTCTTTACAACCTAATATAATAATTTCTAACATATGTATATATATATATATATATATATATATATATCTAAACTGAATTTCATAAATATTTCCAGGTTTCTCTATCATACATTCAATTTAAAAAGAATAGAAATTGATTTTTAAATTCCTTCTATAATTGAAACACAAAATAATTGTTATTCGATGATTAAGAGAATAATATGTTATTATTACTAAAGGCAAAAGCAGATGTTTCGCAGTGAATAGTGTATAAGCGGATAAACCGAACAGGATATCAGCGCCAACATGATCGAATTAGCAGAGATTCTCTTGTCGACGGGAAACTGGCTATGATATCTCAATTACGTTCGCTTTTACACGGCGCTGGTCGAACACGTGCAGTATGGTGTGAAGTTTCCCGCTATCAATTTCTCAAAGCCAACCACCGAGTGATAATGGCACGTGGCGATGGCGTTTAGCCGAGTTTCGGTCATCCTGTCCACGTGCCCGTTGAATCCGACACGTGACCATTACCATAGGCTGGGCTAATTCGTGGTGTACCTCCCAATCGGGAGAAAAAGATCGATAGAGGCGTGTGACGAGATGGTGTTGACATTCAACAAGAGAAAGATAACGATAATCTTCGTGAGTGGTTAAAAGTCTGAATTTTTATCCTTTCTCCTTTTCCAGAATGATAAACGTTCAGCTAAACGTGCATTTGCGAGCGATTCTAAAACGTGCAATGAGACTCAGAAAAATGTTTAACTCTGACTTGATTGCAACGCTCGGGGACTAGATAGACATTTGTTTCTCTTCTTAATAATTTTAACAAGTTAGAAATAATATAAAAAATTTATTAAATTCTTTGAATACCTTCACTGTTGCCACAGTCTATTTATGATAAATAGAAATGCACATTTCCTCATGCAACATCGTTCGACAAATTGCTCCCATTTCTTTGTCAACGAGGTTCAAAAGAAACTCCCACGGTCGAAACGCAAAGAATCGAGACGTAACAGTACTTCCACGGTCCCGTTTAGTATCCTGCAGCCCGAAACAGCATCAGGAAGTGCGGCTAGAGCAGTATTTAAAAAATTCCAACACCTGGCTCCGTTTTTTCTGCACCCGGAAACGTAACAGCTCTAACAAGTAAGAGAGAGAATCGTTCCATTCTTTTAAAAGCCTACTTCCGCGCGTTAACAAAACCCATCCATGAAATGACTTTCTGGTTGATACGTGACGACTCTACCAACGGGCCGTGTCTATTTCCCGGGACCGATGGGCCGAGGGGCAAAACGAGGGAAAATCAAACAGCGTGGCTAGTCGCGACACTGCCGTGGCGAATCAATTTTAATGCATCGGAGAACGTGACTTCGGGGGTGCGTGCCACCTTTGTGGACCACCGGTCCGGTAATTTCAAGGTATTTAGCCGGTCTAACAAGGCTGGCACCCCCGATTTTCCCTTCGTGGTGTCGCAAATAGATCGTGGATTACGGAAAGTGCATCAAATTCTCAGTTTAATTACCACGTAAATAATCACTATTAAACGTGAAATGGGGATAGTACATTGAGGTATTGTATAATTTCAGGAAATTGATAAGCACGAGCATTTTAATTCTACTGATAGGGCGCATGGAATATCAAGCCCTACGTTTCACATCACGCCCAAACTAGGCCGACGATCCTTTCCAGCCAATCAACCTTATCCACACTTTAGCATTTCGAGCTATCGCCACGTGCCGGCCACGTGGCCACGATGCATCCCTGATGCGTGTCGCCACGTGCGCGTATCACGCGTAACCCGACGTTAATTCAAGAATGGATTACTCACAGATAACACCTCCTTGAAAAAAAACGGTAAGAATAACAGTGACAAAATGGTAATTCGGTCACTCGGAGCTAAAACGTCGCGTGCCACCTTGAGGACCTCTTGGAAGACTTAGGATAACTATAGCGAGTCCGTGTGAATTGTTGGATTTATCTAATGCGTCTCATAGAGTGCTAACATCTGCTGGCAATCAATTTTTTAAACATTAAAAGCTTTAGCTAGAAAAAACATGCATTACAGTCCATCTTTTACATATTGACAGTTTTGTTTTTCACTCGTCGATTTTTGCCATGAATACATAAAATCCGCAGTGTAGACATTAACAAAGTGTTAAAACAGCGGGGTTTCTCATCGCGGTTTTCACACGAGCGTCCAGTTTCTCACACGGTGGCTTCTGCGGCCGCTTAATACACGTTAACGAAAATTTCCCGGACCACCCCCATTTTTGTGGCCACCCCGGATTCCTGGTGAAGCGTGCGCCCATTTCACGGTGATTTCTTGCCATGCGGTAAAGAAGCCGGTCGGCGCCTTTGAAACTCACCACTTTGGCGGCGAAGATCAGAGGGAAACCGCGAGGGAAGGATTTTCGCGCTTTTGACCCTTCAAACAAGCCACTCCACACGGTTTTCACTCGCTTTCCCCGAGACCCGACGCGATCTCGGCGAAACTGTTACGTCAACTGAAACCTTTATCGAGGTTGCTTTTGATGGATCGTTCAGCCGAGACTGCTTGAGCGTGAGATTCTAGAGGGTGGACTTCCTAATTTCGTTACAGTGAATTATATTCCTCTTTTTCGGTGAATTCCACGTTCAGGTGAACGCAGCTCGCATCCGGATTATGATGGTTTTTACAGTGGGAATTTGAAGGAAACAGGAAGTTGTGGCGCAGATTTATGGGGCTGCCGTTGCCGAATCGATGGTGAAAAAAGGGTCGGATAACATCAAAAACCTTTATCTCGTGAATTATTGGTGGAAATTTTTGCTTTCAATTTTTGCTGAACAACATCAGTTGTCTAATAGAAAAGACTAAAGAATATATTTATTTTTCAGTTGCAAGATTAATAGACTTTGAAAAATGAGTACTCAAAGTGAAGAATTCATCGAGTCACGAAACCGAATCCACAGCTCGTTAGTAGATGATTAAACAGCGTAATGGATCTCAGGAAAATAACGAGCTAGGTCTCGTGTTACTCTGCTAAAGAAGTCAATCGATCACCCATAATAATGTCAATGGTCATTGTTCGCCGACTAATTCAATTGTATTGTAACTCCAATGTTATTTAAATAGAAATTGCAAACCTCAGAACAGAGAACAGACACGCAAAGGAGAAAATTGCGAAGAATTGTGGTAAGAATTTCAAATGCAGAAGTTAAACTTGCGATTCGTGGCTTGTCCGGCGTAGCGTGACACACGGGACATAACATTTATCGTCTTGTCGCGGCGCGATTGTTATGAAATAATAATGTGGTGCGAGGGCCCGTGTTCCGGAACAGGGTGGTCACGAAGAAAGGGGTGAAAGTGTGCGGTGGGGTCGAACCGATCGCAATCAAAGCAGAAGCCGGTGTCCTCGGGACACGTCACTTCTGTATTTCCGGCGGTGCTCAATATCCGTGACTCGATTTAGCTGGATAATGAAGCGAAGTCAGGGAACGGTGTTAATCACGCAAAAAACTGCCGATCCCGGAACCTGACAACTAATACCACACATGATTGCAAACTTAATCACCGAATTGCAAATTTTTTGCTCGTAACGATCCCAGCGAAGTGTAATATATTTTAAATTTCCCCTTATTTTCGAAGAAAATGTAATTATGCCATTTTTAATTGTAATTGAAAAATTTATATTTGAATAGAGACCTTGTAAAAATAATAAGATTTTTTGGTTCAATTAAATACGCTAAATGTATGAATTAATGAAGATACGGATCAGGAAGGAGTGCAGTCAAATGAAACGCAAAGTGACAATGATAATTCTGTTCGAAGGGGATGCAAAGTGGAGAAGCCTAAACGATCACGGATCAAATAATTGCGATAGAAAACGATAATCGATGCAAGGATTTCCCTCGATCCTTCGATACCACTCAGCCTCGTTACCGCATCCCTTAGGGGATCGCTCGAGGACATCTTTTTGATACAAGCAAAATCTTGTTTTCCTGCCCTCTCTTGGGTAGTGATGGGTTCGATCCAATTTCTCCATCACAGTGAACAATTTCAAAAAATCAACAACTCCTCCGATTCTATCGCAACTTTCTCCTAAAACCTTTCAAGTCACGAATTTCATAAAAATTAAATGCTATTAATAGAGCAAGCTTAAGCTTCGCAAAGATGTCGCAAGAAAAGACGCTGATAAATTTCAGTGTAGAACGCAGTCGATGCTGCAGGTGATCCTGATTCAGTGATACAACTCCTTACCGTTTCGTTCGAGTGGCTGCCATTCGGAAGGGGTCAGTAGCCATCGCTACTTCGAAGATCCGCGTTGATATGAACTGCCATGGAGTGCATCAATGTAAGAACCACTGCGATTCGTACAGCGAGCACCAAAATACAGACAGATGGCTCGTTGAATCTTTTCGGTGATGGTGGACGTGTCTGTGAACGTCCCTTCGCCAGTAGTCGTGTCACCTACGACGTACAAGCTCGGGGTGTAACAGGAATCCATGACGAGTGAACCGTCCACAATTGTTTCTGGATCATTCAACAACTAAAACTCAATTCCACATTTTACAATTAAACGATCGAAGAACAAGCAGTAAAACAATTTTCCAAATTGTCCTATAAAGATTGTCTGTCGTTCCTCTGACTCTTTTCGAAGATCTATTGCTCAGGTTTTAAAATATTCACATTATGAAGGAACTTTTTAGAAATAATCGAATAGGAAATATTGCAGTTGATTGCAAAATTGATCGGAGCACCATGGCAACAGACTGCACTGGCAAAATGGCGGAACTTTCATCCACACCCCATACATTCGTCAAACGGCGCACACAGACGTTCGGATCGTTCCCCTTGTGGGTGATGACGCACACACGTAAGCTAAACAATAGTTAAATCAGGGTGAGGGGTGGCTACGGGTTGCTGTGGGTGTTTAATGAGCTGCCAGCCAGTGACTGCAAGAGGGTACAGGCCGACTGAGCGGGGTACAAGGAGGGTTGACGGATTTTTTGGGGTGCGAGGAGGATGGTGAAATCTATGGGGCACGAGCTACGGCACCACTTGACTGTTTATGGGACCGGCACCGTGTAAAGTGTAGGAATAACATTGCATATCTTTAAATGGAACTGGTGCCTTATTTCAACCGAATATGTGTCGTAGAACATCGCGTCGAGGAACTTTGATGGAAACCGTTATTCTAGCAGCGAGCAATAACGATATCCTAAAGATTTTCTAAGAATTCGTTGCCAGTCCCGATTGACCGACCGCTGACCCAAGCGCGTCGGTCACCTGGGCTTTCAGGGCAGTAATGCTTCCGTGAAATTAGGCAGGTACACATCGATCTTTTTCGAAGACGCGCCATCCACCATATTAAGTTACTATTTGCCAGCGATTGTATAAATTCGAAGGGCGCTCCAATTGCTATATTGAGTTACTATTTGCAGACGATTTGGAGAATTAGGGAAAACCGTTCTTCCCGAATCCATGAAACGGGATGAATCGACCGTGCAGAATGAAATTCTATATCCACTGCCGTTATACTTATTGTTGCGGGGATAAGACGGCTAATTACCTCGAACCCTCAAAATTTCCGAAAAAAATGTAAAGCTTTGCTTCGATACGTTCTTGCACAAAAGACGGAAGAAACTGCAATTTATTCTTTCGGCCATTGTTCGGATTCAAACCAAATTCGAACGAAACGATCCAGTTACAATTATACGGGATCGTAATATTAAGAATGATAATTTCCGTAGAAATTTTATTTTGCATGTAACTTTGTACGTTTCGTATTTTTTATGGTAGTTCGAAAACGAGTTTGTCTAACAATGCAAGCATTCATTTATCGAACATTCGACTGACTGCGCTGTCTTCAGACTCCCTCGAATTCAAATAAAACGCACGCACACACGCATATACGCGAATCTGCAGATCAAATGTGTTTTCAGCGTGCGTGTAATCCTGCCTAAGCTCACCCTACAAGCCCAATAAAACGTGCGCTGCTACGAATGCTTCACAATGACGTTAAATCAATGATTTGTCCAACGAGCCTTTGCCACGGGCTTTAATCCCGGTTTTACATGTGATTAAATCCTGGCTTAAGTGTCGGGCCGATTGGTATTATTAATGAATAATGTCGCCGGATAGTATATTAAACATAATGAACGGGGTGGCGAGCGTCTCCGTCGACTGCGAATGTCAATTTCGCTACAGTTGTAAGTCAATGAAACATTAAAATATAGTATGACTTCTGGAATGTATTAAAATTTATTTTTCGAGGCTTGTTTAACATTTTAGGTTTTATGAAGAAATTTACGAACATGGAGAAGAAATTATCTGGCAAGAATTCGCCACGTGCCAAAAATGATAGTCGCTGGACCGGAAGGAATCATTGGCAGTATCGTCGATCGATGGGCGTTCGATGATTCCCGATCGACTTTGGAGGACTCGTGGCTGCCTGGACCAGTAATCCACGTCATTCCGGGATGAATGCCTGGCTGGCTCGGGCATTCTTCAAGTAAATTATAGTCTTGAATGGCAGCACAGTGGGGGGTTGGTTGGCACGCGTACATTGGGGTACACCTGCCCCCCGTAGACATCTGTCCCCTGTATTTCCATCGCGAGAGTCAAACCATGGCGTGCGGACCGTCGGCAGTTGTTGTCAAAGTCTTGTTAAAGCCTGGAAATGTTAAACTTTCGTTCTCCATTAATACTAACGTTATTACTATACCTCCCTCTCGATTTACGTAAGATGTCTGCGGATCTTTATACATTTATTTGCAAGTTTAAAAAATGCAAAATCCCGATAATATAAACAAAAATGAATTTCTACTGCACATTTATTTCCTTTTCAAATATGTATGAAATAATACAGTATATTTGAAAGAATCGAATTTACATTGAATATATTTCTAGTACGATATCATGGAGAATGAGTAAAACTTTTACTTTTCCTCGTCGTCGCTTTCAATTTAGTTGCAAATTTTGTTATTATCGGAACAAAGAGTGGAAAATGGCGGACTTCAATCTTCCAGACGACAGAATAATCAACTTTCACGTCTCGTCCTCATTAATTCAATTTATTCGCGGCAGGGGCGTCGATCTCAAGCTCAAATAAGGCTTTCCATATTTTAGCGAGCTGCCACGAAAGGAATGGAAGGCTATGGTGTGTGTCCGCGGGGTGTGTCCCATGACGTAGTGGTCTATCCGGCATTGTTCGTGGTTTACCACAAAGGCCTGCAAATGCCAACTTGCAATGAAAAGCCGGCTACCCTATGCACCGCGTCTAAACAGATGCCGAAATACGATGCCGAAAGATGTTTGTCTGAATCTTCTTTTTACACCCTCCAACTATCTGTCGACAGTCTTTTGGGGTAAATACGCTCGAGGGTTGTTTTGTTCCTTGATCGACATTGCTCTTGTTCGACTTCACCTTTTTATTGGAAGTCTCGTCGCCCGTAACTTCGTACACAAATTCTGTTTGGCAAACCGAAACTACTTAACCCCTTACAAATCGACAAAATTTGATGATTTACGAGATGCAAGAATGTTACAAAAATCATTGTTACAATTAGACTGCAATATAGACAGAAATATTAACTTCTCAATTTTAGTTAGATTAAATAAATTTCTGTGGTTGCTGAACGATCAATCGGATTAATCAGATTTTGCAAAATTGTAAATCGCAAAGCTGCTATATGCACGATCGCTTTAACGTCTTCGGTCACTATGCCATAAGCACATGCCACCATCAATCTCCGATTAAGTGCTCAGTGACCGGTCAACGTAATTTCCCGAATTTCCACGGGTAAATGGCGCACGCTCTCCAAATTTAACAAAAACTTCCGAGCTTCTTTCTATTTTAGTTACCCAATCGAGAAGCCGATCAATTATTTTATCGGCGGGGACTTCTGTGTTACGAAAACTCGCCATTAATCTTCGATTAAGTGTGCAACGATCGGTCAAGGTAATTTCACGAATTTTCGTGAATTAGGAAAGCCCGTCTCCCCCCTTTTTCGAGCTGGTCTCTCTGTTAGGGTGCCCTATGGTGTACCCGTGCTCTCCACAGGGGAGCACCTCTGTCAGTCACCAGTATGTCACCATACAGACCAGCGCCCCGGTACAATGAGGGCCCTGAACGCGATCGATATGTGCACTCGACGGAAACGACCCAGCGAAAGGTCGATCAAAGCGAAATCACTGCGCCTGGAAATGCAGGCGGCACGATGTTTATGGTCTGTAAAAAATCCTCCGATGAATCTTTGTTTAAACCAAACGGCGAACGCGATCCGGCTCGACCATTGTTCCTCTACTTCCACTGCAGACGATCTACGAGCGACACCATTTTTAATCCTCAACTGCCGGTAGAACAATTTATAAAAAATTTTACTTTCTTCCACTGTCTGCGCCTTTCATTACAATTTTTCATTTAATATTTTCATACAAGTATAATATTGATTTCATGAGGGCGTCAAATTTTGTATGTCCACCCTCGTACGTTTCTCGGGGTGAAAATTCACGTATTTTATTTTTATAAATACTGTAACATGTTTTTGCATTTTCTGTGTACAATATATTTTCAATCTCTTTCGTTTTTTGCGATGTGAGATGTATTTTTTAAACATGATAATGGTTTGCTAATTTGGAATGTATTTTATTCAACGGTCACGTTATCTGCAGGAAGTTCAGAGATTCGTGTTTTCCAGGTAGACGAGCCAGTATTGAATTAGCGTAATTCCGGAGAATATAAATCACTCGTGTTTCCAATTTCTTATTTTCTGCTGTCGCACCCCTAAAGTTGGAAGCAGTTACGGGGTGCACAGGCCACGGCAAAAACTGATTGAATCCCCCCAAAATCCAACACCTTTACGGTTCCTGGACCGTCTGTCGTGCTATGCACACAGTTCCATGTCGCCGGCATAATGGTTCCATTGAGGCATTACCATTATTGGCGAGATTTGGGGAAACGATCGAGCGTGCTAACGGATTCGTCGCAGCTTGCAGCTTGTTTGCAAATAGGCCTCGTATACGAATTTATTGATCAAGTGGTAAAGGATGCTGCGCAACCGCTCCGCACTGGAAAAATATTATTTCTGCGCGAAGATAAATCCAATGCGAAACACAAATTTTCCCCATGAAATCCAACTTTCGCAGCTCTTTGAACATCCGTCCATGCCGTAGATGTGATCAAAATACCCTCATTTTTAGAGATCATACTATCATTTAAAATTTCTGCGAATATTGAAACATTTAAGAGTTGGAGAATTGTGTAATGTGCAAGGTAATGTTGAAGATCATAAAACTTTTTAACCATTTATGAACCGTTTGAGTGAAACAGTTGTACATTTTATAGATTGACTGCGCGTAACTTCGAATTTTGACAAGATCATCGATCAAAAGGAAGCACCACTTTCAGAAGAAAACGATTTTCATAACTAGAACAAGTGGGTGTTTCACTGTCCTGACACCATAGCCAAGTGTTACGAAAATAAATAGGCTGATCGTTCGATCAAATGGAGTGCAAACGGGGTGGGAACTATCAAAATATCCGAACTGTTGAATTCAAGATGGAAAAATAACATTTGTATGGTGGTCTTGCAATTTCAGTCTCAACGACACGAGTGTTTATCTGCTCCTTCAAATAATATTGCCTCGTACAGGAAAACTGCTTAATTTCTCCTCCAATTTTATGTTAAAAAATTTCTAACAATGAATACACATTAATCTTGTACAATGAATACTTGATAATCAATGTGAAATAGTGTGCAATGATTATAATGGATAAATTGAATTTTGAATATGAAAAATATGGGAAAAAATAACGTGACAGATTATAAAATCGATTTTTCCAATCGAAATCGGTTTCGAACGTTTAAAAGTCACGTTTCTACTAACGTAATCCGCAGGATTAGGCGGGTAGGCGTAATTTCAGGCGCAACTTGTGATACATCTGCCCCGCAGTGATTCCTATAAAGGACACGTGTCCTGGCACGTGCTTATTCATTCTTCAACAGGACCTCATTCCTGCAAAGTGGCTCGAGCACGCTCGTCGGCAAGACGGCTACTATTTAATCGGAACTTTTGTGTTTGCGTATCTTTTTCCTCCCCGTGATCCCACAATTTTATTACTCAACGGACGCGTGGTTTATCTATCATCAGCGTTTAACAACGATCCTGATCGTTGCCGATTGTTACGGGAGCTAGTTTGAATTTTATGACGTGTGCACCGCTGTGCATACAAGTGTTGGCATGATTTTATGTAAATGTATCTCTGGCAATAAATTCATTACTTCTGTCACTGTAATTTCATTTCAATTCTATTAAAAATGTAAAATACTTAGCAAAGTGGTGTATTCAAAGATTTTTCGTAATCACAATAAATTCATTTTGCTTCCAATCACTTACCGAGCATCGCTTGGGCAAAATCAATATGGCTGCAGGCGGATTAAAGGTTTTCATCGACAGATGGGATAAAGCACAACGAGCTACGTAAAATATGATTTATTGATAAGATATAAATTCTGTACAATATACATATATTCCCTGAATCGGCGGTTTCACAAATCGATAAGAGCACTGGCGGAGTCGCGCGCTTAAATTACGCTAAACCTAGAAACAAGGAATGAGATCAAGCGCTCGAGATCAATCTGAGAATGATCGGTGACTAGAAAGAAAAAGGAACGCGGTTGGTAGTACGTGTTAAAACATATGTAAAAAAAAATCGTGGGTCGATCTCTTCGTGAAAGAGCAACATCAACGATGCTGGAACATCGAAACTAAAAAAGAATCTTGCTGCGGTCCTATATCGCTACAGCTTAATACTAGAAATTCGTTGCAAATAGAATACTCTCTTACAAAGTAAATAACGATCATCACTCGCACTGGCCTAATCATGTTTACAATCACTCGCAGACGCAACTAATACGTGTCACAATATGCAATTTACACGCAACAGGGAACTCGTGTTGCATGCAAACTGCAGCGCGCGTTGTTGTTCGAAAACCTGGAGGATCTAGAGTGGAAAGATTTATCGAAGCGCGGAGGACTCGAGAGACGCAGGCTAATTAACCGACCCACAACGTGTCCTCAATAATAATCCAGTTGCAAGAGACTGCGGATCTTTATGCAAAATGAACATTTTCCGCACCAATTGCGAGACCCAGGAATCAGGCAGAACCAGATGGTATTTTCGTTCGCTAATTTTTGCCATAAGTGCATAAAGTTCTTTGGTTTCCAGTCCATAAAACCAGATTTTCGTGCCACTCTAAATTTCAGAATACCTCGTAAACTCACACCGACGTCACTGGCAATATCAAACGATTTCTAAGAAGACACCTCCGATCGGCGGAGAACTGCAATGGCGGCGATGACTCATGCAACAACTACTGGTACACATGCACACATTATCAACGCTCCGAGCTTCGAATTTCGACGACATTCTCGAGTCCACTCGGTTTCTGATGATTGCACCCTAAGGCCTCCAGGGTTTAGGACCACTTTCTGGCAGGTAAGCAAAATTTTTCTAAAGACACTGGTACATGTTATTGTGGCTCATGTGATGAGTCGGGGGCAGCTGATGCTGCGCGTGGTACATCCTCTGGTCGTAACAGGGTTGATATTGCATCGGCGGACTGACACTTTGGTCACTGTAGCAGTCGTATTCTTGCCATTCGGGGACGAATCTCTCTTGAGGATAGGGAAACGCCGTGTGCGACGGTCCTAGTCGTTTCTGCGCTGCCACCGCGCAGCTTCCTGTCGAGGAAGTGATCATGTTCCCGTTTTCACTGATGCTCACCGTCACGTTGCCCACGTTCACCGTGATCTCACCAGTTTCCGAGTTTCCTAGGGTTTGGGACAGGGCCCAGATGTAGTTGTGGGCGAAACGGAGCGTCTCGATTTTCGTCAGCTTCGTGTCTTCCGGGAAGGTCGGCAACGCCATCCGCAGCCGCTCCAACGCGTCGTTCAGGGTGTGCATCCTGTGTCGTTCCCGATCGTTCGCTTTTATTCGACGGTTCCTTTTCAGCCGGAGCACCTGCAACCCGATCAATGGTTCCACGTGATCGTCTCAATCTCTCTCGCTTTTCTTTCATTTCGCTGGGCCAAGACCTCGAAACGAGCTGGCTGGTGCGTGCGCTTCGAAGCTGTACTATTACTCTAGGTCCATTCTAATTTTTATAGCTAATGATTCGAACCGGCTATGGACTCTAAGTGGATCGTTTGTAATTCTGAGTTTTAATGGACCTGAGTCACCCATCCGGGGGTTAATAAATGTAAATATTCTCCAGATATCAATATGTTCATAATTACCTGCGTAGGGCTCTTGCATCGTGTGTTCCGAGTCTTCTTCCTCTTTTCGTCTTTCGCCGGCGGAAAAAGACACTCTGCTTGAATCTCGTGTTTCGGAGACTCGAAACTAACGTCGAATCCAGAGTCTGAGGAACTCGACAGCTCGTCGAATCCTCCTTCGCTGCAGAACGAGTACTCCGAGGACATATTGAATGCTTCCTACAAGACGGAACATCCAATCATTTTAACAGTGCTCTCGTATCTCGGAACATCATATTTTTATAGTTTCGGTTAAGTGGAATTTTTCTAATAATTTTTAACAAGATATCTAGTCGATGTACAGAAATGATATATGAAAATATTTCAAGTGCTTCTTATTTGTAAAATACTTCTAAAAGTAATAAGTGGGTAGATATTTGTAATAAACTCAAAATACTAAATGAATAATTTTTTTGATTTACATAGTTTCAGTTGTTCAAACAAAAATAATTTTTCTAGTGTCCTAACATTTCTTCATCATCATCCCCCACTTCCAAACGCTGTGTAAATAATTCATAGAAAGTCTTACTTGATAAATTACTCGAGCGAGTAAACCAGTCCTTGATTATTGAATTTATCCAAGTCGATCACTTCACACAAGTCAACACGCGTTACTAGAGTTTTTGTATGTTGTAAGGAATATCGTTTCACGGCATAGTCCGAGCGACCGGGCGGCAGAGGGAAAAATGAAATAAGAAACGAGGAGTGTCCTAGACGGGGCACAATTTGGTACTGCGAAAGTGGCATGGGGCTCTTAGAACATATATACTCTCCCGGGGGTATTTTGCCCCCTCCATAAGGGCGGACCGCCTTCTATGGGGCACCGTACCAAGAGTTCACCCCATAATCACGACGCGACGGTGGGGCACCCAACGTTCTCCCCTCCACCAGCCTTTGTGTGCATTAGACGCGTGCCACGGCGATGTAGTCGTATAGTTTAGGAGATTAGAGGTTTTAGGGCGATTACACCTCTTTATGCATCTTAGGCGAAGGTGAATACGAAGTTTTGTGGTGTGCTAACAGAACGGTTGGTATAAGAACATTATGGTGTTTCGGTAATCATATTTTGTGTTTTCGAAGGAAAATAGTTGTGTAGAACAGAGCGTATACAGAAAAGTCGAGTTGTCGTTAGGGTTGCTTAACGTCGTTCTGTTTTATTATAAATAAATCGTTCACTTATGGTTCGTGTCGTTTTTAAACAAACTTCAGCATAGTTCATCCGCGATGAAATCATATCCTACATTATATACTTGTATACTGTGTTGTATATAATTAAGTGAAGTTTTTGTAAATGGTGCCCCTATATCTGTTTCTGCAGACGCAGTTGAGTTTATGTTAACACTTTAAGGGCGAATGAGTAGAAGATAATTACTCTTAAATAACCCGAAACAATCTTTTAATAAAGACAACATTTTCCCTTTTATTTAACTCGAATTAATAGCTATTATTGTGTTGATTTTACAATTTGTAAAATGCTGCACCTATAGTACTACTAACCATGACTGCCGCTGTGTACAGTGGGTCGTCGATGCCAAGGGGCAGCTGTACCACAATAATGCACAATCCACAAATGAATTTACGTATTACTCAATTTGCCATACTTACAAAATAAATATTTCAATATTCTTGAAAATAACTATTTACTCTTACCTTTGTTATGCGGGAGAGCGCAAATTGCTGATGCGCCTCCGTTCACCACACTGAAAGATGAAAAATATCGCTCCCTGATCTTCGATTCAACGCTGCCCCAGGCTGTATGGTTTAAAATAAGTGAACGATAATCTAATAAAACCAACCGTGGCCATATGTCACATTCGCTAATCAGTTGATAATGCCCTGGTCATCGCTATGGAAACGTGCAGGTAGATCAGTCGGAATAGACAGATATCTTCTAGTTGATTATAATTTCTACGCCTAATCGATGCATAAATTCATACGTTTCGTCGCTAATTTCCAATGGCTTCGCTACCTGAACTCATTGATGGAAGAACATTCTCAATAAATATTGAGTTGAACTCATAAATATTTCATAAAATTAAACAGTTTATGAAATATTTATTCTCAAATGTTAAAAAAATACAAATAATCACAGTGGGTTATAATTATCTTTTAAATGTTGAAATTATTATTAACTCAGAAAGTAAAAGTACATATTATATTTATTTCTCGATATTTACCAGTGAAAATATGAAAGTACACTTATATATTTAATTAATAAATTCAGGTAAGTCACAATAAAACATCAGTTGCATATATTAATAAAATAATCACAGAATCACTGAAATTCGTGGTAACAGTGTTCACTGAACAGAAATCACGCGTCAACGTAATCACAGTCGAAGTCCCCATAAAATATGAAATTACACGCAGGTACATAGGCTTCCGAGGCTCCCACGAAATATCAGTATGCAAAGGGATCACCGGTAGCATGATAGGACGATTTTGACAAGTATTAACGTCCATCAATCACAGCTACGTCAATTATTTGACACGTCGGCTGTAGAAAGTCGTCTTCGTGTCCATATTCATAAGCACTACTTCGTTGAGCTCGTTGCGCAGTTCCCATGACCTCGAGTTCCAATAATATGCAAAATCGCTCGAATAGAGAACGAAAAATATCGACACCACGTGTAACATGTTTGCATAACGATTCGTTATCGAGCGTATATTCGCGTGCTCCGAGTGTACTGTCAATAATTTATTCAATGAGCACAGACACATTTTACCCCTGACGACGGAAATCACCGTTCACTACTGTCAGGTAGCCATTTGCAAATGTTTATTGATAAACATCAAGTGTGCATTGATAAAAAAGGAAATTAATTTAAGATTAAACAAAAGCAGTGAATTACTTCTTAGTATATTCAGCACGCATATTTAAGCATGTAACAACGAAAAAATTTGAGAACATTCTATCTGATACTGATACAGATGCTATCTTCCGTTTCCTCTCGATCTCTTCTTCCTCTTCCGAATTCGATAATTAATCTCCGTCACTTCTGATACTGACTAATGATCAAAGACGCGTTCTCCCGAACAAATTAAAAGTTCCTTCAACCTTCGTTCGCGATGAACGATGATAGTAATTCGAGTTTACGTATTATTGATGCACGGTAACAGTTTAGAACACGCGAGTACAGTAATTACACTTGCCCTTAGAATGCTGGCATGAAATTCCTCCCATCCCGTAAACGGAAGACGGATAATGATGCGTAAAATGAGCGAAAATTACGAAACTGTTCCACCATAAGATTTACATAATTGGTATGCTTCCGACCGATAATTTCCCGAACAACTCGATGATTTCCTTTTGCAAGTAAACAGCCATTGGCACACTTTTTTACTCGAGCTGTTATGTTTGCAAACAATGTAATGGGGTCTGTAAGTTTTCTTTATCTGCATTGTTCTTTTAGAAATGAAGGTGACCTTCAATTTCTTAAATGGAATGCAATGTATTTTTTTATACGAAAGCGTATGCTATAACGAGTTTATTCGTAGACGACACACTGATCTTCAAGGTCATACAAGGTCACAAATGGAAGAAACATTTTACAGACATTTGTAGCCTATAAAATGGCCTAATGCCAGGCCGATCCAACTGAAGCACGAGCCATCAATGGAACTGGTGCTACATGATTTGCATGATACGGTTTGATCCGATTCGATCGAGTCCATCGAACTGACGCTAAACGAAAGCCGTACATAATACCGCTCTTTACGGGTCGCATTTGCATCCAAGGTGCTCATCCATAACACTCGCGATTATGCACCGGCTAACCAGATTCTTTCACCTTTGAAAAAATCTTCACGGTCTCGTGTCCCGCTAAACATTTTCACGGTTCATCAACTTCGATCATCATCGTGGCGATTTAATCTAGTCGGAAAGAACGCAAATGTCAAGACGTTCCAACGAAATTGTCATTCCAACTACAGCTTTTATACAAGATTTTATTGATGCTATAAATGCGAGCGACGTTGTCCAATGTATCGCAGTTTACGATTTCCCGGGAAACATTCGCAAACTTTTAGTTTAACGGTCCATGTAAAAATGTTTATCGACGAGAAAGTTACAGTTAGAGGAATTTTACGACGGATCGGTGGCGTAGAACATGGACGCGCGAAAGTGCCTTTTTAAATTGCCACAAGGTTTCTTTATTACGGAAAAATGATCTCCTGAGAACGATGACACTATTACTACGATTTTAGGATTTTTTGCTTGAAAGTTGTTCTTGTAAAATATTATATATAGAAAGTAACATTCACGGTCGTTTTTTAATCCAACACCGACAACTAAAAGAGGCTAGGCACCCTCTCCGGCAGAAGGGTGTACAACCAACCCTTTTTCACACTTTGAAAATTCGTGCCGTTTCATCGATAAAAGGACGCCGTGAAATCGACACCGTTTCTGACACATGTTCGATCTGCCCGCGGAAATATTGGGAATTACACGAAAGATTTGCTACCCGGTGCGTGCAAAATCGAAGATCAAATAAAAAAAAAGGGGCGTGCAGGAACGCAGAGGAGGACGCTGTCGAAAACGGAAAAAGGGTTCGTAGAAGACCTCCGAAACGATTCGCTCTAATTGGATAATTTATTGGCCACGTCGATAAATAATACTTCCACAGTTGAGCCTGATGGTCGCGTGCCCCTCGTTCTCTTTATTCCATTAATTTATGTATTGCACTCCTTTGACAATATGTTCGGAAAATTCCTTTAAAGAATGAACAGAAATTGTATTAGCCCGTTCCAGAAGTTGTTTTGTTCTTTGGCGCTCATTCCTTGACTGTTTGGAAAATTGGAAGCTAGTATTTTTACGATGAAAACTTTTTTAACGAGGACTCGAAACGTTTTGAGAAGCATCTATCCCTTATATGGCACAGAGATTTTCCAGAAATTCGATCCGGACAGAAAAATTCTCGAACATGGAATTCTCGAAGGTGTTCGATCGAAAAAAGGCGCCGCGGTAATAGAGCCGATCGCCTTAAATGGTTTTGCCTGCAAAAGGCGTGCTGCGTGAGAAGTGGGTTAACTAACTGGCAACACCCATGTTTCATATAGTTCACGGGAGTTTTCCCAGACCTGCAGCAAGCGCTAGGAGCAGAAGCCGGTCGAGCGCAAGAAAGAGAGAAGACACCGGCGATCTTTGTGCAACAGGACACTCTATCCCACGGCTTTCTTCCTCTTACCTCGCGACAATGGCTGCGTCTATGAACAAGCAGATGCGATCACTTGCGTGGCTGTCATTGTGTTGCACGTGACACCATGCGATTACGACAGATACGCCGACGGACATGAGGTAACTACCAGACGAACGACGACGCAGGAGAATCTCCAGAAGTATTTGACAACGTAGCAATTCGCAGATCCTATTAAACTGATTTTTAATCAGATCGGCGATAATTTCTCATAATTAGAACCAGGCGAAGAAAAACACCTTACTGAGAAAAGCAATTTGTTGTGGGAGATGGTGAACTGGACAGAAAATCATCACGTGCTTCATTAAGAAAGATGTCAAACATCGAACATAAATATAGATTTACAAAAATTAAGTGGATGAAAGCATAAACAATTTCTCATTAATTAAGACTCTACGTTCTCTGGAAACATCTCGAAACATTCCGTACGTTTATCTGCTTGCTACCCTTCCTACGAAATGTCGCAACGCATTCCTATTAGACTAGAACATTCTCATGCAAGTGTACGTAGAAATGTTATTACTTACAGTCAACGTGATTGATAAGAAATAAAGAGAACAGATAAACCAAGTCACTTTTTTGCTTGGTCTATTGACAACGATAACCTACCACATAGTGAGTGCAGACTGTAGATGTTGCTCTCACTCTCTTACAATGGTTTCTTTCTTTTAATAATTCGTAACACATCACTTATTTAAAATGCTTGATTGCAATTTACTAGTTCGAATATTAGTTTAATTTTCTGTCGTTTCCCACGTATTAATTCGTGATGGAAACACAGTTTCGTAACAATTAAAAGTACAACATTATTAATATTCCGGTACTTAATAGTCGGTATTAGTGAGGCATTAGGCCACCGCAACCCCCGCTGTCACACGAATATCTGCCACCAACACAAGTGCACACCCTGCATCCGATATTAAATGTTCCGTCTTCGGAGCATATAGTAGGAAATGATGTTGTACGGAATGTTCCTGAGCAAATGAAGTAACGAATCAGTCCAACAATCCTTCAACAACCCCCCAACAATTTTTAAAAGGGAACTCACCTATAACTGGATCATATGCAACAATGGCGAACAGCAAGAACAAAGCGAAAAATTTCGCCCACATGTTGTCTTCTATGTTTTTCTCCAATCAACAGAAGAGAATAACTGATTTAGCATAAGATCTCAACCCTATTATATAGCCCCCCACACACTGATTCAACCGTTTTACATAATATAGTCGTTTATTTATTAAGTCGCCAGCAAAAAGTAGCGGCAGCGATTAATTTGCAACAAATGTTCTTTTATAAGTGTGGCACTTGCATACGATCGTTCGTCAAGACGCAGTATTCTCATTCACTCTTTGATATATAGGGTGTCCCAAAATTTATTCTCCTTCCGGAAATGGGAAGTGTCTGGGATCATTTGAAGCAACATTTTCCTTTGCAAAGATGTTATCCGCGGCTTTGTTTAGGAGTTATTAACGAAAAACACGGACCAATCAGAGCGCGACCTTGAAGCGAGTTAGCATAGCCGGCCCGGCGCGCCAACTGTCTATTGGCCGACTGTGCTAACTCGCATCAAGGTCGCGCTCTGATTGGTCCGTGTTTTTCGTTAATAACTCCTAAACAAAGCCGCGGATGACATTTTTGCAAAGGAAAATGTTGCTTCAAATGATCTCAGGAACCTCCCATTTCCGGCTATTGAAGGAATTTTGGGACACCCTTTTGTTTGATTGTTTTACGTCACTTCTTCAACTGATATAGTTATCAAGCCACGGGACCTACAGTTTTAAAGTGGGTTCCGAACCACCTTGGGCACTACAGTTTAAATGGCACATGGAATATTTCCAGAGGTGCCGGCGCGGCGTCGGGATCGAACCCACGACCACGGAATCCGCAGGCGCGCGCTCTACCCTCTGAGCCGCTGCGCGAATTTTAGGACACCCTGTATATCAAAGTGTGAATGAGAAAAAAGCGTCTTAACGTACGAGTCATCGTATGCAAGTGCCGCACTTAAAAAATAAAATTTTATGGCAAATTATTCGCTGACGCTAGTTTCTGACGCTAGACTATATTACGTAAAACGGTTGAAACAGTGTATGGGAGGCCTATATAATAGGGTTTAGGTATTATGCGAAATCAGTTATTCTCTTCTGTTGACTGGAGAAAAACATAGAAGACAACATGTGGACGAAACTTGTCGTTTTGTTCTTGCTGTTCGCCATTGTTGCGTATGATCCAGTTATAGGTGAGTTCTCTTTTAAAAATTGTTGGGGGGTTGTTGAAGGATTGTTGGAGTGATTGGTTACTTCATTTTTTCAGGAGCATTTTCTCGTGCAGCATGCACGAATGGGGAAAGTCGTCACATCGGATGCAAGTGGTGCACTTGTGTTGCTGGCAGATATTCGTGTGACAGCTCGGGTTGCGGTGGCCTAATACCGGACTATTAAATACCGGAATATTAAAAATGTTGTACTTTTAATTGTTACGGAACTGTGTTTCTATCACGAATTAATACGTGGGAAAGGACAGAAAATTAAACTAATATTCGAACTAGTAAATTGCAATCAAGCATTTCAAATAAGTCATGTGTTACGAATTATTAAAAGAAAGAAACCATTGGACGAGAGTGAGAGCGAACATCTACAGTCTGCACTCACTATGTGGTAGGTTATCGTTGTTAATAGACCAAGCAGAAAAGTGTCTTGTGTCGAGAAACACGAAAGATCAAGTTTTCGGTTTATCTGTTCTCTTTATTTCTTATCAATCACGTTGACTGTAAGCAATAACATTTCTACGTACACTTCCATGAGAATGTTCTAGCCTAATACGAATGCGTTGCGACATTTCGTAGGAAGGGGAGCAAGCGGATAAACGTACAGAAAGTTTCGAGATGTTTCCTGACAACGTATGTATATCAAAGAGTGAATCAGGAAAAAGCGTCTTGACGTACGAGTCCTCGTATGCAAGTGCCGCACTTATAAAAGAACATTTCATAGCAAACTAGCTGCTCGTGGCGTGCCTATAGCACACCCTCGCAACCAAGCAAAATCTCACTTGTACGCAATTTTCTGAGTTATTTTCTCTATGTTAGCGATTTCTGTTTTTTTTTTTAATCAATATCGTTGTGTCTTTGCCACTATCTAGCGGCTCTGCTCGGTAATCGTTCGGAAGATACAAACATACTTTTCTACTTTATATATTAGATTAATCGCAGACGCTAGTTTTTGCTTGCGACACAATAAATCAACGACTATATTACATAAAATGGCTGAATCAGTGTATGGGAAGGGGGGTATATAATAGGATTCAGGTCTTGTGCGAAATCAGTTATTAACTATTCTGTTGACTAGAGAAAAATATAGAAGACAACATGTGGACGAAACTTTTCGCTTTGTTCTTGCTGTTTGCCATTGTTGCATACGATCCTGTAATAGGTGAGATCTCTTTTAAAAATTGTTGGGGGGTTGTTGAAGGATTGTTGGAGTGATTGGTTCCTATTTGATTATTTCTTCGTGCAGCATTTGCACCATGCAGTCCTGGGGAAAGTTATTACGACCGATGCAACTTGTGCACTTGCATTGGTGGCAGTTTTACGTGTACCAGGATGGCTTGCGATGACGATTAATTGGTTTGTGCGGATCATGAACGTCTGATAAAAACCGTTCTAATATTAAAAATTTTGTACTTTTAATTGTTACGAAACTGTGTTTCTATCACGAATTGATACGTGTGAAACGACAGAAAATTAAACTAATATTCGAACCAATAAATTGCAATAAAGCGTTTTAAATAAGCCATGTGTTACGAATTATTAAAAGAAAGAAACCATTGGACGAGAGTGAGAGCGAACATCTACAGCAGGCCTGGGCAACCCAAATGGTTTGGCGGGTCACTTTGATAACGCGTAACGTTACAGCGCGCCGTAATTTAGGTAAACATGCTATTAAAAAATGTAATACAAATACAAAATGAATAAAACTTTATTGTTATACTGTGATTTAATATAATTAACCCTCGAGTCTTAATTAATGAGAAATTGTTTATCCTTTCTTTCACTTAATTTTTGTAAATCTATATTTATGTTCGACGTTGACATCTTTTTTAATGAAGCACGAGATGAATTCTTTGTAAATTTCATCTTCGAAAAAAATGTTTCTCAAACATATGTGTATCCAAAAGCACTTACAACTCGTGCAAAATATCTTAAGTTGGAATATCTCTCGGATGTAATATAAGTATTGTAAAAATTAATTTTTGATGTGAACGCAAAAATTTGTTTCATTTCATTATTGCACTGTAACTCTATTATATCAATTATATCAAATATAGAAATGGAGTTCGTAGTCGCACTTGCGCATTATAACAAAGCCCACCAGCGCAAGTTGTTTCTTTTACATTTTATTAGCGAGGACTATAACTTACACACACTTGTTAGACAAAGTGTTCATGAAGCCATGAAGAGTGTAACGATTATGTACTAGAATGCGGATCTTCATGCGAAATAAAAATGATCTATCTTGATTGTTATAAATGCATATATCTATCTTAATTTTCGTCATAAATGCATAAAATCCGCCAAACAAATCTGCGGCTTGTAAAATTACATGTCGGGCGTCAAATGAGACATATCCACGTCCCTAATACTAATCAATTGACATTTAGAGTTGCATCGGGGTGATGCCAGTGAAGGTATGCCGCTGAGAATGTCTCGACCTTCGACGTAAGCGTTCGGCATTCGCGTGCGGACGATTACTTCGAACTTCTGCCAGTGATAACGATCTAGGATCAGAATACGTAATGAAGCAGCCTTCTATCGCGTCGAAGGAACGTCGACGTCCTTCTCGAACGGTTGTCGGCCGGTAGAGAAAATCCGCGCGATCCAAGCGGATACGAGCGGAATTGTCCCGCTAAAGGTGAAAACACACTCTGTCCGACTTTTCAGAGCCGGCCGATACTTTATCGTCGGAGGTGGAGCTGCTTGCCTCGGCCTTTGGTAACTGTACACGTTCTCTTCTCGTCTTTCCAACGTTCTTTCTTGGCCACCTCGTGCTCTTCCTCTCCTTCGACGCCCTCGTTCCCGCCATCCTGTTTGTCCGACCTTTCCAGTCGCAAATCCTCCTATCCTCCGCTCAATCTCCGCCCAAAAAATCGTCAGAGGTTCCAAAGTTGGACTTAAGTTATTTTTATTAAAATTGTTGCTCACTGAAAAAATAGATAGGAGTCTCGGAATCTTCTGTAGAAAGTTTCTACAAAACTAGTTGTTCGATTAAAATGTTATACTACCGACTTGGTTAAACATTTATGCCCAGACCGCGAATTTCATTCATTTATGCCGAAAATGGCCTACTCAGTGAAAGTAGTAGAAAAATTTAAGAATACATTATTCTCAATTTATTATATGTATTACAGCAAGAGATACATTCTTTTTAACTCTGGTTTCTTACAATTAATGCAGACAATTTTTATGTTTCATAACGATCCGCAGTCTATTTGTAAATTATTTTATTTGAATACGAAAGTAATTTTATTCAAATTTCTCAAGACAGCGTAGTATGTAATAGAATTTTTGCAGTCCATTGTTAAAAATGTCTTGAGCAATGTCTGCCCAACCTTATTCATTTTCACCACAATGGAACTAAACCGCGAAATAGAAACCGGAAGCGCGATCTTACTTCCTACGGAGTTTACGGTTGCGCAACACAATTTCCCTTTCGTTCCTCTCTTCCATCGCAATCTCCCTCCCTTTAACTACGTTCAGTGTCTCATTAACTTGATTACGCTAAAACAAACAACATTTTAAACGTTATTTTATACATTTTTATTTCTGATAGCCTTCGATCTTTACGAGAGCATAATAGTATTTCAACAATGTTTTTTATTCAAATTAAAAAATATTAAACGTTCATCAAACTGTATCAATGCAGTCCAATATAGAGCCTATTGATTTTATATTACAGCGTACTGCTGTACGCCCTTAACATCCGCTAAAACCGTCTTTTGCCTCTATATTTACCTGACGGATGAGAGAAGAAGCGAAAGCAGAGTGGCATGAAGGAAGAGGTCGCAAATAATCTCGTTCTTGTCCTTTCAGCAACATCCTTTCCCGGCTACCTCTGCCGTCCCTCTCACTTTCCGGCGTTCGTCGATTTCGTCGTCTTTCTTCCCGCGCAGTTCGCCTTTTTCAGCCTGTCGATCGCCTCTGGCTAAAGAAATCGACGAGAAGACAAACGAAAAAAAAGAAATAGGCTACACGGCAGCTCGACGGAACTTTTGCTCTTTCGCAGCAGACTCGAGCCTCTCGAATCCTGGACGAGACCTATTGAACCTCTATGATGGGAAATTGTTGAGACGCGAGTCGATCGCTGCACGATCCGCTGTGGTCCACCACGATTACTAGTTCAACAGTCTAGTTTCAATAATGCATAGTTCGTGGCTATTCATACGAAAAATATAAAATCTGTTTTTATCTTCTCAGATCATTGGCTGGGTGAAATACAATTTTGAAAAGATAGAAATTTAACATCTCTTTCTTACAACCGACCAAGAAATTTTCTATTTTGCATAAAGATCCACAGTCTAATCAACAATGACTTTTTTAGTCGATTTGTTACTGTGTGAATTAAATCGAAAATACGTAAAAATTGAAATAAAAATTACCATTCTTTACTTCGTTATTCGCAGTATTGAATAACATAAATCAATACAGTCTAACTTTGAAGATATTTGCTCACTCACGATGACTTTTTTAGTCGATTTTTTACTGTGTGAATTAAATCGAAAATACGTAAACATCGAAATAGAAATTACCATTCTTTACTTCGTTATTCGTAGAAGGAATAACATAAATCAATCCAGTCTAACTCTGAAGAAAGTTGCTCACTTACTATCTTCGAAATTTTCATTCGGGACCACGGTGCAATCGCTATATCGGCGCCGATCGTCACGCAAGTCGCACGCACGTGTGCGGTTTCGAGCAATACGCTCCAATTGGTAATTATGCGTTGCATCGAGCTCACCGTGGCTCCGTTTTCTTGTACCCGGCGACGTATAACAAGCGTGCAGATAAGGATCAACATTGTTCGATGCCGGTTTTAGATTCGGAGAAAGTCGGCGTGTCCAGGACATTGCCAGGATTGCGTAAGGCCACGTCGATTCCTAATTACCGGCGATGTCGGCTAACCTATTAATTAGTCGATCAGCTCGTGAGAACGCTGCAGATAGAATTCATAGCCGCGAGGATCGACGGGGTTTTCGAAGTTTTAAGAACCCTGGTGGGTATGGGGTTCGTCGCACGATTCTTTACTACAGTCCATTTCTCATGGATTAATTAATGTTTATGGCGGATTATCTTTTTAGAGGCAATTTGGGAGAGACTACCTTCTGTTCTGGTACACAACGCGAGTTCTGAAAATTAACTATTAAATCTCATGAGTTCAGACGAAGTTGCACTTTTATAAGCAAAAGTAAAAAATCGATTTTTTATAATACTCAAATAACCCTTAATTATCGTTCGATTTTATTTACCATCGGCAGCTGCGGTTCGGAAGAAGAAACCTCGCGGAGGGCTCGTTATCTGCGCGAGAGCCGCTAATTTTCCAGGAACGCTTGTCTTCCTCGTTTCCATCCTCGACTTCCTCGTGGCCTTATCGGCGATCGAAAAGGAATGCGCCTGGTACGCTGGCCACGAAACGACGATAAACGGCACGACGGAATTGCCGGTTTGCTCGTCTGGGATTATCGGGCGAGTACGCCGAGTGCACCGGGTGCACGCGTCCCGCGGGATGCCATGCCGGGAAGCTCTACGTGCGAGCATGTGCATCGCCGCGGCTTCCGTAAGTGTGCCGTACGTCGTTTCCGGTAGGACGCTCCGGTGCATCCAACTTGCAGTCGAACCTGTCCGCGTGTGGGTGCGCTGAGGATGCAACGGACTTGTTCCGCGAAACTCAGCTCCTCCTTCTCGCAGATTTCCTGCTTCAAATTATAGAGATTCTGTTTGCTACTTTCCTGTCATTTTATGCTGACTCTCGTCGATGATCATGCGAGTATTATAATACATCCCTGGACGTATAGTATACATTCTCTATTTACTTCTGGAAGTTGAAGATATTTATTGAGTTGATTGAAGCGTATAATTAAACCTTTTTATATAAAATAAAAATTACCCAAGTCAATTGCAACAGACCGATGTGAAATGAATATTTATGTGGAGAAGAATCCGCAGTTTAATTATGATTTAATTTCAGCGAAATCAGGATTTAATATTGAGCTACTAGAGATGGAGTTGCGTGATCTCAGACACCGTGGAATTCGTTTGCGCAGAAATTACGAGCGAATCGAATGTACAACCGCATAAATAACAGAGAGACGGTGGTAAATGAAGACGGTAATTCGTGGTGTCGCGTACCCGTTGACGAACGCTGCTCTTTTTATGGGAATCACGTCGCCGGATTGTTGCGTGTTCACAAAAGCAGACACGACCGGTGAGAACGAGGCTACGATAGAATAAAATACGAGTCTGGTTTCTAAAGAGGACATTAAAACGTTGATTACTGCGTTTCATTTATATGACAAAGCTTGTTTATTCTTTCTGTTACTTGAACTTTCTAACTGGACTCCGCGTTGCTTCCGCAAAGACTCTTTTCTTTTATCGAACGCGAGACGAATTTAATTTTCTGCCATTGAAAATGTCCCTAATACCTCGCGGCGTGAAACTGTTAATCAAACACTCGTCTCTGGCGTTTTTGTTTCAGTCACTTCGAGAATAATGTGGGGCAGTAGTGTCATAGACGTAAGAGTGTTTTTATATTTCTTGAAATGCTTAAAAGAGTGTGAAGGCTAATTAAAATTTGTACAAGAGCGTGGAGTTACAGAGCATGTAATATTTACACACTCGCCTAAACTAATTCGCTGGCAAAATATTCGAGATGCAATGTAGTGGAAAGCAGAACGTTTTCCACTGTGTAAATAAAGATCAGCGAGAACGTGTTCCGGCTGATAGCTATTCGATACTAATTAAACGCTGATTTCGAATCGGTTTTACCTGCTATTTTTACCGAGACCTCGTATTTTTAATTAGTGTTAAATATCTTGATCGTCGAGCGCAATTTCAAATTTTCACTTTTTCGAGAGAACCAAACTTTCAATAGATAAATTCTATAATATTCAATGAATTAAAACATTCGGAATTTAGTTCCCATAATTCAATGGAGTGGTGTATTAGGAATTTTTTGGAGTTGCTGTGTCGTTAGTCAAAGTGCTTGAGGTGCAATCGAAGGGAAGGTCGGCAACAACGAGAATTTCGGGTAACAGTGGTACGTAATTCCTGTAGGTCTCCTTCACGCGCGATCACGGCCATGATGGAACCACGAAAGAGACTCACCTGGCACGTCTCGGCACAAAAGGATCAAAAAGGTTCGCCCCCCTTTCGCTCGGTGTTACGGGGCACAGACTGTAGCCTCTCCTTCGAGCGGAGCTGTTTCTCTCTCTCCATTCCTTCCACTCCCATAGCAGAGGCCGCATACCTCCTTAGGATGCAGTGTAGACCTGTCCATTGGCTGGCAGACATCGGTTCTTTTCCGAAACGACTACGACGACTCATGAAACCGAGAGGATAGAGAAACCGGGGGGATAGTTGTACAGATAGCTGTGTGCCGGTGCGTCATGAGGTTCAGTGAATACGTGAACGTTCTTTGAACTAAGAAGCAAGTGCTCGGTACCGGAGAGTCAGCGATCGAAAAAAAATACACGTGGTGCGATGAGTTGATACACTGTGCTGCTGGGGAAGAAGGATCTTGAACCGACTTTATGAGGTAAGGACCTTGGAAGATATCGTTCTTGTGCGAGTGATTGCAAAAAATCCGGGGAACAATAAAAACCAGGACTATAACGGCAGCATTTCGATCGAGCGAGGATCCTGGATGCTCGTGGAGCCGTGTTTCGATGGATAGACACCTGGACAGCAACTCGAACGTTCGTTAGGCGAGAAGTCGCGATGTTCAATTTAATTGGTGTTTTAAACTAGTTATACTCCGTCTTCGGAGCGGACACCTTTCAACAGCTAGTCTAGCCTTGCGTCACGAAATCCTTTTATATTGAGCGTAATCTGTCCGCGGTGAGTTGTCGCGTTAGTGCAACTGTATCCTGTTGGCATTTCCTTCACCTGAGAGGAATTGCGACATCTCGATGTGCGACATTAAAGTAGATATTGATTTGCTCTTTCGAACGCATTTCTCTGGAGCCAACTTTGGTCTTCGTTGATTTTTCAATTCGTTTTGTTTTGAGGGATCAGAGATATTCGATGTTAAGGTGTGTTCGATACAGTCATTTCTATTTTGAATATACATTCTCTCCATTCTTGGCACTCTTGGTAGTGGCACAATGACAATGCCTCGAAGCACGCGGATCTTGCCGAACTACCGTCACCGTTTTCACCACTCCGCCGGAAACCAGTCTGACCGGCGCGAGTGGGCTAGCCGAAGTCTTGGCTTCGCAGAACCGGTGTCAAGTTCGTGGAACAGGAAAATCGCGGACAAATTGCTAGATTATAGATTAATTCGCGAATCCCCCCACCCTGGAGAGTGCAACCTTGACCCCGACATAAAATCCAGTCGGTTTTATGGCATTGAGAGTTTGAGAGCCGAATGTCCAGGTGGCACATCGTCCATTTTGTTTCTCTGTTGTATTTATCATTGTCGCTAAACTCAGAAGTTTATTGCTTCTTAAGCACTAGCTTTATTCTTCATTGTGACTCCAGAAAATTGAGATGTGAGATGAAAAACGAAGCTTGGCCTTTTGATACACGAAGATTGCAATCATGTCATGTAATGTACCTATTTATAATAAATTGTATATAAAATGAAATTTGCATTACTTGTGGGATGATCAATTCAAAAGATCCCATGATTCTTCTTGACAATTGTATACGACAGGTAAACAATGGCGTAGCTAATCCTCGACAATTAAAGGCAATCTCTGATAATAGATTTTCAAGGAGCCTCCGCTCCGAGATGCAAAGTTTACGATCCACACGTTGAATAGATAAATAAATCCGCTCGTAATCGACGATTGACAGCCGCGGGCGGTTTCGAAACAGCCTTTCTATGAAATTTCGCGCGCGCCGCCGCGCCGTTACCGGTCTTCCAGTGGCGTAGGACCTTCTCGCGAATCCGAGTTTCTCTTGGAAAGCAAAAGAGTACACGAGCGGCTAACTGTTCCGCGGCGCTCGTACACGAGGACCCGGCGTCCTAGACTCGTTAATCGCCGGGAAAGGCGGTGAAACAGAGAGAAGCCCAGAAAACGGAGAAGCCGGCGCGCGAAGGAGGGAGCAAGAAAAAAAACCGTTATGGTGCCCCCACCAAACGACCCAACGCCATTACGTTACGCGCCTGGAATCCTGACACTGTGTGACCAGGTGATACCAGGATGAATGACTAAGAAAACCAGCAGCGTCCTGCCACGCGTTGCGCTCTTCTTCGCTCGCCATTTTTTGCAACCGGCTACTCGACTTCCTTGGCGGACAGGATGTCGCACGTTTCGCGATAACATCTCTTGAAGATGTATCATTCACCTTAGACCACACCGTCGTACTTCCTGGTACCGTTCGTTTCAAAGAACGCGAACGTATGGTGTCGTTCTTCAGTTTAGAGCGACAGAATTTTTTAGACAGGTACAAAGCCGTAATCGTCTTTGCGTGTCGTCGTTGAAGGTCCGAAGATCTTTCGCTTATGTAGCGAACTGAATATTTTTCAAGATTTATTCGTTTGTGTTTCAACCTTGAACTCGTCCAATAAATTGCTTCGACCGTACTTCTTCTTAACCGTCGAAGTACATCTGACCGTACACTCGCGACGCGAACATGCATTATCCCGTGACACATTTTGCCATGCGTTGTCTCAGCGAATTCTATTGCACAGCGCCCCGCAGCAGTTTTTCTTCGCGGGAACAAACGGCCCGCGATTAACACAATCGAGCGCGAGAAGAAAAGCTTTCTATCTAGATAGCACAGAAATTAATTCCGCGGCGCGGCGAAAACACAATAAACAAACGAAACGCCTTTAACGGAACCTTGCTTATTAATCGAGCAACGCTGCATAAAATTAAATATAATTTGTTGTTGTAATATTACGTTGCATACAGGAAGGTGTACATCTAGATATTGATGTTACACGATCTGGTGGAAACAAGTTTGATTCGTAATTGGAAATCTAGTGAAATAATAATCGCACAGGATTCGCAATCCACGCGATCCATAAATTAACCATATGCTAGCACGGTTCTGTTTCTGCTTACAGCGCGTAATCTATAGCAGAGTGATTCTATTTTCGCGTGTTTGCAACGCGCAACGTCAACAGTCATCGATACGTTCTCGGTAGAGGATTCCCGATGCAGTTTTAACTATCTCGCCGAACGTGTCCGTCCATCATTCAATTTCCGGGCCGTTTCGAGCCTGATTGGAAGTAACTGCCACGTCTATTTAAATCGAGGACGAGAGTGCGATTCATTAATGACCGAAAGCCTACTTTTCTCCTTAAGCCCTAATGGGCCCGCTCAATTTTGCCATTTGAAATTGATTGAAAGTAACGACCACGTTTGTGTCAAGACTAGGTTCCGTGGAAGATTCGCGTCTTGCGATCGGGAGCATCTTCTCAATTAATGCGACTCGTACACACCGAAAATCAAGCGGTTCAAGCTCGAACAGTAAATTGCGCTCGCCATTACGCTCGCGATGCTGGATAGGATTAACAGACTCCGCAAGCATCGGAGTATAGTATTTCACATTTAATCAGCCGCGGCCATTAAAACTGCGTTTCTTAATTGTTCGTCCGGGAGGCAACGACTCGTCTATTGTGATTCCGATCGGAGGTTGATTATCCGCGATCTTCCTCGAGGAAATCCTGGGGTTTCTTCCTGGTGCGGAAGAACGCCGATGAATCCATCGCTCAATCCCGCTGTATCATTTTACACTCGGTTGCTGGTAATTGCCACCTCTACCGAAGGTATTTCACGTGCGTGTGTGCGCATCCTTACGGTGCAAGCATGCTGCTCGTCATGGATTTTAACGCTACGTGGTTTTCCGCGTTGCGCGCCTCCGTGGCAGGAATCACGCTCGCTCCGAGACCGCGCGAGCCTAATTATTGTTGCAGATTAGGCTCAAACCGCGCCGATAAATATTTACAAAAATCTATTATTGCCCCGCTTATCGCCGGCATCGGACCTCCTCGATTTTTTCCATGAATATTCCGAACACCGTTACGTACAGCCGGGGATAGTGAAACCACTGTCTCGTAAAAATTTACGAAAGTAAACAAACGAGCATCGTTGTTGTGCAATGCAGCTCCCTGCTGAAACATTATTCGATGGAATGTAGAAAGCATGGCAGGGATGCTTTGTTCACGTGCAATCGACCGTTCTAAATAATTTCCACTTCTTTCTGCTTCAAGTAAATTGCGAAGCAGAGCACCAATATTATGTTTATATTAATATGGACGTAGTAAAATCATTTACAGATGAAATAAACTTCTCGTTAACTCCAGGCTTGGTAATAAATACAGAGTATCGAAGGTACCATTGGTAGCGTTCTGAAGGATTGATTTTATTCACAGATTTGGAACCGGTTACATTCTGAGCCGTTCCACCGTCACGTGTTTAGAAAGATTTACACAGTGGAAATTAATTCTTCCTCGAGTGCGTAACAGTGATTGAATATTTGCAGCCACGTAGAGTTTCTTCCACAACGACAGCCCGTTACCGTATCCACTGATGTCCCTCGCTTAATAATTACCTTTCTCGAAGACAATACTTGATAACAGCCTTCGCAACACGGAAGTCGGCCAGTGGTATGCACAAAAACACGAGGAAACTGCCGGGAGAATTGTCCCCGGTAATTGTTCCTTCCTTTCAACGGAATGATTAGTTCTCACGCGTCGTTTCAACATTGTCCACAACTCCATGCAAATGCACACTAAACGCTTCCTAATTCCGTAGAAAGTGCACTCCGACGATCCTTCCTCGACCAACCTGTATTTCCATAATACAAACAGCTCCATAAAAGATCAAGTTATACCGTAGCACTCCAATTCTCTCTCCATATAGTCTAACTTTTACATTACCTTTGGAACCAACCAATTTGGGACTCAATAAAAAATTATAAAACAGCATTTTTAAATTCTTTGAATGTTTCTACTGCCTCGCCATTGATCTATTCGTTCCTGCCATAAATTCCTACATTGCGAGCAATTAAAATTTGATTTGCAATAGATGAAGTTAAGTTATTCCGAACCGATGGTTGAAGATAAATCGGAGGTTAATGGATCGTTAAGTAAATAAACCTTTCAATTTCGAGCCGAGTATCGAACGATCGTCGATCAATGAGCAATCGGATAATGTATCTCGCGATTTGCTCCAAATAGCCAACTGCGTTCTGAGGTAACACGGTCTGAATATTGTTGCTGGTTGGTTTAAGTATAGCAGGAAAATATGTAATCGGTCGAGTGGCTCTGATTCCATATGAACGGCTGTCTCGAGTGAGAGTTATGACGGAGCGGAGGTAGAATAGCGTGGAACGCGTTCTGCGTTTATCTCGAGCCGATGCCTGTTGTGCAAGACGTTTGTTCGGAATCCGTCCGGAGGCTCTACTAGAAAGTTACCGGCGCGCGGATTGTAACAGATCTGCGTAACGCTAATGCACGATGCCCATTGGCCCGTGAAGTTTCACGACTTGATCTTGAAATTAGTTCTCAGCCTTGTTTCTCGTTAGTAACTGCTCCAACAAGCGCCGTAAATCATCGCCGGCTCTCGAAAAACGCGAATGCACCGAATCAAACAAACGTACACGCAGGTTCCCAATTAGAATTACATCATCTCATTGTGTATTCTACGTCTTGATGATAACAAACAGGCTCCGGTAATCACCAGACAAAATAAATATTTTCCCAGTCAACCGCAAGAAACGAAAACCAAATAAAAAGTTATTTCTCTGTTTAACACTAAAGCTACCACTGCTGGTCAAATGACCGGTTTTATATTTTTCATTTCATAATTATTGAAATGATGAAGTTGCTTACGTGGAAATTGATTCGATAAAATTCTGTATCCAAACACATGGTTGTAAAAATTGCAGAAAATCTAAATGAATAGAGCCTTGTCATTTTTCCAAACTAAGACGTGTTAATCGCTTTCAGTGCTCGGTAGGTTTAGTGTTAATGCTTATAATAGATTAACATATATTGATATTCTTTAATTCCGTTGATCGATCTGACAAATGAACGACTCAATTAGCAGCGGAGCCATTCAGAAGCAGCTTTCCACTTTTCGGAGTGCAAGCCGCATAGCTCGAGTAAGCAAGAAGCAGTGGTGACTTTCTTTATGTAAAAGTGTGTTTAAAAGAAAGAGGGCGGAGATAAGTAGCAGTCGGCCGTGTAACAGGACAATTCAATTTACGGATCTCGAGAAGAGTTCCGCGAACTCCTGAAATGGAATCTGATTTCTAACGGCTTTTCACTGACCGCACTCGCTCGGTGGAAGTCATTCAGACGGCTCGCGGCCCGGCCGCTCCGATGCACGCGGTGCATTGCCGTGCTGCATCGGTTCGCCCCAAGCGGTTTTTCTTTTCGCGTCAGGGAAAAGAACGCGGCTCGACGAAGTCGTTTTATATGGGTGGTACCCGGTGGCTTCGATAGACCGTTGCATCCTCCGCAGAGTTTAGCCATTTCCTCCCGGCCCACTCGTCCGCGGTTTGCAACTTGCATTTTTCTGTCAGCCGCGCCGCGCCGTGAGCGTCGATCCCGTGTCCGAGCAAGAAACTTGCGGCCGCTCATTATAGTAGTCTCTTCACCTTTCGTATCGTTATCCTACATCCTCTTCGTCTTTTACGATCGGTGACATCGACCGAAACCGCAGTTAACACCATTTATCATTATTTATTAGCGGAAATTAATGATGTAGGGAATTATATTCTGTTTCCAGATGTTTATTTAAATCTTATGCGTTCGACGCTTTAATTCAAGTGGAATACGAAAACTTAATTTATGATCGAACAACCAGCAAGAAGAGGTTGCGTTTAAACTGCAGACTTCTATACCGTTACACATTCGAATAAACAACTTGAGGACGACAGTTAGCGATCATAAATTTCATATTACTTCACGTATCAGGGCTGGATAGAAATGAAATCAATATGAAGCATTGAAGATGTTGATTTCTTGTGCTCGATAGAGTAAGTTATACAAGTATGCTGGATGCTTGGAAATTTTCGTTCCATTCAGCTGAATGCCATAAGCGTTTGCTAAGATAATTCACAATTAAATTATTGCTGTACTGAGAGTGAAAATTACATTGTTAAGAACAAGAAGGCATCGAAACGTTTCTAGATTTTTAGAGTTCAGTTATTTTAGTTGATGAAAGAGTTAATGTGGTTATTGATTAAAATTTCTTCATCGCCAATATACGGCTTTCCTGATATTTGTTCTTTGTGTAACTTCGTTTAAGAGTTCGGAGAGTTTTGACGTTTTTAGAAGTGAAATCGTGTTGAGGAAAAGTTCGGAACAGAGATTCCTCGTTGCCCAACGAATGATTACGCTGCGCTTTTATTTAGAGGATCGCGCACTATGCAAGCCGTGAAAGGTTATTTCGTTCCCAGTCAATAATTCCACGTGTTACGTTGTTGTAGCGGCTATTCATCCTAACATCCAATGCCCTCCAAAGTAGTATAATACAATTCGCGTTCAAGACACGCCGGTTTCGATGACCGGAAGTGAACGGAATCGTGACGGGGCTCTAATATAGGAAGCGTTCGTTTGTCACGCAAGGGAGAGCGCAGTTTGATAAATAAAACTTTTTCTTAATTGGTCTGCTCCAATTTACCCTAATGAAAGTTACCGGGAGGTCAGTGTACTGTGCCTACTACGCGCACCTCCATTTTGAGTTTCCAACTGTCGTAATCCTTCCTTGATGTAATAGCTGTTGATGATAGTAACCGGCGCCGCACATGTGTACAAGCGTAAATATGCCGCATTATAATTTTTAATCGGGCTAAGAGTGCATTTCAATGAACACTTGAATGGAGAAGTGTGTGCGCTGCATATTTCTGGCGATAATGCGACATCGTTTACACAACTGGTTGCACATTTTGACGAAGTACCTGTCAGGTGCACCATGTGGTTGTTATTGTTCACCTACGTGCAAAATTTAATAAATAATTTATCCTTTGGAGTACACCTAGTGACTTTTAAAAATATGTACTTACTTTTAGCAAAAGATGTTGCATACATCTCATGAAGATTTTTAATATTGGGTTGTGGACAAAGTTTCTTCGTATTTTAATACAGAAGTGAATTAAGCTTTTGCCATATTTTAAATGAAGTTTTTAAATCTAGTATGTGCCGTGTTGATCGACCACATTTTGCCATTTCTGAGGTCAAACCATAATCCCGTCACTGTAGAACTTCTGTGATTTCTGGGCGAAATACTGCGACACGTGATTTTTTCACAGGCCTCTTTTGAAGTCAACTGCACACCATTAAGAGAGTTCTGTAGAGACCGAAACAAATGGTAGTCTGATGGTGCAATATCAGGACTATACGGTGGATACTGATACACTGATACTGTATCACGTCCATAAGCATCACAAATGTTTCAGCAGCTCGAGTCGCATTCTTTCCTTTTTTGTAATATTTCAAAATGTATCGAATTTCTTCTTTATTTTCACTCATTTTCAAGACGTAATAGCTTTTGACTAAATAAACAAATATCACAATTTCTTGTTTGTAATTACTCTACGATATATCACCTTTCAGACGCACTCAAGTAATGCCAGATCCGATTAATGTTAACAGAGAACTTTTTCCCCAACCCAATATATACAGAAGAATGTTTGTTTAATAATAAAAGTGTAAGTATAGCAAGATTTTATTCTGTTAGGTGACGATGTGGACGATTCTGCTGTTTACGCTCTTCACATGGTCTTCGTCATGGGGTCAGGTGATCAACCGAGCACCGCATTTCGTGCAAGGTGGCGACATGGCCAGGTTAGCGGTGTCGGAAGGCACACCTCCTGGCGCACCTGTCTACAAGCTCCAAGGAGAGGACCCCGAAGATTCTAGGTTGCACTACTCCATCAGTGGCGAGTATTTCACCGTGAATCGGGACACCGGCGTCGTCGTTCTGAGAAAGCCGCTAGACAGGGAGACGCAAGACCTGATCGAAGTCATCATCAGCATAACGGGTAACTATGTTGCTTTTATTGGTGTCCCGTTACGCTGTTACGCTGGAATATCAATGGGTAATCGCCGATATCTAGGTCAATAGACAAATTCTATACACGCGTTGATTTCCGAACACACTGGTTCATGGTACGCTGGTTACTCGATTATGTCAGCCCCATTTTTACAAACTTTCGTACAAGTGTACGAATAAAACTAACTAACTTTAGAATAAAACTAAAACTGCAATTCACCCATTTTTAAGATCATTGTGTTACCTAATTTGTAAATATTGGGTTGGCAAGAAAGTAATTTCGGTATTTTAAGGTGAAATAAAACCGAATTTCCTTATTCAAGCGATGAACTTTAATCAATAAAATATTTTCTTATTTATTCTTTTTGGCAAAAGATTATTGAACAGAAGAGAAAATATCGCCTAAATAAAAAAGTGGGCTCTATTCCACCTTAAAATACCGTAAATACTTTCTTGCCAACCCAATAGATCTGTTTGCAAATATCGATTTTTGAAAATTAATTCAATCTGGTTCCTCTAGTTTACAATTTTGCGTGAATCGTATATAGGTTCTGTTTTAATTAGTACTTCCGTTAACGATAAGTACTTGGAAAAGGAAGTGTAACGATTCAAGTGGATGCATTTGATAGGTGGTTAGTAATTGGCGATTACTTTTCCAGACGAAGGGATCGCTGGATCGGAGCCGAACACCGTGTCCCTTCGTCGTGAGATCGCCGTGCTGGATGAAAACGATAATCCACCGGTCTATCATGGCAGGCCTTATGCGGCCAGGGTGCCGGAAAGTGCTCACGTGGGTGGCCTGTTAGTTCCTCCTGGCACGATCACTATCACCGATCTCGACGGTGGCGTAAACGCGGATGTTCACGTGGAATGTGTCTCGACGTCGCGGGACGACGATGTCTGCGATGTCTTCAACGTTTCTACGGAAAAGGTAAGGCGCCGACAATATTCTGCAACACCGGAACGATCAAAATAACTTCTCTCCGATGATTCCTTTTACGATTATTGAAATAATAAAAATATGTTGTTCACTTTACGTGTGCACATTTTGAATTTTGATTGTGTACGGTGTAGCTGGCGGAGGGGAGGTACGACGTGCAGATTACGCTCGCGAAGCCGCTCGATTACGAGCGCAGAAATTCATACCTGATCAATCTGCTGGCTATGGACGGTGCCAGCGACGCGACGAAGGTGCTACAAGCTAGAGCAACCGTGGCCGTCGACGTTCTCGATGTACAGGTAAGAAGTAGGTCTCGACCGTAGCCGATGTAACTGTACATCCATCCCGATCGGCCAGTATCGGTTAACAAGATGGCACATGCTAAAACCGGCCGGAAAATACCGCGTTACCTAGTGACTCCGTTTCCGAACAAGCGTTACTTTCCCCCCAAGACGGTGAAGCGCATCTCTGCGTTTCCTGTAACCTTATTAATCCGTGAAATCTCTCGTTAAGCAACGGTTACGCATTGCTAATTAATCGCGCGATGCCAGAAGAGTTCGTGCTCCGGATCCACGGAACGGAGCGTGCCATTAGTGTTGGCTGATTTTAACTGGGGATAGATCCACTCAAATTCTTACGTATTCGTACATTCTTACGTAACAAAGACAAAACCTAACAGTCGGAAAAACTTCGTTTTCAGGATCAACCACCCGTGTTCCTGAACGCGCCGTACAGCGCAGCGCTTCCGGAGAACACGCCACCTGGTCAGACGGTCCTAACTGTGAGAGCTCGTGACGGCGATACAGGGGAGCCAAGAGCCTTGCTGCTCACCCTTGAAGAGGATGTTGAAGGACACTTCGATCTAGAAGTATCGCGCGAAGGCGATATCACGGTCGGAAAACTCGTCACTGCCAACGTGTCCCTCGACAGAGAGGACCCCAGGATTTTGCAGAACGGCGGGATCTACAGCTTCCAGGTGAAAGCTACGGAGCTCATCAACAACGAAATACCAGCGGACACCGCCACCTCTATTGTTACAATTGTTATCACTGACGTCGACGACCTTGTGCCTGTTTTCAACGAGAAATCGTTCGACGTGATGATCTCCGAGGATATTGGGGTGAACACTCCATTGCCAGGTGAATTATATCATTACCAGGTCAATTGTTTCATTGTGTACAGAGTTTCTATAGCGACATCTGATTTGCAGGTCTCAACATGATCGTAAGCGACGGAGATGTCGGCGAGAACGCAAAATACACATTATCCCTGAGGGATGTGCCAGGATATCCTGGAATCAGCGAAGCCTTCGTCGTCAGCCCGAAGCAAGCCCAAGGTAGAGTTCCAGTTGTGATCAAGGCGAAGGACGTCGAGGTTTTGGACTATGACGTGGATGATCCTGCGAAAAGAGAGCTTGAATTCGAAGTAGTTGCGGTTGTTGCGGACAAAGTGGTAATAATCAGTTTCTAAATCATGTGTTGACGCGATCATGGCATTCTTCTTCTAAATCACTTTGAACTAATTTCCAGGTAGCCACATGCAGAATCCACATACGTCTGCTAGACGCAAACGACCACAGTCCGAAGTTCACTCGGATGCATTACGTATTTTTTGTCTCCGAAGACGCTAAGATAGGAACCAAACTAGGTGACGTTTTCGCTACAGACGCTGACAGTGGCTCTTTCGGTGAATTGACTTACACTCTCCATGGTTTCGGAGCCGATGAATTCAAGACAGACCCGAAAACCGGCGGGATCTTCATCGCTGGCAAGCTAGATTTCGAGACGGACAATATGTACATGTTAACGATAGAGGCCAGAGATGGCGGCGGAAGAGTCGCCGTTGCTATCGTTACAATAAACGTGGAGGATGTTAACGACAACAAACCTGTCTTCGAGCAGTCCAAATTCTCCAGGACTGTTCGGGAAGATGCAACCAGCTTCGATCCGCAGTTGTTCGTCAGAGCTACGGATGTTGATGGTCCCACGCAGGGTAATGGAAAAGTGACGTACTCCATCAGCTCACATAACAGCGTGACGAACGATGTCTTCAAGGTATTTGAAAAAATGGGAATAATTTTATTGATTGAATGTAAATTTTGTTAAATCATTTGGTAGATAAACCCAGACTCGGGCGAGGTGACAATGTCGAAGCCAGTCCGTTCAGGAGACACTGAGAGAGGAATTTACGAATTAGTGATTCGAGCCACGGACGCCGGGCGGCCGCCATTGTTCTCCGAAGCAGAATTTCTCGTCAGGGTCGGCGTGCCCGGAAATCAGAAGCCCATATTCCGTGGGAACTACAAATCGAATCTACCAGGGCCCAACAGTTATCGAGCGAGACTGTTGGAGAACGCTTCGCCTGGAACTGAAGTGATTAGGGTGGTAGCTAACGATCCTGATGGAAGGGACAATTTGTTGCAGTATCACATCGCTTCTGGTGCTAAAGACAATTTCGTCATAAACTCTAGGTAACGACGAAAGTGTTCCACTCTTCTTCCCGTTTGCACAACGATTACAGTATCTTATAGATTGTTCAGAAGAAAACGTTATTGTGATGATAAACGGACTTCTATGGTTTTAGCTCTGGTGTCATTACTGTGTCTCCAGATGCTCGTCTGGATCTGGAAACTGGCGGCGAGAAATACGAAGTGATCGTTTATGCCGTAGACTCTGGCACGCCTGTCAGGGAAACTGCCACTACCACCGTCACAGTGAACATGATCGACGTGAACAATAAACCGCCGATGTTCAACGAATCGACGTATCTCGTTTACGTGTCTGAGAGAGCTGGCATCGGTAAGATAACAATCGCTGACTGCATTGAAAGTCTTCGAGGCTCTTCTGCAATAGCTAATTCATAACTTTTTGTGATGACTAAACAGGTGAGCCTGTCCTGAAGGTAGCAGCTACAGATCCCGACTCGGACGCCTATTTGGAGTACTCATTAGTGGAGCCAATCAAAGCCGTTGACAAAACAGGCGTGGCACTGAAGAATACAGCGTCCTACGACTACAAAACTGCGTTCCGTATCAATTCTACGACCGGACTGATCACGGTCAATCGTGTCTTGGACTACCAAGTGGCAGCTGTGATCATTCTCACGGTTCAAGCGCAGGATTGGAACGCTGTGGTTAATGCCAAGACGCAGATTACGAAAGTCGAAGTGACTGTTTACATTCAAGCTTACAGCGATGACAATCCAACTTTCTCGAATACTGGGTGGTCGCCCAATAATCCGACTATCAAGATTTCTGTGCCGGAGGAACAACCGCTTGGAACGACATTGTTAATGTTGTCGGCTAAAGAACCTACCACTGGATACCCTGTCCAGAGATTCGAGCTGGTGAGGGACGATGACGATGAGGGATACGTTAACGTTGGTGTGCAAAGCGGAAATGTTGTTCTCAGCAAGAGATTGGACTACGAAGCGCTTAATCAGAAGGTATCGTCGAGATGCATCAGAGAAATGAATATTTGGAAGACCTGGTTATTTTATACAGAGAATTTAATGACCCCATTCTTTTCAGTTCGTCCGCTTCAAGGTGCGAGCTCTAGCCAGGGACTACGAGATAACGCGAAAGATGTCCGAGGCTAACGTGATCGTCGAAGTGCAGGACAGTAATGACAACAATCCAATCTTCACGCAAGACGATTACAAGATCTCTGTCCTCGAGTCTGCCAAGCCCTCGAAGATAGTGTTGAACGTTAAAGCGACAGATATGGATAGTTCCGCGACTGAGGAAGAAATTAAAAGAGGATTTGGTGAAGTGAGGTACTCGATCACTGGTGAAAACGCTAACTTGTTCGAAGTGGACCCGATTAGCGGAAATATTCAGGTGAACGATTTTTTTCATGTCTTCCGTAGTCGTCTCTGAGGAGTTAAACAATTTGTATTCGTATGCTTCTCACATCGATGAATCTTAATAGATCGCCGCCAACACGACACTGGACAGAGAGAAACAATCGGTTCTACGTTTCTATGTAGTCGCTTCCGACATGCCTCAAGGCGGTGCAGAGCAAAGGAGCACCAGAGCCTTGGTGACAATAGACGTTCTTGATGTGAACGATAACGCTCCAACGTTCGAGCAAGAGTTCTATACTGCCGTGATACCGGAAAATGCACCGCCACGTGTCAGCGTTATCAATATCACCGCCACCGATCCTGATGAAAGCAAAGGAGGGGTGATTAACTACGAAATCATCGACGAGGGCGAAGCGAACGGTGAGCCACTCAGTTCATTCAGATGTCGTTTTGAAGACTTTCTAACCAATTCAACAATATTACTTCACTCCCTAAATGATGTATATTTTACAAGTAACCAGCAACAACATCGATTTATTATATGTTACAGGCTTGTTCAAAATAAACCCTACAACAGGAGAGATTTTCTCTGCCAAGGCGCTGACAGGAAAAGGAAGAACAGAGCCCTACCTTATGCGAATAGGAGCTCAAGATGGCGGCGAACCAGAGTTGTACAGCGACGTAATTCTGACCTTGTACATCGGCGACGTGGTCAGCAACGACGGTGTTCCTTTATTCATCAGACCAACTTTAGAAGAGGTGGCTCACGTAGCCGAGAACTCGACGATCGGCAGTCCAGTGTTACAAGTGGTAGCGTCAGATCCGGACGATCCTAATCTCCCGAACGGTAAAATCACCTTCAAGTTCTTGGAAGATGGGAAGTTCGGCAAGGATGCCAGCGCCTTCAGAATAAACAGCGATACTGGTTTGATAACCACGAGAAAATTGCTTGATCGTGAACAGAAAGATAGTTACACGTTAATTTTGGTGGCTCAGGATCTAGGTAGTCCTCCTCAGCATGCAGCTAGGGTGCTGCAGGTGATAGTGAACGACATAGACGACCATAAGCCTCATTTCAAGAGGAATCTGGATAGTCCTCCGATAGAATTAACGATCTTCGAGGAGACACCAGTGGGGACGAAAGTAGGATTGATAGAAGCCATCGATGAAGATATTGGTGATAACGGGAAGATCGACTATGCGATCGTGTACGGAAACGAAGCCGGTCTCTTCGTTGTGGAGCGTCTGGAGAACAACTCAGCTGTGATTAAATCCAATGGCCGTCTAGATCGAGAGTCTATCGATCGCCACTTGCTGACAGTGAAGTGTTTCCCGTATTCCACGAAGAAGTCCGACATCATCCCGAAACCTTACAACCGGCAAGATCCCTCGGAGAGGCAAGTTCTAATCAAAGTCCTCGACATCGACGACAACAAGCCCGCGTTCAAGAAGCAGAACATCACATTGGGTGTCCGGTTAAACGTTCCAATTGATACCAGTCTGATCACGTTGGAGGCCTTTGATGCAGATTCTGACGCCCTACCGATCAGATACAGCATGAGCAAAGCGTCCTTCGCATCTCTCGTTGATCCCTCCATGTCCAAGCGAGAGATTCCCTCTCAGCTGTCCTTGAATCTTCAGACTGGAGAACTAAGAACAACTGGATCCATGTCCAGCTACGCGGACGGCTACATGGAGATCATAGTCTCTGCCAACAATTCTGTCACAACTGGAAGAGAGACGAATATGACATTAAGGATCTTCTTGCTTCGTGACAGGGATATGTTGAAGTTTGTTTTCTCGAAACCACCAGTGGAGGTCAGGAAGACCCTGGAGGACTTCGAGAAGGCTGTGCAACAGGCTCTGTCATTGCCTATCAGCGTCAACGTTTATGACACTCAGTTCTACTCGAAGGAGGATAATTCGTTGGACTTCTCTTCGACCAGCTCCTGCTTCCAGATGGTCGGCAAGGAAGCGTACGATCTGGATGAAATGAAGGCGCTTCTCACGGATCCTAGGAACGAGGAGCTGAAAAAGGTTTACAGGGCTTATCACGTTGAGAAGGTGCAACATTGCGCTGCATTGGTGGCTCGTGCTGATGCCTCGATGACGCAGATGTGGGTCCTAGCGATCGCTGTGCTTGTTGGCGTTGCTACAGTCATTTCGAGCTGCACTCTTTGCTGCATGCATGCCAAGTGAGTGTTTCTTGTCACGGACTGACAATTTTAAACGACAACATTCTTGAGAACTCTAAATATCTGTACAGCTTGTTTGTGTATACAGGGTGTCCCAAAACTCCTTCAAGTCCGGGAAATGGGAGGATCCTTAGGTCGTTTGAAGGGACATTTTCCTTTGCAAAAATGAACGCCGCGGCTTTGTTTAGGAGTTATTAACGAAAAACACGGACCAATGAGAGCGCGATTTGGCACAGTCGGCCAATAGACAGTTGGCGCGCCGGACCGACAGTGCCAGCTCGCGTCTAGGTCGCGCTCTGATTGGTGAGATTGGTCTGTGTTTTTCGCTAATAACTCCTAAACAAAGCCGCTGCGGCCATTTTTGCAAAGGAAAATGTCCGTTCAAATGACATAAGGAACCTCCAATTTCCCGGACTTGAAGGAGTTTTGGGACACCCTGTAGAACCTCCTCTAATGAACATTCTGAAGTCACTCGGTTTTAAAGCATTATTATTATGATGATTCCAAGAGCTTTCTTCAATGAGAATGCTTTTTCGTTTTGTTGCAGGTACAAACGTCAAGTGAAGCACGCGAGGTTACGAGACCAGCCCCGTCCGCCATTGAGTTATGTTTCTTCCGGTCCCGGAATGGTCAGCGCTGCGTCCCACACTACACTTGGACCAGGAACCATGGTTTCTCTGGGTCCTCATGAAAGCCCTTACGAGTGGGGCGCAGATACAACTTTGTACCACCCTAGCACACTTGAATCAAGAACATGAAAGAAAACGTTTAACTCAGGTTGCGATTTGGGAAACTGTGAAGAATTTATGTTGTATTCAACTGCGTGGAACTTTGGACCGCTGTTTTATGCAGTTATGTCTCCTCCTTGGAGAATATAGTAGACGATGAAGTTTCATAAACGGTGCATTAGTTGAATATTATCGCAGAAACGTTGAGAATGATTGATCTCAGTGCTGTCATTTATTTATCGGTCTCAATAGAGTACTGCAACCACATGAAAATCAAAGGAAAGTATAGCGATGTGTTAATGCGACGATTTTTATCGATTATTTAACCGATGCGTCTTTCAGAGATGCCGGATGGTTATTTTATATTGTTATGATTTCGAACATGTTTGATATTCACAGTGCTATGCTAGGAGCTTGTAAAGATCCTATGAATGGAATCGAAAGACTATGCCATTGAAACCGGTGAGATTTACTGTTAGGAGAAACGGAGATTCGTACTGTTGCGTTTGATAGGAACTGTTGACTGCGCTTGCGAGTCAGTAAAGACGAGAGGATCGTAAATACGTCGTCCATAAAATGTATTATAGCTGTTCGAGAATGAGAATAGTATCGTGGAAGAAGTCACGAGATCGAATCGTGCAACGAAGTCGACGAATGGTGCTATAACGTAAGATTGCAATGTTCGTGCCAAAATACGGCGACACGTGTAACACGCGACGACGGCATTTCTTAGTTTAAGCGGATCAGCTCGCGTGAATTGTATATTTCTTAGACAGTACTCGAAAGTTACTAATACTGATCGCGACATATCGTAGAAATGCGGGCGTTTTCTTGTAATATACTTAATATCTAAGGGCGAAATAAATCTGTACATTTCTTTGTAAGAAAATGGACGCTTTCTTACCTTTTATGTCTCCTATTATTTAACAAAGATTGATATTTAACTCATTGATATTCACAGTTGATCAATTTCTCACTTTATTCTAGTTTTTGTGAAGCATACAATCTGCTACAGTAGAATAGATCAAAGTAGTATTCAATCTCGAATTTCTTTACGCTTACGACATTCTACCGACATTCTCAATTTATTCGCTTTTTGCAAAAAAATTGATTTCCAAGGAATACATGTTCTACAAAAATGAATAATAAGAATATTGAATAATATATTTTCTAGTCTATTTTGATAGTTCGTCTAAAAATTAAAAAACCTCGCCCACACATGAAATGAAAAGGCAGCTTCATTTGTTAAGGAAAATCAAGCTTACAATACGTTAATTTTTCTATGATCGAGATATTTGAAAAAAAAGCAAGTAGCTGTCGCCGAATTATTTATTTTCTACTATTATTTATTTCCACAGTTCTAACAGTGTACAAACGGATGACTGCCGATTTTTTCCACGGTCTCGTGGCCTATTAAGCAATCTCTCGATCGTCGAATATCTTACCGATTGCACGAGCCGAGATCTTGAGTGATTCTAAACGCCCTCGACGAAAATGTCAAGGCGAGGTGGAGCACCGTAGATAATTTGATCCCGTGGAACAGTGAACTGAGAAATGGAAGAAACCCGAAGAGACCTTCAGTTAGTTTCTATAATAATGAATATTTATCGCTAATTCAGATTGATCGTTGGGTACAGCAAGGACGAGCAAAATATCCTTCCAGATGCATTCCATTCGAATTTCATTTCTGGTTTTATTACAATAATTGCATGATTACATCATTCATTAATCCTAGAAAGATTAAGAAAAACACTCCTCAAGCCCACAGTTGCAAAATATTAAAAATACTAAATATTAAATAGTTTACGAAAAATCACTTTTATTTTAGGGCAGATATTATTTTTTAACCCTCGGGCGTTCCTCGGAGTGGAAATTCACTCATTTTCTTTTGTTACAATATACTACTTTAACATTGTTATTTTCTTTCTGTATTATAAGTAGACTGCAGATCTTTATGCAAAATAAAAAATGTTTGCATTGATTGCAAGACACAGGAGTGAAATAAAAATTTCTTTCTTCTTTTAATTATCTGATTAAGCTGAAACCAATACGCTGATGTCTTTAAATCTTTTTAATATGTCCACTGCTTTAAATTGTGCTTACCCATTTTTGTCATAAGATATATTTTTTTGAAATATGATATTAAAAATGAAACATAATTTGTCGATTTAAGCGGTAAATCAAAAATGTGTGAAGTCTTACGGTCTTTAGTGCAATTATTTCCAAGGACTGTACGAGAGTTATAAGACAACCATCTGAAATAAATAGCTTAATCTCGAGATTCAGTCTTTTCAGGTCTAGCTTTTCCGAAAAGTTATTTTCATTTTAAGTTTTGGCCACAGTCTCGGCGAATCGTTTGAATCCTTCAATGGTATCGAGGTCCTTCGCAGCATCATCGCTCTTAGTCTCATTTAAGGTTGTCGTCTCGGGCAACACAGTGGTAATTTCCTCATTTTCACTTTCCGTAGTAGTGGTGCCTACCAGTTTCAGTGCTTCGTACTCATATTTCTCAGTGCTTGCATAGTCTTCCTCGACGCTCGATTTATGATTGGGCGGCACCGTGGCTGGTTTTTTTAGATTGTTAGTATCCATCACCGACGAGTCCTTTTTCTTCTCATCGGTACCGTCAAGGACAGTTTCCTGATAACGCGACGAGGCAAAGCCGGCCGGACTTTCGTTCTCCATAAACTTCGATCGCTCCACTGCCAAGTGTTTAGCGATCGTCTCTAAAGGTGTCCACACTTTGTCTACAAACTGCTGTCGGTCTTCCGTGCCCATCGATTGCGACCGGTGAATTATGTCGTGCCTGAAAAATGAAAGTTACACGGTGAATACGTCAATTTATTAATCCGGGGAGCCATATTTCTTCTGAATGCAATGTAATTTCGATTAATAATGTACCGAAGACCTTATTTTATAGAATCAGTGATTTTCAGTGACGGTACGTCTCCAAAATCGAATGCGCATATTTGCATCAAATTATTACAGCCATTCCCAATGTGTCTTCCCGAGAATATATTCATTCTCCTACTTTTTAAAATCTTTTTTAATTTTTTGAAGCATAATAAAAGAGTATCTTATGAATATTGTATTTATTAATGGTTTGATAATTTTATTACTAGCGAAAAGGCCAAGAATGCTCGAGCATACGCAGTCAAATAAAAATCATAAACTGGCTATAAAACGGTAGATAGCTTTTTTACTATCTTTTTCTTTTATGTCGTAATTACTAAGATGACATTTTTATGCATTTATGGCACGTGGCAATTTGCATATGGCACTCGCCTTAGGGTAACGAGTCGAACTCGTGGTGATCTACGACTGATAACTAAACTAATGAATACAATAGTAGACGGCGAATAAAATACATATTCGCTCATCGGACACTTGAACTATATGGTTGAAAGATAGCGAGATCAGTGTTTTGTGAAATAAAAATTCTTCTCCGCGCAAAGTTCCATTATCGACGACTTTAGGGTCGCGTCTCCGTCATTTTTACGTTCTTTACGACGCATAATTCCCGTATAACGCAGAACAGCGTTTTCCACGATCGCGAATGAAGCAGGTATGCGTCCTGTGAAGCAACTGGGTCATCGGAAAGAATTTACGACGGACCTTTTTCCGAGAGGGTTCATACGAATTTAGTCAGTGACATTTCACGTGGTCGTCGTTAACGAGCGAAGGAACGCCGGTTTCGTTCGATTTTTTGATTTCTTTTTTTACCGAATCGACAGCGATCGTGCAGAGTCGCGGCTCGTTCAGTGAAAGTCTGCAGGGCTTTGTCGATCTTCCTGATGATTTTGCAGATAAATTTATCGTCCGCGCGAGCGGCATTGTAAACGATTCCACGATTTACAGGCTGATACGCGACGAGAGGTCGCCGATTTCCGAATCGGGAATAAATCTAGGAACGGTGCCGTTCTCGTAGTTATGTAACCGAAACTAGGGGAGACGTCGATACCGAGGCATCCTTCGGATAGTGTGGGTGGCGTATTTGCATAATTTTAAAGGTTTTGCATAACCTCCAGACTGGAAACCCGTGGATATCCTTTGCAGAATAATTTACATTCCACGATAATTTTATGTAATTTAATGTAAGTAGACGTATCCCCGATAGATCGGCGTTGTCCATGTTTGTTTAACCCGTTGCCTTATGATTGCTTTCGTATCCTCGCTCTCGTCAGACATAGTTTATCGTTAACAATTCACTGGAAGTAAAAGGAATTCTATGTTCGTTGAACGGTTACGTTTACTTTGTAGATAATAGAGTGATCATATTTTATTTCTACTTGGGAGAAGAGACTCTAGAGACTGTGCTTGAAAGCTTCGGGTCTCGCAGGATTTTATAAAGCGGGGTCTTATAAATAATGGATCGACATAACAGACGCTTGTTTCGATCAAAGCGGATTCTGTACACTTCAGGACTTCGAAATTAAATGAATTCTGAAATCTTAACTAGCTGTTTATAAATTAGCTAGCTTACAAATGAGCTTTTTTGTCAATATTCCTAGGGTGTAACACTAAATTTTGACGGAAGTTCGTTTCCAAAATTAGCATCTCCATATAAGGGCCGTTCCCGAGCGTTGCCTAATGCTTGTCGAAATAAATTTCTTCGGTTACCTGGTCATTCTGTTCTTCTTTTTTGGGTACAAATTCAAATGGAATATCATCTGCTGCCTTTCCTCTTCGTCGGTCATTGGCTGGTTAGGCAACGCTAGCATTGGCTGCGGGATCGGGGCATAGAACTTCGGCCCTCTGTTCGGCTGAATCGGTCTCCTGATGTCGTAATCGTCCGATGGGACTTGTTTCGGTCTGGTATTTTTCTTGTTCTGGTCTATAATGTCAGTGATCGGGTAAATGTCCAGCATCACGCTGAACGGCTTCGGCTTGCGTCGCTTCGCGAGATTGTAGGCAGCTGTATTTTCATATTGCGAGTCTACTGCTGACACAGGCTGTGCCACATAGTTCACGGGTCTGCCATAACCATCGTAGTAAGGATTGTACCTTTGCAAGCCCGTTGGAGCGAACCTGGAAGTGTTCGTCAAGTTTCAATTAACGATTCATATGATGTTTTTAACTCTTTGCACTCAGAGATATTCTAACTCGAAAATTAAACATTTCTTCCGACCTAGAATATATCCATCCCCACGATTTTTTAAATTTTATGGATATGAGATTGGTGTGATACCTCATGCACTACCTATGTAAATGTTTATCAATTGATTAGATACCTACATATTTAATAATGTAAACAATATTGTCAATGATGGTACAGCAATTTTTAGTGGCGCCATCCGAGTGGCAAGGAAGATCTTACTAACTTCGACGAAAAATCGTACATTTATATAAATTCGAGGTATTATACAGACCTAACGTTGGACGTAGCCAACAGATTAACATCTCCTGGATGTTTCGGTTTGTACTGATAAAACGGATCCTCGTTCGAATAACTATCATCTTCTTCAGATCTATCGCTGTTTGACATCATCTCACCCATATCAGATGGCATGTCATACTTTTTTGGATTCACATAAACTCCAGTGAATTTAATGCCTCTGTTCGGCAGCTCAGCATCGTTTGTCAGGTATTTAATGATGTCTTGGATGCTCCTGGACGCATATGGATATCTGTACTGAGTCAATTGAGGATACTTTAGCCGTTTGAAAGCTGTTGGTTGGTTTGTCTTCAGTTCCCAGTGGAATGGAGTTGGACGACTTTCTTCGGAGGTCTCATCGTCGTCCGTCGAACCTGGGTACCTGGGCCTGCGTAAATATTAATTAACGTTTACGATGCATCGTTTCTTCAATAAATTAATGGAGGTGTGCAAAGATTTCTACAATTCGTCTCCAATGAAAAATTAAATCTTTTAGATAAAGCAGTCATGTCTCAGAGTGATCTAAAGTAATAAATATACGAAATCAATCCTACGTCTTCTTTTCTGCATATTATGCAACCCAAGACACAACAATGTATGAATAAACGAACGAAGCCGATACTGATTTCAGCGATTATTACGTAAAAACACGTTCTTCCTCATTTTGTAAAAAATATTGCTTTATAAATTATCGAAACGTCTTTCGCATATTTTAGACACAGTTGCCATACGCATAATTTCCTACGATTTAAATAACGTGTGGGATGTAGCAACAATTTAAATAACGATCTCGTTGATTTATGAATTGTATAATCGTTTAGAGATCGAGGGAAGATCGTGAACACTTCATCATACCTTTGTCTCACGCGATAAACGGCAGCATGATTGTCAAACAACTGCTTGCCCTCCACTGGTGACTCCTCGCCGCTCCTTTCCACGGACTTCAGCACTCTTTTCCGTAATTTGTAGTTGTTCAGATTCTGCGACCTCAGCTCGGCGCCGAACACCTTATTATTATCTGCGCCGGTGGCGTAAGGAAAAATGTTCTCGGTGTTCCCATCGTCGCTCGATCGATCCTGAATGTAAACAGGATCGTTCGTGGAATAATTTGTCTCCGACGCGTAGGTCGAGTTGAAGAACTTCTTCGTGCTGTTCGCCGTCGGTTTCTTCAACGGATGCTGCAATATGTGCATATGCTTCGATTCCTGGTTGACTTTACTGTTCGCAGCTGTGGCCGATGAGAAGTCGTATAAAAATATCCCGACCTGCAATTGAAAATCACGAACGGTCAATTTGGGTCAATTATTTCCACAGTGAAGGTACCATTGAAAATTTGCATGTGCCGGAACACTGATCACATTACAATAATATTAATATGCTTTCTCTAATTAAAGCATCCGGATATTATGATTACATCTCGTTTTTATAGCTACATATTACGAGTAGAAAATCTGCTGCGGAAAACATAGTCTTAACACATTCGCACCGTATGACCCATATATGCAACTTTTGTCTTGAAATGAATGGAAAACAGGATTTGTGGATTTCATGAAAACAACTAATTTGTAGAAAAATTATTAAGAGAAGCAACTTCCCTTTCTCGTGATTGATACAGACAATTTTTATTTTCAGAGGTAGACATATTACAGTTCGTTTAAAAGTTGTAGTTCCTTCGCGATAACGTAACTTTGCGAGGTGTTGCGAATTCGCCGAGCATTGTGTCAGAAATGACCTCGTGCGAAAGTATTAATAAATATGATTCCTAATTGATGAAAATTGTGCGAATGTTTCTGACAAGAGCTTCGTTTTCGTTTGTTTGTCGGTTTCTAATGTGATTGGCGTCATCGCCGCGAGAACGAGAATTAATTCGTGTCAAAACACAGTTAACGCCCTATATGTGAAGCACGCAGAAATCGTCTTTGACGCTTGGCTCGCCATGCATGGAAGGGTTATGCGGAGATTTGCGGTGAAATTGTGATTTTTAACATCGCCGCGGTGTGCCTGTTACATTAATCATGGGAGAAAACTCGGCGAGATGTAATTGCGCCCATTGTTCTCCGCAATGGCGCCTCGTTAAGACACAAAGGGACGAAAGCTTTACTTTTTAACGAAATCATCACCATTGTCAAACCGAGCATCGCCGTTTACCTGGTTTCACATTCTGTATGCGATAATTACACTGCAAACATGCAACTTATCTCCCATTTTGTGAACCATTCCTCGCGACCACCCATCGTAAATTAAATACACTACGTCGATTTTCTTTATCATTGATTCAACTGGATTGAACATGTCGATGATTAAATATCGAAGCGTTACTAATATATTTGTGCTAAGTCTCTTAAAGTTATTCAACTTAATTCGTTTAATGGTTTGTATTATTTCTATGTGGATCTAGTGAATTCAGAGTTTTCTAGATCAACTTTCGAGCAATTAAAAATTCGCTTCGTGTTGCCCTAATTGAATTACTCCGTCGACGGGGTCTCCATTAATCATTAATTACACGCGGAATTTCTATTTACGTCATAGTGTGTTAATTATGGATTTCTCGACCCCTGATGAGTGCACGTTAAATCGTGCAAACATATGAACACGGATAACGTTTAAACACGATCCGACGCAGTGAACTGTTAATGAGCGATGGATAATGATCCTCCATCACGCCGAGGAAGTCGTTGAACCGGATGGGTGTAGCAACGGGAAGAATGCGATATGTACCGTGATTTCCGAGATCGATAGATTGTGTAATACTCGTAATTCCAGAAACTGGCCCTCGTTATTGCAAATAGCGCGGTTTATAAACAAGTGTTGTGCAGGCATTAAGTGAACGACTACGAATTTCTAATTGTTCAAAGAAACTTTTAGAAAAATATTCTCTTATTAATTTATTGAAATACCTTTGTCATTAATTGACAGATTTAGTTGTTATAACTCTAATTTTGATTTGTTCAATGGGATAATTATATAATAAAATAAGGATCGAAACTAAGGTATAGTAAATTGCTGATAGTAATTTGTGGATCGTAAACGATTAATAACTAAGTTGATATATTTAGTGAATGACAGTCTTTACAGCCTCTATACTGTAACAATAATTTTAATGAAGATTTCGATAAGAGACAATAACGGTAATAATTTCCGTGATTTGCCTCCTGTATTCAATTAAGCTTGCATAATATCAGTGCGCATACTCACCAATACCACTGCAACCACCACCATAACTCCAATCGCGAATTTCCTTGTAATGATACCGTAACGGCTCCTAGTATCTCGATCACTGTGATCAGAATAAAGTCCAAGCTGTGATATACTAATCGCAGTTCTTCGTTCCGTTTCAAGCATGTCCTTTCGCGGAATCTCTCGATTCGTATCCTCCGTAACCATTCATTGGCGATGTCTAAAGTACTCAAACCGACCAACCGTGCACTCGAAGAACTACTTGCAAAAAAGTGGGAATTCCCTTGCGATCAACATCGAAGAAACTGCCGAAATGTCCCGCAATCTTCACGGATAGCTACTGTGCACCGAATAATGGAAATTCAATCGACGGTGGTGAACATGTCACGCGAAATTTACTTGTAACGATCACGATTTACCGAAAACGATCATCGTCGGATCGCGAAGACTATTAGCCGATAGTTTAATTGATTTTCAGCTAACGAAGAAATCGTTCCGCGGCTTCTGTTTCGCAAGAACGCCGTATTCTTCCGAAGCTCCATATGCAACTAACGAGCTCTCATTTCGCGCTACGGAGTTTTCACTGGTGATTCTATCACGAGGCTAGAAAATTTCTTTGTACGTGGGGGAGGCTCGTTATGGTAGTAGGAGCCGGGTTATGGGCTACTTGCTACGCCATGAGGATCGAGCCTGCGAAGTGAATGTCAATGTCATTGTGTCAGCGCGATTTGCTCGCCGGATGCACCATCCCTTTCTTCTGTTTACCACGATCGACTACCCAAAACGATCTCGACGATCTCACTCCATAAAAGTAATGTTAACCGAATTCAATGAAACTCCGACAATCGCGCCGTCAATGTACTTTTATTTAAGCGTGAAAGTACATTTAAGGTACACGTGCGACGACATCCGAAGGACGCGCGTCATCCAGGAGTGCTATTTTATGCAAAATCGTATTTCATAATCATTAATATTCATGAGCGAAGAGGATCTCGTAGGCGGAAAGGTGACTCTCGTGGCCCCTCTGGCGAATCAGGTGTCTCTTCAGCGTCGCTGTCGTTTCGGTAGCTCGAGTGGGAAAGATCAAGAGTGCTGAAATTGAGCGTAAGATTCACGTGGAGCGAAAGGCTTTCTCTCCTGCTAGAACGCTATTATCGAATAATAATATGTGACATTGTTCAAACTGGTGCGAAATAGAAATCTGGCCATCCAGCCATCATCTTCCCTTTCTAACTTTTACGTCTTTCACCGACAACGGGGAGCAATGACACGTCTCTTTACATTTTGTACAAACTTTATTTAACCGTGCCGGTCATACACAATAGAATTAAACAAAACAACATACAATACCGCCGATGCTCGATCAAAGACAGCTCACGGTTAGCATAGAAATTGTTCGGAAAATTTTTATTCGCTTTTTGCAGTCATTACAGTTGCTACGACCCAGACACGCGCACTTGATACAAGCAACTGACAATTAATCGACGTTGTTTCGCCGGCTTATCGCATTAGCGTTACCCATTGCGCCGCGGTGTATCGTCTCCTATCCTGTGGTCCATAAATAGCTCTTATTTTACATGTATTTATATGTATGTATAAAAATTACAAAAGAGTGATTGCAGTTCGTGACTGTCAGTTCATTCGGACCGCCCATGGGGTCCATCATCGGACGAATGGCGGCAATTCGAGTGGGTTCTCCGGTACCGGGTAGTAGTAGCCGAGAGGTCTCTTCGTGGTGGGTGGAAGAGTTGGTATTGGTCCTGGGTTGCCAGTTGGCGGTGGAGTATACACGGTTGACGTTGGCGTGAGAGTGTATATGGGTGTTGGTGGTGGTGGCGGGGTCACAGTGACCCGAGGTGGTGTTGGACTTGAAGGTGGAAGGTACGGCGGGGGACGAGTGCCTGGTGGTTTCTCACTATTATTAATTGGTGGCAGGTAAGTGGGTGGTCTTGTAGGACCCTGAGTCGAAGGTCGATAAGTTGGAGTTGGTCTAGAAGTAGTGTAAGTTGGTCTTGGTGTGGTTCCATAGGTAATAGTGGGTCTAGGAGTGGTACCATAGGTAACTGTTGGCCTAGGGGTGGTGCCATAGGTAATTCGAGGAGTAGTTCCATAAGAAGGTCTTGGGGTGGTGCCATATGACGGTGTTGTATACGTATGTTCTGGTGGTAGGTACGTCGTTGGGCCCCGAGTTGAAAGATGAGGAGGTGTACCATAGGTAGGTCTCGTTGTTTGGTATGATGTTGTGGGTCGAGAGGTGGGCCTATAAGGAGTTCCTGTAGTGCCGTAAGAAGACGTTGTTGGTGGACCGTAACTAGGTCTTGGGGTGGTTCCATAAGAAGACGTTGTTGGTGGACCGTAAGTAGGTCTTGGGGTGGTTCCATAAGAAGGCCTTGTTGTTGGAGCGTAAGTTGGTCTCGACGTATGCTGATCGGGTGGTAGGTAGGTATTGGGTTGCGTTGGAGGTCTTGGCGGTCTGGTGGGCGGGGTTCTTGGTGGTTGTGTAGGAGGAGGAGGAGGAGGTCTAGTTGGTGGCTGTGTCGGGAAAGGTGGCAGATAAGGTGTTGGCGTCCTTGGTGGCTGCGGCGATGGTGGATGAGGAGGTCTAGTTGGTGGTTGTGTTGGCGAAGGTGGCAGATAAGGTGTTGGCGTTCTTGGTGGCTGCGGCGAAGGTGGATGAGGAGGTCTAGTCGGTGGCTGTGTTGGGGAAGGTGGCAAATAAGGTGTTGGGGTCCTTGGTGGTTGTGGTGGTGGAGGAGGAGGAGGTCTAGTTGGTGGCTGTGTCGGGAAAGGTGGCAGATAAGGTGTTGGTGTCCTTGGTGGTTGTGGTGGTGGTGAAGGAGGAGGAGGTCTGGTTGGTGGATGAGGTGGCAGGTAAGGTGTTGGTGGCGGTTGTGGAGGACGAGGAGGTCTTGTTGGTGGCTGTGGTGGCAGGTAAGGTGTCGATGGTGTCTGTGGTGGAGGCCTGATCGGTGGTTGTGGAGGAGGAGGTCTATATGTTGGCCGAGGAGGTTCTGATGGTACATGAGGTGTTGGAGGTTTCGGTGGTTGTGGTGTAGAAGGTCTAATGGGAGGTTGTGGTGGAGAGGGTGGTAAATATGGGGTAGGCGGATGTGGAGGTGGAAGTCTGGTAGGAGGAGGAGAAGGAGGGAAACGTGGTGGTGTTTTTCGTGGTGGTGGGAATGTTGGTGACGGCGTTGGATAGTCGTATCCAGTTGATGGTCCTCGTGGAGGTGTTACAGGTGGAGATGGAGGCCGAGGTTGCGGTGGTGTTCTTGGTGGTGGTGGGAATGTTGGTGGCGGCGTCGGATAATCATATCCAGTTGATGGTCGTCGTGGAGGAGTTACAGGTGGAGATGGAGGACGAGGTTGCGGTGGTGTCTTTGGTGGTGGTGGGAATGTTGGTGACGGCGTTGGATAGTCGTATCCAGTTGATGGTCCTCTTGGAGGGGTTACAGGTGGAGATGGAGGACGAGGTTGCGGTGGTGTCCTTGGTGGTGGTGCGAATGTTGGTGGCGGCGTTGGATAGTCGTATCCAGTTGATGGTCCTCTTGGAGGGGTTAAAGGTGGGGATGGTTGGTAAGGTGGTCTCGTAGGTGGTTGAGGTGGGAAGTGTGGTGGTGTTTTAGGTGGTTGTGGGTATGTCTGTGGCACTGTGTAAGTGGGTCGTTGCGGCGGTGGCGTAGGTCTAACTGGGGGTTGTGTTGGGAATGGCGGCTGAGGTGGCACATACGGTGTTGGAGGTTTCGGTGGTTGTGGAGATGGTCTAAATGGTGGCTGTGTTGGGGCGGGAGGGAAGTGTGGTGGAAATGTTGGTGACGGCGTCGGATAATCGTATCCAGTTGATGGTCTTCTAGGAGGGGTCACCGGTGGAGATGGTGGCCTTGGTGGTCCTGGTGGAGGTTGTGGCCTTGGCGGTCCTGGTGGAGGTTGGGGCCTTGGCGGTCCTGGTGGAGGTTGTGGCCTCGGCGGTCCTGGTGGAAATTGAGGTCTGTTCGGTGGTAATGGCAGTGGTTCTTTTGGTGCTGGATAATCATATCCATTCACAGGTGGTCTCGAGGTAGGTATGCGCGGCGTTGGAGGTGGTGGTCTAGGTGGTGTTGGTCCATGCGTCTGCGTAAAATGTACAGGTGCTTCCGTATACGTAAACGTAGGTGGTCTACTTGTTGTTTTCGGCGGCGATGGATACGTGTACCCCGACGTTGGTCTAGTTGGTGGTGTGTGCCGCGGAGTTGTATTTTCAAATGTATATACTGGCGTCACCGTTGGTCTAGGTGATGGCTGAGTGGGGCTAGAGAGAAAGTACATGACATACGATTAAATTCATTTCCGTGCACCATATATCGCATCACGAATCACGAATTATTATTATTCTTCTAAATATTACCGTGTCGGTAAGGGGAACTTGATGGCTGGCTCTTCATAGTTGTACCCTCCGAAACTAGATTTTCCTTGTATCGCCCTTTTGCTTCTCTCATTGGATGCTTGCGCATGGCATATGGAGAGCACTGCCACTATCGTGGCAATCCACAGGATACGCTGAAAAATACCATAAATTCCCGAAATTTTGTAGAACTGCTCCAGCGATTAGCGTCTTTGAAATTGTACTAGTAGTCAAGGTGAGAAAGCGTTGCGATATACACCATTGAAACTCACGAAGCACACCCATTCAGAAAACGCAGAACTAGCGACAGTGACCTCGATTAATAACTCCGCGGTTCCGAAGTAAATTAAGTCACGGACTGCCACGTAATCGATTATAATACATATATTGAAGACCGTCTTCGTGGGATTATCTCACGCCTCACCCACAAGCCTCTTATATAATGGGTCTCAACCACATAGCACGTCATATGATGTACCAATGATCGTGAAAGGTTCGTCCGTGCGAAATGCAACGCACTCTCAATTGATTAACTGCTACTCTACGCTGGGAGGCTACATGCTTCAGCTCGAGCTATTCCCAAATTTTCTCCCGGACCGTTCATTAAAACTAACATATTGTAAAGTCGCGGCTGTTCGTCGCCGCGCGGTACAACCAATTATACTTCGCGAAGTAAATTTCATATCATGGTTTCGCAACTTTTCTGTTTTCTTCGCTCGTTTCTAATTAGTCTGTCGCGGGAACTTCGTGCACTTCTTGCTCGTGAACAATTGAATGCAAATATCCTATCCGTTGCAGGCAATTTGATACGAGATTCAGACTTCAGATTGTCGAAGTGAGACCACCGCAAGCACTCGGAGCTCCATCCGACGCCACGTTCCGGATCGAATAGGGTCTAATAGAGCGAACAGTGCGTACGCCCGCCATCGCAATTATCATTTTCAGCTTCGACCAGAGCTTCATAAATCAGGGGGAGCTCGTACCGGAGGCCTCGTTGTCCAGAAATTAAAACCGTTTTATCCGTTTGCGAAATCGTGAACACGGTACGAATGATGGTTCTGGCTCGAAGAAACGTCCAGTGACCTTTAGACGTATAATTTATAAAGAGGGATCCGCGCGCCGCCATGGGGAGAAGATTCTCCTCACTGTCTTTCGCCAGTATGTGAAAGGTTTCTAATGTATTAGTGGTGTCACGACAGTCTCCGGTCCGCGGAACACGCGATACAGATCGCAAGGTTACGATTTCTTGAGAAATTTTGAGATCTCACGGTTTCCCGAGGCGTCTGCCAGAAAACGCGGATGAATAAATCTTTCTGCTCAAGGAGGATTCCAGGGACACCATTCGTTACCATAACGCGAGGGAACTTGACAAGTTGCACGTTTCTTGAAGTGTGTCTGACCAGCTTGTTTTCTCAGCGTCGGACAACTTTGATCAAATTTCAACCCAGATCCTATTATCTGAACGAGCAACATTTTGTTGGATCAGTTCTAATAAAAGTCCATTTAAAATTAATGTGATCTGAAAATCTGATACAAAACATGAAGTCACTGCTCCAAATTTCAATAACGCTTCCAACGAAAGCGACAGCGAATTACTGATTGGTACACAGAGTATGTAGCTTCTTATTTTGAGAATTCAATTGTGGTATACGGTTGCTGCATGAAAGAAGAGGACAGTAGGTAGGAAGTTTCTAGTTACCGCAGGACTGGTTCTATCGAGGCTACTATAAGGTTACCATGTCGCTCATGACAAACAGTTGTACCACGGTAGTACAATGAACGCTGCTACCTACGATCGCTATCAAAATAAACAGATCGTTACTTTCATCGGAAACTTTTTCAATAGCACGTTGACTTCTAGCGTTAGCGAAATCGCAAGTAGATTTTCACGTGTTGTAAATCAAGAGAAAAATTTCAAATTTCAATGTTTCTTTCCCAGCGTTTTCAAAGTAACAGTAATTACAGCTTTACCGATCATAAATTTGAGGATCGCTGGACCTGCTCAGGGAGCTCGTATGAATAATGTAAACAATCGGTCGTTTTAACGACCATTTATTTACACCTAGAGAAAGCGGTAACAGTGTGCGCAAAGAAGCGAGGCCTCCGGTCACAACGAGAAACAAACTGTTACAACAGTTTTCTATGGGCGAGCAATTCGCGAGCCTCGAGGTGCAAAATTCTGTCGCAACCGAGAGCCATCCGCGGCTGCTGCTTCTGGATATTTAGTTGCTACTGTTAACACTGCCAAATGGAAAAACATCGAGCCGCCAAAAGGGTTGAGCAATCGAGCGTCTTCCACTTAAGACAATTATTCGCGACTACAGCTTTTCATCGATCTTTCGGCGAGGAAGGTGTAACATCATTCTGTGGGTCTATCGCAAGCACAGCTAATAGAAGCTTCGTTGGTTACAAAGCATTTTTATTTTGCGTTAGCATCAACCAATTTGTCAGCTGCCCGCTGCAGTTCCACGAGGCTACTTTAATGGGTGAACGGCAACGGTTAACTATGCCAGGCGAAGAAAAAAAAACGTTGTCTTGCATAATGGAGAGTTGCGGGTCGCGTATTTGCTACTAATAAAGTGCGAGAAGCTGCGTCTTCGGGGCTCGGCTTTCTAATTATCTCGCTTCGTGGCCTGCTAATGCCCGTGCTTGTTAAACGTAGAAAGAAATGCCGAAGCGCATCAATTAGGGTTTGTCGTAACACGAACGTTTGGAAAAGGAAAACGACGATGGTAAAAGGAAAATCATTTTCCACGGAGAGCTAAAGCAGAAGTGGAGCACGCAGATATCAATTAACGTTCATTAACAAGGTACACTGAATGACTACTTTTTATTCTCGTATCACGCGATGAGTTTCCAATCGTTTACCATTTCGACGTATATGGAATTGAATGTAACTTGTAACCAGCAGATCTTTCATCGATGCTTGTGAACCATGACACTTCATGGACATGAACGATGTTGAAATAATCCTTATAATTCCCGTTGATATTATATAACATAGAAGTCGACTGAAATATACAAGCTTCGTGGGATTTCCGCGTTTGCAAAATGAATTTTAACGTATTCAATTTATTACTAATATAATATCTTGGATCCTATATATATGTGACTGGGAATATTTGTTCTGCTACTATCCATTTTATAGCCGTGTCATCGTTAAACTCAGATAGCATAGAATTCAACTTTCTGTATTGATAGCTTCAGTGGACGAGACACATTTATTCTTTTTCCGAGTGATTTTATAAGCCATAAATTTCAAATCCATAAAATCTGCTAATATCGTGGCATAATATGTACTTCCTGCAACGTGTGTGTTAAAATGAACTGTGTATCGAACGGAATATTTATCCACTAGACTATGGATTTTTATGCAAAATAATTAATGTGTTCAAAAATACTCTTGCTAAGCGATTTCTACTGCAACTAACGCAAAACAGTTTTATTTTGCAAAAAAATTCGCAGTCGAGTCATAATTATCCTTTTATCTCGAAATAAAAGCTACACGAGAGAATGTGCTCAATTGTTCGATTGTTTTCAGGAAATTGGTTAAAACAAATGACTCTGCACCTTCTTAGTGTTTCGCAGACTTCGAATCTGTGAGAGAAGAATCTCTCTGAGAATGAAGAATGAAAGAATCAAGTCTGTTAAATATTCTGAGTTAAACCACGGTATTTCCAGTAACATCTACACGGTCGTCTTTATTCTCTCTAGTCGTGTCTAATGCTCGTTCCGCAGAATATCGTGCTGAAATAATGGGACAGTTTTCGAGAATGATGAAAGGCCCGCGTTTTATGCAGCTGCAGAAAATTTCTCGTGAGGCGTGCTGTCGAATTAAGCGAGTCAGGCTTCTGTCACAGATCGCGATGCGCGAAAAGAAGCACGACATAGGAGAAAGTCTTCGCCGAGTTATCTCGTCCGTGTCCTGAGCACTTCACCCACGTAATAACGTGTAACCGCCGTGAAACCGAGGAAGAATGCCGGCGAAAAAGGGGACCATTGTCGCACGTCGATGAAAAGTTGCTTTTCTTAATTAGCATGACAAAGATCGGCACTGTGTTTGATCGGAACAGCAGAAACCGCTGACCACTCGTACGTTGCGTTAGCTCTTACGAAGATGTAAATGATCCTCAGGGACGGTTATTCTGCGCGAGACTCTATTGATGAACATGCATAAAAATAACTACTGTCTTCTTAGATTGCTATTAAAAGATTGCATGGACATGATCGAGGGGTCAATGCTTTTAATTGAATTGAATATTTTGTCGCCAACTGACATTTCAAGCTGTTTGTTTTACTGCAAATCCCGTGTGTTTGTTGGAAACGTGGGTCTCGTAATGTTATGAGGTTGTGCTGAACACTGGGAAGAAGAGGTTACTTGTTTTTTAATGGTATTGGATTATTAAAGACTTATGTTGCAGTGAGTGATGATTAGGAGTCAACACAGGTGTCAATAATTCCAACAACTCAGATTAATAAATGAAGCATCTACCGTGTCTAAATGATGCTATTCTTAAATTCAAATAAAATTCTAAAAATATCATTGCTAAATTCCATTCAATATGAAATACTTTCAACAATCTTCATCCGTAAAGAAGGGAATTCTAGCTATACAAATGTGATGATAGAAATAACGGTTCTAACTATTTATAATATCTTTCGAATGGATTTAACAATCTCTATAAATTATAAATGCAAGAGCGTCAGACACTCATCAATTTTGCTTACGAATATAGTTATTATTCCGATTAAATATTCGCTGACGTAATAGGAAGATTCAAATTACATGTGTGTGGTCTATAAACGAAAATTCCTGATGAATCCTTTTCGGGGAAAGGTTAAGGTTCGAAGAGCATTATAAATATTGCGTAAAAGATGTTGCGACCTGATCGAAAGTGTTGACAGGGATATGTTAAAGATAATCTTTCAGATGGTTCGCTGAAAAGTATACTCGAGCATCCATCATTCTGATATGAAAGGGCACGGATCATCTCGAAATTTATTGGTCAATTTGGTCAAGACGCGGTGTAACATGATGTAATCGAGATGAGTCGAGTCCGTTCGATGCAGAAACGATTCTTAATGAGCTCGTGGATCAGCTAAGCGATCGTCGCGTCATTTCCATGAAATGATCGCTCTATAGTCTGTAATCGGAATTCTAATTTAGCATTTTTTGGCTTGTCGCGAGTTTTGCAACTTTTGCGAATTTGCAAGAATGAAGTCACGGTTAATGGATCCGTGAGAGGTGATTCTACGTCAGTTTGCAGATCTGTCGGATGGTTTACGCTCGCGTTGCAAAACCGTTCATGCTGTCATGCGATATTTCGATACATGGCAACTTCGAAAGGACATAATCCAACTTTATCGCCGTCCTGTCGCGAATCATTTTTCGCGTGACGCAAAGATATAGACGAATGGATAATAAAGAGGATGGCTCACGGAAAAAATGAAAGTTGTGTCCTGGTGGAAGATACAACACGAAAATATTTTACCACATGAATCGCGATGCTCGTTACTCTTCTACCGAGAAAGATATGAATCTTTTCATTTCTATATGGTTGAGGTTATGGCACGAATCCGAGTAATAACAGTGAACTTAGAATCGTAAAATTGTGAACAGTCACCGTAATACACAATTTGGAAGGAAAAAATGGAGGACATTTTTCTCTTTTCTGCGATTGATTTATTGCACATAGTTTCAGAGACTAATGGCGCAAACCAGTAATTAGAAAGCATATTCAAATCGAATGCAAATGACATTCGAAGAAACACATTGTCTCCTCGAATAATGGAGAAGAATGAGTGTGCCTAATTTTATTGCACGAGCCAGCGCTGTAAATTCCCCAGATGTGCTTGGTCAAGATATAATAATTGCTGCTTTCGATTTATAATTGGGCAACAAAATTCTTAATAAAAAAATAACCATCCATGCCAAGATTATTTTCAATTAAATAATTCCTTACTCTTTGATTTTCTTAGCATTTAAAAATTGGAAGGAATCGTTCCGAAAAATGGAAAGTGTTCCAAGTTACTGAGATTGAGAATTGGTCTGAAGCATCAGCTTTATTCTGAACTTCGTGTGACGATAATGTAGGGCAATCGTCACGTCCGTCGATCGAAACAAAAGGTCCACCAGCAGCACATTTAATTGAAACCTCCGAGGTGATGCTCGAAGGAAAGCACGCGCGGAATTCAGACGCTAGACGTATATCCTTCTCATCAAGGCTGTATTACGGCATACGAGGGAATACGGACAAGTGAATATACGAAGCCATTAAACCTTAGAGAAACACTATAGTCGGGTATAAAAGAGCGGGACGGTAGCACGGAGGCGAAACGAGAAGACTCGCAGAAACTGAAAGTTGTTTGCGGCGGATGTCAATTGCTCCATCGGTGATGAACTATCATTGACCTTCGTCCTCTCTTCTCTGCCCTGCCGACACTATTCTTATTAATGGAAAGACAATCTCAATATCACATTAACGAGGGCTTCGCCAAAGTAACGAGGTAACTGGGGCAATCGAAGACTGTAAAGTGAATTTCACATTATCTTCCTACTGTCCCAAAAACATTTCAGTCAATGGACAGAAAATGCACTAAAATGTAAATTTGTTTCAACATCCACAATCTATGTGTACAATTAATAAAATATTCAGAGAGAATTAAATTAAAACAAGAATGAGAAGGAATTCTCTACTCTGTATCGAACAGCAATAGAAGCCGTGGGCGAAATACTGTCTAGGAAGAATAGTATAATCAATCTAAATTAATCAGCGCTGGGAAGTGCATTGAATATGAGAGCTCGATTCAACTAGTTCCTTCTGAAAGCTCGAGAACGAACATTCTTTAACAGATCTAGTAATGGAACATGAACCTCCATTAGTCCCGTACAATGGGATTCCATTTCCTAACAGGCGTCAGTATTGACAAGAAGCCAAATAGACAGAACACCTTAGACGAACATTTGTATTTGGGAGCAAATACCTCGGCATTGTTAGTACAAGTCAGCCCGCAACGTATTGTCCCGTCAATCTCGAAATGGTTAATCTGCGGATGACGCAAGATGTCGGGTTAGATTGAGTGCCGTGTAAAATGAATTTATGGAAATATGAGTCTAATGATCCCACGCTTGTTGATGAACTGGAGCCTTGAGCGTTCAAGCGATGCGGTTTCCAGAAAATTACATTTACAGGAATAAATGTCGTAACGAATTCCCAATTAACGCCGGACGCCATGAAGCACGAAATCTCCGTTGGAATCTGACGATGGTACGTCCGCGTGGAACATTGTGCTAAGTAAGCTTCACTGATGAGCAAAATTAATAGATGCTAGACAAGACTGGCTGGCCTGACTAAGTCGCAGCAATGGCGATAGAAATCCTTCCGTGACGAATGTCACAGGATGACCCTAGCAATCTGATTCGCTGGATAAGCGTCTCGAACAGTTCCCAGCGAGGAATGAAACAAAATAGACAGAGAAAAATGAAGAAAGAGAGAGAAGTCCTCGATATTCAAATCTTTGCTCATTTGCCTGCAAATGTCAATTCGCTGAAAGTTCACCTGATTACTTCCAGCCGGCCATTGTTCATCACCGGTCATAAATGTCAGCCCCGACAGATTAGTTACCAAAGACGCGGACAAGATCGTGACGATACGGAGGGGAGGAAAAATCGAGAATGATGGAAGAAAGAGTCACCGAATCGCGTTGTTCTCTAATAGCCTGTTCAATCTTTCGCGCTCCGAGGATCGATTAATTCATCATTTCGCCGTTGTCGATCGATCGATTGGCAAACCGACGCGACGCGCGACTTTCGAAACGCCGCGCCGGGGATTTTTGTACGTCATTAATGACGCGAATCATCGGACGATCGGCCTCTCAGCGTGCAGCCGACAGTGGTATCGATTGTTGGATGATTTTACTATTCTTGCGAAACAACCGAGGAACCATAGAAGCGTTAATAGCGATTAGCGAACACCGTTACGCTACGGTGTATAACGCACGGGTAAAAGTGAATTCGACGCTTATGTTAGGTACATTCCTCCGCGTCACCGGTTTCTTAGTTTATTATCCTATTAATGTTTTGCTGGCTATTACGCGAGATGTCGATTCGAGTTCCCAGTGACACCCACGATATCGCTAAACGTGGACGACCTCAAGCCTGTCGGACTCTATGTGTGCGTAATTAAGACGTTGTAAATATATTGCGAATCTTCATGCGAATGCCTGTTTTCATAGAGAAAATCAGAATAATTTATTTAGTCTATTGGAAGATCGCATCGAGTCGAAATAAAAATATTGTTCATTTTGATTAAGTACAGACGTTTATTCGTACTTTACAGATTTGCATATGCCATGAGTGCATAAATCTTCTACCACTCTTCAGGTTTCTCTTTCTAGAATTAAATTAATTCTTATTATTTGCTGTGTTGTGCATGTACACATTAATTTCTTACTCGTGACCTGATTTAATATTTAATTGCTCAATCTTTATTTTTTAAATTAATTGTTTATCATTTGTTGTTTCTATAATTCGTCAGATATTTTTGAAACCGATTTTACACAGTTAATCGGATGTGAAAAGGAAAAGTCAATTTTTGAAAAAGAAAATTTCATTTTTGGATTATTTAGTAATGATTGCAAAATACTGGTTCTGTGGTGTTTCGTTTAAAGGGTGGTATCGATGGAGAAAATCAATGATTATGCAATTAAGAGCTCGCTATTGATCTTGTACCCCGATTACTTCAAACAAGGGACTCCCGTGCTCAGCTTCCGATTACATGCATTACATCGTAAGACCATTTAAACGATTAACTCGTACGGGTGCTATTAAGTCTTTCAGTATGTGAGTGAACTTCAACTGCAACAGAAAGCGCGAGTGACGTTGTCCTTTAACGTTGCGCCGATAATGCAGCAACGTCAAAATTTCTAAAATTTAATAACAATTTCTGTAATTATAGAAACAACACGTTCGTAATTTCAAGATCCATATATGAAGTTTGTTTGGAACAGGAAGTTCATAAATTGCACATAGCTGAGAATAACAAATACTGCAAGTATGATTAATGAACTGCGAGTTACACTCGTCAACTTCTAGCCAATAAAAATCGTTTACAAAATTATAATGGCAACTGCTCAACGCGTTGAATTTTTGTCTAAAAAGTGTAATATTTTTCGAGTCATTTATAAATTTAAGAAAATGATTGTACGTTGATGTCCAGAACGCGAGCCTGTTAATGTCGCCAAAGGGTACGTATGCAATTACGCATCGAAGAAACCGAATCCTCTGTGAACCTACTTGAAACTGGTCAAGAGAAGTTGCGACATCGACTTGTTGAAATTTCTAATGATGCACCAATCGAATATTTCGATTGCAGGCAATTTTTATGGGCGAATCGCCGCGCCAGGCTGACCTTTCGCGAGCAAAAAGTTTCTACGTTACGTGATCATAAAGATACCTTTGGGCAAGCGTGCCGCGAAGATGCACAATCGTGTGCGGCTACTATTAAAATCAATTTTTGTAATAACACCACGCGGTGGTATGTAACACAATGCCTGGAAGCGCGAACTCTGATTAAGGAAGTATTTTCACACGGTGTCTCGGACAAATATCTCAAATTCCCGAGATGACAATCTACATTTCTGAACTGTGGGAACTGAAAATGCCGTCAACCTATGATAACAAAATGTATTTTCAAATATTTAAGTGGATATTAATACAAATATATTAACACATTGCTAATGTTTTCTATGCATTTATAGAATCTGGAAGATTGCAAATTTTATACTTTATTTTGACCACAAGAAAATGTTGCATTGCTCAATTAAAATGGTTTCCGACTTTAATGACTAATTTACGAAAATGTGACTTTTCACGAAGATTGCTTTCCACCCCCCAAGTTCTAAAGGTTAAAATTGCAATACGAAAGTGTTCTAGACAGGATTCAATGAACGCGGTAACGAGTCGAAACAGAGGGCCCCTAGTAGGATGGGCTTCAAGTTAAGGAACAATAATAACCTCTGACATTTGCCGCGATAACAGCTGGCTGTCGCTTGAGTCTCGCTATTAATTCCGTCGAGTGGCTTCAGACGCCGTACGTGTAAATACCAAGTGGCAAACTCACCGGTAGAAATACTGTTTTGCAGAAACGAAAGTAATGGCGGCATCTCCCTTCCTAATTTACTGTGACGAACACTGGTCAACTAATCCACTATTTACAAACTACGTAATACCCAGAAAGAATAAAAAAATGAAAAAATTGTATCCTTCGAAATCAATGATATTTAAATAGTACTGAATATTACTGTCTTTTCATAAATTTAATTTAAAAATTCTGCAGAAGTTTAAAAGACTTTCAGAAGGGTAATATCAAAATTGAAAAGAGTAGTTTCATTACTAAAAGTGCAATGAACGACAGTTATCACTCACTGTCACCCATTACGATTGAAGTTGTGATTTATGTAACAACAAATTTTCTGAATATCAAATTATTTGAGAGCCACAATACTGTCATTTAAAAATTGATTATTACAATGTAAAGTATCAACTGATTCAGGTAGGTCTAATAATATCGTCCAGGTGGTGTTATATGAACGTCTTTATCCGTACAGACATAGAAACTGAACGATCGCACATTGAATGTACCATAATCGATCATAACCAAACAGATGCAAGAATGTTGAAAGACCATCCGCTACAACGAATCTGAACTTTCTCGTTTCGTCGCATAGCTTGAACGTGTCAAGAGGACCTTTGAACTCTCGAACGAAAGGGAGAACATTACGGGACCAGCGGAACAGATCGGCCAGTAGCAGAAACAGGAAAGTAGATCACGTGACATAAGCGTCGAAGCACAATACTTCCCGAGCAACGTCGGGGATGCACATCGAGATCCGACTCTCCTGCACCCTGCGGCAAGAAGAATTCACAACGCAGCTCGAAGCAACACTTTTCATCACCAGGATCCTGACAAATATACGTCCGATCCTATCCTCACAAGATCTACAGTATCGGCGACGTCCAATCCTCATACATCCAACGACCCACCCCCATGAACCCGGCACTTGTCACTTGTTCCTCGCACTTACTTACCATGGTATCGTATCGCGATCTAGTTCCCGGGATAACCAAAAAACTGATCACCATGCGTGTAAGGGACACTTCGGGACGGACATGTATGTGTCTCTCGCGGGAGCTGGTCGGTCCCGGGAGAGATGACTTCTTCGTCTCGAGGAACGTGGAGAGCATTTATAGGATTCACCCGATTGGCTGGTGGGGAGCCGGAACGTTCGGTCCATGCGATTATCGTGAACCGACGTCCACGGGAGGATGCTGTAACTCTTTCGCGAGGAGAGGATAGGACGCGTCCGGCAGTGAGGGGGAGTGAAATGCTAGAGGGTGGGAGCTGGAGAAAGAGAAAGACCGAGTGACAGCGAGAGGAGAATCAGCCGACAAAGAGAGAGAGCGAGAGAAAGAGAGACAGAAAGAGAGAGAGAGAGGGAGAGATAGGCAGCGAAGGAAAAGAAAGTGAGAGTGAAGATCGGAGAAGGACGGAGCTGCCTGAGAAGGTTCAACATGTGCGTTGCGTCGGATGACACCGAAGTTGGGTGACCTAACGCAAGGTGCTAACTGCGAAGGACGTTCTTCCTTAGACCGCCGCTTTCGAGGAACTCAAGGATGAGCAGGATTCGGCCTGCTCGGGTCACCTAGCCGCCTTTGATCCGAAGGGTGTCATTAACAGCGGGGGTGTTATTGATTCGATCACCGGCTGAGGTAACTCGACACGGAATCATCGTGGCCGAAGGACAGGCTCGGCCAGATGGACGAAGTCAACGACACGGAATGTTTACGACACCCGGCATTCAGGTAAAATTTATCGATGATGAGTTTCGCCTCGCTTTAAGTGAATGCTTCGAAGCGATAGAAGAACACCACAAGAGATGCTGGATTGGATCTTGCGGTGAGCTTGTCCGTTGAATACGTTAGCATGATCGATGGAGGTCGTCTCGGGATCGGATACATTATCGCAATGAGCTGCCTGGGTTTTGGGAATTGTAAGATTACTTGGCGCCGGCACCTGCTGACATTTGCAGGTTGCTGCTGAAGTTTTGGAATCAAGAGGATCGAATTTTAATTTTAAACTTTTTATTCAATGATTTTTCAATTATGAAACAATCGATTTTTTCTTCGTTAGCCTGGAGCATATAGGTCGATAAAGCACTTGTCACCACAAAAGTGATCTTCTCGTGTAAAACATCGATCAAATGTCAAGAGAAGCTTCGATACACGATTAATCTAATCTTTGTTCCCATCACTGATTCAGGATCCATCAATCTTATTACGATAACACTCTAAACCACGCCAGCTTGTTATGTCATTTAACACTAAAACTGGCTAAAACCTTCGAGGCTTGGCTAGAAAGTAGACACGTAATATTCTGTAATCGCGTAGAACACAATCTCGTAAACGCCTCGTAACAGAATCATAATTAAGTTAAGCTAGCGTTTGACACCGGGGAGCTTCGTTCTTCGCGCTTCGTTCATTGTGTTGCTCGATCGTCTCTGAAAGCTTTTTTCGTGCAATTATATTTATCGCTCCTCCACGAACACGCTTTGTGGATAATTGAGCATAACCAAGCTCCCTCAGACGAAGACGGGAAACACTATTTGCCGTGCGTTAGAAGCACAGAAGCGATACCGTAATTACACGGCCATAAATCGAAAGGACAGCGTCGATACTTGCCTTCGTACAGCCTCCGCGATATTACGCCGATTTGCCCGCGAATTAGAACGACCGTGAGCAATTTTTGTAAAGCTGGAACGACGGTAAATGTGAAAACTTTATTATGTTGCGACACGCTGTGGTCAACGGATGTTCTGAAGTATCGTAAATTATTCGAGAACGCCTCCAGCAAACAAGACAAAATAATTTGACATTACTTTATAATTGTTAGCCATTTTTTAATAATATAAGCTTACAGAAATAAATTTATCGAATAATTCCTCATGTCTATGCACCTTTACAATCTCAATAATTGTAAATTAAAAATATTAGAGCGCGTCCTTTTGATTAAACTGACCTAAATGACTGATTAGCATTTTACTAAAAATGTTCTCACGTTATCTTAATTTAGATCGACTTTGATTCGAGACTAGCCAATTTCTCTTTGTGCTTGCAATAATCGCAAAATAAGAAATCCGAAGTGAATCGTTCTTGCCAATTAGGCACGTATAGTGTTTGAAGTATAAAGGCACATTCTGCTCTATGTCTGTTGCGAGCACGTGAGAAAATTTCTCGGAGCATGTCGACAGAAATGAACAAACTGCGCTCAGTTTTTCCGTTTAGAATTCGTATGACATAACCGTGAATATATTGTATTGTTTCAAGATATCGGCAGCATCTAACGTCAACCGGAGAAGATAGGCTAATTCCATGCACGATTCCCATACAGGTGAAAAACCGGTGAGACACAATGATGCTCGACGATCGACCGCGGTAATTGCGAACGTGAGTTATGCGAGTTCATCATTCGCGGTGATCGCGAAGCATTGCTTGATCCTGCATCTTTGATCGGTGTCGTCATTGTGAGATACTTCAACAAAGACGTTTATAAGAATTTTTAGTGCCGCACAAATTCACATAATATCACGAAATCGAAGAACAGTTTAATTAGCAAAATTCGTTCTCGTATATGAATATTTTTTGCAACTGGATTGTGGGTGTTTGTGCAATTTCATGTGAAATTTCACATTCTCTAACAGTGTAGCACAGACTTGAAATTCGTAGGAGTAATTAATTTATGTAACGGCGATGATATTCATTTGAAAGTATAGAATAAAGTAAATTAGGGAAAGCAAAGTTAAAAAGTGTATGTTCGTGAAATTTTATGCGAAATATCACGTTCTTAAATATTGCAGCACGGTTTGTGTAACGAAGAATTAATTCTTAGTCATCTCTGTTAGGTTTTTATTGACTATTGTTTTTCAAATGCCACAGATACATTACAATTGTAATTGCATTTATCTTAAAGGTATAAAGATTGTAATTTGAAGTGTCTTGCGAGCACAATTTTGTTATAGTCTCGAGACAGAGGCTTGGCACTGTTAAACGGAATTGGCACTTAAAATGGGCCATCCCATTTCTCTTGAGCAATCGCTTGTTTAACACTATCCCTCTTCTTTTCTCATAATGGCCGGTCATAAACCAGTGTACGTGCAGATTCCCTTCAACGAGACCTTGGTAGAATCGAGGAACACTCGACCAATCCATTGGTAAGCACCACTCGAATGTGACGTTTTAATTGGACTTTAATAATCGATTAGATACACGATGTTAGAATCAAGGTTGTGTACACCATGCTTTCAACCTTTTCATTCCCACCAACCCTTGACCAATCAGGATCGATAAGAAGAATCGACTCCTTTCAATTCTCTGCGTCACATATTTATCTAATTAATCAACAAATGTTCCGCGTCATTTGCCACATTTCATTAAAACCGTGTCGTAAATGATAAGTTACACGTCAAAGAATTTTTATCGAAGTCAACACTTTACTTCGCAATCATCCACTATTGTGTCAACTTCCTTGTTTAATTATCAAGCATTTCTATCCTGTACTTCAGCAAGGAATTCGCGGAATAGTTATATAGAATTAAAATTTTGTCGAAAACACGGATCTGTTTTAGAATTTACATAAATATTTCTTGGATGAGGAAAGAATTCATTAGCCACGTTTGATCGGAAGTATGACATAATTACGTGATTTATATTCTGAATTGCGAAATAATCTTCTCGAAAATTGCTGGTACGATTCGATTAAATCATCCCAGGTATTAAAAATGTCAACTTTTTCGTAAAATGACATTTCGAAGTTGATAATCGCAGCACTGCAATAGTAGCAATCAATGATGCCCTCGAACGTTTACCGGCAACAATATTACCTCGTAAATATTCCGAATGACAAACATTACGAACCGTAATGTCTACATCGTGCAGAATTAGACGTTATAGTGTTAACTGGACTCTCACGATTAAGCAAATGGAGATTCGCACCGGGAAGGAAGGTTTCTTAAGTAGTGCAAACTGGCTTTCGACATACATGTTCGTTTAATTCAAATAATTCCATTCAAGCGATAACCTTCTGGGATGAAAAATTTAGCTTAATATTTCTTTAAAATAATTCCGATTTAACAGTAATAATACTCAAGGGGAAAAATGAAGTACACATTTCTTTAATCTCTTTAGAAATATAATTTTCAGAAGTAAATGATGGTAAATAAGTATTGAATAAAATGAGAAAGAGTGAAAATGGACATAGTAATAAAAATAGTTTCAACAAATGTAATAATTTTATTCTAATATCAAACTACTGTTAAGTGGACACGTGTATGCCTCTATCCTAAACAGATCAATTTATAAAATAGTATAGATTACGTAAATTGTAGAAGATAGTAAAACGTGTTAAATGAATTGTAGAACGTAGAAATGAATTGACGACGTCGACTTCGGTTTATTCAATGACTATTGTAATACTATATTCTTCAGGATGTAGCTGATACAGACAGCAGCGATCGGCATCGTCCTGTGCGAATGAATGAAGTTCTTTTCCACATGAGTTTGACCTTTCTCTTAGTATTTAGTTTTCCTTTGAATGAGGGGCCAGCCACGAGCACCACGGAAAGAGTCGGAATCACGGTTCGTTCGACCTTCGATCTTTTCCTTGCGTCGGTTAATATTGTTGAACTAACGCCGGGGATCTTCGAATAAAAGCTCCATCGTTCAAACCAAAATGCTACACCGAAGGCCATGGCTACCACTAGAGGGAACGATCTAAACGATGCTTTTACTTGTTTTTTTCCTAAAAACGAATAGATCGCCGCGGACTGATTTATAGGCGAGATCCCTTTCTCTAATCAGGTTCTCATCGCAAGTAGTGTTCCGTAGACGTCGCGTATGATTTATCGATCGTTTCTTATGTAAATTCTGAGATAGCGTCCACAACAATTTGTGCAACAGTAGTTTAGTTATGTAATAATCTACCGAACTATTCGTGTTTTTCCTGTTATCGTCATTAACCTTTCGCTATTTACTTTTTACTCCTTTTCGTCTGCTTCTTCTTTATCATTTTTCCATTAAAAAATTTCACGAGTTTCCATTTAAAAATTTCGAAAAATCGAACACATCGATATTTTAAGTTTCCAAAGGTTGGCCAGTTATTATTAATTGTCGAACGCAATTTGTGAATTGGAACAAGAAAAATTCAGAACTTAATATATTAATAGAAGTTTACACGTGACTGAAACACGTTATTGCCTCGACTGCAAAATAAAGATCCACTATAATGAAGACAGGAATTGAAAACCTCTGATTGGTTAATACTAATTTCAATTGCTTTCCTATTATTCTATAATCACCTAATAACGTTTCCATTAACCAAACGTTTAGTTTATACGACGAACATTTATAACTTGTATTCTGAAGAAATATCAATCGCTTAATGCAATTTTTCAGTCACGGTAGATTAATAGTTATGAGAAACAAATTACATAGATTCTTCAAGTACGTCTTTCTTTCTAAGCGAGGATGAAAAAGCGAATTATTCACGGGGAATAAGAAATATTGGGGTCAGCAAATAACAAAGTATGTTAAGGTTTAATATAATATTGCACTTTCGTCCGTCTGCGTATTTATTGATAACCCCCTTCGCTCGTTAAGCGGAGTTGTATCGACGAGAAAAAGGCATTTAACGATTGCAGGCATTACTTTCAAGAGAATTATGATAATGTTCATGAACCTCCAAAATTGGGAATGTACAGGCATTCTAAATGTCCTCGTTTGCGTTACACGGCGACCATGGAATTTTAATAGCGACGAATTAGTGTATCATTAGTAAATCTGTCTAGCATTATCAAGGCTTCGAGCGGCGTAAACGAACGCTGATGATTTCACAATACACATTATATGATATGCTACAAGATTAGGCTCGCGTCTTCAGGAACTATAAGATTATGTAATGTTTTTTCGAATGTTCAGAACGAGGATCAAATGGTCGAAGGACGAATCCTCCCCGAATAGATCGTTAGCCCGCTTTTTAAATGTCTCTCTCCTCTTTTACCGTCCACTTAAATCAAATTGCAAAACTTTACTATGCGATGTTTTAGATTAGCCAGCTTCTTTATAGTCCTAATAAATCCTTTAGTATCTTTTGCGCTGTTAAATAAATTTTTCTAGGACCAAGAGGTAGAGGCATTAAAAATTAAATTTTAGAAAACTATATAATGGAAAGAAGTGTTACTATTTTCAAAAATAAAACACGAGAAACAAATACTGCGTGTACTACTACAAAGGGTTGAAAAATTGAAAGATAATTTTAAAAATGACGAAAATCTGACGAAGACTAGAAGAATTTTTTGTAGATGAGATTAACAGGCTAGTAAAAGAACATAAGAAAAATTCATTAACATCGACAACACCTTTGTAAAAAAATTATACTACATACATGCTAATTTTATTTGTCTACGAAAAAGTATTTTTAACACTTTTAGTTTTGTTTATATCCAAAAAAAGTAGTTACTTAAAAAATTCGAATACGAATGCTCGCTACCTTAATGTTGTTTCGAATTTAAAATGTAATTTTACGAGATTATGAACACGCAATAAAAATCCACAATTTAAAGGTTACGAATGCATAACCGTCGAGGTTGTGGTTAAAATATAATCTCTGAAGAACATCTATCGTGTATATGAAGTGTCATATTAAAATTGGGAAGAGATGGTTTGCTCAAGCGTAGAAAAAATGTGCTGAAGATGAAACGGCATGCGCCGGTGGTTGTTAAAGTCGCAGTTGCGGTCGATTGCGGTTTACCTGTTGCTAAGTAAGAGTCTGGACGACCTGAAAAGTCGTGGTTGACCTCTGCACCTGCACATACGGATCACCGCTTACGGTGTTGCCCAATTGAACAGGAAAAGGACAGAAGCATGATTTTACTGATGTTCTGCTCGACGCCTGGTTTTCATGCGCCAGTAATATCGTGAACGCGCAACATCATAATTACGCATGTATATATGTATGTACAAACTGATCGTACAATCGTCTCGAGAAGCAAATTAACGCTTCGACGAAAATGTTTTTGGAAATTACCATTAAAAAACGATTCGTAACCTTCGCCTAAACACGTAATCGGATGGGCAAAGATTTGGAAAAATTAAGCAATACATGGTAATCTGAAATCTTCGTTAATTACAGGCAGCAATGTGCTTGGTGAATCGTTGAGTTAGTTTTCATGGGGACTGTACGTGTGATAAAAGAAAATTATATGCTCTGAACAATGAGTAGCTAAGATAATCGAGTTAAAAGTTAAAAGGTGTTATACACTTGACAAGGTTGATTATACACTTATAGTCTTCAACCTTTACATTATTATCTTATTTTTAACCCCTTGCCCTACGATTTATTTAATGGTTTCAGTGATCAGAACTTTTTTGTAGTTCGTATACTTTCCAAAAAAAGGAGAAAATTTATATCTATTGTATGCTTATATATTCTTCAATAGCTGTACATTAACAAAACCAAAGTAGAATTTTATTTCGGTTTAAAGGAAATTAGTAGCATACATATTTATTAGACTCTGTTCAGAATCTTCATCACGAGTCAGACACGATATTGTAGGGAAGGAGTTAATAATTCTGTCATGATTGCAATTTTCCGCGATATCTATGTAAAAATGTTGTACAAATTAATGATTCACAAGTTGCCTTTACTGTCCAGTATGTTTACACATCACCTGAATGTGTCATTCTAAATTCCTACTCGAAACAGAAGCGATGTTTTAGGGAAACATGCGAGAGGAACACTGTAAATGAGGTAATGATTACAAAACAGAACGATATCGTTAATGTGAAAGGATAATGAGAAATGGTTGTTACGTATTCGGGATGACATTGCAGGAAAAAGAATCGAGAATTTAGAAATCATGGGAGCAAGATCGTGGGACGAGATATCAACGATTCCGATGAATTCAGGTGCGACACCCACGTGGTCATGACTTTTACACGGATGCGGACGAGGTCGCAGACACTGGAGCCGCGACAACTTTCGAGGTATGACCCGAAGTGTACTATCTACTGACGGGATGAGTCACAATAACTAAAAGCAATGACCTTTCCGGTCAGATTTGAAATCTGGTAAAGACAATTTTGGTTTCTTTTGGAACGTTTACTGTGGAATACAAGACAATCTCAAAGGGTCGTCAAAAATTTTAGGTTGCCAAAAGATCTAAAGGAATTCTGAGGTGTCATCTATCTGGTTTTCCCAATCAATGGGGATTTCGCCTCACAATGTGATCCAAAATGTTTACCATAAACCCTGCTTAACCCGAAATTTACAATCTAAATGAAGCGTTCGATTTCATAAGTGTAGTGACGTATTATAAAGTATTTTTGTAAACTTACGTGATTCGTGCCGCGTATAGTCAACTTTACCATTGCAGTCGTTAAGAATCGCGAAACGACAGTCGAAGTTGTCAATAAATTGCGCGATACACGATACTTCCATTAAAAGCTACGTTTTATTTTTCCCCGTCGTTCCGTAGAGCATTTATGACAGTAAAGAACGCAGAGTCCATCGAAGTCAATTAATTTGAAAGTTGTTTTTATTGCTGGTTTAGTATTGCTATGGTTACTTCACTGGTAGTTTCAACAATAGTGTAAATGCAGGGGGTAGAAGAAGTATTGTTTCCGATTGTCCTCGAGTAACGGAAGGCAGATGTGTTACACGAAGCACTGTTCCAATTGTTGTAAAGTACGTTTACGACAATAGAAGCTGTACTATAATATCATGTGAAACGAGACACTCCTTTCCGAATCGTGTATGGTAGAATCCAAACGGTGGTCTTTGCGATTACAAATAGCCGTAGTGGCCGAATCCATGACCATAACCACCATAATGGCCATAACCTAAATGGAAAAGCAAATTACCATGTCAATGTAACGTCGATGAATCTTTTGTTTACAGTGAGCGACTGATGGACAACGTCGGTGAACATTTTGTCTACTTTATTCTTCCGGGAAGGAAACAGAGAGCAATATCTTTTCTTTTAAGTAATGAAAACTACAAAGAATGCAGATCTAATTAATTCTAAGCATATTTATCTGGATAATTATTAGAAATTTATAATAATCGACCATTTAGAATTGTATGATACGTGGAAATGTTTAAGTTACATCTTGGGAAGTATACAAAATATTCATTGACGTTGAAACCAGTCCTGTCGCGTTCGAAATCTCATGCTGTTATAAGTTTTCTCTTACCATAACCGTGTCCGAAACCGTGTCCATATCCTCCTCCATAGAATGGGTACCTGTATCCATAAGCGTAAGGATAGCCGCCGTAACCGCCGTAGCCGCCGCCGTATCCGCCCAGGTATCCTGGTTTCGCAGACGCTACAGCGAAAATGACAGCCAACAGGAGGACTGTGTACTATGTAACACAAAAAAAGAAATCATTTAAATACTGCACAAAAATCTGTAAAATCTCATCATGAGTACCTCTTGTGGTAATAAACAAAATTTTCTACGGTATTCTATGATATTGCACTTCATAGGAACGTCAATATACAGATACAAAAATGTCAAAAGTTCTTATGCGACGCTTGTATGATTTTTATTGCAAAATCACTGACTTATTATTCAGAACATACTCGGAGTACAAAGAAGAATGATCAAAATTAATTATTAGACACTGAGATTAATATAATTACTTGATAAAATCTTTTTTAAAGTTCGCCACCTTATTTAACAAAACCATAAAAATATAGAAAATGAATTGAAACGTGACGACACTTCGTGACCAACGTAGGAAAAGAATTATTTTTAAAATCTGAGACAAGGAAACGCTGGTACATCGCGGTAAGAATTAGCGTGTTTTCGTTACTTACAAGTTTCAAGCAAGCCATTCTCTATCAGGTGACACTAGGTCGTCCGTACCTGGAGCAAAATGCACTAATTTTTCTCTGAACTATCCGCCGAGTAGCACTGACCGTCTAACGTTGGTCCCGTGTTCTTTTATAACAAAGGCGGGGTACCGCGGCGACCCCCAACAGCAATTTTCCCAGCCTTCGTATTGGCTTTCCTCTGTTAACACTAATAGCAAAGCTTGGCATTGTTACCCTGAAATTATGCGAATGCAATGCGTCATTATGAAAGAGAGACACAATACGTAGAAGAGTGTAGTAACGCGTTTCGGGATGGTCGCCGAGTACGCACGCCCTGTGAACACCGCCTTGACATCCAAATTCGTCGGGTGGTTCAACGTTTTATTACGTTTCTCAATTGCACTTTGCTTTCTGTGAAACTCCGAACAAAACAATGCGAATAATAGAAACGTTTCGTTGGGAAATTCATCGAGGGAATTCCGCTTAATAACGGTGCTCGTGAAATTAGTGCTTCTTGCACTAATCGTGGGGCGAATATCACAAATGAACAGTTTGATCCGTTGGTTTTGGACGTTTCCAGAGAATCCGGCTAGTTTTCGGAAATGTTTACACGTTTGCGAGGGAATCAGCCATTAGACGGGCAAGTGCGAATCGCCACGCCTGAATTGCAAGCTGTAATGCGCAACGCACGACTGCAGATTTTCCAAATGCAAATGTCTGCCGCGTCATCGTTCTCGAGATGAATGAGTGGACAGAAACTCGTCGTTAACATTCGCTGTTCAATTCTTAAAATTGTAACAACACAGTTTGCAAATACATTTAATTTAACACCTGTACATAAAATATCCCTATTAATTTTCATAACAATGTACGGATACCGTATTTTATAATGCTGACATTAAACAAGATGTTGATAAATATTCAATGTTTTCTAATGAAGTTATTAGACACATCTTCATTACAATAAAACTACAATATCTTATGCAGATTAGTGTTTTTGTAATCCCTCTTTCATGGGAAGTAATCGGTAATTTATATTCAATCTGTTCGTTAGCAAATAATAAAGATGTGCGAGATCTTTATTGTGATTGGCGACGCATCCGTGCACTCTGTAAATGCACAGAGTCTGTAGTTTAGTTATTATAAAAATTAGAGACGATGATTGGCTGACAACCATCGATTAAGAAGCGGGGAGACAGTTTAATTGTTGTAAACTGAGCACTGCGTGAGCAGAAACGCAGAGTTCAATGAAGTTCGAGGAAAGAAGATGGCACCGTGAGTATCGTGATCGAAACGGAAAGAATAAAAGTCAAATGTTACGTAACAGGTGCAAGGAAGCTAGGTAGATCGTGTTACCGAATGGCGAAATTACATGGTGCACGCCGGTGGGACGAAATCATGAAAAAAGGTCATTGCAACACAGTGAGGATGCGTTTGCGCGATTCATTGTAGATCATATGTAATACCTGAACTATTTATGGATTATTGTTTAATGAACCGCAGCAAAATTATTCGGCCTTTCACATTGAAAAGACGACAGTTTGATTGTTCATGATACTTTCGCGCTCTACTCTATTGTTACACAAAGATACCAATCTGTTTGAAGTTCAATGCATTGCCTCACGCTGCGAAATCTGCCGATGACTTGAGAGAAGACACGATAATTGATCGTCGTGCACACGGTAAGTAATTATTACGTTCTTCGCGGGGAAAAACTGGCGTGACTCCGTGAATCATTAATTATGGCCTGCTTTCCTCTACAATGGTTGGCTTATTCCACTTGCAAATGTATCGCTTCTCGAGTCCTTTAACTTTCTCGTTTGTTTGTATTAATTCGCGATGCTCTCGGTTCGGCGGCATTCATAATTAATAAGACACTGAACGCGTAATAACGTGCCCGTAAAATGAATTAATTACAGATCGGCGAATTTATGGAGCGTTCCGGACGATATTTTCTACAATGAACAAATTCGTTCGGCTGACTAATACGTGGAAATAAAAATAGCTCTGCCGAGGAAGTTTTGTAGACACTCCTCATAACGGAGGCTACGTGTTCGGAATGTATTATAATAAGTTACTATAATGCATTGGCAATGCAGTAAACAAATTATCTAATCACTGAAGTTGCAAGATGACATAGTGTTGTGCGTTTTAATCTGATAGAAAATATTCAATGAAAATATTCTGTTGAAAGAATTATTTGCTCGGTTTGTGAAAATGAAGAACGATATTGCAGGTACATTAAACAAACTAGATCATGCACGTATCAAATTTTCCAAGGATCGTACGAGTGTTGCAGAACAATTTCCATGAACACCGTAAGCCGAGCAGAAAGGTGTTCAACGAGTTAATCGTTAGAACAGATTCTCACAGGTATCACCGACACCCGCGATGAGTCATCCGCTTAATCTGCGTCGGAACCAGAGTCTAATCTTATCTGTTACGTCATCTTTTTTCCTGTTTTCACGCTATTTCCCCAGAATCTGCGATCGATCGACACAAAATCCGAAGGACTTGCCGGGAGTTACGTCTCGAGTCCTAGTCTCCTTGAAGTCGCGGCGATAAATCGATTTTTACTGCGTCGTTGCCGATCTCGAGCGTGAACATGAACGTCAAGGACAATGCGGTTTTTCGATCGATGATCCTCGTCGACGCAACGGAGGTCACGAACATTATCAGACCGTAGTTAGAATGCAGCGTCGACACGCTGGATAATTGCAGGATAAGGCCAACCAGAGCTATGGGAACCTATTTGTGTATCATAACGATGGGAATGCAACAGTAATACCATAGCAGTGGCGAACGTTGTCGCGTCGAACATCAATTAATCCGTTCCGTTGACGGGTCGCCATTGGATCTACCTCGCAAGTTTTCCGCTGATCCAGACGAGGACACGATGCTCGATTGGGATCAGCCGTCAAACTGTGGGAAGCGTTTATTTGTTTTAATAATCGCGCGCAGAAAGAATTATATAACTGCTTTGTGAATGAACGGTTTTTATCCGAATGGTGAGAAACGCGAGGAACCAACATGACATCGATGATCTTGGTGACTGTTCTCTTACCCTCCGATCTGACCTCGATACAAAATTTTGTCTCAACTGCTTCCTACATAATAAATTCCTTCCTTCTTAAAATAAATATAATGTATATTAATTATAGTTGTCTAAGCCATATATTTCTTGTTTATGAGGATTAAGGGAATTATTCCTAGAATAAATTCGGGAGACCATGTAAATCCTTTTGCTTACTTCCTAAACACATTTAACACACATCAACTGAGTACTGCGAATACAATTATCCTTTATTTCACCGTCTGTATACTAGATCCATACGTCCATACGTGATTTTCTAATCCCATTTATTGCAAAAAGTGATACTTGAATCCATGATAGTAAGTATAAATAATTCAACTTAAACGCTAAAATTTGGTAATTCTAACCGACTGTTAAACTACATTCTTCGCAATCTGGTTTGGCATTTTTAATACTGACAGGGAATAGAAAAGGGAATGCTTGTTGATTCGAAGATGAGGACTCGATAATCTTCGATTGGCCCTCTGCAATCGCTTCTGCCTCGGCAGCCACTTCCGGTTGCTTTTTCTCGGCGTTATCTTCCGATTTATCATTATTATTCTTATTGCCATTTTGACCGTTTGGACCATATGGCCCATACGGACCAGGATAAAATCCATGAGGGGGGAAATAAGGCACCAAGGGAAAGGGCCCGAAAGGATCTATAAAGGGAACCTTGAACTTCGGTCCTATGGGATCATAGAACCCATGACCGAAAGGTTTGTACGGAAAAACAGGGAAACCCGGATATTTTCCATAAGGTCCTCCATAAAACGGACCGTGATCATGATATCCATAATTATGATTATTCCCATGATTATTCCCATTATTGTTATTATTCCCATTCTCTCCCTCAGCTTGCACAGCGTTCTGCCCATTTTCATTCCCCTGATCCGGTCTCCCATTATAATTATGATGGTGAGGATGATGATTAGGGCTGAAGTAGGGGTCGTATCCACCATAGTAAGGATCACGATGATGTGGGCCTGAATTGTTGCCTCCATTACTGTCGTTGTACGGTCCGTTGTGATAATGGGGCCCATAGAAGCCATGGTGGAAGGGTCCGTAGTGAAAACTGGGATAAATGTATCCACCTTTTTGGTTCTGATCTTCTGTCAACGCTGATGGATTCTGGGCGTCTTGATCATCCCCTGGCACTGATGGCTGTCCGTTCCCAGGATGCCCATGGGGGTAAATTTCGTGATTGTTAAACGGTGGATGATGAGGATTGCGGTAGGGGTCATGATAATTTAAGTTGTAGGGTCTATTGACTAGCACTCTAGCCGATTGAGGATTCCCATTAGCCTCTTCGTCTTCGATACCTGCCACCGCTGATGGCTGATCAGATGGTCCAGGTGTCGGACGATTATCATACTGATCGTGGAAGTTGTGTGGCCCATACTGACTGGGAAGGTAGGGCAGAGGATGATGAACGAGATCAGGCTTATACTTGAACCCCGATGGCTGGTGATAGTCGTCCCCATAGTGAAGAGCAGCTGCGTTCACGTCACCGTCGATCGCGTTGCCTCTGTCATCAGCGTTCGCGTTCTCCACGGCTCCGACGATCGCCTCGCCTCGAGGAATCACTGGTCCACGGTTCACCGGAAATCGGTACAATTCCGGATTATAGTGTTTCGTGTAACGAGGCGCGTCCGACGCGTAGACGTTCTGGAATCCTCTCTGACCATCGTCCAAGGATTGACGACGCTCCTTGGCCAGCCTCTTCGGGCGGTCCGGTGTGCTGCCCAAAAACTTCGCGTTGATGGCCTCGATGGCATCGCCGTGGAAGGATTGTGCCTCCAGCAACTTCCTCAGGGGACTAGACTGCTTCAAGTCCGTCTGGTTCTCTCGGGAATCCCGCAACTCCCCCAACAAGGTCGATGACAACACCGACGCGATGTTCTTCGCGAAGGAGGTTAATACCTCGGGACCTACTATGCAAAACCTTGATTTAGAATACGTACTTCGTTGCATTTTGGGATTCGTGGATTAAGTTGGGGAGTTAAGTTTGCAGATTATGTGTTTTGTGTTGGTACTCTTACAAGGAAACGTGCCGAAGGTCGACGCATTCATTCTAGTGAAATTTATGCGACAGGTATTTTTTTGATAAATGTTTAACACAAATGAACGTAATTACATTTTCCGATGAAAAATATTCTTCGCTCTATAAAAATTCAAAACATCCGATTCTCGTTCTGTTTCTGTTTAAAAGAGCTCTGTGTTTAATTATAAATTCTTTTTGTACCAAGATGAGAGAATAAATTTTCTTATTAGCATTCATTTCTGTCCAACGAAACAAATTTATTATGATCGTGCAACCTTGAAAACTGGTATTTCCCCAAAAAATCGATAAATTTTTTGCACCAAATCGGTTGTTTTAATGCGGCATTCTTCAGTTTAGAGGAAACTGAAATTAGTATCCTTGACTCAAACAGAAAGAATACTCGATGTTACGATACATTATATTATATAGCGATAAATATCGTCTATTGTAACTCACCATTGCATTCTAATTTCAATCAACGAGAATCGATTTAGCGACTATGAGTAATGCGTTTCAAGCAACACGATTCGTCCATGCCGATGACTGACAGGTATACATCATACTTGATGTCACATAGACTTTCTCCCCTTAAACGCACGTATCCCGATACACTTGATTTAAGACTGACAAATTTTGCACAATTCCACGCGAGATAAAAAGACTTGATCATCCTCTTGACATTTTACTTATTCCCGTATCTTTCGGGTGGGACACGTGCGTACAGAAGATAATTAGATTTTGCAAAACCGTCTGACATGAAATAGGATATCTGGCTGTTTAGAATGGCCAGCTTTTATTGCCCATAAATTCAATGTGTTACTCATTTATCGTTTTCTTACGTGTTCTCTCACGTGTCATTTGACGCATTAATTAAAAGAGACATTATTCGAATGTGAGAAAAATATTTAAACAATTATTATACAACGATGAGGACAATTTTGCTGATTTAATGGACACCAAAACATAGCAAAATAGAATATAATAATTTAACATTACAACCAATTTTCAATTCTACTGTTTCTTGACACGTTCTGTGCCATTTGTTATGCTGTTTACCTTCACTGTTCAAATGTTTCATTAAATGTAACTGCATTATGAAATATTGAAACAATTTAATAGAAAAAAATCATGGATTTTTTAAATATTATACTGTGCTCTACGACTTTAACCTTCGAATGGTTGGAGTTCCTCAAATCAAATTAATCAAATTAATTAGACTATCTCTGTGTAAATTACGAGATTGCGGACGTCATAAAAATTCTGATTATCTGGTTTGAATCCTCCAGGTTTGTGCCGTCTCTAAGGAAGAATATTTGTTATTGTTTCGAGAAGTAGTTCAAGGCCGAGCAGGAAGACCATTAGGGTGTGCCTCAGAACGATGAAATAATCTGCTTACTGACTCCGGGTTTAGCCGCGTTCACTTCGCCTCGGAGGATCCAGAGAGTCGTGCAGAGCACCGTTATCTGTTGGAAGAACAAAAGCGATAGTTAGAACAGAGTGGACGGTAGCGGGGGTCCTTTCTTTTTCTTTGTGTCGTGAAAAAGATCCCGGCTTCCCCCTCGGACTGCGTAACACGTAATGAGCCACCGCGATACCGTGGCCGGCAATTTTCTATAATACGATGTTTTATTTGTCATTGCGTGACGCAACCCGCGTACGCGCGCAAATCCGAAGATCGACGCACCGTTTCATGCACACGCGACATACTTGTCTTCGACACGGTGTCGTGGCGGATTGTGCAAATTTCGAGGGTGCAATCGCAGGTCGGAACGGTCTGTCTTTCGAAGAACTTTCGAAAACCTACTATTAATATTTGGTCTACCGTAAAGCATCATCCATTGGAAGAGATTTTGATTTTTCATATTATCCATCGCGAATAGTTAGGGAATTGTGTAAGATTAAAGAAAGAAGTTTAATTAAAAGTTGTGTTTTTAAAATGTAATTTCCAATTCGAAAGATAAAATACTTGCGCTACGACGTCATAGTCATATATTCTGAGCTACCTAACCGCACAAAATAGTTCCTACATCCTGTTTCCGTTGGAGGTATAACGTTTTATTCGAGGTCACGAAAAAGGTAGATTTAAAATGAAGCGGCAATTACGCGATCAATCTGCGAATGTTTATGTAAATTTATATTTTTTGTGAACCAATTTAAGAATCCCTGATCTGAGCATTCACATTTTGCAGACGGCGAAAAAACAGTAAGCATTGCAGTCTGTAGGTATTTCATTGCCATTTATTTTTAGCAGAAAAAAGTAAGACATTCAGTCCCATTTTGTTAATCAAAAATTGCCAGCTTTATCAAATATTTTAGAACGACAATATATAATTTATTTATTTCTTTTCTTGTGCATTTTCCGAACCCGAATGCATTTGAGTGCACAAGCATATGCAGTTTGCGGGTTATGTCACTGTTTGAGGAACCCGAACGCGACAGTTGCGACAGAATTGTCGGAATTCGTATTTTACCATAGACCACGACATTCCTGTAAAGAGAAGTAATCAATATTCCTCATTTCTTTAGATGGAACCTGTTCTCCGTGAGATCGAAACGCTTGACGAATCAATCGATCGCGGCAGTCTTTATTGCTTCCTGAAATTCCCGGAATTCCCGGAACGGTATCCATGATTGACGATCTAATTGGTTCGCGTTATGTAACAGCATTGTTGCTGATTGTGAAGCACGCGGCACGTACCGAAGAAAGTAGAAAAATTGAGTGCAATCACAATGTGGCTTATTGTAGCTCATCCGAGAAAATAAGCCCTGGTGGAATTGCTACGTATGACCTGGGGGACTTTTTTTATAGAAATTTAATTCCATCTTCCACAATTGCAAATTAGCCAATGTCAGTTATCAGGGAGTCTCTTCCAATCATAGTCGCCGACAGAAAAAGACAATCATCCGTCGATGTCTTGATTTCGATTTTGCATACCGTTTCCAGTGTAACACTAAAAGAGAAATTGCTGATGACATGGTATTGGAGGTTTGCTTTCGATCGAAGCATGGGTGGATACACTTCACTGCCAGATTTAAGTAGTATTCTCTAGATTATACGAAAGGAGAATTTATGAACTTCACATTATAGAACATTGATCAGATATTTTACATAGAGACACATTAAATAATTTCTTGTTCAAGTTCAACTGCTGCAGATTATAAAAATGTGTAGATACATTATTCTTCTTGAGCAGGCTTAATAAATTGAATGGTACAATCAGAGATTATAATAAAAAAATTCTGAAGTGTTAAAATCGATTTTTTTAAATAAATGGAACCCATTTGTTACTTTCAATTCTTATAGTCAATCCATCAGCCCGAGAAGCATGTATCCACGTTAAATAGTCGGAGATGTACATAAACATTCAGTACCGATCGATTACCACTGATTAGTTCAAACAGAAAACGAGGGGTACATTGTTTCGCGATTCATTCATGAGGTTTATTCATTCACGAGGTTCATTTCTACGAGCAGCGTACCCGGCGATCTTAATAAAGCACGTGTGACTACTAACACGCGTTGCAGGCTTCGTGAATGGCCAGTGTCATGATCTAAAGAAAGCAATGTATATAAATAAACGCATTTTTACCGGACCGATCAATAAATAATTAATTACAATTGCAAAACCACAGGCTCTCCCTCTTCGAGATTTCTTTAATGAGTATGCAGCGCAAAGATAAATTTTAATCAATTAATCGCGTATAAATTAACGCTTTCCATAAGATTTCCTTATCGAAGGACGAGAGAATATATCGCGAGACAACGTCTGTTTATATATAAATGCAGAATAACTTTATGGTACTCGGGCTTACGTAATTATTTTTACTTACAGTTATTAGATAGATTTGAAGTGGAACGTATTCTTAGAACGCAAGGTATTGTCTCGTATTGTAATTAGCACGATTGCGCAACGTTTAATCCTTTCTTCTCGCAAGGACGCGCGCTTTTCAATATATAGAGTCGGAAAGTTCATGTCTTACATACCGTAAAACAGTTCATTAAAGCCCATCCGACACGTATAAATCTTGTACAACACCTGTTCCACACATTATTCGCGAGCCGTAATAAATAATCGCGACTCGACGATGTATTGTTATATCGATCACAATGACGCCGTTTGATTTACAAGGCTGCGTTCTACACTAATAAATCCGTTCGAATTTGTCGCCAATAAATAACAAATTAAACCGCGTTTCATAGAAACGAATAAAGCGCAGTACTATGGCCGTGCACGGTGAAAATGGAATTATTTGTTGCAAAATTAGCGGGGACCTGTCAGCGAGAACGATATGCTGCTATGTTGCAACGCACGATGCACCATGCAGAAATAAATTGTTGGTGATGACGATGTTGCAAACTTTTACACGTATCACTTCTGTCTCACTCAGATGATAAATTATTTCCGTGGTTTTCTTTGAACTCACTGTACAATGATTAGTTGTTTCACTCCGAAATTTATTGTTGTTTAAAATGAAATTAATCGTTGGATTGCTTCGAGTAATGAATGAATTGTTCAGATGACACACAGACCCTCGAGAATGCAAATTAAGGTTTTGCTTGGTTGCAGGTTTACGTTGATAGAGAGTTTTAAGTCGAAGTCGAAGTCGGAACTTGTAAGAAACGAAATGTTTACTCTCGAATTACTCAAACAACGAAGAGTTCGTTGTGCAACTTGGAACTGCATGGAATGCGTACCGAGTCGAACAAGAGAAAAATTAATTTTCCTGTTTCGGGGACAGAAAGTGGCCTCGTTACCGCGTGGTGCATCCTTGCCGGACGAATATCATCTTCGTTGTTGCGAAAGAGGGTCTCTTCTTCGGTTATTTTTCTCGTTTCTGTCAACCAGGCCGGAATTAGTGTTCGTATATGTATACTCACGTGTAGCGGGTAATGCATCGTACGTGAGACTCGTGACGACTAACAGTCATACACCGTGCTCGATGTCATTTATACTTTCTCTCCGTAAACAGTTTTGCCCTAATTCAAATGACATAAGACTCGCAAATTTTGCATAATTCCGCGGGGAGATTGCATTCAGACAGGAATGCGACAGTAAGAGTGACTTGAACTCAACAATACCTACATTAACGTTTATAGTTATTGTCACCAAGAATACTTATTATTGAAACTCAACCCCTTGCTTGTGGCATTAAAGAGTTACGGAGGTCAGGAAGTCGAAAGAAAGTGATTTTTGAGAATTATTTTCTCAAAAAATATTACATTTATAGATGCACGTTTCAGAGAGTATCTCGAATTGCATCATCTTGAAACTAGAAAATTTTTCAATTTCTAAAGAATTTCAGAACAGAATTTCATTGAACTTATTTAAAGTACAATTACCTGATTCGCCTGGTAGAAAGTTGTACATTAATGTCAAATTACAATGAACTATCACTGGTAGAAACGTCCTTATTATCATTCTTTCGCTTGCCGATCGGTTGAGTGATTTCGATTGAAGGGAAACCAGAAAATTAATTAATAGACCTTAACTACAATTAAATTAATTCCAAGCCATTTTCATAGAATTTAAGCGTGAATGTAGCATATTGTTCAAGTTGAAATGCGAATTTTTTTAAACGTTCTTTAGAATGCAAATGTAATTATCTGAAAATCGAAACTGTCCAAACCCCTCAATCGCGCTCCGCTTACGAGTCAAAACGTATTCATTGTATTCACTATGTATGCAGCATAATGAACTTATAACCCTTTCGTGTTAGTAAAGAGTAAGTGTTGCAACAAAGTTAAACGATCCGCCAAGAAACCAGTTTGTGGAGATTTGAATGTAGATATCCAAGCCACTTTGCACTCTCTTCTTTATTAAGTATTATCATTGAACGATCAGGCTACAATATCAAGACTATCTTGGGAGATTGTAATTTCCGTTTTTTATTAACATCAGATATATATAGTAATACGAAATCGACAATGCCACTTACAATGCCACTCTACTAATAATTAATCATTAATTAATAATTCGTAATCACCGATTAACACTGGAGCTACCATTTGAGTCAGAATATTCTATCCCGAATTTCTTAAATTGACATTACTAAATTCACGAAGGTGTCTTTGGAGTAAATTGTCAAATCAATTCTTTTATAATCAAAATTGCATTAAATCATAATGAGTACACTCTTGCAATTTTTACAAGAAAATAAATAAATTGGACTGCTCGGTACTCCCAGCGTTGATAATTAATTACGACTTATTTATAGATAGTTAATATCCTATTTGACTTAGAGAGCGAACAACATTGGGAGCAACGACACCCTGAAGATTGTAAATTTGCACAGCTTGCGGTTGCGCACGGACTATCTGACCAGCTCCGTAGTTTTGCGCGACAACTAGTGGTTGCACACCGTTGAGCCCGTTCAATTGTGGAGGCTGAAGGCTATTAATTTGCTGGTTCATAAATCCGGTATACTTCGATACCATGCCAGTTATGCTTCCGTATGGAATTCCACCTGAAACGAAACAATATGTGGGTGAAACCCAAGCCGAAATCATTTTCTTATAAATTCATTCCTTGAATATTAGTCATTCCCAACAAGTAGAACTTTCTTTGCCAATACTAATCATTACTAAAATAGCAGAGAACAATTCGACGTATTCAGCTAATTCGAATATCTCGCGCGATGCGTCGTCCCAGGCATTGAAGTCTCCAAACTGTCTCTTCCACTTAATCATGCTCTCGAACAAATGAAAATTTAGCATATCGTTTTCGTTCTTCATATTAAATTTGCATTTAAGATGCTTGTCGGTCCCTTGACTACATAGAATTAATGTTAATTATTTAAAGTTTAATTCAAGTTTGCCGTCCACACTGAAAAGTGAAAGGACTGGGTGTCGCATCAGAAAGATGGTGTCGTCCCCTGTTGTTGCACGACTGCACGAGAAATGATTGCTCATGTTACCATGTGTACGATAGGTGAGTTAAAACGATGTATTTACGATGCTTCATGTGTAATTGATGCGATAGTGATAGGTAAGACAAACATAGATTGGTATATGTAAATTATTGTGCACTAATGAAAAGTAAGCGGACTGACTTACCGTACGCCAATCCGTTCACCATTTCCACGATCCCAGCGCTGTCCGGTGCGGCTGTCGATAAGTTTAGCAAACCAACCAGTGTCAACAGCAGTACAGTCTGCAAACAAATCGTTGTAGTCAATAAAAATGCTGTGGTTATACCCTGGGTTAGCCAATCCTTAACATTCTAAAATGGAGACCGTCTCGGTGAGAAATTTCCAAATCCAAATTTACTTTTCAGTACACGTATCACTCGCTCAGATGAGAGATCTATTTAAATTTCAAAAATACCGACATCCTTGACGCTGGAACTATCAAGTCCGTCAGAATGACTGATTTCAGATTTGTTTCTTCTACAATTCGTTAAGTTATACAATAGAAATATTTCGCACTCGCGGTCGAGATTGATTCGTTGATCTCGGTCGTTTAGCGTGGACGGCTTGATCCGAGTAACTGCAGTAACAGTCACAAATAGAAAGTGCACCACTATTTGCATGTCAGCATTTTTTTCGTGGTGCGCTGGTTTTACAGTAAACAAGTTGCGTCCAACTCGATACACGAATTTAGAAATTCCAAGAGGTATTGAACAAACACGTTTCAGCTGTTAATTCGTTTCGCTTTCGCGCCAGCTTTAAACACTTTAAATCAAATATGATATGTCAACAGTACAGGTTGAACAAGCTTGATAATGTTCACTCTGACCTTCGATGAATACATATCCGGGACACCAGCGAGAGAATCGTGATACAGAAATGAAATTCGAGTACGAACACGCAGATCGAATTATATGTGTGTATATGTATAGCGTAGGGCTACCGTTGACCAATCATAGACGAAGATTTTGTAGCGAATTTTCGTAATTTTCGGGTATTGCTAATTTGAGCGAATTTTAGAGTGCTGTATTCCATTTAAGGCAGTCAAATGACGAACATCTAATAGTCTCAAAGTTGTGAAATATAGAGACCTTGAAGAACACAATCACCTCTCACACTGTTACTCACGTGACCTGTATCATACTCATGCTCTGTATTTCCTTCTTGTTCTACTTAAAACAGCTTAGGACCTAGAGATTCGTTTCATAATTTCTATGAAAACAGCATCCTTTGTGTAAAAATAAAATATGTTATGCTGACAGTGTCGTCATACTGAAGTCAACCCAATCGCACAGACAATGTTTGATATACACTAAGCAGTAATATAATATTTTTAAAATGATACCTGTAAGTCAGCAACTAATAAAAAGAAAATAATAAATGTTGTTTCAGTGACTCTAGTTTCTATAATTACGTTCTATCTGAAATGATAAAACCTGTTTCTCCAAAATATCGCCGTGTCAAGTCCCATTCAATGAACTTCGTTTTACAGCCGTAAAGCAACTTAAATAAATAAACTCTTTAGGTTCGAGATCTTTTCACATCCACAGTCGAGCTAGATAACGTTAGCACTGCATTCAAACTTTCATACTTCTAATTTCACGTAAAACGAGACACCGATTAAATTACGTAACGAATTGAAGGATCGTGTTCTTTCAGTCGTGAATATTAATACACAAAGGACTTATGTTTAGTTTCTGTTTCTCCGAAGCGTAACGTACCTTCAAAGGTAGCATATTGACCTTTCCCTAGTCGCGACGCGAGGACAGAAGGAAACTAAACCGGTAAAGTAAAGATCGAATTATATACGGGGCTCGGCCACTCAATTGGCCAATCAAAGGCTACTATTCCCTTTCAGCGCCGAATGTTATAGATCGGGGCTCCATTTTATTAGAATGCAGTGCGTATGTAAATGGAGGATATCGTCCACCTTAACCTTGGCCAGCGTTAACTTACCTCTCACAATGTCTATCTTATCTCCGAGCGGGTGAAGTAAATCCACTTTTCCTATGCATTTCTACTCAAGAATCTTCTCTATCATCTTAAGCTGACATCAAAATTCTTCTACATTCGTTAAAACATTCAATTATGTCTCACTAGTGACAATAATTAATGTTTATGAAAACGATGGGTTGCACTTACGAAATAAATATATTTCTGAAATAATGAATTACGAGACCAACTTTTTTGTCAGTCTAATAACATGGTAAAATGTGAATTGTTATAACATTTAAATGGCTGCAGGATAATTGGAGAAATTGAGAAACTTGATATTGATGTCTTTTCAAATTCGTATAAAAACACAACGCACGAACAAGCACAACGCGCGGCATCCCCCACCCCACCGAATATCGATCGATGTCGATCGCCGTTGATAATTATTGATAAATTTATTATTTCTAGCTGGTTAACGTTTATAACAATTCCATTTTACAGCGATGTCCACTAGCACTCCCTTGGCTATCTGACCACCTAATTTTTTAGTAAAAGTGGCTAATAGTATTCGAGATACGGAATAACTTTTAAACTATGAACATTCGCACGCATTCATTTATTCAATACAATTCACAGATAAATTTATTATTTCTGGCTGTTTAATGTTGTCGATTTAATGTGATCGACAGTTCGTCGAACCCGTCAAATTGTCTCGTGGGCCATCGCATCATGTTTTCCTTACTCCAATTCCGTTACCCTATTCCTTTGTCTCCTCCGCAGCACCGTTTATTAGGTCATTACCCTAACGAACGTTACTGCGATCCTACTCGTTTTTCAAAGTCTTCACTACGTAATCCGTCCAAAACCGATAGGCCACGCGGGTGTAAAAGAGAGCTGCCTTGTCTCTCTCGCTCTCTTGCGATTATTCTGGTCATTCTGACACATATCAAAGTTTTCGTGCTTTTACTCTTGTCATACTAACACTCATCAAATCTCGTTTCGTTCGATCATTCATTGTTCATTTTCTCATTTTGTTATTTTTCCTTTTGTATCGTTGATTTCTCGTTAAATATACGTTCTATATTGTTAACCATAACTCGTTACACCTTTCTCTTCTACTCCTTTTACATTTCCATTAGCTAGAGTTTACAACAAATGTTTATACAACAATTCCTTTTGCTAATTAATGATGTTAACGAGTAGTACCTTGACCACCTTGCCATCTAATCATTTATAATAAAGTCTTTTCAACATATTTCTGTTCCCTCAGATTCTTGAAACATTTATGTATAAAAAAGTGTAAGGTAATAATATTCTCGTTTATGAAATATTTTGAAATTACAAATAGAGGTATCTCGTATAAAATTTGAAGTAGGAATTGTTGATTTTCCTAAAATTATGCTTCATTACTTTCTTAATATATCTAGGAATCTTTTGTCCTGGAGTTTTGCTTTTAATATTTTAAACCTCTGAAATATCTGCAATACGTTCGGTGCAGAATGTAACAATTGACATCAATATGGTTTCGTGACGATTTCCCTTCTCACCGACGAGAATGTCCTCAGTGATCTTCTGCACCGACGAGATCAGGTCGATGGTCTTCTGTTTCTTACTCCAGCCAGAATACATCCAAGAGGGCGTAAGAGGACACCGAAATATGCGGGCGACACCAACTCCCGTAAGGCTGGCAGTCTGGTATCTCGTCGGTGGCGATACCTTCGTCGGTGCCGTGATGGCGTGCGTCATTACCCTCAGCCGACATAATACGTCGGTAAGTTCGTTTACACCGATTTCTAAAGAAAGAATTAGCACCGACGAAATACATATACAGCGAAGACTGTCAGCGTCTGTGCTATTCAGTGACATAGGCAAGTGGGCATTGGGCATGGTGAGCGCGGGAATAACGTGGAACTAATAGTGATCTGAAATACCAACATCGCTGAAAGTACCGCTGCCGACGACATACTAGTCGATGGTTCCGCGCTCTCTACCTAAATAGAACCAGAGAATATACGAGATACCCGACGTGGCCTCACCAAGAGAGATGACCACGAGAAGTGTTCAAACGATATCCCATTTCCCCCAATTACCTGGCTCCAGGCAACGCGAAGTGTTGAGGAGAACTCGGGTAGATCGAGTACACTGTACCGTGGCTACACGAGTGAACAGGTCTCAATGAACCACCCCTCCCAATGTATCGACGCCGAATACCGGCTCCAACCGGCCTGGTACATACAAGCAAGGTCCGACATAGCAGAAGGCTTGCCATTTAGTTTTTTAGTAAAAATAGGCAATAGAACTTGAGGTACAGACGCTGTCCCCGTTTTCCCGTGTCCGAACCAACTGGCCTAGTCGCGTCGTCGTTTCCGATCCGCGTATCTCGAAGATTCGGCTCTCGAGCGAAACTGAACTTTTAAACCATGAACATACGTACGCTTTACGAAAAATTTATCATTTTGAACTGGTTCATATTTATACCCAATCCTTTTGCCAACGATGTCAACAATGTGATCTAGTTCACCCTTCCCGTGAAGGTTGTCTCAGTTAGGAATGAAGAACGTCTTACGTAAAAGCAGCAGTTCAAAATGGAAAAGTACATTATGCAATCAACTTTATCATTCATTCAATCTCTATCTTTATTCATAATAATCAAATTTCTTTACAATAGCAGAAGCAACAGATGAATTACTTAACACTAACAAACATGTGTTATAACTATATGTTAACAAGAAACACCAAAATTTACAGTTAAAATACTTTAATCGTTTAAGGGTACAGCAGAATGAAGTCTTTGTTTTTAGCATCATCTGGTTCACTTTCCTTTTTCCTTTCACTATGTCCCGTCTCACTATTCCTTCCTTCAGCCGTTCGGTCGTGTAACAAATCGACTGTCATGGTCTCTGAGCTATCGTTTACTTTTTGCTGTGGAAACTTCTAGGCAAAACACAGAGGTATTTTTCCAGATTGTCGTCCCTAAAAATTCTGAAATTAAAACTTTCGTGAGTAACTCGATCATTCAATGACCCTCACTTTCATTTAACAAAAGGTAAGGGAATTGGATTCTTGGTTGGGAATATGAATTTTAGTATACCATAAATTTCTAAAATGAAACACCCGCCTTTGTTAAAGTCATAAATTTAAAATCTCCGTACCTTAGAAATTATAATTCTGTGATATCCAGGATTTAGTAGAAATAATTTCCCTCGACTCTTGCTGGGACAGTTGAGTTGCTCTATTATGTGGTATGACACCTCCATCTGATTTCACGATACTATCGAATCCAAACTCATCATCAGCTCCGGGAACGTCATCAGACTTAGCATAATCGCTCAACGCTTCTATCCTCTCATCCATAAAATCGAATTTTCCATCATCGTTAATCGGAGTCATTATTTCTTTCGATTTACCTGCTTCATCACCTCCTCCATCAGGATGACCCAAGTCCTCTCGCTTATTAACAGCCTCACTTTCAGAACTTTCAGGTCTTATAGTCTTTTTCTCACTATCCTTATCCTCATTCAATTTATCCTTTACTTCCTTCACTTTCTTTTCCCAACCTGAACTTTTCTTCACTTCATCTTTTTCTTTACTAATTCGACTTTTCCTTTCTGCATCAATTTCATCAGACACATTCGCACGATGTTCCATCGTCATGTTTCTTTGTACAGGAGAATCTAAGGTCTTAAGATCATCATTACTCAATTTATCCTTATTTTTAAGACCAGTGTCTTTCAGATCATCTACTGATTTCGAAGATTTTCTCCTCGCCAGTCTTGGCAACGAAGTTGTGCTTGTCATAGGCGTTGTTACCATCTTTTGTCTTCTTCTGCCTCGATTGACAGCACTCTTCGTCGTAGTTTCCACATTAGAAAGACTCTTTACAGGCCTACGCCTTCTCTTATTCTGTTGCAGCGTAGAGTTCACTTCCCTCTTAGAATTAAGAACCTCCTGATTCGCCTTTTTCACCGCCAGTCTAGACTCTCCATTGTCCAAAGAATTCCGCAACAATCCGTTCGAACTTCTATTTTTAGCTACAGAATCAATCAAGGTACTACTTTCCTCCTTTTTCCCACTTCTCCTCGGCGCGAGCGTGACATCTTCAGGAACAATTCCTCTTGAAACTCCTCGAATACCAGCTTTTTTCTCCCCAGAATTTTCCGGCGTCTCCTTCGACTCTTTCGACTCCTTCGCCTCCTCATCAGAAGATTTCTCATCGCCTTCTAGGATCTCTTTAATAGATCTACTAATTTCTTCCACCTTCTTCGATTGAGCGTGGTCAGCCTCAGGCAGCTTCGCTTTCTTCGAACTGTACTTGCTGCTGTATTTCTTGACTGGTCGAGTTTCGCTGCTGCTCTCGATGTTATCAGAATCGTCTTCCTCAGATGAGTCCTCTCTTCGAGTCCAGAATCGAATTCTTCCTCGAGGATTCGTATTCCTTCGATACTTGCTCGTGTGAGCGCCGTCGTGGTCCTCTTCATCATCTAACCTCTTACTGTTACGAGCCAAGCGTTCTCGCCGCTCCCAGGGATACTCGTAATCGCCGGCCGATTTATCATCGTATCGATTACGTTTACGTCGCTTCTTTTCATTTTTCTTGTCCCTGTGCCAAGGGAAAACGTATTCGTCCTTCTCTTCGCTCTCTTCGGAGTCCTCTCCCGAATCATTTCCGAAGAACGACTTTCTCGACTTCAGAAATGAAAACGGCGGATGAAAGAATGCAGGCTTATTCAATCGTGGCCCAAGATCTTTGTATTTCTCATCTTCGTAACTTTCTGCTGGAGAAGACGGTCTGTTCCAGTAGCTGAAAAAAGTTCGTCCTTCTTTCGAGTCATTGTTCTTCGAAGCGCTGCCTTCTTCGGACGATTCTTTACTCGGTTCAGCGTTTGTGTTGCTTTCCGCTTTCTCCGAAGACTCCTCGTCGGAGAAATACGAGTGATTAACAGTCTTCGGCGCATTGTTCTCCTTTTCGAGGCTCTCCTTGGAATCCGTGAGGTTCAAAGGCGAATTCGAACCTTTGGTGTCGTTCGAGAAAATCGATTTCTTGAATTCCTCGGAGGAGAAGTCTGTGTAGGTCGGTGAAACGAAGTCCAAGAAACTCTTCAATCTTGAAACTTCCGATGGCTTCTGCGTCGTTGTTTGCTCCTCGCTCAGATTCTCGTGAACAGCGTATCCGTTTCCGGTTTTGTTAGGCGCTACAGTTGACAGCTCGATGGAGCTTCGATTAGATTCATCAGTCGGTGAATTTAATTTCTCGCTTTGCGTGTCATTTAGAAAGTATTGAACCTTCTTATTCTCTTTCATCAGCTCTCGACTACTGTCTTCAGCAATTCTGTGCGTTGTAGCACTTAAAAATGGCTCTGTGGAAATTATCAAAGCCGATTCTGTCGTGCTAGGAACAGAAACGGGCTTCCTCCTCTTAATGTAATTGTACTTAGGTTCCTTCCTCCGATTATCTTCCACTACTTCGCTTTCATTTGTAAACTTCCCAACTCTGCTGATCTCTCCTTTTGGTTTCGAGTATCTGATCCGATCTTTGATCGTGTAGATGGTTTTCGAAGGTTTCTCTTTTTCGTCAGAGTCCAAGAACGGAGATTTGGGAACTCTAGATTTTTCGTTCACCACAGGTACCTTCGAAAACGTATTAGATGTCTCGTTCTTTTCAATAGAATCGCTGATCCTTTCCAAACTTCTACCTCTCTCTTGCTTATCTTCGAATCGCCCAACATTTTCCTCACTCGATACTGTTTCTTTGCTCCCACCACCTGATCTCACCGACGGTAGTTCAGCGGAACGATCGAAGAACTCTCGATCATCGTCCCTTGTATCTCGTTTGTACCTGATGATCCTCTGACGATGATTGATGGGCCGTAATCCGTTCGGCGTCACCTGCACAAGCTGCAACCTGCTCTTACTTTTCTGCGGTACTCTAACTCTTTTGTACAATAATCGGTGTCTGTTGATGTACCTTGGCGGAGTCTTTCCTCCAACCTTCACCTCTGAACTACTCGAATGTTCCTCGCTGTTCGAAGACTTTCTGTCTTTCTCCTTTTTCCCACCCTTCGTCGAGTTCGAGGATGTATTTGTTGTGACTGCGTTGATCTCGGTAACTTCAGCTTCTTCGGATGTCGGGACCGTGGTGATCTCCTCCACTTGATACGAATTCGCCATGTTCTTGATAGTCCCCATTACGTCCTCGTAAACCTGGTTCTGGTAGGGTGTGTACAGCGACGACACCTCGCTGGCAGATGAAATTGGCCGTCTGATGATCTTCTGTGGCCTTCGAGGCTTCACGTACCTCACACTGCTGCCTTTTATCCTGACGACTCGAGGTCTAGATCCTGCCACTGGTCTGGAATAACTTTTGATGCGAACTCGTCTAGATCTTGGTGCGCTTGCACTCGTGGACTTCGGTTTTCGTTGCCGAGGTTGGCTCTTATGATTCTCTGGTCTCTTCGACGACTTCTGCACAACAGTTTGATCATCCTCCTTCGGGAAAAGCATGATTCTTGAAGCGAATTTCTTTGGGTTCATTTCCAAATGTGGCAGTGGGTCTTCCACCTCTTTCTCCAGAAACAATGGATTGTCGAACGGATCGTCGTCGAAATACTTCGCTTTGAAGCAGTCCAGCTTATCCCCCAGACCTTTCAAGCGTTGAGGATTTTCGTTTACACCTTTCTCAGCAATTGGTTTCTCTTCTTTTGGTAGCACGTCCAAGTTTGGCTCCACTTCGTCGCAGTGTTTGTAAATGTCTCGTGACCTGTAGAAATTCATTCGCCCGTACGTCTTCCCAGGTACTTGCTGAGGGTCAGTCGCGTATCTCAGAGCAGAAGGGTTTGGTAACTTCTCGCTTTCGTAGAAGGGATACTTGTCTTTGTCCACGGTGGATTCCGTGGTAGTGACACTGTGAGTATTTTCTTCTTCGGTGATTTCCTCTACGTAGTCGAAGTCTGGAACTTTTGGTACATCCACTTCGATCTTCTTCTCTTCGTCATTTTCATCAGCATCCTCCTCATGTTCTTCATTGTCGTTGAACCGAGCCTCGATCTCCTTGTTAATGACATCGTCGGTTATCTCCGGTGACTCCTGTAGGAGATCTTCATGACTTTTCATGTTTGATTGGTCTTCTTTCGGTTGTACAGAATCCTCTTCGATTTCCTTCTCTTCAGCTTTGTCTAAGTCTAAAGACTTGCTTTCTTGTTGGTGAAGATCTTCAGCTTCATCTGTTTTGTTAGAATCTGAGTGTATTTCAAAGTCAACTTCACGATGGCTTCTCTTGGGTCTCAAAAGTTCTTGATTGATAACCGTTTCTTTGGTTTCTTTCTGATCTTCTAGGAACTTCTCGCTGTTTTCTTCATGTTCATTTTTCCTACTGCTTGCAATAATACTTATTTCTGGTATATTTCTGGGCTCGCCTTCTTCTTCCATTCTCTCACTGACCACCTTCCCAATTTTTAAATTATTTGTATCATTATCGTGTCGCTTTTGAATCTTATTTGAATTGTTTCTTCCATCCACGTTCTCCAAATTGGAGTCATAATCCCTCTCATGAGAAGATCTCTTCAGTTCCACAGCCTCCTCAAATTTTTCCTTCACTCCTCCATTGTCCAAAAGCTTTCTATTGTGTTCAACAGTGCCAGTTATCCGATCCGGACCTTCTTCCACTTCTCTCCGCCCGGTACTCATTTCCAACTTCTTTTCATCGTCACTGTCGTTCCACTTCACCGATCCTCCCCCGATTCTCACCTTCTCCCCATCGTCCTTAGAAGCCTCTAATTCGCTCGGAACCTTTCCATCCTTCTCTCCATTCTCCATCAAACCCGCAAAAGAATCGCTTTCTCCATCCCCGAGGGAATCCCCTCCAACCACCGACCCACGCGATCCTTCTCCTCGATCGTTCTCCCTGGATCTCGATTTCTTGTCGATGGGTCTGTCCGCCGTCAAACCGATCGTATCCGGCACGAGCCCCACTTCCACTCCGCGTGTCACTTTCCGTCGCGGATTTCTCTTAGCAGCGGCTAGCGAATTTTTCGCTGCCCGTTCTATTTCACCCCGATTCGCCGCGGCGTTGTTTGCCGATTGTTTTGCGGCCGCCGTAGCACCGCCGGTTTCGTCATCGCTTTCCCACCTGGGGGATCTTCTTTCTCTCCTTTTTGCACGCGATCTGCTAATCGCCTCGATCACCACGGGCCTGAACCATGGCCTGGGAACGTTCCTATTTCGTTTCGGCTTCGCGTAATCGCCTTCTTTATGGCCTCTGTGCTCGGCAATCGCGGGTGGTAGCAAACTGCTCGATGGCTGCGAGCTTCTTTTGCGAACCAACGGAGCTGAACTGGTCCTAAATAAAGGCGACCCTAGTTTCATACTGCCGTGAGGATTATGCGGAATAAAATTCTGATAAGAACTTTCCTTCTGAAGCACCGGAGGCCGCATTTTACCGAGATCCTCCATCCACTTCAGATAATGCAAATTATTCCGTGGAGGACTCGAGTTTAGCTTCCTAGCACCTTCTTCGTTCCTCAGATGCGTCAGCATCTTCACGTAGTTAGGATTCGGTAGCATATTTCCTGGAGTTGTGTTTTCTTTCCTATCCTCAATGATAGGATTTGGTGTCACTGTCTCGGAGGATTCAACTGGTTTGACGGCCTTGTGTCGCATGGTAATCTTGTAACGAGGTTTGCGGTTCGTTAGAGTCACCGGATTGGAGAACACCTTGTTGAAACTTGCTTCTTTGCTGTCTAAATTACTGGTGGGTTCTAATATGAAGTGGCTGGCGTCGTTTTTCTCCGTTTTGGGAGGTTCCTGAACATTAAGGGGCTGCCATTTGACTTCTTGTTCATTTGTATTTTGCGCTCCCAACGCTGTGAGCTGCTGTTGTTCAAAATATTGAGGATTGGCCAAAGTCTGTGCGGAAATTAACTGTTGAGGATTCAGGATTGCTGAATCGACAGTGGGAAATGGCGTCGTTAACTTCATGTAAGCAGAGTAAGGAGCAAACGCGTTCTCCACTGCCGCGGATGGTAACAAAACGTTCGGACTCACGGTAGCTGATTCAACGATGAGCGGACTTAGCGTAGTGTATTGATTCTGCTGCGCTTTGAAGTAGTCCCAGAAGAGTTGACTATAGCTCACTGTTGTCGGATTCTGGGCGCCTTGGAGGTCAATGATCTCGCTTTGAACTGGAGGGTTACCTTCCACCTCGTACCTGTATGTTTCCGAAGGTCCGTTCGTCAGGATCTCAATATTATTAGCTATGGTCGTTGTCTCTTGTCCTCCATGTTCTACAGAAATCACTTCTTCATCACCCGGAGTCCTGAAAGTTGAATAATTCTCTACGTAAACATTACTGTCTTGCGAATCTTGCGACTGTCTTTGCTCCCCAACTTTCTCATCAAGATCACCAAATTCTTCCGTAGATGAAGGGTTCTGTCGTTTTCCACTTCTATCTCTATTCCTCGGGCTCTTTCGTCTATAACCGTCCTTCCTCGGCGATGAAGTCACACTTTCCTGCTTACCCGAAGCACTTCCCAACTTACTAATCTCAACGCCCTTTTCAATCTCCTCAACCTCTTTCTCTAAATCCTCTTGCAACTTCTGCACTCCACTTTCAGCGACCAATTTAGGGTACGCACTCTTCGTCCATTCAGTCTCTTCATCATCCCTCCTATGATCCGTGGTGGTCTCGTAATTATCTCTATTATCGTCGTCATACTCCTTGAACTCTTCAGGGTCGATCCTCTTGTACTTCTCGGACTTGCGCGAATTTTTTCCACTAGCATCACCATCTCCCAAGATCTTTCTGCTATTTCGCTGATCCTGGACCTTCCTAGCGTAAGCTTCGTCGAAGTCAGCGTCCCTGACGTGCCCAGCATGATCGTAGGCCGAGTCCTCGTAGCCCTCTTCCGTGTACACGGTGTTCACCTTCGTGTTTTTCACAACTTTTCTCAATCTCGCTGCGTTTTCCCTGTCCTCCTCGCTCTCCGCGTTCTCGAACGCTTTTTTCCGAGGCAGTCTTCGCACCGTGTGCGTCCGACGCACTTGTGCGTACAATCTCGACGGGACTTCCTCTGAAGAGACTTCCCTGGGCTTCGTTGGCTTGGCCCATTGCCCCGAACCTGTGTATTTTGGCTTGGTGGGCACTTCTTTCGATAATTCGTGTTCCGAATAGGGTATCGCATGATCCGGAGGACCTACAGGATCTGCGTCCTCCGAGGATTGATTCTCTTCGTCATCCGGAGGATTTGCAAACCTGTTGTACACTATAGTCTCCGAGGATTCAGCTGGGTCGCTGTCCTCTTGCGACGAAGCGCTCGACCCTGTCGAGAGTTCGTTGATCAGGATGTCACTGTTGTCATGGCTGCCCGTTTCTTTGTGTTCATTGTTCAGAGAATGATTGTTTAATCCTCTAGATGAACTGCCTGTCTCTGCAAGAGTTTCGGAAAGGCACACTAGAAGAACGATCAACAGGCGACGAATTGCTACTCGACTCATTGCGTTAGTCTGATCTTGCCATTGCACTTGGTTCCATCGAGGTGAAGTTTCAATTAGAGGTCTCGGTTCATCGGGGGTGATTCATCTCGACTATGTTAGTGGTACCAGAGCACTGTTCGATTCGAGTGGACGTTACGTTGTCAAACTCTCGCACAATGGAGGATAATGGCTCACGTCCGTCGCCGGCGGGATAGAACGCGGAGAAATTGCCGTGTGGTTTTTCGAAGGATACGTGACGGAAGGTTTCCAATCATTTTCGAACGAGAACCGCCATCGAACTGTCCGCGGCGCCGTCGGTCTGGCCTAATTTATATTTTCTAGCGATCCGAAAGGCAGAGGTAGGGTCTGAAACGCTGTTGTTCACGGACCGTGCAAGCCTGAACGTTGAACGGTTCTGTCACTCTCGATTGAATCCTTCGGCGGATCGTTTCACTGGAAAGGGAATAAAGAAATCCTCGGTTAGGCTGGCGCACGCGGAGAACGCTAATTGTAACGGCGCTATTTTTCTGCGCCACTTTCCGCTCGATTCGGTAATTTGTATGGAATAGCCGCGATCTCCTATCAGAAAGTTCATGCTTCTTGCCGATGTACCTTCGATCGGACTCATTAAGCCGCGGGACACACTAATTTCACTTTTCTGGGGACTTTCGAAGCCGACGTCGCGTTAAATGGCGGATTTACCGATGCGAGACTCGACCTTGGAAAAGGCTTTTTCAAGAGAACATATTTTAAACGACTTAGGCCGCGATTATGCAGAGCGGTGAAATAATTGACGACGAAGTGGCAGAAAATAAATCAAACACATTACATATACGTATCGACTGTTGTTGATGAGTATGAGTATCGAAATATTCATGCTGCACGGGTTAGGTTAACCGCCACTGCGTAACCATGCATTGAAATCTCCTCGCGTGCTACCCCGGGTAATATTATCGTTTAAGAAATAGGTTACGTTCAAGTTTCATTGTCAATAGCAAATTTCATATAGTAGAAAAGGGTACAACTAATTTTTTAATTCTCCAAGTAACGACGAAGCAATAAGTAACACACTCTTTTAAGAACTGCTACATTTAATGGTACGTTCCTTCACGCTAGCAACTACTGTTACCCAGGATGAATTCAATTATAATAACAGTACTCTCGAAGTTTCGTGCGAAGCAACTCGTTCATAGCACATACTTCATTTTAATAATTAAACTGCGTCGGTATTTAATTGAAGATCTTTACGAAACATTCTCCATAATTGAAATTAAATCATTATAACCGCTTGCTAAATTACTTCATAATAGAAGCACTTACAGTAAGATAAAGATATGATTGTTCACTTAACTGACGGCTATGCAAGGCAGGTACCCTCGGTGTTCGCCGACACGATTTAATTTTTCGATTATGGAAATTGCCAGTGATCCGCGTTATTGTAAAAAGGGATAAAGACCGATTCCACAATAGCTCCGTTTCTAAGATCCGAAGTTCAGTAACGTTTTATCCGAGACCAGCAGAGCGGAGAAAACTATGGTTACGACGATACGGTTGGTGGCTTGACGCGGAAAGACCGGGCACAATCGCCTCGGCAGAAACTTAGCGAGCGAAACAAACGATTCACAGCCGACCGAGCTGAGCAGAACGCTTTGTGCTCTTGACTGTAGGCTGCCAGCTTCGTGTAAACGATTGTTTACGCAGTTGCTGGACGCTGTAATACATCAATGTTTATTATAAAACATTAACCCATCCCATATCCTGGGGTCTTGTATGAAGCCTGTGGATTCCAGGAGGTCTAGAAATTGTCAGGAACTTAAATGATTGTAGAATTGTTTCGTAAAAGTCAAGGATCTTATGAAATCTAGGCAATTTGGAAATTTTGTTGGCTTCAGAGTTTTTGGAATTTTCACAGCTCTTATGAGCGCCAAAGGTCCCATTGAATTTGACGGGCTCGTATGTCTGATACATGTAGAATCTAGAGGGTCATCTAGGTATTAAAAATCTTGAGGACCACGGCCATGTCAAAGATCATGTTACAGACTCTCGATCTCGAATTCAATTGTCAATTTTCTGTCTAAATGTAGAATTTATGGTATCCCCTTTTCGCAGTTCCGTCTTAATTGTGTAAGGTTCTGGTAATTTAACTGTTTAATTAAATTATAGTGTACTCTATCAGTTCACAGTTGATTACATCGTGTTCTACGAGCCCGTCTGTCATTACTACTCAATTATCCATCACAAATTTTTGCTCACGGTGAAATAACAATGTGTGTACAGATAGTAAAAAGGCACATTTCAAAGATTGCTACACCATATATTTCGTAATTCACATTTCATGAGTATACAGCTGGTTGGTGGTACTTTATAAATTAATAAGAGTAATGAACAATAAATATAATAGAACTTGGTTCGTACAATATTACATAATTACAATGGGTTCGCGATTGCACCTGTCCCGCACGACCATAATACTTCTACAGGCATTACACACTCACTACCATTCTACTGAACAGTCTAGATATAATATCATTATCTTAAATATCATTGTCTAAAACTCATCGACCAAATTCCATGCGTTTGTGCCTCTCGAGGTACGATCGAACGATGGAAGCGAATTTCCAATGACGAAGAAATGACGTTCGAACGAGTACGAATGATTTTCTTAATCACAAAGATACGTGTCAGAAGAGAAATAAATCTACTAACGTTACAACAACGCCTCGTTTGCGATCGGTCAACGCAAAACTGCGACTAATTACGATATCTTTACAGTAGATACGATCAGGTACACCGAAGGGAACGTCACGTCATTTAGGACGCAATCACCGGCTTCCACGAGTTCGAATCCTCACGAACCGAAACTGATTGTGGCTCGGACGATTGCAGCATCGACGCCTCGGGTCTAAAGAAGTCTATAATCGGATGGTAATTGTAATTGACCCGCCTCTGCGGCTCTTGGTACTCGTCGTCAAACCCGCCATTTTGCAGCCTCGATGAGGCGTCCACGTCAAGATCGTACGGCTGACTAAACCTGCATATTAAAAACTTATTTACAGCTACTCTAGATTTAACAAACGCCAACACCAAGTCATCTATTTCGTAATTAGTCAACGTTCCTTTTGAATTGTACTTATCCTTTTCCTGATTACCTGTTTCCAATTGAACTGTTGGTCGTCCGTTCCGTGTTTTCTTCGGCGTGTGACGTGGACTCTCTTCTGAACGGCGGTCTGCTCGGTCTGCTGGGTCTAGAACCTTTTAACAATGGTCCCGTGTAGCCAGGAGCTCTTGTGTTTGGCGCGTGTTGCTGTGGCAGCTTGTTGTCGAAGGGCCTTGAACTTGAAGACGATGGCTTCTTCGGTCTCGGTCTTATTGGGAGAGAGAGGGACGTTCGGCCTGCCTCCACTATTGGCTTTTTGTTGCTTGAACCTACCGGCCCAAAAAGAGGCAATTATTCATCCGAAATTAAATTAAATTTCTTAAATGCCACCAACCATTTAGTTGTTACACAGAATCGTACCTAGGGAGGTGTCAAAACTCAAAGCAAACTTGTTCAAAAAGCTCTGTTTAGAGACGTCCTCGTAATCCTCTTTCTGGTCGCTGGTGGTGATGAAATCTGACCCAGGGAACGACTCCTTCATCTTCGATGCTGGATCCTTCTGATGAGGTGGGAACAAATCGGCATAACCGTGGACATGGCAGCTACAGCAAGATGGCACCTTGAATATGTCCATGTGAAGACCGAGTTTGTTGTCCCAAGTCAGCAGTCTGTGATAGTTGTACACTTGCACGCAGGATGAGCGATAATTTTCAGAGATGAAGGAGCAAGTCGACTGTGCGCTCCTGAAACAAATAATGTTTACCATTATTTTCTCGGGTTAACAAATTCCAGTTCGCCTGTGGCTTTTCCAGGAAGCTGCCGAAGAAAGTGAAGATTCTAAAGGGCATTTCGATTCCTCTACCGCAAATCGCTCTTCACCAAGTAAAGATTTTGCTCGCTCAGTCGTGACGGAGCGACCAATTTCAATTTTCACGGGAAACAAATTGGAATAGCTCTGCGTAGTCTTTTTTTATTTTTGAGAAAGTGTGAAGTGAATCGGATACTGGGATATAGGAGACTGCTTCCGAAATGAAAGTGGTTCCGGGACATTTTATTGGAATGAATAAAATCGAAAATTAAATAATACGATCAAGAGATAATAATGAATTATTATATTTGCAATTGATCTGTACTTACGAACACTTCTCCAGTCTCAGAGTCTGTGTATGTTCGCCGGTATTGATTATGTATTTCCAAATTCCGGAAGCGGCTCTGGCCAATTGTGGTCGCGCATATTTAATAGTCGATGGACACGTGAAGCCTTCCTCGACGTTCTCGAACGATCCGCTTGTGTCAGATCTCCTGGATCGGTTTTAGTAAAATTCTAATCAGTTACGATAGCGTTGATAATTCTAATATACAGCAGGAGTGAAACGTGAAGTGACTTTTCGAAAAATTAAACCTGTAACTGCAACTGATAATAATAATTCGCACATTTAAGTTGCAGTACCCTCAGCTGTGTAATACTGATCGCAATAGTGTTGCGTTACTTTCAATGGCTAGTACTTCTTACTCCTAAGTGATTGCAGCACGCTATGCAATTACACACGCCTGTTAGCAGAGTAAACGTTCAGTAGGGGCATCGTACATGCTCTGATGTATGGTGAGCAATGAAAGTGAATGACTAAAAACTTGTGTACGAAGTAGTACACACAATGTGTAGAAGCAAGCCAAATACAAATTGAACATCATAATTTACAAAATATTTTTTACTGCCATCAGATTTAAAAATATTAAGCACTTCATTAACATTTGAGCATTACCTTCTGATTTCATTGCTCTCGAATCGATTCTCGTACCGTCCATCGTATTTATTCTCGTACTTGCTATCGAAAGATAAAGAAACTGGCAGACTCTCACTGGAATCATCAAAATCCTGTGATTTGTAGTCCGTCAACAATGCTGCGACCATCTCTTTGTTGCTCCGCAGACTTCTGGTTATTGCCTCGCTAAACAAATTTAATTTGATTAATCTCAGTACACAAGGACCACTCGTGAACTTAAGCAAATTACATAAAATTCTAGATGAATAATATTGAACTGATTCTAGAATAGTGTATTGGGGTAATTCGCGCCACTCAGAATCTACATTGTTATTCAAAGAATTGTATGTACTTCACACGAAGAAAAGGAAACGAAAGTTCCCGCTTTCTCCAATTCTCTAGCACCTTTTCCTCCCGTCAAAACTTCCACGATGCTTAATTAAGTATGAAAATTGTGACAAGGGCATAAAGTAGAAATGTCTGTTACGCAACGAATGTACAAGTTCCACGGAACACAGAGGGAAAGACTTTCTTCTATTTTAACGAGCCGCGAATTATGTTGTTACTATTGTGAAACCGCGCTCTCCTAGTTGAAGACAGCTGTCGTCGCATTAGAGAAAGTGCATTGAAAATTAGGCGCAAGGAATTGTTGCGCAATCGAACGTTCAGTTCCGGTGTAATGAGGGGGGAAACGTGTGATATGGGGCTCACTGTGGGTAATCCGCCGCCTCGAGACAAACTGTCTTTGTGAAGAAAGTGCACTCCTTCTCGGTGGGGTCCCTTCTCGTGTCTATCGGCCGCCTTGGTGGTCTGACCAATGGATTTCTTGTCAGATCTGAAAAATCACAGCCATACACCAGTTTTTTTACATAATATTTTAACGTACAATATATGTACAACACATATATGTACGTTTAAACAGGGTACTCGTTTTAGAAAAATGTCCAACAATATTTTTCAGAAAAAATTCCTGTTATACGTTTCTTTCCTTATTGTTGACTAGGAATGGATGCTATCATGTGTAAAATGTTTATTTAGTAGATATTGACCTGCGTAAACGTTTCTCCGATTTGTTGGCGAAGGTCTTCGTGGAGGAGGAGATCGATAGGTTGGTCGTTTTCGCAAATTAGGTCTGATGATCTTTAATTCCTGTGCCTATAGCAAAGAAACATCATTAAAGAAAATTTACATAAAAAAGATTCTTGAAGTACGAAAATTTTTATTTTAAGCTTAGAAAGATGTCGTAGAATTGTCTACAAAAATACTTCTTGGAGACAAAGGACTTAGAAACCTGTTGGTAACAGTGAAGACCAAGTTTGTGAAGAGTATTCTCCAATGGAGTTTGAATGGAAGCATGCTTATTCAGAACGGAGAAGAAAAACTTCAGCATGATTTATTATAGAGAAAAGTTTTAAAACTGACTTTCTAGCGATCTTTTGTGCAGGAAGGCAAACAGACGTCAATCGCTCGCGCTTCGTTACGGTGTACTAATATTGACTCAGCAACCTGAGGTTCCTGTTTACTATTCACAATTCACAATTTCCATTTAATGAGATGATTGTGAGTTTCATCGAAGACCACTTATTATGAAGAAAGTCCGCGATGGTGAAAATGAACCTTAACCACCGTAAAACTGTGTAAAATCAGCATCCTTCCCCTCATAAAACCAGAGCTGTGCTAAAAAATACTGTTTGGAGACACAACTTTCGTAGAAGTTGAGTCAGTCACGTAAACATACAGAATCTTGGGAAAGTTTAGTGCAGAAATTAATTAACATATAAATGAAATGATAAATCGAAGCTGTACAAGTCTCCGACATGCAATAAAAAATTGAGTTTTACCTCAGGCAATTCTTCAGGTGTCTCTTCATCGTCTGTGACATCCTCGGTTATCACCTTCCCGATGTCTACACCGAGAGGAAGTGTAAGTCCCCTACTGGCATTTTGTCGATTTTCACTGCTAATGGACGATCGAACCTTTTAAGAAAGGAAAGAAACCTTTTATTACCAGATAACTAGAAATTCAACGCAGAAGTATGTCACAAGTTCTACTATTCCACTATCGTACAATTTCCTTTAATGAAAATTAAATAATAATAGGTATGTACTTTCAGATAAAAGAAATTTTAAATAAAAAATTACATCTCTAACAAAATTCCATTAAATCCTATTGAATATAATTCCTGTCTCTTTTACTGTATTAACGTGTATACTGTAAACAGGACGCTGGTAGACAGTGGCACAGAAAACAGCCTAAAATAATCCCGAACTTTCTTTCCTCCCGATTCCATTGAAACAAGTCCGTCACCATAATTAGCGTAGCGTCTTGTCATGCGGGCAAGTAGAAAACCTCTTTCACTCACCGAAATCTTCGTCGTCCTGTTCTTGAATTGTTCGCCGGTGATCTTGATGGACGTGACAGTCGTCTGGTTGTGTTCTTTACGGTCGTTAAAGTCTGCATCTTCTTTTAGGTCCCCCTCAGCACCGGCATTAATCGAGGATAGTAGCACAACTGCCTAGAGAATAAAACACCATAATCATTTCGTGTCTACGCACCCACAAATTCGTCGTCGTTACATTTTACATTAGCCAACTTGCTCGTCAGTCCTGACGCCGGGTAATTGCTATGTAGTTACATTCATGATATCTAGCGTCAACTTTTGGCAACAGCTTAATCATCTTTGATTTCCACGCTATCCTAAAGTTTAAGTTTATACTTTCACGTTTCATTTTAAATATATTATAAAATTATTTTAAATGAATGGTCTGGAGATGAAAATGTCCAAAATGGTCACCGCGTGACTGTTCAACGTTTTTTCATTAATTTCTAGTAGTCAAGACGATTGCCTCGGCGAGACCCACGTGAATTTTAATTCTCCGAGATAAAAGCGGGGCCCCTAACAGCGCCGATTAGTATTCCCGACGAGGACACTAACTGCTTCAGCATAAAGCCATTAAATTAATCAGCCTCGTTAATAAGCCCTCGCTAATTCCGAATTACGGTACATTGAACGACCGATACTATATCATAACGCGATTAAAACGAGACTTCGTGTATGCGCGAATAAACGATCTATCCGTCTCTTTTTCTTCGTACCGAGTAATTAATTCTTTTCCGCTAAAAGTAGGATTTACGAGCCTCCCGGTGAAGCATGACGGGTAGAACAAGGAAAGAGAATGAAGATTCATTCTCGGCCCGAAAACTGGTATTGCCTGTTCAGTTTCCTTTTCTCTGTCTTTTTGGTTATTCTCGCGAATTCGCCGGGTGCAATGCACCAAACGTAAGAACACTTTATCGGTTGCAGACGATCGGTTCCATGCCGACTGTTTCCCTCTCATAATCGCAATTCGCGCGCTTCGAACGATAGAATTTCCCGAATAAGACAATAGCACAATTCCACCATTATGAGCGCGGGAACTGATCGCGGAGAAACGTTGCGTGGGCCCTCTCGTTTGCCAAGTCGATGGGCCAGGTACATATCAGGGCTAGCAATCTTCTTTCGCTTCGAGGTGCACGTTTATTTTGCCCTCTGCACTCCACGTAACCGGAAAGAACTGCGTAAAATACAAATTGACGCGTAACACTGCTTGTCAAATCGGTAGTCTGACTTCCGATTGTCGAATTGTAACTGTGGGTTCAGACAAATCATTTTTCTAGTCAGATAAACTAGAGAACAGACACCATGTCAATGAAGCAATTTCTGTACTTTTAAGGAACCTTTCACCCGTCGATCACAGGGTCTTTCGATCACGATCGATTACTGATGTATGCGAATTTCGGGATAGGGAGTGATAAAATATCTTAATCGTTTGGAACATGCTGATGCCATGTGCTTCATGATAATGCAGGTACAAGAATTGGGCAAGGTTTATTTATAAAATGAGAATAAAGAAGATGAATAATCGCCACGATGGAAATACAAAGTTTGTATTTGAAAATAATGATGAATTTCTCTTTCCCCGATGAGGAAAAAAGATTGATAAATGTATCTTCCACGATTATCGAGATAAACGGCGCCGGTGAAAGTGGCGTTGTTGGAAATGCCCGACTAGTTTCGAGCAAAACGAGTGTTTACGTCTTCGTAGACGATATTTATTAATTCGACGTCTCGCTTGGAGTTCGAGATACACGGCCGTTAAGCAGTATATCGGCTGATCGACCCAATGAATCATCGACTAATTGGTGACAGTGCATCGATTCGGTAGTGATTTTCATTTATCACGACCGCCTAGTTTCTCTCCACGAATTTAAATACAGTTGTGTAACTTTCACGATGATACGGAATCACCGAGGGACGAGGGTAACTTTCTAAAATATGAATTTTTGATAATGACAGGGCTTAGCGGGTTCTGGCGGTTCTGCGTGAAAGCGTTGGGTCTATAATAAATGGGGAAGTCCGTGGCGAGCAGCTACATTAACTAGGATGTAGATGAGATCAACGGGAATGGTCCAGGTTAAATATGGATTAGCTTGGAATTAGGTTCGATAGGCTTGAATTAGGTCTGTGATAGACAGCACTTAGAACTGATATGGATTTCATTATAAATTTGACTGGTGGCTATAGCGTCAAACCTGAAAGAATTTTACAGAAAAATTCAATTCTAATTTCAACATATTATCGCAAAGTCAAGATTTATAATTTTCTGCACAGAAACATGCCGCTTTTAAAATTCACTAATCACAGTTCTAATTTGCAGTAACTATGACGTAGCATCAAACAATGAAGGTTCAGAATTGTCTACACAGGAAAATAAAAATTTTAGAATTCTAGAATTCATGGATAAGAATTTTCAGGGTGCAGAACTTGTTGGTATAATGTTAAACTGTAAGTCAAGTGAATCAAGTTGAAAGTGTAATACAGAGGTGGGTATTATTTGGCGAAACAAATATTTCAAATACTATTTAATATTTTAGTTCTTATTTTGCTTAAAGAAAATAGTATTTTAAATAAGATATACAGTTTCGAAAATCAAATATTTCTATTTGAACAATCTGAACCTCAAAATAAAATATTTCTATTTCAACAATCTGAAACACAAAATAAAATATTTTACTCTTTGCATTGTTATAATACTCTGAGAAACTGCATAAACACTCATAAATGTACGGAATCCGAGCCATTATTTTCAACAATAATATTTAAAATTAAAAATAAAGACAAAATACAAATATTTGCAATATATTCTTCAAATAAAACACTATTTTCAAAAATTACTGCCTCTCTCGAAAAATTACTACATCAAATAAAATATTTTATTTTCAAAGTTGTATACATACTTTAAAATAAATACGATTATTTATTATTTATTATTTAAAATACTATTTTCCCCAGCTCCTATGTAATACGTCAAAAGAAATCCTCTGTCAGATGATAATTGAATTAGACTAATCAGGTGAACTGGATCATGTCCTGGGTGGTCCGGTATATTTGCAGAAAGAGGCCCGAGGGTACTCTGCGTGGAACTTATCTGATTCAACGCTGTCAACTTCGCTATCGCTGCGGGCATTGCTAGTAGCATTGACATATCGCGCTGCAGTGTCGTGGTTTTCGCTAATACTATTACCTAGAACAATGCTCTGCCATGTGTTAACACTATCACGGTTGATTATCAATGTCGTAGCTTGACAGTGGATATTATCTTTTCAATTACCACGTATGCGAAGTAAACTAGATCTTTTCTCATATGAGCAACCCAAAGTTTTAATTTATCCTTTCTGGGAAGTCGTTAGTAGCAATAAATGCAATTTACACGCCACGTGGACGTAAGAGGTGTTTAATTGAATTTAATGCAGCTTCTACGATGGTTTCTTGAAACATTATGTAAATTGAACGTGTAAAATTGACACGCTAGTTTTGTCTAATTAATTTGATTTATATTTAACATCCGCGGTGCGATTGGGACACACCGGTGTGAAATCTAAGGTCCGATAAACTTGAAAGCCTAAGTGTAATAAAGTCTGCGCGAACGAAGTGTAAACGCTGTCAGGAAGTGGGAAATGCAAGAGCACGCGTGGAGTCCCGATGCATAATGCTACGTGAAATAACCGTAAAAGTGGAAATTCCAACATATCCTCTGCCGTTTGCAATCAGCGTTGACCCAGTAACCATGATGCTCACCAGAAGGAAGAGCTACGATTTCACTGACTGATCCTTTTCTTTTGTATCGCTGTTCGTCATCGCTTCTTAGCTAATAGTCTACAATTTTCAGGATGTTTCGCAACTCCCTATTATAGTTATGACAATGCGTTATCAAATAGCTGCAACGATCCTTTCCATTTTGTTGCTTGAACTATATTAACTGTGAGAAACCAACATATTGTTCCTCTGACCCTTTACGAAACTCCGTACAGAACTCTTTATCCACGGAAAACATTAATATTTAACACCAACAATTACTTCACGGTCTTCCGAATTAGACAATTAACGCCTAAGGATTTCTCAAGAAACTCAGTAGCTTTGACAGTCACAATTGTGAGATAAAAGGTTCCATTTGCTTTGAAATTGTTAGTGAAACGAAAATAATCCTTTCTACTAAAGCAGAGTAATTGAAAAGTTTCGATAGAATGTTCACCAAGACTATAAATGCGTTTTCTAGGACAACAATTAGCCAAGTCGAATGCGTTCAATCTGAATCTAATTGAAGAAATCGAGAACTTTCGAATGGTCCCATTATCCTCTCGCACGCAATTCATAATGAGTCATGAATTTTGAAAGGAAAGATCAATCCACAGGGGTTTGTCGCCGATGTGCTCACGCGTCCTCTGAAAATGGAAACAGCGGTCACGATCAAATGCAACTTTCTAGCATCGTCAACGGTCCAGGACGCGTGTCTGACATTTTCTGTGCACAGACTACGTTTTTCTTGTCAAGAGATACGACCCGCTTGATACGCATATGACTTTCATTATCAACTTTCGTGGACGTTAGATTATCATCGAGAACTTTCACCCGGTTTATCGGGTTCCCGACATAAATGCTTGTCATTAAACTACAAGTCACAGCGAATCTTCGCGGCGGCTGATCAAACGAAACGCACTGCGATGCTGGAGAAAAAGTATTTGAATTTCGTGCCCCAAATAACTTTAGTTATCTTGATTCTGCAAGAATTCTAGCTATTACGATGTTAATGGTTAGTAATTTTTAATTCTATGTGCATGATTTTCATTCATCAAAAAAATTTAGAAAATATTAAATTAAAATAGAAAAAAATTATAAAAATTCTACCGTATGGAGATAATAGGAGTACATCCGCCTGAGCGATTATTTGTTAAAAATCCAGTGAAGCACACGTTGCCTCGTAATGAAAACCGTTTCAGTAACGACACGAGAGCGAACTCGACGTCCTATTGCGTTTAAGTGGAAACTATTTACTTTTCCTGGTTCCGGCAGATTACCGGATCAAGGCCACGCAAAGGTTGTTCCACTTTATCCCAGGAGAACGAGCAGAAGCGACCAGGTGGACAGTCAGTCACCTTTCCGTCGACGATTCCACGCCGAATCGTGTCCCGACCATTCCGAAACCGAAGAGCTTTACATTAAAAGCCCATTCGGCATCTTTCCCACTATTTTATGCGCGCAGCTAAACGTCACGGAAATACGCGTAGCTGTCAAATAAATTCGACGGGACACCGACTTCTGTAAGATTCTGTAATATACTGTGCGGTTGCTGGAAGCTTCCAAAGAAAGCGGTATTTACATCGATAATTTGGGACCATGGAATACATTAGCGCTGGAAACGTTCTTTGTACTTTATCGACCCATTTCCGCTATAATTACACGGCTGAGACGATCATCGGAAAAAATTATCGGTTAAATTATTATACGGAAGTCTCTGGTAATTAGACATTTTTCTATACTTAATTTAATAATTCATATAAATTCATATGATTTATTAGATGTCAAAATCATTATCGAGAAATACGAGTGAGTCAAAGTAGACCGGAAGAATGCAAGAGAGTTATAATTAGACTGCGGATTTTATGCATTTATGACAAAAATGGGTACGTACAATTTAAAACAGTGGAGTGTATTAGTTTCACCTTAACAAGATCATCAAAAGAAGAATGACATTTTTATTTGGCTCCTGTGTCTTGCAATCAATGCAAACATTTTTTATTTTGCATAAAGATCCGCAGTCTAGTTATAATAATCGAAGGAGGAGTATAGAACGAATAGATGAATGTTCGAACTTACTACGGAAAAGAGAAGTAATCCCCGCGCCATCATAGCTCCTCGTGCGCTGTGTCATCTACGACGCTTCTTCCGGTTTCACAGAACAATATTCACTGTCACTAACAACTTCCCCGTACTATAGTGCCGACGATCTTTCAGAGAAAAATGGGTTTCACCGAATAATCGATCTCCAATTCCATCAATTCTCCAGCGAACGTAAGTCTGAAGTTCCTGAGAATCTTCCAGTTCCTTGCGTGTAGTAAGGAATAAATTCTGTAGTAACCGAGCTAGGTGTTACGGTGACCCATGCACCGCGCAATTGATTAGGGTTTGCGCCTACGAGTCTGTGCGGACTGCGGGTCCACGCGTTCCGTCACGGGATGAAAAATTCTGCGGCCGCGGAGGCAACACTGGAGGCTCGTCTTGTTTGAGAGGTTGCACGGTCCTCGTATTCTCATCGGCTGGAAGGAGACGCCGTGGAAGACGAACACGAGGAAGAAGACGAAGAAGAGGAATCGACGCGATGCCTGGGCTCACGTGGGGATAATGTAGGAACGAGCGTGGTTCGTCCTGCGTGGTTCCCCCTTCGCAGAGCCCGTGACCGAGAAAACCGGACGGCGGATAAGCGTGTCGTATTCGAGAGGAGGAAGAAGTCGGCCAGCCTCTAGTCAGTGAGGGAGAGAGGAAGTTCTTTCTCTCTTTCTCTATCTCCGTAGAGAGACCTCCACTCCGGCCTCCTCTGCTCTCGAAGAACAGCCGAGACAGAGAGGTGGTCGCCCCCATCACCCTTGATGTGACAGCACGTCACGTTTTCTACGTGATAGTCGCCGATTGACTCATCCACCTTCTTTTCTTCTTCCACACTCTTTATCGCGAACCTCGTTCGTTCGTGCACCTTCGTTCTTCCCCTCTTTCCCTCACCACCTTTCCACGCGATCCCCCTTTGTTTTGATTGCCGGCGGATGACTTGTGACTCGCAAGGGAAAGCGATGGGAGATCTTTCTAAATAGGGGTTGGTGGGGATGGTGGGCGGAGAACTTTCGTTAGGGAAATTGTTTGTGGTGTGGGTTTGGTGTAAGCTAGCCAAGATGTGCTGGGTTCTGGGTCGCCTTTGGATGTCTGCAAAGGTTTGACAATGCAGAAATGAAAGGAAATAAAAAAGGACCGAAGATACTTGAAAATATTAATGTGGGTGCGGATTTTCTGGTGTTACAACAAAAATGGGTCAGTGAAATTCATTAAAGTGCTATTCCATTATTTTTAGTCTACTAAATCCATACAGAACGGACGTACATTTCTATTGAACTCCCGAAGAATGAATTCTTGGTATTGCTCGAGGAAGTTCAACAGAGTGATGGTTGCCTGTTGTTTGAAGAAGTTTTCTGAAGTGACGGGCGATTATAGCTTGAGAAATGAAGTCGTCGGAAGTTTGCAGACACTTGACATAATCTCCTCAAGAGTCACTTTTCACTGACTCGCCTCTGTGCTTCTCCGTTCAATCTCCTCTAGTAGAGAATTACTTTTGTCACAAACGCCACCTGCCACTACAAAGGGTTATTGTCGGATAGTCGGATAAATTGAGCAGAGGTATTCAGATCATTCGTTAATAATGGTTTCCACTATTAAATCCTCGACTCTCTCAAACATAAGTCCGAAGCGGTCAGTTGAAACGCGATGTGTTATTTCTCTCGCGGCAAGTGAGATTTTCTCCGTGATTACCACTCTGTGCGTGTACTTTCATTGGAGAAATATACTTAGAATATTCGCGCGCTTTCAAAGGTATTAGATTCGTCACTGCTTTTAACGAGAACTTCTAAAACGCACATACTCAAAATATTTCTATAAACCTTGAAAAATCCATTTTCTAAAATTATCTTTTTCCTTCAATCGTCAGTATAGTTCCAACTTCTTCCGCATAAACTGCAAGTGTACAATTAATTTCGAATGTAAATAATATCGTGTAAGGCGACAGCAGGAAAAGGATTACGAAAGTGTGGCAATAAAGAAGGCAATATTACTTTAGAAAGTGGAATGCAGTGATTTAATTAGCGCTTTTGAGCTAGAGCTCTCCGATGAGAATATGCGTTAATATTGTATTATGATTACATCTATCTAACTGTTTTATACCAATACATAAAGTTTCACTTAAATCTACAGTACTATTTTCCTCTATCATTTTCTCCATCATTACTGAAACTCTTCATTACTCCTGCTATAAACCCAAACTTTCCACATCCTCAATCACAGCAATAAACAATAAGGCTTCAAGAAAACTAATCCACGATTCATCCAAGATAATAAAAATCATTATCGACTATTGCCATTTTATCAAAATTTGAAAATGGCAAGCATAAAATTCAGTAATTATACACTCAAACGGTCAGTAAATCAATTTTCGGGCTGGGCCAGGTCCAAGGAGAATCTAGGCATCAGCAAGCATCATAAAAATCTCAGCACGACTCTTAAAAAACGCCGAGGCAATTTTGACGTTCGGCGAATGGTGTCTCGAGCCGGGCATAGATAGCATCAACAGGAAGTTAATCCATTCCTAAATCCTCGGTCTAAATTGCTGGCCCGGCATTGTCGTAAACAGCGACAATTAACAGCGAAGCCGTCGGACGTTCTTGCGTCGATAAACTTTCTTCTGCCGTGCGTTAAATCCTGCCCCCATTTGTGGCTCGTGTTGCTCTTTTCTAATGGCGGGCTGACGAACGGAAGGGTGAAAGCGGCGAACCGTTTCTGGATTAGATAGGATAGGGTTTCGTTTCATTTCGTTTGGTCCCGAGGCTCGCTCGCCCGTTAAAACCGGCAATCAGCGTTCGTCACTCTCGCATGTTGTCTTTCCGGGGAGTTTCTACGAGCGCGAGCGTCCGCGTGTACCGATGCACTCTGTAATTGGCGACATTTTCTACGGATACGTCCGGCACAAGCAGTCGTTAGGGTGTTTAACGTAACGTTTAACGCAACCGAGTCGCTGATAGAATCCCTAGAACACTCGGCCGACCAATCCGCTCGCTGATGCACTGTAACCGGCTGCAAAGTATTATAGCTCGCCTCTGCGAGATAACTACCTGCGGGATTGCACCGAGCTTCTTGAACGTTAATTTTGTCAACGGTAAACACTGGAAAGAATTTTCATTTCGATAACGATATCACTTTTTCTTTGCTGGTTAATTGGTGGTCTTGTTAATGGTGACTTGGAAACGTGCCCACTATTCCCGCAGTAACTTCGAGAACATTATTCTTTTCGCTGACAAACTCCCCTCAAAAACTTTTATTCTCAGGGATTCCATCAGACCAGGGTTTTAAAAATTCTGTATTTACAGGTGAGTAATGGTAAACGGTGCAACACATGACGTAGTGGATGTTCGCACTGTATAAACCTCACCCGGACCATAGAACAACGATAACCGTTTCCCCGATCGCCATAAGTGCGCGTTCGATCGTTCCGCGATCGATTCCTCGGTTCATTTCGATTTCCACGAGTCCCTTAAATATTCTCGTTGGGAGGATCATTGCGCCGCGAAGATGCCGGGGTCTGGTATCGTTAAGCCATTCGTGGGGACACCTTACGGGCGCGTTCGCGCGATCTTTATGCGGTGGCTATCGTTTGCAAGTTGCAATGCGCCGTTTGGGAATGCAGATTCGCCGTGCCGGAGGCTGCCGGACAATGGGAACGGTTCCCCGGCTGCCTCGTATCCCGTGACACTTTACGCGTGCACGTGGTACTCCTGCGTCTCGAAATTTATTGGAGAAAATTAGGGGGACTCGTAAAGGCTTTACCCCTGCCTCGGAGATTTATACAGTGTCTCACCAAGCTGCATTCTCCGTTGCGTTTGAAGAGCAATTTGCCGGGCGCGTCGCTAATCGTCCACTCGTCAATATCCGCACAGAGAAAGTGTAATACTTGCGACTTTTTCATTAAAAAATTTCAGTGTCGTTGTTAGGCAAAATAAAGATTTCAAAATTTTTATAAATTAGAAATACTGTATTGATATTCTCCACACAAATTTTTAATTTTACTCTCGTCTAGTCTAGTAGAAGAATTAATGAAGAACTTCCGAACAGAAAGAAGCACGCCAGGAAATAATAAGGAGTGTCGGAAACGCTTGAATAAATTAAATATGTGAATTGGAACACCGAAAGTGTGTTAAAATTTCGTGACACACTAACCTGACCCGTGTACTATTCACGATTAACCGGTGCTATCGCATTCTTCTGCTCAACTTCGTTTATTTCGTAGTTCCAAGTTGCTGGAAGTCACTTTCACTGTCTCCGGTTCAAGCAACCTAATTAGCTTTCAGCTATGTAATTTGTGCATCGCCACAAATTCTTTCTTTCCTGTATTTATTCCTTATTCGGACCTTGTACGTGCTGTTAACAATTCCAATAATTGAGACACGTTGTTCTTGTTGCCGTTAGCACTGCATTCCGCAAAACAATTACAGCCGTTCTTGTTTCTATCGATTGAAACAATACGTGGTCTACATTCCTAATTTAGGGAAGTTATAAATGGAAGGACCAATGTACTCTTTTTAGTAGTGCAGAAGAAGAGTACTAGAAAATGCCGTGCTGTGTGAAACCGTGTTATATGAGACCCAGAGCCAGTCCAAAAAGGGGGTTACGTTCCGAGAACCTATTAGAAACAAAGATTTTTTAAAAATTCCATATAAGCAACTTAATTTTGATTAAAAATATAAGTGTATGTATAACACAAAACGAGAAAATACATCATTATTCACAAAAACCGTCATTATTTTAAGGTAATTTAATGTTAAACAAAAATCATGTTATCCAGTGTTGCACAATGGTTTTCGCAATTTTCTTATCGTGTTAGAGCGAAACCGTGTTGTAGGAGGGCTACCTGTAATTACAGTAGAAAAACTCTCGTTCCTTGCACTACAGTTATACAGAAAAAAAATTTGTAGTTCTAAAGCATAATGTGTGAATTTTAGAGGAAACTACGAAATAAGGACTCGAATCTCTTGCACGTGTACCGAAATTAATTTCACGGAGCATTGCGAACATAATACATTCCCAGCGGTGGGAATGAAAGAAAGGAGAATCCGATGTGCGATACCGATACGAGCCTACTTCCTGAAAAGGATTGAATAAGACACCGTCCCGCTGGCAAAATTGGAAGACGCAGTTACTTCAGAAGCCTCGGCGTGTCTCTCACGGCTAAAAATGGCTGGAACAGCCTCCGGCGGTGTCTTTTATGCCTTTAAAAGTCGCCTCATCAGCGATTCGTTGCTGGTCTTCTTTCGCCAACCACGATCAAGTCGAAGATTACAGATGTTAAGCAGAAACTTGAGCGATTTGGATATTCCCAATTCGCGTTACGAATTATTCCAGCAAGTTTCGGGAAAGTGATACGCGCTCGTTTCGAGAAATATTTAGGCCACGGGCTTGCTAACTCTATACTGTCCAAAAAAAAGAAGAAAAAATGGCGTTGATCAACGAAAGGCAGAATTTTCAACCGGCAACGAACGAAAGTGGAACGTGTCGCCGCGATCTTACTTTTGATTACGCTTCTCCGAAAGAAGAATCTCTCGACGGATTCATTCAGACCTTCGATGGCGATAAACCTGATTCTGCAAAATAATTATTCAAAGAACAACGCTGGCTAAACAATGGAAGATAAACGTCTACGTAATTAACAGTACCTAATATCAATTATCTTAAGACTTTGAAACGCAAATAGAAAATGCTTTGACGACCATTCTTTTCAATCGTCTCTTCGGGTTTCGTTTTAAAAGAAATGATCAATCTTATATTTTATAAGCGCACAAAAATTAAGATTTATACAGTTATTCTTGCTAAATGCTCTTTTACAAGGAGAGATTAAAATTTGATGTTTCTATTTATTGCAGCGTAAGATCTATGAGCGATAATTGGCACATGTGTCGTAGAAGCGTGTCAAATCGTGAATTTATAGTGTTATTACTACGATCATTATAAGTTTCTGATTTTCATTTTACTTTCGCGGTATTACCTCGACACCGTTTTCTACGGGAAAGTCTTTCTATAGATAGTAACCGCTATATATCGTCGTATGTTCGCGTACATACGCGAGGCTTACCCCGTTGACCTTCGAGAAATTGCTGAGGCCGCAATTAGCTCGTTAATCTCGCCAATGTTTCTTTGCCAATGTCTAAAGTAGGCTGAAATTATCCGATGCAAACGAACTTTCTGGGTCCGTGCTCACAGCTAGGGCGTTAATTAACATTGACTTTTGCGGTACTTTATTCCCCATTGGCGGCGTAACCGCGAGAAAGTTTCGAAAATAGAAGCGACATTGAGAATCGGCTTTGCTTTCGTTCATGCATCGACGAACTTAATTTGTCTCTATAGCGATTTGTTTGCGAAGAGAAAAGACACTTCTGAAAATTTCGTAATACATTATTCGGAGAAAAATTGTCATGAAAAACCGGAATTATTGAAATTTTAACTTTTATGTAGAGAAAGTCAGGAATAATTTATATATCGGTGCAGATTGGAAAATGCAGTTCAAATAAGCGTTACTGCAACGTACATACATTTGATGTAGGAGGTAAAATAAACTCCATCGACTTAGAAATCCAATGCAGCCGCATGGGAAAATGCATCTACATTATGTGGGATGAGACTATGTATATTTATGGTTGGGAGAAAGGACAAAAGTGAATTATAAGAGAGAAAACGCCAGAGAATTGACCCGGGTGATCCTGTTATGGGATGAGTGAAACTTTATAATTTATGACTTACAATACAATTGTGCTGACACAATATGCAAACCAATATCTCTCTGCTACTTCCTTTATCATTATCATTCAACAAATTGCACCTCTATTGCCCATAGATTTACAATCAGCTGGAAAAATCAATTGGATATCATGTAGTCCATCTGCAAAATCTAATATTATAATAACTTTCTAAATAGAACTGAGAAATCAATTTCCATTTGAGACTGCAATCGCGCGATACATACTTATAACAAGGAAATTTTTACCATTGCATATATCACTGTGTGAAATAATGTTCGAGTTTCCTGTAAATTTCTATTATTATTTTCTATGCACAATGAGAGTATGATTGAACGTAGATATGTAAGGTTATACTGAAAGGGTTGATAAAGTTTGTGTATCGTTTGCATGATATATCTCGCGACGTCAGATCTCCTTCTCGTTAGATCATCGGTTCACCAACAGCAATAAACGAGCCTCGACGTTTTACGGCTATTTCAAGATTTCTGGAATGCGATCCAATTTACGATAACGATCCGAGCCCCAATACATGTTGCAGCGAGCACACGACTGCCAAGAAAAGTGAAGACAAGTGCGCGGTACGTTTACATGCCAGGCCACGCGATTGCTACTGACAGACTTCAGAATTGCTCAGTGATGATTTGGCCAGCCTCCAGTCGATTTAAATTCAACAATTATTCATATGTATTTTATAGCCACAATTTTCTAATCCATTGAAGCGAGATAATCTTATTGTTAGAAGCAAAGACGAAGGTGTGAATATATCTGTATATTAATTAAAAATTTTCGAGGACACAGAGTCTCAACACATAAATCAAAAATACAAATTATGTGAAAAATTCAATGACTCTATGCATTGAATTGTTTGTATACAAAAATTGTTAATACCAAAATTAGAGTAAATAAAATACAATATAGAATAATAAAGGGAGAAATGATCTTTACTAACCCTTTAATCGAGACCATTCATGATCAAGCTCTGCCATGAATGACCCAAGGTCAGAGAGAGTTCTACCGAGTACGAAGACCTCGATCAGAACTGAAGACTCTCAACTCGCGCACCCCATTTATGGACACGAGATCCCATCATAGCTCCGATACGTAGAAAATTCCGCGAAGAGCTGCCTAATCGAGAGATTTCGAGCAAGATTTCGAGCATCAGAATCATCTATAGCTTGTACCAAAAAATCTATAATTTACTTCGCGATTTATGAAACATCGAAAATTTTTGCTTCAACAAATGATATTATAATAATTGATATGAAAGATTGTTACAACGATTCTTTGCGGGCGGAAATACTGAGCTTAATTACAAGCCACCCGATGACGATGATAATCCGCCTTAATTAAATGTCGCTGGTGAAAGTAATTGAGAGTTTCCTTGAAATAGTAACAAATGCTGATCCTACAATTTGATACACCATAATGTGCTCAGAGAAATCAAGAAAATGTTGGATTAATACTTACTTTAATCGGGGGCCAACGTGTACTGATTTAACATGTAAGAAACATTCATACTGGATTAAACTTATTCTTTTAACAGAGCAACATCTGTTTTCTCAACTTTTTCTGTAAGATATTGTTTGAAGTATTAAAAACAGTTCACAACCTACAAAATCTTTGTAGTTCATATCAGAAAATTATCTTTTGTGACAGTGCTAATGCATTTCTCAGCTTTAAAAATTCTAAAGAATGCAATTCACCCACAATAAAGTGCTTCCTGAATGTGTTCTCGGATCTCGAAACGTAATGTTCGCAAGAAGCACTCTAACTTCAAGAACACTGGAGAAAAAGTAGAATAACACTAATAAACACGTTAATTGATGCAATAAAATGTTCCCGTTGAGATACTGCAGTAAAGAACGAGTGTAGAAAAACTGTGGTTCATTCATCCGTGTCTTGACAACGCCCACAGCTTTTTAAATGGAGTCTTCCCTTGTCGCCTGTTCTTTTTTCCTCCTCCGAACCCTTGACTCCGAGGACTTTGATGGAACGGGTTGAACGCACCACCGCCGTCGTGGCTTTCGCCCTTATCTCGCTCGTCCGTTCGCAAATAAATTTGCGTGTCGGCGGGGAACGCGATTCGATTAATCAGGAACTGAAGGTATACCCTCCAAGTCACACCCTTAATTGCGAAAACGGCGTTCTGCGCTCGGAGGGGCCATTAATAGCGGCGAACGCTTTCACACGCTGATAATGAACGGTCTCGTGTCGTTCTGACCTACGAAAGCTTCTTATCCGGCGGCGGATTTTCGGTAAAGGGACACCGAGGTTGCAAATAAAAAGTCTCGTATACACGTACTGTAGATTTAAAGCGAGATTGCAAATAAAGAATATCGTACGGTCGTATTGCGGATGAAAAATTGCGGTCACTCGAGCCGTTAATTTAATTCCGAACAAATTTACGACTTCCGACATAAACATTCTGTTACTGCGGTAACAGTATACTCTAAAAATCTCCGATTTTATAAAAAAAATCATCGTTCATTTTCTTTTCAGATATTTTAGTATCAAAAAGCTTGGGAGAAATTGAAGACTCTCTTTTTCGAAGGAGAACTTTATACTTTTTTATAACGAATGTCCAGCTGCGTCGATTGATGTATTCAAAAATACCTCATTCCATTAAAAAAAATGAAGTTGACCTTCATATCTCCTAAACGTCTCCACGTATTAAAAAATTAATGACATCAGATTACGAGCGCCTCGATATCAAGTAAGTTTGGTCTGATGCATTTTCTTCTATCTTCAAAAGCAAGCGAGTTATTCAGGTGACCTGTTAACAGTGCCCCACCCTGTATAAACATCTCTGAATATTGGAAAATGGTTTTCGATAGTCACTAATCGAATGTCGAGAGGTTCTAGCTGAAGGAAAGAGGGCGGCAGTAGATTTACGACAACGTTTACTGACAAAAAAAAACTTCTTACAATAGTTGAGTTTACATACAATAATTCTTGCATTTTTTTGTGGAGAAAGGGATGTGTGTATATAGGCTCGGTTCGCAAGCTTACGCAGGATAACATCGTAATAACATTCGAATAACGACAGCATCGCTTCTCTTCGGTAATGCGGAAGCGAGGTCGGGTTCTCGAAGAGGCATATCGACGCCCGTATAGAAAATACAAACTTAATGCGATAAACAACCGACAAAATGGTGGGGCTTCAACCGGCTCCGAAGAGCTTTCGCAATATAAAAGTACGCAGATATCACAATCCAGAATAAATTCACACGCGGTCACTACACTGGCGTGCAATATAAAATAGGCCAATCGCCACCCCAGACGCATCGAGAGAGACTAGAATGATTAAGAATAAATCGACGATTGAAAACTTACAAACTTGCAATGCGTAAGAACGATTACATAATAATACAGATATTATTGGACGATATAGTTACGATGATAGGATGGAGGATGATCGTTCTTCTTTTTCCATTTTTAATTGTTTTTGATTGACACGATGCGTCGTAATAATGCGACTCTATGTACAGTGATTTGTGATGAGTAGACTTACGGATCTTTATGCATTTGCATCGTGCAAAAATGATGAGAAAGTTGTAAAACGGAATAGAGCTGTATCCAGTTTTATTTAATATTTAATGGCAATGTCAATTCGCATAAAGTTCCACGGTCTAGCGATGAGGAATTGTCACGATTTAAGATACAGAATAGACATTAAATGACGTTCTGATATTGATCACTGCTTGCGACGTGATCAACGCACGCGATGAGCGATGACGATCGATCGTTCGTATGCACAGGGGTTTCTCGTCGAGAGCACGCAATTTTCATTGGGTTGCAAACTTCTTAGAACGATTAATCAATTTTCAGACTCCGGAAGCTTTTTGGTTAAAAGTGTTACCCACGCGACATTAATCCTACGTTAATCTGTGTTAATTTATTATCTATTCCGATAATGGCAGAAACGTATTCGAAATTTGAATAACGTGGATAATCCCGATCGAGGATCGTTTATACACCAATGAAACAAATACTGATATATTGCACGAGAAACACCGACACGGACGAACGTTTGATGACTGGCGCATTAATTGGAAACGCTAGATGCATAATAATACTACGCGAAATACTTAGACATTTTTTAGATTTTTTTTCTGTCCGTGTTCGAAAGGAAAACAGTGACAACGTCCGTCATCCTTATTTACGATACTCTATCTCTCAGCTATCGCCTTTATAATTTCGTAAAGCGACTCTGTTAACAATAAAACTCGTTCGCGCATGCTTTCGTTGATTCACACATTACAAAGAAATCGCTTCTGAAAACCTCGAACATAAAGCATCGTCATCATCGAAGCTTCCTTAGAGCGATACTTGCAAAATGTACAAGAAAAACAGCTTTCAACACATCCTCGTCGGATTATTAGCTTTGGACGAACAAGAAATTATGGACGGAGACTGATCTCATCTTCGCTCTTGGCACCGAGACCTAAAACCTCGCAATGGATGTTCAACAATTTGTCTCAAAAACTCCGGAGTTCAATGACCAAAAGTATTATCTAATCGACAGACTGTATCCGTTCTTTCGCAGAACAGAAACTCAAAAACAGCTGAGGGGTTAGTCCCAGCTCTGTTCACGGAACCTCGATGCCATAAAAACAAAAACGCATAAACCACACTCACGCACACATTCAACGATCTTCGTCAGTGTCTTCCGAGAACGCTTGAAAAAGTCCTCGAGAACAGCTGGCAAAACGGCGTTCTGCCGTTCGTTCCTCGACTCGGCGCAAACTGTTATTTCCGTTCATCGATCGATCGGACGATCGAATCGGGAAATCGTCTTTCGCCGAGTGGAAAAGCGGATCAACGGGATCACGTCCTGTGGATCCTCAGTCGGTGCACTCGGACGCGAAGCTCTCGAGATCGACGTAATGCCCGTTCAAATTGTCCTCGAGCAGCTGCGCCAGATCCCTCCTCAGCGTCTGGAATTCCGGCCTGCGGTCTGGATCGGCGTGCCAGCATCGGGATATCACCCTGAACAGCTCGCTTCGGCAGTGCGAAGGCCTCTCCAGTCGATAACCGTTCTGCACGTTCCGCATGACTTCCCGGGCCGTCATGTCCGGGTACGGTGTCGAACCTGTGGACGCAGACATTTTTTCTTTCTCAACAGGATGAACGGAATGAGCGACATCGCTGCTGTGCTTCCGTTTCGTTTCGTTTCGTTACCTCGCGACAATACCAAAAATCCCGTTCTTTCCCCATTCATTTATTCAATTCTGTGTTACAAGAGTCTACTGAACTCTACTGCTACTCACGTTCCCATTCTTTAATGTCATCATGACTACCGAGTCTTTTGAAAAATCGTCTGCGTTATGCCTCGTACAGACTTGAACCGCGCGACGAACCGCGCGCATTTCGGCAAACATTTCGGCGTGCCGAACGGCGAACGGCAAACGGAACGGATTTGTGCTATTTCCAGAATTTCTAGCAAACAACTACGGGAGCTGCAACAGCGTATACTACACAAAGAAATACAGAAAATGTTAGCAGTTTATTGAGTGAATTAAAGTTTCAAAGTGAAATGTTCAGGTCTGTACGGAGCATTAAAGATTCAGATTCGAGATTAAATGACTTGGGATGTTATGACAGTTCGACGAACATTTCGACGAACGGCGCGCATTTCGGCGTTCTCATCAGCTCTGGAAACGAACATTTCACTTTGAAACTTTAATTCACTCAAAAAACTGCCAACATTTTCTGTATTTCGTTGCAAGAAATTCTGGAAATAGCACAAATCCGTTCCGTTTGCCGTTCGCCGTTCGGAGCGCCGAAATGTTTGCCGAAATGCGCGCGATCGCCGCGCGGTTCAAGTCCGTACGAGGCATTAGATCTGCGGACTTTTATGCAAAATGAAAACTGTCTAGGTTGATTACAAGAAACAAAAGCAAACGAAATGCGAAACTTGAGAAGAGTATTCGTACCTAGAGTGACGATCTCCCACATCAAAATGCCGAAGCTCCAGACGTCAGTCTTGGTGGTGAACAGCGAGTATATCAGGGACTCGGGTGCCATCCACCTGATCGGCAGTGCGTTCCTGCCGTGCCTGGTCTCGATCACTTCCCCGTCCTCGTTGGCGAATCTGGACATGCCGAAGTCGGCGATCTTGCAGAGCTTGTTGTGGTCCACCAGTACGTTCCTCGCGGCGAGATCCCGGTGGATGATCTGCGAAACCGAGAGCACAATTCGATCTCAATTTTTCGTTCGTTGTGTATTACCACTGGTACCACATCGAGGGGTGCACGACCGCAGGTGGACGTCCTGTTACGTAACCGCATGGTGTCGCGTGACAGGACAAGCGAAATCGTATCCCTCGGGACAGGTTCCTCCGAGAAACTCGACCTTCGTGCCGCGAGCATCATCTCCGCGGCGAATTTACGAGACGAAGTTTACGAGCCACAGAATCCGCGGCTCGTCACTCCGTAACACGGCGGCACCACGCGTCTTTATCACTTATGATTATTTATTGCAACGCTGATTTACGCGTATACTGTTACCTACCGCGGAAGCTCGCGGGTTTTTCTGACTGCACAGGAGCCAAACCATTCGAGTAGAACGACCCGACTCGACCGTAAACCTTAATTGCTACCTGATAAGGATGTGGTAAAAATTGTAGCGCCGTAGCAGGGTTAATGGTAATTACCACGCGATAGGGGAATCGTTTTTGCCGATCGTTTCGATGGCAGATTGCTTCTCGGAGAAGCGATTAACCCTTCCACGAGTGTAGCGCGTTGAACAGTGCGTGCTACTTGGATACGAAACCCCGAAATTTATGTTGTGGCAAGAAAGGGCTAATGGTAGTTCTTTATCTGGATAAAGAAACCATTTTATTTGCAGTAGATCTTTTTTTTGGCGATCATTTTGTTTGACAAACCTATACGATGAAAAATGTAAAATATTACTGGTCTGTAGTACTGTTCTGCCACGCCTTGTGCTCACCTAAACCGCGTACGCGTGGCGCTCATGCGCGCATTGAAGTCACTATGATTGACTATAGCACGCATGCGTTGAAGTCTCGCGATCACTCCGATTAATACTGACGAAAGTAATTGATGTTTCTACACAATTTTATCTACTGCAACATTATAAATATAAAATCTTTTAATTGAAGTTTACCTTCCTTTAATTTAAATCCACAAACTACATTCATCATAAAATTAGTATAAAATTTTTAAAAAAGGAGCACAGAACAAGCTACAAATGATCCAACCCATTTCCAGCCATCATTCATTTTCTGCCGGACAGTCGCAACGATTTCTCAACATTTCGATCGAAATTCCAGGTAGCCGGAGGAAAGAAAATAATTTATCATACTTTCTACCGGTAACAACGTAATAGATGGGAACCCGTTCCCGCATGGAACGGTGTCCCGAACAGAAAAATGTTAATTTGCCGCGTGCAGCCCGATCGGAAAATCAGTGAGACCGAACTCGTCCGATGCTAATGAACCATGCAGCTCAATGTCAAGGCGAGCTGGCCGTACATAAGTCTTAGCCGTTTCTTTAATGACTTCATCTTCTAGATTTATTGCAGCGAGATACGAGCATCACGGCTGAGCATAACGAAAAACGCCATACGTTTGTCGTTTTTCAACGTGTTCGTGCTTCTTCCGCGCTCATCCTCGCCTGCCTCGCAAGAAAAATATGTTTTACGCCTTCGATCCCGGTTTTCTCCTCGCACGAACATGCTAACGCGTTTGATACACTGTACACACAGCTGGAGGAAATAGTGAAACGTGTTTTCCACAGGGAAAATCGCAGGACGATCTGATAAATGCTAATTGTCGAGCGTCCCGAACATAATTTCCTTGCTTATCTAACTTTCCTCTATTCCCTTTCGTACAATGGAATGCTTTCCCAGATAAGATATTCCGTATCAGGAATTCTAGAGTACTATCTTTCTAGAGTTAAGACATGCGACGACTTCGAATCGACTGTAAGAAGAAGTAAAAATTTCCTGCTGTCATACGACGGACGTTTTTGTCATTTTCGAAGCTACAAGGTTCTGTCCACATCCTGGAATCATCTCTTTAAATATTGCTTCTAACAGAGGATGTCCACAACCATTTATGCCAGCCGTTTCCTTGACTCCGTCGATAATGAGACATTTTTGTGTACGTAACTCTACGTGATTACTGTACATAGCCGACAGATTCATTACTTTTCCGCTGATGCAATCCAATCAAGGAACGCAAATGTAAAACAGTATTTAACCCCCTGTTGTATAATAACGAGTCAGACTCGCGACGAAGATTTCAAATCTACGATATTTACGCATTAAAGTAAATATAGGCATACGATAAATAATTAAAATTATTGAAGATAAAGAAACTCTAATCATATCGTAGTTGTAAAGAAAATCGTTAAATTTAAAACATTGGAGTACCGTGAACAGAATGAAAAATATAAGAAAGGAGTCGATGAACCTCGCTCGCTTGTGTCGATAAGGTGACAAAGCATGTATCATTGTCTTCTTCGTAGGCACCGTGTAATACAACTGTATCATGGCGGCGTGTCGATAATAAAGCAAAACGTGTCCATACTCCATTTTCCTGATCGGATCTCGCTGGTGTACCGGCCACGGCTTCCAATTTCAATTAACCGTACAATGTGTATCGGCCTCGAGAGGTATTTCTGCGAAGCTGTATATAATCTTTGATTGAAATCGACATCCTGACTCGGTTCAGCTCTTAAGTCGTCCTTCCAACGACCAGCGGCAGGATACCGATCCCAATCGAGGCTTCGTTCCTGCCTGTTTGACGCCCCGAGCCACTCGACAACATGCATCTACCCGCGAATCATAACCGGTCGTCGATGATCCCTAACTATTTACCATTTTGTAATCGGCTTCGAGCACGCTACCGCTGACCCGGGACCATTGGAACGGCAAATTCGCGAGCGCGACCAACAATTCGCCTCGAAATGTGTCACAGTCCAGCGAGTCGGAATTTTCATGGTCCATTTCGCGATCGGGTTATTATTTTTATCTGCCAGTCGACAATCAATGCCTAAATGGGATTAGAGACGTGCCGACTCGAACCTGCAGTCGAATTATGGAAATGAAGGAGATACCTGTCGCGTGTTTAGGCTCCTTTATTCTTTCTAGCCATTGTAGTCAACGTGGATTAATCACAAGCACTAATCTCGTGCACTTGATTTGCAGTGTTTGTATAAATTAGATTTACATCGAAGCTTGAACATTATGAGTGAGAACTAAAATATTTGCGAAAACTTCGAGGTCGTTTTGAAAATAGTGAAAAAGAATCTCGACGTTCGTCCAGTCAGAATGGAAACAGCAATTTTCCTTCTGATGGGTAATGATTGCCTGCTCGCGCGTCAGACAATTAGGTTTCCCGCGGTAATTCTTTGAAATGATTATGTGGATGCCGGTAATTCGACATTTGAAGAAAGTAATTATGGTCGGTTTATTTGGTGTTCGTCCTTGCGAGAAGTCCTATTATTCGAAGGATTACCTTCGCGAACGCTACGCCACTTATTATTCCCATAGAAATAACAGTTCCATGCGGCTTGTTACCTTCGGCGCGAATTTCTGCCTTCGTATCGCCGCGCGCACAAAATACGTAATGCATGTCCGTTTTTAACGTTAGAGGCACTAGACAATTAAAGGCGACTGGTTTGTAATACTCGGGGCCTCGTAATTTCTGTAATTGTACAGAGAGAAATCTGAAATAGGCGAATTTAATCGTCCGGTAGTTCCCGCATAATTGAAACATCTAGTAGGAGCTAAATTCCATCGGAGCGAACGCCAGAACCGCGAGAGCGCACTGGCTAAAAGAAAATTTATGAAGTTGAATGTCATCCGACGTCAGCCGTTAAGTGCCGGCGACAGCACTAAAAGAAACTCCATTAAACGCGGCGAGATGCATAAAAATATTTGTTTCGCATTTTTAATGAACCGCGCTCGCGCCGAGATGCAAAGTTATAATCTTGCCGATAGGAATGCTCGCGCGTTATGACACTCGAGCCAGCGACTCGGCGGTGCTGCGCGCTGCGAAATTTCGACAATTAATCTCCCGTAATTAGCATACCATTGCCAGAGGTTAAGAAAGATGGATTTCTGTTCTAAACCGTGAAACTTTGGCAGAACGAAATCGAACGTTTTGAAAGCGATTGGTTTCATTGGTTAATAATAACTCATTCTTTCCGCGACTGATAAATCCCCTGCTCGACACACGCCGTTCAAGTTAGGCGGTCATAAAGCTTGTTTTCAAAGGCGCCGTGCCAAAAAGGTCCTGTCGGGAACGCGGGTCGTTACTTTCCTTCAAACATGGACAAAGCTCGGGGTTTAATTGATACAAACGTCTTTGCGTGTTCTCGCTAATGCAAGTTTACTGCCTTTTACACGTGCGCAGTTAGGGTGTTCGCAGCAACTGTTCCCGAATCGGTCGCAAACGACATTTTTGCCCACTGACACCAATTCGCTGGCAGAATAATACACCGCTTCGGGTTCGTTCTTTTATGACAGTCGGATAATATTTGAGAAACAAACACCGGTGACAACCTGTTCGACGAACCGTCTTTTTTCCCCTCCTGACCTTCGATCACGATCACCTGACTCCGAAGGATCACGATCACCTGACGATGGATTCACAAATTTCCCCCCCGAGCTCGGTATTTACAAAGCGTGAAGTAACGGGAAAAATGAGTTTTGCTAAGTTATCTTCATAGTTTATACTGCGCTGTTTTGCCGGTTTTCAGTGTCACCTGCGTTTCATCATTTTTAATCACCGTAATAACTAACGGATCACTGCCTACATTGACACTGCTCGCATTAATATGGACTCGAACGATGGAGCAGAATAATGTCTTAAATTATAATTTATTTCTGTATGTGATGGGGATATGTGGTTATTGTTTTTCCAATGGAAATTATTCATTACAAATGGAGCACGTGAATTTTAAGCTCATCTTGGCCGTTCTTTAGGTATGACTTATCGGCTGTTACAGATCGATGAAGAATGAAAACAGGTTTGACTTCGAATGAAGTGGCAACCTTTCTTTTTATTTAGGAAGATGATAAATAGAGGTTGAACGCGCTCTTATTGGAGCTCCAAGACCAATGAAGCACGCGACGGTATAATTCTTCAGTTTAGTCAACTTTCCACAAAAATCTGTTTACGTTGTAATGTTTTTAATAAAATGCTACGCTATTGCTGTATTTCGAGAATGCATTGCAAAATAATAGAAATATTCGTAATAATGCAAGGTTGAGTCTACAAATCATAGAGGAAAGTGAGAGAGAACAAAAAGAGCTGGAATGTGAGATTCACAAAATTATAGGCGCGAATAAAAGCGTGAAGTGGGTGAGGCTTGCCAAAATCGAATGAGCTACCATTAGTTCCAACCCTGCTATTAAGCCTAATTCAATTTCCCATTCAGTCGGATGGGAGGTGAATTTAATTCTTCGAATTTCTCTAATAACAGAATTATGGTATCGCAACAAAACAATTAAGATACAAAAACAGGCTTACCTTCTTCGATGCCAGATACTCCATGCCCCTCGCCACACAGTATCCGAAAACAGTGAGGTCCCTGGATGTTAGGGCTGCCGAATCCTCGCTGAAATTGTAGAAGTCCTGCCTGGTACGATGATCGCGCAGGTACGCCAACAGTTTCCCGTACATCACGTATTCGAGTATCAGGTAATGAGGCTCTGCGAACAGATCGAGTTGCGGACAATTAATTAATAACTGCGGCAACGACTCCAAACTGTCGTGGAACGATCGATATTAAAACCACGAGACAAGCCAGAGAGAGGAGCGTGCAAGGGGATTAGAAGACCTCATGGTGAGAATATGAGGGCCTGTACTGCAGGGAGGCCCCTCAAAGTAATTTAACCGGAGCACTTTCGGGCCCCCGTGGGTAGTATCCGGTTGATTGTAACTTATGGGCCCACTTTTACCGGCTCCACGAGCTCGTAACTTTCATATTAGGCTAGTATTACCGGCCCCTAATAACTTCGGTTTGTTAAAGCAGCGTTTCTTTCTCTCTTCCGGTCGTTCGCTTCTTCGCCCGCCGAACTTCGCGGACGGTCATAATATTTACATGTTGAGGATCTATAGTCGTACACTCGAACGATTATGAATGTTAATACCACGGCAACTGAATGGTAAGTGAGGTGATAAATCCATTTCGGGACGGCCGAACGTGTTACGGAAAATTGGCGCGCTCGGCGTTCCGCATTTTTGCGTTCTGCCTCGCTGTTTTTACTTGATGCACTGATTGTTTTCACTGGGTATCAGAAACCACTCTATCGTTGAACATTTTCTTCGAAAATGAATTAACTGTTTTATTCACTAGACTGTCCAAGGTTGCAGTTAGCAGCAAAACAGATCACACACATTTTAAATCAGTATAGCTTTTTTATGAATGGACCAAACTACTTAAATTTCTCTGTAAGGCTAGAGGAATTAGTTGAGTAAATGACGTCTAAAAAATATGTTGAAAAAATGCATTTGGTCGGAATTGTGAGAAACAATAGTAAAAATTGATTTTTACGACTTTTTTAGCTGGGTCAATAACGACAATTTAAAACATGTGTTTGGTCAACTTGTATAAATTATATACGCTCCGAAAATTCCATTGAAATTGGTTAATTGGTTTACGAGTTATAAACGATCAAAAGTGGGAAAATGCCGAAAATCTTGAAAAATCGATATTTTTACCACTTTTGATCGTTTATAACTCGTAACCCAGTTAACCAATTTCAATGAAATTTTCGGAGCGTATATAGTTTATACAAGCTGACCAAATACATCTTTTAAATTTTCATTATAGGCCCAGCTAAAAAAGTCGTAAAAATCAATTTTTACAAGATATTCCTTAGACGTCATTTCAGAGTCACACGCCTTACAGAGAAATTCCAATAGTTTGGTCCATTCATTAAAAAGTTATTCTGATTTAAAGTGTGTGTGATCAGTTTTGCTCCTAATTGTAAATGCGTTTGTAGCGTTCATTCAATGCAGCACTCACTTTTTGACATACTATGTAGCGAAAAATGTCTAAATCGACAGAATTCAATTTTTTATTACACCAAACTTGGAATTTGTTGAACATACCGCGTACAGCGAAGAAGATTCGCCGCAGACCGCGACACATCGGTTGAAGCAAAACGGTTCAGTTTCTGCACCTGGCGGAGCCGAATGCGAATGCGCCGAAACGAGCAGAAACACATATGAGCGCACGCTCGCCGAATGAACGATGTGCCCCCACGTTCAGGCACGTCGTTGAAATTTGTCATCGATAACCGGTGGCCCTCGTATAATGATCGCCACGCGCGATAGTTTATAGCGGGAGGAAGACGTTGCAATCGCGCAGGGTACGCGCACCGAGCCTTTCGCAGCATCAAAAGATACGGCAGAAAGTCGGCTGTTAATGTCGCCCTTAATTCATACGAGCTAGCGCGTCGAGGAATCTCGTCCCCGAGAAAAAATAAACCGGACGTCGATTAGACCGTAAAACGGAAAAAAAGAACGGATCGAGGAAAAGGAAAGCGGCGGGGACCCGATGTACCTGGCGGAAGAATCACGGCAGATTTTTCATTGCGTGAATTTATTTTTCACTATACCCGGGGAATGAGCGGCGAGCGATCATCTTGACGCTCCTGTACGTTTATACTCAGAGGACCTTTTCGTTAGCTATGTATTACTCTTTCAAAATTTGCTCGAAGTTACGATGTTCATTTGTTTTATTTTGAGGAAACAGTATCTAATAATTCTGGTGTGAATCTCGCGTGTAAAACAACAACGAGACCGATGACTGTCCCAAACCACTCAGCAGTAAACCGATGATGGAAGTCGACAGTGGCTCGGAATAAATTGACGATTCATAAATAATGCACAAGTGCTTGCAATTTTTATTCCCCTATAAACCTCAGATTTTCGTAAGCATTAATGCCGAATCCCTTTTCTTCTGTCTCGTTGCGAGAAGCTGCTCGGCTGATTCATCCCCGACGTTATGAAACACCCTGTACGTGTTCGGCCTTCGACGAGGATCGGAATTTTTGTATTTTTTGCCGAGAGTCGTTGGGAAGGGCGCGAGAGGGCAGCCCTTTGACGAGAGACGGGCGTCAAAGGACGAAAACGTCGTCCGACAGGAATCTGAGCGCGCCCACCAGCGCCGAAACGATAAACACGGGGGCGCAGGATGGGAGAGGGAGTTCCATGGGGGCCCATGCCAGAAATTCGGATGCCGTAAATCTTACGGGGAGGTCCCCGCGGCCCGTGTTTTTTCTTCTATGCGAGCGGAACGGAGTCGAAGGTCTTTCAGGAAGATGCGCCAAAGGCGAACGCTTCCGACGAGGCACTTTATCATCGTCTGCAATTATCGGAAACATGCCGGCCGAATTTTGCTCGCCTCCGACCAATGAAACATTCATTTAACTCGCTCAACCCACAGCTAATCTTATTTGACTTCCGTCTGTGCAAAAGACTTTTAAAGCTAAACCTCACTGTTTAACCCTTGTGTCAATATTTAACATTTTCTACGATGTTCCATAATAATGTAGTCTCCAGACTTCATAGTCTATCAGTACATATATTTTTATTATACCTCAAGAATAAATTTATAATTATCCAAGTATAATATAATATGAACGAGAACGTTCACCGGAATTTGCAAAATAAATCAAAAGTGGGGTATTGACATACCAGTTGTAAAATGACGTACTTACATTTTCTCCAAACAAACGACACAAGGGTCCGGGTGTTAATAATGCTCGTTTAATATTCCGGGACACGCTCCTTCAGCTTTCATCCTTGAATATTATGTGTACCTCCGCGATAAAGTAACTATCATCGCGAGAACCGCATCCACTTTATCAATTCATACTTATTTTTCTGATCACGTTCATCGTTTCAGGTTTCATGACCATTACCGGCCTCCTCTAACAACATTGAACAAAAGGATCGGTCCGAGGTAGCCTTCGACTAGCTGTCCCGAACGCGGAGCAAGATTTAACGGAATCTCATAAGAACAAATCACGGTGTGGGCTTTTTCTGCGGGGAGTTCGTGTTTTCGTAGAAAACTGTTCCACGAAGAAGGGGACTAAATTTCATGTTATTGCTAGACGAGTTCCGTGGCGCATTAGCATACAATCGCGAAAAAAGGGGTAGCGCACGCATAAACATCGGAGGGAAGCCGCCGGTTCGACGTCAAATCCAGATCGGGCGCGGGTCTTTGCCGATCCTATCGATATACCGATGTATTCCTGCCCCTCCAACCCCCAACGATCATTTCGCCGACTTAATAGACGTATTGTGCCATGAGGATCGTCGCCGTGGGGACGCGGTATGGAAATTTATACGATCAGAGCCACGATACCGACGAGCCTCCAACGAAAGACGTATAATGGGCCTTCCCCTTCAACCACGGCACGACTAAAACTTCAGATTGTCTCGTTGCAGTTTTGATGTCTCAAGCACAGATTTGTCGCTAATGGCAAACTGGGCCCTCCTCGCTAAACGCGATATTACCGGACTACAGATTTTATGCATTTGTGGCTGAAATCAGTAGGTGAATTATAAAACTCTGTTCAAAGCTATTAAGTATTGATTTTGATTTAAATATGAAATTTGATTTTGGAGATCTGCAGTCTCTGATATTATAAGGCAGTCATGTACTTAAATATTATTTTTATAATATAGTTAATAAAGATTGCAATTGCATTCGGACGCTTACACAACAATTGAAGATCCTCCTCTTCAAGGATGAAGCACTATATCTTCGAAAGAACGTGCTCAATTATTTTTACGCGAATTTGTTATTTCCAAGTACGCGCACGCAGCTCATTAGTCTGTCAGTTTCGGCGTCTCGATTACTATTATCTATGCTCATTAGTCAATTATCCACAGCACGATTATGCCAACTAGCGATATCCTGCGATGGTATTATCGATCGATCTCGCTTTTTATCCGCGAAACAATACCACGCGCGTGTAAAAACGATTACGATTGCCGATTGTCGATGTTCATACGATTAAAACAAAAAAATATGGCCGTGGATGACTCAATAACGAAGAATGCTTCCCTTGCGAGTCCCTAATGATTGCCTCAATATGCATCGCGCGGCGTCCAGCGACGATACAATCTGCGAATCGGCGTCGAAAACACGGAATCGTAGATAATTAAAGATGCATCAGCTTGTCAGCAGACGAAGCTCAAATTGAGAAGCAATTGCGCTTGTAACCAGTTATCGTCGTTCGTTCTACGGTTCTATCGAATGCGAAATTTTTATTTACACAGTTGTCTCTCTTTTCAACAAATTTATGAAATCAATGTTGCGTTCAATGGATTGTCACGATACCGGTTGTTGAACATTTTGAAACAGACATTTCTGAATATATTTAGCAAAGTATGAAGAAAGACGTTCTTGGAAAAAAAGATACAAAGTTATCGAAACACGTTTCGTGTCAAATAAATTTCTGTTCCTGTTATTCAAGAGCATATGCATTTTGAATAATTACGTTAAAGTTCTTACGTAAAACACTTCGCGATGCACAAAATCGCTAAGAAAAATTTTCAATCACACGTGGAAGACTTCAGAATAGAATTTAAGACAAATGTTATTCTGAGCTGATGAAGCCATCGAATCGGCTCTCGAACAAACGAACCTCCTCGAAACTTGATTACTTTATCATCATTTTACACGATGATCCGCGTGTTCGCGGTAAAAGAGCCGGCACTTAATGCGCTACTAGTTTTTATGAGGTTTGAACGTCGTCGGGTCTAGTACTGGCAAGGTTGAACTTAAGTGATTCGTATGCACGGTTGGGAATAGAGGTGTCAGCCTGGGATGCAAAAAGGGGAGTGAATCTTCGTGTACCGGTAGCAAATTAGCATACCGGAGGTGCAATCATTTTTAACAAAGCTATAATAGCCCGAGGACTCGGGCTTCGTCGGATATTATTCTCTTGATAGCAATACTCTGAACCCCTTGATGCAGGCGGGCGACTAATGAAAAGGCAAGTGTCTTCTGTACAGATTAACACGACTACGTAATTACCTTCTTCGATTAAAACGACCGAGAAATGCAAATAATCTTCTACTTATTTATGAACGCCCTCGATGCTGTAGAATAGAGCGAGTGAGACAGTGCATGCACTGTTGCTGGATGCACTTGGTGCACTGTGAATCGTGTAAAATGTGATTGACAATATTGTGATTAAGATCACCCAGGCTTATCTAGCTTTTTTACTATCTTCCATTTTCGATACAAATAATTCATTCAATATCGAAGTTCACCACTTTGGTCCAATTTGTTTTGTGTTAGAGGTGGTAGAAGAATTTCCGAAACTCACCCTGTTCGGTGCAACAACCGAGAAGTGTGACAACGTTCGGATGACTGCCAAGCTGTTGCATGATCTCCAGCTCGCGGACCAGATCTTCCTTTTCTCGATCGGAAGCACCCTCTTTGACTGTTTTGACGGCGACTAAACGGGTCGTGCCTTGATGACCGGTCAAGTCGTCAGCCTCAGCCTTCCAGACCTAGAATGATGGAAGAACGAGACGTAAATGCGCCACCCTAATAGCGTTTTAATTGCATATTCCGCGGTCCGCGCGAGGAAGGAGCTATTCCACGGAGCAATCCCAAACAGCAGTCCTCACGTACGAAATTGTGTAATAGGTTCATCCAGCCGGGAGGCCATTAATTCAGTTAAACATTCAATCATTTTGGATTTACCGGTGTCGACACTCGGAGACAATAATCTGCGAGCTGTTACGCAAGATGCAATTGAACAATGGATGAACCTATGATCAACAATCGATTGCGCAATTCCAAAGATTCCATTTAGCCAGAAAATCGCGTCAGGCACGTTCTCAGAACTCTTCTCGATTTTTTGGAAGAGGAAACTGCATATACACTGCCGATAATTTTACGTTCGAATGGCTTTGTGTTGACAGAAGAGATTACACCAGTCGTTGCGCAATTTCTTGTCCAATCGAATGCAGGTGTCTATAATTTCGCACATGAGGACTGCTCGAGGAAAATTTTAAACTGAGGTAAAAATAGACCGTGACGGATAGTGCATCGAATATGCATTCTAGGTGGACAAATTCTCGCTGGTGCTTCATCTGAAATTATTAAATCCTGTTCAAACTTCAAGAGGAGCATTTAATCAAAATCAGAAGCTGCAGCGTTCCCCGTGTTCTCAAGAATTCCAAGGCCGCGGCGCCGGGGTAAAATTCGCGGTTTCGCGAGCGCTGAATGTTTCGCGCTAACTCCAGCGATTTATTATCGCGCGGCCGCCTCGGGACCTGGGCTCAGTGTGTCTGTTCCGCTCGATGTAGAAAATAATGCCTTACCTGGCCGAAGTTTCCTTGCCCGAGGACCGTCTGTAACCTAAGCTTATCTCTAGGAAACTCCCATCTGGATTCCTGCGACGACGGGGGCGGAGGTTTCTCCGCTTCGTGACACTGCGCGGGAAAAAAAGGCGTTATTGAGTCGCGAGGGCGATAATTACTTAAAAATCCTCTTGAGAATAAATCTCCCAGGACTGAAGTGTCCCTTTTATGTTCTCCGCGCAAGAGTTTTTCTTAGATCAAGCCTTTACTGTATTATGAAATTATATAATGTAGAATAAGTATTATAAAAATATTTCCTTACAATTTTTGCATAGACGATCGTCCATTTGTACAAGACTAAGTATTTTTATATTCGAATGACCTTTCGATTGATAGATGGTATAATGTTACAGTAACGTTACAGCTCAAAAGAAACGTGTTCGCGAATTCACGAAATAAATGTTTGCAAGTTCACTATACAACGCAATTCGCAAAGAGACTGAAACCGATCAGACTCGCGTGAGGTATTGCTTTGGTACTTTATGTAATTGCTCAGTTGGAGATGTAATCACGACTCGATGGGTCTTAAGATAAGAGCGTAATTAGTGGCCGATGTTAGACTTCAAGTATAACTGATTTGTACACTGTTAACTATGCAACTATTTACCTCTAACATCGATATGCCAACTGTATCTAGGTCGAAAAATGCAAGTTAAAGGATACTGGAGATCTAAATGAAACTATCCTTTCCGAAATTCAATTTTAAGAAAAAGTCTTTAAGAAAATGTGTACGATTGTCATCAACAATCCATACCTCCACTTAGCACTTTTTATTGCAGAACAGTCTTGAAGAAGAAAGACGTCTCTAAGATAGTCATTAATAAGCCGTTCGCGCAAATAATTTTTTCGTTATCGGAGCCATTAATCTTTATACAATGGCAACGTTACGTTCCATCGTAATAGATACGTTGCTTAGTGTTAAAATGACAATAGTATCAATGGAAAGAATGCGTTTGAATGAATGCGGCGATCGAGTACGAGCTACGAGTATAAGTGGGATGATTATACATTTCCGAATTAGGAATGGGAATTACGAAATAGCCGGTGACCCGCGCATAAATTACGGAACGCACGCTTACCAGGTGTTGTATCCTCGGCAGTTTCGTGATCGCCTTTTCGATGGACGTTTTAAAGTCACCATTTTCAAGGTTCAGCGCGTCCTTCCGGCAACTGATCTCCGACGACGTGTCCGACTCCTCGAGCACCTGCGTGATGAAATTATCGTCATTACGCGACACACCAAATTCGCGAGAACGCCCGTCGCGTGTTGCGGTTTAACCGGAATCCCGACTTCCGTCGACCATTTTTGCGACTCACGAAAAATTGGCTCGTTACACATGAAATGGCCGGTTGCTAACAGCAAATTCGAACAGACGACTTTTTAAAAAAAACTTCATCCATCAAAATAGGCTTCATTATATTTCACACACTTTTACCAAACAACTATGTACTTGTTTCTCATTTTTTATCAATTCTTCCTGCATCTCGAACCTCGAGTTTTTCATACCATTGAGAACAATTCTCGATTTAATGAATATCCACATACAGAAAAAATTATGATCCAACTTCGAAGAAGAAATTCTACGTGTTATACGCCGTTCGAAATGGTAAATTATGTATCAGCAAACATGAAAGATTTTTTCTGGCACACGTTTCGCAAGATTTACGTCACAAATTAAACATTCAGTGCGCAAAACAATTTAAAGTTTACCGCCAATATCCGCCAACAATGTGATTTCCGTCACCACTTTTACTTTGTTAAATATTTTAACAGCCTTTCACCATTTCCTCATAAAAGACAATTCGTTCTTTGACACACAACGCACGCGAATTCCACAGATAACGCTGACTCGATGGACTTGAAAGTATGCAAAACTGTCAGCGAATATCGTCAGACTGATAAAGTAAAACGAACGGAACGGCATTGAGTCAAATGTGCGACGGACACATGCGAATGTTTGTTTTCTTACTTGACGTGCAAAATCGCTCGCGTGTGTTCGGTTTGCGCTTCAGTTTAGTAGCCATCTCCAGTCTCCTGGAAATAATTTGTCTCGCCGAACCGACTACGTCAACCGTATTATCTCGATCATTTTTATTTCAAACATTCTGCTTCTGTCGATGTCTTTCATTTTTACTCTGAAATACGTTGTTCTTTGAAAAACATAATTTTTCGTGTGAGAAAAAACGCATGGGTGTCAAAAGAACACTAAAATTCCAATGAATCCGATTTTACTTAAATTTTCAGTACCGAAGTGAACAAAGGGCGCGAAATTCATTTTTCCCGGAGGCTTAAAACGGGTTTGCCGGAATATATTTGTTCGTCCCTTACGCCACGCCGAATCTTTCTTTTTACCCGCTCCTTTTTACGTCCACATGACCCTTTGTACCAGCGTACAAGCTCGCGCCCGTGAATGTCCAGTTAAATCGAGATTTACGTCCCCGATTTTTACGGGCAGTTGCGCTAAAAATACTGGACTTGTCCCAAATACTTTACAAATCAATATAACCTCGAAGATCCACGTACACCTCTCGCGGTGTACGCTGACAGTGACGCATGTCAGCCGCCATACGGAATATATCTTATTCCGCTGTTCCGTCGTCGGAGAGGATACGATAATCTTCGTCTGACAGTTCTCGCGAATGGGGTTTTTTCTCTCGCGGCCAATTTGCGCGAATCAATTTCAATATTTCCCTTCAAAAGTAACGGTCGTAGTGTTCCAGCCGGCGAGTCACGCGATTAAGCTCTTAACGAGAACAATGCCGCGAACAATCTTCGCATTATGTAATTCCGTATTTATTTTCTCATTATGTCGAGGTATTATACTGTCCAATGGATCTAACGATGGGATGTCACGGCGCACTCCCGCTCAAAGGAAGACACCGGGGTAATCCTCGTCATACGGTGAACCTGGCGATCATAATTGTTGATTCAACGATTGCTGATAGCGAGTCATTCGCCAGCCTCGCGCGAGTAATGATCATTCGACGACCGAGTCGGCCATTCGTCGCGGGATCAGGGACGAACTAGCTCTGAAAAACCAGTAAATCGCTTCACAATGCTCGATTCAGTTTATCAACGACGTCCATTAATGTTTTTGCAGTGGGACAGACGAGGTGACGGTCGCGCAAATGGCTCTCGTATTTAGGGAACATTTTTAAACATTGGATGCAAACGATTGCTGGCGTTTTTTTTTTACAAAACTCGAATGCCTCAATGGTCCTATTTTAAGCTGGCCGACTTGTAAAGAATTTCTTTCCACGAGATTTAAATAATTCAGATGGATATTGAGTGGTATCGCTTCTTCAAAATTCTGCGAGCATTTCATTCGTATTCTCTTGTATTAATGTATTTCTACAATCCTGTTCCATAAGTAACGTACAACTATTTTATCTTTTCTTTGATGGTCATAAATAAAAAGTAACACGTTCAGTGGATAAAATCGACGTTTAAGATAGAATATAGACAGTTCGAAAATACGAATATCATTTTTTGTTGTTTTGGTATTGATGGATTTAAATCAGATAACCATCGACTCTAATCGATCTTTCCAATTAAACCGTGTTTTTATGAGAATGTCGAGCTAGATAAATTCTGTGACCAGACGGAGACTGAATATTACCACATTACTTACTGGAAGCCTGTTAGCACGAATCTTAATAACTGCACTATTTTGAGGAACAACTTGAATGACGAACATCGTCATCGCTGTTTATAATTTTTCATGGAATCCTCAAGTTATGTATCATAAAGCGTAAAACACAGACGCCGATTAGTAACGTGTTCAAAAATATTTTCACAGCTACAATTTATCATACAGGTTGTCAACGAAGGGTTAAGTTTTACCGTTTCATTTCAGTTCTATCGAAAGTTCCTCGATTGCGTCACAAAAATGACAGAACGTCACGCGGAGGCTAATCATCGGAACCGGTGAACCTGACGTTACACGAGGAGGGACCATTCCGCGACCGCGAGATTACACGAAAGCCTCTCGGTTAATGGCCGGATAATAAATGCTGCCGGCCGATGATAATCCGCGGGGCTGCGTAACGGTACATAAGTGGCACCACCATACGATTTGCGTTTCGATTTAGCGATCATCGGCCAGATACGGTTCACAGTGACCGCGGCCGTAAATCATGTGTTTTTGCCGGCAGGGAACGTTCTCGGTCCTGCTGACCGAGAGGAAACCGAGACGGGAATCACGGCCAATAAAAATGAAAGGTTCAACGGTTCAAGGATACCATTTCGACCGTTCTTCCTCCTGCCGACTAAGGCGGTCAAAGATGTTCGCTTGCGATTCACCAGATCGATTCGATTAATGTCTTGTTAGATTGAAATTCTACGAATTCGGCCACATGTTCCGCCGTTTCTCGCTTTTATGCGTTCACAATGAAGCAACGACAAGCAACTCCCCGTTGACGGTCCGTGTTTTTTTGAAGAAACCACCAGGTGTTCGTGTTCGCTACGATTCAGTCGAGTAAATTGATTAATGTGTTCGATGCAAATTCTGTGAATTCGAGAACAAGATTCTATTTTTATATATTCCACATGTTGTAATAATGTTTATAATGAAGCGACGACAAGCAACTCCCCGTTCGTGTTCCATGTTTCTTTAAAAATCTGCCAGTTAGCCGAGAAAGCGTTTTGACATTTTTCTGTTTTGATATATTCTATCTATTGTAATGTATGTACATATGTGTATATTGAAGCAACAACGAGAAATTCTCTCTGTTGATGTTCCACGTTTCTGCAAAAATTGCCGCTTTTTATCGGAAGCGGTGAAGATCAAAGGAAAATGGAAACAGCTGCAAGAAGCAAATCTTCTTCAGTCACCGTTAGCAGCTCGGAACAAGCTGACTTGCGCGTGAACAGCTTATTGCTGGCAGCAAGTGTAGTCTACGAACCGAGTGAAGCGCCAAATGTTTATCAGATTGCATTACTTCGGTGTGAACAAGTAGTATTATTTTTCTACAATCGTTTGTGCAATTTAAATTCGAGAATAATTAATGATTTTGGTGCATTTAACGCCGACATATTTGGTGAAACATTTGGATCAACATGTTTTACTTATCTCCTTGGTGTGAGTTCTACCAACTTTAATGATATATTTCTCATTTTCTTTAAACTGAACTATTTGTACGTACAAAAGGTACTGACGTAAAGAAGAATGACTTTTTTATGGGAGTAATAAATCACACGTCAACATTCACGGTCGCCGGTGACCGATGCAACCAATTTACTTCGTAATACTTATGGCAAAAGGGATGGCGTAAGAATCTTTTAGTATCTGGAGAAAATCACAGTTCTATCACTTCCTTGTTGAGTCTAACCCCTAATAAAACAGTAGTTTTCAGTAGATATATTGTGGTCACATAAAATAAATTCACAACTCGAAAAGCCATTTCATGTGTACCCAGCCATCTTCTACCAAAGTTTCACCTTCACGACACAGGTCGTATTGGAAAAGCCCGCGTCACTGATAAAGAACAGGCTGCCACCCGCATTTCAAAAATATACGGAGCGAAAAGTAAGGAGGTCGCTGACACCAGCCTTATTCCTCCACCTCCGCAAACTTTCACGCGTGGAGTCTGGCCACCGAACCAGCACCGAAGATCACAAGAGTCCACTTTCATTCAACGACCTATATGTATAATAACGTATATGCATACGTGGACAAAATATAGAACTTTCTACCGTCGCGTCGCGTTCGGTCCGTACGACCTGGTTTCGCCCGGTGACACTCACCTTACGATTCCTAAGTATCAGTCTTCTGAGAATGAGACCAACGCCGACGGCGATGGGGAACACGACGAGGGTCGCCAGGATGTAGCTGACCACAGCGACGGTCTCCTGGGTCGCGATGACGTCGCCATCGTGTCGCTTCGATATCACTTCACTGATATTCACCGACTCCCTGGGACTGACCGATATCAGTCCGGTCTCGAAGAACGTCCTGTTCAGTTCGTCCGGGTACACGGAGACATTATATTCCGGCAGGATCGCGTGATTGTAGATGGGCCTGTGTCTGGTCCTGTTGTTCATCGACCCTCTTCCAGGGCCCGTCGGCGGGACGTGCGTGGACGATTCTCGGCTATCCTCGTGTCTGTCCCTTCTCGTGGTCTCGGAAACGGGGACACGAGTGGGTCCGGTGGCATCGTTCGAGACACTTTTCGGCGTGACCGTGTCGTTGACTTTCTCGGTCGTTCTGGAAACCGGCTGCTTCGGGTGCACCGGAAGCTCCACTCGCCGTTCCGATCCGCGGGAGAACGGGTTCATGGGGCCGCTGCCGTTAAAGATGTCCGAGTCGTTGTACAGTTGCATGATAGGCAGTACGTCGTCTTTGTCCTTCGACTTGTCGGACAGGTTCCGTCCCCTAACTTCCGGCGACCTCTCCCCGGATAAACGTTTCCGTGGATCCGTGGTACTTTGGTCCTGCGGCATCGTCGATATCTCAATTTGCACTGTGGTCATCGGCGTAGTCGTCTCCGTCGTGCTCGTATTCTTCGATCTATACATCTTCTGGATCTCGGACGGATCCATATTCGCGATTTCGAACGAGTCCGGCGCGGTCGTTTTCGAGTCCGTCACCTGGCTGACGGGCTCGGTCGGCTGCAAGGTGAAAGTCTCCTTCTCGACTGGCGTTCGTACCGTTTCCGTGATTATTCTGGGTGTAACTGGAAAAACTGGCGCCGGCATCGGCGTGGTGGTCGTTTCTTTGGGCTCGGTCGTTTCGTCGACCGCCGCAGCGGCGGTCACTGTCACGGTCGACGAACCGCTTCCGTTCTCGGTGGCATTATGCGCCGCGCTATCCCCAGCGGACGCGTTGCTCCCGCTGCTCGCGGGCACACTTTCGTTTTCACTCGGCGACAAGCTTAATTGGTCTTTGGTATTCACCTCGACATTCCCACCGATCGAGCCGACCAGCCTGGTGAAATTTCCCCGGCCGGTGATATTAACGACCGGCAGCAAAGTGGTCGGATCGATCACCTCGACACTCGGCAATGTTCTCTGCTCCATCGCGACACTGTCCGCCACCGTCATTTTTCCCACAACAATACCCTCGGTAGTCCTATTCACTCGTCCTTCTTCCACATCATCTGAATTCCTCTCGATCTCCGAACTCTTCTTCTCGGACCCATTCACCAGAACTTTCCCTCCTTTCACCCTCCTGGCCGATCCTGTCTGTCCATTCGGCCTTCTCCTCTTGGCGACCACCAGACCAGCTTCCTCGTCTAATCCGCCCCCGATCCGTTGATTGAGCACCGCGCTGGCCGACTTCCTTCTGTCCCTGAAACCCTCTAGGTCGGTGTTCCTCGTTTTAGTGTGATTCCATCGGACGGCGCCCCTGCTGGCGACTTCCCTCGGGCTGCTCTTGTTTACGGTCAGCTGCTGCGGCGAGGCTCTGTTGACCGCTTGTTCCTCCGTCTGTTGCGCGACTGTAACTACTTTCCTTTGCCGTTCCCCCACCAATGGCAGACCAACGGACGCTCCACCGGCTGCGACTGCTTCGACGGTCGTGCCGGCACTGAGTTCCGCCGGCGCTCGGTCCGCCTCTATACCACTACCGGCACGAGGAAGCTGAAGAAGAGACGGCGGTGGCGGCGGTGGCTGACGCCGCAACGCTGATCCGGTCGTTATCTCGGTCGTACCGGGACCTCCTTGTTCCTCTCTGCTTAACCCAGGTCCGGTGTAGTTGCGCAATAGCCGCGTCACGTTCGTTATCGTGTAAGCGTACACGTGCTGCTGCTGTTGTTCCTGATGTCGATGCTGCTCCCGATCCCGATTCCCTTCGCTGGCTCCCTTATCCTTGCCCGTACCAATACGATGCTTCAGCTCCCGATGTCGAGGCTTCGACCGCGTCGTCGTCGTCGTCGTCGTCGTTGGTGCCTCGATCATAGCCGTGGTGGTGCTGCTCGTGTGGATCCCGCCGCCGTTCACCGACACGCCGCTGCTGCTTGCAGTCCCAGGATCGTTGCGAGTAGTGGGAACATCGCCGGAAGCGCCGCTGCGAACTCGTTTCTCCATGGAATCGACCGGTTTAACGGTATACCTCTCCTCCAGGCTCCCGTCGGTCACGATTATCCTCAGGGTAGACGTTTCCGGTGATGTCCACTCGATTCGAAACGGTTCCGTTGTCGATCGACCGATCTTGTCCCGGGACGTCGAGGTCTCGATGTTGTTGCTCTCGCGGGCGCTCGGTACGCGAGGCTGATCCCCTAGAGTCCCGTCGTTCTTCTTGGCGAGATCGAAGCCGCTGTTCACGTCGATCCTCCTTATCCTGTGTTCCGTGTGATCTCCGTACATCTCGGACGAAGAGGACGCCGTGTCGTCGACATCCTGAGATCTCGCAGCTAAGAGCACGGATGAGTTGTCCGAGTTCTTTGTCTTCGACTGGTCCACGCGATTCAGAGCCGAGTCGCTCGAGGTCTCCGCGGATCGGTCCCTAAAACTGATTTCACTTTCCTCGGACGGCTTGTCCGCGTTCGCGGAAACAGGCTGCCGGCCGGGTATCTGGGTCGAATTGGTCGCATTCCTCGTTTCAGCGAGCACGTGGGCAGCGGCACTTCCTCTCTCGTGCCGCAGCTGGTCCTGCGTGACAGCGTGAGCGGACGGGTTATCGTCGCCAGGCTGATCGCCAGTTGCGTTTCTGCTGGCGTCGATCGTCGCAATGACGTTCGAGGCGATCGTGGGATCCGTCGGCCGGCTCTTCCTGTAGTGCAATTCACTCTCCGAAATTCGGAACGCGTTCTTCAGCTTCGAGACCTTGTTCTTCTCGACGGCCTGCTTCTCCACCGCGATGTTCATTTCCTCGTTCGCGATCTCCTCGGGCTGCGGCATCGGGACCGGCGTTGTACCGAACCTCTTCATGGAGTATCTTCTACGCGAGCTAGCTACGGTCGCTGCTGTCGGCGTCGCGTCCACGGAGTTGTTCCCGGTGCTGTTCTGCGTCTCCGGTTGGATCTTCTGGCCGAAGTAGAGGAACTGCGACATGTCCTCCATAGGGATGTTACTCTCCACCGGTCTGAAGTAGTTGTACAGGGACTCGGGCATCGACACGATGTTCCGCTTGCGAGTCTCCGTCTCTTTCGGCGATGAAGTCGTTGGGGAGAACGGGACCGACGAAGAATTTCTATGGCCTGTCAAGTAATTGCTTCTCGTGTTACTGGGGCTCGGCTTGTCCTCCATGCTTGACACACCGAAGCTCTCGTTGCTCGGCTTCTTCAAGCTGGACACCTCCGCCACCTGCTTCCCTTCGACATCCTTCGAGACGAACTCGATGCCAGCCTCTCCGCTCTTCGAGTTCTCGGCGGCGATCTTCCTCGACGATTCCAACGGTTCTTCGTCCACAGACTGCTCCGCCTTCTCGCCCCCAGACACTGTCACGTACATCCCGTGCCTCGTTTCTTGGGCCTCCAACACGTCCGGTGAATCTTTCAGGCCTGCTTCAGGTGGTCGAGATGCGCGATTAGGATTCCGAGCTTCGATCGGACGCTGGTTCAAGATCTGCCGTCTTCGAGCCGCCAGGATGCTTCGCAGAGCTTGCTCCCGCTTAGCTTTCGACGATGGCAGCTCCGCCTGTAGGGACATCCGACCCTGACGATGATCGCCTACCGGGGAATCTGAAAGCAGAGTTTTCGGATCGTTAGACTAATTGAATGGCCTCGAATAACGATGTTATCAAGAGATCATTGTTTTCTGTGAAGTATCGGATGTTCGTCGAATATAAGTAGGTTTCCGTGTACAGAGGATGATCAAACTGTTCGAGTCAATTGAATTTACATTGAGACAGTCAATTTTTATTTTAATGTTTAACTAAGCTGAATTCTTGGTATTTTTATAAAGTATTCCCTCACTCTAGATCTCATTCCGAATATCATCTAGTATCTGACTACCATAAGGAAGGCTTCAAATTCACATGAAATAAATATTCCGTTCCATACGTTCAATTCGTAAGCAAGCGTGTAAATGTGTGTATGCGCGAAATAATATAAAACAATATAGAACACGAGGAAAGTATCTTTGACATACTTGATCGATGAATAACATTTTACGAGCTCCAAAACTACTTCCTCGAAGCTTTCATTTCTGACACGTTCAGCCTCTACCATATCCAGTTTTAACTTATTATAACAAGACACAGTAATTTCGTCCTTTTTATCTTTCTACCAATTTATGCAAGGAGAAATTTGATCACTCAATCAGCGCGTTTAGTTGAGAAAAGCTTCGGCACGAATTCCGTATCGCTGAGACGGAGCGTACGATGACAGAAAGTGACTAAAAGCGTCGGAGGTTTTCATTTTATGGATCGGTGTGCCGTTGCAGAGATCGTATCGCAGTCGTATCGCATTGTTCATGCTTCAAAGTATCCGGCCGGGACGAGCCCAATCCTAGCATGCGGTTAATTCAATTACACCGGGGGACCGCGGTGCTAATCATTCGATATTTCTCGGCGAGCAACGTCTTTATTATGCGCGGCGGTTACCAGGCAATCGGCTCGAATGTGTTTACATAGAATTATAGAGCAATAACGGAGCGTCCGCGGTGTTCACTGATCTCGATGTGAATAATTGGTCGTAGTAGAGCGCCGCCGTATAATCACGACGTGCAACGCCCGTTTCGTTCCGGCACTATTCGTAAAGGGAAAGTTCGGATAATGTAAACGGATCTGTAACAATGCATCGAGAAGCGGCAGAACGGATAATCGTTACATCAACTCGTATAATATTTGTATTCAATATTTTCGTCCGAGTGTCTCGAACGCGGAATATTTTTCGACCAGCAGAAAAATTCGAAAGGAGTAATGACACTCGGCGAATTGATCGTTTCACTATATTCCACTGACATTTAAACTTCAATCGACCCTCGCGGGCCATTAATCGGTCGTTGACGGGTGTTTCTCCTACGCTATTCGCATTGTAGGTTCGCGGTTTCCGGCCTCGTTGATGCGAAGGTTGCTAAACCCCTCGAATATGCTGAACGATATTTAATACGTAGATTGAAACAAATACTTCCATCGAGAGTGCGAACATTTAAATTCTGTCCCTTCACTTTCTATTTCAGAAATATTCGCTGAAAACCGGGTTCGTCTTCCTAGTTTCCATAAAGGTTATATAAGTTTCGTACGATTTGCGATATAGGAAACTGTTTGCAGTCACGAAACGCATAGACGGGTCCGTCGACCCCATTGCATATTAAAATTGCTGAACGAAGGGACTCGATGATTATCGCGGAGCGTATCGCCGACACGATTTCCATGAGATTCCATATAAATTGGTACGGTCAGATGTCCGATGGAGAGAGAGAGAAACAGAATGCGAGTGAGAACGAATCAACGAGAGGAGGCAGCTGTGAGTCCTCCTCGAAAGAACGGGACGTTCATCGGGGTCACGGATGTCTGGCTGGTCTTGTTATTCTTTTCTCCTTTCTTTCCTCGGTTCCAGAGTGGCCCTGTACCGTTACTTCACGGTTCCGTACGCGACGAATGTTTGTTTCTTTGCGCCTTCTCCGTCTCGTTCGGCCCCGTCATGCCGGTGAAATTCTTTGGAGTCACGATCCGATTAAAATCTACCGGTGAATCCGAGGTGCGCGCGCCGTGGCAGATTCGGAGCACCGTTAGAATCGATCGTGTGTAATCGAGGACTATGTCTAATCCGTCGTCCCATTAACTTCGTAACGACCTTGTTGAAAATCTCGAAATGGTTCATTTTGTAACTGAAAGTTCTTTCTTAAATATTTTTCTAACCTTTCCACATTTTCAAATTGCACCTACTCATTTCCGTCAGATGTGCAGAAAATCCGCAGTATGTTTATTATTGGTTTTACTTGTAAAATAGTAAAGTTCCTTTGAAACGCGATTGCACAGGAACAGTTTCAGAACTGAACCTTGAACATTTGGAGTTGCAATATGCCAGTGTGCCAAGTGCTCGCTAAAAATCTCGTGCAGTATCTGATCGGAAGTTCAAGTACGATAAACGGGCCCTGTGCTCGATGCCACTAACGGTACCATCGGATCCTTTCTCTTTCTATTGCCGTTGTATCTGCAATCACGATGAAAGTCCTCCTCTTGTCTACAAGCACGGACTGACTTGACCCAAGACCCAGGTACTTGATCAACTAAATTCTTTTCTCACAATCCGCCGGCCGTTCACTGTTGCTGATGTTAATCGTTTGTACGGATAATTGTCGCTGTCGCGCGGCGTCGATAACTTAAAATCAAAATCGTGTCGCTGATCTCTCGCTGATCTCTCTTAGACATTCATCTGACTGCTGGCTGCATTATGTGTGCACACAGTTTTACCTACACACTATCAATTCGCTGTAGTAGTTAATTGATACATGATGCTGCACCTTGTTCTTCTTTTCATATTTTATTAACGTGTATGAAGTTTGAATTCTTGACTAATGGACAATGAGAAACATCAACAAATTTTTGTAAATTTATATGTAAACTCTAGTCTGGCCCTGAATAAAAGTCTGACTCTAAATAAAAGAAAGGTTTAATGTATTATTCGGATAATTCACAGTAAAATTAATAATTCCGTTGCACAGAGTGCAACAGTATCGAAGAAAGGAAGTAGAGTGACCCTTCAGGGAGCCACCGAAGCTAACGGTCTCCTTCAATGAAGAAAGGATACGGTCGAAGTCAAGTGTCAAGGTCTCGGGTCAAACCACTTTATAAAGACAGACGAGGAAAGATCTCTATCTCGATGGACGATACGACAAAGAGAAAAGAGGAAAGAGGGTGTGATAACGCTATAGCGGTATCTCAAGGTAATTACACGGTACCGGTTTCCTTATAAGCATCCAGAAATAAAAGAAGTCACCGCTACCTCGCCGCGCAAACAACCAATCCCGAACGCCCGCTTCAATTTTTCCCCGATTTTGTTTGCAGACTGAGATACCTAACAGTATATTCGCAAACCTAACTTTCGCCACTATCGAGAACGGAATGCAATCTCGTTCAACCGAATTTCAAAAGTAGTATTCAAACTCTAGAAACTTCACTTACAACAACTCGATTTATGGACATATTCAAACTTTAGAAATTATCGAATGCTTGAGCTACTACACGGAAATATCGAAAAAACTTCATACATACATATTTTTGAATGCATGGATTGCCGAGGCAGTATAAACTACTGGAAATGAAGCAGGAGGTAATGAATAAAATGACAATCTTATAAACGTTCGTTGATATCTGTCCAGTCATAAAAATATGATTACACGTTCGGTGAGCAAACAGTCCGCACTTTGAGCGATTAAATGCAAACACGTTCGTCATTTTTGCCGAGACATTGAACGGAGGAAGAGCAAACATTTGGTTTGAAGTTACCTCGATCATGTTTGATATTGCTGATAGTAAGTGGTTTTTTTTCACTGACGGAGCCGATTGCACTACGTCGATATCTTTCCGAGGACATTTTTCAAATATAAGATATTGACTGCAGGATATTCCATTTCCGTAAGATATCGAAAAACGAAAAAGAAATGTAAAGAAGTCGATAGAAGGGAATCAAAGATATTTCCTGGTAATGCAGTATAAGGAAACATTGAAAAGAAAATAGAAATAATTTTCAACGATTGCGTTAAAAATTGTCTGTGTAGCTTGTTGAGTTCGGTCACGAAGCAATAAGAACCACCAGTAACACCCTCGTGGCATTACAATTAAGGGTGAATAGTAAATCTCGCGGTTCTTCCGGCAACACGTCTCGTTGCGTTGCATTACTACCGCGAGTCTTCCCACATCGCGATAATTTACACTTTTTGCAGAGAGTACCCTCTGGGAGGGACAAAATTTTATCTGTGGCTGGCGACGCATAAGAGTGACCGCATCGGCCACTTACGTCTCCATATGTACGCGCATAAGTTACAAGCCTACGACACGTGGAAAGCAGCCTTAAATGCGGGGGACCACTTCCTTCGTAAATCATTGTTGGCGGGAAAAGGTCTCGGTGCGAGCCTAACACAGATGTCTCGTCTCCTCCTCCACAAATACGAACTTTCGATTAATTTTCGTCGTTTTTCACGCTTACCTTTGAGCACCCCCAATGACGGTATCACCGATATTAAATTGTAGATTTTATGCAGTTGCGGCAGAGTAGGTGTTCAAGACGGTAGAAATATTGACCGCTTGCCGAATGATTTTCTTCGCAACGACAACGATTAAAGGTTGTCCTTAACAATTTCATAGAATGTCTCGCGTGAAACGAAAGAATCTGAAACACGGATGAAAAGTGTGTCGTGTGATAGTTAAAAAGTTAATTTAAACAAAGTCTTCGCGCGTCATTAAGTACTCGAGGTAAAATCGTTCCAGCAAGGACAAGGGACTATAAAGCGTGTAGTATAGAAAATTCTATACAACTAAATACGTAATTGTGCTCAATTGACGACCCCCGATAGTATCTAAATGCGATTCTAATATTTCTGCGCAGATAAGGGGGAGGTAACAAGACACGGCGCATCTTACATCCTAAGACACAGGTACAAGAAGCCTCCAGCGATCTTTCCTCCGTGGGTTTCTCACACGCGATCCTCCATCGGCATCTTCTACCCTCTCGTGCGGTTAATGGGCGATTCCCCATTTCGTTTCCATCCGAAAAATAATCCTCCCCACACCGTTGCTGCCGCTGTCAGCGAAATGAATGGTTCTGCGAATCGTAGGAATCACCTGCCACGCGATTACGCCATTTTCCTTTGGTACTTTTCCTGTTTTTCTGCCAGGCTATCCTTTGTACGCCTGCCCGCAGAAAACTATGCAAGGGAATATTTATAGAACCGCATACATTAACATAAATTTCAGAATCTTCGGAGGATCCTTTAACCACCGTGACAAATATTTAATAGTATAATTGGCGGATCGTGAAGACGCCGCGTATCGACATTGCGAAAGCTGAAATTGTACCCATTACTGTGGAAAGACGCTCGTTTATGGGTTCGCATCTGCAAAGATTCCATTGTGAATTTCATTCTCATCGCATAAAACGACGAATCTGCAAAATCCCTCACTTCAGAATTTATGAAGATTTAATGAAATCATTTCGACCAATTATTTTTCTACGGCTTCTATAAAATTGTAGCGAAGTAAAACATTTTTAACGTTAATGCAGAACAGCAAGCGGGCCCATTATTTGCAGCATTCGATTGGATGGAAGCGTGGAATCGGCGGGGGGATCGGCGAGCAGAGATTTTTGCACGAACAGTGGAACCGCGCTTGTGGAAACGTGAGATCCGACACTGGCGCGGTCACTCCTGCATCCTGAGGTCCTGAATAATGCAGACCACCTATTATCCCTTCCGGAATCGCGAGTCATCATCTGACCTTCTGGCCGAGCGCAAGAATCCACGTTGCACGGAATTCTAGAGGTCCGGGGGCGGGTGTCCTCCCTTGTCCCGCCGCGTTCGAAACCGTAGGAACGAAAGCGAAAAAATGCCTCGGGGATAATAATAAAGGGCACGGGGAGTTTGAGCACACCGTCGCGTCGCGTAGAAGAAGGCACGAGAAGTCGTGGCTTATCGCGGCGAACGTGACCGCATAAAAGATCGTAATGTTTTATGTGAACACGTGTATAAGGAAGGTCAGTGCTGTGTGTTGCTTCTGTCCTTGTTCCGTTGATTCGTCCGCCGCTAGAGCCGCCATTGTTTCCCTGTAGAAAACAGGCTGTCGCCCGGACAATGTCGCGATCACTGTTTCTTCGTCGATCAACAGGCAGACAGGCGTTCGAAACTATTGTTTCTGTCGTCGTCGAAGATGTGCGATAAAAATGTGGAAAACCGCAGCTGTTGACGAGAAGAATGAGGACGCTGCTGGCAGATGCTGGAAACTGGAAATGTTTCGGAAAGGTATAACATCAAAAAAATTATTTTTATACCATACACACATACATATGACAATGTGTCGTGATAATTAAGAAGAGTGAGGCAGTTATCGCAGCAAGTTTTGCGGTTTTCGCGTTCAGGAACGTGCCGAGGCATGATTAAGAGGTGCTTTCATATCGCGAAGTCGTGCTCGCCGCATCGTTTCCTTTGTGGAATTTCGGTCGTCGTTCTATATGGAACGCCTCCACTCGCGAATCCACGCGAAGTTCAGCTTAGCGAGTGCGCACACGCGTTGGCAAAAAGGAGGATCGCGAAACGCGGCGCGAGATTCGTGCCAGATAGAAGTCGGTCTTGTCGCGCTTCGCAAGGACTGACGTACAAATTGCCGGACGGCTACTTAAAACGAACAAGTGTTCATTACCCGACGTGATAAGTTTACTCGCGTCCAAGTACGCCTCGTAAATTCATGCCGAAATAACGACGCGCCGCCGCGGCGAGACGACTAAATACGCAGAAAACGAATATCCTCCCGGTTCGCTGCTCGTTTAATTCAACTTTCTCGTCACCTTAACGCCTTCCCGGTGTCGCCTCCGCTAATGGAGCACTGCGTTCCTTGGATCGTCTCGAGAGATTGTCGTATCGTTTGCTCGAGGACAATCGCGACATGTATGCGAAGGTAAAAATGAAGATATCAACAATTAGCTTAGGTGCATTTAATATTGAATGTATTAAAATAATTGTTATGCAGAAAACAAGCCGTGCAACGCTCGCCGGTGATTTGTATGCCTTGTTTCAAACAGTGCAGGATCATAATCACGTTTTAGTATAGTTCAGGCCTTCGTGCGGATCACTGGTACGATTGTCTGGTATCTATGAGTATTATCTCGGTGTTCATGCCGAAGCCATGACCCTTGTGACAACGTCGATGTCACGAGCGCCATTCTTCGTGCAACTAAGGGAAAACTTGGTACATACTCTGCACAGGCAAATTCATGAAGCTCGCAATAATGAACTCCGGACATCTGTTTCCTAAATAATTGAAATAAATTGGTTCTTTATTTTCTACAGAAAATCAACAGTTTTTTGGTGAAAAGAATTATTTCATGTTTTTATGTTGTTTATCATGAAATACCCGTCGAACATGTTTGACGTAATACAGACGTAAATCAACAATTTACAGAGCTAAAGCGATTGCTTATCTATTTATGCATCTTTTTGTTGCAGTTATTGCGTGCAACATTACGTAATTTATTCAGATTCATGCAGTCCAGAAAAATCTGAGACTTTAGACTCGTGTGAACCTTTTTTTGTTAAACAAGGATTTATATTCCACTTCACTTTATACGATGACTGTTTAAAAGATTGTTGAAGAAGGCCTCGAGTCACTGCGTCTTCTTACTGGAATTAATCATACGTTTCTATAGTAACCAGACTGTTCTCGCAGACTATTCAGAAAAAAAGTCTCTTCTAAAAAGTAGCTCGTCTATAATCATTTCAGAGTACGTCCCGTGACGCATGATATATCATTCATTACCCTTACAATAGCTGTTTTAATAGACATTACGCCTATTTGAGTTGAAATCTGCTCGATCATCCTCGATTGTCCGAACGATATGTTCACGTCTGGGTCGGAGCGATCGGTTCACCGATCGGAGGCAAAGACTACGTCACGATCGTCGATCAGTTCGTTGCTTCGCATGGCATCGTCTCGATTATCAGACCCGATAGTAATTACCCCATGATGTTTGAAAGATATTTATGTTTTGTTCTTGCAACCAACGCGGTCGAGCAACGATTCGAATCGAAAAACTGGTCTCCGGCTGACGCAAACCATAAGTTCCTTCGGAGGACATCAAATTCCTTTGAGATCTAATCAGGTTTGTTTTGTCGTATGCATTTCCAGCAAACAAATATTTCTATGATTTTTTACAGACTAAGAATGCTCGTGTATTTACATTATAATTACCTTTACGAAGTGCAATGAATAATACAAATTTTTCGTTTTACGTTGAGTTTAACTAGAATAATCGCAAAAGAGATCATCTCGTGTTTATAACAACAACAAATGAAATACATTGAAATAAATTGAAAAATTTTTTAATTGGGAGCTGGATAAAAATAAGAATGATTCTCGATGGTAGTAGCGGATTATTTGAAGGTATAGTGACTCCCATTAATATTCGGACGCTCTCGAAAATGCGTTAACTTTTTTAATATTTGACTATACGATTTGAACTTTTTTTTAGAAGCTAGAGGCAACACAAAAGAAATTTTGGAAAAAATTGCAATTTGTCGGAATTGCAGAGAAAATAGAAGTTGCATTTT